>OX122889.2:33337514-35837514 GCA_944738655.2 Andrena hattorfiana
ACACTCTACCGTGGCTGTGTTGTATCGGAACGATACAATGCTCATTGTACTCGTTACAGTTACTGGATAAGTCACGACGAACGCGTGACAGCGCTCTTGCACAATTGCGAAGCGATTCGTGACGATTTAAGCTTGTATTACGATATACAAGTCGACGTTGCTATAAAACGCTTCCGGCTGTACGATTTGTTAAGTCTACGGGTTTCGTATCGTACCGACTCTTTGGCAATGGATCCAACTTTCACCGTAAGAAAAAAAAGGGGTAAGAAGGGCAGAGAACATCTTGAGTATCTATGTACAGTGAGGAATAAAAAAATATAATGTTCCACCTTCGAATGCCAGCGAGAACAGGGAAAATTGTTGATTTTGAATTTTGGATTTACCAAATCATTAACGATTTATATTCTGAATTGACCACATGATAATTGCCAAAGTCATCCAAATACTCGTCACTCGTCGGATCGTATTTACACAGATGCACTCGAATCCCGTTTGATCGGATTGCACGAAATTTACATACAGGATATCGATAATAACTTAAACGTCCATGCTGTCTCTCTTAAACGCTTTACAATTATTATAAATAAATAATAGAAGTCGCGTACCGCGTCTTCGAGTAAATGCAAGTTGCAGCGTATAAATACACACTTTTAATCCCGAGAGACCACTTTGAATCACGTTTGCATTGCGCTAGAAAAGTGTAAAATTCTTTTGGAAAAATATTGGCAGCTACTTCAAACATACCTTCGTTATAGATTTTAATTCAATCCTTTTGCAGTGGTGTTCAAATAAGTCTCGTGGGATTAACGTCTCTAATGGAAATAAATCAAAATCTGACTGTGCCTCGACTCACTTATAATATCTTTCTAACGCAGAACATTTATACATTTATAGGGATGAATACGCTGTATACCTAAAATTTCGTATGTCTACCTTTGGTACAATTTTTCTCGCTATTGACTATATTCGTAAATTCTCTTTGTTCCGTCTTATCGACGCAGATCCTTCGATCCTCCTCGAAATTCGCGATCCCGCGTGTGCATACAATTTCAGACACCTCTTCGATGCACACTGCCGTTGAAAAGCGCAGTGTTTTACACCACACCCTGCACACGCGAAAATATAGCTTACAACCGACATACCTCACTCTCTTAGTGTCCATTCAGGTTCGAACTGCCGTTGCAATAAATAATCTGGAACCTCGATCTACCTCCACGGATGTCTTCTTCTGTAAAGCAGAGTTGGGCGTTATCCGAATAAAAAAAATTTATTTATGTGATTTATCCAAATCAATTTTTATTCGAATAATGCCCAACTCTGCTGCAAAGATCCTCCAAGTCCCGAAGCATTCTTTGCCAAAGGGACTCCTGGCAGTGAAATTGCCACTTTCAACTCACCATCAAATACTGTTCAACATGTTGAAACAGAGGTGCAAGTGTCGTTCGTGCACCCCGAACAGTTTCAACCACCTACAACGATAGACAACGTCAAGTACCAAGTGTTCAACAAAGCATCGCTGTCCACGCGATGTTTATATGAACAAATAATTTTCATAGTCCGCGTAAGAAGACGGAGTGACGTGCTTGGACGTGATCGGCGTGGTTGGGACACTCTGGGGCATCTGTTGCACCCGCGGGACTTGCAATTGCGGAAGCTGCGCCGTGTGAGGCACCACGATCCTCGGTTGCTGATTCAGAGAGCCCAGGGACAGATGATGCTGATCGACTTTGTGGATGTTGTTGTTGTTAATCGAGGCGGGATCTTTGTGCTGGTACAGAGACAGATGGTTGTTGTTGTCGTGCGTGTGGTTGTAGTGGGCCTGATGGCTGCCGTGGATGTTCAGTCTTGACATCGCCATGCTGATGCTCGAGTCTGACGCCCACATGCTCTGCAAACACGACGATTGTGTAACGACTTTGACTTTCTATTATATTCTTATGAATAATGCTGATGGCGGTTGACGCACTGCCTCGAGATGCGACACGTAATTACGCCCGACCATCTTGGAGCGCATCCAAGCCGAGGAATAAGAATGCCTTTGTTTCAGGCGTGTGAACGTGTTCAAGAATCGTTTAACTTGTTAATAACCGTCGTTTGTACGACCAGCTTGTTTATGTCCTAAAGAACATTGCGTCTCTGACTAATAGCAGCAATATGATCTCGAATGGTAGAAACAGTTAGCGTCTGGTCTTTGGTATTTTGATTATTTGGGTCTGACTGGGTCTTACTTTTCTTCTGTGAGGATTGTAGTCAGGATTGCGCCTTATGCGAAGATGGCGATCAGCACTTGTCCACCGTTGCGTGACTCTGAGGGGTGAGTCGTCAGGATGCAACTTCCTCTGGTACTCTTCGCCTTCGCAGACCTCGTAGAGAGAGAACTGCTCGACGCGCTCTTTCGAACTGTAGCAACTCAACAGCATCTGGATCAACTCGTCTACGGTGGTCTGCTCTGAGACCAACAGGCTCTTGTACTTGGACTGTGAATCATAACATGATAATGATAATCCCGTTGGAAAGATGTGCTCTAGCAAATTGAGTAAAGTGAAGTAGACTGGGGTGCACACAGGCTTGAAATATAATAGAATAAATTGGAGTGCAGTAGAATATAATACAGTAGAGCAGAGTCCGCAGGAATTAAAGCAGACATTGTACTTAGACAACGGTAGAGATTCTAGAACCTCGCAAATAAATTGGCAAAGTATTCGACGAGGAAACAGAGCGAGCTGTTTGAAAGGAGCTTAGCGTGTGACTTACCCCGGACATGAGTGCGCTGTCGTATATTTTGACAAGTCCGCCGCGGCGTGTCTGCAGCGAGAATCTGCAACAAGAAAACACCCGTGAATCCTGGATATCGTAGGAGACGGCGAGTTCAAAGGGAATCGACCGAACGCTACTTCCACGTAAAAACACGAGCCCGGAGCTTCTACTGAAACAGCCCACCGTCTACGTAACGTACACCTACGCCGGAAGTCTCGGGCTACCGTGAAAACATTTGCGACTTCCAGGCTTTCTTGTGTCGCGCAACAGAAGCTTCGACACTTCGAATCTAAACATTTCTTCCCTGTTCCATAAACCAGCATTTCCCTCCGCCTCAAAACCAGAGTTGGGCATTATTTGAATAAATCTTTATTCAAATAATCTTCGAATAAAAATTTCGAATAAAATGAAAGTATTCGAGAATAACGAATAAGTTTTTATTCGTATAAATTTTTATAGTAAAATTTGAAAGTTTTATAATAAAATTTTATTTCGAAGACTCTTGTCACCTAATTATTATTATTTTATGTACGTACGCGCATATCACCTCAGCATGTTGTGTCAATATATATATAAAACTAAAAAGCCGAGAATAAAATTTTTTTATAAAATATTAGAACCGACTTCAAAAAAATAAAATGCACTAAAAAGTAAAAAATAATTTTCTTCCTTATTTAATCTACGACTCTCGTCTTTTTTCAAGTCATCGCATCATTTGCACTGTGTAAATCTGGCGCCGACTTAAAAAATATGAGAGTCGTAGCTTAAATGAGGGAAAAAATTATTTTTTACTTTTTAATGCATTTTTATTTCTTTGATGTCGGTTTTAATTTTTTTTAATCTTTTATTTGTAATTCTTATTCGAAGTCATTCAAATAAATTTTTATTTATTTTATTTTTATTTACTTAAAAATTTATTCGAATAATGCCCACCTCAGCTCGAAACTAAATTGCTTTAACCGGAACCTAATTTCCGATTGATTGTCGCAGTGAAGGATCTTGGTGGCCAGAAACAAAGGCTGTTTCCTTGGGTACCAGCAATGAAACCGTGTAAAATATCGGGTCAACGAGCCCCCCCCACCAAATATTAGCATAAATAAAGGCACGTCTCGCGTGGACGATCCCGACGACTCGAGCCCAGAACAAAGGGGAACCTCTGGAGAGGACGTTGCTCATCGTTGGCTCGTGCTCACCGACCCACAAGAAGTCGCCTTTACGGTCGGTCGCGAGCCCTGGAATTACGTTGCGAAACCGACCGAAACCGAATGGGGAGCGAAGAGGTACGCGCGGGTGGATTTTACCTAGAATCTCCCCGAGGATGGCAGGACTGCAGGACAGCGGGCCTCGCGTCCCCGTCCAGTGGCAGAACAGTCCTCACGTTCGGTCTCCTCACTGTAACCTCCATGGTGAGGTAGAAGAGCCTGGGGTCGCGGTGCCTCATGCGATACTTGTTCAGTAGGTTCTGGACCACCTCGCGGCAGGTTGTCTCGTAGGTGATGCTAAGGGTCTTGTACTCGATGTCTGGCCGCAGGCAGTTGGCGTACACCTTTATGGTCGTCTGTAATGAGGATCGAACGCTGTCATTACGGCGGGATACGTTAACTGGGGTTAGGGAAGCTATTGAATAGAGTCATTAAACTGCTCTGAAATTGCTACGAGGTGAAGGTAATGTATGAGACTATGAATAATTTTATGAAATTCCACTTCTTTGGCGGGTCGCTGATTTAAGATGGTCCGTGTGGGTCGTAAAGAGGATAGAAGTTCTAAGAAAAGATACAGGGCTCCTTCGTGTGGACCCATAGCGCAGGAAGAAAAGGAGTGGAAGGAAGACGACGTCCTGTTGTCGTAGGAAGGGTAATAGGGAAAAAATGGTAAAGACTGTGCGACGAGACGGCTGACAATTATTCCATAATTAACTCGGAGACAGACGTTGGCCACGCGCGCGGCATAAAACGCTATCAACCCTTCAGATACGCCGGCTACGAGGGGATGGGTGCACTGAAAATAAACCAGACACCAGATCACCCCGTTCGCAGACGCGCGTAGGTCATATGGGTGCACATGCATCCGTGTATTCATGTGCCGAGATTAAAGCCGCGTTTATGCAGCAGTGGCGTAGAAAATTAAATATAGAGTCGCGTGAAAATTGATTATAACATCTAATAGGGTGGAGTCGAAGCGTGCCACATTCACCCTTTGGAGCCTTACATCTGGCCATTCCGCAGGCAATCGTTCGCTCGAAACTCTCTGCACGTTATTTCCGGGCTATTGTTTACTTCTGACTTAAGTGCCGAGACTTTCGATCGCGTTTAAAACCGAAATAGCTGGCTAATTCTAAACAATTCGAAGGTTGACCCATCGATAAGCCAGATGTTGCGAGTCGAAGATTGAAGCTCAGCCCACAGCTTCGAAATTACCGCTTGGCGTTTCCCAAACGCGTGTAGGTAGATTTTATGACCGCCGGCTACGCTTTATTTACAACTATAATGACCCGCGCCAAATGTGGCAAACTCGGGGCGTAAACGTCACCGCGGCCGCTCTACCTAGCCATGTTATAATTTCCCAGCAGTGTTGCTCGAAACTATGTGGCGGAAGGACGTTTGCGGATCGACCCTCGTCCTGTTTGGCGTTTCGCTAAGCTGCTGGTACGCTGAAGGAACACGTTTCAGTGAGAATACTTGGATTATCCTTTTTGTGCGCACTGTTTATGGCACCCATAAGTGCCTTTTATAGTACACGCATAAGTCATAGGGTAAATTTGATGTTGTGAATGGGGATTATTAGGGAGGCGTGTTCTGCTCAATATAAAAGTATCGTGCGCCAATTTTGGAGGGACCCTTGGCGTTAATTTATATTATTTTGTGGGGCAAATATTTCATTCATCTACCTAAATTCGAATAATCGTTCTATCTAATCACTCTGGGGTCAGAACAAAAATACCTACGTTCCTAAAAAATGGTGCGACTAACTAATGACAAATTTTCTATTACTTTTACATTTCAATTATTGTGCCTGGTGTAATACAATCTCAAAGAAGTCAGATATTCTTCTATGTATACCTCAGCCCAGAATTCAATTCGTTTACCATACTGAACAACCTCCACCGATTTCGACCCCAAGCACTGTTTCCAACTCTTGTTCCCTTGTCGACTAAACAAACAGCGGGATTCTTTCGCTCCAGCATCGTGGATTTCTCAGTTGCGTTTTACGACGACCAGGAATCGATAGACGAGCTCGTTCTAACCAGTGCTGCCCCACCGAACCGAAACGTATACACCGTTCCAGTAAACACGTGGCTGTTAAAATACACCTCGGCCACGGTTTTTCGTATGACCCTGGAACGCACACGCATTTTCACGAGGAAATATCGCGTAGGCTGCATGATTTCTGATTCATCGGAATTCCAACACGCTGACGCGCGAGATTATTAGCATGCGGTTTACGAGGAATTCTCAGGTGCTCGTGTATGCTAAGACTCGGATCATTGATCGATTTTATCACCATGAAATGATGGATGCCACTACGAAGCCCGTAGTGGCCATCTCACCATCGACGACTCCAAACTCCATTTTTCGTCTTCGCAAGTTTGTTGTAAATGATTGTGGGAATCTGTCGCTTAGATAGGCGTCTCGAACGTGTTCCCCACGAGATTTGATAACGGTATCATTTAGGGTCGTGGATTCCTGGCAATTTTAAGTAAGTTAATGATGCTAGATCGTCGAAAGAACCGCTTGCTCCAAGCAACGGTCAATCGACAGCGTGTTTTCCGCTAGGCGGCAGCTAATGAAAGAGAAAATAGTACGAACGGTAGAAAAAGCGCGTAGAGGAGCGCGCGCGAGTGTCAAAGAGAGGTCTGTGGCTCGTCAGGAGCTCTTGCGGGAAAGAAGAGACACCACCCCGTTAGGAGACATCAATATCTCCCAGCCGGTTATACGCTACGATACCGAAATACGCGTCGAAGATATTTCCGTTTGAAAGAAGGTGTTCGCTCGGGTTAGAAGTATCCCTTTCGTTGCGGGGACCATGTTTGAAAACGCTTCCCAACGAAAATATTAGAAACAAACTCTCCAGAAGTCAAAATCCGTCAGAATTCAATTGCACGTGATAAATTCTCTGTCACTAATAACAGCCTCCCCTGAATAGTCAAGGAATATTTTAATTAATCACGAGGAAGAAGTGAGACACTCAAGATTAACAGCTCGATCGCCCCTCGACAAGAAGCCAGAGAAATTCGTGGGTAAACGAACTTCCTAATGGGGAAGTTAACAGTCAGGAATTCGTAGCAGAGGAAGTCCACTCCCCTTTCGAGCACGAGCACAGAAATCCGACGTGCAATCTGCCGTGTCGAGTGTAAAATGTAAAAAGTTAGGGGGAGATGCCGAGGAAGGGCGGCAAGGGTGCAAGTCGCCATATGCTGGCGGAGTGTCTTGTAATGAAGGGCCACTGTTTTCACGGGAATTCATAAAGCCCCATAAAACTCGGCCGTGCTTCGAAGAATGCGTTTTGGGGGCACTTTCGGGATTTCTTGCGCCGAAATCTCCGTCGATAGTGCCCCTGGGGCTGCTCTTTATCCAAGCCACGGCTTCCATGAACTTCGCGGCGAATCTACGCGTTTCACTCCGTTGATTCATTGACAGGCTAAAAATAGACCGCCCTATCGCGCGCTTATCGTTATCAGCCGCTTCAAGTAGAACGGTAGACCCGGCCCTCGTATCGAACAACACCCGGTATACATTGCGTATCCCAGTTTCAAAGCAAGGTAAACGACACCTTTCAACGGAAACGCTATCGACCGACCTTGGTGGTTTTCTAATCAGCGAGCAGATTTGCATGTTTGCATAATTAACCGCTGCCAGCCGTTCGGCTACATATCGATAACGACACCACCGAACGAGGATGCAGTTGATTAACTCTAGACAAATAGGTAATCGAGCTTCTCTGGTGCGAAAGTTTCTCTGAAAAAGCGAGACTTTCGCAACAGTCCCATTCAGGTCGAAGAGAGCTGGCTGATCTTTCGGAATCCGGAAAGGCAAGGGATTATGAGAACCAGCGCGCTTTATAATTAGAGCGCGAACAAAATCGTGCGGCAAGGCTTGAGGAGCGGGTAGAATTTCCTGGGACTGACTGTCTCACGCCAATGGAGCCACTGAAAGCTTAATAATATGCATTTTCTATGTTTCTATGTTTTCCTCGCATTTAGAGGCATCAAATGACATGGCCTTGTGTTTCTTTTGTCAGAGTAAAGTTTAACCACAAAACAGTAGACAAGCTTTTCATCCCTTACACTTTCTGAAGTTAATAGAAACATTCCCCATTTACTTATACAAGAAATCAAATAAAATATAATTATAAAAAATGCTCGTGTCTCTCGTTATCTCTCTCCATGGTATAGGTAAGACGAAGGAAAGACTGGAGGTGCCATGTCTTCATTAATTTTCATGCGAGCCCACGTAGACGGTGCACGATCTCGGTTTGAATGGTGGCAGTATCGGCCAGTCCCAGGTAGGACCGTGCGCATAATAAATTCCTTATAACCCGAGAGAACTCCATTGAATCCTGAACGACAGTCCTCCTTCACCCCTTTCCCTGATGGCACGTGCTTTTCGACTCTCAGCTGCCATATCTTCCCCCCCAGTGGGGTCTCTTCAGGTGCTGTTGCCTTTCGAGCACGTGTCCCCTTCCTCTGATTTCCGGCCGAAAAAACCAGGCCCCGAAGACGCTTAGAACAAAAACGCGGGGCCCTCGAGCAGGAAAGAATCGCTGTCCAGCTCCTTCTATCGCTCCTCCCACCCCGTGGAATCATTGTTCTGCACCGTTGCTCTAGCCCACGCGGATATCGAGGCCAGCAGGCTTTGTTTTCTCATAATTTCGTCGCCTGACAGGTGTCGAACGGGGGATTTTTAGTGGGACAGGGTTTCGTTATGATTCGAAGCAGCTGGCAGAACCGAAACCAGGATTTCTTAAAAGCAGATAGCCCTTATTACCTGCGCTGCCTTGGTAGTCGATAGAAATTAGTTTCTTTCAAGGAACTGTACACGTGGAATAAAAATAAGTGTACTACTCTTGCTTCCTCGGTGTTTCGAATATCCGCGAACATCGCTGCAACAAAGGGTTAGCTGAGCAGGTAGAATCCGAGCTGTCACACGACCACGCGCTGCGCTCAAAGGACAGGGGAGATATTCTACTAGTGTCATCAGTTGCTCTGCAAGCATGGTCAGCGAGATCCGACCATCACTGGTGTCGTATTCCTTCGTCGGTATATCAATCGCTAACGGCACGGACGATGTTCCCAATCGTCGTCGATATTAATTGAGGCTCGTGACAATGCGGCGCAAAAGTAACAGCATGCTCGACGCAGGAACACAATCGAGCACTCTCTCCGTGTTTCTAGGCCCCGTCGTAGATCTCACTGCTCCTTTCGGGATCGTCCTGGATCACGGGGCGAGCTAGTTGTCGCCGGTCGGTTCGACGAGAAATCGCCAGCTCCCCCGTTTCCTGCGGATTCTTACTTTCGCGCCGCCACTTTCCCGTCGCGAAACAATGCACCACGAAAGCCTGGGAAGCTTAATTGTTGCCGAACGAAGCACACTTCGCACGCTCGATGGAAACTTATGCCAGCGGAGGCCTGCGAGTAGGGGTAAGTCGTCCCATGCGACTCGTGACTCCTTTTGTGCTCGACCACGATATGTCACACGACCCGGTTTACATAACTTCGAACGATGTGTAACGGAAATAAGTGTCGCGGGTTGGGTAACACACCAGTTCCTTAGCTTCTGCTTTGCGGAAATCATCGTTGAAATCCTGTCAATGCCCCCCTAATTGGCTTTAGACGTGCTCCTAGGGCCTCCGGTAACAATGGGGCTAGTAATTTCTGGGTTACTCGATAGGTATTGTGCTTTTGTCTCGACAGCTTTTAAAATTGTTCTATTAGGGTAAAACTTGAAAAGGGTGTTTCGGTACAGTACACATTATTTTGGGATGATGTGAAGAGGAAACAGATTCTCATGTGAATTTGTAAACCTTCGGATCAATTTGGGAACATGTTTTTGCGTTATTAAATTTGTAGCACGATATCTCGACAGTTCTCATTCTCCTCACAACGAAGGTACACTAAAGAAATTTTATATTTTATATTTTTTTATGGATTTAAAGTATTGACAATCAATTCCACTCAGGGAATTATAAGTAAATTTGATAACATTAGATCGTGGCCCGCGAAGTCCTTAACATAGCTTGTTGATGCACTAAAGAAATTGAAGATACATCATTCAGATTACCATCGCTCATACTTTACAACAGAAAAATTGCTCCATTCAGCTCGAATCACTAGATAAGCTGGGAAATATCGTTTCAATGAATGGTTCCAGGCTGTATCGCGGGACGTTACGCGATTTAAGTGTCGCAATTTGAAGAAAAATATGAATGCTCGGCTAGATAATGTTCACGGGCGTCTTTTTTCATGTCTGGCTAAGATACACCGCCGAATGGCGCCATTTTATCGACTGATACGTACGGACGCCAGTTTCTACAACCCTTTTTGTTGGAAAGGCACTGCCACGTTAAATCGAGCGTGTCGGGGTCAACCGCGAGAGCGTCTGAACTCATCGTCTTGGGGTCAGGAATTCCACGGGAGGGTCAATCAGTGTCACTTGCACCAACCGAGGCAAGCATTTCGTGCAATTGTCTGGCCGCGATTACGCGTCGGGTTACCGTACATTTCGCGACTTTTTCCCTCACGCTTTTAACGAACGAGCAATTGCTCACGCTGGTTGCGTACACCTTCGACACGCGACTGTCCTTAATGTAGCCGTAATTTCAAGAGGAAGCAGCGGGCTTCTTACAATGACATCTCATAAAAAGGGGAAAGAAGAGGAAGAAACGTCAATGTCCCCCGCGATGGACAACAAAGCAGTCGCGAGGAATGCAGGCGCGGATCCATTTATGGTGGAATGCAAACGAGCCACGATTAAATAATAGAAGAAATCGAGTTTACAAAGTGGCCAGCAGAAGCAGCGGCCGCGACGCGATCGTAATCATCCTGTCGATCAACGCTCGGTTGTTTTTGCGTGGCTGTAGCAGCATATTTTCCAGGTTGCTGCACGCGTCTCCGTCCGCGCAGCTAATGGCGCGCTCGATCCACGATCCCCCGGGAACAGGGACGATAATTAATGCCTCGTTACCAGCGATTATTAAGTATAAAACGCGAGCTTAAGCGAGCCGCTAACGATGCAATCGAGCGATATCGTTAAGCCAGCTGAGCGAGACTCATATCGCGAAAACCAGCCGCAGAAAGTGGGCTGATCGAGACATCGAATCGTTCCCTGGACATCCGCGGCACGCCAGGCATTCTTATCGAGGAATCGCATCCAAACGGTCGTTTCAGCGGAACGTGTTAGAAGATAGGTATATAAGAGAAATCGTGGGGGATGATGAAATCCTTCTGAAACGCCGAGGGAACATGAATTTCATGCAAGATCGAAACGCTATTATTATCATATACTGCTGGACACTATTTTTTGCTGATCGGCCACGCGAAAAGTTGAACGAAATTCACGTAGGTAAAGCAAATGGTAGGTATATCATCTGATATAGGGTAGACCAGGGCGAATCGGATCACAGGGCGAATCGGATCAAAATAAGAATTTAGTCCATATTTCTTATATCGCGATAGAAATGATCATTCCAATCGTTCGTAGTATCTCAGCCCTCTCCCCCGCACCTACTGCAATAGTTCATCAATTGTTTTAAGTCATTGTTTAGAGCTGGCATACGTTTTCAGTGAGATGGTTACGTGCGAACGTTACAATTTTGGTCGTTTCTAACCTACGTAATCTGCAATTTCGTATTTAAAATAAAAAGTAAGCTTGAAAATTCAAATGTGCTTATTGTTATTAGTTTGCAAGGTGTCTAAGATTAGTATTTGTTGTATTTTAGAGTATTATATCGTGATATGTTTATGTAATCTACAATCTTTGAAATACTTATATATGGGGCTAATCGGATCACGTTATGTGGGGCGAATCGGATCACTCTTTTTTTCATTTGAGTATTTTTATGATTATAAATATGATAATTGTTTATATACAGATGGTTCGTAGGTACATAAAAAAGCGCAATCAGGGATCATGGTGTCCAAAAAAAAAAATAAAGGAAGCTGTGATAAAAATTCAATCTAAGAAAATGACGAAAAAATAAATAAATTAATGGTTTTAAGAAGATGAGATTGTATTTACTGCGGTGAAAAATTAATTCGTCCATTTTCAGAAGATTGTCTGAGAAGAGTGGTGCTACGAGAATTGTGCTGATAGAGGCGGCAAAAAACGGCAATATCCTTCCGATCAGTGTGCTAAGTAGTGTCACTTGATTTCACTGTCATTAAATTAGATTTATTTAAGTTGATTCTAAAGATTTTGTTATGAAAATTTCAGTTTTTTCAGAAATTTCTGGGCGGTCCGATTCGCCCCAAGTTTCGGGGCGAATCGGATATTTCTCATTTTTTCGTCTTTTGTTTATAAATGAAAGATTTTTATGTTTAGTTCCAATTTTTATATATTCAAGTTGAAGCCAAAGGAGTACTGGTTACGAATATATTATAAAAACTTAGTTTTTTAATGTTTAACTATTATTTTTTTACCGTCAAATACAACGTGATCCGATTCGCCCTGGTCTACCCTATAGATAGCAGTGTTTTAAATGATCAATTATTAGTTAGAAGAAAATGACTTATTGTTTCAAATTTAAGAATTAGTAAACAAGTGACTATTCTAAGCATTAAACTTTCTCGTCAAAAAATGCAAAAATTTGTAAAGTTGTATGTAAATTTCATGTATTTAAATTCTTTTCTCTGTCTTATCTACTTCTTACATGATTTTTAAGAAGATTGTACAGTAGCGAACGAAAGAAAGTTTACAACTTTTAAAATCGCATAACTTTTTTAGAATTGGTCCAAACGACATGAGTTTTTTTTTAGAAGCTAGGAGGATTATTTTGCTCAGTGTCGTGTTTCGTCGTTTTGAAAGAAATGCAATTGGTCGAAATAGCAAAAAATAGTAAATGTCGTTTCTTAAACTTTTTTTTGCGAGCCTGTAATGAAAATTCAAAAAACCCGTTTGTAAATTGAAGTAAGTTGTATACATGCCTCAAATTTCGTTAAAATCTACCTTCTCAAAAAAAAACTTATGTCGTTCGGTCCAATTCGAAAAAAGTTATGCGATTTTAAAAGTTGTAAACTTTCCTTCGTCTGCCACTGTATATGCCTTTTCTTGGGCATTTATGTTTCAACTGAAAACGTAGTCAAAGAATAATGTCGAGCAGTATAAGGAAGCAAGGAAAGTGTCGAGCCCTTTTGCTTCGTCTCTTTCCTCGTACTTTCCTTTCGGTCATCCATGTAGATCCGACAGTTGCCTGACCCAAAGGTGATCCAGTCGCAAGTGTTACGTTGAGGCTAGCCGCCGCCGTAGTCCTGCATCGCAATTATTTGCCAAGGACCACACAGGAGTGGGCGTTCTCGGGTTCGCCCCGCTGGAGAACACCGTGTCCGGCCGTATTCGTTCGTGGACGTCCAAGTGGCTGACAATTGACACCCGTTTCCGGTGCTTCTACAAAGAAGCGACGCGGAGGAGGCTCCTCAAGGGAATATGGGGCACGTGCCCTCATCGTCGCATCGCGTGCCCGCTTTCACGTGCGTGCACGCACGCCCCCGTCCAGCGTCTTCTTCCTCGCAATATGTTCTTGGTACTGGGAACATAATACGGTCATGCTGGAAAGCTTCCTTCCTGCGCGCACGTACTTCTCGATAGTTCTCCGCCGCCATATGGCACCGGCCGCGGGGGCTTCTTGGCACGAGATGAAAGCAAAACTGGACGGGATGCAACGGCTCATGCACGAGTGCATGCTCGCGTGTACGCTCGATGATAATGACTCCTCGGCTGATGGACATCTAGAGACGTCTACGCGATGTCTAGCCCGGCGAATCGGTTAATGTATCCTCGACAGGAGTATCACCATTTTCCTTTTCGAATTCCAGGTAACCAGCCGGCTAGAATTATTGTCTGATAGCACTGAATGAATATCCAATGTGCTTTACTTTTATTTCTTTCCTTCAAATCATTATGTCGACGATTGAAGACAGAAAAATATTCATTTCTTTTTGGTAAGGAAAGAAGAGTCGAAGCCGTGGTAGGATTCGTTATCTGTGTCTCTGCGAATGTGCAATGCGCGACGTTTGACAGAGCAGAATTATAAACTTAGACTCGTGACTCGTGACGTGCAAATGTTTCCTCTACATTCCTCCAACGCTGCAATTTTTTGGTCCAGTAGCCACGCGATGCGGGTAATGACGCACGCTGAGGGCATCTAAATCGGATAAACGCGTTATGCAACAAATTGCGCGGAAGCACGGATAGATTAGTTAACTGCGAACACCTAAGTGTCACTCCAGGCAAAATCAGCGAAGAGGATTCGTCGCAATCTCTCGTTTTCACGGGCAGACGATACCGATTGCACTTCACCCCGCGTTACAAGATCCTCGGCGGTGGAAAGCTGTCGCTCGAGAGCCCTCGAATTCGATATTCTAATGGCCACTGGTCAGGAAATCAGGGCAGCTGTTTACACAGAACGCTCCGCAGCCACTTGGAGTGGAAAAGTGGCAGGCGGCTGTTTGATCTCCTCTTCTCTGTTTCTTCCCTATTTTTTTTTCTAAACATCTTCGAGTGGACCGCGAGCAAGTACTCGCCTCCTGTTTACGGTAGCCGAGACGCGTGCTTCTACTTTACAAGACTGACGAAGCCCACTCAATCAGAGAAGCTGCGCCTCCCTCTCTCCAGGAAATAAGCCACTCGAGGCTTCCAATTAAAAGGCAGTCGCGCGCTGTAAAGAAGCGGGTCGGTCGCCTGCGGAAACCTCGAGAGAAAAAGAAACCCGGTGAGATCGCAATTAAAGAATGAAACCACCTCCGCCAGGCGTATCAAATCTTCTCGTGCATCCACCAGGTGAAAACTTGCCTACGGGCTTTCCACTTGCCATTTTAATCCCCTTCCGTTTCCACTTAAAGACGAATTAAAACTGTTACCGCTGGTTCGCCCAACGACGACTGCGACTAGGTACTTTGTGGGTCACGCTTAACGACCGGATAAATTATACCGTGAATCCAATTCGGAAGTGGGTGCACAGTCGATGTGCAATTTTCGAGATCGATGGAATCCTAACAGGGTAATAAAATTTCGCTTAATTCTCGTTCTGTCGACATGTACTCTCGTAATTATCTACAGTCGTGCCGATAACGCGTGCTGCGAACAATTTTTGCGTAAATCTTTTATGGTCGCAGATTGTATAGGCGATGATGTAGTTAACTTTTACTTCTACACTTCATTTCCGTCGATATTCCAGCTCACTGTTATTTGGAGAAAGTAGTCGACAAATTGGTCACTTGACTGTTTGAATTGTAGGAGCACTTGAGGGTTTGTAGTCAAGAAAGGGTTGAGCTAGGCTGCGGGGTTGTGTTTCATCGAATCTACCCACTGCTTGTTTATATTTACCAGTGCGCACCGATCTACGATATTAAGAGAACAGGAGGTCGGTGACAGACGGTCGCAGGTCCGTATAATTGGTCCTTCCTCTGCTGCTGATTGTTTTAAACGAGAACAACTCGACCAACTTTAAGTCCCCCGTTACCACCAACACGCGCGCGATTATTAGCGACCGCAGCCACCATGCACGGAACGCTTACATCCGGTTCGTGGGCCATGGAAGGGTGACAACACGATTCTACGCCAACTCGAGGTATAAGTACAATTCTAATCTCATAGAGAGTATCACGTAGCATCGTTCATTTCCAGGCACGAAGCCCTGTCAAACACCGCGCCGATTAAAAACTTACGGGACCCTTATCCTATCCCGGACCATAAATTTACAGTGGAAGCATGTTCTATATACAACGGATATAAGGACTATGTGTATTAGAAGGAATGTGTACAGTTTCTTAATTCGTAGGAGGATATTGAGTGTTCAAGGGGGAAGCTGGAATTATTAAATCTACAGTGTATTCGATCATGTGTATTAGATTAGAGTATATTAAATCTAGTCACTAAAGGGTGGACTAAAATATGTGGTACGATTTAAAAGAAATAATCCCCCTAATGGGAAATAAATTTCATGCAACTGCAAATACACAAATATACGAATTTGAATGACTTTTATTTCCCTCATTTTCTTTTTCAACATTTGTCTTTTTCTTTCCTTTTGTAAACTTAGGACAATCACAATCGGAGTTGCAGCCTGCATAATTAAAGCTCTGTAATTAAAGCTCTCTACAGCTCTGTTTTTCAACGATACTCGCAGTTGACGTATAATTTACTCACATCGCCTCGAATGCATCATTTGTTCGCGATATGCAGGCGAAAGGTAATTCGAGAGAGTCACGAAAGGGTAGAAAACTGAACGTAGCCGTGGCGTTATCTTCACACGTGATCGTACAGCTTTCTCCGACCCTATGTTCCTTCGAACCTTGCTCGTAAAGCCGCCCTTCCGTTCAGTCAGTGCACCCAAAGACCTCGCCGCGATGCACACCTGACTGCGATTGCCGCAACCAAGGCGATAAGGTCGACGAGGGAGAGTTATCTCGAGCGGAGGTGGTTCTTTTCATGAATAATGCAGAACCTGGCAGCGAGGCAGCCGCCGCGAAATGTATGCGCCGGAGTTTTAAAGGGATTCGCTTAAAATTCTATAACACAGTTTCCATTAATATTTCCCGTTTATGCTCGTAAAATGTTCCGCGCACGATGGCCAAATTGTGAGAGTCATTTATCGATTCCGTGGCTGTAAAAGTCGTCGACGCAGGCTGGACTGCATTCTCGGCGGTAGTTCCTCGTATTTTCGCGGGACTCATTAACGCGGGACGAGATTATTGCTTGCAGGTCGAAAATAAACGGCTAGCCAGGCGGTGACGCGCTGCTTCGTTTAACCCATCCTCTTGACTTCACTTGACCAAGTGTCAATAAGTCGTACGCTATGTTAGGACCGAAAACCAGCTGAGTAGCCTAACCTTCGACCATGCGAAGAATTTTCCGTCAGACAGTAATTAATGAAAGTGGAATCTATTTTCAACTAGTACAGATGAGACTCTAAATGAAGAATTATTGTTGGGAAGTATTTACTTTGCCTAGGGGCGAAACTAGGGGGCTGAAGGGGCAGTGCCATTCTCCCCAAACGAGCAATCTTCGAAGAGAAAATACATAATTTTGGAAACGCTACAGCAATCGCTTTATTCAAATTTATATATTACGGTATTTCATTTGGAATAAAGGAGATACACATTTTATGGAAAGGTAATTAAAATTGATCTATTTAATATTTATTGATCTGTTATCAAACAGGAGACAAATCAAGATACCTGCAATATGTTTGAAACCAGATAATAAACAGTTCTATTATAAATTTTTTTATGTGAAGTGTGAACCCAACCTTCTAAGGTGGGCAATACAAGGGGGTGAAATGTTTGGGGCGCTATATAACCTAGTTTGGCCCCTGTTCTTTTTTTCTATCGATGAAGAAGAATAGCTCATTATTGTATTCAGTCAAAGTCACGTTTGCAGGGGAGTCTATTTTATGCTCGCTGGGGGTGCAGGTGCAGCGAGCACCTGCCACGCGATGCACTCCATCATCGCCTCGTTGTGTCAACCCATACAGAGGCACTGTCGAACGACTTCGATGACGCGCGTTTCGCCGATCTATTTCCAGAATGGCAGCCTCGTAAAACTAATATCGGTGTGTCGTAATAAGCTCTGGACGCGACTTCGACGGGTTCGTTGCACCGGAAGTTTCGTGTTCGTGGCTTTAACTCTTTCGTCAGAGCCGTGGGGAAGCTCGAAGTCCCGGTAACACGGTGAACGACGATAAGATGCTCTCACCGACTGATGTGGGAAATCGTCGACGTGCATACCAGCGGTATCGTTTATCATTGTTAGAGCGTGATTGATAATGGGCCACCCGTGATATACTCCCTCGTTGACAAGCTACATCGTCCCCATATTTGTGTAAACAATCAAGTAGTAGTTAGAAGTAGTCTAAAGTTAAAATGTTTCACATTTAAGAATCCAGAAAGATGCGACGGGCAAAAATTGAATGAAATCGAAAAGGAAGCTACACTCTTCCTTCAGGTGTGATTTAAAACCGACTTGTCAGAATCAAAAATGCGGAAGGTATATTCCTTTTGCGACGTAGGTTTTCGGTAAGAAGGAATTTTTTGAAATTCCACCCCGAAGGGTGTAAAAATGGGTGAAACGTGTTTCCACGGATTTCTTAAAATCTCTTCGGCCCAATTACATAGCAAGTTGGTTTTTACATACAAAGGTTACCGACACAAATGCCTAAAAACATAGATTCAGTATTTTCCCCTAATCAACCCCATAGGGGGTGGTGAAAAGCAGTGAAATGTGTTTTCATGGAGGCCTTATTATCTCTTAAGCTCGAAGCGAAGCGCGGGGCTACTTTGCTAGTGATTATATATACAGTAAACTCTCGGAACCGATGTATACATTACTGTTATAAAACCGAAATATAACTGTTATGGAACCGATATAATATCGGTTCTGTAGAACTGTAACCGAAATCGGTATAGTAGTCAGAAGTTTCGACAGAATTCACCTTCAACTCATTCTCCAATCGAATTCTGCATCCTAGCACTCTGCACCGTACACTTCCAAGTGGATTCCATTAAATGGGGTTCAAAGGACGACGGAAAACTTGGGCTCCCCATTCATGTATCACCAACGCATAAACCCCGACAAAAATAGCGCGCCGTGCTTATAATTATTCAAACAATACTCTTGCGGTGTGATACGAAGACCAGGGATATTTCCAACGACCACTGATACGAGCAATTATCTCCTTCAGAGACACCCGTTACATCTCGCAAGAGATACGCCGCTGTCCTGGCGCCGTGCCTATCATTACGTTGTTTAACTCATAATACATCGTAACACGTACGCTACTGCTCCGTGTATCGCAGCCGTTTACGCGTCCCAACGAGCACACGCGCGCGCAGATCGGCATCCCTGCGACCGGCGGTCGTGCACCACATGTGGATCGCGCGCGATCGTGAATCCAACCAGACAGAATGAATGTAGCCACTGTGCCGGCGCCTCTGCCTCCCCGTGAAAACTCCTCCGCGACCTCGCGCAGAACCGAGGGAAAATTAGATAAAACTGTTAATTGCCCGCGTTCAATCAACGTCAAGCTTAACGACCCAGCGTGGCAGATAGTCGCTTTTGTCACGTCCCCTGGACGTTCCGGAGCGGCGAGAGTCGCGCCGCGATCTCTAATTGCTGGGAGATTAATAGCGCGCTCTCTGTACGCAACAGAGGCTCGCTGGTTTTCCGTTCACCACCAGAAACAGCGGAATTTCTCTTCCGCCCGGTCAAACCAGCATCACCCGGTATCATCGCCGCGCGTTCGACGCTTCCGGCTGTTAGGAACCCTTGCACGTTTCCCATCCGGTCAGCTTTTGAGCGTCAGAACAGCCTGCATTCCCCGGATCAATGGTTCGCATCCTATCCAGTTCGTTGATGCGGTTCCCTTCGCTCACTGCACGTTTCTGTATCATTGGTCGCCGGGTTTCGTAACTGGTTAATTATCATGCATCGACATCTGAGTCACTCGCGAAAAGTGGTCGCCTTGAGGTCGCCTAGTCATCCGGTACTACCAGCTTTTCCTAGTAAACGGCGCTTGATCATTTTCCAGAGAAACAGTGCCTAGACGAGAATTTGTTTTAGGGAAACGATCCAGGATGCGGCCTTTTTCCTGTCGCAACAATTTATGCGTAGCTTGCGGAGGCCCAAGGCAAACACGATTATCAGGCAAACGTAGGATAGAGTCGCTCGTTGATATCACGGGAAGATATAAAACCGGGGGGACCGCGAGGAACAGTGGACAAAGGCGGTAAAAGAGGATAAGGAGGATGAAGGAACTTAGTACACCAAAGGGCGGAGGGGTTGGATGAGCGAAGGGAGGAGTGAATGGGAGCACTGTGCAGCAGATGGGCGGCTCTGACATCGCGATCTCTGGCCCTGTTCCATCGCTATTTCCCGATGATGAAGGAAGATCTGTGCCGGTGGCACGTTACGGGGAATCTCGGTGGAGATAGTGCCACGGCGTGACCTCTGATGATTAAGGGAAATTTATTGCTCAGTGGGGAGTGAGAAGGGGCAATGATACTGGGCGGGCGAAGTATGAATTGCAATTAATAGGAATGGGTTGTAGGAGGGCGGCTTGAATGGCCAGATAGAAGAATCTCTGCAAATAGACGGCGGGAACATATCACGTACTGTCACAACAATCCCATTGCAATATGTTTATTGATAGAAATTTGTTAACCAGTTGTTGAAGCTGCGGTACTGACTTCTCGAAGAGACTAGGTGGGTTCCATCCGCGGGGCGAGTGTCCCAGGCGATTTTTACGTGGTTGTACAGTGGCGTGCGTTTTCTGATGAAGATACGCGTGTAGCCGCGATACCAGGAAGAGGATAACAAGCGCGCGTACCAGGTAGCAGCGACGAAAAGGGGAATCGCACGTCGCCAGGGAAGACGAGATGATTAATTCCTGCGGTCGAGATCGAGTAACATGACACTGCTCGCGAGCCCAGCCACGCATCAGAATTTTTATCGCGTGGCCAGCTCCGAAAGCGTAATAACCCGAGGGCAGGTTTCACTGCTCCTTTCTTCTGCACGAAGCGACGATTTCGGAAACGATTATTCAATGGGGTATCGGACCTAATTGCTTCATCATTGTGTTCGAGCATGATTTCACTGAAAGCTGTTGAAAGGGGTTGAAGTCTACTTCAGATTTTCGAAAACGGCGAATAAACGGTGGTCCAGCTGAAAGCAGCCCATTGTGCGGAGTGGGTGCCAAATTGTGTGTCGATAGGACGAGCGACAGCCATGAACGAGCGCTTTCATCAATTTTAACGCCCCCGATCGGATCGTTTCGTATCTCCGCACCGTGGAAGAAAGTGATCCACTGTGCCTCTCGATCAAATAGTAAGGCACGTTTCCTGAAACATTCCAGCGATTGTCGTTCTACGTGGCGTCGCAAAAAGTGCCTAAAAAAAGTGCCTGAAAACCCGACACGCGAGTGCGTTTTTCGCGCCGCTGTGCGCGACCACATCGGGGTTTCTATGCGGCACCTCCTCCTTCCTTCGCTTTCAGAATTGCACCGCGGATCGAGGGTATCATTATTCGAGCCCCGTATAAAGGGGACGTGGTGGATAGCAAAGCGGTACGAGAGGAATGTTAAGTGTCGCAATTGCGATTGTTCGGCGCTGTGCGAACACGAAGCGCGGCCATCTGCACCGGAGATTGGAACCGCAGTGGTTGTTCCTTATTCGGCCACATGTCGATCGATGACAGGCTGAAGAAAGGGTTCCTCGACAATGGTGCGATTGAAGGAGCGAGTCCAGGAGCGCGTGAATCGAAACTGAAGCCAAGTAGCGCGGAGGTCTTGCGCAAGAGCAGTCGAAAACTCTCGGCGCGAAGGAAAGTGGGATGCAAGCGGGAAATTCCAAATGGAGCGAGGCGTTTGCATAATCTTCGCTGAAGCAATTTCACGGAAACCGGTAAGTAGCTTATTAATCCGGCTCGATGGGGCCCGATACTTTCAGTCGCCAACACGGGGAATCAAGGACGGCGTGCACGCGGATTCCCAGAATGCAGTATCACGGCCCACACGCTGACACGATTGCCTGCGATACCGCGAACCTCCTGGTGACACAAGACCTTTCGGCGCCTGTGCGCGACAAGTGATCGATGCTGTGCTACTGGAGTGTTTAGCACGTGCTCGAGGTGTGAACGCTGCGTAATCGTGTGCAAACTCGCGAGCACATGTGGTGGGGAGCTATTGGAAAATATTTCAGCAATGCGTTACGCATTCTGTACATAGAAAATCGATAATATAGTCGTCCAAGCCTTCGTCTTGAAGTACAGGATCTATTTCTTCTTTTATAATGATTTTCTAGGAACGGAGTGCTCCTAAGAAGAATTCTAATTCTACCTTTTTGATTCATTTCTTGTCCCCTTTGAAGTAGCCTGTATAGTTTGATCATATTTCTGCTCATTGTTCATAGATTACAGCAATAACTGCACTTGATCAAGACGAATACACTACACAGCCGGAATAATGTACCGATTAATGCTGGCACAATGCAATAAATACGTAAAATGATACACCAATTGCTCGGCATGCGTCACAAACAGGCTGTAGAACGATTCTCGGTACAGCGTAACGACTGCTCGAGAGTAGTTTCGCGTACTCGTTCAGCCACGTGTGAGTAGCCAGCTGCAAGTGCTTTCACCGGTGGCTCGTGACCAATCCTTAGAGACATTCACGCTTAAAGAATTCCCCTTGCGACGATCTTCATGAATGGGCAACGCCACGCTCCGATCTGCAGATCCCTGTGCGCTGGGTAATCGGGCTTTCTTATTCCAGAGGAGCGATCGACCTTAATGGCGATGGTCACCGCGATTGGGGAACTGGTTCGAGCGGAATCCCCCGCAATGATCGTCAAGAACGTACTTGAAAGGTGAACGTGCGTCACGTGTTGCATAATCGACGATTGTCGTGCACGTTAAGCAACGAATTCCGGCTCTTGAACGCTAAATCGCGGATGTGACTGCGTGGCTATCTGGCGCATAATAAGGGCCACGTTTCAATTCCGAATTCACGCTCGGTGGCATTGAAAGGAGCAGAACGAAGGATTAACCAACCCTGGAGGTTAATCTCTCGGAACAGCCTAACAGCCGCTTGGTTCGCGCTAATAAGATCTCGTGGCTGGAATTCTCAATACCTGCCCACGTTGGGCTAAGGGAAGTCAGTCGGATGATATTACTTTCAATGCTACTGCAATTCGGTTTGCTTCCTGTCTCTTACGAATGTCTGCCCTTCAACGTCTATTAGTAGAGTTTATGGAACAGTAGGATTTGATTTTGTGTGCGTTGCTTTCAATTCTGATAGTGGTTGGGACCAAAGATCAGATGGGGATAGAGGACTCTGATGTTAGGCTAGAAGCTTGCTCTTAGCTTCTGAAAAAAATATTGAAGCTAATGTTTTTTAAACTTAGCATATCATAGCATAGCTTAGCTTAGCTTAGTTTCCGGGTGGATCCCCGGCTTTAGCTTCTGAAAAAAAATATTGAAGCTAATTTTTTTAAAACTTAGCATTGCATAGCATAACGTAGCATAGCATAGTATAGCATAACGTAGCATAGCATAGCATAGCAGAGCATAGCATAGCATAGCATAGCATAGCATAGCATAGCATAGCATAGCATAACATAGCATAGCATAGCATAGCATAGCATAGCATAACATATCACAGCATAGCTTAGCTTAGCTTAGTTTCCAGGTGGATCCCCGGGTTTAGCTTCTGAAAAGATATAGAAGCCAATTTTTTTAAAACTTCAGGTGGATCTCCGGCTTTAGACTCAAGTATAGTGGTTGTGTTGCTTATTTCGTTAAAGGAGCAAGGTACCCCAAAATAGGGAAGGTTCCCCAAGACCCATTGACGCGAGCCCTGCACTGACAATAAGGCTCTTCTGATTGACGCCAATCTGGAAACTTTTTCTCCATCCCGATACGCGGCCGGTTCCTGGAAAAACGGGTGAACGGCACCGATAACGGGAGAAAAGGGTACACCCGAGACGCGCAGAGCGCAGATAACCAGAAAGAAGACAGTGGTATTTATATTCGATGATCGATGGTCGCGCTTTATCGCGAACGGAAGCCGAATCACGGATTCTCGGTACTAATTGGAGATGGCGGAAGTCTGAGCGGCGGCTGTGAATGAATTCGACTTTATCGGGAGAAAACTCGACGGCAGGAGGGGCTAGTGGCGATTACACAACAGTTCCAAGGGCTGTAATCGCTGAAGCTTGTTCCGCCTGCGAGCCACGCTTATCTGTGGATTTGTTTGCTCAACGTAACTCGCGATGACCGATTTGGCCGAAAGCGTCAACGCGTTTGTTTAAACGCTGGCTGCTTACGAAAGCAAGTCGATATCTGGTGTATTAAAAAGTTGAGGAGGAATAGGGAGGGGCGAGGACTTCTAATCCATCCATAAAACACTGGAGGAAACCCCTTGGTCCCAATACTTTTTCCGTCACGACCGCCCAACGATGTTTTTGTAAGTTTTCAGGCGTGTTTACTTAACCGTCGACCACTCGGGTAAAAATCACACGTCTCTGATCTGCTCCAACGGAGGAGTTCATCTCGCGAGTCAGAAGTGGATAATAGCCTATAATTATCCATGAAAAAATAAGGGCGACTGCCGTTAAGCCTTCTTTAAATAGTCGTCGAGGATGCTCGTAGGATTGCAACGAAGGGTTAATCAAAATCTGTTCCATTTTCTCTTCAATCATACTCTGCATTGATTTATTGATTTATTGGTACAATGAAAATCACGAATGAAGATGATTTCGAACAACTGAATCAGACTGGGAGCCAGAGCTCAGCTTAGAATTCACTTGGAGGACCAGAATCGAGACTGGAGAAATGTGCATGGTTTTAATATCTTTCGAGTAGGAGTTGCGGTGATAGTCAAAGTTCCAAGAAATTAGATTTCAGTGGGTGTATCTGGTCTGGCGAGGCAGGAATCACGGCGGTGCTTTGTTTGGACTAGGCAACGTTTAGGTAACGCAAGAAAGATCTGAATTTTTGTAGGAAACGTTTGTGGAAGATATTTAGCTAACAAGGATGGTTACAGAATGCTATGACATAACGGCATACCTCGACTAGGAAAATGCTGCCTAACGCTATTACATAACCTAGCACTTCATAATATCCTTGTAATAAACTGACAAACATCGCGGCAAACCCCAGGCTCGAAATTTTAATCGTGTGAAGTTGAACACCGTTCCCTCCGACTCCCTTCGAGCGGATACATAAAAAACGCGGCGTGAAAGGAGGCATAACTGTGACTACGCGGAGGGTTCCATGGGGGAAGCATCCTTGGATCTGGGCAAGGACCTCTGGATGACTCGTATCCTGATTATAGGGCATTGTGATAGGGCCCACAGTGAAAAGCCTTGACGAGGATGCAGCGCGCCGACGTTGGAGCTTCCCTCTCCACGAGGAGCTCCGCCATGTCGCCGTCATGCGGGTGCGCCGGCACGTAATAATTAATGCGACGCACAATCTATTACGCCCCCTCGCTTCCTGGTCTGTCAATGGAGGAATCGGAGCAGGAAGAGCGAAGACGGCGCTCTGTTGGTAGACAGATTTCCCTGACTCGGTCGAAACATTGTCTGCTCTCATTATACGCGACTAGGAAATCGAGTTGCGTAAGGACACCAAACATTATCCTGGGGAACATTATGAAGTCTGAAGGTACATTGCGCATTTCGTGCCGCCAGTCCTTCGAAGGGCAAATCACCCTGAAGTATCAAAGATTACTGCGGTTGAGGACATTGTGCAGCAGGAGAGTGGAACACTGGAAGGACAATGGGGTTAAGGATAATCGAGATATTATCGCCAGATTCGTTCGACCTTGTGTTCAGGCCAAGAAATACACGCTGTGGGTTTTCACTCTTTCCCCTCGATGAATTTAACCTTCCTCCAACCGAAGATGAAGAGAACGTTCGTATGTAGGTAGGTGCTACGGGAATGATGGGATAAAGGAGTCGTTTCGAAACAAACTACTGTCGAAGATGCCCATGCACGATTACGATTTGTCCGCATTGCTGTCGCTGAGAGCTCGCGTGTGTAGAAAACGGTGCAGAAAATACCGGAGGATCACCTGTTGGGGTAGCAAAGGTCGATCGATCGATGGATAAAAGTTAGACATTCCAATGGAACGGAGCGAGTACGTTTTATCGAGATCGGTTGGAATAAAAGGCGCGCGTACACAAGAAAGCCGGAACCACGGGCCGCTGCGCCGGATGTTGCGAGGCCCCAGAACACGGGACAGGTCCTGGAGCCCAGAAGCGGAACGAAACAGTGGAACGCGATTTCGTACGTGTCGTGGAGATAGGGCGATCGATCTGGGACAGGCATCGACGAAGAAATCATTTCAGGCCGTGGTGGATCGAATTTCTTTAAAGCGAATCCTGCGGTTTTCACTTACTGTGCACGAAGAATGTGCGAGGTCGATTATGTAGGGTAAATCTACAGTACAGAAATGGCAAGAAATGTCACGTAAACATATGTCGTTCAGACTTTATCATCAAACTTACACAGAATGGAAGGAAGCTATTAAACTGCCACACAGTAGATTAGTTAGCCAGCCATATAATTAATCGATGCATACACGATTATCGGTACACTGGTGGCAAAATTTTTATATAAATAAAATTTCTCATAACGAATAAAAGTTAAAAAATGTTTCGTCATGTGTCGAATAAAGTTTACTCGGGTTAACGAACGAATAGAATACTTTTTTTTAACATTTACTCGTTATTCGATATTTTATTTAAATAAAAACTTCGCCCATCACTGTCGAATATAAACAGAAACCGTTACTATATTCTATGTTTACTGATCACGATCGTATAATTTCGCATCGTACTGGCGACTTGACAAGCCGACACTGATATTGTCAAGATCATTGCACGGGGCGGCCGATTTTTCAGCTATTGCGCGGCTTACGTAAAGCTGTGCGGTAACGTGGAAGCCGCAACGGCGCACGCATCTTCGCGCGCTTCCTACGAGTCCGTCGATACAATCGAAAAAACTTGACCAGAATACATTATTTTGTTCTATACCGGTTCCCAGCGTCTCCTCGAAGTGCAGGAAAACGAAAGATCGTTGCTCCTCTGCGCTTTCTTTATCTTATCGGGCAGCCGATAGGACTTCTGTGACCGCGTTGCATCGAAATTAGAATTACTTTCCAATATACCTATTCGCCTCCAACGAGTCGTTCTTCCGCTGGCACCCACTTTTATCACTGTCGTTCCTGTGCTACATCGTTTCTAATTTAACGAAGCTTGAATTTACTTCGTAACTTCTGTCTGCTTCTAAGTAACCCACCCACGATAGAAAGTAAGTAAACTGAGAGGGGCAAGCGCGATTAAGTGGATCGGGGGTAACGGCGTCTTCGAGTACTTTTTCATCCACATTAAAGTCGCGCGCAATGTGCGACGCCTCGGCATGCGGGGTTCTCACACAGAATCCTCGGTTCCGCCGACAAAAACTGCGGGACGCACGGGCAAAGATAAACTCGACTACCGAAAGACACCGAGAGCCTCGAGGCACCCCGTATCGGGGACAGGGTTTTTCAGAAACACTTCTTTCACAGCTTCGTGGAACCGTCTTCCGAATCGCGAGGTGTAAATCACCAGCGTGGTATTTCACGGATTCGCTGTGAGAAATCTTTGTAAAAATATACAACCTCCTGTGTCCAGGATGCTTACACGCGACTGCAGATGGCTCCTCGAGGAAAGCTAACGGAAAAACTCAGCGGTTTGAGCTCGTCCTTTGCGCGGCAGCGTGCGAAGCGTGCCAAGCAGGCGCAAACACAATGGAGATAGCCGTATATCGATGTATGTATTCAACAGACGGGCGTTTAATATCTGGAGCCGCAGGAACTGGGATAATAATGCAAGACAAGGCTTTTTAAATGCAGCGACCTTAATTTTTGTTAAACGAACTTCGTGCCAGCGACGACTGCGTATCGACGATAAGTCTGCCTGGCGAATAATTGACCTTAATCCCGATTAGACCCGCGACGCCGTCGAAATTCCACTTGGAGGGGACGCGTACAGTTGACGTTCATATTCGAGCGGCTCGAGTTTACGGAGGTCCTCCCCTGTTTCCTCGCAGATGTCGGGGAAAAAGTGGCCTCCCTAAACATCTTGCCGGGATGAAGGGCCTCGGGAGAGTCGTGTTTCTGTCCTCGCAAAAAGGGATGCGAAACCGCACGACTCGCAGCGGGATGAAGTCGGCCAGACGGATCGTGAGAATGGCACCCCCTCTCGAAACCTGCCTGCCTTCCCACGAAAATCCACGGGCGAGCACTTTCCTGGACAATGTCGCGGTAATTGGCGCAGATGCAGCGCGGCTAGCTGGCGGTGTTTTAATTCGGGGCGATGGCTAGAGTTTTTGTTGATTGCAAGCACTCGCTTGCGTAACCGAAAGAGTGGCTATTTTCGGAGCGCGAGTAATCGCGCGATAGAGAGCGTCAGAAATAATCGTGGATTAAACACACGTCCCGCCGATGGGACCCCATTAGCGCGGCTCCCGGCAAGGACACACGTGGTCCAGCTGTTAATAAGTGCAGGGAACCGTTTTGCTCTCGTTTTCACGAAACCGTTTCACCCGTCACGGATAACGCACTGTTCGTCTCGTTGGATTCATTAAACGACCGCGTCATTGCTTTTTCTACGCTCCGGCGTAGTTTTCAATTCGACCTTTCTCCGGACTGGACGCGCGACTTTTTTACGGCGATCCTTTTACGCCTCCGCAACCAACCGTGGATAGGAAAGTATCTTTCTAGGAGCGTTTCAGTGAGGTGATCGGGGATTGGTGGTTTAGTGGAGATTTTCTGCGGACTTACCTGTTGTGGGGTTGCGTCGGCGGGCGAGAAACTCGAAAGGGCGGTTAAGGGTGCGAGCGAGGCGCACGAAGACGCCCTCGAGGGTGGCGGTGTGTGACCAGGAGTTGGACTTCCGCTTCCGCAACTACTCGCACCCCCGCTCGACGCGAGGCTTACGCTGTCTGCTCGCCCTCTCCACGGCGAGACTGACACGTGCTTCAGCATGCCTCTTCTATCTCACCTGAAATCAGGATTTCATAGTTTCTTGTAACCCCGTCATGATTCTTGGAACTCTGATGGTACATATTTCATTTGGAGTCTGGATAATGGAGAAACTAAACTTCATGGAGAAAAATCAGCGTACACCCTTTTTATATTTAAATAGGAATTTTGTAGATTTAAATAGGATCATAATCACACTTTGGTCACATGGGGTTCATTGCACTTCAGTGTCATTTTGTAATTACCATTTTCGTATTTTTGAATATTTCAACTATTCAGTGATAATTGTGCATGCAAACATGCTTTTCTTGAAATGTGAATTTTGATATGTTGAAATTTGTATTTGAAAAAATAGTTGTGGATAAGAGATTTTTTTGTTAAAATTCATCAAATTTTTAAATTTCATTATTGAGGTATAAAAATTTACAGAAATATTGGCAAAGGCACATACAGGGGTGTGATACACCTCGTGTGACCACGAAGGGTTAATTCCAGTGACAATAGATGGAGGGATCATTTAATATAGAATTCTTTTTGCATTCTTGCACACCTGTTGCCTTTGGAATCGAGTAATGGGACTACTGTATTTCCACGAGCAAAAGCAGGTGTCACCCATCTTCTATTCAAGTAGTACTCAACATGTTATACGACTGATAACAGCTTCGTGTAGCAACAGCAAGGAAACTGGGCTACTTTGGGCACATCCAGCACCGTGCAAGAACTAGCAAGAAACTTAGGAACAGGTTAAACCCGACCACAGGTGAAATTCTTGCTCCAATTTCTGTTATCCTCCGAATATAGATCTACAGCTATTTTGAACCGAGTAAATCGAGGTAACACGGACGTGAGTTTTACTTAAAATAGAACAACGGTTCAGTAACATCCTCCACTTCCCCCTTGAAGGCTACAAAAGGAAATAGTCTCAGCGAAGGCCGCTCGATAATTATCGGGGAGCGACGTGATTGCCCGGTGAGTAAACGTGGAAAGTTGAGTTACAACCACTTGCAAGAAGTCTAGACCGACGCACACGCTCGTCGAACGCACCTTCGTGCAGTTTCATTTGGAAGTGAAACCAGAATGGCAACACGAAGACCATGTCCGGAAGAAATCGTGTAGGAGCATTGGAGTGGCGCGTAAACGCCTAAATGCAGCGCATCTGCATACCAGAAGCTCGAATCTCGAACATTCGAGCCAGACGTCGAGGTACAGGAGTGCAGAGGGGCCCCTACGTGTCCCGATTGTTGAATATTTCCATAATGAGGAAGCGCAAGAAAAAGGTAACTATTCCCACAGTGTTAACTGTATTCCTCTCATTAATAATAAGTAACCGTTCTAGGATCCCGCCGGTTGAAACGCTCTACAACCGCGCATAAAACAGCGCACGGTGTTGAATTCGCTGATAAAATCCATCGCATTTCTTTCCATCTAATTAAGAATGCTTTGCGCGGGTTGAAAACCATAAACGGCCATAAACGTCCCGTCACGTGCACCGAGAAGGATGCGCCTTGATAGCCTTATCACACCGCATAAAACTCTATCTATACTCACTTTTACGAAGTCACAGCTGAGTGCAGGCTGCACTCGCGGTTCGGTGCATACGTCAATGCGCGGGAAACATGTTTACACTTGGCGAACAAGCGGCATCGAGCGCATCCAATCACGCTGTTCCGAACACTGGCTGCTAAAATCCTCGAGAGCACGATCAACAGCACCCACTGTTCGATACAGTCACCGGTTTCGATCCTCCCTCTCGCAGAGATCGATCCTCGAGTTTGGTCCTCGAACACGACGAATCACTGCGTACCTTTCCACCGAGGACAGTTCTGCACAATTCACACGACACGATTCTAAATGAAACAATTTTTAATTCGATTTCTTTGGCGATGTCTTTTTATCAGATGCGAATGACAATTACTGCGAGATACTGTGATCCTCGGCGATCGAACCGCCCGCCTCTACGTGCGTTGAAATCACCCGTCACACGACTGCACTTCGTGCCACACGCCACGAGCGCTGCGCTACGACTGAAGCGGACGCGTGAGCCGTCGAGTAAGTCAGCGTAGTAAGCCAGCTTAGCGGCGTGGAGGAAAGAAAACGACCTTCCTACGGAGTGCACGAGACGCGTCGATCGCTGGGCGAATGTTTCAGTGTGCGTCGATGTGTGCTTGTGCGGGGGCGGCGACGCGAAGCTCGGCTCTCGCGGGTCGTATGTCCACGGACGGTCCTCGCTCGAAGCTGGCAACTTTTCAGCAACGTGTGGGCGTCCGAGCATGAACTCGAAGGATGCTTCGGTTCGATTTCTCTTTTCGTCTGTTGACTCGTCCCTTCCCCTGTTCTGGGGGTGCATATTTAATAGTACACGGGCTGGTGGGTCTTTGATTATCTGCGATTATGTAAGAGCGCAACGGGTGGAGTGGTTTGTTGTGGGTTGTCTAACCCAAACTGATGTCTGAGACGAATTATTAATTAAAGGAGCGAGGAAATTATAGAATGAATAATTCCTTTAAGAATATATAAATTATATAGGTGCAGTACCGATTTTTTTCTGTGTCAAAGCAAAAGGGAACTACAGCTTGATTCAATATACAGAGGATCGGAATGGATGGCTCGAAACTGTTCGGTGACGTTTTTGGTTTATTTCTGAAACGTTCGTCAAGGAGGGAAATAATTCACTCGTGACAGGACGCTTTAAATGACAATTGAAATTCAGCAAACGCGGCAAGTAGCATCCTAAGCGAGTAAATTACAATGTAGTCGGATGAACAAGTCGTACTTACTAATGAACATCACGCGTGACTATAGGGATACGTGAAAAATCCAGCGTAGCCTGATAATGGTCCGGGTGAATACATAGGTTCGACAGTTCCATTTGGTTTTACTTATTCCATGCACAGGGTGTAAGGATTGGAACTGATATACACTATGTGTGGAAGAAACAATTACGTGATGGCTGCAGCACGTGCTCCGTCAAACGAGATTCACAACAAGCACACCAATAAATTCCAAATAAAACTTTGAAGAAATAATGTTAATCTTCAAATCACTAAATGATTTCAAACATCCTCTTGTTAATAACGCATATTCAATCGAAAGAAGTTGGAGAATTTCATTAAAATTTAGATATACATTTTCTAAAGAATACTTCCACAGGAAGGAGACAATATTAGAGCGTTCTGGTGTTTGATAAGCTCCCCAGCGATTGTCGCAATTCACACGCGTCGAAACGGCCATGGAAACAATTTATCTCGAGCACAGAAGTTCCGTCTTTCCTGTAGGGGGCGTCCTTAAATTACGTAAGGCTTTTTAGGGTGGGAGGGAGTCACGAATTTCTTACGTTCTCTTACAAAAGGGTGAGATGAGGTCAAATAGCGTCTTATGAAATATATTTTAAGCTAAAAAACGGTGTTTCATAAAGTTAAATAAATTATACAAAACCTTTAAAAGAATTTTAATAACTGAAAAAATGCAATGTAAAAAATATTACGTAAGGAAAGGGTTGGCAATATAAAACCTTACAAATTTTTATACTGGAGAGGGAGGAGATAAGAAATCGCCAAAATTACCCTTACGTAATTTAGAGACAGCCCCTAGTCGAGATGATATTTTATTTATATAACTGTACCTGTCGACGAAGGAGGGGAAAAAGCGACAGGGGGATCTTTCTACGTGATCGTTCGTGACTCCAATGCATGGGCGTCGATCGTTCCCCGAGGAAGAAAGGCGCACGGTGACCGATTCAAGGGAAAGAGAGATTCGCGTGGGTGTGGACCTTAACTCCAATTTATTTAACGCGCCCGTTAAGTCGTGAAACACTCGCAAGCGCGAACAAGGAAAAACGTAAGTACGATCGCCATTCCGAGATCGGGAGATTGCAGTCAGAGGAAAAAAATATTTCATTTTCTAGCGGCCGCGATACGATCTATATTCGATCTCTATTCCACCGCGTACGAACGCGATTCCTCGAGCAGAAGATGAACGAAAGTTATGCGTTTGCTTTCATTCCGGAAGCGGCAGGAACAATTTCCTTCTTAAAGGATAATTTTTCTACTGGTTTCTCTCACGGTGTATCGTTCAGGTTTCCCTCTAAAATCAAGCGGACTTCTTATGCGACGTGTTCGCCGGGTGAGTGGCACGTTACTCCGAATAGAGCGAGCAACCAAAAGGAGAAATGAGTACGACTGACACGAGAGTTGTGTTGAAAGCACTTGCTGCTAGACAGCCAGGTAGGCAGTTGGGTGGTGCCGATAGGCGTAAAGGTCGATAGAAAACGTATCGTTGTACCTGGGTGGGATCCACATTGCAAAGGGACACCGTGCACTATGGGGTGGGCAAGTAACATGAAGCGCATCGCCGGCACAATGCAGGTGCAGCCATTAGAAATGCATCGAGCAGGATCTTTGAAAGTGATACCTTTCACGAGCTGAAGTAATCGGAAGAAGTATCTACTTTGCGATCGGCAAAGCGTATCTATTCCTCAATCTTTAATCGACCTATTCGGTGTCTGTTCTCTTGCGGCGTGATTAAGTAGAAGGTAAATAAATTAGTATTAATTAGACACATTCTCTTCCTATTTCAGCCACATTCCTCCGTTATTCGAGGTCGAAGACCCAACAACCGGGGAAAAAGTGCGATCCTTTGAAAAGCGGCGGCTCAGCGCCCAGCGATCTCAACCCCTTCAGCTGGAGCAGTTTCAACTGAACACGTTGCAACGTGGAAGTCGTGGAGTCTCAGCCACGCGTGATATCGCGATTCGTTGGTGGAACACGCGTGCCTTTTGTCGCGAACAACGAGCCTCCTGTGCAGTGTTTCCCGGGCGATGGTCTGGCTTCGTTCAGGGCAATCTCGAGGAGAAAATTCAATTAGCTACGGCGAATAGATCGCCGGCTTTGCAGCTGCAATCGACAGATAAGTCTCGAGAGCGTGCAGCGAGCGGCTGACAATGCAAGAAGGATCTCAGAGCGCAATATCCAACTCGTACAACCTGTCGCAGAAATACGTTTGCGTCTGATTGAATGGAGCATTGTTCCGTCGAAAAGTTGCACGTTTGACGTTGCTCAGTGGTCGACCACGCCTGGTCGATGGAAAATCCAGCGAGCCTCCGATGAAAAATTGATTACCGATCGTTCCCAGTGGATTGTGCAGGGAGAATCGCCTTTGCGGACGGGGGAGCTCGGCTAGAACGAAGGCAGAGAGCAAATCGGAACCACGGTGGTCAGCCACTTTATCCTCGTGCACGCAGCGAGCAGCGTCGAGCACCAAAGGCTATGGCATGCGTACGCTGGCTATGGGAGTTTGGCAGCGGCGGTCCAGCCGGGTCTCATGGTGTTGCGTTACTTTCCCACAGGCGAGCCTCTTCCTTCGTGTGAGATTCTTTCCAGGCTGTGCGCCCGACGTGCGCACCTGCACACATGCGCCTGCACACGCGGGCTATCGCAGAGCGTCGGGGACGAAGACGGGGTTGGCGCGGTGTGCGGACCGAGGGGCAGAGAATGAAAGAAGGCGGGAGGAGCACGCATCTCACCTTGCAAGGCGAACCTGTTCGCCGGTGCCAAAACCAAATATCGCCGCGAGCGAGTGTTACGACCTGGAAATAATGTTAGCCCCGCGGATCTTTAAATTTCAGGCCACATGACTGACGGAAGCTACTTCACAATGCGCTGTGACACGCAGTTGGGATGAAAAGTCAGGGTCCGCGCGTGAGATGGAACTGCAAAGCGCGAAGGCGGGGCCAGGATATGGGATTCGGCCAACTTTCTCGCTCGCGGACTGTACGCACAGTGGTGGTCAACAGAAACTTTAAAACTGATAAAATGGTACTAGGCTTCGTGTGTCGCGTCGATCTTGCTAGGATATCCTGGAGGATTAATGATCCTGCGGGATGTAGATTGTAGGATGTAATTTTATGCTTGTTAAACTATGGTAGATACTTTTGTTAGTCTTCATACAGTGAATTTTGTAGGGGGGGGGGTGCAAAAGGGGAGAGTATCGACTGCATGGGAATATCCTCTTCTGGTGGTTACTCTAAATAAAAAGTGGAGGACTCTAAAGAGTTGACTCTCTTTCCCCGAAGATCAGTGAAGGTTCGACAAAGGGCGATGGATGGGATTTAATGTCAGTGCTGCGTCGCGTCGATGTCCAGCTTCCGGCCTGCGTGACGGGGCCCATTTCCGGGACCGTTCCGTGCTGCATGCATTCAAAGAGACCCCAACATCGAGTGGTCGCCTTCCCCATGGTCATCGAGCCAGTTCCACTCGTTTCCCATGGGTGTTGTTTTCGACTGTAACAGTACACTAATCCCGATAACACCGTGCTATATTTACTAAACGATTTGTTTAACACGATTAACCGCGATGGGGAGGAGATGCCTGAACACTAAACAGGATGACGTATTCGGGCTTGCAGCACCTACACTGGTGAGAACTGATTCGGATAGCTTTGCATTCTTCTGAAGATGGAGGCATTAGATTCCTCTGAGTAATATGAGTAAGTATGTGCTCGAGAATCCCAGTGATGCAGCAAGTGGCGCAAGAAAATGAGAGCAGCGAGTCCCAAAAAATTTTAAGTGGATCAAGAGAAGCCCCCGCGCGATATCTCTCTATTGCATAGCCCGCGGCACTCGTTGTAACAAGATTCGCTGACGGCATCTAATACAAGAGATAGTTCTTCGACGAGTTACTTCTTCATTCCCATGAGTGTTGCTTTCATCGCTGCAGCAATCCAATGGCCGCGACGCCGACTGACTCCTCCGCCACTTTCTGGCCGACTTTATTAATAGGGGAATGAAAAACAGTGGCGGTGAGCGATAAGCTTTGGCTGCCTCGAAAGTCTTCCTCTATTACTCTGCTTCGTTGCTGTAACAAATAGTAAACTCGAAGACGTAATCGTGGATTGATAGGATTCAATCTTGATACGATCGAGAGCTCTAAAAAATCTTTCATTAACTCCGCGCAGGGTTATTAGTCTAGTATCTTGGATCTATGAAAAATTGAAAGTCACGAGGAACGACTAGAACTACTCCACTCATACAAGTGTTAAATTCTGATGCATATTGGAGTTAATAACCGATATCCGCTCCTTCCAACGTGCACCTGGTTTCATCGATCTCTTCCTGGGAAAATGTGCTATATACCCAGTGCAACAGACTGTGTCAGACACACTTGTAATTAATTTGAATTAATTCAAACTCGATACAAAGTAAATTACTTGCAAGTGACATAGAAGCCAAAAGTTACATCACGCACGCGTCATTAACAGCTATAACAAATACCCCTTATCGTGCTCGAGTTACGCAATGAATTAATTGATCCCAAGGGTGTAGGATTGGCGATTTGGGAGTGGCTATGCACATTTGGGTCACCTCCTGCCCTCTGCATGGGCTTACATTACACGCTTCGCGAGCTTCCCGATTTCTTAAAGCAGTTGAGAGGGCAACCAGGGGTAACGAGCGAACAGATGACACGTCGAACCTTTAGCAAAAAAGTGGTTTTAATAATAATGAAAATAATTTAATTGACGGGAGCAAATTCCATTTATACAGCGAAAAAATAGCAATAGGTAAAGCCCTTAAGTATGAAGCGTTGACATCGCAGATACCCCACAACTGCTCTGGGACAATCGTTAACTAGGTTGATCCCCTTAACATAAACATAATTTTAGATTTATGTAAATGCGTCCAGGGAACCGGCACAGCGTTTAAAGCCAGCTGGTTTCGAAATGATTTAATTTTAAAGTAAAGACCATACAAAACATAGAAGCTCAATGTGACCATTTCTTTCAAGTTATCGTGTGTCAAAGAAACTTCAAAGTTCATCTCATGTTGACCAAATACCGTTGATAATCCGAGGCTGAACCACCGCCGTGTCCCATTGTTAATGCTTTTTATCTCGGTAGCACGTCACATTTGCGCCGATGTGTGTAGTAGACTGAATATCGTATGACGAATAAGTTATGACTAAGGCAGCGACGAAGCAAGTCATAGGGTAAACAATTCTAACCGCCCACTGACAAACATTCACGGTCCATAGACGCTACAAGAGCATAAATCGTCTTCCCATGCGGATCCATCGTAACCAGAGAATCGAGCCGTATATCAGGCTTATCGTTTACAAATATCGCGACTTTCATTGATAATACGGTAACAATTGTAGAAACCACCCTAATACAACAAATTAAACAGAAATTTTGTCGACATTTATCAAATGTGTATCCAGGCACAGAGTAGCTATGTATTCGGAAGAACTATTTTCCCTGCATTTTAAATAAAACTTGCAAGAAGAATGAACGGTATTCTTTAACAGCGTGTATTATAAAAAACTTTTGTTATCTAATTACACAGGATACGTTATATTAATTCGTGTCTATAATACCTTCAGGGATGAAGGATAAGGGATCACGCACGTGGCACTGTCGTGCAGCAAACACCACACCCTCGACAGCCGCACCCTTAGAAGGGCGCGGCCGATCGTTGCACCTTCCACCCCTGCCAGCAACGCACGCAAACATGTCGGCCCGTTGTTTTGTGTTTCCATGTAATAAAGCACTTTAACATGATTACACGTAAAAGCATTTTGACGATGGTGGGGGAGAGGCCAGGGGCGTAATAGGCTTAGTCTTTCGTGGAAGAGCTCGTATATCTTCGTGACAGATTCTAATAAGAGGCATGACATGAACGACAACGCGTCGACATGGTTTCCTCGTTCCCACTCTCTCTCTCTCTCTCTCTCTCTCTCTCTCCCTTTTTCCATTCGATCACAATGCAATTATCAATCATGCAGAGGGTGATCGTCTATGGAGAAACCAAGTGGAGGTTGAATTATTGAACATTGAATTATGGTGGGACGCTTGAGTATTCCGCTGTGCCATCGCTTTCCGTCTCGTTAGAGCAGCAATCTCGTCAGACATTTTCACCTCCTTCCGGAAACGAGCCGCCACTTCCGTGCAAGCGCGATTTCGCGACGAACAATGCTGCTTCGATCTGTTTCACGGGGCCCGTCCGTTTCCGGCACGACGATGCAACACTTAAATCGCTTCCACATCCGGCGGAACCTCACCTACCTAACCGTAACAAACGAAAATGAAAATTGCGCTTCCTAAGGGAATGTTTCGTCGTGTCTAGTTAATTTGGCAGCCAGTGTGCTTCCAGCTACTATTTGCCATTGCATGTACACGAGTGTACCGCTAGAGCCAGCAACGATTTCCTACCGTTAACCGTGAACACAAAATTCAAGAGTTGTCGCGGGAAGCAACGCCAATTACTCGAAATTGTCTTCCTTTCCGACAGAAACCTTGTTCTCAATCTGCAGTGCACGCAACCACTTACTTTTGACCAAATTCTCTGCACACAGTTTTACTCTGTCAAGTCGAGTATAGGTATGCCTCTTGTTAGCCTATAAGTTTAATGAAAACAGATTCATAGACACAAAAATATTTTTTTAGCCACACTTTTTAATATGAAAGAAATGTTGAATCCAATTATATGCACATACAGAAAATGTGAAATAAATGTTTAGAAAGTATGAACTGTAAAATTAATATTTAAAAAATATAAAATAAATATTCAGAACAAAATATTTGCTTCTTAATCTAGAATAAATATTGTATGTATATTTAAATCTCAAAAAGAGATTGAATCTCTTTTTAATATTGGATGTATGTGTATTCAATATTTTGTAGATTACCCTCAGAGTCAGAAGAATTGAGAGAAACTACTGCAACCACTTCCAACTGAAAGTAACAAAGATGCAATGCACTTGGCTTCCCAGCCCTATCATGTCTCTGCTGGTTAATTAGTATTGATACCAAGCTGTCGTTGCTTCACGCATCACTTTCCCGGAGGGTTTACGAAAACCCGCAGGAAATTGCGAACACCGGGATTATTATCGTACGGAGGAAGTTACGAAGTTGGTACGGCAATAGTCATCGCTAATGCGACAATGCACACATAACCAGATATGGTATATATTGGTTCGCGGGGTTTTGTCACGTTTCTGACATCTGCTTGCTACTGCAAGATTCCACGGCGTGTGGAGATAATGATGGCACTGCAGCAGCAAATAAATCACGGTTCATTTATTGATCTTTGATCTGAACGTGGCTCGTTACAAAGCGCGATAACTGTACACGATAAGTGGCGACGGTAAATAAGGTGTACCTACATACGCGTTTCTCACGAACGAAGATTTGCTACATCTGTCGTTCGACGGGCAGTCTTTATAAATGGAAATATCGGAGCGACCACTCCGTGAATCACTCTCAATGTTTCACCGATGACACTCTGAACTGCCTCCTAATCTTTCGCGAAATCGGTGACACAGATCCCTCGCGGGAAGATTCGCGCGAAATGAAGATACAGCTAGATCCAGCGAGAGATAAGCCCCTCGACGTTTCCGGCCAACGATTGAGCAGGTGGTAATTTTTCCTTGAAAATCGAACACTTCCGCGGCACGTAGGTACGAACTAGAGAAACGAGCGACTCTTCTAGCGACCAGAGAGAAATGAGCACTTCCGGTGATCCTCAATTAGGAGGATCGCGTGTAACTCGAGCACGATTTTCGCAGTCACGTGAAAGAGCGGGTCGAGTTTAGCGTCACCGTCTTTCACGAGGTAATTTCATTCGATCCGCTAACCCGAGGCATGATTGTTAAGCAGTTCTCTTAGAGAAGGAATAGGGAATCAGTTGCATAAACTGTTCACGTGGGAAAATATGGGAAATCGAAACTTGCGATCTATAAAGTTCTCGCTTATCCAACGTTTAAGAATCGAGTGATATAAAAGGTGGACAGGCTTTCATCTGAATTCTAACCGCGGCGAAACCCGTTCCCGCGTGCTGGGAACCGTAATCGCTGTTACTAATTTCAGGATATGATGAAGGTGCGATCGAGTTTTCACCACACTGTGTTACGCATTTCCGGCGCGCGTAGTATGCGACCGTAGTGAACGGCCCAATCCTCTCGTTGCTCAAGAATTTAATGCTTCCGGCACGAATTCTTGATCTTTTCCCGCTGCTGAATAAATTCATTACCTCGCGGCTGAGCATGGTGACATTGATTTGATCACTGCTGAGTTGGGCATTATAGAAAATTATTTAAATAACGAAAAAACCTTTTTCAAAATTTTGTTAATGCAAGTTTGCAGCGCATATAGTACTATTACACTTTAATTTTAAACATTTTTTGTCTCTTGTATTTTAGGAGTTATACGCGAAGAAGTGACCTGTTTGACTTTGATGTTCGTTTTCACACCCTTAAAGGGCGATTGGGCACGAATGAAATATACCGTGGTTCTTGTCTTGAATCACTCTATAAACCCACCAAGTCGCGTTCCAATCAGTGAGTGTGGGTTCGCGGTGTTCTCTTGTTAGCCAAGCTACACCTTTCAATGAGTTCTCTCGTGAAGGTAATTAATTCGCGGTGGAAATGGAATTCTGACAATCCTGCGATAATTGGAACATGAAAAACTAGACTTCGTGAATGCAAGATGTAACAGAGGATCTGGAAACTCGAACTTCTGGAGCGCCATACGCATTTCGACACTCATACCTTAGAACTGACAGCGCGTGACCATCTCGTGTGACCTCGACGAACCGAAACGAGTCGCTTCGGGTCTTTTAGATTGCTTTACAAGTAGAATATGTAGGTATGTACTTGTCTTGCGTTTGGACCATAACGAAGCTTACTATAAGTATACTTACAAGGAGAGTATTTTAGGTGTCCGCCTCCGATCATTTTGATTTTTGGATATGTTATAGAGGACCGATAAATAAGAAATACGTGTTTTTTTATTTTTCCCCGTTTTCATATTTGGGAGGTGAAAACTGCGTTCAAAGTTAGGGTTGAAAAATCATTTTTGTGGAATATCTCGAGAACTATTAGAGATAGGGGGAAATCTGGTGAGTCAGTCATATTTCGCATTCAAAGACACAAAATTCGTCCGTTGACACTATTCCCCTATCTCTAATAGTTCTCGAGATATTCCACAAAAATGATTTTTCAATCCTAACTTTGAACGCTGTTTTCACCCCCCCCCCCCCCCCCAAATATGAAAACGGGGAAAAATAAAAAAACACGTATTTCTTATTTTTCGGTCCTCTATAACATATCCAAAAATCAAAATGATCGGAGGCGGACACCTAAAATACTCTCCTTGTTAGTTAAAGAAAGCTTCATCGAAGAACGTGTGGCGTGTGCAGCTTTGGATTTCTAGCAGAGCAGAAGGCGACCAGGGATGGAGTCATAAAGTTGAACCGAAGGTTTCGAGGCCTTGGTGTTTGGACTTTGCCAAGCGACGAAACCTCCCCTTTTTCGTTACTCGGGGTTTTTCCCGGCTTTGCACACGATACGCTTTTCCTTCGGAATCGGAAGGAACGCGACCGTTGACCAGGCATTCGGTTGGAAGTAAGCGTCTTGAGCGGTTGTGCTTTTTGTCCCCTCGCCATTTTTTCCACAGAAGGTTGCGTGTTGCATCTTCGAATAAACAATATTTTGTTAAGTTTACTAAGACGCGTAATTTATTATCATCCTCACGTCTCCCACCTCAAACGACTTGAAGTTTTGTCCACGTTTGTGTTTTATTTCAGAAAGCAACTGACTATTCTATAGAGTCGTTCTCGTTAAAAAATTAAGCGGCACTTCCGCTGCGTGGATCGAGAGAGGTGGTTAGATCGCTCGTTTTCACGGTGTCTGAAAAATATTTCGGAACCGTTCCCCCCTTTGGACGAAACGAACGGTCAGTGCCGCGCATCTGACGCGAAGTAACGTGGGAAGCGTCCTTCGCGCATAACGGCCTTCCTGAATCGCGTGAGAGAAGCAAATTAACTCTTCATTATATATATCCACCGCGGCGCGATTGTACAGTCGGTTCTGGATGCGCGAATTCGCCTTATTTGCTTCGTTTCTAGTCCATTTTCCTGCGCCGTTCATCTCCTCTTGCTTTCGAGATCACGCAACTCGAAAGCCCGCCGTTCACCGTTCCTACAACTGTTTCCTTCGCTCCGTTTGACAGAAGGGAGCTCACTTTCACTGTTCATCTCCTTATATCGTCTCAACGAGATACGATCGTTCCGATCGGTTGTGAACCTAGATCCCGTATATCGTATCCTATTATTTGCGAAGTAGTTAGCGTTATAAATTAGCGCCTACCGTTCTGAGCTACCACGTTGGCCGGCGCGTTGAGCTGCCGCGGTGGCTCCTCTTGCTTTCAGGATCGCGGACTCTCGAAAGCCTGCCTCCAGCGGTCGTCGTTCTTACTTAGCTGAAGCGGAGCTCTTGAGAAAGGAAAGCGGCGGCCTTCTCTCTTTGTCAGAGGGCCCATTGTTTCTCGGGGATAGATGGGAACCGCGACTGGTGGCTGTCCCGGGATTACTTGTTCGGCAAACGCGGCGCATTCGACAATGAAGATGCATTTGCGCGATAGAAAGGAACCACCTGACACGGAGTCGCTTCCACGATTTAGATCTCCATCTGGGAGCGCGAGTGGAGCGTGGGTAAGACCACCGATCAACAGGCATTTACTGAATTTATTCAGACTCACGGATTAAACGTGTGCCATGAATTTTCATTGCTCATAGAGGCACGTGGAGGATACATTCTGGATTGGAATGGTACCAAGCGGAGAAGAACCCGCGAGCTGGGTATTAACGATCATTTACATTGCTAATTAAGTAATTAAAGTATCGTGCCACTTTCGATCGGTTTCGTCCAAAGTGTATACCATACAGAATATCAATCTTTTGATCTATGAATCATATCAAAGCAGGTGATCTTCCACGATAATGTTTAATATGTGTGCTCTTTGGAAGTAATTAATATCCCCGCGATTCTGACGAAGTCTGTGTGCGCGGATGTTGATTATGATCAATAGAATTTCGATCACATCGGGCAGAATACCCGCCTGAACGCCTCCCGCTTGAATTCCTGACAAGGTAGCGACCAAGAAGCGACGAAACGAGCGGCGTACACTCTCATGTGCGACAGAAGCTACGTACGCGCCAACGGGACGAGACACGTGCAGGGTAAACTCACACACGGACTAGACAGAAGAACCGGCAAGACTTCCGTTGCTCGGGGCGAGTCGGACGGGGGCCAGAAGCTACAGGAATTCGATTCGGTGGCATAAAAAGTAGCGTGAAAGGTATGCGACGACGACGCAAATGAAGAAGCTGATTACATGGGGGAAAAGGAAAGCAACCGTCAGCTAAATTTAGTCGATCGGGATGGAGGCTTTCCTAATTTCCGGCGAAAATCACACGCTGGTGTTAATTGCATGACATTTCCGATGCCACCGTTCTTCCCAAATTTCCCTTTAGAAAGCTGAGACTGCTTGACGAAGGTGAATCAACAATACGCGCTAACGTAAATCAGTAGACAATACGGCATCTAATTATGCAGCCGGCTAATTAGGTGATCCTGATGCCAGGATATCAGTCCCGCATCTTTTCCGCGAAGAAATCGTGTTTCCTGGGGGTCGAGTAACAACCTGCGCTCCTCTGCTTGTCCTACGCGCGAGCGTCGTACATCCAACGCCCGTTGTGCACACAGGTGCACCATTACAATTTCCACACGCACACGATTCAGTCATACTTCACGGAGGATGTAGTTAAGCCAGCATTAATGTGCGCGCGACCATTCCGTCTGTCCCGTGTACGTACAATACACGGCTGACAAAGATAAATTCTGTCCTCGTGTACGTACACCAGCCGGCGCATGGGTGGATGCCACTCTATTGTCCATGAAGACCAACACAGACTGGCGCTATTCTATTCTCGTGCATTCCGAGCCATGCGGGTAGCGCAGGGCTGCGTTTCCTGTGTACTCGCGCCAGCCAACTCTTTGCGCGTACGTACACCGTCTGTGTACATGGAACACATGTGCGATCTTATGGTCGTAAACCTCGTGTTTATTGTCGTGCCGCGATGACGAGTACATGAAAACCCGCCGTCATATTGCACCGCGACTTCGACAGAAACGAACTATGCCACCGTATGCGCTGGTCGCTGCACTTTCATCCGCGACGCACGCGACACGCATGTCGCGTCCGTCAACCTGGACGTCCGCCTTCGCGTGATGCTCGATTTAAAACGGGACTTAATTATTCTACTCCATTTGGTATGGGCTTCGCGTTGCGTGTGGCAATTAAATTGAGAATTATTCAGGAGTGGATTTGGAGATTTGGCGCCCCTGGGTTAACAAGCCTCTGCCCGCCCTTTCCGCGAAATATCAAATTTTTTAATTTAAAAGAGCGGAGATAATTTAAAAATTAATTCGGTACGGCCACTCACATATGAGTTATTGCTAATTCGCTACGTGAAACAAAAGGGAATTATTTTTCAAGTTGTCGGAAGCCTCTGTGTTTGAAACTTTTCCAATTTCTTTCGCCTAAAATTTATCGCTCCCAAAAATTTGTCTGCAGCCTACTTAGCCTATACTCAAATCCGCCCTTACTCCGCTGGGTAGTTTGATACTCTTATAAACAAAGAGGGAATGTGCAGTTTATCGAGCCAAGCGTGTGTCGCATTTCCTTGGAGATAACGCGCAACATTTATAAACGTGGGATTAAATATCGAGCGCCACGGGAGAAACGGCAAGCTAATGAAAAGATAAACTCCAAACGCGCAGCGTTACATCACGAGCTAGTATCGAGCGATCGATCAACCGGTATTGACCAACATCATATCGGAATGGTGCGCAGGTGCCTGGAAAAACGTGGGTGCCACCATCTCGTGGGTGGCTGGAAGGCTTGAAAACCCGCGATTTTTGCTCACCTTTCGAAAATATAAAGTTTTCGTTGAGTGAGGTCGCGTCGCCCACGTTGTCGCGAGCAGCGAACAGCTGCAGGACCCGGCCAATGAAAAGTTGGTTCCTTTCCCGCGTAGGACGACAGCAAGGCTCGGTTACGGCAACACGCGCAAGATCGAACGGGTCGCAGGGATCGGGACGCGGGATTGAAACTCTGTTTTAACAGAATGAAGTGAAGCTGTTGGTAAATTGAGTGCGAACTATGGGGATCAAGAAATCCTTTGTTCTTAATTAGAGGGAACTATGTAAGAAGCACAGGAGCCGTCTCGAATTGTTGGGAAGTAATTGAGAAGAACAGAGGAGGAATACGATACACTGTGTATGAGTGATTAATTTAATTGCTCCCCTCGTTCTAAGAATCCATCGATCATGATACTGGTAACACCATCGCAAAACAAGGCGCCGATTATCCTAAATCTTGATCCAGTGAATGAGGGTATCATTTCATGTTTCGATGGTGGTCCGAGGAGTATCGTGAAATAAACGCAGAGGGGATCGTTAACGTAGACTCCTGATAAGCAACAGGGAAGGGTACACATATTCTGATCGCCGAATGCGTTCCACGAAAAACTACTATGCAAGAGATGTTCCTAATAGATAATCCCTTCGTGTTGACCGTAGTAGGTGTAAAACACGAACGGTGTGTTGGAATTACATCGCATTACTATGCCGGTCACGGTGTTCGCGCCTGCATGAAGGCGCGTGAGACAAGGTCCTGCATCTTTACCTGTCGACCCGTCCAGTCTCTTCCTAGACAGGTCCTGTAAAAAGAACCTGTTCCGCGCACAATCGAATGCACTTTCGTCTCCTGTACTTACTACTAATGAAGAGAAATAACGATCTCGCGAGAATTTACTAAGTCAATTTCTAATGAACATAATTTAATTTACAACTGCAAATAGTGGAGTTGATCGTTTCCGTCGGGCAAACCACAGGGAGCATTATAATTAGTAGGTTTTACACGTAACATCACGAGAAAACATGTTTTCGAAGCTTGGATACTTTCGAGTGCCGACAAATTTTAATTTGTCTGGAAACAATTCAATTCGACTTTTACCGAGTCTGTGATCGGATCAGTGAAGGTGTGTGCATGTCATGGTACATATTATTTCGCGATTTCAATATTTCATCGACTACTCGTCTATGTACGAGGCCGTTTGGCAGATTTCTACGGCAATACACTCATTATCACGAAGAATGTTTGAGAAACACTTTCTTCGTATCCGATCATACCTCCTCGCGTCTGAAAAATGTGTAGAAAGGTAAAGCTTGTTTAGGCATAAAGTGTTTAACAATATTTTTGCGCATCGAGTGTTTCTGCAGAGAATTGGTACCCTAATTGCTTTGTGTGAGTGCCATTTCCTGCTTGGTTCTAATCCTGTGTGTCCGGGGGGGGGGGGGGGGGGGGGACTGTGTATCAAGAGGCTTCTGGGAGGCTGCCGGTCTGCAATGATGGCAGCGAGACTGTTTTCAACGATTAGTGAGTGATAGTTTTTAATTCTGTAAATATTTTTGCAGCATGCATAGTGGCGACGAGCCTTAAACTTCCACGCTTTTGTAGTTTTTACTAATTTTAAGCCAAAAGTTAATTTGTAGATTACAAACTTTAGTTTCAAGAAGACTATTTCTTCCAAATTTTTCAAAATGCACAAAGAATTGGTCAAATATAGACCAAAAATATTTCTTTAAAATGCATGAAAGTTTCAGTGACGTTTTCCAATTGTGACTTGCAAAACAAGCCTACAATCTAGATGAAGCTACTAGAATTAAATGAAAACTACTCTAACTGTAAAATAACTCTGATTCGGTTTATAATTTTAAGATTGCAGGAACCTTACTTGTCCTAAACGGAAGCGATTGTTGACAGCGGTAAAGGTGGCGCCACGTCGCGGCGAATGGCAGTAACACAGACAGCGCTTGGATGACTCGTAACAGGGGAAAATGTCTCGCAGGTATCTGGTTTGACGAACCACGATGCGTACGGGATACATGTGTGTGCGTCTCGCGTGAATTTTCGCAGGTGGTGATTTTTGGTGCAGCATAAGAATACGCGATCCCGTCGGTCGATTCGACGGCAGTCGAAAAAGGGGAGACGCGAGCTCGAGGCGCCGTGATCGCGGGGCGTATCCCAAAATCGTGGGGGACAAACGGCCCTGATTTCGTCCAGCATACTTCTTCTCGACACTGTGCGTCGTGTTTCGTCGCATTCCGAATCACGGGTGTGCACGAAAGGCAGTGCAAGTGAAAATAAGTTGGAAGGGGAGAGGGTCACATCGAATTTCAGGGAGATCGATCTGACACGACGACCACCGAGCTGATTCAGCTTTGTGGGCGATGTCGGACCGCTTTGTGACGATTTCATACGAAATCACGGCTACGTGGATCTAAACGGTGCCCGCGATCGATTCCGTACGTTTACCAGCGCAACCATCGTTCGCTTCATTATCGTCGACCGCCTTACTGTGAATCACTGCCAATGTGCAACTCGGCCGACGCTTCTTATATACAAAAGCTAGGTTATCTGCATCTCGGGGATGAACCCAGTGACGCCGTCGGTGCACGGGGTTCGGGCAGGGTCACGGGTTCACGACCTGAGGCCCAGGTACCCGTGTCTAGGGCTACACCCGGCAGAACCGACGTTAGAGGACCTGGTAGACTTGTTGGTGCTATTGAGAGTTTCATAGAAGGCAACTCTGATAGCTGCAGGCAGACATCAGCAACTGATTACAAGTTTTATGAGCGTGAGAATATAATAGCCGCATCAAGGTTCGCCACACCAAAACCTGTGGAGCAGATCATCGCGCAACAGCAACAGATCCAAAATCGCATGAGTCATCAACAAGCACCGGTGTACGAGAACATTGACTATTATTCGCAGCTGAGTCAACCTCATCCACCCTATTATCATCCAGTGGAATCAAGGAAAAGCCCCAAGAGTAGCCCCAGAGGCTCTGTAGCAAGTGAATCCTACGAGCCAACATTTAGAAAGGCACAACCACAAGTGCCCTCTGGTACTCGATATCAGTCCATATCGCCAGCAAAAGAATTGCCTCCGTATGAAGCACCTCCTGTTTATGAGAATATTCAGGAGGTACATTATACAGAGAATACGCAAAATAAGCCAGGTCCTCAGGTGCCACCAAATTATTATCATCCTGCCACAATAAATGGTGGTGATTATGTTGTGATGACTGGAAAAGTAGGTCAAGCCCAGCATCAGCGCGGTATGACACAAAGTTTGTCATACACGCAGCAGAGAGGAACCAATATACGTGGCCACAGTTATGACGGATCAGGTTTGCAACGCTCTGTTGACCCCTCCACATTGAGGTACTTACAAGGATCTTCCTCGTCGCTGGATCACCAAGCCGGCAGAAGTGCTTACGTTCCACCATCAGAATTACAAACGCCAACCAGAAACTTTAGTTACAGTTCTGAGCAACAGCAGCAACATTCTCCTAGGTCTGGACTCCCTTACCATAGTGAATCGCCACCGATACGTTTACCTCCAGAGCCACATCACTACCGTGGATCTTTAGACAGTGCGCTGCCAGGACAGCATGGATTCAGAGCGACGAATCACATAGAAAGTGGGCAACCATCGCCGTATCGCCAGGACAGCCCTCAAAGTTACAAACCGTACATAGAGTTAACGAGAAGAAGTGGAAGTGGAAATATCAGTGGAGAGCCGCAGGCCAGAAATTCACCTGTCTATGGCAGTGGGACGGTGGAGCAAACTGCTCTACGTAATTCGCCCTGTTACTCTCCGAGCAGAGTGTTATCACCAAATGAGAGGAACTATCATCATCAAGAACCTAGAACAGATTTCCCTGCTAGGAATTCACCAATTTATTCCTCTAATAGATCAACGGAACACTTGAGACTAAGTAATCTGCAGACTGACAGAAGCTACATTCAAGAGTCATCCGAACCTTCTGAAACGAAACCAGCACCCATATATTCACCAAGAAGTAACGATTCATCCAGAATCATGGCTAACAACAATGGTCTGAGACGTTCCCCAAAACCAAGTCCAACCCACAACCCACTACCATCTGATACTGTTAAACAGAATGTGATTAATTCACCAAGACATGTGATACCATCTTCTTCAAACAATATAATGGGAAGCCCTGTTCGTGGCCAAGTACAAGCACCAGTAACTAGTGCTACAACCACCACCACTGAATCTGATCCAAGTGTTCATGGTCCCAGAATCACTAGTCTTCCTCCAGGGGTGACTAGTGGTGTGGCTGGTCCAGTTTTCTTAAATGCTGGTGTACCCGTGTTACAAAGGCCATCTGAACCAGAACCAGAAGAAAGAAAGTCTGTTAGCCCACCAATCAAACCTGCATCTGGAAAGGGCCTCCTGCCTTACAATATCATACCGCCTAGATCTTCAGTAAGAAACTAGCTTATAAAATAAAGAACATTAACCTTTCCGCGTCACTAACCGATATGTCTTTATCCTTTCGTGTCTGTAACCGTCCACCACAATATAACGCTGTACTCACGTTAATTGGGTTAAGGGAACGCAACGCTGCTTTCGATTTGTTTTGGCTGAATGCCAATCGTTCATGTGTTTGCATGCTGATTTCATATAAAAGGAATGGTGAATGATTCTTCACGTAACAATTGTCCAATTTCTTGCCACACGTTCTCATTACAATTCGACACAAACAAACAATTGTAAATTCCATGTTTTCCTTTCCCTAATAATATGCATGTTATGGCTTAACGAGCAGTCACGAAAAGGCTCGCGCCGCTTTTCGTATTTAAGCGATGAGATCACTAATGTCAACTACTATCGCTGATATTTTACGTAACGAATGACCCCATGTAGCGATAAGATTAGCGGATATTCGAGGAGAAGTATTATTTAAAATCACACGATAGATATTCTCCTGCTAAAATCAACAAGAAATTTCGAAAACCTTTGGCTCCGGCGAAAAGGCAGGCGAGCATTTTAGGATATCTTACAATTCCCGGCGAGTTCTTTCTTCGAACTCACGCTGAATCATAAGCTGTAAATTGTTCGCTCCTGACGGGCGCTGTATCGTTACCACACAATATTTTATTCATACGCTGTACGCATCTTTACAAAGCATGTAATATCTGTTCTATGTACATCCCTCGTCTGTGTCTGTGTTACTATAACTGCATGCGGATCTCGCAAATTTTCGTTTGCGTTCCTGAAATGAAATCCCATCTCGATCTATCGCAACATTTGTTAGTATTGATCGAAACGCGGGATGCGATTTATTTCTTCCAGGGGCCCACCGAAGCGGAACGGAAAATAGAGGAGTTGACAAGACAGCTGGAAGAAGAAATGGAGAAGCAAGAAGAGGAAGGGGAATACTTCGGTAAGGAACGATCATCGTACGGACTCGTAAACAGTCATCAAATATTTATGAAGATATATCCCCCCCCCCCCCCCCCCTAGCCTGTTAGAAACTTTGTACGCGATGCAACTTCCGTTTTCGCGTGTACGATGGTCGTAAACGAGTCAATGTTTACATAGCCTTACGTCTGTTTCTTTCAACGTTCTCGGTAATCGGTTTGAACCGATTAAGACACGGTAATTTCGCGGTAATTCCGCCATTACGGAACTTAATTCCTGACACATTCTGATCCACAATTTGAGATACTTCTGGGAAGAAATAAAAACCAGCAGGGTACCGTGCCAATTCCCACGGCACGAGACCCCGGTGGACCGGTTTTGGAAAATGGAGTCGAGTTTCAGTGTGTCGCGGAACTTTTTAATACGACGTTTCGTTGACATTCACTCTCGGCCCATTCGTTTCCACCTACGTGGTCTTCGCACCTACATGAAGCTCCATAAGTGTGCTTGGTTATATGCATCTGTTAGGTGCACGCACACGTTCAGTCTCTTTCCCTTGAATTGTGCGTGTGTCCGAGCATTGTAAGGTAGTGTTCACATCGGACAGTTCCCCCAATATCGATTATATTTCGTCACCAGGTTTTCCTTGCATACGCTTTTCGCTGGAAACAAGCACCTTGTCAACGCAAGGACGTAATCCTTCCAGCAGTGCAAGAGCCGAAATGTCAGTGGCTATTAGGTCCAGGCAGGGCAACGAAAAGTGCACGCAGCACCTTCATATTTTGACCGTAAAACGCCAGATACGCTTAAGTGTGTCAGCCTTATAATGACCCACTTGCCATTTTTATGGTTTCGCAAATTGCCCAATGCTAAGATTGCACAATCACGAAGCACTTATCAATTCAGATAATCGTGTTCGATGCAAATTACTCTTGACGTCCGTATGCTCGATTCTCTGCTTTTGAGGATGAATATTTGCGAAGTAAGTCGCTATGGAAGAGTGGTCCAGTTTCATTTGAACGCAGCCTAACACAGGCAATAAGGTACTGAAAGACTGCATGAGAGGACAGGAACTTCAGCCGAGCGAGCCGATGTCAGTCGAGAAGTGGATGGCGTTTAGGCGAGCCTAGTGTTCCTCTTCGTTTTTCTGCGCGAGTTCTATTCTTCGTGTAACGTCCTGTACACGGCAAACTGCCGTGGCCAGGTCGCGCTCGACGCGGTAACTAATCTCGTTATAGATAGACCAGTCCGACACGTTGGCGGCTTCTAGTCCGAACAGGACTGGCCTAGCGAAACCAAGCCGTAAAATCGAAACCACAAGTGTCACGATCAGTGAATGAGGGATAGAGGATCCTTACGGAAGGGATGTCAGGGCCTGTGTTACCCGTAGAGAGTTGTGAGTTCATTTCACCCGACTAGTCCCCTTGTGTCGTATCCTATTCGTTGGTAATTCTGACAGTGATTGGACCCTGAAGAGCGGATCGTATTGTCGAATGTCGACGGGGGTATTTTTAAATCGAACCGATGGAACTCGACTCGTTCGTGGTCACGTACGTTTGCGACTGTGGTTGACAAAGTGTTCTCCCGATCCTCGAATAGTGCTTCCAAACACCTTAAAAGTTGAACCACTGATTGTGAAATACGTATCATGTACCTTACTGCATAATTACAAGGGGAACTTTGATGTTGTTCGACAGGTATTTGTCATACATGCGGTGAGAAAGTAACTGGGGCAGGTCAGGCCTGCCAGGCCATGGGCAACCTTTATCACACAAATTGCTTTATATGCTGTTCCTGTGGAAGAGCGTTGCGGGGCAAAGCATTCTACAACGTTCACGGGAGGGTTTACTGCGAGGAAGACTATTTGGTACGTAAGACAATACCCAATTGCAGCGAGTGCATGAATGATACGATGACGCAGCTCACATCACGTTTTGTCCGCAGTACTCCGGCTTCCAACAGACAGCCGAGAAATGTGCGATCTGCGGCCACCTCATTATGGAAATGGTAATTAAATGGATGACATCGACGTGACTCATGCCCGCAGTGTAATTATCCGAGATTCTTGTTCCCATAGATATTACAAGCAATGGGGAAATCTTATCATCCCGGGTGCTTTAGATGCTGCGTTTGCAACGAGTGCCTTGATGGTGTTCCTTTCACGGTCGATGTCGACAATAAAATCTACTGCGTTAATGATTACCATAGAATGTTCGCGCCAAAATGTGCCTCTTGCGGAAAGGGGATCACCCCCGTTGAAGTAAGCATATCGCTTCCAGTTGGATAGGGCGATTTCGTGTAATCAACCATAACTTTGGACGATCTTTATCCACTTTTCAGGGTACCGAGGAGACTGTGAGGGTAGTCTCCATGGACAAAGATTTCCACGTGGATTGTTATGTTTGCGAGGATTGCGGTATGCAATTGACCGACGAGCCGGACAAACGATGCTACCCACTCGATGGCAGGCTTATGTGTCGTGCGTGCCACATCCAACGCATATCCCACACACAGCCCAGGGCACCACAGCCAGTATCAGCTAGCTATAAATTTATGGGATAAGTTAACTAAGTTCTGTCGTTTAAACAGTTCACCGAATATTTCGCGCTGAACTTTTTACACGCGTATATGATAGCCGAGCGAAGAGAAGCGTCGTTCACCATGGTGTAACTAACGTGTCCATTGATTTATACGGTATAAACGAATAGAGAATGACGGATATATAAATCTGCATTAAAATTAACCAGCGCCTATGAACAGTTAGAGCTTTATTGTTCCTCTAAACGAGAGGTTTAGATAAACGTACCAAGACTGGATATTTACAGAACCGAAATACTTACACTGCCCGTTGGGAACATCTAGATATATTCGATTTCTTTAGCAATATTGACTGTCACTATCTGTGGCAAACATTTTTCCATTGACAGCTACTAATATAGGTAAGTGGTATATTTAATATATGTGGTCTTATTTATTTGTCCAAGGTACTGCACGCAAATTGCAGTGGTCTCATTAAGATAAGCGGGTTGCGCAAGCAACTGTGATATATTAGCATAATAATTGCACGCTGTTGAGTAATAATTCCTTACTTTAATTCATGTATATAAAATATACGCAAAAATGTATCGTTCTGACGTGTCCATTTCGACGAATATCGACGAAGGTGGGATCCTAACCATCGAGAATATTGATTATTGGATGCGTCAAATATAAAACTTTATGATAAAGATGGCACATCATACAACACTCAGTGTATCGTGTTTGCTAACAGTATTTATTACGACAATACATCATATATCGATCATTACTACGAAAATACAGGCAATACTCTTCAGATTAATAGATATTGCCGATGAATTAATAAAATGATCGGGGGGGGGGGGGGGGGGGCCAAAATTCCCATGAATCCTGTACTTGGACAAGTATGGAGGAAATTTTGGTGCATCGTTGCGAGCAATTCTACAAATGTTACAACGCACAACATGCGCTGCCAAAAAATTTGCTACGTTTCACGACTAATAAATATCTTTGCGTCTAGATTAAGTGTAAGCTGCGAGTATTGTAGATAAAAAGTACAATGTTATTTAAATGTATACACGGTATGTAAGAGAAGATGGCCGTTCAATAAAGGAGCGTATACCTGACCAACGTTAATTCATCTTGGCTGATATACAAGAGTGGAATGGAGGAGTCAATGAAGAATCCATCTATGTAACTTTAGGCAAGAGATTTTTTTTCATAACACGATAATATTACACATTTACAAGAAGCAATGTACAATCCATCCGTTGGCACATTTAGGGCTCGGATTATACGAAAGCCGAGGTCCTATGTCCAAATCGAAATTAGTCAACTTCGTCCCGCGTATCGCTACGTTTTCGGTGGTTCCGTTTGTCGTTCCCCTTTATGTGACGCCATTTTTTTACTTGATTCTGTTGTCTATAACATACCAAGGCAGATACATTACACACTGTAGTATAGTACCCAAGAGACGTCGGAAAAGCTCACTAAAGGAAAACAAATGTTTAAAGTAGAATTTTTTCTTTAGCAATGTAATAGAGACCTACACAGAGTTTCACACGTAGGCTTTACCACGTATGCATGTAAAAAGAACAAGAGGACACAAATATTTCAGATAGATATCAGAGTGGATACATCATCTAGTCTAAATAAAACATATTTTATTCAGTAATACCTTGTGTACCACTTGTCGCTGTTTACCAAATGGCAAAGGTTTCACTAATCCAGATTTGCTGAGCTGCCTGATAGCCATTGTTGTGAGTCCTAGGTAATTACACATCCATATCATTATCACCACTCTTGCCTTTTCATAAATTCAACAACTGTTAATGATTGCTGTTGCTTAATTACCTATGGTCACTGTATACCTAAGGGGAGTAAATATTTTGTACAGTGCATATGTCAGGGCCCAGTTCCCAGCACCAGAGTGTTTTACCATATCTAGATACTTCTCACTAAAATTCAAGTATTCCATCAACTTTACGATGTCCACACCACTGAAAACATACATGCAAAGTAGTGTGACCCTGCGCACCGGGATCACAGTATAATAGAATGCAACACCCGTCTGCATACTTTTTAATTGTTGCATAGAATATAGCAACCCAACCTAAAGAAGTAACTATATGTACTGGTACTAAAACATGCCAATAATCCTTTGTCATCTGTTTCATTTTCGCGAATACTGACAACTTTTTCGGCGGCTCTGACTTTGCAGAGTATTCTTTGGCAGTGTGCTTTGAGTCACTGTAACGTGCCATTGGGACACTGCTTCTGTGCACATTATACCTGAATGGCAGTTTGTGCCAAGTGAATGGGGCACAGTTACGCGACAGGTTCCCATAACGTGGACACCTCTCTGAAATCCGACAAACAACCATAATATGCGTTCCTGCGGAAATATCGACGGCGTTGGAGTGATCACGATGGAACCTACCGCTAAGCTTCAGCTTCCAACGCCTTGGGTCCGTGCACTGCACGAATCGTACCGAATCCAAAAAATTTTTCGTCACGAACATCGGACTGAATCCTAAAGCGGTGGTGAATCTCATACTCCGGCCAAGAATCACGTCCATTTTCAAAAACGACCGCTGTTATTTCTAACCAATAACTGTAACTTTTTAGGAACTGCAGTATAACGTATTACAATCACGGCACGTATGTGAAAATACTTACGAGATGGCTCTTCTGTTTTGAAGGCGTTGGTATAAGCTGGTAATTGTAAAAGTTACATAAATATTATTCACAAAAACTCACATGTTTCCCATATTACACACTGTATCAGTAAGTTAGTAAGCAAAGAAGAGACAGCGCTATCTGGTGGAGATTTATACTTGAGAGCGCATAGGCGGCGGTAAGATTCATTGAGTAATGATTTTGCAAGGAACCTTGAACAGGGAATGTTGGGGACAATTTCGAATAAAACGAGACGGAAGATCTTGGATCATTTATGAGTAAATTTAATATATAAGACTCTTTAGTTATACAATAAATATATAAATATTATGTATTAAGTTTCGTGTGTCTTCAATGGCGTAACAACATGATGCAGTGGATGTTTCAGATTGTAGCTTTTTGGTCCAAGGTATCTTGAGATATTTACAGATGTATTCTTCGCGTTATGTACAAAAATAGTTTGATCTGCACACTCCTTACCGTGATGGTTGCCTAATTAGTACATCGCAATCTTCGTGACTGTTAAAACCAATGGGAAAAGTAAGCACGGGGTGACTCGCTGGGCACCACTTTGGTACCAGTGAAAGAACAGAGCTGAAATAAGGTGAAAGAGACCTGTACTCGCAAGATATTATTAATGTATTTCATAATTGATGATGTATAGAAAACGACCGATATTATTTTTAAACTCACCTGTGTCTTCGCGATTCGTGATCCAACCGACCACTGGTTCCATTTCGTTTTGCCTCTTCAGCCATTGATTTAATGGCTCGAAGTATCTTAACATAGCTCCAGCGTCCATTCTATTCGTTCTTCCTCTTGTCATTTGCCGTACAACGTCTTTCCATGATCTGGATGAACCCATTGATAATACATCGCTGAAACGAGGCGGTAAAACGAATACGTTATGATGCTTTCTAAACGATAGCACAGTGAATAATTATAGTAGCATGTGTACATACGACAGCAATCTCCCAGCCTCCCGTGATCTATAAAAGTCGCAGGCATATAGATCACCAGTGTGGCCCGCTATTTCGCACAAAGATTCAAACAATTGAAATTGAAGTACGACGCCGACGAAGTACCTAAGGGTGCATCCAAGTTTTAGAATTCTTTTGCAAATGTTGGTAATATTTCATAATTTCTGAAAGCCTTGGCTGGCAAGGCTTCTTCCATACTTAGCGTAAAGGGCGTCTGCGGGAACATGGTATTTCGAGGCTGGATCAAAGTCCCTTTCAGATCGTGGAACTGGTGGTACAATTCCTTGGTATTGTAGCCTCAGTTCCCACCATTTGTTCGTCATATCCGCGACACCGTCGCTGAAGACGCGCCACCTCCACTGTTGATATTAGAAGGAAATGTATGCAGTAATGTCAAAGTAATTGTTATAATTATGAATGAAACGTGTAAAACCTCGTCAACTATATAAGCGAACGGCATGTAGGCAACTTTACGAAGAGCCATCAGCATCAGGAAATTGATGCTGCTCCCATAATCGTCCGTGGAATTGTCGTGCAATCCGAGTTTACTGAAATGCTGGGGCGTGAAGACGGAGAGGCCAATAGCGTCGCTGACCGCCTCGAAGAATCCTAAATTTGCGAATAGGACACCAGGATTTATCCATGTATTATGCAATCGTACACGTAATAGTACTTCGGTCACCTGGAATCGCTTCGTTCCTGAATAATAGTGGTTGGTCTCTGTATTGTAAATAATATTGTAAACGCGCAATCTCGTGGTGTGTCGATAAGAGATCATCCATTGTAACCCACGTGCACTGCTTGACCCTGTAAAACATGGACGCACAGTTCGCCACACAGTGATTTATTTGGTACTGAGATCTACCTGTAGTCGATTCTGTTGCAGAAGTCCCAAGCACTGGCGGTGCACTTCACTTCCCTCTCGATGGGCTTCTCGAACATCGAGAATCGCCAGAACTCGGGCGGCATCGGCTTCATCCCGAGGGAAGTGAAGAACTCCTCTGCTATTTGGAACATCCTCAGAGGCGTGAAACCTTGGATCATCATGTCCAAACTGACGTCCAGCCTCCTGCTCGCCGGGAACGGTTGCACCAGATCGAAGAGGTCCTCCCAATTTTGTGCCCACATGTTCCCCAAGACGTGAGCCGGCAAAGGTCCATCTCTCCTTATTTTATCGCCGTACCTTTCGAACAACTTCGTTCTCACGTACGTGAACAAATTTTTGTACAGGTGCATCACGGACGACATTACATCCGCGGTGTTCTGCTGGAAGTATTCGTCTTCGAAGAGCTCCCTCATCTGATCACCTGCATTCTCGAATCCTGAAGACACGAAATATAGTATGTATGCATGAAATAACCGTGTAATGATAAACTCTTGACGTACCATTTAATCTAGCCGCTTGATTCGCGAGTTGGATGTATCTCATGTATTTGTTTTTAAGCTGAGGCCCGGTAGCTTCGTGCCAGGCGTGCCAAAAGTACAGCAGTTCGTCGTAGTCCTTCGATTTCGCCATTACTTGACCAACATCTAAGAAATACGCGAGTAATTACATACAATTCAGAAGGGATTATTTGTACAGAATTATAGACTAACCATGATCCAAACTTAAGTCACAATTAGCACCTATCGTCCTGTAGGGACAGAGTCTTGTCCTCGCGTATATTTCCTTCATTTCGACGATTAGGTTGTGCAACTGTAAATCGACTAACGTTGCTATTGATTCTTATCAGTTGGTGCAATCGAGTTTGAACGAAGTGCGAACTTGCCTCGTTGAATTTGTCGTCAGTCAGAGCGTTCCTGCCTTTCACAGCAATCATCTTCAGCTCTCTTCTTGCGAGGGGATCTGGTATTCGGCTCCAAGCAAAGCTGACAGTCTTCCGCCAGGAGATCCTGTCGAACTTTAGCTTCAATGCCTGCTCCTCTATCTAACAAACCGAGAAAACACAGTTTATTGGTGACGTTACAAAGTTAGAGTTCTATAGTTACCATTCTACGACGATTCACTTCGGTGACGTTTGTGGCAAAGTTCCACTGTGCTGTTACTACTCTCGTACACATCGCGGATGCCTCGCTGTCGTATTCTCGGAGAAATTGTAAAGCATCGCCCAAGTTCACGTTCATGCCCTTGAAAATGTATAAATTGTTTCAGTGCTCCTACTGACCTGGATACTACGAGCGCACGATTCACTTGCTAATTAGAATTTTAAACGCGAGTTTGAGCTAATATCTTTCAGGGGAATCCTCCCTCAACCGTGTCGACTAAGTAGGCTTCTATCAAAGCGTATCATCTTCGAAATACCGTTAGTATGAAGTAAATATCGCTTTGTATATCACTGTTTCTTACCTCCAAATATTTGCCAAAGCCTTCTTGCACAAACGAGCACACAGTCAAGAGGAGGACCAATTTTCCCGCGGCTGTCATCTTTGCCATTCAGAAATAGAACGAAGAAATCAGTCAAACAGATTGAGAAAGCCGTTGAACTTTCTCGAAATTGTTGTCCGTGCTCATTGAAAATAGAATCTAGGCGCGTCCGCACAATTCAAAACAGAAAGTCAGGATGTTGACCAATCGTTCCTCTATGCACCACTGAGCATACTGTTCTTGCCATTTCAACAACACCACTGGCTTTTTATTCCGGCTCTCCGACTTTTATTCCATCTTCATATCAAATTCGTGACAGTACAGATTTGTAATAATTCAGAGTGACCACTTACATGGCAAGTTGTAGTCTTCTTCTACTTTCTTTACACAAATAGTTTGCATAGATTTTTAATTTTGATCACATTGCTGCGCGGAGTGTTGGATTGATGTCCCACCGAAGGGTTTCGGGGATTGTTGACGAGGTATCACTCAAACTAAAAGCGCACCGCGGCTAAAGCTTTGATTGTCACCACTTTGGAATCAGCAGCTCATCGAACATTCGGTACGTCGATGTTGTCGTCGCCGCAAAACTGAATCACCACAGAAAGAGAGACATGGTCTTCCGGGACGGATATTCCACGGGCGAAAAGAGGAAGGGACAGGCATCACCAGTGCGTGAAGCGTGACCACCCAACATACCGTGGCACACGCCAAAATCCTTCCATCTTCAAGTCACGATCAATTCAAACTTCTTAGCAGATTCATGGGTTTGCATGAATCTAGTCCACCGGCGAAGGAAAGGGAATCCCTTACGAAATCAAAAGCACACAGACACACACATACTCACTCTTGTAACAGCCAATATACTTTCGAGAATAGCATAGGAATTACTCGTTCCCCTCATGAAAGTGCACGACTACAAGTTCACATTATGTTTCGCTTCAGTTTAGAACCGTATATTTTTTCTATATTTTTTCGAACGTAATTTATGTTTCATGGAAAGTATGAGTATCATGGAAAGTGGACGGTAGATTCAAGCTTCCTTCGTCTTCTACACAAGCACCGTAACTCCAATTATGTGGCGTAACCAGTGACGGTACGAAGCTGCGTAATCTTTTTTACAGATATAATTGCGTCCCTGTGTTCCGGGGAAGTTCCTTATTCCCGACAAGTGGAAACAACTTCGCAGAGCACGGGTGAAACGAGTAGCAGGAAAAGTGGGTGAAGATTTTAGAAGATCGGTGGCACTGGAAATATCGTGTCAGACACTTTCTTGACAGTCCTGAAACGATGTAGTACACGTTAATCGCGGATTGTCGGTGCTGAATAATTTCCAGTGTCTTACCGTTTCTTTCGCAGATCGATAGTGTTACGAGATTTTTGTTGAAATTGTTTCTGTTGCGACTGGAATATTATTCTTTGAATATATCTGCGTGTATTCAGGACTTTGTGGGTTCTCTGTAACTCCTCCAGTTCTGCTTGCAGTTTCACGAAGTCCAATATGTCTGGTACCTGTGAAATACGACCATAAGTTATTGTACTACTCCTACTATATTACACTTTAAGGAGGGAATCATATTTTTTGAGCTAAAGAAAGTAGATTTTTTTTTAAGAAACTAGCAATTCGATTCATTTGATATTTGAACCATGTTTGTATGCACCTTTGAAGAAGTTGCAGTATTTTTTAATTAATTTTTAATAATAAATATCACGCCGCGCAAAATTCGTCATCCTATATTCATTATTAAAAATTAATAAAGAAAAACTGCAACTTCATCAAAGATGCATAAAAACATGATCCAAATTTTACTTAAATCGAAATGCTAGTTTCTTAAAAAAAATTCTGAAATTTTGCTATGTTTTTAGCCCAAAAAATAGGATTCCTCCCTCAAAAACGGAATATCTACAGTATGGTTCGCCATGAAAGTCAGCAGCTTCGACAATCGCGTGTTCATCAATTCCACCTCGACCTCAACATCCCCTTGTTCATCCTCCAGCTGCTGGATCTGCTGCCGCTTCGATACGATCTCTTTCTTCACCGAATTCAATGCGTGCGACAGACCGCTAAGTTTCTGCTTGTGTTGCGTGAATTTCAGATGATAGTGGCCTGCAAGAACAGAGTTGCGGGATCAGACCTCTTGAATCGTGCCCCGATGGTCGATTAAAAGGTTCGACACCTGCGATCTTCTTCATATCGTGCACGTAGCGACTCTTCTCCTCGATCATCTTTACGTAATCCTGGTTCTGGATGTTCAATTGTTCGAAGTCAACAGCGCGGAGCGACTCCCCGAGCGCCTCTCTCTGGATCAACTGCTGTTTAGCCTTTCTGATCTGCATCCTTATAGTCGCGCTTTTTAGCCTCAGCCTCTCTATTATTGAGTCCGCAGATCGCAGCCACTCCTCGATGAATCTTCACGAAAGTTCACGCACGGGGATTGTGTTCATTGCACCGGCAATATACTCGAGAAATCGTTCTATCACCTGGTAACCCTTTCGGCTGGGATTTTCCCGGTGATGGGATCGACGCCATTGACCACGACTTCCTCCTCGAATTCCTCCTTTGCCTCTTGCACCTCTCTGATACGAATCTCCAGCTCCTCTATCTCGGCCCTCATGTTCGTCTTCCTCTTTCTGCTCGATTCTATGAACCTGTTGAGCTTCTTTCTCATTTCGTCCACCTCTCTGTTCGCCATCGTTATACGGTGCGCGATATTGATCCTGATAAGTGTTGCAGATGAGAGAGGATTTCGCTTAGGGAGAGAGGAATTGAATGCGGTTGGTGAGTTAGCTAACTTTGTTCCCTCGCCGACTGTCTTCGTTGTTAACAGGCTTGGTGTTCCAAATCGACTTCCGGAGGAGACGCTGGTTCCACTAGAAGTACTGGGCCTGCCTATATCATGCATACTCATGATGCTTTCCCGGAAACTCATTCGCGACGACCTTGGTAAATGATGCATCGTTATTCTTCGCGCGAATTTCGCCCGGTCCAGGATGTTTGCAATAGCTTGATGTGAAAGCAATCAAGTTGTTAACTGTCTTACTATTTAAATACTTCCATTAACAAATCAAATGTAAAGTGGGGGAACTTTAATTCAATCAGCGCATGTATTTAGGTATACTTCATTTGTATAAATATAATTAAGAAAGTGTTTACTTCTCATAATGTTAGGATTATGTCGCGTTAGGTAACGCTCGTACACGTCGTTCTCCAGGGTCAGCACCCATATGCTCTGCAGAAGGGCATTCTGCATTTCTTGCAATTCCTCGTAAGTCATCACTGGAATCGATCAAAATATTGTATACGTTAAAAGAATCAGAGGGCATGGATTTGCACAGTTCAGTCGACATGTACCATCGAAATGTAGGTCGTCGTCGTATCTCTGGAGCATCCGTGACCCGATGCTGAATATGCTATCTCGTAATGACATCGGCATTCTTCGTGCAGCAGGTGAAACGTAAAGAAAGGGAAATGTGTTACGCCTGAAAGAAACGATTGGAAAGAGGACTGCGGTTATATCTTTGAATTTTAGTCTGAATATCACTGCAAATTATTCTTTATTCTGCCTATGTTCAAACATATGCTTTTCAAACAACGTGTGGCCTATTTCAACGTACTGTGACTTATTATATTATACATATACAAAGTGTAAGAAATCTTTGTGGCACGTGAGGTGATAAGAACACTATAAGTGGTCTGCTAAATATTGTATCATGGTCCCACAGATTCATCTAGTTGTGACTCCTTTTGAATTTCTGTGTCGTCGATGTAAAGAGAATACGCTATTCCAAGCTCCTTCTGCCCTGAACTGTAGGATCTAATCGCAGCTAGGAGTTCCCCCACTGTGAAAAGTATTTCTGCGCCATCATCAGTGAAATCGTTCTAAAAGAGAACTTCGTGTAATTAAAACTTCATCTAATCACAAGGTGAATAAGTGTAGTGCAGGGGTGCACAAGGAGCCGTTTTTAGCGCCTAGCTGCGAGCAACCCACCTGTCCTGTTGCTAAGGTTAGAATCGGTGAGGAGAATTGCAGTAGTGTACGTGCGTGCTCGTAGGCTCGTAGCGTAAGTATATATGGCTGGGTTCCTTGTGGGGCCCCAGTGCAGAACAGGTCCCGTAATAAAATTCAGGGGAGTCATGAAATTTCCAAAATATCTGCTACTGCCGGAATTTGGTATGACTTGACGGTTCTATTTTACTGATAATGAAACATTTTTTGCTAATAATACTCATCTTTTCATCGACACATAAAATATTTAGAAGATTAATACTATACAAATAAATAACTCGGACACAAAGAAAACCAAATTTTAATTAACGATAACCCCCCGAATAAAAATTGCCATTTGCGGAGTGCCGGAGATGTCCGTCGATTCATCCAGGGCCAAACTATAAACAATAAATGTTTTCCCTAACTCCCGCAATTGCCGCGTCACATCTGCAGCCATCTCTTCTATCCGCCGCATGATTGTCATTCGCGAGAGAGTGGTCGCTTCATATATTTTACGCTGCTGCGCATTGTTATCCACTGTCGCCAATAAACAATTTTTTATAAATTCTCCATCCGTATATGGGCGGGATGTTTTTGCTATTTCCAGCGCGATTTGATAACTGCATTTAATTCCAGCGATTCTAATAGAATTATTATCCTAGGATCAAAACAATGAGTTATTATAATCAATCTTAAAACAATGATTGATAATCGGGGCTATTCCACGTTAAAATTAAAATTAAAGAAATTGCATTGCTCATATTTGAATAAAGGATTCCATCAGTTTTTAAATGATTATAAACACAGGACAATACCTCGAAACAAAGCGCAAATATTGAATAGAAGGATTCATAGATTATAAAATAACTTACTTTGTCTGAGATGTCTTCCTACTGCCATGGGGCCCCTGCTGCAATGGGGGCCCCTACGGCAATGGGGCCCCCTACTGCCATGGGGGCCCCTACTGCCATGGGGGCCCCTACTGCCATGGGGGCCCCTACTGCCATGGGGGCCCCCTACTGCAATGGGGGCCCTACTGCCATGGGGGCCCTACTGCCATGGGGGCCCCTGCTGGCATGGGGGCCCTACTGCCATGGGGCCCCTGCTGGCATGGGGGCCCCTACTGGCATGGGGGCCCCTACTGCCATGGGGGCCCTCCTGCCATGGGGCCCCTGCTGGCATGGGGGCCCCTACTGCCATGGGGGCCCCTGCTACCATGGGGGCCCCTGCTGCCATGGGGGCCCCTGCTGCCATGGGGGCCCCTACTGCCATGGGGCCCCTACTGCCATGGGGCCCCTACTGCAATGGGGGCCCCTGCTGCCATGGGGGCCCCTACTGCCATGGGGCAATTCATAAAGAAAAAACAAAGGCAAAATGACAATCAATAAAAATGGCGTTATATCAGCCCGAAATGTTTATTAAAGTTTAGTATTCCGTGAACCGCCATTTTTATTGATTGTCATTTTGCCTTTGTTTTTTCTTTATGAATTGCGTTACGACAAATACGAAATTTCCTACCGACTGTAACCTATCCATCGGTAAGTAGCTACGAATTATATACCGAAATATTCTTGTACGAAATATACATAAGTTTGCAAAATATAGAGCAAATGGCATCGACATCAAAAAGGAAGGGTGCAAGTGCACTGACCCCTTTTAAGGTGTCATGGGAGGAACCTTCTTGGTTACCGAGTACAAAGGTGGTGTGAAATGTGTTGTATGTTACACAACATTTACACAGGCCAAACAATTTAATGTAAAGCGGCATTACACTCAGCATCATGCTAATGATTACAAAGAGTTCACGCGTGAGGAACGTCTGCAAAAAATAAAAGTTTTAAAGGAACAAGCGCTACAGGAGGAGGAGGAGGAAGACATCTCAGACAAAGTAAGTTATTTTATAATCTATGAATCCTTCTATTCAATATTTGCGCTTTGTTTCGCGGTATTGTCCTGTGTTTATAATCATTTAAAAACTGATGGAATCCTTTATTCAAATATGAGCAATGCAATTTCTTTAATTTTAATTTTAACGTGGAATAGCCCCGATTATCAATCATTGTTTTAAGATTCATTATAGTAACTCATTGTTTTGATCCTAGGAAAATAATTCTATTAGAATCGCTGGAATTAAATGCAGTTACCAAATCGCGCTGGAAATAGCGAAAACATCCCGCCCATATACGGATGGAGAATTTATAAACAATTGTTTATTGGCGACAGTGGATGACAATGCGCAGCAGCGTAAAATATATGAAGCGACCACTCTCTCGCGAATGACAATCATGCGGCAGATAGAAGAGATGGCTGCAGATGTGACGCGGCAATTGCGGGAGTTAGGGAAAACATTTATTGTTTATAGTTTGGCCCTGGATGAATCGACGGACATCTCCGGCACTCCGCAAATGGCAATTTTTATTCGGGGGGTTAACGAAAATTTAGAAGTAACTGAGGAACTGCTAGATTTTTCTTCGTTAGCAGAAACCACAACAGGAGATGATATACTGTTTTGTGTGGAGGAGGCGGTTAATAATCATAAATTAGACTGGACTAAATTAGTGTCCGTCACTACTGATGGTGCTCCAGCGATGATTGGGAAACATCGTGGTTTCGTTGGCCGCCTCCGAAGCAAATTAAAAAATCTAGCAGTTCCTCAGGAAATTAGGGCAATGCACCGTGCGATACACCAGCAGAATATGTGTGCAAAAAGTATAGAGATGGAACACGTTATGTCCGTTGTGACCAGAATATCCAATTATATTAAAATGAATCCTTTAAAACGCCGGCAGTTCAGAAATTTTTTAAAAGATATAGACGCAGACTTCACGGAGATACCCCTATACACGGAAATACGGTGGCTTAGCCGTGGAAGAACCTTAGATCGATTCTTCCGCCTACATAGCGTAATTTCCGTGTTTTTGGAAATGTCAAAAAATCCTGCTCCCGAGTTGGAAAATACAGATTGGCTCTGTGATTTAGGATTTATTTCGGATGTAGCAGACCATTTAAATATTCTAAATACACAGCTGCAAGAAAAAGGTAAAACCATTCTTCAATTTTCTAACTTAATTTGCGATTTTAAAAAAAAAATTCAAGTATGAAACGCAGAGTTACAGGCAAAAAATGTGTGCAATTTTCCGAAATTAAGATCAATTATGACACAGCATACTAATTTTGAGCAATATGAAATTATATTACAGAAGTTGGGTGATCAATTTCAAAACCGGTATCAGGATTTGTATGCCCTCGAAAATGAATTGAACGTAGTTACCAGTCCACTAACTGTAAATATAGATACAGTGTCACCCCAATTACAAATGAAAAAAAAATTCAGGAGACGGATGGTATTATTAATGTATCACAAATTGAATATCCGTATTTGCACAAATGCGTCGCGAAAATATTAGCAATATTTGGTTCTACCCTGAAGAAAGCGAAGTCGCCGTTCCGGACACTCATAACGGATAACAATTTAAAATGTTCGTTGCTCTTGAGCCAAAACCGAAGTATACAACCAAACATAGAATATCTGGTACAACAAAAACGGCTACCGGCAACGAAGCGCAATAATCATTTTTTATAATTGCATGTACTCCACCTAGTATCTTTCACAAAGTCTGCGTGTATTGTTCTGTCCTTCCATCCTTGTGTATATAATTTTTCAGTTATGTACATATTATGTATATATTATTATTGTTACATTTTCGTTAACTCCCCGTATATTGTTACGTGTATATATTTATTAGTTATGTAATTTTGTGGTTGTAAATAACGCTAAGTCTAATGGTGGACACCACATGCGTGTAGATATGTATATATTTGTACATATATAATTTTCTAACATTTATGAATTATCGTTATCGTTAATTAAAATCTGGTTTTCTTTGTGTCCGAGTTATTTATTTGTATAGTATTAATCTTCTAAATATTTTATGTGTCGATGAAAAGATGAGTATTATTAGCAAAAAATGTTTCATTATCAGTAAAATAGAACCGTCAAGTCATACCAAATTCCGGCAGTAGCAGATATTTTGGAAATTTCATGACTCCCCTGAATTTTATTACGGGACCTGTTCTGCACTGGGGCACCACAAGGAACCCAGCCATATATACTTACGCTACGAGCCTACGAGCACGCACGTACACTACTGCAATTCTCCTCACCGATTCTAACCTTAGCAACAGGACAGGTGGGTTGCTCGCAGCTAGGCGCTAAAAACGGCTGCTTGTACACCCCTGGTGTAGGGTAAGGAGGAATGTCACAAAATAGCTTTATCGAGAAAATTAAGTTTTAATACTTTAGTTCATCAGTAAAGCAACAAGGTTCAATGAATTTAATTTTCTTTTTAAATAATTTCTTGTTTTACCTCGATGACAGAAGCTTATGCTTAGGCAAAGTGTGGGGACATTTCGTACCCATTTTATTTTTTCGCCACGAACAAAATATGCTATAAATCGCAAAATCACGAAAAATGGACATTCCCTGTTTTTCTCCTTACCCTTTAAGTGTTCTCACCTCAGTTTCGATCTCTTCGCCATTCACCCAAACACTTTGCGTCTGTTTGTCTATAAAATAACACAAACTCGTTGTACACGGTGCTTTCTCTTAATTAATCAAGAATAATCCATGGCACACAGTTACCCAACACTATTCTGTATTCTTCGTTTCCAACAGTCGCCAACCAGGTCTCTAGAATCTTCGACTGCGATTGAACGAAGTTTTTGTAGCTTTTCCCGTTCACCCATAAAGTGTATGAATATTTCAAACCTGCATAAATTTCACGTGTTGTGACACTTGTTTAATTTGCATGCAGATCTTATCCAACCGTCGAGCAAGCTGACCTGGAATCGGGTCGACTCTGATCACAAACTTGTTGTCGTTGAACGTGAATACTTCATCGCCAACCAGATGAAACATCCAATCTCTGTGGATCAATTCTTTGTCATCCACCTTCACCACACGGCGACCTGTCGCTGTGCCATGCTCGAATATTATCACATGAGTGCCATCGCTCAGAGGAACGCTCCACTTGGCAGTTGGTTCGTCTGTTGATTCCAAGCTGTGCAAACTCCTAACAAACGATCCGAATGAATCTACAACGCTAAAGCCGTTCGAGGAATACTTGAGTTCTGTACGTAGGTGATTATACAAACTTAAGTGGGTGAACAAACTCCTATTGATTGAAAGTTACTACGCAAAAGCATTGGCCTAAAGTGGCACGAGAATGAATCATTGATGTTATCGATCCTGCCGTGTCAATTCACAGTTCTCACACTCTCAGCGAAGGAAATAATGTTCGACAATTATCCAAACACTTTGAACCATGGTTCATCGACACAGTTTGTACTATTTAAACTAAATTCGGCGGGTTTTACTCACTTCAACAGAATAGCAGCCATGTTCCCTTGGTACTCGTTCCACCTGCACCTGTTCTGGCCTCTTTATTGATCGAACTCACCACGACCATCATTCGAATCGATCATCTAGGCACCCTACGTCACAGTTTGTTGCAATACGACGTCGTCTAACTTGGTCACATCAATGAGACTTAAGTTTCATTTCACTAACAAACACTCCTGCTCTCATCAAAATGAAGATGCTACACAGATTTATATTTACACTTTATTTGATCCATTATACATCGCGTACAAAAAATATAGTAAAATACATAAACTGCTGGCATAAGAGAAACTAAACACTAAGGAAAAAGTTATTCAGTGAGAGCTGGCAATAATTTTCCTGCACACGGCCCGAATCCAATTCTATAGCCAGCGCCGACACAGTAACCTGGAAACCGATAACCAGTTGAAACTGCCAAGAAGGCTGTAACTACAGGCCTCATGAACTATTTAAACGGAAATTACGATCGTACCGCGAATGATCACCTCGTCGCCGTCTTGCAGGAACTTCCTGCTGCTTCCATCTTTCAACTGCACGGGCCGAGTGCCTTTCCAAGCTAACTCAAGCATACTGCCATAAGAATCTGCAGCCTGAAGATCGTAGAAATTCAGAGAGAAATTTACCGACTGCTTCGACAGCTTAATCGTCAGCTAGCGACAGATAATAGTTTGGGACGCACCTCGCCGCTGACTGTACCGGAAGCCATCACGTCGCCTGGATTGATATTGCATCCGGTTACGGTGTGGTGAGCTAGTTGCTGTTGCGGTGTCCAGTACTGGTGTTTGTAGTTGCTGCGACAGACCGTCGTAACGGTGCCACTTGGTGCTACCAGAGAAAGCAGCAATGTTAGTTGTAATTTTAAAATCGCAGCTAAGATTTATTTATTTTTATTTATTTATTGATTTATGAAAGCAACAGGATGCATCGGATGCTCCGTAACTGGTTCTTACTTTTAATATCGACTTCCAGTTTCATATCGAAGTTGCAGGATTCGGTGTGCTGCAAGTATGGAAAAGGGGTAGGATCTTGTGGTGTGTTGGGTACTTTGAAGGGTTCTAAGGCTTCCATGGTGACAATCCAGGGGGATATGGTCGTGGCGAAATTCTTTGCTCCAAAGGGTCCCAAGGGAATGTATTCCCACTTTTGTATGTCTCTTGCTGCAAATTATTACCCAGTTAGTCGTGGCGTTCATCTTAGTATCGTTTATTTCAAACATTACCGCTCCAGTCGTTCATAAGTGTCATTCCGAAGATATGATCGTAAGCTTTGGATGCTGGAATAGCGTCGCCCAGTTTTGTTGGGGGTCCACCAATAAACATAGCCACTTCCAACTCAAAGTCCATTAATCTAGAAGGCCCAAAAACTGGAGGTGTGTCCTCCACTGGAAGTGTCTGGCCCCGTGGTCGTCTTACAGGAGTCCCAGAAACAACCATGGAGCTCGATCTTCCATGATAAGCGATTGGTAGATACTTCCTACATTAATGCCAATGTTGTGACAACTTTGAAGAATTAGCAGTAGGTGGAGACAAATTACCAATTCGGTGGTAGAGCGTTTTCCTTCCCACGAAACATGATGCCCACGTTTGTGGCATGGTGAAGGGAGGAGTAGAAATCTGTGTAGTCACCGATTTTCGCTGGTAGATGCATAGTAGCCTTCCTCTGCTCGACGAATGCTCTACGAGATCAAAGAAAATAAGGGTTTTAAATCATTTAATTTGCTATTCTTTCTGGCAAGGGAGCATCTCGAACTCGGAAATTCTCCTGACTCCAACGCAATTTTTGTTTGCTGCCCAAATTCACTCTAAGGGGGTGTAATTGACCTCTGAAAATCCGGTTATTTTCCGATTTTGTGTTATAACTCGTGAACTGTAAAATAATTTTTTACTAAATCATAGATCTAATTAAAAGAAGTAACCTTTGTCTTGAAACTTTTTTTTCTATCTCTTACAGTTCGCGAAAATCGGAAAATAGCCGAATTTTCAGGGGTTAATTTCAACCCCTTCGAATGAATTTGGGCAGCAAACAAAAATTGCGTTGTAATCAGGAGGAAATCCCCTACTTATTCACAAAGTTTCAGAATTTTTTGAATTTCCGGGTTCGGGATCTTCCCTTTTGGGTCACTTTGTGTTCAAATTTCTTTTACTTTGAACGCATTTCTGGTAGCTGTAGAGTTCTATTACTGGCTGACAGCAAGTGTTGGAGTTTCGCTCTCGCTTCTATCCAGGCAGCTCTGCCCAGAGCCATGAAGTCGTTGAGACAATCGCGATGGAAAACATCTTGATTGTTCTTTAATAGTGGACCGTCGAATAGGGCAGAGATGACAGACAAGTCCAAGATTTCGTTGCCTATTGCCACTCCGATTCGCTTTTGTGTCTGGAAATTTTGATTTATCGGGATATAGTACGTTATCAACGCACGATAATGTAGTTGGAGGTACAAACACCGACGAATACTTCGTCTACGGTACAAGTTCGAAATTCGATGGGTAACTGTTTCTATGTGGAATAGTTCAAAACGATTGATTGATTTAGCTTTCTAAAAACGTAAATTAGAGTCTACTTTTAAGATTTCTTTACAACTACTGTTAAATATATCTCGTATTTTTCTACTGTGATTGAATTTATTGCTATCAATCATACCGATGCACACATTTGCATTCTTTAATGAGGTCAGAAAATATTTCTATACGAGCTCGTACAAAAAAATCAATATGCGAATGATCAATGACATAAACAACCATTCACATACCATTTGTAAAGCGTAAAAATACAAGGTCTTTTAAAATGCAAATGGAAGACTGAAGAATTATAGTAGAAATCAAGGCACACTTTATCGACATTCGTCCGAACACTTGAATTCGCCCGCCTTTACGTTTCACCGGTTCTTAATTTATGCAGATGTCACTACTGCTCAATAATGCCGAAAACTTATTAGTGAACTCAGCGAGTAACTATTGGTATACATTGATTAACAAACATTCTTCAATTGCAATAATTATCTTAGCGGTACTGCAATCATGCCAAGCTCATTCTTTCTGTCAAATCTGAATATATAATGTAGGAAACTTTCCACTGGAAGATATCGAGAGTCCGATCTATAATTACGTTTGCAGTGCTCCACATTGTTGTTTACTTACGTTGCTTGCTGTAGAAAAGACACCGTAAGGAAGATTTTCAATTGGAAAGTCAGAATCTGGAGAACACTCCACGAAAGACTTCATGATTTCAGCTGTCTGGAACGACTGAACGGAAAGGCGATGTGGGAACTGTTTGTCACGGTGGCATGAGAGACCACCGTGGAGGCTCGTCAAGGCCGGCCAGCCGTATGATAACTCATGTATCTGTTTACGAACGAGCCTCCAGTCTAACTGGTTCCGAAATTTTTCCACGTTTTTTTGTTAGTATTTAGAAATCACGTGTACGGAACAATTAATCAGCTAGAAAACTAGTTAGGAATGGTACTTATGTTTCAAGGCACGTATATTATTAAGTATTGGTATCAAATTTGAGGTAATAGCGATTATTAAGGATTGATAGTAATACTGCCTCTTATTGGCTTCGTTGAATAAACGTACAATGTTATGATTAGATAGGTTTATGATTTGGGAGTATTAGTATTTTTCTTAAGGCCTCCAGTATGATCGTAAAGGTGCGAATCCACGATGAGATTTTACATGCGACTTTTCTATCATGAGACAAAAATCTCAGCAACAACTAAATGTAGGTAAATAATGGAAATAGTCGTGCGAGATGAGATTTTTGAAAATATATCGTGAAACTTGATTCATGAGAGTCTAATTTCATAAAATTTATGACAAAACAATTAAAAAATAATTAAATAATTGTCTCAGGAGATTAAAGTCTCATGTGAGACACAATATTTTTGTCTAAAAAATTTATAATTTAGCAGTAAGAGAATCATAGTATACTAATCTCGAATGTGGAAAATGGTAAAAACGGAAATTTTGGGTAACGTGTATTGACAATTTGGGATAACAGCAGTTTATTAGACATTGATATACAGTGGATAATAAGGTCAATTAGGTTGATAGGTGGTACTTGTCATACAGCAAGATCACGACACGTGAGGAAAAATTCGCTACATCGCCGCGTCTCTTTTGCACCACAGTCCATTTCGTCTCGCTCTGTTTGTCATCAGGTGAGTCCTTATTCTTGCGCACACGTGTACATACATATACATATTTATACATACAATTATTCTCTCGCCTATGCATATATAAATGTACCCCTTTCACTTTGTTAATTACGTACAATGTATAAGGATAACGTTCTCGATTGTTCGAGGCTTCCCCTCTAAACCGTTTAGTACTCTCATTATTTGGAAGACTTTTGACTTTGTTGTTGCTCTCCTCGCTTCGTTTATCAACTTAGACTAATAATTAACGATAATGAGGTCAGGGTGCACGGACCCCGGCCCTGTTCGATAAATCACAAGAAAAGAAATGGACCAATGTGAATTATGCTTGTGCCAATTTCGGTGCTCCAACTAATTTTGCGATGAAAATGACGAACGAGTGCACGTGTGCATACACAGATAACAAAATGTGTGGGCATGAATTCGAAAGGGTGCATGTGATATTAATAATTTCAAAAGTGCATGGTGCATTAATAATTTAAAAAGATGCGTGGTGCATTAATAATTGAAAATGGTGCATGGTGCATTAATAATTTGAAAAGGTGCAAACCGGAGGAAATAAATGGGCGCAACGATACATTAAATTGTGCAGTGAGTAACAATAACATACAATAGCGTACAATATACAATAACAACGTCGTAAGAATTAAATACAACGCTTGTGTGTGCCTATCGAATCAATCCGTATTCAATTCTTACAACCGCGATAACAGATCTGAAATGGGCACAAGAACAATATACGATACCGTTTTTCAACAACGGCACAAATACGGCGACCGTGTATTTGTTACAATTATGTTCAAGAATAACATTTGGTACCCCAAAAATTACGGATTTAAGGGCTCAGAATCTCTACGCAGATAGGGCCGTTATACGTTTCCGTTTCCTGTACAAATATATCACTCTTTCCTACGGGACATCTCGCGAACAAGCCTGTGTGTACGAGAGCTCGCGACAGTGCCATTTATTCTTCTCCTAATTTCGATGGGACACGAATGAAGTCGAGGTAAAGCGAGCCATTGTGTCTGTAGTGCCAACGACTGCGGATAAACGAATCTATAACGCCGATAAAATTGTGGACAATTAACAACGGTTGAATAGAGTGTCTCTTGCAGGTATCGGTATCGTGGTCAGATGAGCTTCTCTGTTTCTTCACCTTTCAAAAATACACATCTCGCCTTCAGCCTATTGTCTAACGCGTACCCCTGCACAGAATCCGCGGCTCGCCGCGAATCCGTGCCACACCTGGATCGATATCATTAACATTCGACTTTAATCACACGCAACAGGAATATCGATTGTGCTCTACGAATCCGTGTAATCTCGGCGCCGGCTCTCACTTCCTAATCTGAGTGTCTCCGTTTTCTGCTCCTCCCTGTTCGTTCGTTTTGAGTATTAGTGAAATAAGATCCATCAACGACAGCTCGGTAAAGGTTGAGGAGAAAAGAAATACGGTAAATTCGTAGATTTACAATAGATACACTCTTACAATTTACACCTAGAGATATTTTGTATTTACTTACGGCTTAGACTCAAGTTCTTTGTTTAAATCTCGACGGCTAGTGAATCGAAATCTACAGAGTCGTTCGGTTCTCGTGTGTTTTGTCGAACTGATTGAAATTTCGTCGTCGTCTCTTTACGGGGCGAAAATATCGTAAACACGTTCTAAAAACAATAAAATTCCTCTCTTTCTTTCTCCTGATTTCCTAATGAAAAAATGAGTTGACGTGTGAGAAGTGACAGGCTAGTAACACAGTCGTCCTAATAGTATCGTTATAATACGAAAACTAATCCTTAAGAAGACGATACCACGTGATCGGGTCAATTACAATGAGTGTACAAATGTAATCGACGAACTAAATGACAACCGTTCGCACGAATACTTGAAAAAGCATGTACTTTCATGGGTTTGTGTTTTGTATTTTAAAATCTCAACACTAAATATATTTATATATATATATATTTATATATTTGTATATATAATATACGTTTTCCTCTTTATATATTTATACCTTTTTTTTAAGTTTTCTATATATTTATTAAATATTTACTCTCCGTTCGGTGGAATTCTCTCAACATTAAATAATAACGTACGTACATTTGTATATAACGGAACCAGACCATTTTTCGTTCCCTTTCTTCTATATCTTCGCAAACGATCAATAAGTAACAAATTATCATTTAGTCTCTCAACAAAGTAACGCGCGGCATTAATCGTTTAACCCCTAGGCGGAAAATGAACTAATATCGTTACCTTATCGCGTCATCCACGATGTTGCATCGTTTCCAAGTAAAAATATTTTGTACCTATATCATCGTTCAGTGATCCGCCGCAGCACGTGCAACGATCATGGAACGCGAATAATGACTTTCGAATTCGAGAAATTCAAGCTTGATTTTATTGTCGATGTGAATCTTAATTAAGTTCTGACTTCATGGGGCTGAGATCAATTACGACTCTATTTTGTTTCCTTTTTTATGCGTGCCTGCAGCTTCAACGTTTCAGGCGAATCGGAGCTCTGCCCTTTCTGGGATCGATGTGGAACGTATCTCGATCGATAAATTAAGATCAACTGGAACTGAACTTGACCTATCAAAGCGCGTCTACGTTGCTATTGCTTCAGTTTACTGCGTCGACAAACGCCATTCTATCTTCCTCCTTCTTTCTAGTGATACGTATAGCACTGAGGAATGGAATCTAGTAACATTTACGGCCGGAAGCATCGCTAGAGTTTGTAACTCGACTCGTTCGTTTTCTCGGATATGCTGTGTGCATTGCTTAAAACTACATACCTTACACGCTATGAGTATCCTTCGAGCTTCGTTAGCTGCTTTTTTTTGTTTATTTTGTATTACGTTGAAGAAGCGTTTAGTCGTACTACGAACGATGATTTGCTGACCAACTGTCTCCCTTTGTTGGTTTCAGGCTCGATTGCTTAAGAGATGAATAGACGAAACTTCAAACTACCAATCATTTTAAAATTTTAACCACCTATCAGAAAGAGAAGTGTAGAGATTTTCGGGATGAAAAATAAACATATTCTCCTTGTCACCCATCTAAAGGAGCTGTGAAATCTTCAGACCCGAGGTAGACATATCAAGCAGAATTTGTTTAAGATTATGTTTCTTCAATCAGCTTTGTTCAGAGTCAATGTATGGCTACTGATTTGATGTTTGAAGTAGGTACTTTTGTAGAGGATAGGATTATTGCAAAGAAGACGTATTGCTTTCGATTCTCAACAATGGGGGAGAGTCGGTGTCAGGTGCCTTAAGCTAGTTAGCCATGATTGCGAATTCGACTTTGGCCTCCAGATTTTGTACACGTAATGAAACGCGACGTGGCTCTCCTGTTCACCGATGAGCATCTAAGTACCAGCAGGAGTGGGTTTCGATACGCCGCGTCGCGATTATGCAGTTCATTAGAGCAGGCAGGTTTCTTACAGATCGTGGCCTAACCGGTCCATCTCGGCCAGCAGAAAATCGACATCGGATTCCGTCACCGCGGCGCTCGAGATGATGTTCCTGAAGAAGTTGGGCCGTCGGTCGTCCGGCTGGTAACCGACCATCAGCGTTCCAGCTTGCATCATTCGGGCCTTCAGAATGGGGCAAATCTGCCAACACATACATGTTCCCCATTTTCGATATTGTTTTATAGAAATCGAGTGTCGATTCGTTGAACAAGTGGAGAGGAAAGGAACAATGTAAGTGTCTTTCATACTTTGAGGAGTGAGAGATTTGAATTATCATTAGCGATGGCTATTGATAACGTAAATGTGACTATTTGCCTTCATCTCTAACATTTCATTATTCTTTGTTTCAAGGAGATTTCAAAGGCTCGCTAGGACTTAGTCACGCAAAAGTGTAGTAGGTAAAACAAAAGGAATCTCACATCAGCTATAATCTTGATCCTTTCCGGGCCATGTGGCATGTTTCGCACGCGTGTGGGCAAGTACCAGAAGCAGACGTTCACCATTTCAGGCTCGAGTATCAAGTAATACTTGTCGGGCATTTGCTTGATCCTCCTGACCATGTGTTCTGAGAGCTCCATCAGCCGATCCATGTGTTTCTCGAATCCTTCTGTACCCTACAACAAAATCAGAAGAACCCTCGTAACTCCAAGTCATATTTCAAAGCCGCGAGACTACAAACAACCGTGCTTCATTAATTTCTAAGTTTAAGGTAGCTCTGTCAATTTATGCTATGAAATTCTCAGATTGCTCCGAGAGAAGCAGCAACAGTAAATGATGAGAGGAACTCATTTGATCATATGCTTGAAATTCGTCGAGCATATGAACGAAAGATAACGACTGCCGCTTCAAAAGGAACGTCAATCTTCGTTATTCCCCTCTATCCCATTCAATTTCAACGGCCGTTTACCTTGGCCCGCCATTGCAGCCAGAGCTTGAAGATGTCATTGTGACGTCCGCATTGAATCACCTTATCGCCGGTGTCGTACTTGACGTCGTAGAGCTTGTCCGTCATGAACAAATACTCGGCGGACATTTGGTTGCAGCTGATCAGCAGCCCCTGCAGGCATAAAGCGTCCCGATGCATCTCGAGCCGGGGGGGAGAGACTATCGTTCATGGTTGCTTTTCAATCCCAGACCCCGTAGACACAATGCGGTGTTTCGAGGAAGTTTCTGATTGACAGGCGCGAAAAGGAACAAACGGACGCGTCCCGGTCGATATGGAACCTCAACTCATGCGCAGGAAGAGGGAAACTGAGGGATATTGAATTTACAAAATGGCGACTGGAGCACCCTGCCATCCGCCATTCTGTCCTTGCAACTCCTCGATTCCCTCCTCCCCCTCGCTATAAAAGTTAATTAGAAGCTTGAAACTAAAACACCGACTGGTTACGACCCTCCGTTCCACCGTGGCGTCAGGATAACGAAATTATTTCCAGATCCACCCCCGTCGCGTGGAATTTGCAAGCTCGATTTCCTATATAGTAAGACTTTCTACGACTGTCGTGATTTTAAACCGGGAATGTTTTCCTGCGATAGAATAACGATATCAGGAGCGACGAAAGAATGGGAGAATCTCCCCCGTGAACGGTCCGCGGCAGCCGGTGCGCGGAATTTTAATATCCGAAGGGGAAGTTCTCCGGCGGCAATAACCACGTGGGGGGATAAACCCTCGAGCAGCGAGCCGTCGTCGTACGGTCGGCAACATATGTTATCTCTTAGTTTAATTAAATTCCTGCAGTGCCGCGTTCCGACGTGTACCCCTCGGAATGCAGCTACTGTTGCGTCGTCACCCTTGCAGGAGACTGGAATTCCTCCCGCGGTCCAGGATCTCGAGCTGTCGATTCGCTCGACACGCGAGGATCCTCGCGGATATAACTCCTGGGATAATGTCACATCGTAACGAGGTGGTAAATAAAAATTGGCGGGGACTTACGTCTTCCTTGAAGTGGATCGTCGAGCACTGGAGCAGAGCTCCCATCAGCTTGTGCGGGTTCCAGGTCACGGAGTCAGCTCTGCGAACATTTAGAAACCACCGTTGACTTAAGTTTGCCAATTGCTGTGGAAGAAATAGTGTAAAGTTATGGGGAACGTGTTCCGAATGTTGGAGGAAGATGTGTTTAATTGAACCCCGAGGGGGAAGATAGTTTGTCGATTTGAGCATTGCGAAGGATGTCTCTTTGTATGCTTTCACGCTTGGAACAGATTTTATTAGCAACCTGTCGAAACAGACACGTCGAGTTGACTGAAAAAGGCGAACGACCTCAGCTGGCCATCAAACGTTTATCCACTCCCATGGGGACCAATAGGGGATAAAATATGAGTTATCTTCCTTCCGTACCGCGCGGGTCCATCAATTCGAGAGAAGAGCTATTAATACAGCCACGGGATTGGATTTAACCCTCTGCTCCTCGGAGACACACCCTCGCGGTAAAAACTCCTAACCCTTCTTAATACTCGCTGGCGCGAAATGCGAGGAGCTGTGTAGTGTGTACTACTTGGCACCAATTTGCGATGCAGCCTGGACATTCAACAAGTGATGGCACCATTGTTAAAACAATTGTCATTCCTTGCAGTGTGTGAGAAGAGTATTGCTTTTAGAAATGTTTAGAGTCGTTCATTGAAATTATTGTGTTCAGACGATCCTGTTACTTTTAATCCGCATAATTTCTAACGTCCAGAGAAAACAATGAATTGTTAGTGATCATTGTGGAATGATCTTTCTGCCATTGTATATTTTAACTGTATTTCGCATTATCCGAGGCATTTAATTCCCCAGTGGCGTGGGCCAGAGCAAACAGAACTCGAGTAGATTCAGACTCGCGTGAACAGACAGCCGTAGCGAGCCGCCTGCTTCATGACATGCGTTATCGATACTTGGCAAGTGACACATATATCGCGACACTGTCCCTCGTGTCTGTTGGCCACGCTGCAGATGATGCGAGTGTACTTGAAACAGCCAGGGAAAGAGATTCGCGTCGGCGACAGCCGTTGGCCATTAGTCACTCTTCTGCATCCTCTTCAGCGTGTGTACTTTATCGTGTTGCTGCATTCACGAGCACCTTCAACAGCTCGTGTCACCAAACTTGAGTTTCATATACTCAACAAAATCTACCATTCTGCATAATATTTTACCTAACACAATTAATTCCCTTCGATTTATCAGATCCGATTTAATTGAAGTAATAGTTGTTTCATCGTGGTGCAATTTTAGGAAATTGAGTGAGAGTCTCCGATACTTGCCCTGATTTTCTATTAGTTAAAAAAGCCAGCCTTAAGGGCACGCATAATGCCTGTACATAAAGCTGAAGTGATTAATGCGATTCACAGCTGGGGTTGGCGCGTGTGGCACCCCTCTGTTCACTCTTAAATTCGTCCTAGGTGCCAACCCCAAAAGCCGCGCAATATATATTACGAGGGTTGCTAATTATCCTCACCCCCGTCGGGGTACCGTAAGTACATACCCCAAAGAGAAAAATACCTTTAAAGCGTTCACTTTGCGTCAGTGGTTCACGGTGGAAGATCGATGAGACTTGGCTGAAAGCATCTCACTAAATCCACACCCAAACTTACCCCATTTTCTAAAAACCCTCTCACCTTCCACTGTCACTTCCCCAGCTCCACTGCAATTACCACGTACACGTTAATAAACGGCACTGTCTTCAATGCATTAATTAAATACGCGATCGTTCGGCATAACTTTCAGGAATCGAAAGAGCCGACTGTTGGCGAATCGAGCTCGATTTGCGAAAGCGTGTGCAGGGGAAGAATGCATGGTGCATCAAAGGAGGACTCCAGACTGTGCTTCCCGCTACAATAGCGCGCGAGCTGGAAGAGGACCCGCTAACATTCAGCTTCACTTCCGACTGCAGACCTTGCCCGTTCCTGCACTGGGGGGTGGTGGGGGTGTCTTTTATGCGTAATCATTTCTGACTTTGTCGCGACGACGAGATCACGGTCTCCTCCTCTCTCGCTCCTTCTCCGCGGTGTCCGCGCGCCTTGCTCGAAGGAGCAGGGACGAGGCCGGCGGGGAGGGCGGAGGGAGGACAGACAACGAGAGAATGAGGGAGGCAGTTCCCTTTGTACGAGTTTAATCCAGCATTGTCGAGGCACGGCCTTTTATTTCAGGCCCGCGGAAGGCACGATGCGGCAGCGGCGGCGCGTCGATATATAAGAGGAGAGTTCTGTTCTGCAAATGCGCTCCAGGGAACTGATCCAGCTGTTGCTCGTCCTTCGGACTTTTCGTTTGCCATTTTAATCAAGGGCTACAGGAAGGAAGTCCTCGCCGCGGTACAGTCACTGCAGGAAACTGCGATCGCGCGGAAAGCGACCATGGAGAAGAAACATCCCGGCTAGAAGGATATTAAGGATGTTCATAACCTCGCGTAGACCTTGGCACTTTGGACCTACATCACGCAAACCCTGATTATCTGAACTACCTCCACTTTTCTGCTAGTTCTTTATTTTTCATTCTGTGCTTCATACTCAGCTTCATACTTCTGTGCTTCATGCAATCGTCGATATTACTTGTGACGTACAGTGAAATGCATAGGATTCAGCACCAAAGGATTCATTAGCAGCGACAAAGGTTACTTTATTTTTCTGGTTTCTGATGTTCAGAACGATTGTTAATATGTCGCGTGGCGGGGACATTCTGAATAAATTCCGCGAGGCGGAAGATCAGTGGCGACCGAGTCGATATCGAGTATAGAGGACTTCCGCGGGAAAATCATTTTCGTGGGAGGCCTCGTGCCACATTTTTCTCGGGTCAGGGACTGTCTGTCGCTGAATGGAGGGAGCAGATGCGCCCCGATGCAAATCGCGGATTAATCTCGCCAACCCCATCTGAGCTACGGCCCGATGAGGCCTACCCCTGACCCCTATCGCAGCTCGAGGGGTCGGACATCGGCGTTTCTGCGGACGTAGACGCGAAAGCTCGCATGTGTCGGGGACAGGAGTCACTCCTTTCACTCTGAACCCCTCGATTTCCACGGGATTACGACACTGTCTACGGATGGCCCGCAGGTATCGTCTTTCCGCGTCGTTTGGCTCATGGGATTCCAGTTGCACCACCGGCAATAATTATTTAATCCCGTTCAGAGAACTGAATTTTTAGATCCTTCTATCTACCAAAATTCTACGAAAGCACTAAATTCTCTGGAAACGAGATTTTCACTTATTTCCACAATATAAATGTCGAATATGACAGGGACAAAAGACTGCGTTGAAATATGATTATTCTGAAGCAATGAAAATTTATACGAGATTGTTCTTTCTGTAATGACACTGCGCGAGAAGCATGCACCGATCGAATGCCTCGGTTCATTCTCATGCAAAGTAATTTTCCAAGCACCTCGGAAAAGGCAGCATATCGATTTTGCCTTTTATAAGCGCCCACGTTAAGTCTCCTGCCTTCCGCGTACGTGTGTGTGTATCTTTTCCTGAGTGACTCCATCAAACTAAGCCTCAATAAACTATAAAGTACGGGGATTAAGGCACCCCTGCGGAGGACACATGTGGAGGTGTCTCTGGTCGATCGGAAGGAGACGTGTCAGCGTTGGATTTAGAGGAAATTTGAGGGTAGAACTACCTCGTGCTCTGGTCGGATAGTTCAAGAAGATATTTTATTCGTCGCACTCACCGCTCGATGCCCGTCAGTCTGGGATGTCTGTATTTCCTCGAGAGAAGCAGTCCACCACCCCAAGCCGCCTGCAACAAGAGCGACGCGTGAAGTGAGAAAAATAGAACCACCCTTAAAGACTTTCTAAGCGTTGACTCTGAAATCCCAGATTTTCCGAATTTCCCTCTCGATTTACCCTCGGGCAAACAATCCCCAGTCGAATGCATGGCGATTCGCACATTTATTATTAACGTTAAGGCTCTTACGCGTTTGGCATTTATCGTCGGAACGCTGAACTGATTTGAATAAGCTGCCAGGCTAAGTGGAAATCTCTGTTGTCCCTTTCTAGCTTCGAAATTGATTCAGGCCCTAGTTATTCTATATTTAATTGCTCGATACTTGTACATATGCAAATATGTCTTACAAGCGAGTTATTCTTGTTCTACGCGTCATCATCGTGAATTTATTTGCACCAGGGGATAGATTAATAAATTTCACTCACGTCGATGTGCAGCCACAGCTTGTGTCTCTGGCAAATGTCAGCAATTTCGGGGATGGGATCAAACGCGCCGATGACAGTGGTTCCAGCGGTGGCGTTCACGAAGAAGGGGATGTGTCCTTTCGCTTTTCGTTCCATAATCAGTTCCTCCAGCCTCGACGGGATCATACGACCTCGCTCGTCGCTAGGAACCATCACGCAGTTGTCCGTTCCCAGTCCGCAGACAGAGGCGCACGATTTCACGGAATAGTGGCACTGTCGAGCAACAAAACGCGATAATCACAGCATTAATTGAAGTTTCCGAAACCTTAACAAATGCAGAAACTACTGAATATACTAGTTTTCCGTAGTCACCCGCATTTATCCAGAAAAAACATAAATTTTTCCCTGGAAACAACTATACAGTTCTGCAAGTCTACAAAGGTTTATAGAACCTTCAGGTATTCAGAATTCTATTTCTATTCATAAAAGGAAGAAATCTGTGTAAAATTCAATAAATTTAAAGTGCAAGAGATCGTTCGACGCGTTGCAAGGTGCAATTGAAGTCTGTCCATCGCGTGGCAGAAGAGGATAATCGCTGTAAGTAGAACAAGGCGTACCTGGTCAGACGTGAACATAACCAGCTGCCCACCGACGGCGGAAAGGCCTCGTTCCTTGTAGGTCGGGAACATCTTGTGTCTGGCGGCCAGGAAAGCGTAAAGGTTGCTGATGGATCCTCCTGGAGCAAGGATAGAATCGCCGCCGTTCCAGCCGATGAGTTCCCTCATCTTTTGCAGCACCACGTGTTCCATCAGAATGAACACAGGAGCGATCTCGTAGGTGAACATATTCGTGTTCGCCGTCGCCGTCAGCCACTCGCCAGCCATCGAGACGAGATCAAGCCCGCAGGATAATTGATTGAAGAAACGTGGGTGGCCTGGAAGCGATTGTTAACAAAGATTCTCCGTAAAAAGGAAACCGTGACTGAATCTCAGTTAATCGCAATAGAATCGTTAGAATTTCTTGATGCTTCGAAATTAAACCCCTTTCTCGTGGTTGTATAATTCTCCAACCACCCTGAGGAGAGAGATTGAAATTAATTATTCCGACTATAAATCAAGACCACCGCGCTAATTTCGCTGGCACTGTCGTGATTGTTGAAAGACGGATTGTAATGACGGGATAATTAATAAAGTTGACGTGGCACGTGTCGAAAAATTATGACGCTGCTGGAGGCTCAGGCGCCGAGGATGGACGTTAAAGGCACGGGAAGAGAGCTTTAAGCTGCTGGCTGAGTACGTTGTCATCCGCTCTGCTGAACATCGCGCTAGGATCAGGGTTAATGCTTCTGTTCGATGGGAGCCTGCCTCCTGATGCTACTGGGGGAACAAGTGCCGGGATTCTGCTGTTTCTCATATGTGCAGCACGTCGCTGTGTCGATCAGGATTTTCATCTTGCCCTTTCAGCGTGCGAATAATTCCGTTCCAACCCACTGTTTCAATTAGGAAGATTGTAACACATGTAAAAGCTTCCATTTCGATTCCCCATTAAGATTGAGTAATTTCATTTATCAAGGATGATGTATTCCTTTCGAAGTCTTCTCGAGATTTTATAATATTCATTCTTATAGAGTTTTACGAAGTTCCCATACGATCCTACAATATTTCCTGGCCTCGTGTGTCCGCCACGTTGGCCCGAAATTTATGTTTCCATGATATAGGATTTTTACACAGACCCATTCAGCGCACCCTTCGAACCCATATCCTATCATTCTCTAAAATAACGTAGATCCCCTGATCCCGAGAATTGATGGATTCACTCCATTGAATATCCGGCCACGAAAAGACTTTTTCCCCTGGGTGCTCGATAACCTCCGCAACCTTCGATAACCACAGGAAGTGTCCTCGAAAACTGCACTATTCTTTCACCGAGATACTGTTCTTCCAACACACGTTTCTCGTCCTTGATGCACAAGTGGGAAACACGAATAGGAATTTCGGCGCGGTGCCTGGACATTTTAATCTGCCGGTATTACGTAGTGATTGACGTATGGCGCCAGTCTTTCAGGGGGTAAATGCTCCCCCTTGGCCCATCTGGTTCCCCAGCTTCAGGATTTTCCGAGTGGCGAAGTCGAGTTACTGTTCAGTACTCAGGAAAGTAATCCCTGTATCTTAAGTTTTGTGAAAAAGGGATCTAATCAATTATTAGAATTTAATCTAGTATCTCTATTTCCAAATTTATACCTTCTTGTCCACGAAGTAGCCTAAAATCGCATCCCTTAATACGTGTCTTTTAAAAAAGTGGTTTAACTGTCAAAATAGCGTCTACAGTCACACTTTCCTTACTTTTTAAAGCCTATAGTATTCCATTCACTGCATTCCTCAACCAGACGCTGAAATCTCCGGGGACCTACTCGTACACAAGAGTCCACCCCAAACGCGATATCAGACAGCGGTATCTGAGCCGTTTGTCGCGCTGTTATTCGCAATTATCTTGGTCCGTGGATCGTGGCACGCGTCCGGCTTGGGGTGTGCGAGAAGACGTACCGTCCCCCTTTTTCCCTTGCTCCCTTTCTCACTCCGTCTCTCCATTTTTCCGGGAGTATCGGGGTCGTGGTTCAGCCAAGGGCGGAGGAGGGTCGATGGTCCGAAGCGCCCGCATTTTGCGCGTCACACGCGTCGCTGCGCGACTAGATTGTTTGCAGAGGCTCTCAAACTGGCGCGGCAGGCAGAAAAAACAAACTGTTCCAGCGAGTCGCCGCGAGTTAAGTCGATTATGCACCATGCAAATTGGGGTGGCGCGAAAAGGATTGTGAATTAAAACGAAGCCATGCGAAACTTGTCTTCCAAGATGAATAGAGGAAGTTCAATTTCTTCTCTAGTGAACAAATGTGTGTTACACAGTAGCTTGGAAATTTGGCAGGGAAAGCCTGCACACACTTCTGATCAGAGTTCGAAAGCTTGTTGTCTTTTGAACAGAGCAACATTTTCCTCCATTCGTAGTGTAAAGCAGCTTTCAAAGTTTCAGGGGTGGACGTAAGGTAGAGCACTGGGACGGTGTTTATTTTGCGGAAAGATAGAAGATACAAACACGAGTGCATCACGGGACCGAGATTAGCTCGGCTGGTTGGCGCATTATGCAGATTTGAGGGTATGTTAATTCTGGACGGAGCTGCAGAGATTTTCAGCACCAGATCCCCTTAGACTCTTTTCCACCACCGCCAACTAATGGTAAAATAGAGTCTCGGCTGTTAAACTAATGAGTCACTGGGTACTTCTACGCCGCAGACAATCTCTCCTATTGCCTTTTTAATTCCAGCTTCGTTACATCATTTGAACTCAATATGAGTAACCGTGTGCCACAAATCCTCCACTTTCCTGAGGATCATTTTCCGTTTCTTGGAATGTTTGATACGATTTCTCTACTATTTAGTTTCTGATAACTTCAGTGGTCTTTTACGTCCGATACAATAGATTCCATGATTTGTTTCACCCATTGAATTGCTCTTACGAGCGATTAGAACGTCAGGGGGGGTATCATTTTCCGACTAATTTCCCCTTTTCCTCCGGAGTGGAAAAGAGAAAGGGAACAAGTTCCAGCTCGAAGAACCTGCTCGGCGCAGGCGATGGTAATATATTACAGGGATCAGGATTTGTATGAAGAGAAGTGTGTAACCCCAGCTTAACGCTAATGCCGCGTAATCAATCATATAGCTCGCGAGAAAGAAAAACATTCGGAATGTAACGTCGGCGGTCTTGAACCCGACGGACTTGAGCGTTATTAAAGAAAACGATTCATCTTGCCAGCGCCAAAGAAACTCTAGAATCATAGGTACCTTATTGCATCTATTGCTTAAAACTTTTATTAAATGCCACACCTTCTCTTGCTTTGGTTTCCTAAATATTTAGATAGCCACGGTTTCTACCGTGTAAATTCCATTATTCTCCGGATAATACCGCCGGTATGACGGAGCAACTTCCACATCCCCGTGACGAAACGATTTCTGCATTCCACGGACAGCTATCGATACCAATTTAAATTCCTCTGGTGGGTGTACTCGATGGTTTCGTGCCGAAACTTCGCGAAGGGTTCGCCCTATGGCGCGCACGGTTCCCTGCCCAGTCGCTTCGCCCCTATTTACTATTTCCCTCGACCCCACCCAGGGGGGAAATCGTGTAGAAATGGCTCTTAATTACACCGATCCTATTGAATTCACCAGCCTGCGCAGCGGTGCCACGTGCGCTAACGCTACAACGCTGTTTTTCGGCGGGCACAGTGTGCATTGTCCTTTTTTGCACCGCTCCTCGGATTCCCGCTGATTCACAGAAAAAGGTACCAAAAGAACCCTTCCTCTACACGAGCCTACGAATATTGATGAATCGATGGGCTGGCTTCGATTGCAATCGCAGTCGAGTTTATTTAGGGGAAGAATCTAGAATTCCAATACTTGTAAAAATAAAATGTTAACGGGTTTTAAACGATCAAGGGTAATAGAGTTATTTAAAAATTTGGGATTAAAGCTTGTGCAAGTATTCCATTGCAGTGAATTAAAAGAGAAAGAAGAATAATTCTCCACTGTCGTGGTTGTGTCAACTTCGACACACCCCATTGAACATTTTCCTCAAATTGAGCGGAAGTTTTCCAGGTCGAGTGATCTGGAGCATCTATTTCCAATATCGAAGCACTTCTTCGCAAATGTAGACAATACTTTGCAGAGATTTTAAGCCACTCGTGTCCTCAATCTCCGCGTCTTTTCCACTCCAAGAATCTTTGCACCGACAATGTGACTTCTTCCATCAACAGAGATCAATCACGAACGTCGATACGTCGGCTGCACCAGCGATCAATCAAGATCTTTCCAGGCGATATTAATTTCCCTGCATAATCTTCGTCACTTACTCAAGCCTACTTCACCCTCCAGTATTTCACTCATAAATGACCATCCATGTTCAAAGTATTCATCTTCCTTAACAGCCATCAACATTTCTGCTTTTTTATCCTGTCATATTTCACTCAGGCATCGTCAATATTCTTATCATCCACCCCGTCGGAATATTCTCCAGCGTATCTGTGATCAATTGCTCCCCCCGCAGAGGGGGGGGGGGGGACAGTTCTTTTCACGGTTTTGAGGCTGGTCAGATCGACAATACTTGGAGGGTGGCCGCGAAACTCGTGACGTATAATCTAATAACGACTTTTTGTCGGTGCGTATATCGTGCACGCGGCCTCGGATAGAGAGGGGGGTGTGCCCCACCCCCGGGCCTCTGCATCGACGCCAAACAAGCCTGATTTCTGGCCTAAGTTCGGTTAGCCCTCTTCCATTGTACATTAGCATCTATTCAAGCCGGTAATCGAATCCTACCGAGATAGCGAACTTTCGCGGGGGATTTGCGGTTGACTCCTGGCGTTCCATCGATGGAAAAGCTAGATACTCGTAGACGACCACGACTAGATAAACATCTGTGCGCGAAATTTCGAGGAACGGTGGAATTTCTCGTGGTACGCGGTCCGCGAAATTAACTGGGAGTAGGGAGATTTAATGAGGTTAATTTGGAGAAATAAATGGCCCAAAGTTTGATCACAAAGTAAAATGACGTAATTTAGAGATTTGGAGCTTTAGTTAATCCTGAGAGAATATTATGAGGTTGAAATGGGAACCTATCGATGTTTCTATAATTATTGCTAAAATTCACAATGCGTTTGTCTGAATATTGTGAATGAAGTGTATCATTTATTTGGTGCATTTTAGGGGACGTATCTCTGGACGTTTGCAGGCGATGCATCCAGATATCTCTCGGTTTTTTGTGGCCACCAGCCCCTCGCTCATTTATCACGTGCGCGGGGGCAACGTGTATATTTTGGGGGTTGACGCTAACGGAAAGGCTGAAAGTGTCTCTTGTCACCTTATCTACGCCCTCGAGTGCGCGTATGCTAAATTGAATATGAAATTATGTGGCTTATCGCCCTGGCGGGTGCAAGGAAACGCGATAGGGCAGCGCTAAACAACTCTCCGCTGGAGAGCATCCCCAATTTTCGTTCATTTTTCTACCAGTCACGTTTCCATAGGATTTTTACGTTAATAAAAAGACCTTGACCTTTTCGACTTCTAGCAATGTCACAAATAATGCAATGAAGAATGATCGAAAAGTATAATGACTTAATCAGTCAGGCACAAGTGCGCTTTATAAAGTAATATCGCTATGAAACTCACCGGTTTTCACTTGGTACTTCAAAGTGGTGGAACAGTCGATGAGCAGCTGCTGGAGGGTCAGACCAGAGTCAGGGATTTCAAGATCCAGCAGACGCATCATCTCGGAGGGATGATGGAAATCGAGGATCTTGGCATTCCGATCGTTTGTCGACTTGACGAAATCCAGCAGGATATCCACCACCTTCATCAGGAATTCTCTAGTCGCAGGGAAACCTTCGACATTGTTCGGCAGGATATCTGGGAGCAAGAACACGAACGCTCGAGGAGTGTTGTAGACGAATAACAATTTTTCTCCTATTAGAAGCTTGAGTTTCGAGTTCTATTTCAATATCCCTGAAAACGTGGGAGTCAGAGAAAAATTCTCTTCGATAAAAATATGATAGAATATTGGTCATCACTCTTCATTTACAATTTGTTATATAAGTATCGCACCAACTCCCACAGTTTTAAGGATACTAGAGTAGCAAGAGTCACTGAATCATTCTACACCATATGTAAATCAATCTGCATCTACGATATTTAAAAAACACAAACCAACGTTAGCTTAATAAATGGTACCCTATACTTGCATAAACTACGGCTCTGGCATGGGCTAAATCAAATCTAGCTAATGCAATCGCAAAGGACCTCTAATCGTAATTGTCTACGGTGACTCTCTAATTGTTATAATCAAGTGAAATCTCTTCTACAATAGCGACATCGATCGATTCGATACCGTTTTATCAAGCGTCACTTTGCACGACACTCCCGCCGTATCGACCTACCGTCGGCTCTCCGACGTCCTCGCAGAAAACGTAAATTATTAGAATGATTTCACCTCATCAAACAATTGAAAGTATAGACCTATATCGACACACTCTCACTTGTTTGGTGGGATGACACCATCTGACTTCGTTGTCCTCTTCTTTCGGGATTTCATCATCGCTGGTCTTCACATATGCCATCGCTGACTCGATTTATTCTTCGAAATAGTGGCATGCATTCGTAAAATAGATCTACCATACACAGTTACAAACATGCACAGTCAAGCAGGCAGATAATAATCCATTCCGATGGTAAAAGGCTAATTTAAAATACTTTTGTGGGGCTCGTGTAGAGGATGTAATTTGTCTCCGGATGAAATATACTTGAATACATTTTTATCCCATTCTGAGACAGCAATTTCGCGTGTGCTCTAGCGGAGGCAACATAAACCGCCGGCAGTGGGACATTTCAATGTGCTCTCGGCAAATCCTTGGTAGATTGAACTGTCCTTCTGTTGCAGGGTAACCATAAAGTATCCCGCCGAATAAACCACCCTTCGTTTCCCGTTGCATTAAGGAGATCCCATGGATAAACAGAGAGACTACTCAGCAGCCGCGCTTTAACGTCATTACTTCCTTTTCCGAGCAAGGGTACTAAACAGAACTTTGAATCGCAACTTACAGACACCTTTCATTGGAAAGTTACATTAGTAACTGATTAAAAACACTCAAAGACAAGGAAAAATTGTGGATACTATATATTATTGAAGAAATTCAGGTATCTGACGAAGATGTTTTAAGGAAGAGTAGCGCAAAGCCCTCTGGATAAGATAAGTGTGTCTTTCAATAATCACGAGGCAGGCGAATGAGAGTCGAATGGAAAAAGAAGGGAGCCAGAAACCTTATGGTGAATTGGCCTGAGCCTATGGTTAGACAAGCGAAATCCCCAGCTTCCAGGGGCTCTGCTGTGGCTAATCCAGCTCTATCAATCTAACGTCCGAAGGCCGACAGACTCTCCTTCTTTCGGGGTTTATAGCACTCCTGACGGAAACGAGTTCTACCAAGGATAAATACCTCGAGTCTGTCTAATCGGCGATCGCAACAACCACAGTCTAGCTTATTGTTATCGCTGATAAGCGTCAGGTCGTGTACAGATGCAGTTTTGTGCAAGTGGCTGAATTACAGTTCCAAGCTTAATCTAGGTGGAACTGGCGAGTCGTTTGGCACCAGATGCGTAGCACCCTCTATTCTCGTGGCTTTAATCAAAGCACCTTCTAGGGGCTGTTACACGCGGCAATTAGTTCTGGCGATTTATAAGCAGGATTAGGGGGTTAATTTATAGCAGCGAGTTGGAAGAAACACTGTGTGTTTGGATATTTTAAGAAATTTTAGGGCCTCGATATTGAGAGATGTGACTTGTATTGAAACTCAGAAGTAGTACCCTCAAGAATACTTTAGTTTATTTAGTTTTTATTGAAGGTCTTTTGCAAAGTTAGATTACAGAAGTGGTGGATGAATTGGTTCCATATGAAGGATGTTTTAAATTCAATTTTTAAGCCACGAAGTAGAACTTATCGCTCTCTAACACTTGCCAAACGGTAAACAGGGCAGTGACAACAAAACCCTTCCACCCTTTCTGTGGCGTGTAATCTGTCCTCAGCCACTCGTCGCCTGCGAGCCTCTTCGGGTTGATTCTAAATCCTCTATTATTATGCACCCCTTCGAACCTCGCGAAATCAGGGCAATATTGTGACTCCTTGATTTCATTCTCGGGAAGCCAGGGCTGCTTTTGGATTTGAAGGGTACCAGGGAAGTTTTTGATCCAAGCGCTAATTTGTATGTATTCTCGGTGAATGCGAAAGCTGAAGAATAAAGTGCAAGTAGTTGAACCGCGTATATGGTCAGACGCGTTAAAGTGGGCAGTTGGTAGCCTTTATTCCTTGTAATGCGATGTAGTAAGACCGGTACAATTCATCACTGCCAATCCAACTTTACAAGCACAAAGGAAGAAGTAGTGGAACACGACGCAAGTGGTTTTAGATTGTGTGTGGTCAGACACTGTAAAGGGATCAATAAAAACCCTCTTTCTGTGGTATAATTAGTATTGTTGCCTTTTCAAGTGCACACAGTGTAATTAACCGATTATTAGACACACTTGATAAAGACAGTGGTATATAGTGCGAGTAGTGGAGGAGAGTATGTGTCCAGACACTGGGAAGTGACCAAGCTCGAGAGATTCTTTCTTCACAGAGGAATAGGTCAATTACTGGTACTCAAAATGTAAGTAGTGAAATTGGAGCGGATGAAATATTTTTTATACCATAAGTAGTAATAGAATATATGTTGTCAGACACTAGAAAACCAGTTCAGCTATCACCATATAATAAATCAGTCACCATATCGATTTCTTTAAATGCAACCAGTGAAATTAATGCAGACTAATCAGATTTAGCACAAATAATGTAATAAAGTGTTCAAAAGTACAGTTCAATCGAGGAAATTTGGCATATGCTTGACTAATATCACTTCTTTCGATCTCAATCGTCGGACGATGGTTCTAATTCATGCCACATGACTTTGCTTGAGAAGCTTTCGAGTTAAACGCATGCTTCGACACCAAGACTACTCTTAGATCGATACTGTGGGCGAACTTACCCGAATACTTCAAGTTACAGTGCTCCCTGGAGAGCGCGTACGTGTTCTCGGAGCTCATTAGTCTGGTGGGTGAGTGCGTCCGGGCGAAATTCTGAAATTCACAACGATTATCTGTCTTTCGAGTGAACTCCGTTGCTCGTTGATTCACCATAGTCTATAACTGGCATACGCTAAAGATCTAACGTCGATAAGAAACGTCATTAAAGTTCGTCGGATCTGAGAAAGTAACCTGTCGACAGAAGCAAGTGTAACGAAGCTTTCGAAAGGAAGCTTTTCTTCAGACAATGGCAAAATGTGTGATAAGGTTGAACGGAACAGAACGAAACGGAAGGTAGAAATCATAGTCAGCTACGGTTGATAATCGTGACAAAACGATTACAAAATGAAGAGACACGATGAATGTGACGTGCAGCGAGATGAGAACGCCTTACATATAAGTATTCCTTGATCGCTGTGATTTTAGTGCCGATCATTTGCACATTGTCCATGTCTCTGCTTGTGCCCCTCGCCTCAGTCCCTACAACAATCAACAACAGTGTCCGCTTCAGTGTCGAGCACGAACTATCGCGCTGCTGTTTTATAATTTTTTTTTTTTTAGTTTCGTTCTCTCCGAGCGAGCCTCAGAATAAATTGCGCAAAACTGCCAAGCGAGAATGTATCACGCTGATAGGAGCACGGCAGGCCGAGCGACCAAAGAAACATGGACAGAGAGCATTCTTTATTGTGCCAGAAGGAAAAGGCTAACAAGCATTCCCTTGTACTGGAAAAAAAGCGAAACTTATTACGTGGATTGTCGTTTGCTCTCTGAACCGATCGACTGGTCCTTGGAGCGTAGGAGGCAAGCGAGGAATCATCCTGAAGAGATCAGGCACTACGGTTATGCTATAATAACGGATGCTTGGTAATTAGAGGAATTTTGAATATAGATATAGACGGGGAACACAGAATTTGAATTAAGTGCTTAATTATCGAAAAGGGAGGATTGTGGAGGAGTTATGTACAGTAAAGATTTGTAAAAAATGCTTGTAGCGAAAGAAGAGAAGTAGTACGTAGGTGTCGGCAACTCGAGAATTAAAAAAAATCTGAAACTTTGCAGAAATGTAGCTTAAGTGATGCTAATAACGTAACTATTTTTTAATTAGGAAATTAAGGGTGCTAAGGGTGAGAATAACCTTCCGAAAAAATTATGAGTTTTCAGATTATCGCCAATATCTACAAAACTGTAAAATATATAAAAAAGAAGTTAAATTCAAAGTTCTATGGTTTTTTATGCACTATAATGCGGCGATAAAGGATTTGCGAAAACATTCTTTTTTCAAAATTCACCCCCCCCACTCTTAATTTTTTAAAGTTTCATTTTTTAATGATACTCGAGTAGATAACCTTTTACAACCACGTATATGTGTCTGACCGAAACATTTTTTACAAAATTTGGCGACGTCTGACAAAATTTCTCCTTTTTAGTGACAAAGGCAGATTCTGTTCGTCTGCTGCACCTATTTGCTAATATTCCTCGCGTCAAAATTCCAGATAGCTCGATAGCACAGAATGAAGTGCACGAGTTGCCGACCTTCCCTTATGAATAGATAGAATGTAGCGAGAATGAATAATGCGTGAAAGCGATACAGTGCTCTGAGCCAAGAGATGAGAGTACTTTTAAAGAAATTCTTTTGCACACCACAAGACATCAATGAATATCATGATAGGTTGCTCAAAATAATCAAAGAATCACCCAATACGATATCCAGCGAATTCAACCCCCAAACCGGTTCCAAATCTTAAACACTCAACGGGGCTATTTCTTCACCCTCTCAAATCAGATCCTCTTCGATTACTCCCAAACCCAATCCCTCAACTATTTTTAACACAGTATCTACCACAATTCCTCAGCCAACCCGTCGCGAAAAGTACCTCCTTCAAAACTCTCTGACCCAATCCAAAGCCCGGACATGTACGCGACAAATGTTTCGATACACCAAGTACGTAACGAGAGAGTAGTAAAAAGGGATGCAATAAAAGAGTACCATTCCGCAGGAAACACTCACCAAATCTCTCTCTCTCTCGCCTTCCTTCCAAAGGATACCGCCGGATGATCGACGTGGAACACGCGAACGGGGGATGAAGTTGCCCAAGCGATAGGAGGACTTAAGGATGGATCGTCGACAGACTGGAGAAGCGGCGACGGGCTTCGGGGTGGTTTCCAAGGGACTGCTTCCAGCCAAAAACGCCTGGACGACTCTCGAGCCTCGGCCTGACTCGGCCTGCCTCGAGTCTGCCTGACCCAGTTTCTCCTCGCACAACCCACGCAGCCACCCCCGTCTCGTCCAGGTGGCGGGGGTGGTTTCACGTGGGCGGAGCGTGGGGCCAGCGTTAACAGAGGGGTGCACGATGCCTCGTGCACGAGGGTTTGCTTAAGTAGGCGTGCCCCTTTTCCACCAATCCACGGGCGGACGTGCACCCTGACGTCAGAGGGTGGATGACGTATCGGTCGTCGCTCACCCTTATCTCTGTTCTCTAGCCTGGAGATACGCGGACGGGCCTCCATGTGCGGTTCTCGCGTCGGATGCCACCGCCGTTCCCTTTTATATGTTTACGAATGTACTCTGACTCGGAACCGATGGGAACCCGGGGAGATACTTAGCCGCGAAATCTCTGGCACGCCTGGCCGTTAGGCGAGATACAAACCGGCGGAAACCGTGAAGGGTTGGAGGCTTTGGCGCATCGGTTATTTCCAAGCGCTTTTCAGAGGGCCGCGGTATTGACAGCGTATGAAATTATCTTTGGTTGATGGGAGGACGTGAAGAGGCTCATCTGCGAGGCTTCCTACTGTCGGTGCAACAAATGGGAGGTTGAGCGTGGCATTAAGTAGAACTTTCCGACGTTTTGGCAGCATTCGGGGGTCGGAGTGGCTTGAGCAGGCAAACTGTGGAAAATCTCTGACAGAAACGGGATTATACACTTGAACGGTCTAACTAGGATTGGGTGGAGGAAGCCTGGAAGGAAAATAGCTTAGGGCTGTAGTGGTCTCATATCACGGGAGATTCGAGTTTACTTCTTCCTTAGGAGGGGTTTTATTACCCTTTAATGAAGCCTGATAAGAATTCCAAGAGCCAACCCTCGTTTCGCAGCGGAGCGAGGAATCAACAGATGCACCCTGGTACATCAACATCAGGGATCGCTGGCTAACGGCTCTCCTCGAGCAGAAAAACAAGCAGCGAATGAAGGGAAGTACTGAGGCGGGGAAAAAAAATCCAATTGCTGGTTTCTTCCGTGGAAAATGTCGCGACGCATGCGTGCATGGGTTGCGTGAAGGGGTTGAGGACGGAGAGAGAGAGGGCAGAGGCACGGAGGAGAGTGACAAGCGGAAGGAAGAGGAAGAAACAGAGGCAGACAAGGGCGGAGGGGCCAGGAAGGACAAAATGGACGGCAGCCAATCGGATAGTGGGGCAAAATGGCCGACAGTGAATTTAATCAATACTTCCTCCGTCCTTCGTGAGAGGGTGGAGGACAGGGCGAGACCCAGAAAGTGTCAGGGACGTAGCTACTCGTCTTCGAGTGTACGTAATCACGTCATTGAGGTCGATACACCTTCTGTGTACCTCAGACACCAGGTACATGTCGTATCCAATGCGAGCCTCGTCCTCCGTTAACGACGTTGCCACTTCCTCGGTTCCTTTGAGTTACCACAGGGAACTGAATGGAATATTAAAGGGCGCAGTTTAGAAGATGGTGACTGCTGATGACGAATATGGTCAAGGTCCATAAATGGATAATTCGGTTGCATTCATGAATCAGCAACTTAACAGACTTTGCAGAGATAAGCACACTCTATTGTGACTATCTCATTCATTGCGCTATGGAAAAATACCCCAAATTCCCAAAATGTCACTCAAGTTAAGTCAATTGCCAAGTTCTTGCAGTCAGGACTTTTGGAAGTTGACGAATATGGGGATTCTGATGTTTCTCAGAAGATTGAATGACTGAAGTCATTACCACGTGATTCTTCATGAAAGTAAGGTCAAGTGCAACGCATAAAAGGGACGTCGAGGATGATTAAGCATTCTATTTGTTAGAAATTAGGTGTCAGGTGCCAAAAAATGACGATGTCACATTGATCTGGTAACTAAGAATCCAGATGATGATCGAGACCTTAAAAATCTTGAATTTCTCACCCATTTCCCAGCAGCTTCAATTTTAAAAAGACAGGCATCGCGAGCTTAAGAGTAATGGCTCCTATCCCCGTGTAATTGTTTTCCAAACAAGATTGATTCCTCGCCGCGGAAGGGTAAAAGATTGCTGGGCGATTTAGCGCAGCCAGTAACGAATAGAATCGATCTTGAAGTCGGCGAGAAGCGACTCGGGGGATTTTTATGCCGTAGCTGTTGTGCAGGGAAACTTTAAATTGAAACAGTGTTGCCCGGGGCATCGGGGAAAGAATTCACGAAGCACCCCGGGATAAATTTCTTACCAACGCTGTCGCCCAGCGAGCGCGAGATGTAAATTACCAACGTCCAAGTTTCCTTCTACCTTTGGAGCTTCCTCGAAGCGTTTCGAATACCCCCTCCTATTTTCTATGTGCGGGAAAGATCGCAGTTCCGATCGAGCGAACAAAGTACGCGTTCGTTTATTGATAAGACTGGCGTCGCCGCTGATTTATTGATTATTTATTTGCCGCAGGAGAGCCTCGTTGCAAACAAAAATACTGCCAAGTAAAATGTGCAAGCTGTAGCGTCTTGATTCTGATCACGTTTTCCAAGCAATGCAACAATCGCGATTAACAACCTTCTTCAAAGATCTACAGGGGAAAAGAGAAATTTCCTCTGGACACAATCCACGACGAATATTCCAATATGTGTAGTGGTAAATGATTAAGTAAGTGGCGCAGACTGTAATCTGTTCACAACAAAGGGAACAGAATCTTGGCCGCACAGATTCACGATTGAAATCTCGATAACGATCGATAACTCTGCGTGTGCATCTTGCACGTTCTTCTGTGGGTGTATATAGACGAAAGAATTACGCGCGTATTCATCTAGCCAGACACTCAGAGCTCGTTTATTTCGCGAAACAAATTTCGCGTAACCTAGATTGGAAATATGGCGAGTTTCGTGCGCGCGTTTTTTCTCAGGCGGAATGTTTTTTTTCCGGCTGACGCGCTCGCGAACGTAAATGTCACGGGGGCCACGAAATTTCTGTGGAACGAGTGGAGAGGAATATTCATTGGAAGCTGCGTTGAAAAATTGCGATTGTCGCGCTGGAAAGAAGCATCGTTCGGCGAATAAAAAGAATAGAGGGATTATTTAACCTGAAACGCCGATGGCATCGTCAACATATAGCATTTTTATGTTTCGGTGTCGTCTTTCACTACCGTACGTTATCAGTGGCCTCGATAAGCTTCCATGGGCAAATAGGCAACCTTAAGAGAGCGTAATCGGACAATCTGATTTGTCTACGGTGTAGAATCGCGTCCCCCATCTTCCGTATATGCTAATTCATTAAGCGATAATTCGATAAATGACTTATCAGTCACTTGTGGGCAGATACTGGTATCTAGATACACGATTACAACGCCACGAGTGTTTTCCACTATGAATGAAGATAAGAAATAAAAAAGCATTGTTGACAATAGGATCTCCTCCTCAATCTCCAGTAATTGTGGTTAACGAAAGCCAATGGACTTTACTATGAAAACTCGTGCAGTGTAGTCATTTACTGTTGACTTAAGAGATGCAGGATGATTTGTAATTGCGAGTTAATGCTGCAAGGGGTATTTTATAAACATAGTATGATCAGATCTTAATTTCTTTATTCATTTTCTAGATTTATACTTTCACCCCTTTCAGTACATATCCATCACGAAAGAAATATTTTAAATTTCGAAGAATAATTTTACTGGGATTCCAAGGAATACTTACATAGAAAGGTCTCAAAAGTTTGTTGCTCATTTCAACTAACTGTCAAACAAGTGCTCGAGCAATCGAGTTTATTTAATTGATAACACATCCAGGAGGTGAGAAATAATATTTACTCTCTTTGGATTTACACCTCTCCTTCAGTGTTTGATGATCTTTCACAAAGAACACGAGTCAACAGAGAAACTGCGAGGACGTTATCGTTTATTACGCTCTTTCGATACGTTCATACGTAATCAGACTGTACCAGTTGATACAGCCAATGATAGTTAATGCGATACATACTGCTGGTAATCAAACAGTCAAGCCGGAGGCGTGCGTCGTGAAGCAACAAATCCCCCCGTGTTCACTTCGCACGATCTACTCGTTGCGATCAGACCCAGCAACGCTCATTCAATTGCGAATATCAGATCAAGATAGGTAAGTCAATTTTCATGCTTCTTTTATTCTCGATTCTCAACGAAATATAAACAAGGATAATTTAATCAATGAGGCAACTTCGCTTTGAAAGCCTTTGTTAGAATTTAATTTCAATAACCGCGTCTTGGATGGTGCAACTATCGATACACATCTTCCAATTATTTTTATCCGCTTTGGAGAGCAACTGGTGCGTTGCCTTAACGCTTATGCACTCTCCTACGTGATTTGTATACGTACCCGCTGCCGTTTTAATTAAAACGCTACACGAAAGCGGATTAGGCAATAAAATGGAGAATCGAAGAGCTCGGGGATTGAGTGGTCACGTTAATTTGTGCCCAGAAATCCGTTGGATTTACGATTCTTCGATTCTTTGCGACCCCATGCGAGGATGTATGTCTTCTATTTAGGAGAAACTTCGCGAGCAGCTTTGAATAAAGGAAATAAAGGGAGCAATCGTTCAACGAGGCACAACCGTCATAGCAATTAGTAGAATTTATCGCAAACTTTGGCTGGCGTTCTCGTTCCACAACGAAACTCGAAGCAACGAGACCAGTTATCGACACAAGGCACCCGAAACCGATAACGGATACCAAGATCCCAGTAGTATTACTCTCTCGCCGCGTGCCAAACGAAGCTGAGGGATACAGTGTGTCCCACAGCAAAGGATAAAATCTAAATACCCAGGATTTGTCATGAAAAAAGATGTTATTTCAACGAAAAGTGTGAAATAACATCTTTCCCACGATATCTGGGTACTTGACTAATTGTAAGTCATAGAATTCTGGGATATTTCTAGAGTTATTTATTGGATGTTTATAAAGATGAAGTTAGACATTTGCTTGGTACAAAGAAATGTATCTTTATTAACTCCAATCATGTTACATGTACATGTCGCAACTTACTATCTCATACATCAAAGCGACCTCAGAGACATTCCTCTATAATCTTTCCCCAGAAACTCACTAAAAATTGAACATTTTTCAAGACAAGATTTTATCTTAACTGACTCCTTACTTAATTTCTAAATTCTTCTAGCCCCAATCCTCCTTCAAGTTTCAATCCATTCTGTTCCTGTTCGACGGGAATTCATAGTCAATCACCCATTTCTCCACCGTTCCTCGACAAAGAGCCGCCTCTCATGCAGTACGTGACACCCTGTAGAACATAGCCGGACTCCAGGAATGTCCCGATCGCCATAACCAATCCCTCCGCTGCCTCCTCCGCAAGCTATCGGAACGCGGAGTTGCTCGTTCGCTTTGGTATTGATTAGCCATCACTTTCAGATGACGCCTCTAGCTCGGTGGGTGTTGCTGGCGTTGCTGTTGGCCGGCGCCGGCGCGCATTCTGACGAGCACGCATGCGTTCGCCTGTGCCGTGCACAGAACAGGGGACTGGAGATGACGGGAGTCTGCGACCACCAGCAGAAACTCGTCCCTCAGTCCAGCGGAGGCCGGTTCCCGATACATCGCCTCTTCAGGCTCTGCCTGGCCCCGTGTGCTGGTGCTGGCTCCCCGAGCACGGAACCCCTGGTATTCGACAGCTCCCACGCCTGCCGAAGCTTCAGGGAGTCGCTGATTCGGCGTCGGGCTTGCCTCTGCCCAAATCCAAGGGATGGCGGGACGAGGAACCTTGACAGAAAGGATTCTCCTCGGCTGGAGGAGTCCTCCAAGGATTCCGAGCAGCATCAGCTGAACGATTCAGGCGCTGCAGAAGGATTGCTGAGCAAATCGGAGACTATCGTTGGGGATAAAGCTGTAAGGATTGTTAAGAAGTCTATTAATGGCCTGGAGGAGCAACAGGGGTCAAAGATCAAGGATCTATTGGAAGCTGAAATGAAGTCATTGGCAGCTGAGGCGAACCAGGTGGACGGCGAGGAGACGGAGGCCTTGAAGGACCGTGTTATCAAGAAGTTGAACAGTGATGACCTGACTGCTGGGGCAGACACGTCGAAGGAGCCGCCTGTTGACTGGGACCAGTGGTGCATGGTCCAGTGTGACAACGGACGAGGTGGGAGCGCCTGCAACTGTGACATTATCCCCTGAAGAAGATGGGATTTCGGGAGGAGATAGGCTGGGGGAGGATGAGGTCGGAGGAGACTCGCTGACGGGGATGAATTTACATATCTCGTAGGGTTAGCCCGGGCAATGGTACCGGTAGACGTAAGGTTAGTCTTATCGATAGCATGTAAACGCGTTTCGTTCATCGTATTCCTTTTATCTGTTCATCTTCCGCGGCCGATAATTTCCTTATCGTTCCTGGAAGCGTCCCTTGATGCGCCCCACGCGCGCAGGCCTCGTTCGAGCAACAAATTGGCACGCATCTACGTCGGATAGTATCGTACGGCAGATAAGACCTGAATCTTTGGTATCCGACGACGCTTACGATTTCTTGTTACCCGTATTAATCGATTACAGCACGCAACAGGAGGAGAAGAGAGAAGGATGGAATTTTTTAAATCAACCGCGCATTCAGATTATCTCTCAATATTGTCTATCGTTACGGGCTTTAACCGCTTTTAGGCTTAAGAGTTCTCTACGCTAGGTCCGGTTCACGCGCTCCGACACACACATACACACACTCGGGGAGCTTAATGTCCAAGGAAAAAGCTTATCATCCGGCAATAGAGGGATTTTCGTCGAGATAAAGGGGGTTCATTGTCGCGCGATATCGGCTACGACGTTTCTCCCGCTGATAAGGGGATATCCTGCTGATGACACTCGTCGCGACTCCACCGGGAAATGTATCGATGTTTCTCTGTGCCATTGCTCAGACTGAGGCGTGTGAACGGGACACCGACGTGCGATGTGTGTATTATGCAATAAACAATATTTATACGTGGGCGCGATGCAACGTTGAACGTGCATCGACGCGGTATACACCTAGGCTTGTAAGGTTTACTGTACTACCTTAAAAGGGTAACTCTTTTACACGATGACACCGTAACGTACTTAATAGGCGATAAGTAGGGCGTAAGTAGTTGCTTAAGGGACGAAACAAAATCCATGTCTTCCATTTTGTAGTCCGTTTGCTATAACCGCGTGTAAACGAGCCTCTGACGCGCAAGCTAAAGGGTGAATAGAAAGACGCGAGCATACGAGTATTGGTAATTATCGTTTAAGCGATTAGTTGGGCGCAGCTACGATCGTGACTCGAGGACACTGGCGATGGCATTTTGCAAGAAGTTGAGAATTGGTGCGATAGTCGTCGTGTTCCTTTCATGATAGGGAGCTACGCTCATTTATTTATAGTGTGCCGTTAAAAAGAAACGTTGTGACGCGACAATAAGATGTAGATTATAGTATGCCTGCGCGATGCAACCACGTCCTTCGCGTGCATTTGACTGTCAGTCGTGTGTCGATGGATTTATCAAAGGAACTTTGCGAGATTCTTGCGATACACGAGGGGAACGAGATTATGCAATGAAGGGGAAGGGTTTTCTATAAAAATTTATCCGTACATCGATGTCTCGGGACGTCGACGAAAGTGCGCGGAGGACTACGACTTCAGCAGATCATTATCTGAGCTAATAGTTGTAAGTAATGTAAGTAAACCTGCTCTGTAAATATTTATATGAATAGTATAAATTGAATAGTTAGGGATTCTATATAATTAATGACTATATTAATGAGTCGAAACGGGGTACCAATTTACTACGAGCATAGAAATTAATCTCCGAGATCTATTCATTGTTATCTCAATACTGTATTATTGTACTCTTGTATGTAGATATAAGATATGCATATATGGTTGCTGCTGGTAAGCAGTCATGGAAATCATTAAAGTAAAGTATTATATATATTACCTATTCCTAGAAAGATTTACAAGTTCCTCCATATCACAACTTATGTCTCCAGGCAGTCAATAAAATTCTGGGACACCCTTTCAAGTGCATTTTTACACACCGAACTAATGAAAAAAAGTATGTACAGATATATGTCCGATAACGATGAATTTATTTAGTAATACGTTGGATTGTATTCCCTACAACACGGGCCCGAAACATCTGAGGAAAAACAACAGACTACAATTGTGTACTGCGGTTTACGTAATATTATCATAGCTCTATACCTATTAAGGTTGAACGACCGGAGATTTCATTCCTGTGACCTATTAATATTACTGTTACTATAACTATCGTCATTATTCTTACTAATAACATTATTCTTTGTTACTATTCACGTGAAATTTAAGAAATAAATTACAAGTATATAAGTAACGAGTAAAATAGTGTTAATTCATTCAGACCTAAATGTCCGCTCATTCCCATAGTGCAATTCCCAAATTAATTAATATTGTATGTGCATCATTCACATACTGTTCCTGCATCACTCTAACACCTTTCCCTCGTCACTTCTATAGGCTTGCTGCACCACTTCCTACATCACCCCTGTCCCACACTTTACACTTAACACTTCACACATACATGAAAGTCCACAAACTTGAAAACTAATCTAATGCATAATAAGGATGCAAAGCGAAATTTATTATATCTTGCAGCTGCAAGAAAGGCAGATTTTTGTCTGCCGAAAAACGTGCGAATACCGGACGGCCCACAAATTGTCATTTTGCCACAAATTCAGGAATTCTAAGTAGCCCACAAGCCAAAATGAACTTTCTTTTTCTCACAAAACTCACTTTTTTCCACAAAAATCAAAATTCGTGTTAAATTTCGTTTTTTTTTTAGAACGAGTAAGTTTTGTGGGAAAAAGAAGGTTCGTTTGTTGTTGGCTAGTTAGAAATCCCCAATTTGTAGGGAAATTACATTTTGAGGGTCGTGTTGTGCACGGGCGTTTATGTTACAACCCACAAATTGTCATTTTCACACAAATTTAGTATTTCTAAGCAGAACACAAGCCAAAACGAACCTTCTTTTCCCCACAAAACAGACATTTTCCCACTAAACTCGAAATTTTGGTTTTTGTGGGGGGAAGTCAGATTTATGGGAAAAAGGAAGTTCGTTCTGCCTTGTGGGCTAGTTAGAAATACCAAATTTGTGGGAAGATGACAATTTATGGGACGTGCATTTTTATGGGGTGCTAAATAATTTACCTGAAAACTTGCCATATTGTGCACGATCGTAAGACGACTTGTCCATCACTTGAACGTGTGATGTGTAGAGTGTGACGTATAGAAAGTTATTTGTGAATGGTGCAGATTGATCACCAGAGGAAAAGTCCTATTCATTTTTGTACACTTTATGTAGGCTATACATTTTCTATTTGATATCTAATTGATATTGTTGGCGATGCGCATATACATACTTACCTGTGTATATTATTTGTGTTTATGTGTATAAAGTATATGTATACTTATAATGTTTTGTTAAATTATAAATAAAAAATAATTTAATATAATTAGTAAATTAAACATTATTTTCCGACTATTCCAAAATACATTAAAGATGATGAATTCGTGGTAACTCTTTCGCAATGTTGATTCCATTGTAAAGTTTTCATTTAATTATTAATAATTTGTAGCAGATTATGACGCGTAATTACTTTCAGTAGTTAAAGAAGAAACCTGGCTTTTTTATGTACCTTTCATCGCTTGTAGGTCATTCAGAATCTTGGTAGCACAGACGAAGTATAGGATAGACCTATCACCTTATGGGTGTTCGTGTCTCCAATCAACTGTGTTACCGACCCATAATTTGTGGACTGAATATAGTGGCATCTACCCATGAATAGCGTCCAACTCAGCAACTACTCTGAAATGTTTGAGATGCTGAAAGGTGTGTACGTGCTTGTATACGTGTGATTTGTTCAGAGTGGGTGTTTGACATAGAGGGCAGGCTTTTGCTACACTATGCTTTGGCTCGGTTTGTCAACGACTCACGCGGATTTCTCTCCGAAAATCCATTTCGATGATCAAGATACTATAGCGCTCAAAAATGGTATTTCTTCAAAGCCCGTGGAAGCTATAAATTGCAAGATGACATTGTTTATTAGTATTTTGCATGCATTAGAACCATTCACGTATCGTACGCCGAAAAGTATTAAAAATTCCCTGAAGTTTCTAATGCACTGTTTCATCAATCTAGTGAAGTAATAATAATTGGATTCTATTTGCCACGAATATTAGTTTATCGCCGACATTCAAATTTACAGTAAAATCAAATTCTTAAAAGCCTCGCAGAAAGTTACATGATGCATAAGTGTCGTAGGGTGCATAGATGCAACTGCAAAACGAGTTACTCTTCAAACCCGCATTGCGAAATAAAATTTTGTCTAGCCCTCAGAAATTCAACGGTTTAGCCAGTGTTCAGTGAAGCGTGTGCATGTCATAATGAATATTATTTTGTGATTTCTCAATTCGTGCATAAATTTCATGGATTACTGGACCATGTGGCAGGCCCTTTAACAGGATTCCACTGAGATATACCTATTACCCAGAAGACATCTCGTGCAACAATTATCTCGGGGCCTATCATGGGTCCCCAGTATTGGACGACATACGGAAAGTGCAGTTTGCATAGCTGCAGCTGCGAAAAGTGCAAGTGATGCAATCAGCGTTGCTAGATAAAATTATTTCCGGCCTTGACGAATTTCAAGTCAGCTGGGAGTCGTTGGAGCGAAACAGAATGTCAACAACCTCAACGAATGTCGCACCATCGCCGAATGAACAAATTCAACTTTATTCGCGATCGTGATCGGATCTCAGTGAACGCGTGAGCATATTATTTCGTGATATCTCGATTCCTGGATTAATTTGATCGATTACTGGACCATGGGGGAGGTCGTTGAATAAGTTTCAACTGCAATTCACCAGTATCTAGAAGATTTCTCGACCAATACTTTCCTCGAAGAGCTGATAGTCGTTGGAGCGAGACAGAACGTCAACAACCTCTACGAATGTCACACCATCCCCGTACAATGTACCTGTCAGTTCAACTTTACTCGCGATCGTGATCGGATCTGAGTGAACGCGTGAGCATATTATTTCGTGATGTCTCGATTCCTGGATTAATTTCCTCGATTACTGGACCATGTGGGAGGTCGCTCAACAAGATTCTACTACAAATCAACCAGTATCTAGAATACGTCTTCAGCAATACTTTTCTCGAGGAGCTGGAAGTCGTTGGAGCGAGACAGAACGTCAACAACCTCTTACGAATGTCGCACCATCCCCGAACAATGTACCTGCCAGTTCAACTTTACTCGTGATCGTGATAAGATCTCAGTGAACGGGTGCGCATATTATTTCGTGATATTATGATTCCTGAACTAATTTTATGAATTGCAGGACCATGGGGGAGGTCGCTAAATAAGATTCTACTGCAATTCACCCGGTATCTAGAAGACTCGAGGCAACACTTTTCTCGGGTCCTGTCACGGGTCCTCACTGCTTAGGGACATTTAAAAACGCACAGTGCTTTTTGTTTAAAAACATGAGATGGCTGTACGTATTAGTAGTGTCAACGCGAGTGTAGAATCAGTGTTTTTACGCATCCTGAACTATTTAAGACTATGCACCGGTGCTCATATTGCTTTTTCATCGTGAAATTATAATGACATATTTGTGTGTGTGTGATACAATCTCTTCGGTACGACTTGGTCTGTGAACCTGGTGAAGAGGCTGCCTATCTGCATGGATAGGAGTGAGAGTGTGTTCAACGATGGGTGAGTGGTACATTATAATATTTCAATTTTTCAGCATACTATTGAACAAATGATTGCTTTAGCGAGCACAGTGACCAAGAATACATAATACTTAGAACTCATGAACAGTAACATTAACGCGCGTGCTTCCAAATGTTTAATACAGACAAAAGAAATAAGTAAATTTCAAATTCGTGGTCAAACTTCTAATAACGCGTTTTAAATATTCCAAATTATTTTTCTTGAATTTTATAATCAAAGCTTGATGCTTTGAATACGAGTTACACTTCTCAAGCTTAATAACATTCGAGTCATTAGATCCTCTTAATAAAACGAGAATGGAAAGTCTCTTTTGCAATCTCAATCTGGAGATTCTTAGCTTTCGCATATCCCTCGAAAGTTACGCAAGTGTATATTTGCAATAGATTATGCCACTAGCGCCCATTGTAAAGAGTGCGATAGGCTAAATTTAAGGGTAGAGGTACGCTTGCTTGTTGAGAGTGACACCTTTTGCTTTTGCTTTCTCTTACAATTAGCTTCACCGTGCACCGTGTCGTTTCTCATTTAGCATACTTTTAAACACTTGTCATAGCGACTTTTATATTCCCTACTTTCAATTCTCTTTTCTCTCTTTCCGGAAATATAATTCGCTCTCGGGAGAGATCTTGAATTAGCACAAGATGCTCGGGCACGATACACTCGCCTGTGCAAAATGTCGGCTTTGTGATGGGAGCGCGTATTGCAGCTGCATGTGATTTAATTGTGAGGCGGGCTGCTGTGATTCTGACCCCCTCAGGCGCGGCCCCGAGCGGGGATCTCCCGTTAATGGGGGAGGTTGGGGGGGGGGTTGGATGAGTGGTGGTCTCGTATTAGCGTTTTGTCTGTGCAACTGCAATGCGTGAGTGTATCGAGCAGCTCGAGATCTCTCACGACGGCGAATCTGTGTCGGTTTGTCAATTCTTCTCTATCTCTGCAATGAGATACTTAGAATCTGTTTGTCACTTGAAAGCAATGCAAGCGTACCTCTAAAATATGCGAAATAAATTGTAATCGTGTGTATGCAGAGAGATCGACGAGGACCTCTCGTCTATTTCTCTCACACGTGTATGTTAACCCTTTGGACTTTAAAGTGAAGTCTTTTAAAAGAATTTTAGTAGTCATTTACCGTATATTGCAATCACAGACCGAAGGGTTAATATACCGAAGCATAGTCTGTTATGCTTCCTCTGAGTGGTGTGTGTGTGTGCGTGCTGCGAAACTTAGAAAAGTTGGGCATGCAAGTCTAGTTTTAAGCGTTCCATCGAAGAATTCTTCAAGGGAGTCTTCGAGGGATTCGCCGAAGGATTCGCCGAGGGATTCGCCGAGGGATTCGCCGAAGGGTTCTCTTGTGAATTCGTTCAGAGATTCACTCAGAATTTCGTTGGCGGGCTCAGGGTGGAATTAGATCTGGGTTAAGGTTTACTAATATTGTAGGGTAGAATTAGACATTTTTTCTGCTCGGTGAACTTACGTTCAGTGAGTTTGGTTCGGCTTAGACATCTAATCAGAATTTTATTTTTTTTCAGGTAGGTACTTCTACGATGGTTTTGTATGACTTGGTGTCCCTGTCATGCATCTTGTCAATCTGTTTTCATTTCCAGCTCTCCTTTATGTATCTCAACGATGGGTGTGCATGTTTTATTCCATTTCATGCATTTCGTCGATGGTTTTGCGTAATTTGTTCCATTTCCTCAGAATCGTCGATGGTTTTGCATGATTTGATTTATTTCATGGGTTTGTTCGATGGTTTTGTATATCTTGTGTCACTCTGTCATGCATCTCATCGATGGGTCTACATTCTCAGCTCTCTACTTCATGTATCTCTACGATGGTTTTGCATGCTCGTGCGTGCTCTTCTATAGGTCGAAATTATCTCGAACGGCACCAAACTTTTTTTTCTTAATTGCCTTCCAGGCTGTTTACGCTATTACTAACATAACGTAGTTGACTGTTCCAGCTTTTCCGGTTCACCGTTCCGCGGGGAAGGGAGTTCATAAAACAATAGATTTAAAAATAGAAGAGATAATGAAAAGTGATAGTGGAACGTGTTAGTGCAAAGTGATAGTGAACGAAGACATCTAAGGAGGCCTAGATTAATTTATTATAGCATGAAGTATTTAAGGCCCCATGTAAAATTGCCAAGTAGTCACTGAATTATTAGCTTTGTTGCTCTTTTCTTGGCACCTCATCTCCGATGAATCCGTTCACGGAAGCAAGCGACTGAGCATGGAATCGGTATGATTGGATCAGTTTCATCCCCTGGTGTTCTTGTCGAAAGGGAAAAGTTTCGGGCGTAAGGGGTGTACCTTCTGGTATACTGCTTGCGTAAGTCACCCGGTCCGATTTCCAGTCTCTTAGTTAGTCGGCTTGAGTCAGGTCACACCTAGTGTTGCTCCTGGCGAGTCGCTGGGTGCAGAGGAATCGTTTGGGAGACGCCGAGCGCTTTTCCCTTTCGAATCGGACAGCAGGGTGGTAGGAACTGCGCCATCCAATACTCCTTTCATGCTCACCCGTAGTCTTTCCTTCTTTGCTGAATTTATTTATCGAGTGATTGCTTGGCAGTTCCCTAGATTCGATATTTAAACCGAAGGGATTGATAGAACTTTGTGTCCATCCATCTCTTTGGTTTAGTAGGTTAAGGGTTTCATGTTACTGGAACATGTGGGAGGCCTTTTAACAGGATTTCACTGAGATATACGCGTTACCTAGAAGACTCCAAATATTCCTCCAACTATTCATTTACACTAAGTTCAACTAAAATGTATTTATACATTATAAATAATACTGTGTGATATGTATAAGCATTAACATTCATTTATCGAACGATTAAACATTGAGAATAAAAGAGAATTCATTCGGCGTAGAAAATCATTTGCAAATCCAAGGCCAAATGTTACTAATTGCTTAATGTCTCGAGTTGTATCGATCATAGTTAATAATAATTTATACTGGCCGGTTAGTGCAAATGTTGTTAACATTATTTGTCATAGCAATAGCCACTGGAATGGATATTTTAGCAGAAAATCCATTTTTGCCGAAGAATTCGTTGGATTCGCAATTGTAATCAACCGTCGACCTTGTTTTGATCGGGGGACATGGTTTCCCGAAGTGTATATAGGGAGCTCACGGAGCTCCATGTACTCAGTCGTCTTCGGTCCTCCGGGCCTGGAGGACCTCCGGGGACCCTGGAGCTGGCGAGCCTACTGGACCTACTGGACCTACTGGACCTACTGGACCTACTGGACCTACTGGACTTCCAGGGGTCCTGGTCAGGGTTTCAGCGCTGGTCCTTCCTGCAGCCCCTCGCCCCCTGGAATGGAGTTCCCGAGCCACATGGACCATTCGGACTTCCTGGGGACCTGGTCAGGGTTGCAGCCCTGGTCCTTCCTGCACCCCCTCGGCCCCCTGGAATGGAGTTCCCGAGCCACCTGAACTTCCCGGGGACCTGGTCAGGGTTCCAACCCTTGGTCCTTCACCCCCTCGGCCCCCTGACCTAGGTTAGCTTATTCGGTTGGTGCCGATGAAATTTTCGGGTTCGTTAAAAGCCATTCAAAATGTTATTATTCTGCCAAGGCCAAAACCAATTTCTTTTCATTTTTATCTGATTTATTCGATTGTTTTTCATCATCTGTCCTATTTCATACATTCCTTCGTGGATTTTTGCATGATTCGTTTTATTTCGTGTATTTCTTCGATGGGTTTAAATGATTTAATTTATTCGATGCATTTCTTCGATACGATTACATGATTTATTTTTTTTTTGCATTTCTTCGATGGGTTTTACATGATTTATTTTACATGATGCATTTCTTCGACAGGTTTACATGATATATTTTATTTGATGCATTTCTTCGATGATTTTGCATGATTTATTTTATTTGATGCATTCCTTTGATGGTTTTGAATTTGTTCCCTCTCGTGCATCTCGTCGATGGATTTATATTTTCTGCTCTTCTTCATGTAGGTATCTCTACGATGGTTCTGCATGCTCGTGCGTACTCTTCTGACAATTTCAAATCATGTCGATCGGCACCAACCGAATAAGTATGTTCTTAGTTTTCTCTGAAGTCCACCATATTATTACTAACATAATGTAGTTGATTGTTTCAGCATTTCAGATCCACGCTCTCGCGGGAAGGAGGTTAATAAAATAATATATTTAAAAGAAAATAGTGAAAAGTGGTAGTGAACAGTGGTAGTGAATGAAGACATCTAAGGAAGCCTAGGTTAATTTATTATAGCATGAAGTATTTAAGGCCCCATGTAAAATTGCCAAGTAGTCACTAAATCATTAGCTTTGTTGCTCTTTTATTGGCTCCTCATCTCCGAATGAGGAGGTAGCCACTACTTCTGTTCACGGAAGCAAGCGACTGGGCATGGAATCGGTATGGGTGGATCAGTTTCATCCCCTGGTGTTCTTGTCGAAAGGGAAAAGTTTCGGGCGTAGGGGGTGTACCTTCTGGTATACTGCTTGCGTAAGTCACCCGGTCCGATTCCCAGTCTCCTTGTTAGTCGGCTTGAGTCAGGTCACACCTAGTGTTGCTCCTGACGAGTCGCTGGGTGCAGAGGAATCGTTTGGGAGACGCCGAGCGCTTTTCCCTTTTGACTCGGACAGCAGGGTGGTAGGAACTGCGCCATCCAATACTCATTTCATGTTCACCCATAGTCTTTCCTTCCTTGCTGAATTTATTTTAATCGTGTGATTGCTTGACAGTTCCCTATATTCGATATCTAAACCGAAGGGATCGATGGAAATTTGTTTCCATCCATCTCTTTGGTTTAGCAGGCTAAGATTTTCATGTAAAAGTGCCAAGTAGTCACAGAATTTTATTACCTTTGTTGCTCGTTTGCTGACTCCTTATATCTGATAAGGAGATCGCCGCTGCTTCCGTTTGCGGAAGCAAGTGAGTCATCATGGAATTGGTATGGGTGGATCAGTTTCATCCCCTGGTGTTCTTGTCGAAAGGGAAAAGTTTCGGGCGTAGGGGGTGTACCTTCTGGTATACTGCTTGCGTAAGTCACCCGGTCCGATTCCCAGTCTCCTTGTTAGTCGGCTTGAGTCAGGTCACACCTAGTGTTGCTCCTGACGAGTCGCTGGGTGCAGAGGAATCGTTTGGGAGACGCCGAGCGCTTTTCCCTTTTGACTCGGACAGCAGGGTGGTAGGAACTGCGCCATCCAATACTCATTTCATGTTCACACGTAGTCTTTCCTTCTTTGCTGAATTTATTTTAATCGTGTGATTGCTTGACAGTTCCATATATTCGATATCTAAACCGAAGGGATCGATGGAACTTTGTTTCCATCCATCTCTTTGGTTTAGTAGGCTAAGGGATTCATGTACAGGGAGATCGATGGAACTTTGATTCCATCTATCTCTCTACGGGTCTCAAAACGCAGCAACCTCCTCGCGGTGAGACCTGGTAATCGATGAAAACCGAGCCGATAGCTGCGATTGTCAAATATTCTAATTAGATATAAGAATTTCTTTAACTTGCAATACCATGGTAGAATGTAAAAATAAAATATGTAACTTGAAATGTTTGTTCGTTGGTTCCTATCGGCCCCCAGAACACGAGTATAGTGTTAAGGTAGAAGGATAAGTGCATGTTGGAATATTTCATCGAAATACTGGAACTGATGATTTTTTGACAATTTTTAAAGTCCTCTCTGTTTCAGCACCTTATCGAAATATATTCGTTGGCGAGGTATTCCACGTTACATCATGAAAGCATGTCTTCCACAAATAATGTTGTTTATATAAATTTTTATATTCAATAAATTTGTTTTGTGTTAAGTAAACTGGCATAGAACAGCAAGGTTAAAAGGCGTATGTGTTCTTGTTTTGTTGTGATCCTTCTTTCTCTGTCGTTGCCCGGAATAAGTTTATAAAATGATCTTTAAATTGTTACTCTGACAGAATCATTTGTAAATCACGGGTTTCAAATGATCTAAGTTTTAACCGTGTTGAATTCTGATTTCTACCACGCGTAGCGTTACAATCTTATTTTAGACTGAATTGATAACGTTGGGTGTGACATGAAAATGGTAAGGAGGCTCGCGAGCCCCCCGTGCGTGTGACACAAAATTACATTGCGTGATTATATCACTATATATATCCTATACCACAGACCAGGTATAGAATAGACCTATTCATTAAATTCTTTATATTTAGTGGGATTATTACTAGGGACTGTAGCCGTAATTATTTCTTTTATATTTCGAAGAACTGTCTTTAAATGTTTAAATAATTACTTTACGCCACCCTGACATTCAATTGACTAACCTGCTAAGAAAACTATTAAAAATGTTATATTACGCGGCTAAATACATGCTTTTCTGACTTTCTTTCTTCCATAAAATATGGTAAGATCGGATTTTTCGAGTCGGTCTTATAAACGTTTTACAACATTTACGCTTGAGACAACGCAATACAGCATTTCCTCTAGTTCCTATCACTCTTCTAAATATGAAAACATAGATATCAGGTTTACATAGATTTCTAAAATTGTTCAGAAGCTACCGACTCTTTATAACAACATGTTGGTCGGCGCTTGGAAGGAATACAGGGCCATTAATATGTAGTATGCTCTAATGGAAAAATAATTTTTCAATATTTTTATCATTATGCAAACATCTGTATTGTATGTCAGATTTGTCTACTAAAATGAAACCAATTACGACGCAGTTTGGTATGAGGAAGGTACGGCAAAAAATTGGTACAGAAAGAGGAAAAATAATAACATATTTTTTTAAAATCCAGAAAATAATACGATAGCGAACGTTCAGTAGATGTGCGGCCTTTTTCTCATCGATTGTTGAGGTCAAGACCATCGAAAAGTTCGTCTTTTTTTTTAAACAGACGCCGTTCCCAGAAACGCGATACACCTGAAGGCAAAAATCAATGCGACTTGCAATGTCTTGCAAGCAGAGCTCGCTAAATCAGGCGTTTGCTCTTAACGAATCTTTACCAGTTCGTAACACTTGTCAAGCCAAATATGCCAATAACAGTTTTTGCAAGCAAATGGCTAAAACTTAACAGGATATTAACAATTCAAATTGCACCGTCTCTAACATTCTTAAGTATGTACATCTGTATGTATGTATGTATTTCCTAAGTAATGAATAGTTTGGTGCATCGGTTGAGTGCTGACAGACGTGAAACAGCCGATGCGTTGATACTTTGTCTCAATATATATTCAAGTAAAATATGAAAAAAGTGGGTAGGTAGTGATTTATTTTTAGGGTTGCCATAATTGTCAAACTTTGATACGGAACATTTAAATGCTAATTAAATAAAACTTGAAAAAAGTGGGTAGGTAATGGTTTATTTTAATCTGTAAAATATTTCACGGGAACAGTGAAATACGGGACAGTCCCATATATACAGGACGTATAGCAACTCTACATATGTATATACCTACTTGCCCGAATCACGTCGTATTTGATTTTCCTTTTATTAAAAAAATCTCACTAATATGCCGTAAATGCTCGAATCGAGCCGAAACAGAGAATGTAAAAATTTCACCTTATGATTAGCTTAACATGTGTACATACATGTTTTCCGCTTTTAGCTACTGATTACGGCTTTTGCAGAATTTATAGAAGAAAGTAAAATCTAGAAGCCTAGCTTGTCCGTGGACCGACATCGACAGGCGAAAATCAGACGCACGGAGAATGCAAGAAGACAATGTAGTATTATACTTTGTTGCCGCTGCCAGAATGATCGTTTGTCGCGTAAAGGACCTTCGTGCCGTTTCCCTCCCATTTTATCTCACACGCGAGTCGCGACGTCCGTAAAACAGAACCTTTTTTTTTACTTGTGCTTTAAAAAATACCATAACTGTTTTCTCATATGTACATATCTAGGAATAATGAAAACAGACCTTAACGCAAGCGATACGCTCGGGTACTTACATCGGAGATGTTCTTTTCAATTTTTAAATCCATACAATAGTTAATAAGGAAAGGGCCAATCAATTTGTAACGAAACGTAGAGTTTTAACTACTAATCTATCGTTCCCAACTAATAAATAAACTATTGCAAAATGTCCTCGGGTGCCGAAAACTACGAAAATAAATTTAAAAAAAACGTTTGGATTCCTTGTTCTCAATGATTTATACGTGTCGTAGGATGGGCACCGTCTATTTAGACATGCGCGGAGTGCAGAGATTTCTGGGAATGTCAGTAACAGCGTCAATTTTAAATATTTTTCGGCGTACGCCAGGTGAAAATATTAGTTAAATGTTCCACTACACGTAAAGTACTAACAATCAATGTCATCTTGCAATTTATAGCTTGTATAAGCTTTCAAGAAGAGCCATATTTCGGCGTCATATAGTCTCCGGATCACCGAAATAGATTTTCGTAGAAAAATCCACGTGAATCCTCGTGAGTCGCTAACAAACCGAGCCTAAGCGTGGCGCAGGGGTGCACAAGGAGCCGTTTTTAGCGCCTAGCTGCGAGCAACCCACCTGTCCTGTTGCTAAGGTTAGAATCGGTGAGGAGAATTGCAGTAGTGTACGTGCGTGCTCGTAGGCTCGTAGCGTAAGTATATATGGCTGGGTTCCTTGTGGGGCCCCAGTGCAGAACAGGTCCCGTAATAAAATTCAGGGGAGTCATGAAATTTCCAAAATATCTGCTACTGCCGGAATTTGGTATGACTTGACGGTTCTATTTTACTGATAATGAAACATTTTTTGCTAATAATACTCATCTTTTCATCGACACATAAAATATTTAGAAGATTAATACTATACAAATAAATAACTCGGACACAAAGAAAACCAGATTTTAATTAACGATAACGATAATTCATAAATGTTAGAAAATTATATATGTACAAATATATACATATCTACACGCATGTGGTGTCCACCATTAGACTTAGCGTTATTTACAACCACAAAATTACATAACTAATAAATATATACACGTAACAATATACGGGGAGTTAACGAAAATGCAACAATAATAATATATACATAATATGTACATAACTGAAAAATTATATACACAAGGTTGGAAGGACAGAACAATACACGCAGCTTTGTGAAAGATACTAGGTGGAGTACATGCAATTATAAAAAATGATTATTGCGCTATGTTGCCGGTAGCCGTTTTTGTTGTACCAGATATTCCATGTTTGGTTGTATACTTCGGTTTTGGCTCAAGAGCAACGAACATTTTAAATTGTTATCCGTTATGAGTGTCCGGAACGGCGACTTCGCTTTCTTCGGGGTAGAAAATAACTGCTCGCAAACGTAAGTGGAACCAAATATTGCTAATATTTTCGCGACGCATTTGTGCAAATACGGATATTCAATTTGTGATACATTAATAATACCATCCGTCTCCTGAATTTTTTTTTCATTTGTAATTGTGGTGACACTGTATCTATATTTACAGTTAGTGGACTGGTAACTACGTTCAATTCATTTTCGAGTGCATACAAATCCTGATACCGGTTTTGAAATTGATCACCCAACTTCTGTAATATAATTTCATATTGCTCAAAATTAGTATGCTGTGTCATAATTGATCTTAATTTCGGAAAATTGCACACATTTTTTGCCTGTAACTCTGCGTTCCATACTTGAATTTTTTTTTAAAATCGCAAATTAAGTTAGAAAATTGAAGTATGGTTTTATCTTTTCCTTGCAGCTGTGTATTTAGAATATTTAAATTGTCTGCTACATCCGAAATAAATCCTAAATCACAGAGCCAATCTGTATTTTCCAACTCGGGAGCAGGATTTTCTGACATTTCCAAAAACACGGAAATTACGCTATGTAGGCGGAAGAATCGATCTAAGGTTCTTCCACGGCTAAGCCACCGTATTTCCGTGTATAGGGGTATCTCCGTGAAGTCTGCGTCTATATCTTTTAAAAAATTTCTGAACTGCCGGCGTTTTAAAGGATTCATTTTAATATAATTGGATATTCTGGTCACAACGGACATAACGTGTTCCATCTCTATACTTTTTGCACACAAATTCTGCTGGTGTATCGCACGGTGCATTGCCCTAATTTCCTGAGGAACTGCTAGATTTTTTAATTTGCTTCGGAGGCGGCCAACGAAACCACGATGTTTCCCAATCATCGCTGGAGCACCATCAGTAGTGACGGACACTAATTTAGTCCAGTCTAATTTATGATTATTAACCGCCTCCTCCACACAAAACAGTATATCATCTCCTGTTGTGGTTTCTGCTAACGAAGAAAAATCTAGCAGTTCCTCAGTTACTTCTAAATGTTCGTTAACCCCCCGAATAAAAATTGCCATTTGCGAAGTGCCGGAGATGTCCGTCGATTCATCCAGGGCCAAACTATAAACAATAAATGTTTTCCCTAACTCCCGCAATTGCCGCGTCACATCTGCAGCCATCTCTTCTATCCGCCGCATGATTGTCATTCGCGAGAGAGTGGTCGCTTCATATATTTTACTTTTATTTTAATTTTAATTTTAACGTGGAATAGCCCCGATTATCAATCATTGTTTTAAGATTCATTATAGTAACTCATTGTTTTGATCCTAGGAAAATAATTCTATTAGAATCGCTGGAATTAAATGCAGTTACCAAATCGCGCTGGAAATAGCGAAAACATCCCGCCCATATACGGATGAAGAATTTATAAAAAATTGTTTATTGGCGACAGTGGATGACAATGCGCAGCAGCGTAAAATATATGAAGCGACCACTCTCTCGCGAATGACAATCATGCGGCGGATAGAAGAGATGGCTGCAGATGTGACGCGGCAATTGCGGGAGTTAGGGAAAACATTTATTGTTTATAGTTTGGCCCTGGATGAATCGACGGACATCTCCGGCACTTCGCAAATGGCAATTTTTATTCGGGGGGTTAACGAAAATTTAGAAGTAACTGAGGAACTGCTAGATTTTTCTTCGTTAGCAGAAACCACAACAGGAGATGATATACTGTTTTGTGTGGAGGAGGCGGTTAATAATCATAAATTAGACTGGACTAAATTAGTGTCCGTCACTACTGATGGTGCTCCAGCGATGATTGGGAAACATCGTGGTTTCGTTGGCCGCCTCCGAAGCAAATTAAAAAATCTAGCAGTTCCTCAGGAAATTAGGGCAATGCACCGTGCGATACACCAGCAGAATTTGTGTGCAAAAAGTATAGAGATGGAACACGTTATGTCCGTTGTGACCAGAATATCCAATTATATTAAAATGAATCCTTTAAAACGCCGGCAGTTCAGAAATTTTTTAAAAGATATAGACGCAGACTTCACGGAGATACCCCTATACACGGAAATACGGTGGCTTAGCCGTGGAAGAACCTTAGATCGATTCTTCCGCCTACATAGCGTAATTTCCGTGTTTTTGGAAATGTCAGAAAATCCTGCTCCCGAGTTGGAAAATACAGATTGGCTCTGTGATTTAGGATTTATTTCGGATGTAGCAGACAATTTAAATATTCTAAATACACAGCTGCAAGGAAAAGATAAAACCATACTTCAATTTTCTAACTTAATTTGCGATTTTAAAAAAAAATTCAAGTATGGAATGCAGAGTTACAGGCAAAAAATGTGTGCAATTTTCCGAAATTAAGATCAATTATGACACAGCATACTAATTTTGAGCAATATGAAATTATATTACAGAAGTTGGGTGATCAATTTCAAAACCGGTATCAGGATTTGTATGCACTCGAAAATGAATTGAACGTAGTTACCAGTCCACTAACTGTAAATATAGATACAGTGTCACCACAATTACAAATGAAAAAAAAATTCAGGAGACGGATGGTATTATTAATGTATCACAAATTGAATATCCGTATTTGCACAAATGCGTCGCGAAAATATTAGCAATATTTGGTTCCACTTACGTTTGCGAGCAGTTATTTTCTACCCCGAAGAAAGCGAAGTCGCCGTTCCGGACACTCATAACGGATAACAATTTAAAATGTTCGTTGCTCTTGAGCCAAAACCGAAGTATACAACCAAACATGGAATATCTGGTACAACAAAAACGGCTACCGGCAACAAAGCGGAATAATCATTTTTTATAATTGCATGTACTCCACCTAGTATCTTTCACAAAGTCTGCGTGTATTGTTCTGTCCTTCCATCCTTGTGTATATAATTTTTCAGTTATGTACATATTATGTATATATTATTATTGTTACATTTTCGTTAACTCCCCGTATATTGTTACGTGTGTAAGCCGAGTGACCTTCGGCCAGCCGATTGTTGGGCTTGGCCGAAACCGCGACGCGTCGGCGACAAAAGACGGAGAAAAGACGGTGACGATCGGCGGCCGACGCGGGCAGTCTCCCGTAGCCGCTCGCACGATGCAGCTGTATATCGAAAAATTGTTTAATATATACTTTTCCTTCATTCCGCTAAATGAGACCTTCTTTACTCCTCCTATACGTGTATATATTTATTAGTTATGTAATTTTGTGGTTGTAAATAACGCTAAGTCTAATGGTGGACACCACATGCGTGTAGATATGTATATATTTGTACATATATAACTTTCTAACATTTATGAATTATCGTTATCGTTAATTAAAATCTGGTTTTCTTTGTGTCCGAGTTATTTATTTGTATAGTATTAATCTTCTAAATATTTTATGTGTCGATGAAAAGATGAGTATTATTAGCAAAAAATGTTTCATTATCAGTAAAATAGAATCGTCAAGTCATACCAAATTCCGGCAGTAGCAGATATTTTGGAAATTTCATGACTCCCCTGAATTTTATTACGGGACCTGTTCTGCACTGGGGCCCCACAAGGAACCCAGCCATATATACTTACGCTACGAGCCTACGAGCACGCACGTACACTACTGCAATTCTCCTCACCGATTCTAACCTTAGCAACATGACAGGTGGGTTACTCGCAGCTAGGCGCTAAAAACGGCTCCTTGTGCACTCCTGGCGTAGCGTAACAAAAGCCTGTCCTCTGTCAAACTCTCACTCTAAACGAGTCACACGTATTCAAGCACGCTACCTTTCAGCAATTCAACACATTTCAGGGTAGTTCCTAAGTTGGACGCTGTCACATGAGCAGAGGCCGCTAAATTCAGTCCTCGAGTTATGGGTCGGTAATACAGTTTGGGTGGTGACACGAAGTCCCATAAGGTGATAGGTCTATTCTATACTTCGTCGATGCCTATACCTCGTCTGTGATCCTATACCTCGTCTGTGGCGGTAGTAACTACTGTTTCTTTACCAACTGTAGATCATCCAATACATTCTCTATACAGCAGAAGCTTATGCAGGTAATGTTGGGATAAAAGGAAACTTGTTTACCACCAGTTGTTGAAATGTTGGCATATTAAAAATAGTACAATTTTTTATTGTCCCTACAAAATTTCAAAAAAATTAATTCTGCAGATAATATTCACGGGAAACAGAAGTGTCTGAAATTAATGTAAAACACAAAAAATACTGATATGTCATATATTAAAAATATGTAAATACCAATGGTATAGCATTTAACGTATGCAAAAATTTAAAATACTATTCTTGGAATTCCACGAATTTCCCTAACATTCAACGTTTCCCATTTCTTTCAAGACATACTCACTCTTCTTCCAAATGGGTTCTTACCCTAGTAGCATTTTTGGTTGGCCAGCAGTAGCCAACAGTTGGGAATTAGTTGGGATATAGTTAGTGTATCGCCCACAAATTCCCAACATAGGGGCCTACGGCAAAAAACTTACGATAGTTTGCCAACGAATATTCAATGTTGGGCCTACAATTATCATGGTTGGTTAATTAACAAAATGTTACGACAGTTTGCCTACGAATATTCAATGTTGGGCCTACAATTATTATGGTTGGTTAATTAATAAAAAGTTACGACAGTTTGCTTACGAATATTCAATGTTGGGCCTACAATATTATGGTTGGTTAATTAACAAAAAAAAATTACAACGATGATTAAATGTCGTCTTACAAACGTCAGAAAATTTGCTACATCCAAAAACCTGTTATTATATTCCAAGTTGTGATTTTACTTTTCTTATTTATAAATGCGTAATGAGGACGCCTGTCTTAAGACGAATGTGAAATTTTAAGGAATGAGCCGAAAGGTCGAATGATGATATTTTGTAAAATATTTCGGAATATTCTGGTAGGTGCGAATAGCGGTGGCTTCATAAGCGGAAAGTTTAGGATAGATTTTTTTTCCTAAACCGGACCTGAAAAGGTCTTTAAGACGTTTTTTGACGCCTTCAAGACGCCTTCTGGACGTCTTTTTTTAAAGAAACCTTGAGTTGGGCCTATGGAAAAAACTTTCAGTTGGTCCTGCGTTGGTTACAATCGTTGGCCCATTTAAAAATAGCGCGACGCTTCAACAGTTAGCCAACGGATAACACGTCATTGGCCCAACAAACTCCCAACAAATAAATGCTACTAGGGTATTTCCCTTGATACAAAAGGCAATCAGAAACTCCCCTAATTGTGTTACGTCCATGATAGCTAGTAACATTATTCTATAACAATGTTACACCACGTATCACGATACGGAGCTGGCGTCTTATAAAAGCTGAACTGTCTTCTGGAAACAGCAGACTTGTGCCATCCGTTGCTTGGAGAAGACATCTTACAGCTTCAGGTACAGCCAGACTTACAGCAGTGGTAAAGCGAGCATACTATTTTCCAAAAACCTCTTTTGAATTCGAATATACAAAGTTATACGTAGCTTCACTCAACTATTCCCTAGTCACCTTAAATGACAAGACCAAAAACGTATTTCTTTCCAACAAAAAGATTTCAGAACTTTCTCTAATTATTTACATCTTACTTCCATGAAAAGCATCAACATTGTTCTAGTATCCACGTGGATTATAAACGTAGCACGGCTAATTTTAACATTTTGCCTGATCGATACCCCCTTAGATGAACTCCTTCACAAGCACGTTTGAATAATAATGTAAGCCATCTGCATTTGATGGCTATGATTTGTCTTTGACTTCTTTCTCGAGTATAAAAGCTCGAAGCTTTTCCCTTATTCGCAACATTCCTTGAGGGAACACAGTACAAGTCTCACGATTTTCTACGTTTGTAAGTAAACAGAAGCACTCTCCCAGAAAAATATTCTCCTCGTACTAAGCATTAGACTTAGAAGCTCAGAACCTGCTCACATTCTGCATTTCATAATAAGTGCCATTTGTATCCAATTATTCTAATTCACTGAAAATTATGTATCTCCCCTCTCGGCAGCTAAAAAAGCAAACTCAATCAAACCCATCAAAATGATGTCCACTCGCATTGTCCTTGCCATCGTCGCTGTTTTCTTCGTCCTCGCAATCAGCGTTGACGGCTACAGGAAGCCACCCCTAAACGGCAGCATCTTCGGCAAACGATCCAGCACCATCACCGGTAAGTCTAAAATTCCTGTAACTCCCATAATCTATCGAAATTGAGATTAGAATCTGAGTACGCAGAGTATTCATGTATATACGAGATTGTAGAGCTTCCTCGGTTTCTTCTGCCGATGTATATTATAAATTCGCCGCGACTTCGGTGTCCTGCAGATTACGAAATCACCAGCCGAGCTATGTCATCGATCTGCGAGGCCGTTACCGAGACATGCAACGCGTGGGTGGCTCGCCAGGACTCCAACTGAAGATAACCGATCATAATGCATCCGATGCTACTAACGCTGCTTAATCGCCTTATCAACGTCTAATAACACTGTGATTCTCTCATTGGTCCATCGGCGCTTTGTGGATTCGTCTCGTCGCCCAAACCCACTCGTCCTCGCATAATAATATAACTTAAGCTTTCATTAAACAAGGATTATATGTATATCGTACAATAAAATGCCACTTTCTAAAATTACCATAATTGTAGTTCAATCGATTCCTTCAAAATCCTATTCCCAGATTGTACAGTCTACAGTGATATATGCGTGGTCTGTGCAAATATAGAGTGCATACACTACTGGACCCGAAGAATAGTTACGCGTGCTCTGTTAAAAGAGCCCTCGATTCGACATAATTCACGTAGCATGGGGGAGTTCAACGAAACTCTATCCGATATCTGAAATGCAGATCAAACGATTTGATATGGAGAGCACGTTTCATTCACCTGCCGGGATAAGGGTTATGCTGTCTCTCATGCATGGTCGAAAATGCGTTTCGTAAAGATGAATGGTAAAATAATTGACGTGTTAATCACCCCCATTAAATTACTCCGATCATACGATTCACAAATTTTCATACCATGCCACTCGACGATCATATGTAGCAGTAAGAAGTTCCCGTCAAGGTTGACAAATATTTCCACCAGAAATTATAATTCATTCTTCAGTAACTACATGGATAATGAGTGCCAATTTTTAATAGGAACGTATGATTAATTAAAATTATAGGAATGCATCAATGCCTATTTAAATCGTAACCAATCACTTTCAAATGCCATTGACAATAGTTTCTCAGTGGGTACACTTTAATGAGAATTTTATTCAACAGCATAGGGGTGTGACAAGCGATTCGCAGGATTGGCATGATCGAAATACTTAATTACTCTTTAATTTCGGCATAAATACTGGAATGCAGGGTGATTCTGGTTCAGTGGATCGTGACCACGGCCGAGCCAAGTGTTTGCACCCGCCGGGAAGCCGCAGATTTCAGGAAACCGCTGTTCACTTACCTTCCATTTACATTTTCTGGCTTCACCATTACACAGGTAAAGCATCGACACGCGTCCGCTCGGAATGGGCTCGCTCGCGTCTCGAAATTCGACGATCAACTGTGTTTGGAGAGTACCTTCTTTTCAAGTTGAAAGAATGACAGTAAATATACGTGATCGCGGCTATCACGAGCGCCGGCACAAGCATCCGGAATATTTAAATGCGAGATGGATCCTCGACGTGCAAACTCCGCATTGCCCACGATCTTCGAGTATTCTGCCCACTTTTCGCGGTAATGGAAGAAGTCCTAGGAAAATCGCTCAGTTTCCCCTGTGCAACCGTGGGACGCGTGTCGCCCCGCATCTCTCCGGACGTTCTCGAAATTTCACGCCACCGCGCTCGTTCTCCGCGATAAGAATGGCGATGCTCCAACGAATCGAATATACTATTCGTGTAATAATATCGACCTAACTGCGAGATAACACCCAAAAATCGTGCGTGGAAACTGTTTTTTGGGGAGGAATTTAACGCGCGTTGAAGAAGAGTCGAATGCTCTTGCTGGATGGGTGAACAGTGTGCTCGATTCTTTTGCAGATCAAACGCGGAGAAAACGATGCTGCTTCTATCGCGGTCTAAGGGATCAACGCGAAGCTTTTTCGTTAGTGGTGAGTACGTTTTCTTCAGATTTGGTGTCATCCCTCTGTCTTCTTCGAGAGAATCACCAGAAAGGAATATTCTCTGTGATTCGTGACCAGTGGTTTCCTGGTTCCTCTTTAAACCATGTTTTGCCATAAGTTACTGCATGGTCCAGGTTCCTTTGTTTATCAAGCACGATCGATTGCATTTTGATGAAATTGTTTGTTGATACTTTCCAGCTCTCCTCGCCGGAATTTTCTGCTTGCTAATTTCCCAAAATGCCTCGGACGCCGACGAAGTGCCAGCATTCTTCCTGAAAATCGCGAAGAATATACCTCGCGTGGGCCGGAGCGACGGCTACGACGATGTCTTCAAATCTCATAAGAACCTTCCTAAAATCGGAGGACGTGACAGTGGCGCGCAGGTGTGTGCAATTGAAATAAAACGAAACCCAAGCCTTTTGACATTATCAAGCGCAATGTTCCTTGTATTTTCAAGTCTGAATCCTGGCCGTCTTTTGCTAACGAGGAACCCTTTCAGGGACCCATAAAGAGACGGATAAATTACCCGGCGATGGATGGTAAAAAGCTAAATCTTTTCTATCCATTTACAGTCCAACGTAATCCTTTATTACCATTTATTAACAGATGCATGGTCCTGGCAGCATTTTCCACTGGCAATAGAAGGGCCTCGAGAGCTCTGGCGAACTCTAGCTGGCTACTCCAAAGACACTTCAGATGAGTAAGTTAAAAAAGTCACGCAGTATCGCCGTCTCGAAATATTTCGAAGAATTTCCTGTACAAGGCTCCTGTAAACTATCGCAGGATCGCGTACAGAGGCCTGAATTAATTGACCCTCTTTTCTTCCTCCTTTTTCCAATCAAGCATCGACAACGAAATATGGGAACGCAAGAAGAGGACGGGGACCGAGCCCGTGTCTTCGCAGAGCAATTAGCGTAAACGGAGGAGCGTGGTGCAGCTACGGTGTCCTTGGAAGAATATACTTAAAAGTCTATCGTCGGTGTAAGGTGTTGGGATAAAATATCGAGAACAATAAATATGTAAATAAGACACCGGTACCAGACATTGTTTACTCCCTTTCGAATTAAAACACATGCCCCGCAATATGGGGCGATTCCCACCCCAATTTGCAGTACCCAAAATGTCCATGTTTCGCGTGCAGGTGCGGTGTCGCATATGCCTCGGCAATTTTCTTGTAGCGCGGCGTAACGATGGATTTCGAAAAGACAGAAATAAGAGGGTCAGCTCACTGGCAGCGCGCTGGGGTGCGTTTACCCTCCACTTGTCCACGCGAATAGTAAAACCGTGCACGCGGGATGTTTCTGTTAGAATCCTTGACTGCTACCTTGACTTTTCCTTAATTTTCCCCTGATTACCGCCTTCTCCACTCACTGTCACTACGCTCCTGATCAATATATTTCATATTACCGGCACGAGTCAATACCGTTACTGCATCGGAGTGAAATTACCTACCACCAGGCACGGGACAATGGCCACGGGGCAGTCTGTAATCTGTAAAATTTCGTTGCCGTGCCACATGTTTTCGCATGTGCCGTCGATGACCACCTTTAAGAAAAATAAACGCCCGCCGACCGGCCACACTTGCTGCATCTGCGTGTCGCAGCGTTCGGGATCGAGCTGCGCAATGTAATATTGATTTCGCGGGGCTCGCCTTTACATGCAACTCGATGTTTCGAGAAATTTGGATAAGGAAGAGAATGGGCCGCGTTTAAAGACGATCCTTTAGTGTATTCACGGGAATGTAAACGCTTTGGACCCCTAGGACGTCACGATCGCGGGTGTATAGCTTCTCGTTAGAATCGACTTAGGATTAGTACTCGAGAAGCGGTTATGATAATGAGGGGGTAGAGCCTCTACCAGCCGCGTGATCGTTTCCAACAAGTGTTGGTCGTAGTTGCGGGTGGAGCGGTGGTCCAAAGGAGGAGTCGGTTTGATATCACTTTATAGAAGCCCCTGGCGAGTGCAGACTTTCATCTACCGTCGATAAGCGCGACGATACTCCACCCGCAACCCGTGATGACCCGCGAAACAAGCAATTCCTACATTGTCACATGTATCAGAATTTCGTTTGAAACTGCATGCAAGCCTTTCGAAGCTTCGTACTAATTATTTAAATATTTTAAATGCATTTTGTAAAGCGGTTTTATGACGGTACAAAAGGGACAACGATGATGGAGGAAAGAAACAGAATGCAAAATATATATACGCGAAGTTAGAGCAGGGGATTATTTAAATAAATATTTTTTAAAAATTCCCAGTTTGCCACCGAAGCTGGAAGATGGCGCCAGTGGCCAGAGCACGATGCAGGCTTGGCAGAGCCGCCGAGAGCTGACGCCACCTATATCTCGAGAAACTCTACTCCGACTCCTGAATCGGCTGCACCCTCAAACAATAAATTGTAGTAATTACAATAATCCCGGTGTTTAAATCAATGCCTCGCGTTTACGCCGAGGCAGGCGTTGCAACCAGCAATTTTAATTCATTACAGAGCGAATGGAGGAGGACCGTTCATTCTTCCTCGCCGCGACGAAGCGAGTTCCCGAAACGATGCTCAAACAATGGGCGAAGAGGTCTTGCCCTCCCTGAGCGTTCCCTCGTCCTACGCTCGAGCCGCGAGGCGTCATCGATACACAGCTTTCTAAACATCCACTAATTACCCCCGAGACCCCGGCAACAAACGCGTAATCCCGCGGGAGAAGCGTTGTCTAGCTGCCGCGTAATTAAAAGCCGCTCGATTTGCTGCTCCTCCGTGCCGCGGCTCGTGCGTCCCGCCGTAAACTTTCCAAATAATTATACCGAGTATTATTTAATTCGGGTAATGACTACCGCGGCGAACGGAGATGCAGCAACAGCGCGCCGCTGGATCGCGGGGGACGTCGACGCGGCTCTGGTCCCGAGAATCCTCGAGATCGCTCTTCCTCCTGGTCTCGGCGATCGTAGTTCGCACGTACGTGCGCGTACAGCTCGACGCTTTTATACGTCCACGCGACAGGGATCTTAGGCAATGATCGAGGATCTCCTTTCGGCTGTATTATACTTTTGCCGATGGAACGCACGCGGCGAACGTGTCCAGCGGTTTTCGCGGGATCTGTCGGAGCCGAGAGGAGAAGCATAGCGTACGTACACGCGAGGACGCAGCTGAAACCCCCGGACTCGGGGCCAGGCTGGTTTGCACGTAGCAATTTACGGAAACCGCACGTAACTCGCGCGGAGAGGCGAAGAGAAGACGACGAGGCCGACACGAGCGAGCGTTTCCACGGAGTGTTACGTAACGGATCGGCGCTAGATCGCCCCGGCCAGAGTAACTGTATTTTCGAAGAAGAAGCCTCCTCTCTGCGGCCGCCGCGAGATCACGAAGCAGAACCTCGCCTCCGGGACGACGATGGCGGTTTCGCCTGTGTTTTGCCATATTCGCGCGACTCGGCGGCCGGGGACGTGGGCCCAGCTCTTCTGCTGAAGATTCGACGATGATGATGGTGATAATGAGGAAGGTGGTTGGTGAAAGGGAGGAATATGTGTAAGTATTGGAAAGCGGGGAGAGGATACCTGGTGTCGAGTACCTGGCTTGTATTGGGTAGTGCCTCTTCATGGATAGAAGTTCAGAAGCAGGGAGGATTAATCCAGATTTTCATGGCTTGCTGGGTGGAAAAGGATGGAGGAATTTTATACAAAATGTAAAAGCGAGTTTAGACTTTAAACTTTGGATATGCATAGCGGATGATTTATCCACAGTGATTGTGAATTCATCAAAAGTAGAGGATGGCTCTACTATGTTCCCTGGTCACTTTGGATTAGGGTTTGTCGATTTTTAAAAACAGGGTTTAAACACCGATTTTTATTTTTAAATTTGTAAAATTCGAAAACCAGCTTTTAAAATTAAAAAAACTGGTTTTATATACTAGAATTAATATGCAGAAATTAATTAATTATTTAATTAAAAATGTTAACAGTTTGACTCGAAATCGCGGCGGATTTATTTTCAGAAAAAAAATACTAAATGGGATAAAGATTTATAATTTGGTACCACCTTTTAAAAGATATATATTTGGTACCAATTTTAGTTCTTTTAGTTTGTTTTTCATTTGGTTCTGTATGCAGTCTATTTTATTGTATTATATTTTCGTAGATCCATAAATATTAAATTAACTAAAAAATTGTACGTATTTATACGGATTTGAGTTATTTCATTTTTTTTTATATTTGGTTTCGTAGAGATAGAGTACATTTTATTTTGTTATATTTGGAATTTTTTTAAAATAAGTACAAATATTTATTTACTATTTTAATTAAATTTTTTTGTGAAAATTCGAAAACCGGTTTAACCGGTTTTTTGGGAATAGTGGAATTCCAAAACCGGTTTTCTCAAAAGTCGGTTTTTGTATGAGCCCTACTTTGGATGCTCCCTTTGGATGCAATGCATATGAAAACAATCTTTACACCTTTCACTGCGATGAATCATCTTGGGCGCACATCCGAAGAGTAAAGTCTAAATTCGCTTTAAGAGTTTCAGCTGTGCTCAGTGACAACTTTACATAGATATGTCGATGATGATTTGAGTCTTGTAGCTTAAAACTGTAAAACGTCCCTGGATTACGTCTCCACAGACGACCAAAGTGCAGTGGAAAGATCAAACCTCGAACACACAATGCTCTCCACCTGCTCCTTCTCCACAGGATGTTTACAATTTTTCTATTACTCCTAAACACACAGTCCGTACGCACAGCGCCACCCTCGTATTTTGCAATCAATTCAAATGACTGATAATTACAGTATCGGCGGCAAGATCCGTTTTTTGCCATCGGTCTTACAATTAATCAGAATCCGAGTGGTATACCTCCGTTTCCAATATCCGCGAAGCAGGAAACGCGTTACGCTTAGCGGACCTGTGCGCCTAGTTTTTACCCACTGTCGCGTTGATACCGCTGGCAAAATGCAAATGCCACGTTGCAGGAATCGTCGACAATCGACGATCATAGAAAATTAATCCAGGCAGAGTTTCAACTTGTTGCACGTTGGCGCTTAATAAAATCACCTGTTTCTCGCGCAGAGCGGCCGAGATCGCGGGGGAGAAGCAACGTGGAAGAAGAAGAGGATCGAGGGAAAAGTGGATGCGCGGCTGGCGAAAAGAACAGGAAGAACGGCGAAGCGGAAGTTGCATGAGCAAGGCGAACAATGCTCGCGGTACTCGAGCGGTCGTTTAATAACCCTGATTTGCCGTTTATACGGGAGGTCATGGAGAACGGAGGAGAGAAGAGATAGGAGGGACACCAGAGAGAGAGAGAGAGAGAGAGAGAGAGAGAGAGAGAGAGAGGCAGGGGGTAGAAGGGGGCTGGTGGTGATGATGGGATGAGAGGGTGAGCATCGGGATCGCGCGCAACAACCGTACATAATCACGTAATGCGGTTATCATGCCAATTGCGTAAATATTTGAGCCAATTTGCGGCATGCAACGGACTCGCTCTCTCCTCGACCCGTGCTTCACGAGACCGCCGCCCCGATCGGCGACCTATTACGACCAACTTGTTGGCGTTTCGACGTCCTGCATGCCTCTCCCCGTCCCTCTTCATTCTTTCTCGCTCTCAGCAATTCGACGAACATTTTCGACCCACTGGCCTCGCGCCATCGAAACCAACGGCCGAACCGCGAGAGACTCGCGCGGCGACATTCGCATGCACCGTGGACATGGGAACGAATCCATTGCTGAGGTCAGAGGGCGAAGGAACACCTCTAGGAAATGGGAGCAGATTGCACAGATTGCAGCGGAAGGACGATTATTCTTTGATAATTCAGGTGGAGACTCGTGAAGGTTTCGTTCTGGGGGATTAGAAAGATTCTGAAGATTGTACTTAGCTTTCACGCTGGGGTGGTCATTTTGACTTCGATCAGTGAAGTCTTCATCTTGGAGGAGATGAAGTATCAGTTTGAGCTGAAAAAAGGAGGCTGAGGATTCTACTTAATACTTCTAAAACAAGAGAAGATCCCCCTTAAATCGCACGAAAAGAAGAAGGCATCCTAGCTGATGCGTTCGGAACGAGGCTCCAGGAATTAGAAGACGAGCGGGCCGATAGGATGGTAAGAGGCGCCCTTCTCCCGAGATGCAAGCTTTTTCCACGAGGGCAATTCGCTGGCGGTAAATGTAGGGCCTGTTCCTGGTTCCTGCTCCGTTTCACCCTGAGACCGTGGCTTTCACTCTGATATTCTGCGTGTGCACGGCCGTGTCCCTGTCCGTGTGCCGCCTTCTCATCCCCGGGCAGGTAGAACAGACGGTCGGCCACGGATCAATTAGGCGAGTGTACAAGTGTAGGACCTCGTAAAACAGCGGGACCTGTCGGCTCGGCTTCCCTCGGGATACGAATCGTGTGAAGCAAGAAGTCAAATCCACGCCGACCAACGCGGCATAGACAGCGACGCCGAACGATGGTTTTCTTAGAACGAGATTAATCGCTAGTGCATCCACAGAATCGAATTAAATTCTCAACTTCCTAGGACTCCAGAGGTGGCTCGATCTCCAGACTGAATCGCGATCGAAGAGAAGCCCTCCGCCGTTAGTATTATCCAGCACAATTATAATCGCCAGATAACGTTCCCTCAGCGCCGATCTCTGTCTTCTATCCCTCCTAACTTCGATCGCGCTCAACAATGCGAAGACGGTTTTGAAGAGGGTTGAAAGGTTATCGTGGGGCGCGAGGTGGGGCGAGACGAAGGGGAGGACGTCGCTTCCTCCCGTTCGAGTCTTTTCTGCCCGTTCAGAAGCGTGTGAAAAGGTGGTACGAGAATGGGGAGCAGAAAAAGTGGCGAGAAGTCGAGGAGGCTGGAACAGAGGCGCCTTGTCATGCCGTGTAATGACGGCGCTGGCAACGCGACGCCCTGTGCTCGACGAGGAACAGAAACTCGACGAGTGAACGAAAGAGAGGGCCCCAGAGGGAGGGGTGGAGGAGGAGGAGGAGGAGGCTCGGCGGTGGAAAAAGGAAAAAAACAATTACCATCCTTTATCTTCGTACGGACGGAGAGAAAGATCGTTCCAGGTAGTACCGAGAGAGAATCGAAGGAAATAAAAGACGTCCTTGCTACCGTCCTCTCTGTATCTAGTCCTCTTTCTGTCTCTCCCTCCCGTTCCCCACTGGCTCCTCGAGTCAACGTGTCGGCCATTAAAGTGTCGACCGAAACGAAGCTACCGTGCCGATATTATCCGAGCGGTGGTAATTAATCCTCCAATGGAATCGTACGGGGGCCCTCTCTCTCCCTCCCGGGCACCGGGGGTTTTTGACTTGCACAAGAAGAATAGGAAACGTCATCGTCGGCAGCAATTTCCTGTTGCGAGAAAAAAGATCTCCTCTGCCTCTAAAACTTCCATTATCTTCGTTAAACAAAAAAAGAGGGTGGGGAGGACGAGCCGCGGATGTTGCTCGTTCACCTGACGCGTCACGTGACTTTCGTTAAGGGTTTCCTCCAGCCACGGGATAGCTTTTAATAGACGTGAAAGGAGCGTGCCAGAAATTGGCTCGTAATTTATCAGACGGATCGAGAAGTCGGAAGCCGAACGAATTTCTTAATGCAGACCGGGGCATCGTCGTAATTCTCGATAGCCCCGTGTTTTGGGTAGGGGTGGGTGTTAAATGGCGCCGTTTCCCATCGAGAGGCCGTGCCTCGTGGCGCGATAAAAAGCCACGGGAACGCGTCGTTTCGCGGAATTTACGCTCGACCCAAATCGATAAAACTGGACATTAACGAGGCCATCGAATTCGTTTTCATTGCCGTGGCGAAAGGAGCGCTATTCATTCCCGAGCCTTCTCTCTCTCTCTCTCTCTCTCTCTCTCTCTCTCTCTCTTCCCCTTAGGTCTCGACGCTCTGTCGTGAGAAGTGGCACTAACCACCCACGGGGATGCCGCCCAAAAACGAATAAAGAACTTCCAGTTTCCTGGAGAAGTGTCGTGGAGAGGATTGCGGCCGCGCCACCCTCGCCGGAGGGTGGGCTCGGGGAAGCGAGCGAAAAGGGGTGAGCGAGGCCACGAGTCGTGGGGGACACTCGATCAACAACCACCCGCGGTGGGCACGGGCGTTAAATGAAATTAGCACGGCGTTTAGTTAAGTTAGTCGACCCGTTCAGAACCGATCCTCCGGGTTATAAATTATTCTGGAATGACTTGCACTGAAACGGTCGGTGAACGAGGCAGACGGAGAGCGCGGTGTTCCGACTGGACATGCCGGAGAGAGACAGAGAGGTGAGGCGCAGACGAGGAGGGCGAGGACAGTAAACTATCGAAAGGCAATAGGCCGGGGAGGATGATTTGTTTCGGGACGATAGTTGTATTAAACCGTGAAACTGGGCCTCCTTTGGTACTTTGAACCACACGCTTTCTTACGTGTTGATGTAGGCCTCTTTGGGGATGCGGGTGTGAGTTACTATGCCCGTCCTGGCAGAAAGTATTGGAGATCATGAAATCTAGAATTTAGAGTGTAGCTACTTTGGGCAGTGAGTGTTGGATTTGCAGGAATTCAGTTTCGGGAGATTCACTTATATTCTGCTCCAAAATAAGTTCCTCGTTCCGTATAAATTGAGCATTGAGTGATCTTTCCAAATGTGAACTCTTAAGGGGACATTCTACTCTCTTGGCCGAAAAATCGGCCACTTTTCGGTGATAATTTTTATAATGAAATAAACACTTAACGTTTTCAAATTTCTGGAGGTATATTCTACCACTTTTGAAATACGAGAAAAAAATCTTTGTTGTTTGTTTATTTCATTTGTTTACATAAATATTTCGCAGTGAAGTTGGCGGCTTCAGAATTACTGGAGGTTGAAATTTCGGACGACTGGATCATCGGAAATAAAAAAACCAAACATATTTCTAATTCGCAGGAGTATGGTTATCTCGCTTTCCACGAAAGAACAATTTTTTACCAAAACTATTAAAATGCCAGTTGATCAAATTTAAAAATACGAAAGTGGCACTTCTTTTCTATATTTAATTGATATAAAATGTGAGAAAATATTAAAAATCTTAAGATATTTGATGTTAGCGAGAGAGCCATACTCCTGCAAATTAAAAATATCTTTGGTTTTTTTATTTCCAATGATCAAGTCGTCCGAAATTTCAACCGCCAACAATTTTGAAGCCGCCAACTTCACTGCTAAATATTTATGTAAACAAATAAAATAAACAAACAATAAAGATTTTTTCTTGTATTTCAAGAGTGGTAGAATATACCCCCAGAAATTCTAAAACCTGAAGTGTTTATTTCATTATAAAAACTATCACCGAAATGTGCCCGATTTTTCGACCGAGAAAGTATAATGCCCCCTTAATTATTTATAAAAAGCACATAAGTGCTTTTGACATTTGCGTCGCATTTTCATGAAATCCTAAGGTGTAAGGTCGCGACTCAGCTAAAAAATAGAAACCCCCATTTGCATCCAGGAATCCTCAACTATGGCGTTATCAATTTTCGTCAGGCAACTCGAGCACCGAGGAGGGATACAATTTTCTCGGGACTTGAAAATCATTAACTCACGGCAAACGGTATGACGTCTCTGAACCCTTAACTACACACCTGTAAGGAAGAAAAAGAGTTGCTGTCGGCCGTTGAGGAGGCGTGAAACGTTGGCGCCTGGCGCTGGGACCAGGAAAAGGGTTCGACAATTCGTAAAGGATAAAAGAAGGCTGTGGAAACTGGACTAACCTATGATTTCTCGTTGCTTGTGGCTCACAGGACCACGAAATTTCTCGTTGGTTCCATTGCCATGGCTTGTTCGATACTTAGCCTTCCTCCTGAGACAAATCGAGGTGAAAGAATCGAACAAAGGTGGATTAGATAAGGTCGTTCTGGGGTTCCACTTGCATTCCCATTGTTCCTCTTAAATTCAAAGCTACTTTGCGATGTAGCATGCAAAAGTACCTTGAACTCGTGATTTTTAGAACGTCCATAGTGGACTCTGAGTTTTTGATTCATTGAATAGACTGGAATAGAGTGTAGTCGAAGATGGAGTGGGGTTATAATAAGAGGACAACGGCTCGAAGTATAACTCCACTCTAAACCTCGGAAGCAATTATAACCAAGTCCCTAAATACCCTAACGGCAGGCGGTGGGGTCTTTGTCTTTGGCGTACCTGTAGTCGGCTTGTTTCACAAACGAGGTTAGGCAGAACTACAAAGGTCGGCCGCTGCGTGCTGCCAAAGACCTACCTCATTTCTATAAAGGACACCGACTGACCCATGCGGTGGCCTCGTCCACCGTGGCCCTTCAGGGTAGACACGTTTTTTGCATCAAATATTTACACATTTTTATTGGGTGCTAAACCCATTCAAACCGTTCCCGGTAACAGATCCTATCTTCAGAATCGGTTACTCATCCGTTAAACCAGCGGAAATGCACCAGCGCCGCGGCCGATTGTTGCTGTTTGCCCAGGCGACACGTTTTCGTTGGGCGTTGCTGACGTTTGTTGGGTCGGACATCTACCTGTGCTCCTTTCCTCCTCTTTTTCAGCGATCTGCCACGCGACAATAGCACCCTGGATTGTAAATCAAACAGATCCTCGTGGAGGACTCTCGATGACTGAGGACTTGGGTAGGACAACAATTTGAAGACGTATTTAAACGATGGAAGTTCAGGGACACTATAGCTCTAGATATCTGAGGTATCCTTAAGGTCAATGATACAGTTTAATCCTCATCCAAATCCTTCTTGAAACAAAAGATCAGAAGCTTTGTCACTTGGTAGCCAAAAAAAGCTCATTTCCCTCGCGTTCATCTCTATAATCCACCGATATAGCATAAATCAGTGGAGAGGAGCGTGGATCAACGCCAGTAATCAGCGGTCATAACTCAGTTTCGAGGCATCCCCGGTCTGCAGCGCCCTAGAAGAAAGAAGATCTGCGAGCTGATGTTTCCGTGCTAACCTCCCAGTCGCCCCGGGGTTCGCGTGATCCCCGACGTATCCTAGGCGGACTAGTCAACCCCTCGAAGAGGCCTTTTTCAAGAAGATCGAGGACGCCCGAGGATCCAACGGGGGCCTGATCCTGAAATCCGGGACACGCGAGCCTCGCGGGAAATTCCTTCTTCTCTACCCGACTTCTCTACTTCTTGGTAAAGCGACTCGTTGCCCCGGGCGTAGCATCCTCCTCTCGTGCCTCATCCACACCGACCCTCGTTCGCAGTCCCGCCACTTTTTATTTATCGACGGACCGCCCGATTCCTCGTTTGGCTTCGACACGTAATTACGTAATCAATAAATAGAATTTTTATGAAGACCACGAACACCTCCGCGAGGAAGAGCGAATCTTCGTGGCCTGTTGCATGGCACTCGCTCTCATTCATCTCGCGAACGCATTAATGGCCGGGGGTTGAGAGTGTTGGTAAACGGAACCGTGGAGAGGCCACACGTTTCCGTGATCAATCTTTTCGTCGAGCAAGGGGTCTGATTACAAGACACGCGAATCGCGCGAATCATAAAATTACGCTCGGCAATTAAGCCGGGCCCCGACTAATCGCGATCACGTAGATCGCGCAATTAGCTGGGGTGGCAAGATGAATTGAGTAATTACATTCGCATTACAAACGGCGGTGCCGCCAAGGCAGAGGTCCCGCGGTGTCTATGCGAGACCCGCGGGAGGAAACGTTCATCCCTCTCATTTAAGGGGCTTGTTATCGTCGGAAACAGATTTCGTCGACGCTCCAGCTAGACGCGCGGTGTTTGACGAGCGAAAACGTTGTTCTCGAGGCGAAAGGATTCGATAGCCTCTCGAAGTGGCGCCAGGGAAAGGCTGGAAGGTGCTCGAGCTTCTTCAGGCCTCGAAGCGTCGTGCAGAGGTTTTCGATGGGGGCAAGAGGTAAAAGAAGAAGTTCCAGGGCAGAGGCACTGGCGCCGCATGCGGCAGCCTCAAAGGGATCCTCCGCACGCCCATCTGTCTCCGCCCCGCCCCTATTCCCGCGCACCATATACATCATGTACGACCACGATGTACCCACCCGACCAGCGGGACCTGGGCAGTGATCGTGTCAGGCCACGTCACACATCACCACCGTGTACTGTCCGTCAGAGGTGATGTGTCACACCACGTGTTACCTTCGTAACCTGGTACTTCGGTCCACTTCGGTCAACCGTCACGACCGACTCGCGATATCATCTAGGAGTGCTTGTTAACGTGGTGACCTGAACCAATTTGGACTTAACTTGGGGATGTAGGGGTGTAGGTTCATGTGCGCATGTGTAGATGAGGTAGGATAAGTGGAGTGTGCTAACTTGGGGATATTCTGATGCAAGGTTATCAGTTGGATGAGGTGCTCGCGTAGATGTAGATTGAGGTGCAGGTGTACGAGCACACTGAACTTAGGGATATCTTTGAATTTGCTTGATGTAGGAGAGAATCGTGCGGAGGTAGTTAAAGTTATGTGGAGGTTTGTATAGTTCCCTCGGTACAGATTCTTCTTGCCCTTTTCTCGGTGTAATTAATCGATTTTTAAGTGCCCCATTAAGACACCACCACCTGCTGGGAAGAATCCAACAGCCACGTGACACCGATTTTTGCGCGATCATCCTATGACGATCAATCGAGCTGGCTCCCACGTCGCTGTCCCTTCGCCTGGGTTCGATAGTCCCCGGACTTACAGCTTATTTAGCAGCATGGGGCAACAGTGTTTAGTCTCTTGACTAATGAACCAGCGGGATCCAAGCACCCGGCAGATTACCTGGCTTTCGTTTAAACCCGTGTGGAAAGGGTCAACCAGCAGAAGTTGAGGAAGATGAATGCAGCGGTATTCGCGCCACTATAGTGCCTGCTCCCAATAAGCTTTTATAATTCGATCACACAGAGGGCCTCGACGGCAGAACGAATAACCAGAACCCGGCATTTTAAGAACAATTTACGCTTAAAACCACTTCTCGAGCAAAGCTTCTTTCTAGCACCAGAGATGGAGCCACTGTGGTAATAAAAAAGCACAAATCCCAAAGTGGTTTCTTGGAATAGCTACTTCTATTAACAAGAGCGAGGGTTCCCTTTGTCACGTCCATTTCCATGTAGCAGTTTCACTGGAGAGTCTCTTCCTTCCGCCCGCTAGCTTGATTGATTGGACAGTAACTAATGAGCCTCGGCTAATTGCTCGCGGTAATATTCGCCAGCAAAAACCATCCAAAGCACACATAGCTGACCTACGACTTCCCTAAGATTACAGGACTCCCCCCGCCGCTTCCTGGCCGCGACCTTTCTGCGGCCCTTCTTCATGCTTACCGCTAATTATTTTGGCTACCCTCTCATCGGCTCTGTTTCTGTCCCTTCTAACTGATTCTCCTTTGTTCTCTGGGGGACTATCATTCGATACGATTTATGCCCGTCCTAAATGGTTCATTGTCTCATCGTCCACTTTCATTCACCGAATCACCTCATCAGGTGTTCCTGGTGGTACACAGTCCCCTGCTCCACATTCATGAATTATATAATATACATTTATAGTATAGGCTACTGTTTAGTAATTTAGAGCCATCAAACATTCTTCCAGGTTCCTTGAATAAATGCACCACAAACACACTCGTATTTCTAACGACCTAGCAGATCCAATAGGACTTTTATTAGATCACCAATAGATGCCAGCCCCCAGGCTCGTCGGTGGAATATAAACGCCGTCGAAATTGGGCTCGCCCATCGACTCCTAGAAATCCCTCCTGGCACCAGGCTGAACAGCGCAGGGGCCAATTATGTTACAGGAGGGGAAACACCACAGAGATTCTGCTCAGGGTCCACAGGATTAACCCTCTGCACGGTTCCTTTTACCCCTCGAATTCCTCGCGACGAATCTTCGCGCTTCCTTTCGTTCTGCCTCCAGCTCTTGCTAATAACCTACACCACCAACAACACTGCTCGCCGATCGCGGGACCACCTACAAAGGAATGACTTCACCCTCCTCAGAACATCTCGTTTTCGTCCCCGCAATACTCGCATCCGACTGGCCGACACTTATTACATACAGATCGTGTCTGAAATCTGCGAAATCAGGACGAGGCGGTAGTAACGACGAGAAACCGCGCGTTTCGCCGGGTCGAGCGATGGCGTGACAGCCGAAGGCCGGTTAGGCAGATGCATGGCAACGAGTTGACATCGAGCGCTGCGGGCTGGCGTGGCTAGAGCTCTGCTCCACGCTGGCACGCACACGCGAGCACCCCGTGCGGTTCTCTGGAAAAGGGAACGGCGCGGAGCGGCTAGCTAGAGGCTCGGTCGTGCGCGAGCGCGTGCACGCACGGGGCTTAGAGGCACGCACACGATGTGCCCCGTTCCCCTGTGTGCGCCGGCGTCCGTGCACGCTGCGCGCGCGCGGGGTGTACCCTCCTCTACTACGACACATGGAATAGTAATGAAGGACAGAGATACGAGGCGGGTCTTCCTCGCGACGTAGGGAGCCGACGCGACGGTTCGGAGCGTCGTCACGCGAGAACACGGCCAGCTGACGTTCTCTCTCGATACTTCTCTTCTCTTCTCCTACGTGCCTCACCGCCCCTGCCCGCTCTTTTCCGTCCTACCATTGTCTTCCCGCTTTTGTACGTGGCCACGAAGCCACCCTCCTTGCCCGAGTCGCCGCCAGGAACCGGATGATATCGAGTCCTTCCATGTCCGCTCACTATTCTCGCCTTCCTCCGCAGCGAACAAGGCACTCGGCCAGGGAACTTTATAGGCACGTGTTTGTAGAGATGCTGAGCAATTGCGGGGAGTTAAATATTACGGCGATGTTACGTTTAATTGGACGTTCTCTGGGGCGCCGAATCCCAATCAGCTGGGTGGGTATGGTTTCCGGGGGTTCAAAGAAAAGCAATTTTTCCTGGCTAATTGTCGATCGCCACTTCCTCTGCGGAAGGCCCATTAGATTGGGAAAGGTGGCCTCCACTGTCACTCACCCACCATGGGTCTACCGTAAGATCGACTCTGTAATTATACAGGACCGTTTCCTACTCTGTCCCTTACCCTTCCACTCTCGTACCCTTCGTCCTTTTTCAACCCCCTCCAGTGTGCCTTGGATATCTCTGTAGTTTCTCTCTTTCTGCCCTCGGATACGTGGAAAAGGGAGGGAAAAGTCACTCTTAAGGTGGTCGCCTGCACAGTGAATGGACGCTAGAGACAAAAGGATGCCGCGTTTCATCGGCTACGTCAAAGGTGACGGTCCTCGGGGAGGGGATGAAAGAACTCTAGAATCAAGGGTGTGGCGAGTTCTCCCGCCACGAACGTCCCTTGAATGAGAGATTGCTGCTTGCCGGCGGATGCTGCTACTTTTCCAGATCGATCTTAAGTCGAATACGTGGGAAATGTCAGCTATCTCCAATAACATCGATTTTCGAGGACGGTCATTAAAAACCTGCGCCCTGAAGGAACGATGAAGATTCGATTCAGGAAAGTTCGTTCACCCCGCGTTCCATGGATGGCGGTTCCACTCTGTGTTGATTTGAAAAAGACACTTCTGTAAAAATATATCGAGAATATAATTCTATTTGTATACGACTTCTGTTGCACAAGTTTATTCAAAACCATCCACGTGCAGTTCCCCTTTTTTCCACCCTCCAACATGTCCGTTACACCCTTAGTTTCCAATTTCCACACCCCAAGCAGTTCTAAAATTATCCTTCTTCGAACGAGGCTTCAAAATTTTTAACTCCTAATTATTTCACAGACTCTAAACGAAACCGAATCATGATCCAGTTTACCAAATCATCCGATTTTACTAAAGGTGAAATAATTTTCAAACTCCTGTTCGCTGTCCAAATCGAAGGCCACCCGCCAAGAATACCCGTGTAAGCTTATCACTCGCGTGGCAAACAAGTGCCTCATTGAATATCAGAAGCGATAACGCCCTCCACCTTCGACACCGACGCCTCAGTTCCGTTTCCTCCCGCGGCATGCGTGCTCCTTTTCCAGCGACTTCTTTGTTTTTCTCGCCCCGAGATCCGCCGCAAAGGCCGCGTACACACCGTTGAATTAAACGAAACTGAAATTCTAATGAGCCGGATGTTCCAGCGATCTGGTGCACCTGATCTATAATTTCATACCCGCATACGTCCGTGTGCCTGCATGCACCAGGTAGCTCCGCGAGGGAATAAAAAAGCCGCGCGAAAAATAAGAGGAGTGCGCGCAGGTATGCGTGCTATTTGTACCCGGATAAAACTCCATGCCTGGCGAGTCCCCTGGCCGATATCTCGATACTAGCGGTGTTCCGCCGTAGTGTCTGGGAGCAGAGGGGTTGGTACGTGGCCCGAGCTAAATATAGGAAACGAATTCGTGCGACTGTGTAATACCGTGTGTAGAGCACGGTCAAACACATTGTTTGCTGGCAACGCCCACCCATACTGGCTCCAGCTTTTACTGCCCGGCAGTAAAGAACGAAAATTATGATCGGAGCTTGTCACTGCTTCGGGCGTCGAGCAGCTCTCTAAGATCCGCCATCAGACGGCCTATCCCCTAAAGTCGCTCGTTCCTTCGCAATTCTGCGTGTAGACTGTGGGTGCTCAGAGACGTGCCATTACCAATGTAAATGAAGCACATAGAAAAAGTTGCCAAAGAAAGGACCCGCGCGGACCTGCAGGGTTGGTGGTTCCAGTTGAGTTTGTAGATAGGTATATTCCGAGATGCTAGGATTGCTTGGTGTTTTCAGGATCGAAATTTAAAGGCAGCGGGTTAGGGACTAGTGAAAACGATCGGTTAGGGAAACTGAGAAACTGGAGGAGAAAGTCGCGGATTGCCGAGATGCGAGGGCAATTACATTGAGCGATAAAAGTGTTGCTTCGCGCTGTAATTTAGAAATATTTTTACGCCGGTTCCGTTCGGTAGGGAAACGAGAACTGCTGGAACGCAACCGCCACTTCGGAGGGCAATTTGTACGCGAGTTTCCACCGGTGCTCCTGTTTATATTCTACTTTCCACGGGCGAACTGCTGTTGCCGTTCTCCCCCTCCCAGGATTATAAACCAGCGGCGTAAAGAAGCACGATGTGCCGAGAAATCGTATCAAATTTTATACACTCGAACCCTCTACTTGCCACCCAAGTAACTCAATATCACCGTCAATCTGAAACAAGCGTGGGGAGATCAAAGTCCTCTTCAAAATGTCATCGGCAGCTCCTTTAATCGAGCTTAAATCGATCCCACCCTATCATAAACGCGTAACGTGTATTACATCCCGCCGTTAACAGACTAAATGATCACCGAAACGTTAAACCATCCCGGGTCTCCATCAGAACGCGCCCATTTGCATTCGACAATGTCCCAAACCACCCTTTGGCTCCACGTCCCAATGGCGTGTCGAAAACAAGCTAAAAAGCCCACCGAACAAGTCTCCAATTATCCGTCGATTCTTACGGGCCTGGAGAGAAGACAGGAGGGAGTGGGTTCTTTTTAAAGCAGAAAGTTTTGGCGCGAGCGGGAGGACCTATCAGCTTTAGGAAAGTTCTGCGGTGGCTCGTCGCAGGGAACGGTCGTGGAACGTCGACGCGGGTCCTCTCGTCGCCTAATTGAATGGCATTTTATTTAGCACAGTTCCCCGCACTCTGGATAGCCGCCATTTACCTCAATTACGTAATTCACCGTACACAAGCAACCGCGCAGCTACCCACCATGGGGCATCGCATGGTGATGCCCATACCGATGCTGACGGGCGGCTGGTGGTGGTGTTGTGTCGGTGGTGGTCAACTGATGACACGTGTTTGCGCTACCGCCGCCGTGCAATTAGCCCCCCAATGTAATTTCGCGCTGTAAGAGCGTGCCACGCTCTTTTGGCCTAGTGCCGTACCTGAGGGCTCGTCGGTACCCCCTATTTACCAAGAGGGAAGTGATTTTCTTCGGGTGGACGTAGAAAAATTCGATTTTAAGTACTCCACCGGCGGCGCTTCCCCGGCTATTTTTGCATCCTGCTTCTTATCCATCGGCGATACGTATCGTGTCGGGTGGGACTGGTCGTCCTCGAGCCTTTGACCCACTGATAAAAATATTCACCGAGCAATCTCATCTTAGGACTCTCGTAGGACTCTCATCTTTCGGCGAATCCCTCGGGCTTCGATGAACGGCCGGGCACCGTTGTTTACGTGGAAATGATTTTTCCGCGGTCTCTATTGTCTAACGCGGTGTAATTAATCTGACGTGCCTGAACGACCGTATCGGGAATAAATATTCGTGTAATTGAGGCGTCGAGTAGGTGTACGCTTGTGGAACGTGATGTAATGTTAATGAACGGGGTATTATCCGGCAACTGGTATCATTGCAGACGATGTAGCCCTGGCGGTCGAGCCGGTAATTCTTGTTCAGCGACTGATTAGGCGTAATTATCATTCGGCCCAAGAAATGTCCCCGCGTTACTGAGCTGCCGCGACGACAGGCGGTGCCGGTGTACCTGTGTACACACGCTCCTGCTCCTGATCCTTCCACCTGATCCTGCCTCCCACCTAGGCGCTAGGGTAGCGGCGCATAATTTCCCCGCTAATTAAAAATTACACTATTTGTGAATTACGCGGTTGGGTAAATCCACGATCCACCGGTTCCATTACGGTTAAAGGGGGGCAAACAATGCGGCTGCTAGGCGACGATGAAAAAATTACCGAGGGAGAGACTGGAAAAAAAGTCAATTCTGGGAAGACGATTAGGAGCGATCAGATAAGAGGCTGGCAGCTAGATACGTGTCGTTTCCCAGTCGCTCGAAGACTTTCGACTTAATTAGACGTTTCTGTCGCTCTGCGATTTTGTCAGGCTTAATCTCGTCTCGTAACGAGAGCCAATAACTCGCATCCGACCGAACCAACGGCGGGGATAGAGCGGCACAATGTAAAGCCGCTGATGAAATACTTGAAGATGACGCGATACCACGCTGCTTCACGCAGTGGTCGGTTGTAAGGGGCAAGGCGGCAACGTCAGGGAGCTTTCATTGCGCGGAGAGATCGCGAAATTTCATCCCCCGCGGGGACTTGCCAGTTACGAATGAGGTATACGTGGGCACCAGTCACGGCGAATACAGAAGTCATTTGTTCGAGTCATGAGATTGAAGGGGAAGGAGGCGAAATTATTTACATTAAATTAATTGTACTGGAAGACAAAGGTTGCTCGTGGGCGAGCAGCCAGCGACTACGCTTCAGATTATCCAGGAACGGGATCTGATCCTTTCCGCGCCTTCACCTGTCTACCGCGCTGCATTTCCAGATACGATCTGCGAAAAGCCACTGCCACGTTATGAAATTCTCGCCGTGGGTAAATTTTTTCCACCGTCCGCGCTACCGCCCAGCCGATACCCGCGGCGAAATCGTTTCGATAAAGAATTCTATTACCTATAACGTGACTACCGAGGAGATTAGCATCTCTCGATGAAAATTTGGGTCATAACTTGGATACGGTATATCGAGCCTTTTCGCGGTGTGGAATGTGTGGTGTGCTTTGAAAATAATGTGTTGGGTAAAGTGAGAATATTGGGGAAATAATTAGTGGACGTGATCCTGTGGAATTTATGTCGTCCCTTTATCGAATGATCACTTAGAAGGGATTTGCGATGGTTATGTGATTGGAGTGAAAAGTTTATGGGTCGAATCTGCCGGGTGGAAAGCTCCCTCTCGAAATGAAATCCCAGAGATTACTATGGCGACGATGTGTGTGTATACTTGAGAGCGGAAAAACGTGTCGTTGGAGCTGCTCCACCTCCATCTACCAGCGGTCCACTCCTTTCGCGGTGGGTTAATGGGCGGAGCCAAGGACGTCGCCTGTTGCCAAACTGTCACGATGACGTTCCGCTGTCTTTCGACACGATGTATGGCTCTTAATTCCTCATTTAAATGCAAGTGTGTATCAAATAAACGAGACGACTTTTGCATTACAACCTATCAATTAATAATATCGCCATACTGGTGATCCTTAATTCTCGGACGTGCCATAACCGTCCCTCGAGATTCAGCGATAATCAGCCGTCCGGAATTACATTCAGCCTGAATTCTATTAAAGAACAATGAAAATGAGCGACCTGGTTGCAGGAATCACGGGAGAAGAAACCCCCACCAATTGGAGCAGGTCCAATTCTATGAAGAGTACAAGCAAGGAAACAGAAGCCCATAGGACATCCAACCGTCCGCTTAGCAGAATCCACTTGCCTCCCAGATGTCACCGAGCCCTGAACCCTCGATTCCCGCCGAATTCGCGGTCGATAGAGGACAGGGAGCCCCGTCGCAGCCCCGATACTCGACGCTCCGTGCATACCAGCAACCCTCGGCGAGCGTGATCTCTGAGTTTCTTCGCGAGCCATACCCCCGACGGAGTCTGTCAGGAGTAGTGGCGGCGTAGTGCGCGCACGACGAACGAAAAGGGTCCCCGGACAGGTAGAGAGAACACCTCTGCGAAGGAAGGTGCCCCGAGGGCGTCGGGAGAATGTGGTCGTGGCCAGAATCGGTACCCGCCCACTCGGACACCATAATGGCCTCCGCGCAGTCAATCAGCTGGCTCAACGTCACTGGCCCGGAGTGGGGCGAAGCCCGCAGCGCCAATGAGAGGGCGCAGTAACGGCTGTTGAGGGCGTGTCCTTGAGTGGCGCCGCAACGGCGACTTTCTGAAACTGTGCACCGGGCTCCGGGGAGAGGCTCGGGCTTCATTATGTATCATTATACCGGTCCGCGCCGCGCGGTGTGCACTGCAGTTACTGGGCCAGGCGCGCGTGTGTGCTTTTCTCTCTTCTTCGTGGTCGTCGTCGTCGTCGTCGTCGTCTTCTTCTTCTTCTTCTTCCTCCCTACGCTGGCCGGCGAATCGTCGTGACCGTTCACGTCGGCACCACGTCCACCGCCACGGGAGATGCTGCACGGCAAATAATCACGGCGACGCGCGTGGAAAAGGCACTTGCTGGCTGCTGAGCGAGCGTGCGCGCGCGCGCGTACGCGTGTCTGTCATACCGGCGGCGTTACAATTAAATCACGGCTACGCAGTTCGCGTGAGTGTTGCTGTCACGGACCAGTTGGGGGATCGTGCAGATTATCGGTTCCCGTCGGGGAAGCTGGACGAAACCGACCTCCCCGCCCGTGGGACACGTCGGCCGACGTTGGTCCCGCTCGCGTGTATTCGATCGGTGCCGCGACGTAGCCAGTAGTGCGCATCCGTCGTTGGAACGTAACCGCGCGGAGGCATCATCGGTGACCGAGGAGCCAGTGGAAACGCGGCCCGTCGCGGAGTGAAACGAACCAGTATGTGGATGGACAGCTCGCGTCGATACGGGGATCGCGACGCTCCGAGCAGATAACGGAGCTGGCGCGTACGATGGCCGTATAGTGACGTACGATACTACTTGTGCACGACTCCTCGCGCCTGGAGATAGAAACACGATCACTGGATTGCGCTCCGTCGCAGCGGGTTACGTGGGTGAAGTGGTTAGTGGTCCGATGATAGCCGAGCCAACCTCAAACTCTATGGGATTGAATTCAGGAATAGTGAATACGTGACCGTGAGAAGAACGATTGAACTGTTCTCCAGTGACTATCTGAGCATCGTCTTGTTTGTTAACGTGACAGTGAAGCTTAGTTTAATCGAAGCTACTCCGCCTGTAGTCGACACTCTGATCCCTCTCATCCACCTCGACAGCAAGGATCAATCTTGACAGAGAGGAGCCCCAGCCACCCATCCGGAACAAATGTCGACTCTTATCATCGCCGAGATAAGACCGTCCTCCTAATCCCCATCAGCGGTCGACGGGCGTGAAATAGAGGCCCCAAGATTCGGGCCCCGTACGGTGTTCGCGCGACGGCGGCGGCGACGACGTCGTCGGCGAGTTTGTCCGCGAGAACCGTAGGCTGTGGCGGCGGCATCGACGTCGCGACTAAGGTGGAGCGTCCGGGCAGCACGACGACGCTCAACTTCACGGACCTGGGGAGCCCATTCGGGGCGGGCGACCCCTGTCCGTCTAGTACCCCGACCCCGAACAGCATGTCGGGAGGCGGTGGACCGTCTGGCGGAGGTGGTGGCGGCGGCGGCGGCGGTGCAGGTGCTGGAGGCGGTGGTTCTGACATGGAGCAGCACCTTCACCACCCGGGTCTCGGGTCGGTGACACCGGGGCCGCCCGGTGGCAACGGTGGCGACAGTACAACATCCAGCACCCCGGTCTCGCAAAGTGGCAAGTCTGCGTTCATAGAGCTGCAGCACAACAACCTTTACAACCCCGCCAGCCTGCGTGGCGGTTATCCCGGAGGACACAATGTGCCCAGTGCCCATCAGTTCTCGCACCAAGTGAGCGCGCTGGGACATCAGACCAGCGGGCCAGGCAGCGGGAACCAGCAGCACGCGGATGCAGGATTCCCCAGTCCTAGGTCCGCTCTAGCCGGATATCCGTTCGCGCCCATGCACCAGCACAACGCCTACGGATATCACCTGGGATCGTACGCGCCCCAGTGCCCCTCGCCGCCCAAGGACGGTGAGTACCCCAACTGTATGTATTCGCAGCCTTTTTTATTCCTACTTTTATAATAGAGATAGTTAACCTAGATCGGTCGTCCTTGTTCCTGGAAATCGCTAGATCACCGTTTCCGGTCGACCAACTTCCACGTCGCTCGCCAACGGTCGATCGTTTTCGCGTTCTTCGTATGCCCGAGAGAAGGGCACCGAGAAGTTCGGTGTACACCGTTTTCGCGTGAGTGGAGGCAGGGTTGAGTGATTTCACGGGACGAGGAGCCGTTGAAGGGTCTATGGTGAAGCTCGGTGTACCGTTTTCTGTTTGACCCGCCATGAGTTGGTCGGATTCTTCACTATGTATTCGACCTTCTCGCTCGAATTCGTCTACCAGTGTTCTCCTGAATTTAGCTCGATCCATTCACCGTAGACTCTTCAAAGTATATGTTTAAAATAATCGTACGAGCCGAAGGAAAGCTGAGAAACCATCGTGCTGGCACTTGCTATCGACGTCAGTGATTAGTAGAATTTACCAGAAACTGTTGCATAATGATTATCCCCGAAATTCATAGATTAAACACAGGAATCTTCAAAAGTATCTTCCCACCTTCAATTCATTAAATAAGAAAGCAGCTCAATCGAGTGTCAAATGTTATCATCCGCCACTCAATTTTGCGATACACAATCGACCACTATTCTATCTGAGCGCGTCAGCGGTCGCGCAAAAAGGCAGCTCCCTGTATTTTCTAAGACCGTCAGTCCCCTATCACCCTGATCGACTAGAGACTCTCGAGTGGTCTCCCTTTCGCGGAGTCACCCATCGAGAGCGCATTATTCGCGCGCGAGCGCGTCACCGTGAGGCGCCAAGCGGTGAGCCATCCTCTTCGTCGATTCCGTCGCGGCTGCTCGCAGCACGGACGCGGCACCGCCTGGAAAAAAGAAACGAAAACGGAAGAGAGAATCTGGAGTAGCAGGTAGCGGTCGGTCGACGGCCTGCCTCTGGACGGGGCACAATAACGCCGAGAAGCGGAATAAGATATACGACTAGGAAAGAGAATCCTCTTGGGACCCGAAAAAGTCCCGCAAAGCGGCTAACGAACGAAACAAAAAGCCCCGGGCTGCTGAATGGGAATAGTCGCGGGCCTCTTATGCCCCCCGAAAGGCGCTCCCAGACGTTCAGGCTGCCAGACTCACGGCTGTTCGCCTTTCCTCTCGCGCCCACCTTCCGCTGGCACCCATGGAGTCACATCAGCGCGACGCAATCGCGACTCTTCTTCCACGCGTGAAATCGCGAAGTCAGCTAATTACGCGTCTGGTTACTAGACACTTTTGCCACTCGTTGAACTTCTCAGCCTCGCATTGCGAGTAACGTTCCCTCTGCGGATCGTGTTTCGTCCACGGCGACCTTAGCCGTGCCGCGTTAGACAAAAAGGAAGACATGGGTCTTATTAAAATCAGTGATTCGAACGTTTCCTCCCGACATCTCGTCTCCATCGTGCGCTCTCGACGTGCACGGCTTCCTCGATGAAGCCGTCAGCCTCGAATCGACGGCTGCGGGCAACAGTACACGCGTCTGTAGAGGGCGCAGTATCGCGACACGGAAAACCAACCAGTGAATTCTAGAGTTAATTGCGGGAGGAATTTACACGGTCGTAGGTATCGAGGAGCACGGGATTAGACCCCGCGCAGTCTGACGGAAGCCTGGCAGTCTCCCGCGAACCCTTAACGTCGTAAATTAATAATGGCCAGAATTCCTCTTCCGTTCCACCTGTTTCTCGCCCCCCCCCCCCCGAACGTACCAGGGAACCGCTCTGCATTATGTAAGCCACGGACAGACTCGCTCCAAGGGTTGGAAGCATCCCTCGCTCACGCCGAGCCGCGGGAGCATCGGTTATAGGCAGCCTTGAACCGGCGAACTTGACGAAATTGCTAGGAAGGAGAATGAATTTCAGTTGGAAAGGGTTCGTCTCTCTTAAGGTGGAATCAGATCGGCGATTCATGCGCAAAGCTCGATTTCACCTTTAGTTGTTCGCGATCCGAGTTTCCTCCTCCGTTTCTGGGAGAAATCTCGTAAACATTGGCTTGCACCCTCGGCAATTTTTTTCTCCTCCCAGCTTTGCGTACAATTGCACGGTGGATCCGATAAGTTGCGAGCCCACGATCATCGCGAATATCATATGCGTCATTGCGGGCTCGAAGGGTTGCTCGATATCGCGATGAACGCGTCGTGAGCGCGTCCTCCATCTAAGGGTACGTTCGCGGGGTGAGATTATAGGTCATTTTTTGTCGTTAGGCATAACAATTTCTGCGTGCTTCGGTTTTCATAAATCATTAGGCGAACCGTGACCAGTTGTTTTCGCGTAATAATGCCGCGCAAAAACTAACCGGATTAGGAGAAAATTTTGCTCGAGGGTGCTGTCGGTTTGTACGCGTGTCCAGGTGAAACGCAACGCGCGTCATTGTGTCGTAACGCGATGCGATTGCTCCGATCGCAGTGATTACGATACCGAACGATCGTTCATCGACGAGCGGCCACGTGCTGCGGCATCGTTATTTATTGCTCGGGATTCTCACCCGTCGTTAGATCGCTATGCTTTCTATTCGCCAGAGTTTTTTCGCCGCTCCAACGATGACAGAGATGTTTTCCGCGTCACGCAAGTATTCCGTGGTAGACTCGTTGATAGACGATTTCGTTCATTACGACTCGAAATAAACGGATTTATCCACGCGCAATCGCTGTATCGTTGATAATTCAATGTTGCGGGCAGCTCGTTTAAGAGAATTTTAGCATGGGAAGGATCGTTTCGACACACCTACGCTCGATGCTGGTCTTCCTGAGTGACATTAACACGCTGATGAACACGATTGAATTAATTAAATAATAAATATCGTTTTAGAATCGCGATCGAGCTAATTACCAGGGGGCACGCTATTGTTTGTGCATCCTCCTCGGGCCATGGGTGGCCACTGTGTTTTATTCCTATGAAACACGGCGTACAGATTCTTCGATATGCGAAAATTAATGTGGTTATGATTAAATTATAATTACTACGTGTCACTAGCATTACGGCTACTTTCATAAAGAATTTACAATTACCACCATGCAAATTCTACCACTAATCGAATAACGTTTCAGTCTTTTATTCCATACAACCATCAACATAAATCTCGCTTCATCCAGCATTCAATGCTCCCCTATCAAACTTCTCCTCGCTAATGAAGTCCCTCGAGACCTGCCTCTCCCCATTACACACTCCTATAGACACCGGACGAAATTCACCACACTACTTCACACTCGACTCTAAGCGCAAACAGAACGGTTCCCTCAGGTGGGTAGCCACGTATCGGCCAATCTTTATCGCCGCGACAAATGAACCCCCTCGTTGTCTCGTGATCGACGCGAAGTATCCCCGATATTTCGAGGAGCAAGCCTGCAGAACCAGAATCCAATTAGCGTGGGTGCCTCGTACCTTCACCGAGTTCTACATTAGTCACCGACCTGCCCTTTGGTCGACGGGCGAAATTAATCCGGAACGGTTCAAAGACAATGCGCCCCGTCGAGGCCCGGGTCAGGGTGATGGATTAGGTATTAAACGGTTGTTTTCACAAGGATTAGGAGCGGCGACCTGGAACACGCCAAGATCGCCCAGATCTCTACGGGGGGAGGCTGGACCTCTCGGCCGATGGTGGCGACGATGACGGGCTGCTGGCCGGAGGATTTGCGCGGAAGTCGTGTTTTCTCTAGCATAGATACATCCGCAGATATCGTGATGGCTGCCACTCAACCGGATCCTGGGAATTCGTCCGTCCCCCCAGCTGACAATGAGAGAACTAGGGTTCGAGCGGTCGTCACGCAAAGTGCACCGTGCAACGGTCGTCGTTCGGCCACGACGATCGACGATAAACTATTCGCTTGACTCTCGCGTTTTTCCCTCGTCCTCGAAGAATCGTTTCTTTTTCTATCGCGGAATTCCTGTCCTTGTGCTTGCAGGAGGTACGGAGCTCGCCGCAAGAATGCCTTTTCCCTTCGTCGAGCCGGGTTCATGTCTGAAATTAGGGTTTCCCTTGGATCGAACGCGTATTAATTACCAGACCCGTGGAGTTTCACGATGGCCGCGGATGTAGGTCAATAAATTGCTACCCCCGGGGGGACCGATTATCCCCGCGAGTAATCAGCGTGCCACGGCGATCGCGTACACGCGCGGATCGCGCGACTTCGGGCGCAAGAGGAGCGCAGAACGCACCGTGGCTCGCAAATGACCCGTGTGAATTACGCCAAAGTAGTAGTTCCAGGCGGTTTTCAGCGGCTGCTTTGCATACCGGTGGCCGCGTTAACGACTATAACCTTTCGCGGCGCGGACGGTGGCGAGGAAAAATGTATCGTAAAAACGTAGCGCCTTCTCCGCGGCGATTTTTCCTCGCCGGGAGAGGCTTAGAAGGTTTATGGACTCCTCTGACGATGGACGTTGCATCAGAGGCCGTGATTAACGGGCTTAGTCTGCTCGTAATCAATGGCAGCGTGGCGGTAAACTCATTGTATCCAGCGTGATTCGTGATAAGAGGGCAATTCGTGTCAATCTAACGTCCCGCGTTTCTTCGCCGTCCCTTTCTTCGCGATTTATACGCCACGGCAATCATTTCGCGTCCACGCTGGCACGCGCGCCGTTTTTCTTTCCCAGTAATTGTCGGGAAAAATTGATCGCTGATTAACTTCATTCAGAGCGCAGATAAGTGAATATTCTCCTCTGCCACGTTCCCGGGAAATGATCAAGTGAATTTTCGACCATGCCTGATACGCGAGCGCGATATTCGGCGCTCCTCGCTGGTAGCCGTTCCAGTGGGTATCACAAATGCCCAGCTTGCCTTTGGCGAGATATTAAAATGTGCTCCGATAACGGAATAACTCGCCCCGCTTTTCAATTAGCTCCCCTTGCAGTTACCTGATCCGCGGCGAAGATTACTTTTAATTTCAGAATGTTTCTTTTAATCTGCAAACGGAACACTTGCCGTTCTCCCGTTGATAGCGAACGGGTACACCGCTTATCCGCCATCGGCCAAGTATTAAACACCTCTCGCAGATAACGCAATACGCTTTCCATTGCTCCAAACTGCGAAGCTATCCAGTGAACCCCCTGGGAATGAATTACTTATTCGTTCAGCGTATTGCTTTTAATCTCCAAGCGATATATTCGCTGTTTCTCATCAATAGTCAACGAACGGACATCAATCGTTCCCCTTCTTAGTCTCGGCCAGCCATTAGAGTACGTTTAGATAGCCCGAACGCCCGCTATCCTAGTTACGACGACTGGTGACATCACACAGAAACGTCAACGATGCACCAAATAACATTTATCGCACCCACCTGACGGGGAATAGCGTCTAAATGCAGAAACGAATGCCTGGCTAATCGCGGAAGGTAGTACAGTGTGTCTCAGAACTGATAGGTAGAAGCTAAATGTTTTTCACGTAGATATTCCTTATGCCCACGCGTAAAGTTAATGCAGCAACTGCAGGTGATAACTGAGGAAAATCACTGTGGATAAGAAAAACAATTAAAACTGTCGATTTATGATGACTTGGACACGCTGCCTTCACTCCAGCTGAATACTAGCAGTCTTTTAATTGATAGAACTGGTCCATGGCAAGACACACTCATTTCGAGGAAGCAGAGATAAATAAGGAAAATTACGGCTGATCAGAAAAACTACAAGAAATGTGGTTTTACGATCTTGTAGATACGCCTCGATTTCTTATGACAGCTATTACTTGATAAAAGTGATGAATAAGAAGACATATTTGTATAAAGTATCTTGACATGCTAAAATCTTTATCCCCCTATCAAGAATTAACTTAAGAAACTGAGTACTTTAATACTTTTTAAGACAACAGAAACCCCATCTTAATAAATAAAACAGAAAGTTTATACGTTTGTGTGTTTATATGTCGCGTAAAAAGTTTCGAATAATAAAGGACTTCTTGGATCAAGGAATGTGCCTCAGCTCATTATGCCTGGCTAATTCAAATGAATGTAATTATTTTCACAAAAAAAAACGAAAAAAATTCCCTTTTTACAAATTCAGAATCTAAATTCCGGGCGAAGGCGGGTAGTAAAGTTAGTAATCTCATAAAAGTACCTAAGTCCTCTGATAGCAACACAATAAACACAACATGAAGAAATCATTTCTACACTTTCTGTCAATCGTAAATTGACTCTTTTCTAAATGCTATTAACCACTTAATAAATTATGAAATTTTTCCATCAAAATTAATAATGGCTGAAACCCTCCTCGATGAAGAGGAGCGAAGCATTGCGACAGACGAAAGGCGCGCGATGCAGGTTCGAGGTTCACGGGGGCCGTTTTATCGTGTGTTTTTGCGTGTAATCGAAATCTCGGTGTCGGTTCGCGATCGATCTTGAAACTCGTTGATCCACGGTTCAGGCACACACGCCCCCGTGGCGGTGACACGGCCGGCAATAAATCATGAGAGAATCATACCGCGTGTGTACGCGCGTATGCATGTCCGGCCCGCTCACCATAAATTACGTTAATTAATAGTCACGCTTATTATCACACAGGGAAAGGTTCCGCGGGCGGGTAGTCCGGTGTTACGTTACGTTACGCTGCGGATAATTCCCGAGTTTCGTCGCCGGCAACAACTCACTCCGCGATCCACCGGGCGGATTTCCCTGGCGTTTTCCTTGAAAAAATAACAGCCGGGCCCGGCCAGCTTCTATGGAAATGACAAGGCAGAAGACTGTTTGGATTCCTAAATGACTGTGTTACGTTCAAGGATTCACACCGCGCCGCATTACGCTACATTGTAATTAGGGTATAAACATAATGGCGCGATCGTACGAAGCGATAGCGTTCACCCGTGGCCGGCGCGATGCGTTTATTTAGTCAGCGCGTAATTATTTTAAGATTAATTTATAACAATTTCTTCCCTAATTAATTACACCGCGGTTAGCACTTCGATATTGTTCGCCGCGATAGCGATCCGGTGGAGAGTTAATCGAGATTAATGATGATTTATCGCGGCCGCTTCATCACGCCGGACCCTCCGTCGCTGGATTCAATAACTTAATTTTTTCTGAAAATATTCGGATACTTTTCTGTGTGACAGCAAGCTCACGCATTAATGAGATTCTCGATCGCTCCTTTCAAATTCAGAATTATTCCTACCGCGCGTTGCAACGTATACTTTGCACCCCCTTCTTCAATTCTACCCGAGAATATACCAACCCTTCGCGCGCTTATAGAAAGAAGAAGTAGGTATTTTCCATACTACTAGCTCGTAACAAAGACGCAAGAAAAGAGTTCCCCTCGCGTAGGTACTCCGGCAATAGCGTCCACTTATTCCAGCACGAAAACTGACAGTATTCTCCTGCATGACTCGCAGCGCACTAAAAAGCAACGTATCCACCCCTTTTTATTTCTTCTACTGTCACGTCTCCCCCCTCCCCCTGGTTCGATCGCGGCGGCATTCAGGTTTCTGTTGAATTTCTCTTTAGTTCGTACACCACCGATGACGAGGACTCTGAAAGTTGATGTTAGGGTGGTGCATGTTCGCAGACCTCTCGCCATTGGGCGACAAGGGTGGCAGCCTCGTGGACGAGCTCGGCGGCGGTGGCGGCGGCTCCCTGAGGAACGGCAAGGGCAAGAAGATGAGGAAACCGCGGACGATCTACAGCAGCCTGCAGTTGCAGCAGCTCAACAGGCGGTTCCAAAGGACGCAGTACCTCGCGCTACCTGAGAGAGCGGAGCTCGCGGCGAGCCTTGGCCTGACGCAAACGCAGGTCAGTCTTCTTTTATTTCTTTCTCGCTATTCCGTGATCGATTCTCCCGCGGAAGCGGGCGTCCTCCCGCCCCGCCGCACGCCCCGGATGGTGTTCTCACGCGCGGCGAAATTTATGTGCGCGATCGTTGCTCGAACGATGGACTCTGAGAGTCGTCACGCGAATCACCGCGGGCACTGTCGTTCCGTGACTTCTTCTGGTGTTTATTCCACTTCCAACGTTATCTAGGTAATTAAGCGTTGTTTGGATGAAAATTTTATGCGGTTGGCGTTAGCGTATCGCATTGTAGAAAAATTCCACCGGCCGAGTAAGAATCCCATGTGTTTCCCCTCCGATACTGATCTGCTTTTGCTGGATGCTAATGCGTGGATACTGTTATATATAATACTATCATCCTGCTAGGGGAAGTTGAAATTCAAGGGTGACTCGAGGGCGAGTCTCCAATACGCAATGTCGTGAATTTTGCCGAGTAATTTGTCGCAGGGCAATGCCTTGCAATTTCACTCCTTTCTGTACCATGAAAGTCCTCGACTTCCAATTGACTTACGTCGACGGCGCCTGCAAAGGATGGTTACGCGATATTTGTGAGACGCTTCGCGGAATATCCACGTGTCTCGCGTTCACCCCTTGGGTCCACGGGGTGTCCTGTTGCACAGGACAGTCCAGGGTAACAGGATCCCCGGTGGACCGCATCTGTCAGCATTATCGGCACAAATGACTTTACTAAATCACCGATCCGCCACGCCCTGGACATCGGGGATAGGGTTGCCGCGGTGTCCAGTGCTGCCAAGGGAGGGAGGGGTACTATGGGAAAAGGCTAACGAGACGGTCATAAATATTCCCGCGGACGTACGGTCGGCGCGGACTTTTTCAGCTTTTCATCGGCGCATCGGAAGACTTTCCGCTAATTATCCACGGCGGTGGTTTCCAATTAACGATTTATTAGGACGGTCGCGCGGGGGATGGAGCGGTGGTCAAAAGCTAATTGGAGCCGGTCTTCTCGGGGCCCATGAATTTCTCGCGGATAGTCCCACGGTTTCCAATTAACGATTTATTAGACGGTAATCGTGCCTCCGGGCTAATTGGAGCGAACCTCTCCGTTGCCGCGAAAGCTCGCGCGTTGACGATTTATCGAAGGGGGCTTCGGATCGCGATCGGAGGGTCCAATTACGCATTCACGCGTCTTATTCAATTATTCCATCCTGACGCCTCGCGAAATCTCTTACCAGCTACGATCTTTGCCAGAGATATACTGCTCGAACTAGATACATTGACAGGGGTACAAGATACTGGAGAGCGTTATGCTTCTTATCTGCGAAATTACATGAAACATGGATAAAGCTACGCATATCGCTTAATATTAATCTGCGATATCATTGGATCAAACTGATTTATTGTAGATACGCTAATCACTATGCAATCTTGTTCACCATATTTCTGCCCAACATAGTTTGCTCCGTAGATTAATACAAGTATGGCGAACAGAATATTACTGACCTAACAGCGCTTCACTAGAACTGTGGTTAAAGTTGGCAAGATTAATATCTAATATTATAATTGAAGAGTATCAACCGTGGATAGCGATTTTATTAGCGGTGAAAAAATTAGGACGATTGATTTACCCGTTCAGGACCCCTGAATCCCAAACACGTGAAAAGGCTAAAGGTTTTCTCACAGGTAAGCGCGCCGTGATACGTAACTGCGTATCGCGTAATCACGGGATAACTGGCTGTCGTGGCTTGTTGATGTCGTTGCAGGGGGTCCCGGACCGGATAATTTCATTAGTCCGAGCACCGCGGGAGCTGGCCCTCTCTCTTCCCCATTGAGGGAACCGAGCGAGCGACGCAAGCTGATGAGCAATCGCGGCGCACCGCGTCAGGTTGTTTGCAAAATAACGTCTAATAAAGCGTTTTGTCGTTAATTTTCAATGGACCGCATTGAACAACCGCGATATATATTCTCTCCAGTCAGATACAGTCTGTAACTCTTATTACCCCTAGTGGGATAACCGGGGCCTCAGCAATTCCAAATAATATGAAATTTCTAGCTTGTTTACAATATGTATGTGTATGTACTTAGCTTCGACGAAATCAATTATGAAATGAATTATTGTATTACCGTTCACTGAAGCGTGCCCTCTAAAACGAATACCTACACATCCTCATTAATTAGACGAAGGAATGGAGTGCTTTACTGTAACCATTACTCCCTATTAAACTGAAGAATACTACTTCTTGTAAATCATTTACTTTGATGCTACCAGTCCTAAGTTAACCCCGATGCGTCCAAAACGCCTAGCTTCCCCATCCTCAGTAGTCGAACCCAGCATAAGTTCGGCCAGGGGTTAAGCAACGGTTATGTTACATCGCTACGTTGCCACCACGGGGGTGTAGTTTCCATGCTGCGTCTCCCAAGCTTCTGCCTCTTACCGCGTCGGGTCCAATGCAATTCTCGGCGTGCAGGAAAGCTCGCAGGCATCGTTGCGCCGCGGCGAGCGGCCAGCGGCCGGTGCATCTCTTCGGGGTGCACCGTGCATAATCCGTAATCGGCCAATCAAGGCGTTCGAGCAAGCGCCTCTGCCTGCACTGTTGGCCCAGCTACCGTCGCATCGGGTTTCTTGTCATCGCCAGCAACATGGCGCCTACAGCCTTCTTGACTCTTCCATCTTCCCTCTGGTCTCCTCCCTCCCGCCTCGTCAGCTCCTCTCCCGTCGTCCCTCGCGGCGCTCGTCTTCTTTACCGGCGGCCTCACCCTCCCTTGCCCACCTCACCCCCTTTCGCGGACTTGCGCTTGGCCAGGGAAAACGACGACGACGAGGGAAGAGGGAAGGGGGGGGGGGGCGGCCGGGGCGGGAGAGGGCCGAGAAGTGAGGCCGTGCGCATCTCTTTTTCTTCGGGGGCTTCAATTTGAGGACGTGGTAGCGCGCGTTCGTGCCGCCGCCGCCGCCGCCGCGACGGTGAGCGCGAAGATGGAAGGAGATGGCAGCAGGCAAGAAAGACGGCGGGGCGTACTTGTACACGCGAACTTGTGCACACCGTCACGACACCGTTTCAACGTGTACGTGCAAACGGTGGATAGAGGCACACGTAGACAACCGGCTACATAGGTACCAACACGGACGTCTGCGTTCCTGCCACGTACCTTGGGCGTGGTGGTTCCTTTTTCTTCGTCTTCTTCGCCGACCAACGTGGCCGATCTCTCCTCATTGGCCCCGGGAATGCCAACGCGTCGAAACGAGATTCGAAAGTCGCGCAGGAGGGAAGAGGCACGCCGAGTGAATTCGAAATCCCGAATGTTCGGTGAACGATGGGGGAGGGGGGGGGGGGGTCGAAAGCGTCGCTCCTCCCGGCCAGGGTGAGCACTCTTTAGTGGCGTCCGCGGCTGGGAACCCAACGAAAAACCCGCCGGGATCCAGCGCGACACGGTATTTATTATTGAGGAGAAAGAAAGGCCTGCACTCGGTCTTTCTATCCCGTATCCGTCACTGGGAAACGATCGAAACCACTACCCCCTACCGCATCGATCAGTTAACTCCTACGCGACGGGAATAAGATAATGCTGTCACTCAACCGTGCGACATATAAAGTCGATCGATCCCCCCGTGACGCCTTTCGTTGCACTTCGCGTGTTGATACACACGGGCTTCCAGGATTCTCTGGAGATTCTCATATTTTTCTAAGCTCGTTTATGTTTTCCGCCAATTGATTGAATTCAAATGAGCGGCAATTGATCCAAATTACAAGTGACATAAAGTCAAGCAGAACAGTAGTTCGTACCCGGCTGGCATTCAACGTTTCTTCCACGTTTTCCCTATTGACGATCAATGCACTGACGTCAAGCCTGAGAACTCTGCACCAAGTGACACGAGCAAACCGGAGCGGGAACATTGTCTCCTTTACCCAGACATCTTCCTCGTCTCTCGAACGTAGCTAATAAGCGGCTCCTATCAAGCAGGAATCGCGATCAAGGTCCCGTTGACGAGGCACGCGATGCACCGCGGTCGATTCACGGAAAAATCGACCGGCCTCGTCGAAAATACCGTAGGATTAACGCGTAGATACCTAATGCAATCATGAATGAACCTAAATGCAGGCGTGCGCAGTTCTAACCGAATATCCACGCGTAAACGGCGCAGAGGAGGGTGGCGAGAAAGGGATAAGGAGCAAAGTCACAGTTGGGAACTCCGCGATCCATGGAGCAATCCGGCGATAGAGAAAGAAATGAATTAGTCTAGATAACCCAGCTCCTCCCAAGACTGCTCTATCTCGGCTCGATCTCGCTGTTTGCGTCGTGGACCGATGCAAAAACAGGGCAGAAAAAAAATTACATCGACTGCACGCTCTTTTTCCCTTTTCCCCGGCCGCCAGCTACGTAACACCGGATCACTTGCGAAACGGTGTGTCGCGGCAGACGTCGATCCGCGGGTACCTACTATAGAACCACGGCCCTGCGTCCCTCTACCCCGTGTCTCCACCTTTCCCTCGCTTTCCGCTCATTTATCTGTGTCCATTTATCTGCCTATCACTGGCGTCGCCGTGCGCAGTGCACAGGCCGCCAGTGCTACTTCACCGTGCCTTTCGTCCCACTATCGGACCAGATACTGGCTAGATAACGGGCGCAGTTTCTCGCCGCGGCAACAATGAATCGGCTAATTAATGGCCTCATGTATCGTGGTCACGTAGAGTATTGCGTAGAAAAAAATATGCTAGCGCTGGGATAGTAGATGCTGAGGATAGAGGGTCTTCCTGTTACGATGCTTAGATTACGTCAGTTTAGAAATGGGCAACAGGGGGATGAAGAACGGGCAGAATATACGAGTAGCTTGGTCTGAAACGTAGATAGGCTTCTCGAAAATTGTGCAGCTTCTGATATCACTTCATACAGCTTGCTCCGCTCGGCGAGTCTTCAGAAATCACCCTCGGTTATTGTTGCTCGTGGAACAGTGAGTTCTATACTCATGTCACAGCCAATCTAAAAGCCGAGTTAAGTGACATTTATCGACTACAGACGCTACAAACTTGCAAGGCTCAAAACTGGCTGTGTTATTAACTCGCTTCAGCTGGGAGCTCACCCTTCCACAGGCAATGAGGTCTTCTAGGCAGTAAATAGGGTGGTGCACAGGTAACGAGGGAACGAAGTATAGTGTCGTGTGCAGATGCGCTCGAGAGTACGAACTTCGCAAGGGTGTGAATTTTTCATTCGATCCGGAGATAGTATTCCAGCGTTTCCTCCCTCCACCGCTATCAGATTCTACGTGGATTCGACGTGGCGTTCCGTGGCTGAGGCACTTCGCCGTCGGTGCTGGTTTTGTAGGTTAGATGTATTAGATAATGGGCCTGGTCTCCAGTCGCGGAACAATGGCTCGAATATAATTGATGATTCTGGTGGACGGAGTTGCTGTATGAATCATTTGGCGAACGCCATTCGTTCGTGGCTGGGTTAGGCGACGGCCGCGTGAAAGCGGTGCGCCAAGTTCGACGCGAATGTCAGTCGCATTGTTTCAGGTACTAATGTCGCGTTAATACTGTGCTCGATTTCTTCCGCGCGATGGCAGTAATTAGTATGCACTGATCCTGCAGAAGAACTCTAGCACTCATAGACTACGCGTCTGGGGAAGTAGAGTGGTTGCTGGTTGCTAGAAGAATACTTAGAGGGTTCAACAGATTGAGAACGATTTGTAGAACGATTGAGCAGTAACTTTGAGTTCACTAATTATGGGGTATCCCTACATTGACGGACGAAAAACCATGCGAAATTTGGGAATTTTTTAAAACAAAACCATTAAATATATTTAAGTACTCACAGCTTTGTGGCTTTATTTGTCAATCTTTAGAGAATATGAAAAAAACAATTTGTATGCAAAAATAGTGGTTATATCCGGAGTTATAGTGAAATAGAAAATTTAAAAATTTGTGTAATCTGTATTAGTGTGGCTATCGTCTGAACTAAATTAAATGAGAAATACTGAAAGATAAAAAAAATGGCAGCGTCTAAAACAGACACCGATTTCTGCAAAAAATTCGCTGGCTTTTTAAGTCGCAAAAGTGTAATTTTGCAAGAACCGACTTAGTTTTAGTAACTACGAGAATGGGACATCTACTGAAGATATATACCAAGTTTGAAGTAAATTGGGTGATCGGTTTTTGAGATATTATGCTAACCAATTCGAAAAACATCGTTTTGAGAAAAACGCGTTTAAAGTTTTAGATACCATTTTTTTTAAATACTTTTTTTAAATGTTGCCTAAACGTGTACAAATATAGGCATAAAGTTTTCAATTAATATAATTTGGGTGATTCTCTTAAAAAAGATCCCAAATATCGTGCTCCTTTTCAGGCCGACAAAGTAGGGAGACCCCTTAATCTAGCATTGATGGGACCACTCACAAATCAGAGTACATACGTGTGATTCATTCAGAGAACTCTGCTTACTTCCGAGTATCCACCATTGCAGTTAGCTGAGGATTCTGAAAACCCACTTGCAACGAAATACTTATCAAGTTTTCTGAGTCTTCGAACAACCAATGGAACACAATTCAAAATCTAAAACTATCTAAAACATCGCCATCACCCAGAAATCCCCAACATCGTCAGCTGCAATCCTCAAGGCACCAACTTCAATATCCCAAAAACAGTATTGCCTGTGCACAACTGCAAGCGATCGCTTGAAAGCCACATCGAAGAGTCCTCGATATAGAGTAGACTTCCATTGGCTGCCAAAGTAGAGCGATTAGCCGGTTCTTCTTTACTCTTCCAACAAAAGCAACCTTTCTCCTTTCTCCGTCCACCTCTCTCTTTCTCAAACTCCCGCCTATTCTTCCTCTCCTTCCTATTCTCTAGCCAACTAACCAGCATTAAACCAGCTTATCGCGCTATTATCTCATCGACGCTTTAGCTGGTTCGTGCGTGTCAAGATAGGGGTGTGTCCAAGCGGGGCGCGCGACCAACTTCGCGTCCTGTCCCTGCGCGTCCAACACACGTACAGTACACCACGTTCGTTACCAGGCTCGTCCACATAATATCGACGCGTACAACGGAACTAATAGAGGTTCGACCGCCATGTCGTTATCGGTTGGTATCTGTCGGTCGACGTCCATCGGCTACAAAAATGGGAATGTTCCGCGGCGGAGGCACGCGATCCGCCGCATGGCACGGCTTATTATTCCATGGACGACGCTCGAGCGCGCCCACGCAGCTATCCTCGTGTATTTTCGTGCGTCCAGCGTGGATCCACGTAAGCAGTACAACGATATTATTATTTAATTCAATTTTATCCGAGGCGTGCCGGGCTCCTCGAGCTCGTTAACCTTTCGACACACATAAGACGGCAGATGGTCCTGGAAACGGCATTTCCAATCCCGTTTCTGGGTGAGCGGATCCTGCAGGCGTGTATCGGTAGGGTCTATGGCGAACAAAGTACACTAAGGGCTGGATAACTTGATGTTTTTATAGAACAGCAGTGGAAACCGTGGTGAACTTCAAATTGCTGCGTTGGCACCCTTGAATCGCCGTGTAACTCTAACGTTTCCTTCTCCTCGTTTACGTTGTTTTATTGTGTCACGCCCGACGACAGCTTCGTTCATGGCAAAACTTTCCACAGGATTCGACGAAAGTCGTGCACGATGCAACGCGCCAGAGGATTGATGTTTCCGTTGTCTAATGGCCCGCGTTGTCGCCGTAATCATACGTTCCTTGGTTCGCTGTGTACTTTCATTCACCCAGATACCACGTTCTTGCTCCATCAACGTTCGACACGAATATCGTTCGAACACACGAGCTTTTTCCCATTGAATATTATTTTCTTTGGTCAGCCTTGACACAGCACTTGACGCAAAAACAATGTCGTTTGCTTTGGTTACAGTTACTATACCTCCGAGGTACCATACTCTTGTGACTGTAATGTATGCAGCTCTGACTCTTTGGAAAAATTAAACCGATAGGATGGAATAACACTTCGATCTTCATTATTCAGGGTCGAAGTGATTGTAGTGTAGTGTCGTGAAATGGGAATAAGCAGTGTCCCTTGTTTTGAACTACGGATTTCACGCGAGTTATCGATTCGTTTCGTTGGACGTTCTCGTTAATATTTGACCGCTCGCTAAGCAATTTTTTGCTCGCCTCGCGTCAAGGAAACGCATTTAGCCGTTCCCTGATAAAAAAAAGCGAATCTAGTAATACTAGTTTTTCTGCAGGCTACGAAACTTGCATCTGTAACAGTGTTTCTCTTGCCATTTCGCGCGTGTCATACGCGTTCGACGTAATCGTGCCGCGTACACGCGCTAGGTTCTTGGGCGTTGGAAAATACTCGGGCAATTAATAGTGTTCAATGGGGCGAAGAACATAGTTGCAGGAAACAGCGTCGATTCCGTAAACGCGACAAAGAACCCGTGTATCCTTGAGATAATTGGTTCCTTTTTCCTTTTTTCCCGCTTCCAGCCACTGACCATTATTGGGCTTTTCCTTTCGACTCGTATGGTTCTATCAAAACTCTCGACCACAAGTTTTTGCAACGACTCGGTAAACAGCGTACAATCTGGCAAGCTACCTTTGTCGATACAGGAACTTTGAGTAGAACGACTGTGGATTGCATTTGGAAAGAGAATTTGGTAGATTCTAGTTAGGTGCTTGCAATGTCAGAAAGAACTATAGCCCGATCACTGGGGCGCAAGATAGGAAATTGCGAAAAGCGGCAAAATTGGTAGAAAGAGAAAATTAAAATGAATAAAAAAACCAATAAAACAGTAAAACGTTTTGAAAAAGCGGTAAAAAGTAAGTAATACATGTTTGAATCTAGAATCAAACTTATAAACAGAGCGTTGGAGCGGAGCTTAGAGCTGGAGCGCGGAGCAGTGGAGCAATGGGGTTTTGCCCGGAGCAGGAGCAGCGCCGAAGCACGGAAAATTTTTACTGCTCCACTGCTTCAAATTTTTTTTATTATCTGAATTTTTTTCATTTTATAAGAGCAGATGAATGAAATGTTTTTAATAAATTCCAATTCTCAATTTCTCATCATTCAAACAATATTATATCGCAGGGCCGCGCAGCCCGGTGTTAATGAGGCATAGTAGGTACTTTCTTTGCCCGAAAATGAAGAATTATTTATGAATTTTTTTCTATTTGAAAATGAAAAGCTAGAAAGATGGGGTTTGTTGCAAATGAAAGATCACTGTTTGACAGTATTAAAAGTATTTAGTTAAAAAATGCACCCTCCTCCCCCTCGCTGTAGAGGGGAACAGGAGCGGAGCTGGAATGAAGCAGGAGCAAGTATTTTGATGTCGGAGTGGAATAAATAAAAAATTGGTCTGCTCCAATCCCCTGCTTATAAATGGTTTTTAAATCACCCATATAATTACTATTACACTAAGGAAAGGTGCGTATCTATGTTCAAGACATTTACAAAAGGCTTTTGTTATTCAACAGATAACAAAAAATTTCACTCGCCGCCAAGAATATATTTTAATATATTTTAATATAATTATTTACCATTAAATATAAAAGGCGGCGAAAGTCATTTTTGCCCAGAGTGGCAGAAGAGCTAGACGGGGTCCTAGAAAGGACAGTACCACTCTGTGTTTCGTATTAAGTGAATGTACACGAAGATCATTCCAAGTGATAAAATCATTCCGCTAAGCTGTACTGCGGTCTTTTTTATCAGTGTCCTACACGTCGCGAGAACTGTCCAGAGAGATATTCAAACGGGCAGCGCTCGCGAGCTTTTCCATGGAGGAGAAAGGAAAAGGGAGGAAAAGGAGTGGTTAGGCGGCTCGTCTTTCCTTTATCGAAGGCTAGGTGTCCCCTCTGAGGCTCTCTTTCTCTCGGTTTCCGCGCCGGCTGGCTCTTGAAGAAGCAGAGGAGGCCGATAATTATTTTCACGCAGCCGCGTGCGCTGCATGTACGTGCATCGAGAGAGGCTGGCGTGCCTCGCGGGACCTCCCACAGTGCCTCAAATACCAATAATTACAGGCAGACGAGAGTTCGATGTTTGCAGAAACGCCGGGCCCGCCGCGATTCCTCGCGTACACGACGCGAAAACACCGCCACCGCGTGTGTCGGGGCGGGGAGGGCGCCACGAAGAAAGAGAGGCTTTCCATCCACTCACTCGTTTTTCCTTTTATCGGGCCTCGCGTGGCGTGCACGCCGCGATCTCTCCGAAGTCGATGCGCGTCCCTCGGATGGGATCCTTTTTCTGCGGTCGCACGATATTCACGAGGCCGTCGAACAACCCTGAGGGATCCGTTCTCGGAAACTGGGTATAACGAGACGCGAGACACGCCGCGTGTCTCATTGAAATTGGAGTAATTGTCTCGTCGCGATTGTGCTTTGTGCAGCCAGAGCGGAATCAGGTGAAATCGACCCTCCGGGCTGCCTATTTTCGATGAAGGATACAATTTGGGAGTCAGCAGCCCGATGCCATTGTTCGAGGCGCTTTTGTAAAACTGGCGAGAGAGGGGCGCTCGACGATAAGGGACACTTATCGGGGTTTCACGGGGGAATCTTATTACACACGGTGGTCTTTGGTTTTCTTATTTAATAAGGCGCTACGGCTCTTGCGCAACAGCTTTGTGCATGGTCAGCTTAACCATGGTCGCGTTGATTTACAAATTTCGATTAGGGAAATACAAGAACACAGTGGCCATTACTTCGAATAAATAATGACCAGCCGAAAAGTAGAAACACCTTAGAGAAGAGCGAGCAAACGCGGTCCCTCGGGTGGAGAACCACGGCAGAGTCGAGAAGAATTCGCGCAAAACAGGCTCGAGGGGTTTCGACCGGCAGAAGCGCGCCCTCTTCCTTCCTCCCTCTCGCGCGAGGAATCCCTAGGCCGTGAAGGGAACGAAAGCCTCCTCCCGTTCCCCGCCTTCTTCGAAGATCTTTCACGAAGATCACCGGCGGCGCAATGCGTTTCGTTTGCGGCGCGCGCTTGCACCTGACCAACTTTATGGTAAGAGGCCGGGCCACGGTATCGAGGATGATCCTGGCTATCGTCTGGGGCATGGTATAGTTCTGACAGGCGTAGGGAAAGGGGGGAATGGTGTAGGTGGCGATGCTAGTGACTCTGGCGGTGGTGAATGTAGGAGAAAAAGGAGGGAAAGACAGAGGGAGAAAGAGAGAGAGAGAGAGAGAGAAAGAGGGAGAGAGAGTATCCTCCGCGACGGTAAGAATGGGTCAGACATAGCTGAGCCATGGTTGGGGTACACACACATTATTTCAATGTTGGCAGTAATGTCTGTTATTAAGCGATGATAATGATTGGTATTATCGCGGGTTGGGAGCAGGACTGGTAGCAGCGGATATAAATCATCCTTACTTCCTTCTTGCTGGCAGTGGCCGGGCTCCGCGAGAGCTCACCTCCATGCCAAGAAGCTGTAAATAACCCGGCGAGTTGCAGCGGCGTTGCTTGCCGCCAGGAGGTAAACGAAAGGCTTCCTCTACGAGCGCTACGTGCTTGGTGAATCGGCTGTTAGATAGGTCGCAGTTAGGTCCCGACGTTCTCTTCCTACCGTGCTACCCTGCATCGGGCTTTCCCTCGCCAGGGCAGAGACTTCCGCCCGCCTTCTTCAACGTATTACGCATCTCGTTAGCGCTCACGGCGCACCGTTAACGACACGCAATCCACCGACGCCCTGGCCATCGTTGGATCTCCTGGCCGGTTGTCCAGTTGCAAGAGCCCCGTGGTGCTTGATCGTTCGAGGGGGTTGAATCACGATTCCCACGGGCACGGATCCACCTACCGCTACGTAGCAACGCGCTCCACCACGGTTCCATCTCGCTTTCCCTTCGCCTTGGATCTTCCTCTCCTACCCCCACGTTCACTTCCTTCTTCGTCTTCCTCGCCTTCATCGTCTTCCTCGCTTCTCCGGCCCATAAATCATCGTTCGGCGCCGACGATCGAATTCACGATACCCACGTCCCTCGATTCCGAGAACGACGCGCAACTACGTCCCAGAGCGCGGCGTGTTCCTCAAGTCTCATCAAGCCACGTCTGCGATGGTCCTCCTTCGCTGCTGGCTCCACGGCCCGACCTACGCGTGTGCGTGGATCCACGGCTCCTCTCGTCTAGGCCCCTTCAGCTTGCATCGCGAGAGCCTTGGAAGAGAGTCCCGTGCACGTAGCTAACGGTATGGTCGGAGGGGTGCGGGGGGCCACGTCCAGGCACGCCCACGCGTATCTCGATCTAATAAATCCAACATTTCGCCGGTAAATCCGAGCCCTCTCTCGTGCCAGTCGCGCACGATCGAGATGAAAGGGAGAGGATCCAGGGATTCGAGGAACAAGGAACACCCATGATCCACAGGTTACTGCGTTCCCGCGAAGAGGTCCTCCAATTTGTACTGGAAACGCACGCGGATTCTTCTGATGCATTCCGTGTGATTCTTCAGAGTGTGAAGCTGATGGAAATTGGTACTTTGCAGGTGAAGGTGTTAAAAATGATTACCTTCTTTCCTTTAAACGTAGCATCATCTATCTATGCGCGAGATAAGGATGATACCATTCCACTTGGAGAAATGAAATTGATCTCCGCCATGGATGGTCCTATTCCAACTCTAGGTGTATAACGTTTCCTTGTGAATCTTGTATGCAAATTGAAGCTCTGAGCGGTATTCGGCCACTTTCTAAGAATCATCTCGCACCTTCAGGCCAAACAGTGTTACATTGAATTGGTCGACGATTTCGTTAACAGCTCACACTTATATGAGTACAGTTAACTTCTCGCGCCCCCATAGAGTCCATGCACGTGGATGGAGGGACATCGGCGGAAGAAAGCGCGAGAGAGGCCAGATCTCGTGACGCTAAAACTATAATTTACCAAGGCTTCTTTCTCCCCCGACGCTCCGCGACCTACGTTGCCCGAACCTCGGCCACGTCTCAGTCGAGCCACCTTGTGCTCTCCCGCCAAACGGATTCCGTGAAACCGGACGGCTGCACACAGGGAGAGAGAGAGAGAAAGAGGAAGAACACTGGCGCGTTTCGCGATCAGGTAACGAGGCGTCCCAGTTCGAAAACTCTCGCGATTCGCACGCGAGCATGCGAGTATCGGGTCAGTTGCCTGTATCACGTCCGTTCTACGACTTCTGGGAAGGGTATAACGCGAAGAAGAAAGGAACATCTTCGAGGGAGAAGAAGGGGAGTAGAGCTTCGTGTTGAGCCTGGTGGGAACATCGTGGGGAGACTGTAACGATCGAATTATGGAGAAACGCTTGTCCCTCGCGATTCTTCATGAACCATGGGGGGCTGGACTCTGCCTTCTGGGTCATGAATCGTCAAAAATAAAGCTGTGATCCACTCCCCGCGTTAAGCGCCACGATTCCACTTGCTAAGAACTCCAGAGTACCAACCATGTAGCGCTTCGAACGTTGTTTAGATCGTATGTAGGGTGCATAATGCAAATTGGTACGTCCCGTTCGATTGAATTAGTAGCTAGAGTATAATCATCGTGAACCCCGACTGACATTTGCTTTTGCGAACATTGCACGCCTAAGTTCTTCATTCACTTTTCTCAAATCGACTTCCAACTACTCATTGAAGCTATGGAGTCCCTAGAACACCCATCTGAGCATCCACCCCATCTACCTGCTACTCCCTGCTCTTCTCTACAAGTAGAAGCTTTTCCAATCAACTTTATCATATGTACCACTCGCAAGGTCCTCCCTTTACTTCATTGCGAATGCTCCATAGAAACCACTGCAGGAGCAGCGGTCTCCCAAATGGTTCAAAGTGACAAAGCAGACTGAGCCACGGAGAGCCGCGAGGGGTTACCGAACTCCCGCGGGCTCCGGGGGCAAAAACCCAGGTATTTGCAAAAATGAACAATTATAGGAATCCAGAGTAGTCGTCCTGGGTGCCCCTTCCCGGCCTCGGCTATCCCTTTTCGTCTCTGTTCCGTCTTCTCCTTTCTCCCACGAGGCTGCTCTACTCCCGCGGCGAGCAGCGCGATGGGTGGAGGGAGGACGTATGCGCGGGTCGTTTGAAGTGGCATCGTCCCCGCGCTTTTGCTTTCTCGGTTTCTTACGGAGTCGCCTTCGTCTTCTTCTTCCTCCTCTTACCCTTCCCTCCGCGACAGCCGCGCGCACAGCTCTCGCTCCAGCCCTTTCGGTATTCGTTTGTTTCATGGCGGCTCCCTTCGTGTCTCCCGTCCTTCCTCCCTTCTTTCCTTCTCTCCGCCGTTCCTTTTCCCTCGGGTCCACGCACGCAGCCTCCTCGTCCCTCCAGTGGCCGCTCCAAGGGGCCCTATGTACCGCATAGTTGCGGCATTGCTCCGGGCCGGGCCTCGTTTTACAACCTTGTCCCAGCTTCGTGGGGAGCTACGGACCTCCGTAGGTGTATCACCTACGACGACAATGGGGATATACCTTCCCTCGCATAGAAACGAAATTGCTCCCCGCCGATATTTCGCGGCAACGGGCTTGCTGGGGCATGGGGGCAGCCTGATATATTCGCGATCCCGATCGATGGCGGATGTATTACACGAAGGGGTCGGAATGAAGATGTTGCTCTTAATAGGGAGCAGTTTTTTTTTTTGCGCAAATATGCACAACCGCAGCTGTCCTGGTCGGATCAGTCGGCGCGAGCAGGTGTACTATTACGTAATCTAGGTTACGTGACGCTTTATTTCCTCTGTGAGAATTTCCGTGAGGCGAGGCACGACCTTGATTGACAAGCTATATCTGTTCAATTTATCGGGCTAGGCATGCCGTTTTCTTTCGTCGTTCCCGCAAAAGAAATAAATTAAATCGAATGCCGCGGGGGGAAGCCACAATCTTCCATCGTTTCACGTGAATTTTTATGCCTCTCCGCTCAATTTAGCCCTCTAGCCCTGATGAACTGATCGGCCTCGAGTCTCTACCGAATGAAATGACGTTAATTGAATGAAAAAAACGCGATATCCATGAACGCGGCAGCGAAGACACCGTGGATGGGGGAAAAAGGGGAAACAGCGCATCTGTGGACAGACGACGAGCTCTTCATTCGCTTCTTTCCACAGTTTTTCTGGCCCGCGAGGAGTCAAGGGTGGAATAACAATTCACCGCGTATGCGTGACATTTCAATGCAATTAGAGACTCTCTTAAACTCGCAGGATCTTGGTAATATTCCGCTGGATGGACAGAAATGCTACAGGTTCAACTAAAACAGCGACGTACGTATCCTCACAGCTCTATGATCCCCCACATGACCGATCATATTCCGCTCTCCGTTCCCTCATCGTGCAGGAATTTATTCAGCAATTCAGAAATCGAAATCGACTGCGAAGGGAAGGGGGAACGTGTCGCTAGACTCCAGAAGAAGATGACAAATGCATCGAGCGGCGCGTTCGACCGTCACCCGCCACGGGCATCGATTATTCATTCGCTACATTGTAAGAATCGAGCAGATCGAGCCGGGCACGGACACGTGGTCTCGGTTGGCCGCTGCAGAAGCCAAACGGACAACCGAACGACCGCCTCATTTCGTATTCAGGTTGCGCTTGCGCCAGTTGTCACCGCTGACACATCGTTCGTCAATCCGTTTCTGCACACAAAGCTACGGAAGAATAAAAAGGACCAGCGGCATGGGGTGCACCCCGAGGAACGTCTCAATCGGCATCGATCGTTCGATCGACCACGTCTTCTTCTTGCTCCGCGACGTGCAGCAGCTCGCGAGACCTTTTGCAACGATCCTGCGCCCACTCTGGGACCATCGGAAACGTCAACGAGGATCATTCTCGCAGGTGACACTTGGCGAGAAATTCTGAACTTGAAGAGTATCGCTCGAAGGCTTCTGCCAATAATTGTTCCCCATGTAACAGCTTCAGCGAGTGTTTTTAAGTATTATAGTTTCTCTAAAGACTTCGCATGGTACTTGCTTCACTAAAGCATCGGTTTTATTCGAATCGTGGAGCGTTGAACTTGATAAGGGTTGCTGCACTCTACCCATCGGTACCATAAATCCTTTTGCAGCGGGTTTCCTGAACCTTTTACACTCTCCAGCTTCATTAAAGGTATCAATAACGATCACTCTTATCAGCGACGTTTGACAGGCAAATGGTGAAACGATAATCCTGACAAGTGTCACTTAAATACCACTTGACCGCAATTATCGTTTACCTGCCTCGCGTTCGAGGGGAGCGATTCCTTTGGTACGGTGATTATTATACCCGCAAGTCCTAAAAAAGAGTGATTTTAATGCGCTGTCAGGATCAAGCAGCCTCGGTACGCCGATGGTATCTCAAGCAGCTGCTGTACGTTGCGTTTGTTCTTCAACGACCAACATGCGCGTACACGCGTGCCCGCGCGCCCCGGCTTTTTACGCAATCTCTAGCCCTCATTTGCCGTTTCATGAAAGATGTAACGCATAACGTTGATGCGCGCCTACTATCTTCCCTAAGTAAGAAGGTAGAGGTCGGAGTGGATCGCCTTGGAGCCCGAGAAGCGCCCCGCCCACCGTCTCGTCTTTGCTCCGAGCCCTTTTGCGTTTTGTACTCTTCCTCCAAAACCGTAGGATCGGGGGCCCTGGTGCCTTAAGCCAGCCTCACACGAGAGCAGAGTGTTGAATAGACTCGATGGAATCCATGCTCCACGAACGAGAACATCGAGTGCCCACATCACGAACAAAACTCACATCAATACTTTCAGAATATGAAACTAACGAAATTGCTTAGTGTCAAGCACAATTCGATTACTCTATAGAACAATTAAACACCACTCAATTGTACAAAATACAATCCCAAACACTATTCCTCATGGTATTAAATAAAATGTATCTAGAACATCACGATGCACCAGATTCTACTCTCCCTGTGCTACCCTATCGATCAGTCTTGAGAACTGGGTGCTCGAAGGCGTCAAACGAAACCCCCAAGTGGAATTATTAAGAGTGAACCTTAGTCTACTTTTCTGCACCTGCCGGGTTGCAATTTTCGTAACTATACACCCCTAAACTCAGCAAGTCTGCGTTCAGTGGTTGGACGTTTCTATAAAGCTGGATCGCGTTCAAGTGTCGCGTGTAAGTCAGGCTTAAGGGTTCACAGGCTTACACCCCGGTATCATACCAGCAGCGTTTCGGAGCTAGTAAACCACACCACGAGCCGACCGTGATCCATTCAATGCGAGATCCCGATGGAGCCTATCAGATGCCCTTTGTCGATCGATCCTCTTTGTAAATCGGGCCGCGGTGGTGCTATCGTGTTACCTCTCGAGAGGGTACGTATAGCCTCGCCGTAATGCTGGAACACGTAGTCCTAATTTGTACGTTCAAACCCCGGTAGTCTAAATATTGCAAATTACACGGCAGGGTAATCGTACCTACTTCTATTTTTTGCTGCCGCGAATCAAGTCATCGCCCGCCGATATCCAGGCGTACGCTCGAGGTAGGTACAACGGGGAAACGTGTTCCCCCGCTGAATTTACAGTCCCGTGCACGCAAATTCAATTAAGAAGCTCGTGCTGTTCCGTGTCCCTGAATCGTTGGCCGTTCGTTAATGGCCGTTGACAGTAAAGGAACGGGCGACACGATCCTCAGCGTGCCGGTGGAAACGCAAAAATCGTAATGCCCGCGTTTACTGCGGGCATCGAGATCGCGGGTAACGCTGCATCGGTTTCACGGATCGTTAATTTCGTCGTTACAACACAGGCCTGGTAATGGTCGCGTGCAAAAACATCTCGCCGCTGGGAGCGTTTAATTTCGAATAATTTTCCGGTGTCGCGTACTTTCACAGTGAAGCCGACAGAAGGGAGTTAGCTAAGGGAGGATACCGAAGCTCCGAACACTATCGCGCACGCGCGATCGCTCCGAGATCTCGTTTACAAGCAACGACGACGTAAGATTCATTCCCCCCGACGATGCATTCCTCATACACGCAAAGGCAAGCAGAAACGACCCGTTGATACATGAAAATCGTGGCGTTATTAACGTCGCTTGAACTTCGTCGAATGCTGGGCGCTATAGTCTCCGCACTTCCGTGACGGAAAGCTCGAAAAAGCTGTTTCATCGAGGCCTCGTGCACGTCTTTAGGGACGAGAACTATACGCGTGTAATGTCGGGCGATGTCGACGGATGACGTCGACGGTTCTAGCTTCGCTCGATTCGGATTACGTCCGTTACGAGCGAGAAGTACGCCAGCGCGCGGGTGTACAGCAATTTGAATCGCCAACTTTTCCAAGCACGGGGCATTACCACGACCAGCGACGGCCACGATGACGACGGGGATCGATGGGCGGACGGTGCTGACGATTAGAAGTTTCTTTCGTTTACAAACCTCCCCCCTCCCCTGCGGCGACGTGAGCAACGACACGACAAGGGCTCAGGGATTCTTTGTTATTACTAACTCATGCCGTACTAGGTCGATACAGCTACCACCACAGAATTAAATGCCAACCTCATGTCGCCGGTGGAAACTCACACGCGAGTGACACCGATCCGCGGAACCCTCCTGTGGAATATAATCGAGCATTCCTGAAGAGGAAGGATAGCTACCCTTTCTGAACCTAGTTCCCTTCTCAGGAAACAGGTTAACGAACTTTCAGCCCTGTCTACTTTTTAAAAAGTAGTTGTGTTGGAGTTGCAATTATCGTTTGCTATTGACTGCGGCTTGTTGACAATTACGATGTACTTATTACCATCACTTTCAACCCTCGTTGTTTAGGGAATTGACGTGTGACGTTCCTGTAGTTATTGGTTCGATCACGGATTTTCGTTTCCATCGGCGGTTCCGGGTGTTTCGTAGCTACACTTAAGTCTTGAGTGCACCAGCGACGAGAGGGGAAGGTAGGTGGAGGATCCAGAAAAACATTCACAAAGGCAGGATGCCGCTGCACCACGGTATGCCGACCACGAACCTACGAACCCAGGCGACCTAGCTTTCATATCTGGCCTCAGCTGCATAATTCACATCGAGTCCTTACGGATATACGTAAGAGGCTAGATATAAAAGGAACTAATAGTTTCTGGCCCGCGAACAATAGACTGCTTCCACTTACGTTTAAGTCACAATGCTACATTTCCATGGGTTTACATAAACGCTGGAGGATTCCATTTAGGGTTGCATTGCACGGCAAATTGTAGTTCATTTCATTGGCAATCGTTTCCAAGTAACGGCAGACTACGAGCCCTTGCTGAGAGTGCAACTGACAGACTTGGGGCTACTCAGTAGTCTCATCCAAATATTAGTAACTTCATTGACTCCAATTCTCATGTAGAGGTCATTAACAATTGCTTAATTGAAGTGTCCCAGGGATTGAATTCTGATAGAGTGATATTTCTGAAGTATCACTTCTCAGTTTAAGAAACTATTCACTAAATTGCTAAGCCTTCAGTATCCATATTCCATCATCGAAGCAGATCCCCTTAATCGCCAAGGAATCCTGACAGAACGCAGCGTTTGCGCGTGAGAAACGACTATCAGCGCTTCCATAAAACACCCGGCAGTTTCTTTCTCCGTTTGATAAAGAAGAATTTGCTCTTCTTGGCCGTGGTTGCCGCCGCCGTTATCCCCCAAGGCAATTTCGCTGTTTTGTCAAGGCGGACACGACAGGTTGTACGCGGGGCCCCTCGAGGAATCCTTCCTTCCTCTCTTCTTGGTGGCTTCTTTCTCCCTTCGTGTCTCTCTCTCTCTCTCTCCCTCTCTCTACTTCCCCTGCTCCCCTGTCCCTCTATCTTTCTATCGTTCTCTCTCCGAGTCTCGGGGATTAGCCTAGCGGAACCGTAGAAACATACGGCGGCTGTGGGAAATAATGACAGGGGCCCCGCGTCAGTGCTCGTGCTCGCTCGTTCGCCCCGTTCCTCGGTCTCGACAGCCTCGACAAGCAGATCCGGAAGCGGGCACGAAAATTTTTCATCACGAAATCACCTCGCCCCGTACGCGGCCTGTTCAACGTATTCGATCGTCGAGCGAGCTTTTGACTTCCTGTACGGCCGGTCGAACGATGGCTCCAAAGATCGCGCTCGGCTCTCCCGGACCGTGACGTCTCCGAGGGATTTCTGGGGAATCGAGGCTAATGGGACCGGAAGGGACACGCTCTTTTTTTTTTAGGTGGAATTCCGAGTATCGCGGAGCAGACACAAGTGCATTCAGAACACCTTTCCATAGGAAGCGAGAAGTCTAGATTGATTTACTGATCAAGGGTCTTCAACCACTTCTGTTCTTTTCATGCTATTAACCGGTGCACTGAAGATTCTTCGTATACACTAAGAAGTACATAAAATTAAAGCGCAAAGAATCGACGAATGGGGGTGATTCAGCCCCTCCGGTGTTCCAGCTTTTGGCAATGCGCGTTGCAGCGCGTGGTAGTAACCGAAGACGGGTATAAATATTCATAGCTGGCTGGGTCCAAGGTGTAGGTGAGCCAGTGAGGTTAGAAGCTCGCGTGGAAGAGGCCCGAAGCGGAGGAGGAAGAGAGAGAATCGGATGGATGAATATGATAAGCGTATAAGGACGGACCCGCTGAGGGAAAGGGGCGAGTGAAGGGGGCCACGAAGCAACGAGCGAAAGAGAAAGGGTACGGGAGAGGCAGGGAGGAAATGAGAGACAAAAAGAGAGAACGAGCGAGCAATATTAACGGGAAGTTTAATCGTCGGCTGGTCCGGGCTGTCAGCTCGGACGCACGCCGGGTCAGTCGGGCCCCTGAGGTCAATTAGTGCTGTTCAACACTCTCCTCTCGTTCTGACCTCCAAAAACAAAAGCAACTCGTTCGCGACTCGCTTAGTTGCATCCTCTTATTAAAAAATGTGTCGATCTTGCGCGGGCTCTTTCCAGTTCTTTATATTGGGGGTTCTTTACCTCGAATGTATCTTCCAAACTCAATTTGGAGCTCATCCAGCTGAGGAGTTCCTTCGATATGCTCATAGGAACACTCCGAACGAAACATTTCCTACACACTATGACTCCCTTCAGCTTCATTATTAAGATAAATTTTGCTTTGTGTCGGGGGATGAGTGGCAACTTGGGGATGAAGATGTTGAATTTTAATGGTGCTCAGTTGACACCCAAACTCTAGCTAGCCGAGTTCTAATCACTGTGTACGGTGTGTAGTACATTTTAGAATTTGAAATAATAGATATTGTACTTGTTGCACTCGCATTTGCAAAAAGATCAGTGCACAGTAGTTTAAGAATATTTAGTTACTGTCCAGGATTTAAGCAACCTCGTCGATTTTCTAGATTTTCTAGGACCAGATACGACTTGTCTCGTCAAAACCACCTGAAGTTTCATTTTTGTCGTCTCGATGACCCGTTACACTTGACCCGCAGCATACACGTCCTGCCCACATTTTCCCTCCTAAATGAGCTTTCTCGAGGAGCAGACGGATTGAAAGCTGAACCTAGGAGCTATCGCGATCGAGCCTGATGGAAAACCGAACGTAAAGACCCGCAGCAATTACGTCCCGAGCTGAACTATCGCGTTAATTGCGTTCACGCCTCGCGAAGCATCATTCCTTCGGTTTCTCGTTCGACTGGAATGGCACACCCTTCCAGTTCGACGTTTATGGAAAACACGCGGTTTTCCCTCTCTAGAAACTTATCAAATTCCCAGAATTATCCTTCTCTTTTTTCATCGACTCCTGAGCAAGGGAGCCAGGAGGAAGAAGGGCGTCGACAATGGTGGAAGGTGGGAAAAAATAAGGAGTTTCCAGGAGAAGTTGCGAGGTGGTCTGTTCCTCGCCACGGCCACGGGGAAAGGAAACGAAGATAATGGTTGTGTCTACCTGATTAAGAAAAAGGGAGACGCGAGAGCGAGCGCGAGAGAGACAGCCCATTAGCGCGCGGAGTCAACGTCTCGGCGGACGTGCGGAGAGAGAGAGATGGATTTTTTCCCCTCAGCACCTTTCCCGGTCTTCCGGTTACAAACGAGGGATCGCCGTGGTGGAATCGATCGTGCCGCCCGTGGTGGATCGACGGCCAGCGGAGGAATAATGGGAAATCTCGCGGGTGAAAAAGGAAAGGTGGGAGTGGTATCTAACCCAATTACGCGTGGAAAGTAGCTGCGGCCTGGGCATGTTTCTTCTGCTCGACGTGCGCTGCGAGCTTACTCCCTTTGTGGTGTACAAGTTTTTTACAACAGTCGCGATATATGTACGGGGCGCTCTTCATGTCTCACTTCGTTAAATTTATATGGTTATTTGTCGCCTTTTGTCAGCACACCTGAAATATCTTGTGCAGGAACAGGGACACTGTCTGTCAATTATACAAGTTTCCAACTGCAGTGCAAAGTTCCTGGATCCTCGCCGTCTTGCCAGGAAACCTGAATGGCAACATGTCCCAACTACTTCACTAGTTTCCAGGTACTTGGCTGGCAAATGCATTGAGATTAGACACTTCTAGATATCCCGCACAATATCATCTTCATCCCCCTTCGACGCTCCTCGAGTCTCGTCATTGCTAAGCGTCACACCCGCTGGACACACGCGAAGGAGAACCTTCTACCTCGACAGTTTCTTCAGAGAAGAAACATTGCGAAGGTCCCCGCGCCCCACGGAATCGGGCGTTCCCCGTGTCACCCAAAGGCAGTGGCCAGGAAAAGGAACCTCTTCCCTTGGCCTCCATGGCGAGTCGATGGACCGTTTTTCCGCGGAGGCCTCCAGCGCGAAACGAGCATCTAACCAACGGTTACGAGCCTATGTTGCACGCGTGTGCACGTAACCACTGCAACTGCACACATGTTGCAGCACCTTCGTGGCCTTCGGGCGTCATTCACTCGCGGCGCGGCCGGGCTGCCATCCACTTTCATTATGCACGTGTGCGAAGGAGCGCGAGCGCGCTCCTTTAATTACATTTTTGCTACGCAACTGCCGAGAGAGAAAGGGGAGGTCCATTGGGCTGTCGAGGGCACAGGAAAGAGCGGGGATCCTGAGAATTTCTGGACACATAGTTGAATCAGCCGAAAGATGCCATAATGGCGATATCATTGGAGAGAATTCAGACACCGGGCCATTTATCATCGCGATCATCAAGATCGAATGATTCGGGGGCTTTCCTCGAGAGAACAGCCAAGTCGCGTCACGATGGTCTGAATCTGAGGATTGAGATTCGTGAAGAATGGACAGAGAGGCAGGTGACGTTTGAGATGATACGAGTTTCTAGAAACGGGAACAAGACGAGACTAATCGCGGAAGGAGGGTTACCTTTGCAAGCGTCTAGGATGCAAATAGATTCCCCGAGACACTCATACGGTACTTAATGCGCTCTGTGTCATTAATAATCGTTCGCACGGGCTCCGTTGTGTTAAACGCTCGTTAAGCCCGGCTAGAGACCTTTAAAGAAACCGTCGAATTAATTCATGTAATTTACAATCCTAGCGTGCCACCGCCATGCAACTTCTGGCGACGATCCTACGAAGAGTTATAATCATTAAGGATTCCGCGTTTTTGTAACCGCAGGTACGCCTGCCTGTTTCTACCTTATCGTTCGTATATCCTCGCATTATGCCCACTGTCCAATACGGAATTCCGTAATACGATTACCGGGGACCGCATCGAGAGCCAGCGAACCAGAAACTCGAAAGTTTACGATTAGGGGCAGACGTAATCCGACGCGTTAATTACTCTAGCGTCCTATACCATCTTCGCCACCAAAAAGGCGCAGAAGATGGTTAAAACGAAGCGCAAAGATGTGGTCATCCAAAGTCAATTCAACTCTGCGAATAGTTTAAACGATCCAAGATTGATGGCACGTGATAGTAATAATCCAACGCGTTCATTTCTTCCTCAAATCTGTACGTGCATCGGAAATCGAGTGGCGAATGCATTAAAAAATGTTCGACGAAGCACCACGCGCCTGTCGTCGATCAAAGAATCACTCGTCCCCCATAAATAATTAATCAACCCATCAGTCCAGGTTCCGCGGTGCACACCTCGCGCTGATACCTACGCGGAGCTGGATTTTACACCGTTTCAAGGCCAAATGGCGATCGGAAGGTGCTCCTCTCGTGGAAGCAGGCAATCCTGGGTGAACCACGAGCGATTGTGGTTGCTCCATTGATTGCTGTTTACACGCAGCCGTAAACAAGCTGTTATGTAATCCCCCGTGAGTACACTCTCATACATAATTTACAAGCGCGGCTCTCTGTCCTCGCCCCCCCCCTCTTCTGCCCCCCACCGCCCCCTCTGCGGCTCCACCGTTCTCCGTTTCGAGGATGAGCACAATGTGGCGTGCGTCGTTGTCTCCACCAAGTCCCTGATGACATCCGATCGTTTGTCTTACCCTTGGGACTGGTTTATGGTACCATGGGTGTTCCGTTGCCACCGCTCCATCCTTTCGCGTGGTCCTCGATTTTTTCACCTTCCTTTCCGCGACTATTTCCAGCGCGGGAAAGCCGCCGCTTCATGCTTTCTAGGATCGCAGCTGGTCATTACGTCTCAGCACTTTTCAATTAGGATGCGACTGGTATGGTCGAAAATATGAGTCGCGAGAGGATCAGGCGTGATGGGAGAGTTCAATGCGATGTTGTTCTTACGTGAATTCGTAGCCGAGATTGAGTCTCACGTGTGGGTCTCGGGTTTGGAAGAATCCATGGAGGGATCTCGATTCTATTTAGAAGATACAACGCCTGAGTGTATGTGTGAGATCTTTAGAGGCAGCGTCAGTGGCTGTACTGTCTTTTATTTAGAGCAGGCAAATTCCGACTAACGCCTTGCATATTGTGGATATCTTCGAAGCGACTGATTTCTGACCGAATAGTTCAGAAATTCCACCAAGATCATATTTGCTATTTGCTGGAAAAAGTCCGAACGATAATGTGCTAACCATCCGCCGCAATTATTCAACCCACGAAGAATGAGCGCGATTCAGAGCCGTGGAATCGCGAGCGGCGCCGTTTGACCAGCGATCTGTTTCAGTGAAAAGTAGTAAGGGGCCCGACTCGCGCGGCCCTGAGGTGCTGCCCACCTGACGTCACGCACCTGTTCTCTCTTTCTCTCTTTCTCCCTGGCCGAGTCCTGAGAACCCAGCCAGCCCAGGCCCATTATAAGGCCACGTAGGTTTTCTCTCGTCGCGGCGATTTCATGTCGGGAGATTCGCGCCTCGTGGAAGCCGCGGCGCCTCCTTTCCTACCGCTTTTTACCCCCACCGAGGTGTCGATCGATCAGAGTCATCGTTCTAAACGATTTCCTCGGGACGTGAAATATGTCGAGTCTCCTTTAGGTAAAATGGATTTAGAAGTCGCTGTGCTCTTCTTGCTGCGAGCGAGCCTCCATCGCGAGATCGATAGGACGTCGAACGCTCCGCGATCTCAAGCCGTGAAATCCTCCAGTTCCTCGCCCATCATCATCAAATTTCCCTTTTGGAAGGCAATGCCTCGTTTCAAACCGTTCCGATTAACAGAAGTTTCTCGCACCCCAATATCGATTCCTCCCCCTGGAGTGCATCAATCGCATCTTTCGATTCAATGCCCCTTTTCCCAAGTGACGCGTGTATATTATAAATCGAAAGGACACCAGGTTCCCTGCTAGTTCAATCGCCGCTTGGTCCCAGACTTCCTTCTTTTCCAACGATAACGCTGCCTCCTCAAAGGCACCGCGACTACAGGCTTCCCAGCCGCGCACCTCTTCGCCGAGGCCGTTCCTCAGGATGACGACATCGGCATTTCGAGCAAACGACAGAAACGAAGGCAACAATAACGCGGTGAACGGGAGGTGGCGAGGGTTATGTAAGATTCCTTCGGTGCGGATGCGACGCGTCAGAGGATCCCTCGAGCGTGGCAGTCCATCTTGCCAGCTATCCGCCACCGAGGCGGACTGTTTCCTTCTAACGACGATAGAACGCCACCTACGTGTCAGAATTTTCCTTTTGGTCACTCCGCGATAGTCACGCTTGTCTTCCTGCGCCGGCCTTCGATCGCCTCTCCTCTTTCCTCCTTACTCGTCGTCCTCTATCCCTTACAGCCCTACGCTGCTCTTTTCAGTCGACGGAGAAAAGGGCGCCTGGGGTCCCGCAGTCTTTCCAGCTACGCGAAAAATGCGGCTTTACGATGCTACCATGGCATTCGAGCGATCCATCGGCCGCTCTCCACGCTACAGTCATTACGACCAGCACCCATACAGAACCGGGTCCTCCTCTCTCGATCCGTGGATCGAGAGGCGCGTACACGCGCGCCGGCACAATCCTCTCGCGGTTTCCACGTTTCACGCGCATCTATGCTGGTGGGGCGGAGGGGGTGCCCTGGTTGCGTTGGTGGTGGGAAATATAGACATTTATCATGATGCACGTGGTGAATAGTACTTGTTTATCCTGCTGATCGTTGTTACTGGAAGATCAATGGGTGGAGGATCGTGGAACCCTCAGGAGAGTGGGATACTGCGATACATCTTTGGTGACTTCCTTAAGCTCCACTGGAATTAGGGCCAAGTATATTTATTGAAGATAACCTGTTACCAAATTTGACACCCTCTTCTTTGAGCTACTCAATCCTAACCATTCTGTGGTCTTTATAGTTCCTCCACCTTTCAAGTACCCATAGCACCACGGAATCGATCTGCACCCAAAAATCAATCCTCCCGACTCCAACTTCTGACCACCTTTCCACCGTGACGCACGTCACAGCTCGTTCTTCTAACAAATCACTGGCCCCAGCGTTTCATACGCGATACACTTAATCACCCGGAACGTGGCTGGGGCTCAATTCCAAGCAATTATACCGCGAGAAGTAGCGGCGCGGCGCTTCCATTTGATCCCAGGCGCGTATTGAACGCGCCGCGTGCAAACGCCGCTACGACAAAAGGGGAGAAAAGAGGCAAAAGGGAGAGGAACGAGGGAATAGCGATCGGCAGCCAGCTAGGGGGGAAACGAAGAACGGTCTCTCGCGGAACCACCTGTAGCTACCAGGGTACACGGCTGCCCTTTCACGGTTCTCCAGGAAACGCGACGCCGTTAATAATGAACACGGACTTTCGCGCGATTCATGACACCGTGGGCATCCCTGGACATCCATAAATAAGGGTAAGGATAACGATTCGATCGGTTACAAGCTACGACGCAGATAATTCCCTTCTTATCTGCCACGGACGAGCCACCGAGCACACTTTCCATCATTAATCGTCGCCAAAGAACGATCGACTTCGATAAAAACGGCCCACCTTCGGGCTGAGGATGCGACTGCAGGGGATTGCGCAATCCGAACAGGTGCGGGACACCAGCGCAGTCGTCGCGCGCACGGCTGCCATTAGCATGCTTCGTAAAAGATAGAAGCTGCAGAATTTCGACGTGGCACGAGTGATAGGAAGCAAGTGTCTCCTCGATACCGGTTCGAGGCTCAACGTAGGATACCGCGGCTTGAATTCGAGCACCGAGTGAAACTGCGCGAGGCGGGAATCGGCTGGTTCTTTTCCCGTCGGAGCTACTCGCGGTTTAGAATAATTGAGAGTCGAGGGACGTGCAACAATGCGGCAGCATTGTGCTGCGGTATGAATTCCGGCTGATGGAATCCAGGAACGCTGGGAATTCATCGAATGATAGAAAGCTAGAAGAACGGGTACTGGCGGAGACACGTGGAGGTAGCAGTCATACGCAGCGCAGCGTCAACGACTTGTCACCACCATCGACGCTGCTCGAAAAGTAATTCCACGACGATCGGCGAGGCCGATACGCACGCTCTTCTTGAATTTTCATTCCCCAGCGGATCGCCTACGCCGAGGTGTTTTTCCAGCGCGAAGGAATCCCGGCAAAAAAGGCCACCGTATCGCTAATGCAGGCCGAGGAAAAGAACGGAGTGACGATCGCAGTCGGCGTTGGAATCGACGTTAACCGATCCACCTCGCGGCCATGGGCTGCAGCGTAGAAACGGAGGAAGACAGAGGGACGAGGTTCGATCTTCTGAAATTTCAACGATCACGTACGGACACGCGCCGCTGAGCCACTAGTCTCGGTGAATCAGCAGAGTCCACGGCAATTCTTCGCTATTCAATTAAAATCCATCTGTCGCCGCGTGTCGCGCGGAATTCGCCTTGAGCGGCTCGCGGCTCTACCGAGAACGCGTGGAGAGGAGGCTCCCGTTCCTCTCGGGGGCGACGAAAAACCGCGTTTAACGAACCGTCAAACGGATCGTCGGATTTCCGCGAAACGATGGATACGCAACAGTCACGAGGCCTCCTCCTCCGATGCATCTATTCGTTGCCAGCGTTCCTCTGTCTTTGTGTGCACGCATGTCGCGAGCTACTCCGAGAAGGAGGGATTACGTAAGCGATTCCCCACTTCCAGATAGACGCCGACGTCTGTCCTTCTGTCCTCCGCCGTTTCACGTCTTTCCATCCATCCAGCTCGCTGATGACGATGACAAAACGCCGACAAAAGTACGCGAATTGCGTAACACCGCGGGCGAGTAGTCCGCTTCCACGCATCCGGCCCTTTCAGACGGGACACAGGAAGGACCGGATGTCCTTTGACTAGCCGATCGAACGAGCAAGTCTCTTGGTCACCACGAATCGCTGCGATTCGAGTCACCGGGCACTCTGATGCTGACACGGACCTTTGCAGTTTCGAGAGGGAACTTTGTGGATCGGGTGCGAGGATCCCTATTTGGAGTCAGTAGGAAGAGTTTCGGGAGAGTTTCTTTGAATGTTGTATGTCTTGGAAATTAATGTCTACAGGATACAGTTCATGAGATGAGCAGGGTGTCAGATATTCTAGAGGAATGATTTCCAACCTGTGGGTTGCGAAGAGTTTTCTGGGTGTCGCCATGTTCTTTTTTTAATATTCTGAAATACTTATTTTTAATGTTTTCTTTACCTTATTAAATTTATCTTACTTTATATGGGGGGGGGGGGGAGAGATCACAGATTAATTTGAATATTATAAAAGGAGATCGCCACTCCGAAAAGATTGCGACACACTGTTCTAGAGGAATCGAAGATTTCTGACTTGAGCAGAATCTCTGAATAAGGTACTTAATCCAAACATCTCTTAAAATTATTACCTTCACCCCTTCACTTGTACGCTCGAGTTAATTCGAGCGCGCTAAACAGGCCAAACTGTGCACACTCGAGATAATTCGAGCGGCGTTGTATTAAATTAAAATAAAAATTTTGATTATTTTTGTATTTTTTTAATTTTTTTGCCAAGACAATGTTCTAAATTGTGTTTTTTTACATAAAAAAAATTGATTTTTTTTGGCCGGTTTTTTAAAAAAAACTGTGCGTTAAGGGGTTAAGGGGGTATTCTCGTCTAGAAGGACAATTTTAAGGACGATGCACAAAAAACTGCACAGTTTTCACAAATTAGCATTATCCTCACGTATTTATTAACATTCACTTAGTTGTAAAAAAAGTTTCAGCCATATATAATAATATTTAATGGAGATATGTGTAATCTCGTAAAGCGTGTGCAAAAAAAAAGTTGCCTCATGGTGTATAAGATTCCGGCTGTTCTGCTGACCCGAAACAAAAAAAAAACAAAGGGATTCTTAATCAGTAAGACTATAGCTGGTAGCAGATTCATGAGAAAAAAAATTAAAAATTCACGAAATGGCGGGACTTTGAATTTAAAGTCATCTTTTGTGAAAGAAAAACTATTTCGCCTTGATTCTGCTACCGGCTAGAATTATATGTTTTCTGAAGGTGTCTGAAAAAGATGGACCAGATTGCCCCACTAGAAGTTGAGATATCGTGCGTACCGTCATATCATGAAAAACGCCGTTTTGAGAAAAACCCATATCTCCATTAATTATTATGATTGAAATTTTTTGTACAGCTTACTGAAATGTTAGTAGATACGCGTGGATAATGCTTCTCACTAAAAATTGCGTAGTTTTTTGTGGTTCGTCCATAAAGAATATAGAGGATCTTCCCTCTAGACGAGAATACCCCCTTAATAGACTAATCAGTGGATCGATGCGATTAAAGTCATCGTTTGATGATCCTCAGACAGTGCTAAGTTCCTGATTGTAGACTTTGACTTCTACACGAATGATTACACTGAAACCTTTGCATCGAACGTATTCGATGGAATTTTCATCGTTACAGTAAAAATACCGTCGCCCGAGGGGACACTTAACGCAAGATCCAAGGAGTGTGGACGATGAAGCGCGGCTTGACAGGTGTAAATAGGTGCAACTTTTATTGCCGCGACGTAGACTCGAGGAAGAGAATCCTGCTCCATTAGGCATTTATCAGTTTAAACGGCGAGCGCGTGGATATAGTCAGAGACGATATCGAAGCGACAAGCGCAACCACTACGATCCCCCGTGTCTTGTTAATACAGAAGACTACAGATGCGAACGAGACAAGTCGTCATCGATGCTCGCGGAAACGCGTCCGCCGCCATTAAATAAAATACGTACAATTCCTACTAATCGCAGCGCTATAAATTAATGTCCAACATTCCCACTTTTTCCAACTTCCCCGACTGTCCTTCTTTTTTCCCCCATATACACGCGCAACACTGTGCCGCGATTTAATTACTCATGAATAATCGAATGCGAAACGATCGAATTGCTGTACCTATATACAATCGTAATTAATTACGATACAGTGACTTGGAAGAACGTCGTACCTGTGTACTAACCAGCACTTACGAATTATCAGCCCAAGTTTCGATTATCAGTCCTTTACCAATCCTTTGCACATTCTTCGTTCTCCTCGCATTCCGCGATTTCGATTGAGTCGTTCGATTTCAAGGTCCTGCGAGCAGACACTGGGGTAAAAACGTGTTGAAAACCAGCAGTTTCCGGTTGATTAATCAGAGCATTGTTAATTCCACTCTGATTACAATCGCGCCTAATTAATACAGAAACGTAAACACAGGTGAAATAATCGCGTCACAATGGACGCGTATACCTGCGCGTTTCCATGCTGGAAAGTCGACCGTGGCTATTCCGTTATCCGTTAAACTGATTTCTCTTTTAACGATCGGCAAAGGTGTGCTCGTAACAACGCGGCCGATAAACGAAATTATGCTAATGAAAGGAGCACCGCTCACATCCTCTTCCTGGATTATTTCGTGGAAGTGGCTGTCCTAGGAGTCCCTTTCTAGCCGCGGTCAGATCGCCTTGTATAAAACGGAAATTTCGTATCTGGCCGCGGCAGGCCGGCATAAATCGCGTTCGCCGGCTAATTAAACCGTTGGCTATCGCGACGATTAATCGATCGCCGTTTCCTCCTGGATGCTGCCGAGGCATCGCCGCCCTCTTCTCCCCGCATCTATCGCCCTGCCTTTTTTTTACCAGCGTGGTCGTGGAACCCTTTTTTGTCTAGCGTACGCGACCTAATATACCCCGGCGTACACAGGCGAAGAAAGAGCGCGCCTTTCTTCTCTTTTCTCTTTCGATACCGTAATAGAATCGCGTGTTGCTCGTAAAGACGCGCCTGCTAATAGGGAACACCGCGGCCGAGGTGATCTGGAGTGTAAATCTTCAATGAGAAAGCAATTCAGTTTTCGTTCAATACATGCCTGATTTCTGAGAAAGGCAGCTGATGCTGCGCGCGGCTACTCCACCCGTTACGGGACTGAATTGATTAATTAATAATGGGGACTCTATGTGCGCTCTTTCGTACGCCAAGTTTCGCTGCGGCCATCCTCGGAATGACGAGGGAATCTACAGAAGGCTGTCAGCTTCCTACTCAATTTTGCAATTTTTATGATCTTCAGTGAAACAAGAGTTGTTCCGAATAATCCTGAGGAAGACCAAGCCACCATAGTCTTCGATACAAACTGTAACGACACTCAAGATCATCCCCATCTTTCCACACAAATCACCCCCCCCCCCAACACTATTTCCCACATATACCGTGAAGAGGGAACATTGCCATGTTTTTGGAACATTTTACTATATAATATAAAAATTAACATTTTTAAATTTGCTTTAGGTATCTTAACATATAAAGCAGAAAGCTTCTATATGTTTGTGTGTTTGTTTGTCACCTAACACCTTCGAACGATAAACTCTAGAATCACGAAATGTACCTTAGTTCATTATGCCTGACTAATCGAAATTAATGTGACATATTCACCAAAAAAATTAAAAAAATTTTTTTTATAAAATCAGGATCTAAATTTCAGGCGAAGCTGAGTAGTAAAGCTAGTCCTATTATAACACATCGTTTCTGCTTGTACTACAAGTGTGATAGTGCATAAAATTTTTGTCCTTTCCGTTCACTGATACATGTTAAATAACTGCCAATTCGGTACCACAATAATCTCCAAATATTTCCTTGAAAATCTCTCATCAAATCTCCCAACTGCGCCACCCGAATACCGATTGGTTACCATTATTCTTCGCAGTACCCGCCTAGAGCCATAAACTCAGATCGAAAAGGCGAAGTGAAAAGCGCATAACGTCCGCTATCGAGCGTAGCGGAACCCAAGGTGCATACAAGTGCATCCGCACACGTGGCTCGACTGCATAGAAGCGCAGAAGCGGCCAAGAGGTAAAAGCGGCGCGAGATCCTCTGCTGGTCAGGTCTGCCGCGCTCTGGACACGTACATGTGTAGCAGGCTTGTCGAGGCTGAATATTTATGCGCGACCTCTCGAGCATCGCGGCGGCGAAGAAATCCGCTGCATTCTGGAAAAGATACCGACACTCGGCCGCGGCCGTTCTGATTTATACGCGTGCCACGCGGATTGGCCGGGGATCAGTGCCGCTCAATCGGGCACCGTGTAGCAATCGATGCACCGATTGGAAAAGATCGATATCGCCTAGCCCCGCGTCCTTATTTATGCGTTTTACCTCCTGCCACCCTTATCTCTAATCTCTGCTCGCCTTCTACGCGTGTAACGCCTGGTTTTTTCGTCGCCTGCCGCGGTCACCGCCGGTTGCAAATTATTCTGCATACTCGGCGCCATACACTGAGCACTTCGCGCTGCAGAAAAACATTTGGGTCGCGTTGCTTAGTGGAGGAACGAAGGCTCCTTGGTGGCATTGATTGTTACTTGGATTATTGCAAGTGTCGCGTGAACTCTCAGTATTTTGGGGCAACCCTGGGCTGTTCAAAGTAATTGCAAGTTGTTTCTCTCAAAACCCAAGTTCTTATTTCAATATCTTATTCCAACGATTAAAGGAACTACTCTCGTGGTGATATCTAACACCGTGTTCTAATTTATGTTCGGTGTTATTCCATTAACACAAAAGACGCGCCAGACTGTCAGAAGTCGCGGAGGAAAGTCATTCATTTTTCGAGACGCATCTGCGTTACGTAAACCGCGAGAAGCAAGAAGCCGCCTCGCCACGTACTAGATTACTCGAGCACGACGCTCTGATTTATATACGCGAATCGGATCGATCGGTGGTGCTCAATCGCGTCGAGCCGTGTGTTCTAATCAGCGCTATCCACGATCTCATTTAGATCGGTATCGCGCTCGCTGCCGTGCAATTTACACGTTTCCCTCGCTGCCATTCTCCTTCTCCTCCCGTCCTCCCCGCTCAGCCTTTGCTCGTACCGATTCTTGTCCTTTATGTAATTTGTACCAGCTGCTTTTCTAGCACCTCGGGTTTTCGATAATCGATCGCCACGAATTCCTTCGATCCCGTTTTATCCAGAATTTCCTGGGCCACTGTGCATAAATCCATAATCACACTCCTGACTAGTCACTCAGTCGTGAAACCAATAACGACTGGCACGCATTCGAGGTGACGTTCCCGAGACTTCCCCCAACTGAATCGATACACTTCACTCGTCATAATCGCACACCACCAGTTGAACAAAGTAACGTAGTCGTAGGAATAATAAAAATAGCTCGTGTCGCGGAGCAACTCTTCCATTTAGCGAAGTACAATCGTCAACGTGACATAGGCGATAGCGGCCAGCGGTGGCGACTTCCAACGAGCGTGTCACCGGTCTAGAACTTCTATGGATCGCGTCCCTCGAACTTCCATCGATAATTTTTATAACCAGATCCGAGAAAATCACACGGAAACCCCATCGCGACCATTGTGATCTTCTTCCGTTGGTGAAAGCCACTTTGGACCCGTTGCCTCCCGAGGCGAAAGCCTCCGAGCCCCGCCTACGTTCCTGGTTGTACGTAAATTCCACTTTGTTACAGCGTCGATCCATCTCGAACGCGTCTTCCCCGTCGCGGGTCGCCCGGCAAGTCGGAAAATCATTTCTTCGGGCTTTAGAAACCATAATTACGTCAGAGAGAGGTACGGTTAGTCGATAATCTCTCGCGATGCTCTTATTCTCGTTTCTGGAACGCGGCTGATACCGGTCATACGCGGAACGCGACGAAAGTAAAAGGTACTCGAGCGAGTCGGTCTGCTTTATCGGTGTAATCGCGGATCCCCGGTGTTCTTGATGTTCCTTCGTCTCCATGAGGCATTAATTTCGCAGATGAGAAGCGGAGAGATATTAGGGAAGCATTGGAGAAGCATTAGAGAAGCATTGACAGAACACGGAAGAGGATTAGGGAAAGATAGTAGAGTAGGTATATCAATGATCAGCCTTCTGATTTAAACTGCCTTCTACACCTTACTTTCACATTACCGTGGTGTAAAATAGGAGCATGTTGATCTAGGAGAACTGCTATGCTTCTCCACTTTTTTTTTCTCACAAATTCACTACGTGCAAGTCCCTCGGCACCTAACGTAACCCAGATGAATGGATCTCTAACCTAACATCTCGTCTATCTATTTTCCTCTCTACCGACCGATCAATCTGACCTACATACGTTACCCTGGAAGATAATACAATCCTCCTACCTCATATGTATTTTATTCTTAAGAACACTCGCTGCCTGAATGTTCGTTGGAACACGCGAGAACACCTGACGCCTGGCAAAATGTTTGGACAAGGCTGTCTCTACAGTGTAATCGCGGAGAGACAGAACGCCTCGGATGCGATAAAGTTATAAAACGCTAACACCAGATCGACGTCGTGTTTAACAGGAAATAAAGGCGTGCAAATTGCCCGGCGACTCGTTTCGCGTGAACGTGAAACGCGGCTGCTGTTCGCTCCGGGACGGCCAGGAAGGTAACGGAGCCGAGTGTTATGGAGATCCGAAGTATCGCAGCAGTTTAACGAGCAGTTAACGGGTGCTCGGTTAATTACGCGCTGCCAATAACGTAAGGAGCTACGTTTTAGATTAACGACTCAATAGGCCGGCGAGATTTCCTCGCGTCGCCGCGGAAATCACCAACAGACCAGTTTCTTTGATCACTGGCATACTTTGGAATCGCCGTGTGAACACATCGAAGTACGAATTCAACTCGATTCCTCGCCTTTCTTGCTATTTTATACATTTCTTACTATCTCTGTTCACGGTACATCTTCCCAAGCTTCTTGCAAATGTGCCTGCATACCTTCACGTTCTATTCGTTTTGCTTTAAATAAAGTCCCACTAATAGGTTCTTAGAATCCTAGGGATTCCTCAGGATACAGATCTTTTACCACTTTCTCTATTTTTCTATGGGTCGATTGAATAATACGAACACTTTAGGACACCCGAAGTATTTTAGTGTGTGTAACACTGTGAGTTAAGAAATAATATGTAGACTGTCGGGTATCCGTGTAAATAGATAAGAGGTGAAGGAAGCTGCTCGAAGCGTGAACGGTCTTTTCTTTTTCTGAGAGGAAAGAGAAACGTGAAGTCGTTTCGAGTGGGGTGTCGACAGGGATCGATTTTCGTCACCTAATAACGGCGTTTTTTACACATTTGTACCCTAATAGAAAATTAGTATCGTCTTACCGCGGCAGTTTTTGGAAGCGACCGGGCCTCAGGACTGCTTCTAAACACGAAAAGCGAACAGCAGTATATAACGTTCTATAGGTATATGGGATGTGCTGAGGTACGCCCACGATGGTCCTGCCAGTGTTTCTCAATACACCAGGATACCAAGGCAAGCACCTCTACCATTAGCAGATACAGATTCGCGGACAAACTACACACCCCATTAAAACATTATCGGGCATTGTTGTTTAAATTTCATTATCCATCTAGAAACTCTAGTATAATATTACCACGTTCTTCTCTTCATTCTTCGTTGGTAATTATGCCTCAAAATGTTTTTTTTTCTTTCGACGCAAACTGAATTACTTGCCATCAGCATGGAATTGAATAATTGCAGTTAGTTATGCGGAAACGAAGTTAAGATTGATGCGATGATGTGGTAAGAGGCGACCGTTAAATACCAGCGCAAGTGAAGAGTGTTAAGTACCACTGTGCCGCCGTGATTTTGAAGGGTGGGAGGGAGCCTTGATGCACAGCCTGATTTTTGGCAAGAAGGAACCTCCTCCTTCGTCATCGGTACGAGTTTTAATGCGTTTTACGGCCCCGGCTAAAAACCCATTAAGAGCCCGTCGGCGGATGGGAGGACAAATGCCCCCTTCCCCAAGGACGCGCTGAAAATTATTTCCTCTTCCTTCAGCAACAATGAAACTTCGTACTTCTGCGTCGAACGCGGGCCATTTGCAAAAGTCTCGTTCCTTCCCACCAGCGACACGCGCGCTTGTAATGGTCCCCGCGAAATGAATATCTGCCGAAGACTTTGACGAGCGCAGTTATGCACCGCGAAATTATCGAGGACTGCAATCCGCGGTAGCAGTCGAGCGGGAAACGTGAAAATTCGGTATGTAATAAAAGCGGATCAACGCCACCGAGAATAAATTCCGACAACAGTTGGCGAATGACGAACGAAGGCGACGAGCAACCGGCTGTGCCGGCTGGTGCCCGCACTTCTCGTCCTTCTGAATTGCCGTGGAAATATCGGTTGCGTGTCCGAGAACCTTCGCCACCCGCTCCAACTTGCAAACTATTGTATATGGGGCAGTCGATGGCCCTGCCTTTTGGGGCAATTGAACGTGTCACAGTGGCGGGAGGGTTAATTCATCGATTACGTTAACCTGTGGGGTGTAGCACATTGTGCGAGAACTATAAGAGCTGATAAAATTCAATGCTGAGCAGAGAATATTACATGATTTTCAGGATAAGCGATATTTAAATAGCATTAAAATGCACAGCTCTGCGCCACGCTGAGGTGGTCTCATAGGAAAATTGAGGACCTTGCAGCGAGAGGGATGCAACTGCATTTTTTACAGTTTTTGACCTATGACGTGTAATATATGTAAAATAAAATTCTACGAATTATTGCAATTTTTTAACCTGTTTTGTGCAACAGTTTTGGGCAGCTCCGAATTTGAAAAATTCGCCAAAGGTGGAAATGAGAACTTATCAACTCCATAACTACTACTGATTGTATGAAAATATATATTATTCAATTAGCGTTCTCTTTTTAATGTTAAGTCAAATTAATAATTTCATAAGTTTGTAAAGATGGAGCTGCACCCCTCTCGCTGCAAGGCCCCCAATTGATTTTGAGGGTCAGCCGGCCATGGCAGAGATGCTAACGTCTCACTGTAGCAACTCGAACAGCGTATCCCACATATAGCGATGCGTGACATTAAACGTAAAACTTCATCCTCCGTGACACGTACTGACGTCGATCCAGATACGTGGGAAGCTGTGCATGACACGCGTAGGAAGTGCGTGTTACCCACGCAAGTATGAACGCGCATAATGTACACTCTCGCATAGCCTCTGATAGCTACGGCAGTGTTACGCTACATCACTGAGATGCCCGCCGTGCTCTATCCCTTTCCGCAGAGAATCATTAATCGATATCCTTTCGGCTGGAAACTAACGACACGCGCAATTTGCGTCCAGCCCTGTCCGACTTCCAAATGCAATAGACATGTCGGCGTGCAGGCTTTCAAGCTTAATTGATGCTTTTAAACGAGTGCTATCGTTACATCACGCGTACCATTCCTGGCCACCATTTTTCATACCACCTCGTTTTATCGGCCGCGGTTAGATCGATTAACATTGGCAGCGATAACTCGCGAAAAGTGGAAACGTGCGTTGCCGATAAACGGAACCAGAAACGCGCCTAAGTGCTCGCCACGGTAATTAGAAGATATAGAAACAACTTGCCCATCGAAATTTCGCGCTCTCCTTGTCACACCAACGGTTCTATCCATAAAATAATATCAAAACTAAATATCCACGTCTTGAACGCCTAGACTTACACAAAGGACCATAATCATTCACCAAACAGCAAATATCTCCATATCCAAGTAGACTCACTCAACCGTCCTACATGGAGAGCCAAGAAAAATAAAAGAACTTCTCGATTCTCTGCGCCACTCGTCGTCGATCCCCCCTGAGCCTTCTCTTCCAGTGATCGAGGCCAAGCAATGCTCGTCCCCGTGGGTTTCGCGTCTCACAGCAGACAGATATCGCGAGTACATTTTACCCGGCCAGAGCGGTGGAAAAATTGAAGGAAAGGCCGATGCAGCCACTGAGTTGGCCGCGTGTCGGATGCTGTCGTCGTTCATTACGGGCGAATCCGCGCGCTTTCTGGCCGCGCGCAGCGCACACGCTGCCGCGTCTTTCTACACGCGTGAACCGGCGTTCGTGTACCGTAAACAAGTTTTATCCATCCGCCGGGGTAAAATAAATAAATGGCGCGCTCGTGATGCAGTCCCGGGGCCCGGTTGCCTTCCTCTCGAGCGGCGCATACCGGGTGTTCACATCCGTGAAAACAGGCTTCGTAAATATGCACGTTTTATGCATCAATACCGGGGCGCTCGCCCATGCTCCTTCTCCCCTTTCCCGCCGTCCGCCTCTTTCTCTCTTTCTTTCCTCCCCTCCGCCCTTCCGACCGTCCGCGTGGACGGTTTAAGGGAAGGAGACGCGTACAGGGGGTGAGAAGGGGTCGGGCGAAGGTGCATGTATAATTCAAGAGGTGTAGCGCCGTTTCTGATGCGCGATCGATGGATGCCGGCTGGATTTTGTTTAAATAAATACCACGTTTCGGGGTGGTTATGGCGTGTGTCTCGTGGTCGTCTGATTACCATTGAGTTTAAGTAATTGGTATCGAGGTAGGTATTACGAGAAGTTGGTCCGATGAAAGTTGGAGTAATTGCTCTTTGCGTGCTGTTGAATGAACTACTTGAAACTTTTACACCTGCTTCTGGTCACTTTCCTTGAATAATTATCGAAACTGTCGCTCTATTCAAAGTGGTCAGTCCAATTACTGGTCAGACCTTGGCGAGAGTAAGACGGTCGATTAGCAGTTGAAGATGAAACAATGAATTCTCGATACTTTTATTCCCTAATTACCACTAATCTATTTACAACGAAATAAAATTGACGAATCAATACCCAAACAAAAACACCACTCGCCGATGCTACTGAACTTCCCACAAATGATTCTCTGGAATTGCAAAGAATTCTATCCGCGCCACAGAAAAATGCCCCAACGGACGACCTGTAAATTACAATAATTAGAGGATAAATTTATTTGCGCTGGACGTTCATTATCGCCGCCCTCGAATCTCGTTCGTTCTCGTCCATTTTTTCCCTCCTTCGCCGTGGCCCCGCTCGATAACTATTCATAAGCGAAATTACGGCTGGATGACGTTATATCAGTTTCGTGGTAACCGTGTTTCTGTCAAAGTGTCGACAAGCCACTTAAAACCGCCTGTGCCCGGTCTCCGGCTGAAGACGCACGCCTGGCGAAATGTGTGAGAGTAAACTAGATATTAATGCGGAGTCGTTGCACGTCGAGGGGGGAGTGGGCCATTATGAATTACTCCGGCATGTATATGTATGAGTAGCGCCTATGCATATTCATAAAATAATCTCTTGACCCCGCGAGATCGGAGGCAGATTAAGAGGCGGCGTGCGAAGAGCTGGAGTCGCGCGAAGAAAACCGCGGACGTGGCTCTTTAAATCGTTGCTTGCGGACCCAGACGCCGCGCACCCGCTCGATGACACTTCTGATTGATAAAGGATATTGCTAAGAAACGTTGATAGCAGGGAATCGTCGCCAACGAAAGGGACAGAGGTAAAATCTCAGCGGCTGGAGCGCGGCGAGACTTTTCGCGTTGCTCGCGCGGCACGAATCGCTTTTCTTAACTCAATTACAATGCCGGTGGCTTTAATGACGCCCGTAATTACAGCGGCAATGTCAAAGTTAATTAAAGTTGTCGGATCGCTATCTCGCTTTCATGCCGAGTCCGTTCAACGGGCCGTTTTTAAGCGGCCAGACTTGGCGCGAACTTCGCGCTCGGACGTCGCGGAAAAAGAGGAAAGTTTTCGGGTGCCGCGAATGGCACCGAGTTCCCTGGCGATTCCCTTTTACGGGCTCTAACTTGGCGCATCCGCGATAGGGATTTATGGTCGGGATTCAAGAGAAGCGGGGACGGAACATCGAGGGATGGAGTTGGATGCGATCTGTGGTGAAATCTGAGGTGGAAGGTGGTTTAGCGGTGGTATCGCGATTTATGACGCATTTGTAGCAGATGCTATTTAATGTCTGATAAATATTGGAGTAATAAGTGAGAGACGAAGGAAAGGAGTCCAGTTCGAGTGTCCCAGAGTGTTGAGAAATATTAATTTAAATATAAACTGTAACAACTTATAATAAATGTAACATGGGAAAGATCAAATGTCACGTGGTCAGTTTTTCTATAACATGTACGCAACTATTCGATATTAATATTAAATACGCGAAGGAAAAATATCAGCGAATACAAAGTTCAAAGTCGATCATCGACGATCCCTAGCAAATGAGAGAAATCTACTTATTTTATTTATTTGCTTATTGAAAGGAAAACCCCTTTCAATCCTATTCAATTTTAATTCTCAATTCAACCTTTCAATATTCTGCCATTCTTCTGCCAACGACATTTAAAGCATTCGCAAAGTATCGCTGAGCTAATTCACGAAAGAAAGCTCGAATCCACGCAACATAAACCGTCACTTCACCTCGAATAAATCCCCCAAGAAACTTCAACACAGTTCCATACATGAAGTTTTAAAATTCCACGACTCGAGAAATCACAGATATAAAATGACACATTTCACGATGCGTCGAAGCAAAGTAAGAATATCAGGAGCTACAGGAGCGCATTAAAAAAATAATAGACTGGTTTTCACACGGTGATCTTGAAATCCCCTACGCGAGTGGAAGGAACGCGAAGTTGCTGTGTAGGTCTGGTCGTGATCATTTCTTCCGCGTGCGGCGAGATACGGCCGATCCGATGAGATATATTTCGTGGCCGGTTGCCCGCGTGTAATTATCAAAGTCGTAAGGGGCAGCCGGCTAATGAGGCCGCCTCGTTACGACCTGTCGATTAAAATCGTGCCGACCGTCGTCGCTCGTTTCGCGCGCGCCTCCGTACACGCGCGTTCGACGCGCGATTCTCGTTCATTGATACCGTCATACCGCGCGATGCAAACGAGCACGCTTGTTCTGGAATCCAGGACGATTGCCAGCCAGCAAGTTTTCATCGGGACACCGCGATCGATCCGTGATTTAACCGATACACGCATGCACGCGGTTCGTTGTCCCTTGATGAACCGTGAAATCAGCTGAAATCGATCTCCGCCGATTTAATGTCTTCCACCACTGATTCTTCAATTGCTCGGCTACTGCACAACGAACGACCAAGTGATTCGCGGGGAGGGGGTCGTAAACGTTTGACCTAATTAGCAACTTCAGACTGATCTTCTACGCTGATCACCATTAATTGTGTTATATTTGTATATTCATTAGCTTCTTGCTTCCTGCGTGTACCTCCTGTGCACTCCAATGATTATAAAATCCAGTCTCGATTAATCGATCCTGCGCCGTTTCAGCGAACGGTTACCTAAGGGCAGAGGTTAGCAAAATCTTTACCTAAATAAAAATTTCAAATAACGAATAGAAGATAAAAAATTGTACTCATTATACGAGGCTTCAATAATTCGAGTTATCTTTTAGCGAATATAATTTATTTATCTCCTATTCGTTATTTGAAATTTTTATTTAGATAAAGACTTAGATTTTGAATTATCACGAAAGTTGCACCGCCGGTAAGCAAAGTGCGAAAGCAGGCAAAGAAGGCAGAGAACTGTCGGTCCTCCTCGACAGGAGGATAAGGTGGAGTTTTACATTTTTACAATCCGTGCGAAGCCGCGGGAAGGGTTGAAAAGTTGCGATTTTACGTTCCCCGGAGGCATAAGCCCGCTCGTTTTCAGCTGGCGCATGGAAATCCAGGCTGCGTTTACTGCCCGCTGCAGGTCCCTAAGTTACGGAGGCAGCTTTATGGTTTCTCTCCACCGCGGAGTCTCTGTACTCGCTCGGCTGTACGCCCGACACCGCCCATTCCGCTCTTCCCAGTGCGATACGGCCTGGTCCCGGGGTTCGACGAGGAAGACACCTGATCGCCGTTAGAAGAGGCCTGCTCGGGCACCAGCGTGCACGGCCCTTGAAAAGTGGCCTGGAAACGAGCGACTCGCGCATCCGCCGCTGCACATGCTGGAATTAACGAGCCACAGACGTGGCCTGCACGCTTCAGAATTACATCTTCGGGGTGCGCTCTTTCCTTTGGCTAGTTAACCATCGTACCACGCGGTGAAAGAAGGGCGGATATTGTTCTTGACGTTGTAGCATGCTTCGTCCTAATGGTTGTTAGAGAAGGGACCTTTCGAAGCTTGATTAACGATGCAATCGAATGATAATTCGTTTTAGTTTGGATAAGATGGTGATTCTAAGAGAAACATGGCTTCCCGAGTGTCAGAAGGATGGAGCCATGATGAACTGGGGCAACCCGATCGTGTGCTCGAAACCGTGAAGGTTTCGACCCATCGATGCCTCCTGGATCACCGAGCAGCTCCAGTCATCGCGTTCTCCTTTTTCCAACGTGATCGTTCCATGCTCCGATTGGCCGGAACGCGATACCTCCGTGTCACGGTGAAATTAAGCGTGCTTTTAACGCAGCCCCGCATTCGACGAACCCCCTCGACCAACTATCGCCCTGCTGGCAATCGATCCTCGTCCAATACCGTCGCCCAAAGCGGTCCCCCGACCACAAAGAAGAACCATGGCTTTCAGCTGCGTTCGCCATCGCTTTCAATATCACAATAAGTATCACCAATTCCTCCACGATTTTATCATACTTGAACGAGAATCCCTAAACCCCGCTATTCCTCATCAACAAAGGGTTTGGACATCCCCAAGCTCTCCACAATCCTCTTCATATATCGTACAAATAGTACCTACTACCAAGTAATTTGCCCGAAAAACAAACGCGTCACGTGCGACCCACGGTCACAGCTCGATAATCCAATTACAAAAGACAATAAATTCTCCAAGCAGCCACTGTGCCCGACCGAGAGAACGGATACGCGTACGCTCACACGCTCCCAATGCACAGGACGAACGGGCCAGGGTGGCAGAACGAATTTAATGCCACGTCGTCGGACACGCTGTCCGCTTTCGCCTGGCAGAGACAGAGAGACAGGGAGACAGAGGGAGAGAGAGAGGAAGAGGGGGCCTCGGGAACAGTTTTCGAGGTAGGCAGGTCCTACCCTTCCGGACGACAGACGACGAACGGAACGGCGGACCTACGGGGCATTGATGCGTACGAAAAAGCGCGCGCATGTCCGCCAGCCGAGCGGCGTCGGCGGCAGGGCATTAGGGAAATATTCAAATGGACCTGCGAGTCGGCCATTGTTATTCTACCGTGAAAACGGCCGACGTTGTTACCTTTTATTAGTGTAATTTGTCCTATTAACCACCGTTTCCCAGCCACCACCTTATAACGGCTTTCCGCGGTGGCGACCACCCGGGAATCAGATGCATTCGAATGATCCCGCTCGCGCGGCCGATTTAATTGTTTCCTGGCCAGTTCGGCCTGGAAATTCTTCCCGTTGTCCAACAACGTCGCGTTGAATACTATAGAATCGTCTTTCGGATGAGATTTAAACTTCTAGCCCTACAGTGCACACGTGGGGGTCGGTATATCGAAATAGATTCAGTAAACGATGACCGCGTAGTGTCGAAAAGATACTTGTTCAATATTTCATTTTGTTATAATTATGTCTCTTTATAGAGATTGTGTGCAATAGATTACGTGCGGTTTAAAAATATTTGTTTCGCAAAATATCGATGCAATTTTAGATTTGAGGATATAGGCCTGTGAGGCCCATCGCGTGTAATGGTGTAATTTTAATTTAGGTCTGCACTGTACTGCCGTGTTAATTCGATAGGGCGTTTCTGGTCCAAAGGTGGTTCCGAGATAAATGACTTTCAGTATTCTGTGCGATGCCATCGGCATGCTATATAAATCTGATTAGGTTAAATATTAAAGCCGGGTGAAAAGGTATGTAAATATTTGTGACAAACCCGTAAAATATTTCATAAACTCCGAAGGAAACATTGGTAGATACGTCCAAAATCAAGCATCGATTTCAAATACGTCCGAAATATAAACAGTTATATCTTCAGTTCTAATAGAGATATGGCTTTTTTGTTTAATATACATATTCTTAGATAAACTATTTTTCTGCTACCTGACAGCAATAATTCTCCATAAATTTAAGCGAAAGTTGCAGATACGCCCTTTCAAATTAACACGGCAGTGTAGGGTTAAACGAGATCTCCACGAATTCAGTAGCTATCGAATATTGAGCAGAGAAACAAATTAAGTCTGAAAATTTGCTAAAATGGGTATTGGTGAAAAAGTACCATTTGCAGAATATTCTTTTCTCTTTGTAACCAAAAAATAACTAACCGTTAACGAACTACTATATTCACGTGCCCAGGGGGAGGGGGGGAATTTATTTGAATAACGGGCAATTCTGGTTTAAACGAACGAAGGCCCACGCCTCGATGAAAGTTCTCCACGGTGAGTGACTCACCCGATCGAGATTAATGAACGTGCGCCTTATAGGCGCCGGGAAAACGACGCTTCTTAAGGTCGTCGTGCATTGTCTCGCGCGAAAATCGTGCCTTCTATAGCAGGCTTAATAAGCATGTAGGTTCTCGCGCGAGGAAAATCCTCCAGCCAGGCCATTCTTCCTCGCGGAACCCCCGTTTCCAGGCCCCTCGCGGTTATCCGGGCGGTTTGACCCTGCCGAACGGGAGGATCGATAAGACGCGACTTAATTGCGCGTTCCTTGACGCTGGTTACCGCTGAAATCCGACCCAATTGCTCCCAGCCTTGCGTCACGCTTTCCCTACGCCTCCCTGGCTCCACGTGCGCGCGGAATCTTCACGCTTCATCGGGCGCGCAGCGTTTCGTTCGGAGCGGCGAAGAAATTGGCGAACTTTCGCGGGATCGTTCGGTGACGTAGATTTCATTCGACCAGAGGGGGCCGCGGCTGCCGTCCCACGCGGGCAAAGCGGGGAAAAAGGCTGGAGAAAGGGAAAGGCCTTCTAAAGCACCGAGGCAAAGGCGGGTGCACGTAAATACACATGCAAGGCGCAACATAGTTAGCCACGGTGATCGTACATCGCGATACGATCTGCTGCCTCCTTCCTCTTCTTCTTCTTCTTCCTCCTTCCTCCCCCTCTTCGTTCCTCCTCCACCCTCGTCGCCTCTTCTTCTTGCGCCTCCGCGGCAATAGGGGGATTGCATAACCTCACCTTGCCGGTAAACGTGAAACAATGCTCTCGCGTGAGACAGCGCGAGGTGGCGGAGATACGGGATCTCGCCGCGGTGCCTAACTCCTGAAGCGGAGTACCGAATACGGGACCAATCCCTGCCATTTTGACGAGCGACGCTAATGATTCACGGCGATTAGAACGCCGCGGCCGGCGACCATCCAGCTCCATTCCGCGGCGCGACGCTACCAGCCGAACGATCCGTGACCAACGTGCTACTGGTGTCGCGGCTCGTTACCGCCGCGATCGTCGGTTTAGAGGCATTGCCGGCCATCTGGCTGATTGATTGATTCAATTAAGGCAGTTCGAGGAGGCATTCGGAGTAAATCAGTGCCACTAAACTTCGGAACGCGGGGCATTCAAAGAGGGTAACGAGGACAGTAGTAGATTTGACGGTTTAAGGTCTAAGGCCCAGCTGGCAAACGTTCTGAGGGGTCCATTTTTTGGGGAAAATGAAGAGATAGTTTACTGAAAACGGGCTAAGTGTAGTAGTACAGAAAAATATATAGTGCTTGCATATAATTTTTTTGGAGATAGGGCCCTGAGGGGACCTTCTGGGCAGGGGCCCAACTGACAACTGCTCATCAGCCACCTGTTAAATTTGCCACTAGTGCTGAGTGCGCGAGAAGGATCTACAGTCGAATATCGATAACTCGAAAACCTCTATAAGTCGAAAATTTTCTTCATTCCCTTCCGCTCCGCTGTAAATACCTCTATAACTCGAAAACTCGATAAGCCGAAACCTCTATAATTCGAAGATTTTTTCCCTTCCCTTGTGATTTAAGTTATCGAGGTTCGAATGTAATTCGAAACAGTACCAATTGGCAAAGGATCTATGGAAGTTCTAGAACGTCTTCTACCTCGTCCAAAGACTCTGTCGTATGCAACGCAGGGGAAAAAATACAGATTAGAAATCGAACGTGTTTCATCAGCGACATCCGCGAAGCCAGGCAATATTTCATTTCCCTGGCCAACTCTCGATCGCCCTCCATCTCTCATTTGCCCCATTGTTTTCATCGTGTAGGCTCAATGGAATCAGCAAACAATTTATTACGCCTACACCCGGGGCGCATCTATACCCTTATCAAACGATCGCTCGTTGCTCCTTGCGAACGATTGCTCCTTCAAGTCGAGCCTCCGACGAGCCAACAGCCGACGCCGTTGACTCCGGGCAACAACGATCCATCCTCTCTCGCGTGATTTCCTCGGCGAACACGTGCGTGCACGCGCGAGGCCCGCGCGTGTATGTAAAGGCCGCTCTCGCGGATTTCTCCGTTATGCGAGCGGCGCGGAACGAACGAAAAGGGAAGGACAGGAGGTGATGAAAAATGCCTGCCCCTGTGGTCGTCGGAAATACAGCGGAATAATCTCTGAAGATCAATGAAGCGAGTCGTATCGACGGTAACCGTGAAACTGTTTCTGGTTGCTACTACAATTCTGGACAGCTTGATGCATTCTATTTACTGCACGTAGAATTCGATCGAAACACGAGCGCAAGCAGGCTATTTCGAGGAACATGGGGAAACTTGTTGGTCAACGAAAGTGTTGTTGCAACTGCGATTAAATCGATGATTTTTCCACTAGCAAACAGCATCAGTCATCTTATTCCCGTGAGTGGGGATGTACAGGGGAATGAAAGTGATTGGTACACTGCACACAACGGTATCGACTTCAGAGCTTCTGGCTATCAAGATTTAGGTCAATGTATGATCATAGTCGTGGGGACTTTGAAATATTGTTCTCGAAACCATCATTTGTAAGTGTCTACACTATTACTCTGAATTCATCTTAGAGTCTTATCACCTCTAAATACGCTAAGATAACTGCTCAAACTTCTTTTCTCCTGAACCAACACCGAGGACCACCCACACGTACTTCAACGACAGCAGAGCCACGGAACCTTCCTGTTCCCCTGGTTCGCGGCGAATCAGGGGCAAGTGTACAGTAGGAAATCTTAGGCAGCGGTACCATTTGGAACGCAAAACGGTACGCTGGTGTACATCGTGCATGCATGCACGGCCACGTAAGTGTTGATGTACACGGCAGCAGATTTCTGGGGCGATAAAGTCCTGCGAGCGAGGAAGTCATGTCCCGTAACTATCTGGATGTACGGTCTCGCGGTTTTCGTGTGCTCACCCACTCGAAGGCCTTTACCGAAGACGAGAGAGGAAAGCGCGGGGCGAGCGGAGCGGCAACGCGCGAGTACCGAGCATCGCGCGAGGAGGACGACATTTTCCACGAGAACGGGCCGCGCCTTGCTAACCTGCCCGAGTAAAAGCGTAAAATTACCGTCAACCCGACTGAAATTGCCCTCTCCAACCCTCCCCACGTGCTCCTCTACCGCCCTCCCGCTTCCTATCTCCCTTCCTTCAATATCCAGCCCGCGGAAACCGCTCGAAAATTGCACATGCCCGCCGAAGAGTACTTCGGATAATGCTGCAGCGTCTTGCGGATCCTGCATTAGATCGTGTGAGTGCAGTTGCAACGCGAGTTCCTGGAAAAGGCCGCGCACAATTCTCCTTCCTTACTGTTCCCGTTTACATGAAATTATGCGTTAAATCTTGGGTCCTAATATACGATATATGCGCTTGATTGCTCTTCGCGATGTTCCTCTGTATATTAAAAACCGAATTAAAAATCATCTGGTGACTAGTTACTGCAGAGGGGTACCTAATGTGCCTAACGTGCCTCTTCCGCGAGCGAAAAAACTTAGCATTTGGAGTGATGAACCGAAACGGCTATGTTTTCCTTTTCTCCCAGCGTGGTCCTTTTTCAGTAAGCTCGCTCGCGGAGGCCGCGTTGATACAAATAATTTCATACGCGAGTGCGCGCGGATGCGGTGCCTCGGCATCGACTTTTTCCCGTGTCTGCCGGCACGGCGGTTCTTCGCGATACCGCAACATCTTTCGAAGCGGTTCTCCGGCCGGCAAAAACCTTTATATATCGCCTCGCAGGGGACGCGCGCCACGCTGCTGAAAGCTGTGCAGCCGTCTGTGCAGGATGTGTGCCCACGGACCCGGTGGAAAGTGCATGCGCCAGTCACGCGGCGCATAATTTACCGTTCCGCTGTCCGTAGGATCGCCAGCACGAAACTGGAATAGGTCGGTTGTAAATTTTCGTTTAACGAGGCAGATTTTTCTCGGCGAGCATCGATCAGATACCATCAAAATTCATAAGGCGGCGGCCGGCTCCTCGCGGCCGATAATCACGCCGGCGATAAGAATCGAGGCGCGTCGCTTGGTCGCGTTTCAGCCAGGAATCCCCGGCTAAATAAAACCCCGAACGTCGGTATTTAATTCGCCGCCAGATTTTATCAGAAGGCTCCAAACATCACCGGCGAAGACGCTCGATTCCAGCAATAGGAGAGGGGCGAGAGGAGATCCTGGGATCCTCGCGGGGAATCGGGTTACTGTACCGGGGATTCTCGCGCGATCAAATGGAGATTTTCTTCTCGCGGCATGAACAGACGCGGAACGCTCTATGGTAATCGCGGCAACGGGGATTTCCCGGGCTTAGATCGCGGATATACGCGATGCATCGGCGTATGCCGACCAGCTTGGCGATAAGCTTTTATCTCTAGTCTCTGCGTCAGGCACTTCGAGGCTGGAATAATGAATGCGCGCGTTGGGATACGCGCGAGCGCGATGCAAACGCGTATCCTGGCTAAACGAGGGGCTACTTCGTCATCCCGCGGCCGCCAGGATTCGCGGCGATGTCACTCTCCTCGTCAGGCGGCTTTCATGTTATTTATTACCGTAAACACGACCGGCGATGTCTAGTTTTTCTCGCTACCATTGCCGCTTTTACATATACACCGACGCCCGTTCCGCCGCTGTTCGATGCGCGACGGGAGATTAATCTCGCATGCGTACGTTGGTTTTGCGAGATTACCATACTTCAGGGATTTCTCATTCACTGGGCTATTACGTCTATGGTTTAGCTGGTTTTTAGGACTTAATGAGGAGATGAGTTTGAACTTATCAATTTCAACCAAAGCTTTAATAAACCTCGCGCTACTTTCTCATCCATTCAATGAAGAAGAATAAAATTCTTCAGCTTCGGCAAACACTTCGACGATACAATGTTCACGAACATCCTAATCCACCCCACTCACCCGAGGACAAGTCCAAAGCGAGTGCTAAGAAAGCAAGCAAAGAAGCATCCGAAGCATTTCAATGCCTCCGCTAGCTATTCCCTCGCAGGCGCGTAGAAGCCGTGTTTCTGATAAAAGAAAACAGTCGGAGCAGGCTCGTTTATCAGCTCCCGGTCCGGATATCTCAATCTGCTTTCTTTTTCCCCCCCGCGGCGGTTGAAACGCGGCCGTCGTCGAACGTGTTCGCGAGTGCAGGACGCGGCGGGCTCGTAAGCTCCGAGAGCAGGCTCCATACGCATATGGGATCGGCCTAGGTCATTCGCCACCATAGGCCGAGCGCTGTACATGGTGGCACAAGGTGCTCCCAGGTTCCCGATTTCCGTAAAAGTCCAGAAACGCTCTCGCAGCCCATCGGAGCGCGAACCGAGCGCGCTCCAAATGGCGTTTACTGTTTCCACGAACGAGAAATAAAGAGGGCCCTACCGCGGACCGGTCAACCTATCCGCTGGCCTGCCCGTCGTGTTACAACGTGTCGTTTACATCTTAATCCGTGCGCCTCAGTACCCCCACACACCAGAAACGGACACCGCTCGCGGCACCGCTGGCTCTAGCCGCCGCGTTGGAGAACCCGCGCACCGCCAGGTGCGATCCCAGGCGCGAAACGATCGCTGAAGCGAAACCCGCGGCTAACCGGTGCCTGGATCTTATCTGCCAGTATATTTCTGTGTGTTTAGGGGAAAGGCCGTGTAGGAAACGTTGCGTCAAACGCCACGAGGGACGAGGATACTTGTGTTGTCCACTTCTAGGAGTCCCGCGGCAATGATGGACAAAAACGAGGATACGAGGAGTCGAAAGCTTCTGACGAAGCCGTTGGGTGATAAGCTCGAGATGTGGACAATAATGGGGATGACGTTACAGAATCGATGTACCGTGCGCAGAGCATGAATCGCTCGCGGTGCTAAGAGCACAATATCTGTCCCTTCCTCGTCTCCCTCGGAGGATTCACGACGGGCGAAGACGTAGCCGAGAGGCATTTTTCTAACGCACGGTTGCAATTTAAACGTAGTCAGAACGCGAATGTAAACGTGACCGTGGCTTAGTGGGACGCTGACCACGGCGTAGGAACGACCCAGGGGACGAGGATCTACACCTCGATGAGCACAGCACGACATTCTCCTTGCCCCTTGCCGCCCTGTTCCCGGTGGTCCCTCGTTTTCTTCCTCCGCGGCCGCTACCAAGAAGAAGGTCCCTTCTCTTTCCGTCTCTCTCCCTCCGTCGCTGCTTCCCCCCTCCCCCCCCCCCTCCCCAGGTGTGTCCCCCCTTACACCCCTCTACCGCGCCAAACCGTCTCATACTCTCTCTCTCTCTTGTCCTGTCTCCGCTCATCGTCCTCGAGCGCGTCCACCACGATTGTCCGGTAAACCATGGTGCGAACCGCTCACCGTGACGAAGGTATCCACCTACAAACGAGGACTTAGCCAGGAGAGCAGCTCGTGGAAACTCGCGAATACGAACATGGGAATCGGCCGAGCCTGCTTCGCTTGCTGCCTTCTTGTTAATTATGCCAATGACAGGCGCCCGAAACAGCAGGCCCCAATCCTTTTCATCGCTGGGTCGTCCTTAGCTCTTGACTCCTTCTTCAATGGACACGGTGAAACTCCCTTGCGGTATCTTCTGTGGTAATGGATAGGTTCGTGTGTAATATGTTCTGGGATTGAGGTGCATCGTGGACATGTCGTGGCGTTGCTAAATATAGGGGACTGACTGAAGTTTGTGGAGACAATTGAACTTTGGAGGAGCTATCTGACAATTAGAGTTCATTTTAATTCGGGTTGTAGGATTTTGGGGGTTTTTCTTTGATAATTTATTAAATTTACATTCCTATGAACTCCTTTTAGAGACACGTATGGGGGTACCAGATTGTAGAAGCAAGAAGACTGATGAATTCCTTCCTCTAAGGTTCTGAGTCCCTTTCTCATGAATAAGTGTACACAGACTTTCCACCGGCAGCGTGTACGATGGGAGCTTTCGGAGAAAGTGTCGGAAGCACGGTATAATCGGTATCTCATTTTGTGAAGCGGCAGCCCCGTCGCCGGATATTATTCTTTTACCACGATCTAACGAGGTTGAGCGAGCAAGGAGGTACCCGTTGCCGTGGAGGATGGCGCGAAGCGATGCGAGGCATGCTGGAAGTCAGGATCAGTTCCTATGCATGCGATTGCATGCGGATGAATAGGGCCTTTGTGTCTTGCGAACGACAGCCAGTACGATATACAATAACGGTTCCCTAAGATTTCTCACGTAACGCAGGATCTCCTTGTGCCTAGGGAGAGATGTGGTTCAACGTTAGCAGCGATGCATCTGCATTTTATCATAAATGATACGTAAACGGTTAACGGGACCACATCCATCCGAGTATCCTTTCAAACTTTGCCCAACTTCTTGCTTCATTGCTGTTGTAATCTTCCACCATTCAAGCGCACGTGCACCAAAAACGCATCTCTTCTTTGGTATAGTATACGATCTCCAAAGATCCTTCTTAAATACTTTGAGCTACACACTTGGTGCCATTTTTTCTCCCGATGCAACTGACGAGAGAGTAACTCACTCGAACAATCCTCAAAATTCTAACGAACATCCCCAAATAATTATTCAAGTGTCAGGTGTCAGTAGACTCTCCAGACTCTTACAACTCAAAATTCTGAACCTCCAATCTTCCAAAGTCACAACCAAAGGTTTGACAATAGAATTAGGTATTATTCTTCTTGCAACACTTATTCTAGTTAATTTCAAGGAGCCAAAAAAATGGATGAAAATGTGTTTCACAGTGTTGTTCAACCTCGTAGATGTTTTTTTAGAAATCCCTTCAATAAATTCCAGTCGGGCAGAGGTATCGATGAACAGTGGAAAACCGTGACGAGCGCGATGTCCGCACAGGTGGAGAGAGAAACGGGAAAAAGAGAGAAGGCAGAAGCCAGGAGAGAATGCATCGGTACACGATGATGTAACGGCGTTATGAATATGTACAAAATAACAAATGGTCGCGGGACAAAGGAACGGTGACAGGGTACGCGCGTGTACCGCTTTGCCGCTTTGCTCGTATTCCGCTTGACACACAGCGTCACCGTTGCCCGCCGCTACGTGATCGCGTTTTAAAGCAGCGTTTCGATTTCAACTATTTTTCGCCCGGTTTCGATACCCCGTCGAAAGCTGGAATACAGGAGGACTCGGTAATCACGTTCGCGATAATCGGGCTTCCGATTAAGATACCTGCGCCCAACAAACAAATAGTGGGCACGTGGCCTATTGTGATCGTCGGGAGTAACAAAATGCTTCTCGCGATCGCGATCGAAGTGGAGGAAAATAGAGAATTCCACGTCACACGAGCGTCGATCTGTATCAGACATGAGACACGCCGCATAGAAATGGCAGCCGTTGTTGAGGAAACGGAAAGCAAAGGTGAATTCTTGTCCGCGGCTCGAACGCTCGGATCGAACCTTGCGATGGAACTCTCGATTCCTCGGGGGCTGTTGTGCTCGCGTTCTTGGAGTGCACGTAGGTCGAATCGTGGACGAAGGGTAAGGAGAAAGAGGAACAGAAACGCTACGATGAATAGCAAAACGCGCGGGGGCCGTTGCACCACTGGGGAATTTCGTTGTTGTTAAGGTGGCACTGCGCATCACCGATGCCAGGCAGGAAGTGGGAATCGCCGAAGCAGCGAGGGGGCCGGTGCGGGGGAGCAGAGGGGCACGGGGGAACCGACGTTGCATTGTGGGAGTGAGCGGGCGAGCGAAATGAAAAAAAAAGGCATTATAGCATTATGCGAACGAACGGGGCCCTAGTGACGCATTTACACGGCTGTTATTATCCCCACCCCCGCCACCCTCGACTGGTTGGAAACTTAGGTATCTACGAAACCTGCTTACATGCTCGACCAGGCGACCACGCGCGGAAAACGCCACATATGTCGCCTATTCGCGCGTGCCTCTCAATGTATTCGCGAAGCACAATCGGATTTGGGTCCTCCGGTTCTTGGACCCTCCAACCCTTCGAGCTTTTGGTTAACTGAACCCCACCCTTACTTCACGAAGGGACAAAACAACCTTGACAAACACTACTTTCGCTATTTAAAATATTCGAGATTTACTTCTGAGCCAAAATGAAACTACCCCCACAGTATCTGATTCATCGCTTCAAAATTCAAACTTAAATTTACGATAACGATAACGATCTAGCCTCGTAGTTAATTAGAACTCCATGCAAAATCATTGATCCATGAGGATCCCTTAAGCTCCCCGCCAACGACAAGGGTCAATTAAACAGCCTGATTTCATCCCCTAACTTGTATCGAGAATTCAGAATGTTTTACGTGGGAGTTGCTCTTACCTCGCCATCGATTCCCAGGGCTGCTGACGCTGATTGCTGCCCGTTGAAAAACCCTTCAGCGATTTGTACGGGCCGGCCGTGTATCGCTCGGTACCGATGACGGATTAGTTTGTTACGGCTTTCGGCTTACGGAGAGGGCGCAGGTAGGCCGTACCGATACGCGTGATTATTTATTGTGCGGACAGATTGGATCATTCAGAACACGCCGACGGGGGTCCCCGTGTCTGTATGTCGGAGATCGACCCGCCACGGGAATATAACTCGATCCAACGAGCGATACGCCACTGCGATATAACCTCCAATTTTGCGCCGACTACGGCAGGGATGGCAGGGGGTGAAACGTGATGATTGGCGAAATAATTCCTGGCTATATTTCTTACCATAACGGGAGCACTGTTGCGGAATAGCACAAACCACGTGCTCGTAGAAAAAGAGCATGTAAAACTTAATACAATGACGATGCGAGCTGTTATTTTGGGGTGGATTTAGGGGTTGATACGCCGGGTGATAGGGTCAAGGACTTGTTACCTAGTTTGATAATTGAATTGGAAGGAATGGATAGAAAATTTATTTAAATTCTGGGGATTAAAGATACAGGCAAGTAGAAGGCTCCCGTTGATAATCAAACACAAAGTATTAAGGGATTAGTGTCCGTCATTATGATTCTACCGTCTCAGTTGAGGCTTGTTTTATCACCAATCAAACTCACAACTGCCATGGAAAGTAACTCTTTCGGAAAAATTTCGAACGCAATTAGCAATCAGTTTTATGGTTACTATACAGTTAGTGTTCCTATACGTTAATGGTTGGCGTAGGATGAACGTCCCCGTAAACTGGTTTGTCGATGCGCTTCATTCGAAAACAAAGTAATTATATGCCGATAAGCATCGTGGCCGGTGGTCAAACGGAATGTGTTAAAAACGTTGAACAATGTCAGCCGCGGGCTTATCAATGCTGGAGAAATTATTAACGTCCAGCCATCGCTCTATTGGTTTCATATCGCGTTATTGCTCACGCAGCGGCCGCCATTAGCGTAATTGCATTTAATTGTTCAGCCCCCGTTTCGATTATTCGAGGAATGATACAGCCGACCCACTAATGGATCAGATAACCTTCGCTGCGACACCAAGTCTGCCGAAAACCATTACCTGATACACTTTTCATTTATATTTATTGACTATTCTTTCGGGAAAATAGCACGCTCTTCGTGACGGCTAATTTAATTTGAAAAAAATGGGAAGTTACTTTTCATTCCAGTATCTACCGCTGTATATTCAAAACAAAATACCGTTTTTCGATTGGTTACTTCGAAAAGGCGGTCTACTGGCGTCAAAAATGCCGTAATTTTCCCTTCCACTTTGAAATAAGTAATGATCACTCTGTTTGTTCGAAAGGAATTTTAAGACGCATCAGTCAGATGCAATGAAACTTCCTCCATTTTACGATCACATTACCATAACCTTTCAAAACCTTCCTAAAGTTTTATCGCCCGTGCCTCGCTCCATTGTAACTAGGTTGTAACTGCAGTTAACAGAACTACGTTCAAACAGCGTGCCGCTATCGGCTAGTATTATCAAGTCAAGGACTACATTTTTGCAAGTGCCAATTACGGCATCTATGGTTCACATACATCACTCGATAAACCTCGTGACGAATATCGGTCAGTTATTCTAACGGAAAGAAAGAGTCAAAGCTTCGCGAACTAATCTCTCAGGGTTGTACGCCGACTCGAGGTGGACAGTGAACCAGGATCGTCAATGATCAGACACAGTCTCAACTGAAATTGGTGAGGCCAATTTCTCCACATTTTCAAGCCTCATATGACAATTATCTACCACCTCGAAGTTATCTCTTAAAATAGTATGCCTAAGTAGATTCAAAGCGGACAGTGGATAAAGACCGTCTATTATCAGACACAATCTCTACTAAGGTCGGTATCAGATGTATATTGGCCGGTGAGTTTCGTGAGGGGTATTCTCCCACCACACCGTTTGCCTGCCTCGGTGCTCCTTTTCTCAACGCTTTCTGACTCGCTCTCGTTCCATCTCGCTCTTACCTTCGCAGAACAAGAGTGAGCCAGAAGTGGTGGGGATAGTGCCAAGCTACTGGCGTGTAGACCAAACCGAGCTGTCAGTGTAGAAATATACACATCAGAATAGGTGTGCGTTAGCTCCAAAAAAATTCAGGAGTTTTATCGGTCAGAACATTGATTCTTTCTAGATAGCTTCATTTCGTATTGGTCTACGCATAGCTTCGTAACGCACACAACTATTATGCTAAGAACAAATAACAGCAAAACGGCTAGGTTCAGGCAGAGCCGAGCAGCGTTTCCGTTACCCCACCATACCCTGCGAGGGTCGCGCAACTCCAACTGACAAATCCACGATCCTCACATAGTGGTGGCTGATTTCTCCTCGATCGCTGCTCGCGAAATCGAACTCACCGGCCAATATATCTGATACCGACCTTAAGTAACCAAGCCTCTCATCAATCGCACACCAATTCCCTCGGATTCCTGAGCATCTCACAACAACAGGCACTAATCCCTGAACTCGCAATGTACGCCCAAGTTCCAAGGGAACAGTGAATCAAGATCGTCCATGATCAGACACGGCCTCCACTGAAAATCGAAGCTCCCATCCATCGCGTTTCACTCTCGCCACGATTTCCGAGCGCCTGAGAGTGACCCAATGGCCAGAGTGGCGAAGCAGGTGGCCCACCAGAGTCTCGGCATCGCGCCGCCTCGAATCGTCGGCAGCGTTTTCATTTAGACGTAGATTATTCCTAGATGCCTCTCATAAATATTAAACAGGCCGCGGCTCTCGGATTCACGCAGGCGAAACGTTGCCCCGTACCTTTTTACTCTGAAACCTTGTCCCGGCTGCTGCTGTACCCCCGTTCCTCGCCCCCCCCCCTCCTCTCACGCCCCTTCACCCTACGGCGACGATCTGTCGCTCATTGAGTATGCATCGGCAATATCGACAGCAGGGGCTGTGTTACGAGCCTCCGCGCCACGCCGTGGGCGACGTCGGAAGCCGTCGCTGGTCCAGACGACGTCAACGGCAGAAAACGGTATACGTACACCCAGACGAGCGCCCTCCCCTTCCCCTCCCTGCGCCTCCGCCGATGGGTGCCGTGAAAAATGTTTCCGCGACCACCAACTGGCAAACGAGCGATTCTTGTACTCGCGCGGGGCGCCCGACGGCCATTCGACATCGCTGCGTAAAGCCGCGTCTGTACACACATCCTCGCTGGAAGGAAAGAGATAACAGCAAGCCTGCCACCGTGCCGTTCCAGTGGCCGTCGGCGTAATGCCTGGTCCGCACACGACGCCTCTTCGTCGTCGTCTTCTTCTTCTTCTTCTACTGCCTCGCTCTCCGTGCCTGCCATCCTTCGTATACTTATGTATTCCGTCGCGAGGCGGTGCTGACTCGTCACGCGCATTTGCATACATTTCGAACCGCGGACCCTGTGCATTTTTTGCCTGAATTCTTGCCCGCTGCCGTCCATCCACGGATGTCCCTTCGCGTCCCAGCAGTTAGGCTGATTGCGGTAATCGATGCTGGATGAGAGAGTCTCGAGGGAAGGAATTCGAGGGAGAAATTTTGGGGGATATTAAGCTTTCACGAGTTTCAGAGGATAAATTACTGTGTATTCTTAGAATTATTCTATTCCTTTAGCCTGGGATCTTCGTATGTCATGAACGCGCATCCAATGAATTCTCGCACCTCACTAACTTGATCGCGTTTTATGGTCAACTGTCGTTGCAACTACCCCTTAGGATAGTCCGTTAATTGAAGAAGGCCACTTGTAACAATATGCACGCGTAATTTGTACTTTGGTCTGCGCTTATTATTCCCACCCTAACGAGTTAATCTAGAGAAAGGGTGAAGTGAATGGGAAACTTGCATACAGGCAACTCGTATCCTCACCTTTCACTGCGTTTACAGGGAAATTGCAATTGTAGTCTGATTTCACTCCAACCTGATTGACACGCGAAGAAAACGGAGCTACTTATCAATTAATTCTAAAGAACGCCACATTTCTATCCCAATATCTGAATTCCTGTAGAGGCACAAGACTTTATCCAAACGTCCACCATCGTCTCCCTCCAAAATCTCGAACCAACCACAATTTCCCAGTGCTTCTCGAGAATCTGCAGCTGCATCGCTCTATGACAAGGGAGCAGCGACTATCCGGCGACCAAAAGAAGAGACGTAACTCGCGAACAAAAGCGAGCCCCCCGAGCCTATGCGTGGTACCCCGTGTCACGTTGGTTGTAAATATCAATAAACAAAGCCGTGACACCGGCGGATGCCCGGGGACCCTGCCGGGCAACGAAATAAACCATGCCGGGACGAGGTTTTAGCGCTGGGCCCTTTGTCGGGCGCCATCTCCTCGGCGCAACCGCGGTCGACTTTTTCAGCGAGCAATTAGAAAGAGATTTATTTGCGCCGGCACGCCGGGCGCACGCTCGCCGATGGGGCTGGCCAGGTCGAAGGGATGCCCGCGGTGTTCCAGCAGCAACATACTTTTCGGCCGATACCGCACTATGCGCGGCCATTTTACGCCGCACACGTTACCCCTTGCACGTGCATTCCGCGAGGCCCAGTTGCACGTGTGTTGGTGCACGTGAAGCCCCAAGCGGGACGATTCCCCTGGCGAAAACGTGAAACAATGCGAGCGGTGCGTTTCTTTCGCGGTTAGGCGAACCCGCACTGCGGTTTTAATGAACTCGTTTTGACGTGACCACGCGCCCCGCACACTCCCCCCGTTCGCCCGTCGTCGTAGTTTCTCTCCTCTTCTTCGCGGCTCTAAGCCACCAGCGTCCCCTTCGCCCTCTCGCGCCGCGTCCCGCCTCCAGCCGTGCTCCACGGGCCCGACTTAGTTAATTAAAGTAACCGTACGGTTTCTGATTGACGCCCCAGGCGTAAAAAGTCGTCGACGCGCGAACGTACCGGCACACATAGAGGCTTGATGGCGATTACGCAACGCCGGAACCGGGGGTTGACGAGGAGGACACGTGATACGCGTTCTTTAGGTGTCTGTCAATCGCGATTCTTATCGGCGAACAGGATGCACCGTTCGACCCCTGAGAGGTCTTACAGATCTCTGTACCTCTTTCTAATCCCCTCTCTGATTGCCTTTCGCGGCTGGTTTTGATATAGGTTCCTTCGCGAAACAAATGAAGCATCACGAATTTTGCGGAGTTTCTAATAAGTTAGGAAGTCCCTGCGAAGGCGACCACAAGAAACTGAGATTCATAGCGTTTTACTTGAAGATCCCATCGAGCGAAAGGACGATCTTCCTGTTCCCATAATTCCCTGCGACGGAAGGGCAGAGTGCCGTTTCGTACGCGTGAAATACAAACGCGAACGTTCCTCTCCTCCGGTTCTCCCGCTCGCGACTCGCCTCTGTGAGGCAAGGTTACGTAAGATTGAGCAGCACGTCACGTGCACGCGGCGTATGTACGCATAGATCGCCAAGACAAAAAAAAAATACCGCATGTGCAATCCTAAGAGCGACTCACGCGCATTAGTATCCGCCGCAGACCGTGCTTGACGTTGTATGCGGCGTGTAGGCAGAGGCAAAAGAAACGACAGTTACGAAACCAGCAGTTCCTCTTTTTTTCATCTTCCATCGGCATTGAACCCGGTAGCGCGATGATGCGACGGTATTATGGCTAGATTCCATGGCGTAGCCGTTCGATCCAACGCTACAATGTATCGTTCCAGCCACTGCGCCACGATGAAACCGCGAATTCTTCGGGACGAGATGTATTTCTATAGCACGTTTCACCAATCGCGGGCATAATTTCGGTGTTTAATTCGGCACGTAGAAGTGGTTAAAGGTAGACGCATGAGTCTTATGTTTATAGGTATGCCTGTGCTTCAGCATTTTAGGTAGAAATTCGGTCGATCAACGCCACGCACATCGTGTGTGGTATATGTATTATTAAACCGTAATACGAGTATTACTGGATTAAGTACTGGCATTTGCGAGCACGAATTGAAGCTTAGTGATCACTTTGGGGCGGACTCCCTAAAAGCAGACCTTCCATGAAGACGGAACAAAAATGGCAGCAACTTAATTACAATATTCTGTACTACTTCGGCGTGCTGAATTCATCTCTGGAGTTATGCCCACTAATGACGAAACACCCCGCGTACGCCGAGCGGGCGAACAAGCGTGTATCATTACGCGGCGCGCGCGCGCGTGTGTACTCGCAGAAATTCATACCGGGGACTGTAATTATCGGATGTTTGACGGACGGAAGGACAGCGGCAGAGACAGTGAAAATTGCTGGCTTTCCACGTCTCTCGAACTACGTTAAATAGTACATCAACCCGAGCCATCGACTCCTTTTCTTTCTTTCGTTTTTTTATTTCGCTCCCCGCCCGCCCCTGGCCCCTCCAGCAATAGCTACTGACAACTCGTGAAACGAGTTTCACCTGACCAGGCCGTCCTTTTCGATTTTTGTTGCAGGTGAAAATCTGGTTCCAGAACAGAAGAAGCAAATATAAGAAGATGATGAAGGCGGCGCAGCAGGGTGGTGGAGGTGGCGGAGGGCAGCACGGCAGCCTCCTAGCCGGTGGAACCGCTCTACCTGGAGGACCATCCCCTCAACCTGGTCAACCCGGAAGTCTCATGCAAGGAGGTACGCTGCTTTCCACAATTATCAATAATGCAGAGCGAAAACAAATAGAACACAGACGATTCTTCGCGCGAAAATTTTGCACGAGGAATCATGTCGTCCTCGGTGGTTGAATGAAACTGCTAAAATATTCAATTAATTATGAAATAACTGCAATTTCATGACTATTATCTTTTCTGTTCCGAGAAAACTGTTATAAAATGCAGTGTATTAACTGAAACTTTTATTTCATATATTTTTGTGTAACTAAGAAACTTTTAAACTCTTGAAAGTAGAAAGAAGTTCTAGTTAAACAGGAACATTTATTCTACTGTGAAAAAGTGTAAGTCGTGACAAGCAGATTTTCTGAAAATGTGGGGTAGATAGATCTGATAGTTGAAACCTTCAACCGTTCGGTGAAAATAATTATATAAAAATCACAATGTGCTTTCTTTTCTATATTTAGCCTGTTTTCAATTCCTTAAGTAATACTAATCAAAAAAATATTCCCAACTTTTACATTTTACCCTTGAATATCTGTTCAAAAGTATATGATCCTCCAGAATTTTTATTAATTAGACTGAACTGTTACAACAGTGTTAAAGTGAATGTACAAGGTTAACTTAAAACGGAAAAGTGATTCAAAAGTTAAAAGTTCGATAAGTAACTATTATTTATAAAACTTAACAGTTTCATTCGACCCCTGGTCTTTCTCCATTACGGTAAAAATCTCCTAACACCTACCCTGTATATCAAATGCCCACTATAATCCGCGAAAAATTCGTGTTTCTTGACATCAGCTATCAGAAAACACTCGTAGTGTGATATCGTAAAGTTTAAAAGCAATAATTACTCCGTATTATCAGATAAATTTGAAGGCGGACATGATTTCGGTGTGCTTACGATCAGATTGAAAATATGCATACCGATGTTCGATCGATCTGTGTGCGTAATGGGGGACGGGATTTATCCCGATGAATTTTACGCGTCACGTTTGGCGAAGGCGAGATTCCGTAAAAAAGATACGAGAAAGGTTGTACCCGCCGTTATCTGCAGACACGAGCGAAACTCACGAATCCCGTCGTAAGATGTAAATCAATTAGAGAGATCGAATCGTCAGCGCCATCGGCACAGAACCGTTCGACAACCTTGCCGATCCACATCTCAGGATCGACTTTGCGATACGACTGGTTGCGTGGATACGGTTCGCGACGAATCATCGACGCGTGGCGGTTCCAGAGAACTTCCTGGTCACTGCGACTTCTCTAGAAACATCCTCGAAACGAGAATTTGCATGTCCCAGCCGTACAAACATCCTATACTAGTTTCAACGTTGCACCAAGGGAATACTTTTATCATAGAACACGTCCCCTTGACACTCTCTGCATTAAGTAATGACCTGTTTCACTGATACATATAGTGAATGGGTAATGAACCTGTACTATTCTCGGTAGTAGAGTGCCCTACTTCGTATAATTGTAAAATTGCCACGGTTTTTTGTAGCAGACATTGTCTAAAATATTCCGGGAGTATAAAATGCCTGTAAACAGACACCTCTTTACTTGCATCAATCCCATTCCCAGTGTTCTCTACCTCTTGTACCACAGTAAAATACGCTGAGACCTTGCGACCACCCCAGCTCGAGAACCAGTACCGTGAAGCCTACAAAAGATACCTTCTACACCATCTGTGTACCAGCCAGTACTGGCAAAAGATAAGTCGCTATCTGGAAGATTAATCTCGACCGTTCTTCCTCACGTTTCAGGAGGCGGAAGTTCCGTGTCGGGAAGTCCGACGACAGGCTACCTCGGTGGCATGGGGGGTGGTGCAGGGGGTCACACCCCCGGCAGTTCGAGCCCCGGAAGCGAGATGTCGCCTCAGCACAACGAAAGCCCACCCGCACCCTCCTGGCCGGGTGAGATGAAGCACCATCCGCATCCACACGCGCCGCCACACACCCACCACCACCCCCACACGCCTGGCCACCATCCACCGCCACCGCCACCGCCCCCGCATCACGCGGGTTACATGCCACAGTACTCGTGGTACCAGACGGAGCCTAATCCCGGACTACTCACGTAAGTGCCACTTCTCAGCCTCGCTAGACCGACCGGGCCGACAGTTCGACTGATCGACAACGATACAACGATGGGGGGTACAGAGATGTGTCTTTGTTTTCCCGTTCCATTCTCGATGAGACAAACGCGAACTGTGAACTCGTGCGCGACAGTTGCAAGAGAGAAATTTGAAACAGGGACAAGGGTGGGATTGATGGGACTGTATTTTTATATGTGTTTGGTGTCTAATAATGGAAGCTGGGAGGAAAGAAATAGTGCAAGGTGATACGGTTAGGGAACGAAAGGGTTTCAAGGGTTTACGAAGTACCTAGGTTTTTGTGAAATTAATAGAGTAGAAGAACAGTTTTGTGTGTGATGTGGTTTATCAATTGGGACTAGTTATGCAGAAGGCTACCAACCCTCAACGATCTAAAACTGAGTAAAAATTTGAAGAGTTCAAGTGTTAAAGAAAAGTAGCATTATTTCTATTGGGTATAATCTATTTTTTGTTATTGTTTTACAATACTTTTTAATGGGTTATTTAATATTACTTTAAACTTTCAGTAGCTTTTGTTTTTTAAGCCTCAAATGGAACTATGGCTTGGTAGTTTTGATAATTGTATAATAAAAGAGTTGTTCTATGAGTTGGTAATTTTTTTGCAAAATAAAGATCACAAAATGATGACATCCATACTGCGTTTAACTAATTTGTTTGTCATTTTTGGGGATTGATAGCTTTCTGCATAACTAGGTACAATAAAATTGATGATGATGGACAAACTCTAGAAACTCTAGAAAGATACCACGCTTCTAATCGACACTTCGTACAAATGACACATGTTCTACTCCGAAAATCCACAAACTGAACACTCAGTATATCTACCTGCGAAATTTTTTCTAGTTTTTTTTGTGAAAACACTCACACTCATTTAGGTTAGTCAGACATAATGAGCTGAGACACATTTCGTGAGCCCAGAGTTTATCGTTCGAAAGTTTTTAGGCGACAGACAAATAGGCAAACATATAGAAACTTTCTGCTTTATATATTAAGATTTCGAACAAACAGATCACAGTTTCGGGTGCGAGTTCTATATATCCAATACGTCTCAACACTGCTCCCCTGACTCCTCCTGACAAACCTCCTCGAGACGCTCTGTACATCCCCCATCGGATGTCACGACGGTCGGGTTCTAATAACCCGTTTGTCTATGGTATTTTTCAGAGTGTGGCCGGCGGTTTAACGAAGATGTCCTTCGAGCTGTGTTCAGGAGGAGCCTCTTCTTCGTAGCGCCGCGGACGTGCCAGCGCCCGTGCCCCAAAGTGTGAATACGTGTAGCACCTGTCGCGGTGGAATTCGCGTTCGATGTTAATATTGTTTTGCTGTTCGGGTTTAAACAAGAAACAGCCGCGTCGATCGGCCGATCGCTGGCCGGTTTCCACATGCGGGCCGTCCGTCAAAAGTGAAGGATTGCGACGTCGTGTTACACGCCCGTTAGACAAGCCGAATAACGATAAATAGTAATTTAGCCTGTGTGAAAGCGCGTCCTGGATCGTCCAAGGCGAGCGCTAGCAGCAAAGACGCGCGAGACGGGAGAAGCAAGACGCGAGTTTCCTCAGGGACCAACGAGAGGCTCGCAGCAGCACTTCGTTCTTCGTAGCTTCAGTGAAACCAACCGCGGACGATCGCGCGTCCAGTGATCGCTAACAACCTCTTATCAACCCAGTGATCAACCCTGACACACGTGCACGCTCGCGAGACCACCCTTGGCGGAGAGGGGCGATCTCGTTCTGCGACTAACGTCGAGGGAGGAGCAGCGCCGGGAATCACACCGCAAGCGACCATGGCGTAAGAACCACCAAAAAGATGGAACTATCCTATCGGGGAATCGGTAAAAAATCGAGCAATCATTGTCGTTTGTCTCGCGAGTTAGCCACCCCCCGTCATCCGCCGCGCGAACTCGCGAATGGTGAATCGGCGGAGGGTCGACCGGTCTACCGATCGCCAAGTACCTCTAGAACTTCAATGATCGCGAACGATTACACACTCGTAGGTTCGTTAAATGTCAAGATAGCGGCCGGCGTCTCGAAACGGCGGCGAGCAATTATCCGTCGCTCGGACAATGGATATTTTCGCCACCTCCCGCGGTCCGGCACGATCCTTGCGTTCGCCCCGTTTGTAAATGTCAATCGTCGATCACGCTAGATCGGTCGATCCCCCTTGCGACAGTTGCCCAACCGCGGCTGACCCACTTTGCTCTGGATGCTGGATACTCTGCGGGGACGACGACAGCGCGAGGGGGGCCGAAGACGGTGGAGAACAGAGAGGGTAACGCGAAATGGAAACGGGAGGGGCGGAGGAGAGGGGGTGCGTTGCACAAACTCGTTGAGCAGTCTGTTCCCTCGAGGCGAGCTGGAAGTAATGAAATCCTAATGACATTTTCGTGAGTCAAACGATCTCGGCAATCACGGGTGGCGCGGTGTAATCACCGGTCCCTCCTTTCCGGATGAAGCAACCAAGCCTCCTCCGAAAAGGAGCGGAGAACCCGGGCAGAAATGGAGACACGCGCGATTCCGTGGCGGCCCAAGGGGGCAGCGGGGGAGCAGCGGAAAAAAAATCATTATCTCGACGGGACAGTCCTGACATGCGTGCTCATTAAATTCACGAGAGTCTCTGTTCGGCGGAGTCCCGAGGCACGGAACATCTGTCGCGGACACTTTCGTCGCTCGATCTCCTCGATCACGGGAGTATTCGCCCGAAATTTTCCGAAACTTAGATTCCGCCAGGCTCAGATCGAGGGACCAAGCTGTTCTTCACCCTCTTTCATCACCAGCGCCGGTCGAACCCTCCGCCGATTCGTCCGCTTTGAAAAGTTGAAATAGGCCGCAGGTTTTACGCTGTTTTTGCTGTTTCTGCTGTTTTCCGTCGGCCATCATGGCTCACCTTTGCCATCTTGCGCGTCTCGCGAGCAATAGCCAGCTTTCAAAGAGACGCCACGAAACCGCAAGAAAGACGGTTGCGGTTTTGCGAGCACGGGAAACTGGGAGGGCCGACGAGCCCCGCCGCTGACCTAAATCCTCCGGCGTGTCGGTGCAACAATGGTCGTCTCATGAGAACGCGGTCTCGCACGGTCCCTTTACTTCCTGATTCTGCCTTCTTTCTCGCCCGCGGAGACGCCGCCGTCTGTCCAACAGCACGAGGGGATTCATGAAACCCGTAAACATCCTTTCTCATCTTCGCGAAATCCACGTTTTTCTAACGCAATCCTCACTCCAATCAGTATTATCACTCCGAATTGGTTGAAAAATTGAAATGTCGAAGTTGTACTAATAAAGTCAGGTTTCGTGCACCCCCAAGTGTATGTGTCGATAGCAAAATTGATTGAGTGTTTCCGCGGAGAAACAGAGCGCGTCGCTTGATTTGTGAAATTCGAGAACGGAGTACAAAGCCAGCTTCATTTCTAGAAGCTGGATTCTTCTAGATGTCTGTTCAACTCGCGCGAAAGCTTGAGAAAACGATAAATGACAAGTAGACGCGAAGGTAGGAAGGGAATAGGTACGATGAGAGTTGATGTCGTTCGCACGACGTCAATCAGAATTGCTGGCTGGTTTCCTGCGTCATTCCGCGACGACAATCGGGACGCGGCATCGCGGTACACGCTGGGGAACGTTGCAGCGCGACGATGACGGCGATGATTCCTCCGTGTATACTAATAAGTGCCGTTAGATTCTACCGCAGAGGTACGAGGCGCGGAACAACGGGCCGAGAGAGCGAGAGAAGACGTGTTCTAGCGTTTAGATTCGGTGCAATAAAGAGGCGTGTGCGTGTATAATTTAAGACGAAGCTCCCTCAGTTCCTAAATTGCGTGTAAGAGCGAGTAAATTACGAGGAAAAACAGCGTAAAACGACTCGCGGTTGGACGAAAGTGTTGGCTAGCATTGCGATTCGACGCGGGGAGAAGCCGGGGATCCGTTATTCTGCGAACTTTTCATTCGAATCTCGCGAAGGGGAAAAAGCAGAAGGAAAAGAGCAGAGGACGATGCTGCGAGCGTTTCGAAGGCTTCGCAACTGTCATTGAAAACTACCAACGTGCGACGCGTTGGCGGTTCAGCATTGTCACGGTTTTGTCGAGTTTCGCGGAATAATAGAATGCCGGCCATCGTGGAAACGCGAGGAAACGACGAACATCGTCAAGGAGGAGAAGGGAAAAAATACAATCGTGGAAAGAAGAGTCCGTAGAATTTACTAGCGTTACTAGTCCCGGTGCAAGCCACATAGGATCGATCCGAACCGTTGGACAAGACCGATCGATCCTCGAACGCGTGTAAATATTGCACCGGGGCCCCCCTTTAGCACGTAAGCCGTAAATGAAAGATCTGTGTAAAATACGATATTGTGATAAGAGTGTAAAGATACGCGAGGAAAACGCCAGAAAAAGATCGTCTATATACATATAGGTTAACGAGAAAACACGGCAGACCCCAATTTATCAATTTTATCGAGTACCCTTGTACGAATATAGACACATACGAGGACTAAAATACCTTAATTATGATTACTATTGTATAAAATATGAATAATAACTAATTAATTCAATTTAAACGTATCACGTACGTCTTATTACCCATCCCCTGCTCCACTTTCATCTTTCACCTGATTTTCATAAAAATGTTAAGATATCAACAGAGCTCATGTGATTTCTCGATGCACGATTCATATAATATCGATATTATAGCGGCTCTAATTGCAAATGATCCTTCATCAAGAAGCACCCCCACAATTTTTCTCACCACTTTTCGATACTTCAACACACCCCGTGTCACGATTTCTACTTGTAAGCATCAATCGACGGGGCCTGAATAATTTTGTAGCATCGCTATTCAGTAATTTCCTTCGCAATGGAACATCTCTGAACCATGACGATGTGCAATAAAACGCACGTGGCTGAAGCATCTTCCACGTATCGCCGGTTTTTCGTGGAACCCGGTCAATTATTCAATCATTTCAGAGGAACAGCCACTCGAACGAACACGCAGTGTCCTGATGGTAGGTACCAGTTCCTTTTTTCCCTCCTTTTTCCTCTTTGTTCAGCGGTGCAGCGGACACCACCTGCCGCTCTACGAGCCGGCGTACGCATGCTCTACTTTTATGGATAACTGTACTCCTATCTCGCTTAAAGCGAAGCCACCGACTATCCCACGTCTTGTCGCGCGTCTACCCGGTGTCTTGGAAAAGTCGCGTCCGCGGAAAGCTCGTGAAAACCGGCGTGCATCGATCCGCCGGCTTCCCGACGTCATCGTGACGTTGTTCCTGATCAATGTGGCCTCTATAACGACCGCGAGCGCCATTGACAGATTCCACCGGCGGTTTGCCGCGATGACTTTTCGCGGCGAGATGTCGAGCATTGATCGGCCGAATGTTTCGCTCAACAGCCTTCAACGTGTATCCCAGCCGTGGCCGCGGGTACCGTTTCCCCTACTCGACGCGGCTCTATGAGAAATCGATGGTTGATGCCCATCGATTCGGAGCTATAATGCGCCACCGTCGATCGCGATAATCGCGGCTTAATAAGGCGATTATCTATCCGGCGATTAAATCGCTCATCTGGGATATTGATTTTCGCGAGACAAAGGCCACTCTTCCCGACAAAAGCGGCCATGTTCGGCAAGGCTCTCGGTCGTTCGCTACGCGCGGCTACGCTTGCCCGTCCGTGCGGGACCATCGGCAGAAAAAGGTGTACCGATGTTCCAATGAATGCTGTGTACGCGCCATGCCGCGGTTTCCAAACGTAAACTTATACTCGGTGAAAAGGGAAAAAAGGGAAGCGGGGCCGAGGAGACGGAGGGAAAAAGGGGGCGCACCGCGGCACGACAATGCAGCGGCATAAAGTCTCACAAGACGGCACGGGAAACCTCCTTGCAGCTCACGGGACAAAAACCTATAATGGACACAATGGTCGATGGATCCCGGATGAAAGATGCCTGTGGTTCGGTCTTCTGTGCCTTCGAAAAGATCATGTCTAGTGGATGTTTGCCTCTTTTCCATCGTTCTGGAGTGTGTAGTGATTCGTTCGACATCGCTCCAACATTTGAATACTATTCTTCCGTGGTTTTCAGTCTTCATATCTGACCGGTGCATAGTTTCATGCTGAAGAAGTTTAGTCTTGAAATAATGTACATTTCAGAGACGCGGGGTCTCTCTAGAAAACAAAGAGAAGCTTTCTTCCAGTGATTCCTCTGTGATAGAATATCGAAATCTCTTAGCAATCATCGGTTGCTTCGCTCGGAAGGTGCACACGGTAGATAAACCCGTACGATCAGGTCTAACGAGTCCGTCGATGAGTTGCATACATATATGCCACATTATCGCATTATATTAAAGATCTCAACAGTTTGTAGACTGTAGACTGTCCTTGTACCTTGTACCTGGTATCTACATGGGAGATCGAATTTATAGCGCAGTATTACTTTCTACAAATAACAGTAGTCTGGGAATGATGCAGGAATCCTGAACTCTAACACGAGACGCCAGCGAAAACGAAATACCAATTTCCCTAGTCTGTTTCAGGATAAAGTTAGTTACAGGAAAATCATGATTAATTAACAGTTTATCTGTCATCGAACTTTATTACACCACTTAAAAGAAACAGGAACCATACACGAACGATTGTCAATCATTCACGATCTTTCCCGTCTAATCAAATCTGTCAGATCGTGTTTGAAACAAATCTTTGTATGTCGCACATGAAGCCTCGTTTAATTCAACTTCCCTCAACATCCCCTATTCTATTAGCCAGCCCCCCTCTCCCCATCTTAATTGCGTTCCTCGGACGAAGATGAGATCCGAATCTACTCGCGGAGAACAAACAGGAGGCGAGCAGAAAATTAAACTATTAAAGTGCTCGGGAACGCTCAAGTATCGTGCGCGCGATCATCTTCAGCAAACCGTACGTATCTAGGCGAGGAGAAGAAGGCGCGGACTTCGTGTAGTTTCCCTTTTATCGTGGCCAGCGATCGTGGCCCAAGACCGGGCTGTAGGGGTTGCTCGACTTTAAGCAATTAGCATTTAACCCACATCGGATTTCTCTTCGGTTAGCCGGCAACCGAATTTGCCCGTGAAACGTTTCGGCTTCGCAGAGAGAGTTACGTCGATGACGAGCGTGATATGCGCGCACGTAGGCCTACGTGTACAGGGTGGTTCAAGAAGCGGCGGCTAAATAATGGAGATGCGTTCCACTGACGTCAGGAATAAAAATATTCGGTAGAAAAAGCTTCCCTGCAGAGTTGTAAATAGATAGTAGGTGGATCCGTTGGGGAAAGAAGTCACTGGAAATGGTTTCCCTCGAAGGAAATGTAGTTTGAAATTTGGTGCTAATAGTAAAGAATACTATTTCAGATACTATTTCAATCTGATATATATATATATAAATTTGAGAAGCTTTTCTACCAAACTTTATCACAACCACATACGTATCCACACTTCGGGGAGGAAGCTTCCTGGTTCCACTTAGCTCGACTCATTCTCACCCCCGAAGTGGAACACCTTTCTCAAAACTTGCTCACCTACCACTGAATCACCCTGTATTTATAGATGCGTACATATAGCCGAGCAGGAAAGGGAATTAGTATCGTGCAGGGGTCAGGAAGAGCTAGCCACGGCCTCGTAAGACGTCGGACGATATCGAATAAACAAACGAACGAGTGGGAGGCGGAGGAAGTGGCGGATATTAAGGTCTTCGTGACGGAACTTGCCTCGTATTATAGCGAGCTAAGTGAGGAGGCCTCCTCGTCTGGTCGAACTAATTCTATTACTCCGTCCCTTCCTTCCACCACCATACGCCAGCTTCTATCTATCGTGGATCATCGTTAGACCTCTTTCGGGTCCTGTCGTTAGGTCGTCTTTGGGACAACGCTGGTTCCGTGACGCTCGGTGACAAGTAGCTGATAAATGTGTCCTTCGTTTCAATCTATGCCCGCGCTCCCTCCCCGTGCTAACGAAATTTTGTAAGGGTAAGGCCACGCCACGAATCATTTCCGAACGAGTCGAGCTCGATGATCCTGATATCGGACGGAAGGACAGAGGGAAAGCTGGGGTGGCACGGGGTGGACAGTAGCAGAGGAAAAGTTAGGGTGGAGGAAAGTTAGGTGGAAGAAGAAAGAGGTGGTCAGGTTGGGGTGCCAATTTGCGATTCCACGCAGCAAGAAGGGCGTGGCGGCCTCGCGCATGGGGTGGCTCGCTCGTTTGCGCGACATTGTCGGGCAACCCTAACCTTCTGGCCGCCCCTGCCATCTTTCTCTCGGCGAAACCCTCGCGCGCGCGCTAATCCCGTAATTCTCTTATGTGGATGGAAACCAATGAATTCGGCCTTGAAGACCATGGCTCGAGAAAACGACGCTTGTGACCGGTCTAAAGGCGATGGTGTCGTAGCTGATTCCGGAATTACGACCAGTGTTTTGGAACTATGGGTACAAATTGTTTAGGGAACCTCGATGGGAGGAAGTAGAACGACTTAGTAGATACACGACTGAATATTGTGCATTCCGAAGCTTCACTTTACTCGTAAAGATTGTTTAAAGTGTCCGTTACCTTAGTAATTTTTCGACGTTATGTGAAATTAATGCAAGGCAAAGCTAACTTGAGTTTTTGCGTAGTTTATGACACACTGGAATTTTAGAACGGAATGTACAGAGTTGAATAAGTTTACAAGTTGAGTAACATGTTGCATTATGCTTTTTTAATAGACCCCATTAGCTGATTCATGCTTTAAGCGATTTTGCGATAACTACGTGCTCGGAAGGAAGCATTGGGAGCGTGGAAGGTTTGAAAGGTGACAGAAATTAATACTATCTAACTAACTTTCTAACGCCCGAATTAATCTGAACCGATCGGGGTCACCAAATATTGACGTTGAAGTTCGAAGGGGTCTATAAATACCGTTAGTGCATAATGGCTTAAATGTCGAATTGTCACGACGCCTTCTGGGCAACCAGCTGGCGAACTTGCACCGCGCAGCAGCACAAAGGTCGAAAGGAAACGAGACGCAGAACTCCGCCCAGAGTATCGTTTGTCTCACAAGGGTTGAAGCCACGTGGCGGAAAGACGCACACACGAGCCCGTGAATTAAATGGCAAGGCACGAGTCGACCCGTTCCAAGATCGGCTACATTAACACCTCTTGCATCACGTTTTCTCCTTTCGAGTAGGAAGCACGTAGAAATTTACATCGAAATGGTTGAAATTCTTGGCGGTAAGAAGCGCCGCTCGTGCTCGTATTAATATTCAATTGCTAATTAAAAGGCTAATGCGATTCAAGAAGATCAAGTAATAAAGAAAAAAAGTGTCCAATAGCGAGACACTCTAATATGAAAACGTTTGACTTTACACAGTAATCTCTTATGAGTTATGAAACGCGAACTTAAAATTGAAACTTTTAAATTCCAAGTATCTGGGAAGTTATCTAGAGGTCATGTTTATTATTCAGTGTCATTTGCATTTTCAGATGCATAAATGCAGTTTCGAAGTTCATGCACCAATTACCATAATAATAAATATTCAGTGGTACTAGTCTACTCATCTACTCATTCAGTAGTTGAACGCAAAAGGTGTATCAAATCCTAATTCTCGATTATAGTTCAACGTCGCAGTTCGGTGTCAACAGCATGAGATGCACATTTTTCACACTTTATTCAACAATAACACCCGCACGAGATAAGACGAGCAAAAATGGATAGTAACTACTTATTTAAGGGATCACTCCGGTTTGATGGGTTGAAAAATCGATTTTTTTTAAACATATTTCGAGAGTACATATCCTCAAGAATGTACTGTTAAATTTTCATGGAAAAATTGCGATTCTTTTAGCTTCTACAGAGGCATTTTGTAGGAAACGCAGAGGCTCGGCCTCTATAGGTACATGAAAACTTTGAACATCGTGAAGATAAAATCTCAAAATCTATCGAACCGATTGCTTTACAAATTTTGCTCCTTATTCTGCACACCTATGACTCTCTCAGGGACTACAACCAAGTACTTTCATTGAGTTTAACCTACTATTAAAATTAAAAATAGCCAAAGAAAAAAACCGAAAAACATTTTTCTTGCATTTTGCCCGACATTTCGCTAATTTCGAAGATAAATTACTAATTACAGTCCGAGCGATAGCGACAGTCGTACTGACCCAGAATCTGTCTGGATTTTTGGATTAAGATAAGTCTAACAGCTGAACGAGCCTTCACGCGCGAAGCATGAATTTTTAAACATATCATTAAGACCGATTTCAAAAGCATTTTAAAAGCAATAATGTTATTGCCTTTACATTTGTTATTTACTGTAGAAATGTAGTTTAATAAATAGAAAAAAGTTTTATTCCATTACTATAATTATTTTGGGCGCAATAAATTCCTGAAAATCGCTGAATTCATCGGCGCGCTAACCGGAATGATCCCTTAAACGCAATTATCACTTTTGATATCGCGAAGTATCACGGCAAAAAAATGGCACGCAGTTTCACTTCGACCGACACGATGTTATCACCACGGCCGCCTTTTCGATACTAAATGTCCTTCTATCTATTTCAACTTTGCCAGCCTACGTAAATTCCTGAAAGCCATATACCTGAGGTCAATATGTGGATTTACGATTTTCGCCGCGTATTGATGTTATGGTACGCGCTGGGACGTCGTAAATCTGAACCTTGTCGCCTCTGTGTGAAATAATTACTGGATCACTTCTGTGTCTAAAAATTGGCGTCCGAGATGTAAATCTTTATGTAAACGATTCTCCCATTCATAAAGTAAAAGGAGTTAAATTATTTACCACCATTAATTAACTTCCCCTAAGATAGTTCTGCTTAAATTTTTAAATATAAATGCTACTTTATACTGTATTAAGCTCACAGAGGCAACTCCGGCTATTAGAGAACAGGCATAAAATAAGAACAGCGCGAGGGTTTCACGATGATTAGCCGCGAGAGAGTATCGCGACTTCGGTACGTCGCAGAAGGGAAAAAACAGACGAAACGTCAGACGAATCGGCATAACGCGGTGAGTATATCGAATAAATTGGTTTTTATTGGTCTCCCGCTGCCCACCGCGACGAATTATGCGCATGGTGATCGTTAAGGTGATTAAGAAATCACGTGCCATTAACGCTCATTAAGGAGCCTGCGCTAATCCCATCATATCAAGTCCCAGTCTCCTTTCCTGCACGCCCTTCCTCCCACATTTTTTCACTTTTCCATTCTCATAAATTCTGCGGCTCATAAAACCGTTCTATTTTTTGCCACTTGCTGTCGTAAAAATTCATATCACCTCCTCTCCTCGTGCAACGAAAAAGGGTCAACTGGAGCCAGTGGCAGATCGAGAAACGCGTTCACCGATTTTCTTTCAGGGAAAGTCAAGTGGGTCGAACCGATCTGTCGACATCTCCCTTTATTCCTGGACGTTAAGAAGGGTTAAGGGGATTAGGAGGAAAGTCCAGAGGTCTCGCAGAAGACACGAGCCCTCTTCGGAGGCACGGTGCCCCTGCGCAAGGGACTCGGCGGGCCCTACCTGTCGACCGAAAGCCGCGCAAAAATAAACAGATTTAGCGGCAAGGCCTATCCAGCGGGACGGTAGTCGTAAAGCTGTGGGAATTTAAAGCCCATTGGACAGTGGGCGCGCGTCCGACCCTCTGACCCACTCTCTCCCTCGTTCCCTCCGGAGTGGAGTCACTTTAGAAAGGGGCTGGTGACACTAATCTGACGTTAACGGGCCCCCGCGGTAATCTTAGATCTTATCTGGCCGCCGCGCTGCCCAAAAGTAAAAACGAAGGCGGAATTCAGGGCCCCGATAACGAACGGGCTGAAATGCTCGGGTCGTCTGTCAATTTATCCGAGGGTGCAGCAGGAATTGGATCTAATCGAATAGTCGCACGGATTAACCGCGACAGATTGGGCGGAGTTGAGAGTCCGTTTATTCGTCATGCATGTTTCAACGGGCCTAAACAAACGCTTCAGACTATATACCACGGTGCAGTTGTTCTTTCGTCGATACTTATGCCGTGGTGCGCGATCGTTAAAGAAAGACCAACATTCCATGTATTATTCAGCCGCGTGAGAGGAAGCTACGCGATCGGCTACTTGTGTGGGGTGTTCTTGAAATTTCCATAAGCTTGGGGGATTCTCTCTTCATTATTTAGTTGGTATTTTGCGACGGCCACGTGAGATGCTGTTTAGAAAGGTGTATTCTACGTTTAACGCCAACTGCTTTGGGATTTCTTCGGAGCAGTGGGTAATTTTGATTCGTGGGATGAGTTGATATTTGAGGCATTGAGAGCGAAAACGGACAAATCCACATTTTTTGCGACATTGAGTTGGTAGCAATAATGGGCTGCACTAATTATATAAAATAGGAAAGATTTTTTTTCGATAAGGGTTAGTCCACTTTTGCTATCAATGCCTCATTTGAGCTTCCATGAAATTTGTAGTGTGATTCAGAATGTTTAAGCACTTTGCGCGAGGAAATGCTTATTTATGAATGTTGGTAGATTTAGTACCGATGTTTCGATTCAGTCAGGGAAAACGAGAAATTGTGAAACCTGTAAAATCTAGGGGTTATAGATCGCCACCCTAGTCTTCGACGTTCTATTCCCCCAGTATACGCCCCAAGCGTCTTTGAGACTCGTGCTAGGGCTCCAGAAGGTTGGGCGATTGAAAATCGTCCGTGGAAATAAAGAAAGGGAAGGAAAAGCGCACGATTATACGCTAAATAAATGATTGAAGGAGATACGCGAGTCGCTGTTCTTTCGTTTCGTTTTCGTAGATCAAATCAATGGAAGGAAAATCGAAGAACGTAATCATACCTTTGATTATTTCTTTCACTGGTAGTCACGAGAAATTGAAGATGTCATACGTTGAGATTATTATTCCATGATAAGAACAGACAGGCTGTTCCATCATTACAAGCAGAAAAAAATGGAATATCCTAAACTACTGAGAAAATTATATTTCTACAAGACGAAACTTTTCACGAAGAATATTTATTCCATAATTTCAACTTATTGTTGATACAATACCACTTCTGGCGCGCTTGTATTTTAAATTTAGGGTACTCGGCATGGTGCAGAGAATTCTAAATTATCGTGGAGAATTAATGAAACAATCACGATTCCCCATCTCTGCAATAAACACCGATTTCATAGGGAGCCGCAAAGAAATTATCCCGCATTTTCTAATTGAATGCAAGAGCGCACCACGCTCGAGCGCAAACTTGCGAATCTCCTTGAGCGTATCGCGCGCCGCCAGCTGGACTTGTGCACCAACGGTCCTTCGGGGCCTGTAAATGCGAAAAACGCCTCGAGGCCAGTGCCAGCATCGGCGAGTTCACGCCCCCGGTGTCTCGGACACAATCGCGATCGGGTCGCCGCAGAAAGGGGGTGAAAAAAAGAAAAAGAATGAGAAAAAAGCGCGCGCGATGAAAAAGCCGACCGGTGTTAGGAGTGCAGGGGTACTTTACAATGTGGGAGGAATTCATGCTCGCCCCCTGTAAGTTTTTTTTCACCCTGCCTCCACATTTCTCCCTCTCCCTCTTTCTCTCTGTCTTTTCTCTCCTTTTTGGTGGCAACCCCCGACAGTAAGTCGGCCCCGCGTAGCACAGTACCGGGTGCTTCCGGTGTAACCGGATATTGCCGTTCGCATTGACATTAATTTATAAAATATTCCTGGCGACACCCCCTCCTCGCCCCCTGGCGCCACGCCTATCAGATCGGCCGAAAACGATTCAGAATTTTTCTCCACGGGAAGGAATATCGCCTTTGATTCGCTCATCTCGCATTTGTTTGGAAACTTTGTGCTGGAGCTAAGGATCCCTTGGTTCCCCTCTTCAAAGCAAATATTATATTTTTTTCGGATCTTTCTTCCTTCAACCTTAAACGATTTGTTAAATATAGGATAGCCTCGGGTGTTTTCCAATTATCTGTTTTTCTTTTATATTTGCGTGTAACCGTACTGCCCTGTTGTCGAGTATCTCAACTCTTTAGACCAGACTTGGGACTATTCAATTCGCTGACAGATGCTACAAACCCATTTCATTGAGGATTGATAAAATCTAACAATAAGTTCCTCTAGACGACATTACAATATGCACAAGTCAGTCGGGAATTAATACAAAACTGTATAAGCTTCTTGCTCACACCCCAGTGCTAATATAAAACAATATAAACGCTGTTTGCCTTCCTTTTGCTCCTTTTCTCCAACATTACAGCAGCATATGGTGTCGAAGATTTTTCTACGAAGCCGCATATGTTACTGGTATAAACGACCACTCGTCGAAGAAATGTCACGGGCCTCCACATGTCCTTACATCCTCGCATTCCGGGTACCCCCATCTTTAGGTGCTTTCGGCCAGGTTTCGCCGCGTGCTGCCCGTGTAAAGCGGAATTTACGAATACCCGTTCGTGACCGTAAGCCTGATAAGATATGAAGTGCGACGTGGCGTTGGCTATACACGCAGATGATATCGGGCAAACGGGTTTAACGTTCAAACAGAGCGCGTCCGTGTAAGATGAAAAATTAAGGGGCGTTGAATGGGGTGATCCCTTGTGCCGCCTCGATAACGAAACAGTCAGTGGTACAGGGCGACGGATCACGGTTTCAACCTATCATCGCCTCCGATTTCAGGGTTCGGGTGGCACGCGTCAACCCCTCGGACGCGGGCGCCCCTCGACCTTTGTGAGGCACACGCATCGCGCGTTTTATTTTACAACGGGCCGCTGGGGGCTGTTATTTTCGAATTTGTCGGACAACGGAATTAGCGGCGGCCTAAGTCTCATTAGCTAATGGCGACAAAGGAATTTAGCACACGTCGCTTCAAAGAGGAATCATTCGGGGGGTTGCTTCCTCTGACTATATTTTAAGCACCATGCTACTTAGACACTCTGTTTCATTTTCTGTTGGAAATTCTAGATTCTATATTTCATATTATGAGGGGAGGGTAGGGTGCAGCTTATTTTGCAACTATGAAAATATGATCTACTTACCAGCTCGATTTGATCCTTTTTATAAAAAATAAAATCGAGCAGAGTGTGAGCACAATTGATCTGGGTAGATTTAGGGGTAGCTCAATTGTGGTGAAACTTCCAATGTACATGATAATTATATGGAAGGGCATGAAACAATAGATTTTTCTCAATAGCATTCATTTGTTCCTTAAGGAAAATAGAAACTGAGAAAAGGTATCACTGTGCCCATCTAACGTGTAATTAAGTAAAACAATTAATGATAGACAGATAAATATCAGCAGTCCCTAACAACAGAAAACAGACACTGTCTGATGCCTCTGTAAACAACAAATTTAACAAATTATCATATGTAAATGTAAATGTATAAATTTTGAATTTTCATAATTCCTATAATCCTTGACTTAATTGAGCTACCACTAAACATAAAAAAGTATTGTCCAAAGTATTTATATAGTGTTTGTATATCTAAAGGAACAAAGTAGGGTGGTAAGACTTATAAAACAATGTTTCATTTTTTTTCACTTTTAAGCTCCACTCTAAGCGAGGGGTTGCAATGCACACTCAATTAAAATTACTCATACACGTATATAAAAATTTCAATTTCAAACTCCTTTTTGTAACAAAAGCAACAAAGAGTTTCACGTGCACTTTTATAGGGACCAATTTAGAAGGCTTCTTTCCCAGTTTCGACATTGTGAAGCATATAAGCGGAACGTTTCTGGAATCCCGTTTGAAATTCAGCCCGGGACAAAAATTCATTACACCGGAGATATGTTGTCGAATTGAATTCGGCGCGCAGTGCCAAAGGGTTAATTACCGCAAAACAGTGCGCGAGCTTCTTTCCCCCGGTTGGAAAGGCAGGTCCTGGCGATGCGATGGCGAAGGAAGAGGAACGGTCGCACACAGCCGAAGGAGAAGCACGCGACTCGAATGTAATTGACGCGTGGTTCCGTTTGCAGAAAGCTGCCCGATGCAGTGGCTCGCTAGTAAGGACGGACGGTCGGTTCATTCCATAATACGCTTAATGAGGGCCCGTTAATTACGCTAATGAATCCCAGAATCCCATCGGCTTATACCTGGCCACGGAGTTGCGCCTGCTGCACCGGCCACCGTGCAGATCTGCTCTCTCGTTCCTTCTCCTCCTTCGAGGGTCCATTATGTCGTCTCTTGTCCACTCCGAGCAAGAACCAGCCACGAAAGTCGCCATTGAATACTTCAATTATTTCATCCACCCTCCACATCCATCGTCCCTTCGATTTCCTTATGGGCAGGTGGGCGACGGGGCTCGAAAGGGTGTGTTCCGCCGAAGCGAGAAATACGCGTTCCCTGTAAGTAGACGAACGACCAGTTTTAATAACACCGAGAACCGTGCGTTCGCTGCCGCTTGGTTGCTGACATCGCGCCACGTATAGGAAGCGTTTTGCTCGTGGAGGCTGGTTATCAGTTACTTGAAATTCCAAGGCATCTCCTTCGTGACCGTACAGTTAAACGCTCGCCATTCAATGTTACGACGATCGGCGTTAGCAGACACGCAGGCGACATTTTCGCGGGATGTGGCGAGTGTTTTCTGCGAGCACGAGCGATCTTGGAACGCCGGGCATTCGAAGGTGTAGCTCACCGACAGAATACTTTCAATTTATCTGATTTGCTTTTTGCACGATGTGTATCTCGGGTGAAATTAGCGAGGCATTCATGACTTCGTTAGGTGGGCGGATGCCACGAGACTGTTAAAATTCACTTTCCCCTTAAACTGAACGAAATGGAGCCTCCACCTCCAACGAAGTGAGCTTCGACGAACAGTTGCGTCGCAGTAATGCGATTAAAAACGGAGCCCTTTCGTGCAGCAGTGGTGTTTCCCAGAACAGACCCGTTGCATTCCTGGAAATCAAGATCCACCGCGTTCGCAGAAGAAACGAAGAAGACACGTTGATACACGCACGAGATGCCGCCGTGTATCGTGCAGAAATGACAATGGCCGAAAGGCAAATTGCGCGGCTGGCACGAAAAGCCGTGCGGCAACCTTGACAGACCTGGCGAGTTCCATCGGTAACGTGGGATAAAAGCCGGAGAGTGAAGGAGGAGTCGAACGTACGGACGTACAAGGAGAATGCACGCTAGAATTTTTCTCCCTGCATTTCTTCGCGTATGCATCTCCATTCGACCATTCCCTATCCCGTCCGCGTTTCGTGAAGCGAAAGATGGTCACGAGAGATCTGCCGACTCGCTCCTCGGACGTGGATCTCGCGGCGGGAAAAGTCGATCGATGAAGTAACGGCGCGTCCTTGCTGGCCGATGGATTCGCGAGAAAAATCCGTCGGTTCTCGGGAAAACCGTCTTCGTGATTTCATCTCTTACGCAACGACCGGCGTTCCTCTCTTCTTCTTTTTTTTTTCTCTATCCGGGGAAACCACGCTCGTTGCGTTTGTGTGCTAATGCAATTACCCGTGGGGCAGCATTAAAATCGATTCCTTACTGTATCGGGCAGGGACTAAAGGACAAACCGGCTGACAATGATGGATTAGAATTCCCCGGCTAATGAAGTAATTACAAAGACTCCGCGAGCTTCCCGGAGACATAAATAATCGGTGATTGATACTTTCGACGTGTTTACGGGCGATATCCGTTCTCCTCCCTTGCGATACGCGCAGGCACGTTTCAGCTTTCGATAAAATTTATTATCCGCGGTATCAAGGACGAAAATTAATGTCCCGTCTCGCTGACGAACGGCGGATGAGTCGCTTCGATTATTTGTCGCGCTGCTTTTGTAATGGGGAGGCGAGGGTACGGGCTCGTTACTACTCGATCACCCAGTATGATCGCGTGGTGTGACCATCAGTTGCGTGGGTTTGCGTCTTTACAGGCCGCTTCCGACCTTCGTAACAATTAGCTGCAATTAAAGTCGTCGCGGCAAAGGCCGAACGTTGGTTGTCTTAATTCCTGAATGAACTTCCTGACATCCACAACGGTGGATCGATACACTGGAACTCGAACAGTGAACCGTCCCAACGCCGCACGAAATCACCTGTGAACGCAGACTGTTCGAAATAATTAGGGGATCGCCCGTTTAAACGGCTTCATCGCCCTCGAAGGTATTTAATCATTATCGCTTGATAAAAAGTAGGGAAGGTACGACACAGTGCGCAAGTTAGATATTCTGTAAATACGTAACTGCCAGGTCTGTTGGAAAGTTCTGTCGTTTTTATTCTGTCGATACTTCTCCGCTACGTAAAACTGTTCTGATTCCATTGCCCTTTTGTGCTGCTGAAAATTACTTGGGCAGAACTTTCCAGTCAGTCGTGAATATTTTCCTAGAAGGTTATTAGGGAATATCACGGTGGAAAATTGTAACTCTTAGCAATATTTGTTAAAGGTCATTGCTACAACGTCCGAGTAATTGTACTTTGTTGCCTTAATCTGGTATAAAATCGAGATAGAATTTCTATGTAGTGAAACTCCCCCCAAAAAAAGGAAACAGTACAATTGTAGCCAACCAAAAACTTGTACAGCATTTAAGTTTAAAAAAGAGACCACTTTTCGAAAATCCACAGAGCACTGATAATAGTACTTCATGTGCTAAAATTGAAAAAGTCCCCTTCAGGGGATTTTAATCGACCAGAACAAATTTCCTAATTTAGAAAAAGGTCACCCCTACTTCGGAGTGCGCCAGATATCCACTACATGAACTATATTCGATGCTACAAGCAGATAAAATACTATATTTATACGTTTGCTACGAAGCAGCTGATTGCTTCAATTTTTTTCTCCATCTTGAAATCCCTGTCCCGTGGATGGGACACCGTAAGAACGCCACGAGATCACGCCCCGTGCACCCTGCGGAGCAAACTTTCCAGCATCCCCTCTCTGTCACCGCGGGGTTTCGCCAGGACACACTCTTTCCCGTGCAATGGATATGCACGGGGTAATCCCTTTCCATCTGGGAGCCGGTAAACATCGGCTATTGAGAAGGGCATCCGCCCTCGGTAAATCCCTGGGCACGTTTAACGTGATCATTTCGAAAATCGGATTTAGCCCCATTGTCCCCACTTAAGGGGATGACACCGATCTTACCCTCGACGGGTAAGCTACTTTTCGCTTGGCGATGCATACCGCAACACGCCGCGACAGCCGACGACCCTTTTCGGATATTCCTGCGAACCGACATGAAACATATGGCGGTATTTTGATGGACTTGGGAGGTTCGCGGAGCGTAATCACGTAGGAATAAGGCAAAAGCATTGGGAACTCTCTTATGCCTCTATTTTTACCTGGCACTCGATTTTTTATTCAATATTTCATGAGTAATTCAAAACAGACATCCCATGTTAAAAATGTTTAACACCACAAGTGCAATTTGATCGAGATTAACAGATAGAAAGAGAATTTTCCTTCTCATGATTTCACCACCAATCTTTCTAATATCCTCTCCCTTTCCGACAAACGCCTATCTAGAACAATGTCTTTCAATAGACGCTTGAGCGATATCGGGGATTTCGCATGCACAAAGAGCGATCGCGCGCGCACGGCAGATGCAACGATAATGGAGTGCACATAGTGGAAGTGTATCACTACGCTTTCCAAAGAGATACCTACAGGGATACACTCATGGCGAGTTGCCGAAGAGGCGAGAGCACTTTCGAAAATCTCGTGACTCGCCTCTTCTCTGTCATGGGCAAATACCTCCTAGGTAAAAATGACAAGCCGTTGGCAAGGGAGGAAGGAAAGAGAGAGACGGGCACAGTGGCTCGTAAAAGGAAAACGGAATCGAGGGTGAGCCAGAGCGTGGCCATTTTGTCTGTTTAGTTCCACACGGAGACACCCGATGTATGGGCTCCGCGGTGCGTATAATCGCTAATGCTCAAACCCCCTTATCCATCCGCGTAGAGGGCTAAGGCTGAACCCCCGCTAATCTCGTAGGTACCTCTCCCCCTTTCTACGACACCGTGAGATTTCGGAGACACCGGTGCTTCTGCTAAACTCTTCTCTGTACACTCTTAAATTCATGATAATTAACGTGCATCTACTTGCGAATATCAACCCCAACTGACAGGGTGGAATACACGTGGAACGCTATGCAACGAGTAAAGGAAAAGTGACACTGAAAAACGGGGGTGGATAGTGTACACACGTTACCAGTTAACTATAAGACTGTCACGTTCACCAGCAATGCAAAAGATTGCCACTGAACAACTACACACCTATTAGCAGTCACGTATGGAGGTCCGAAGGCTAACGTTGGGGCCATTTGGCCGTACCCTTCTAGAGTTAATAAGGATTCCTTGAGAAGATTGTTATGGCTTCTACTTAAGCAGACGTTGCCTCTTTTGGCAAATCATTTTTGTACTTAATCTTTGCGAGAGTTCAATGACGGACTTGAGTAGGATGTAAAACTTGTTGCTAGACTGTAGAATTGAGTTAACAGTATAAAAAATTGCACGTGTGCCCTCATTGTTTAGCAAATTTCTGAAGCTACGTGCAAAGCCCTGGTTACCACGTTTACCTCTTTTCAAATCTGTGAAAAGAGACGTTCCCGATCAGCGATTCCGAATCAGCCAGTCGGGCCATTTCGTTTCTATCCCCTTTCCCTTCTCGACGGATCGTTGCAGCCTTTTTGCGGTCTTTTTGTGGCCCTTTTGTAAGGAACACGCTTCCGAAAATCCACTTGGTCCATGTCACAGACTTCACGGTCCATTGGATCGTGAGCTAGATGCTCCTTGTCGTTCTCGCGGGCCTGCAAGCCCGAAGAATGGGGCCGAATTGGCCTTTTCCATTTTCGCGTGGAGGATCGCCCATAGTACGCATTTGCCAATCGAGAACTCTTCGCGGTGACTGGAACGAAGCATCTCGAACGGACAAAAAGGAAGCACGTTCCCTGAGCACAGAGACCAGATGGATATCTGTTGCTAAAATGGAGCTGGTCAATGAATTTTGTCAATGAAGATGAAGTTCCTTCGAAATTAAGTATTTAAGGGCCCAGAGGAGTGCCATGTTCGTCCGTCGAATCGAGGTGATGGAACTGGAGGATGTTATCTGAATTCTGCATAGATCGGTTGGACGTTCGCTCGAGTGCCGGGTGCGTTGACAAATTTCCCGTCTTCCGAGCCGAAAAGACCTGAAGGCGAATTCCCTCGGTCGATCCGTTTAGCCATCAGAGGAGTAGTAGGTACTCGTCTCTGGTCGCCGTTGGCCTCTGATTGTCCTTTATTGGGTTAAATTGAACTTCCTTCTCGTGATACGCGGCTCGCATCAACTCACTCGCTCTGAGTAGTTGCTTAGCTCTTAAACATCTGTGTAGGTACGGGGTGTTCTTGAAGTATCTCGATTTATCCTCGGCTAGCCGTTACCTATGATTTCCTCTGTTGAAACCGGAGAATTCTGTCGTTGGCACGCGTCACACTCCTACGATGACAATGCCGAGGAAAACGAGAAAGTGGATAGTTTCGTGAACCATGCTATTTATCAAACTTCCATCTCCACCTGGACGAATTTACCAAAATAGATGAATCCTCCAGAAATGTCACCTTCTAAATCTTTCATAAAGGCACGTGCTCACTGACTGTCATAATTTTTAATGAACGTGTACTTTGTACTTTGCGAGTAGGATGTTGAAAATCGACGAATTTTGGTCGGATAGATGGCAAAGGACACCCCGTAGATCGACAGGCGGGCGAGTCATGCGAGCTTAAGAGTTAAGAGTTTGGGTTTGCGCTGCGCAACAATTCGCGAGGGGGCGAACCGCGACTCAGGAATTCAGAGCGGGTAAATACGGTGGGCGTCTTATTCTTACGTGCGGAGAACGCGAATCCCGCGACCTGTGAACCACGCTTAATACCGTGACATCGCGTCAAAGCCGTCGCTTCGGTCGACGGAGACTCGGGCAAGTTTAACGACGTTAATAATGTCGGCACTTTACCGAAAGAGGCTGGCTAAACTGGAACGTTCGCGACTTGTTCCGGTGAACGATTACGTCGCAGCATACGCGACGATCGACACGCTTTCCTCGATCCCCAAACATTGATCCTGGCATCTCCGATTCCACGAAGGTCAATTAGAAGCCATTGGGAAGGCAGATAAATGTCGATCGATCGTCGATAGTTCCCGATGGGAATGCTGGCCGATGGTTGAGAATCCCTGCTTGAGGGAATCGTACTGATAAGAATGAATTATGCAGATGAATGTTGCGGCGATGTCGCCGATGTATCAAACCGCCTCAACTAGCTCATTCTCCTTCGTTATCTATTCGTTGACGAGCCCGACGTGCGCGACGTGATCGTGGACCAGAAATCCGGACTGTTCCCATGTTCCACTTATAGCATTTGGTCCAATCGCACGCGTCTGACTTTAGACGATGTCTGATAGGCCTGGAATCAACACCGGTCTCGATCCTCCTGACGCAAACATCCCTATCAGGTCTCAAATAGCTTCGAATGGAAGATTCGCGAGGCCAACATGGCGCAGCTAGTACACTCGTACCCATCGATCCTCCCGTTCAGTATATATTTAACATTAATCCACTCTACACTCGACTTTCACAGCCATCGAGCCATCCGTCACCCTGACGTCCGCCAAAACGTGGCAAAAACTATCTAACGATAGATTGAACCCCGCCGAAAGGAGTTCTCGATTCGATTCCGACAAGGTAATGATCCTCAAACAAGTCGTATGTCAATTTCCAAGCAGGCGATTCCTCCTCGACTGGCTTAACAGGTGAAATAAAAGTAACGAGGCTGGTAGTCAGCTGACAGAGTCCTCTTGGCCAGCGGGGAAAGGTGAAGAAGAACGAGGAGGCGGCTGGCGAAGGTGACGATGGATCATTAGGCAGTTGACTCGGTTTAAGTAACGATGGCTAATTACCCTTGGCGAGAGTTAATAACCTAGCGACGAGGGGGGCGGCAGGTCACGGGGGCCAGTGTCGATATTCGATTCTCGGTGGCTCTGCTTGTCGGCGTGGCACGTTAAAACGAAAGTCCGCCCGTGGCGGAACAGACCGAAGAAAGAAGGGCGACACGGGAAGGTGAGGAGGGAGGTGACTTAATGATGCCGCATCCGGGAGTCGCCAGGACATTGTACCGCGCAAAAAAGGATCTTATAACGCGTTCACAGCTGGACCCGCATTCTACGTTCCCCGCGCTCGAATGGGAGACCCCGATCCATTAACGACCCGACGCAAACATTAATAATCCGCAGCTTCGCCTCGATTGCCGTGCGGACGCGAGCTGCTGCAAGGTGGCAGCCTTGGCCAGGTGACGTAATAGTGGCCGATCTGTCGTCCTCAGCTTCCTGGAGCTGACCACCGGCGAACTTCGTCGTTTCTGTCAAAACAACTGGCGAACGCGTTGAATCTTTCGGGGAGTCAGCTACCTGACGATTCACCTGAGGACAACTGTAGGTGCGCTCATGGAGTCGCATGGTGTCTATATCATGGATTAAACTCACTTTTAGATTGTAGGAGAGCAGAGGTTAAATGAAGGAATGATTCATTAACAGAAGATAGTAGGTAGCAGGATTCGTTCCACGTTGGATGAGAAATGTGAAGATTTCTGGAGGGCCTTTTTCCCCAATCCGAGTCGAAATCGACGAGGCAAAATCGCGGGAGGATGGACACGGGGATGGTGAAAGCGATTCGGTTCGATTTCAAAAAAGCATCGGCCTCCCGCGGCGGGCATTCTCGTTCATCCATTCATCCAGCCGCGAGTTACGTTGTCTTCCGCAGCGCGTTGAAAGAGAGGGAGAATGGAGAAGAAGAAGAAACACGGGGCGGAGGAGAATAGAGCGTACAATCACGATGAGTAGCGGCCCTGAGGTGCGAGCCGCGAGTGGAAAGGCTCCCGGGCTGCCAACCTAATAAAGCAATTTGTCACGGTTGTCGTCCGAATGCCAGCCATACATTAACACACAATCTCGCCTCCGAGATAGTCGGTCCCCATCGTCCTCTCCATTCCTGCCCCTGGACCACCTCATCCTTTCCTGTTTTCCCCTTTTCCCCTGACCCCTTCCCAGCCGCAGCGCGGCGCGGCTTTCTCTGTCCACGGCTTCGACTCTTTCGACACGGCTGAGAGATCTCCCAGATTCTGGTGACCGAGTTAATCCCTCGAGAGTAATAAAAATTAGTTATCGCTTTAGCTGCCGGCCCCCATTTATCAATCGGGAAGAATAACGCATTAAGGATCCTTTGATCGTATTCATTACAGCCACGGTTCCTCTTTTCCTTCTGATAGGTGATTAGGTTCTATTAGCTTCTATTAGATGCAGCAGAGGTGCTACGGGATCGTTCAACGGTCTGATCTTAGCTAAACAGAATTTTGACTAGCAACAACCAATGCATACTACTTTGCACTCAGGGAGAAGCAAGTATTCTGTATTTAGAAGAGAGAAGATGAGGCATCTAGGGTCAAGAGAACGAGTATCTAGAAGAAAGAATTTCACAGAAGCTGCGTGACGCTGCAACTGGAAGCTTAGAAAGGAGAAATTGGGACGTGTTTCTAATGAAAGCGACTGGGCTCCTGTTCCCCGCAGTTTAACAATAGACAGCTCGAAAACGGAGCAATATTATGGTGTTCTGGTTCGCGGTACAACGGCCCGAGGATTATTACGCGGTTTTTGCGCCACGACCCTGGAACGACCAAGTCGGAGGATGGATTCTGACTTCCTCCGCGACGTCGTTGTAAAAGCCACGGAGGTTCTGCAGGTTCTTGCTACCGGCGAGAAGCAGCACTCTCGAGGTGCGGGACATCCGTGATTGATGGATCCTCTCTCCGAGTGGTCTCCGGCGAATCAGACGTGGCTCTCTTCTCTAACGTTCCGTTCCTCCCTTCTTCTCTTGCTTCGCGTTCTTCTCCATGTACGCCTTCGCATCCGATGGTGGCGACCGGCTTTCTAATCAAGGATTATTGGTCACACTCGGCTCGCGCAGCTCGTCTCGGGGGATAGGCAGAGAGGAGAGGGAGATTCGCTTCTGTAACGCGCCCTGAGCACGCGAAAGCACGCCGCGTACCTGCATGCAGATTCGAGGAATCACTGGACGTTACCGTGTAATACAATGTAGCGCAACGTGTAATTTCCACCCGACAATGTATCGCTGGGTCGATCGTTTTTCTCGATTTGCGACTCGCCCCATGAAGATATTAAACATGTTACGCGCCACGCCTCAGTAATTCAATTCCCGGAATTGCGGCGTGCTCTTCATCGATACCCTGAAAAATGGATGATCCCTCGCTTGAAATCACAGTACTCGCGGAGTCTGGCTCTCGCTCGGCCTTCTTGTAAACGTTCGAGGTACCGTACGAACGCAATCAACTTTCTTCTTTGTTGTGCTCGCACGCGGGATGCGTTGCCGCATCCTCGGGACACTATTAACATCTGCGCTCCGATGCAGCACTACAATTGCCCTGGAAATGATGCGAGGGCCATGGCTGCAAGTCCTCGGCGAAATTGAGTGACAAGCATCGAATCTGCAAGTGGAATCGTCGGATGCTTGCCTTCTTTTAATGAGGAAACATGGGGGCAGAATTCTTCGTGTAATATTCTGTGTAACAACCCCCATTAGAGACTCAGACTCACACATGAACCCCTGACAATTCACGTATGCTATTCCCAAGAATTTCATAACATAATAAATGATTCTTCGCAATTCTGTGTAACATCGTCTTCAACCCCTACTGCTTTCATAATCTCTTTGTACCTCTTCCATCTACTATACCTGGAGTGGACATGTAATTGCACAGGGGTGATTTTGCTACCCGCAAAGTTGGCGTGGATCCACTACCCTGTCCAGTGTTGGATGTCAAGGTCACCGGGAATCTAGGATGCTCGCATGTCGCAGGGAACGAAGCGACGATGTATCGGCGTTCGGTGGTCGGCCACATGGCGAATTAAGGGTCAGCCTATTACCGATTTGACCTCGGATGACCCGGCAGTGTATACAGAGCTGGTTGCGTGCTGCTTGATTCAATTAACCCCACGACACACAAACACGCCCGCGCGCGCACACGCACCGAGCGTCTTGTGCATACGCGGACGCGTTTGCACGTGTGGACAGAGTCGGTCGAGAGTCGAAGCCTCGGTCGAGGAGCGAGGCACGACCGATGCCCCGACAAATTGGCGAACCTCATTGTCCTCATGAAAGGAAAATACGTGGAAAAAGAGAAGGAAAAAAAGCCAGGAAGCATCGAGGGAACCTGTGGCTCGATAATTAGATCGTAGCTTCCATTACGAGAAGCCAGCCACGCGTCTCTCAAGGCTTCCTGAAAATCGTAGGCAAGTGTTCACGTTCGGATTATTTCAATATACATACCCCGAGGCGTTTAACAGTGGACGCAGAAAATTACAGGCTAGCTTCATTTAAATATGCATAGACGTATAGATGTGTGTATAAATTGTTTCAAATTAGCAAGTTAACAACCGTGTCCAGCGTCATTAGCTTGAACGTTAGCAGGGCCCGGGCGTGGGTGTTAAACAGATCAGAAAGTCGTTGGCGGATCGATAAGCTTAAATCGCTCTCTCGTGTTCCGTCTGCAATTTGCCAAAGGACCTCTTAATTCGATGTGGTTTTCTGAGCTGCCCCGTGCCGGGTCGGCAGGCACGAACAACGTGTAAATATGTAACGAGTTCATTAGGCCGCTGGTCCGGCGAACTTTCGTGCCCGCCATAACGATCATCGTACCGCTAATTACGGTTTCACCGAATTTCCTCGATTAACGACCCGGCGGACTCGACTCTTTTGCTGCCCCGTCGATGCCCCGACATCGACGCCTTAACGACGAACTGCCTCCATGATGGAACTGATGAATCGGGCTGCTTACCCCCGGCCATAACCCAGAATTAAATTTCGCGAAATGAGCGTACGTTCACCTGTGTTTAAACGAGAGGAGGAACAGGAGTTCAAAGAAACCTGCACTCGCGAGCTTGATGTAACCACAATTAATTTCAAGTGCAATTTTGTGCATCCTTGATCACTTCAAGTAATCGTTGTTCGGTAGATTATTGCTACTTTGTTGAAGATTTCCAGACCCAAACCCTGTAACGATACCCTTGGTCTCGAGTGCGCAAGGAATTCTGTAAGGTGTTGACGAAAGGGGTAGAGGATGTATAGCATTCGGTGTAGTCTAGTTTAACGTAGGTCCAGAAAGTGTCTAACCCTATCAGAATTGGAACGAGACCAACTAGTTGAAGTGTTGCCATCCTAAAGGCATCCCCGTCCACGGCGCGCATCGTGTTACGCGTGGCAGAACTGCGCCACACAAATCCCACGGTGACGTTTATTCATCCCGATTCGTCATCGTCGAGCAAGTAGACAGATCTAATTCATTCGACCTCGTGGCTACCTATATCCACGTGCACCGAGGAAGCTTTGTCCACTCGTCGAAGGCGATCAAAAGGGACTTTCTTCAGCTGGTAATTGTCTAATTTACGCGGCGGTTGGAGCTGTGAACGAAGGAAGAAAAGGAGCCCTGCGAATGACCGAATTCGTCGGCCCAGAGACAATCGCTTACGCGCAATCAGAGCGGTGTTTCCCCCCTAGCTCGTTCCCTTTAATGCAACGTTAACGCCCAACAAATGGACCTCTCGACTTCTATCGCGTCAACGCATTTGATAAGAGGCGAGGTCACCCGGTTACCAGTCAACAGATGCGACCAATTGGCTGGTCTAATGCTATTCGGACGTGCCCGCCGACGAATGCAAGCAAAAAGTCAGAACACTCGCGATACCAAGAAGAGATCCCTTCGTCTCATTCATAAACATTAAACGCGAAGCGGAAGGGATCAAGAATACTGAAAGCTTCCGCCCTTGAACCCTCCGATTTGGAATAGATTAGATTAGTAGTTCATGAAAATTCTATATACCGAAACGAAGAATAAATTAGACCAAGAGCTGACAAATTGAGGTGCCTTCGAGATTAATCGCTCCTAATTTCCGGAATCTATTGAAGCACAGAAAGCTGCTGTCTAAACGAACGTTACACCGTAACTCGATATTAGTGTTCGCATGATAGAACTCGTTTAATCCGCGTTCCCGTACGACAATACGCACTCGACTGCGCGCGCGTGCATTAACGTGTATGTACGTAATCCTGTTCAACGACGATCCTTAAGTGTAACTTAACTTAACGCGTAATGCACCCTATGATATTAAGGAGCGCACACACGAGCGACTTGCATTGTATGGAGGGATAGGTTCGTCCTTCTCGGATGCACGCCCGCCGTATTAACGTGCACACGCATTTACGGAGCCCTTCGCTTTTGCACTTCAACCGACTGCCTCTCGCAACAGCACTCTCCCCATCGAGCCCGTGTTCCCTCACCCCCTGGCCCCCTCATCAAACCCCCTCGTGGCCTGATTGAATCTACTCCGCGCGGCTTTTATTTCGCGCCGTGGAAACCCGAGCCAATCCGTTCTCGTTCCACGAACTGCGGCGCGCCGAAAGTCACGTTTTGTTACTGGAGCGTCCGTCGAGATTTTTTCAATTAGCTACGTGCATCCCCCACCCCCTTTGTGAAAAGTGCTTTTGCTCTTTTCGTGGACGCTGGGGATGATGCTTCGGGGTTGCAGGAAATGTGGAAGAATTGAGAATAGACGAATCCCGATGTCTTCGAGTAGATTTTGAAATATAAACTTCGTAGGGCGTTGGGGTTGTGCATTCTATAGGGTGAATATATGTGGAAAATGTTTGACACGTATTTTTTGTTATCGGCAATCGTTCATGTTGAAGGGGTGAAAACAACCCCTGAAGTTGGGGGTCGAAAATATATTTTCTGAAATTTTCTAAAAACTGACAAGGGAACATCCCGAATCCGGGAATTTCAATACATTTTGAAATTTTGTAAATATGTAGGGAATTTCCTCCTGATTACAACGCAATTTTTGTTTGCTGCCCAAATGCACTATAAGAGGGTGTAATTGACCCCTGAAAAACCGGTTAATTGCAAAATTATTTTTTTACCAAATGAGACTTTTTGAAACTTTTTTTCTATTTCTTACAGTTCGCGAGTTATAACACAAAATCGGAAAATAACCGAATTTTCAAGGGTTAATTTCAACCCCTTCGAGTGAATTTGGGCAGCAAACAAAAATTGCGTTGTAATCAGGAGGAAATCCCCTACATGTTCTTAAAGTTTCAGAATTTTTTTTAATTTTCGGGTTCGTGATCTTCCCTTTCAGATGAAGGCCTTGAATCTAGATTCATCTTCGAAAAATACACACTCTTTAAAAAAAATTGTTCTTTATCTAATGGTTCCCGAAATATTCCAGAAAATATGCTTCCGACCCCCAACTTTAGGAGCTGTGTCACCCCTTCAACGTGTATGATTGCCGATAAGAAAAAATACGTGACAAATATTTTCCACTATTCTGCAAATTTCCATCAAAACCGGCGTGTGTGGGTTCGATATGTTCCCTTGTTAGTAATAAACTGAATTCAGGATATTCATCGCTTGCTTATATTTATGTATGGTCCATGAAAAAATCGCTAGAATAGATTCTAAGCACATTGCTACTCCGTTTCTTTCGATTCGAGTCAAGGATAGTGGTTGATGAGAGGCACCATGGGCTCCCCAAGGGAGCAAAGTGAGGCTTAGCGCAGATTTCTCAGCCGAGAAACGGAGTCGTGGCTTCGAATTCAGGGCATTCAGGGCCTCTCTCGACTCAGCGAATCGCGGAGTCGGCAATCGCGTACTCGGCCGAAGTTTTGATGTCACAAGTTTCTCCTGGATGTCGAGAGTGGTTGTTAAAAGGAGTGTCGCAATGGTCGTCGTCGGCGAACCGCCGTGCGGCTGAGCCCGACTGCGCAACTTGACGTCTTTCCGTAATCTCTCGAATCATACGGACCCGTATTACGTACCCACACATGGCCGAAGAGCATTGTACAGACGCGTCGAACGATCCACACGCTCCTTCCAGCTCTGACACATTATCGAGTTTTTGCTTACACCGTGTGCAATTATAATTTTCGAGGATCACTGCAGCGGAGCGGTGATATCTTTTTCAGCCACGGAAGAGTTGCCTGCAGTTATTCGTTCTTGGGACCATTATTCCTCTGCAAAATATGTCTCCGAACTCTTTGAGCTGGCAGACCGCTGCTTCGCTGGCTCCCACTGGCAGAATCTTGGCGATGAATCATTGCGGAGGTACCAGAAGTAGCCACAGGCCCGAGATGTGTCCCTATAGAAGTCAAATTGCAAATTAAGCGCGTTTACGTGGCCGTCCACTCGACGGGGCGCGACGAATGCGCGCTCACTCGTTCGGAACTGCGTCCTTTCCCAAGCGGAATTCGTCGCCGTGGAAGGTGACGTCCCCAGTGGACGTTGCCTACGACAATTAAACTATCCCATTCGATAAGTCGACCCGGGATCCTCTCGAGATGCATTCACGCTCGCGGGACTGAGCGCATTTCCCGGTTGAACGCGTGCACGTAATCGCACGTGCGTGCGAATCAGCTACGTGGCCGCTCTCCCTCGCTGGTCATTTTGCTCCTTTCTTCGTGCCACGGCTCAGATTTGGATTCAATTACCATATTCATTAGAAAACGTTTTGCAAGGAGATCGTTAGCGTGGCATCGGTAGGGCCGAGCGACTCTTGGTGACTTGGGATGATTAATTACCACTGTGGACGTCGCGAATCTTCGGCTCTAGCGATAATAGTCCCCAGGTCGAGCAAAGAAACCGCAAGACGTGGACTTTGCTCCGTACTCGTCAGAAAATATACCAGATGAGGCGGAACTTCGCTGGAAGATGATCCACGCGAGCGTATAAAATCTTCAGCGACCGCATCATATTAGGCTAATGTACATAGGTTTGGAATCGGGGAGACTGGAACGCGGGGAGTCGGCGATAGAGACTAGACGAGAAGAGGGTGAGCTTTGATTGGTCCATTGAGGACACGTGCTGGCAACCCCGACGTGGGCCAGCCCTCTGGCTGTGCATCTCGTTACGTACTCATTCAGGAACTCCAACGTCGCCAATGACGGAATCAAGTGGGATTGTTAACGGGGGCACCGTAGGTGGCTGGGACAGAGAGAAGCCGATGGAGATCGAGGCCTAATGACAATGACGATATAATCAGATGGGGTAATTCACTTTACGTGGCCGCAACGAGCATCTACGAAATCCTAGGCGTGCCGTGCCAAGGAAAGGCTCTACGCCAAAGGACCATCGATCCAGAAATTTCACAGATGTACCTATGTACCAAGCAGTAGCATCAACGAAGCTGATCGTCGAACCCTCGTGCAACGTTTTCGGGTAGGATTCGTTGGCGCAGGAAAGCCACGAAAGAATACGAGACACTCGATGCTGGTCCCGAACGTTGCGGTTGTAGATTAGACGTGTACACCGTAGGAAACAAAGGTGCGTGGAATAGAAGTGAGAAAAATAGAGCGAAGGAGACGAAGGAGACGGAGAAAGAGGGACGACCGGCGTTCCCATGTGTTCCTACCAAGTCGATCAACCTGGTTTGTTCGAGCGAGCATGTGGGCCAACAATGCCCACTTCGGGAGCAACCGCGACGCACTTCACTTCGTCCATTATTCCGTCCACGTTTCCATGTGGCCGGGGTGCCGGGGTAGTCCCCGTCGCGAGCGTTGCCAACAACATCGTACCAGAACTACCAGGCCTCACGGTACACGAAGGGTTCTCCACCGCGCCGGCCACTGTTGAAAGACCCTGAAGTGCACTCCTCGAAATTCGCTACGCGGCAAGTAGCGTCGAGTCGCAGTGGCGCTACCTGCGCCCTCGAGCGGTGATGAAGTCGAGGGAAACCCTTCAGGCGGACAGGGGGAGTTCGGGTGACCAAATTTTCGGTTCCTGCCCAGACTCATCTCTCCGCTCTGATCCCCGCTTTACGTACATACTTTCCTTCGTTCCTCCTAGCCTAATGGAGATTACATGTCACACAAAGTGTGACTTAAGTGTCGGCGACACTGAAAATGATGACTTTATCTCGGTGGTGCCCACTGCTCTGAAACCTCCAACCTGATATGTAACTCAGGCCTGAGTTTTGAGAAGAATATACAGACTAGACGAGTACCCTTTTCGCCAGTCCTCCTTGAATCCATGGTGGTCAGTGACGTAGCTGTGATATCTACTAAAATCTAAACCGCCAACTCATAGTGCAGCTAGAATGTTCCACCAAGTGTCGGCCTAACTTAGAAACTCTGAATCTATTATTTTCGCTTCCTAACCACTTCTCGTCCAGAGCTCATAATTTTTTGATCCGCAACGACAGTTTCATTCTTAAGCCGCCTGGACCCTCTAGTCTGCGCTCTCCTTTGGGTCGGTTAGAGGTGCGGGTACGGATGTGAAAGAGAAACGTACGTATGTACATTCGTCGGTACCCGAACGAAGGGTGAAACAATAAGCGACGAACGACAATGAGGATTTAAGTGGCGACCTCAATGATATCAACTGCACGCTGGAATAGAATTCAATTGAATTGAAGGAACAGCAAGGGGAGTCCTCCTCCCTCCCCTCCCCCGTTCTGTCTCTCTTCTGGACAACGTTTTGTAAGCACTTCATCAACGTGTTTGGTACTTTCCGTGTAACGATTTAACGTACGGCGAGATTCTCGGCTGCGAGCCTCACTCGTGGTCCTGTTACTCGTTCCATACAGCTTCTAGGAACGTTAAACAGTAGCCGAGGATGCCTCCACGAGGATTAAAACCTAATTGACGTGTTCGGTGAGATCTTCGATCCCGAACTACCCACCTATCTCTGTGCAGCAAGCGTCAGACACCTCTTCCCTTGGACTCACAAGAATCAGGACCTCATCGACTCTTTTAGCAACCACTCCGCGTTCGATCCCACGTTTTGTTATACAACGACTCATTAGGAGGCTGACTGCCAGCAATTCTCTTCAGGCCATTTCTTTTCAGGGCATATTAACCGCCTCTCTCCTCGATACATGGAGAACCTTCCGAGCGTTTCCAGCCTCGGTCCATGACGCAACGGCATCATCTACATAATTAATAGAACCGTTGATGCGTCTACGTGTAGCTACAAACAGGGCTAGCATGCTGTTAATACAGCGTGCAATCGAGCGATCGGGTACGATTACGATTTCATTGCTGGATGTTACGTACGCTTTTTATCGGCCAGTAGAAAGGCATTATCAGCCGTGTACTTGGCCATTAGCTAAACGCGGGGGAAAGTAAATACGAAATAGTGTAGAGGGACTATCGAACTCGAGGCGTTCACACGATCATCCCATACGATGGCATTGCTCGTCGGTGTACTCGTAATTGCATTACACCACGATTGGATCGTTCCAAATTACTCGCCAGGCACATGGAATGCATGTACAATCACCGATGCTGATCATCTTTGCACGATGGCTTTTTGTCACAGACCCTTCGCTGGGTATCAGTCGCCGAGGAATCTCTGGTCCTTCCACATCGGCGCGCGCAGTGCCGCGAGAGATCTATGGATCGCTATGGTGGCGCCATCTCTTCAGGAAGTGGGGAACCAAAGCCTCCTGTGCACCAGAATTCGTGCCGCCGCAACATCGCTTTTAGCCTCGCTCTCAAGTGTCCCGCATTTCTAGCTGTCACTGATCATCCTACTCGAAGTGTAATGCATCCCGAGGACTCTTATCGATTTCTGGTTACACGAGTTATACTCCGAGCATGGGAAACAGCTGGCTGAAGTCAACGCCTATATCCATCAGGCTCGCCTGGCAATCGTTCAACTCATCTAACAAGCTTACCACCTATGGAAATTCATCATCCTGAGAAGGGTATGCTGGGTAGTAAGAGGCTTACACGACGTAGTAGATCCGAATCACTAACTTGCGCATACATCAAAGCCTGCGGACGAGGTGTTAAAGACAGTGCAAGGCTAAACTACCTCGGCGATGTACATAAAAGATTAACGGCAGCGAAACCACTTTCGAGGGGCAGATCCAGGATGGTCGCTGCTTTTGGGCATCAATCGCGTTACCCCCGAATGTAACCGGAGTCCGGGGCGACTCTCGCGTTTTTCCAACGTCGACGGGAAAGGCCGCCCGCCGTCCATAGAAGTCGAAACCCGTACTATCTGATTTTCGCGGTAGTCGAACCTCGTAAAGGTTAGCCGTACGTGTCCCGAAGAATGTCAACCGTCGTTTCTCTCCGGGCGCGTTACGCACATACACACGCGGGCAGCGCGGCAAAAGAGTCGCCACCGTGAGCCGCGCAGAGGCGACGTCTGTTTAAGTCGTCCCACGGGCACCTTACCCGATCCTGCTGGAAAGGACCAATGACCGTTCGCGGGCCCGTGGAAGGAGCCAATCGTGCTGTAGGAACGCACGGTATCCAGGACTCCCGGTAAAAACCATCAAACGAAGCCGCCGGCATTCACGGAAAGCGCCGACCCTGCTGCACCCTCTCTCGACCGTGTCCACCTTGCGTCCTTCCTGCCGCATCGACCGCATTTTTTCGGCTCGCCATCGATCGTGGCCGTTCACCGTTCGCGAAAAAGTTCGTCGGGGGAAAGGAAAGTTCTCTCTTACGGCTGTACGTACGCGTCCGCGGTGGGATCTCGCGATGTAACGCCAATCGAACAGGACCTCGCCCCGTCGACGTTACGTATCGAGACGGCAGCTCTCTACTCCACGTCCCGACGTGATCGCGATCGCCTTTCGTGCGTCGGTCTATGCAAATGTCTTCGTGAGACCGTTCCGTGCGGCCAGCTACCTAATACACGGAGGAAAGTTGGATTTACTTCTCGGCAACCGACGGAATGCAACGGCCCCGAATATAAAATGTTTATCGCTCGGCTTGCTAGCTAACAGAGACGGGGGGGGGGGGGGGGGGGACACGTGAATTTTCTGGACGGCTGTCCGTTGTCGATAGAGCGCAATTTCACTGACGTTGAAGAATTTCAGAAAGTTCCCTTTCACTCGCCACCTCGCGAATCTCTGTTAGGGAATGCCTTGTAAGCCCGCGTTTGGGCCATTTTTCCTTTTCCCGACGGATCGTTTGGAGAGTCCGTTAGACGATCTCGTTGGGAATCTTGAGAAGGTACGGTTCAGCGTCTTGATTGCTGCGTTCGTGGTAGCCCTAGGACGTGTCATAATTTATTAACTGAATTCGCAATTGTTATGGAAGTATGCGCAGCTTGCCTCCTTCTTGTCGCGTCGACTGCATTCTTGCCGTCGCGTCCATCATGCCGTTTACCGGAAAAAGCCCGTTGAGATGAAGACAAGCAATGCGACGACCGAGGAAGGTTAATGTATTATTCCTCGCGTCGCGTTAACCTTTTTTCGCGAAATTCTTGCGCATGTCGGGGATCGCCCGTTAACGCAATTAACGCGAGCTCGGATTAATCCGCAGATCCCCTTGACATTCGTTTCACCCTCGAATACGGCGGAGGATGCTCCGTTTCTAAACGAACGATCAGGATTCACGTGAAATGACGATTATGGTAAAGATTCCGAGAGTCTCGACGATTACAGAAACGCTGGTGTCTTTGATGTTCGTGGTCTAGGAAGCCTCGAACCGATAACAGTCTCTGGCAGACTGTCATTACGAGAAAACAAGTCCGACTTTAATGTTAGGGTCGCTGGAGCTGGTTGGATTCCAAAATTCTCGGCAACGGAACAAAGAGCTGTTCGAGGAAGGAAGAAGAGTTTGAAAATAAACCTTCGAATTGAATCTAGCTGCTTTCTACACCCAGAAAGCGAAGAAGTAGGTACTGCAGAAATAAGATGAAAATTGCTGTTCGAAAGGATTCCAACAACTCCGTGTATGGTAATAACGTGACGAGTGGCAAAGCCAAGCAAAAAGCTGCAAAAAAGTGTTTATCATACACGCATGATTCCTGGGGTCACTATTGAACCCATCTGCCAGGGTCTCTTCGTTTTTTTCGCGCTCCAAATTGCTGTTCGATAGTGAACACGAAGTCAAGGTGTACCACGTTATTCACTTAGCGCCACTTATGCGAACGCAGGTAATTGCATAGATCAATTAGCCTGTCCTTGCCGTTAATCTCAACTGGAATTAGCCGGCAGCGAGCCTAATGCTTTTGCTCTGTTCACGACAAAGCGTAACGATAATCAGCGAGTTGGTTCGAGTGTTTTGCAGCGTCTATAACGTGGCGAATTGCATGGGACAGTTTCCACGATAAAAGTTTACGTTCCGCTGATCGTAAGCCTGTACAAACGTGGCATAATTAGAGAGAAGAAGACCTCCCGGTGACACCGCGCGCGATGTCGAATTAAAACGTCCACTTAGCTTTCGCGGCGTTGCGGGAATAATTGCCTCCAAAATCTATAATTTATTACAGTCGGCGGTTCCAATTTTCATTTCTCGTTATCCCAAGATCGTCATGTCCGCGGAACGCGTCGTTCCTATGAATTACTGTTGGATCATGCCAATGAAATGACACGATACCTGTTCGCCGTGCTCACGGCACCGCGAACGCACAACAATGTTGAACCACCGGCCGCGTTGGTATAATTAAGATAAGAATAACGAACTTCTAATTGGCATCCATCGACGAAATGTGGGCATAAAGTGACTATACAGGAGATTAGAAAAGTAGAACGTTTACGCCGCTTATTTAGTTAATTAGTGCGCGTTGTGTAATAAGCGGTTATGGGGCTGCCGTGACGATGCACGGTCATTATGGTCTTCTGTACCGCGTAGGACTCATCGGTAAATATTATCAATCCTCCGGTGGATCGATAAATTCAGAACGGATGCCGCGTTCTGTCACAAATTACGGACGTATCCTGCCACACATGATCGTTTATTATCCATCGATATACGTCTGCACCGATAGCTTCGACAGCATCTTCAGCCATAACAACGTTAAACCCTTTCTTCACACCCCTTCTTACCAATCACTATAATCGTGGTAATAGAATATTCCCAAGAAGTATATACCGCTAGAAATCCACGATATAAGCAATATTCCTTGCGCTTTTCCATCGCGTCCCGTTGGAATCATCGTTGATGCTACTATTTTTCCTGCGATCATCGATTAGATACTGTTATAAATATTACTTGAAATTATAAGACAGTGCACGTGGAACGTATAGTACCTTAATCAGATAGGTTTACAAATATTTCTATCAGTACCATAACGTAGTAGAGTTTCAGTACCGAGGAAAGTATGCACAGTGGCTGCCTGCAGCAGGGATATAAGTTGCAGTGAGTGAAGCATGCACTCCTCGAGTTAAATATCTCATTTTAGAAGACACATACCGTCCCATAACTCAGAAGTTTGATAAGAATAATTCCCTATTCATTTCATAGAATTTATATCATCCCCTGTATTCGATATTACTCCATAATTCAGTTCAAGAGTTCAGCCCCTCAATAATAGTGTTTCGTTCACTAAGAAACGCTTGTTACCACCACCATATCATTCTCTGATTCACATCCTCCTTACTCTTCATCCCTCGTGGCCTCTACACATCGTTACGTCCATTCTTCATCGGTTGGTTCGCATTTGCCACGAATTTTTTCTTTGCGATTAAGGCTTGTACCTAACTCGACATCTCCAACACCTCGTAACCACTATTCCTTGCTCCTTTGTTGCACTGTATCAAGAGCGTGCACACTTTGTGCCTGCACTCCCACTAATTAACTCCGCCGTGTTTTCAGCCAAACACGGCTGTTTTCTCCGGTTTCGAGGATAAGGAGCGACCCCTGCGCTGTATCGCCGGCCTACAACATCCGCCCTGAATTAATTGAATACACGGACTGGCGTTTACACGCGATGCAGCCCTGCCTCTCCGAGTTGACTGCCACGGCCGCCGACTTGGAGCGAAAAATTAAAAATTCATTTGGAACCGCGCGTAGGGCGGCCACCGGTTCCCGCGAAACCGTATGGTTTCTTGTGATTCGATCCCGTAGACTAGCATTCAGTCCACCGTGAATTCACGGAGGCAAGAACAGTGGGCTTCTTGGAAATTCACTCTGCAATTATTAATAAACCCCGCACGCCCCCTTAGAAGAATTATTCGCTCCGAACGAATGGAAAAGCCCTCTGTGGTTAGACGAGGCCTGAAAACTGGGAGCATAGAGTCGTTTCAGTGTTACCGATCTCAACTGTCGCACCTTCGCCAATTTTCCAGCGTCGTTGGAAAATTGGAATGGCCGGACCGCGACCGATTACGCCTTCGCGCTCCGCGAGTGGTATACGGAGCAACCGGAAACGAGGACAGGTCTATTATCGCCCAGGAGGTTGTGCGAGAGCTAGCCGAAGTTCCATCGCCGCGAAGTTCCAGGTACAGCAATATGTTGTTTTATGGAGCAATCACCAGCGCGGTAATGACCATTAAATCCGTTGGCCGAAGGTTGTGGGCACCCAGGGACTCACGGTCACTCGGGCAGGCTCGTCGTTAGGCCTGGATTGATTCGTTGGTGTTCCGGTGGTAACGAGCAACACTGATGGTCTTCTAACAAAAACGGCCGTTATTAAAAACGAAAACACACGAAGGAAGGGAAGAGCTATCAGGAGAAGTATTCCGCGAAGAATGACAGTCATTCCAAGGATCCTTCTTCGCCTACGACCACTTTCTTCCCAAAAAGTTACAGTAGCGACGCAGGGATCTTATTTCTTCCGTTTCCAAGTGATTTACTCGCGAGGCGCCAGTGATGACTATCCCTTAGGCTCTTTCCTTCGTTCTGCCTTTGAAAAAGGGAGAGAAAGGGAAGGGAAGGTTGGCCAAGAAGTATCGTGATCCCCGACCACGAGACGGTTAGTTAGTCAGCCATATGATGGCCGTAATTGCGGTTTATTGTCTCAATAAATATACACGACACACGCTGACCACATCAAGGTAAAAGGGCCCTGAACTGGGCCCCTTCTCGGGATTCGAAATCAAGAAGCTTGTGCACAAACGTATAAGGAGTTTTATGAGCCTGCTTAATATAGTTTATGGTGTTTTGTCCTGCTCATGTCGGCTCGTTGCGGAACCGGAAGATGACTAATGAGGCGCCTCGAGAGAATGCCACCGAAAACCGATGCTGCGCCAAGGACAATGTGGCGTCGGTGGGAAATACTCCAATAATCGTTGAGGTAAACATTTTGAACCGAGCACTTGAATAACAGCACCGTAAGCATAGAAAGAATTATAAAAAAGGCAACAGGAAGAAGAAAGGATCCACTTGTGCGTTTCGCGACAACCAGTAAAAGAAACAGTCACAGGCGAATGGTGTCAAATCGTCGCATGCACTGGCGAAGAGACAGTCGAGTGAAGCGAACGAACGACCGACAGGAATATCGCTGGAAACGGGGGCAAAGAAACAGAAAGAAGGAAACGCTGTGACAAGACGAAGGGGGTAGGGCTTCGCGGGGGTGGCAGTAGCGATCGCTGAAACGGGCGCAATGCCACAAGAAACTGACTAACCGGTAATTAGCATATTTCCAGAATATTTCGGCAGCACGCGATGTTCCGGTAACTCGCTCCGAAAATGCACCCCCATCGCTCGGATTCCAGCGAAATGGGCCTCGACGAATGCACATTGCGGCGACGTCACACGATTCTATTTCTGACGATCGAGGGGGATCATTACAAGATTCCAGGTTAATGCACGTAGAAATTTCATTTCACCCCCTCGGGGCAGCTTCTTTTCTTGCCTCCCGGCGCGCGTCTTCCTCGATCCTTTTTCATCGCGCTTTCCGCTCCGCGGCAACTATTCCCCTCCCCTGTACCCTCCGTCGTTTTATCGTTACGATCGATCTTGCGAAACCAGTCAAGGTCGATATTCTAACCGGTCATTCGCGGAATAATAATTCTTTCACCGACGGTGGCCGATTATCCGTGTCGGTAATTGAGCTTAATTGGACATCGATCTACGTACGATCTTCAGAGGGGATCGGCGACGTCTTTTCCCGCGACTCTGAGCGCTGCCGCGGTACTGCAGCGCGACGGAGACAGTGTAGCGTCGTTTTGTTACGAGGCACGATTATTACAACCGCTAATGACACGATGACTCAATTAGAAGGCAACGTCCAATCGGAATTCAGGCGCCTCGCGATTGTCTTTTACGCCCATTCGCAATCTACGCGTTTCTCTTGCCTGCTCTGTCCTTCTTCGGGCACGATATCATTTTATATTTGGTATATCCTGTGCAACTCGGGCCGAACGTGGGCCGTGGAGAGATGCGGAGGAGCGTGGCACGAATCTAGCCGGCGTACGAAGATCGTATCTAACATTATGCGCGCGCTATTAGGATGATTAACGGTACTCGTGTGTAATCGAGCCACGGGGGTATTGTCCGTGAAGTGTCACCGTTGAATCTCATCTTGGTTCCTGATTGCTCGAGGTGTGATCCTAGAATACTTTCTCGTGGGCGCAGCCAGCGTTTCGGTTTGATGCTCAATGATATTTGAGACACCCGTAGTTGAGAATACTTTGGTTGCTAATGAGATGTGTTAGAAGGTTCTGCTTGGAACCGAATTAAGCTAAGGCACTTCAGTTTCGGCTGAGACCAGTCAATACACTTTAATTGCAACCGAAATATGTATAAGTACACTTGCTGCCTTAAGCTAAAATGAAAAGTTAGTAATGTGAGGTAGAATCTACTCGGGTGGTCCAAGGCCTCATGGGAACTTTTTTTTTCGTATTCTTTGTTTCTCCACAGGAAGCCTGTTTTTGTTTCTTACTGGCCCATATGAACTATATTCACAGGTCGCTAGGATTTGCAACATTATTTTACCCAATTAAGTGTATATTATTCCTTAATAGCGTAAAAAAAAGTGTTTTTGTGTCAGGTATAAAAATCGCCCCCACTAATACCCCCAAGTGTACAAGGACGTTAGCTGGTGAGTCGTTAATAATTGGAAAACAGACAGAAATTCTTTGCATGCCCCAAGAACGATTAATCCTGGCGACTTTCACATATTGTCCAATTACGGTAAAATTTTGCACAGGTGTTACTTAGCATAGAAAACATTTTATGCTGGAAAAAATGGACCACCCTAGAATCTGTACATCACGTTGTATTTCATATATTCTTCTTTGCATCATCGATATCTTATCAACACATTCGCTAAATAGAACCTCAAGGTACCTACGACCAATATAATCGACATCTATCAGTCGCACAATGGAAAGCTGTATGTAATTTGCATAACAATAACGAATTAGTATTCAAGATGGAAAGATTCTAAGCCCAGTAGCGCTATAAAATAAATGATGTTCCTTTGTTAAAACCATGCCAGAGGGCAGACATTCGCGAGCTTTCATTAATCACCCGCTGCATTGCCCAAGGATGTTTTCGATGAAAATCTTCGAGTCACTGACACGTCCATGTTCTTAAAGGAAATTGGAAGTCATTAAGGTAATGCAGTGCTATGTATCGTCCCTAAATCTTCATCGATTATCGAGTTAACACACATGGCAGAACAAATCTGCATTGATTTTCAAATCTCGTTTTGACATTCAAAGATTCCACGAAACAATTTTTTACATGCGTAAAATCTTCAAAATTACCACCTACAAAGTGTACTAACAATTTTCATTTTTTTTCTCTTCTGGTATGTGTGCTGTCGTTTCACCTTCCATACAAGCTCACTGATTCGCTAGGCGAGAAACGAGATCCTTCGTTGCGATTTACAGGTCGATAATTTCGTGGCTCGCGCTCTTCTGGGAAAACCGCGGAGACCGACCGCTTTCACTCCACGCCATTTACGATTGGTTCAAGGTTCTCGTTCTCTTTTTTCCCCTGTCCCTGTGTCGGCGCTGCACCTGCAACAGAAAAGAACACGGAAACGTGATTGCCGTGTCGCCGCCCTGTGCGCTCTTTTTTTCCAATAACGACGGATATGAGGGAACGAATAAGAGAAAACCGAAAAGAAGAAACGCGGGAGGACCGATCTCGGTGGTTTCACGAAGCTCGCACGCGTCCTCGATTACGCGTACACCACCGTCGGAAAGAAGTCTGGCTCCTCTTCGCCTGTCTTCTCGCCCGTGCTAGGCGAAAAACAGAATTAATTGGTGGTGAACTTACAAACAAGCTTTAATCGCTTTCTTATATCGCAGAGGGCTGAGCACGCCCACACCCTCGCGGCCCCACGTGAAAAATAAAGCAGGGAGTTTGAGGAAAAACGCGCGTCCCGATAACATTGGTTTGCATTGGAAAGGAAGGTGGCGGGTTGATGTGGCACGCGATCTGAAAATTACGGTCACATTGATCGATACACGCAAGAATCAACGAAGGCGCGCGAGCTGCATCAATGGCCGCTACTCTTCTCTTTCCTCCTCGCCTCTGTGCTTCTTGTTCCGTGCAGAAATGCCCGCAACCAGCGTCCCGGGTTTCCGTGTAACCAGTGCTGCGCGCGTTCTTGCGAGGGAAAAACAAAAGGCTCCCGCAGGATTTCTCACAGTAACCTCTCGCCTCGTTAAATCCATCCATCGAATGCATCGCATAACCGTGATAAAATGTTGATTAACGCGCTAACATGCTTGTTGCTAATGAATAATTAACGATATCAGCGCAGTCGTCCATGTAAAGATTGCGGTTTAATCGGACTTGGGATGGGGCACGCGAGAAACGCATTGTCACGTGATTGTTATTCCGGAGTAAACGACAGCAACACGCGACCAACGGAGAAATCTGTCGCTCGTGTTTAACAAGTTTTTTTTGTATTTATAATTTAAATGAGATCTCCGGCAGATCGAAAGCCATCCCGCGAACAGAACGGCACTGTTCCGCGACTGCGAAACAGTCATGGGCGAGGTTCTACTGTACGAGGGATACCAGAGGATATCAATTTTTCCTTTTTAATAAAATCACCGTGAAATCGCTGCCCTGAGCATCGCTAATTAACTGCAATCGGCGGGTCCGCGGAATCGACAATTCCGAGTTTCTCCGTCTTCGAGGAGCTCCTCCACTTCCCACGTCTTCGAACGTACCCCGTAATTTCTTCTACTCGAAAGGAATTGCGAAACGCTTTGTTCGGTATTGACAGAGGAGAAAGGGTATTGCGCGCAGCACGGTTAAGCAGTAACACAGAAGAATGTAATTAGAGTTCTTGGCATATCGATGCCCGATAACCCGATTATTAGGACAGAAGCAGCAGAGGTTGCGATGTGAAACTGTGGAGTCCACGGTATCGTAGCTATAACGAGATATCGACAGATATATTTTATATCCGAAACGTTTCCCTCGTCTGCCAATTGTGGTCACAAATCAATTGGATATTGGAATTATCCCACCAGCATGCGCTAGGTCTATTGGAAACCTCTGCCATTCAAGTTGATAGATGTGTTGAGATTTGCTCCATAGAGATGTCCTAAACCTTTTGGAGCAATTGTGGTATTTCTTTCATGAAATTCATAAAGGACTGTTATGTGTCTTATAAAATACCTAATGAAATATCACCGACTCAAAGGGTCTATATAGTAGTACTCCAAAGGCTAGAGCTACCGTGCACTGTTCAACAGTCTTTCAACAATCCCAGACAAGAAGGTATCGATGGAAAAAGAAAAGTTATGTAATGTATTCACAGCTGAAGATACGTAGTCCCGATAGCCAGCTCAGCCCCCCCCCCCCCCTTAGTCTGCATTCGTGATAGCGGTTTATGCACTTATCTCGATGTTTCACGTGGCGTTCTCGTCCTAAAACGAAGGCAATGCTAAGTATAGTGAACGGAGTACCCTTCTTGGTGAACATTGGAAGGGCGAAGGAGGCGATGACGGAGCGACGAAAGAAGAGGAAGAAGAAGAGGTGGAGGACTCCGGGGAAAAAGTGTGGGTAGGAAAAAAGGAGAAGGTGGAAGAAGAAGAAGAGGAAGAAGAAGAAGAAGAAATGCCTAACACCGATCGAAGAGACGGAGCCCCACCTCTTGCGAGAACGATGCCGTGCTGGGACAGGCCCGTCGAATGTTAAGGAGACGCGGGGAGCGAACATAACTTCACCTAACCTAACTTCACCTCCACTCTCGGAGGCCGCCGTGCGGCCTGCGATCCCGCGTATGATTTCCAGGCGAGCTCTCATTGGTCGGCTGGTTTGTGCGCGGTTACCGCCTTCGCCATTAAATAAAACCTTGCGAGAAGAGAGCGATATTAAAAAAACCAAGGGTCCCAGGCCCTCCTCGATACCTTCTCGACCTTGCCCCGACACCGTTTCGGTACCTCCACGCCAATTCCGATTGCCCCGCGACGTGTCGGTTCACTCCGCTATGCACCCCATCAATCGGAGTCAAAGATGCTCTTCCCCACCTTTCTCATCTCTAGACGTGATCAATGGAGTTGGTCTTTTTCATTGTGCTCTTCTGTGTGGCATCATAAAGGTGTATTCCAAACAGTTTGCCATTTCATGAATTTGAAATAGGTCAACTTGTTAGATTGTCAAATTGGGGATCGTCTAAGTAGGGGGTGGAAGTTGAATACTCAGTACTTAGGATGGTATTACCTCTAGGATACCTAAGCCAAGTCAATTGGTTCACGATGATAACCCAGAAGTGCATCGAACTTTGATGAATTTGGATCAGAGAACAGGTTGTCGCAAGATACTGACAGTGTAGAGGGTGCTCAAGTTCCTCACTCTCAAAGAAGACATCATTCAGCAGCCCTCAGATAAAAGGACCCTGTGCAGGCCACGAGACCTCGTACACGAACTGCAGCTTAATCGATTCCATCTCTGAACAGGCTCTGCCTCGTCGTCTACGAAGGCCCAAGAATCATCCCTCTCGGCCGCGAATCTGGTAACCCTCAGGCTTGATTACGAGAGTTAACGAGAGCGTCACGACGCCCTCTTCCGATCCTGAAGACAGCTGGCTGGCTGGAGAGGGTTCCTCGGTCAATTTTCTGGCCGACAGATTCGTGAATCCGCGTCGCCAATGTACTCCCCCGATCTAAGCTCTCCGCCTCACCCTCCGCTCCTCTCTCATCCCTCTTTCTCAGTGGCCCAGACTCTCTCTCGCTTTCTCCTCCTGCCCTGTAATTGATATTATTATGGGCCGGTGAGGCCCTCCCATTACGTTATAAATGTTACACGGCTCGATTACCGCTCTTTGTTCCGGACATACATACAATGTCCGCGAACAATGCTGGACCCTCTCCCTCCCCCTTCTCCCTCGGCCTGGTGCATCGCGCATGGAGGAAGAAGACGACGACGAAGAGTTAACCCTCGATTTAACCTATACGGAGATACGAAGATAAGAGAGGATCTCGTGGTTCCCTTGGTCCATGGATAGCGGCGCTACCCTCGACCACCCTGGCGTCAAATTACAATTGACGAACTTTCCTACAAATTGCTCCTACTCCCAAAGCTCTGGCCATAGATCGTCGAGCTCGAGATACGAATTTTTTCGTTATCATCTTCAAAAAGATCGGTACCTACGGTTTGGCGGGACCAGCAACGGTTACACGTGGCCCGGCTCCCCCGGTCGCCATTTTGAGATGGAGCCAAGGCACAACTCGCCTCTCCTCGTCTTTCTTTTTTTTCATCGTCCGTTCGTCGCCCTAATCATTGTTATTACCAGCGGTCGCCCGTTCGCACACGTGCTTTTTTCTCCTTCGTTTCATCCCTTGCATCCCTCCGCGCTCACCTTCCCCCGTTCACCGAGCTGCCGATAGATTTCGGTCAGGCCAATTACATTTTTTCCCCGACCGTGGAAGGAATAAAACTATGATACGGATCGGTATCGTCGCTCGCTCCCCACCTGCCTTTATACCGGCGTTACCTCAAAAGAGCCTTCCACCCTGCCGGGCGAAAAGGAAAAATTCGTAGGCGCGACAGACACGCTCGATCCTAATAATCATTTGGACCAGCTGATTATCTCGTGACCCGGCCAATGGAGACTCTTAATCTTCCAGGGTATAATGGCTGATGAACGTTCGCGGAAGATACCGGTACCGATCTTTGCCAATTTTCATTCATGTTAAGCGGTGGACGTTAATCTGGGGTGGCGGAGGTATCGGGGCCAGTAGGGTGAAATGAAACGGTCCTAGACAAGCGTTCCAAGTGTTTTCTAGTATGGATACCTTCTGCTAATTCCATGGCTTGTTGGGAACACTTGTATTTTCGGTACCATATTTGATTTTTTACGAGGGTATTTAATTTCAAGGATATACTCCACTTGGCTTTCCATGTGATAGTCCTTTCGTAGATGGTACCTCTGAAAACTAAGGTCTTAAGGTCTCTCACCTCGGCTTGCCTCGGCTCATTTTATTCTTTCTATGCTTTTCTTATTTAGTTTGACAATTTGACTCACAGTGCGCCTCGTACGCGACTCCGAGCCGCGGATTCTTCCTCGAGAATATTTTGAAGAAAAGAGGCGAGGCGTAGTGTGAGCCTACTGAATTGGCGACTGCACAGGGAGAAGTTCTCTGAGCAACTGACCAAACACATGTACCGATGCAAGCTCAGATAACTTCAAGTACGGAAAAACGGAGGCGATGCGAGCCTAGATGTGAGTGCGAAACGAAGTTGCGCCGAGGCAAGGCGAGGCAAGGCGAGGCGTAGTGAGAGCCTACCCTTAGTCTACGAATTACTACAAGAGGCAGTCCTCCATTCTGAGTAAGGAATGCATTCACCATTTTATTACATCATATTGAAAACATTTATTCGCGAATTTGATCTGTGACGTGCCACTGTCACGCAAGCATGGTTCCACTCACATCCTCTTTTATTCGCGCTGAAAATTTCTTTCCGCGGGCATCGTGCACGTGCAGGATCCGCAAAATAATCCCGGCCCAACGATGAATCGGGAAACGAGCGGGAGCTTTCTCTCGACTCGCACGAAATTGACCGCGCAATCCACCGATTCCGAGCACTTCTGCATAAAACGGAGAGAAGGGCGGTGCCGTCGACACCGACTTTCTTGCAAAACGCGACTCGCGCCGGCAAGAAAGTGGAGCGCCGCTCGTCGCTGTAATGTATTCACGCGATTTTCTGCCTGTTCCTTTCCTCCCCGGCGGAGGATCGTTAAAAACGCTCGGGGCTGAACGACGGCAACGGCCGATGTTTCGGCTTCTCGTCGAAGTGCATTCGACGATGAACACGGCCGTCAATCCGCGTGCGCGCCTCGTAAAAACGCGGGGGGGGGGCGGGGAGGGGGGCGAGCGAGCGGCGCAGTTATGTCACTATTAAAAACGCATTAATCCTGAATTCGCCTTGGATCGGGCCGGTCGCTCGGCGGTGCGACCGTGCGATTTAAACGCTCGGTTTCCCGGCCCGCGATTTCACGCGTTGCACGCGCATTACCGCTCCTCCCGTTTTTACCCCCGCGAGACGCGTCAGCGTTTCACCAAATGGATTATCTTCCTGCGGAAACTTGATGTGGCTGCGGGATGGAACTTAAAATTAATAATTCATTCCCATGGCGAGCGAATAGAAGTTTCAGAATTTTCAGAACACCAAAGAGAGGCGGTGAAATTCAGAACAGCAAACCGGGGGATGGAGGGACGTCGATGATTGATATTGAAAAGCAACTACTCCGAGTAACCCCTCGCGAGAGAAATGATAGAATGGATGCAATATCGTGCGCGTCGTTGACGATAAGAGAACAACGGCCACGACCACATCATGTTTCTGTACTCGAAAGCTCGGCGATGCAACGGGAGGGGGGGGGGGGGGCTGGAAGCTTCTAAAGTACTCGCTCCCGCCGCTAATGGCACTTCTCCAGCCAACGAGGGGGAGATTTTAAGCTCGTTTCGCGGAAAAACTGTTGATTTTCCACGAACGAGAAATTACTTTTCCCGCGCGTATTCTTTCCACGGCTCATCCCCAGTTTACAGCTTGAGAATCGATACCGCCGTGTCGGGAGGAAATCGTAATCGGGAGGAACGTCGGCGGAATGTTCCGGACGCGTTGATCTACTTAAACAACAGAATTTATACCGCCGGTAACATCGTGTTACACGCGGCTCGTCGCATTCTTATTTCCACGACACACGCACTTTCGCTCCCAGCACCTTTTAATGCCCCGAAAAAAAAGATCACAGCCGTGGGGGACCGTCGAACCGATCGACTTTCTGCCTGCTTCTTTTTCACCAATTAGAAAATCATGCGAACGTAACGATGTCCCGTCTAATATCGGTGGGACGCTTCCCTGAACCGTTTTTAATATCAGCCGTGAAACAAGAGCGAGAAAAACAAAGGAGCTCCGAGGGTTGTCCACCGCGCGGTTTACCATACACTGGCGATGATGCTGGGCCCCGTGAAAAAGTGTATCGAAGATTCCCAGAAAAAACGAGAGGAGAAAGTGGCGAGGGGGGGAGGGCGAAAGTGTGTAACGGAAGATCGGCGGGGAAGAGAGTCACCCGCCTTCCTAATTCGATCGAAGCCTCATTATGATCTTAGAGCTGGTCCCGAGGGAACCTAGCATTAGTATAAACACGGACGGCGAGTACCATTATCCAGCGGTGGTGGTGGTGGTGGCCCATTTTGAATACGAAAGGAGCAGAGATATTATGTTAATCGAGCGGACGATATTACAATATAGTAACGCCAGGATGGTCCCGGCGGCCGTTCCTGGTCGAGACTTTTCGCCTACGTCCCAATTCGCGGCCACGGTATATGCATATATGTATGCCGAGCGCGGTCGTCGCGACGCATAAGTTGGCCAAAAACAATTAATAAACGGAAGGGACTCAGACGACGCGACGGTGCTGGAGGATAGGTGATCGAAGCTCGAGCACGGTGGCAGCACGAGCCACTGCTACTTTTGGTAGCATCCCAAGGAGCTGCGAGCAAGCTCATGAAAGCTCATGAATATTTATTTGGGTCAGACTTGACCGACTTGCCGATTAAGGCGGAGGTTTGACGCTTCGTTGAACCACCGACAAAGGTTCAGAAAATGGCCACTATCAAGCACGACCTTTTTAACTCCTCCACTAATTAGACTCAGTCGCTGAAGCTCCGGCTACTTGTCCTCTTGGCGACTTCGCGCGACTTCCTTTCTCCCCAATTTTGAGTTCGAACAGTAAACGCGATCGACTCGCAATGGCGGCCGATTACAGACTCATTCGAACGTCGGAGTTGTGGATATTGTACATCGCTGGTTAGAAGATTGATCAGGGGAACGATTCTCACCTTCGTGGCAGATTCTCTATTCGCTCTGGCCTCTAGAAGACACCGTCGAAACGCGTATCCTCTCACGAAAATTGCGTAGTGGCTGTCTTCGAGTTCGAGCGGATTACAGGGGTGGCAGAGTTGAATGAAGGGTGTAGGAGGGCTCGGCTACTGAGGGATCGTTGTTGCCATGGCGACACCAACCCCGTCCTCCGGCAGTTCACCATTTCCCCGTGCGCCAGAGCGATCCCTCCGACCTCCAGGGAAGGCGCGATCCATATCTGCTAACGCGAAGTCACGTTTCAATGGCCATTTTGTGTTGGCAGGCGAAAGACCTTTGGGCCTCTAGCAAGTGGACTTCTTTGTTGCCGCTCAGATCACTTTCTGGTGTAACAGTGTCCATTTAAATGTTCTCTTTTGGAGTATGATTTCAGTGTAAATCCTATTTCATCAATATCTCTTTCTTGAATCAAAATCTTCCAAATCTTGTTCTGATGCATTACCAAAAATCCTTTCAATCTCGAGGAACTGTTTCCCTTAGGATATTCCAAATCCACTTGAGAATTGGTGCATTTATATGCCAGAGCTCTGTATTCTAAAAGTCTAAAGCTTGAAATCTGATGTTACCATTTAACTAAAGTCCTCTTAACGCCACAAGAAAATATTGAGACTTCGTTTTGCATAATACTTGACATTGATTTGAGCCATGTCACCGCATGAACTGTAGACTCGTGGGAAAAACACATTGTTGAAAAGTCGAACATCGTCGTGACAAGGAAGCACCATGGTGTGTATAAAAAGTGCAGCCTTGCGTTTGGATAATAAACGCACCGAAAGACAGAAGATAATGTGCGAGGACGCTTGGGAATTAAATTTAAAACAATGCACATGGAAGCAACTGTTGCAAACAATGTTGCATGCGACTCTGTTACGTGCAGCTGCATTTACGTAATCCTGAAAGACCTTCATTCCATTACAGAATTTTTTAACGCGATACGAGTTTATATTTAAATCCTTTCGCACGTGAGGGAATATTCAGTTGCGCAACTAAATTTAAAAAAATCTATAAAAATATTAAAAATACCCAAAATTAACGTTTTAACTTAAACTACTTTCTGAATATATTATGATGATTTCATTCACTTTAAAAATGTTTATAGTATTCTTAATTCTTATAATAATAATTATAATTATTTCATAAACCTTAATAAAACTCAAAGTTCCTCTGTTATCTCATCCTGAAGGGAAGGCAGAGTGAAAGGCAGATACCTCTATTTCCACGTGCCAAGCGTTTCAAGTTCCCACCACTTTCTAGGGATGTAAATGCGACGAGGTTGGAGAAATGGCGAGGAACCAAGCTCCATAATGAAAAACAATTCTTTCCAAGGAATTAGACATAAGGTCTCCGCGTTACGCAAAGTGCCGTCGACGGCATTCCTAGGGCCCTCGAACTCACCCCACACGTAACCCGGCGCCCTCTCAACGGCATATAGGGGTGTACTGTCGCGACACTTGCGCATTGGTCCTCGAGCACCGATTTAAGAGTCACGGGGCCCCACAGCCGATTATAACGTTAAGAGGAAACAGTGGTCGGTATCGGTAATTAAACAGAAAGTGAATGAACAGAGCAGAGCGCTCGAGTTACTCCATAAAACGCACCGCAGAATCCGCAGAATTATCTCGGTGACTCAATAAAACCCCGCGGGCGTGTATCAAAATATGCATACGTGGAAAATCGTTCGATGTTTAGCACGCGCGAACCACATTGGCGATTAGCATTAATTAGACGATTATCATTGATGTAACAACCCCGATCACCTTCCGATATCGGTAAGAACTTTGTAAAAGAAACACGACGTCGTTCTTGTAAATCTATATCGCGCCACGGAACGATCCGCGTTCTAACATCGATATTATTGTAATTGATTGGACGGTACACCCTCGGCAAGGGGAATTCAAAATGGAGGTATACGCGCATCTACCTGCGTCCCACCCCGTTCATGCCGTTCCGTCGAATTTCTGCCGTCTACCTATCTTCGCTGCGGTAATTATTTTTTCGCGAAATCTGGGGATCTCGATCAGGCGATTCGACCTCCCCTCGACGATCGCCGATTCGTCGAGGGTGCGAGAGAAAGGGCGTACATATCCTTCCGTGGCTCTTGGGGCTGAGCTGCGTGGCGGAGACCCATTTGCGATGCAGGTAACTCGGCGCACACAGGCGCACAGGCCTCGGAGGTATCTTCCAGGTTCGGGCAGGCTGCTCCCCCCGTACGTGTGGGACGTGCGCGAGCGCGCGACACCGTCTGCATGCACGGGGGAGCGAGGCCTGTGGTGGGCGATGCACATGCAGACAGACCGGCGAAACCTATCTGCCATGCACGATCGCTCGGTTGCATATAAGCCGAGACGCGCAGCACGTCATTACGCGGGCAGAAAGCAAAAAGACGATAGCCTCGCGGCCGGCCAATCGCTGTTCGCGTGCTAATGAATCTGAACCGACCCGACCAATGGCGGGACCCGGCCGCGCTCCTGGTGAACCCGGTTGTAACCCCCGTGGCGATGCCGCGGAACCAGAAACCCGGGGTGTGGTGCGCGCCCGGTCGATCAGAAATCCTCCTCTTTTTCTGCGATCGGAATCGCGGCCCAGCCAAGACGTAGACCTCCTTTTTCGAAATTTCCAATGGTTATTACGCAACGCCACGGTCCCCAGTTAATTTATCGGCTCCAACGAATCTTCGAGCGCGCGCGATGGAGGATCCACCCCCCGAGCAGGCAGGCACACGCTGTTGCTTCTATCTGCGGAATGATTGTTTTTGGAAATCGCTAGATGAACGTTGTTGGGTCGGAGTGGCTTTAGAATTAGGTGGATTTAAGGTGATAATGTATGTTGAATAATTGAGGACCTTGCAGCGAGAGGGGCGCAGCTCCATTTTTTACTGTTCTTGAGTTATGACGCGTAGTATTCGTAAAATAAAAATTCTACGTCATTTGGTACAAATCCAATAACAGATGAGCGATTTATTGCAAGTATATAAAAATAGAAATATTAATATTACTATTAATATTTTTATTACAGAATATTTTTTCGCCAAAAATAGAAATAAAAACTTACCAACTCAATAACTACTACTTATTGTGTAAAAATATATATTTTTCAATTAGTGCTCTCTATTTAATGTTAAGTCAAAGTTGATTTACCCGAAGTTGCTAAAGACGGAGCTGCACCCCTCTTGCTGCGATAAAGACTCAACGTATTCTCGGAAGACTGAATAAAAACACTTCAATTGATCAAAATTAAATAGCTAACTCGCAGTGTTTGTTATTGCAATGTACACTATGAAACACCCAGATAAAGATTTCCCAACAAATCATTCCCCACGAACGGAAAGTGGCAGCCAGCGCAGGGGGTTAATCCCAACGACATCGTTAAACAAACTGAAGCCTCGCGCAAACAGCAGCCTCATCATCGCGTACATTAGCTGGTTCGTCGGAATTGTCAGCAATTGAAGGTCCCGAACCAGTGATATTCTTCATAAATGACTAGACACGCGTTAGACATCACCCTCTGAGAAGCCCGGCGAGCGTATGTGCGCGACACGCGCATACCCGTGCATGCGTGGGTAGCCAGCGACAAAGAAGCCGAAGTGGCGTGTACGAAGGCAGAGGGAAAGGGTGAGGTTTGTTCCTCGAGGAACGAGATAGGTGCACCGTGGCAAGGAACGCTCGGGTCTCATTGTTTCCCTCCTTCTGCCCCGGTTGTCGAGCTCTCGTTCGCTGGCTGGGCGACACGTGAAGTGCGTGCACGCGTGCATGCGTGCCTGCATGCCGTGCAGCGGGTCGGTGCATGTGCACACAGCGCGTAGACCACCGCATATAGTCGGCGCGACGTGCACAGCGCGGCTCGGTGCAGCGTGTACCGGAGTCAGAGAGCCGCACAGGGCTATCATTATGGCGGCAGTAGACACTCCCTCCTTATCGCCGGTTTCCAACGCGAGTCTCGACCGAACGAACGAACGCTTGCAGCTCCGTTCGCTCGCCATCATTATATTTTCCGCGGCGAGAAAGGACGCGCACACGAGCGAACGCGCCCAGAATATGCACACATGCGCCAACACCAGCGAGCACGCGCGTTTGCAACTGGAGAACGCTGGCGTATGGGTGGATCTAGACACCGTTCGGTCGAAATTCTTTGGTACTTTGTAACCGATACTTTCAGGAGAAACTGAATGGCCGTGGAAGCTGGATTAGAGCGGAGAAAAACTGGACGATGTTCTTTCTTTTTATCTCGTTGGCGTAGAGTCGAGATCTCGTGGATTGCGATGTATTCGTTTGAATGCCTTCTTATTTGCTTCGCATCTTTTCCTTGGCTTTCAAGTTCGAGGCCAATTAAAGGGGGATGAAGCGAGGAAAGTTTCTCTTCAACACACATTACAGTCGAAATCTTTCATTTCGCGGAATACGCTCGAGTTTTTATCTAGCTCGTTCCCCGCAATCTGTTCCTTCGGTACCAGCTAAGCCCTAACCGGTCCCGCGGCGACATTTTTGCGAAAGAAATCAGGATTTCGCAAGAATAATCCAGCTAACTCGTGAAATGATTGTAGAAGTTCCGAGAGAAGCGAAGATTCCATTGGGCTCTTGATTACGGCCGATTATCAACGGTCATTACGTTCTAAGACCCGAGAAGGTAAAGGGGACAAGAGACTCAGCAGATTTAACGAGCATTGATATTTTATCGACTGGGAAATTGATATCCGCCGGTCCCCTTATCGCTTCGAGTATTGCAAACATCCGTCGAGCATGCTTGAATATCAGTATGGCGCTTATCAGCTTACCGCTAACGTTGTCGAGGCTTTTTGCAGTCGGGGGAGACGAAGAAATTGGTACGATACAGGAAACGATCGGTTTCCAAACAACAATTAGCGCCTAACTCCACAAGTAGACGCCTTCGACGTACAGCGAAGTTGCAAGAAACTTGGCAGGTATCCAGTGACTGACGCAGCTAAAAGGAGATACAATAATTGTCATTGCCCATTTGCCGCAGTAAAATCTAATGGCAGGCGAAGATGAATCGAAAGTTCACGGAATCGAGCATTCAACAAGTATTTCACGATACGATGTTACCTTAAGGATCTATGCATCGTCTTCGGTAAAGATGAGCAGTCACGTGGTGCTCTGAACCACCGCCATATTCTCCCAATTCGATCACCATGGCTCAAAGGATTATTCCATTAACAATTAATTATATCGTTTTAATCTCCAAGTGGTGGTTTTTATTATTCACTGATAATCGATGGACTCTTCAATGCTTGGGTAGTCTGCCATTATACTCCAAAGTACTTTGCAATACACTCGCATGTCACTGAATCCTGTACGATGCATCCGTCGGCTGCTCCTGTCGCACGAATCTCGAAGAACACCAATTGACAGAATCCAGCACTTATCAAACCATTTTGTTCAGTCTCGTGCTCTTCTATCGATTCCACGTTTCGACTTGCCAGCCCAGAAGAATGATAATTTAAATCCCATCGGCTCCAGTAAAGCCTTTTCCTCGTCGTAAATCCGCTTGAACCTCCGCGTGATTGAGCGACGAGTTCTTTCACTCGGAGGAAGAGGGCAAACGTCGAATTGATCCGTGTCAGCCATAACTCGGTGGCGCCTCGTTGCCCATCGGTTTATTCCCATCCCATAATCCGTGCACCCGGAAGAAAAAAGGAACTTTTTCTCACTCGTGGCCGGTGGAAGGAAGTCGGTACGAAGAGGAAACACTTTGCCGTGCCGGGAGCATGTGACAATCCGCTCGCATCGAGGACCGAGGAGAGACTCTATAAGGTGGTTTCCATCCCCCAATAGCGGCTGGCGCGCTGGCGGACCCGACGCTGCAATCATTCCCCGTAATGATTGTCATTACCGGGAACGGGAGGGCGAGCGAGCGGGTGGACGAACGGGGCAGAGGGATTGGCCTGCATTGCGATTGCGTTTCTGTCTGGTCCCATTGGCCGACAAACTGCGACTAAGGACGAGTCTCTGTTCCGGTGGACTCCGCGACCTCGGGCCCCGACATCCACGCGTAATTTTTGCCTTTTGGCATTTCTTTTCAGCCCGGTGGAAAACGGTTTTCGGAAACAATTTCACGTCCCCCCTGGGTACCAATCGAGGTACCCTTCCTTCGTCGTTTTAATGCCACCGTACGAGGCTTTCGGAGCAAACTGGATAAATAGAGATCAGCGTGTTTACAGAATCGTAATGATGTAGCTTGACTCTTGTGGATGATGGTAGGGACTTGTAGCAGAAATTACAGAGGCTTCTTGTGTTTACCAGTGATCCTTTTTGGATGCTAGAATGCACTGGCACGGAAAAGGTGAGATTCACACTCGTCACACTTGAAATGGCGCTGACGTTAAATAGTGGATCCAGGTATCGCCCTGAGTTTTTTGAATGAATGGTTGAATCGTTTAAAATGATCTTTATCCGAGGAACACACTTTCTATGTTGGAACAAGTGACTCGAGTCCATTACTCGCGACTTACAGTTAATTGCTTCCCTCGAGTGGCATTCAGGGAGCCAATACTTTCATTGAGATCGTTACGTCGTTCAGATCATAATAAAGCAGCGATCGATAAAACGCCGGCCCGCCCTGTGCATCGGTTCAAGGATTTAAAGTGTTAGTGAAAAGAATGGATTTCGAGCGAGAAGCTTTGGGAGAGGACATCAAAGCACCAGATATCACGGTGGGGCCTTTCATGGCTGCCATTATCGCGTTACTTCCGCGTGGCCGAACGTCATTTGCCTCACACCCCCGTGATGATTTGAGGGCAACCGAGCCACCGACCCAACCCCTCGTGGCTTGTTGGGGCCATTATGTTACTGCACCGCAGCGGGTCTACATTCGAGTCGAATGTACCGATGCAGATTTCTGACCAGACGAGACAAACGTAACATGAAACAGGCGCAACAAATATTCAGTATCTTAATCACCTCCTCTTTGACTTTCAATGGCCATTATTCTACTAACTTCATCACAGTACACTGAATATAAATAGGAAGAAATGTATCCACGAGGATAAGTCGCTCAGTCAGCATGGCTAATGGGAGAGCCAAGAATCCAAACTAAACTCGTATTGTGATTCATACGCAACGACATCCAGAGCTTAGTGTCTTCCATTAAGATGTAAAACCCACAAAGGGCCATTCCCACCGTCTCGCCTGAATTTACGCGAAGACATATAGAGAAAAACATTCGAGAAAGTCAGCAGCCGTGAGATTTCGCAGAATGCTCCATCATGGAGTGCACCCTTGATGACGATGCGTTCCGCGTAACGCGGTATCGTCCTCGTCGTGGCGGGTAAAATCGTCTCCAGGGGGCTGGCGAGCCGCGGTCCCATAGGAATCCGCGAGGAAGAAAACGAATCGTCGGTCGAAGATCTCACGGTCGATTATCTTTACGGGCGACATTACCGAACCATTAGGAGCACGGTAGTCGCGAGGCAACGGCGGTGACAGTTTCGCTACGCCTCTGACGTCACCAGGCTCGAATTCCAGCGTGGGCGGGCACGGCGAAATGGCTCGTCTCCCTTCGTCTAAGAGCGTCTCCTCCGCTCGCCCCAATCCTGGTCCTCGTCCTCCGCCACCTCGCGACGGCCGCCACACCTCGCCCCCTGCATTAAGCACTTCGCAACGACAATTTGCGATACATTTGCAAGAGCGCGCATAGCGACTTCATACTCCCGTCCGTTCCCCGCTGGAAAATTTCTGAAAAGGCGACCGTGGGTACCTGAAACGTCGGGCGGAGTGAGACACCGGGACCGCGAAGAATCCGCCGGTCCCTGAGAGTTTCCGATCGAACGATTCCACGGCTGGCTGAAGCGACTACGCGTTTTTGCTACCTGCCGCTGTACAGCGTCATGGTTCTTTAATCGTCGACGGATACTGTATTATTCGTCCGCGCGTCGGAATTATACCTAACGAGGGAGAAACACGAGGGATAAGGCGTCGTGAAAAAAACAGGCCTACAAAGATTAAGACAACCGGCGAAACTATTAATTTATAATAAAGCCATTTAAGCCAGGGTTATTAAGAAACTTTATCAGAGGTTGGATTACAGAACTCGTTTCCAGTGCGCCGAAGCATGAGCCCACGAAAGCGGTAATTTAAGCAACGAATGCGTCCGCGGATCGTTAATTAGGATCGTAACTTTCAAAGTAATCTGGAATCGCGTTTCACGGTGGTACCGATGCGCCGCGCACGAAGCCGATTCATCAGCGAGGCCAACGGTTGTCATGGGGATGAGAACCGCCCCCTTAAACCAACTTGCAACCCCCGTGCAAACCGCGCATGGAGTCTCGAAAATAGTCTTCCTCGGGTAATAAAACCAGTGAAAGAATACTTCTCCGCTTAATTGGACTATCTCCAGGCGTCTAAAGAGGGCAGAAAAGGAAACCAACCACAGGTCGGATCAAAATATCCCTTCGTCATGCTACTAAAGTCCTGGAAATTTCTCCGCCGTGTTTGAAGGCCCCCAATGATTTCCCACGAAAGTCATCCGTCTATCTGCAAGCGGAATCTCGCTCGCACGGGGATTTCCCAAGGTAAGGATCCAAGCCAATCTATCGATCTGATATTGCTACTAAGCTGGAGTTCGAACGCCCGACAGAAGCGGCTTTCTCTGGCTTTCTGCTGGAATGTTACACTCCTTGTCAATAACAGGATGATAAAGCTCTCTACGATATTGAAGCACGCGAGTCTAATTCATGCTTGAGTGGATGATAAATCTAACTGGAAGTCTCGGTGTCTAACGAAGCGAATCGTTTGAATTAAGTAACTCTTTCTGTGGATGATCATCGATCTTCTCGAAAACGTTCCCGGTTCGTCGGCCTAACTGTTCCTAATTGCGGGACAATCGCAACCGTTCTCGAGACTAATCACATTGCTCCCAACTATTCTGCCCGTTTTTGGCGCGGGCGGTTCGAGCGGTCGCCCACGCGAGCAAAGTCGTCCCCGCGTGCGCGTTTCGATTTCTTTTTTCCTCGTCGCGTTATGGCAGTTCTCCCACGACTCTGCTCCGCGAAAGGTATCCGCGGCACTCCTACTTAATTGTTGTTTGTATCAAGCAAATTTTTTCCAAGCTCCGCCGCGTCGGTGTGCACGCACATGAGGAGCGACGCGCTCGCGTCTGTGAGGAACGCATTAAAACAGACTCCCGCGTCCACGGAGGCGCTCTTTTGTCGTGGAAGGCCGCATTTTTAACCTCTGAACCCACGCCGGTAGCCGCCTCTTTCCATCTCGACGTTTGCAAACGCCACTCTGCCTTCTGTAATTTCACAGGAGCGAATGAAGTGTTTTCCTTTCTCTGCGACGATCCTCTCGCCCTTTGTCTGCCTCTTTACCCATTCAAATGCACGTGAAGTTCACTCCTCTTCGCTTAAACATAACTTGCTGGCGTGCGCTTGTGTGTATTGATAACTGCAGCACGACAAACTCGTCTAGTTTCTTCCATATTCTTTTCTAAGTTAGATATTGTAATTAGCTTTCATTTGAAACATGAAACAGTGGCGCACTGAGGACTTAATCTTAGGGGAAGCCGAGATGAACAGAGAAAAATGTTCTTAAGAAAAATTTATTTAATGCAATTTCATTTAATACTAAATTCTATAAAATTCATTAGGTGATCATAAAAATCTATTTAAAAAATAAAATCCATTTTTCTTTTCTATTTACAAAGCTCCCTCTTTTGAGGGCTACCAGGGTCACTTCCCCCCCTCCTCTGGGTGAAGCAAAGCTTAAATGCATGAAAATAAATTCATTTCGTTTGAACTCAAACTAGGTCTCCGAAGGCTCCGCTTGACAGATTCATCCAGCTTCCTCCAAAAAGCAAAGTGTTCATAACTATGTCATCGAACTGGTTATATCAAGAAGAAGTCTCCCCTTGGAGTCTCACAAACGGAAGCGTGTTTTCTCTTCGGATCCGCTGCCACTGAACAGAGGTGAGAAGAACCCCCTGCTGTGAGTTGTCGGCTGCCCAGCTACCTACCATTCCGCTGGTGAGGTCCGCCTAAGGCCTCGCATTCATCATCATGGACCACCTCCGGTGACACTCTTCGCCACGAGATTAATACTAGATTCGAGCCCTCTGATTCCCTCAACGGGAATCAGAATCGACGGCTGTACAAGTGGGGTCGCTGTCCTTGATAGCCGGGCGAATTATTCCACGCTGTCGTTGAAGAATCTTCTTAAACAGCGTATCTAACAGCGTTTAATAGCGTTGTAGGTTCGGCTAAAAACCGGTCGGCGACATCAGGACGCGTCGCAGGCAGAGATTGATGCCAGACAACGTTGTTAATTCTTCGTTTTGCCCCGCGGTGTCGTGTACCGTCCCGTGTACTTACATATACGCGTAATTTCTAATATGCATAAATAAGATTGATGGGCCCCACGTGCACGCCGGAATTTCGATGGGACTTCCGCGCGCCACGGTCCACCGTTCCCTCCCCGAGGGACACCGCGAGGTTCCCGTGGCCTGGAGGTGGAAATTAATCCTTCTTCCAGGATTTTTCATTGTCGACACCGACCGTCTCGTCCAAGAACCCAATAATTACGAGTGCTCCAATCGGCTCGACCTCGCCAGGAGAAACGACAGCCGTTACATTCTCCTCCTCGCTTTGTTCGTTTTTCCATCTACGTCGCGTCGCGCGGGGCTGCGTAAAGGTACCCGGGATAATGGAGGAACTGTCGATACCTCCGACACTCGCGAGTACGCAAATCTGGGGAAGGACGAAGCTTTATTCAGCGTCTCTGTGCTCTCGCGCTGCCTCGGCTACAGTAGCGCAAAAAATCTTATTGCGGCAATTAAACGCCGTTAATTTCGTGTTATTATGCGCTATCAGAGCACGCATCGGACGTATAAAACGATGCTTTGGTCCATGATTCGAAAAACCTTCGCTCGGCCAGAAAATATTCATTATCCGGGTTAATAATTCATGAACGAGGCGTGCGCTGCTGCTATTAAAATTGAGGACCACCGGGTGTACGCACGGGTATTTAGGAGACTCCATGTTTCTATTTTTTATTGATGACTTACTAATAGCGAAGATGTAGAGCGATCCTGAGATATGCGGGGAAGCTGTGGCTGAAGGCTGGCCGTTAGTAATAAATACAATTACAAATTTAACGCGTTCAGCCGACGGCCATGGAATCAGACACGCGCGCAGCGACGTCCTTTTCTTCGGAATCGTTCGGATCTATACGCAAATGAACTGCGACGAATCGCGGAAGAATCGAGCTCCCGTCGCGGTATCGTCGGTAGGAAAAAATGGCCTTTCAGGGAGGATAAAAAAGAAACGAGGAACTGACTAGCCGCGATGCTCGAGCAACGCGGGAACAAAAGGACGACGACTTAGTTCCGCATGGACCTTCCACGACCACCGCACGGTGACGCTCGTTCCTCATCCTGCTCTCCTCTCGTTCTCCTCCTGTTTCTACTCCTCGAGTCTATCATCCCGCGCTTCCGCCGCGAGCCATACGCTCTGCCCGCGGAGATACGCCGATGATGATGATTAATCGTGGTACCTTTGTCTGGCGATAATGAGATTTTCGTTTGCGCAATACCGTCCACCTGTGAGAGCCTTTCATCTGGAATTCCCTCGCGCTCCCTCTTTCCTCTGGCCGTGAATTCAGCGCCATTCACGGCTGCTGCGGCACTCCATCGATGAAGCAATACCATCGAAGCTGCCCGTCGTGAGCATCGGTAATTCCAACGTTTGGCGACGGATGGGCACATGAGTGTTTCTTCAGTGTGACTTTGGATTAGAATCTGGGATGTAGGATTGTGTCGAGCTGCGTGAACGCAGCGTGAAACGAGTGAAAGGTTCCTCGGACTACACACGTGTATATGCCTCGAAAAAAAGATAGGAGTCACTGGTTAGGGAGGCAAGCATGTGCATATACGCACACAATGGCGACGCAGTGGAGAACGCAAGGGAGCGTGGAACATTTGACTACGGGCTGTCAGAGTGTCAGCCAAGCCCATCCTCTTTCACAACGTAGGAAATATTGTAATTGCCCGTGCGGAGTTTCCTCTGCGACATACGCCACCCGAACATTATTCGATTCGATTCCCAGGGGGTTCGTAAGCCTCGTCTGCCCTTGACCGAAAATGGCTTCATTACTGTAGGATACGTGTCACTGAATCCCTGAGCTCAGAAGCATTCTCATCACTGCATATATAACAGATCACTCCTCGGAGCATTGAGAACTTGATAGTCTATGTGAAGGATTAGGTGTTCTACTTCTTTTCTAAGGAGCAGAAGAGAATTGAGACTTATGTTCAGGTCCGGTGCATCGTCACAAGCAGATATTTTGCCAAATTACCGTCTCCGTACAATCTTCTTAAACTTGCTTACAAAAGCGTACGTTTTATTCGTTCCCATAGACACGGCTGCCGTGGAAGAGACGAGCCACACGGACCTGGGAGTGAATAAGAAAAAAGGGAGCAAAGAAAGAGAGCGAAAAACACGAAGGGAACAGGGAGACACACCGAAGAACACGGAGTCCTCTTGTAGAGGCATGTCGCAGGTCCGATTGTTCTCTCCTTCCCGACCCTTTCCTGAAACAGGCTCGCGAAGTTAAGAGATTCACCGGCTTGGCGGGCTCGAGCAAAGCGATCCCTTAAGCCTGGCAATCGATTGTTCGATAATATCGGCCTCATTTGTCAACCGTGGCGAGCCGTTTAAATGCAAATAGAGCAAAGAGGCCTGGGCCAAACAACTGGGCTACGAATACCCATAGAAACTGGGGAGATGGAAATTAGAATCTTGGCTGACAGGCGATCGCTTTATCTATACTACTGTGCAGGGAGTCCTAGACCACCTTGATGTCAAACAATTACTGCGATTTAAACACATTCCCAGGAAAATCGTGCTAAGTATGTATCTGGCAGAGCAGCAGGGTCCTCTAGTTTAATGTCATTGTACCTCTTCGAATTTTTAGGAATTCGATCATGAAGTCTTGACATTTCTATCTCAATATTTAAGTTTACATGTTCTTGCATTCTTCTCCCGACAAAGATAATTAAGATTCTTCTCATGGAACCTGGACACCTGTTCTCCCATGCCCTGGACTAGATAGATCGAGAAAGAGATGCTGCCATTGATGAATGGCTCCCTATAAAAATAATAAATTATCGCCTCCAGGGGGGGTCCTTCCTTCAAAGAGCAGCCGACATTGTGCTCGGCATGCACGCGGCTACCGTTAATTATATCATGCCGGTGCCGTGAGTACTGCTGCGTGGAATACCGTGATTATTATTCGGTGCTTTGATTCAAACGTTCGGCTCAATTATTACGCGAACCGCGAATCGCGTTATCTTTGTGAGCGAGGGGCGCGCCTCCGTAAGTATCGCCTCTTCGTAGGTTGCTGGGGTCGCGTCTCAGTAGCCGAGAAGAAGATGAAAGTCTGCTGTGACTTGGAGGCGCAGCCGTGGAAACTGATCGTGTCAGGTCGAAGAAAAAGTAACGAAAATCCGATTCCTGAAATAGGCAAAAGTCGAAAGCGTGACTCTCGATCCTGTCACCCGCCGTTTGTCTCCGCCACTTGCCTCCTCGAGCCATTGTCTTGTTGCGCCGAGAAATGGGGATCCAAAGGAAGACCGTTGGGTATGCAGATTTTGACCTGTGAGCGTTACAAATTTTTCGTCCTGTGGGATGGGCCTCCATCCCTCTCATTGTCACTGTTTGCCGTTTCTAGCAGCGTGAAAGATGCTGGGTATTATAGATCTTGTCTATGTAAAGTAACTGTTTTAGCAACGAACTGGTGGCCATTCTTTTTATCCTTCAAAAAGAATTTCAACGTTGATCCAGCAGGATTGTCAAGGCCATTGTTCTTTCACCAATTTAGATCGCGAAGCATAAGAAACCACCAAGCCTTGCGTAACTGTCTTCATACGTGGCACGCATGAGGGTTCTCTTTTAAGTCCACTGTAGAAGTATCAGTGTAGGCATCGCCCTAAAAACTCGAGCGGCGAGATTCAGGACTCGAGTACGACTTTCGGTGTAGGTTGAGTTATGCGTTTTGGGGATTAGTCGAACGATTCCTTCCTTTAGAATTCAATATTCGAGAATCACTATCTTGGTACCGTTAATCATTAATTCCTAATCCTCAGTAATCAAGTTGTGGTAGCTTTAATCATTGTACCATGGGATTTTAAGGAGTTGCATTGAAGGATATCGAATGTAGCGAGTGGAAGAGAAGAATGGATCGAAAGGGAATAGAAGCTGGCAACGGCGGCGGCTCGATTGATTGCACTGCAAGAAGTCAGGCCTTGCCTTCCCACCGATGGTACGGGTGGACAGATGGACGCACGGTTACGTGCTACAGGTGCTGGCCAGAGTCGTCCTCTTTCCTGATCCCGCAGGAACGCAAGCTCCGCGATATCCTCGTGCTGCTCCTATCGGTACCGCCAAAGCAAGGGAAAGGGACGTCACCACTTTTTCTACGTCCCACATTCCGGCCACGTCGGGCATCGCCGAGGATTTTGCTTTCCGTCACTCCTTCGTGCTCCTTTGATCGACATGTCGATACGCTCTCGGACCGCTTCTGCCGTCCAAAACACATCTCCATCCACGCGAGAAATACGGAAGAACTGATTGCAATTTAAAAACGACCCTCCAGTATGCTCTTCTTCATTCAAAGGGACAGAGGCAAAACTCTTCAAGTCTTTTTTCTCGTCCATCAAGTTGAGTTGTGTTAATATTCACATGATCAGGTTCTCCCTGTACCTCCAAACTACCTCCGCCTATCACACAACTAGCTATTCCTCAATTCACTTCGTTTCTCATTAACCCCCAACTCCGCTCCCTTCAAAACAGAAGAAAAGTCGCAGTGTCTCACGGAAGCAGGGGGCGTCACACCCGCCGGCCGCGACAGGGGGTGAAGTTCAGGCCGCGAGGACACGCGGGCACAGAGATGAATTGCGGAACGAAGTCGGGGAGCGTGGTGCAGCTACAAAGTAGGAGAGAAAGCGAAAGAGGGACGGGGCTACAAGGCTGGACAGCGCGAAAGAAAGAGGGAGAACGGCCAGAGCGAGATATAAAGGTATTCAGGGTGGCGAAGGTAGCGGCGGCGGCGGCCACATCAAAGCGTCCACCCGACTGCCGGGCTTTGGCTTCGACTTTCCGCGCGTGTTCCCGCGTGCGTGTGCGTGCACTCATGCACTCTCGTGAGAGATCAAGCCGCGGACTGGCTGGGCTTCGACGGTGCTTCGATTCCGGTCGAACCGGTGCTCTACAAGCCGCCTGCGTGCAATTCCGTGCAACTGTGTCCGTGCGTATGTCCCTCCACACGCGTGCCCTCCTGCGCTGGTCGTCGTTGCCCGCTACACGGAAAGGATAATGTCGCAGCATCCTTCCGAACATCGAGGAACGACCGTGTCGCCGCGTCTACACGCCACCAGTCCTGGGGAACGTCCCCATTCTTTTTCTCCTCTTAGACCACGCAGAAGATCGAGGGAAGTCTCATGACATATCCTCGGCCTGGACGTCCAGGAAGCAGCGTTTCCAGGTGAAGCACCCATGAATCAGGGCGGGATATTCCAACTATTTTTATCGACGTCCCAGGTCGCCGTTGCTCTTATCGCGGCGAGTCGAAATTTCGCGCAATCGCAGCCATTGCTGGTGGAGAATATTGAACGTGGCTGAAAACGCCGCTGGGTACGGCTAGAAATATTTTGACGGTCCGAAACCACGGCTGTCGACTCGTGTCAGGAACTGCGCGCCGGCGGCACACATCGAACCACGGCTAATTTGGATTTCACCTGAACTGAAAGGCAACGCGCCTCGTGGTACGTGTCAAAAAGATCACGGTAACGCGCTCTGGGAAGTCGCAACAATAGTGATTCACCGTAATAACTCATCCGTGTATAGAAACACTTGGAGTGATGGGTAACCATGGTTCACGGTTGTTAGGAATCCTAGAATTTCCGTGGAACCAAGGGTATTACGGTGTTAGTAGTGGCGTATTTTCTACTGCGGTAACGAGTAAAGGCAGAGTCCCCACATTGCGTGTTTATCACTCTGATTCGAGCGTTTCTTCTTGTTCCTCCTGCACTAGCTTTCTGTAAAACTTCGGAGCTTTCGTCTAGGGTAATTTGACGTTGAAGCCACGAAGTTATCAACAAGTAAAGTGCTTAGAATAATTACAGACCCACGTCCACAGACAGTTCCTAGTTGAGCGGGATGCGTAATTTGTTATGGCATGTTGGGACTTTTAAACCATTGGACACTTCAGTGGCACATAAAGTACAGCGTACAGCGGGACATGTGTCGCACTGTTAATCGATCACCCTCGGTAACATGAGGTAACGCCGGAGAAAGGGTTTATAAATTTACCCGGGAAACAGCGCACTGTGGCGCGCGCCTATCGTTAATTTACCGAAACGAGGAGAAAGGATGGTCGAACGGGAGAAAAAACGCGGAAAGGGAGAGGAGAAGCGGGATAGAGATTGACGAAGAGGACGAGGAGGACGCGATCCTGACCACCACGCTGGGTTACTCCCGATCGTAAAGTAACCGAGGCGCAGAAACCCGACGAAACGTGCAATTGAAGCGTCGAGCGAGCGTGATTACCGTCATCAGCGAAGTTCAAATACCGGTGTAAACGCTTCGCACTTTCGACTCGCTTGGATATGCGATTGTGCGAGATCGTGAGCGGCTCTACACTTTGATCGGGGACCCGTATTACGAGGAATCGTTGGCAGCGAGGCCTGCTAAGGTGGGGAAAGAAGAGAAATTGAAATCGCTCCGAGTTGTAAAATCATTTGCTACGTAGCGTCGATAAACCGTCGGATCGGAATTGCAGCATCGGCGGCAGGCCTAACACCGCGGGGAACGTAATGCGTTACCGTGCAGCGAACAACAGGAGGAATTCCCGTTGGGACGGGTTCCGTCGCGCGTGGCACTGTCGAAATTCTAAATTCGAGATCGCATGTTAAACCTCGGCACGCGTTTTCGCTCAGCACTTGTTACTTTAACAAGGATAACGTAATGGATCCGTTAAGAGCATGGCGATCAACTTAAACGCCGCTCTAAATTACTCGAGTTAATTTTTCAGTTACTCCACTGTAATGCCGACACGATAAATAATAACGGTAGCAGTGCAAAAGAACCGTTCATTTGCTAAATAGACGGCATTATTGTTTTCTCATTTTTATTTCAATCAGCAGGCTTTGGGCAGTAATTTCATACATATTTATATCCATTGCATATTACAGTGTTTTTCTTATCGAATTATCAGTGGTTCCGGCAACCATTCATTTATTCCTCCATTTCCAACTAATCAACATTATTGTACGTTGCGAAATTTGCTACACTTTCAGTTATTATTACTTGTATTCCACTTGAAGAAAGGGATTTAGAGGCAGACCAAATCCGAGATACTTCTGCCATCTGCCAGGCTGCTGACTAACCTCACGTTTTAGCAGTGCATCCTGGCGCCCTCTGGTGGAAGGCTTTTGAAACACCACGTTGAGGTCACTGGGAAAATTATTGACCACGAAGAACCTTGGAGTTATGAAGCGACTTTCTGAGCTTCTAAAGTCCGACACAGCAGATAGAAGGATATTGTTTTCAGCAGAAACTATACTTAGACTGCTGAAACAACTTCAGCTTCACTGAACAAGTTTCCAGTATTAAGATTCCTTAAGTCTCAATTTGTATTCTCAATTATTACTGAATAATTGGAGAATAATCGATTACTTGGCATGATCTATGGTTCTGAAGGATCGATCTGGGCCTCCATTATTCAGTTACGATCATCCACTTGCTTTCGTTTAAACGATTCACACGGGACACTCAATTAACGTCTGTAAACTACTTAATAATATAACGGTCAATTTGTCACGATTAGCTACCGTAATAATAGCTCCCGCGGATAATTTATTGTTAATTATTCCCCGCACGGTGTACGTATCCTACGTACGTTCATCAGGCGCCGACAACTAAATTGACAACTAATGGAAATATTGCACGCGCCCATAATCAGTGGAAAAATTATCTTGCCGTCGCGGTAGCGCTAAAGCCCCGCGTGTACTTAAGCTCCCCTACTTCTTCACGGCACATCGTAACAACAACTCTGCCTGATATTATGTAGTAATTAGGCTATCTCCGGAGATCGGCACTAGCAATTTGCTGGCAGCGTTAATTGTAGTAAAATTTAGTGGCTCCAGAATGGAAAAATGCAGCTTTTAATGCGCCTCCGACGCAGATTCTATCTCGTCTTGGCCTGACAGTCTGCGCGTACAAAATCGGCGGGCAACAATGTTAACTGACCGATTTTATCTCCTAACTAGCCAGATTAACCTCCGAATCAAGGATTGAATGATTAGTGAGATATAACAATATCCTTCTCCGTTTTTCATACTAAATTAGCCATAATAATTAACGCATACAAAAATTAAATACGACCGCGTACGTAAACACCGTGAAGGAAGTGTAATATCAAAGTGGTTAGCATTAATTTTCAGGGATTATTCTATTATACGTTCGTAGTGGCCTATAACGCGCTTGGCCGTCTTTCACCTCGCGGATTTTCAACGGCAGTTCACCTTGAAAAGTATCGCCCATGCGATTCTTGGGTCCCGTGCGCCGCTGTGGCTCGCTACGCCGCGTCATGACGGTCGAAAGAAAAATGCAGGAACTGGCATTACACGAGGTGCGCATAAAGTTCCATGAATTATCGCGTGGCTCGGCCTGCCCTGCGAGTGCGGGACTTACGTGTTCGGGGAAGCAATGCTCCTGGTATGGCCGCAAGATGGGCTAGAGTTGCTGATCCAACCTATACTTACCGTCACTGAGATAATCTAGCGCTGGTCTAACCCACTGTAATCCGAGCGCCGGCAAAGTCGTGTCGGGGACTCCTCGATCTTCTCTTCCTACTCCATCCCGCGAAGTGTGTTTCTGGCACGTTCATTGAAAAAAATCTAGCAACTTGGTGCAAGCGATTTTCAGTTCAATCGGCATGACGCGACCCATTCGCTAAACTTCGGGACTACTCCGTCGATCTTTACGAGTAAATAGTAGCTGTTCAGTTTTGGGGGATGTTCTCTCGCATTAAATAGGGTTATTTGATTGTCTTGAACAGTGAATAACATACAACCTTGACAAGTTGTCTACCTCAAAATCATCTAAAATATGCGGAGAGTGTACCCTCCTAAAAGTGTATGTCCTCTATAGTTAGAAACGTATTCTTCAATATTCCATGTGACTATCCTTACAATGAGGAACATGGTTATGCTTTCATAGGAGCGATGTATTCTGTTTAGGTAAGTTTCTTTGTGTACAAGTTCTAAATTACACTTGGTATGTATAAGTACTTCAGGGACACCCTGTAGAGACCTGAGAGTGACCTGCACGGGGTCCATAGGCCGTGGGTGGTGTGGTATCTTATGGGTGAGGACGGCTCAGCCAATGGGAATGAAACGTGGGTGGTTGTAGTGGCCTGAGTTTTCTCTCAACGGCCTTAACTTTGCGTGGGTGTAGGTTGCACGGCTTGCAGGATGCACCATCTTTCAAAATGGTGGCCGTGCCCCCAAGTCTCGCGGCTCTTGCCACTCGACATGGCCGTCGTTTCTCAAATTCGCAACAGTACGAAGTGCAAAAGCAATCGGCGATTCTGCTCTTGCAACGTGGCACGATAATGATACTCGAAGAAGGAAATTACCCGCGTAGTTTGCACGAGTGTATTTGCCAACGAGACTTGTCCGCAATGACAAAATGGAAAAAATTCCTCAGCCATAAACGTAACTGAACAGGCAATATTGCTTCCAGGAAACATGACAGCGTTATTACAGCCCCGCCGATTATTGATTTTTCCACGGAGAAGTGAAAATTACAATCACGACGCAAGCCGACGCGCACCGATAATGGAATTGGCATGTAACAACAGTTATGAGCTCACAGAATGCGCGATCAATCGTATCGTTCCTCGTTACATATAGCAAAACGTGTGCATCATGTTTCCAAAAACAAACTGATACCTCGAAGGTTGAATCCCATACACTCCATACAGTAACACTTTGGAACGTGGCAGGTTTCAAGTTGATTATAAACTTGCATAGGTAACAATTTACATATTCACTCCCCACACATCTCTTTAGTTGGAAACGATATTATATAGGTATTTCTCATTTATTTCGTAACCACATAGGTACCTATCCCATCGGTATCATTCCTTGTACATCTTTTATCCTATTCATCGCGATCGATAAGCTTCAACGCCTGAGAAAATAGGTAAATCACTGGTCGACGAACGATAGGAATCCAAGTGAATAACTAGACTAGGGGTAATTAAATGAGATCATCTTGAAATAGAACAGTCTCCGCCTGCCCACCCCGTAGCGAAATATTTTACTCCTCGGCTGAGGGAACTGGTTTCCAGGAATTTTTTCCGAATTTTAATTGCACCTTATACGTATCACGGGTAGGCGCAGAAATAGGGCTGGAAATAGATAGACTCGCTATCTAGTGCGATCATGATGTAATAGGTACGCGGTGCAGTGTGTAATGGGCGTGCCCAGATTAAACCGGATCGCCAGCGTTCCTGGTTTGCGCAGCCTAAATTTTTTGTCCAATATTCATCATAGTTTCCATAGGTACTACTTCCGTTACAGTAATAACTCGAGGAGTCCGAAAGGGGTGGCATGAAAAAATGTCTACATACATCGACGATAAATACACTTTTTGCTATACACATATTTATTATCGAGCAACAAAAACATAGGATGAATGGTGCCTGGCCTCCTTCTTCAGTTATCGGTGGACCTGTAAGGTGGAAAAATTGTGTCGTGGACTCGTGGACAACGAGCGCCTGAAACAGAATGAACGATCTCGGTGAATTTCTAACGGTGCAATTTCCCTTAAACGTAACTACAAGGCAGAAGCACACGATCTTTTGGAGCTGAGTGGTTGAAGGTGCGCGTGCACGCGATTTTCACGCGTACACCGGGGGGGGGGGGGGGAGAAAGAGCTGCTCCTAATTTTCAATTCCATATTTTACTGCGGATTATCAAGCTTGCAACGAATTGTAATTTATCTAATCGCGATCTGAGCCCGACACACGCTTGCCACGTTGCACGCTCGCAGAACTTATTCCTGCGGCGTCTCTGCGCGCCTTGTACGCCGACAGAATGTCGACAGAAATCCAAACTCGCGGTTCCTCCATACCGTGGCGATTAAAATCGTCCGAGGCGATCGTGACTAGCGGCACTATCGATGGAACGCCCTGTAGAAAGCTACCAACACTTCGGCGTTCCCAGGCAAGGTCTTCGCCATGTCGGTTCCTTGGAAACAATTACGCCTCGTGGCTTATAATAACGAACCGTTCTTCTAGAATCGTAGGTACCATTTGTATATGTGTAATACGCACACATGCACGGGCTTTCCTCGCGCGAGCATGTGCACCAAGCGCGCACTACGAAGATGGATAGGCTCGTAAATCTATTGGCAGAGCGCATTCCCTCGTTTTCGTATCCTACTTTTTCCTTTTCTGGTGCCTCCGACCCCCAGGGCCCACTCGTTTCGAGATTTATCGCCTAACGCCAAAGTGCCCGAGGCATCTGATCCAGAATATGGAGCGGGATGAAGTTGGTTCAGCTTTCCCTAAATCCTGAGACTTTGCAGTAATGGGTGACTCGGGATGCGGGTTGAAAGAAGACACGAAAATGCGTATATAAATTATAGGCCAGGAAGATGGTACATATTTGGGTAATGTTGGGAATTTCTACTTCCACTGGAGTTACCGCTAACAATATTGCAACATATCCGAATGGTGGCTAAGTCATTTATTTATACCTATTCATTAATGTATCTTCTACTTATGCTACCCAGTGTTTACCCAGACAATTGATAGTTTAGGAAACACTGCGGCATCGTGGGCCAATGTAAGTACCATTACAATAATAGGGATTGGCAGGAACAATATAATCATTCGCTTCTGCCAGTTTAAGGATAACAACAATTGGTGAAATTCTACCGTTTCAACCTGTCACTCAATCGCACAATCGCATGACGCATACGTTTTTCCCCGAAAGTAATTGGCTGTCATTCTTGCCATCGCTTCAAAAACAATCACACGGTCGGTGGTAGCCGAAATAAACTGACCACAGACATGGAAATTCAGAAACAGACAGCGAATGAAATAACTATGATCACGGTAAACGTGTTTCCCAGTTTCCCACGACAATCTGCCTGCCTGACGTCTTTTTCGCTGAGGCTATGCGCCATTTTGAAAGCTACAGAGATATCGACGCGGCCGAAAGAAATCCATACACCACGCGCTCGAACTTTTCTTACGCAGGATCCGTAATAACCCAATAAATCAGAGTAGCCTGCCGGTGCAATTACGTCCCGTGGTTGAAACTCGGCGGAACCCAACCCTTCTCGTAAATATTGCCCTCCGCAGCGGCGCAGTATCTCTTTTCTGGCCTGCTTTTTCGTTTCTCTTCGCCTTTTTTCTCGCTGCTCTCACGACCCCAGCGCAGCTAGAGGATCTTCCCGTGTACCCCATGCACCGGGGTTGTCGATGATGTCTGTCTTCCTCGGCCTCCCGTCTCCCCTCTTCCCCGCCGACTCCCCACGTTTCCTCCATTCGACGGTCTCTTTTTGCGTTCGCCAAGACCCGGGCACATAGTGCAACCATGGGAACCAGGCAGAGAGAGGAGTTAGACTTTGGGGGGTTTAATTGCCACCGAGCCGATCTGTTAATTCCTAAGTGTCAGCCCCGTGCAAGCGGTCTGAGAAAAAACCACGAAGGCATGCAATAAAAGTGCGATATCCCAGGCCTGTTGCAGCGTGCAAGATCGCGGCAGCGTGTTTGTGTGTTTTCCTCCGGTTGATGGATTACGAGCACTCACGATGAGGAGTAAGATACATTATAGCGCCTTGTATCTAGACGGAAAATGCAATAAATATCGCGCGTTATCTGCTCAACCTGTTACCACGCAAGCAAATGAAGATCGACAACGTGGCGCTCGCGTCTCTATAACCGAAGGTGGAACGTCGGTTAAGCGACCGAAATTACAGAGTCATTACATTGCATTGTGACATTTATAGCCCTCGGATAATACCGTGTCATTTAACTGCCAATAATGCCGTGCATCTTCTTTAGGCCTCTCCGTACGTTAACTAACAATTTACCGTGCATCAATATCAGCAAATTAATGAAAAGAAGGCACCAGAAGGGTACTAAAAGATACACATGCCCATTCAGGTCCCTCCTAAGTGCATACTTTGTTACGCTTAGTTAGATACATAAGCAGAGAACGTTGCGTTCAATGCTCCAGGATCAATATGTACTCCCACGTCACAATTTTCAGAGGCATGCAGGACGCATTCCTCTGTACCAAACGAAATGCAATCAAATGTAATCGCTAAGAGCACGTACCCCAGTAGTGCTGGTGAACCTAACTTGTGCTGCGTATACCTTGGCTTTTGCAAGCGGCAAATAAAACAACCGGCAGTCGACATCGAAATTATACGTATAGATGGCATTGATGTATGGCTGAGCGGGTTTTGATAGACCGGACGGCCCTCGCGGCCGAGTATAATCGCGCTGCAGCGCATCGTTTTCTCGCCGTCCCGACCAGGTCCTCCATTTTGAGTCTGGACTCGGTAACCTCGACGTCACGGTCGTAAAGGTAGCTGATTATTGGTGCTGGTATTCTATCAGGCCCAACAGATGAATTTCACCCCCTCGCATATCATTACTACGCCCCCTGTGATCCTTTGTGTCACCCCTTTGTATACGAGAGCACAAAGAAATGGACCCAAACGAAGCAGCCTCTCCAAGAACAAGTGAGACTGTTTGTGACATGAGATAGACTGAGCCTCAAGTTTAATGAGGAAGAAATTGTATTCTAATGTTGTATAAGTTGATTCAGGAAACACATTTTCTACATGAGAAACCTTCCAAGTACTTGCAATTAGAAAATGTTTCAGAACATTCAATTGCTAAGACAGTAATGGATTGTGCATTGTTCGAAATTCGGAACAAAGTATTTTCTGTTGGCGTGCTGAATGCAAGTTATACTGTAACGGGTAAGTCTGTGGAAGGAACCTCGGCCTCGGGATATAAATCTTCCGCCGACAGATGCGCCGCCCTCGACGTTCACCATCGACCAACCAACCGACCAGAATTTCCGAGGGTAACGCCCTGAAAAACCAGACTCGCCTTGGATGCCCATTGCATTTGCATGTCATTTCGTAAGCGATTACACCCACTCCAAACCCGTTGCAGTGCATTCGAGGAACGCGAGAATACGATCGACCGTGCGGATCTTTCGTCGCCTATCTGTTTGATGTCCTAGCCGATATCCGATGGCCCTTAGATGGGTATCGATTCCTCGATCGAGAAGACACCACGGAACGGCCTCGACTTCACTTCAATTTCCATAGGAAAGTTCCCAAAGAATTCTACTGCTGGCTTGAATTCAATGGGATCTAGGTTTCGAATCCTAGGAGTCATAGCTATCCTCATCCTTTAGTATCGCGTGTGAACCACGCATTTGCGAGTCCACAGGGAAGGAACAGTTTGATGTATAATATACAATAGCGTGCGTATTACACACGGCGGCACTTTGACGCATAACGTGAACAGACATTGTTCCGATAATATTTCTGTATCATGAAATACACACGCGTCCCGCCAGCCGAGCTGTCACGAATGCGAACGTAACGAAGGCTGAGCCCAACCGCAGGGAATTCACGTATCACGCAATGCAACTTCATTCCGGGGTTAATCTCCTCTCGCGTCGATGATAATTTCATTAGTCTCATTATAAGAGACATAGGCAACGCGAGTTTGTTAAGAGACTTCCAAAGGAAGCGCAAGATATTCCCATAGAGATGCAGAAGGATTTCAACCTCAGGTTCTTCATATTCGCAAGAATTTCCAATCACGCGTATGGTCATTTATTATACGCTCCTTTATCAGATGCATCTTGTCCAAGCAATGGCAAATTCTTCCTTGTAGCCGGCGAGTCGTGTCAATATCAGTAATCGTTTATTCGATAATGGTAGACCCCTTTCCTTGTTCGATGTCCTCAGCCGTGCCATTGTACGATCAAGCCACGATCAATGAATATTCAAGAGGCGAACGAGCTCTGTCTGAAGAACGCTTTAACTTATGTGCACTGTCAGATTTTTCATTATACCGTTGTGCCCGAGATATAACACGGTCGTACAGCTTCCTGTGCCCTCGTGCCATCATAATTCTTTCCCCTCCCTCGACGGTGACGTTCGGTGCATTACTTTTTCATTGATGCGTGATTTAGCTGCTATTACATTTTGATGTTCCATACTTTTGCACATCTTTAATCCTCGATTGAGTGTTCGCCTGGCTGCCTTTTACTTAGGCATAAATTACTTGTGATTCTATAATTGCAAGGGACAGAGAGGTTCGATATAACATCGACGTGCCAGGTATTTGTACCGCCCTGACGGTGTTCGCAAGAGAGCACACTTTCTTCGGTTGGTCACAATCCCGTTCGTGCTTGTTTTGTATGCAGTTGCGGAATTTTCGTGCGGCGCGCGATCGTTCGGCGGGAGCTTAAGGTCCAGCGTCGGGCTTGGAGGTCGTGCATCACAAGAGTCTGGCAGGATAATAGCTCCCTCCTTCGAGAAGTCTTATTGCCGGACCATGCGCCAAGTGATTGATAGGCACCGAACTATAGAGCGGGGCAACGTGATATTTCGAAACCTACACACGCGGTCGAGGAGCGAGCCAAGGTGCATAACGTAGGAGCGCGCGGCCCCGCGACTCCTGCATGCGGAAATTCGCGTGAGAAATCAGCCACGTTCCAGGCTCGTCTCTTCAATGCAATTTTCTCGAAACGGAAGCACGAAGCTCTTCTTTAAAAAAAATAATAGAAAAAGATTCGTGTCGTTTTATCGTTCGAAGACGTAAAAAGTGTATCGATGCGATTTTGTAAAACGGCCGAGGTACTATAACACAGAGAGTGCAAGGAAGAGGGTAGCAATTTAACAGTAACAAGAAGAACGTCTTTTTATTTACACTGTGTCTTTTTCTGCCACTTCAACGAGGAACAATTAAGCATCAGAAGCAATAAAAAAAACGAAATTCTGTTGCACAATATCGACATCATGTGCGGCTGACGCTGAAGACTGCGCCCAGAGATCTTATTATCCTGGAAGCGAAGAATATGAGCTCGAAAGGAGGTATTACTTGGAGGTGGACGCCGATTCGACAGCTGGTACTTCATTTTGTTCTGTGTGCCAGGTGGAGCCACGCAACAGACTGGGTGTACCGTGTACATTTCGCATATCATTATGAAAATTGTGTTCAAAAGGTGTAACCCGCGAATGCAATGACGAATTACCGTGTATATGTGAGGATCGTACGGTACCTGCCACGTGATTCCAAGGCATACAAAAAAAAACGATGGAATTGGGTAAAACCAGCATGTGGTTCACCCGCCACGAAAAGGAGTACGAAAGTACCTACATATATTGCCTGCTATATGTATGTACATAAATTCTTCAGGGGAACGGAAGTTTTACGAAGGCACGCGAGGATTAAATACATGCAGTAAAGATACGTCTACATTGCTCAGTTTTCAAATATGGTTGGATCAGCTGGATATCATTGCTATTTCAGCCTAGCACGCGTATCGACCTGGTAGGCGTAGACTCTGAGGCTAGGAGCTACCGCCGGAAACCATTCTTCCATCAGCCGCCCTCTTGGTATCCTTTCCGGTGCGGAGACTGTAAATCTTTTCCAGCACGCCAACCGACACGAGGTCCGCCCGAGTCCTCGAAACTGCCCCATTTCCAGCGTCCTATCGTTCCTCGCCCTTCCTACCTTCGAGTGCTTTAGATCGCAACAACGATCAGCGAAAGGTTAGCAGATACCGCGAAGGACTACGCCCTTCGAATGAAGGCAAGGTGTTGCGTCGGGCCTAGGGTAAACTATACCATGTTTAGAACGTTTCAGCCGGGTAGTTATGAATATATTATTCGGTTTCGCTTTCGCTTCGATGGATCGGCTAATGCTAGGTATCATGTGCCACTAAGGGTATTTCTAATTACATACGTGACCAGAACAGTGTTTCTTATACGTTAATCGGGAAAGTTCACTGAGCACGGTTAGCTCCCCGTTTAGTGTAGTCTCCGCGGCGGTGATTATGGATATTTAATCCCAGGAATAAGTCCTTCCTTGTTTACCCATCGCCAGAAGAAAATATCGCCTGCCCGATGTAGAATGGGACCTTCAGAGGTGACCTCTTGATCGTGAAAATTCATCTCTAACGGTTTTCACCTGGCTTTCATTACCGCTCGACCTCCTTCCACCGTGATTGCAACGGCGGTATCCGATCTGCGGTCACGGAAATAGCTATGCATCAACCCTTCACGGCGAATTGGTCGCATGCCTTGCGGTCGTGCGGTCCGCGAGAAAGCATACAGCCCCAGAAAACTGAAACGTGCTGGATCGATCTGCGTCTGAGGCCAGACGCCACATAATGGATCGTTGGTACACACTAAAATCTCTCTCCGCCAGCACACAGTCCCCCTTTGTCTCCTGTTTCTTTGGGGTTTACGTGGACGTTTGGGTCGCGATGCCTCGCGGTGGCTCTCGCGCGCCTCCGGCCCGGAGGGGCCCCGAAAACCTAACCTCGAAACGCACGCGGATAATTGGGGATAATGTCGGGGTTGCCGGGGCCCCGTAATTGCACGAGGCCAGGCCCTTTCGAGGCTTCCCTTCCTTCCCCATCCCGAAACCCCCCAACAGTTCCTCGTTCTTGGGCACGCTGGGCCCTCGCGCTAGCTGTCTGTCCATCCGTCCGTCTGTCGACCGCTTTCGCAGAACCCGATAGTACCTAATTCGTCGGTTTGTTTCGTGCTGCCGTGTTATTACGCGGTCCTGGCCCATGTAGCCAGGCTTATGCGATCCACTGTCCATCCACGATCCACCGTTGAAGACAGCAGTCTGTGACCTCGAAAGTTGGACCTCTAAGACACTCACGATTCGGGAATTATGCTGACTTAACGACCTCAAACGGATGTATCTGGCCTAACGTGTTATCTCTGACGCTTCCGTCTTCATTGGAAAGTATTATGCTTGAACGGACGATCTATATCTAGTTCGCGATACCTCTGCATCGTATGATTTATCTACTGAACTGATATTCAAGAACAGAACGATGTTTGTTTGGAGGGGTTTTGTTTATGAGTTATCTTTATGGAGAAAATAGGGGAGGAGGAATGGTCGTACGAAGAAAATTCATGCCTGTTGATTAGCGACTTCTATCCAATCAAAATATGTTCAATTATTAAGTAGTAGTCTTGAAGAATGTGAACTATAGCCTACCAAAGGTCCTTCAAGGTAAAACAATACATGGGAACGAAGGAAAATGCCGCGAGTAATTACGAAATCGATAATACAGTTATTATTCTATAAATTATATTGAAATGTTATAAGAGGCAATTATGAGGCACGAATCTATTCGTTGCGTTGTCACGATTAGAGCATAGTGCCAAGATTGCATTTAACAACCTCAAATTACGTTGTCCCCATCAGATCACGTTTAATACAATTATCCAATCCACGAACAAGACGGGGTAAACATTAACCCCTTCTACTCTCACGCGGAGCTACTGCCGATATGTCTACAATATAGCCTATTAACGAGGAAAAACTTTTAATGCTTGCAGTAACCACAAACCTAGTTCGTCGTTTCAACTTCAGTCACAAGTACGAACTCGAAAGTAGGACGCTGGACGTATAACTTTCAGAAATAATGTACCTTGTGGCTATTTAGTTCGTAACAATACAGGTAAATATTAGTTTTCTCTGTCGAAAGATGAAAGTATGAGAAGTAGATGTAAAAGGATCACGGGGGTGGCAGAGCAGAAACCTGTTACCGCAAGCCGTCGCAACGGTGATCCTTAGCATCTTCTAAGTAGGCAACGTTACAAATTAGCAGATAATCAATTAGCTCGAACTTCCGACGTGCTTCGACAAACAAATGACAGAAGTGGACGCGCGGCTCGTAAAATTTTTGGTAATTAGAGGCTGCAGGAGGCTCAGGGCGGGAACAGGCCCAACTATAACGTCGGATCTTCGGTGTGGTGGACAGAGTAGGTTATACGTGCAAAAAGGCCGTGAAGTTTAATTTCAACGTGAGATACAAAACACACCGTAAATCTGCATATAAATGGAATCTCTTGTATAATAGAGACGTTGGAACGAATTTTCTGGAAGTCCATGGATTCCTCCAAATGAATTCCCATTTTTCCCTGTACAAAACTCCTAGTAAGTATATATCATACATAGATCGTACATGGTCGGTTCACTCCCAATTCGAATCTATCGGTTATTGGGTAATCGAAACTCTGATCGATGAGGCCAGAATCTCAGAAACCTGGATGCGTCTTCCCCGAAGCGGGACACATCGCCACATATGAGCTATCATTATCCACATCTGCCGCGGCTGTCCCAGAAGATAGAACAGAGTCTGTAATTACCGTCTTAAACGATGTATATTCTTTCATTCTTATGTCTCAGTCTTTGTTTCCGCAGCTCGGGGGTCATCGTATCGTCGTTAGTGCCTCACGTGGCTGGACTAATTCAAAGGTGCCCATTTGGGACCCTGAAAGCGACTTATGTCGCTACAGGCATGTGTACGTAGGAACGTTTCCTCAGAAATTACCCAGGCGTTTTTCTTGATTTCGAGGAAGCAGAGCATTATTGCAGCCTACTAATATCCCTGGATGAAACGATTCAATTGTCTTATTCCTTTTGGGATCAACTTTGAAGCAAAACAGAAGCCACCACGTCGTTTCATAAAAGAACATGTCTACGAAGTGCAGTAATACACGAGCTACATGCGCCCAGTACTCACAGAGGCCTCTATCCGCCGGACAGGCTCAAGAACTTTGATTCAGTCGCAAATATTTTGCAATGGCAGAGGCACAATGGCGAAGTGGAACACTTCGAAGAAAAAGCTGCCGTCGCACACTAGCCGATTTTACGAAGAAGCGTCCTTGTACGTGATGAAGGCCACATTTCTAAGGCAGAATGAAATGAAAAGATGGAAGGATCAGCCCGCCTGCGGGAATCTCGAAACCCGTGGACGGGTTCTGGTACATCGATCGTGAACGGGAGTCCGTTCGATAACTAGGAGGATCTTATCTCCAGGGCTCCCAGTTTCGACGGTCTGCGTACCTCGAACTCTTAAAAGGTGTACCCTCGGGGGGCGATCGTGCTTTGAGGGCGCCGCATCGCGCCAACCACGCCTTCTCCACCGTTATTTACCTCCGTCCTTTTCGCCCTTGCTCTTTTATTGCCTCTTTCTTCCCCTTTTTCAACGTTGGTCCAGCAAGCCCGGGAGCGATAGATATCCTCGGCATCAATAAGGATCCGACGGCTTCACCAGTTCTGTTGTCTATATGAAGAACCACGAGAAACAAGACCCCTTTCCCATTTTATGTCGAAATTAACGATGCCCGTGCCGCTTTTAGTATAATGCGTTTCAAGATTTTTAGGCAACGAGCACGATACTACTTTAAGATATAACTTGTACACGTGGGGACACTTTGAGCTCAAGTGACGTGGAAGTCATAGTTACCGAAGAGCTGCTTGTATGAAGTTCAAACACAGATTTAAAGAATCATGGAAGTTTCAGGGATTCTCTCTGCTTTCGGCATTATGGGCAAAGATTTAGCAAAAATGTCACACCTAACTGAAGTTCTAAAAATGTCACATCTAGGTTGAACTTGATCAATTCAAAGTTTAAGACATGCAGTATTGTTTGATGTGGCGTTTAAAGCTTTGTCAGTTAAGAAAAAAGCGAAACTGTAGTTAGACAAATAAAGAAACAAGTGCTTTAAGCACAAAGTGAACAGCGTTGCACGCCCGCACAAGCATGTAGTTTCCAAGGAGTATAAATCTCCCTTGACAGTGATGTCTGTGCCTGAGGCACGTTAGAGGTGTAGAAGAATTTATCTCAAGTATAAAGCAAACCGAAAAAGAAAATTCCTGCTGCGTATTAGATAGAAGTTGGGATGTAGAATTAGTACTACCACAGTGTTTTACAAAATAATGATATTAATTGTGCTACCATATTGATTATTAATGTTTCCCAAACTTTAATTCTGCCAATCCGTGTATTACAATGAATAACAAAAATCTGTCTATTCTAAGTCCTCAACACTCGCGTGATTAATACAGTGAACATCTCGCAGTATACATTCATTTTTCCTGTAAAAGAACGACCGCGCGACAAAAGAAAATAAATAATATTAAAGTGATAATTCTCTTCATAGATTCTTCTAACTTTCTGCAAATATTTTTGTACTTGAAATATTACTATGTGTTACATACAACCCAAGATTATCGGAAGAGAGAATTGTGTTCGCCAAAATGGCGGCTATTCATCTTACAGTACGCATTGTCTCCCACGATCGATCACTCATGTCGGAAACCAAAGGAGCAAAACCATAAAGATACGAAATCTTTCAGTAGCACACAAGAGAACACTTTTCACACGAACAAATAAAAATGCACTGCATTCAGTATGCGTCACTTTTGCTCGGCTACATGTAGACAGAAGTATCAAATACATCTGTAATGTGGACATCCAAGAAATGTTCCTCAAGGACGTCAAAATGGCCGACGTATAAATGAACGCGGATAGTTACAGAGGAGGACACTGACATATTATCTTTAGATTGGAAACAACGTAGCACGCTTTACAAGCAAGTGAAGTGACTAACAGAGCACTCGTTGATTCAAAGTCCAGAGACGGAGCACGCGAGACGGGCAGGTGTAACGCGCAGCAGCAGTAGACACCAACTGATCTCACATAACAACGGCCGATAAAATTGTTGCGTTTCCACCAAAAATTATCCTCTTTTTTTCCCTCGCGGTATAAAAAGTACAAAATTGTGGTAATTTAGCCCCCACCGCTGTGGCGGCGATGCTCGGCTCGCTGCCCACGGGGAGGAGAGAGGCAGCCGGCGCACAGGAATGAAAGGGACAGGCAGAAGGGGCGAAAGTGAAGAAAACGAAGATAGGAAATGTTAGAGACAGAAAGGGAAGAAGGGGGGCGAGACAGGAGGAAAGCAAACCGGGCGCCTTTTGCTCGTGAATATGCCGCACTAACAACACAGGACAATTACGGTTCAATATAGCTGACGTTAAAAGCAATAGCTGAGGTGGCTTCACACGCTCAGCGTGTACCTCTCTTCTTTTACCCGGGGAAAAAGTACCCCCGCATGAAAAGTTCTGCGAGCGTGCATCGTAGGTGCATGTGTAATGATCAGCATGTGTCACACATTAAGGTGAAATTTCGCACGCGAACGTTTGACGTACAACCGTGACATCAAGTGATACGAAGCAACTGACTTTACATACCCAAACTTATGTTAATAATCGTGGCTTATGAATCTCGATAGCCTTATTGCATATAACCTATTTAGATTACTGTAACAAGAAAGCTACTCATTTATTTAAAAACCTATAATTAACGTACCTCCGTAAAACATTTTCTTAGTCTCTGTTGATACACTGACACTGTTTTCGAAACACAACATCACTCTACCACTCGAAAGGAATCCTACGCACCGCGTTCAATTCCGCGAGTACGGATACTCTTGGCTTGCACCGTTGCCCGTGTGAACTTGCCCCGTGCTTAAGCCACCGAGAAGGGGCATACTATGAAATTAGTATAATCACGATCAAAATTACTCGCACTGGGCTGTGCTGGAACCACCAACCGCTGCTCAAATAGCCCGCCCCGTCATCGCCAATCAGCGATCGCGGCTTAGCGGCCATTTTGCGCAGTGCAGGATGCGCACCGGCAGCTATGAATTACCACAAAAGTGGATAATCTCTCCTGGCGAAGTGCATACTGCACTGACGAGTGAATAGGATTCACTGGCTACGTTACACTGTTCTAAACAGCAGAGATACTTTCGAAGTTCTATTGGTATAACCCTCGATGCAACACGCGTTACAATATGATGTACTGAATAAGCACGTGTAGATTTAAGATAAGATGTCATTCCTAATAGTAGCTATGGTGTGAACGTCAGTTCTTTCCATTCAAATGATAATCCGTTCCATTAAGTTTCCTTTGCATCCTTGTACTTAGCATTGTACAGTACTCCTGCATTATTCCGTCGTATTCAGGGAACGCTTTCCTTTCCGTGTTCAGCGCATGGAAAAAAAACTGCACGCAAGCCGAGACCGCGAAACGTAATCGTGCTTCCAAGTCTCTCACGCAGGCTGGTACAAGGTTGTCGTCTTCCATTTACGGCACAGCCGTGCACTATGTAATTATAAGAACTAAATATTTAGACTGCTCTATCTCAAAGCTGCAGAAATAATTCTTCGTGCACATTGTATATCTCGCACGAATCCATTTCAAATACCTAATTAGTCCTCGTTGCCTATCTTCGTGAACAGTGAGAGATTCTTTCCTCCTCAAATTAGTTAATAACTCTAGTACACCCTAACGCGCCTGTAATTTCCTATGAACCGTTCGTCAGAACTGTTGGTTGGTAGTCAATTATTTTAAACAGTATGGTTCAATTTTCTTGGTGACGTCCACGTTAATGCATCCAACATGTATACAAGCGGCTAGGTATGCATTGATCTTAATGCAAACGCCTCGTTCGCAGGGGTGTTCCAAAACGCCTTGGTACGTTTCAATAAGTTGCATCACATGATCTCGCCTCCTGATTATAGTCGGTAATTATCGGTGGCTGCGGCTGACCGAAATTAAAGGATTCGGGATCGCTACTCCGCTCGTATTAAGAGCGAAAATAAGATTGCGATAAGTCTACCTACATTTTCAGAGAAACTGAAGTATCAATTAATATCATACTTCGGGATCTCGTCGGCCAACGTAAGAGAAGTGGCTTACACCTACCATCGGCTGTTGACGCAATAAATCAGAAGCATGCATGTCATTTTACATGCAACGTGGAACGTGTTCGTCGGATGTTCCGTCAGAATCACAGAACATGTGGATTACCGTTGGCCATCGGGATTTGCATTGCTAAAGTGAGATAAGAAGAAACCAGCAGATACGGAGAAGGGCGTAGCATAGGAGATTCCTGGCAGTCCTTCCGCCGTTTTTCGAAGCACATACTATCTGTTACACCCGGGGCACGAATACGAATTAGGACCAAGTCGCAACAGGATCAAGCCCCGCCGATTTCGAGTATGCTGGCGCCTTGGGCAACGATAAGTTGCTGCAGTGGGTCTAGCCACTGCTCTGCCCTCTGTAATTATACCGTACACAACCGAGCGTTGCCTTGCTCTTTCTTTCTGTGTTACTTTCTCCTTCGTTTTCCACCGTTCCTCTTCTTCACCGATGCTCCTTATTGTTAAACGCGTGTTTCGCCGACCGCGGTCCCGCCGGGGGCGAAGGTTGCAGTCAAACAGCCGTCTTCGTGGCTCTCTTCCTTTTCATCCGCCTTGTCCGTTTCGTTTGCCTCGTTTAACTTATTGCATTCCACCTTTACTATTTAATAGTGCCCAACTTCCTTCATCGTTCGTTTCATCAACGATTTCCCAAATCAATCATTGCGCAAAGTGAAAAGGGGCAAGGAGAAACTCTGCAGAGTTTCTCGCGCGAAGACGCACTGTTTGTTAGCATCATTGGTGTATAATTAAGACCAACAGCGAATTAATGATTCACCTGTAAGTATTACCTATACATCAATACCTACGCATATTGTTGATCGAGCACTGTCATTGCACCCGATGCCGATCGGGCACTGTTATTTGCATCTTCGGTGCCTGGAGCGCAAAATGTGTCGTGGATACTTGAAAGGTAATTGGTTCAGGAGCAGTCTTCAGATCGCACGATCACTTCGATACATATCTCGGTACACATCTTGAACTCTGTTTCGTAGCGCGATCATAATTTTACATCGCGATTTAATATTCGTGAAAAAACAGGTTGTCTGTGGTTGCTTGCCGTCGGACGATTCGTTCCACAACTTCTCCTTTCCCCCTGCTTTCTATTCACATATTTATCTGGCAAATTATGATCGTGACTCTCCTCTTGCAGCCGAGTTCCTTGTTTATTGGTTAATAGTTTATTGGTGAGAACCAGCAAGACCCCGGCAGCAAAACAAGATGCACGCTACGTCAATTCGGTTAGATGTTGGACCAAATGAAACTGTTGCCCATTGCGAGCTTTTAGAATGGTGTGGTGCCTACAACAGCCTTGATAAATTGTAGTGATCTCAGTTAAACACCATGACTCTTATGACGGGACATCATCGGTGAACATAATGCCGGGTCCACGGGTCGTGGACAAGAATCAGGCTGTGTTACGTACGATGTATACGGATGTGTACGTGATGCACAAATGCACAACCAATTGCAGCAAGCCCATGTGCCTCGATTTTCCACCTATGTGCGCTCGCTGACCGCGAGATTTATGATTTGTTACGTAACGACGTCTCCGGTAAATTTAGTTTCGTATACACGATGTATATAATCATTTCACAGACTAGTGAACGTCCATTATCTCGGGACATCCGATAGTAGATAATGTACGCTGTGTACGGAAGGCAGTGATATACTGTCTGTTAACACGAATCTGAGGGTGCATTAAATAATTACAGTAATCTAAATATATTGGTTTTCTGGATACTGGGCTTGTTTACAGTATGCTTCAACGTAATTAGATGCTCGTTATCTTCTTCATAAGCTATGACGTTGAAACGCTCATTAGAATAGGTTACTGTTACACTATATTGCTCCTCTGTTACATATTAATACATTCGGTATGTAAATTCATCTAATTTATCAGAAAAACGACGAGCACATTGCATTGTCTCTGGAGAGATCGTGCTGTGATTGATACCACACTACTTCTGAGGCATTGTCGACCAAATAAAGGCCACTCTTGGGTGAGAAAAGGGAGAGTTGTGACCACCAACTTCATATAATATGCAAACAGTACGTCCGTCGTGACGAACAACACACGAGGTTTCGATCGCCGAAGGCTTGCGTGTCAGGTACCTCGGCGATCAGACGTCGAGTGTTAGAAGCGGGCGTGATACCGCTTTTTGCAGGTTAACCGACAACGATACCACGGCAAGCTAACGGTCATGCGATACAGTGGGTCACGCATATGAAAAAAAACAACCCATACATATGTATACGATGCTTTTGCATTCGTGACGAAATACAGAAGTGCAGATACTTGGAGGCCCTCTTCTAGTATCTATCTTCTTGTTTGGTCGCTTGAACTTCGTCCCTGTCCCAAGTGATTTGCAGAAGCAACTGCGATCCGATAGAAAGTTCGTCTTGATTGCGGTGAACCATTGAGGTAGGAGGGTGCGAAGGTAATCCACTTTGCCCGTCACACCTCGTACGCTATGCCAGACATTGATTTTGCATTATCGTTACCAGCAAACAGAACCGATTGGCTCTCCTTCTCTCGGTATCCGTACACGAACGCGAGACGCTTCCGTGCGGGGGTGTTCGTGTACACACTCGTGTCCACAAAATCGATGTGCTGGTGTTTGTATTTGTACGAAGGGAGTAAGCTTCAACGCGGAAGGGTGTAGCACGCAAAGTCGAGGGCGGCGGCAACCGCAATATTAGATTAATGGCGGATGTACTTCACTTTCGGCTGCCATATCGTTTCTCGACGTGGATCTCGTCGGAAATTAAACCGCCCGAGCGGGATTTAGACGTGCAAATAAGATCTTGCTAATCATCGAGTGTCTGTAGTGACCATTCGCACCATTATTCATTGCACATCGATTAGCGAAAGTCTATCGTACGGTATAACTTTGCGTATCATTATTTATGTAAGAATTCAATTCAGGGAGATAGAAATTTCGTGGCGGCTCGTTTATCTCGGATCTGAGATCACCGAGATACGGGATGCAGATGCTTCGCTAAATTTTAAGAGATCCACTGTACCACACGGCGACGTATCGTCGCGTAGCATAAAGAAGCATAAATCAACGTACAAAAAGTAGAAAGTTATAGCCACCGAGACGTCGAGGCAACGTCTTTGCTTGAACAAGCGGCAGCACCGGGATGGCCTCGAGGGCTGAACGAGGTGGAAGAGCAGAATGGGAGATCCCAAGCCTTGATCGTGATAAGATGCAGCGGCGTCGTCGGTTGACAAAGGGTCGTAGGAACGCCCCCTCAGATCCGACGTGCAACCGCTTGCGGGGGCGTACATATTAAAATTGGACCCCCACCTCTGACCCTCTATCAACCATTCGCCGATCTTGTTTATTACTGGCACGTACAATCATGTTACCAGAAAATACGATCCCTTTTACCGAAAACTTCCTCTGTTTACTTTTATGATCTTATGTTCTCATGTAACGAGACCCCCTTGCATCTCCAATAAGAGAATATCGATCTCTTGACAAACATTTTTGCCACTTGACAAAATATTTCAAGTGAAAAGTGAATAATAATACATTGAATATTTAATACAATGAATTTTATTCCACAAAGCAATGGTCCTAGCATGTTCTGCTACTGTTTGTAAGTTTCCTTTGTGAAAAATATATTTTATCATAACTCTTTAACTGTGCGAGCCACAAAAAAATATTTAAAGTAAACCCCGTCAAATTATATGAGGTCTCCTTGAATATGCAAATATTTATATCACATATAATTCATGAAGACAGGGTTTTGCTTTGCATTTATCACATAAAATGTTACAGTATACCATTAAAACCAAGAAAAACTTCATCGATACCCCTACAACTTTCAACACAAACATGTTATAAGATTTTACATAAAGTATTCTGCAATAATTGATAATATTACCACACAGAAAACTTGTATTGTATCCATAATGTTATGTACTTATGTGGCAGTACCTTTCAAGCATTAACATTATCAAATATTATTCAAGAACATTACACGTTCAATGAAAAACCTGTAAAATTGCCTCAGAGACAACTGTAACCCCTGTTGCATTGTCATTTTCTAATTTTCACATGACAATATTTTCTTCACCATTAGATATTAATAACATATGACCGAAAAGCAAGTCATAGTATTTTCTGCAAAACAATACGATGCAGACATGGCAAATAAGAATATGTCAGGTAAAAATACGTGATCCTTAAACGTGTTACGTACACGTCTTTCATTTGCTATTGCGTTCCAGATTCTGAGCCTTCAACGGCAAAAAATAAAAATATTTCAATAGAATGCAATATTATTACGTCAAATGTTCGTTACTCATTATTCCTCGTGAATCGTATGTTATATGAATATTTGCGTCCTATTATTTCGCGCGAAAATACATTCATTCGATATATCGATGCATCCTAACCGTTTCCTGCATAGACCAAATTGCGTACTTGGGCATGTGCATGAAAAGACATACTAAAAGACCATTTTCGTTTGAAAGAATATACCTGCATGTTCATCGTCTACTATTGCCCCTTGGAAGCAGACGAGGATCGAATTTACTTTGATATTTTCCTTTTTGCTGCACGAAACAAAACTTTCCCTGCGACCAAACAAAGCGAAGCGTTCACCGTCATCCACCGTGCAGCTTACAAAGTATCGACCTGAAGTTGCACCGAAACAGCTCCCAATGCTGCCCTCTTCAGTCCGATGGTGGAAACGTTGCGTTTGGATGCAGTCGTGAACCACGCATCACTTGTTTTTACCGCGTCAAATCGCAACACGTTGATTTTCAAATTTAATGTCACCGAGTTAAGTGTTCCCCAGCTCACTTCTCAAAAAACGAAAGGAAGATGTTCCCGCAGAGTTCGCAGGAAAGGTATTGGATGTTTAGCGACGAGAATGACTTGACAGTCCTTAGAGAAAAAACGAATGCTGAGTTTATCGAACGACATGGCGCGAATATGACGGTAAGTCGGTCCGTGCCTTACAAGTTGTTGTTTTCCTTTCACACGTTCTTCTTTTAACGCATCTCTCATTGTGCATTGCATTTTGGAAAATATAAATCAATGTTTTGTTTAAATACTATGGGATTTTATAGGTTATATATATTTAGCTCTATCGATAAGCTGAATCTTTTTAACTCGAACTTGCCGATACTTTCGTTACTTTTATTCTGTCGCTTTCTTTTGTATAATATTATGCACTGTTTATCGCGATGTTTTTGTATTTTAATGCGTGTTGTTGTGAATGCGAATGTGTTGTTTGGTCAGAAACGATGATTATAACATAAAAAATATATTTTCAAAAGCAAGAGGAAAGGGAGGAGTATTTTCTTTCTCACACAGAGGAGCGCACATTGCTTCGCTTTTACGAGTTGCAATTGAGAGACTTCTGTCGTCGGTTTAGTCCTCCGATGCCACGCGCTACCGTAGCGACTGCGTTGCATTATTTTAAGAGGTTCTATCTCAGGAACAGCGTCATGGACTATCATCCGAAAGAGATTTTAGTCACGTGCGTCTACTTGTCTTGTAAAGTAATTATACTTTGGCTTTCTTCGTGGATCGCGCATGGTGTCCGATTGTTGTCACAGGGATTTATTTTAGGTAGAGGAATTCAATGTTTCCATATATCAGTTTGTCGCCAATATTAAAGGGGATAGGGAAAAGGCGTCCGATATTATACTTAACAACGAGTTGCTTCTTATGCAGCAGTTGAATTATAACTTAACAGTTCATAATCCGTTTAGACCTGTAGAGGGATTGATGATAGACATTAAGGTATATCGTCAAAGTCATTCTACCAGCGCTAAATCACTTTGCGGATAAAATCAACTGACACATTTTTAGACAAGATATAGTTCTTTGGAGAATCCAGAACGGCTAAGGCCATACATAGATGAATTTTTGGAAAGGGTTTTCTTAACGGACAGTGTTTTGCTTTACGCTCCCAGCCAAGTTGCGCTAGCTGCAACATTGCACGCTGCATCCAGAGCTTCTGCTAATCTGGATAATTATGTGACCGATATATTGTTCTCAAAGGAACATTTGGGGTGTATAATCGAAGCAGTAAGAAGTAAATATACCATCTTTCTGCATATTGTACTTAAAAATATTTCTGGTAGTGCGCCGTTACTAGAATGAAAACTATGTATTATAGAAATAAGATCTATGGCTAAATGCGTAGAACCTCCTTCGAGGGAAGTGGTAAGGGCTTTGGAAAAGAAATTGGAAAAATGTAGAAATCAGGAAAATAATCCTGACAGTGATATGTAAGTACACTGGGTAGCTGTAACTAGCATTAAGTGTTGATGGTGTGGGTGAGGTGGCGTTTAATTTTACTGGATTATGTACATTATGGGATTACAGCTATAAACAAAGAATGCAAGAAATGTTGGACGAAGAAGATTTGCAAGACAATGAAAAGTATGCCAAAATTATACAGGACCAAGCAGCCAATGATGAAAAGATATTAGGAGTCAGCAAAGTTCTGTCTCCATCTGCACTTTAATAAATATTTCATGTTTCATAAAAAAAACTGTGTAATAAATTATCACTATACCCTGATTTTGTGCCATTCTACAGGTAATAAATAATTTATTGGATTGTTTTTTTATGTTAGTATGTAAGAAAGGATTAAAATATTATTTTTGAGTAATCTTCGTATTATTCGGAGACGAAAATATATTTGTTCAGTTTCTCCATTAAAAGCAGGGGATTCTTGTTGAAAAAACTATACACCATGTATACTGTTTCTCGTCGTAATAAATGCAAATGAAAATATTCGCACTGCTTCTGTCGCAAGATTTAGGGCGATTTTTCTTCACGTAATATCGAACTTGATATTTAAATCGAATTCAATTTTGAATGGTTGGAAACACTGTCACATATAAATTACGATACAAAGTACTACAGTTAAAGCTTTAAAAAATATACTATATCACACGTGATCCCAATTTTTCGTGATTCAATCATGTACCATCATTGATATTGGCCACGTAGACTCTTAGGTTTTACTTAATTCGAACACTACCCTTCCCTGTATACTTAAGAGTCCTGGTGCCTGAAGTCCAATCGCTGACTCAAATGATATGTCGGGTTGTTCGCGGGTATATTTTGAAAGATCGATGTCTGTTGGCCCATCGACAAGTTACTTGGTAATGGCTGGACCATGGGCAAGGCAGGGGGTATAGGGACTGTCGTTAAATGCTGTGGAAAGATCGGCGTTCCTGGTTGTGGTTGTCCCGGATAGTTAAAGAACCTGCACAACAATCTTGCTCATAAATTAAAGGAAACATTCGTGAGCATAAAACAAAACGAGGTACTTACCATAAACGATCTCCCACAAAAATGGGCCGGGGTGCGGGAATCCCCAAACTGGAGTAATACTGTTGTGCTAGTAACTCCACATCGTTAGTGTACTTCCTTTTCCATTTAGTGCGCCTGTTTTGAAACCAAATTTTAATCTGCAAATTAAAAAACAAAGGATTTTAATCAGAAATGCAGTAGTAACGGTGGATGCCATTTGGCATGGTATTATTGAGAATGTGAAGGATTTTGACAAAAAGAATGACTGATTAGATCCGATATGTCGTAGTACTTATAGGTATAAAATTTTAAGGCACCCCTAACACCAAATCCAAAAATATATGCCCCGGGTGAGGATCGAACTCACGACCTTAAGATTATGAGACTTACGCGCTGCCTTCTGCGCTACCGAGGCGTTCGAAAAGTTTTCAAACGATGCTTCTCAATCGCGAGGGCTGCAAATTGTTGATTTCGAAGATTATATACCAAAAACTATAACAAATATTGTATGTTTTACCACCTTTTGCGTTGGACAATTTCCAAAACTCCGTTCAGCTCTCGACAGTATTGAAAGAGAACTTAGTATAAAGAATGAAAATCGAATGTATATCGTTTTGAACTACTGCATTTCACAAAAAACAACGATACATTCAAGAATGCCCCTCGGCAACGCAGTCCCCTCAAGCCTCCCTTGTTTAGGCCCTGTCACAATCCCCGGAAGAATCTGGTTTATGACACCCCCAAGTGCCGATTGCTCTTTCTCTTTTCCAAGACCGTCCTCGACGACAACTAACAAGTAAGTGACCACTTGAAAACACAGGCGAAAGACAGGCGAAATTCCTTGCAGTATGGTAGATCACAAAGGAACACGAATTCAACCGTTTCGTATGGATGTGGATCAAACACGTCGCTTAAGCCTTAAACCGTCACAGAGAAAAGAAAGCGAACACGTGATGGGACTTGGGGAAAAAAATGATGTCAGAATTTTCTGGGGGGAAGGCGCGCGAACCGGATTCAGAGCATTGGAGCGGTAATATATCCTAATTAAAAAATCGACGCCTCTTCGGTCCGTCGCCTCGAAGCATCCGCTGTCCGGGACGTGTTCTGTTCTTATGGCACGCTGGAACGTAAGGAGGAATATGGAGGAAAGGCCAAGAGAAGAAGGGGACCAGCCCGGAGTTGGCTCGTTAACTGCGAGAAATATTGTGACATTTATGTCTGCGGCACGACACGTCTCCTTCTTCCCTCTGATCCGTCGTCTGATCGTCTTCCCTTTTGCCATGATCGTGGGGATAATTATCTGCCTCGTTCGCGGTTGCCGCGCGATATTTCTACCGTTCTGGCAATTACTGCGGCCCGCAACATTGCGAACGGGGGCGATTGCAACCAAACAGAACGCGAAATATCTGGGGCGTTACCGTAAATTAATTAGTTTAAAGCGTGGCAGCCCTCGAGCCAAGGCTCCCGGTACAAAGTAAACGGGAGAGAATTATGTAATCGGCTTAATCTACTTTACAACTTTGCGCAGTTAACACGAAGATCACTTAAATCTTCCCAGTTGAAATCTCGTGGCACAAGTGCCGGAGTAATATTAGAAACCGACGAAAGCGTATAAAAACTGCGCGCAGAGGCATGCAACACGGGTGTGTAGATGGTAGCGACAAAAAAGTATTGAATTTCCAAGTAGAGCACAATATGTACGCCTGATGATTAATTAAAGATTTCCACGAAAGGAAGAAGGCAGTGGTTTTGCTCTCTTGTCGCACTGTGTCCGCGAGAACGAAAGGGCGTATAAGTGCTAATTGGTTGTAAAGGGCCATCTTCCCCTATGGCGCCACATCGTGGCGCCTACACATATGGTGGCCCTAGGAGCCATAATTCAGAGGCCAGTTGATTTTGAGGAACTCGGGGACTTAGGCTACAAGGATCTTAAACTATTTCAGGTGGCGATGCCTGCGGAAGTCGTAGACGTTATCGCAATTTATCGTGCACGTTGCATCTTGTTCGAAGTGACTTCCGCGGGACATGTTTCCTCTTAATCTTACAGAGGAATCTCAGACTAGATCTTCTCATTATTATGAAATCTAATGAGGTAAATTTTCCGTCGGGAGTAACAGTACCTTTACCCGTCAGATGATCAGTTCAGGATGAATAATGATGTGAATTACGTAATCTGTACCTGCGTCTCGGTCAGCTTCAGACTCTTGCTGAGCTGCAATCTCTTCGCCACGCTCAGGTATTTGTTCCTCTCGAATTCCGCCTCCAACGACTTAATTTGCGCGGCTGTGAACGCCGTCCGTGGTCTCTTCTTTCTTTCGTCATCGCTAATAGTGCTGCCATTTTTTTCTTGAACGTCTCTATCCGCACCTGTCGTGGAATTAGCGCCGCTGCTGCTCGTACACGCTTCTGTAACACAGCCGCAGAAAAGATAACTCTCGTGCGCCTATCGGGCCATCAGTCAAGAATGATAATTAAACAACGTTTCCTTATCGTGTAATTATCGAATAATTGCGTGACGCGGGGGCCGTGTTGCTGCGGCGCTATTAAATGGAATGAAAACGCGTCGTAATTAAATGAGCTCTAATAACACGCGTGTCACGAGAGATTAAACCGGAGCCAAGGCAAATTATAAACCGTAACATTGTATTCGGTGTTTGATCGGGAATGAGCGGAGCTAGATTGAAACACAACCGACACGGCGACAAAGGCCTATCATTAATTGCCAGCGTGTTTTCTACATACACCGTGCGACGGGTCTGTTTTCGTTCTAATTGCTTTTAAATGAGATCGACCGTGAGCAATGCAATCAGCAACCCGTTCCGACCAAGGGTGTCGAGGCCCAATTACCCCCGGAAAATCCTCTTCCTCATCAATCTCGGCGACTTTTTGCCCGTCGAAGTTGTTTATATTTATATTTATCCCCGGCTTACAAGCCGGCCCTACAAGACGTCGCGCCTCGACCATGAGGAATGTCTTCGGGGTCTCTTTTAGTCTACTGGCAACAGGACCGCGCTCTAAGCAGCGGGGATCATCTTCTAATTATCTGCCCATTCGTCATCCGACGAAAAACCGTGGCACCACGACGCTCCGCTACTGAGTCTTCTGCTACTCTCCTTTGAAAGAAAAAAACGATACTCCGACGCAGCGATACCATCCGTGTCATAAGGCGAGCATTCTGTGCACCCATTTTATTACCTTCAGGAGCCCAATTTAGAGCGGAAAATGAAAATATCTGTAAACTTGTCTCTACAAAATTGGATGGTTGAGTCGAGCAATTCGAATCAAACCTGAAGATCAGTTGGTTATTTTAGCATCAATAAATCGATGCTCGAAGCTTCCTTGTCCGCCAGGAGAATGAATCGCGTCAGGGCGACCCTTGCAGTTGCGGGGGCAATAAATATCCTGAAAAAAGTATTCGCGACGTGGTAGCCCATGCCGCAGAGTGTCGTTTACCGGCTACTAATTGTCAGATGGCGACGTAATTGTCGCGTTTCTCGCGCGTTTTTCGAGACTTCTCTTCAGCCCGTACTACCGAGTCGTCGGCTAAAACCGTACCGCCTCTAATTCACTCGACGTGAACCTCGAGTCGTGCGACGTGCACGCCTGTGCACGTGTAAATTCAGGAAAGATTCCAACTCCGAAGCCTAAATATCCGATGTGTAGATAATAATATCAGATTATTCTACAAGTTGCACGTGCTCACGTTCCAATGTAATGCATTCCTCAACGTAGAACACAATCCACAATGTCACCTCTCTTGCCTTCATTCATCTTTCAACTAACATCGCAATAAAATCGTACGCCCCCTGTTCTCCCCGATGGAAATAGCGGTATTCTAATGGACGAATTCCTTTTTTCTATAAAAGTCGTAGCCAGGATCTCCGCCGCATCGGGGCGACATTCTTTGCCGGAAACGTTTCTCGCGAACGGAAGAGGAAAATATTTTCGGAGGGTGCTGTTCTCTGGCGCGGCTCATTTGTCGTCGGGTTTCTGACTCGGTTGCATTGACGAACGAGCTCCGCGAAGAAGGAAGAAAGGGTTAGGCGTGTGGAAGGCAACCGCGGTGCAAAAAGGGAACTTAAAACGCGAGGAGGAGCGCGGCGCGGAAAGTCGACGGGATGGAGCACCGCGAGCGTAGCCGAAATAGAACACCACGCCCTCTAGTTTACCTAATTGCCGCAAGCCGCGGTGAACTTGTCTCCTAATTATTCGGTGATGAATGGCGCGAGCACGAGTAGAAATGCGCGATAAAGCGTGGCTAATTTTCATTCGTTCGGCGTTGCACGATTTCACGCTCGCGGCCAACCAGCGGGATAATTAATTCGTGCACGAGCCGCGTCGATTGGTCAAGCGGTGCGCCGGGATAGACAGATGGCTAGGCCTTTTGTTATGATCTAGGATAGCCCTCCCAAGCTCATTGAATCAGTTCCTGGGCTGGTTTCTTCTTTATTACCTTTAATCAATTTTCTCGCTACACTCGAATATTAATACTGGTATAATATTCGAATTGTCATAACACTGACTATAAGATTTATGCTCGTTTAATGGAGAACAGTTGGCAGGGATGTCTGCACATGCGACACCACGCGCATTGACATGGATACTTATTTAGATCGGAAATTAGAGGGTTCCGTAGAATCAGTGGTTACGGAGAACGAGCTAGAATTTAGAGACTTCAACGAACCTCGTCGTATTTTAATGTCGAGGAATAAAAAGATTGAACAGATCTGCATCTTGAAATAAACTGTTGTGGGATTCTTGCGATCAAGGGATGAGACACTGTTCAACAGAATCGATAGTGAAAGGAGCGATTTTGATTAGTGCACATCAAAAAAATCAGTGCACATTTTATGTACATGTAAGTAGGTAGCTACTGTGTATGTATGCCGGTGTTGTTTGAATTTTTTTCACGCGGGGTAGGGGTGAAAGTTGATATGCGTATTAAAGACGATCGCGCGCGAAACAAACGGCTCATTAGAGATCAGAAAGGTGAACTCGTTTAAAAGGAGAGCAGCTTTTGGACGACTTTACTCGTCTCTCGCAAAAGATTTACGCGTCGCGTTGACGGCTTTGTAGTTGGACCCGACGTCCCACATATCTCAGTCCGAGCGCACCGCGCAAACGAGAATTGTCCTTTCCTTAGATCTCGAATTTATCGCGGCGACCATTATGCTGTGTAAATCACGCGACTCGAGGGTCTATGGTGGAAATTAGTCGTCGGGAAAATTAAACTCTCGTCGATGGAACGGAAATGAATTGCGTCAAGGCGTCGATAGTTGCCCGTTCATCGCGAAACCGTTCTGTCACCATGGCATACAATGCTTCTCAGTCAGACATTCTGTATTGGATTATTAGCACTTTGCAAAAAGCAACACAGAATACAAATTACTCTCAAAATGCATTTCAAGTGGAATTAGGATTCGAAGACTAAAATCAGGCGTCGCGACGCGTCAGTTGCCGCAGGATGGTTTGTAGTCATCGATGTCCTTTTTCATTCTGTACCGCTCGGTACCGCGCGGAGGGACACTTTGCTGCATTTCCATGGCAGAATTAGCAGGAGACAGATAAATAGTGGACGAGAAGCAGGAACATTGAGTGGGCGTGGACCCTGCAGGAAGTAATGGATCAAACTCACGTGCAACGGTCCTCCGCGCAAACTTACGAATTCGTTACCGTGCGAGGGAAACGTGTGGATTCTGTAACAATTACTCCCTTTCATGCCGGTAACAATATCCGAATTAAGTGGAAACAATTAGCCTTTATTACATACTGTGCAATAACCGCGAGGTTGAAAGATACAATGTTGCCTTGAGCTCTATGTCGACCCTGGAATACTACTGCCACCGTTCTTTGAACACAGACGCACATCGCTTCCGATTTTGTGAAATGCCTTATCAAGTACGCTTGCAGAATTTAGTTAGTGACACATTTCGAAATATCATTCGTATTTATTATCAGATTAGCGAGCTAAAAGAATGCTTATTCTTAAACGGTTCGAGTAATATTTTGGTGGAGACACTTTCATTAATGACTCAAAGAAGTGCAAATATATGACAGATACCGCACACTGTCTTGATAGTAATCTTTCATCTGGAATAATTGTACATTCGTTGCTGTTGAGAAAAACGTCTCTGATGTCTTTGTTCTCGAATTTTCGGTCGATGTACCCTTATTAGCCGAGTATTTTACAAGACAAACACAAGTGTGACACACTTGTATAATTTCACTTATATCACATAATCTTGCAAAATATTGCCCGCTGTTAAATTTAATAACACGACAAACAGCATTCTGTTTCTTTTACTCTGAGGTTTACAGACTTTCTTCGCGAGAAGTTACTTTATGAACTGGTTATTCGAGGCTTGTTATTTTTATCGATGTTCTCACGATTTTCTTACAGATATCATAAGTTCAATTCAGCCTACCGTAGCACATTTCCGGTTCAGGTGAGGTGGAACACACCATATCAGAATCGTCGAACTCGACTTCTTCTGCCATGGACACAGAGGAATCTGGCGCTACCAGCTTCCGTCCCTCCGAATCACTTGCTATTTGAAACGAAATACATAGCTTTTAAATTACTTCGTTCGCCAATGAAATCCCATTATGTTTAACGCGCGTACTTACATTCATGGCCGTGTAAATACACTTCAGCGTGAATGGGTATGCGCCTCTCATCTTCAGCGGTCTTCTTGCTTGGCGCTAAAAGGCTTTCGATGCTGAACGAGCATACTTTCGGACTTTCCACCAATTCGGTTGTTTCGTTGGTCGATTCCGAGGTTTTCGCGCGTTCTTCCGACATCCTGGATTAACTCCGTTTTTAAATGCCTGCCGCTATCATCTAGATCTTATCACCATTCAATATTCTGATCGTACAACGAATCGAACGATTGGATATCTTCCCCAACACTTTAAAGATGCGTATCTGTGCTCTTAGAAAACGCAATTATTGAAATGATCTTGCCAATTTGTCCATACTACTTTCTCCTTCAAAATACACTCCTGCAAGACTCGAACCTTTACAATTCACTGCACGCTTTTCACCCCGCTTATCACTGTAGCATCACAAACACTATCTGCCTGGATCGTGAAACCCGAGTTCCCTTTATGGGGAATCGGCGAAACGTTGACTGTTGTTTAAAAGATGCAATCTTCTCGCGGCTCGCGAAGACGGAGATACGAAATCGATCCGGGAGTTTGATAGACACCCTGCGATCCGTTCGCGGGATTAGAGTTGAAACCAGCGACTGTTTGTCGGGGTTGCTCGCGATGTCCAACAATATTTTTTTTGGCACCCAAGTCAAATTCTTCGTTCTACGAGGCGGTGTCGAAAAGCCACGTGCTCACGACGTCATCTTATGTTCATCCAATCCCAAGTTACATTGGGCGGTTCTTGGCAAGCACGTGCGTTTCTGGAAGGAGCCCCTAATGATCTCGTACAGCGCGACGGTAGCAGTCACTAAACGGTGGTAATGAGGTATCCATAAATTTCTGTCACCGCCATGAAACGCTATTTAATAATTGTCTTGACAGCGGCCGGCCGCGATTCGAAATCAATTTACAATCTGTGGCGCACGAAACGTATAAAATTCTACGGTAGCTTCCAATCCTGACTGCTCCAATCTCCACTTAGCAATTACAATGGGTCGAATATTTTTTCGATGCATTTATAATGGAATGATAGTCTACCTAAAATAACTGCTGGAATATATCATTTATAGGGAATACGCCCGGAATGTGTGATTTATTAATAAATGTATTGTTTGCAACAATTTGCATATATGCACCACACTCGTTGAACAAGATGAAAAACTGAATGGCCGGGATGTATTATTAGATCCTAGCCAACAGTCTGCATCGTTTGGATTCCTATGGATTCGTATAAAAGCGTACAATGGGACAAGTCTGTCAGGTATATTACCGAGGGGGCGCGCAGGCGGTCGTAAGTTTAATGAGATTATTAGATGCACAATCGCGCGTATTAACGCGACGATGATAGGGATGATAGAGTGATACAAGAACTGTTGACAGATGTGGAACTTGGCTGCGATTATGCGAACCAACAACATACATTGTGGAAATTTGTTCTAAAGCTCTCGCAGCCACGTCGCGATTCTTCCGTGTAAATCAGAGCTAGAAATATTAGTGGCGGCGATTCCTCGGCTGACCAAACTTAATTAAAACTTATTTATGCGCGTCACGCTAAGTTTATGCCCAATTCTATTTTTCCATTCAGACATAAGGTTAGTTTAATTAAAAGGGGAGTAAAATGAAGCTCGCTTCTACGTTTTCAAATATAGTGGACTATATACAGTTCAAGCACAGCAGGCCAGTTGTAGAAAGGACCAGTAGGTGTGTCTGTGAGATCACGTTACTCGCACGACACTCCTCTAGCAGGTTCTGCAATATATTGCCAGAAAACTGAAACCCTCGGGGGAACAAGTCGGCCAAAATGTTTGTCAATTTCACGCTTAATTGGTGCCACGATCGACAGCTCTGTGGCTAGGAAGGGTGTAAATTATCGGTTCCTCTGAACGTGTCGACCACAGAACAAGGCGATTGAGACACTTCCTTGACGTTTTTCCTCGCCTTGAACATATTTTTGGCGTCATGTTTCGTCAGACGAAAAATTTCACGTCGGGTTTCCGTGTTCTCGCCGTTGTAATAAACCGTCGGTGTATCATTTTACTCTATGGTTGGCATCGTTAACTAGACGCCACGTAAAGAGTACCATGAGTATCTCCACACTTCTTCAGCAGGGTAGAATGAAACGTGAATCAGAATTTGTGTAAATTTTTTGTTTATCTTTATTTATATGTTAACAGAATATAGGCGGGTTCTGTTCAGCGGGTTCAGCTTTTTATCATAAAATAAAACATACTATATTTCCTACACTCAATGCAACTCTTGTTATCATCCGAAAATATACAATAATAGCTTTGATTAGGATAATATAATAAAACAATTTTCTGTAAAAGGATCTATAAACATAAATTAACTTAGAAAGTTCGATAAACCTGACACTCGTGCTACAGATATCGAGGTGTATATGTATATTGGAAATTTATTTTCGCTACATAGGCTTATCGCTACGCAGTGAGATGACTGCGTTTGGTCCGTATATCACTGGTAACTTATTACAATCAATTATCAATTTAACAGTTGATAATATGAAATTATAAGAAGTGAAATTATAAGGTATACTTCTTCCTTAAAGAAACCGTCCTGTTGTTTTACTGAAATTTACTGTCGCGATTACATCGCAACATGCGACACCCGATTTCGGTGTATTAGAACAGGATGATGTAGAACTTTAACAAAATATATCTCGAAATAAAGTGCTGTATCTGTTGCATGTGTATAATCCCGTTTAATAAAATAACTGTGTTAATTGGAACGTAATTGATCTATGACGAACTACATTTGTTGCGTTGAATTACCGTTCCAAGTATTATTTTCATCATTATCTTCCCCGCCTGAGTGCAGTCTACGTATATTACCGTCCGCTTTGATAGTGGTTGTCCCCCCTGGATTACCCAAGTATCTTCTGACCAGACTGAATATCACAAATAACGTTTTAATCAACATTGTATTTCCAGTTTATTCATACAAAATATTCGCGTAAGTGTCGAACCTACCCTGACGAATTACCAACATTTTGAAGATTCGGTATAAACGTTCCATCGGGCGTAGTTGGCGTGTCCCTGTTTTCATCAGGGTTGCTTTGCTGTCTCTGAGTGTTTGGGCGTGGACCTCCCGAGAAATAACCTACCACGTAATTGTAAACACCGAGGATAGGCGAGAACAGAGACCAAACGAACCATGACAAGAAACCAGCATTTTGTGTCGTAGTTACAGCTGTTGGAGCATTAGACTGAAATCATAAATCAGGGGAATAAATATTTTGCTAATAGAAAGAGTAAATGTGTATCTTTTTAAGGTATCACTTACATTTTTCAGTGGCAGAATTAAAATAACAGCAGTAGGAACTAGCTGCAATTCCAAAAGGGTTTTATCATCCTCCTCATGCGTCAAGTCCTTTCTAGGGAATGAAGTAGATATTGTAAACTGGCGGAAAGGTAACTCAATGTTTTGAGCAATGTAAATACGTAATTCATGTAAGGTGCTTGTCGGTTCAAACTGTCCCAAATGGGGATTTCCTGATGGCAGTCTAAACTGAATTCGAGTTACAGTGGTGGCACTAGTCATGATCACAGATGGTTTGAGCACGGATGGATCCTGTTGTTGCTGCTTTTGTTGCTAGACTCAGAAAAAATGTATGCTCTTGATATGTGAAAAGTCCAACCCAATCGATCATTTTTTATTAAAAATAATCCATACAAACCTGCAGAGCTAGTTCTTTTTGTTTCCTCTCCAACTTATCCTGAGCAATTTGCTGCCTAACCTTTTCTCTAGCTGCTGCATCAGCAGCTTTTTCTCTCAGTCTCTCCTCGTGAGCCTGTTTTATTTCTAAATCCTGCTGCTTCTGTTTGCTCTTTTGCACGTCACGACCAACTTTACGCCGTTCCAATTCCCTCTCCCTCTCCTTGCGTTCTTCTTCCTCTACGCGTTGCTTTCGTTGTAATTCTATCAACTGTTGTGCTCTTTTTATTTTCTCCTGAAGTTATACAATGGTTAAATAGTTTCACTGTAATGTTATTTGATTAAAAAGAATGTACATATATACTGTATACATACTTCTTGTGTCAATTCTTTGGTAGGCGCATCCTTTGTCTCATTGCTTGGTTTTAGTGCTTCGGTACTTTTTAAACTGGTAGAAGGTTCTACCTTTGTATCATCTGCAATTGAATCCTTACTTTCATCTTCTACCAGTGTCTGTGTTAATGACACTTCTGTATTTGACGTTGATGTGCTACCACTTTCAAGTTCTACACTAGCATTTGTATTGGGATTATTGTCGGTACTGCAAGCAGCGATATCCTTTTTCTCTGCGTCTATCAAATTGGTAGAAGAATTTTTATTTGTTCTAGCCTTTGTTAGAACTAGATCAAGTTTAGTTAGTAAATCAGCTGCTGTTGTACTGCCAGCAACAATCTCCAACGGTACGCCATTTTCACCAATGAAGAATAGAGATGGCACAGGCACCAATTGATCTTACCAAACACATTTAGGAAGATACCAAATTTTAGTAAATAATTACTAATACGTGACAGAAAAGGATACAAATCTGCGCAAAGAACCTATAGGTTTCAGATCCACTTTCCAACCGAATTGCTACAAAATCTTCTTGTTCCAAGCGACAAGAAACTTCTGTTGAATTAATTGCTTCAGCAACTTGTACTGAGGTGTCATCCTTTCCTACAAGGAGATCGTAATTCCATGTGACCAGTGCCATTAATGAAACGCACAAAGCGCAATTGTCAAGAACAGGTGTAAAGGACAAGTGGAGTTGGGTAAATGTTCTTCTGATCACAGATGTAATTAGTGTTTATGGGAAAAAAAAGGAAATAGCAGATTGAACAATAGCTTAACCTGAGAGTACAAATATACCTTCAACAAAAACAACAAAAATTGCTTTTTTAGATTTTGATGCTGCCACTGCTTCATTGATGCTACCCTCAAACCACTTCATTTTTTTACGAAATTAGAAATACTCCGTGTTTTATTGTACTATCAATTGATAATGACGTAACGAAAAAGTAGTTAAATCACTAGAAATTTTCTGTAGGACTTGACGTTTCAAAATCGGTGTGAGGTTTGGGTAGGTGATTTATGGACTATATCAATGAATCACTGCGACGAGCGCACTAACTGTACTCAGTTTACTTTCACTTAGGTTAACCGGCTAAATAATAAGTCGAATATCTAGAGTATCGTCTATATTCCTCTTCAAATTTATAATTTTGATCAAAATGAAATACAAATCAGTGTTATATGTTTAAATCCTAATTTCTTCTTCGCCAATGGAAGATAAGTTCCCCTGTTAAATCAATAAAGTTCTCGCTGGTTATAAGTCTGCCTTGAAGTTCCAAGGTTAAACAGGGACCAGCGGATCTGGACCATTTCAGTATGGTCAGTGTGTAGATAAAGATGGTTAGGTAGGGATTGTGTAAGACCTAAAGCTTAAGCGTGAACCATTTATTGACCTTTTCTAAAAGAACGTGACCATACACAATGGCGCATTTAGCAAGGAAAGGTAAGTCTTGCTTTTGCTATTCTTCACCTATTACCGTCAACAACACGTTCCTTCGAGAACCTGAAAACGAAAGCGGTACGCGAGGTTGTTCCGTTGGCCACACTGTTTGTATCGGCCATGTTTCTCGCATTCCGTTGGACTGTCACAGGGAATAATGGAATAGAATGTGGTAATGGCGAGTGCGTCTGTTCCGCATATTTGATGTTGTGATAAAGTTGGGCGTACGCGTCCGCCTTATCAGTCGGGACAAAGTTTTTTGTTTCAAGTATGTTCACTTGATTTCGGCATATACGCTTAGTTTTTGAACGAATGTAACGAACAGTAACAGAATCAAAGTGTCCAGGGCGCTATGTCGGTGATTCATTATCGGAATATGGGAGTACCCGACAGATAATAGGAGATAATCGTATTGTACGAGAAAAAGTTACGACTTAGGTACATTTAATAATTGGTGCATTTAAACCACCATACCCGCTCGCTAATACGTCAGAAGCAATATTGAGCGTGTTGGGACGCCGTAAATAATCCACACGCGCTTGTAAACGTGTAATACCATAATATGAAATCGGAGCGAGCATGAAGGTGACTGTGTGCTTCGATAACGTTAGAGTGGTGGTTCCTTGTGGGAATGGAACCCTACTAGTCAAAGACTTAATGCACGAGGCTATTCTGAGGTATAAAAAGGCAACTGGGAAAAACGAGAGCACACTAACCATAAACAGCTTGTCCTCTTTGACTGGAGGTGGCCTGTTAGATCCTGATGATAGGTTATGTGATGTAGCTGATGACAGAGAGCAGATAGTGGCTCATTTTGTGAGCACAGATACTAACCATGTTGGGGGTGATGGGGCCAGTTCCGTTGGGACAAATAGCCCAGATTTTTTCCACTCGGATGGCAAGGAGCAACCTTATACAATAGACACACATTCCTCCATATCTACTAGTAGTATTAAAAGAGAAAGTACTAAAAGATTGTCAATGCACGCATTGTCAACCAGAGAACCATGTTTAACAACATATTCTGCTCAATCCCTTCCCAGAGATTCACGCCGCAGGGAACCTCTGGGACAAGATGCCAAAGCGTCATTTGAATATGCAAATGCCAATATCGAACCTGGGGATCAAGGAGAGATTCGCGAAATTGTGATAAAAAATGAAGCGGGACCATTGGGGCTTCATGTGGTGCCATGTTATGATTTATTGGGCAACGATCAGGGCCTCAGAGTCGAAGGCATCGAGCCCAATGGCAGAATTGCCAGAGATGGGCAAATTGATTTGCACGATAAGATCATAAAAATAAATGGCCACAATCTATTGCACATACCATTCTCCAAAGTGCAAGAAATATTTAGGACCTGCATGTCTGAATCGTGCCTCCAGATTTCAGTAGTGAAGCATAAAAAACTACGCGAAAAATCATTGCATAAGAATCATGGCAATACCAGTGGGGGATCCGAAAAGGCAGAAACGGATGACAATGTTAAAAGACTTCAGTGTAGCAACTACAACTTGTTGCAGACGGCCAACACTCGTAAAATCGGGCGTATGATAGAGATAGAATTAACAAAAGGCAGCAATGGCCTTGGATTCAGTGTCACTACACGTGATAACCCTGCTGGAGGCCATTGCCCTATATATATTAAGAACATATTACCAAAAGGTGCTGCAGTCGAGGATGGCAGATTGAGGCCTGGCGACAGGTTGCTCGAAGTAAATAATAAAGAGATGACGGGCAAAAGTCAAGCAGAAGTGGTCTCACTTCTCAGAAGTATTCCTCCTGGTGGGAAGGTGAGAATGGTGGTATCCCGTCAAGAAGAGATTTCTTCCAGTATTCCCGATTCCCATTCCCACGTTGCACCCGTAAACCCAGCCCCCGAAACCACGGACAATTCGAAATATTGGAGCACACAGAATACATCGCCAATAAAGAAAAATACCGAAGTTCAAGATAAAGTTAGTAGCCGTAGTTACGATAAATGTACATTCAAGTCAGTAAAATCGTCCGAAGACATTGTCCTATCACCGCGTAAGAATCGCATGATTCTAACTTTAGACATACCGGTGCACGATTCAGAGAAAGCTGGCTTGGGCGTCAGCGTGAAAGGGAAGACCACTAACACAGATGAAAATACTAACATGGATTTGGGGATCTTTATAAAAAGTGTCCTTCATGGGGGTGCAGCCTCTAGGGACGGGCGATTAAGGACCAATGATCAATTGCTCAATGTTAATGGAGTGTCCTTATTGGGTCTGTCCAATTCTGATGCAATGGAAACACTCAGAAGGGCAATGCTCAATACAAATAGTTCTGTAACAGGAGTAATTACTCTGACAATAGCCCGCAGGATATCCTCTTACGACGGAAATGAAAAGAATCTTCCCGACAATTTGTCTTCTCACATTAAACTCGAGTCTGCCAACAGTATATACATATCCGATTCTACGAAGGCCAACGAGGGCAGGGTAAAGGAAAAGAATAACTTAAATTCACAGTCAGACATCTTGGACAATGGAGGTCTGCTGTCTTGTGTAACTGCATCCCCGTGGAACCCAGTAATCGACAGACTAACGGAGCAATACAATAAAAACAGTTTGAGGAATGAGAGTTACTGCATCGCCACCAATAAGACGTGGATAGAGCCTGTCAGTAACGTAAAAAAGATTACGATAGGTCAGCGGGACGATCGCGTGGAATCAGTATTGTTAGAAGACTCTAACGAACCACCGTGCAATGAAGCTAAAAGGAGCACAGACGATAAAGACAGTCAGTATTCTGGGGATCCGACGTACGACAGCCAATTGTCCCTGGAGGAATTTAACTCTTCTTCCAATAAATTTTCCCGCGACGCTTTGGGCAGGCAGAGTATGTCAGAGAAGCGGCACGCTGCCTTGGACGCAAAGAACACAGACACGTACAAGAGAAACAAGAAACTACGGGAGGGACGAGAGAGTAAAAATCAAGGAGAAGCGAATCAAAAGCCCGCGAATCAATCGACAGATTCGGAGGACCAGGCCAGGCGGGGTGGCAAACACGAGAGTTTCGAAAAGAACAAAAGTAAAAGTACTACGGATGGGAACACGGCGAGCGATAGTAATGTAAAGCGATACGAGAAGCCTGTGGACCCTGCTCAATCGGAATACGTGTATACTATACCCGGTTGCAATAATAAATTCACTTCGCCGCGTAAACATTGGCTCGTGGACGATGTACACGGCGAGATAACGAGTAGCAATAATTTTAAAGACGACCGCGAGGGTTTTCCAAACAGCCGGGGAGACGTGAAACAGGCTTCGCTAAATTCAGCTTTAGATGATCGATACAAACGTTCGCGAAAAAAAGGTGGCATCCGCTCGATGCTTCGATTAGGGAAAAATAGGAAATCGCTCAATTTCGGTGATAGTATAGAAGCTCGGCACGAATCCAGCAATTATTGCAGCGGAACGATTAATTACATCGCATAATATCGAAAATGAAAAGAATCGTATTTATAAAGTAGATACGGAATTCACGATATACATAAACGTACTTGTGCATAATGCCTAGAAACGCCTATTATACACACGAATACACAATTTTAACACCCATCGCACGGTCCGCGAACATGTACTCGCGTACACATAGGTATATATTTACATGTATGATTTGTTCCAAAGTGCCTTATATCGTTGCAAAAAAGTATAATTAATTCTGTATATACTTATATAATTTTGTACTCGACTTCAATTCGTACCGATCATGTATCTATTTTTAAAATAAATGAAACGTGCACGCAATTGATCCAATGTGTATGTTGAATCACCAGCAGCTCCCAAATGGGAACTATTCCGTTGTTACCAATACGTTTAGCTTCCCGAAAAAATGTTCCTAAGGATTTTGCTGAGTTCGACTGATGGCCGTACATTCTGATTTATACAGAAATTGCATAGTAACATCCGATACAAACAGTGTGCAATGGAGCCGGAAACTATCACGGTAGGTTCATTAATGGAGCGGGTGATGGGTAACTTGCTCTCTTTAGATCCAGTGCATACGTTTCTTCTGTTTCAGCATTTCAGTTAACACCGACCGAGTTACTGTACCAGCAAAAGCGTTACAGAGGCAAAATAAATATTAAAAAACCGAAAATCTTTTATACGAAAGCGGTAGTAAATGCACTTCTAACGCCATTCTACATCGATCCCAACAAGGACAAAACTTTGGATCAACTATGCACAAACGCACTTTTTGTTGAAAACAAAAATGAACTTGGGCCTTACGATACGATTCTAATGAAGGAACTGTGTAATTGGTTGGACAATTCGAAAATGGCTGCTTTTATACACGTAAACAGCATAACCGAAGAAGATAAATTCGAAGTTAGAGTGCCTCTAAAAAGAGCTAATATGTATTATAAGTATTATTCGCCTCACATTGTCCGTGCAGCGTTGAAGAATTCACCATATCAAGCCCTTGACCCGTTAATTTGTAAATTCACTGCATTTATCTTCAGTCCTGATATAAATGTGATCGCTTTAGAGAAAATTCTCAAAAAATGCAAACAAATGTACACAATGGGTAAGTAGCCATTGAGAAATATTTCGCGATAAATATGCTAATGACTCATTCTTTCCGTTTAGGGGGAATATTGGAAGGACACGCTTTGGATTACGATAATTTCCTAAGATATGGAAAAATGGACATTACAACAGCACATTTGGGTTTGGTTCAAGCGTTACAGAGTGCTGGTGGCGTTAACTTGACTCGGCAGCTCACGCATCATCAAACTACGCTGGTGTCTCGTTTACAACAGATCGGTACAAATGAGAAGACGACTGACGAGGATGAAAAACCGGTGCCTGTATAATTGCGAAGCTACCTGTATCAATAATTTATTATACATTCATGTTTCACACGAAGCTTTACGTAAATAGTACAATTTATTTCCCCATGTCGTTTATTATGATAGAAAACAAGAATTACCGTGAGATATCGCAGTGTGCGCCTTTCTTTATTGCATTACTTTAAATTCCACGAAGGACGGTTCCGCGATAAGGTTAATCATTGAGCAAGCAGCGTTTAACGTATACGTGTAAACTTATGAGTTTTATCAGTTATCGAACTCGTCATTATAACGAACATCAAAGACGCTTGACGCTGTGACCAATGGCCGAGTATGTCAGTGACGATGTACACAAATTTCGTTGGTACACCCTTCTTCCATTGTGTACAATGACATTGTTGTCCGTCGTTGCAGTAATTGTACCTTTTGATGGTTCTTCTCAGTGACAGTAATTGCAACGAGGATGACACTTGACTCCATTTTCGCCGCATCTGCAACCTCCAGATGTGTCCCCCTTTCCCTGCGAGAGCGGGAAATAAAAACAATCAGTACAGAAGTAAAATAATAAACTTGTAAACGTTACCATTTTAATTCTACAAATACGTCAATCTATTGGTTACTCACTCCTGGGCCCCAACGCGGGCCCCTTGTTACCCAGCATATCTCGGTTTTGCACATTGAACAACGCAACCAGTCGCAACCCCATTTTTTCATGAGCACAACTGCACATGTCGGGCAAGCAAGTGCTTCGCCTCTGTCCACCATGTCTTCGAGCATCGCTGCTGTTCTTCTCGATTCCTGATCCGTTTCTTTCGATAATCTCAATTCCTGTTGGTACTGTTTACAGTTTTTGCCAGTGTGTACGACCTAAGACGTGGAAGTTAGGTACAGTTTGCATCAACCTGTAATACTGCAAAATTTCTATGTTTTCTTTTCTGACCTGGCAAGTGAGACAATTATTGGCACCACACACGGGGCAGAGGAAATTATTCACGTCATCGTCATAGATGCACCAACCAGGGCAATCTGGAGTTTTGCAGTGAAACGCGTTGTTCCCAGCATTGTTCTCCGCTTGAGCAATTGACTTCGCAAGATACTGTTGGTAGACCTCTGGCTCGACAAGCTGAATGCACACGCGAGGTGTCACACTATTTCGACAACTATGTAACAAGTTTTACTATTGAACTTACGGCTTTGATCTCACGTTCTTGCAGAGTCGATTCGCAAGTGTACTCTGAATCTCTGTAAGGGCATTTCACTTCAGCATCTTCGCAGTATCTAATTGTATTAGCAATACATGACCTGAAGAAAGTTGTCAAATGTAGCCGACTAAGTGGATGTAGCAATTTAAAATTTTGTTCAACTGTTCATACCTGCAAAACATGTGTAAACAATCCCTTAATATCACGCCTTCGCGTGGACCGTATGTAACGAAGCATACGGGACACTCAATTGGCTCTGAATTCGGTATAACATCACAATTCTCCAAAGAAATTAGCTCCTCATATCGTTCCATCTTGACCTCCTCTGGTGTACTACTTTCCTCTGTCTCCTGCTCACATCGTGCCGTGAATCAAAATGCATATCAAGAAAATTACTGATGCAACACTCGGTAAACGAAATAGGCGTATGTCGCCACCAGGGATAGCAGCAGAAGTGAATTGGGGAAAGGTAGTACGGGCAGATCGATTACAAAGAGACATCAACTTCAACCACACTGGTACCTGAGGTTCTTCGACTATTTCACGATCTTCTTGCACCGGCTGCAGTACCTCTGTAGATGAAGTGGTTTCATCATTTATCACATTTGCCAGCTCCTCTGCACTGCTAGGCTTGTCGATTTGTATCACATTTTCTGGTTTCAGTTCTGCAATCCGACAAAGGGCATTAAATACAAGATAACGCTTCTTTGGGAGTTGATTCGTTTCATTTACCTGGTGCCACGAGGTACAAAAATATCGGGGACCCATTCACCGCCTGCAACTCGTTGAGGGTCGCTCCGTCGCGATCGGCCAGGTTCTTACCTACTATCCATCGTTGCACGTTCGTCGGTATTTCAAATTCCACGTGTATCTTTGCCTTCAGCTCTGCCACTGTCATCCTACTCGGCAGCTGTTATTATATCTCGGCTTAGTAAAGCATCTAATATGATCATGGTGGATAGCAAGCGGGTGCCATGATTTGAGTGGGCACCGCTATTTACCTGAAGTGGTATGGGCCCCTGGTGAGCGAGCTTGTCCTCAATGTACATATTGACTTTAATCAACTGATCTTTGAGACGAGCCGATCTCTGTCGAATCACGGAACAGTGAATCTTTAGCCGAGCCAGCTCCTTCGCTAAACCAGCTGCTTGCTGATGATGGCCAGACGCAATTGCCGCTTCTAACTTTCTGAGTAATCGGTTAATGGCGAGCGTGTTCATGTTCTTCTCCGTCGCATTGTCCTCTGCAACAAACGAGACCAGTAACGTTAGCATAGTAACAGGGAAAAACGACTGACACCGCGCATAACAAATTTAGCCGCGTGATTCAGCCAGACAGCCATACAACTCATCACCGCCGTTTAATTGATATTCCGTGTTACCTTCTTCGCTAGCCTCGAGCACGTCCTCCTTCGCGTTTAATTTTCGTTCGACTACTGGTGACGGATTCGAGACGACATCGGTGTCGGTAACTTTTTTAACTTCGTTAGATCGCGCGGAGTTAATGCGTTGCTTCGGTGAAGGAGGGACATGAGCGTTTGCGTAAAGGGATTGCTCCATCACATTGGCATAAGTGTTCTCGGCGCAAGCAGTTCTGGTTGTTTTCGTGGCTTCGATCTCGGCGAAATCGCGTGGCCGTATCAACTGGAAGGTATTTTTCACTAGCCCCGAACCAGCCAGCTTTCTCCCAGATGTTTTGTAGACCACGTTTTCCTGTTTCCATCCTGACGTGGACGGCTGATCGACGGGCCTAGAAGGTTGACTCAATCTCCGTATGTTCCCGCTAGTCTGCACCGAGCACGACACCTTCTGCTTGTCCACATCGTAATCGCTTTGCAGCGCAATATTCTCCACTTTCGTTACGGCGGATACGAAGTACGTTGTTTTGTTCGGTGCGACGGGCACCTCTCTCTCCTTAGCGTCTTTCTTCCCTGCGTCGGTGTTACGTGTCGCAATTTTCCCGGGCTTGGAATGCTTTGGTAACGAGTGTTTCATTTCCTTCAGCATCTCTTTTAAATCCGTGGTAATTGGATCCTCGATGGTATTCAGTATCGGTGACCTAGTCTTGCCCGATTTTGTGCTCGCGTTCGGATCGGTCGTAGGAGAGGCATCCTCGATGGGTATCGATTTTTCCGACGTCTGCACGGCCGTCTTTGTCTTAGCGTCCTTCTCCGCCTCCACCAGGATATCGAGCACCTTAGTTACCTTACTTGATATTCCAGCTTCCTCCTCGTGAACTTTACTTCTCTGATTAGTGGCTGCAGCGCTCGTACGGGCTGCGCGGCGATCGATGAATTTGAACTCCTTCATACGTAGCTGCTTATCGATCTCGTCGAAGATATCGGAGAACTCTTTCTGCACACCTTCCAAATGGTGCTTATCCGTCTTCCTTGCCTCCTCGAAGATGCTTGACGCGTGTCCCTTGTTCACCGCAGAGGCACGTCCGCGAGGAAACAAGTATCCCCTGGTATCTTCGTTTCTTGGCTTTGTCTCCCGTTCCTTCCTTTCGCCGGCGACTTCCTGCCTTGATCTAATTCTTTCCTCCATTACAGCCGCTGCGGTATCCTTCTGAGGAATAGCCGGATCGTTCATTCGATTTGCAGCCAGTTGGCTCTGCAGGAACGATATTCTACTGGATGTCTCCGTGGCGAGTCGATCGTTCTGTTCCTTAGCCGCGGCGGCCTTGCTTCCTGTAAGCTTCGCGCCCGCGTCCGCATTCTCGATCTTGTCCCTCGCCTTTTGTTGCGGCGGGAAATACCTGGATATGTCTTTCTCGACGTGGCCACTTTGCCCGGGGACGGATTGAGCCGAAAATCTCGGCTGCTCCTTCCAGTCGGCGGAGTGCTCGAAGGCCCTCGCATTCCTCACGACGTCCCGTTCCAATTTAGACGCTTGCTGATCCCTGCCGCTTTTCGCGAAGAAGTTGGCATTGACCGTGACTTTCGTGATGTTGCTGATGGCGTTGAACTTGGAGATCAAGGCCCGCGTGCCCCTCCTGGGAGATGAATTCTCTATCGCGGACGTGACGATGTCCTGAACGAGCTCCTCGTTCATCTCGTTCCTTTTCTCGAACGCGTCGACGAATCGCGAGGACTTGAGCAACATGGAGGCTCTGGCTCGGGCTTGTTCCTCTTGAACGATAGCCGCTGCCTCCTTATCGAGCTCGCTGATGTTCGTCAAGATCGACAGGCCCGATTTTCGCTTCGCCTCCCTCTTCCTGTCTTCCGTCTGCCCGCTACGATGGAAGAAGTTCAATCTAGACAAAGAGGCGTCCACGGAGTAACTCGCGGAAGCAGCCATGTTCGATGCAGCGGACTCTTCTTTTATTTCCACCGACGAGGTTGTAGGCCCCCGGAGAACATCGCCCCTCCTGGACGGCCCGGAATCCCGGGAATGTTCGAAGACGCTCCGTTTGTACCAAGGTCGTGGCATGGCTGCGCTCAGGGTTCCAATGCCAGGGACGGTGGTTGGAATATCCTGAAGAATGGCACTATCAGGCGAACCAGCACTTTCTTTCGCGATCTTCTCTTTCGCGGTCTGCTTAGTCTCCTTTTTTGACAGCAGGACGCCCCTTTGGAGAACCAACGTGTCGTTACTGATCGTCTGCGAGTCCTCGCTATCTCGTCGCGATTCTACGTCCATCCCGCCATCGGTGACCAGTGTTTCTCGCTTCTCCGCGACCGTATCACCATTGACGATCTTCTCAGGGGGTTTTGGCGCGCGTCGCTTTCGCCTGCTACTGTTCTTAGGTGTTTCGCGTACATCTGCCTCCGCTGTTTTGCTCAGGGTCGCGGGAGGATTTGGCGCGCGTCTCTTTCCTTTCACGTGCACCCTTCTGCGCGCGGAACCTACGTTGCAGCTAGCTCTTCTATCGTCGTGCCTCTTTAGGGAGCCCAACAGCCGTCTCTCGGGGAATGGTAGATTCCCACAAGAATTGAACGTTGCTGACGGCTGCAACGAGTACCTCGCGGTTATGTCTCTTCTGTGAGAGTGAGCGTTGGCGGGCAACGTGCAGGAAACATCCGCCACGTCGTTCTCTTTGTTGCCAACCTTTGATGCCCCAGCCGCGAAGGGTCCAACTTCGGCCGCTTGCCCGAGGATGTCTAACTCTAATCCGTCACATCTGCCCAGGGTGCCGGTGTGGAAGGCAAAGCTACGCACGGTGGTGGTGCTGTAGAAGGTGTCTACGCTCTCGACACTGGACGAGACACTCGGCTGCCGTCCGTCATTCTCGCGGAACTTGTCGATCGTTTTCCGTCGCTTTTCCACGGTAGAGTCGCGATTGCCGGACCGTTTGAACCACTTGAACAGGGAGAATCTCGCGTTACCACGTCCCTCGTGCGCCTCGCGGAATGCGTGGTCTACGGCCGCTTCCGTCGCGACCACGTCCGTCGCTCTTCCTTCCCGGTCGCTGATCCGTACGCCATTGGGGAACGTGTTCGGCTCGATGCTGCATGCGGCCCGCTGTACCATTCTTACTCACCGCATATCCCTCTCGCAGCCCAGCTCCACCCCACCTCATCCACGGCTCTGCATAGTTCTTTATTTAGATTCACTCGAATCTGTGGTTTTAACTTCCTTCCAGTTCGCCTGTAGGTGAACCCCGAACTCGTGGAACATTCGAAGAATCTTGCGGTGTATTCATCCGCCGGGCACCCGACCGCCCTCTCCGCGCCTAGTTTCACTTCGTTTCCTCACGACTCTCGCCTCCTACACCTCTATCCACACCTGTCTAGCCTCGCCGTGGCTCTAGTTTCGCGATGTTTAGGCGCATCCACCACGCCAGACGGGAAATTCACCACGCAACGACGGCTGCCAGGCACGGGCGCAAACTTCTGCGGAACATCGTCTTCCGATCGAGTTACACACTCTCCTCTTCCCGTCTGTGATGTGTGCCTGCGTGTGTTTGTACGTGCGAAGAATGTATCACGGAACGGTAAATCGACTGACGAATTTTCGCTGCTAAACCGACGGGGATGCTACCAAACGCGCGACAAAGATACTCTCCGGTTCACTATTAATAGAAGCGCCTTCTCCTGCCGTTGGTTATTTTCAAGTCCACTCTGCTCTGCTGTCTGCGCGCCGCTGTCCGAAATCAAAACAGAGAAATACGGGCTCACGCGCGCCATTTTAAATCACGAGTGTCCCTGTTCCCGTAAGGAATATATTCGTATAACTGGACTGATCAGTTATGTCGAGGTGTATCGTTTGAAACTTCTATTTCTCGGGCAGAGGAGCTGAAGAAAGATGGGTAACAATGTCGTACAGGTGTGCATTTGCTGTTCGTTTTACTCGAAGATATGGAAAATTATCTAGATAAACGCTAATATGAAATTTTCAAGCCGTAATTGTGTTACGTCAACCAGTTTTGTTTATTAATGGAATACGAGATACATTGCAATATAAATTAGGGTTGACGCGAATATTTAATAGACCATGGCCAGGATTTACGTCCAAACAGCTTAAACCATCCGATTTACATCGTTGTGGAGATTTGTACCGCAGTATGTGAAACACTGCTCGCCCACGGTATTATTTTGGGATTTGACTAATCCCGTGAGAGGGCATGGACCAGCGACGTGATGACCAGCATCTCGTGTCGAGTTAGACTGTGCGCCACCAGCGGACATTTATTCCGCGAGTGAATCAGTGGTCGTTTTGTCATTTAAAGAATCTTCGAAATTCGATGCTCCACGGATAAGGTGTCAAACTAGGTGCAACGAGCTCCCTGTGTGTTTATCAGGCAGCTGCAGTCTAGCTCGATGTTATGTAAAAATAAGCAAAACACGCGTCTTTCTCGATGATATTTTCTATTGCAACTTCTAAAAATAAACGAAACTTCCGACTCGATTTTCGCGCGCTGCACGATCCCCGCTCTAAATAAACCTCCTCTGGTTTGAGCCGTTCTTGCTGCCTCTACAGACGAGGGATAGAATACACTCGACGTCCTATAGGAGTTCATGCCACACAAAGTAAAGAACAAACTTTACAGACAAGATTCTGATCTTGTTGAGATTTATAATCTTCTTATCTCCTTGAAGATGTAGTACTAGTAATAAAAAATACACGTAGTTTGATATTTAGGGTGGGTACAAATGGCCCCGCATCCGCTAGGCAAGGGTTAAAGGGCATTTTCGTTTTAAACGAAAGAAGCTGATCATCCTTGGATCACAAATGTACATTTCTTGTTGCTAGTAGATCTAGATCACAGATATAGACTGCTCGTGTCCATAATATTGGCGAGTGACGTCATTTCCAGCGAAAGGTAAATTTCAGTGGAAGGAGTCGGCTGAACCCCACCCTGGGCTACGCTCACGAGGTTGTTATTCGTTTAACGAACTTCGTAGTGATAAGATGTGCCTAGAGTCCTGCGCATATTAAGTGCCCGACCTTGCCCATTGACATTGAAACATTCTGCGTTGAAACTACTACTACCGTTTACTCTCTATTGCAGTTTCGGTTTAATATATATTCAGGTTCCATCATAAGTTAATTTCATATTCTGAGAATACTTCTAAAAGTAGATTTTATTATCAGTGGTAGAATCAGTGCATTAACTGAAGAAGAATATTGAACGGAAGACAACAATTGAAGGATGTAAGTATTAATTTCATTCAATTATCCTGAAACTAGGCTCTGCAGTTAAATATTTCAGAATCTGAAACTTAAAGTTTCAAAAAGATGAGAAAAATATTTAAGAAAGTCCAGATTTTTCGAGTACCTACGTTTTAAATCTGTGATGACCGAGTTACTTGCACTGTTGTCCAGTTCGTTTTTAAATATCTATTAATATTGCATTGTCATCTTAGATCGCAATCAACTTGTTACGCTTCGGCTCCCCTTTTCCGATCGTTTGTCTTCGCGGGACGGCGATTAACCCCGCGAACGACGAATCCCGCCCACTTATAATAACGCGCCTCTCTCGCCGTGTGTACTCGTCATTAACGAAATCTTTCGTGATAACGCGGTTTCTCCGGGAGCGGACTGTGCCTGTTTGGAAATTAACCGAGCGAGCATTTTTAATTACATTTATGCTGGGAAGAAAGCCGCCAGACTCCAGCTGCGACGCCTAAGTACGCCTGTTCAAGAGTTCACTGGCAGGTATCTCGAAAGTCAAAGCGGTCTTCTTGTAAACGCAACGCGCGTGCCACGCGACTCTGCTCGCGTAGTGCACGCGCGCGCGTGTAAATATACCCTGGCTCGCATAAACGGCAATGACTGCACAATGCCGTGTAGATCACTGGCAAAGGGAGACACGAAAAGGGACGACATCCTGAAAGAAGCACCGGGCCTTTCTCGCGTTTAACTACGAGGCACAACGTTTAAAGCCGTTATACGTTCTCACCCTGTTAGAGGCTTTCATTCAAACGAACTGCGCGAAGCGCGCTTTTTCTCCGCTCCTTCAAAGAGGACCAACGTGTTCACATTTCGGGCACCGAAGCGTGGACCCACTCGCTCCTCCGCAGAGTCGATAAGTCCTTCGTGCCAAGAAATATGACTTCTTTTCTAAAGACTTGCCCTGTAGTGTACGATTATAGAATTCTTTATACAATTATCGAGAGTGTAGTTAGTTCATTCAGTTAAGGGGAGGTTACGGTGTAAAAATCGATTTTCCTGTTATTTCGTTTTTTTCGAATATTCAAGCTTTTAAAGATAGATTTTTTAAAGGAATTTTTTGCAATTCGTAAAATTCATGAAGTTATAGGTATTTGAGTAGCGGCGAATGCATGGGTAAAACTCGGTCAATCGGCGCTCTCGTAAAACTTTAAACGCCTTTTTTCGAAACATGTACTTTCAATCGGTTGGATAAATATCTCGAAAATTTATTATCCGATTCGATTGAAGCTTTTTTATTTTGGAGAATATACTTCTGTGCAATGGAGAAACCTGTAACATTTTAAAGCTTTTAAAATCTGTATTTTTCGAAGGCTTTGAAAGGAGGAAAAGCATACAGAAAAAGTGATTTCAAATTTCAAGTATATTTATTTTGTCCAAATATGTAATATTTTGACATTTTTAAAGCCATGTTCGCTAGGGAATTTCATGTTTTTTAATAATCTGGCATTGTTCCTTATTTAAGGCCAATGATTTAGGTGCTACAAGTCTCACCATTTTGGATGAATTTTTTGACGTCTCCACTTCAACAAATCCCCAGTGCCATTTGCAATGAATAATTACAGGAAAAAATATATTTCCATAGTTTAAAACATTCGTAATACAATGCAAAATGTACCCTTAAATTATCTGTGGTAGTTTTCCTTTAATTAATTCCTAAAGATCACCTATATTTATGGACTCTAGACCGGAACTTCCCCTTAACACCGCGCATACTCAAGCCAACGTTATTTTCGTTCACCCATTCTCCTGTCTCTGCGACGCTTTCAAACCTACCCATTTTCCTTCACTCCTTTCCTTCGTCTCGTATCACTCATCGTAATCGATAACAATGGCATGGCATGTTCTCTCCCAGAACAGCGAACGTTCTACACATAGTTATGTGTCTCTGATACTGCTGCCGTGCTCCCTCCCAACAACCACCCCTGAAAAATTATCATCCGTTCTCGATTTCGTTCGATTATAGCAAGCAATGAGACGGCGAGCAGCGAGCGACGTCGCCAAATAAAGTCTGCGGAAGGGCGTCCTCGAGTGTTCCGTGCCCGCGGAACGTCTGCATACCGACAGATCCCGCGTGCACGTTTACGTTCGAACGACGCCGCGACGTCCCCGTGTGCGTGGTCTTAGCTCACTTTTATTGTCGGAAGCCGAACTGGAGCGCAAGAGTCTCTGCTCGTCCACCCTCTTCTCGCTCTCCATCCAACCCTCTCCCTCCGGTTCCCCAGCACGCCGAGTTTATTTCGCGAATCCACCCACCGCCCTGTTGGCTCGGCTCGAACCCCGGTGTTCCAGGGCTACGTACCAGCGGCGCACCGCGTCCTGAATACAAATCGCGAATGTTTCCTTTCGCAAGTTCACCAAGACTTTTCGGACGCGATCATTACCATTAATGAAGAGAACTCAACGTTACGTCGTCCCTCCCGTCCCATATCGTTCGATCTTTCTACCTCGGCGGACCATCCACTGCCTCTCCGTGCCTCCTCACCCTCGTCGAGCATCCCTTGGCCCTCCACAGCCACCATCGGGAATCTCTTCTGTCCGCGTAACTCACGGCTAGAAGTTTCGAGGCCGATCGTAATGCACGATTATTCCCTCCGGTATCGAGCCACCGGGCACCGGTATATCCGCGATTTACAATTTTTATGCCGGATTCCCAGCAGAGCGCTACAAGTCGCGGCCCAGAGTCGGCGTGTCGTTGAACTTTGGAAAAGGTCGCGGGCGGTTGCGGCGCCGTGCCATTGCTTAAAATTTAGTTACCCCTTGGATCTGGCCGATGTTTTATTCAGCTACGCGCAGACCAGCCGTCCTTTCACGGACAGGGATATAAATTAATCGGGAATCCGGGACAATTTTTGTTCAACCCGTCCCCGACCACCCCCCTGCCCCGCTTGGTTCGCGGGCAAAAAGTTTCCCGGTATGTAAAACTGGATGTCGATCGCGGAACGACGTGGCTTCATTTAGGCGAGCGGGTCCTTCCATCGCATCTTGCATTAAAGTTAAAGCTGACGGCGTGGAAACGGCTCCCTCCGAGTGGAATTGTTTAGAATGGATCAACCCCTGTTAGCTGGTTAAGCCCACTGCAAGCCTTGGATCTCCCTCATCCGTTTGTAGCTTTATATTTGTGGAAATGATTGCGTTCTATGCAGAATTCCCAGGTAGGGGTGTTTGTAACGTGTCAACCCTTGTCATTTATTTAACTGCTTTGGTATTCTCTTTCGCGTCGTATCTGTGTCTGTAATTTTATGTAAATAATTGCTTTTTACGCGAGTTTCTCACGCGGGAATGCTCGCAATATCCGTGTGCTTTTACAAGGGTTGATTATTCGCTCTAATCTTCTACGTACCCCTTCTTATAACGTCCGCCGCGCTGTTTTGTTCCCTTCATTTATTTATATTCTGTAACTGGGGTAGGAAATATCTGTATTGTTGGATATCCATTGGTGTCGGACGCTCGCGGTGTGCTTAGTCATGAAGCTTTATCGAGGAGAAAACATTCTGTTGCAAATTTCGCGACAAATGCATGCATTCCGCGAAAGTGGCAACAAAAATGCGGCGGTTTCGTGCAAGCGCGGCGAATTTTTATTTCCTCGCGCCACTTTAGAATGTATAACGTTACCCTCCATGGAAACCTGCCTCGCCGCGAGAAATGCAAACGAACGCGGCCGCCGATGATTCGGAATTCTCCAACTATTTGATAAGAAATCGCGAGCTCTTCGATATGGAAATTTTACCACATCTTGCGCCTATTCGGGGTGTTCTCCGGCAAGTTGTAAGAGAAATGCTTGTCTAAACGATTCACCACCTGGGTGGATTCTGGGTGGAGTTGCGCCTCCACGAAGAGGCGATATATATGCAAAAAATCGGCGAATGCAATCGCTCGAATCCTTCGATTCTCTCTTGCATGCTTACTATAATACTTCTCTATAAAATTACACCATCACAGGTGCGCGTCCACGAAGCCAAACTTCTACATTACCTAACGCTAACGATACACTCTCATGCTTTTGTACTACTTGTATAGAGGTTCGAGGTATCCGTAAAAGCTACAAGTGAATGCTTAGAGTTGAATTGATCCTTCTTACCAGGATTATGTACTAGACCACCATCCCCGGAGCATATAGTTTGAAAGTGCAGGGAGGAGAAGCCTTGTAACCCGCACGATCTGTTCATCTTAGCCGGGGAACAGAAGGACCTGCGATACGTGAGGGAAAGTACCGCTTAGACGGACTTCGACTTGCGTCGGGCCTCGAACCCTTTGGCGATCTCCTTAGTTACAGCGCTGTTCCGTACGTGAGCAAGATAGTTAGATTGTCTTCTCCAAGTTATCCACTGCACGCGAAATTAGACCCGGCTTCTCTTCGCGTCCATACCTACCGCAGCATGCTCCCGCAATATCCGTGGTCTCGCGTTGATGAATATACGGCGCAACCTTAAGCCACCTTCCCGCGTGTGCGACCTGTGACATAGAACACACTTGTGATCAACAAAAGCGATCCCGTTAGCCTGCCAGGCGAGCTGTATTTAAGATATGAGGTGTACTTCTTAATTAGAAACTCCTCATGCGTGTCCCAGGGACTTTAAAAGAGGAATTGACTCGTTTTATCCACGTGTTGATTCTTTTTATAATTGCTAGGTACAGTGTTGCTCGAAACGACCCACATTCACGAGCCAGCTCGTTACGCCACGCAAGAACATGGCTTAACGCGAGAAAGTATCCTGCTGGGGGGCGGATTCGCCAACTGATCGGTGATACGCGCGTGCCAAATTACATTCCCCCGGTAAATGTTGTTTCGCAGCGGCGCTGCTGCGAAATAAATTATGAAACGCGCGGTGGCCGCTTTGTTCGATGAAAATTCGATTTCGCCGCCGTTAGCGTTGCGTCACATTCGGCCGCGCGTGGCGACCAATTACCGTCTCGATGATCATAAAATTGAGAACGGAGTGAACCACGACCGTCGACCGGTGTACAAATTCCTATCAAAGTAATCTCCGCCCCATGAAATCCGATATACCTACCGCGGTGCCCTGTCAAAAATCGTTGAACGCATTAAGTCCGTGTAGTTGGAGCTCCGCAAGGCAACGGGATCGGCCTCAAACTATCTCCCTGATACAAATTCGCATTCCCTATCGAATTGGAAACTTCGATCATGTATGAAATGGACTCGCAGTAAATCTTCCTCTTCAATTTCGCAACACGCTTTAATGCGCTTTGCGCTCAACGTCATGGATAGCCTATAGCCTTCTGAACGCATTAACTGAAACCCATGCGATCAACAGAAGGGGGCGGATGGTCATTTATCAGGGATAGCAGCGAATCGATCCTGATAATCGTCGAGAGGTCCACGAAACGGGGAAAGAAGGGATTAACATCCCAGCGAGCAGAGGGCGAAGCAGCGATCGCGCTTATCGTTGTTGTGTCCTCTATTTACCGACGAGAATTGGCTCTGGATATTATTCTATCGTTTGTTGCCAGTGACGATACTCCGCGCGTCACGGTTAATAATCGCGGGGGAGAAAGCGTGCTGCACCCCCTATAACGTCTGCAGCGCCGGGGTTTTTGACTCTCGAATTAATTGTTACCCGGATAGCCGGGCGAGAACCTGGCACTCGTGAATCGGTAATGAAACGCATTCATCATTAAGCGCGACCGTTTTTCTGCGAAGCAAGCGGAACGTGCCGTAAAGTTATTTATTCATTAAACGCGGACTCATTAATTATATGTTAATCGTCGTCAATGGTATGAAACTGAATGCGCGTGTACCGCGACATCGAGTTCGGAGACGATAATTTAAATAATTGCGAAATGTTCATTTCAATGTGATCAATCAATGGGAAATCATTCCGCGAATGCGTTGAAGTATTCTTCAGTAGCAGCACTTGATTCTAGTCGTCGGTATTCACGCGCTGCACAAGTTGACGGGTAGGTGCGAGCTCGCGTGTACCCGATCGTGTCTGTACGCGAAACAGATCATTTTGCATGCGAAATGGAGGCGTGCGTCGTACACGAATGATTATTAGAAACGGGACAGATCTGTTCGTGTTCGTGCCCTGTCCCTTCCAGCGCCTCGGCATGAAATAATTGTATCCCGTTGCGGTGATCGGGCTGAATTAATCAACCGGATGGACGTGGTGGATTCAATTAAGCTCCTCCGTTTGTCCTTTCCTCCCCCTGGAGTTCCATGCCGCTCTTTTTGCGGTCTAGGTACAATCGTTCACGTCCACGTTGTCTACCGGTGTATATTTATCTCTTTATCGGTTTTTGCGCTCAGTAATTGCAACTTGTCCCGTTACACATCGCTCGTAAATCTTCGTTTCATTTCCTTGCCTCGAGAACTATCGCTCCTCTCCTATACCCTCTGCCAGGCGTGTTAACAATCCATCGCTACCGATGGGCCGCACTTTCGGGGTTAAACGATATCGTACCGATGTTTTGACAACATTTTAACGATCGCCATGCAATCAACGGAGCCACGAACACAGGCAGTTTACAAGCTTTCGATTGCCCAGTCTCGATAACATTAAGCTTTCCGGTCGAGAGGAGTTTAATCGGTGAATCCCCAATTTTGATGTCCATGAAATAGCCTACCCCGGTAATTATATGGGCAGAATATATCAATGTAGCCTGCTATGGACAGCAAGTGCTTTTACCTGCTCTCTATCGATCGGAAATCGCGCTACTGTTAATAATGCAGCGGATTTTTTCAACTTTCAGCGACACGTTACTAGTGTTTAATCAAAATCAAATGCAGCCGAACAAGATACAAGGATTCCTTGTTTGGAAGCTAGAGATGTTGAAGAAAAGCACAGCTCTTGATTTACAACATTCAAGCCTACTACCATCTTCACTCCATCTTGTGTATTTTTACCCAAAACTGTTACTGTTTTTAATTAGTTAACCCAGATTTAATGAAGACCTCGTGTGCCTCATTTACTTGCAATATCTGCACGTTGGCACAAACAAATCGAAGAAATAGAGGAATAGCTAAGTATATAGAAGGAGTAGCTTCCCAGTAGCCTCAAGCAAGGAACTGACTTTGATCTCACTATAAACCCCTTCAAAAAGAAAAATGCGCAGCTCGGCTTTCAGATTCTATCCGTATTAATATTGGACGATACATCATTTACTTTCCCGCAATTTATTCCCGTCGTTATATCGAGTACCACGTCGTTTACAATAGGACAGAGGGGAAAGCCTCTGTTCGTATTTCATCCCGGATACTTTAATGCCAACCATGATATCCGTCAGGTTGCACCGCGTTGTTCCAGAACCTCGAGATGCGCCGTGACGCGTAACAACTCGAATCTTTCTTGGGACCATTCCACCGCGACCGATATACCATTGGGCGAAAGCTTGCGCGATAACTTACTGTCTGTATAGAGGCAACGGTGTTATATGACCGATATCTAAGAAGCAATGCGATGCATTCACGAGTGCGATCGTTGTGGCTTTTACATAAATAGAAATCTAACAGTGCACGGTTGCTAGGGCTGGACTAAATTTCAGATTGGGGATTGGACCGTTAGCTAGGCTTAGCCTGGTTTTGCTGGGGTCTTCGTGGGACTTGGATTAGGTATCGGTTGGGAGCTGGTTAAGTCTTAGGTAGCTTTGGGTTAGGCGTCGGTTACATCTGGGTTGCATAGATAGACACACAAACAGACGTTCGAATTGGAGCTTACACGTGTATCAACAGTTGTCCTGGCCTGATATTGGGTGGAGGGTGAAGTGGGTGAGGTGGCTCGAAATGCTTCCTTGCTCGATTTTCTTAGACTTTCAAGGATATTTGAAATGGTCCTCTCAAATGTCGATATTAATGCACAGTAACTCTATTTTTTCTCTTAGTGTAGATAACTCTAGTCCATTTGAGAAATAAACTTATCAGTGAGTGAGAGTATGTCTCTGAATAATAATCTATGGTTTAGGTAGATATTTCTGTCAATGAACAGCAAGAAGATATCGACGTGCGTTACGAAAAGTACCACGTTTCAATTTTCTTACGAAAAGTAGCACGTTTGCCTTCGTTCTCATCAAAACTATCACGTTTCGATTTTCGCTGCGAAAGCTAGCACGTTTGAGCGGTTTGCCACGAAAAATACCATGTTTCGTCTGTCGCTGCGAAAACTATGTAGCACGTTTGAGCGGTTTGCCACGAAAACTATCACGTTTCGGTTTTCGCTGCGAAAACTAGCACGTTTGAGCGGTTTGCCACGTGATTAAAATTTTCATATGTGTTGTCTTTTGGAGATTAGATGGAATTATTATTTATTAAACAATATTTTCAACAGTAGAATTCTTTTAAACTGACCACGCGCTGAAACGTGATAGTTTCTGCAGTCTGCAGTATAATCCAAAACGTGCTATTCTTCGTGGCCAAACCGGATAATATGTTAGTTTTCGCCGCAAATTCTCAAATGTGCTATTTTTTGTGGCTATAACGTGCTAGTTTTCGCCGCAACAGTACGAAACGTGCTATTCTTCGTTGGCGAAGCAGTCAAATGTGTTAGTCTTCGCGGCGGAAGACCAAACGTGCTAATATTCGTCAGAAACGATGGAACGTGCTTCTTTTCGTGGCAAACCGAAACGTGCTACTTTTCGTAAGAAAATTGAAACGTGCTACTTTTCGTAACGCACGTCGATATAAGGTACATAATAGGACAGGATGTTGTTTTGTTTTTAAATTTAATTCTGGAGAAATGTTTTTTTGTTTTGTGTTATTTATGAAAAAATACATATTAAATAAACATACGACTAACGTGGAATTATAATTTTTTTCTAACATCTTCCAAACTTTTAGAACTGCTATTTTCTAAGGTGGCTCTATCATTCTGGGATGTACCTTACATCATTGATTGCATCATCGGGATCCCGCGATTTCTTTTCGACATTTCATTCAGATTCGTAACAGACCCGTCTTGGTTCCCCGAAGGAAAATGCAGCTGCTCATAACGTTGGGATAAAAATTGCTAAATTTTTCACCCCCGGATTTACGGTCGGCACATTCTAGACGCGTCCGAGCGTTTTAAACAAAAGAAACGCTGACAATCGCATTAGACAGGAACGGGCCGCGAGTCTGAGCGCGTGCTGCACGTGCATACTAATGCGCACGGTTACACGCGAGCAAACGCACATGCGACCCGTGTTAAATAACGCGTGGTTAGAGGAAGAGAACAAGGTGGCGGGAGCGTGAAAGCAAACGCGGCAGCCGCGAATTTTTATACGGCGGATTTTATGTTTCGCTGAGCGTTTGTTTGCCTCGGGTCCCTTCCAACCCCGGTGCAAAGCATTTTATGGCCCCGCGTATCCGCAATCCGGGTATTACGCAACTGTGGCGTTCGTGCAGGCCTCCCCTCTAGCGGAACACTGCGCTTTTCTCGGGCCTCGTAGTTCTTCGAGGCGCAGAAGCTCATATACCGCGACCAGGTTCACCGTTCTTACGCGTTAGCAATTGTATTTTTATCGGTTTACCGTGAACGCACCTGCCCCTTGTCGCGAGTGATGAAAATTTAATTATTCCGCCTTGTTCTATTCGTTACGCACAGGTTCTAATTGCAGCATGGTAGTTGGTGTGTTCCTCAACGCGGCACGGGTAAATTAAAATTCTCGATACATGGAAAGTTCGATTTCAGAGGAAAAGTTTCTAATTCTGTTTCCTGCGCACCTTTGATATTCATAGGTGCACGACACATGCTTCGCAAATTAACTGTGCCCCATTTCCATGGTAAAGGTCAGGGCAAACGGCGAGCTGATCGCTAGTAGTATTGACGTTTATAAAGCAGGCACAGGTACATGCATTCTTTATGCTTCGTTACTAGTAAATCAGTCCTGTCGACCAGTAACCGCGAGTTCTCCTGTCTCACGGTGGATCCTCTCTGCGCAATCCTATTGCCAAAGTATTCCGATTTGTTTATCCCCTCCTACGTAGCCAAGAAAGACATAGGCGCGACTATCGAATGAGACGGATGGGCTTACGAGTGTTTGGCTTCCGGATTGAGGTCGCTCGAAAGAGCCAGTCGAGTAAAAAGCTAGAGAAGTCACGGTAAAAGGGAAGAGAAAAGAAGAGGGGCCAAGGAAGTAGCGACGGAAAGCGTCTTCCTGTCCACTTCTCGCTTAAAGACCACAGTCACCCACCCCGCGCGTTCGTTCCAATAACGCAATCCGCGGGGATCGATTTTCAATCCAATCATCAGAGAATGCAACGTGTAAACCTTGGTGGAAAGTGCAATATACTTTCATGAGTACCCACCTATGATCAGCTGGGATGCTGGGAAAAGGGGAGGCAATGCGGATAGTACGTTGGTTATGCGGGACGTTGGAGGGCGGAACGGTTGAAAATCGAATACTCGAACAAACCCCTTGTACCGAACCGCGGCAAGCTGGTATAAACTCATAATCCCACATTTTTCCTGCCCTCGGCCCCCTGCTGTTCCCTCTTCCTGTTTCGCCTGTGCGCCTTTCCTTCCACCAGATGTCTGTCTCGTAGCACCACCATTCCCCTTTCCCATGCTCCGCGAGCAAGCGGTCGGCCTTACCGGTTTCATCCCCGACGCATCGAACTGGATTTCCACCGACGTCATCTTATTGTCGTCGGCTTTCGTATGGAAGATCGGTAGATCGATGCGCGCCTGATTTCATGACTCGAGGAAATTGAACGGTGCCCCGTGACGGCTCCTCCGGAAAACGAATGCGGAAGTGGGAGTTTTTTCGTCACAGTTCTTGCTTGGCGCTTGGAAGAAAAGAGTGATAGTCTAGGTGTCATCGATGCGTAGCGACGAAATCGCGGGGAGAACTCTGGGTACGTCTTCGCGCGGTGTAACACGTAATACAGGAACGATCCTTCTACCCCTTCGCTCGGGCTTTCTTCTTCAACGTCGGGAATCATTCCCACTGAATCTTGAGAACCTAGCCCCGGGGGCTGACGAGCGAGCCGCGGGGCGGATTTATACCGTGAAACCTTTCCGTGCGAGGTGGGTTCGAGGGATTCTCGCTGGGGGTTCAAAGGTGAGGATCGTAGGAACGATTCCTTCTCGTGGGTGGATCCGAAATTACGGTCGCGACGCCAGCCGTCTGGCCTGCACGTGTCTGCGTGCCAGACTGCATTAGAGCGGGTACACACGCCATCCGTCGACATTCCCTGGGATAATGAAAGAAAAGGCCGCGGAGACAGCCGGAGCGAGAATAAAGTATGGATCGCTTTTAACGGGCTCGCGAAGAATGGAGGCGATAGATATAATAGAGCCAAGGCGAGATAGTGGCCTATAAGGGGTTTGGGACGCGGTTTTCGAGGGTCGAACGAGGGGAAGGGGAACGGGATAGGAGAAAGAAACACGTACGGGCGCAAACACCCAAAGATACGCGCCAGCGAGCGTCACACACAGATGTAAGCTTCACAAAGGGGGACAGAGGAGGGTGCGGATGCGGTTCACCAAGTGCTGGCTGCAGTCTCGATAAAACATTCAGTTCGAAAAATGCTGCTCCATAAAAATTCCATTCACTATTATGCCGCGCAATCTTCGGTTGGATATCGGTTATTACTACCAGCGGCCACATCGCAGCCAGATTTACGTACGGATGCTTATAATACCCGCTCGGGCGATGATGCGCCACTTGAACCACGGCGGAGCGTAGAACGATACGTTTAATCGGTTTTGTCCCCCGTACCACACTATCACGCATTCTGCATCCGCATTTTTAATAAGCGTGCATTTCATTGGGATGTTTATTAATAATTTAATATCGCGGCATCGATCTGCTTCGTCTCCGGAAACCGTTCGACGGATACTCTGGAAAATTACAGAAAATGTGCGCTGAGGTTTTCCCACGAATACCGATATTCGGTATTCGATAAACGTGTATTTTCGCGCTATGTGCTTTTTCGGCGAATGACGAGCGTTTCGAGTCGCGATCGGGAGCTGCAGACATTCGTGCAGAAGCTTGCATAAACATTTGATGATATAATCGGCGAATAGCGAACATTTGCCGAATGCCGAATGTACGGTTCCGCTTTTATAATGAAGGGAAGTTTGTATGAGTTACTTTCAACGAATATTTGCGTCACTATCGATACCGGAAATACGTGTACCTATTCTCGATGAATTGTATTTCCCAGCGTTCACCTTCAATGTTAATTTACCAGTAAATAGCCATAAAAGCTACGTCCAACTGCTCGAGTACACTTCACATCTCGAAGCACCCCCAGTGCTTCATCATCCCAACTTTGCGTCTCCGTCGAATAAAGTATCCAGTTCGCCAATAATATCGTTGCGGAGAAGAGAGTAATAATTCCCCGTTTCACAAATCAAGGGGAACAGCGAGAACATGACCCAATGAATCTCTTCAAACATGCTGGCCCGATTCTGGGGGATTATATAGCCCCGCGCCCGCGCACACACCACTGGACGGGGCTGTGCGAGTTTTTTACGATGTGCACGGAAGAGCCTAGAGGGCAGACATTTAACCGACGAAAGCGCGGCTGGCCGTGCCGTTATATACGGGGAGGAACGACGCCGGTCAGCCGTACATTTCAAGCGTCGCGACGCCGGAGACGCGGCTGCTCCGTGGCCGCGTCAGTTCCGCGACGGGGTTATGATCTTCCGCGAGGTCGACCGGAAAAATGAAAATTCCAGTATGTGCCAGTCTCTATTATGTTTGCTCGTAGCCGGGAGGGGAGCATGATACGCGGCATCGAGGTCGGCCGAGACGCGCGTTAAGGTCCCGACCCGTAGTCTGAACGTATTCTTGCCACGGCATTTTATGCGCTTTTTACGGCGTCGTTCCTCCTGGACGAATCATGCAACGTGATCTCCCAAGGCATCTGCCTATGGCGACCCGCCCGTGGACCTTTATTCCGCGACGAAGAAACATTGAGGGACTGATTCCGTGCAGGAGGTACAATAAGGAGTAACGGGGGAGAGATATTCCTTTCCCATTCTGGGTACCGTTATCGAGATTCCTCTATACTTTCGAGGATTGAAAGGGCACGCGTGGGAGGGAGTTATTGTTGATTCCGGAGGGAGATTGGATGTTATTACACGCATCGAGGCTTCTTTGAGGGTGACGCAGTTTAGAATCATCGATACGAAAGTGAATCGCCGTTTTTGTACCGTGGGTGTTTTTTTTTTTTAAAGTGACGAATCTCTTTACTGTTCGCGTACACTGTGACCGTAATAATTTACATCAGTGTAATCGTCAATTAGGCTAGTCCATCGAGGGACTTCTCCGCAGAGACACGCCAAAAACGCGCGTCCCAATTGTATTGTAATTTACAAACAGCAACCGCACGTATTAATTGGCGGAATTGCTGGTGGTTAAATGCGTCTAAACAATTCATCGTTGCGGTCGAATCGAGCCGATTGACAGTTAAACCTTTCCCGTTATCTGTCATAAGTCGAATATACCAGAGTTTAGAGCCTGTTCCATGGATGTTCAATGCCAGGTAGGATGTCCCCGACACTGGAACTAATGATTTTGGATCTAGGATTGTATAATCGAAAACTAGAGTACTTTAACGAGCACTCATTCCAATGTTTGCTAGGTTTATGGTAGACCAATCAATGGTAAATCGATGAAAAGCGAGTTACTAGCGTAATTGCCACTGAGATAGAAAATCGTGATCAATTCCCGGCGAATGGTATCGAAAATTGGACGAGACACTGTGCGATCATAATTTGTAACGCATCGAGCGACAAGTAGACAGCGGACAGGATGTACTTTTTCCGACGTATCCTTGATTAATAACCCTGAAGATTTGACGGGTCGATGGTAGCCCGCCGCTGCGACCTCCTTTCGCTCGATGCCTCGATGTCTTAAGTGTAATCAATTTCCCGGCGTTAGCCTGCGGAGGACGTCGTGTAATCTTTTTTACCAAACTACGTCCTCGGTTCGCCCTCGAGATCACCGGTCCTTCTGCCCGCGTGACACCTGTGCCAGCCTCACGATTACATTACGAACCCCCGTTACAAAAAGGGACCGAGCCTCGGCCGTGCGCCGTCGGCTTTCTGCCAGGCTTCATTTTCGTCCGCCACGCTTCAGGATCGCGAAAAGGAACCAGGCCGAACGAAACGGGCGAAAACGGAGCGGGCACACTCTTGAAACATTGAATTATCCTCGCCGCTCGCGATGCAGTTCCCGCCGGGAAACGCTCTCCCCCGTTTATCGACTCGCTGGATGGAAAAAAGCGCTCTCCGCTCCTTAAAACACCGAGGATAATAATGTTTTCTATCTGGGCGCGCGTACAGTATGGCCGACGTTCCCGATCGTTTGCTCGTTCATGCGTGCAAACTGGCCCTGGCACGGCAGGAATGAAATTAAAAACGAGGAGGCTGCGATTCGGAACGACGGTTACGTCAACATCGTAACGTAAACTGGACGGATCCAAGCTCATTTCCTCCTCGAATTTCCGTTTTCGAGTTCGAAATGTACCGTCCCCATGTAAATATTAATAGCATCGTGCCGGGTATATTTATTTTGAATTGCTAATTACAGCGAAATGGAGATATTCAACGAATTCAGTGGAGAAGGTCCGCGCTTGGTCAGGAGTGCCGCGTAGCTAGCTCTGCCCGCCACGTTCGCATACGAATCTCGATCTCCGCGAGTTTTAAATCGTTATTAATGTCTTTTTCGAAAGCAATAGTTTATCTTAATAACTGTCCACATTCAGGATTAGTGATCTTCACCTTTTCTCGGTTATTTTCACTCCAGGGCTCATCGCAAATACGTATTAATGGGGGAATTATACAAGAGTTTATCTGTGAATTTTGATGCATGTTCGCTGTACATTCCGATCCTCCATTCGTTGACGTTGAAGCTTCAAGTTGTTAAAAATAAGTACCTAGACTACGGTGCTCTGTTAAAGAAGCAGGCTATATGCGCGAAATCGCGTAAATGAGAGGAGCATAGTCAATTTTGAATGGAAAAAGGTACTAGGTGTTGCCAGGAACGATACGCCGGGCCACGTTTTTACTCTGACAATTTCCACGTCCACACGCCGTTCCGCGACGAAAGTCGGTCGAGCAGTAAATCACAAAGATATGATTTTTTCCCACCGCCGGCGGAAGACGAGTATCCGACCGGAAGAGGCGAGAAAGTCCCTGCTTACTCAGCGACGTTAGCAGCGCGTGAGGTGGACTCTCTGCGACTCTCTAAAAACAGAATAGCTTTTCCTACGAAAATCGAGACAAAGGATTTATTTAATGGGCAAAAGAGGAAGCCGCCGTTTTTGGCCTCTGAAATCTGATCCCATTACTTTGGGAATACACTAGTACTTAGTACTTTAGACTATATTTGCGAGAATTTTGAGTGAACTATTATTCGAAGAGTGATTTTTCAAAAAGCCATATTTCACAATTATTGTGCAAACTGTTGCAGACTTTGTGTATTTTAAGCAAGTCAGTTTGTTAAAAGATTGGAGAACATACGCTGCCAGCTTAGCTTACTCGGACTGACATAAGCGACGTGGTGCTCGCAGAAACGCGCTTTCACACTTGTGTAAAGCATTGGACGGGGCTGCATCGAGGTGCACCGAGGCTCGTCGTTGGACGACGAAATGAATGACATTAAATTTAACGCTGCCAATTTGTCGAGGTGCACGCACTGGCGGATCCTGACGCACACGCGGCGCGTTTCCGCGCGTGCATCGACGAGCCCCCCGAATCCGGCCGGGCACACACGGAAACCTCAGGGACATGCACGAACGAGACGCATAAAGCACGGCCGTGCAAACACGTAGGTATCATTTGAGGGGACATTCGATGTGCTGCATAATATATGGACTGCGGCATGACGCCATCGTAATTGATTGTAGCGCCCTGCGGTTTGGCACCCGCTGGTCGGAAGTGTTCGCAATTACTACAATGGAATCGCGCAAAGTTAATGGTAAAATATTCATTTCCTGTACGGTGATCTCCCCTTTCCCTGGCCTCCTCGCGGATCCATTTTCGCTGGCGGCGTTTTCGTGACTCGACCGGTGGCTTCCTTCGTCGAAAATCCCGCCGGAAGCGGCCTACAGCCGCGCCTCGCGAGCGGGTTTCCTTGAATTTTGATGGGTCGATTACCCCGCCCGTGCAATTATAACTACCTCGTAGCGGGTGGATTCAGACGTTCTCCTTGAAACGCTGTCCACCGGACGGCGAATAAAGCGGGAGGAGCCTCCGTAAACCGAGTTTATGAAACGATCGCCTTGGATCGCGGCTATTTTTGGGAGGCGTCTTGCAGGGAATCTGTCGCGTCGGATTTATAGCCGAACCTGGAGTTATTCATTCGTTCTTAACAGTGATTGACGTGTAACGAACCAACGGAGTCGCGGTGGAAGTTTGTCTGCCTTTGGATCCATCTAGGGGATGTTGCAACGTAGATGAACTGTCAAACCGAAGCTACTAGTCAATTCCCCTGACAAGGGTGATCCTTCGATAAATACTCAGTACACTGTGTGTGAATTTGACAAGATTTCCACGACTTCCGAGTGGATTGTCGGCAGTAATACAGGTGGACGTTCGATGCCGAAGGACCTCGACGTTGGGTAATTGAAGTTTGATAGTTTCAATCGGTAGAGGAACGTGTACGAGGGGTATTAACGGTGGAAATTGGGTCGGGTGTATATTACAAAGTATCCGACGTCGTCGCTGTTATAAATAAAAGAATATTTGCCGTTGGCGTGACGGTGGGTAAATAAAAGGAAATATTTTATACAGCGCCGGAGGGCGCGGACTATAATCCCGTACGGTGCCGTGATACATGGCGTTGGCATCATCGTAGCGCCGTTTAAAATTTAAGCCGAGCCTCGATTTAGTGTCAACCAATTACCAGCGGCGAATCGACGGTAATCCCCGGTTTAACGCGCGGATCAATTTTCGAACGGCAGCTGTGAACGCGGATTCTTTCCGGTGGTGGACGCGTTTCTCACCGTGTACGCGTGTTTCATTGATTCCCATCGCGGCAAATGAATGTTCTTGGACGTCAGTAAACAGTCCCTCTTGTAACGTGTATTTGCGGAGGATCGCTCATTGTGATTTACGCGATTCTGCGTAACATGATCTGGATGCTAACGATATTTGCAGCGATACTGGCGACTATTAATTTAATTTGTGCGACGATTGCCCCTCGCTGTTTGCCGATTTCTTTTCGCGACATACCATGTAGCTTCGCAAGACGTAAACAAAATATAAACGTGTACGGCATCATTGTCCAATTCATATTAAGTGGGAACATCACTGTGACGACCGGAAAAGTAAGCCATTTTTAAGAATTTTTTTCAGAAATAATTTACAGTTTGTCTTAAGAGACTATAAAAAAATGAGTAGAAAAACATGCATAAATTTTAATATATTAATTAATCTTCTAGTAACTATGGAACAACAGGTCCGACATCAAATTTCAATTTTTTTTATAAACTATATAAGTGTAGTTTAGACATTTTTTATAGTCTCTCAAGACGTTGTACTAAAGGTAGGTAATAAAAATTTTATATGAAAAATGTAAATTATTCCGGAAAGAAATTCTTAAAAATAGATTACTTTTACGGCCGTTACTGTGGTAACCCCCTTTTGAAAATGAATCTTGGAACAGTCATCCCTGACAAGTAATTAGTAATTCGATGGGATGGTGTGTTTCAAGTCTCCCTTTTATCAGCCCCCTTGGAAAATCTACTGATGCAGTCAAGTCTATGACGTCGTGGCACGTTCGCGGAGAAATGTCCTGTCTAATTACCGTCGATTTCTAGCGATCAACCTCTCCTTCGCCGCAGAACCGAGCCCTCTTGGAAAGTCTCGACTATAAAGCGAGGAATACGATTTTTCATCGGGATTCGCAGCGGGGATTCAGAGTCCTCGCGGGCATTAATCAAGATTCGAAATCCCCGCTTTCACGTGGCACGGTTGCAGGTGCAAGCGGCCATAACGCGGCTCGAAACTTCACCGGCAACTATTCGTTCGACGAGAGGCCCGCCGCGACAGAAGCGTTTAAACTTACGTCGGAATCCTTCGTGCTGCCTCGTGGGCCAACTCCGTCGCGCATAAATCAGCCAACTTTACATAACGTTCAACGCCCGACGATGTTGTCGTCGTCGGCCTCCTCGTCTCTGCGCAGTCAGTCCTCGTGTAAGCTGCATCGCGACGTGCCTACAGCAACTTCGCGATTTTCAAGTTTCGCCTAATAAGTCACCGGAGCCTCAGCTCCCGATGGCTCTCGGTGTTTTTCGGGGGATGCTAGTCGATGCAAGCGTCAGACGTGACATTTCACATTCAGCACGTGGTCGATAGCCGACCCGTCTCCTTTCTATTTTAGATAGAGACGAGTCTGTCCTACTTAGTCGACATTCACGAAATTCATTCAGATTCGGGGAATTCTGTATTATAAATTGATAAAGTCCGAAATTACCTTATCTCAAGAGCCGTTTTGCTATTCGAAGTAAACTCACTGATTGGATTCAATAACTACTAAATAGTGTGCCTCTATAAATTTCACAAAATACAACAGTAATTAACGCACTGATATCCAGCCACCTGAAACCTTGTTCGACTGCAAATCCCAGTGGCCTGACTCGTAAGTTTCCCACACCGAGGAAATTTAAAAAATGACGGTACTACGGGTACACAGGCCATCCCTAACAACATTCATTTTACGGCAGAGAGCAGTGTATACCTTGAAAACAGCCGAGCCACGCGGTAAACGCCTGTTTGATTTCGAAATTGCGGTGAAACGAGCAGCCGTCCGCGTGTAACTCGTCCCCGGTTAATGATATCCATGCATTATTTAAGCGTCGATAATTCGAACAAAATGACAGCATATTTGCTCGCCGTGCCGCGTCAACTGCGCCAGGAAATTGATATCGTTCGGTGAGAATACGCGTTGCACGAACACTCGATGGTATTAGCTTCACGGCTAATGCCGTGGGTACACATCGCTGCCCGTACGTGGACGGAGGTGCTCGAAGTATGCGTCGTTTCGAGGATGATCCGTCCTCGAGTTTCATCGTTGGCTTCGCCACGGTTATCCGGTATCGTTGAATTACCTGGATCGCAGGCAGCGTATGCGCTTCCTGTCTTCTGCCAAGCCAATCTCCCCGAGCCGCGTTTCCCTTTTTTCCCCACTTCTTCTCATCCAGCCCGAGGAAGCGCGGCCCCCTGTACAGCGTTTCGTCCTCGACGACTGGTAATTGGATCTCTCTCGATCGACCGACCATTTCGGCTAATGAACTGTAATCGTCTTTCAATTTGATCGGCCCGTCGTGGAAGCGGCATTTCACCGAATCGCCCGAGCATTTCGATTATTCCGGTCGAATATGTGGGTTATTCTTCATTCATCAAGAGGCTGTTCATCGAATTAGGACGTCTCGTTCGTGGGCAGTTAGCTGCGTTAGCGTGTTCCCCCGTAAGTAGCATGATCGAAGTAAAATAGGACAGCCTAGGGCAGCCCGGTTCTGTCCTCTTGATTAACAGCCTGTTTCATTTAGCTGACAACTAGATAAATTCCAGTAGCGGGTTTAAGAAAAAAGGCCTAAGTGACAAACGTCCCGAGGGCCCATTTTTCGAGAGAATGAAGAGGTAGTTTATTAAAATCTGGCTAATTATAGTAGTACAGAAAAAATACCTATAGTGTTTGGATAAAATTATAATTTTTATTTTTGAAGGTGAGGCCTGAATGGGCCTCTGCCCGGAAGGCAATTGTTCATCGGCCGTCCGTTAAATCCGCTACTGCAAGCTTCTTATTTGATCATACACGTGCTACAGTAGGTAGTTTAATATCGGAATTCAGCCTCTCATCCCTCACCATCCGGCGAAGTCATCGATTCGGCGTCCACGAGCAGGAAAATTTCGACGACGAGGACATTTTTCAGCTCTGCCCGGGCAGGCGAGGGAATGTAAATAAAATATAATGAAAATAAACAAAACGAATTACCATGGGGGCGATTGGGGTAGCTTCGCCAGGCGGAAGAGGCGCAACGAAGAGAACGGGAAAGGGATAGAGAGGAGAGATACACCACGACGATGACGCAAAACACAAAAAACAACTCGGTCAATATTGTTTCCCGCCGCAGAATTTTAACGCGCCACGAAACCCTCGTTACCGTTGACAGGATTTTGACGGTGGGTTGCGCTCTTTGTAACGAAATGTAACGGAGACCGTGGGCCCCCAACCCCTCTTCGGACGTCAACGTTGAGGGATGAGGTCCAGCCCCATCCACCCTTCCCGTCCCCCAAACCCTTTCGACCAGTACAACCGTCCCCAAAACCACCTCCCCTTTGTGCTGGGGCATTCAACGATGCACGCCAGGCACGATCGTGCCACCCCCTCCCTCCCATCCTCACCCCCTCCAGCCTGTCCACCCTTGAAACTCTCTCGCAACGCTTCATAACGCGACGACTGGGACGCCGATGGTTCCTCTCTTGTTTCGGCCGGGGACATCGCGATGCTGCTGCTTTATTTAACGCCCGCGTAATCGCTAGGCTTTCTATCGATGCTTACTGAATTGATGGCGCGAATATTCCCGTGAAATGGGCAGGGGGTGTGGGAATTTTCGAGGAAAATGCCAGCACGAGAGAGCGAACAATGGAATTCGTTTCTATATTTTCTATGGCTTTTGTTTTGCGACGGAGGAACACAACAAAATTCTGAAATTGTTGGTCAAAGCTCCCTTTGCGCTCCAGTGAAATGGAGCAATGACGAAATTATGGATTTGTGGAATTCAGATGGGAGTTTTTCTAACGACAAATAGGATATTCTATCTGTGAAGAGAGAATGAAGTTTTTACAAGTTTTTGAAGAGGACGGTAGCCAATCATTATGTGTTCACTGGTTTCGAGGTCTAAAGAAATACATTTGTGTAGCATTTAGCACAGGGCACTGCCGTTGCGTACATTTATTTTGAAAGGCGAACACAGTTTTCGTTTCTAGTTTTCGAATGCTTGAGTCTGGGAAGAATATTTTCTGTTTACTCAGTTCGCCTGTGTAAAATGAAGGAAAACGTGGCGTTAAGAATAAATTCTGCATGTGACGAGTGAGAACGGATCTTTGTCTTCCTTGATCTTCGAGATTTGTCTTTATCTTCTTCGCAAGCGTGGCAAGGAAGCGGGTACCGTGGTTCTCAGTAGTCACAGTCCGCGCTTTGTCAGACGCTGTATTATACTCACAGAACGTGGCCACAGACATTTCGTTTTGTACGTTTCCGTTGCATTTATAGTTCCACTACTATTTACTATATCTATGATCAATTTATAACATATTTTATGTAATTAACCCTTCAAGCTGTAGGAGATTTGTGATCAGTGGTTTGTCGTTTCAGAATACTATTAATTCTTCTTAGTCCAAGTAGCACTGTTGTAGATCAATTTCAACACTTACAATTTAGTAAACGAAATATTCAATCATCCATTAATTAACCTACCCAATCTTCCCCGTCCCGACTGCATCGAGGCGTCAAAGTGTTTTATCACCTGGACGCCATAAAAGTTGCAGAGCCTCGATATCGGTACATACACGCCTCCTTCGTACCACCGTTACGAAGAAACGGCCGCGCGATCGGCGTAGTTCGCAGCTTAATCCGGAATTCCGCGAAGTTCACCGTAATCTTGATCCGGAGGTACGCCGTAGCAGCCGCCTGCACCGATCTCCCGGCGACAAATCGCCGGCGGAACGTTAAATAACCGATAAAGTTGGCGCGCCGTGTGCCGGTCATAATTCACGGTAGTGTATCAGTGGAGCCTCGACGGCGTTACGGCTCGACGTCCCTGGATTCCCGAGGTTGCATCCGGTTTGTTCACCTCAGGTCGGGCCTCACCTGCCGTCAGCTATCCCGTGCTCCAACCCCCCTGTCTCCCCCCCAACAGCCCCTGAAGAAGGAGTCTAGTAAAAGGGGGTGGTGGCGTGAGGCGGAATAAAAAAGAGAATATTACGGGAGCCAACCGTGGAATCGAGCCGCGCCATAAAACCGCCGTTACTTCCATATAAGCCAAGCACGACCGGCTCCTAACGCGGATCGATGAATAGAAATCACCCACGTTTCGCGCACACGTACAGCTCCGGGACGATGTCGCGCGACACGCGTGCAGAATATGGGAACCCATAAGGCGGCGTCTCGCTACCGAGCAGGAGCAGGCAAGACCGCCTCGGCGATACGTGCTTACGCGCCCGCGGAATCGCATGATTTATCCTGGTTATCATCCCCCAGGCCAGCGAGCCTTTACGACGCCGATTCCGTTAGGTTGACGCGACACCGCAGCTTTACTCCCCGTTTTTGTCGTTTAAAATCATTGGACGAGAGTGAAGGGACCGTTGTCTCAGCGAGGCACGCTTCCCGGCCGGGTGAATTTCGAGTTCGGTGAAAGCTTCCTAACCCTTTGCATGTCCGTACATTTCCCAGAATTTCGAGTGTGGAATATTCCCATTTACTGGCCGATAAATCTTCCGGAACTGCCCCATTCTCATCGGAAAAGTTTTCCCTCGTCTCTTTCAGTCGGCGAGACATATCGGGGCGAAATAAAAGCTGTGTAGAGTTGGAAGGGTGGCTCACCACCGCCGTCTGATTTTCCTCAGAAAAAGTCGCTCTCTTTGCACGGTTTGACGTAACCTGGCTTCCCCATAAAGTTTCATCAAGGTCTGAAACCGTGGATCGAGCAAAGTCTACTGTAAGTGCCTTCCTGCGACGATTTCCCCCCCCATAACGCAAGTAAATTCCAGGAAACTGATGAAGTAATCCTTGCTATTCCGCCTCGGAGCGTGTAAGCTGCTCACTCGAACAATAAGCGAGAAATATTATCGCGGATAAGACAAAATATCCAACGTCTTCCTTTCTTTCATCCACGTGCCCCGTCTCGCTCGCGATCTCTCCTCCCTTCACCCGATTTTTAACCCTCGTTCCCCCGGCCGATGTTTCCACGGGAACTCGTTAGGTATTAAGACACGGTCGACGTTTTCTCCTCTTTTATGCTCTGTTAAGGCATAAAAGAACTGCCGTAAAACGAGGTATCGTAAATACAATCGAGTAAGGGGACCATCTTCGAGCGGGCACCTCGCGTATCCTCAACGTTTCCGCGGCGTTTTATGTGCGCGGGCGATCCCGCCGGCGATGCCGGCTCGCGTATTGGATACGCCGGATTTATACGGGGGATACAGGACGATCCGAGCTGCTCCGACGCGGTTCCCCGTGATAGTTTCTTCACGCGAGCTTCACGATACCGCTGGGAGCTTAATTGCCGTATACGTCTTCATAAAAGCGGAGTCGGGAACGCGTGGTTTATTGGACGGGACGGCTGAGGGAGGTGGCAAGTATCAATGAATCGGCATTTCTATGCCAGGCCTCGATTACTCTTCGTGATCGAGCGACGAAGGTATTCGATTCCTTAGCGCGTCGCTAGCACGCCGAGGACCATGTGTACCGGGCGTAACGTTATTGAGTATTCGGCTGTGGTCGTGCGTCTTTTTGCAGCGGCATCGTACATCCGTGTGCCAGCAATAAAAAGGAACCGGAAGACGTGGATGGAGTGTAGAAGTGCCGAACGACAATACTTCCTTGCGGTCGCCCAGGATACCTGGCCCCGTCACTCTCCATCTCTCTCTCTCTCTCTCTCTCACTCTCTGGATACTCGCACCAAGTCATAGAAAGTTTTTTCTCACCCCCTCCTCGGGCGGATTGCACGATCCGACGACGATCGAAGTAACAACGGTCCGAAACTTACTTACTTCCTGCTCCCGAGACTTCGGTAAATAACGCTGGCTCCTATCAAAAAACATATCGGGGCAGTTTTCCACTGGACACGGCTGGACATCGCCGAAACAGCGTGGAAGTTAATTCTACCGTGAAAGCCACGGTGCTGTGGGTGTTACGTGCTGCGAGACTGTCTGTATTACTTGATAGACAGCAGCGTGGTAGAGTGGCGTATGAATAATATGAAGGGTAAGGGAGAGAAACCAGGAGTGTCCATTTTTCACGATATTTTGTTGGTGGCAATTGGGACTACACAACTGTCGAATCGCAAAGGTTTATGAACTTAAAATACCCCGGTAAGATAACATTAAAGATTTGGTATAGTGGTTAAAAACAGGAAATGTCCATTCTGCTCTGGAACTTTACCTACCCACGCATAAGCTTCTGTCGTCAAGGTAAAACAGGAAATTTTTTTTTTAATATTGCTTTACCGTCGCATCAACTACTTGGTTATTAGCGACAACTATTTACAGTGCGTTTCGATTATGCTATCATATATTTCAGAAGAAAATTATATAAGAAAATTAAATTCATTCAACCTTATTTCTTTACTGATGGACTAACTAATTAAAACTTAACTTTCTCGATAACGCTGTCTTGTGACATTCTCTGTTTTCTCCCTTACCCTTTATACGAGTTTAAATGATTTGATAGCTGCTGCTTTAGGCTTTTTGTCTTCTCGAGTGTTATACAGCGCTAACAAATTTAATTTCCCCAGAACACGCTGCCCTCGATCACCCAACTCTTTCAATGGCCACCGGTGTTGCTGACAGGTACTGTCCAATCTTCCCGTGGAATGCAACCAAAATGCAAATCTTATCGCGGAATTTGAAGGGGTAGGGCAGACGGGGTTGGTGGCCCGATACGCGAACGGAAGTTACGTTTTGATATCTACGTCCGACGAACGGCCCGTCCAACTGCGCCTCCCCCGCTTCGAGGGGGGGGGGGGGGTTATCTTGGCGAGAGGATACTGGACGCGCCGCGATAAATACCCACTCGATATAATGGATGGCGTGCGCGTCTACCAATAGCGACAGGGGAATAAATCCTATTTGTTTCGCAAAGGGCTGCGTCGCGCGCTGTATCGATTGTAAATTCGTACCATCGAAATTGATATTTGTAATAAATTCACGCGCTCTTTGTAACGCCGACCGATATCCCCTGGCTGGCTTTTAATGCTGGCTATTTATTTACATTTGCATCTCGTTCGTATATTTTTTACGGGACGATAGGAAACACGGTGCACCGCGCAGCCCGACCCTCGTATTTTCGTTAATAAAATAACAACGGCAGATAAGCGACCAACGATGATGCAGGAAACACGTTGAGCCAGGTCGAGCGTTGTTTTAATCGTGATACTCGTAACCACCTCTCGTCTTCCCCGGTCTGCCCGATTATTTCCAATTAATCCAGGCCCGAGGAGAGTGCGGTGGAAAGTGAAAAAAGGGAAGGACCGTTCCAGTAAATTTAAAATCAATCCTCGCCCCGTGTTTGCAGCCGTCCTCGGTTACACGGCCGAATACCACGGGCCATTGAGTTTTCCATACGATCCCTAGACAGGGGCTCCTGCCCCTCGCGAAATCCTTTCGAAATCGTGCGGTAAGTGATCCCCTGATCCACCCGTCGCGTACCAGACCTATAACTCTGCCAGCACGACTTGGCCGGCTTCCATTCGCGGAAACACCCCTGCTGCCACCATGGAACAACCTTCACCGAGGGGGAATGGCGATCATGGACTGCGCGGGGGCGGTTAGCGTTATGGTTTGACCAGACGTACTTGGTTTATGATTCCGGGCGGCTGTGTCGAGCCATATTTCGGATTCTGTTACAGTTCCTTCAAGGCGAACTCGATAGTTTCCATAGAAATTAGTCGGTCCAGTTCTACGCTGTCCTCGTTCCGTCTGTCAGAGTGGAATTGGATCCACGAGGCTCGCTTTTTGCGGCGTGGTCTGAATCCTCGTCGTGGGATGCTTTTATTATACACTTCAATTTTCTGAAATACGAAGAGGGGGCGAAAGAACACTGCGATCCACGGAGTTTATACCAACGCTAGCTATAATGCAGAGTTGGCGACGCGACGCGATATTACGTTCTGACTAGACGACTAGCTTATGATTCCAGACAGCCGCGTCTCGCGTGACGTTCGGTCTGCTCTCCGCCCACGCCATTAAACTCAGTCGTACCGCATTAGCATTACGATTTTTTAATCGATTCTCGGAATGCTCGACTCGAGTCAGTTGTACGTAGAACAAACTGAAGGGTCGATATCTTTTGCATCTTCGCTGTCACGTAACAATTTTCTCTGTGATTTTCTGTCATAATGCAAAGAGAGTATATTATGGTAATGGAATTTATTCAATCGAAACGTCACCATTTTCCAATCTACGTTACTGCTTTAAACATGAATAATCTTGTTTGAAGAGTAAGAAGATTCTCTATTCCAAATCAGACCTAATTTTATTTCAAATCTCTAAATAACTGATACATTGCATGAGCCAGTAATGATGGTTCGCAAACAGAATCTCCTTTTACCGAATCGGCGTTACAGATTGTAATCAGCGATTAATTATCAGGTAATGATACTGAACTGAGCGCATCGGTAATTACAAATTCATAGAAACTCTTGTTTATAATAATTATACACTTGCATCAGGTTTGCTCGGCGCTACAGGCAAATTAACTCCGCACTCGGTATGAAATTAGTGAGTTCATCGTTAACCCTATGACGCTTTAATCCTCCTAGTCGCGCACAATCGGACCGCAATTACCGAACGGGGATTTAATTAACTCGTTCCAGCTTTGTTTCAAGGAATGACACGCGCCTGATAATTGCCCGGATCGTCGAGTGCCGCGAATATTTCGAATCTTCGTTCGTTTCTCCGCGAATTCAGCCGGAGCAAGCGGATACGCGCGCGAACTGACTGACGAGAAATCTGCCCCGTGCCTGTTGGATTCTTTTCGCGTCGTTGATACTCGCTACAGGAGGTATTTCGCGGAACAAAGGCGAAGTATTTCGAGCGAATGGGAGCAAACTTTTATTCACTGTAACTTTCCTTGCTGTCGCGATGCTTCGCGTAAAACAAAGCCAGAGAAAAAATAACCCATCATGCGTGAAACGAACGATTTTCCTGTTCATCACAGTTTCCTTTATTACGCGTGTGTCGGAAGGGAAAGTGAGAACGTGAGAGACGCAATGACTGCTTCACCCTCGAATTCTGCCATCGAAGTCACAAATCATTTGTCGAATAATTATGAAGAGCTTGGTGCACCAATATCGTCGTGCGGTTTCTATTACTGTAGCCATGTTATATTACTGAGTGGAGCTGAATTTCTTTAACACAGTGCAATGCCATCGCGGGATTTCAGATTTCCAATAGAATCTCCTACAGCCAAGAATTATTCTGCCTCGAAACTATGATTCGTGGCCTGCCTCGCGATGCTGCATCCTCATCGTTAGACCGATAAAGTACGTTGATGATGTTCGACGAATTTATTGCACGAAATAAGCAAGCACGTAGCTGCGCACGTACCAACCCTAATTTAAATCGTGGCCCGGGAAGAGTACGTGGATTTTACGGGGTTCATAGGTTCGCCCGCCTGTCGTCTTGGCCGTTCGTTCATCCACCGTGTTACAGTTTATGGTATCGCCTTTACGATGCCAGCATCTGGTCTACGTGACACATTCGACGTTCCCCCAAACATTAAATCAACGGCTCGTACGCTGTGTTCAGGTATTCGCCGGGAAGAAGTCAGTCGTCTTTTAGCTCGAGGGGCAGAGATACGCGATATCCGTGTCCGAAATTTCTCCCCGCGTTCCTCGGACGCACGCGGGGTGACGGAGATAAATTCCATCCAGGCGAACCTATATATCCTCCAAATCCAGATACCGTGCCCCGGGATATTTATTACACCCCTCCCGCCACCCGCGGCGGTCGAATAAAATAAATAATATTACTCATCGGTGTCTCGGTTGTATTATTCGTTTATCGACCGTTCGGCTATAATTTTCTTCGCTGCTGCCTCGGTAAGAAGCGCCAGGGGGATTCCTTCACGATGCCTCGACGACGTTCTCCACTCTCTAACGATACTGTCTTTCCCTGACGCTCTTGGCACGTAGCGTCTGGACGGTCCCTTGCAAAATCCGCGCATCCAACATCCGTCCACGGAGGATCATAATTCATCCGTGTATTCTTTTACTATTTCAATCCTATTCCTATTCCAAATTCTTCGAACGTGCTGTTTGCCCATTCTTCTTCGTTCTATTCGACTCTTCCGGTTGCTCTATTCGAGTTACACTTTGCAAGGAAACCTATCCATCAGTGTACATGGTATAAGAAAGTCGATATTAGTATTATTTATTCCATTGCACGTGGAAGTACGTGATAAGAGTCGCTATGGAAATTGCTTTAACAGTGCAGCAGGCTCAGTGGTAAAAGCCTTCCTTGGTCAGACGTCCCCGGTTAGTTTTATGGAGAAACTTGCATATCTTCCGCAGCGAAATGTTGTTCAGCGTGTATCTGGCAGAGAATGAAATTTCAACATTTGAATTTTGTACAGCACAAAATCTTTCATGTTATTGCAATATTTCGGCCAAGTTAACCAAGAGAGCACAAGAGAATTCCTGATGCTTCTGCCGCTTTGTACAAGCCATGCGATCTTCCGTTCTCCTGTTTCACCCTCACTTCATTCCCTTTTCACTTCTCCGCCCTTTTCGGTTGCTGCTCCCCTCTTTTTCTCGTGCCTCGACATTCCTTCGTACATCTTTGGCCCGGTACAAAGATCCCGGGCGCCTTGCATGGAAAATACCGAAGCCTCTGTGAATCGCTAAAGGGCCAGGTTGAAAAGCATACCTTAAATTCAGAGTAGTATTTACGCGCAAATATTCACATCTGCTGATTTTCCAGCGCCCTTTGGGGACGCTGCACAGCAAAAGAGAAAAAGTAATGATGTTTGAAAACATTTACAATCTATCCATTCGATATGAATCCTCTTTTCTGTTCATTCAAGACAGATTACTTTAACAGTCTATGCGATAACGTTTACTTCTTCCTACACTGTGATTGTCGAGACTAGCTCCTTGCTTCCTCGAAGGGCCGAGGGAAGCGAGTCGAAAGCAGCAGAGTCTCCGTTCCTGGGGAAACAAAGCGTTCCTTTTTCGATGCAATGTTGCTCCACGGTCCCTCTTTATAAGCCAAAATTCCTATTTATGAGGGTGGAAAACCACCACAGGAGCTTTCCCCGGGCAAACAGTAAACGAGTTAAGAGGCGGGCACAAAGAAACAATACCGAGCGAACGTGGCCTCGTGCGGTTTCGAGTGAATTCCAGACGTGGTCACTTGACTCGAGGCATGCCCTTTATCCAGCCGTAACACGTATACACATACGACAAGGTTCTCCAGCGGTGCCGCGTGCTTGCCACGAGCCGATCCCTTGCCTCTTTCCAGAACGATCGATCGATCGCGGCAGGAAGCAGGAGGCACATCAGAGTAACTGCCCCGCGACAAATTATTCAGCGGTGGCCGATGTCCCCGCGTTAACGACGCATGCTCGCTGGACGAATTCCTAATATTGTTCTGACAAAATGAGCTTCTTCTTCAGCGTCGCGTGTCTCGATATTGGCAAACGTGTCGCGAGCCGCTGAATGATCCTTGCGTTTCCGAAAGCAACGGCAGAAGCATCGATTTGATGAACACAGCGAGAGGGCTTTCATAGCTCGAGGTGCTGTTGCTTGAAACTTGCAGGTGTAAGCTGTGTCCCTCTGGAATATTGTTTCGACGTTTCGCCAGCACTACAGACAGCTTCATCGGGGCGTACTGGTATACTGATACTGATGCATTTAGATGGATGAAGTACGATGAATGCCTCAAAATATATATATAGGGGTTTTTACCACCTCTTTCTGTTTCTTGCTGTAATTATCTTGAAATATCACAAAACTCTGTGTAACGTGAGGACAAAGTTGGGCATTAACTAAATAAAGAATTATTTAAATAACAGATGGAATAAAATTTACTTTAACTTTAGATTATTCGACAAATAAAATTAATTTTTTTTGTTCATCACGAATAATTTTTTTTAACTTTTATTCGTTATTCGAAATTGTATGTAAATAATAATTTTGTTCATCTCTGCGTGAGGATTGTTTCTGATTCTGAGGTTTGCTTTCTGAGATTCTGAAGTTTTGTTCCTAATTTTTCCCAAGTTTATCCATGTGATTTGTAGTAATTTAGGAAATCATATAACAATCACACTTTGCATAATCCCCACGTTTCATAACGTGCAATGGTAAAGCTTGAATTTATATGAAATAGTTTTACAGTGTATATTTTAAGTATAAGACAAGACCAATGACCGTTAGTTTGTAAGAATTATTTCGGTTGAATTATATCATAATCCGATAACCGGAAGCACCATGGAGCAGTGTGAACGAATACCCCTTCAAATTCATGGCGCAGTTTGGTCGCGTTGCGTTTTAGCGATTGGCGAACTCGTGCTACACTGGTTTCACTTTGTAAATCTGATACGAGTAATATTAATTTAGTCTGGATCGGTTATTAGTATAATTACAGGGCCATTGATAAGAGCGGCATGTATAAATTTCGCCGAATTATTGGCGTACCGTGCGCTGCAGCTGTGTCAATGCGGCGCACACATTAAAACGGCTACGACGTGGCAATAACTTCGATGATATTTCTTCTGATGAATAACTCGCAGCCCTTTGTGAATTATTAGTGGCGTGGCGAACACATGCAGAGGATTATTTATGCGCAACGTGAGCCATATGACATAGCCATTCATATCGCCGTGTCCAATAAACTTAAGAACACTTTAAAAGGTACCTAACTCATTTCCCTATAATTACGATTTGACCGAAAAATATCCGAATTTCTTTCATAATAATAGCCGCCATTACTCGACGTTAAGCTCTAATTACGCCAGAATTATGGGGGGAACGGGTTTCTCTCGCGAGCCCAGTCTTTCATTAATGGAATCGTGTGGCCGTTTTACGGGAACGGCGGGAGATTGATAGAAAAGGCACAAGGTCGATTTCTCAGCTACGGCAGACACGTACTGATCACTAGGGCTAAAAGACCCTCCATCCTTCCAAATGATTCTCCCCTGTCCTTCACCTCGACCTTGAATCCTCTCGTCTGCCTCGTGTCAGATCGATGATGCCCATGATTCCAGCGCGAGGGTCCTCGACAGCCGAATGGGTGAGTCCTTTACCGAGCGTTTTCAAAAGAGTAAGGACTCGAACAGATCCTAGGATTTCTCTCATCCTCCTCATCCACCCCAATTCTTCTCCGGCTGTCTATCAAGCCACCTTTTTCACCGCCACCCTATCTGTTTCTCTTCGTTTCTCCCCGTTCACCCGGCGAGAATTGGGGATTTGCGGTTTACCGAGGAGCGTCGCGAGCACCAGACGCAAAAAACAAATGAACGAGCCACGAAGGGGTAGCGCGGAAAAGGGGCGGGGGGGGGGGGGGCGGGGGGCGGTTAGGATGGTTTCCCAGATCTGGAAGCTCGTACCGTCTCAGTTCTCGTTTTTTCCTCCAACCCTCGTCCGTTTCTTTCTCTCCTCGCGAACTCATCCCCAATGGAGGGCTCTGCTCTCCAAGAAACACCTTTCTTCTATTTCTGTTTCAACTTCGACCCCCATCTCCCTTCCCAAGCCAACCCGACCGCCCCTAGGAGCCTCTGTTCCCGCCGAGTTATCGCCGCTGGCCGATAAATTCGAAACGAACGAAAGGAAAACAACGGCTGCACTTTGCAGGCATTCGCCGCGCGCCATTGAACAATTATTTTAATTTTATCCCGTTGTTGTCGGGCCGACCGTTTAAACGGCTTCCCCTAACTCCCAGCTCTATTATTCGCCTTTTGATCGGCGTGTTTCAATCGGTCCACAAAGTCGAAACAAAAAGGTCGAATGGACGAGGCCAGGGTAATTCATGGAAATATAGATACTGGGCCATTGTGCTGCTGCTGCTGTTGCTGCTTGCAGTGGAACGGAACGGACCTCGTAGTAGGCGAAATGCTGGTACAAAATGTTAAATTATCCAGTAATTATGTCAATTAAAAAAATGGCATGGAAGTGCCAAATTCATGGAACTGAATCCTTATTATTCGGTAATGGGGATGCGAAGATTTGTTGGGGCTATTTAATGGTAAATGTTACATTTCCTGGATGTATCCGACTGTCTATCGCGAGACAGACCGCTGATAGGAAATTAAACAGTGGCAATATTAAAAAGCGCATCGATCAATCTGGACACGTGTCATGTCACGGCGTTTCAAGCTGTAGGAACAATCAGACTGACGGAACACCACAGGAGGACGTGGAATATTTCTATTGATTTTCGAACAAACAGAGACATGCATGCGCGTCGTGTCCACGCAGCGATGGACCATAGGACTGTACATGGCGTTGGAGAACACATGTTGTATCGTTCGTACCAAAGGGCAGTGATACAGGTCGATTTTGTGACAAAGGCTGCCACTTTTCGTGGTTCGCGGAATGGGGAATTTGAACGTTTTAAAATATTCATTGGAATTTAGGGGATTTGAAGTGACCTCCACAGACTTGGAGGATTATGGGCCAGTGAGAATCAATTACGCATACAAATTGAAGGTATTGCACACTTTCGTGCCCCAAGTAGATCGTCCAATAAATCCTCATTAATCTTTTCAGCAACCGTCCCCTCATTCGCCGTCCTCCATCTCCGAGGGTACAAATTAGAGCTAGCGTTTAGCAGCATTAGTTTCTTAGAATTCACAATTGCTTTGACTGCAGGCTATGGAGTTAATTGAATGCTTAATCGTAGAGGATTAGTCGCGGAATTTCAGCATTCCCTAGTTCCCTGCACCCCGTGTTTTCACGAGCTACGGATCTCTGAACCTCTAAACCTCTAAACATTCGACTCCCAAAATTCTAATTACCCAAACTCCCTCGATTCTTTTTACCGTTATCATTCCCTATTAAGAGTATATTACCAGTTATTGCTCGATACTGGACATCGAAATTCTTAACGGTTCCACGATCGCTTTCAAATTCCCCTTCGCTGAAAACTGTCGTTACACTTTAGTATCTGAAACTGCGACATCGATGCCTCGGCAGTACGATTCTCTCGTTCAACAGAGGCGGCGTAAAGTGGCTAAGGTTCTGGGGAACGGTTATTACTCGCACGCATTTACGCGCGCGGGCAGGTATCGCGGGCGGAAACGGATGGCGGTCATAGCTTTCCGAGAGTACATCATAAAAATAGAGACGCTCGTAAAATCGACCGAGTGCGACGGCATTCATGGAACTGAATCCTTACACTGCTGCTCGGTTGCACGGCCTCTTAGACAGGCGAAGTGGAAAGCAGCATCGATATAAATACAAAGCAGTTTTCGCGCGGCGCGGCAGCACAGGGCTTTAAGAAATCAGCGTGTCGCGAGATCCAGCGGCTCCCTAAACTCGATGGCTCGCGTGCCAGGCCTGCCTCGAGATTATCGATTCCACGGCATTTTCTTCGAATACAAACGACAGCCACTTAGTCTTCTATCTCTTACGTAATCCCTGGCGTCGCTTTTATTGGGTTATTACTTTGATTTGTCACTTCTTACATGGTTCCGCTTTTAGAACGCACGCGGGGGTTGCCACGGGGAGCTCGGTGATTTTGGCAAGTATCGCCACTCGATACCGGAACCTCGCATGCTCGTGCAGGAAATATAATAATTCTCGAGCGGGATAACCGAACGATCGATGCTACTGAAAATTCTAAGGGCGAAACGTAGGGTAACTATGTGCGGTTAAGTTATTCGCGAACAAATATTCAGGAGGAATAATTTAAATTCCCGAATGGAAGGAAGGGATGACTGAATGATACTTCGTGAATCTTTTGAGAAGTTTTAAATGCTATTATTTATTAAGAGCGCTGTACATTTCTCACGTAGACTCTTTTAGTTTGCCTTTCATCCGAAGCTGAGTCACCGTGCTCGTCGCGTTAATTTCCTCTCGATTGCCAGCAGCGTTTCAATAAAAAAGAAAACAGACAAGAAAAATCCTTGGGAAGCGGTCATTAGCGGGCACGCATGTATCATTCATAACTCCGAAGCGGGAACGAGCGGCGCGACAATTAGCCTGTTCCTGGTGCGCGATCTGGTACACGGTTAACGAATCCCAGCACGCAGGGAACGAGCAGGTTTTAAGCTCCACGTGAGATGGTAACCGCGACGATCTAATTATGCAATTTAAATTTGAATCAACGTGCGCTGCCGGCGCTGGGGTCTCGACATACGTGTGTTGCTAAATAATGGCACAGGTGCTGGGAGATTGTCATTTTTAGGCAGATCCTCCTAACTCTGTTTGGCTGACAAATTTTAATATATGAAAAGATAAAAGATTGCGAGGCAGGGTAGTTATTTCGAATTAAAATTACAATTCGTTTTGAAATATTGACTTACCTAGTTGTTTAGGTGTTTTGTTAAAAAAAGAAGCAAACATATCAGATTCTAATCGCGAGATAGGAAATTGTCTATTCTATATAGTCCCTATGTCTCATCATTCAAAATTAATACTTTCATCACTTTCTTTCTAAATATTACATGGAGTTCGACCTTTGCACCGTGCAAGCGTAGTTTTTTCATGGCGAGTAAACGGTTGAGAACGGCCCAGGGAGGAAACGTTCGAGAATGGACGAGAGCGGAAACGAGATGCGACGGGACAGCCAGCACGTTGACGCCCGCTATGCTTGTTGTACGTGGATGAAACGTGCAGATCCCCTGGCACAGTTCCGGCTTATACGTTTGACAGCTGAGGAAATTATATTTCTCAACTGCCATTTAAGTTTGCGCGTCGCTTCGTTCATCAGCCCGAATAGGCAGCCGGCATCCCTCTGCTGGGGGATTCCTCTCGGTCTTTCTCTTTCCGCAGTCGGTGTCCTTTTCATTCGTATTCCCCGCGTCTCCGTTTCCGTTATCCTCCTCCAGATCCCCGGCAATCCAACTTCGTGGCTTAATCCCTTGATGGTAACACGATCCAGGTCCCGTCCCACAAACCAGTTATACGGTAGATCTAACGTCTAATATAAATTTTTGTCACACGAGTCGAGGACTCGCGCCACACGCGTGAGCGAGAACATTTTCTATTTCTATTCATGTGTAGTTACTTCTTAGATTAGAATAAGCTCTTGCATGTTACGTTTAATGAACATAATGAAATGAATATTGTTCCGGATTATTTATAGTCATTGCACTTTTATAATGACTTCGAAGCCTACGTGTAATAATGATATCGGTAATATTTATCTGGTGGGTAGAGTATGTACTGGCTCCATATGCAGAAATATGACTTTTCCTATTTTATTTCTCATGAAGAATTAACACTTTCATGATTGCACTACGAATCCCGGACCAGGCTAAAGGGTTTCCTGTCGATAATAATAATAATAATAGTAATTATATATAGATTTTTATTAAAACTTATAAACGACTTCTATCACTATACTACTGCTTCCCTATATATAAACTAAGTTAAATTAAATGTATCAAAATGTGCAGGCCTTTGAATTAAATATAAAACAAACTTTTTACAAATTACATGTGTTTATTTGTTATCGTTCATCATTACAGTTTCTTTTTAAACTATTATATTTTGTACTACTTATAATATTAACTCAAACATCAGTGCAACTCAGTGCGCACTACTCCCGCAGATGTGGTGTGAAGTAGGAAATGTTAAGTGCGAGTTATGAGATGTGAAGTATGAAGCGTGATACACAAATGATGCACACGATGCATAGAAAGGCTGCAGTGATGCAGACAATGCATGGAAAGCTATCAATAATGATGTAGGAGTGGTGCAAAAGTACAGCAGGAAGCTTGTGAGATTAAGGCTGCCGTTTCATTATTGTTATGGTCCGAATCGATCGAAGCATCCCTTGTAAACGGACGGATCCTAATGAAACTACCGCGGTCGATAAAAAGAACTTGTACACAGGTGACATCTCCAGATACTCTGTGTAGACAAACTTTTGACACGTAGCTGCCACATCTTCTGTTCTCTCTGTATCTGCCACACTGTTGCTACCGAGTTCTCTCTTTCTATCGAGAAGTCTTGAAGGAATACGGCACGAGAGATCCTGCCGTGCATGGGGAGCAGGAAATGTATGTACGGTGGTGCTGCAAGAGTGGCATACGTTCACGGATCGCTGAAAATCGATTTGTAACTTTGTTGCACAATCCGAGAGAAATGGTAAATTGATTTGCAGCACTGTGCGAACCCAGAGGGGTAACATGGGATTTTGCAACTTTGTTAACGCGTCGCGTGCCAGTCAATAACGATTTCCAATTTGGCGAAGATGTTCCACAACATTTCTAATTTCCACGACGTACCGTCGACGCGTGAAAAGTCTCTTGCACGATCCTAGCGGCTGAACTTGGCAAGGCAGAGCAACAGGGCGGGATCGAAAGACAGTACAGCTGGATCGTGACAGCAGCTTCGAAGTCAATTCGAACTGCCGACAGTCAGATCGTAACCTTGCCTTTTAAGGGGATGAAAGGAATCAGCATTGAAAGTGTCGTAGGATTTAAGCGGGGGCTCCAGGGTATCCCAGAAGAATAGCACCGCCTTCGTTGTCTAGCGTCCCGACGAAAGGCTGGGAAAGGTGAAACGGCCGGGGAAGCCGGTGCAACGTGAAACGGGAGCGTCTAACGAACTCGGAAAAGTACGTCGTAAAACCTTGCCATTCCCTGATTGTCCCGTGGGCTTCGGATAAACCTTGATGACCGATTCGGAATTCAAGATTGTGGTAATAAAGATTAAAGGGAACGACGCTGGAATAACTTATTTTTGGTAACCATAGTAAAACCCGAACGTCACGTAGCGTCAGGAACGTCCGTCGAAGCCTTATTTGGCTTCTTTTGCTACTAATTTATACGTTTACGATCCACCAACTTTTTATTCCTAATCGATACTAATGCAGGGTGGGAAAACAAAGATTCCAACACCAAATATAAAACTACTTTTACTCGCCATTCGACTAAAGTTATACTAATTATCATGATTTACTGCGTACCTTAGGAACTAGTGATATAGATCAATAATATGGTAGGCTTTGGTATTCAGTGACTCTAAATAGCCATTTATTATAAAATATGTGTACTTTATATTACAATAAATATATAGATTAACAGAGGAGTTCTTTTGTTACTCACAACCATTACCATTACCATTATTATTAACCTCCGGTGCATCGATCCCATCAGAATTACAGAAGCACAAAGATCCCAAGTCATGCCGGGACTACGTTGGTTGATTATCCCGTTCGGGATTTCCGAGTCACCGAAGCCGGACGTGGCCATTTTTCCCTTTAACCGTACTTCCCTGGCCGCGTGTTTGCGTGCTCGGACCAGACCCTTCATATTTTCTGAATGAACACGACATGCTCGCCGGCTGGCGTAGTAATTCATGTGGCCGCGGCCCGCCGTTGCAGGTACGACGCTGGCCTGAAAACCGAGTCGACCTGTTCAACGTCCCTGCACGTACCGCGTTCTATTTTCGCCCATAGATTAACGTGCAACGAAAATATTAGGGGGCCAGCTTTCTGCCGAGCCATCGACGATTCCGCCGTCCATTCGCATGCAGACGGCCGCGTTGCCGGTCGCACTCGCCTTCGCGCATATGTTACATGCTTAGCTTGCTGTCTATCTGCCGCCCTGCTGTTACAGAATTCTACGTGGATCTATCGGCCAGCTGGACCTAATGGTCATTTCACGGTCGAACACGTATCCGTTTCGCGTACAGTTACGTTCAAAACTCTCACCCCCGTCTTCGGTCCCCAGGCTGGCTTCCTAATCAGCGTGAAATTAACTGTCTCTGTTGGGCGAAACTCGGTACGCTGTTACGTGACCGTCGGAGATGGGATTTTAGCCCGAAATAGCGTGGATAGTGCTGCGTGTACGACGAGTCACGTTACGCGTCGAAGTTCGCGTACGACTGAAGATCAAAGGACCATATTATCACCTTCCAAGTAACCAGATGTGACTGGTGTACTGTGTAATGTGTACACATTTCACGGGGCAGCCTTTGTCTACAAAGGCAATGTAGAGAGTTCCTGGGATATGGGGAAGATTGCATGTGGCACAAAATTATCTTCCTCAGTTCTAGGATAACGCGAATAAGTAGATTGTCTTTACGGAAGAAAAGAAAGCTTACATTTCCTTAAGGGGCTACGCCACCCTGAGACACTCAAAACAGCACCCCAAATTACACGATTTTTTTCATGAGACTCTGAGGTTGAAAATTATTCCTTTACTTCTTATGTATAGGGCATGTATTAATGAATATATTGTATAAATATTGCACAGAAATTTAGTACAGTTCTGAACGTTTCAGGGTGGCGTAACCGCTTAATACAAAGTCTAGAAAATATCTTCGATATCTATACTTTCAAAAAACTTTAAGTATCTAGTATCTAAACATTCCCTAAACTTCCATAAATCACCAGCATCGATCCGTCAACCCCTCTAGCAGTGCAACAGCCAGTCGTCGAGATTAGCCACAGGGCCCTAAACCCCGAAATTCCGGAACTCAGACGCGTTCCTCGCGTCGCCCCCACACTAAGGTCGGAACTTACGACCCTGAACTTGAGAGTTGTGCCGTTTGCCGTGCCGTGGAATAAAACACAACGTGGAGTCCCCGCCAAGGGAGTGCCTCGGGGAGCGATAAAAAGGCTGCGACGCTGAGAAATTTACTGTGTATATTCTCCCCCAGACTACCCCCGGTCCACGTTCCCCGCGCACTTTATGAATCTCGCCCTCGATCACGGGTCCCTCGATCGCTTTCTCGTAGAAGGACACGCGCTCTGTCTGTCGGGAATGGCTGGCTGCGGTGTTTAATGTTCTCCGTGTGTGGCCGTATTAGGGTCGTATTTTCGTTAGCCATTACGTTTTACGGGACCGTTATGTCGTAGCACGCAGCTTTCGGGGTGGCGGCGAGGCTGGTGGAAAAGGGGTTGTTCTGCCCGGGCCGAGGGGATGCACGGGAGGGGTTGCTCTGTCTACGTTAATGCGTCCCCAGCGCGAGCTTTCTTGTCCGGGAAATTACCAGACCCCTTTCTGCCCATACCCGTGACCTGACTCGTCGCTTTCGTCCCTTTTCGTCGCCTTCGCGTAATTGTTTCGCCCGTATATAAGGTGCCGCGGGAATTTTTCGCCGCGACACCCGACCCCCTTGCTACGTGATTCGTTTTTATCCGATGTAACGCCCGCGGAGGGGGGTAAACATCGTTTGGAATTAAACGCACGGTGAATGGCCACGGGGACAAATGACGCTCCGTGTGGCCCCAGCCGCAATTAACTACGGGGGAGAAACCGGGGGCGAGACGGCGGGTGTCGGGTCCCTGGTCTTGATCTGAACGATTCGATCGACTCCGACTAGCGATAGAGAGATCTCTTCGTTACTCTTCCTCCGTCGTTCCCACAGTCCTTATTATTATACGGTGGCGCGCGAATTTGCATTATTGAGTTTCAACGACGGGCGAAATTCTAACGGGTATCGATTATTCTTTAAAACGCTTACCCCGCTGGCTGGGACCACGGTCGGGCAGCTGTTTCCTTAGTAACCAGTAATTTCGTAGATTCCCCTGACCGTGCGTCGTTGTCGTTTATTCCGGAATTAGTAATTTCGCTCTGCATTTAGGCGTAATTCATTCCCTTTTCGCGTATGATCGGCAGTGTTTTGTATTCGATTCTCGACGATTCCCGTGGCTGGCTGTTGTCGATATGAATTGCTACCATCCACGGATCCCTCGCCTTTGAATAATTTACGAAGAACTTCGGTTCCTGAATATTGCTGGGAAGATTGTTTTAGAAACTGGGAAATTTTAATGGCCCAGTTAATGAGAAACGCGAGTGAATGTCACTCGCGGGTATTTTAATAATGGAATGCATTTCGCTGGAAGTTTCTAGACACTTTCGAAGAAGGGGATATTTTGCTCCGTAAGCTATTCACGTCTATAAATTATCCTCCTTTAATATTCATTGACAATTATTTCTGAGAATGTGGCTTTGTTGCTACTAGACTCTCTTTCTCCCCAAATATTCCTCGCAGCAAGATCCAATTCGAGCGCAGATGTTACCTAAATCCTCGATGGCCCCTCAGAAGTTCGCAGCGACGAAATGCATTCGGTGCATTCGTGTCGATATTCTAATTCAATCGGTGCTCAATAAGTTCCGATAGGTTTGTTCGCCCCAGTTTACGTCGTTACATACAAATCCTTCTCGTGTTCCAAAGTGTCTTAAAGACGAACGGCGTAGCCCGTGCAAGAATATTACACATATAATGTAACGAGGACAGATTTGATTGTATATAATGAAATAGAGTGAAATTGTAAAATATGCTGTGCCCATAAGACGCTTTATTTTCGTCCTGCTTACTTCATCATGTTATCAGTTTACTGTCAGTAATAATCAACTTATCCTCGGATACACGCCTCGCCCTGGGAGAACGCGGCAGTAATTGCATCTGCAGTGCAAAATTCCCAACTCACCAAAACAAACAGACTAAAACCCAGCTATTTTCTCTCACCATCCTTTCCCTTGCCCCAAATTGCGTTGCACATTGGCAAGACGTATGAAAGGGTCGAGCGAGGCGCACGTGCACCAGACAGATTCTCAAAATCCTCTTGAAAGCGAAGCTTCCGGTGAGAAATATTTCTCCTACAATTTCAACTTATTCGCCCACGTAATATCACCCCCCTGTCAGGCTGCGTAGTTTGGGGTAACTCGTGTTGCTTCAACAGCCCCATGAAAAAGCCTCGTCGCGGGGCAAGGGTGAAAGTTGTGTGCTCGAAGCTACACACACGCGTGGCGTCCTGAAATTTAAGCAAACCGCGGCGCGGAGCACCGACGAAATTGAAGTGGCGCATGGAAATAACGGAGACACCCCGTGACATAGACATGTACACACTGGAGCACAGAGGGGGGTGAAGAAGGGATGGGTTCGTCGCGTGAGCGCCCGAACCCCCTAGAAGCAGCTTGAACCGTCGTCCCCGATCGATCCGTGAAACCGACGGCTTCGTACTACTTGGTACGGGCATGTATTTTATCAATTTTTTACGCCCGCCACGCGTTTCATCGCCGGTCTGCTTCCAATTGCGCCGCAGAATTTGCATGATTAATCATTCGACGTCGCGCCCTGGTACCGGCTGATCGGTCGAACGAACGAGGTTCCAGGTTCCAAACGCGTCGACGCTGGAGAAATTATGAGTTCCCTGCGCTCCGCTGTAACAGGGAATTTAAAGGAGGTGGGTGTTCCTATTAGAAATCATCTCGGATTCGCAACTGAAAGTCTTCTCTTGAAAAATGCAATACTTTGTTATCTCTGAGCCTATGAAAGAGAATACATTATTTTGCTAAAGTTCTTCCATGGTTTTGGGAAAATAAGGACCATCCGCTCTCCACATTTTATTGAAGAAATATGGTGCTTGTTGTGTATTATAAAAATATAGATCCCTAGATGGATCGTCAATTGTCGATCATTTAAAGATAAAGCGGTACAATAGTAATCCTTTCAGAAAATTTCATGTTTCTTACACTTTGATCGTAAACAAAAAAATCAGCCAGAGTACCTCAATTGGTCGAAGCAATTATTAAGCAGACATAATTCGAGTCACGACCCAGTTATCCACACGATTCTTTCATTTCTCCTTTTCATAAAGAAGTTGCGTGTCTATCTGCCTGCGCGTTACACAGTCACTGCGTGATCGTCGTAGAATAGACACTCGTGCACCACCAAACACCCTACTTACAGCCAGCGGAACTCATACGAGAGAGTCTGCGAGCATGAATATCAACCAGGCGAGATGGAACGTGGTTTATGGCTTTTTAACGACGATCGTTAAGTAGACGATTCCGCTGGGAGTTTGGGTGCGTTCTAACGTACTTGCAGTTGTTCGAGCGTTCTTCAACCTGCACTTTGCACGCCGAGCGCGGATGTTTTCTGTGCATGATGGGCTACTTAATGAACGGCTTGTTAAACGTGATACCCGCAACGGTATGCTATCCTTGAAACGGGAGTTCTCACGCGAGCTCCATTGTAACAGAGCAGGATTGAGTTCTTTTGCCAATGTGTAGAGGAATATGAAGAAACATTGTGATACTCAGTGTTGAATGAGTAGCTTATAGAATGACGAACGTCGCGGGACTATTTAAGTAGAAACTCTGTGTTCCTAAATTTCCTTAACTTAAATCACTCGTTTGTTTTTAGAGACCGGGACACTCGCGAGATTGAATTTTAAACGTCCCCACTTTGCATGCGTGTCGCGTTGCATAAACAGAGATACATACAAATGGTGTACAGATTTAAATCTCCTTCATGCTCTGCTTTATTCCTTCGTATCAAGCGAACAATCAAGACGTGCATTGTTGTTTGTCGAAATAAGAAGGCTCCTACGGGATCCTCTAGCGTGAAGATCAGTGAGAGAGTTAAAACGGTGACGGTGCTCTGCTAATTTTTTTGAACAACCAACGGCTTCACTGCTCAATTACCAGCAAAGGAATTTTAAGAAAGTTGAATTACTCAGCCAGGACATTGTAGGACGCACCCTCAAGACCACGGGAATTGTTTTGACTGCGAGTTCGCGGTTAAATGCTCACTCAACCCACATTCAGTAATTCCGCGAAGTAATTGCTACTGCGAGCTGTCAAGATCCTAAACCGTTTCACGAAGTACCTGAGGAGCTGCTCCTCGAGCACCGTTGGGAACAAGGGAAGCATTGTTTATTGTAGAAAGCCTGATATTATTATCGTTCTACTTGAAAACAAAAACCAATTATCAATTTAATGTGAATTAAATCCTCCTCGAATGACTTCCACTGTGCATGCCTCAGAAACATGTTGTGATATTGCCGAATTGAAGAATCCTTGTAGAAAACACTGTAACTGCCAAAAATCAAATTTTTCAGAAGAGAGAAAAAACTTCCCTGACTTTAAATTATTTACGAAATTTGATGTGTTTTGATTGCTAAATATGCTTAAGTACATGGTGACACCGTCGCTGTATAACACGCACTGCATCGATTGTATTGGGACGAGAACGGAATTCCAACGCGAGAATTGAAAAATCTCGACTCGCAACGTCCTTTGGGTTTCTTGGAAAAGAACGGAGGTTCGCTTGAACACGTGTTCATGATCGAGAACGCAGGGCATCCAGATAAAACAAATGTATTTCCCTGTGCAAGATGGTTTTCCTCTACGCATGGCCTACTGCGTTTTATGGTTTATTAGCCGTCGCGAGTTTGCTCGCGTCGTAACCTTTCCCCGGTAATCCGTACGACTCGTTTTTACGGCCCCCGCGATATCGTCAACCAGAACCTCTATATTTCTTCCTTTTTCCGATCGGTCGGCTTGTTTCGCAGGGTCCAGAATAATTTTCCGCCTCGCGGAGCTTCTAAACCGTATCGATAACCGCCTGTGGACGAGATGCTGCATGCCAATATCGATGGTGCGCCAACGTTTACGAGCAACGGGGTATCAAAGGTACCTACGTGGCAATCGTCTTCAGACTCGACGTCCAACCATCAAAAATGCATCGAGCGGCCGATAAAAAGTCATCTACCATTCCCCTGGAGCATCCCCACGAATCGATATCGGCGTTTTATAAAGCCTGATGGACGCGGCGTGACTCTATCCAGACGCCTTTCTTTTATTAACAGCGAAATGCGATTTACCCGTCGGTCGCAAAAATAGTCACCACGAACGACTGTTTCGACGCGTTTGTGGTAGTCGACGGGCGTTCACCTTATCGGAAGTAACGCGAGAAATATTTCCGCGCGTCAAAGGTCTTTCTGCCGTTCGAGTGGTTTTCAGAGGCGCGGGCGGTGCTCGATGGAGAAGTTTCCTGACGGGAAATATCGAATACCGTAACATTTCCTTCGACTCGTTCGCGTGGCCCCGAAACGACGGTAGAACGGGGCCAAATAAGATTGGAGAAAGGAGGGAAGATAGAGGGATTTTCTTGCTGGTCCTTGGGACCATTTCAGCCGTAGGAACGGTCGCCGATTTATGCAGCTGTAAAATTGAAACCTGTCCAGGAGCCAATGGTGACGTCCGTCGTAACATGCCTTCCACTGGCCCCGCGCGAATTTACACGCCGAAACGGCGGGCGTAAAGTGCTGGCTCGATTTCGCGCCGCTTAACGCACTTCTCTTCGGTTTGATCGGGGCGAAAGATTCCGTTGGTCTATCAACTGGCGTGGTTTCGGATTATAGGGTTACAGAGGGGGACGGGTAGTTAGGGGGAGAGTGGTCGAGCGGCTATCGACCGTGGAAAACGCACCGGGGCGCGATAAAAGCCGCGGAAACATTCAAAAGTGCGATGTATTAAAGGGTAAAACCGATACGCGTGTGTACCCGCGCCCGTTGCCGCGGCTTTTATCCGATGCTGCACGCAGCAACTGCATTTAGCGTGTGTACTGAATGCACTGCGCCGTCTGTAGAACGGTTGAAAAGGTACCTAAGCGATTACGTGTGATGACGTTAGGCTACGTGATTCTGAGAAATTGTAAATGCACTTACCTGACGTTGATGGTGCTCTTATCGAGATGAGATAGGTGATTCGCACCTTCTTACGCAGTTGTAATTCTATCGACTGTGAACGGGAATATACTCGGGACAGAATCAATTAATCATACAAAATTTCTAAGAACCTGCTTCGCCATATCATTTAACATAACGTGCAAGAGCAAACATCCTGATCACGGTGCAAGGTGTAAGGATCTTTCCCCGAATTGATTTTGTCCGAATATGGAATTCCGTTTTATCCCCTGTCAGTGGCGCACCCAGGGGAGGGAGCACAGGGCCCCGGCAGCCCCAAAGAACGGTCATTGTTAAGAAGACAAGAAGACTGAATTTTGTCCTTTAAATCAATTTTTATAATCACCTCATCATTTTTACTGAATTTGCATTAACAATATTTTTATCCGTTCAACTCGTCTCCCCCAAGATTAAATCATGAGTGCGCCACTGTTCCTTGTTCGTATTCCTTGGAACAAGGACACTGAAGTGCTAGAAACTGCACTGAGGTCTCAGCAAAAGGAGAAGCGGCGCATAACTTCGGACATGACACGGCCATGTATGAATACTCAAGAATGAAATTACACGGGCTTGTATCACGTGACAATTTTATTCGAACGCGCTCTGTCAGGTTAAGTACATAGTTCGAAGCTTATTGTGTTTGACCATCTCGCACGATCTCACGGCACGCCTCACCGGAAGCAGGCCGTCCGCCAAACTCTCTTCCGTGCTCGCGAGCGCCGACCTACCCCCGGCGAGCAAGTTTCCGTGAGAAACTTTCTGCGCCACGATTCCCGGAGTTCAGGAGCCCAGACGGGAGAAACAACGGACAGGCGAAGATTTTTATACGCTACAGCAGCGCGCGCCATATATCCTACCAGTAACTGGAAACAAAACACGAGCCTCGAATTCGATATTATACTTTCCCCGAAGACGCTACATCGGTCCATTCATGGATCAAATCCGATGGAAACGTCCCCTATTGAAGTGTTCATCGATTCTTCGTAAGAGGAACGCCGCTCGATTTGCATAAAAACATTGAGCCCGATAGAAGTCCTCGGCGGGAAGTTCCCTGGCCGAAATTTTACGCCCCCACCCCCACCCCCATGAATACTGGTCGCTCCTGATCTCCGTCTCCCATCGTGTCAGTGGGTACGAGCGCCGAAGGAACCCGAACTTTCGACTTTATGCTCGTTCACACCAGCCATTCCGACGTGGTTGAGAGGGGTAGGAGTCTGCTGGCGAGGGTGTAACAGGTGGCACATTCCCTCTCGCTCTCGCCCCGCTCGACGACGTGCGATTTCGCGCCGCACCGTCATTATTGACGCACACACCTCCACGAAGAAGGGAACGTTCTGACCCCACGGCTCTTAAAATCCTCGCCGGAGGAATTCCCGTTCACGGTCGACCGAAGCTTCCCCGTAACCGCGCGATTCCGCTCGCAATAAAGCTTCCCGGGCCGCGCGCGCCCTCCGGAATAGAAATTGCGCTTTCCTCGAAGGGAGATTCACGGGCCTGCTCTAGCCAAACTCGTCGTTACCCCGCCGAAACAGAATAGGACGTTCTCCCTACACTTTCGAATGTAATATCTCAAGCAAAATGTAATAATTCGATGGGCCGCCGGGAGGAGGGGCGAAAGGGGGTGAGGAATGAACATACCTTTTTTTCGAGTTCTGTGGACGCTGAATTTAGTGAATCGATGGGGATTTTTGTGCACACTTTTTGGTACAAGTTTCGGGCACACATGAGTAAAGAGGCATTTGCCACCTCTGGCTTTTGAGATAAAATCGCTTATTTGTAAAAACTGATCTTTATTAAGTTCATACTAAAAAATGAATATTTTAAACTTCGATTTTAAATTTTTAATTAAATCGACACTATAAAATGGGTTCAAAAAAGGAAGATACTCCACTCGCACTGCGTGTTTTATGATACGATTCGTCGATGTTACCGCCAGGGTTGTTTTTTCATTACTATATTATTCTTTACCGTCACCCCAAAGTTGCCCGCTCCCCCTGTAAAAAATTCTACTGACGCCCTTGAGACCATAGGTTATTCCTCAGAATTGAAACGTAATTGAGCTCGCGTTCATAATTCCGAACCACCCTCTATATAAATTTCTCCACTAGCAAGCGTGTGTGCCCAAACGTTGAGGCGCCGGTTGCCCGTGCGACAGAGAGATTCTGCTTGAAGGGGTGAAAAATCGTGGAACAGAGGTCAGAATGATGGATGGAAGGTTTCAGTGGAAAAAGGCCGAGAACACAAGGGGATGAAGAAACGAGATTTGGTTCGGGCTGCCTCAGCGGTTCGCAGTCAATTAGTATTCCGCGCCCGGCGGCGACCTGCGGAGGACGAGAATCGGCGCGAGCGTTCTTCCACGAGGGGGAGGGGGGGGGGGGGGGAAGCGCGGCGTCGCAAACACCCTTGGAAACATAATTCCACGGCGTCCGCTGTTTACCGGGCTACGCCAGACGCTGAAATATTCATGAAACAAACTGGGATCGCGACGTCCTTTGCTCGTCCCTGCCTGCAGTCACTCTCGATGGTCCCTATTGTCTACCCTGTGTTACACGCGCTCATTCTCCTCGTCTTTGTTCCTTTCGCCGGACACTCGGCTCGCTTCACGCCCGCACACGCACGTAACTCTCGTCGAGGGGGCATTCTCGAGCGTCCACGAGCCCCCGCGTCTCTGTTCCGCCAGAGACATTTCACGGCTGGCCGTCATCCACGACGAAATTCCCTTTCATCCATTCGTCGCGTGCTCGGATCAATGTATCCGCTGCGTTCAAGGCTTACGCGGGCTCGTGTTCGCGTCAGGGGGGTTGGATTTCGATCAAATGTGGCCGATAATGTATCCCGGACGATCGTGGTAGCGTATTAACCTGTTTCCATCCATAGTAAATCTCAATTAACCACCTACTAGTAGCGGAGGATCGAAATGGCCAGAGCTGCCTCCAAACAGGAGGTATGACTGACTTATTACCACGCTGTACTACTTGAAACGTGATTTATTTGATTCTCAGCTTGTTTCTGAAGCTTCCGTGACATGTATGCAGGTTGTATCGCCAGAAACTGACGAGTGTAAACTTAATCTTTTGTAGTTAATGTCACGCGTTGCTGTATTTTTGTGCTCCGCCCCCTGACAGTGTTTTTCCAATGAGTCCTGTATCCTCACGTACACGCACGAGCACTCGGCAAGAGAAAACGACTCACGTGATCATTTCTGTGATTTTTCCTTAGAAAATGTCGATGCTGCGTTCACTCTCGTGGCTCTATTCGTTGATCTACCTGGCTTTGATTCTTAGTGGGCGATGGGGTTAATGGGGAGTATAGAAAGGAGCGTCGTCTTCGTTACGTAGCTAAATCGTTCTCCAATCACAATGCATTGTTTTTTAGTCATTTATACCAGTGTATTTACAAAATTACATATATATATATATTTATATATCGGATATCGCTGCGAATGTGTCACGTGTGTATCTATGAGTAGGTATGTATGTGTATGTACGTGTGTGTCCGGTGTCTCGTGTGTCCTTAAGCAATTAGACTTCATACGCGCGGTAGTGTCGCGTGATTCGCTATGTAGGAAACCTTCTAAACGTTACAATTTAAATGTTTGTTGTATTTTTTTTTTGCTTCTTTCTCGTTTTCTTAGTAAATCTACATCTACGCGGTAGGATCGTGCCCTTCGAACGGGCCACGCGTGTCGTCGCTAGCTTCTTTCCTTTGGCAACGTGTGTTCTCGTCTGGCACCGTTTCCCGCCTTTGGCGCTATCTGTCCCTATCGACCAGAATCGCGGTGGAATCTTTCGTACAAAATTGGCAGGAATTGTGTTTCACTTTGTTCTTCACTGATTCACCGCATTCCTCCCCCGATTCGCATGGGCAAGAACGAAAGAGTTGTTGCGAGAGGAAGTCAAGAAGCAGAGGAATCATTTTATGATTGATTTTTCTCAAAGTCATATTGATTGTAAGAATCAACCATTTCTTTCAACATTCTCATGCTTCCCCACCTACTGTCTCCACCCCCTCCCCTAAGATCCAGCCGATCAGATGCGCTATACATTACACGAAGAGACTTAGAGCAACGACCAATCACACAGAAAATTAGCGTACACGTGTCCCTCACATTTCCACCCCAGAATCAAACAGAAAATTCAGCCCGAGTGCTACCGCTGTCTCTGCCTTTCGACTTTTCCTCTCGCGCGACGTAAGAGCAGCATCCTCGATCGAGGGTACTTTCCGAAACATAACGAAAAACAGGAGGAAACGGAGAATCCGAACGCGGCACCACGGTTCACGGCTAACCGTACGATTTGCTCGATCAGCAGGCGGCCACGTAATTAGCGCGTGCACTCGCTCGACGATTAGGCGGTCTATCCGGGACGGTAATTAACGTTGGCATCGTTAGCGCGTTAGTCTCGTTTACCCTCCTCCCCTTTGCTGTACCAAATAGAGGGGCTGAAAGGGCCGCGCGCGCGTCCGCATGCGTGTGTGCATTCGGATAGACGGGCGGAAAGGATCGCCCGGCGTCGGCTCGTACGGATTAAAAATAATAACTGCCAGCCAGTGACCCTTCGCGCCCAGCGGCGACGCGGAGACGTTTGTAGCATCCTATTTCCCTCGGACGGGCAGCGGCCGAGAACCGCGCCAGTTAATTAAAAGTCCCAGCAACCGCGAAGAGGAGCCCGTCAGATAACGAAAGAAGGGGCTGGAAACTTCGCCGTTTCTTTCCTCCACCGAGCCGAGCTTCCCGACTCGACGTTTTCGAGCGGCTATAAATCGTCGAGCGTTTAAACAGACCCCGCTTTCTCGGTTCTCCCGTAACAATGCGTACCGCGACGAGGGCCAGGAAAAATGGAATCGTAGCCGGGGATTCGGTAATTTCACGGCAGCACGCGACCACGCGTGTCCAACAGGCGGAGAGCTCGTGGTTTCGTGTCCCCCTTCAGTTTCTTACTGGCCCGTTCCCTTCGTCAGAACGCTTCCGTGGCTCCGGTAAGTTTGTTGTTCCGTGGCGAACGGTTACTTTGTTCTCCGCCGTTGTAAAAACTTCGAGAACAGGCCTCCCGATACACCCGTAGCTGCGCTCGCTCCCCTCGACGAACAGGATTCATCGCGATCCTCGCCGTCCGACCGTCCGGGAGACCTCGAAGCCTGGTTCCCCTTTAACAATACCCTCGATTCTCGTTCCTACCAATCTTTTTTCGGATTCTTGCGCTACGATTCTTCCTTCATCCCCGTTTTTCCGCTGCCGCGCCCTTCCACCGCAAGGGAGGCACAAGGACAGAAACCCTGCGAGGCCACTTGACGTCGAAATTGCGCTAATTCCGATGATTTACCGGGGCTGGGGGAAAGCAGCCTGTCAGAAAAGACAGATACAAATACACAAGTCCGTTCTAATTCTCGGGGAGCACGCAAGGACGCGTGCGTGCTCGATGCGGCATTCATGAACTTTCCATCCCCGTCCACCCACCCTCTCCTATTCTGTTTGTTTCCTCCCTGCTCTATTCTTCCTTAATTTATCTTCCAGTAACAACCGCGCCATGACTTCCACCGAGCCGCGGAGCTCCGTCCCAAAGAAAAATCTCACCCCTCTATTCAGCCAAATAGACGGAGCGAAATCGCGAAACGGGGTGGCTTTCTTGCGTGCTCGAGGGAAACGAAAGAGGATCGACGCGGTGCGCGCTCGCCCTCCTCGGATATTCCCCCTCGAATCCTGAGATACCGTCTGATTAAACGTGCTCCTTCGTGGATCATAGCGTCAGCTTCAATGAGGATACGTCCTGATCTTCAAGTTCGTTCCACGTTGGTAAGGATTCGGTGCGCGGCACGTAGCTCGGAACCCTCAACTTCTTGATTATCACGGTGCACGGGAGCCTGAGATGTTCCTCGATCTCTGAAGCCGCTCTCCTCGTGAATCGCGGTGTTACGTTTAATTGTAACACGTAGAAAGTACCCACAGCATTCACGTAGATAATAAGGTGGTCGAATCGGGTCAGGTCTCGCGTCGTGCGCTCTTCAGAACTGTGAATCCTAGTCGTGGTGTACGGTCGCTGTTCTGGTCCACTCTTCCAGTATCATTCGATCGGGCACGTTCCTCTCGTGCGTTAGTGTGTCAGGTTCGATGAAGGGCGAGGTTCCATCGCGTCCTCTCGGCTCGCTCTACGCCGGCTGGGTCGGCACGCAGCTGGGAGCCCATGATTTTCTGATCGACACATTCCGCGGCCGCGAAGACGCTTCCACGGCATCCGAATAATTCCCGGTAGGATCGCCTCGCGACCAGATGCCTCCGTTCGGACGTAGACGCGCGGCGGATACGGTGCTCGAGCGAATAGCTTTTGCCGGCGGCGCTGCCACTGGCATTCGTGCTGTCGGCGGTGCCGTTGCTGTTGCTTCGCTCGTTGTCGGCCAGCGGGGAACAATGGGTCGCGACGGCTAGGTCGCCAGGTTCTGCAACACACAATGACACGCAATGATGAACGATGCCCTGCTCGTGTGCGTGGCTGCGTGCGCGCTCGCGACCCTGGCTCTCGTTAAAACGGTTAAAACGCCTAGTGCGTGAAACGCGCGCGCGTTTCAGCCTTTATCCCGGTGCCTCTCTGTTTCACTGTTTTCGCCCCTCTGTTTTCTTTCTCTTTTTTTTTTGTCATTTCTCGTTCTGAGTCAGCCTCGCGCGCATTGTTCGAGAATTAAAGGGACCGTCCCGGCAGCATCGGGACAAAGAGGAATCGGCCTCTAATTCCGCGCGACAATGTCCGTTAACGAGGGGGGAGGGGGGCGAAGAATTCCCCGATCGTCGAACGTCGGTAACGCTCGCGAGCTTTGAACTCACTAATTTCCAAGCTGTCGCCGGGCGCAAATTCATCGGCGAACGCTAGGCAGGACTTGAAAGTACCGGGCACAGGGATCAGCGAAACGGGGGGGAATCGGTGATTCGTCGAGCAACGACGGGGGAAAAAGGACCTCCGCTGCGATGGGAATTAATCGTACGAGGTCGTGGAATTTATTGGGCTGGAAATGTTGCGTGGTGGGATGGATGGGTTGAAGAAACTACGGTGGAACCTTGCAGACTTACGAATTTGTTTCGCCACTTTAGTAAAGCAACGAGGTGAATGTACTTTCCGTGGCAGAATTGAATTTTAGTCGTAGAATCCTAAGAATGTATCTTCATTTCTGATAACTATAATACTGTGATGCAGTTAGTTAAAATTTCGGGAAAAGTTCAGGAAAATGGCACAGCTTATGCCTCATAGCTTCAAGCGATAATTATTCTGAGAAACCGTCTCACAGTGGATGCCTGAAACATCCCATTCCACGATGATGATCGAACAGAATAAACGAAGGGGATTCTTTCATAAAAATGGCCGCGATAACGAAAGAGAGGAAAGGATGGTATCGCGGTACGCCTGTTGGTCAACTAATTTCACGGCATCACGGTGGCGCAAATGAAAAACCGACATCCCGTAAATCCCCGCGTGTGCGTTGGAATACGAAGATCTCCATAGCCGATCGCAATTTGCGCGATCTGCGATATTGCTGCAGGCTCGTTTCGCATCCTGAGATATTAACGCCGGCGAAGCTACCCCCTTCGATCCACCCCCCTGCCACATCTACGTTCCCTGCCTACCCTGTCCGCGTATCGAGTCCGTCTCCCGGTGTTCCCGAATTAACCGTACTAAACCGATCTGCGGTGGGTCAAAGTTCTACCGTAGACTGTACGCAATCAGCTGCTAATTGGGAAATGATTGGAACCACCTCCGCCGATGGTATCGTGCCTCTAACTATCCCCCGGCCAGGCATAACCTGTGGCCCGATATAAATGCCCCCATAAATGCCAGAACGGACACATACGCGGGATGGCCGAGCCCGTTGCTGTGGCATTGCGGAACGGCGATTCGGCTGGCTCTATTCTCCTCCTCCTTTATTCCCCAGCTAGCCACCGTTTACCCCGGCAGCGGCAAGGGCCGTCTGTCCGCGCGTAATTTCATGAAAGATCAGAGACGGGGAATTAAAGAAATTCCTTTGAACGTGGACAGCCCAAAGAGCTCGCTTGGAATACCTAATCGGCATAAATATTTACCATCGCGGCAGCCCGGCGGAATATTCACTGCCTCTCGCAATTTTTCCCTCCCCCCGCCTCGATAAATGTTTTATGAGGCCGCTAATCAAACGGGAGAATCTCCTTTTTGTTATTGCTCCGCGAGACTGCTTTGATATTGAATTCCAGCGAACTGAGGAGGACGTTTTGGAGAGTCTGAAGGTCTTAAGGTGTTTGGGGAAACTGTTTGAGAGAGTGCCTACAAGAATTCTCTACTTTACAATCCTACAGAAAGCGCAAGTACACAACCACCCGAGGTACATGGATAGGTTCTCTTAAAGGCTCCCGCAGATTCGAGAAACATCGACACGCAACCTCTAAAAAGCTCTACCTATTCCAGTCATGAATTCGTAACGAGGCGAGGGGTGATGTCTGCGACCTCTTAAAACAGATTGGTGAGGACTGGCGGCGGGGGAAAAGGTGGGGAGGCAGGGAGAACAAGGTTGTCCCTCTCTGTGTAGACACGACATTAACCTTCGTTATGCGTGTTTGAATTTCCCTGCGAGCGGAGGGAAAATGCGACGGAGTTTCTAAAGGGGAGAGTGATAGCGGCTGATCATCGTCTTCTCTCGCTCGGGTCGGAAAGGAGAGCGCCGTAAAACTAATTGCGGCGGACGGTGCGCCTCTCCCCATCCCCTCCTTCCAACGCCTTCATCCCCATCCTACCCCCCCCCCCTCGCGTCCCGTGAGCCGACCGCCCTTAATAGCGTGTGGTTATTACAGAGGAACGACAGGCAGCGCGATTATACGCACCCCTTTCCTGTTCCTCCCTATCAGCCCCTTCGTTTCTAATTTTCACCTATTTGCTCGGAGGAGGCACGCTCCGCTCGCTCGTGGCCACGGAGCTTCCGCCACGCCGGAGGTCGAGAGGCTGAAAGCGAGGTGGCCTGGGGGGAGTTCTCGTGAAAAAATGATAGAGATCGCTCAGAGTGGCAGCGTTCCGCTCGAGTTTCGGCGGGGGGATTGCATTAAAATACATCCGGGCACTCTAAGATATTGCGGCGTTAAATTTGACAGAAGTTTCTGCCTCTCGCGGCTGGGCATGAATCACCGTGGCGCAATCATTTTAGCGATGGAGCGTGTTTCCTTTTGTCTCGGGCGATCCTCGGCGGACGTGTTCCCGCCCCCTCCCCGCGGAGCGAGAAAAATAATATTCCCGGTAAATCTTTGGGGATGGCTCGTATACTCCTGCAGGACCCAATGGATTGTGCCGGAGTCGCAAAAAAGGAGAAGCGATATTGTTCGGATTGTACAGCTTGCAGGCACGTTTTTATACCTGATCTATGCAACCCGCCTCTTCTTCCAGGCTTCTTTGCCAGTACTGTGTTACTTTGTGACGACTTTATGCGATGCTCGTTTTGAAACGATACCTTTTAATTTTCCTAATTCTGTCATTTCCGTAATTTCTCATTATTCGTTGCAGCTTTAATACTTTCACGGTCGACCTAGAATGCTTCATTTTCATCCCAGCTAATTGGGAGATCTCGTTTCCAGGGAATTCAGGCAAATAAATTTATTATTTTAGCTCTCTCGGTTGACGGCTACTTAATTATTTAAGGTGGGTCATTGTTATCCGGAATTACATTCGCGATCTGTGTTGATAGGTACTCTGGTATTTCGAGGTACGTATAATGAAGTGATCCTCTCTGCGCAATTTCCATCTCGATATTAACGAAATATTGCTTTGAGAAGTCTCTAGGGAATCCCAAGTGGCACACCCAAGTTTCTTCCCCTTCCAAATGAAAAAGTGCCTTCCTCCTGATGATCCTGTGCGACGAGGGGTGTATTCGCGACTTCCACCCGCTCTGGTAGGACATCTAGTTAAAATTTGTTCGAATTCGTTAGAGAAGGCTTAAACTTCAGCCGGGCCGGCTGAATTACTGACTTAGAGTCAGTAATTGCACAGTTCCGCGACGCACTGAAACAAGTTCCGCTCTACTCCGTCATCCTTCCCCGCGATTTACGCGGAATTCGTCGAGTTCTCAGGGGTTACTTTCGAGGAAGAGAGAGAAAGAGAGACAACGCTCGCCAAATTGCCCAGACGATTATCCGCGAAATTAACTTCAACATTCTGACACGCGTCGGTTCTCCATTCCGCGGCTAATTATTCTTTTGCGAAGTTGCGGGAACGCGATAGTCGATGACGATAATAAACAAACTTACTTTCGCATCCGGCGCGGTTTCTGCGGATAACCCCGCTGCATTCCATTTGCATCTAACTCCAAGCAACCCCGAGTCAAAACTTCCACGCTCAATGACAATATTAATCGCAATGGCAGGCTCATTTAACGCAATTAATGCCAATTAATGCAATACACAATATGCCTCTTCGAAGGGGTCGTACCCTATCTCATGTACCTCTAACCTACCCAACTGATGAACTGATTATTCTCAAAATCCTTCAAGTTACAACTGAATCATTCTTCGACATCGTTAATCGTTTCAACGAAACTCAGCTACACACCCAATGGCGAGCAAATAGAAGCAAATTTGAACACACGAGCGTTCCTCCTTTTATTCCAGCACCCTTCAGCGCTCCTCCAGCTCCATGCTCCAGCATATCTTCTCAAATTATCGTGCCGAGCTGGAACAAGCACGCATTTGCAGTTCCCGGGGGCGCGAAGCGTTCAGGGAAGCCGGGCGCGATCTTTCCACGGGTCGCAGCGATATTTGCGGACACGGGACCCCAGGTTTCATTTGGTCGGTGCAGTCTGTACGACGCGAACAAGTACGCCGAGCAGGATATGAGATTGTAGTGCCAACTGTGCTCACCTCTAACAAGGTTTCACGTGGCCCGATAGATACCGCGGTGGCTGTCGCGACTGTATGGCGTCCCGGCGACCAACACGAGGTCGAGCTGCCTATGGGGGCTGCGCCGCGGCACGAAGGGGCTGCTAACGGATATAATCGCGCAGATAACGCGCTCACCCAGCTACAAACGGGGAGCGTTTAATTGCCCAAATTGATATCGCGAACCGCCTTCGGTTGTACCCTAGCGTTGCTCTTCCCTGCAACTTCCAGCCCTTTGAACCTTCGCGTTTTCGAACGAGTAGGTTTATTGAATCTTTGCGAGGTCACTTTGTTAAATGTCCATAAATCGTGCTGGTGGATCAGAAGTACAGCGTGGTGAGAAACCGCAAAAGTAGTTATTTTTTTTTTGTAGAAAAAAGTTTAGTAAAATAATTCCTTTGGGACGTGGTATCTGTGACATTTAGGTACTGAAGAATGTGGTTGGCATTATGGGAAACTAAGCGGAGTAGTTCTTAAGTGCAAGTGAATTACACGGGTAAACCTATTACTCTACTATTTTATGCCACTGAATAATAGAGAACCTAATACTTTGCTTAGCAAGGTAGTAAAATAAGAATTGTAGTACTGGTCCATATCAGTGCCATCTTAACATAGAGGCGAAAGAGGCAGCCGCTTCACAGGCCCGGAGCTCTGGGGGCCCCTGAAAAATTGGAAAATTAAAACAAAATAAGGTTGTAGAAGCTAGAAAAAAAATGGAAATGGGCCCTCCAACTGTGACGGAAAAAAATAACGAAAAGGTACACAAAATTTAGACTTTAAAATGGGGCCCTTTTCTCGTGAAATGCACCCCACATTTAATCTTATTTATTTAATTGTTTTAATACTTATTCACTTCGTATTTTTGATTTTGTTTAATTTAGAACAATTTAGGGGGCCCCATATTGTTTTAAATCGAGTGGAAACATGAAAATTCCGATGTTTTTATAACATTTATTCCCATTTTGTACGTGTATCAAAGATGTAGTATGAGTATGCAATCACGAATTATTCTGTAGAATGTACGTTGCACATGACGAAGCATTCGCTTGAGAGAATGGCCCGTGACAAAAAACTGGAGAAAATGGGTGGTGCAATTGTTGCACCGCCATTCCCCGTTGAAAGGTGAACGTTCGATTTACAAAACGTCGTTCTCGTAGTACGAGAACCACGCTCGCAGCGTCATGCGACTGAATTATTCCAAACTTCGTTAAGAATGTAATCCCGCCCCACTGATTGCCACATTATTTCGTGCAGTTAGCGGAATGAGCAATTTTCTTCGGATTGTATAAGGGCTGATTCCACATCGATCAACGTCCGCGCCGATTTTCCGCGGCACGCGGTTTCGAGCGAAAGGCTGATACTGTCGCGTGCGGAGCGACAATACCTCGCCGCGACTGCCTAACGATTGAACAATTACAGCCGCGTATGTATGCAAAGCAGTAATTAAAAATAAATTGTCGCACGATCGATTCTCCTTCGTGTCGTTATTTCCTTTAAAAAAACTTGTCGTGGCACCGTTGCTTTCGATTCAACGCTCGAACCAGCAAAATACTCAGCCTCGCGCAGATCACGCGAGCAGAACATGAGGAGTGATACGACCAATGTAACTTTTTACTTCTCTGAATTTGAATTGTAAATTTCTCCCTCTTTCAAAAGGATTCTTATTTTGTTCTTTACTAATAATCGTTTAGTCAGCGTTTTCATTTCGCGGTCTACACGAGAATGCCTTGCTGGCAGAGAAATCGGTTTAGGTTCTTTTAAAATGTACACTTCTCAGTCAAGACTCTTACGAAATGAGAAGACCATACAATTTTCTGCTCCTCTGTGCAATTTAATCAGTCAGCGGCGTTCCATTTAAAACGCTCCTGAGGAAGACTTTGAGCACAGCTCAAAATACGAAGAAATATATTAAATTATGAAACATTTGTTTGGTACACAAAAAAACTCTGCGCTTCAATTAAAATATCGAGAGTACTCGGAGCCACGGCGAGGATTCAACGTGGAAGAGAAAGCTGGTGGGAACCACGCTCGTAGAATAATCGAAGCTGACAGATTTGGACGTGGTCGTTGTAGTTTAGCGTGAAATATCTTCGACGCCGATAGAATCCAATAATATGCAATTTCAAGTTCGAAAGTAACTCCGCCGCTTCGAATCGATGCGACAGAATGTCCCGGGAACGGGAACTTCTCGTTTGGCGATGGTAAAAACGGGCGAGCAGAGGTGTTCCGAACAGATGAGACCGGAGCGCCAAGTTCGATAATCAATTTTTATCCTCGGCTGTTTGGTAACTTCGTTACGCGTCGACGTTGCGGAACTTCCTGGTCGAGTGTGTCGCTTGAGGTACTCACGGTGCCTTGCTTCCCTTTTACTTCGTCCTCGTTTCGCGCAATTTTACTGCGATAACATCGGCAGCTCAAAGAAACAGCCGGCTTCCGACGGTTCGACTTGGACGGAAGAATTTGCCAGGGCTAAACAAAACGAGTACGCTCACCAGATTGATAGCGGGTACGATGCAGCAAATTTATTACCCGCCCTCGGTAGAGAACGCTTCGCGGAGTACACGATTCGAATATCGATATTCTGGATACGCGACATCTTCGTACGGCATATGCCCCAACGGCCACGATAACGACGACGTCCGCGTCTTGGCCGCGTGCCTGAATCTTCCAGGGAAATGCTCGAGTAAACGAAATGCTCGTGGCCAGAAATGAATACGAATCGACGGGATTTTTGCTAAAAGGGGGGAAAGATTGCATACGTGTCATCGCGTGATTTATTCTACAGGATGTTCGATTAATAGTGGACGGCCGAGTGACGCACTCTGACGCGCGATAAGTAGTTTGATATATGAAGGAGAGTGAAGTGAGGTTCGTTTGATTTATGTTCACAGAATGCGGCGAGATTATTCATGGCGGAAAAGTTCATGAAGTTCCTCCTTCATTTGTATGGAACAAACAGCGATTATGGATGAAGTCATTTGCCTTACACTTCGAGGAAGAGAAAAGAAGAAGCGTAGCTTGAGGTTTTATGTCCGAGGAACTAGTTGACCCTGTCATTGACTCATTTCACTAGTTTCTTCTGAAAAATCTGAAATCTTCCTCGTCAAATTACTGTGCCTTTGTTAGGGATCGTCTTTGAATTATGTAAGGCTTTTTGGAGAGGAGGGGTTCGCGAATTTCTAACGTTTTCTTATGGGGGAGAGTCAGGTAGCGTCTTACGTAATATTTTTTAACCAAATTTTCAATAAAAACAAATTTTATCATTAATATTCCAGAGAAGTAATTTTAGTTTAAATTTCCCGAGACTGAGTTAAATAAATTATATAAACCTTTAAAAGAATTTTAAGAACTGGAATATAAAATTTTACAAATTCTTATACTGGGGGATGGAGAGAGTAAAATATCGCCCAAATTACCCTTACGACATTTAAGGACCCTTATCACTCTCTCCTCAAACTTTCTTTCACCCATCCATTACATTTATTCCAACCCCTTAGTAACTTTACTACACGTGCATTAATTCTCATTTTCCCACCATCGGAACCACCGCCCTGATGCGCAATCACCGAGCCAGAATTAACGGAGCAATTTATACGCTACACCCCTAAAGGGACCGCGACGCAAAGGGTTGCAAACGCGTATCTTTTGATCGGGTAAAGTCGGAGAAAGGCTATTGACCCTAGCACAGGGACTGCTTCGAAAACGAAAGCCAGCGGAATAGCTTGAAGATAAGAACGCGCTAATGAATTCCGTGTCTCCAATCCGCGCAAGCCTCGCGCATATTTTAATATTAATTTCGCATCCCGTGAATGGTGCCACGGCCCGCAGCGATCCCAGCGAGCGTAACCTTTCAGAGAACGCGGCTGTAGCCACACAAAGGGCCACAACACGATGTCCCTCTCCCTCGAGGAACGCTGATCAAAGCAAGGAAAGGGGATGGGCTAGGGAACGATATCGAGGCACGAAGCGTAATACGGAAATTTCGCTTCCGGCCAGAGGCGTGCGTGGAACGCGCGCGACGCCGATCTACACTGGAGGGAAAAAAAAAGGACTGCGCGCGGCTTGCAAAGGGCCATCGGGATTGGTTGCGCTGGAATTGTCATCAAGGGATTCGCCCCGTGGCGCTAAAATATTTCTACTGGCTGATTTCTGCCCCGACCCTGTCCCATTCTGACCGCGTTCTCCCTTTACTCTTGGGCTTCCCTTTATATCCGCGCGCGTTATTGCTGTAGCCGTCCTCTTGTTCCACCCCCTGGCCCTTCTGACGCGTTATCAACCACTCGTGAACTACTGACGCTGCGATTTCTGAACTTCCTGCGCCCCTACATTCCACCGGGGATAGAAACGCGTGCGCGTAACGACGAGCTCTCGATATTTTTATTAACGATCGTCGATGAAATACACGTAAGATGTTGGAAATGGTTTCGAAAAAGTCCGTTTTATTCGTTCGAAGAACTACCTCAAGCTCGACGAATGGCCTTTAAGGGATTGAAATTGTAGAGTGTGTTCTTGGTAGCGGGACAGAAAGTTCATGATATATATGAATTGCAACTAGTACTTACACATAATCAAGCTTTCTTCGAGTACTGTTATTACAACTCTCGTAGTTGTACCTAGGTCTCTTTGATGAATAATTCCGTGGCGCCGTTCTCCGTCCACGTTGACGTTTCATCAGCCCTTTATTCAATTTTTACTTGCTTACACAGACCGGTGCGTGTATCATGCCGCTGCCGGTTGCGTCCGTGCAGAATGAAACTTTAAATTCTTGATAAAGCGGCGGAACGATGTAATAAGAAACTCGGCCGTCGGGAAGAAAAAGGAGTTGCCTCGCCACTTTTCCGTACTTCTTGCATAATTCGCTGTTTCGGAGTTTCGGGGTGGGGGGGTGGGTGTTAATTAAGCCCGCAATCTGTTCCCTCGTTATCCGCTCCGAAGCAACACAGCTGACGCCCCGCGACACCGTTCAACTTTCCGTTTAACATTAAATACATCGTATTTCGTTTAGGCCACTCGACGAAACCAGTTTCAGTGAAACGGAAATGCGATTCAAACGGGCCCCATCGATTAACTTGTCCTCAAATGATCCCCTCCGGTTAATTAACGCGCCTCGATACGACATTCTTCGCGACATTTTTCCACCCTCGGTGTCTCTTGAAACTTGCCCGTAGTTAAATTACGGAAACACTCGTTGGAAATCCGTTTTTCCGAACGGTCGTTTTATTCCCCGAGAAACACTTGAATTCGTCGATGGGGCTGGGCCGTGTGGGGGGAGAGAGTTTTAATGCGCGTTTGAGCGTGCTACGCCGAATCGGAAACGAATTTTACTACGCGCGTGTGCGGGCATGTTACGCGGGTGTACAGAGCGGAAACGCCGCGCTTGACAGCCGATCGGCGGGATTGCCGGCGAAACTAGTAGAACGAACTGTAATTACGCGTACACAGAGGCCGTTTCGTCGTCGACGTCGGGGTTCGACGCTCGTCACCGAGCTTTCGTTTCGGCCAGGCGATGGGCCGCGAATTCACGGTTCTAGAGACACGCGTCGCTGATCGCGATGAATCCTTCTCGCGAGGCGGCGTTATGGCCGCAATAATTAATTAACTCCCGTCGCCTGGCGGACGAAAGTTGGGACGAGGCGAGCTAGTGGCACAATGGAACGCAGACGCTCGACAACTTTCATATGGAAGTTTGATTCGAAGCGTGTGGGAAATTATTAGCCGCGCCGACGGCGAGCTGCGAGCTTCGTTCGAGATGCGTGGCAATCGTGTAATTGCTTCGAACCTCTGGCTGCTTTACACGGGATGCAAAATTTGGGGATGAACGGGTTAATGGCGCTAAGCGAAATACGGAGCTTCTGTTGTTTAGGGGTAGTTTTGCCTCGAAGGGGATGTTATACGATACACCTGTTTTCCTTTTAGACGAGCTTTTGTGGGATATAGCGGAGGCATTTTCTTTTCCCCGAATTATACCCATCGGGCTACTTCAATTGCAATTTTCTGATCTGACACTATAAGGATATAGTACCTGCATAGGGGAGGGAAGATCTTTGACCCGCTTCGTGCACTGTTTCCGAGAGATACAGTGGACAAGTAGAAATGGCCCGCGCTTGATCAGACACAGGTCAATACCTCACGCACGTGAACGCTTCTAACGTTACACTGCAAACAGCATTACAAATGCAAGGGGGGTTGTGTATAGGCGGTGTAACCACAAGAGTAGGAACTCTAAATGATAAATTAAGTAGAAAATATTCAACAAAATGTTTTAGAAGAGGCTTTATTTTTCAGGAAATTCGATGAAGACGGAACTGATACTTGATCAAGTACACCTATACTCGATCTACACGATGGTGTTTCAACACCATGCTGAAAATTGCGCCTCTCCCTACAGTAAAACTAGCTTTACTACTCGGTTTTGCCTGAAATTTAGATTCTGATTTTACAAAAATTTTTTTGTGAGAATAGTTACATTCATCTGGATTAGCTAGGCATAATGAGCTGGGACACATTTCGTGACCCCAGAGTTTAAAGTCTTTACTTTATCATCAATATTAATAATTATTCATTGCCCTTCTCCCTAGAATTTATCGGTTTTTAAAAACCGGGTTTACAAATGAATTTGTGTAATTCGAAAACCGGTTTTTAAGGTAAACAACCGGTTTTATATACTAGAATTAAAAACGTTAACGTTTGGACTTAAAATTGCCTCGGACACACACATATTGTAGTAGGTAACAGTTTACTGTACAACTAATCTTCATGAGTTCATATTTTCGGGACAAAAATTACTAAATGAAATAAAGATTTATAATTTATATTTTGTACGGATTTTAAATATTTTAGTTGTTTCATCATTTGGTTTTGCATGCAGTGTATTTTATTGTGTTATATTTTTGTAAATCCATAAATATTAAATAAACTTAAAAATTGTACGGATTTGTACGGATTTTAGTTATTTTAATTATTTTATTTACTTTATTTACTTGGTTTTATACAAATCTATACAGATAGAATATATTTTATTTTGTTATATTTCTATAATTCCATAAATATTAAAAATTGAAATTTGTTAAAATAAGTACAAATATTTATTCTCCATTTTAATAATATTTTTTGGTGAAAATTCAAAAACCAGTTTAACCGTTTTTTTTAGGAATAGTGGAATTCAAAAACCGGCTTTTCAAAAGTCGATTTTTGTATAAACCCTACTTCTCCCTCTCGAACAGTACACAATATCGTTGTACCACATTCAGAATATAAATCCCAACAAAACAGGCTCATCTTACAACACATTTCACGGAGTCACATCGTAATAGAAGCATAAATGGCCGATTAATCAAAATAGTTAAAAGAACGGAACTACTTGGCGTCGCGAGGCTGTAGAATAATTTCAAGCAGCCGGCCATTTTCACCGGCTGGACAGGGCGAAAAAGAGTGCATCTCGAGCGTCGCTCTCTAAAACGCCTGGACCACGTGGCAGGTCCGCGCGGCTGGCGTATCGTGTCCTAGCTTCCTCTTTTCCATCGCCGTTCCGCCCTTTCCCTTGCATCAGCCGTTCTCTGCCTCTATTTTGCAATACGTGCACGGTGCTCCACGTCAGCACTAGCACCCTGCCTGCCGGATGCAAGAACCCTCCTCCACCCCGCAGGGCCTCGACTGCGGCCTCCGCTCCTCTCTCTATCTCCTCTCTCTCTCTCTCTCTCCCCTATACATACGGTCGACCTCGATGCAGCTGCAGTCACGAGCGGCGGTGCAGCTGCTGCCAGATCCTACCGTGGATCGGCCGGGATGCTGGGCTGCTGGCACCGATGCTGTTACCCGCCTCGTTTGGACCTCTCGTCAAGCGAAAACGAAATTGTCCGTCGCACTCCTCTCGTCGTTTTATCGCCGCCTACGGATAGTGACGAGACGCCCCGTTGTACGACGAGGGCACCACCTTTTTTTCCAAAGGAACACCCGCCGGTAGAATATCGCCGGATTAACTAGATCACGTACGAGGTGAGAGTAATTAGCAAAGCTGGTTGGATTAGGCGCGAGGATCGCCCGCCGACATCGTACTTTCCAGGGCGAGCAACTTTCGGCGGTCGTCACCTGGATGAAGTTATCGCGCGCATTCGCTTCGTGGTAGGTGGAGGATCATCGTGTCATAAATTTCGCCCAGCCGCGATGTAACTTTTACGGGGGAGGAAACGCGCCGCGATTAACGAGCAGCTAAAGTGAGCTTAAAATGTCCGACGCGGGAGCTAATGTTGCGTGTGATTTTGTTACCTGCGGGGAATCAATTTCAGATGGGCAATCGTGATTCCGAAGACGCGAATTAAGATAAAATCGGGGATTCAGTCCTGAATATCTACAGGATTGAATGAAATTGCTTGAACATTTCCAGAGAGAGATTTACAGCGGAAATAAGAATACTATATTCGTGATAAAAATTCATCGTTTCATGGACCAAGTGAAGCTTCAGATAGCCTGAAAGATTCCCCAGGCTTTAATCTCCGTCATAATAAACAAAATATCAGAACCATGTGCAATCTACATTAAAATAATTTCCACTAATCCACCTTACCCTCCGTACTTTTAACCAATCCTTCCCCTCTAAAAACTCTATTAGAGGCCCCGGTTCCACTGCCGCAATAAGTAAAAATCATACCCAAGATTACGCTCAACGAATACCTACGTGATCTAATTACCAGTGGCGAAACCTTAATGTAGAGTACATTAGGTACAACCGTACACCTGGGGGTGGGGGTTATAGCCGGCGTGGAACGCGGAAAGCGGACGTGTAAAAAGAGATTCTAATACCCAGATTCCTGGGTCTAATCGAGTTCAAGGCCATTTGCTCCAGGGGTGGCATTCTGCAGGCAGTTTCCTCGAGGATCTCGGTCAATGGTGTAGCTTGGTTTTCGGGAATGTCTGCGAGGCGGGAAGGGGCGCGAGGATAATGGAGTTCTCAAGTTCCCGTAAACGGGGGGACAAAACCGTAACGGGGGAAGTTCGGTAACGATATCGTTTCAAAGGGACTGCTATCGATAAGAACGCTTCGTAACGAGTACCGACGACACCAGGCTAATTAACCAACGTAAGGGAACCTCTTCGTTCAGCGTGGAACGTCGCTCTCCAGCGAGGAACGCGCCTTGTGGTTCTAATTAGAAATACATCGCGAATACGAATTTAATAACTGCCCTCCCCCCCCTTTCCCAGGGCGCGGCGAAGGGGTAATTCTATTTCCTGCATTTGTCTTCCGCGCGTCGACGATGAATTCTCGGCGAATTTCGCGAAACAAGCTGGAGGGGGGCGGAACAAAAGGAGCCAGCAGAGGAGAGGAGCTTTCATGAGCTCGCAAGCGGTGCGAACCAACCTCCGTGCTCCCCCGCGTTTTCGCGTATTTGCAGCGACCATGATGGTGGTAAGAATATTTCATAACTAGCGGCAGTGAATTGCGGTAATGGGTTCCGCACAATCCCGCTATTTTACTATTTATTCGACCCTCCGTGATATTATCAAATTACAGGAGTTTACGCTGGTCGGGGGAAGAACAACGCCGCGCGTAATCAATTTTAATTCCCGTGTCGGGCTTCTTGAATAGGAGTCCTCCTTCCTTTTTTTATCCTCTCTTTACGTCCGTTTAAAGTAGACTCCACAGTATGCTCGCGTCGAGAGCAATAGCGCGAACTTCTCGGTCGACGATGGATGCTCCGCTCCGACTAGCTGGGGCCTGTGCCGCGAAGAATGAAATTCGAACCGAAGATGACGGAGGGAAATAAATTCTACAGGTTGTTTGTGGGGTGCACACACGCATCCGTTCGATAAACCTCGTGGAAAGGAATACAGAGAGCTTAATAAACGTATGCTCAACGACTCGGCACTTCGGAGATGCAAATGTTTCTTTTTCCGAGAAAGTATTACGGTGAAGTCTTACACATTTTCCTTACACATTTCCTTTATACACCGTGTTCCAACGATTCATCGATGCTCCGAGTTCCACGTGGGGGAAGAGCTGGAAATTCAGCAGGATAAAAGGGAGCGCAATTCCATCTCAGATTGGCCGCGCAACAAAACGATATTCTATTCCATCCCCTGCGTTCGGTATACGCCTACATCGGGTTTAAAGCCGAGGATCCGCGATTGTCTCGAGGAATATCGAACATTTGCCCTATCAGGTCGGCTACTGGTGTAACAGCTGCCGTATTCCGGATCAGCGAATAAAAAAGCGTCGGCGCGAGGGGGCGCGGAGGAAAGAACGGCGACGGGGGAAGAACAAGAAAACGGGGTAGAAGGAACTGGGGAATAAAGGGATGGAGGAGAGAGCGGGATAAGGGAGGAAGGGAACTGTCGAGAGGCCTCGACGCTGAGAAAACATCGACGCTGCATTTACGTAGGGAATATTCCTGGGTAACCGTGCATCTCTAGGAAGCGTATGCAGTCAGACGATGGGCCGAGGGGCCGAGGGGAGGACGGCGATGGTGGGAGAAGAGCGCGAGAGAAGAGGGGCAGGAGGATACGATACCGGTCTACGGCAGCTTGCTGGCAGCTATATCAGGTTACGCTCTAGCGCCCATCCACCCGCCCATTCCACCCATTCCGCCCGTTCCACCCATTCGACCCATCCAGCGAACCTACCCCCTCGACTCACTCTTTCGCCACCCCCGCGCTCGCTTCTCTTCCTTCCTACGTATCTCTCTCGTTTTCTATTTACGCTCGCTCTCTCGCCTCCTCCTGCCGCCGTTGCTCCTCCTCTTTGCTCTCTACCTTTTATGTCACCGAGGCTCGACATTATCTCGGAACACTGCATGCTACTAACACTGACGACTACAGGATCGTTCAGCGTCGCATTATAGTCGATACACGGGCCACCACGTGGATTTCGCGCCGATATGATTCTTCCCGCGGATGGATCACCCCTTCGAGGCGGATATTTCGTGGGACGCGTGCATCCATCGAATGGGAGTTTATATTCGCCGGCGGCAGCCATTTTTGAATAAGCGACGCTGCTGGGGGACCTGAATGGGTCGAGGGAGTAGATTCCCTTGATCCTGAAGGGAGAAGGACTGGGTGTGATTGCACATCTAGCGACAGCTGATTCCTTTTCGCCTAGAGATTTTTACAGATGTGTCTTTCAGGGATTGTTGATCTGTGAGACTAGTTCATTCTCGTTACTTTTGGTCACCCAGATGATAGATCCATCGATGCTAGTTGTGTTCAGTGATGGGCAAAATTTTTATTTAAAGAAATTTCCAATGTGAATAAAAGTTAAAAAAATTATTCGATATGTGTCGAACAAATTTGACTCGTGCTAAAATAAAAAAAATTAACTTTATTCGTCAAATAATCTATAGTTAAAGTAACTTTTATTTGATCCGTTACTTAAATAATTTTTTATTTAGTTAATGTTCCACCCTGGTTGTGTATCCTTGTATGATGAGAAATGTGAGTGAGCGGTGTGGAGGAAAGTGGTTTAAGGAGTATAGGTCCGTGCACGGTCAGACAGCCTAAGTGAAACAGCCTGTATCTATGAGTATAATTGTTCTTAGAAGATTGAGCACGCCACAATCGTCTTTTAAAGTTCTAAGACAGCGTTCCAACCGCGTTTCCAGTGTACCGAGCAAGTATCAAAAGTTTAACATCAACAAATAATAGCCGGGAAAGAACAGCCTCCCATTCGTAACTCACAAAGATCGCAGATTCGGAGTTTCGGAGTACAACGCTACTGGCTGCCAAGTGAAACTTGAATACCTACTGCATCTGCAATGGTTCCTCGAGCTTTTAAGAGTTCCGAGTTTTTACTTCACTGCGTGATTCAGGCTCCTAAGCCACTATACCGCAGGTTTCACGGTGCAAGTTTCGCATAACGCTTGCTTTAAAACAAAATATTTAACCGAGGCTGGCTACGTTACGCCAGCATCCCCCCTGACCCGGGGAAACGTTTTACAGCCGCGAAATGAAAATTTACAACGTCGCGTTTCGGTTCATGCCCGTCGTTCCACATCGAAATTGGTTTCCCCGATTCCTTCGGCCGGCGAGTTATTACCCCGCAATTTTGGTAAAGCGGGCAACTTTCTTCCCCCGTCGCAAGTCTGATTGATAATCCAGAAGCCGCGGAAGAGGCACGTGGGCGGGCGTCGCAAAGTCAGCGGACAAATTGACATCCGGAGGCCCGAGTTTTCGGGGCCGGCGGAGGAAGGGGATCACCGGAACGATCACCAGCTGCCACGGATCCATGCCTTCCCCTCGCAAATCCTCCCTCCCTTCCGTCCTCCCCTCCTTCCTTCTCTTTCACCAGCTCGTTTCCGCCGCGGTAATCACGGAAACGGGATTTGAAATTCGAGTTCCCTCTAATGGCCGGTGACACCCGTCCGCGGGTCGCGCTGTAATCGGATCGACGTGGCTCGTTCGAGAGCGTTTCTCCATTTGCATTCGTTTTTCTAGCACCGAGAGCCGCCCGTCGTCATCCCTGGGCCCCGTGGCAGGAAACGAAACAAGGTCGCGTGGAACCGTCGCCTCTTCCTCCGCCGACACGAACGAGATTCCTTTTGCTAATCGATCTTCACGCGTCCCAGTTCTAATTCTCCTCCACCGCGCTCTATTATCCCCAGCGCTTTTAAACCCGGCCGGGCGAGTAAAATATATTTGTCGCGCTGATAGCCCCGCGGCAGATGAGGAAGATTGATGCAACTTATGTTGACCCTGGTTATCACGCGCCTGGCGGAGGGTCTACCAAAGTCGCCCTTCTTCCCTCTTCCTTTTGTCTCCGCACACGATCTACGTGGGCACAGCGAAGTTCGCAAACTCGTTTTGGTCGTGTTTGATTGATGACCGCGCGGGGCCACGTTTGGTTCTCACGGTCGCCCAGAAATTTGAAAGTTCCACCGATAATAAACTTGCGCGACGCTCCCTGCAGTTCATTCGACTCCACTGCACCGACATCTTCTCGGGCCAATCCCTAAAAAGTAGCTGCACTTGGGGGCGTCCGAACAATAAACCCAAGCTCGACGAGATCCTGACAGAATGAGTACATTAGCGAAATTGGACTCGTTCGCGTCTCTCCTGCCCCTCCCCCTCCCTCTTCTTTGTATTTTCCCGTTGATTAACCTCGAAGCGGAGAGGTCGAACGATGGGGACTGGCGACGGTGAATTAATGCATTAATTAATTACAAGGCGTAGAGACAAATCTGACGCGACGAGCAGTCGGGGATCATATTCCTGACACGACTGACGCACCATCCCATACAGCTGTCCGAGGGGTTACCTCGAAATTCTGCTGGCCTGTGTGAATCTGTCCGCGAATCGGGTGATTTCTAGTTGATTCGCGTGCTACGCCCGGACAGCGCGGATGCCACCTGTCTTCCCTAACGAGTCCACACGCGAGAACGCGCACAGTGATTTGTATAATTGATCATTAACCCACCCCTTAAACGGGATGTGTCTTTTGGCAGTCTGTAATCGTTTATCGGTGCGGCTCGCACGGAAATTTGTGGGAATGGTTTAGATTGAATTGCTACTTCATTATTTGGGATGATGAGGTAAAAGGAATTGTAGTTGGATGTTGAATATCTTCAAAATTTGGGGATGCAGGGAAATATTTTGTGATATAATTGTTATAGTGTTATTGGCGGATAAAGTGATTAAGATAAAGTTTAAATAAAACACCAAAACTACGATGATTCGTGCACATTTGAACGAAATAGTGTAAAAGAACGCGTAATTTTACGTATAAATTTGTAGATAAAAAAATCCCTGTTTCAAAAAATTATGGTAGAGGATGATAGCGAGTCCAAGTATGAATTAAGTTCCTGAAAGTTTTTTTGAATCGGTTCATCAGATCATCTGAAATCGTGGTTACCGCTTAGGCATTTTTTTAGAGCGTTGCATTAAGTGCGCCCTAGAAAATGAATCAAAACCAAACACATGGAAAAAAAATTTTTTGTACCTTGACGTGTATTAACGAGTGTATTAACAAAAGTCAAAAAAATTTTTTAGGATATGTAATTACCTTTTGTTGTAAAAAAAATCATAAAATTCATCATTTTTTTTTAGATTTTTGACCGAAGGTTTCCCTTAAATGGTTAATTCAGTCCTCGATGTGTCACTCGCCGAAAAAACATAAATTATATTCCCCACCACTCGACTGACTCTAAGCAGACTATTCTCTATAAAACACCCACCCCCGCTGTAAAGCACCCTCTCCACCCCGCAATCGTAATTTACCACTGTCCCGAATCTGGTTGCAAATATTCGCTCGACAAGGTCCAATTAAAAAAAAAACACACGCGTATCGTCCCCACGGAGAAAAACGCGCGATTTCGCCCCGAGATCCGTCGTTTGCACAAATTATTGCGATCGAGGCAGCGTGACCAGCATTTGCGAGGAGCGCCCTATATGCACGCGTGTGCATCGGTCAGAACGACGAGCTGATGCGTTCTCCACGCATGATGAGGAACGAACGGAATCATAAATGTCCGATCTCTGGGTGACACGGCTGCAGGAACGCAGGCGAGTCATGACATTGCGAGAAGGTATCTGCGGGGCTGCATCGGGGACTGGGAATGAAAAGGGAGGTTGGGTTCAGCCGACGGAGAAATTTATGCCGTCCCCGTGATGGGATTTCACGGCGTAGACGTGGATTTTCAACGTCGAATCGCCACCAGGAAATGCACCCAGCCAGAGAACGTTCTCCGCCGCCATTGTTTCGCTGCCCTCCTACCTGCATTACGTAATTCCCTGAGCTTCATATTTCTCTTATACGAAAAAGAGTTCAACCCTCTTCTCCCTTTGCTTGCATAACCGCTGGATTCCTGCGCTCTCCGAGCGTAAAACAGTGCAAGCCGGCGGGATTGCAGCTAAATCATTAAGTGCAAGACACTTGACACACGCCCCCAGAATTGCATAACTTTCGTCACCTTAATTTACCCTTCTATATCAGTTTTCTTATAATCTTCTCCTGCTCATCCCTCGAGCTTGCATCCCACTTCCGTCACGTAATTCTTCATCAACCCCGACCTAACGCTTTGATCGCCCTGCTTTACATTTTATGGTCCACCACTGGCGCCCTGTATCTCGTGGGGTGGTCTAACCGAATATGCATCCGCGTCCATCAAGCGTGCAGAGAGATAGCGTTAACAGGCTGTATATAAGCGGTGGCCCAGAGACCCGATCTGCTTGCCGACATCAAAGAGACGCTACACCCACCCCTGGCGCGTGTTTCCTGCTCTCGACTCGTCGAAACGTCGACGTTCGCGTCCCATGGTCCATGTACCCAATAACTCCACCCAGCTACCCCCCGAGGGAACTGGGAATAACGTAACTGTCTAAGGGTGAAAGGAGAATATCGTAGATGAATCGGTAAACGCGTGGAAAGGTTTCAGGAAGGCCGGAAGGGGGCAATGTTTCTGACCGCCAATCAGTCGGTTGGCCGATGATCATGGGCTAGTTTCGTGCCACGTCAGTGAAAATCGCTAGCAATCCTGTCGACGATTCAAAGGGGGAACTTTCCAAGTTGCGGTTATTGCGACCGATCGATCCACGCTGGTAACTGGTGTATAGCTTATGGAGAAGGTGAGGGAAAGAGGGAGAGAGCAAGAGGAAGGGAGAGAGAGTGAAGAAGGTAAGCTGCAACCACTCCTGACCAAGCTACCTTCCACTCTTATCCTCGACCTCCGAAATTCTCCTCTCCCCAACATATCTATCTCTCTTTGCCCCGAAGGGACAATGGGAACAGTGCTCCCGAGGGAATATCAGAGGATAGGAGTAGCGTTGCTTCTCTAGCAGCCAACGATGTAGCCACCCGGCCATTGGCCAGCGGTGAGAGAGCACTTCCTGTTAGCCTCGACCCTCGTCCGCAACCAGCCGCAGGCCGCAAGCCTCGGCTCCTGCGAGCCGTAACCTCTAACCTCACGCTGTTCGGCCTGACCTCCTGCCGACAGCGTAATTGTTTAGAAACCCCTTGATCTGTAATTTCAGCGCCCGGCCTCCTCTCTACACGAAACATCGTTAACACGGCCCCTCCATCTCCTCCACCTCCGTCGCCCTTGCCGTCTCTGCTCCTGTTTCTTGCCCTCTGCCAGACCAAGCCACCCACGCTTTCTCTCGCTCCGTCTTACTTTCCCGTGCTTTCGCTTTCTCTCTTCTACACGCTGCCACCAGTCGATACCCGGCGCATGCACGCAGTACATTGTGCGGCTGCACTACGGACAGCTACGAGCAGAAAGTTTGTGCATGAGGGAACGGATGAAAATCCGATGTGTGGCCATGCGAATGGCCTGGGTTCATCGCGGTGTCTTCGTGGGACAGGGAAGAGAAACTTGTGACCGTGGTAAGTGTTAGTGATTGTTACTGGATGGGGTCGCTGCTTAGGGCTGGAGTTATGGGGTTGGAGCTGTTGCTGGAATTTTGGGGGCTGTCGTGGATGTCATGTTTAGATTCATTTGGTTTAACGTCATTCTCAACGGAAGTTGAGGGATGAAGATATCCAGGGGTTTTCTGAAAACAGGCTCTAGAAGGATGTTAGATGAATCTACTAAAATTTTGAATTGGTATCGAAGAAAGGAGGACGAAAATGCAATTTTGTGAACGTAGGTGCTACATCGAGCAGCTGTGATCCAACCCCCTATAAGTACCAAACAATCCCCGTAGAACGTAGCTAACCAACACTCCTACCATTTTGCAGTTCATCACACTTGAACGAGTGTGTCTACGTAAATCTGAAGACGTCAACTTCCACGCCACTAGTGTCCGCGATTTAACTTCCCAGCAATTTCCTGCACCCAGAAGGCTCGTGTCTCTGGGAAAAATTTGGCTCAGGAAGCCAACGTCTTCAACGACTAAATTCACTTAGAGTCCTACTTACGATCTCCTCCAGCTTCGAGCAGCCTTTCCTCACGGTGCAGGCTAGCGCGACGATCATGCCCCCGCCGAACATCAGCAAAAGAAACACCGCCAACTTCCATCCGTGATCCCTCTGCGGGATGAGCTTTTTGGCGCTGGGCAACCTGGCGACGTCCGTCGTCGAGACGCCGAGGCGAGACGCCTTCACCAGGATCGTCCTGAGCCGCCTGGTAGCCTTCTCGCACGCCATCTTCGTGGGATTGCTCTTCGAGGATGACCTCGACTTCATGTGCACGTGGTCCATCCTTAACGACTCTTCTGAGTACAGAAATGAAGGAGACACCTCCACTCAGGCATACCAACAGCCCCAGTAGACGATATTCCACACTCTTCAAGCAAAAACAATTGGTCCTGCGTAACCCCGATCGTTTCACACTTGTAACTACCACGGACGAGTACTCACGCCTGCCTATCACGAAAAGAAGTTCTGTGTCTTCTTAAAATGATCATTGGAATCAAAGAGTAGCGTAGGTAAACCGTCTAAGAGTCCTCTTGGTAGTGAATTAAATTTAAATCAACTCGTAACTCGCACCAACGATCATTCACATGTACCTCTGCCCCTTCCTCAAACTGTCATCAGTCCCAACCGACGGCACAAGTAGACCATCCGGAAAATGTTTCCTTACAAAGTTCCTGTGATGCCTGCAGTAACTCGCATCGACGATAATTCTTCCGCCAACCAGTTCACCTATCGCGTCGCATACAGTCGAAAGTGTCCTGGAGGAATGCTCGACGTGCCAATTCCAGGCTTTGGAACGTCGTCGACGACTTTACTGTCCACGTGGATGGACTCTTCCGCGAGTTTTATGAGATTATACCAAGCGATCCTGCGGTATCGCGCGGACCCGCTCCGTCAGTCTCTCGCCTTCTCTCGTCCTCGCCCCCCATAAGCCGTGACCCGAGCCGTTATATTTTTATGGGTACGACGTGGGGATGTGGAACGGTGAGACGTTCGTCGCCTGAATGGAAACTGGCCGAGATAAAGAGAAACGAGCGGAGGTATTCAAAGGAAACCGACGAAGACGAGGCGAGGCATCGCCGCTGTGCAAGCTTTCCCTTGTTCAGCCTCCTTGGCGTTTTATTCGGCGACTTTCCGCCGCTTCCCAGGGTGATCGGCCTACTTAACGATTATTAGCGAGACGTTCGAATTTAAGGAAGCAATCAGGAGGCTCGATACTATCACATTCGCTTGATTATTACCATCAACGATGCCTGCGTCCGACGGATTGCTCTTATTCTCGCGGGATTAAGACCAGGAAATCGCTCGTTCGGAATGGAATGTGGTAATGAACGATCCCTCAGCTGCGCGTCGGCAAAATGTGTCCATTCGCTGAGCAGCGATCCACGAGACGTCGCGAAGCACGTCGCTTCTCATACTTATTCTTCAATCCCTCGATGAAAATTCAGCCAATCTTTTTCCTATCCGGTGCCTTTGGGCTCTCCCCTATTTCGGTATCCCCCTTCGTGCACTCGATAATCGCGTTCCCTTATCGGTTTTTATGGAGCTTCAGCCTGAACTGCTCCGTTTTACGCTCCACTCGGCGGCTCCTGGTTTACGGGAATGTAGCTTAATGGGACCAAAGATTTTTTGTGCCCCCGCAGCTCCGTGGAGGTTCCTCTTCGCCGCATCTGCAAATAAAAACATCCGTCAGAACATCGCGGCCGAGGCAGGGGTCGTGAAACGCGCGGTCGTTGAAACGGCAAGCACTGCGCGGGCTTAATTGCTGGACCCTCCTGATCGTCGGTGGAAATCGCCGCTCGACTAATGCGTCCGAGGACGAACGTGGCTTTATTGCCTTGCATTCCGACTGGGATTATTCGCTGTTGTGGCTGCGAGTCGTAATACCGTGGGATATTTCGCGGGGAAGACAACCCTGGCGAAAGAACGGGGAGGTATATTGCAGCTTTGCCACGAAATGTGGGTGACCTCGAAATCTGCGCACGGGTAGATACTGAAAAGTACAATTTCCGTGCAAAAAAATGTGTGCCCGAAAATGCTGGTAACCATAGATGGTCACTGAATTTTGAAGTCACTGCAGTGGTACTGGTATAATTTCAACATGATACTGGGATGACTGGAATTTCAGTAACAAGAGTAGCATGATATCTGTGAGTGCGTAAAAGTCTGAGTAACGTGGCACTATGCTAAGTAATGTGATAGCACAAAGGTGTATAATACAGAACAACCAAATTCAGGGATCCTGTGATAAAATATGAGGAGGTTTTTTGAAGCATGACGATGAAGTTCCACGAATTCTATTCGCGCTTCTAAATATTTAAAAGATATTCTAGATATTTAATAATTGAACACTGATAATTAATAATTGAACATATTAATTCTTGCACATAATCTGGATACACGGTTCATAATCTGCCTTCAATCCCAGAAACTTGTTTTATTGGAAACCAAGTCGGGTGTGATATTGCAGGCGTGAAGCATGGCGTTACACCCTGTCTTGTTTAATTACGTGGCATCCACGTGTTCGGATGAAACTATTTTCTGCGCGATATATACCGAGGCTGTAGAGGGATGAAACTAATCGGGGATCGATGGAAGCTGTCGACCGATCAGTCCTCCTCGAAAGGAACTTTCTGAGAAGTAACGTAAGTCCACCGATATAGAAGGTCGGCCGATCTTATTTCTGTTGATCCAAAACGGGTGTACCATAGCGCGAGATGGATTTTGAGTGCATTAAAGATGGGAGCAATATCGGGGATGGGATTATCTTTGGACGGGCGATACCACGATGAAAATACTCCCGCTGCATTGGAACGGAGCGAACGGGTTCTCGTCGCAGGACCGTGTCCGAGGATTAAACGAGAATTACCTTGGATTCAGGCTCTCGAATTCTGTCCACTTAATCCTGTTTCTGTCGGTCTACGTATACGCGCCACTCGGATGCCATTTTCCTTTCTGTAATTCTTCTGCGGCTTATCCCGAATCCCCTGTTAATTGCGTCACGACGTGGAGGAGAGAGAAGACGGAGGAAACGATAGCGTCGTATATGATGGTGGTAGGTTATGAGTCCTCTAGCGTGAAGAAATAGGAGAAAATGGGAGATAAGTTTTTTTTGAAGAAGAGTTAAATAGATTCATTCTGAGACAAAGTTAGCTCTGAAAGAAACCTTGTTAAAACAAATATTAAATCTACTAGATTCCACGATACTAGATCATTAAGACCATTAACAGCTTTATTACACTCGATACGCAAGAATTTAAAAAACGAAGCACCGAGTACTATATCGCGGTACTCGCAGAAAAAAGTGAACATTTTAATTACCGGCTTTCGCCAAAGAAATCCCTTAATAGATCCCCCGGGACAATGTAGAAAAAGGGTGCTTTAAGCACGATAAACCCGCGTAAAGGGAATTATGACGGACAACCCATTGTTCTCGATACGATCGCGCGGATTAAGGACGTTATCGCCTTTGTACGCGTACCCAGGTATGTGTACGTGTACATACATACGTAGGAAGTTTTCCATGGAGTCCAACCGTGTCTAAATCACTTGGCGCTAACGATAATCTCGATCCAAGAACGTAAGCTTAATCGCGCCGAGCTAATTCTCGCTCGAAACTCCCCAGACTGCAATAGTCGTAACATTCGCATGAAAGCCCGCGTATGAGAACGTGCCAAGAAAGCTCACCGTTCCCAGAGCCCCCTCGTACCCACTTGGAACTTGAAAGTACTTTCCTTTTAATCGCGAATGTATGTAACTTCGGGTTAAAAGCATGTTAAAGGCTCAGCCAATCTACGGGACTTACGTCTTACCGTTCCACCCTCAAAGATTCGAAGGGGTAACATCCCTTGGTATCCTCTTTCCCCTTCAGACGCCTGCTAATTAGCGCGATCCAATGCAGACCCGACACTACGACTCCGGGATAGTATTTTCGCTGTAATTCCAGAGGCGGCGTTCCCTAATCTTCCGGAATTAATCACTGCTGATGTAAGCCCCCGAGTCACAGGGACTCCCTCCTCTTCGACGTTATTCTCTAGGCCCCCGCGTGCCTGAAACCCCCGGCAAGTTTCGACACGGAGCATTATATTCGTCGCGCGCGCGCTTCTCGCGTCGGCGTCGCTTTAAAGCTGAATCGCGAATAAAATTCAGACGTGAACGCTGCGAATCGTCGTGACATAGCCCCTCGAAACTAAGAGTGAGAGCGGAGAAGTAGCTTCAAGTTGTGGAGACTCCAGTTAGTTCCCGCGTCGCTTGTTTGCAAGGGGGTGGCAGTCGAGTTCGAAATTCGAGTGGTACATTTCTCGTGTTTGCGCAAACCTGCGCCTTTTAGTCAGTAGCATGCTTCTCGTCGAGGATTCTATGGTTTCAGGGATTGTATCAATCTTAGTGCGGATGTAGGGTACAAAGCTTCTGAGTAAATCCTTCCAAAGTAAATCTTGAGAAACACTTCTCTAAATTCGATTAAAACTGAACTACACTCGCCAGTTATACAGACCGGACAGGTTATATTTTAATCGGCCATTCTTAAATCACAACTGCTACAAAGGTAGCCTCCCTAATTTTAAACTACCCTGACAATTGACGATACATCACTCTCCCAAAAATAAAGATCCACCCTAGATCGATTCTTCCTAGCCACCTCTAGTGGCATTTTCCATTGCAACCGACTGTTTGCAATTTATAATCCTGGCGCAATTAACAGTCCTCACGGTTGGCCAGCAATTTTCCAGCCCCCAATTCCCGTATTAATTCACCTTCTCGGTTCCAAATTCGTTGCAACCTGATTGCCGCCGCGGCAACAGAAACGCGTCGCGAACCTCGCCCGGCATTGTTAACAAGATCGTCGTCCACGTCCGACGTAATTCAATTCCAAGGTGTCCGCTCGTTTCCAGAGGAAGTTCGAGCCAGGGTTGGCCCGGGCGCCAGCCGAGGGTAGAAACTAACTAAACCTGAAAAGGTGCTTTTTGCCGGCGGTATTAGCCGTCGATGTTGACCCGTCGTGGTTCTTCGGTCGTGACTCGCCGTGGGTACCTCCGACGGAGAGAAGATCGGTGCACCTTTATTGGATAAAACTCGATGAAGAACTACGGCGCCGAAGCCATCGACCTACTAGGTCCCCGTAGCCCCTGAAGAAAATGAGATACCTTAATAAGGCGCCGTCCCCGGGTGTAATTACGCGTTCCAACTTCCTCGCTATTTTCGTGCTGCGAGTAATTAGAATACCGATAGCTTCAGCGAGCGGTACTTGTCGCTCGTTCTCCCCCCCATCCACCCCCAGCTTCTCTTTTTACTTGCAGCAAGAATGCGTCCAGGGGCACAACAGAACGGCGGGCAACTTCCACGACGTCCTGTGTACGGGAAACACGAATACTATCGAAGAATCGAGGCCTGGGATATTATATACCCGTAATATCTGTAATTATCCCTCTTATCAGCCATCACCCAGTGGGACGGAAAAATTAATTACGCGGATCATCGGGGATTCTATAGCCAGGCCTCGTCAAAGCGCTGGTCCCTGTGATATTAAGTAATCCCGCGAATGGCGACTCAAGACATCCCATTATGGCCGTGGGTTTTTCATTAACCGTGGAGAATTGGGGTGGCGCCACGATGCCAGCGAATGAAAGGTTACTCGAGGTATTTTCTTAGATGCTGAGAGATGCAGTGTCGTATGAAGCTCAGTGTCACCTTTTGGGTGATGCACTGCTGAAGCGTGTGATGTTAGGTAGCACGGTGCATATATGCATTTGGGATTTCATTCGAGTCGGGAAAATGCGTGTTGAGGTGTTTAAATATGTCACGAGTTTCCTACATTGTGGATAGATTTAGAACCATCATTGCAACTGTTGTGGTAAGTGATTTAAAAAAGAAAAGCTGGTTCGGGATTGTGCTTGATGCGAGTTAGGTCTCTGATAAAATAGAATCCTATCTGAGTTACTCTCCGAATATATCTAAACAAGGCCTGAATTAGATCTTGCATCGCACATGATTACTTGCCTACAACAGAAATATATATTTCCTTTTAGCAGCCACTGTCACAAAAATATTGAAGTTTCTCGGAAAGCTGCGAGAGAGGGACATTATTCGCATGACAAGCAGCACTTAAGCACTTCATCGTTTATATCGATCTTGTTCCTTCACAATCTGCGGTCCAAGTACCTATCGATAAAACAAGATCCGGTAACTTCTTCGCTTTCCGCCGCGCGGGACGAGCCTCTTCTTTTCGCGGGCGCAATCACAGTCGCGCATAATACCAGCGGCAATCACATTTAAAAGTAAAACCGTAGAAAAATACGGCCGAGATAAAGCACGCTCCGCGGATACGAGGCGGGGATGGGGACCCGAAGATTCCCTGGAAGCGCACCGTTCCGCGCTTCGTTACGCAGTCATAAAAGGGTGGAAGTACGAAACCGCCATTACGTAAAATTTTATACCAGCCTTTACTTATCCGTAAAACGATTCTCGGCCGCGTTGAAGGAGCAATACCCGCGATTCGTTTCCTTCTCGCGCTTCTCTTCCTCTTCTATTCGTCACCCTTTCCACTTGCCCGGCGTTTCCTTAACCTTCCTCGTCATTTATTCAGCCCCGCTCTAAGACCGAAATCGTGAAAGTTTCAGAGGCTGCACAGGCACCGTGGCCTCAACACTCGAAACAATGGTCATACGTACACGTGCACGTTCACCAGGCCGAGTTCATCCCGTATTTTTCCCCGGTGACAGCGTCGAACTCGTTCTTATCCGATCGCAGAGAGTTTACCTCGAGTCGTAATTCCCTACCCCCCCTCCGCGCCCTACCGACCCTCGCACGTACGCCCCTCTCGGCCCGTAAGACGAACGGTTACCGACGCTCGCTCCCCGCCGTTCTTCCCTTCGCCCACGGCCTGTTCAGCCCATCCGCGCCCTTCTCTCGCCCATCCGTCCGCGATGAATAAATAAAAATCGGCCCGGCGAATCTGCCGGCGTAATTTATCGACACGCTATCGGCTTCCCGATCTGAGAAGTGCACTCGAGAAAATCGAGGACATTTCGCTCGTACATCAAGCACGCGGCCGCCGGAATCGGAAAAGTGGCAGAGACGAGAGAGAGGAGATATTTCGGGCCGATATCGCCGTGAACTCGCTGCCACTCCAGCATCCCCCTATTCCCCGGTCCCTTCCCGCGGGATTATTAATGCCTCGTCTCGAGTCTCGCCGCGTCGACGGCCTGCAGAAGGAAATTATATCGTTTTCTCGTTACCAGCGTTGTTTCTGCGTGAACAAGGGCAGAGGGGATGGGACGACCGTGTCGAGTCATTCATAAGGATCCGACGGGGGGGATTACGTCCGCTTAAGCGAGTTTCGGAATGCGGAAGGTGAGGCAGAGAAAGAGAAATTTGTCCAGCGCCACGTGCTCTCCAGCCCTTCCCCGCCCTTCATTGATGTATCGTATCGTTACGGGGCTTGCAGGGCTTAATGTGATTTAAGGGAGGGACAGAAGTTGCTCGCGATGGACCGTATGTTTCGAAAGCCCCTGGAGAATTATTGGATACGTGACGTCGCGAGTTAAACTACCCCTCTGCGTTCTTAAGTATGCCCCCGCGACGCTCAAACTGCCAAGAATCGATAAGGCGGCAGACGCCGCGAGATAACGTATGCCTGCCGCGTCTGCGGTATCGTAATCAAATATTTCACCTCCGTCGAACCCGACTCCGTCGGTGGACTCCTGTACGCGTCGGACACACAGGGACTTCGATCTTTCACCACTCTCGAAGTCGTGGTCGAAAGCCAAACGAGCGGCCAGCGACGTGTCTTGCGCGTGAAGAATCTGCTTTGCGGCAGAAACGGACGCAAACTTCAGTTTTATCCCCTGCAAATTGAATCACGGAATTGGCGACAGCTCTGACGCGGTTCTGAAAACTACTGCGAGGGGTATGCAAATGTGTAGACTCTATTTGAAAGGAGAGACGAGGAAAGAGTCCTCGAAGTCTCAATTACAGGCTCAAGTATAAGAGAGAAACTCAAGGAACTAAAGTCACTTCACAGGGGATGTTTGAAAATTTTAGGTCGTAAATATAAAGTAGGAATCACGTCCAATGTTAGAAACATAGTTCCCATTACGATTCTTAACAATTGGGGGTCATATCTTGTGGTTACGAGATAACTGTTCGAATCTACAGCGACGGTCAGACTATATACGGACTCCTTCTACTTAAGCCTAATATAATAGAGCGCTGGTCTACTGTCCGTATACTGATTACGCGGGGTTGCGATTATGGAGACATCGATTCCATGGCTCTCGATTATCCCGACAGGTAAACAGAGATTCCTGTGCTTATGATATGGAAACAGTTTCGTGTTTACACTATGGATCGCTGGATTATTCGGGTCTAGGATATTCTGATCTATGGATCGTGTATGAGTCCGTGAGTTACGTGCTACTGGAATAAAGTGGTGCTGCTGGCCGTGGTGACTAATTGGCACTGCGGAGGATGAAAACTATGATGTAACACTTTGAAATTTATACCTTTGATTTAGCAGAACTCAGAAAGTTCCGCTAAAAAAGTGCTTTCCTGCCCTTTAATAAGCACAAGAATCCTGAACTCTGCTACAAGTTAATAATTCTTCTGAGTTCTTCGTTCAAAAGTAAAAAATGTTTCCCAACCACTCGTGAAGGTCTTATTGCACTAGGACCTACTAATTGGATTTTAGACACAAGTGTTACGTTAAAGATACTCTTTCCACGAATAGAACTCTATTCGTATCAGAGATGAGTCTAATGATAGAAATCCACGGATATATTTTCGTCTGGAAGGTACGCTATTGGAAGTAAAATTTAAATTTAGAACAAAGTTTTAGCACTGTAGGAAGGAACACGTTAGTTCCAACTGCCATCAACTATTTGTGAAATTTACGAGTTTTAGTCGAACTGCCATTCGTTTCTAGCTAACAATAGTTATAATCTGAACTTCAACAGTATAAATTTCCATTTACTACCTCGACAGGTTTCTCATTTCCGTTTTGTAACACTCAGGTACTTTTATGTACCCATTGTACCTCATTATCCAGCCTTTCCACAGCATGTTAAAATTTCATGCAGTAGATTCGATTTCTTCAGAACAGGAGCCTCAATTCTAGACAAGTGATAACCATTTTAAAAGCAAGTTGGACGAAACGCGGTAACAGAAAAACCTTTAGTAGATTCGGAATGGATGACTTGACTTGGCTGCAAAACACTATCGAACGGGTTGACACCGGCATTTGGCATCTCTTGAGGGTTCAAAGGTCAAAGGGAACTTACTCTTAATACGATTGGCTCCTCGTTGACGCGTTCATGCGTGAAGGAGCCCTTTTTGTTATTCCTCGCCTTCCACGGGACCCTTCTACGAGAATTCTCTCGCATCGACGCAAAATATCCCTCCCTTCCGACACACTGACAGTTTCAAATTTCCTTTCGACGGTCCCTCCCTTTGGCGAGCATGGGGGGCGTACGGTTTACGATAGACAGAACAAAACACGTTTCGCTCTGAAAACAGGGCAAACATTTACGTACGCGGCCCGCAGTTGTGTCACAAAACATTGTATATAGTGATTGATGTACTATCTTCGTTCTTCCTTTCATTTTGCATCGTGACTTACGTAAATCTCTCATGTAAACTTCCAAAAACCGTGGCTGTACGTTTTTTTTTACAGTATCATACAGCGGAAGAAGTTTCGTGTACATCATACATTTTTAAAAATAAATCCGTGCTTATTAAATGTTTCATCATGTTTTACTGCGGTTTTCATATTTCATATATAACGCGAGACAGAACCGCCCTGTGCATGTGTACGGCAGGGATAAAGAGAGCTTGCAGTTTCTCTGTTTGACACGTTAATTTCGCGAAAATATTGTGTAACAAGAGAAAACGAAATCGAATACAAACCGTTTGGAATTTCAAACTCTGCACGTTTTACCACTGTACGTGGTGGGTGAAAGAGATCAACTCCTTGTCGTATGAATCAAAAGAGGAGAGACTGTTGAATGAGAAATTTTAATCGTACATTCTGATCGAGGGGCAATCATGTCGAATACTGGCGGAGAATAAAACGTATTTACATAAAATACTCGTTAATCCTCTGATCAGCGCTCGTCCACAGTTGTGGTAACAATCAGGCTGCTCATCGAGTTTACTGAAACTCAAGATCCCTTCGAATTGCTTCTAAATCCCCTCAGCAACGTGCAAAGACTTTCTTGCACACACAAGGAATTTACGAAAATAAAGAATCGTCTTCAAAAGCGTATTATTTTATGCTTCTGTTAAGACATACTGCTATCGTTAAACAAGCAGTTGAAAAGTTACCTTATCGGAGCATAATTCTGTGATAAACCTGCTTATTGAAGCTCCATGAGATTAGGTTTGTTTAAAGTTAGTTACGGCGTAATTTACACGAACCTCTAACCACTTCTCCGTAAACGATAGCGATCTGTTCAAGTACTTGTGTTCGCAACTTTTTTAATATCATGCAACATAATCGCGAAGTGCGCGTTTGTTAGGAAATTGAGACTCTACTGCCTCTCCTCACGCCATCGTTACGAGCACGTTGCTCGACTTCCGGATCACCGAAGGCTCCCCATTCGGCAGTGGATGCCGTTGCATCGCCGTTGGAAATTTTACGGGACCTTTCCCGCCGCGCTGTGAGCACAGCGATTCGGGCGAAACGCATTACGCTATGCACGAACCGTTTCAATCCGTACACGTCGTTGGCCGAAACGCGCCGCCCTAAATTGTCAACTCTTTACGAGCGTTGTCGCGCGACCCCGGTCTCCATCGCCCTCGCGTTTCGCCGATTGTCGCCTCTATTTCTATTCGCCCGCGCGTCCATTCCACATACTCGCCGCGCGAAAGATCGTTCGTTCCTGATTCGGCACTATCGTCGCCGCTGGCTGGTCATATTGAATAAAAATAAACGGGCGCTGGATGTGTTTTGCTCATTTACCCCGCAGCCTGTTGTTCTCACCCGCATATGCCGAATTTCAAAAACACTGTACACGAGAATCGATCCACTCCGAGTCCACGGCCCCCCTCTCTCTCTTTCTCTCTCTTTCGCCGTTGTTTTTTTCGTCCCGGTCAAATTGAATCGATTACGAGGTGCCTTTCTGGCAGGCGGATACGCGATTCGCGTTTCAACGGGTGGCAATAAAAATACCGTAAACGCGGCGTATCGTGATCGCTGCTCGCGACTCCGCGTCATCGGCGTGGAATGTGTCTCTGACCCTTTTTTCCCCAGAGCGTAAACAGATTTCTATTAAGCCTCGGCCACGTCTGCGACGAGGGGCGACGCAACGATCCCTCTTTCCCTCCCTCGATCCGATTCGACGATCTTAACGACCGCGCCTCACGCGAAGCGTAGATCGTAATCGCGTAATAAAAACCCATTGTCCGCCTCTGTTGCACCCGTCTCCGGGAATATATAACTTAATTGCTCGCGACAGAAGACTGGCGATAAAGCTGTACCTCTGTGACGCGTCGATTAAATTGAATCGCCCGTCTGGCTAATTTGACGTGGACGAATTCACTGCTTCTTTTTGACACTAATCTTCGTCGTTGGGTACCTTCGTATGTGTCAGATTATGAGAGCAGATTTACGCAATTAGTTCGGAATTCATAGAGGTCCAAAGATAACGCGTGACATGGACTCTCAATGGACATACGAGGAGTGATTTTTTAAAAGAGTATATTTCCATTTCTGAACTCGAAGCAAATGATGGCATCGCCTTAATAATGTTAACTTACATTCCCCAGTGGCACAAAGCACTAAAAATTGGTTTCATTCCATTTTTAAAAATTGAAGCTTAAATACGTGTTTCAAGCAAAAGTCTTATTTCCAAGTTAATGATGACATAGTGAAATAATTTTGTAGTCTGAAACAAAACGGACATATTTCATATACTCATCTATGAAATTGTTATGAATTCGAAACAAAAGGAAGTTAATTCCTAATGTTTCTATCCATTCCACTTATCAAGCGTTTGAAACCTTTCAAATTTACTTGTTTCCAATTTTTTGCAAAGTCATACAAAGTAATGTGAACATTACAAAAGGATTTATTTCCAAATGTGTTTATCTAACGAAGGGGCTTATTTCCAAATGGTTTCATACAAAGGGCCTATTTTTTATAGTTTCCACCAAAAGGTTTTTTTCAAACGTTTTTTTTTAATAACTACTAAAACAATGCCGCTAAATTTAAAACATTCTCGCTATCATACGGAAGAATAAAATGTACGTGTACTAATAAAAAAGAATTTTTAAAAAAACGTAGGTACCACAGTTTTTTGCGATTATTAAAAAAAGTCCATGTGGCCATGTACCGTTTTGAAAAATCACTGCTTACACATGGAAGCATAGAATAATTTGATTAACACCGGGTCGATCGGTTGCTAGTTTTTGAATGTAAAGGGATCTACTTCGCGCGAAGCAATTCGATCCATCGATAATGACTGTGACGTGGAAGGAAAGGAGTGAAGGGAGAAATGAGGAGAGGGCATCGGATCGTAAATAAAAATGAATCGACGTCGCGAGGGAACGATAGATCAAAAGGTGGAGCTGCGGCCCAGCCAGCGGCGACCAAGCGAGAAAATAAAAGAGAATTATTGAGGAGAGAAATAAATCAGGGCCTGGCGCGGTGGTGCTTCGGTGGTAGTTGTTCGCCGATGGTGCTAGTGTGACCAGCGATGGTGTCAGAGGGCCCGCACTCCACGCTTCGAAATGAACGCGATAAGAGAAACACGTGTTGAGCACGCTTTCTCACCCTCCGTCCCTCCCTCAACCCCTGGTGTCTCGTGCCGATATATAAACCCTCAACCTCCCTCTCGTATCGCTTCCTCGACTCCTCTCGTGTTTTTCTGCTCTGTTCTTAGACGAGTGGAGGAAATACCCGCTCGCCTGCAGACCCGAAGCGCGACTTCGATGATGTTCCATCGATATAATCGCGGCAAGGCGAGGGTACAAAAGTTTGTCGACGGCGGACCCTTCAATGCGAGCCTCGAAAACGATGAAACAAAGCTTTCGAAACACTTTGTTTCTTCGTCAATGCACGTCTCTAGTATCTCGATTGATTGGAATATTTCAGAGGGATTGTCGATTTTTCTGTTTAGGTTCTGAGCTGAGCTTCTCGACGGCAGTGCTTTAATAGAATTACAGACAAAGTATAGTTATTGTAATGCTGCATTTTGCAAAGTTTGAGAGATCCAATCGCCTCGATGATTCGGGAAGGGTGGTGTAGAGTATACGTTAATATAACGCAACCTGATGAAATTAACGGAAAACGAAGTCGTAGTACGGTGATGTTTTGTTATTGAATCCAAATTTTCTGCGACCGAGTTTAACCAAACAATTTTATTGTAATTAATATTGATAACTATTTTAAATTAAAGTAAACCTCTTCTAAAGTCACTGAATAATAACGACGTCCTCTTAACTGTCTCGTTAAATAATGTAGTGCTTTCAGTAAAATGTCGGCGCAGGTCCCGCAGGGTATTGCAATAATTCTTAAACTTTCAAGAACCACGGTAGAAATATCCTTTTCTGCGTACATCTTCATTTCCACTGGGTAATTGCAATGGGAGATGCTGAGTAAAATGGAACACTTTAAACGTGAAAATATTTTTCCCATTTAACATTGAAAACGTGGAGCACGTCACTGAGATATTGTTCGAAATGTTAAGAACACAAAGAGAACGGCGTGGACTGTATATTAACGAGACACATTTTAGATAAAACTCGCTGGGAATATTACGCCCTTCGTCGAACGAATCCCAGTGTTACGTTTCAAAATGAACACGATAAAGGAAACACGTGTTGAACACGATTTCTCACACCCTTTGAATCATCTTTCCGTTTCCTTCTGACTCCGTTTGCACCTTTCTCTATACGGTCTCCATATATAAATCACCTCGCCTTCGCCTTATCCTTTCACCCTCTCTTTGACCATATTCGAATGCTTCAATCACGATGGCATATCTTTTCGCGAATACTTTTTACCAAAATACAAGAAAGTCCAATCTCACGTGTCACATAAAAGAAAGTTTTATCACCGTGCGCATCTATATATTACCGCCATGTTAAACTATCAAGTTTACAAATTCTCGATATCTTTTCAACTTACATTGCTCGCAGTTACTGTAAATGCACATCGCTCAAAAAAATTAGTGGCTACTGTACTCTAATAAGGTAGCAAATATTTTGGAAGCCCCGCAAACTGTATAATATTATGTATAAACTGAATTAAACATTTTGCATCACTCCGTGGAATCTGGTATTTAATGAATTTTCCAGACACGAGGTCCTCTAACTATTTCGAACTGTCTACATATTATAATAATAGAAGGCCAGGAATTTTATCATTCCACTGACTAAACTTAATAAGGTAAAGCTTTGACCAAAAGAAGCTTGCAGAAGAAAATATGCAAGTGTAACTAATTTTACAAAACTTTTGTCTCGTAATTATTCAGAATCCCCAAATTTTTGGTGCACACTATTACATTAAAACAAATCGAGAAACTCCTATCCGAATCCATTGGACCCTCCGATCAAACGGCAAACATGCGTTTGAGCGTGCATTAGATTTCAATTACAACATTACAAGTCTCGGCGGAATGCAAGGGTCGAATGCCTAACGCCTGACTGAAACGCGTGGCATTCAGCGCTGTAAAACTTATATGTACGTGGAGAGGAAGGGGGTTCATTGGAAAACAACGTGGCGTTTGAGTCTGGGGTCGTGGACCTTCGGGATCGTTCTCAAACTTCGCACCCCGAGTTCGTCAAATACGTTCCGAGTCTGCGGCGTCTAACTTGACTAAATGGCTTCCTGCTGAAACTGAATAATAATTGAATAATGGAATATTGAGAGGCGCGCGAGCAACGAAATTTGCGCGCGCCTTCGCTCAACCTGTCGTGGCACAAGCTCAGCGTATTTACATCAGGACAAAGCCCCCTCCCGCGTCCTGACAAACTTTCCAAGATCATGAACAATTTGTTTCGTTTCTTTCTTTACAAGCCCGCCCCTTGGCGCGGAATAATTGAACTTTTCGGTAAGAGCAATTACGTTCTGTCACACACGGTCTTTTTATACCTCGCTATTATAATCACGCTCCAACCGATTACCACGGCATTAACAATGAACGTTCCTTGGGGGCAAAAGGGGAAACCGATTTCTCGATTAACGTGTGAAAAGAAAAGCCAGGTCCGCGGCGGTTTCGTAGAAATAGGATCGTGTGATGGCCAGATTCGACGAGCCCTTAACCCCGGGTAATCCTGAATCGGCAATCACGGATTGAAAACCTCGGTCGGGACAGCGATTCGACGTTTGACGGGCGAGGAACGTTTTGCAGAGTCGGTGGGAAAATGGGAGATTCTGTTGGAACGTTCTTGCTAACGTTGGCAAGCTGAATGAATTTTCAGCTAACTGTAGAATGCTATTAATATTTTTATTATAAGAAGCAACATCAAGGGATAAGATAAATAGTTGGAATACGGAGTAACATCCTCTGAAAGTGATTTCTCTCTTGTTTTAGGTCCTTCGTGTGGATATTCAACCGAGTGGACCGTTTTCTGCTTTGATCTGCTCGGAGAAAATTACACATATGTAGTTTAGACTTTGCTCGAAGTGATTGGAGAACGACCAACGATAATTCTGTGTGAATGACTCGATTGCTGAAGTGATATATATTTATATATTTGATACTCGAAGAGATCAATATATAATGTAATTTAGTGCGGGCGGTGAAAATATAAGTGTATTAAATATTCTGTGTTTTCTTCGTCCCTGGCACTTAGTTCATGTCCCCAAATTGTCAAGGGAACACAATCATCTAATTACTTGCGTTTTGAGCCATTAACCAACGACAGAAATCCACTATCAACAGATTATAAACTCCTTTATGGTACGCTCTTCTAAACGTATAAAATAAATTGAATAGGTAATCCCACACATGTTTCTACTAAAATCCTGCATGATGAACGACAGCATTTCTATCCTCTCGGGGTACCCATTTGGAATCTCCAATCAAGCTATACTTTCCTCCATTCTGAGAATTTCGAAAGCGGACGGAATCGCGAGAGGGGCACGCCATCGTTAAACTCAAACATTGCGCAGCGACGCTTGAATCAACGGGATCTCGGATCTAAAAGCGTGGCGCAACCATTTTGAAACTGGTCCCTGAATTTATCTTGAAACTCTATCGACGGAGGGTTTCGAGCAGCTCGCGCTAATATCGGCACGTGACTGAGAATAATTTTCCGCCCACGTCACTGGCAAAAACATCGCAACGCAGCGTCACGTTCGCCCCGCGTACACGAGATACTGCTGGATCATTCCGCGATCGAGGATCGTTTCAATTTCCCGTGCGTCGGCCTCCTGTTCTCGGTCGTGAGCTCCGACGTATCATGACGGACGGCCAGGCCGGGCAGCACCATTTTTCTTCGACGCGAAATTACTTTTCTGGATCCTTAACAACCGTCGAGTCATTGTTATCGCGCAGATGAACGACGTGGCTAGTTAGTTTTTCGCGAGGGAAAGCGAGGCGATACGGCCTGGGCATCGCGAGTACGCCTCGCGATCATCGATTCTGTCTATCGTCCGACCCCTCGTTAGCCTCATAGCGCAGTAAATAAGACGGTGAAGCGGATTCATCTGGGTGAGCACGGCTACTCGAGAGAACGCGCGCTGCACTCAGTGGTCTGACCATATACGCCCTGTTCTACTTAGAGGAACAGAATATCTGACGGAGTCGCGTTGTTTCATTGTTTTAATGCACTTCTCCTGGTTAACCCTTTGTATACTTACTTAGTTTTCAAATATTTAAGTCCATAACGAAAATGCCTGACATTTATAGATGTGAATAATATTGTTGTTATAATTGGTGATTTTTTTTAACTGTATTATGAATCACACCCGTGAAAAGATACTTTAGATAACGCAAGCCACTATCAATTTGAATCGTTGTCAATACGCAATGGATTAAATAAACGTTCAGTTGACATTCATTCGTTGAAACCACCTCGGAGGGACACAGCTGTCATGTCAATCGGTTTTTCGAATCAGTTCTCCCGGTCAAACGGGGTCAATTAATTGATGTTCCGAGCGACTAATCGCAGTTGTTACAGAATTTGAGTTGAATTGATCGAAGCATACAACTGTCGAAGATATTCAAAGAAACATTAAATCGAATGGAACAATCGTCGAATGTAAGTAACGATATTACGACTCAAAATCATTTTAGAATAGTAAAATAAATAAATATTCCGCACAATCCTGAACTTCTTAAGAAACATTAACTAATCCTTCGATCACCCCTTTCAATACGAATATTCTACTTGCACGTACCTGTCAATCTCGACGAACGTCCAAAACATCCTTTGGGTCCCGAATCTTCATCTTTGGAGAACGGTACCTTCCAAGGCAAAGAGCGTCAGCCAACAGCAACGTTTCCACCCCCGAGGAATCCTTCCCCCTCTTCGATCTTGGTGCTCCTTCCGTTGACGGAACCAAATCAATCACAATAACACAGCACAATTGTGACAAGGAGGGCCGCGATCGAGCCGAACGCCTCGTGTTACCGGCGATCACTGATCGACCGTTCAATGCGATACGTCTCCGAAGGCGACGCGGCGCTCACTGCGGAGACTTGGCTGCGTACCCGCCCTTATAGTGTTGCGCTCACACCGCCACCCCATCCGCGCGTTCCCCCTTCCTCGGCCGCTCGCCCCCTCCCCTCCTCACCCTTCGTTTCGACCCTCTGCGCCGTACCGCGAACCTCGCAACCCCCACGTCTCTAGCTCACCCCTTCCACTCGCCCCTGCACCTACCTAGCCGTCACCACCGCCACCCCCATCCTTACAGGATAACGTGAGCGTTTTGGTGTAAGCGTTCAAAAGACCAGCCCCAACGCGTTCTTCGAGTGTGCTTCGGCATCTCGTGCGCGAAAATCGAACGGGTGGGGAATGAATTTGCGAGGGACAGGTGGTTCCCGCGGCGTGCTTGCCCCTGGTTGTTTCGATGAGGGATATTTTGCTGCTTCTATAAGGATTGGAGTTGATAGGTTTTTCTAATATTGCGAGGTTTTCTTGCTCTCCTTTTTACTCGGGCATTTAATCAGAGGTTAGGCATTATAGCACCTTCAGCTGGGTCTCGTATTTTCACTGTACTATGGACAATTGGTGCAATAAAGACGGAAAATAAAAAATAAAATAAATAAGTAACGATTTCTTGGTGTAGGAATTTCGGGAATTCTTTAGGCCATCGCGCATTTTGGCGAAGCGCGGCGATACGCAGGGAAAAGTTTATAAACAATTGCGCAGCGAGAATTAATTAATTATTATTAATTTCTTCGATTCACCAAAATGGGCGACGGCCTTTGGGGTTCAACTGTTAATCAGTTGCAATGTCAATTAATAACTTGAGTTGAATCTGAATGATTTCAAGTGTAACTTGCCTGTGTGGGATGAGGGCAATGTGAGGTTACAGGGAGATGGAAAGGAAGCTTGGATGATCGTTGTTTGGATCGTTTTCATCGATGTCACTTGCGAGGAATTCCCGTCGACGAGTAATACCAGCGAGATTGGACGGTGAATTGAATTCTTCTTGCGTCTGGAGGACTTTTCTTCCAGGTCCTGGGGCTGCTGCCTCCGAGGAGGGTCGACACGCACGTCGTCAGGTCTGTCACGTAGCTGGAAGTGGAAGCTATATAACAGTGCGTACGCGTCACCCCGACTGTCGTCCCTGAACCCCCCTCTGCATCATTAATTTATCCATCGCTTGCTTCGGGGCAAACGGGTCGTGACATCCAGGCTCATCAGACGGGGAGGAAAGGCCAAGGGTCACGGCTTAAAAAACGAGAAGAAAAAAAAACATTCCTCTCAAGCGCCTTCGCTCGCTCTCTTTCCTTCCTTGTTTCGAGCATCCGAGCAGGGGTGGTCCGTCGAGCTCCCTCCCCCCTGTATCCTCCACCCCTTCACCCACTTCGCCGTTTCTTTCTTATTTCGTGCCGGGCACGAGAGCCAAAAGAAATTTCAGAAAGAGGAGCTGGTATCGTTTAAAAGGATGACGCGGCTGTTACGAGATACCGAGTGTTCCACTGACCCTCTTGACCCTGTTTCTCTACGCGAGGCGAATGAGTTCCGCGAGACTACCGCCAAAGATGTTTCACCGAAGGAAAACCTTTGCGTAGCTTTTGAAAATCGCGTGCGCCGTGTTTCTCCACACGTTGGCTCGCGGCCCGTTACTTTCAACGGTGTAATTCTCATTAGGCATTATTGTTCCTTTAGGCAGTACTCTGTGCTGGTAAATATTGTATAACCGGAAATAATCGAGCTGTAAACTTGGAAGACTGCTTTGTTTATAAAAAATGTAAGACCCATCGTCTAATGCCTCAGAGAGTATTTGTCAAGACGAATAATATCCGATGGTCGCGTGGCACACTTGCTAGCGCCTTTTAAAAAAGAAATTTGTTGACCTGACGGCACCCTCGGGCTCAACCCTCCGTTTTCACCCCTCGTCGACTTCCCTTTACCGTTCCCCCGGGGATGAAACGAAATTTAACGAGGCTGGTAACAAAGATCTCGTTTATTCGACAACCACCAACAAGTGTCGCTTGGCGGTGCCTCGCGCCGGTTGACAGATATCGAGCGAGATCTACAAAATCGTCGCTGTTTTCGTACACCACTGGCACCGCGTGGGCTCTAATTAAATCTTGGGCCCCGACATTCGACCCAGTCATGCGAGGAGTGGCTGAAATATTTGCCAGATGCGCTGCTCCCGAGTATTCTTGGATAAATTTATTACAGCTAATATTCCAAACACGCCTCCCCTTGCCGGCTGCAAATCCGTGGCAGATGGAGAAAGAAAGTGGGGATGAATTATTGTCTTAGCGCACGCATAATATTCCTGCGTTGCGCGGGTGCATTGCGAGCCGTTTACGCATCTAACACGAGTCGCGAGCCCAAAAATTTACGAGCCACGTTCACGTAAGTACGCGCAAGACCGTTCGAATGGTAAAATTCCTTATCAAACTATTTTAGCTAAAAAATACTCGAATACACGCGCGATGTATCAACGAGGAACGACATCGCATAAATATCTGTATTTCTCCTAGCGAATTACGAGGTCCGTAGACCCGCGTAAAGACGGGAAGCTTCGCTCGCAGGCTGAAGCTCCCGAATTTCAGCGGCTGGAGATATCGTAATCTCTAAAAACCATGGCGAAAATTGAGCGTCGGCGACGTGATAGACAAAATGCTTATAAAAGAACGGAGGAACGTTAAAACGTCTGTATCAAAGTGAGCTAAAAGTCTTACAGCTAAAACGCGGTTACAAAAGTGGATGCTTAAATTACTTATGAAACTCGTAGTACCATCACCTGCTTAAAAAAAAACGAGCATAGACCTTCTAATTAAACAATTTCGCGATGCATGGCTGTCATTCTTCGCACCGTTCGAGGGAGTGAAACGTCGGCGCGTAATACTTAAGGCACTTGAACATAAGTTACGGTCATAGAGCGGAGACACGGCTTTCTATTCCCGTTTCTCGCCCGGGAGAACAAAAGTTGGACGATTCGCGTGACGTTTGAGAAGAAGTAGTTTACACGAACCGACGGGAATCGAAGAACAAGCCTGCAAAGTGTGTGATGAAGAAACGCGACCGATGGAACAACAAAGAGCCACGACTCTCCATCCTAAAGGAATATCTCCCTCCTTCTGTCTGATCGTAGTTTCGCCTCCAGTATCCTTCTACACCACGGAGTAATCCTCCAGGATCTCGCCAAAGTGAGTTATCACGTAATCGTGGTAATACATCATTATGCAAAGTGGCTGGCCGATAATGAGACTCGTCCACACCACGATATTGCCCAACCTGGCGCCCCACTGCTTCTCCACCTTCTTACTTAGCATTGATAATGGTATCTGGAAAATCAGTTAGAAGGTTTCTTCCTCATGACGTGCTACTGCAAATTAAATATTAATCCTTTCAGGGATGGATCACTTCGAGGTGAGAATTGTCTACAGAAAGAATCTTTAAATAGCTACTTGTTGCACCACCTCTGGCAAATCGATTCTTCCAAATCTGATACTTTCTTCGAGACTTGAAGATCGCCGGCGCTTTTCTCTTTCTACTTGTGCTAATAAAGCAAGCTGTTGACTTGTAGATGTTAGGATATCAAGTAAACATAATTGAAAGTGTTTGAGGAAGATCGATGAGTCTCAAATCTCAAAAGAATTACTATTATAAAGCGTGATCATTAATATATTGATAAAAACATTCTACCTGTCCCATCATCCCCATGAACGCCCAAGTCTTGAAGGTTTTCAAGGGCACGCTAACGAGGTACTCGTGGAAGAAGGCGCTGATGAAGAACACGGTAACCGAGGCGGTATTCTTCGCGTACCCCATCTCTATGATAGGAATGTAAAGATGCCTGCAATCAATCCAGCAAAAACGTCTTGCAGCAGTTCAAACGAATTAGCCTGTAAATTACGCGTCGCCCTGACAGAAAGGATCGAGCTTCTCCGCCTCGTTTCCACCGGCAATTCTCAGCAGTGAGCCCGAGATACCCCCGAGAACGTTTCCCTCGCCGTGCAGCCACCTCCCCATTTACGGTGTTCCGCCACAAAGCAGCGCAAGAACGCGGAAACGGAAGTGCATGCAGATAAGGACGCGGGGGAGGGCGTCGCGTTTAAGGATCAGCCCGGTCGGAATCGCCTCGAAAAATTAAAGCAATAGCCATGGAAGTTTCCCGGAATGGCGACACTTTGGTTGTCGGCTCGCAACGAAGCGGCACTGGAAGGCGAGGACCCAGCGAGAGATCGTTAGCTAGCCGGTTATCAGTAGCGATGCATTGGAAAGAAGAGGAGGGGGAAGAAAAAAAAATGGCCCAAAGAAGCCGAGAGGGGGATAGATGTGGAAGGAAGGAAGGAAGCTCAAAGGTGGGACGCCGTGGAGGATGGCTCGTCAGAATCTCAGGCCTCGCAGTTTCACTGCCGCAGACAGAGAGGAGTTCCTTTTTTCTACGGCTCCCAAGAACCGTTCTCGTTCCTCCTGGAAACGGCCCAGGCTAGCCGACTGTTTCGTTTCTCGCCCTTCCTCCTCGCTCGGAATAGACGCTTCGAGGAATATCTTGCAGTTATAGAGGCGTTATAAGTGCCGCGGGGAATAAACAGCCTTAAGTGCGCGCACCGCGATGCGTATCGGCTTTTCCCATTACAAACCTGAAAAGACGTCGTCCTCGTCGACAGTCCTTCCCCTTTTCTGTCGTCTGCGGCCGTCTGCGCCCACCTCCCCGCCGTTGTCGTCGCCCGTCGTCTGTGCAGCTTTTCCATTTTCACCTCATCCCCGCCCCCGACCCGCCGCGGTCGCATGGCTGCGTGCCAGTTGCAGCTTGCAATTGCAAGCTGCATATCTCGGGGCGAGGCGAGAGGAAAAAATGGCACCCGGGGGCGCAGGTGCCGGGCGGAGCAGCGGGGAGGAAAGATCGGTGAAATTCGAGCCATGGGAATCCACGGCAACCACGTATCCGCGAGCAAAGCCGATTAGATGTTTTTGCCCTGTTAATTACTTGGAATCGAGTTAATTGCGAGTTGACGAGGGCCCACCCTAGAGGATCCGCCGTGCTCGGCGACGCTCGCGCACCCGGAATGCAAACTTAATCGAGTGGTCTTTTTTTTCTTGACGCGCGCGCTCCTTCAGGGGCTATATGTCGTTCAGCTAGGGAAGATTTATTGCCCCTCCGTATATCGGTCTCCGGAGGGCTCTCCGATCCACGGATTTCAACCCTTCCGCGACAGGGGAGCTCGCCTCCGCCCTGGGCCCGCGCAATAACAACTTTCCAGGGGCGCCCTTTTTTCTCCCGAGGATTTAAACTTTCCGCGAAGCTACTTTCGCAGCAAAAACGGCCCCCGGTTTCAGGGAGGAAGGTCGCCACCGCGGTCGCGAGTTGTTAGCGGCACGTGCACCGTGGAAAGTGGAAAACCCTATATGGAAAGTTTCCCCGCAACTTTGGCGATTGTATTGAGCGGGGGGAGGGGGTGCATAATCCAATGTAACGATGACAGGCAAGATGTATGGGGGTAAAAAGTGCTCGGAGGGCGGCGACAACCTTGCGCTTATCTTCCGCGGAGTTCTTCGCGAAGATTTTCCAACTAGGCCGCTTAGAATCGAAGAGGGCGCTGAATTTACGAGGGAGAAGTTCCCTGAAAGCGAGATCCAGCAGGGATTAACAGAATCCGGACCTTGGGAGAGTTTCTCGGTGACTTTGTGCCACATAACGATGTAATTAAGAAAAATTCACCGTGGCTTCGATGCGACAAACCCACTTTTGTGATGAAAAATTCGCCAAGTTAAGGATTTACCGGCTGGCGCACCGCGATGGTTGGCGAATGGAAATTAATTAAGGGCCCCGTCGAGGTACGACGTTCATAAACACGTCGGCGAATTAATTTTCCGAAATGAACGGTGAAATAGAAGATTTCGTTGGCGCGGAAGCTGACGGGGGTAGTTCCATTTCGCGGCAGAATAGTTTTCAAACACGAGCTGCTACTGGCCGACACCCTTTCCAGTTACACGGACATTAAAAGTAGTACTTAGAGTGGCAGCAGTTATATATATATATAGAGAGAGAGGGAGGACGGGATGTGGGGGTCGGTCGGGTGGAAGCTAAAACAATTAGCCGCGCAGCAGTTTCCACGGGGGTTAAAAGGGGCGGCGTGGTCGAGGGGCGAGCAGGTGCGGGGAAAGTCTCTGATTCACGGAAATTTCTCTTCCTTTTCGGAGGCCAGACAGGACCCTGGTACTCGCGAAAAATGTAATTAAATCTTCTTAAAGCGGGGCACACTCGTTAACGAAGTTTAGCCGCTTAGGCGAAAAGAAGCTCGATCAAAAGTACGACCCGCGGCTGGATACCTTCTTTTCTCCCCTCTCGCTCCCTCTCCAACTCCCTATTTACCCCTTCGCCCGTTGTTTTCCTTCCTTCGTTCGCGTCTTAGCGGCGAGAGAGGTGTAATTACTCGGTGCATTCTGTCCCGTATTTCAACCCGCGACTCGTACCCCAAACACTTGCGAATTAAAGAATAGGAGACGTGCTTCGCGCAGGACAAGATTGAAACGAAAGAGTAGAAGCAGCTGAACATCTTATTATAGAGTGTCGTGTGTCAATATAACCTTTCACAGTCCTGCCACACTTTTAAAGTAACTTTGACAAAGATTGAAATTAAACGATACGACATTAGCTGCTGTATAAAATCTAGGCGACACGTGGATGCACATATTTATAGCAGCAGGGCATCAAATATTCAATGGAGTCTAAATAAAATATAAGTGCACAGCGAAATTAGACCGCAGAGAGGAAAGATGTCCCCAAATCTCAGTAAATGTAACCCAGAATCATTGTAATTTTCGATCCATGATTCGATGCTTCTATTCTATTCGAACACCATTTGCCGCGTGGAAACGTTGCTCTCCGGATCCAGCAGTGTATCGTAGTCAGCGAACACCGGAGGCATGAATCAACAGCACTTACCTCACGGCCCATCTATGCACCGGCATGTTCCACGTTCTCCAGAAAGTGTCGATGTTGTTCGCGTTCCACCAGTCGCAGTAGAAATTCCGATCGGCGAAATGCAGCAGCTCGCCCATCAGATTCAAGTACGAATGGAATGTCAAGTAGAAGAAGCACAGCCAGACCAGGTGGTTCGGTATCTGTAACGCAAATGCATCCGTCGGGGAATGGGATTACAACAGGGGGAATATGATATCCCACGCCAGCGGGTATTTATTTACAGAATCAACCGAATAGAAGTTGCTTTCATCTTTTTTATTACTGCCCGCGAAAGCCTTTCCCTTTGTACAGTCGTTCACGCGTCGATCTTTGTTGGATCACATGGCGAGTTGAAAGCTGGCATGGCCAACGGGTATCAATATTTTATTCCTTTTTGTTTCGTACATACCCATTATTCGGGGCTCGTTAATCCGACGCGAATCCGCGCCTACCGACATGCTACATCGCAGCAGCCCCCAGGCGACGGCGTAGTTTCCCGTAATTCTTAACAATTACTGGGGTGGAGGTGGGAAGGCAGGAAAGCAGGATGTGAGAGGCGACGAAAGGTGCCTGCAGGAACTTTCAAAGTTCTTCTGCAGTGTATTATATTTAAAGTGACTTGGGAAACAAAACAGCGAGAGCGGTGAAAGTATTAGGACTTAGGGGAGGTGACTGGGCCGTGCGATGGAGCGATGAGTGGACGTCGCAAGCTTCTTAGCAAATCTTGGCGTTTCATGCTCGCGAGGTATGGGGGGTAGTAGCCTTTAGGAATTAGAATTAGGTGTCTCATGCGCCCATGTCGCAACCAATGAATTATTTTTGTACAAAAAAAAAGCTTCTACGCACATTGGACTCAGGTATGATCTACGTCTTTGATAGCAAATAGCAAATAACTAATGAATTTGAAAAAGGAATCAAGTATTATTAATTAGAGTTTAATCTCGCGATTGAATTGAACCATGCTAAAGGTCCGTATCCACTTGTTACGTATTATCGTATCGTATCGCCGTTGCGTGTCATTCAGTGATACGATACGGTGCAATGGTGTGTGATTTTTTCCCGTATCATCACTGATGCAGTTGCGTATCTTCGCATCAAATTTTGATACGCGTCGGTGCAATACCGCCCGTCGATACTGCAACGGCGATACGATACGAGGATACGTAACAAGTGGATACCGACCTTAAGACACGCTTCCACCACAGAACTCGCCGAAATTTGCGACACAATACCGTCGCCCGAAATTCCAGTTCGAAACAGAACGAACGAGACGCCGTAGGGAACGACAAAGTGCAATCGCGACGAAAGATCAGATGGAATCTTCCGGTGGTACGTTCCTTTGGTTTGTTCCCGCTCGTCTAAGGATTTTGAACTCATTTCGTTCCGAATGTCTTCTCTAATTCATCCCCCCCGGCGCATCCCCGTGGCTTCCGTCGGCCCTTTACCCGCTCCAAAGGACTTAATAATGTTGCCAAGCACAAAGGTCAAGTCTCTTGCGCCGGCAGGCATTCGCGGCACTTTTACGGGAAGAGAGGGAAGGAAACACCCTTCAACGAGGAGCTGTCTCTACCCTTTTGCCAACCCCTTTCACCACACCAGCTACTCCAACGAGTCCACGTACTCCGCAAAAACTTACCTCGACGTTTTAATTTCGTTTACCCCTGCCGCGCTGCGCGGGGAGGGGAGGGGTAAAAGAGAGGAAGCAAGGGTGACCGCCCGAGGGGGCGGGGAGGGTGGGATAAAACCCTGGTGAACCGTTTGAGAGACGCCGATGATACCACAAAGGAAAAAGCGGCAGCGTAAACTTTGAGCCAGCGTCCTGGCCAGAGGCTATCTCGGAACGAAACGTCTCCCGCCTCACGAGAGGGTTGGCTCCATCAAGGGGGAAAAATCTTGGTGGATGATATGTGACGGTAAAGCGAGAGATGAGGGGAATTTGAATTCTCTCGGCTCGTTTCGCCGGCACGCGGCAAACAAGTTTCCTTATTAAAGGTCGGCGTTTCAATGAACTTCGAAGCCTGCTTGCTCTTGCAACGGCTCCGCGCGGCTTAAACCCTTTAAGTGAACGGAACGAGTGCCCTCGAATGGAATGTTTCTCCGGGTGACAGAGAGCATGATTTACGGATTAGGTTACTTTCCCCTGGAGGGGAAATTTTCACTTGTTACAATTAGATTTGTACCAGTGGCCATCATGAATATAATAATGCATAATTAATAATAAATGAAAAATTGGCATTATCGAGGAGTTGTCAGGTATACTATCAATTACATAACGAACCATTACCCCATTTCCACTTTCTAAATTAATTTGTTGCTACTGCGCTTGCAAAACGTAACAATTAATGGACTTAGCAACTAATTTGTGAAACTGCTCTGCAAGCGCAATAGCAACAAATTAATTTAAAAAGTGGAAATGGGGTAATGGTTCGTTATGTAGTTGATAGTATACCCGATAACTCCTCGATAATACCAATTTTTCATTAACGAAGCGAGGATGGGATAGATGCCTGACAGAACGAACGCTTCATATCCCATTCTACATCGAAAAACTATGACAACGTGAAAGTATCGAGCAATTTCTCCGCCCGCTCCGAGTCGACGTCTTTTAAGTTTGCTCAATTTTTCTCCCGTTCCTGATCGTTATTCTTACATACCGCTCTCCGTACGATAACAGCTACTCCCCAGATTACACAGGCGCACAGACTACGGTGCAGTAAATACTACGGGAGACGTGCTCCCAGGAGGCCCAGTGCTCCCGCCAAAAAAAAAAAAGGGAAAAGCGTGAGGAAAGGGAAACAGGGAAGCGTAACCGTCTGAAGCGGAGAGCAGGAAAGAAAATGGGAAATATCGATTAGCAACTTAATATAATGCAAGCTGGATGGAGGAAGTCGTGCGAATCGTTCTCTGGTTGCCTGCATTTTTACGCGAGCCCCAATAACGATAGCACGGATCCCGGTGTCCATATTGCATTCAGCTATCAGTGAGTACATATCGGAAATTCAATGGACCACCCTCCATCCCCTCCCGAGTTCGTATCCCTGAATCCAATATGCCTGCATTATTGATGGAAATCGATCGAACGGCCTCGGTATATATGCATAAAGCACCCATTACAGCTGTGCATCCCTACGAGACACTGCAGGCAAGGTCGTCGACGGATAAAAGAGCAAAGGAGGAGACTCGCTACGGTGGGAACTTCGTATCCTCTCACCTGCCACTTTTGCTTCCCCGTTGGAAACCTGCCGCGCGTCAAAGAGATTCCGAAACGAGCGACGAGTGGACGAAACGACGGGACGGGCTTCCGCGCGCCCCTATAGAGCAGATCGATCTAAGGAAACGACCTCGTTGCCAGCGGACTGCAGGAAAATTGCGTTTCCCCATTACGACGAGATTAAAGTCTCGTTCTACATCGCAGTTCCATAACCCCCCCGCACGCCCCGGTTCCCCACTCTCTACACCGGCCTGGGATAGGGCCACCACCCCCTCTGTCTTCCAAGTTCGAGCCGTGGTTCGTATATAAGAACCGCAATTAACCGTCGACGGTCACGAGACTGCCCGATTGCGACCAGCCTTGCAGTTATTTGCGGTGTAAACGAAAATAAGGGTTCGCCGCGCGAGGGTCGCATCCTGCCTCGAGCTCTAGTAGTCCTCCTCCTCTCCCCCTTTCGGCCATCGACTTTCCTTCCCTCCCCCTCCGATTTTCCCCCACGATCGGCAAACAATTATTTTTCCCTCTGGGGCTGGAGGGAGAGGAACAAGGCGGGCACAAACGGAACGCCCTGAGAATGAGCAATTCCGCCCGTAGCGTGACTTATGAGATTGGGAAGAGGCACTTTCGTTCGTGGCAGAGTTGCCCCGAGGAGCCTGGGTACTACTTATATCTCGCAGTTAGATGTTTACGCTGCTAACCGTTGATATCGCTTTCGGCGACAGTTATTGCTCGCGGTCGGAATTGATGGAGGATTCAAGTGGCGAGGTGTGGTGCCTCGAAGGAGCCTCGCGAGGGTCACGGCTAACTTCATCAGGGATCGGACGACGCACCGTATGAGCAAAATACGAAACACGAGAGGGATACTGTTGAGGATGAGCTGATGTTATCAGGATGTAGGGCAACGACTTGTCGGCGTGATCAAACTTGTATAGAACCAGGGAGAGAAGTTTCCAGAAGCCGCAAGGAGTCGAGGTCAATGCTAACTGAGACGGTCAGTAGTAAATAGGACTAGGATCAGAGGCTGCCACTAGAAAGCTCTCTCTGAGAAGCTCCGAGCCAATTATAGTCGGAAGAAAAGCGATTCACCCTTCAAGGCTATGGGAGGACTTAATTCCATTCCTAATTAATTATACGAAAATCCGCAGGCACACGACTTCTGTCACTCTAAAAAATTGCGAGTGATTGTACCAATAATGGATCACCTGAATAAACCATGGAACCGTAAACTGCGGCCAGTGCTTCCACGCAATTCAACGTCATCGATATGCCAGAAACCCTTTCCACGTAGACACAGTTGGCATTCAAAAGTCTCTGGCAATCTGAACGCGGCGAAACCCAATCGGTATCCTCTGAGGGAAGCACCGAGTTCGAAAATTACCCGATACCGAGTGTTCGCCGATGATATCAAGAGATCCCCGATTCCCGTGCCGCTGCCGAAACCATGCGAGCAGTTGTTTGCGCCGCGTCAGACGGCGGTAATTAATGACGCGATGGGTCCAATTAACTGGCGCCCGGCAAAAATTCGTTAACGAAGCCCGCCGATGCGCGGCTTTTTGGTTGGCGGTTTAATCGCGAACGACCGAATGAACAGGCGGCCTCGGAAAGGACGCTATTATACACGGTCAGGGAGAACGTTCGCGGCAGTCGTTTTGGGGGACGACGGAGTCATATAATTGAATTCGGTTCACCGAGTCCAGTTCGCTGATCGAAACACTACGGCTGGCTAGTTTCGATTTGGAGCATTCGGACTAACGAGAGAATAACGAGCACGGGCAACGACAGACGAATAAAATCACCCTCCACAGACGTCGCGGTAGGAATGCTTCGTACACATCAAGAAAGATGCGAATAAATATACTGGGTGGTTCGTGGAGAGCATCGGGTTAGTTTTCTAGGTTGCAGAACCCATTCGCTCCTGATAGGGATGACAAATAACTTTTGGTGGCTACGAAGCGATGAGGTGGATGAATAGAGGGAAGATGAAGGGAGGAGTGTGAGAAGGTTGTGGTACACTTGTGTGCTTCTTAGCAGAGATACACTGCTGGACATTATTTTTTGCCGATCGGTTACGCGAAAAGTTAAACGAAATTTAAGTAAAGTAAATAATGTATCATGTGATACATAGATGGCACTGTTTTAAATTATTTGTTAGAAGAAGATGGCGTATTGTTTCAAATTTAAAAATTTTTTAAGCGAGAAACTTTTTCGCCACAAAAATGTGTCGCAATAAATTTACCCCCATTATCTAAAGTTGTATGTAAATTGTTTTATCTGTCTTATTTACTTCTTACATGATTTTTAAGAATGCTGTATATGCCTTTTCTGGGGCATTTATGTTTCAACTAATGTATACACAATCATATTCGGCAAAGAATAGTGTCGAGCAGTATACCTACAGTAGCTTGAAAGAAAGCAGCTGCTTCCTAGGGACGATTTAAAGATATTTCCAGCGGTGTGAATCACGTTAGACGTAACTCCTTACAGTCTGCAGATTTGTTAGCGGTCGCTCATAATGTCCCTCAACAAAAAATTGATGTGTAAATCGGAGGCATTTCCTACGAACAGTTTTTTCGTGTATTCTCAAGCTTCGAAACCAATCAGGTTCGGTCAGTCTATAAGAGCCACTCGCTATAGAAATATTTGTGTAGGTTTATTACGCTCGCGAGTACTCGTTCGTATCCCCTCGCAAGTGGGGAAATATTTTTTCCTGCAGGCCAATTGCTCTCCCCTTTATTGAACGTTCGTTCACCTACGATTGATCCGTGAACTGTAAATGAGAAGACGATTGAAAGACGAGCGTTTCCAGAAGCCGTGACCCCTCTCGTTCGACGCCCCAATGCTATCGAACATTCGATATTGCGGGACTATTTACTCCACGCGACGACACAGTCGCCGTAACAGTCCAGTGCCAACCTAAAAAATTCGTATTTGCTTTCCTTCTCCGAGTAAATGAAAAATCTTTCAGCTACAATTGGAATTGTCTCGCCTATTTGCACAACACTTGCACAGAGTTTTCAGGTTTATACGGAAAAATAAAGCGACGAACTGAAGAATCCATTCTTCTGATTACACACATTGCGAATTCATGGAAAAATAACTAGCAACGTTTTAATTCACATTGAATCGCATAGAATCAGCATAAAATAATTTTTTAATTATAAATAGCGTATCACCGAATCCGAGTAATGGATCAGCGGCCACACTGTTGGAAGCTGAAAAGCTTCCCCTTTAAACCACTTTTCGTTTCACGTCGATATGACGTTCCGTTTCTAAGATACCGTCGTTTAAAACGAAGCCTAAGTTTTAATCTTTCACTAGCGCTGTCTCAGTCGCTCCACGTGACTAGTCTAGGTCAAGCTCGGCGGCAGTAAGCTGGTCAGTGACCTTAAGTCAGCAGTTTTTCTGTTTACTAATACTGCGTGCAACGCATGCACTTCCTAGAAAAAAGTGGGTCGCTGCATTTCCTGGTTGAAAGTAGACCACGGCGCTTCCGCGTAGTTCGAGCGCCCTGCGTGGCTTAGATGCTATCTTTAAAGGCCTATATCTCAGGAAGTAATTGAGATATCGCTGTGAAACAACATGCGTTCTCAAAAGCACACTTCCCCCTACATCGTCTACACGTAGATGTATACACGGATTGGTACTTCCTGCAGGGTGATCCATTATTGCTGGTATACACATAACAGAAATGTTACTTCATGAATAAATAATTTTATCGCGTAGAATAAAATTGTTCTGCTGCTTTAGAATAAGAACTATGAAGACTGAAATGTATAATCGAGCAACTAGCTTCATAGAACGTACCTATCTTAATGGAGTTTGTTCAAAAGTGGTATTAGTGGCACCAATGTTTCCATCTGATTAAATGATTTATTTCACCGTTTTTACCACCAACGAACATCGTCTCTTTGACGCACGCGTTTCGCATTTAACCCAGGCGGGGAATTTAACGCGTGCACGCAACGGTGGCGTGTAAACTACCAGCGAAAATTTTAATTAACGCATTGAAAGCACCGAGCCAAGGGAGTATCGAGCCGCGGCTTTAACGGCATTCGCGACTGTTACGTGTCGAATTACTATGCCGTGTTTTCGGAGTTTACATAGTCGGTTATGGGGGCAACGCGGTTATTCCACGCTCGGGATTCGATAAAATCACCGTAACGACGTCAAAGCTCACGTCGACCTTTTGTGAACGAACAATGCCAGCTACGGGGGCGTCGGGTATCTTCTCAGATATTCGCGATCGCGGTTGCCTCCGGCCGCGCTGACTCCTCCGCCACGCGCGAAACAATCGGCGCTCCGGGGAACGAGGAAAGTTAAGGCGCGCATTCACGGGCGCGGAACGCCGAAGAAACGCTTGAGCGCGGATACGGCGGGGAAACGGGGGAACGCGACGTCTAAATTTTGCCTCTTCTTATTAGCGAACTGATTCGCGGTCGTTGCGTCACAAAGTTCCTCTTAAGAACTGAAGGAAACGGGAAGTTCGTAAGAGAATTATACGCGGCACATCGAGCCTCTCATTGCCTGCCACTTCCGCGCCCGCTGTTAGGTATATAACTCCTCTCGAGTCCTCTACTACAGAAATGGGAAAGAATATCTTATTACGAGGGTGAGTAGCGTACCTCGGAGTGGTTCCGCGATTCGCTGGCTCGATTATTGATGGAACTGACGTTACCGGAAAACTATGTAACAAGCCGCCAGCTCCGAGCGTCTAATTCAACGTTGGAAATGTCAGCAACGACCGGTTGCATGGGCGACGAGAGTTAAATCATGAATTCATAGATTCCAGCGGAACTTTCGGCTGGCATTCAAACGTTCGCAGGCTGCAGCACGTTCCACGGCGCGAGACTAAAGCCCTCTCTGTGTCTGTCTTTGCCGGGGTTGGGGCTCGCAACGGGGCTGTATTAAACGCGACACTTATCGAAGACACGTTTCCCGACACCAGGTCCCTTGCACCGTGTCGTTCCCGCTTCGTTACGGATCGAACGATGCCTTCTATGCTGCGACGAAGTTCAGGTGGAACATCGCCCCGGCGAAAAGGAGATTGCACTCGCAAATATTGCTTCGAGGCTTTCTATTTGAGAGGTCTTTGCGCAAATAGGGAAACAATTCGGGGGTGAACGGTACGAGTTTCGTGGCGAACACCCCGATGCGTTAATGAAATGGAAAATGCGAGCTTTGTGATCGCAGTGCGAAATTGACGCTAAGGTAAGGCGGCATTTTATGTGGAAGGTTTTTTTTATCTGTCCCTTCTCTTTCCAGGATTTTTATATTTTATATTTGCATTGTGGGTATTGGAATAATTGTTCGCTGAAATCACCATTCCGCTATGTTATCGTAGTGCGTTTACTAATAATTATACTACGGTCATTAACGGTCTATTTTCCTTCAAATTGAATTGTATTATACTCACGGCTAGTTTCAGCAAACGCTCGGAGGCCTTCGCCACGTCCATGTTCTGCAAAACAAAACGAGATTCGATTATTAATTTGAGGAGAGGGGCAGGCCGACGGTAAATACAAGTGGAATGGAAGTCGGAGGGCCGTGGTGAGAAGCGGATTCGATAAAACACGGGGGTATGAAACGAAAGTTCCTAATTGGACTCGAATCTGTGGAATATGTAGCGCGAATCTGGCAGTTCGCGCGGAAATTTTCGCGCAGTGATTACGGCGAACAATGGAGACTCGTAATTAAAAAAATCAAAACAATTAACGGGGTAGCCCGCGTAGTAAGTGCAATTATGGAACTTCAATTATGAAAATAATGAAATGAAGAATAAACGTGTACAATTGCGGGGAACTCCAGTGAGATGCTTGAAAATTCTTTGTAAAGATTGATATTTGTGAAGTATCGAAAATATAGGTCGTAATAATTCCTGCGGTGTGCACCGAAGCATTGTGATCTGGAATAAAGTATTGGCGTTTACTTATAAGAGAATTTTTCTGATCAAAGAATTTATTTCATTATGCATGCACTCACGATTTCGAACAAACATCCCTCCCTCGCGTTTTCCTCCATTTTCTCTCCAACAGCTATTACATTTTACAATACCCCCGAGAGCATTACCTCCAACGATATTATCTTTAAGATCGAGCAGAATTCACACAGGGATACTACGTCCCTGCCGTGATTCAATAATTATTCTTTGGAATCGCGTGTCACAGGGGACAGCGTTATCACTCGCGATCGAAATGAATATGTGAATTCTTACTGATGTGGCAACTGATAAATTGAATCGACAGCGCAAACACTCCGAAGATTAAAGACACAGAATGACGATGCACGTGGAATTTCCGCGGTTGCCAGAAAGTATCCTCTTATCCCCTTTCCCCCTGGCACTCGAAAACGTCGAAGGAGCTTTGCAGCAATGGAATTGATATTTCGTGCGGTGTACTAATTGAATACAGGGGAAGGAAGCCACCCCTCCGGCGTTCCGCTTAAGTGGCGGTTGTCGAGGTCTCTCCGAATGGCACAACACGAGAACCCACGGTGCTTATATACAGGGCTTACAAATAAATACCTAAAGAGCCTCCTGTCGATTTCAACATGCCATTTGCACACACGTACACACAGCTACACGTAATCGTGTGTGCACGCGCCTGGCCGCGTAATTTAATCTCGTGACTCTACAATAACTGGAAGATTGTATTTAGGAATCTCTGGTCCTGAATTACAATGAAAGAAGAATAAGGTGGAAATTAATGTAAAACTTATACTGGGTGATATGGTAATAACAATAAAATTAATGCCATTGTAAATACAGTCTACCATGGTTATTGTTCTTCCAATTATACAAATTGCTCTGCACGATTTATTCTGAAATAATTTAATTAATTCAATTAATTAAACACCAGCTTAATTGAAATATGTCGTTAATAATTTGTCCGCAAACAGTAACACTCGCCAGAATCGTTGGAAAAGAAAATAAACGTGACGCTATAAATCAACCGTGTTCAAATATTAAAGCAATTATGCTTTTTTCATCAAAATATCTATCTGCGCGACGCGTACATGTGAGGGAAATGCAATCTGATTTCACTTCGGAGACGGCAGTTTCGTGGATGTTTCGGAGATTAAAATGAAACTATGTATAATTATACGCGCTCTGGGATTCGCAATTACAGTGCTTGATGCACGTTCGTTATAAACCCGGAATATAATATTCCAGTTTGAGGTTCCGTGCATGCCCGTTGTAAAACGACATGTTTTACAGATCGCTTTGACGAAATGCTGGCCTCAATCTAGGGAAATAAAAGCCTTACGAACAAGGCAACTGGCTATTGGCTGGCTGCGTGGAAACGCCGAGATTTCGCGTCGGTAGACTGTATTAACGAGGAACCTCGCCTGTTTATTTCGATCCATCGCATTGCTGGCAAATGAAAAGGTGATTGAAGGAGCATCAAATTAACTAGCCTTCCGATACGAGTAGCCACGAATATTCGGTTTTTCGAGTAGCTTAATAGTTCGTGTACGAAACAATTGCTTCGTCGAACAGTCAGTAATTAACGCAGGCAATCGAGGTTTCGTTTCATAAAGAAATATATCGAGAGGAGAAAAGGGCAGCGACACCTGCGACACGACCAAATAAAAGCAGGATGTACAGTGGATTCCTAGAAGGCTGCGTATAAAACACCTCACGTAGGTGACACGCCGCCCAGAACTCATTCTTCGTCCTTCCCTGTTGGTATCGCGTGGACGTGAGACGTTGCGCAATGATCGATCGTCCGGCCAGATCAAAGGGCAGAAAGCTTCGGTCGAGAAGCCTTAGCAGCCACAAAGGGTTATAATAAGCTGTCCGGCGTGAGAACGCCGACACTCGAGTTTGATGGGGTCCGTAACAGGAACCATCGCCGTTCGATGTTTACGTCGTTGAAACTGAATACTGTTCCAACAGGAGTCAGGCGAATCCGTCGCTCGGCAAAGCGACCGACGAGGTCCGTGGAGCGAAAGGAAGAGGGAAGGGAGCACACTACCAACGAGTGGAAGAAACTGTCCCTTCGCGCCGCGATTCAGGACAGTTCGCGGTACCTGTCGCGCGATACCATTTCCTTCTTTCGACGTCGTTTCAATTAGCAACCGGAGATTTACGGCTTTGCATCTAGGGACACCTTATTGTCGCGTTTCCGCGAGTATTCTCGAGATACCACGGGACTCGAATTGAATTCCAAGCGGGCCGACAACGACGGGGGAACTGGGGCTGTTATATCTTCCCTTCATCTCCGTCACTCGCGCTGGCCAGAAAAATTACGGGTAATTTCAAAGGAGGGTCGCCGGGCACATCTAATGTCGGAGCTCTGACTAGGGCTTTCCCTTATTTCTCGTCGAATCAATTTGCGTCGCTCTTATCATTTATTAAACTGACGCAACGTTTTCTTCGTTCTTATTGTTGCTACGGACGGTGTACTGCCCCTTAAGAAAGGGGAAAATCGACGGAGGTGATTCATTTTTCATAAACGTACAACTGTGCTGGTAAATGAACAGCCATTATTGTGTAAACAAACGTGAGGTTTTCCGATAAATACAGCCCTCGCTCCTGTCCACGAGGGGGATGTCAATTCGCCACGACTTTACTCTTTTCCTTTGGAGTACGAAACAGATTTTGGTCTGAGAAGTTTCATGCTTATACTACTGGCGATACCCAGAGAAACATGTATTTAATGTTTATCAGAACCTGTTAACGTCCGAATAAATAGAACAGTAATTTTGATAACACTGAATTGCCAGTCTGGGATAAACTTCTCCTCGCGCGAAGGGTGAAATCATCAACGACATCCTCTTCTGTCGACTTACGTTCATGAGAATCTCACCTGTCACTGCGAGTAGAAGCATCGACTTTTCAGCGGCGAGGAGTCGAAAGATTTTTACCTGTCGTATTTCAGATCGACCTTTCCCGCCACCCCTATCGTTGCAGGTCCCGGATAGAATCTACAAGAGCCGGACAAACATCCGACACACTGAAAATTCGTTTTCGTCGACGACGACGGTGACGTTGACCGCGCGGGCACCTGGAAGCACTCCACTCGAAAGGAGCGCCGAACGAAAGTAGAAATACGAGCGGAAAGCCACCACAATATGGGAGAAAGGGGACACGATGCTTTTTTTCCCCCCAACGGCGACTGCTCGTTGACCCGTGCATTCACGGTGTCTGAAGGAGATTCCGTACAATACCGAAAAAAGAGGGAAAATGACAGACAGGGAAAATAGGAGAGGGTTTACGAGCATTCACGATGGGAAATCGATACGATATTTCATCCGTTTCGCCGTCAACGGCCTCGAAGGTGCGAGCAGCGATGTTGCAGTGGCTGCGCCCCATCCCCCCACTCTCGCCGTCTCTCTAACACCCTAGAAAATCCTTTAAACGTTCATCCCTTTAAGGAGTAGCACGTCGTCGAGCCGATAAGCCGACGCTCGATGCAACCCCGCCGTCACCTTTCGATCGGTCGATTGCCCTACAGTGTGAAGTCATCCGTGTGGTGGAGCGCCGTGAAAGATAGGCGAAACGTGCCGCCGCCCATTTGCATTTCACCGACGGGGGCAAATTTTCCACAATCCATAATCGGAATTAGTATCGCCGGTCTCTCGACCTCGATTAACCGCTAGACGCTAATAATTCTGAAACGAGATACAAAATTCTCGTTTCCATTGAACAAGCTGTTTTGTCTCCAGACTGACACTGATCAAATTAATTTTTAATTGTAAAGATCTTCGGTTCTCTAATTCTTGTATTTGTGACACGATTTAAAATGTAACATTGCTCGCGAGAGTTTCTGATCGCATACTGATCACTTCTACTTGCCGGTCTTATCCGGTTACGAAAGAACTGACAAAGAGGATCGCACAGGAAATCTTTTCTCCGCTTTTGACCCACCATTTTCTCGTTACAAGTAACGTGACTTTGATCGTATATTATCGATGGCTTTGTGCACAAACATTGTATGTCCACTTTCTGACATTTAAGTTTTTATATACAACAAGCAGTTCTTGACTGTGTCTTTATGCTGTATAAAAATCACATTTATATCTACTTCATAAATTTTGTCAGAAATAATATTTTTCTTCATTGTATGCCTCTGAAAATTATGTACCATTGCATATTTAAATCCGTTATTCTCGAAAACGCTGAAAATGCACATACAATATTTGTGCACTAAGCCTTATAGCCGCCAAAAATAGGCTACAAATGTAGCTATTTAAAGAAATGTTTGATTCAGCAAAAGTGCACCCATTTCGTGCATCATTACAGACTGCACACCCTCGACTATTTTGCGCCTAGCCGTTTCCGTGCATTTCCCTCGAAAAGTCGACGAGCAGCAGAATCGATAAGGCAACGCCGTGCCAGCGATGCCCGTGTCGACGCCTTTCGATCGGTCGATTGCTCGACGACAGAGGCACGTACGTCACGGTGGAATTCACCAGGAAGCCAGGCGGCCTCGTTAACACCTAAGCGGTGGAAAATTAATTAATAAACAACGAGGACCACGCGGGGAATAAAGTGGCGATTAAGTCTGATTAAGCGGTGGATTGCGCGCACAATGAATGCATTACGACGCGTGCACGCGCGATACCGTCTGTTGACACTTGGCTGCGCGGCGGCGGGCTAACAAGAATTAATTGGAATAAAATTCACGGCGAGGCTGCATCGCGAAGAAACCTGCCGTCCCGGTGCATCGTTAACACCTGCGCGCGATAACTTTATTAATCAAAGCCTCTACGTTAGTAGCCACTTTCGTGTTAATTAATGATAACAAGTTCTCGTCGATGCCGCTGATAGGCGTAACACGAAGCCCCAACTTAGTTTTCAATGCGGGCCGGCCTGTTTTGTAATCGTAATTCAGCGTGGCGCCGCCAACGTAGCCGGCGAGGAAGAAGGAGATAAATTTGCATTGTTGATTGGAAAGAAAATGGTGTTCCGGAGTACTTAGTTGAAATTAAAAAAAACGACATGAAGCGTGAAGTCCAATAATGAGGGAGTAATCACGATTTTCTTTGCAGGTACAATTAAGTAGGAAGTTTCATTAAGTACCGTGCAATCAGTAGAATTCCTCTGTTCGCGTAGAAGACTTACAGTTGGACGTTGTGCATGTAACTTCGCGTCTGTTCATGGCAGTTGATTACTTGGAATGTGACTTGCCATTAGTGTGCACGGATTTATACAAGTGTCCGATGCAAACTCTTGGGGACGTATGTCCGTGTAAGGTATGTAACAGCAAGCAAGACACAGTGACTGGTAACAGGTAATGATAAAGGCTTCAGTATTGTACATTTAAAATGAAACTTGGTTAAATCCGAATGAAATTGATTTGAGGATTAAAAAGTAATTAAAACTGGGGTCCTGATGTTGGCAGAACCTACAAAAGTAAGTTGAACGTCAAATATACTTAAGTTCCATCTGATCTCATGGAATTCATGGAAGAAATATTAATTGCGAGAAGTTTCGAGTGATAAAAACTCTATAGACCCAAAGGGTACCAAAAGGCTTTATGAAACCTGTACAATACCCATCGTCCCTCTTAAAAGATTCCCCTGGAATTTAGATATTGATAATTCCAAGAAACAGCCTCTCCGTGCTCTTATTCTCAGTTTACCATGCATTCACAACTTCCAACCCTCTATTTCGCTGCACGAGAGTGTCAAGCACGCTTTGATTTCAACGCTCGCGCGACGTTTCGCTTTTCCATAAATGCGGAGCGAGCCCTAAGCGAAGGCGTAACCCTAGCCGACTAGAACTGGACACTTTGTCGAGAAACTTGGTAACAACAAGACCGCCCTTCGTACCGAGACAGAACTTGCGCATCCGCGATTAGATGGTTCGCCCCTCCGTGCCCTCGCCCCTCCATCCCTTTCACGCGCAGTCGGTCCCGGTCCCGGCGTGCACGTCGACCGATTATTAAGCGTTTCCATAACGTCGATTCGACGAGATCGACGTAAGTGGCGATGCTCACGGGCGTGGAAGAGATTTCACGCCAAGTACAAGACAGACAGCCCTTAGGTTCACGATTTTCAACCGCGGACAAATTGCTCCCGGTGAATAGCTCGAGATTCCCTCTGACTACAGTCGATCCAGACGCCGCGGGAGAATATCGGGGCTAGAGGGTGCAGCAGGAAGAAACAAAGCGAATCTTTTGGTCGAGTGGACGCTCCTCCGATATTGTCCCCCCTCTCGTTCTATCGCATTCAGATTCGCGATATCGAACGAGCGCAAAGTAATTACCGTGCAAGGTGCGCCAGAGTTAATTCCGGGGTGGCAGCCTCTTTCTCTATCCATTTCCACGTCGCCCGCCACGTCATTTTCCCTATCTTCGATCGCCCTTTCCCACCTCTTTTTCTACGTTTTCTCTTTCCTCTGCCCTCCGCCCCCTAACCCCCCCCCCTCCCTCCACACCCCGTTCCCAGCTTTCTCTCTGCCACGCTGACGGACAAATTGGATTCGATAATTGCGAATCACGATGGCAGAGACGACAGTCACGTCGCCGATCGGCCGGCCCCGGCTGCCAGGGGAAAATGTCTCCGTCTTTCGATCTACTTCGCGATGGTCTATCACTGTCGGGAGAAGCCCGACACGGCGAGCCCCGTGCGCCGAGAAGAAATCGATTCCGAGGATATTGCTTTCTCCCTCGATGAATCGCGCGGATCCGCGGGAATTGATAACTGCAGTTGCCACTGTTCGTCGCATTGTAATTACGTCGCGACAATTTTTTCCCTTTTACGCGGGGGCTGGAGACACCCCTCCAGCGATTTTGCGTAACCAAGGGACAGATAACGGCAGTTGTCTTGGACCGGTTTCTTTGATTGCAGATGTTACGATAATGGGATGGAAAACGGGATACTTGTGCTGACAGGTGACAGTAATTTGCAGATGGTACTGATGCTTTCAATTAAAATTCTTAATAATAAACGTGATATAGTCACAGTGACGGTAGAACGCGTCCAGAATAGTTTGTATCATTATCATTCATTTTCTTTCTGTTTCATTATTATTTCTTAAGTTTCTGTTATCTAATTTGTTAGAGAATAGAATTGTATATAGGTAGAACGGAGAGTTTTACATGTAAAATATAATAATAAAGGAGTTACTCCGATAGGAAATGAAAATACCTCACTTAATTACTTCGAAAGTCTCGTTTCAATTTATAAAACGCGCGAAATATTCACGAGTAGAAATTCGGAGCGAAGGGTTTATCAAAGTTTCAAGGCTATAACAAGGGTGGAACACAGACGGGCTGCATTACACGACGATCTATGGATATAGGTGGTAAACCGCGGATGTCCGGCGCGGATCAGCGGTGGTTAAAACTGTCCGCGTAAAAGGATCCATTTAAATCTACGAAGCCAACGAGCACGCGCGGGAAATTTCTGCTGCACACTGGCTGACAGCGGACCTATCCCTTCCCTCGTTAACGAACAATCAAAACCACCGTGGATCCTTTCAATTAACGTCGAGAGATTAAACGAATAAACGTCAGATCGTTAGTTACCATCGCGGTTACACGCGTTTAAATCCACCGAACACCTTCGAACAAGAACAGCAAAATGACTTGTAAAGACGACCAAAAACGTCTTCAAAGCCACTTACCGATCCTCTGCATTGCCTTTGTCGCAATCGTCGCCATCGCAACGATAATTCCAATTGCGTGCACGCGGCATCGTTGGCCCATTATATGCACGAAATCGTCGTCGCTTTTATCCGGACGTTCCCGTCTTTCGTGTCTCTCAGCTTAATGGAAAACAATTTCGCGATATTAGAGAACCGTCCCAGAATTAGAAACCGCTCCGTCCCCCTGCAGGCATTCGGCCTCTTCGTTTCGGTGGTCAGCGAATTGGCAACAAGTAAATCGATCCGCTAATGGAAATAAACGGATCTTAATTGCGAGCCCGCGAAGTCAAGTTTCCCGGCTCGTTATCGATAAATCCCATTAGGCAGGAATACGGTAGAGAATTATGGATAGTTCGGTACGCGATTATCGAGCAGGATCGTCCATCAACGTCGCGGGACATTTTTATCGTTCACGTCCGAGCAGCGCTACTCTTCCGCGCAGGGAAATAACGTACGCTAACAGATGTAATCGTAACGCCCTCCAAGTTGCATTCCGCCCGAAACGTCCGGCCAGCTTATCCCGAGTATTTACAGTCGCGCAGTGATCACGGCGCCGTGGCCGTGTCGCGATAGGACCCGTAACACGCGCGCCTTTCCCGTGGCTGCTCGCGAAATGCGCCCCTGGGCCATGTTTCCTAACAAATGATCAAGCCTGTCAAATATAGCCAGGAAAATAGGGGCGCGGAGGGGGGGTTTAACAACCCGGCGAGATAAAAACTGATGGGTCGTCAGGACTATTATTGTGCCGGGCGCGTAGAAACACATCATTACGGGCGACGCACGGGGGTGCACAAGGATCTTCTGGTATGGGGTAGAGAGGCTGGCCTGCAGAGCGGGTTCTGGCCTCTGTCGGCCATATATTTGTGCGTATCGTAGCCCCCGACCGGGGAATTACGCGAAAGATTGATCGCACCTATTTGCCGAAACCAAATTACACTTCTGCTCTGCCGTCCTCTCTCTATCTTAGAAGCCATTTCGCTCCCGCGGCTAGCCACCCCCGGCTTATTTACGACCGTTCCTGTAAATAATTAGCCCCTCCCCATAACAACGTCCGCGTCGTATCGATGCATCGAGCCACCGATAGATAGATTATTATCTTTTCCCGGCGAAGAATAGAAAGAATTACGTAACTGATGCACCACCCACGATGGCGCTCGGTAATGGTTGATGGGAGAAGTGGAAAATTGGTTTCTATGATGTACATTGTACTGGTTCGATGGGGCGAGGATTCGTGAGGGTTAATGAAATTTCACTTCGTGGTGAGATTTTGGGCGCTCCTAGAAAGCGAATGAAAGACTTACGCCGAAGGGGATGAGGGAGTTCTTCACGGACGGAACCATCCACTGCTGGAACAGAGACATGACCACTTGGCAGCCGACCACCACCTCCAGGATGCGCTTAATCAGGAATCTGCAAACAATATTTACAACGGCCTATAGAAATGAAATAAAATGACAGTTTGCTGTTTTCCTTTTTCCGTTCACCGTGCACTCGTCATTTTTTGAAAATTCGACATGAATGCTAGCCTCTTCCTGAAAACTCGCAACACGGTCTTCACTGAAGTGCTCCGCCGGGATATGTGCGATTCCTTCCCAGCGCAATTTGTCCCACGGATTCCGGAGACCAACAACCGCCAGTGGCAAGAAGTGTCTGGGGCCAGCCGCAGATTCGATGCACTTCTCCACTATGTATGCATCGCGAAAGTACATACGTCCGCGCGCAGACGGAAGAAAGTGTTCCGTGAAAATCCCTGGGATTCCGGATACAATCGGAAGCGGGAGCCGGAAGCACGGAAAGGAATACATCACCTTACCCCCCACCCCCCACCCGTAGTCCGTCCAAACGTACCCTCCTCTATTTTCCCAACAATAGCCCACTTAAATCTAATTTCGCGAACACTCCCGCTCGCCAACTTTGCCTTCATCCCCTGCGTTTCCTTCCCGATGGAAGTGTGCAGGAATCGAAACCAAGGGAAAAAGAAGGCGAACTTTCCGTCGAGTGCATGAATGGCTACGTGCAAGTACGTTGGAACGTGTACGCTAGAACGATTTCGAAAATCAAGATTAATTCCGGGACGAATTTTCTTGCAAACGTATCGATTCGAAGTATTAATAGCAAAGGGAATCGGGTTTATTCAGTCATTAGCTTGAAAGCTAAAATTCGAAGCTCGAAATTCGAATCGTGTTATCTTTCATTGAAACGAGGGTTGGCTACAAGTTATAAAATTGATATGGAGGCTAATCAAATATTTCAATTCGAATTCAGCTTCGTTTCTCATTCTGAGCTGACTTCAGCTTAGAACAATCGATAGCACTGTGCTTAATATTAGCTGCACGTCTCATTGCTTTCAATAAAACCGTGAAATTACGTGGTCAGGGTGTTCAAGTGAAAAACTCGAAGGCAGGATTAAGCAGCTGTTAAAGGAATGTTCTGAAGAGGCAGAGGGATCTTATTACTATTTACCTCTTCCGAATCCTTTGTGTCCTGGGGAAATTCAGTTCATAGCAGAGCGTAGGCGCCAGTATGTAGTAGTAAAGATCACAGAGATTCAAGTTGTCCGGATATTGCACCAAGGTGGTACCAGCCCCGTCTACCTCGTGCTTCGAGTCATCGACCTCCACGCCGTTTTGTTTCGTGCTGGAAGCTGCAACAAGAAATCGTATCCGCATTAGAGGAGGGAAAAAACGAATTACAGCGATGAATCAGGCGCGTCTGGCAAAGCAACAGGAATGCCCGCCGACCCTCTCTGGCTTTCGGCCGGTCTAAGGGGAGCGGAAACAAAAATCCAAAAGGCGGGAGCCGAGACAGAGTTTGATGAAAAGGTAGCCGAGAAGTTACCTCGGGCCGTGCCCCGATAATCACTCGGAATCCCTGCGGGGGAACTAGAAACGGTGTGTAGTTTAATCTTTCCGAGGAAAAACCGGGAAGTATTTAAACTTCGATCCCTAGCGCAATATAAGTTCAGATTGCTCCGCTGTGATAACGATTATTATTTCCCGAGTCGACTGTCGCCGAAGCATCGTACGAAGAATCTCGTTTTACTTTCACAAGCAAGTATGAAGCGATAGAGAAAATTGGAACGGTTGCAGCGTGTTAAATCAGAAGAGATTCAAATTCAGAGAAAAGCTGATAATTGTGGAAAACTAGATAATTGTACGAAAAGTATATGTACACTTGGATATTGCTACCGTGTTTGAGCGTTTAAAAAATACTAATTTTCAACAATAACAGTTTGAAACAAACAAAGAGGCTTCCAAACTCTCCGGAGAAACACGATGAGCGCTGAAAGTTCTAAAAACCGCTTACACGATTTGAAGGAGAAGGTAGAAGTTCTACCTTCGCAGGAAGCGCTATGCACTTCGAAATTCGACGATCGCGACAGGTTTCCGTCGGGACCGTTTCTCGTCTATGCGTCTAATCCGTTGCTGGCTCGAATAGGTAACTGATAGAATCCCCTCATTTATCCAAATCCGACGGATAATCCAATCTGGAATTCAAATAAGCCCAGTTGCGCCGGCTGTTACCGTGAGTGCTCGGGAACAGGCCGATCAGACCGATCCGCCTGACTCGTCGCGACGACAGAGCTGTTTTCGAGCGGCAGAAATCGACGTACCGCGAGCCGAGCCGAGCCGTCGTCTCGACGACGGACGTTCGAGCGACGCCTGGCGACGTTCCATGCCCCCCGCCACCCGTAGAGCTCTCGTAATAAGTGCCGAAGAATTCGTCCAAATTAAATTCCTGCTGCCCTCTTTTTCGTTTGTCAGCCCTCGCGCGCGCGCCCCCTTTCTTCGACTCCCTCGCCCCTCCTCCAGCGTATCGTTGCTTCATTTATCCTCCGGCCTGTTTTCCCTTAGCGCGCCGGTACTCAATACCGAGCACGGAATTTCCTGTTTCGCCGCGCTGTACTCTGGGACTTCTTAATGCGCCGTTCCGCGACCGTCGGGTAACGCTAGAAACCGCGACATCGCGAGCATTCCGCGCGCATAATGGCAGAGAGGAAGTGCGAAAGGAATTTTTAATACGCGATACACGATCGCGGTATATTTCACGGCTGGGTGGAGCTCGTCGATTGCAAGTGGATTAATGTGCTCAACAGGTGGAAAATATTCCGTTTTTCTTAATTATTTGCGGATGAGTATTCCGAAACATGTAGGTAATGGACGCTTATGGCAATTTATGTGCGAAGGGTAGGTTCTGTGGTTCCCTTTCCTCGTTTACTTGAGCTTCACACTAAATTCCCACTTTGTTCTAAACTCGAGATAATACCACTCGAATACCCTTGACAGAAGCTCCCTAAAAATCTGTAGCAATCGAATCACACCATTTGCTATAACAATCCCACGGTTCATATTCAAATTCGCCTGGCTCGTCTCACAGTTTCGCTGACGTTTCTCCCAAATCTCCATCATTTACGGTTTCAAATACTTGTACGACGTTAAACGCGGTGTCATATATCATCCTCCGGGGACGGAGAGCGAGTAAGAGAGAGTCTGATGCCACTGTCGGACGAATTTCCCTCTAATTTATTACTCCGTTGACGTCCAACCTTTCATACTCCAAGTTCGCGGAAGCACCTACGCGTCTGAAATCTTCTTACGTGCTGGTATCTTCAACTCCGCAGCTCTCGCGCGAGGAGCGCGAGAGCCAGTTCTCGCAATCCCTATCGCGGTGGGGTGGTTTCGAGAGGGGAGGGCCGCCCCGGGATCTGGGGACGGCAGGCTTTTCCTTCGTGGAAGTAACTTCTATTTTTTTTTTTTCACTTCTACCTGGGGGTGCTCGAGGGATCGACGTAATTTCGCCTTTGTGCCACGGGGACACCGGTGCCGCGTTTGAAACCTCGGGTCATATATATTGTAACGAGTCTTGGTGAGGGAGAGGCGGTGGGGGTAAACGGCGCGAGAACGAGGAGCGCGTCCCCAGCAGAGGAAAGAGGGCAAAGGCGAAAGGGGAGGAGCGCAGGGCGAACGAGAGATCTCACAAATTAAGCTTGAGCGGTACAAGAGACGAAGCTTTCCAGACCGATAGGATTGGCTGCAATCTTCGACAAGGCAATCCGGCGGACTCGTAAATTTCCTGGAACAGCGCGAGCCGAGCCTAACAGACCCCCGAACTGTCTCGATACCAGGTTTGCCCACAATTTCCCGACGACACGGAGATCTAATTCTGGCAATTTATTTGCCCGATAAACTGAAGGTGTTTTCATCCGATCCTCGAAACGTTCCGTGATTCATTAGCGGAGGACGTTTCCAATCCCCCGTCCGTTGCGTCGTTTGCAGAACGTTTTCTCGCTAAATTCTCACGCGTGGTTCCCCTCGATGGGGTATTTTTAAAGATTTATCGCCCACTGATTCGCGCACCGTTCGGGGACGGTGTTGATTGAAAGCTGCTTGCCCGTGGAGTAGTAAATCTTTCCGCAGGTACTTTTAGATGCTTCGGTATCGTTTACCGTCGCCCGCTCGAGGAACAGCGGAATATTAATTTTCACCTAGTGCTTACGCCGCTACAAGTGTCGTAAAAGTCAAATTCTCGGTATAAATCGCTGCACCGTTCATGCATTATTTACCACGCGGCTGGTAATGATTTTCAAAACACCGGAACCCCCAAAACGCGACCATCCTCCGGGAGCCACGCGCACGCGACCCGCCTCGACAAGACGACGAAAAACGCTCGCCCGAGGAACTCCGAGACGCTCGCCGGGAACACATCCACTCGAATGGCACGATGGCACGCGAAACCATAACCACGTCTGCCCGATAGCTAGCCCGTTTCAGCCATATTTTCGCCCACTGTTCATTCCGGAGCGTTCAGTCGATTCGTTCGCCGGTGCTCAGTCTTTAAAGGACTTTCTCCTTCTGCACGGTCTAAGAGAGATGTTAAGGGAGATTGCTCATTGAAAGTTACGCGAAAGACTCGGCCGTCGAACTCGATTTAGCCGGTGAATCGATCGATCGACAGTCTCGTCACGAAAACATGAGACGCCTCCACGGGAACGGGTCTTATGCGCCTCATACCTTCTTCGGGGAGAAGTCAACGTCGTCATTATACGGCGCAATAATATGGCGTGCTTCGCAGTAAAGAGGGCGGGCAGAGGACGAGGGGGATGGAGATTACACAGCATACGTTATGGGGAGGATTATACGTGTTCGTGGGTCTGGCTAGGGAAACGAGCAGGTCAATCGTCGTCCCTTGAAATCGATAAACCGAATCCATCTCGTGGCTGTACTTTCTGCTGCGTGTAACCGTGATGTCCCATCGAATGTCGATAATCATATTACCCCGGACGTGCATTTTGAAGTACGCTTTGGGTGATCGATAAAGTGAGAGGATTGGATCGAGGGATTAATCATCGTCTAATTATTCTTGGGCATGTAGCCCTTATCACGATCCCCTGTCTTTCGCGAGTAACAGGGGATTGTGTATTCAAGAGTTGGAGCAGAGTCTCGTTTCAGTCAATGAGGACGAGGGACCCGAACGTTTTGAATGACTATATTATCCAACCTCTCCGCGATACTTACGGTTCGACCATCCCTCAACATCTGCTCCACGGACTTCCGGGAAAGGTATCAGCTCCGCGATGCACCATTCGCATGCATCCCCCATTATGTCTTCCTCCCGCATTATCTTGGCATTGATTAACGAGCCACGACCGTGAACAAGAACTCAGGAAACGAGGAGGGCTCTGATACGACGGAATGGACTCGAGCCGAATTTGCAAACAGCCACGGCGGCTGTGAAGCCCCTCTCCGGCCGTGTCTGCGCATACACTGTCAACGAAGCTTTAGGTGCGAGTGCTCAGGTCGTCGATGGTGGAAGGAAAAAGTATGGGACGACAGGTTCACCGGGCCATCTGAATCTGCCATTTGCTGAACGAGAACTCTGCTGATTGAGATGTTTGGGCTATTAACAGGTTTACGGCAGACAGCCACGTTTATGAGTCTCGGAGTTGAAAGTAACTTGAAGACAAAATGTGAGAGTAACATGGCAAACTTCAATGGAAAATTACCGCAATCTAGGGGAATATTGGATTCTTTTTAGAACATTTTGTTATATAATATAAAAATTAACATTTTTATATTTGCTTTAAATATTCTATCGTAACATTATATATTTTGTGATTATACTACAAGTGTGAAATACATCAAATTTTTATCCGTTTTCTTCTTTAATACACGTTAAGTAACTGCCACTGTTCCCCCAGTTTACGGTATTCATTGGACCATTTGGAATTGAATCTGAGGCTGAAAGCATTCTCCCTAACTAAAAATGAATAAGATCGCTTTAAGAAAATAGAAACTTCGAGCTCGTAGAAGTGCAGCCAGTTCACAGTTTTCAATTGATTCTTTTTCAAGCACCTTCTACAACTCTCGAGGCCCCTTCAAGCGGTACTAAGGAACAGGAAGGGTTGTGTAACAGATTTCCACTGCACGAAAGAGGGCCATAACGCGTCAAAATGATGCATGCGGTCCTTGCAGCGCTGCGTTCCTCGGGAGTAGACGGCGAGAAAAAGAAGGGCGGCGAGGAAACGAGCAGGCATGGGTTAATATTCCATGTGGTGAGTTTATTGGGAAAAGGTCGGCCGTATAATTTGACTTTGCCAGGTCTGAATAATCGATATACCGCCGTCCCGCCACCCAATACCCGGAAACAGAGGCGAGGCTGATCGGGAGTTTAAATTGGGTGGAAATTATTCGCCTCTTCCACTGCGGTCACGTTGTGTGCAGGGACCCAGGGATGTGCAGGCGAGTCGTGGCCGGCCACGACAATGTGTATGCGCCTTCAGGTACGAGCAAATACCTTGGACATCGTTCAGCTGAGTTACCAGCTCAAAGGACGAACGTACGCGAGCAGTATATGCGTGCCAGAGTCTGCTACGCGTGACGAATATTTACGGCCCGCCATCTTGTCTGGTCAGACGAATTTATTAAACACCCCTGCGCTCCTGTGAATCGAAACAGACTTCGAGGGATCCACGATTAATTGCTGGGAATTCGCACGAATTCGCGTGAATACCAGTGGAAAGTATTTTACGGCGACGGTGTTATGGACATCGCTGATAACACGCGTGTATTTCACCCTTATCTGGTCTCGTGTAGACCAATGTACCTGTGCGATTATTTTGCACGTCGTGCTAAGAATTTTGTGACGGAAATTCTGAGGAACTCAGGTCTCGGTTTGACGCAACGTACTTTTCGATTAACTTTGAGGCAGATAGTCTCGTAATTATTTTCCTGATAATTGCAGCGACTGAATTAAACCGTTCGCCTGGGAATTCGTAAAAAGCATTTTACCCCGTGTGCCAAAAATAGTATACAGTCATTCGTGGGCTTTTTTTTGGAATTCATGCTAAATTAGAGGACGCTGTGTTAAAGCACGAAACGATGTAAAGGGAATGCGTAATGCTTGTATCGAAAATACCCGCCGGGGTGTTACGAGCATTTGGAAATAACGTTTCCCGGCGCGCTCACCGTGATAAATTGCGATCACCGATCGAAATAAACGCGCGCCCCTTTTCGCGTTATTACACGACGATAAACTGATACTGAAACGTGTTCTCGGACGCGGTGGAAATGGCAGTCGAATATACGAAACGCAATAGGAAGCCGGGAGTCTAGCGATGCTACACGGGGCCGCACATATTCGCTACTTACACTGTAGATTGTTGTACGACAGAGATTGCCGTCGCATTCTGCCCTGGCTCGTTGTCTTTCTTCGGCTGCTCAGCCTACACCACATGTTCACTTGCACGTACGACCATAGCTTCAGGAACAGGATGGCGTACAGCATGCACACGTACATGGCACCGACTGGAACAACGGAGAATTAATTATATGTATTACGCTGCGAACTATTGCGGCATGCATGGCTTCGAATCGTAACGTCTGCTCTCTCGTCTGCCAAGCTACAAAGCCGAGCAGCGAGATCGCGTTAATCTCGTTAAGGTATTTTTCCATCGAACCTTAACGAGCGACATTAATGCCGGTAATGTGTTCATCGAAGCTGCTAGAAGCTGCTGTAAAATATAATTTTGCTATTGCTTCATCCTGTAACCTTTCCAGGAAACAACACTGGCAATTTGTAACGTTTTAATTATAGCACGTCAAAGTTAAATGGAAGTTAGATGGACTTAATAATTTCATTGTGACTGTGTGTCTAAATGATAGACTGCAGTGGCGCACTCAGGGGGGAGTCAGGGGGCCCTGGCACCCACCAAAGAAGAGGCTTTGTAAAAAGAAAAGAAAACTGGATTTTATTCTTTAAATAAATTTATATAATCATCTAATGGTTTTTATTGACTTTGCATTACAGATATTTTTATTCGTTCAACACCACTCATCTCAAGATTAAATCCTGAGTGCGCTACTGACACTGTGAATCTTGTTTTGCGAAGGATGATCTTGTCAAACCTCGTTAAACTTGGATTAATCTACACATTCCTGCCTCGCGTTCGTTACAGTTTCTTAACTACTAAAGTTCACCTCATTGGCAAGACAAGTGTTTCCCTTAATTCCTGTCTAGCGGGCCCTCGCGAGGCTACTAATCAGGGACTTTGGGCATTGATCTCCAATTTGTAATCGAAAATCACGCCGGGGAGAATTTGCAACTACATACGCGAGTTCCGCCGGTCTCTACAGAAGTTACCTTCGCAGAAATTTAATTAAACAAATTTCGAAAGCCGCGTCCTCGTTATTTCAGCGGGAATAACGTTCCTTCCGGGTTAATGAAAATAGAAGGGGGGAAGAAGAGAAAGAAAGGGAGAAAGGAAAACGCGAAATGATGGATGTGCACAGTAGTGCGCGACCCGCGAGTACATTTTAATCATCGCAATTTCACACGCCTCGGAGAACGTGACAGCGGATACGTTTGCATAAATATAACAGACGCTGCGCATTGTCGCCTGTACGTGTTCGAACGTGGCAATTAAAGGGTTAATAAAACACGGTATTACGCATTCGCTCGCGGCTGTTTCACCCGCCCCACCTGTGAATTTATTTCACTCCTCCCTCTTCTCCTTTCGAGGAGGGCCTCTCTTGGTCGGGTTGAGCTCGTTCGCGATGATTAAAGGTTCAAAGCGCTCTTCAGAATTTCCCACCGCTGACCAGAACATCAACGCAAACACGCTTCTTTCCCGGCCACGTTTCACCCGGCCCCGTGCTGTGTTTAATTATCAGCGCGGTATTTGCATCGGGATCTTAAGAATGTCGGTTATTATTATGCGGTGCCGGTAACGGCGCCCTGGCTAATGGCGTGCACCAAGTACAGGGTGATTTAAAAAACGGTTCGAGAAATTTAGGGCTACAATTAGGGAGCAATGTAGAGTGAACTTAGGTGGGTAAATCAATGTTTCTTATTTCCGAGGCTTGTGTGTTATTCTACTTGAGAAATATGTGTATATCGATCGATGTCAAAGCAGTGTTCCATTATGCTTCGATAGTAGATTGGATAACAAAGGTTCTACTATAGTGTACACATCGATGGCTTACAGCACAAATATTGTATGTCCACTTTTTGCGAAATTTGAGTTTTTATAAGCAACAAATAATTCTTGACTGTACCTATATGCTGTATAAAAATCACATTTATATCTACTTCATAAATTTGTCAAAAATAATATTATTGTTCTTTGAATGCCCCTGAATTTGATGCACCAATTCATGTTTAAACCTGCTTTTCTCGAAAACGGTAAAAGTGGACATACAATATTCGGCATTGACTCTGTCTTTGACAACTTCGATTAGCTACGTCGACTAAACATTTTTGGTTAGTACCTATGCCCTTAAGATAATTTACTTCTTTTTTAGATCGCCCTGTAGATGATGACGAGGCCGATGTCGGCGTGATGCCCATATTTTCTGATATTTCCATCGAACCTAGCCGACTTCTTCGACCCGGATTGTTCGTATCTTAATTAAATCGCGCCTGCCACCGGTTATCCGGATCCCAGCGTGCCGAGATTCCGCGCGTTAAAGGGACATACTTTCCAAGCGACGAGAAAACGGCCACGTTCGTTCCCTCTGTCTTATGCTCGGGACTGTCCCCCTTATTACCAAACTTCTCCCGTGGTGCGCTGCTTCCATTACAGCGGACGGCTATTTAAATAAATATTTATACAAATTAAGATTTTGTTTGCCCATTAATAAGGCTGGAGGGAAGGCGATAAGACCGCAGGAACGAAATAAGACCGCGGGTAGAGGCATCAACGTCAAGCAAATGTTTAATTAATTAAGAGAACGCGCATTCCCGGTTTATCCCGTCGGAGAGCGTTAAACTTTCTCTTGAGCAGCTAGTTGGCCCAGTTGTCGGGTAAAGTATCGAATTCGTTCCAGCATCGGAAGGGTACGAGTACTTCGAATAATGGAACATAAAACGGCATCTTCGAATGTAAAGCGAGGTTGCGAGAAACATTACACAAGCAGATGATTGTAACGTCTTCCTACTTTCCTCTACCTCGTTTCTGTTTTCTTGAAATCATACACCACTTCTGAATTCAAGAACAATAACGGCGACCGAGGTATGCGCAAAACAAACAAAAAACGTAATTTCAACGAAACGAGACCGTTATAATATTCTATACTCTCAAGTTTGTCGCGCTCAGCCTATCTGTGCCTGGGTTTTTCAACGAAATGGGAACATAACACTTGCCAGTGCGTTTTCGAATCATCCATCGCGGGGAAATAAAAGCGTGGAGAATTCGAAGAGACGTATTATTCCAGTGCTCCGTACCGTTTATAATTCCCAGGACAGAAAAGCGTTCTTTGCATGAGCTCCTGCGGCAAATTCTAATTGTTGCGACGAAGGAATGGTAATGAATGGCCAATGGATTCGTACTTCATAGTATACAGTTGTTGTTGTGGTTTACTAATTACTGCCGCGAAGGTTGCATGGTAAAAACGTAATTTGTGGCCACTTAAGGCCATTGCGACTATAACCGAGCAACGTTTAACCATTAACTAAACATAATGTATGGTTGTCAAAAAAATCCAATTTATGGTATCACCAGTAATAAAGAAGTCCCTGAGGTGTTGAGGCTTTCGTGACCACATACACGCTTAATTTGCGCAGCAACCCTAATCAGCAATACCTGGCACGACATCAGCGTTACCATAAACTTCGTTTCGACCCCTCCCGACTAGCCGGGCGTTCATAAAATATACCTCACGGCACTTTAACGACGCCGCGTTTAAATTATTTGAAAGAATATAATTAATGCATCGAATTTGGTCTCGGCTGCAGTTTGCCAACCCGCAGATGATGCCGCGATAATGGGAAAGCGAGAAAGCTTGTAGCAAGTATAACCGGCCGATAATATCGTCACGTTAATGGCTACCATGTACAACGACCTCACCGGAAGGCCACGAGTATTTCCACGAAATATGCACGAATGCGTGTACTTGCCGCCCCTCCAGGGCCGTAGGCGTTTAAGCAATTCGCGGCGGCGAGAATGCGCTTCACGAACCAACACCGGTTACTAATCTCCTCTGGGCCACTTTCCCCCTTTTCCATCTTCCTCCTTTCTCGCCCTTTCAAGCAAGCAATATTTTCCCCGCCATGCGTGTCCGTAAAGGCCAGGCGAGGTGCTAATTAGAGAGATTCTCGGATTCCCGTGGAAACCACGCGTTTAAGCACTCCACCTGCCAGTGAAAGAATTTCTTGGAGCGCGACTCCTTTGACGAGGGAAGCGTGTCCCGTCAGGGTTGTTAACTATATCGAACGAGTCGGAGCCTCAGCATCCTGGCAGCAAATGGGCGCGCGAATCTTCGATTCTAATCTCCTTCTGCTGCCAGCCCCTTCGACGTCTGCCGTGCAAATTGTCGCGGCGAATCTCATATTCAACCGGCGCGGGAAGTGGGAAGCATCTTTCAAGCCTGTACCTCGGTCCATTAAAAAGTCATCAAAGGGATAAATATTAATTTCCTGCGTGCGGCACCGACGCCACGCCCCCGCGAGATCAATCTTCCCCTTGGCCATGGAGATCAGATTAGCGAGATTCAGGTCAGCTGTAAATCAAACGGTAGACTAAAATTCTCGTTCCGTTTTATCTGGACGGATCGATCGGATGTTAATGTGGCCAGGAAGGAAATTCCGAAAGAAAGTGGAAAGGAACACGCGGGGCCCGATCGCGTGAAGGCTATCTGGAGGCGGGGGAAGTACATCTGCGTCCCTGTTTGTCGCTTATACCGCTTCCAGATTATCGCCCGCACGAGAGTTCGCGCGAGTAACCCCGGGGCATAATGTATGTACGCAGTATAACCCTGTGCGGGGCAAGATAATTGCCGAATGCCGTGACGCGTGTACACGTTTGCTATAGTTTGGCGCGCGGCGCACGTTGAAAATGAATCTATCTTGCCGAGGGGCGCGCAACACCACCTGCAACACCGTTTGCGTGCACATACGTGTGTGTCTCATATTCGCCTTTATTGCAGTCATGTCAATCGTTAGCGATCGATATCGCCATAAACCCGAGATAAACACAAAGAGGAGTCACGCTATACCTTTCGATGCGCCGCTCACCTATCTCGCAGATAAACAGAAGCCACTGAAAGTATCGGAACTGATTCCAGAATTACAATTAGGCTCGAACGGAAGAACACCCTAGGCGTCGTCGATAGATGATTCATTTTATATTAATAAAAGGCTCTGTGAGCTTGCCTGTACCCTAGTTATAGCTACAACCAGTGTAGGTACTCGATACGATCAAATTATGACAATTTATATTCGCATTGTGAAGGCGTACTGTCATGGCAGATTAATGTCAGATGATGCACTGGCATCTAGATTTTTCGTCGATAGAATTACGGGCATGTGGAGTCTCCGGCGGACGGTATTAAATCCGCGATGAAACGCCGGATAATCTAAACCGGGCCGGCAGGAACGCAGACATTTTCCGCGCCAACTATTGACAGCCGGACAATGGACAGTTATAAACCGGGCCAGAAGACAGGTGAGTAAGACTATTTATATGCAAACACGGTCTTTCAACGTGCTCGAATGCGTATCAATGATTTTATTACCCGCTCCCGATTCAGCTGTCCCGAAAGAGATAAACCGGCGAAGATATATGGCACCGACGGGAAACAATTTTCCGAAATTTTTGAAGACACCGTCGTATATCACCGTTGACAAAGGGACATGGGGAGGAGGGGGAGGGGGCGTGGGGGTTGTGGGAGGGTCGGTAGGGAAAAATGCTCCGCGTTAACGTGCAGAATTATATTTCTACCGATTTCGGCGGTTACGAACGCTGCGTTCCCGATGAAGCGACCGCCAGGCCAGCATTGTGCAGCCACCGTACAACAATGGCGGAAGTTCCACGACTGAAAATAGTTTCTCCATTTTCTTCGGCCGCTCGCCGAGCTGAGGAATTGCCAGTTTTCACCTCGGACCCCATTGTCGCCCCGGTACACTCCGAGATCCGCAACTCTCGATCTCCGCCATCCCATTTCCACCCCTCGCCCTCTCTCACCTCATCCTAGACTCGTACCACGGCGATTCTACCGCGATCCTTCTTCCCACTGCCACCCCGTTCCTTTCCTCCTCCATACGCCGTCGCCCCCTGCTACTCTCTTTCGATCGTGCTGATACCAGAAAAAGCAGACTGATGCATTTTGATCAGGATCCATTTCCGCGTGCCGCCTCGAACGGAAGAAACTCGGGGCTCTTTCACCCTCGCTCAGGAAACGTGTCATCGAGACCGTCCCACCTCTTTCGAGACACCGCTCATACCCGGCCCGCGACTTAGTTTCTTCATCTTTTATAGGTTCCCACACATCCGCGGGAATAGTCTCTCGTTCGGCGGAATAAGCGCGGCGGAAAGCTTTCTCGAAGGTATATTGCGATACCATGGCGTTCTATACGTACCCTGGGTTTCGTTATTAAATTACCATTTTGGGGCGGGATGGATTTGTTTGCCAGGCGTTCGAAAATCGTCCACGTATGGCGAGAGTTAATTCATTGACCCATGGGTGGATTTCTGGGGAGTCCACTGAATTCGCATATACATTCTATATTATTTAATTGCCTTTACAGATCGTTGACCTGTATATTATAGTAAACGTATAGTAGGAGAGAAGATATATATATATATATAAGTTCAATTATGGGCGAAGTCACGAATTTCGGAGAAGGATCAGACGAGAAACGAAGAGAAAGATAAGGTAACTGATATTTTATGTAGGATACAATAAATTTTTCATCAATTGTATCACTTTGTACGCCATTCCTATGTTATTTCTATAACGAAGCTTCAAAAACTTACATCGACCCGCTTTCAATTATCGTAATATTAGTGTAAAATTAAAAATATTGTGCTTTTATAGTAGTATGTGATAAAGTCTAGTGGCTAGAGTTCGTTAACCATAGCAGAAACTAAACACGAGAGCCACCAGTCCCTATCTAAGACTACACTGGCCAGTGGCAGTAGTATGACTCGGGCATTGGTCAGACCGCCGCAGCACTACTGGAGAATAACGTTTCAATATTTTCATATATATATATAACGTTGCACTTTACTACCACGCTCTGCAGCGCAGCAACAGCACGAAATTGCATCCGTACTTTTTAATTATTTTTCCACCGTGTAATCTAGACACTTGGATTTACGGGAGATTTTTTCCATTAAATGTAAAAACTCATGCATTTCAAAGATATCCGCGGGCCGGCAAGGTGTGGCGGTACATCGGCGAACAAATAAATTAAAATACAAACATAAAGATCGATTTCATATTCTACATATTTGATCGCGCAAAATGCATGACCTGTTTCGAAATGCGCTCGGACAAATGGAGCTAAATTCAAAACCGATACAAGGCGTAGCGTTGTGCAACAGCGGAACGGACGAATCGAGAATTTTCAGTGGCACTCGTGAGTGAAACGGTGCACGACTGCGCCGGGCGATTAATCGTTTCATCGAAAACATTAGAACTAACTGCGAGTTCGCGGAACGATGTTACGTCTACGTCGGGCGCGACGCTGCAATCTTGTTTCGCCTCGCGTGCACGGTGCATTTGGCGTGACAACGGGCCGCGTGTAGCCGACACACCTGAGCGACGTCGGTATATAAATCGAGCACGCCGAACGAAATGAACGAAAAAAGGCGAGAATGAGGAGAAAGATGAAAAAGGAAACGCGAGGCGAAGGCAGAAAAGAGCATCCCGGGATCATACGCAACTTCCCGACGATATATTTTCGATGCGATCGTAATCAAAAACGGCGACTGCATTTCCGATTCCACGTATTCGCCGCCACCACTATTCCGACGGAATTTGTAAGTAAGACGATGGCTGGTAGTTACCGTCGTTAAAATTTCCGCGATACTTACCTACCCGCTGAATTCCGATGAGCTACAACGCCTCCAGCGCGTAGACAAACGATCGATCCTTGGTGGACGCTCGTAATTGAACGTTGCAAGCGAGTAAACAGTAACACGGTCATGCGTTAGACACAACACGACAGTTAAAAAGAGTACGCTTCGAAATGGGGAGAGGCAGGAAAGAAACTTGTGTAGCAGAAAACAGATATTCCGTTGCTATTTTTATTTCCCTTCACTTTCTTACCCCCATCCATCCGCCCTGGAATTTATTCTTTCAACGCTGTTTTACGGAGGTGGGAGAACTTTATTCGAGCGTGCATGCGACTGAATCGAATAAACCCTCGAAATTACGATTTCATAAAAATCCGTAATGTTACGAATAAAAACGTCAAAGGCGTTTCACGGATGAAAGACGCGCGACACTGCCGCCATCGTGAATATGCGAGTCGCGGGGGTGGGACGGGGTGAATTGTTTCCTTTTATTTTCGGCCGAAACACGAAAGACAACAGGGCTGTAACATATTTTTTTTTGCATCGCTCGTGGCGTGTCAGCGCTACTCTGTCCATTTGGCGCGTCGAGTGTGATTCGATGTCACGATTTTTCCTCGCGACCATACACCCCGAACGTCGAAAGGTTAAATGTCCATGGAGAGTCCTCTACGTTCCAGCTACACACAACTCTAATTTAACAAAGCTCGACTGTGGCATTTGCAGCTCGATTCTGTACACGAATTTACCGAAATGGAAGGTCCGCGTGGATCACCCCTACGCGCAGTTGCCGGATTTCGTTGGATGTTACGAAATATCGAGTCGGAAGTCCCCGCTAACCGGCGGAGGGGTAATTATTCCCCGAAACGACGCTGCGTTTCGTGCAATTATGTGGCGAGCGTGAGTGACCCGCGTCAAAATCATCGCTCCGATGCGTCTGGATAAAACGTACCGGCAGCAACGTGACAATGTTATACCACTTCTGCGATATCGACATCCAAATTGCCGACATCCAGCTCTCTCCACGTAATTATTGGTATATTTGCTATGCAAGGAGGATCAATTATTCCTAAGCATTTTCAAAATAGAGGGAAATAAACGAAGTATTACGAACAAAAGAGTTACTTGGTTTGATATTTTCACCAAATTTCTGACCTCAACACTCAAGCCCTTTTTGCATAAACAGAAATATATCAAATTTTTAAATATTATAGAAACTTCGTAATATTTACAGATACTTTTCTCGAAAATGGCTTTTGGCACTGAGGCCCTTCTTGCCTCTAACAGTATAATTAAAGCTTCCAAAGTAGGTATTTGGTATCCCACAGATTTATAGAAATCGTTGGACTGACTTGCAGTAAATACAAGCACAATGCATTTCTGTTTTTTTAATTCCAAAAAGAGGAAACATGACTACCATCAACGCCTGCCCGCTTCCAACAATCCATCCCCGAACAAAACCGACAAAAGTTTCCCCCGACAACAATACCCAGGGGAACTCAAGAACAGTCGAACCTTTATTTTTCAAGCATCCTCGAGGATGGCCGATAAATTTGCCCGTCGACTTTCCCGCGCGATCCCGGAAGCCGTGCCTTCTACACGGGCGCATATATTTCGGGATCGATCGCCGACCGTAATTCACCCCGGCACGCGTAATTCCCTACTTATGTCCCGACGATTCCTTCGCTCGTTCCTTCGACTTGCGCGGGGCCAGGACCTCCCTTGCCCTCTCCCCAGGACGCCCGTGATCCTGGCACGGTATCCAGTTGGCACAGGCTTGTAATCACCCCGCGAAGTTACCGTGCGTGAAGCCGAATCTTGGCAGGCTGCGTGCATTCGTTTCACGCACAGCCATGCCTGCGCGTGTGTGTTTGCTCGCGCTCGTGTACGTGGCCAGAAAAAGGCGGAGGAGTCGTTCTTTTTCCCCGTGGGGTGAAAATAGGGGAAGTCAATAGGCGAGCAGAAATCGTACGCGGAGGATTTTCCTTTCACGCGGGAGAGTGGTTGCTTTTGCATTGGCGGCTGAAACGCGCCTCAGACGTCTCGTAGTCTCTTCTGTTGCGTTAGCAGGCGCGTAAAATTCAGCACGTTCGTCTTCAAAGGCTATAAGGCTGCTACTTCTTTAGGGATTTTATCGTGTTCCCTTTTTTCATTGGGAATCAGCTTCTTTGTTATTACGATCTCTTTCCATAGACTTTCTGGGAAATATCATCGGTACATGTAGATGGGGATCCGTGAAGGATGCTACCGTATTGATCCTTTCATTTTCTGTAATAATGCGGTGAATAAAGAAGAGCCTGGGGCCTGATAGATTTGCGTAAAAACTGGATACAGGCATGATGATGATGATAATAATAATAATACTTTTCTGAACGTAACTGTATAGCCACCATTTTCGGTATTGGTATCTGTTATCCCTTAAGATTACAGGATTTCATTTCTAAGATATTCTCGTTCACGTACCTACATCAGTACTATGTGTACGTATTTGCCCGATTCAGAGTTTCACGTTTCCTCCCAGTTTCAAACTTTCCCCTTCGATTTTTGTATCTGATACTTCTTCGTGTCTTACTTAAAGAAGATTCTGCAATCTACACCGTGTTCTTCGAAACCCCCGCTCGAGCGAATTCGAATTAAATTTCAAGTATCGTGCTTGCAACTTGAACTCGCAGAAGAATCTCCGGGCGTAAGAGTGAGCTTGCGAATCTTTCCAAACGATATCGACTCTCGCCTTGAATTTCATACCGTAAATCCCCGACGAGCTAAAGATCTTAGCGTTGAAAGGAAGTCAATTTCAGGAACGCTGAAAGTTTAAGACAAGGAACTGCGGTTTGTTTTGAGACACCGGCGAGAGTAACGGATCTCGTCTTGGTGAATTTTTAAACGAACACTTTGGTACCGCAGGGAACGGACAATGGTTAAGAATTCATCGGATTAAAACGCCGTAGAAAACGGTGATCAAAGCGAAACGTGCATCCGGCGCGGTCTTAAACGTGACCACATTAGAGTGTGGCTCGCTTTGTAGATCCTCCTACGGGTTAACCTCGATCCAGTAGACGACTATTCCGGCGAGATACAGCTTCAACGCGACGTACTTGGCTAGCCAAATCCCTTTGAAAATTCAGGATGTTCTCCTGCGAGACACTTGCACTGTCATCTCTATGCGACTAACTCGAACGTTTGCGGGAAGAAAGCCTTTCGCGGAGAATTTGGCTGGTATGCTCGAGATTTCTGGTGCTCAACTTAGGCCGCCTGTGTCCGGATTAACAGTTGGTGTGAATCATACGCCCTTTCAGAATAACTGCTCAACGAGAGGAGCTAGACACTTACAATGCATGTGAGGAAACTGCGAGAAACCGGGATCACGTCTTTATGTATTCAAAAGGTGATTCTAGGATCTTGTGAACTGAGATGTAGAACTTTTTTCTAAATGGAGACAGATGAAGGTAGTAAAGCGTGAATCAGAATGATTTTCTCGAATGTACATGGACCTATCGAGTAACAGGGAACATATGTCAGAAGTATACGACTGCAAAGTCCAATACGACGGGCTGAAAGTTTTCTTGAAAACTTTTAAGTTCTAACACATACAATTGTACTTGGTGTATCGTAGTCTAAGACCAATTAAAATGCATGCGAAAGGACATTGTTCTCTTCACGATGCTCATATTCCGTTATAAATGAATATTTTTACTTACAAATTTTTTTATAGCCTTGAAAGGTGATAAAATAAAGCTACAACCGTGCAATACTTGTTTCTTTTTTCAATTCCCGAAAACTTAAGTTTTTACAGCCATCATACTAAGAAGACCCCTTTCAAAGAACCCGAATCCTTCTCGTCCTTCAGCTGCAGAAGAACTAAAGCCCACATTTTGCGAAGAAATCCGCGTTAAAACGTTCCCCGCACAGTAGATCAAAGTTAGCGCTGAACGGGGAATCGTCACCGGACGGCAACGTTAATATTTCAGCGGAGTGCTCGTTGTCCTCTAGCATTACAAAGCGACTCTCCCCGCGTATCGTTGTTACATCTTCTCAGGGAAACTCTCGCTGCCGGGCCAGCCTCCCCCTGGCCACAAAGCGGGCATCCGGTATCAAGTCAGCCGCTTCCGACACGGTTACTCCGCGACATCCAACCAGCGACGCTCGGCACCCGTGACTTCGTTCGCATTACTCGCGCGGAAACCAATTTACCACCCTAATTTTGCGCGGATTATCCGGTGTAAACGGCATAGAGCGGCCTCCTTTGTGCATTCGGCTGCCGCAGGGCTAGCTAGCCTAACGGCGTCTGGCGAAGCTCCAGTCGTTTTCCCAGTGGCTCGGCCTCCTCTCCCTGCCCCCCTTGTCTCTTTCTCGGGATATGCATGGAATCCTTGCACCCACGGATCGCCGCCATTACGGCCTCCCGCGCACGTAACGCACACGCGTGCGTCCCGTCGTTCCGTGCTCGACCATCCGCGCCTTTTTCGCGACGTTTCACGGTACGTCGAGCCCCGTGCTCGTTTGAAGTCAACGAAATTGGCTGCGTACCCCTCTTATAAGCCCCGACGACCCGGAGGGGTGTGAGAAGCTGAATTCATCGCGCCTCCATCGCTTGACTTTTCCCTCTATCCACTGTTCACCAGCGTCGCCCGTTTCTTCCGCTGCTTTCTCCTTTGCTTAAGCCCACAAGTCGACAGGCTCCTCTTTGTTTCATCCGAACCTCTGTTCCCTTTTTCCGACCGGATCCTATCGGCCACTTCGTATTCCTGGTATTCTTTGGAATTACAAATTATGCAGCGCGAGACCCTCGTTCGAACGAGCGGGGGCCCGGGATGAGTTCCTCAGGAATTACAAATCACGCGTCCAGACACTCCGGCTCTGTCTACAAGGGAAGGCCGTTCCTGGAGGGCGTTAGGGCGAGGCACTGTTGGTTTAGGCAGGAACGAATAGGGTAGGTTGGAACAAAGGACTGGTAGATCAGATTTAGGATCTCCACGAGGCGAGAGTCGTGCAGGCTTAGTGCATCGCGGAATGTAAGAGGCAATCAGTGTATTTGTACGCCCGCCGCGAAAACGGGAGGCGAATAAGATTTGTCTGTAAATAACGGCCAAAGCAGCCGGGCTTTGCATAATTTCCCGAAAACACCGGCCGGATCGCATGAACGGCGAGCTCCATCCCTCCAGCGTTTACATTGTTCGATTCGATCGTATCTCGTCGTCTGGAGGCACATTATCGACACGGAGGATCAGGCTCGAGAATCCTAATTTTCATGCGGGTATTTACACGCGTTGAATTATGAATGGTGTTCCGTCGAGGTAATACGAGTTTGAAGCTGCCGCTGGTTTACGAGAAGCTGCAAGCTTTGCGTAGAACGGAAATTACGTTCGAACATGGCCGGATGTGTGGCTAGATGGCCGCCTTTCCGCGAATTTTGAATAACAAATCATGGACCGCCGACTAATTCGTGGAGCCGTTCGGGCACCTCGGGGGAGCGGTGCAACCCGGAATAACTACTTCGTTATCATCCCGTAATCCACTAGGATCTAGTTGAGCAAACGAGAACATCTATCGTGAACGGTGAAGCGTTTAGGTCGCCACTTTCCCGAAATCTCTGCCGGGGCTACAGTTATCGACGCTTACATGATCAAGTAAAACAGGCCACCCTCCCTGAAAGCTTGTTAAACCTCGAAGATTGTAAGATTCGTTTAAACTTCGCCGTGCTCTCTGATCCAAGAATTTCATCGTTGGCATGCATTTTTAACTTCAATTCTCCACGAGTCCAACTAAACTTCCGTGGTATCGCGAAACTTCCAGCTTGCTGGTCTGAGACATACGCTCATGGAGGAGGATTTGAAGCCTCTTCTTCGCGAAAATAACCTTAGTTTGGGGTCCCACTGTAACCGCAAGTATACCCAGCTTTAATTAGTTTCAGGAGGATCTGTTTAGTTGAACGAGGACTTGATTGCATGCTTCTGAGAAATGCATTTGGTAAAGGTGTACACTATAGAAAGTATCTCAGTGGAGAATAAGTAGTATGACTTAAGGGGAAATCTTATTTTTTGGGCTAAAAACAAAGTATAAGTTGAGAATTTTTTTTTAAGAAACTAGCAATTCGTTTCATCTGAAATAAGGACCATGTTTTTATACATCTTTGAAGAAGTTGCAGTTTTTTTTTTATTACTTTTTAAGAATAAATATGGGAGTTATGATCCACGAACACGACGCGCAAAATTCGTCGTCCGCTGGTAATCGGAAACAGAAAAATGAAACGGCGTTTTACTTTATACATATGTAGCTTCATATGAATCGAATCGCTAGTTTCTTCCAAAAAATTCCCAAATTTTTCTACATTTTTAGATCAAAAAATAGGATTCTTCCTTAAAAAATTACTTTCAGATCGAAAAATTAACCGACACTAAGATTCTTAGATATTAAAAAAGATGTTTTGATATGTGTACCTATGTAGATTAGCACTATTATGCTACCATTTGCTTTTCCCCGAGCACTATTTTTTCTTCAAAAAACATGGTTCGAAAGAGGTCTTCTCCCTCTCAATTTCCCCTGCCGCTGCCTTTCCAAAGTGCGTCTATCTTATTCATACCCAATATCCAGCGTCACTATATTCCTCAAACATACGAACAGTATAGCGGCCTGGTAGCTGCGACGCGGAAACGCGCCGGATAACAGGAAAACGGAACAGAACACTTTATTCGCGGCACGATCCTGAAATATGTCGCGCGGGGCATTTCCTTCTCCACTGTCTTTGGCTCGCGTAATGTAAACGCGTATGTACGTCGTGCGCGTTAGCAAGACACGTTAGGAAGACGATGATAAAATTGTTCAAGCAAACACAGAACAACGATACGTCGCCCACGATGTACTGTAACTATTTAAGCCCCATTCGAAAAAGAGGCTATTTCCGTCGAGCCCTTTTGTTTCCAGGTGGTTATTACATTTCCATCCGGGATTTTACCAGGTGGAGGAGTGCGGCAGCCTCGTTACAACTTTATGCCGTCGACGACGGCATGTCGAAGCGGCGATGCGTGCAAAGTGCACACTTCGAGGCGAATTTATGGGTCGAGGGCGAAATTGAAAGGGCGGGGACGGAGAATTATTAGAACGCAGCTATGTACACCATTCGAGTGTGCTCGTTTGTCGGTGACGGCGTCGCGCGGCAACTGTGCGCGACAAGAATTCCCCAACAAAAGAGTGGAAACGTGTAATTTCAAGTGGCTCGATCGTCGGCGCGGCAGAGGAAATCATCGTGACACGTCGACTAATTACCCCGCGCGCGACGATGTGTAACTGCAGTCGCACAGGGAAAATACGGAATAGAGAATGAAGAAGTGCCTGGTGCGTGGTACGATGCGAGCGGCAAGGATAACTGGACGATACTGGAAGCACACTGAAACAGGTATCTCCTAAAAGGATACGGCTATTGTTATGTCTAGCATGATTACCATACCTATTCCCTGTACTAAAAATAATTCCCATGGAAATGGGGAAATTTTTACACCGTTACCATCGCACCGCCGCTTTCCCTTCACTGAACTTAAACGGGCAACAGCTTTGCTCTTTTCCAGAGTTTTGCAAATCAGTTTCTAAAACGTACAGTGTAAAGAATTTCATTTTATTTCGGTCGCAGCCAGTTTGCGTTCACCCTGTCGCGTACAGTAAATTTCTGTCAGTAATCGAATTAGAGAAAATTGACTCATAACACTGAGCAATAAGAGTCGCGTTTACGTTGTTATTTCACCACCGATTTATTACTAAATACATATTTGTCCGTGCGATTCAATATTTCTCAGCATTTTCCTGTCCTCCGGGATTCTCCCCTGCCCGCAATAATTCACAATTAAATCGCGTCTCCCTTCCTGTCGCATGAAAAACACGATCCACAATATTCGTCAGGGAAACGCGATTACAAACGGGAAGATCGTTTTTGCAGCGCGATAATGAAACATTCAAACGCCCGCTCGACGCGTCTCTCGCCCCGACAAACACGCGCCCCGTCTGCCTAATTAATCCCGATGAAATCGCGATTCGCGCGCTGCGAATCGAACGTTTCATTTCGAGGCCGCGCCCGCCCGATCCATCGGCGCTCTTCCATTCGGCTATTTTTGTTTTTTTTCCCCCAGCCACCGCTGTCGACCCGTCGACAAGGAATCACGAAAATTCCAGCGGGCCATGGTGTTGCGCGATCACGGGTTTACGCGCCCGTCCAATCACACTGCGAAAACGAGAATGCTTGTCCCGCGACAATATGATACCGAGTGCCACTTAACTGCGCGAATAAACACTCCACGCCTTTTATTGCATTCGCGGGTACGAGCCGCGTGAACGGCAGAGGGGAACCGAAAGAAACAAAGACGAGAGGGAATGGCGGGGCCGAGAGGCACGGAGACCGGCTATAAAAAGAGAGAAAGGGGTAGAACAGGCATAGGTCGATAGCTCGATGTCACGTTTCTACTGGGTGTCGCGTTCCCGAGACCGCGAGAAACGAGCTGCGATGGAATTCTACGCTCATCGGTCGTCAACGCTTCCTTTTGGAAAATGGAATCGTTGAGTAGCTACGAGATGCTCTCTTGGAAGTTCTGCCCCTACTGTCGCTGCTCGACGGACCAAAGGGAACGCTTCCAGCGGATTCGCGTAAAAATGGTAATTACGAGCTGGAGACCGACGATCGGACAATCCTGGCGGCGTTTGCCAAAAAAGTCGATACGAACGAGACCGGCGGCATCCAATATTCGGCGCGAACGAGACCGTGGCAGGTCCCGAAGAGCAGCGGGAACCACGTGCCGTTGGAGAATTTTGTGGTGCGTGATATTAGAGTGCCATTGAGAACGCGAGCCTGCGCTTTAACGTTCGTTTGATCCTGTGATGATTGAAAGGAAATTGTATTTCGCCTGCAATCGTGCGTTTGGACCTCGACTTCAAACCTCGGACAACGGAGCGTGAGTAAAGTGCTGTGTTGATTTGATGATTCTATGTGCAAACGCCGTGCTGAAGTAGGTACAGTAAATTATGATTCTACAGTACACTACGATACAGTACAACTAAAGACATTGTTTCATCACTGTGAATAGTAATGGCACTGATACCGTATCGATACATATCGATACCCTTCTATAAATTTCAATGTGGTATTGATACATATCAAAGTCAAAGGTATCAAAAGGAATCGATGCTTTTTTGATACTTACATATACGAATGTATCGATACCTGTTTGATACCTACACGTAAATATCGATACCTACTTGATACCTATACGAGAATATCGATACCTGCTTGATACCTACACGTAAATATCGAGATCTATTTGATACTTACCTGAAAATGTCGATATCTATTTGATATCTACTTAAAAATATTTAGGGGAGAGTGGGGTAAAACGGAACGGGTGGGTAAAACGGAACATCAATGTTTCTCTTAGATAAGAGCTGCGAATGAGTTGGTATCGCGTGACATGGGACCAAAGAGTCCTCACAGCATTTCGTGGGGTAAAACGGAACAAATATTTAACCCAATTCCACCAATCCAATTGTCTTGAAACTTTGCAGGCGTGCGTAGTTATGATGACAATACAAAATTATGGAAAAAAACGGGAGGGATGAAAAAATTACCCAGTCATCAATAAATATAACCCATAACCACAAATCTAAACGACTTGAAATCAGCCTGTAACCACAAATCAAATCCATTCAATCGATATGCAATCAGCATATAACCACAAATCAAAACTTAGACACTAAAAAGTGAATAATAAAAATATGCAAAAAATTTTTTTAAGTTAAACAATTTTATTAAAAATGCACTAATTATTTATTGGAAGCAAAATGCAAAAAATATTTCATTCTAGTCGAGTTGATAAAAAAATATATTTGTATTAAGGTAAATGGCCCAGTGGTGAAACAGTTAAGGAAGCAGTTGAGATAATTGCAATTTCTTTTATATTTAAATAGTATAAAATTGTAACTAAATATAATTATTCGAAAGTGTAAAATTTCTAGTTTCAGATAACGTAACAAGAATCTACATTAGTTAAAGGAAAAGTTTTAAATTAATTAAAACACGAAACTGTTCATATGGCCCAGTAATTAAATGAAATTCATAGCGTGTCCCAGTCATTAATTATCAGTGTCCCAATTATTGAATATATATTTAATTTAACTGTTTCTATTAGTTAATGAAAAGAAATTTATACGGTAATATTTTGGGGTAATAAAAACATTTTATTTATAATACATTTGTGTTAAATCTTCGACATGACTTTATGTCTGAAAATGATTAAAAGTATATTATAAAATTTTGGGTTATGCTAATATTGTTACGAGTTTAAGATTAATTATCCTAATAATTCTTAAACAGTATTATATTTTTGTCTAGTTATTATTAACGTAAATATATAGGATACAAAACAATACTTCGGTACAATAAATGTTAATAATTTTAAAACTTCACTGAATACTGACGTTTGTACCAGTGTTTATATAACCATTAAACACGTGTTTAATAACTGGTCCCTGACATGTTATCGTGTACTATTGGATAAACGCAACAATTTCAATATTAAAAACAAAAAATTATTAAGAGATCCAATTAATTTTCAATTCTTCAATATATAATAAATCCACAACAACTGTACTATTTAAAAAATTATAAAATAATAATTAATTACAACCTTAACAAATATATTCTCTCGCTTGCTTGAGCCCATTAGGTGAGAAGCGAGATTGAAACTTTTGAAGCTTTACTGTACAATAATATTTTTTCATGATGTAACTATTCATTTATGTAAACTTATAATTGTATCTATGCAAAGCTAATACATTTTGCAATTATATTTCTAATAGTTTAAACGTTGCAAATTAGTAAAACTGTTATTATTAATAAAATTTCTTCTTGATTTTTAATTATTGGGCCATGTTTAAGTACTGGGACATTTACCTTATGGCAAGCTTCGCGCCCGTTGAACGCGTTTTTTCAAAGGCTGGAGAGTTAGTAAGTAAGAAAAGAAATCGATTAAATAATAATAAAGTAAACAAAATATTATTTCTTAATAACATTGTATAATGCACCAATTTCTACACATTAAGGAATAATGTATATGTACATCATTTATTAATAAAAATTCAATTATATTCGTAGTTCATGATATTGATGCCTACTCTTTTTTTTTTAAAAAAATCATGATTGGTAATAAATTATATTTTCGTGAAGTACTAAATTGCAAATCGCAACCGATATTTTCGATATCAAATAGATATCATAACAGGTTTCCCATCTGATCACAGAATTATCAAATAAATAACGATAATTTCGTACAGTATCAAACAAGTATCGATAATTTCATAAGTATCAAACAAGTATCGATAATATCGATACTTTCGTAAAGTATCAAAGCGGTTTTGATTCGGTATAGTATTAATATGGTATTGGTTGAAGAAGAATCGGTATCGATAATTGATACTAAGTACCTAACATTTCGATGCGTATCGATATTTCCTATTGAGTACTTTGATATCGAATTGATTGAATATCATCAATAGATTTGACGCAACGTCAACTTTCGGCAATTTTTACAGGGCCAATTTTAAAATGTCCATATTTTTGAAAATTTGTCTATCAAGGGGAAGGATAAACCTATATTCTTCTTTTCTTCAGATTTTTAAAATCACGCCCGATGTTAAAAACCTGCATTTGTTTAAAATAATTGCACAAAAATGGTTCAAATTTTATTTTTTTAAAATGAAATTATTTTTTCTTAAAATTTCAATGTCTTCTCTATAAGCACCGTAAACCTCATCTCCATCCGTTTACTACTTTCATAGCTATAATTTATTGAAAAAAAGTTAACACTTAACTTCAAACAGCTGTAAAATCGACATTTTTCAAAATTTTGAAAAATCCTTTGAGGTACGTTTAAATATCACTAAAGACTACAACATATTCAAATTTCAGCAACATCCGAAATGTTACTCTGAAAAGTGTCCGATTTCGCGTGGAATGTCCTGAGTAGGAATTGCTTCTTCAAGTTACAGAAAAAGTCACTTGGCGCGTCCTGCGATTCTATCCGAGCGTCTATAAATGAACACTCCATTTCATTAAATTTACCATCGCTTGGAAAGCTTCTTTCTTAGATGCCGCAGTAAGTGGTGAACATTGACGCCTTTAATTCTGCCACACGCAAAGAGAGCCGCCTGAATAAAACCGCTCGTCGATAATAATTACAAGACCCTGCCGCTTGCTTTGCATCCTTCCACGGCAATCGAAAGACAAGGCTGCTTTGGTGTGCCGCGACTTTCTGCCTGGTTCCCGCAAAGACGTCGAGGCCACGGTGTCTACGCGAACGGCGAGTGCCTTTGAGTGCACACTTTGGCGAACGTGAGTCGTTTCACGTGTTGTAGGGTCGAGGATCTCGACGGGAGGGAAGAAAGAGGGCAAAGGAGAGGCAAGAAAGAAGCCTGAGAAAGAAGAAAAGGAGGGCGAGCCTCGGCACTCGCGGTACAGCCACTTCACGTACTACTTTTAGGCTGAAGGCACGCTCGCGCGAGACTTCAGAACTTTTAAGAAGCGCTTACACAACCGGATGTACGAGCTAGTTGACGGATGAATCTCTGCGTGGCTCATGTGACACGACACGTTGACTTTCCACGAGACTTCACAGATTTCCTCTACAAATATATTTCCATCGTATATTTCTAATCCTACCACGTCGTAGGTGGCATTATCATGCGTCAACGATTAAATAATTTTTTAAACATACAGAAGTTTTACGATTGCACATGAATTGTATAGACTCTCGTTTCTAACGATCCTCTGCTGCATCTCAAATCGTAGTTTATCGTATCATACAGAAAAGAAACCAACCTTTGCCTGTGCGCTCTCGAATCGGCCAATACCGGTCAATACGAGGAAGAAGTGAAGAAGGCTGTGAAAGTTTTACGACAGATGATACGAAACTTTAGTGGAATCAAGAAGCAGAAGCGTTGCAGTAATCTGTACAAACTTCTTCTCGCTTCTGCATGTACGAACAAGTTCCATCGAGAATGAATACTTAGAGGTGATTATAGACGCAAGATCCTCCTCCTCGCCGTATCGCTATGGTTGCTGAAATATCCCCTAATTGGACGACAAATCATAGATTGAAAGTCTGTGGAAACTCCTCGAGGGTGGGCGAGAGCTTCTTATTGCACGCGCTTATCGATAGTTGCTTTAATCCGAGATTCTTTAATTAACGATCACTCTGTGAAACTTTAAACGACTTCTTATGATAACGCGTCAGCGTTTGATCAGAAAGAGGGATCGTGTCTCGAGCCCACGACGCTTAGGCCGATCGACTTTGGAAATCGCGAACCGCGCGATCATCGCTGAAGATGTTTTAATTTGAAATCCTTTAATTAGAGAGCCGCTCCCCTAGGATTCTCGGATGTGCTTACTCTTTAATTGCTTTTCTTCGATCGTTCCCGGCGCGCCTCGCACGCTTCACAGCGATCCCAATGGACGACCCAATAAAATCTCACTTAATTGAGATTCGCGGGTTGCTCGCGACGGGCTGCATTCGTGAGAAAGTTTTTCCAGTTTCCCGACGCCCTGAGTTTAATTACGTGTTTGGTTTTTTACACCTACAAGTGTATTTTTCGGTACTCGGAACCTCAGGAATAGAGATTATATCTATAGGACCTACTAAAATGTGCTTTCGACCAGTTAGGCTTGCGGTTTAAGAATCCTGAATTCAGAAACTGAAGAGTATTCCCGCAGATCAGATAGATTAAATTGTTCCTCGGCATTTTCCATCTCCATCAGCTTCAAACGCGATCGATCGACTCGTCGAGTCATGGATCAACCGGTGCCCCATGCAAAATGCATTGCGGCGCGTGCACGATGACACTTGGGCATCGGATCTCACGGGTCACCGTGCGTACTGCATTTAAATAGAATTTTTGATACGCCGCAACCCTCTCCAGACCCATAACGAGAATCAAGCGGATGCCGCGTGACGTGCAAGGGAGGGGAGGACATAACGTGGATTTATTATGGAGGACGGACTAATCAAAATTGGTGAAAAATTGAAAATTCCTGCTAATGAGCGTGAATAAACGCGGTACTCTCGTTAATCAGTGCATAGGTATCTCCAATTTGGATAGCAAACGCGATAAGCGCACAAACTTTGGTAAAGAGCACGCGGCGAGACAGATTCACTCTCCCTCCCCTGTCTGGCTAATTAAAATATTTAAAAAGCTAACGTTGGGCACAATTTAATGGCATTCTTTGTGGTGGCGAATTAAACGCTGCGCGCAACCGGCGCCGTAGGATAATGTTTCGATAATTAAACTGCACGGTGGGCAGCGCTTTCGCGCGCAAAGAGCAGGTATATTCGAAATTTCCGAAATGCTATAAAATTCCAGTGAACACTTTCGACCCCATGGCCCTCCCCGTTAGACACGGTTCAGGCTAAAAATTAAAATTTCTGGAATTTACGTGGGCAAGTGGCGTGCAAAAGTTATTGGATTGCCACACTTCAAATGCCCATCCGTAAATAAGTCTTGCATACATGGAATTGTACTATCCGTCTGTAGTATTTTCCACTTTATAAAATGAAAGATGATACTACAAAACCTAAAAATAAAGGAATACAAGTGGATTTCGATGCTCTCCATTTCGTTGGTACAAGTGTCTTGACCCAAATAATTAACTCTATAATGGACGAAACCTTTTTCGTCTTGTTTCAACTTAATCGGAGGGGCATTTCATACATCACAACCCGATGCCATGAAATTGACCGTTCGATTAATCCCTTAACGATCACGCTCGTGTTTGACACAAACATATTTAGCCACTCTCGATAGCGGTTCATTTACTTTGGCCGTTGGCATGGACTCGGAAACTACATTACATGCTATTAACCGACAATAATGACTTTAGCGGTTGCTCTCGCCATCAGTACGAGAAAATATCCGAGCGTCGAGAGATTGGAACAGTATTATTTTAGTATTATTTCAGTAAAAATTGGATATTTCAATGAAAAAATATATGAAAAAGTTAGACACCACTTATTCCATCCTCCTACCCATAAATCTACTTGCACTGCCAAAGTGACCAAAAGAATGGTCACAAGATAGTAGTCTTATTGCGATCTACAGAATAATCGTTTCTATCAACACTAATCTTCTACCAACGTCGGCCAAAGTACCGCCGACTTCGCTAATACATTCCAAAGACATTACCGCATTGTTCGGCAATTCCTATATTTCATTTCGATAGGAGGCTGAGACGCGATACCGCGCGGGCACGGCGACGGTCACGGGAACCGCGGCGTGTGAAATGATACGTAAAATGGCGCTTACACAGGCTGAATCCGGAATCCTTCACGTGGATGACCACCATCGGCATCAGTACCATCACGATGAGGTTTACGACGTGGAACACCATTCCTGGCCCGTGAGCTATGATATCCTGCGGCACAAAATAGAGAGGTACAAGTTACGAGCGGAAGTTGCTTTGCAGAGAGAGCGCGTGGCACACGAGCGGGACAGGGGGACGGGAAGCGCGGCACCCTCGTTCCGAGGGGGTGGAACAGGGGACCTGTTGGGGTGGTAGGTGGACGGGGTAGAAGCAGCACGGAGAGCGGCGAGCTTCTCAAAATACGAAGGTTGAAATGCAGTCCGTGGAACTACCGAAAGTCGTTTATTATCCATGGCGGAGGGGCACCGTATCCGGCTGTGTCTGTTGCGAAATTCAATACAAAACGAAGCGTTCTTGCTACGAGGGTCGGTTATTTAAATATGGCGCCAGGGTAACACGATGGAAGGGCAAATTAAAGGGGTGCTCGTTCGGTGGCGCCGTTAGTGAGAGCCGCGTTAATTTTACAGCGAATTCCCTCGCCCCCTCTTTTGCCTCTTCTTCGTTTCTACTTCTTTGTATTCTGCGCAAATGGAGAATATGTATAAGCCACGTTCCTACGTGCGCGATGCATGGCGTAAAGCAGAACTGAATTTTGACATGTGATATTCAAAAAGTGGTTGCCTTTGGGAGGCGACGTTGAGGCAAATTTAAATTTAAAATATTTGAAATTCTTGCACAGAACAAATTCACCACGTTTAACCCGCTTGAGATTGCTTCCTCGTGTCCGAGAGGCAGTTCCATTGGAAAGGGAGACAAAGCGAGAATGGTTTAAAGTTGCCTCGACATTCGGGAAATAATTATTTCCCGCGGCTACATATTGCGCGTATTCAACGCACGAAATCCAATAAAAAAAATTAAACGCGTCTGGTAGGGGCTGTTAATTATTTAAACACGTCGTTCGCCGGGTTTAATAAAGCATCGCGTGTAGCCGCGCGATTCCGCGATGGAAGAGCGCGATACGACGGAAAAATAAACGCGACGAAACATTTTCATCTGATGTAAAATATTCCGCGGCACGCCTCCCCCGTTACATTTTCCACCGGTGGCTTTAACGTTTGCTCACAGTCGGAATGTTGAACAGAATAAAGGGACGAGCAGGAGCTGTTCATTAGGCATTTCGTATTCACGCGGTAGAGAAAAAAGGTCCTCAAAGTGAAGAGCGCTATGGAAATTTCGTGTCAGCAGTTCGCGGGGGCCCGCGAAGATTCGTTGCGCCGGTCCGGGTCTATCTTTGACATTTCGGGAACCGAGAACGAAGCGGACGATCGACGACGCCTGCGTTAGCAGCGGGACTGAAAGGGCCGTTTGTCCACTCCGCAACTAAACCGACGGCAACCGGTACACCGGAGCAAATATTTACGAAGCGCTTGACCCAATTACGCCCGGACAAAAGAATACCATGAATTTCAAGCGAGGTCCGGCAAATTGCACAACTGAAACATTCACGGGCGTGTGGACGGACGTGAAGCGCGCCAGCTGGTTCGTCTTCGCGGACAAAGAGGAGGAGCGGAGTTAGGGAACGAGGGGGAGAGGCGTAATAATTCTCCGGCGACGAGTCTTTGATCGGCCCGTTGGGCGAATATCGGAGAGAAAGGTATTAACAGGAAATGGAATTCTGACTGATCGAATTAGCGGGACATGTTAATCGAGACAAATGGATCTATCAGGGTATAATCAGGGATGGTAAAAGCCGCGCCGATGCCCGGCCGTAAAAACCGTGACATTACTTACGACACGTCCGCCGTGCCTCTCAACGCTAATAAAATGCGGCCATTTGCATTTTAATTAGCACGCCGCTTCAATCTCCTTTCTCCTCTTTTTGCGCTCCCTCCTCTTTTATCACGATGCCTTTTCATATTTCACGCGCGACACGCTCCTCCCGCCGGTCACAGGAGGGATGGATCGACGGAAATTGATACGAGATGCACGGCGGATTGAAAGTCTGCACGGGTGGATGGCCGAGTCCGCGTTAGTTTTGAGGATTAATTTGCAATGTATTATGCATAATTATTCGTATCGCCGAATTATTCATGCCACGTTATTATCGCCCGATCGTCATTAGCCGAATTATTCTTCGATTAGCGGACGACGATTAATCAGGGTATGGTAATCATCAAGTTCACCGCGGCGGTCGCCGCTGTTTCCAGCAGCCAGCGAATTAGCTTTCGGAAGAATGTAATTTCCAACACCGCGACTCCGCGCGACATTATAATTACGCGTTAAAATATATCCTTCGACCTGGTAAATACGTTCCACTGTTTTCGCGCGACAACATTTAATGAAACTCGTGTGGGGAGTACACATTGTTCACAGGAGGGTGGCAGGGGGAGCGGTGTAATTCGTGGGACAACACTAGATTGAAAATGTGAAATAAACTTTTCTCGCGGAAGCTCTCATTCCCGAGAAAATTGATTCTGAAGACAGCTAACGCGTCTGACTATTCCCCGGCATTTCTACTTGCGTGGCAACAGGGATCGCTTCAACGAATGCTCCGCCGAGAGGATGAAAACGAAACCCACGTCGACAGAGCTGAACGATCACGGGGAAAAGACCCTACGGTCAATTTTCCATAGATTCGCGAGAAGTGAAGGCACGCGGGCGAAGATCTCTGCGTAGCTGATCGATGAACAGAGCGCGCGGGTGGTCCCCGCGGTACAGAGTCAGCGCGAGCAATGTTTACGCTGACACGATACGGCACGGCAGACGTGTATTTGCGTCGCCGCCGGGGGGAATATACGATATATAACGTATATAGACGTTAGCCAGAGCATCGCTAATTCGCGTCGACGTAGAGGCGATCCGGGCTTTGCAACGTGATCGTTACGCTACGCCGATCATCAAACCCTAGCGCCCGTTTCATCGACCGGCTAGACCATCTTTATGACGCTCCGATAAGAGGGACAGGCTAGATTCGACGTTAAACTCGCTATTATCGGTTCAAATAAAGTGGTATATGACGTTATGCACCGTGTCCTGTCCCTTTTCGCGAGATCGAGAAGTACTGTCGCTCTTATCTGCCGAACGATCAGCGAACGATCCAATTGATTCGCTCGAGGAACCTTTTATTACACAGATTTATAATCATTTGCGTATTGGATGGGGCTATGAATTTCTGAGCGCCGGTTTATAGGTTAAATAAATTCGTCTGGATGGCGGGCTCCAAGTTACTGTTTAAAGAAGGCCCTACGAATATGGTGGATGTTTAATTGACGGGCGGTTTGCTTTTGCCGCACGTCAGAGAGGGGCTCTCGCCCCTCGCGCGTCCAATTAATATTGTACGGGCTATTCGAGGTAAATATCAACAAGCTTTCGCTTTATAAACTTTGTTTCGAACCACAAGTTTTGAGTGAATGAGGAATTTATACTGATCTGGATTAAGGCAAAATGTTTGGTCCGACTTGAGCTGATTTTCGATTGGAATGGTGCTAGAGTTTTCGGCTTAGGAGAGATTTCAGTGGATATGTTTAGCTTTAGACAGACTGACTCTAATGCATACAGTGGGATTTCACGTGCAGTTAATATTAGGGAATTGTATCGTGGCTGGTACAGTTTCGTCTAATATAGGTACAGTTTGTCTAACGGAATATGTGACTGTAGTTACATTAATGCTACATTAATTTACACTGATAAGATTCAGTAAAATATTAAACACAACTTTTCTACATCTCCCCAACGTTGATTTACACTATTGCTTAAAAGAATAATGTACATCACCGTGAGCTCCATGTGTTTGAAAGGAGTTAGTATATACGTCGACTAGTTCTCACTGTGTAAACTTCATTCGATCTACAAGTTTCGACCGTACAGCTGAGCCGAAGAAGTTCCTTCAAATTAGTTCGATTTCCAATTTGTTTGGATTGGCGTTCAGAAGGGACTTAAATGCAATTGTAGAGCCTTAACTACACCTCCTCAGGTACCTGGTATTACGGACTTTAACGGTGAAATTAAATTACAAAATTAATTTTAATGAAATGCTGTCGGCATTTCAAAAGAGGCGTACTGGCGGAGTAGATCAGTTGATACAAGTTATCCCAAACGCAAAAATAATCTTTCGCAATAGCAAAATTATCACAGGTAAAAAAACAATGATAAAATGTGAGACTTAAGGGATCATTTTACTTTGATCGGCCGAAAAATTAAGCTATTTGTAAAGATTTTTCTCAATAAATACAATATATAATGAAATAACTCTTTTTGGTATTTATTAAGGTACTCTTATATTATACAAAAAAATTAAAAAGAATTTTTACAATTTGTTTTAAGGGTTTTTTTACAACATTAATATGGAATCTAAAAAAAAGAGGTATGTTCACGGCCTAGGTGATTTCCCGACTCAGGCTTATCCGAAACAAAAAATTCCAAAAGATTCTCAGTCTGTATAAATTAAAAATGGCGCCGGTTTGAAAAAAAAGTTTGACAAAACACCCAAAAGGATGTATTTTCGGGTGTTCGATGAGAAAAATCTTGGTTATTTCTCGACAAAAATTGTTAATTAAGCTAGGGGCTATAGCGACACTCATACAGATTAAGCATTTTTTGTTTCGGATAAGTCTGGGCCGGGAAATCACCTACGCCGTGAACATACCTCTTTTGTTAGGTGCCATATTAACGTTGTAAAAAAAAAACAATTAAAACAAATTGTAAAAATTCTTTTGAATTTTTTTGTATAATATAAGAGTACCTTAATAAATACCAAATAGATTTATTTCATTATATATTGTATTTACTGAGAAAAAATCTTCACAAGTAGCTTAATTTTTCGGAGGTCCAAAGTAGAATGCCCCCTTAACTAAAATGCCTCAGAGGCTACAGACAACAAGATTTAGTTCCCAAAACGAGAATACTCGCATCTGTTAATTGGACGACGGTAACGTTCTCGTTGGAGAGCAGCAGAAATTAGAAATTGAATTTCAGCCCGAAGATCGTATCGCGACAATTATCGCTGAGCTCGTTCGGGCGGTAGTATCGAGAGCATTCGAACGGCGCTTGGCTATTTGCTGGAAAAATAAAGAAGAACGACGTGCACGTTAACGTTTCGCGTCGATCGGCTCGAGTGGTGACGTGGAATCGACAGTTTTAGCGATACGCAACGTAAAAGTCGCTTCCGTCCCGGAAGCAGCGTGCCCACGCGATACCAGAAAAATGCAACGACCCTGTCGTCGTTGTTCGTCGTCCCTCGTCCTCGTTTACCATTTTTGCCCGCGGTCGTGTAAAGTTTCCGCCAGCGACGCCATATGCCCGCGGTATTATTATTAGTTTAGTTTACCCGTGCCTGCTCGAGCGCTTCTTGCAAGAAGAACGGGCGGGAGATGGGGGTGGGGACCGGAAAAAAAATGTACACCGACGCAAAAAGGTGAAAAATATTTTTCCAACTTTTCTCTCGTATCCCATAACATCCGTCCGCGTTGTTAGCCTCTTTTTGACACTGTTTGCCTGATTCACTTTTTCCCGGTCTCCGTGCGCGCCCCGCAGAAACCACGAAAAACCGTGTACAAATATTGCTGCGCTGACGCGCGAAAGTTTTTTAATATCCCCGTAGACGGATCCCGTATCATTTGTATTAGCGCACAGGGGGCGGTGTTTCCCCACCACTTCTCGGCGTGTGTCGAATAAGGGCGATATTAAAAGGATTACTCACCACCGACAGCCCTTTTTCGATCAGTAGACAGAGGCCCACGGGCACGGTGGCATCTGGAACAGAAGAAAAGGGCGAAACGTATAATTCACTGATTCCCATCGAACAAGCGAACGAACGGATTTTTCGACAATCCGCCCGCGGCCACTCCACCTATCGGTCTCTGCGTTTCCCACCCCCGGAATGACAAACTTCGAAAAGGTCAGTCACCCAAGCGCTCGCTGTAGAGAGGAAGTGACGAGGGTCTGTCATACGATGTGACGTTACAGGGGCAATCGAAAGAGCCGTGGAAGGGTACGAAACGGAGAAAGAGGAAGCGAGCTGCGAGGAGAAAGAGAGGCGCGCGCTCGACGAAGGCTGTACAGCGAGGATAAACGCTACCGGTGATCGAGAGCCCCGCTCGAATGGTTGGAAGGGATAACAAAAAAAAAAGAAAGAAAGAAAGAGGGAAAAACCGATATCGAGCTACCAGCGACGAAAGCGACTCACCGATAAATCAGCCAAAATAGCACTCGCTACAAAACGGAAGTTCAATTGGACGTCGTGTACCTACGAGTTAACATGAAGGGCCGAGGTCGAGGGAAAACGGTAACAGTTTCTGGCGCGTCCTCGATCATTTAACGAAAAATAAAAATATGGGTTTCGTTCGCGGATCTTCCGATCACGTTTCATTACAACTGTAAAAGTTTATTGCACCGCGGTCGTTAATAATTTTTGAAAAATGTATTATGTATCATTTAGAAGGCAGTTTGGATTGAATTTCGAGTGCACAGTATGAGATAAATAAATAAAATTGGTAGATGGGAGTAATATCGGCCGTCACTGTTGTCCGACTGAGGACGGACCGTGACTACTGATCTCGGGCGCGACTCATTTCAATTGTCGCTGAAAGCGAACATATTTTATTACCTACAATTCGTTTAGCTTTCAATATGTTGACTAGTCGTTTAACATTATTTCCTTTATACGTCCATTTAAAGTGAGAAAGAAATGTCATCTATCTTGAAAAGTTTTATTGAAGATTATACACACTCGGAAACAAGGTTCTTTATCGAATCAAAGCAGAAAAGGGTCAAACGGGGGAAAAAAGGGTCGACGGTCTTGAAATTTCTGGAAAATACAATCTCGCGAAGAATTTTAAATTTCCATCTTTCCTCAGGTATTTGAGTCGTCCCAAAGCCACGCAGAAATGAATCACAATCGGAACATCTGTAAGACCACGGAATTTCATTCCGTGCTCGTTCCTTTATCATTCCTTAAACTGTTTTCAGAATCCACGGAGCCAAGACACTTCGGTAGATTACGCGGGATTCCACGCAGACAAGCGCGCCATGGCGCAGGTACAGCCGTACGATTTCATTTCAAGCGGTTCGTCCCCGTATTCTTCGAAGTATCGTCCGTCCCCCAAGATAAAATATGGCGAAACTTAAATAAGTTCAAGAGATGCAACCGTATGATAGGCAAACTCGCGAAATTGGGGGCCGCGCGATCTTCGTGGAGAAACGGGTCACAGTTCTCGCATACGTTTAAAAATAAAAGCGCCTCTTGCGTAAGGAATATTAATAAAATCGCCTAATTGTTAAAATTTCAAGTATTATCAAGTATAATGTGAATAAACAATAAAAAAATCACATCTGTAAACACTTCTTCATACATTTCACCACTTAAAATAGCTGTACAGTAAGTAAGGTTTGAATAATAATTTTATGAATGTAGGACGCTGCATAGTAGAGCCTCTAAAAAATGGAAGCTCTGTCTCCATACCTCGACTTAATTTCACTTAGCCGTACTCTTCAAAAGGATTTGAGCGCCCTTGGTGCCGTAATTTTCGCATTACCGGAAAATGTAAAGTAGGTAATTAAGAAGAAATTAGAAACAATTAGAGGCTTTCGAGCAGAAAAACGAAGGCACTGCTTGCTGCAGACCTGCCTTCAATTTTATGCGCAAGTCGACGCTGATGTAATATCAGCCACGATCGAATTCACGCCAGAACTGGCAGCAAACGTCAAAGAAGTGACGTTCGAAAATTGAAAGAGCGCATAACTGGTGAGGAAGATCAGACGGGTGAGTAATATTCCAGTTAAACTTCCGTCAATTTCTGATTAGTCATCTGCATAGTGATCGAAATAGTTCTGACTGTCGAGACGCTTGTCTCTTTTATTTGATCATGGCGAATCGAACAAATCTCTAGACTGCCTGCAAGCACCATGCTATTTCAATCCCATTTTTGACAGACGATCATTCACTTCCATTACGAATCCTTCAATTAATCAAAACACTGACACGTGTGGTTTCTTTGACAACAATATTTTAAGTTATTTGCCCCTTCGCGGATCGATGTCGATTGTGAAAGGAAACGGATTGTGGAATGCTGACGACTACAACGAGGCAAATACGAGCACCACACCGGACAATGCGTATTCTTCTCCCGTCAATATTTAATTTCACTCGACGTGATTCGACGTCACAGCCGTTTACGTCCGGAGAAACGAAGGCACCTGCAGCTTCTCCAGTATCGCGCCAAAAAAATTTCGTTAACAGACGTTGCCAGCATTTTGGTTAAAAAGAAATTCGAGCCTCGCTCGTTCGGGGAGCTCGCAAAGCGGTGGAATGGAGGGGAAAAAAAGCACGGGAAAGGCCACGATTGTTTCATCATGGCCGACACGTGTTCACGTCGACTAATTACGAGCCCTTTGAATTCGAACGCGTTTTACGAGACTTTCGAGCATTTTTCCAGCCTGTAGCCGAGCGATTCGAACCGTCGCCCTTTCATCCCACTGAATTACACGCACGTGCGCCCCTGACGATGAAAGACAAATAGGACTTGATCGACGAATCAAATGTGTTGCATTTGGAGCGGCAGAAAAGTCCGCGCATTATAGCGCTGTTAATTGTTACGATAAATAGCATTAATTGCATTTCCGCACTGAAAGCGGCTGAAATTTCAGGAATACGATGGAATAATGATCCTCTGAGCAAAGATTAATTAAATTTATTAAAAAATATTTCGACCTTACTGTGACCTGGAAATTTCGTCATTATGTCAGAACGGGTGCGGTCTTTGTGATTCATAAAACACGCGATATCAATGCAGGGAATAAAGTTCCTCGAAATTGGAATATTATTCATTGCTGATTCTCTTGTGAATAATATTCAATGCATCATCCTTTGTACAAACCCGATATTACAAACGAGACTATAACTACTGTTGGCTGTTGGAGCACAGAGCAGGGAATACGTATTGATCGATCCTTTCGCGAGATGTACCAGTACTCTTGCGACAAACATCATACAGGCTAATCGAAGTGAATAGACTCCATATATTTAGGAATTACAAGGATTATAAAAATGGCCTTTTGGAATACGAAGTATTCAACTTTCCTCTACAAAACCACTTAGTCTTGAGATTACTGAAAACCAACCAACGATACCAAGGGGATCAAGATGGTCAGGCTAGGTTAAATGTGTGGCCCTTGAAGAACTTCATTTTATGAGGTTGTCGGAAAATAGAATGGTTTGATGGAGGATGAATCCAATCCCTGTCTCTCGCTTATTTTAGTGGAATTGAGTTGGATGGTGGAAGATTTCTCTTACAATTCCCTGCTAATAAGAGCATAGGAGTAATATCCCCGTTATAGAAACACAATAAAGGACAGAGTTTAAGTTTAAGTGACAGCCGGCGGACTTGAATTCTGAATAGACCGCCGATCTTAATCGTGAGGTGTACCGACAATTCAGAGAACGTATTGGCTGGCCGGATAGCACTGACGTATCGCTATTTCAATCTCGTTTTGTTAATGAAAACAAATGATTCCTCATATTTCGGAATACATCCGAATCCCCCGTTCCGACGGGGGGACCCTTTTTGCCATTGACACTTCTCGGCGCAATGGAAACGACGGAGGGAAGAGAAGAAAGGAGAAAGAACAAATCCAACTGACGTCGAGCACGGCTTGCTAATAGATATTAATGGAACCCTCTTCGCCGTAGAAATACGGCCGTTTTTTTCGCGCGAACGAAAAGGCCTCTTCGCTGCATCGTCGTGGGAGTAAATAAAAGAAGGAAACGGAAGGGGTGGAGATACGGGATGTCAGGGAGAGCAGAAACAGAGACAAAGAGGTGTTCGAATAAAAGAAGAGGGTGTTATCGAGCATCGGCGAAGATAGAATGAATTAAATTAAAAAATAGGCTGCGATAAGTGTTATAGGAGGGAAAGCTAGGCAACAGGGCGCCATCAGCTCGCGAACTCGGCGATAACACACTTCGATACCGATTACATCGTATAATCGAGGCCGACAAATGCGTGCTGGTGTTTTCAGAAATTTTTCAATTTTATTTAATCCAACTGAGTTTACAATTGCCAAGTAGTATTTGCGCGTCAAATATGTCGACCATACTGCGCTCGGGCCCGATTAAATATTACACGACGCTAACGTGAAATTGGTCACAATATCGCCGATGCGTTGTTTACCCCTGCAATTTGGTAGCCGTTGCCCCGTGAGACGTTTTTGTTTCCCGCCTGTAACAACGTTAATAAAATGAAATTTTATTCGCTGCGAAAAATCCGCGGGGACGGGCACGTTTGGACGTTATTTTAATGAATAATCGCGATCAAAGATAAATATGAGCGGGAAAATTCACGCGGTAGCAAAACACACCGGCTCATATTGCTTTATTGAACAGTTTAATAGAACCGCCCCGCAAAATAAATTTGATAACTCAATGACGGAGAACCCTTTAGTCGTCGCTGTGAATAAATCGAACTTGGATAAAGTACAATAATTACCGTAAGTGTAATAAGAAGAGAAACATCATCAGGCATCCGTGACAAATGGGTCGAATCAAACTTTTAAGCGTTTCCGGTATCGAAGCTCTTCTGTAAATTTCCTAATGAGTCACGGCAGTTTGCCGGCGTAACGACCCGACCGTCGTATTAACGGGATCAAATTTTTCAAGGAATCCAGTGGGATGAGACAGATGGAGAGGGACGGGACAGGAAACGGAGGAAATTTTTTTTCTAGTGGGAAAGACAGAGACGGGATGAGCAGTGGTATCCGGAGCCTCGAGGGTAATCGACCTCCACTCTTGAGCACCTCTCGGATCTCAGCCGCTAATTAAGACTTTTACTTTTTCCTCGGCGAGTCTCTTCTATCTTCTCGAGTGTCTCGAGTCGTGGGTACGCGTTCGTCGAGAAGAGGACATGACGACAACCGCACGGACGGTTGGTTACGGCCGCGTCTCGTGAAAAACTCGACGACCGAGATGGCACCAGCACAGCTGTCGAGAACGAGAGCGAACGAGGAAACCTCGGGGATAAGATCAAATCCGAGGAGGCAAATTTTAATTATATTCCGACATTGAGTTGGCAACGTTCCTCCGTTTTTAATAAAACTTTGATGAAAAAAAAAAGGGAGGAGGTTCCCGCGGTGAAAGCCAAAGGATTTTCGTTTATTCCAGCGGTGCCGTTGCGTTTCCAGTCAGCTTCCAATGTGGAAGCCTCCGCGCAATCCGTGCATAATAATTTGCGACGATATCGTTAATAATATCGAGACCGCGCTTGAATAATTACCGCTCATGGGATTATGAATCATTCCCAGTCACATTGGCAACTATTTCAATTCGGATGCCGGTATAATTTGCTGCCCCGCTATCCGCGGTGAATTACAAGGGCCGCGAATTTTCGAATGGGGTATTATCGTCGTTTCCTCGGTGATCCGACGCGAATATCGCCATCGGATATCGATAGGCGCGGTTCGCAATGTCTTTGTCGCCGAGATGGTCGTGCGACCTCAACTCTCTATATCGAATCAAGATTCTGAATTGCGCGTATAAATCTCTCTGGGCCGGTTGTGCGAAAGCGAGGCCGGAAAAGCGGTGGGTTAAAGTCGCGTGAGCTCGCGAAAGCCTTCGTTCGAATGGCACCGGCTCAGTTCAGGATCAGGAATATATGAAGAAGAATAGAGTGGGGAAAGGGCATGTACTAAAGAAAACGAAAGACTCGGTGGTTTGAGGTGCGGAGTGTCCAGAAAGGTTCCAGCTGAACTTATACAGCGCCTTACGAATGTCGAGTGGGCGGAAAAGTTTACATGGACTCATACCTGAAGATGTTTTATTAAATGGTTATAAGAAATCGATGATTCTCTGGCGAAGCTGTTCTTAGAATTTTCACAATTTTGCAGACGCATCAGTGACTCAGAAACCAATGACAGTTGCATTATTGCTGTCACGAGTTGAACTATGTCCGGCTTTAGATACCGCAAATAACTGATAAGTGACAATTACTTGTTCCAGACACAACGATTTGTCGACCGAGTTATGAAGCGGATATAAATAGTATTATCAGTAAGTCAATTATAAGCTTGTTTCGCTTAGTCCGACTTTTTAAATCGCTGTGTAATTAATTTGGTCAAAAACTTTCTATACAGCCTATGTAAAGGCGCGGTTGAACTCGAGAGATGAGGAATGAAAGGAACGATTTTCAGTCGGCAGTTTCCTTCTCCCGCTTTCCTCCCTCTTTCTTTCCCTTTCCATCGCGGGGAGCGGCGTCACCATAAACCGGAAGAGCTTCACGAGCACCCCTAAACCGTGGGGTGCCGAGTGCTAATTACGAATAATTACGAGTACTAATTAAGGCTTCCCTTTGCAGCGGCGCACGAACTCTAGCAAAGCAAAGACGCACGTGTAATACACCTCACGCTTTGCTAGCGCCATTAAACGCATGCTAACACCATAGAAATGATCGGCTTTGAAGACACGCAATGTAACCAGCAGACATGAAACTTTCGATGGGCTCTCGTACGGGGCTGAAACTCCAACGGTTCTCTCACGTTCGCGTGGAATTATGTAAATCGAGAGCAATGTACGTTACGTTACACGTCGTTGCCAAGTGTTTTTCTTTTTTTTTCAATTTTCCTTTGACTCTTTCAAGATATGTACATACTCCAAATTAACGCGTAAAGTTATTCTAACGAACACTGGTGCAGGGATGAAAGCTGTTACACTCGACACATTGTAATTATTCGAATATCACGGGACTCTGGTATTTTTGTAAATAATATTTATTGACTCTAGAAAATTCACATTACATAATATTCATTGACTTTCAAAACAAAATACAGCTAAACTATGAAGATTGAAGTCCCATTTAGAAGTTTAAAAAAACTTTCATGACGAACCAATATGATTGATGATCGATCATGATGAGTCTTCACTATAAGTTGTTTGCGCAGCTAGGCTTACGATTAGTTAGAAGCAATTACGGAAAAAGCCATTCGATCGTGCGGCACAAAATCGACAGGCGTTTGTGATAATCTTCGTATTTAACTGTTATACATACCTCATACACGATAAGCATTAAACCGAACGCGCAGATGGCGGACACGTGAAAGGCTTTTTGCAAGCGCGATCTTGCATTTAATTCGATTATTATAGCTTGCCTCGCGCATATCCAGTGGATTAAGTAATTCATAAGCATAACATGAATTCGCGGAACGTTTCCCCCTTTGCCACCCGTACGAGCCTCGTGTGTTTGCTCCGTGTCGCGTGAAAATCAGTTTCCACGATTTCACTCGATATAAGTGCAAGAACGATTTATAATAAAACTCACAAACTTGCCGCCGAATCGTCAGCAGTCTTTCATCGCCGTGGTGAAATAAATCGGCTGCCGAGACGGCGTGTGAGTGACCGCCAATATTGGCATTGCGAGATTTTGTTATCCCCCCTCCACACAGCCGCAGCTGGGATTTTATTATGCCCTTTTGTTCAAACTACCTCGCGCTTGGCCGAAAATTTTAATATCCGCGTCAATTACGAGGGAGCCGGTGGAAAGTTTGCAACGGTGGCCGGCGAAGAATCGAGGGAGATATCTGGTCGGTTTTTTGTCTTCCGCACCAGCACACCGGCGAAAGTTGCACGCGGTTAATTCGTGACTCGATTGAAAACGATCCCCGCCGAATCAGGCTCTGTACGTAGCGGGAATAGATTTCAACTTTCCTCGCCGGCCGAATGTTTCATAGTCCGCTGGAGTGATGATTACGGCATGGAAAAAAAGCCCCGGATTCCCTTTCAATGGCCGTTTCCAGTCCTGCAGCTTTCGCCAGCTAATAGCGCTTTCGCGGTTACGCCGCGGGATCTCAACCCCCGACCACCGAAAATAAATTTCAATGACTCCGTATCCGGGGCTGGGAGGGCATCGCCGGCATTAATCCCACCACGGTTACAGCTAAAATCTGCCCGAAGTGGCGGATATCGCTGATAATTACTTGGATTTTTCGCGCGCAGATTGCACTCGATAACGCTGTTCTTCCCGAATCTGGGTTACCAGCGGCAGCTACCCTTCCAACGGACTCCAACATCGATGGAGGATTATTGATTTCGACCGTCAATTTGCTTTTGTTCGTTTACCCGTGTCTCTGAGTTTAATTTAAACCGCGCTAACGTTCTCGAACTTCGGCATTTACTGGAAATAATGTTGTGCTTACCCGAGGCAAATGTAATCAGGATCGCTGGAATTTTCCGACCGTTCGATAATGTAGAACCAATTGAATTGTGGGCAGTTTACTTAAGATGGATCCCAGTCTAGTTTTCTAAGTCCACTTAGAACACCGAAAGCCGAGTAGCGCCGGTATCCGTCTTATCTTTATTTCGGTCGAAAGCCAGATTATAGAAGCTCGTAAGCTGACTGCTAGTTGCACCCTTTCGCGTTTGCTTCTGACTCGTTACGTCACTCGAGGACCACGGCCATTGAGTTACAGTTAACTTTAAGTTTCTGAGAACTTGCCGCACCGAAACTTCAGCAAAACCGCCAAACGGACGCTCAGTATAGGTGGCCGCGGAAGAGCACTTCCGTCGACAGAAATGCGAGGGGTGGAGCGCTACGAATGTGCGTCTGTTTTCCTTTACCCTTTTTCACCGGAGTTAAAGTTCCACGGTATCCTCTGCCCGAATATGCGAGGCCAAAGAAACGGGCGTACAACCGAAGGCAGTTTTATCTTGGATTTTTGGGCAGAACCCAATTAATCTTTTTACGCTCGGCCGCGGTAGGGATAAAAGTTTTGTTTGTCGATACATCCCGTCATGCTGGCTCCAGCGTACACAACTGTGCGGCTAAAGGAAATGCTTCTATATAACAACGCACTTCACAGAATGGTTAAATATTGAAATTCGGTGTGTTTTCAGTAAACCGATAAAAGTGGTTGGAAGTTGAACGTGGTTATGAATATAAGTTAAGTAAACATTTAATTGGAGGACTGAAAAGAACAGCGCTCTCGATACTGCGTGTCATATTGATTTACTTAGACATAAACGAGAATACTTGTGTTTAAATTATATTCTTGCATATTTGATCAGGGATGCAGTTACCCTACATTCACAGAACTCGGCGAACGATTTTTCGATAAGTTCGATGCTACTCATGCGTTTCCAAGCGGTCTCTCATTTAAAACGTAAAAATAACAGATTCGGCAGGCTGCAAAGAATAAATCCGCGGGGTAAACCCGACCAATTCTGTCATACTGCATCCCCAACTCGATGATCCACTTGACATCAATTTGTATCGCTTCTGGGCGCAACGAAATTGCATGGGTACGATGCTGTAAAGTACGCAATTAACCAGTTTGCCTGTTGCCAATGAAAAATAGATTTCTCCTGGCTGTGGAGCGCGCGCGCTGGCAGTGGCCGCATCATTTTGTCGGATCAACGAAACATATCCGAGGGAATTAAATCAAAACGCGCTGGCATCGAACGAGCCAAAAATGAAATTCACTGACCGTCGTCAAGCTGACCGAGGTCCTCTCTCTTTCCACTTGTCGCCCCGTCGAATGTACTCGCGGCGGGGAATTAATTAAACAGCGAAAAAGAGGGAAGTCGCGCACCGCAACTAAGCGGAGCGGCGACGAAGTATGTCAGGCGGCTGCTAATCAACGTTGGGCCGAATGAATCACGAGGTCAGCCGTTAAACGGCCCTGATTCGTGCCTGCAACGGCGTCCACGGAATAATTAATCCCCTAATCGCGGAAACAGCGAGCCGCGAAGAGCTGGGGATCCTGCCGGAGCGCCGTTTAAAAAGCAATCTCGGCCCGGCCCGGCCGTATAGCCGCCATGAAAATTATTACGCGAGAGCCACGGCCACGAGGATACGAGGAACGCTCGCTGGAGGGTGTATTCGCTTCAACGAACGAGCAGTGGGTATAAAAAGGGGAGGGGGAGGGTGGGCATGGGGTTGGTAAGGGAGGAGAGGAGCAGTTAAGGTGCTGTAGCCAGAAAAGAAGGACCGAGGGCTGGAACGGCGAAGATTCTAAAATATGAGAGCTATTAACCGTACTTCCCTATGAGCATTACCTTCCCTCATGTGTAAATAATGCAAGCTACCTCCCACCCTTTTCTGCTGGGCACTTCGCAGCCCCTCTCCGCCCTCCGCGACCGGTGTGACCCTGCACGTGCAATCTGCAGGCCTGCACGCGTGTGCAAGCTGCCGGCGCAGCTGCGGAACGAGAGTTTAAACGGCGTGTTCACGGGGTGTTCACCAAGCATCGACCCCTGCTGAATCGAGGCCAGGGAGGTTCTTTGTGAAGGCGCAGAGGGAGAAAGTTTCCACGGAGAAATTAATTTCGGAACCTAATCGCGAGGATAATTAGCTTCGAGAGTTGAGGAGTATCGGGGAATTGGTGCAACTTGCAGGGACGGTTCTAGTAGGTCACTCGCTTGCTACTTGTTGTCGTGTTGGGTCTTGTTTAAGGATGGAGTTACTCCGTAACCGGTACGTTCGGAACGTTTCACCGTTAATCGAGTGAGTCAACGACGGGGCGAATTCCACGCTCTATTGTCCCGCGAAATTAATGACGAAACACGCTTGTTAATAAATTACGGGTGTAAACTTCGCAGGTTAATGGGCGTTATTAAGGGGATCGACAAAGGAACTAATCGTTCGCAAGGTATTCCACGGTGTAGCCACCAAGGGCCTCTTAATTTCCTATAGGGGTTGCATTAAGAAGAACTTTAAAGCTCACGAATGGAGGCTAAATTGTCAAAGGGCTTTGAATCCGGCGTGCATATGGGATATAAAGTGGCTGCTCTATCTATTCATGAGCGTCGATAGGGATTAGAGAACACCGATAGGATATGTTGTAGCAATCTCTCTCGTAAGCCGCATGTATGCACTTTCTCCACACCTATAGGTATTTTTCTTCCTGTGTAGTGTCGATAAATTGTTTGTCCATGGTAAACATAAGCTCTACAAGCAGATTCACAAACCAATTTATATAAGGAAAATAAAGATGAGACTACATATTTTCGAGCTTAAACATTCTCACGAATCACTCAGCGCGATGGTTCTAGATCAGAATTCGGATAACAATGTCCATAGTGTGGTGATAAAAGGACAATGCATGAGGAGGAAATGGTGTCCAAGGGCAGGGTAAATAGAGTGTCGAAGCTTACGCCGGATAAAACCCCATGGCGCTAAAATTCGAGCCTTTAAAAGCAAGCTTAAACGATGCTACAGAAGGTTTCCCGTTTAAGGATTTTGAATTCAGCCGGACGCCTCGGGTCGTCCGTTATCTATGAGCCAGACCGTGTGTCTTTGAACTTTCGCGTTACAATAAACGCGAGCCCGCTTTAAATACGCCTCAGCGAATCATGAGTAGGTATCTTTGAAAAACATGTAATTGACCGCTTTCGCGAGGCGCCGTTAACAATGCACGTTATTTCGAAACATTCATGACCCTATGAACGGTGCGCAGTCTAATTACTTTTACATTTAAATTAGCAGCTTTTATCCGTGCTCCTCAGACATATTACCCTTTAATGACGAGTCGCTTTTATGTTACCTTTCTGCTTGCACTAATGAACTAAAGTTTGCCTGATAAAAGTTAATAATATTGGCGAAATGTTCGACACCAGTTTTAATGAAACTTTGAAGATAAAATTCACCCCTCAAATTCAAGCTTTAATACTCAGAGAAGGTCACGTGTCTCCTAATTCTCACTGTTTTAGAAATATAAAGAGTTTCATCAAAATCGGTGTCGAACGACATTCGCTTGAATGAGATTCCACCCCTCTATGGTAGATCCGCATTCCGCGGCGACATATCAAGAGAATTAACTTACAGATGATGAGCAGGATCGACGGATGCTCCTCGCCGCCCTCGTATTTGCCACTGAGGAAGAGAATCCATTGCCTCGGATCCACCCTGATCCCGTACCTACGACAGAAGAAAAGACAAAGCACGTAAACACTTAAGAGAAAAACAGACAACACTCTATGTATATCCGTTATTATTGGTCCCGTGTCTTCTCCTTGGTTTTATCTCTCGCGCTAAGCGAGTGTTTACATTGCGACGCGGGTCGGAAGGCAAAGGCATCGTTATTAACGTCTGTGTCTGACGATACCTTCACGAGTCTCTAGCAGAAGCAAGAAAGAAGAGAACGAAGGAGCAGCGGCCAAATAAAAAGTGACGTGCCTTTTGATCCCTTTGTACCTCGGAGGTAAATAATAAATGTCACTCGCTTCTGAAACGCAGAGAAGTGTGACGAAGGCTGGGATGAAAATTGGCTGGGATCTTCTTCCTCATTCGAGGAGCGGTTTGGAGGATAAATAAGTAGGCGTTCGTGGCCCTCGATCGAAGGAGCCTTGACAAGATACTATCTTCATTTTCCTCAGCTATCCGTCGCTGTCCTCTTCCGCGGCTCCGTTTGAAGCGGAACGATTTCCCACTTCAGTCCTCATCGTAACTGATTTTTATGGCTCTATATCGCGGGATTTATCGTGTACCATCGTATCAATCAGAGCCATCAAAAACGTTTGTTGCACATGGCCGCCCCGTCCACGAAGACAAACGAACTACACTCGTGGCGAAAGGAAAAAAAAATCGTACCCGGGGGGAGGGTAAACCGACACTAATGGCTTCGGGTCGAACGCGTCGACTAACGATGATAAACGAGGCTTATAGGTGAAGTAATTAAAGTATTTGAAGTGGGCGCGGTTCGACACCAAGAGAAAAGGATATTTATTGGGACGCGATCGTCGGTTCGTTTCATGTTTTTCCCCGCTCTCCCCCGTGCCCATTCCTTTGCTCCTTTTTCCCCTGTCCCCTGTCGACGCCAACGCAATCAGTCACGTTGACGCAGTCCACGATAATTGAAGAGCGAGCCGGAAAAATCAAACGTTTATAATTGATAGCTACCGCCGCACTCCATGCGGTGGCGAGCCAAAAGTGATTCGAAAGGGAACAGCAATCCCCTTGTATTACCGTCCGGTAAATCACTGCGCGCCAGCAACGCGTATATCTTTGTGCAGCTCCGCCGATTGAATTGTTAAATACTTTGGTGGAACGCGCGAAAATCGGCGCGCCACAGTTTAACTGGCATTCGCGTTAGGCAATGCGCGATTCTCCTTTTTCCGCGGTGAAAATTAAACGTGTCACTTTACTGTATAATGGAATTCGCGGGACGATATATGAAGAGGTACAGCCAGGTGAAAAAGGAAAGTAGCGTTCACGAGGAACATTTACTATCAGGTGTAACTAGAAATATAACTTTCTCTCGTTTCGAGATGTAGATCTACCCCTTAAAAGGATTGGCGTGGTATTAAGAACGGTTCTACGTAGAGAAGGAAAGGAACAACTCATCGGATTATTGGATCAGGATTCGATCGCTTATCCTTGATCGTATTTGCGCTATCCCCTTTTCGCTCGAGGTGGAAAGTAGGTTTATAAACAAAAACTCCAATCGCTGGGCCCCCGTATTTCAGACGTTGCAGGCACCCCTTTCAGGCGGCGAGGTTTATTGGATCCATCAAAAGCACGGCGACTCCAATGCCCGTTTATTTCAGATAAGCCTGATAAGGCAGCCGAAACGGCGAGGACTTGAGGGGATATCGCTGCCATCGAAACTCATCGGTCCAAGGCGTGAGTGGGAACGATATTAAATTTCTTTTCCCCCGACGAGAATAGCCGCTTTGATCCGGGCACAACCGTTAAATCCGCGCCCGTTCTTCGCCCGGCGAAGTTCGTTAATACAGCGTCACGATAAAATCCCCAATTCCGCGTCCACCGAAAAGAAGAACGGAGATGGATAGAGGGTGGAACGAGGAACGGGTCATGCGCCCTGGTAGGAGGAGGGGGGGAGGGGCGGGGGCGTAAGTAAGGGGGAAGAAAAGAGAGAGAAAATGAGAGAGCTTAAAAACTTCAGATTGAAAGAGTTACGGCGCCAATATGGAACGTTACGTTATAAAAACGCGGCCGCGAAAAGTTCCCCGTTAAATATTAATAAATGACTGCGGGTGGCGTTTATCTTGTTCCAGCAGCCGCTGAACACGTTGACGCTGTTACTTTTATCGGTTCGTTTACAAGAGCGAGCTGTTGGTTGGCGCACGGCCGACTGATTCGATGGTTCAGGCGATCAAGCTATAAATGAGCACGAGGCATATCGGCTGGCGCGCTAACGCCGTCGTTTCCTCGCGTAAACGACGAACCGAGCGAGCAATTTTTTCATCGAAACAGTCGACTCGAGAGCGCCCCGTATAGTCGGCGCGGCCTTAAAACGCTCGCTCAAAGCGAAAAGATCGGTGACCTGTATGGCCGTCCGTGCCATTAATACGATTTAAAACCTCGCTTACGGGGTGTAATCCATTGACCCGAATTTCGCCCGACAGCACGATTATCTAATGGAATTTCAAGTTCATACTGTAATTGGCGCGATCCGATTACCGTGCACAAAGGTTTGTCGTCCAATCTGTCAGTTTAAATCACTTCCTGCGGTATCGTTAATCGGATTAAAGTGCTCGCGGAATGCGCATGCAGCCCGGTGTAAACATCTGCCAATGGCATCCCCAATTACATGGAAAAGCATGTCCACGGCGACTGGTAATATAATCGAGTCATTAATGGAAAGCCGTAGCCGCGAGCCGATTATACAGAGTACCCCTTGCAATCTGAAGATAAAAATTTCTCTGATCCCCTCAAATACTTTTCGACAATGTAGAAACTGGGATACAAGTCGCAGAGGCGAAAAGGGATACTAATATTTAGTGATAAAATACCACAATTTGAAGAAAGATATCCATGAATTTTCCGTCTCAGGGTCTTTGAGATGTGCATGCAGATAAATTTGCATAAAACTACTTAAAAGCTGTAAACGCTGTTGGTTGGTAAAACTCTAACTTAAATTGTTGCAGGGGGAAAAGGTATTATGGGACACTTTTCATTGTTACTTTCGGAGAATGCAGCTTCAACGTTGCGAAATTCTCCCCAATCGATTCTTTCTGTGCGGGCATTAATGCGACCAATTGAGAACCGAAGGCTCGCATGCAGTGTTCTGTAGTGAAGCGAAACTATCGCGCTGCCGAGAACGTTAATGCCATTTTTCGCACGATAATACCGAGCAACGGCGGAGTTCCGAGGATTCCCTGCGACTATAGCTCGTGTAATCCGGATGAACGGTGGACGAGTTTTATTTCTCGGCATGACGTGAATCCTTGCGAAAATCGCGGGCAAAATAGAACTGCAGGGGATGAACGTGACACGACGGATTCGGGGACGTTTCTACGTGATACGCCCAGCCCGATATCGAATCGCTGAAAATTTCCAACGGCGGACATTGTAATCGTTCCGGGGAATACGAAGCCTCGAAACAGCCCCTAAAAATATCGTTGAAACTTTATCGCGAATCGATTCCTCCCGCCTGTTGTTCAAGGATATTTACTGTCAAACAAAATACATACACGTTTCTGTTGTGTCCTTTTTGTATTAAGACACGCTTTGAAAAATATGAGAGAATTTTCAACAAAGAAACGAACGAATTTTCTTGGAATATTTCCGCGAGATGCTGGAACTGATGGGATTCTGAAAATTTCAAACGTCCTCTCTGCTTCAGCACCTTATTTAAATATACCAAGTTTCAATTCTTTGGTGAAGTATTGGTCCAGCTGGCCACAAACCCAGAACAGAAGAATTCATTGGATCTTAAGTTTATTCTATACCTCGTTCTGTGGTAGTACGTTAATCCTGTGTGGTAATGGGCAGAATTGTTATTCGAATTTAGCCTTTAATTTCTCGAAGCTTTCAAACGCTTCTGCAAGAAACTCTACCACCCCCGTCTCAAGCACACTTTATAATACTTTCAATTTACCGATCTCTGCAACGTCTTTGATTCCTCGTCTCAGTTTCTCGAATCGCTTGCCCGTAAACTCGTCCCATTAAGAATTGCACAGAGCTTCGTACAGTTGCAGTTTAAGTGCATAAATTATGACCAGATCGCGAACCTTTCAAAAAGTTTTCCCCGATTCGTACTGCCAGAAAGGGATAAGGAGAGCCGGAGTGAGAGAAACTTCGATACCCTGTCTCTCTGTCTCCAAACCTTTCCACGTACTTTTATCGATGGGGCTAGAGTCTTTCGCCGAGAGTCCGATTAATTGAGCTGCCTTCCTACTTTTTTTCACTTCGCAGGCAGAGAACCATCCTCCCACTCTCGTCTTGCCGGCGTGTCTCTTTCAACCTCCATCCCCCATGCTTCTCCGTGTCGATTAATCTCGATCGTCGTGGAGAATCGCACTGCCCTGCTTCGCTCCATTCCCGTGATTCAACGACCGAGCGCTTTTTCTTGCACCCGTTCAGCGATAGAAAGGATTTCTTAGAAATCGAATTACCATGGAACACTCTAAGAAATTATAATTTCGAAACTGAATAACCTGCCTCTTTATTCGTCTATGTGTCAGAATAGGCTGCGGTTTCCTCCATTTTCGCGCTAATAAGTTGATATCTACGTATAACAAAGTTTATGCAGTGCTGACAAATATTCAAATTCAGTTTGCTGATTGCACATCCAGTTTCGAGAAGCACTTGATAATTCTGACATTCAGATATGTGTTTGTTTTACTTTCCTAATGGAGTTAGCTACCGTAGATACCTCGTGAGGTGAACACAGAATTCGAGCAAGTGGAACTTTCAATAAGGCCTGAGTGAGCGGTAAGAGGTCAAAGACTAACGAAAGATCACATACAGGAAATTGAGAGATCTCCGATAGCAACCCTCTGTAATCACACTCGTTGGGAACATCCTTACAATGGTAACGTCCACGTTCCGAAATAATAACGTCCAAGTATCGGAGTAGCATAAAACTTCCTCGGAATTCTCTGTCCAACGATCGAAGAATAATTCGTCGGACCGTTTCGCAGTCCCGGGAACAATTCTCGGTGCCGGTCACGCATGGAATCACTTCCCCGGCTCGTTCGACGAGCTTCGAGTGACCCCCGAAGCCGCGTTTGTTTCAGAAACGCTTCGAGACTACCCTTCGAGCAATTACGTCGCGAAAGTTTCCTTCGAAAGTTTTTCCACGCTTAACGAGCGTGATAAATTTCTGTTACGCGCCCCCAGGAGCCACCGGACGCAAGGCTGAGAGTTTACAACGGCGATAAAAATCTCGTTGAAATTATTCATGGGCCGAGCTTGTACTTCGCCCTTCTCGATTCAAGGGGCGGAGGAAGGGGAGGGAATGGGTGTGAGAAGAGAAAATTGGTAGGAGTCGTCCCTTGCGTAGGAAAATCTTCCGTCAGATGGGGGATCGGACTAGCCGACACGGTGTTAATTTTAACGAGGGCTGGGAGGGTGGCCTCCGCCGTCCATAAATTAATTAATTTTTGTCCAGATCTTCCCCCATCCCTCCTCCCTCGCTGACGAATTCCGCGGTTTATAACAGGTAGCTATTGCTACGTGAAAATCGATGAAATAATTAATCGAAATTCGACCTCGTCAAATGCTTTCTATGGACTTTTGGTGTACATTAACCGTGATTGTTGTAGACATATTAGCAAGCTTGCACTGTCCCACGGAATATAATTAACGCGCGTATGCGAACGTTTCTGACAATAACCTTTATAATCTATACAAAGGCGTTATCGGCGATGCATTGGCCGCTGATAATGACGTAGTTATCGAAATAGATTAGACTGTCAGCGTGAGTTTGATTTCCAATGAGAGCGACGTGAATAGACCCGCCGAGGAATTCTACATTGTGCCCGAATGACAGCGACACCTCATTTTTCACTATCGATCCGATTGTTCCTCTCTTTGTTTCCACTAGCCGGATCGATTTCCGAGGGCGAAGAAAAATTCCCTCCGCCTTGCGAGGGTGATTCGTCCGAATCAGCGCGAAAAGTTCCATTCGACCAACGGGATTCACTAATTAAATGAAATTCATCTGTCGCTCAAGCCCCTTTATTCTCCATCAACTGTTTCTCCACATCATCAAAATTAGGTTTGTCGGATTGCGCGCGCCCCGATAGCCTTTTCCACCTATCAATGCCCCTATGACAGCTTGATGAAGCCCTCGCCCCGAGCATCCTCCCCTTCGTGGCATTATTTGGGGGCGAAAGCCGAATCGTTCGCATCCAGGGCCTTTCTTTCATGTTTTTCAAGCTCCACCCTCGACGAGTAGCATGATCGAGAGGTCTACGGTTGGGATAAGCCCTGTGTTGCGTACATTTGGAAAAATGCTCGAGGGACGCATCGAACGGTCAAGTCAACGAAGTATCTTCGCAGTGAATATAGACATCAGTGTCACCAGGCGACAGTAGTCTTCTCGTTTTTTTTCTGATGAATTACGTCGACGACCACGCGCCCGGTAAATTGTTACAAATAACCGGGCGATGAGATTCGAGAACGCTACGGTTTCTCCTCACGACTGGTCATCCTATCTATAAATCACTTCTCTGGGTCAGACGAGCGATCGAACGCAGACTTTCAGCCGTGAAGACTCGGTGAAACCGATCACGTATCATGCGCTTGATAAGGGAGTTGCTTTATCAAGATTCTCCCTCTATATATGGACACAGTACATACTCACTTTATGAAATTTTCGAGAAGCAATCGGATTCCACCGATGCCCAACAACAGGAAGCCCCAGTTGACGAATCCCGTGAAGTTGTCGAAGCCCGAGCTCCAGGAGAACAGACTATCTCTGGGACGATGACATCTGTAAGGAGAAAAGGAAAGTCCAGGTTAAAAAGAAATTCTCGTCCGAGATCGATGGCACACACTTGTCGTCCGCGATATAAAGGAAGAAAGGCGCCATAGAAACGTCACCGGAATAAGAATGGAACAATAAAGCCGCTTCCATATCGTACGGTTATATGCATTTCCATTTCAATTTACGAAGAAACACGCGATTTATGCAACGTATTGAAAACATTTGTTCAAGCTTTTCTTATCCCAACCCCCACCCCTCTTCTCCACCATCCCTTTATTCCCCAGTCTGACTTGAGCCACCGTGCGTCTCCTTTTTCGCCTCTTTTCAGAGTAAACAGCCACCGGCAGCGATGCATTCCACTTCAAATGAAGCAAGTAGAAACGGACGGACCGTGCCTAGACAGGCGTATTAAGATAGCAGATGCCTGCTCGACTAACGATGCTTTGTATTTTTCTATGAGGTAGTCTCGTTCCTGAGGAACGCTTCAAACCTTAGGCATTCCCCTTTCAGTAAGAGACACTTGTATAGGGTGTTAAAAAAACAACGGTCCCGAATTTTATAGATATGTATATTCTCGAATCTGCATCGACGGAGGGTTGGTGCTCATCGTGGTTTTAAGATACGAGATATTTATCCCTGGATTTCAAGAGAGTCAAGATCTTCATTAGACTTTTAGATTTTATAATAATATTAAGTGGACAGTGTTAACAATATACAGTGCCCCGTCTCATGAAATTTGAATGGCGCAGAGAACATCGCGAGAAGTGGCAGATACAAAACCCTCTCGTCTTGGGCATCTCTCTCACGCAGATAATACACCGGGTGAACCCGAGTAATCGGCTTCCACGGACTACCGGGTATCATCCCTTCGTGACTGCGAGCACGTCGAGGGTTGACAAGGACCATCGTGTAAACTTTTCAAAAGCGTTTTGTCCCGAAGCATAAAGCGTTCAAGGAGACCCTTGTTCCTTCTTCGGATAAGACGTGCTTGCTTGAGTGTGAGAATTTAGGGAGAGGAAACAAAGCGGGCCGTTCGCGGCTCTGTCCGAAAGTAAAGCAATATCGCCTACTGTATTCTTGAAAATATTTCTCACGGCCGCGTTCACGAATTCTCGCCACCCATCGGCGCGTTTAAACTTCGACCTTCCCCGCTATCTATGCGACTCGGCGGTCCTCCTGCTTTTTACATTGGAACGTGATTTGAGCTTGGAGCTGGAAGGGCTTCTAACCCACCGTCAGGAAGTCAACGATCTTAAGTATTTACAGGGAAGATCCTATCGAGCAACTCGGTCAGTTCAATCCTCCGGACGTCAAGTCTATTGAGTCTCGGGGGGCCTGTGAGATACCGACCGAAACAGGGGTGGGGGAGAATAAAAATTGTAGGTGTACGAACGTTGATGCACCGTTGTGAGGCTCGTGCAATAAAAGCGACGTTGGATAAAGCTAAAGATTAAAGGACGGTCAAAGGAAGCCCCTTCTGAAATACCGCGTCGTTTGTCCCGCGTAATTACCCGACAGAAGTCCCTTATGTCCTGCAACTATGTGCATTTAATGTGATCGTTTAACCTCCCCGCGCTGTCCGGAGTAAATCCTAACTATTACTCGGAATTTATGGCAGATCGTGGTAATTAATAGACTCGCGATAAAGCCGGCTGGCTCGGCCACCGAGAGCCGCGCAGGAAGAGCTATCTCACACTTCTGATACTGGCACGGTCTGCATGGCAGGATGCAGACGTGTCACCGAGAAATTCCATATGCATGAGTGCTGTTGTACTGGGTGTCCGAAGTGTCGAGTTCAACTTATCCCAGGATACACGAACCAGAGCAATAAACGCGTAAACGATCTTTCGAGTGGTTGTATGTGGGTAAGTGTTCCCTCGTGGAATTGTGAACATTCGCGAACAAGGATCTTTGCCTTCAAATTTGGCCGAATGATTACTCGTCGTTAAAGCAAGGTTTTGATACTACCGTATCATTGACGGCCCAGGCGGTCGGGGTACGCGATTTACAATTTGGAAAAAGATATATGAAGTACAGCTAATATGTAGCTATTTTTCCTGTTTAGTTTAATTTATTTATCTTTAGCAGCTTTTACCTCCATATTATTTTTAAACGAGAGGGTAGAGACCTGGAACTTCACAGAATGTTGTTTCAGGCGAGGAGCATTGTTTAGCAAACAATAACAACTACATTTGTCACGTGGGCCATTTGCGACATGCTTACCTTGCTACACTCGTTGATTGGCGAGAAATTAAAGTAATTACTCTAGAGTTAGTAGTAATCAAATTTTTGTTTCCACTCCGAGAACCGCAGCTGCGTAACAGCCCTCCATTGACCAACGGATTCCGAAACAATTAAAGCGATCCCAATTCCTCGTCCGCGAAAATATCCCACCGTGCTAACAAGGGGAAGCAGAAACAGTTCAGAACGCTACAGCACGATATCAATTGCAGACAAAGCATTCTGGTCTAGCTGGGGGCGGTCTGTCACACTATCTGACGAGAACACATAAGTTAGCGATTACTTTTCAAAGTTCAGGTAACCTGCATACTGGTTTTCAGCGAGCACGACAGTTTCTTGCGTTTGGAAGCGAACCAGTTGTCGAGTCTCTTCCGTTTAGCGCGTTACAACTCCCGAAAAAAAAGTTCGTTCGTCGAGGACGCGAGAAACTTCGCGACACGCTTCGGCTCTCGTCGGTAAGCGAAAAGACAGCCACGTCATAAGCCACTCTATTATTGATGCCGTAAAGCGAATCGACAAACTGTTTCCTCGTGGCGTCAATGACAAAAGCGAGTAACGATCGCGAATAATAGCATACGTAAGACGCGTAATCCCGCGAATGTATGCCAGTAAAATTTACGTCCGTGACGTCGTTCTCGCGAAGATATAACGTGAATTATTTTCTCCTCGTCAGAATAGCAAAAGGCCCATTTAGGCGGCCGCATGAATCGAGAACAAATTGGGTTGGAGGCATAACGTCGTTAAAATTCATTCCCGTCTGATTCAAGAGCCTCTGTTTTCCCTGGAAAATTGGGAATAGTGTTACACTCAGCTATCGCACTGGCTGGCTACTTATTTTAACGTTCGAGCCTCCGTGTCGCGACTATGAAACATGTAAATAGAAGAATGTAAAAGCTGCGCTAACGGTGGCGACGTGTTATTGCGACCGCTAATTAAAAAATGTGGCCGATCGTTGATTCTCCCGTTAGCCTGCTGTCGCTATCGCTGGTGGAGAAGTCGACACAGGGGGGAAAAAATATCTCTTGTGCTGCCAGGCTGTACGCTCATCCCCCGTGAAACAACCCCCGAGGAAGAGCGGGTATAATCGTATACATACCGGTTGCGTGCAAACGAAATAAAGAACGAAACGTGTTTTTTTTTTGCATCGAGGATCATGACCGAAACGCGACGATGAACAATATTTCAGTATAATTATCCGAGCGTGCGACGGCGGTGTAATGCGATTCGGTCTGAACCAGCTTTTACGATACACGTGGCTAACCTAAAGTTTGGATCGCCTGGCTGTGCCCCCTTTTTCCATTTATTCGTTAGAGTGCAATGTTTTTTTCCCCGAAATTCGGCAACCTGATCGATACTCGACAGCAGAGGGAGGATCCGAAATTGCGACGAGAGCGTTTGAACACTTTTGTGGGAATTTACAATTCCATCGATCGCAATGACTGATCATCAGAGGTTCGTCATTATAATTCAATTTGAAAGTTAATTTGCCCATTTCATTAGCCTCATTCCATCATCGTAAAATGATTTTAATACTTTTAACCAACAGTTCATAGCCGAAGTATGCACTTTGTATAATTACGTGACTTGCATTTGCGTTAATGCTAGATTAACCAGTTGTGGATCTCTGCACTAAAAATTGAATGCAAAATGTATCCAATAATTACATTACTTAAAATAATTGGGGAACCAATTACTGAAATGACTTTGTTCCTGAACGTGGTATTTAATACATTAAAAGCTCTGATGCGATGCATCAACTAAACGACTAGAAAAAATATTAGTTAAATAACATTTCGTTCGTCCTTGGTATTTCATCGGTGTACTTGTAGTCAATTCAATCGTTCGCCACCCAACCGAATTGAGGACCAGACACAACACTCCATCAGTCGTGTGTTAATAAGAAATAAATCATGTAGCAATTCTGCAGGCCGTAATGGGAACATCGTGAATTAAAATTGACGCACTTTCACGCGAGTTATTTCCCGAAGAGAAGCTCGCGCATTAATAATCGTGTTTCGCGATGCTATTAAAGCTCCTCGTTATTCGATTCCCGTGCACCGCTATGTCCCCGGTCGTTAAAGTCTAATTCGAAAAACTCGTGACCTACGAACGGCGTCGTTAGTTAATTACACGCTCGTTAAAATTATCGATACTGATAACGGAGCGCGACGTGCTCCGCAGCCTCCGCAATACCGGCGTGAGTAATTGTACTTCTATCCGCGTAATTAATATTCGACTCGTCGTTGCGCCACCAATCTTTTTATCGTGCGCACGAATTATGCGCGTATTTCGCACGTATCGAGACGTATATATGACGTGTTCGGCGCATTACGAAGTTAAATGTGCCATTGTATGCAAAGGCGCGCCGCGACGATCGCATAAGTATAATATCATCGCACGTAATTTCGTTCGCGATAAGAGGGGCCATTATCAGAACCGGGGCCCCATGAAAAATACATAGCCCCTTGTCAACATTGTCGTCTTCATTGTACAGCGAGGATTGAAAGGATGCCAGGAGATGGTCCGGCGGTCGCAGCGAATTCCGAAGCGAATGACTCGGCGAAATGGCTCGCTTGGATCACGGAACGATATGCGCTGCTTAACCGTCCTTTAGTCTAACAATCGGTTAATAAAAGTGCCAGTCATCGGTGGGGGAAGGACAAAGCTGCCAAATCTTTTGTTTCCAGATCGGTCTGAGAGGCAGGCAGGACTGGATTCTCCAAAGACGAGTACCACTCGTGTTTCTCTTCCATCCCCTTAGCTGTTCCTCGAATCTGAAGTCACCCCCTACCACCCTCGGCGAGCGGAACGGAGAAGCCGTTGTACATACAAGGGCGGACACGAGGGCGAGGGGAGTGGGTAAAAAAGGAACGAAACTCAGAGGGGCGTAAAATGGCAGAAAGGGGCTGGCGGTTCATAGGATTCGCGTATCTGCCCCGCGGATCTTCCTGACACCGGTACCCTCGTGAATATTTAAACGATAGACGGATATACATATATTACCCGTGTAATGAGGAGGGAGACGTGTCTGGCGCGCAGCGCCGAATCGCGGACGAAAAGAGAACGTGGAGTGGCAGGAGCAGTAGAGGGTAGAAGAATACCCTAAATGATTCATGAAGGAAAATTAAATGGTGCTTTAAACAGGTATTCTTGCTACCCGGGTTTTCGTTCACCTCGTCCTCCTGCGTCCCAGGCCTCTTCTTCCAAGGCAGGGAGAGTTCCTCGGAATCGATTACGAAGCTCCGCCATTCCGTCTTCCTCGCTCCCTGTCTGTCGGTTCCTGTTCGCTTGTCTGTCTACCTGTTTTATTGTCTCCCGGCTTTCACCAAGCATCCCGAACTTTCACTGTTGCATTCTGCGCGCACGTTCTCCGGGGTTCATCAAGAGATCTCTGTCTCTGTCCTCTCACCTGTTGTGAGCCGTCTCATCGACGGAAATAGAAATCTGTGCGGGGCAAGGGAGACTGAATCAGGAATGCTGGGATCGTAGAAGTTTTCCTCGCAGCTGCACTGTTTTGCGTATCTTGTAAGGCTGCGTAGTTACGTGTATAGCATTGAACGTTGTTTTTTGGGCTCGGTGACGCCAGTGAATAATTGAATCGATTACGGAGCTCGACTTGACATTCTGTCCTACTTTCAGAGGGAATAATTTCAAACATCCGCACTTAAAACATCTGCACTTCCCTGCTGTCTAGTTATTTCGCCATAAAAGCACAAGTACGCGCAAGGGGGCGAGTTGTATTTTACATTTGCGCTATTTCAATTTCCAAAATTACGATAACCCGGGGGATAATTCCAGTGGTCACTTTCTATAATCAAGTCTGACAACTACGTCCCGCGAACGAACGATTCTCAGCCACAAATCGACCGCAGTAGAGGATGTGGACGCGGACCGTTCGGGGCAACACACCACATTCCCCGCAAAAACCACAGTCGTCTTCGTGCCCAATCCGAAAGCTCGCTCGCTCCCTCCTACCGCTGTAATCGCCCCCATTGTTCTTCCGGCTGATTTCGCGCGCGAGATTCGACACCGACGCCGCAATCTTCGCGAAGAAAAGGGCCACGGTATGAAAAGAGGGGAAACAAGGGGAAGCCAGAAAGCGCTGGTAGGATTGACAGCACAATACCGTTAATCCTCATTCGTTTCGAAGGCGCGTCGGCCGAAACTGCGATGCCGTCCACCCCCGCGCGACGAAGATTAAAAAGTTTTTGCCCAACTCGACGAGACGCAAAAAAATCCGCGATGGAGCGGCAGGTGGGGTGGACAACGGAGAAAAAGCGAGGGTGGAGCTTGACGTACGCCGCGGAACGTCCGTCAACGGAGAGAGCGAAAAAAAGGAAGCTTCCGGTCACCACCCTGCGACGGGGGGTGACAGGCTGTCCCCCGTGCTCTATTAGGTGTTTTTTACCACGGGACTCGTCAGATGCTTTGAAGAAGACGCGAGAAGGAAGTGACGTACATGTTTTCCGCGAGCATCGCCGCCGTGACGAGCAACGAATTAAAATTCTGAAGGAGAATCTTGCACATCCCCTTGGCGCGTCGCTCAATACCGTAACGCGAGCGAGCCTGGGCGATTATTTGCATTCGCCAGGAAGAGGATGGGGGCAGAAACTCCGCGAGAAAATGCGCCAGCCTACATACACCCTTCCGCCGTCACTATGCCCAACCCTCTCGCATGATACACCGTCCGAAGTTATTAGCTATTCGAATATCAACCCTCACTGGGCGAGAGCAGTCCGTTACCGCGACTGTGGAAATATTGGCGCAATATAGACCCGGCGCGGTTGGGCGAAGTGAGATGGACAGGTAGGTGACCGGAGCGAAGAGTATAATGCTCGAGGAAGGGATCGATATATAGGAGAAAAACGGGGTAGAAAAATTGCCGGTATATCATTGTTGTCAACATCTCTCGACATCGTATTACCCCAATGATTGCCCTTCAGTGTTAGTACGTCATTTCGGTCTAATAGAGGTATTGGAAAATGTTTCGCGACCAACGTTAATGAGATCCTTCACCGTACAACCATTGTCTGATTTGTAATTACGAATAATGTCGCCGCAAGATTCGTGCCTCTTCTCGGGGCGAGCGACGGTGCAGGGATGTTCTGTAGGTAGGCGGGGGCCCACTCGTTCCCCTCCGAATGGAAGTCGTCGAGAATTAGATTGAATTCGGGAACAAATACAGCGGAAAGGGCGCGGGAATCGAAGGATCGTACAAACGAGAACTTTAAAATCAATCCAGAACTGAAAGATCGCACCAGCCAGACATAGCTTTCCGCGCGAATTCTCCGTAGCAAAGGGGTAGATCATCCGATATTCACCGCGTCCAACGAACCCCGGCGTGCGCGCTCGCGCGCCTAATTGCAAAGTTGGCGAAAACAAGAAGTATCTGGCAAACACGGAAGGAGTAAATACAGTAGGGTCCGTTTGTTTAAGAGACGGAGGAGTGGTGCCATCTCTGATTCTACGGCATAATGGACGATCCGAGAGCAAGGAGGCGGAGGGGCGCAAAGATGGGGTGAAGAAGCAACCGAAGGTAGGAAGGTGTTCCTTTCTCAAGAGCAAAAAAAAACTCTTGTTTGCAGGTCATTATAGCATGTCAAAGGGGGAAGAAGATCTCGCTGTTTTTCCCACTTGTCGACCTCTTGCTAATCAAACAGACCTCCTGGCATCATCAACCCTCCGTAGTTTTCGTCTCAACGCTAATTAGCGTTCACTGTACCAAGTGACCACGTTACAAACCCTTCGCTCCTCTGTTTATTTCCTTTTAAACGTTGAGACGTATTTCTTAGAAAATTACAATGAAAACGCGTTTCCCTATATCGGCCCTTCTCGCCTAGTTAATTTTTGATCGCGCGCTCGATTAGACCGTAGACTTGATTAAATTTTTTTCCCCCGCGGCGAATGGATATTAAAGCCTGAACCAGCGAAACTTCATAAATCTGGACAAATGGAATTTGCCCTGGTCCGGCTGCTTCCTACTCGGACCCCTTCCCTTTTTGTTTACGGAGAAATATTAACGCGAGTTAGCTTTTCCCCCGGTAGTTCCGCAAAGGCCGGATTCTTTGATTAGCGATTCCGATTGTGGCCAGGGCTCACCTGGGCCTGCACTGCGAATTGGATGCATTATGTACCGATCATGAATTTATGATGCCGCATTCCTCGCGGAGATCGTATACGAATCCCCGAAACTATTTCATCCGCATACGCCCAGTTATCACGCCGATCTACCGCAGCTCCATCATCGGCTTTTTCTGCCGCGTCACTCGAATTAACATTTTAATTAAAAACACGCGAGAGCAAACGTGGGCTGGGTACCATGGGCTAAGGGCTCGTCAGCGATTTTAGAAGGCACCAAGGAAAATAACAGAGAACGAGGCAGGCTGATATTGGTAGGTCATTGAACTAATTATACGCCGCGATATTCGACGAGGCGCACTTTCAATTACCTACCAGATCCGCGTTATCGAACGATTCTTACGGGCGAACCTTGAACTTCAGACGTTGCGAACGTAAAGGCAGCTCGCAAACTCACCGTTGGACCGTCCATTTCGATAATGATAAGGTCCTCTGATCAGGGAAAAAGGAGAATTCATTATTCAAAGTTTCGCGATCGGTGGGCCGAGAAATTGTTAATTAAGCCGAATAAAGTGTCCGCCGTTTTGCTCTAGCGCGGCTGAGAGAATTATTCTGTAATTTTCACAAAGGGAATACGCGTCCATGTGTTTCGATTCGTTCAAAGTGCACTCTGCTTGGCTGACAATGAGTGTGGTTTTTCACCGTTTGATCGATTAATTAATGGAAACTGTTTTCGAATCCATTCCACAACGAGCTCAACATTTGATATCAAACGGCTCTGTATGCCGTTCCTACGCTACTCTTTGTTGTACACATCGACGAAAGATAACTGTGTATTTATTAACGTGGTTTCAAATTTTATATTAAAATTTGTTTGGAGTGACCGTAAGATCAGAGTGCAGATACTTCAAATTAATTGAAACATTTATATGTTACGTGAATTATTGACAAAAATGTCATCAGCATATAATATTGAGTAGGTACACTCGCAGGTAAAAGCTTCTCATTCTACTTGGGCATCCGGCTTCAACACTTCATTTTGTAACAACGTTGTTTTGTAACTATTGATTACAACACTACGTGTTACAGTCAAATTTATGCAGGCACTCTTACATGTATCATTTCGCAGTAAAACGAGGACAATTTTTTGCTGGCGTAATGTGACTGAGTCACGACTAAGCTTGATATATTGCTATTTATATATCGGTTAACTCTAATCTAATAGCGTGCAAATATGTCTTAAGAGGATTCAGCGCATAAACCAACAACGTTATCGCCGAAACACGACATAACTCTGTGTACACACAATCTCCTGAGCAAAGAAAAGCGAGCATTATTTCAGAATTATTAACGACCTGTAAGTTTACATCAGAATATTCAACATCTTTCGTGATTTACAACGTACAAACTCCTCTAATTGCCTGTCTCAAAAGGTCCACCTAACAATACAACACAAAAACAAATGTGCCAAAAACGTAGAATGCCCAGATTTCATTTTTCATGTTATGATTTAATTATAATTAATTCGTTAGAAATAACGAGTATAAAACCTGTGCATTATATATTCGTGCAGCATCTTTTTCTCGCTTTGTGACCCAGGCTTGACCTGTAAAGAGTTCACGCGAAGAGTTTACAAGACTTTTATTCCGAAATGGAAAAACTACAGAAAATGTTTAATTTGCTAACTTGGTTAGCGTATCGTGGAGATCCGTTATTCTCTCTCAATGTCTAACAGAACCTTATTCATTCGACTTCATAGAACTTTAAATGTAACTTCGTAGACGTTTCTATTGTTTTTGGGTAAGAAGCTACAGCTCCACTGTCAGTTACCGTGAACCTTGTACCGGGAGAATATCCTCCGCGACTTCACTGTAAAGGAACGAAGCTAATGCTGTATATGTGCATGTATACAGATAGAGGCAGAATGAAACTCAATAATTATACCGTCGCTGCGAACGAATTATCTCTGCCCGCGTTTTCTTGACGTACTGTTCTGCCCCGATCCCTTGTAGCTCTATTAAAAACAGGGAACAGCTCGTTAAGAAAGTTTTCGTTTCCGCGACGTGGACTCGAGCTGCATTCAATTGTCTGCTCTCGTGTCCATTCCGGTGAATGAGCTCCGTACCATTCATTCGCACCTCCGGCGTCGACTCTACAATAGCCGACGCCAATGCAAATATTAGCCATTCTCAAGGAACTGATATCCATTTTGTTGCTCGTTAAAGCAGTAAGTCCCTAGAGTCCCCAAAGTCCATCCAGCCGGTCTCAAACTGAGTTAACCCGTTAACTGGATCACTTCCCCATTAGAAATGCACCCCGCACGTTTCAAATATCACTAACCCGATAGAATTCTACATTATCGAAGTTCCTAACGCTGACCAGTTGCGTCAGAATTTAATCAGACTGACATCACTCAGGCTACTTAGATCGACTGTTTGCTCTGCCATTCACCTTGGCATTAATCTGACATTTACATTACGTATTACAGATCCCTTGATGGATGGACACCACTACTGTATTTGTGGTCCCTTTTGAAAAATTCAGAAATTCTACTCTATGAAATAAACTCACAAGAAAAGATCTCCAAACCAGAGATTCAAAAAATTCTGAAACTTTGGGGATATGTAGAAGATATATAGGTATGTATTACGCAATTTTTGTTTGCTCCCCAAATTCATCCTAAGGGGGTGAAATTGACACTTGGAAATCCGGCTATTTTCCGTTTTTCTGTTATAACTCGCGAGCTGGAAGGGACAGGAAAAAGAATTTCAGACAAAAGTTACTACTTTTATTCAGAACTATCATTTGGTAACTTACAGTTCTTACAGTTCGCGAGTTATAACACAAAAGCGGAAAATAGCCGAATTTTCAGGGGTCAATTTCATCCTCTTAGATTGAATTTGGACAGCAAGAAAAATTGCGAAATACATACCTATGTCTCTTCTACAAATCCCTGAAGTTTTATAATTTTTTGAATTTTTGAGTTCGGGATCTTCCCTTGTAAGTCAACCCCAGAAGCGAAACGCCTGTTTAACTTCACCCGATTAGGGCAACTGGCTACAGGGTCAGCTCGTCTGCATGGTCGGTTCGTTAACTCGGGATAAAGTCGAAGGCCTCTGAACAAGGTCTTCCGAAATGAGCTATGGAAGAACCGCGCGCGCGATACTACCGGCTGACCTCCGCATCGATTATGACACGCGACAGAAGCGACGCTGAGCATCGTAAGCTAAAGCGAGAAGAGGAATACAGCGCTAAAAAGGAGGGGATCCCGCGTCCACAGTTGCGCTCGATCTAGTGGCAGTCGCGCATGCGTGTTCCGCATTGAAGTCGGCTTTTACGTTGGCGTAGCTGGTGGAACGTGAAAATTTCGTGTCGCCGTGCTCTCATCGGCGTCCATTTCGCCTTGCCGACGTTCCTTCGCGGTGGCAGGCTCGCGTAGCTACGCTAGCGCAACACTACCGAATCGCGATCGTGTTTGTCCGGAAATAGCCGGTACTAGTCGCGCCACGAAATTGGAGCGTGCCCATGGCCGTGCATGGTTAGAACACTCACGGTTTGTCTGGCTGCGATCTGCGCACTATCATCTCGGCCTTCTGGATCTCCTCTGCCCTTGTGACGCTCTTGGTTCTCCTTAATCTCACCCTCGGATCGTTCTCGTGCTCCACCGTCATTTCGTTGCTCTGCGAGGAGGAACGAACACTACGCGCCACTGTGCACCGTGTACAACCACACAGACGCACGGCGGGACACCTACGTACACACACCAAACGCAATCACGCGACACGTTACCGGGCCCCAGTACACTCTGCACTTGCACGAGGAGGAAAGAAACCGGAGGCGCGTAAATCAGGGGGTAGGGCGGGAGGGGTGGGGACGATTGAATCCCAGTTTTCACTTTCCTTGTCGCCACGTCACTGTGACAGGGCTTTACGGTCTGACTACTACTTCGGCTGGCTCAATCAACTTGTCTAGACGCGGTGTCTTAAGTGGAACAGTCCCTATCGCTGGTACTTAGCGTCGCGCGTCGTACGCTACGTGTTTACGACGAACCAGCTGCGATGATACTACCGGCTTGCGACGACCGTAACCACGCTGGACTCTGTTTATCTCTGTGTATTTCGTCCCGATAACGACATTGTTGCCAAATGTAGCTAGCTTTTACATGGGTTTTTCCATACCGAGCCTGACGGTTGAGAGATGCCGAGCATTTCGGAGAACAGAGGATGGGAACTGTTTCGGGCTTTGTCTTGTGGGTTGCCCGAGACTTGGTAAAAAAATACACTGAAAGTTGGCTCCAAGTAGGAATTAGGGCTGGGACTATTCGAATAATTTAATATTCAAATATTTTACAAGTATTCGAATGCTACGAATAAACTTCGAATATTTGAGTATTCGAATGTTATTATTCGAATAATATTCGAATACTGATCTATTCGAATACTAACGTATTCGAATATTATTCGAATGATATGGTGTGAAGTGGGTCAAAATTAGCTTACAAGATTTCACCCTGACAAATGAACCTAAAGAACTTGATTTATAATTCACACCATACTATTCGAATACTTAAATATTCGAAGAGTATTCGAATACTTGGATATTCGAATTATATTCGCCAAATAATTGAGCAACTGAAGTATTCGAATATTCGAATACCGAAAAATTCGACAAATAGTCCCAGCCCTAGTAAGAATACGAATAATGCTTACGTGATTAGAATGTTCCGCCTGGTTCTTCTCGATTATTATTATTATTATTATTATTATTATTATTATTATTATTATTATTAAACGTCTTTATTGCACAAAATAAGCAGAGAAACAACTAAAAGAAAATAAACAAAGACAAAAGCAAAGGTGAAGTTCAATCAGGGATTGTTTTTCAACTTAACCTAAACTTATGCAACACGATGGCTACACGTGGGATAATATCTAGTGGCCGGTCAGGGTTGTAGAGGGGCCAGTTCCAGTAAATTGTTTCTGAGCAGATTTTTAGAGAAATTGAATCTGCTTGATGTTCCATGAAATAGAGGAAGACGCTGGCAAAGTAGCTTCTTCGAAGTAGTTCACCGAAAATATATATCTAGATCAGTGACGAGCAACCCGCGGCCTGCCTGAACATTTGCGTATATATTTTGAACTGTAAAAGACATCGGAATGAATTTTGCGCTAAAAATTAGGATAAAATTATCCCCTTCTAATGTTGTATAATTATAATTTGTGTATGAGCAACTATTCTCGAGAATGAAAATTTTAAAAAGTGATCGTCGTAATCGACTCGCTGATGAACGATTATATTATTGTATTAGAGTAGCAGTTTCGATTATCGCACCCAATATTGACAAGCTCGTTTATGAGAAACAGAAGCGAGTATCTCATTAAGTAAATTTCAATAGTTATTTAATTTCATTTAGTTAGAAAAAATATACGTACATATACTTGTTTATTTTAGAATATGTGGGTATATATTACTGCGTATATATTACTAATAAATAGTCAATCAAATTTAAAAAAAAACGGTTTATTGTAAATCAATGTCAGAAATAACAATTGTAGCCCATAAATTAAAATTCTTTGATTAGTATATTTATGTATTTAATATTGCGGCCCGCATAGAGTAATAGGTTTCCACTTGTGGCCCACTTCGGACCAAAGGTTGCTCACCACTGATCTAGATAATGGGTGATTTTATATCGAATATTTTGATACCGAGTATCGAGTAAGTAGTACAATCAGCATAGAAGTGATAATCCGTTATCTTTGAAAAAGCTGATTTGGAGACTGCTGCACCTTTATTACACTAACGATCCTTATTAGGTTAGACCTTTGAATTTCTGGAAATGAGCTGCCCGTCCATCTTGACTTTCGAGACACCAACTTACGTATGTAATTACGTAATTGGAGATAATCTTAATTGAAAATCTCGGCTCCGAAGCGTCGGGTCAATGCGCGCTCGACGCGTTCACTTTTAAAGTCGTTCGGGTAACAGCGGATACAATCCGCAATTAAAATACGTAATTACATATCGTAATCCGGTTTTACAGGCTAAAACATCGTATTTTACAGTGGCTCTTACGATTTGATAGTACTTTTATCCGTGGATAGCCGTAATAAAATGTCATTCCCTGTTTCATGACCGAATAGGGAAACCAGTGATGATCGTTTCGAACCTTTCTCTGCTCGTTAATTATCTTTCCTTAATGATTAGCGGGAAAACTAGCTGTTGCTTTTAGGAATCCCAAAATACAGTGTTTTTCGTGAAATTCGTGGAACACTTGGAAATCATTAATGACGATTTAAAGACACTCTTTCGTCCATGCTGTAATTATCCTATCAAAATATCCATTAAGACTTCGGATGTCGCAAGCTTTGCTCTTCAAGTTTGCTGACTGAGGGGGGAACTTCGATTTGGGTTGTCGGGAACTCGTGCCGTGGAAACCGGGAACTCCAGCGAACGCTCCGGAGTTTAGAAGTAAATAAACCCGAGCCCAAACACGTGGGACAATTTCGCGTGTCAATTACGCGACTCTTAGAATCCTCGGTCGAACTCGAAGATCCTTCTGCCAGGACGTGGAAGAAAGACGAGGTAGACACGCGAAGAAAAGCTAATTAAAGCGCGCCACTCCGCGCGGAAACCCGCAAAGACGCTTGAGATGCGCGCAGTAAATCCAGCCCTTTGAATCGCAAGCTAATGCCACCATGTATCATCCGTTTCCTGTGACTCGCTATTAAGTGCATCTTCTGACGAGCCTCGTCGTCGTGAAATCCCCTCAAACTCGTTACAAATTATCTTCACTCCTGACATATTAAATTTTACGAAGCAGAATCAAGAGACACTGCTGGGTGTAAGTTGAAAACAGCTGCCTTCGCGGTTCCGTGTGACAATATACTAAAGAAAAGCTGACTATTTGAACTACGAATCGAAACCATAAGGAACTTAACTAGTGCCTTTACACTGGAACAGAGTCGGGCATAACCAAATAAAGGTTACTTTAACTTTAGATTATTTGACAAATAAAGTTAACTTTTTCATTCGACAATATTTCTTTGAACTTTTACTCCTTATTCGAATTTTTTGCCCATCTCTGCTCTGGAACAGAGCGTCGAGTTACAGACGACTACCCTCAAAAGCCTTCAAAATTCTAGCAAATGCCTTTTACTATTTAATTATGATAGTCACATGAATTTAGCCAATGTTTGAACGCAGAACAGACCAGCTTTCCCGCGAAGCCTCCCGCCAGTACGTTGGCACGTACAACGAGCAGTAGAAGGCAAAGTCTATATTCATTCTCTGTTTCGCGTCGTTTTCCGACGTGCACCTCTGTACGGCCCACACGTTCTAGGTGGCCGTTCCGAGGGGGGCAAAATACAGGATGGAGAAAAGCCGGTACTAGCCGTTTACGAACTCCCTTTACGGCCAACCACGGATATTACTGAGCACCGTGGCAACCACGTTACTCTACATACGTAGTTACACGACGGCAGGATCTTCGCGGACATCTGCCGACTCGACGCAGCGAGTTTCCAGGATACGGACTCGCGCTTATGCTCGCAGGACTCCTTTACTGGCCACTTTGCACCGACCGTGAGAGATCTAATATCCCGGGGACACCGGCCGCGATTTTAAAAAACCCTGTCACGCGACGGCTGTAATAAAAGCGCGGAGGGGGGGGGGGGGCGAATGGAGAATTCTGGGAATTGCACGGTGGAAAACGGTAGAAAGGGATCGTCGTTACTGGGTTCATGAATGCACGGCTTCCTCGAAACCGCGGACAGTCGATTAAACGATACGACAGCGCGCCGTGGTGGCTGTCCCACCGGGGCACCACTCCACCGACGCGTTTTAAATTGCACGACACGGCTCTCGTCTGGTTGAACCGCGCGAAAAATAAGCTTTGATTTATCTTCCGTAAGAATAGCGGTCTCCCCGTGACGATGAAGGGTGGAGAGGATTCGTCCGCGGTGGGACGTGATTTTGATCGGACACGAATAGTCGCTCCGCCCGGAACCGTGTTCCCCAAGTATTTTACTAGGGCTCGTAATTTCTGTCCGTGTTTTAGCACCGACGATCAGCGACAAAGAAGTGTGCGTTACACGATCCCCATGACTCGAACGTGCTATATGGGTACTAAGCGGTTCGTTAAGCGGCTTTCACGAGCGTTTCGAGTCGATCGTTTTCGAAAACGGTCGTACCATTGCGACCGTTTACAAGCGATTACGTGCCAGATGATCTCGCGTGATTAAAGGTCGCGTACGTGCCATCGACCCGCCGGTTCTCCAAGTAGAAGTAGCAAAGGGCGGGTCGAACGGCGACGATACAATCTTACGTATCGTACACACGGCCCGATCGTAATGATCGAATGATAGCGTTCGAACAGCGATCATGGGAAAAATTTGTAGCGAAAGCGCCTTTCGTTCCACGGTTATCGTTACTTCTATCGAACGAACCTTCCGCCCATGGCAAAACACCGCGCAAATTGTCGATCTCGGATCCTTTATATCTGGATTGCTAGAAAGCATGTTCGGTAAACTTCAAGAGAAATGTAGGTTATTCATGCACAAATGCTTCTACGCAATCGTGGGTATCAGTTAACATCGATATACGTTTAAATTCTATCGAGCACCGAGTGGCATTTACTCCTCTTTCCCATTCATATGTCAGTCGTCGCAGAAAAGGAGGATCGGCTGAACTTTAACGGTCCAAGTGCGGCTCGGAAACTTTCGCAATATTGGTCGAACCATTCCCATTCTTGGATTATTGCCTTCTTGTCCTGTAAACCACCCTTCAGCGGATTCAGTGACCGGCTATATACTAGATTCGCACTTTGTATTCAGAAACCGTCTCGCGCGCAACGTGACGTAGCCCCGCGCCCCTCGCCACCTTGTCGAAATACTCTCAGTACAGAAACTTGCGCGACTTGATGTATCGCAATTGCCGTTGCGGAATCGCAAATAATCGTGTCATCTCTCGGCTCTCCGTTGCTACGAATTCCGGTCCCGCATTCCAGGAGAAAAGGAAAGGAACCAATAACTGGACTACCACAACCGCGGTATCCAATTTCATGAACATGTCTTGTCAAACAGTGAATTTCTTTCGGTAGAGTTGCCATTTTCATCCAAGTTGAGAGGAAGCCATCCATGCGCAAGTACCTAAATATTTGCATGAAGTAATTCTTTGAAGAGCTCCTCTACAGAAGAAGCATTTATTGAGACGTAGTTTCTCATTTAACGTGGAATTTTCGCGGACAGATGTTTCTTCGAGAATTGAATTGGAGGGTGCAGGATCGTGGCAAAGGGTCGGACAAGTGCACGGGTCGGTGATATTTCAAAGCGGTGAAAAGCTGCCGATGCAATGGCACCAGCGACCTCGAGCCCCGCCGGAACTTGTCTCTCCTTCGGGCTACTAAATAAATTAGACCTGGTCACGCCCAATCGGGATCCCGTGAGCGATTTTTCACGTGAAGCCGCGTTTCCGCAAAAACCCTGCCCATCGCGCGTACACATATACATGTGTACATGTGCACATCACCGTATTCCGGGAGCCTGCCTTTTTACATCGCGCTGCACATCTGTTTCTGCGGTCTAACACGACGGCGAGATTCCATAATTGTGTGCGCATGCAGCCGTAGGTATATCGCGACCAAATGGACCCTTGGTTTCTTGTATTTATGAGTTTTCGATATATTTACCACGCGAGCTAGCAAGCCGGCGATACCCGAGCGAAGGAAACGGCCCCGCTGTCCCACCGGGGATTTGAAAAATACGCGAGTGCATACAGAGCGGAGCGGTTACCGCAAATCCACCGATTGAGCTTTCGCTGAAAGTCCGCTTATGGCGAAAAAATATAGGCGGGCTTTTCCTTGGCTGAACCATACGGGGGGAAATCTCCTTCGTTGTGTCTCGTCTCAGGGAGTAAATGTAAATTTTACGAAAGTCCTTCGTAACAGCTTCATTTGTACGTACAACGGGGCGAACGAAAATAAACGAACCCTGGGTTGGAGAATCTTGGTCGAGAATTTACCACGTCCAATCTATTCGTTCGCGAGGATCAGGACGAATCTGTTTTTCGCTGCTCTTTATCAAGTCCCTGATGCCCTTGATCCGCTGAGATGAGAAGAATCCTTGAACGACGTATGTACCATAATCCGCAATTTTTCTGAGATCCAATTACGTTGCCGCAAGTATTAGATTTTGTTCACTGGTAAACACAGAGATTTTAAAGGTCCTGTATTCAGTTTAGAATCTTTCTAACAGCTCTCGATTTTATTATTAGAAAGGTACTCGTGGAACAAGTGGTGCGTCGAGTGGTCGCTATTGTCTGTCGCGTCAAATATTTGCTCGATCTTTTCTGAATGGTTCTTGTGTGCTATACTATCGAACATACCATGAGTTAAATTTCTCCATGGTCTGCAAACAGTACTCGTATCGAGGATTTCCTAGCAGGGATGAGTCTCGCTTTAAATCCGATAAATTCGAGAAATCGATGGATACGACTTGCGCGGTAATGCGATATGAATTATCTGGGGTTCCTTGGAAGAAAAGCATCCAGGGATCAATCAATCATTATTGCTAATCTAACGTCCTGGTTAGAGGAGCAGATCGGTTGTTTGCAGGCCTGGCGTGGCTTACGGATCGCGCTAAGGGTTGAGGGGGTATGGTTCGAGTCTTAGAGCAAAGGAGGGTGCGGCTGCCTGTAGCATGATCCTCTCTAAGCCGAGGCTAAGAGGCTATTAGTTAGCTCTGCGAGCAGCGACGTAACCCCAAAGACTAACACGGTACTTACACCTTCCTGCTTCGTAGAGATCGCAAGATATTCAACCAACTAGTTCTGCAGAGTATGTTTGCACGACATGGGAGGTGAGACCGGTGATACTTGGGGAATAGCATTGCCCAGCAAGATCAACGATAAGAAATTAATATTAAAACAAACTTCACGTGCATCGGTTACAGTGCTCGCCGCGAAGCAATTAGAGATACAATCTCCTGACCTGGGATTACGTGGGAATGAATCCATGGAGGAATTTGCGTCAAGGTAAACTAATTGAAAAGAATCCCGACATTAATTCAGTGGAAATGAATTTTTTTCTGTAGCCTTCGGTATGAAATTCGTGTCACACATTTTACCATCCAGCAATGATTGTGATCAGTATGATTAAAAACTGCATTTGAAAGGGATGAATCATGCTCATGATGCAAATGATAGTAATTCAAAGCACGGAGAATTATTCACGATATTTAGCCACGAATATTCTACCTACTCTATTCGCGTTACTGATGCTGCAAAATTTGTGTACACACATATCTTTAGTATAAATCGTCAGGCTATCGAAGGACATGCATTATGCACAAGTTCCGCAGAAATCCGTCGTAAGCGTCTAATCTTACCCTTTGACCCATCTCTCTGCGGCATTTAACCCACATACCCACCTTCTCCCTCGCATCAGAAAATCTCTGTAAAGCCGATTAGTAATCAGAGCACGTTCGTTATTAGCCATTCGGCCGGGTGAGGTCTAAAACTAGTAAAATCAAACTTGTGCTGTAAGAACCACCCCCTTGGCTGATTTACAATATCACGATTCAAGTCATATGGAAAACATTCTCTCGTATATTCTTACGTTATAGGTACAATGCCTGGAATATAAAAGGGGGTAGATGTTCTCGCTATACGAGGAAATATAATTCAATAACAAAACAACCAAAGCAAAGAAACTTAAATGTAACTCAAAGTTCCGCAATTCTAAGAGGCGGCTTCCAGGGACGGATTTGGAAATTTGAGGGCCCTACACTAACAAGTGTCTGTCACCCTTTAATTTAAACGAGTCGAGGCAGTTTCAAAATTAATTCCATATGGTAGTCACATGTGAGTTATTGACAATTCGCTATATGAAAAAGAAGTGAATAGTTTCTAAAGTTCTCTCAAGCCTCTGTGTTTAAACCTTTCCGAATTTCTTTCGCTCAAAATTTGTCGCTTCTTAAAATTTGCCGCTCCCCAAAATTGGCAGCCTACTTAGCCCAAACACAAATTCGTCCCTGACGTCTTCCTCTGGTACGTTTTGCCCTTAAACAGCGATCCTTTTCAAATATTTCGAGCATGCTCTGTGTCGTTTATCGCGCAAGTGGAAACATGGCTTAAGGTTACGTTTCACACCACCCACTACATCGTTTTAGGATTATACGAATATCATACTAGATTCTTGTTGAATTTAAATGAACCGAATAAAATGAGTCTACGATTCCGAAAATTCAAGCGTAGTCGCAAATAAAGGAAAATCGACAAGTACAGACGTATCCTGCGTGGCCATAGCCATTTCGCAGTTTCGTCAAAAATAAAGTCCAAATGGTGCGAAATAAAAGCCGGAAATGGGTGGCTCGCGTGCACCTGCAAATGGATCTGCATTAATTAAATTAATGGTGAGCCGTAGCCGGTAGCAATGGCGGGACATTGGAATCGCGATCGTAGCCATAGACCGTACGAAATGGTACGGCACCGAAAGGATACGCGGCTTTGTTATCGGTCTTTATTATTTTAACTTTTCGTGCGACGCAAGCGGCACGCAACTTCTACCGCTATGGCACGGGCGGTGGCTTGCCCCCAGCTTTTTCACTGGTCCGTTAATTTCGATTCTTTTATTGAAAGGACCATTCAGAGAGCTCGATACACCGGATAACATTTTCCATTGTCAATATCGTTCCTCTAAAACGGAGGAAAGAAGAGACCCGGCGAATCGATAGGCGTTGCTGATTTTCAGCACGTACGACAACAAATTTTCGGCGGGTCTCTGGGGGTGCGCGGAAGATATTTGCAAAAGCACGTTTAGCGAGAATAGCGGCCGCTATGCGGGGAAACGATGATAAGAGGCGGACTGGTGAACGTTAAGTTTCGAAACAAGTGCGATCGTAAAAGTTGCAAACTTGAGGCTGCGCTGGCCAACGAAGCGAAAACCGGGGCGAAACTGGCACTAAATATGAATCATAAAAGAAGCATAAAGATAATTGTATGCTAATAGGCGGAGCGTATGCACCACGTCGTCTCGAACAGCTCAACATCTCCCGTTATTACCTACGTACCTGCGTTGTAGCACATATACACCTGCACCTTCCACTGTTTCTCATCGTAAAGTTTCTGTGATACGACGTTGACACGATCTAATTCTGTGTGATCAACTTTCATGGAACTACCTTTGCCGGCAAAAGTGTATAACCTTCTATATTCCTCATCTTTGTTTTATAGCACCTTGAGGTCTACCATTCCATCCCTAGGCATTCTACATTCTTCCTTCACTTTCATTTACTACCTTCTTTTATTTAAGAATAAAGCCACTGTGCCTCAAGCACAATGAACTTTAGCATTTTTATACGACGACGATCTCCTAGGGAAATATAATTGAATTTCGTAGCGACTCGACAGAGTTTAATAAAATTCCAAGCAATCCGCGCGAATTCTAAAAAGATCATTGGAATATCCAATATGTAGTGCAAGTCCCTCGGAAATCGTTTTCATTTGTTGGAAACAGCTGGATGATCAAAAAATAGGTCCACTCGCGCGTAAGAAATTTAAGTTTCACGGAATGGTGCATTATATAGCGGGGTATTTTCGGGACTCTGCAAAATGTGGGAGAAATTGGAAGTTACTTTACACAAGCATCGTTGAGACTTCCCGGCGGGCTCTTGAATCGCTCGGACCGAAAGATCCAAGCGGTTGAATTTATCGCTTCGGACAAAACGTTCGGATAGCCACGAGCAGTTTGCGATTCTCTCGTGAATTTGAAGGACGCTGCCTTCGACCCCGCAGGGATGAAGAAACTTGGGAGCAAAAGGAGAGAGTACAAGACAGTGGCCGCGAATGTAGAGGGTGGTCTTTCACGAGGTCGAGAATTGAGAATCGAGAAACCAAGAAGGATCTCCTTGACCGTGTCGCCGACTTTTCCAGTCGATCGTCCCAAGAGCTTTTACGGGTCTTGACGAGAGAGCACCGTCGCGATGTGTAAACCATGAGCCACTTTGGCGGCAGGTCGAGCCTTTGAAACTCTCCTTTTCTTCCGGAAGCGAAGCTAAAGGGATGGAAAATAGCGCAGGAGTGGCCTTGAAAATCGCATCTCTCCGAAGAATCGAAAAAGCATCCGAAAGAGGTAACTCGGGCAGTTCCGAGTCACTATAGTCACACTTGAGTATCAAAATACTGTGAAATATCGGAGGAGTAGAGATTTTGTCATTTAAGTTGGTAATTTATGTTCTAACGAGTTAAACTAACGCGTGGCAAGTTGACGATGCGATGCCTAACTTTTAACAGCGATTTCATGGTTCAGAGGAACATTAAAAGACCGATAGGAAACGATCCTTTGTCCCGTGGCAAACGATCGGACGTTCCGCCACAGGCTAAGGAACCTGTCCTAATCGAATTTTGTGGAACTTGTTACTAACCGATTTGCAGCTCACGGACACGCTTTGAAGGCGTATCCTCGGCGAGATGCCAAAGTGGGAACCGTACAGGCAATCGAAGATGAACAATGCAGTAGGAACGTCGACGACTACGAAACTGTGCTTGGCGCTTAAGCTTGTTCACGTGCACTTCTGCTCTATTCAGGGACCAAAGTCCTTCAAATTGCCGGCACTTAAGTTCCCGGCGTAATTTCGCCGGCGCCTCAGGGCGCACGAAGACACGGTGTGTCGTAATAAAAGTGTCGCAAAAGGTAAAACTGCCGGGGTCCGTTCCTCAGGAGCATAACGCAACGTCACGTGCAGCCAATAGCCGCGGCAGCCGAGGTTTGCAGGGGACAAACGAGGCCACTTTAATTTAGGAAACTTGCTCGACATGCACGTCCAAGCGAGGGACGTTGATTTACTAACGTACGAGGGACTAAGCGAAGCGATTCGACAGGAAAACCGAACGGACAGCGATGGCCGTGTGCGTGAGCCACGTACAAAGGATACCAGCGGCTTTTGTGATCGGAAGCTGTCAATATTTGTCGATGTCCGGTAACCGAGTAGCAAGCGATGAACCGTAACGTCATCAATTATCTCTTACATACCACTGCGCGAGCCTGATGTCACATTTCGTCTGCTCCCTGCCTCCCGTGCGGCGCATGAGAGAGTCCGCAGCGCGGGCCCACACGTGCCGCCCTCGCACAGCCAGCCTCCCATTGTCCACTTTCTACTTACCTAGAGGGAGAGGCAGGGCCGGCCAGATTTGAGTACACCGATGGAAATTGTCTCTAGACCGCCGAGAACAATAATGACCCGGTCGAAATTCCGCTCCGCCAGAAATTGCTCGAGCGGAATGTCGAGACTGGCCCTCCATCGTTGAATCGATACTTGGCCCGTATGATACGAGAGCATGGTCGGTCCTCGACGCGTGGAAGCACTCGCTGACTCGCGCGAATATTCTCCAGGGGGAATTGGAGGGCGGTGGCGCGGGGAGGGGGATGGAGGTGGCGGCATCGGGGCATTTCGTAGCACGCGATTCCAAATGATACGAGTATCGGCGAACCACCTGGGACAACGTTTTCTTACAGTCCAGCTGGATTTTCTTATTTTCCTATCGCGGATGACCGCTCGGAACAGATTCGAACGCGATAGAGCTGGTCCGTGGGTGCTCGGTTGACTTCGCTTTTATCCGCAATATGGAAGGAAGTCGTACCAGATTGCCTTGAAAATGAATATATTTGTATTTTTTTTTTGTGATTTCGACATTATTTACAGATTTATCAGTGTCTCGGAGTAGACGACCTAAGTTGTGGATCCGGTTAAATTAATGTTAAAAAATGTGCACTAAGCGTTATGCGACGTGTACTTAGTTTTTTTTCTTACTTTTCTTCTTTCTACAGTTTCAATCGTATTTATATTTGCTATAATTCACGTAACTATCACTAAGACGAAAAATCGACATGCCATCGTTTGCTCAGCAACGACGGGGGCGAGGGGTGAAGTACTTCGTCGATTCTAATTCTAACAATCAAACGTAAGCACGAGACACGGGGAAAGCACTGACTTCGATTGATTCAGAGCTGTAAAATTCCTTTAAGTGTGCACCACCCAGAGGTATACGATAGGTGCAATGACCAAACACGAAGGGAACTCACACACGAGCGTTTCGTGGAATGCTCACTAACTGCTCAATCTCATAGGCAGCACGAAAACCTATCATTCTGCAAATACTATCGTAGTCTCGCCAGTTCTTTATGAAAATGCAGACAATTTCATCAAAGAACGAAGGTGTTGGTGGTAAATCGCGATGTCTTTGAAGCCGCTTTAATCGCTTTAAGTATTTAACGCAGCTACATCTCTTTTGCTAAAGTAACTTTTAAGGAACGATCGGTGAACGGTAATATTTCTTTTCTATACGTATATATTTAAAAGCAATACACAAACATGTTTGTACTGTAGCTGGTCCGCTCGTTACCCTGATACACCCATGTTTGCTCATATTAAGAGTATTACATATTTGATCGTTACCTCCTGTGTTTATAGCAGATGTATCAAACGTTTGAACAAATAACCTGTACAAGCAATTTGTTGCTCGCGCGCTTTTGCGCTGCGAGCGTCTGCCAGCTTCGTTATATGCGACTATTGCATTTGAAAAACATTAATATCACTAAAAATTCTCTGTTCGTACGTGTTGCAGAGATATTAATATGTATTAATATCTTTATTTTAATTCCAATCGTTCCATTGAAAGTCTACGCGAGATTAGTTAAAGAGATCGAAGCTAACGTGAAACATTAGCTATAATTTTGGTATCGACTGAGGTGGCGGGGGCACCGTTAGATTCTGTAAGTCATCTAACGATTTTATGGCTGCAGTCTGTAGATCATCCATGCCCCTCTTCGTAATGTTTGTAATATCATCGATCTGGCGACGAGTTTGATTAAATAAGTCGTCCGTTGATTTGACTGCCGAGGACGCGATATCTTTCACGTCTGCCTGGATCTTCTCGATGACCCACTCCATCGCTTGACGGCCCTGAAACGTAATCGTGCGAAGGCACTTCGTTACCTCTGTGTCGCGACTTCAGGGTAATTCCAAAGCTTCGATGAAATTTCTGACAGGAAAACAATACGGTACCGTTTGGAAATGAAATCTTCTACTATCAATCACTTTACACTTTACAGGCACACAAATATTTTGCGAAATGTACGAAGCTGAAATCGCGATGATAAAAAGGACATCGAACATCCTATTTCAATATATCTTGATAAAATAATAAACAAACTTCAACATGAAAGCACAATAATATCTTGGTCATCGACGAATCAATTTAAAAAATTATGAAATTGCCTACCTTCTTCGCGTTCTGTTCGATCGTCATCGTCAGTAACCTCTCTAGATGATCAATGAGAGGCACCCCTGAGATAGAAATCACTGCTTGCTGTGTCAATAGTGTTTTCTCCGGATTCTCAGGGTCAGGTTTGTACCTGACTACCTCGCCCACTGAAACATGCTTCCCCAAGCTTACCTACAAAGAAAATAATGCGAGTGGCAGCTTAGAACAATTTCCAGCGATTCTTGTCATTAGATGCTGGAGGTCTCTCATTTCAGCTGCGTGTTCTTATATCGACCGTGTTGTGTAACGCGCGGGGTTAGCAACCCGTAGATAGATGGCTGGCTACTATTATCCAGATAAAACGTTTCCACGAAAGCGACGTAGAGTCTTGAATAATCGATGCCACGAAATAAGCTTGCCAGCGGGCTCGCTCTGGTCCTCGTGTCGAAGCAAAATTGCTGTGTGCTGACCACTGCTCTACCATTGTCCAGTCTCATTCGTCGCTTGTTAAACGAAGCGGTCGTGTGTTTTACAAATATTCAAAAGGCACCAGTTCCCTATTCTTCCCGTTCTCGTTACAAATGTATAGTCGCACTAAATACTTCTAACCACATACAGTTCATGCATATCCCATCGTTGTTATTCAGACATTCCTCAAGCTTCAACCACACAGCACGGATTTAATACACGAGGGACACAAAGTCTCGCAAAACTGGTACACAACAAATGCTTCTTAAACAGGACTATCTAATTTCAACGACAGATAAGGTAGCTGTTCCATCTTTAATGAACTACCCTGCATGAAAGCCAAGTATAATAGAAACGAATACAAAGGAACACAGGAATTGCAAAGGAAAACAAGCAAACCGACACAGCTGTATGTCCCGCGTTCCTCAAATAACACTTTTACCAATGCTGATGGCGTAGCAAGTTTGGGGTAATGATGATGATGATGATGATGATGATGATGCATCCTCCACTTCGAAAATTGCATCATTATGAGCTGCGTGCGACTCATTCGCACTGGTACAGCGCGAAGCACTGTGGCCGCGGAGCTGGAACAATTGAATCGCGGGGGTGCAATACGTTTCACGGGGGAATTAACGCCCGCGGCGCATTGTGGATCCACCCTGGTCGAGATAGAGAGACGCGATCCTCTATGCTCTCCGCCATATTGGCAATCAGTGAAGTCGACTGTGTTACATCGCGCCCAACTATCCACCGTGCGCTTGGCGGCCTCCCCAACCCCCAATCTTGCGACCCGTCACCCCCCTGGCGAATACGAAGAGTCCGAAAAATTAACGCCCCACTTCGTCAATTACGAGGATCGCTGATCAGAGAAAATGCAGGCGGCTTAATTCGTCGTCAACGGAGAATCGAGGGGCGATACAGATCGACACTGTCGAATGCAGTTCTTTGTTCTCGCTACTGCCAGAAACCCTATCAACGTTACACAAACATTACGTTTGTACGGTTCTGGTTCGTTCTCTCGGAAACACGGATATGTCTACGGCGAATATCGTAATTTCCTTTAATTCAACACATGTCATCTACAGACGTTTCGTTTACCTAGGGCAGATCAAAACTATTGCGCCGGCAGTTACGATCTCCACCCTTCACGGAACGAAGAAACACGTTTCTTTTCAGTGGAAGTAATTAGGACTTTGCGTTCCATTTCTAACCTTATCATTTAAGTGTTTCAGGAACATTGGAGCTGAGCAGGCGCGGATCGGAGGCCAGGGAATATACAGGAAACGGCGAAAAGGGAGGCGGAGAAAAAGATAGATTGGAGAGGCTATAATTGGCAAGATGAACGGGGTCTCATTGTAGCTTTCGTAACGAGCAACCGTGAACGTGGTAAGACCGAGTTTTTAAATGTGGTAACAAGTGAGAAATTACGTCGAAGAGCAGCCTTGACGATTTGTAAACCGTTGATAACATAACTATTAAATGTCAAGCGTTAATAAGAAACTCTGAAAGTTTGTGAAACTACCGCGAAATTGTACCCTAAACTCCGCCCCGAAAGCAAGCATTAAGTAGCATAAAAAATCCACTTCTACTTAAGTCTACTTTCATAAGAGCTTCTCGAAGCGCAGCACTCGGCTCAGAGAAATCCGCCTTCCGCAAGAAATGTCCAAAGACCTTTGCCCATGAAGCGGCTCTCTTTTCTGCGACTCTTTTGGCACAACGAAGGACGTAATCATCAACGGTATAGAGAAACAAGAGCAATGTGCTGGTACCGACTCGACAAGGGTAAAAAGAACCGCGAAAAAGGTAAACGCCTGGCGCGCGATTTAATCCTATCAAGTGGACGATCGATCCCTCTCTCGGGCCAGGCGTCAACGACGAAGTAATTAATTTTCACCTTTTTTTTTCGGCCAGAGTAGAGTACGAAAAGCGTACATCGTCGATCCTGTCTACCTCGACCTAGTGCATCGGTTAATTGAAATTTTTCTCGTCAGCTGCCCGTCGAAACCGATGTTTGCCAATCCCTCGGTCTCTGCGCCAAGCACGGCGTTTGCTTTTCATTTACCGCAGCATTGCGGCACGGTCACGCTTAGTAGCGCAGTTAGGGCGAAAGTCGTTAACTAAAATCGAAACCACAATCCGGGGGGAAAAGACTATACGTGCGAGAATGGATAGAAGCCCTGGGTCTCGGCACAATCCTGATCACACTGAACCTTCCATCTTCTGATTAGATTTTAGGTGGATTGGAAACTTTAGATAATCCCGATGTTCCGTCGGGGTGGGCTTGAAACACGAAGGTTTGGTAAAGGGAGGAGATCATAAGTGCATAAAAGTACGCTTGTATAAATGGAGCCTGCTTCGGGACGAATAAAACCACTCGGAGTGGCAGGAAGAAAGAACCCTAAATCTTTAGCAAGGTACTAATGGCACCGTCCCGGAGGGGGAAGGGTAAACTATGGCGAAAACACCGCGCTCGCGGCACTCTCCAATCAAGAATTCTCGTAATTCCGTTTCATCCTCCGCCGATATAACGTGGAGAGAACGGAAGGGTAGACCGCGCCCTATGAAGGGTCGTTGTGCGGGCTACAGAGCCTTCTTCAGTGTGCACTCGCGAGTAATTAGCATCGCCGCATAATTGAGAGGACTTTACAGGTCTGGCTGGAGGCAGCATTGTTCGGGCATGGGTATGTTCTCCGATTCGGCCGTACCTATTCGATGCCTCGAGAGGGTGCCAGGGCCGGAAGCACGAATCTACCAGGGCGTAACGTCGGAAGCTGGATCGACCTCGATGGAGTTCGGCCTCGGGCTTTCTCTTGCTGGTGGGTAATCGCCGATTTCAGCGGATTTCGGGGAGATTGGGAATCGTGTGCTGACAAATCCGTATTAGATCGTGTAAACGGGGGCTTCTAGTCATCTGCCCTCAGCCGAATGGGCACCCGCGGTTTCCTTGCACATTCGATTCAATTTACTTGTTTCCACGGCTATGTACATTTCTGAACAAATAGAGCCGCGCTCGCGACCCAAATCGATACGCCCGGCGCGGCCCCTTGAACACCGTGAAATATTAGAAAGCGAGAGGCGGCATGTACTTTTCACTGGGATTTTCGCGCGTATGATGAAGTGTCCGTGAAAATTCGCGCGATACGAAACGAAAAAAGCATTCCCAACGCCACGATCCTTTTACCGCGTCGGGCGTACGATCATTAATATCCATTCCCCGAAACTTCCAGCAGCGACGAGTCGGCGGATCACGGTGGAAACATTTCGATGGGCTGTCGCGTGACAACGTGGCCGACAAGGGTCTCGCTAGATCAAGGGGTTCAAGATGAAGCTTGTACGCGGACTGTCGCACAACCAACGGATCTCGCCACTCCGAAGTTACCATTTTTCATTAACCTGTCCCGCGCCTCCTGGCTACATATTTCGATCGATTCAAAAAGTGCTGCGCGCCGCCTGCCGTACGGTGGCACACGCCCACATAAAAATACGTGAACGCCATGGTGGTGCCCGTGCGCGCATTCGGGGAACACGGGCCCACCCCTATACCGCGTTCAACCGTGCGCAATTTGTTGTTTTTATGATTTAGAGGGCCGCGCGCACCATAATTCAGTCGCTGGCACATCCAGTCAACCCCGTGCACCACCCAAACGTAACCCTCTCGAGTTCTCCATCAGCAAAGTCCACGGGGAGTCTCCGAACACGGCCAGGATACATCACCGATACACGCGTCCGTTATTAATTCTCGTCCGGTGCCGCACACCCCTCCGGCTCTCCACCACCTTCTATCCCACTATCTCCCCCGTGTCTCGGGTTTTCGCGCCTGCACGCACGGAAATTCGTGCCAGGACAAAGGAAGGATTGTTAGAGAGAATACACGGCTCGTCGCGGGTAAAATATCGTTCCGGTTCCCTTCGTGCAACGTATTGCGGTGAATTCGAACCAAGACCCCCTTCTACGTACTTGATTGATCTATTGGCTTCTGTTTTTCGACGATTTCGGGAAACTTGAAATAATGCGGGTGGGTACAGGGCGATCCATTAAGAATGAGTTACCCTGTCTCTAACTGAGAGGGAGCAGTGGTTTCTGGATCCAAGAAGATGCAAAATAATTCCTCATGACTTGGAATTCCCAGCAGAAATCTCTAATCGAACCTGAACTACTGAGTTCGATTGTGGTCTACATGATCTACGTGATATTTAGATGTAAGTTTGCTTGTAACCAATTTTTTAATAGAAAATGATAGTCTAATAGTGAGAGACGAATATTCGTGTTTTGGAGTGGCTTGTTTTCAGAGGACCTGCATTTCCACATACATCGTGGGTCTGGGAAGTCAGGCGCACGTTACAGCAGGTTTTAAATAATAACGCGATTAACTTAACGCGATCGTGCGTCACGTGTAGCAGCGTTGCAATATGTTCGTTTGATAATCCGATAATATCCGTCCATCTGGACGAATAACGCACCACCGGGGGAATGTTTCATCGTTTTTCTGCCAGCGCTTAAATTCACTGCAACGCGATTCCCAGAACGCAAACAGGCATTATTTTAGATTAATGGAACGCGATTCTATAACGTGACGATATTTAAAGCCCGCTTCCATCGTGTGTATCAAAATCGTAATAAACGTGTGTATCCCGTCAAGATCTATCGATGGGAAGTCCCTGAAAACAGCGAGGGATACAACATCGTTCCTGAGTTACATCATTTTTTGTTCCTGAACATATCTAATCACGCAGCTCACCACAATTCGATACCTTCTCTCCTAAATCAACAGCTCTGATTGTAGCGGATTTAGCAGCATTTACACAGCCCCCCCCCCCGAATCTGTCCCTACAATATTGTCCAGAAATGAAGGGTAAGGGGAAAAAGAGGGAATGCCACAAAACAGCTTTACAGAGAAAATTGAGTTTTAATACTTTCGTCCATCAGTGAAGAAGCATGGTTCTATGAATTTAATTTTCTTATATAATTTTCCTCTTAAATAATTTCTTATTTTACCTTGAAGACAGAAGCTTATGCGTAGGTAAAGTTCCAGTGCAGAGTGGATAAAGGCAGAGTGGGAACATTCCTTATTTTTTAACCAGTACCTATACCAAATATTTACCGTTACCTTACGGAGGTATTTGAACTTTATAATCCTTTGCGATTCGACAGCTCTGTAGTCCCAGTTGCCACCACCAAAATATGCTATAAATCGCAAAATCACGAGAAATGTTTTTTCCTCTTACCCTTCATATTAAGAAGCCCTCTGTGCATGCAACGATCGGCGGAGTCTGTCCAACAAGAGACTCCGGCCCCATTATGTTCAACTTGTACTCGATGCATATACGCCGGATGCGTTTAGGTTCAACGATACGATGCAGCATTACGTTCCAACAGCGGCGCGATACGTATGCATCCCGCGTAACGTATGCAGCACGGCCTGCTACGGGGGCTGGGGGTAAATTGCTAAAAGATATCTCCCCCTTGGGATTCGACGGGGATAGGTTATAACCCGGCCCGGACTCCGTCGAGCTTATATAGAATATACATTGCCTCCGGTACGCTTCTCTACAATGTTATCTGTATTCGTTTGTCCGCGTGCGTAACTCGCGTGCGTATATTTCAATGGAGGGACGCGGACGCGCAGGGGTCTCGCATCGGCATTCTCGCGCGTGCACTCGCCGAACAGGTAGGTGTGTAGGCAGAGAAAGCGTCGACGTCCCGCGGGGAATAGTTCAATTTTAGTTGAAGCTCGACCCCCGCCCCCGGCATGCGGGAAACGCGGAAACGCGTCCCCGTAGATTACGCAGGCATGGAACGATCAGCGGGGAAATATCGCGCGGCTCTTCCTCCCGCCGTCTGACCTTAATTGGAAAGACGACAAAGGGAAAGAGAACGCCGAGGATCTTAAACGACGATGGTTACTTCCTGCGTGCTTGAAAGACGACCGACCTACTCGCCGGCGAAATTTCGCATTTCCATTTCTCTACCTACACTGTTGTTCCACGATGAATGTGTGTACCAGGTTAGTTTATTAATCTAACAATAAGAGCGTTTTTGCGTCGCTGATACTAATTCGGCCAAACCTCAAACCATTTCACTAACTTGAAGTCTCTTTGCGTTTAGATCCGCTTTGATCGCAAGCTTGCGCAAAATACGCGCTGATTTATAAACTGACTGATTAATGGCAATGTCAGTGTCCAAATATTTGTTCCCCTTAAGGAGTTAGAAGCGTGAAGGACCTGCACAGTGTGCAATGTATTCAAACGTGCCGTTTCACCAATGAGGCACGTATCGCGGGATCCGTGTTGTATCTCGTTCCACGATAGCCACCCATAGGAACGTCCGTTTACCCTTCATAGCTGATGTGCGGGAGCAAACAGCGAAGTTACATATAAAACAGCTGATAAATGGTCAAGTGGCGCTCCCACAGTGTTTAGCTGTTAATGTCTGCGCAATGAAAATGCAATCTTCATGATTATGTTCCGGTGACTCCCGTGTAAACGGAACATTCTACGAAGGTTTATGTTTCACAAATGTTTCCTAACACAGACATTTTATACGCAGACAACTGCAAACACCAGCTACCGTATTAAAACTTTCCGCGCTTCAGAAAAATGTACATCTCGCGCGAGGTGCGACCTTCTTCTCCACTTCCAGCTGATGAGTGCAACTTTATGTAGGAATTTGTGTACGCCTATGCACTCGATACCAGAAGCACGCGTATCTCGCTGCTCGATAAGTAAAAACGATCAACGAGGCGGCTCCTTGCAGAGGGAAAGGATCCACTTTTTCCTCCGAGCCACCTACGGATCGTTCATCATACCGGTAATGCATCCAGTATCCCGGTTTCTCTTTTCTCTCCTTTTGGCCGAGCAAGGAGCAGGAGAACGATCTTTGACGCGTACAAGGAGCCACGACCAATGCTCCACTCCCTTTCCTTCGCCGTTTTCCGCCCTGTCTTCCTGAAACCCTCCTGGCACATCCCTCCGCGGAGACCACGAAGCTATGCAACCCCCGGTAATGCGCGCATCAATAACCTATCATATCCGACCTTCCTCCAGATGCGATGCGATGCTATACCCCCCCCCCCCCCCCCCAGCCTTAAGACGTGCCGATCTCTTCGAGCCTGTAGCTCGAGTAAATGTATCTGCCTCTCGAAGTGGAAACTCTACCGTCCATAATTTTTCGACCAGACACAACAAGGGGAGAATAAAAGTACCTACTGGTGTCGCGTTTGCTCCGGCTGTGTTCAGATATCTCTCGTACAAACGGCAATCCTTTTCATCACGGGTGTAGATTTTAAGTACACATGATGAGCGCTTGGTGTAGAAAGGATCACATGTAATTCTACAGGTGAAATTGCATCGTCCACTTTCCATTTACTCTTGCTGATCTCGATTCAAATGGAAATGGGAGTCTATTGATTGTTCGATTACACGTCTACACGTACAGTCTGTGTGCGTGTGTGTGTGTGTATGTGTGTACGAGCTACCCTTCGTTCATCAAATTTATTTTGCCAGTATAAATGAATTGCTAATGTAAGCGCGATAGAGAACAGTCTTTAGATACTAAAGAATGCATATGTATGTGTAACACGAGCTATCTTTCTTTTCTCATCGGGAAATGATCTTTCTTTATCTGGTTGATTTGAATGCATTACGTAATGCAATTTAACGAATTGGCACGAAGCATGAAGCAACGTTTGCAACGTTGAATATCGACCCGACCGTCCCCAATTTATCTCGCTTTGGGTAGATAAATTATGAGCACGGTTAAAGTACTTTGTCGAGTAATGTGTGAGTAATAAAGAGCAGATGGAATTGGAATAACCGTACAAGCGTGCTTCATACAAGTTCGCATTCGGCTGATTAAACGTCGTACATTATATTTCGATCGAGAGTATGAATTAACTGGAAACCACTTCTGTATTTCAGATCGATTCGTTGATGCAGCATAGAAATGAGTAGATAATAGGAAACACTAGTTCGGTGCAATCATGAATTATTTCGTACAGATGAATGAAAATTTGGAGTGAACGTACAATGAATGATAATTTCTTAATAATATACTGTTAGCCGATCTTAATAATAATCAGATACCATTAAGAGAAGTGCGCTAAACAATACGATAATTTAAATTCCACTACTGCACGCTGTTCAGTAGCTGTCAAATGATATTTATAATAAAATATTCACTTACGTTTACTGTTTTGACCACCATCTCCCTTGAATCCGGATTAACTTCGCTCCATTCACTGGCATAGCACGGTCCTCGGTGACCGAATAACTGAAAAAGCGAAAACACAAACTCTATTACAGCAACGTTGATTAATAGTATAACAAAATTCGAAACACAATTCATTACCGAAATGAATTAACTGGTTGCTCATGATCAATTATATTTCCGTGATTAATATTGCTTCAATCGCGTTGTAAGCTCAACGCCTGCATTTCACAAGAACGAAGGGCCTAGCACCAGCAAACGTCCCCATACCGAGCAATCGAGTCCGAAATGCGTTTTGTGCGATCGAGACCAGCAATTACTCAGAAATTTACGTCGATGGGGCAAGCTGTCTAGCCGTAAGCGCGTCGAAACGGTTACCAGCGGATGAAGAAAAAAAGACAAGGCAGCTAACTCGAATCGAAACGAGGCTTTGCACTTTCCCTTCCGTCAAGTAATTTCAAGAGTGCCTAAACGCGGGGGCGATGATCTCCTCTCCCTCGCCACCCAGCTGCCGTGCATTCGTTATATACGGAACTGTGATTCAAGGCATTCGAGCGAGCGAGCGAGCGAGCCAGCACAACAGAACCGGCTTTACGAAATGGCCAAGCTTATAGAAAATCCTGCGAAAGGAAGCAATTCGCCGAGCCGAAAAGGATTCGAAGCTGAGATCTCCCTGGAGGGGGAGGAGGAGCTGGGGCGAGAGAGGGTGGCTCTAAAGGAGCCGGTGTGCATTCCAAAACGCGGGCGTCTAGCTGGATGATTGCCAAAGAGCGTAACATTGGCGCGAGGGTGGGTGCTCATTATGAAAGTTGATACCGTCGATGTCGTTGTTTTGTAATTCCCTGACTCGAGCCCTGGCCACCCCCGTACCTTCTTCTTGCTCGGTGTTGTCGAAAGTTTCGAATTTCCGGCTATGCTGCTGCCGGTGTTTGTATAGATTGCTCGGTCAAACAGGAGGAAACTGTTTTGTCTATAAACTGGCGCCCGATGAAGAAAAGGATTCATGGCGCTGGGCGTGGATTGATTTCTTACCATGGCTGAACTTCGGGATAACTGAGTCTGTTGCTTAACTGTGCGTGCACAGAGGCCTCAATACGAATATCGTATGTGGACATGTTTAGAGAGAAATGTACCAGCTTTGAATTAAAAAGCTGAACCACACTGTTCAATCTGTGTGTTCTACTTTATGGATTGTAACATTCGTCTGTCTAAAACTTAGGCTAGCCTATCTTTAGTACTCCTCTGAACGTGGCATGGAGTATAAAAGTAGAACAAATCGAATTTGCTGTTTATCGTAAAGTTTTTACATGGATGGTGTTAGTTACTTTGAAGTACTTTGCAACGTGGCTATGACTATATTTTCGAGGTCACGTTAAATCCCACAGTGCCAATTACGTAATGGTATCCTACAGCTTAAGGATTAACTGACGTCCGACCATCGGAACGTATAAACTACTTAAGAGCAGCGTGCAAAACAGCGAACACCCGGAAGCACGTGAAACAGAAACATATGCAACTTCTATCTTACGCAAAAAACGAAACATTGCATAAGCAGAAAGCACATCTTCCTGCTTAGCATTTCGCGGCATATCGCCAACTATCTTTTGCGTATCTGGTGTACCTACGTCACTAGTCGTGACGTACCATCTTCAGTCTTGCCACTAATTAACGCGATTTTATAAGAACGCGAGGCTCTTCCACATTTCATATAATTTGATTCTACGCGTTAAATGTTTGAATAAATTCATACATTTTTCGTAGCCTTTGAAGGGGGGAAGACGGTAGCTTCGATAATGTCTCGAATGAATGAATAACTTTGTGACCTTTACGCGAACGCGTGTCTGTTACGTCATTACAAATCGATAAACTGAACAGTGGATAAAGTAAGTTAATACTTTCCAACCCTGTTCTAATCGATGAATAAAATCAAATCGGAAATGTTAAAGACTTCGTCCGAATTCGGCGCTTAAACGAAAATCCCGCGAATTATGTGGAATTCGTTGGAATGCTTGGAATCAGAGCGGAAATAGAATTTTAGTTAGAAAATCGTTCATTGATTACTCAAAGATGGAAACTTTGTACCTCTGGTTAAAAAACTACGAAAAGCAAACTACATTTTCAAGCACATGGTTCTGAGTCACTAATGTTTACCTATGACAGTATGCGACAACACAATGCTTAGAACCACTGTTTCAAAGCTCACGCCTTGCATTACCTAACGTAAGTGGCAAAACCGATAATGGTGTCAGTAGTTTTATAACAAATTAAAGATAGTTCGCACCGAAGAATAGATTACATAACGCGATAATGATGTAATTCAATTATGAGAATCCTACATCTTTAGGTAGAAATGTCGAAACAGTTAAATATATACATCGATACGAAGACTGTTAATTATAAATCATGCACGTACATTGTCAAAGTGTTTCGTTATATCAAGTGACTATTTAATACCAATTTACAGGAAAATAATAAACAAGCCGAATGTATTAGTGAAAACTTCGTTTAAATTCCATTACCCTGATTTGAATAGTACATAATTTAGATGGCAATCAGAATTTAGTGCTCCACTCAGAGAGGTTATGGTCGACACTGAGTAGAACGAATAACCTTAATAATATTCGAAAACTTACCGGCATTATCCATACTGGAAAACGCCATTCACTGGTGACCAGTCTGTGAGAATATAGGATACCTTCTTTGACTTGCCTATCAATAACGTCCGTCCCCAAAACGCAAGGGTTCAAGGGATTTGGATATTTTCTGCATGCCGCTTTCACCACAGTTTCCCATGGATGCCTGTAAATTGCAAATATTTTCGATTATTATCGTCGCGTATTGCCAGAAACAAAAAGATATTACAGAATATTTCCACATCCTAGCCTTGAAAGTTATAAATGTATGGAGTTCTTTAAATGACACTAACTCGAAAGTGTGATATGACGTCCAAATCTTCATGTTGCTCGAGTTCCTCTTATGCAGAACGTAACGTCAGCACTATAATTTAAACAATTAGCGATAACACGGATAAACCACACAACTTTAGCACAGCAAGGTACGTCTACCGACTACGAGACCTAACGTAACTCAAAAGACAGAACCAGATGATTACTATAAACTTCAGCCTTTCTTCACGCCTTCAACCTTCAACAGTTGGTACACTAGTTTAAGTGACGAAACGATTGGCGCCACCTCAAGTTCCATCCTATTGGTCGAACATACGCGAACTACTTGCACGCAGTTCAAAATGATCCTCTCCCGCCGTTGCGAGTTCAATTCAATCAAAATTTTCTTTTATACAGCAGATTATACTTGTCTTTTAATTAAAAAATGTTCTTTTTTATTTCAAAGCGTGTTAAAGCGATTGGACACTTAATTTTAGTTTTAACAATTCATGTTATTATACCGAGCACAAATAATTGTTCGCGACCGCGCGAAAAATAGTTCCTCTATGAAATTAAATGAATTTTAATCAGAAATAGTTAATGCTTCTATCGTATTCTGTATTCAAATCCATTTTTGCGAGTGAAGAAACGTGGAAAGTATTACAAGGGTATAAATAATTCAAACTCAGTCTCAAATTAGTACTTCACAAAATTCAAACTTCACGATAGAATAAATCGGCGCGCGCCAAGTACGCGAAATATTGCTTCGCGAAGTGAAGCGGTCAGCCGAGAGGTAAACAACAGTTCGTAATTAGAGTAGTATTTTATTGTGAAATATGCGTTATATCCAAGTAGAAAGGGTTCAGTGGTCTTCGAGAAAGAAATTGGCGTGCTGCAGACCAAATGGTAAGTAAGTTCTAACGTTTTCTTCCTTGCGTAATAAGCCTTCTTTGCCGCGTCCTGGGAAGAACATCAAGGAACAACGTGAAAGTTTAACCTGGCACATGGCCTTATTTCACTATTTAGCGCATAATAATCATGCTACTATTTATTTCTCATAAATAAATATATTTCCTAACGATATTCGGTGTAATATCAGAAAACGCGGACGCGTGTGTTATCGTTGCAATACGTACGTAAAATTCGTATAAACTGGACATCATTCAGTTTATATGAATATTATTTGAATTACATACATTTTACAATCATAACACAACGAAAGGAAACTCAGGAAATGGAATTGGTAGTGTGTGGGTCGAGATTGTGGCATGCCTTATATTTATCCATATTAGTTGTCAGGGAAAATATGTGCAGCAGTTGCGTGCGCCTGAACCCAAGTCTATCGCGTACAGAATGCGTTACTGTTTACATTTCTCGCTATTGGGAACATGCGTTTAAACTGATACCATGTCACCGAGAGAATTGTGTGCTGCTCCAGGGTTAATCGCTACTTATTTACAACATCTTACCAAAAATAGCTTGAAGTTTTCTTTGTCCTGATCTGTCCCTAATGTGCAATGGTACCGTCGGTTGTGGGCCTTTATGATTTATAATAATATTTTTAGCCGAGTTTAATGCATTATACACAAGGCAAGATTTTGGTGCCCTAGCTAAATATACAACACATTGCCCCAAAAGTAGATCGCACTCTGGCATTCCAATCATTTGGCATCCATGCATGGCATGAACAGCTATTCCTGAAGTTCAGAATCGCCAATTATATTAATTAAAAAAAAAAGGAATACTTTTCTACTTTACACCATACATACCTAAAGCATCGGAATCCGCTAAGCCAATATCTTCGCTTGATATTCTTACCAATCGCCTGGCTATATCTACCGGGTCTTCTTTTACCGCCATGATTCGTGCTAACCAATATAAAGCCGCATTCGCATTCCCAGCTTTTATCGATTTATGCAATGCGGAATATAAATGATGTGTATTATTCGTTTGCTTATCAGATAGCGAATGTGCGTGTTTGAGACTCTCTTTAACATCTTCAAGAGTTACCGATACAATACGAGGGTCCTGTTTATTCGATACCTTTGTCTTAATTGCTAACTCTAAGCCATTTAACGCAACGCGTGCGTCTCCATCGCATACTTCCGCTAACCAATCGATTACTGTCTTATCGATAGTAAAATCTGGCTTAGAAGTAGAGCTAAACTTGCCCTGTATATCACTGGAGAACTGTTTGGTTTGGCTATCGCACATTTCTCCATTAATCAGCGAAATTGCTTTGCAAAGAATTTCCATAATATTCGACGATGTCAATTTATTCAGTTTAAATACACGGCACCTGCTTAACAAAGCAGAATTCAAGCCATACGATGGGTTCTCCGTAGTAGTGCCGATCAAAGTAAATGTTCCTGCTTCTACATGGGGCAGAAAAATATCTTGCTGAAGCTTATTAAAACGATGGATTTCGTCCATAAATACGATGGTTTGATGATTCAACTTTGGCTTAGTTTTCGCCGTATTAACGGCGTCTCTTATACTACTAACTCCTGATGATGTCGCGGAGAGTCTTATAACATGCACTTTGTCTCCATATGTCTTTTTGCTTAAGCATGATATGATATTGGCCAAGGATGACTAAAAAATGTTTCATCATAAGTTTCATGAAAAATTGGAAATCCATAGTGCGTAATATTACTTCATATTACTTTTCCACACCCTGGTGGACCCCAAAATATCATGCTCGGGATATGTCCTTTCTCCAATAGTTGTTGTAAAACTGTATTAGAACCAATAACTTGTTCCTGTCCTATGTAATCGGCAAGACACGTGGGTCTCATTTCTTCAGCAAGATGATCGTGCGCATTCTGTGAAATTCTTTTCTGTTGATTGGCGTGCGTCATATTTGTCACAGGGTTTGGTTTGTGTTTCTTTAGTGGATTTGTTTGATCAATTTCTTTATATGGGAATGGTCTCTTTGGAGTTGGTGGCAATTCCTCTGCAGCTGCACTAATTAAAGAAAAACACAAATCAACATGATTCCCTATATCTTCTGTAGAGTACTCTTCCCTGCACACTGGACACAGCATGCTTAGCTTTTTCTCATTCACATTTAAATCACATTGATTTTAAAAATGGTGTAGTGTGTTTTTTGCACATCTGAACCTATCTGAATACATACAGTATATTCTTTGTTCTACTTTAAATATTTAAAAGCCATTTAGTATATATTATGAAAAGTGTAATTATCCACAGCAGAATGAGCACATCAAAAAGATGTTCCAAGCTTCATTTTTATATCAATTCACTTTCTCCATGTTGCTCCATATCTTTCTGTGAAATTGGTTTAGATAGTATACCGTAGTGCCATCTGGTGTTCAACGTGTATTGACGTGACAGCAAAGGCATATTACGTTGGCTTGTATCATTTGCTTATTTTAACTTATATAAGCTACATTTTGGCGTGTAAATTAAAGAAATGGTTGCTCACGTAAGTCCGCAATAATAAGAACGTTCATATTGTATTTTGAACATTTTGTGTACATAAGATATAACATCTATGTATGTAAAATTACATGTTTACTTTTAAAAGAAGATAGTTAGCGATGAAATGAAAATACTTTTTTGCAGAACTTTGACCATCAAGAAAACTAATCACTTGTTTCATAAGTATGTCACACACATGGAATAAGAATATTTATCGCCAAGAACAAGAAGCGTTTGTTTCTAATCATGGTGGAACGACAGCCAGAGAAGTTGTATACGCAATTATGCCAAATATATGTAGTATACTCTTAACCACTACTACATTAGGACTCTTAAGGGACTATCTTCACAGAAATGTTAGAGTTATATTAGAATTTATACTAATTGTAATCCCATCTATATTATGCTGTACTACTTTATCCGACCATATTATTGCTGTGTGCTTTGCTATGATGTTGATATCGATTATCAATATCATTATATTGGGAATCAAGTCAAATGCATTACCCAGTCATAGTCTGGGACCTATTCACAGCAAAAGGCCTTTCATAACGAATTTTCGGGCATTAACTAACATTATAACAGTGATATGCATACTAGCTATAGATTTTCGTATTTTTCCACGCAAATTTGCCAAGACTGAAATATTTGGATATAGTTTAATGGACACTGGTGTTGGATTATTTATATTGGCAAATGCTTTAGTAGCGCCAGAAGCCAAAGACTTCACCCCAAAACCGAGAGTAGGGTTCTTCCACACTGTATCCAGGAACATAAAGCAATCTGCAAAAAGTTGCATTCCACTCTTAATATTAGGTTTCGGTCGTTCTGTTGCTATCGAAGTTATAGGGTATCAGAAGCATGTAACTGAGTATGGGATCCACTGGAACTTCTTCATAACTCTTGCTTTCGTTAAACTGTTCACCAGTTCCATAACAAGTACTATTAATTCGCGATATTCGTTATTATCTGGTGCCTGGATATTAACAATGCATGAATATATATTGAGTACCAGAGGGTTGAAGGAGTGGGTGTTAAGTAATAAACCTAGAGACGATTTTGTCTCTGCTAACAGAGAAGGGGTAGTTTCTGTGCCTGGGTACGTAGGGCTCTATTTAGTAGGGGTAGCAATTGGTAGATTGATACACTCCACGTATCAGAATGCATCTGCACAAAAACCAGTGCAGTATAAGCCCCAAGCATTTCATATGAAAATCTTTGGATATGAATTTGAAGGGAGTTACAACGAATCCATGATACTGTGTATTAAATTGTCTTTGATATCAGCACAAACTTGTGCAGCCACTTTATTCTGTGATTCGTATTTTAAAGTCTCGAGACGCTTGGCAAATGCAGGCTATTGTATGTGGATACTTACCTTGGGTGTCATGGTGCTGACATTATTGTTATTGATAGAAATAGTTACCGATATATTAATCGGTACGGCAACAGACACAGAATCTGTAGACAGAAAGACCAAAATGCATAAGACAGATGTTAAAAATAAACGAGAACACGTGCCAGGCGAGTGTGAGAAACGCGCAACTAGTAACACTATAGAAATATTCGAAGCTGTGAATTATAACGGTTTAGTTTTCTTTTTATTGTCAAATTTGACGACCGGTTCGATTAATATGTTAGTGCGCACACTATATGTAAATCAGTTAAAAGCTTTACAGATACTGATAGTGTATACAGCCGTGAATATAACATCTGTTTTATTTCTGTACAGAAAACGGGTACAAATTAAGTTGTAAAATACGATTTGCTGTACTGGCTATTCATTAGAGAATATCAGTTCATATACTGTAACGTGTATATACACTCCAGACCAAATATACACATAGCATCGATGCAAACAAGTAATAAATTCGAAATATTGTCACTGCCATTACGTACACATATCCAATTGTATTTAATATTTATTGCTTTTTCTATTAAACTAAGTATGTACATATATTGGTATAAAAATAAGTAAAAAGCTTAATTGGTAACAAGTCGTTTCCTTAGTTCGACTTAATGATATTTATTTGCCTATCAAACATCTATACGTTTCGTTGTCGCTGAAATTGATTTCCTAAAACTTCGTTATAACTCGTCTTTGGGTTGAACGTCAGGTTTCAATTCATTCACCTCTTCTGACTTAGGTGTTTCAATTTCCTTAACGCCATTTGTCGTTCTAGTTTCGTTTTTCATCTCCGACCTCTTACCTTGCGTTCTTTTACTAACGAATTTCTTAAAAGCGTTATGATTTCTCACGTGATCCCTTGCTAAGGAAACTGTGCGTAGAAATTCCTCAACATCGAAACTGTAATTCGTGAATTTCGCGTGAGCTCCTCCATCGGGGTGTGTGCCCTATGTGAAGTTTCAATTATTGTAATCAGCGTTAAGTCACATTCTTATATTCGAGTATACGAAATGGATGCCATCACTTACGGGGTCTTGTTGCACTAATTTCGAAGTATCTTCCCACGTGAAGTATTTAACACCACGTAAGCGTGCGAGATCTTTGTAACATCCTGGGTCTTCACAATTGTATCTGAACAGCATTCATGCGCAATCACACGTAGGCTCTACAGCAATTTCGTAAGAAAAAAATGATTCAAACACACTTACATTTCAAATACAGCTGCCCAATCTGGTAGAAACATAAGGTGGGTCAGTCCAGCTCCATGGATACCGATAAAGATGTCGGAGTTTCTCGTAATTTCTAGTTGCTTTTTGAATGAGACCTTCTTATTGTAGACTACCTGTAGAAACAATACTTTTATTATGTTCTTCCTACACCTTCCTACACCACCTATTTACCTTCCTGACTTTATACTCTGGATTCTCCTTCAAAGCCTTCACTAATTCATCTTCGTTTAAGATTCTTCTGTACTGTGTATCTCTGCTGAGCAGAGTCACTCGTATCCTTTGGTTCTTCCTTTCGCGAAAAGGTATCTGTAATCTATGCATCACATGGTCGCCGAAAGCTTTAAACAATCCGCTTTTCTCGCAGCCGTAAATCTGGAATGTTATTCGGCCATTAAGGTGATCAATCGATACACTCCTCTAAATAAAAAATCAGCAAAATAAAAGGTCGTACGAGAGGTGTATTGTAGTAGAGACCAAAAATCATGCGCGGCAGCAACGGGAACACGACGTTCTTGAAGCAGACTGTTTCCCCGCGGAACGTTTTTAAATCCCACATCGGGTTTCTCGTGAAAGCTTCGAAGGTGTCTTGAAACGCGGAGCGGTAACTGAAAGTGTGAAAGAACCATTGGTATCTAGCGTGCCGTGGTTTTTCTGTTGCATTGGTGTCAGTTACCTGTAGCTTTCCCAGATCATTATGTGATTATCAGTGCTGAAGGCAGCGGGGTGCGAGAGGTTTACGTGCAATGACGCGTATAAGTTGAAAAAGTCGCAAAAATGATGATACATATTTACTACTGAAACAGAACGACTTCGACAAATGAGTGGATGCCGGATATTTGTGCATTAATTGCTGTGAAATGTATCCACGTTAGAATACGTTCTTCGCCACTTACTAGCATCTATTTTCATTATGTACGTTGGCTTTTCGATAACGATATCACAGTCGCCGTTAACGATCGGCGGTCGATGTAACCTTCGAAAATTTCGTAGCTCGGGTCCCCAAGATTGCAACGGGCTAATGTGATCCGCATTTTCTTGCAATCTCTTATCGTTTAATCTAAATAGCATAGAACAGATGATTCCTGAACTTGTAAACGTTGAGATTAACCGCACGATTCGTGTCGTTTCTCACTCACGTGCAGTATCCACCAATTTGGCCCTCCTTCAAGACATCCATTTTGTAACGTATCGGTTCTTTCCTTTGTAGCAAATCCGTGAAATTTATCATTATATTCCTGGCTCTACAAAATCTCATATGTTCCGAGCATTCTAGGGATGAGTCATCCTTTAATGAAAGACCTCAGTTAAACGAAAGCGGGAAGAGCATTCGAGCAGTTCCTATTTCTAATTGTATAACAATACACGCGAGACTTGCCATAAATAACGGTTCGCAGATTATCGACATTTCCTTCCTCTGATCTCGTACGTAACCGAAATCGCCTTGGGCATAAAACGTGTCTAACTGAGCTTTCTTCGTTGTCACCCATCCTTTGTGATCACCTGGACATTGGGGAACGGAAAAAGAATTTTCGGCTTTGCAATTCGGCTCGTAACCCCAACAAGCTTTGGTATCAAGGCTATCCTAAGTTTTTCCAAGAAAAATCCCTCATTAGTATCTGTCTCTCGTGCCTCGAAACTTTCGATCGTTCGTCGAGCTCGAACGTGAAAACTTCCCAAAGTGTCTACGAGTCGCATGCACCTCCACGCAAATGGAAAAATTGAAAACGGGGATATCGATCCTTTAATTACAGCAACATATCCTTGGGTACTCGTGTTATTAATACACCGCGTTATTACCTTGTACGGACAGAGAGTATTATTGCGGCACTCTTCGGCTACCGTGGGAAAGTAGTTGAAGTAATACTTGATGTGGTCAAACGGCAGATCAATGTTCGTGTAATTACTGCACGCGGCGGCGACCGCGAACAGCAGGACAATTGGCACTTTGATAATGCACGTAGTGTCGGTCATCGTTGGATGCACTAACGGCACGAGTCGAGGTTCCCTGAGAAAAGGTAACGTGCGCTCGGTAGACGGAGTGACTGCACACTGTGAATGGAGGAGGAACCACCTGTGCGAGTGGATGGGTGTATGACCTCACCTACTGCGCGTCATGCAGACACGAGCACCCGTACACCCACACAATCGTGAGCGTATCGCCTTTAAAGAATGGGTGAAAGTCAATGTTAGAGTTAGACACACGTCTTACATCATTCTTCACGCTGATGCGTACCTACCAACTATCCTTGAAAGTTTCTCAGCGAGAGAGAATGAAAGAGGGCATCCTTTTTATTTTCGAAGTCATGCCGGCGTCTTAGATCCTGTCACAGACGCTGCGATCATATTAACCCAACCGGTAATACAGCAAGGCGCACAGTGTGTCGTTACAGATCACTGTAAGAGGAATAAATGGTGTACTCACGTGCAGTATGAGAGTCTCACGAGTATTAGAGAGAAGACTTCGGTGCACGAGCATTTGGCTTTACTCGCCTTTCATACACGAGTAGCCGCTTGCTTGTGTGCGGTTTCAATATGGCTGACCACTGTTATAATTTCTTCAACGGCTCTTTTTCACGTGCACAAAGCACTTGCCATGTTGTGCGTGTACCAAGGGATGAACGAATTGAGAAGTAAAACTGTCCTTATAACTGCCTCGAAGTGTTGTTACTTGGCTCAGGAGAATTTCGATCTTTTTAGTCTGGTGTTTAAATCAGACTAGACCTCACGACGCCTTACACGTGATGAAGTCAATACTTGGAGCATGACATCTATAGGTGGCTCATTAAAATGTGCATTACGACTTCCTATATTAGCAGTACTTGATAATTAACTTCCTTTATAATCAGGGAACGATAAGGTAATCTAAGATATTTCCTATAATCACAGACGAGATATAGGATAGACCTATCACCTTATGGATGTTCGTGTCGCCACCCAAACTGTGTTACCGACTCATAATTTCAGGACTGAATGTAGTGGCATCTACTCATGAACAGCGTCCAACTCAGCAACTACTCTGAAATGTGTTGAAATGCTGAAAGATGTGTGCGTGCTTGTATACGTGTGACTTGTTCAGAGGGGGTGTTTGACATACAGGACAGACTTTTGCTACGCTATGCTTTGGCTCGGTTTGTCAACGACTCACGCGGATTTCTCTCCGAAAATCCATTTCGAAGATCAAGACACTATAGCGTTCAGAAATGGTATTTCTTCAAAGCCCGTGTAAGATATAAATTGCAAGATGACATTGTTTATTAATACTTTACGCGCAGTGAAACACTTTCACATATCGTATGCTGAAAAGTATTAAAAATTCACGCTGTTACTGACATTCCCGCAAATTTCTAATGCACTGTTTAATCATTCTAGTGAAGTAATAATAATTGGATTCTATTTTCCCCGAGTATTAGTTTACCGTCGACATGGAAATTTACAGTAAAATCAAATTCTTGAAAGCCTCGTAGAAATTTGCATGATACATGAGTGTCGTGGGGTGTAAGGATGCAACTGCAAATCGAGTTACTTTTCAAACACGCATTACGAAAAAAAATTTTTTTCAACACCTGCATGAAAATGTGTGTTTTTTTACGCCTGCTGAGCGGGAGCAAAATGACCAATTTCAGACGTATTCGCGTTTTCTACTTTTCTCCCAAGGGAAAAAGACTTTACGCGCATGCGTATTCGCATTATTTTTTACTTTCCTCCCAAGGAAACTGGAGTTCGGCGTTACCCTATGGTATGAAGATGCAGTTGTTCGACTAATCGTTATCGATCATGCGTGTTTTATCTTGATATTACAACTGTCACAGCACCAAACCAATGCATATTTTTTGCGAATCGCTCAGCGGGCTTTCAAAAACACACCTTTCATGCAGGTGTTGAAAAAAATATAGTGCATGACAAGGGAGAGAAGCGATTTCGCCAATGAATTGCTGCCCTCCCTACGCTCGGGCAGCAAACTTTCACGCTCGTCGGAATCACTTACTTCTCTCCCTTGTCACGCAATGTACTATTGTCTATATAGCCATGAGAAACTCATCGGTTCAGTGTTCAGTAAAGTGTGTGCATGTCATAGTGCATATTATTTTGTGATTTCTCAATTCGTGCATCAATTTCATCGATTACTGGAACATGGGGGAGGCCCCTTAACAGGGTTCCACTGAAATATACCCATTACCTAGAAAAACTTCTCGTGCAACACTATTCTCGGGTTCTATTATGGGTCCCCAGGAATGGAAGAAGTACGGAAAGTGCAGTTTGGATAGCTGCAGTTGCGAAAAGTGCAAGTGGTGCAATCAGCGTTGCTAGATAAAATTATTTCCAGCCTTGGCGAATTTCAAGTTAGCTGGGAGTCGTTGGAACGAGACAGAATGTCAACAACCTTTACGAAAGTCGCACCATCGCCGAACAATGTATCTGCCAGTTGAACTTTACCTGCGACAGTGATCACAATGAACGCATGAGATGATTAACTTCATCGATTACTGGGCCATGTGGGAGGTCGCTCAACAAGATTCTATTACAATTCTACCAGTATCTAGAAAACTTCAGGAGCAATACTTTTCTCGAGGAGCTGGGAATCGTTGGAGCGAAACAGAACATCAACAACCTAGGGCAAAGTCGCACCATCGCCGAACAATGTACCTGCCAATTGAACTTTGCCTGCGACACTGATCGGATCTCAGTTAACGCGTGAGTATATCATTTCGTGATATCCCGATTCCTGGATTAATTTTATCGATTACTGGACCTTGGGGCGGTCGCTTAATAAGATTCAACTGCAATTCACCCAGTACCTAGAAGACTTCTTCGGCAACACCTTTCTCGAGTAGCTGCGAGTCGTTGGAGCGAGACAGGACGTCAACAACCTCTTCCAAATTCGTACACTGCCTGTTGAACTTTAGCTGCGACAGTGATCGGATCTCAGTGAACGCGTGAGCATATTATTTCGAGATATCTCGATTCCTAAATAAATTTCATCGTTTACTGGACCATGTGGGCGGAAGCTCAACAAGATTCTACTACAATTCAAGCAGCATCTAGAAAACTTATTGAGCAATACCTTTTTGGAGGAGCTGGGAATTGCTGGAGCGGGACAGAACGTCAACAACCTAGAGCAAAGTCGCACCATCGCCGAACAATGTACCTGCCAATTGAACTTTGCCTGCGACACTGATCGGATCTCAGTTAACGCGTGAGTATATTATTTCGTGATATCCCGATTCCTGGATTAATTTGATCGATTACTGGACCTTGGGGCGGTCGCTTAATAAGATTCAACTGCAATTCACCCAGTACCTAGAAGACTTCTTCGGCAACACCTTTCTCGAGTAGCTGCGAGTCGTTGGAGCGAGACAGGACGTCAACAACCTCTTCCAAATTCGTACTCTGCCTGTTGAACTTTAGCTGCGACAGTGATCGGATCTCAGTGAACGCGTGAGCATATTATTTCGAGATATCTCGATTCCTAAATAAATTTCATCGTTTACTGGACCATGTGGGAGGACGCTCAACAAGATTCTACTACAATTCACCTAGTATCTAGAACACTTCTGAAGCAATACTTTTCTCGCGGAGCTGGGAGTCGTTGGAGCAAGACATAACGTCAACAACCTCTTCCAAGTTCGTAATCTGCCAGTTGAACTTTAGCTGCGACAGTCATCGGATCTCAGTGAACGCGTGAGCATATTATTTCGTGATATATCGATTCCTGGATTAATTTCATCAATTACTGGACCATGTGCGAGGTCGCTCAACAAGATTCTATTGCAATTCACACGGTATCTAGAAATCTTGAGGCAACACTTTTCTCGGGTCCTATCACGGGTCCTCACTGCTTAGGGAAATTTAAAAATGTACAGTGCTTTCTGTTTAAAAACATGAGATGGCTGTACGTGTTAGTAGTGTCAACGCGAGTGTAGAATCAGTGTTTTTACGCATCCTGAACTATTTAATACTCTGCACCGGTGCTCAAATTGCTTTTTAAACGTGAAATTATAGTGACATATTTGTGTGTGTGATACAATCTCTTCGGTACTACCGACCTTAGTCTGTGAACCTGTTGAAGAAGCTGCCTGTCTGCATGGATTGGAGTGAGACTCCACTCAACGATCGGTGAGTGGTACATTTTAATATTTCAATTTTTCTGCATGCAATTGAACAAATGATTGCTTTAGCGAACACAGTGGCCAAGAATACATAGTACTTAATACTCATGAACAGTAACATTAACGCGCGTGCTTCCAAAAGTTTAATACAGACAAAAGCAATAAATAAATTTCAAATTCGAGGTCAAAGTTCTAATAACGCGTTTTAAATATTCCAAATCATTTTTCTTGAATTTTATAATCAAAGCTTGATGCTTTGAATACTAGTTACACTTCTCAAGCTTAATTACATTCGAGTCATTAGATCCTCTTAATAAAATGAGAATGGAAAGCATTAATTTCTTAAGGATTTTCAACTATATAACTCGAAGCTCTTCCTCATACAAATAATAATAATTGAGAATGACAGTTGATATTGGAACTACTTGGTCAATATGCTAGCTACTTCTACTTTGCTCTCTCCTTACAATATTAAAATCAACCTAGCAATAAGTTTTAGTTTAACAACTTTAGTCGTAAGACTTTTTCCAAATTTTCAAAAATGCGCAAAACATTGGTTGAACACGGGCCAGAAATATTTCGTAGAAATGGGTCACTTTCGTAGGTACCTCCACGTTGGTGTGCCTGGACTTGGTAACGTTTTCCAAGCATTGCGACTTGCGAAACGGAATCAAGGCTAAAGCCTACGATCTAGGTTAAGGGCCCATTTCGAGCCAAACTTACATTCGGTGAGTTTGGTTCGGTCTGGACGTCTATTCAAAAATGCACTTCCGTACTTCGAGCGATAAGCTTCTATTCCGCCTCGTTCTTTTTAAATATAAGAGTGCCAAACGCACGCTTCTAGAAATACAATTCGCCTTCGATTACTGATTTCGATTTCTCGCATGGTGTGCTCGCCCTTCATAGGCCGGCTGTGCTGGGTACAACTTATCACGGCTTTACACAGAGGACCATTGTTAGACGAAGATGTGCGCCAGTTCATGACCATTCTGATTTTCTAGTTATCCCGCCGATACCGGGCTTCGGTCCACCTCGGCCGGCTCTGTGGTCTCAGATGGCTCGTTCTCGGCCACGCTCGCCATGGCTGTGTAAAGTCGTGATATGGAGCATGCCATGTAGAAACGAAAATTCGGTGCATCGAGGGTGAATATTCGCGTCGCATCGCGTCTTTCGGTCCTTTAGTCGTTCAGTCTCTTTTGCAATCTCAATCTGGAGATTCTTAGCTTTCGCATATCCCTCGAAAGTTACGCAAGTGCATATTTGCAATAGATTATGCCACTAGGGCCCATTGTAAAGAGTGCGATAGGCTAAATTTAAGGGTAGAGGTAAGCTTCCTTGTTGAGAGTGACACCTTTTGCTTTTGCTTTCTCTTACAATTAGCTTGATCGTGCACCGTGTCATTGCTCATTTAGCATACTTTTAAAGACTTGTCATAGTGACTTTTCTATTCCTACTTTCAATTCTTTTTTTCTTTCTTTCCGGAAATATAATTCGCTCTCGGGAGAGATCTTGAATTAGCACAAGATGCTCGGGCACGATACACTCGCCTGTGCAAATTGTCGGCTTTGTGGTGGGAGCGCGTATTGCAGTTGCATGTGATATAATTGTGAGGCGGGCTGCTGTGATTCTGACCCCCTCAGGCGCGGCCCCGAGCGGGGAACTCCCGTTAATGAGGGGGGCTGGATGAGTGGTGGTCTCGTATTAGCGTTTTGTCTGTGCAACTGCAATGCGTGAGTGTATCGAGCAGCTCGAGATCTCTCGCAACAGCGAATCCGTGTCCGTTTGTCAATTCTTTTCTATCTCTGCAATGGGATACTTAGAATCTATTTGTCACTTGAAAGCAATGCAAGCGAACCTCTAAAATATGCGAAATAAATTGTAATCGTGTGTATGTAGAGAGATCGACGAGAACCTCTCGTGTATTTCTCTCACGCGTGTATGTTAACCCTTTGGACTTTAAAGTAAAGTCTTTTAAAAGAATTGTAGTAGCCATTTACCGTATATTGCAATCACAGTCCGAAGGGTTAATATACCGAAGCATAGTCTGTTATGCTTCCTCTGAGTGGTGTGTGTGTGTGCGTGCTGCGAAACTTAGAAAAGTTGGGCATGCAAGTCTAGTTTTAAGCGTTCCATCGAAGAATTCTTCAAGGGATTCTTCGAGGGATTGGCCGAGGGATTCGCCGAGGGATTCGCCGAAGGGTTCTCTGGTGAATTCTTTCAGAGATTCACTCAGAATTTCGTTGTCGGGCTCAGGGTGGAATTAGATCTGGGTTAAGGTTTACTAATATTGTAGAGTAGAATTGGAAATTTTTTCTGTTCGGCGAACTTACGTTCAGTGAGTTTGGTTCGGCCTAGACATCTAATCAAAATTTTATTTTTTTTTCAGGTAGATATTTCTTCGATTGTTTTGTATGACTTGGTGTCCCTGTCATGCATCTTGTCAATCTGTTTCCATTTCCAGCTCTCCTTTATGTATCTCAACGATGGGTTTGCATGGTTTATTCCGTTTCATGCATTTCGTCGATGGTTTTGTGTAATTTGTCCTATTTCCTCAGAATCGTCGATGGTTTTGCATGATTTGTTTTATTTCATGGATTTGTTCGATGATTTTGTATATCTTGCGTCACAATTCATGTATCTCTACGATGGTTTTGCATCCTCGTGCGTACTCTTCTATAGGTCGAAATTATCTCGAACGGCACCAACTCAACGAGTTTTTTTTCTTAATTGCCTTCCAGGCTGTTCACGCTGTTACTAACATAACGTAGTTCACCGTTCCGCGAGGAAGGGAGTTCATCAAATAATATATTTAAAAATAGAAGAGATAATGAAAAGTGATAGTGGAACGTGTTAGTGCAAAGTGATAGTGAATGAAGACATCTACGGAAGCCTGGATTAATTTATTATAGCATGAAGTATTTAAGGCCCCATGTAAAATTGCCAAGTAATCACTAAATCATTAGCTTTGTTGCTCTTTTGTTGGCTCCTCATCTCGGATGAGGAGGTCGCCGCTGCTTCCGTTCACGGAAGCAAGCGACTGAGCATGGAATCGGTATAAGTGGATCAGTTTCATCCTCTGGTGTTCTTGTCGAAAGGGAAAAGTTTCGGGCGTAGGGGGTGTACCTTTTGGTATACTGCCTGCGTAAGTCACCCGGTCCGATTCCCAGTCTCCTCGTTAGCCGGCTTGAGTCAGGTCACACCTAGTGTTGCTCCTGACGAGTCGCTGGGTGCAGAGGAATCGTTTGGGAGACGCCGAGCGCTTTTCCATTTCAACTCGGACAGCAGGGTGGTAGGAACTGCGCCATCCAATACTGCTTTCATGCTCACCCGTAGTCTTTCCTTCTTTGCTGAATTTATTTCAATCGAGTGATTGCTTGACAGTTCCCTAGATTCGATATCTAAACCGAAGGGGTCGATGGAAATTTGTTTCCCTCCATCTCTTTGGTTTAGTAGGCTAAGATTTTCATGTAAAATTGCCAAATAGTCACAGAATTTTATTAGCTTTGTTGCTCGTTTGCTGGCTCCTCATCCCCGATGAGGAGGTCGCCGCTGCTTCCGTTCACGGAAGCAAGCGACTGAGCATGGAATCGGTATGAGTGGATCAGTTTCATCCCCTGGTGTTCTTGTCGAAAGGGAAAAGTTTCGGGCGTAGGGGGTGTACCTTTTGGTATACTGCCTGCGTAAGTCACCCGGTCCGATTCCCAGTCTCCTCGTTAGCCGGCTTGAGTCAGGTCACACCTAGTGTTGCTCCTGACGAGTCGCTGGGTGCAGAGGAATCGTTTGGGAGACGCCGAGCGCTTTTCCCTTTCGACTCGGACAGCAGGGTGCTGGAACTGCGCCATCCAATACTCCTTTCATGCTCACCCGTAGTCTTTCCTTCTTTGCTGAATTTATTTTAATCGAGTGATTGCCTGGCAGTTCCCTAGATTCGATATCTAAACCGAAGGGATCGATGGAACTTTGTTTCCATCCATGTCTTTGGTTTAGTAGGATAAGGGTTTCATGTACAGGGAGATCGATGGAACTTTGATTCCATCTATCTCCCTACGGGTCTCCAAGCGCAGCAACCTCCTCGCGGTGAGACCTGGTAATCGGTGAAAACCGAGCCGATAGCTGCGATTGTCAAATATTCTAATTAGATATAAGAGTTTCTTTAACTTGCAATACTATGGTAGAATGTAAAAATAAAATATGTAACTTGAAATGTTTGTTCGTTTGTTCCTACCGGCCTCCAGAACACGAGTATAGTGTTAAGGTAGAAGGATAAGTACGTGTTGGAATATTTCATCGAAATACTGTAATCGATGAGTTTTTGACAATTTTTAAAGTCCTCTCTGCTTCAGCACCTTATTGAAATATATTCCTTGGCGAGGTATTTCACGTTACATCATGAAAGCATGTCTTTCACAAATAATGTTGTTGTTTATATAAATTTTTATATTCAATAAATTTGTTTTGCGTTAAGTAAACTGGAATAGAACAGCAAGGTTAAAAGGCGTATGTGTTCTTGTTTTGTTGTGATCCTTTTATCTCTGTCGTTGCACGGAATACGTTTGTAAAACGATCTTTAAATTGTTACTCTAACAGAATCATTTGTAAATCGCGGGTTTCAAATGATCTAAGGTTTACCCGTGTTGAATTCTGGTTTCTACCACGCGTAGCGTAACAATCTTATTTTAGACTGAATTGATAACGTTGGGTGTGATATGAAAATGGTAAGGGGGCTCGCGAACCCCCCGAGTGTGTGACACAAAATTACATTGCGTGATTGGTCTATCCTATACCGCGTCTGTGCTATAATATTATCAGTAGGTTTCTGAAAGTTCTGCCAGCACAGACCAGATATAGGTGATAGGGCTATCCTATACCTGGTCTGTGGTGCCAGCTAACGGTACCTGTTACCAGCAGCAGCTGAAGCAGAATATCCTAGGGAATACTGAGTCCATGAATGACATAACTAGTAACTAAATAAATTATGTTCGATATAGAAAGGAAAGCATAAAACAGTATTTCACTGACAATTAGGTAGATCATCCATATGTTGAATCAAGTATTTGAATAGATTATGTACACGAGTTACACGAACAACTCTTCAAACAAATCATTTTACGTTCAAAATTTTCCAACAAATTTTATGTGGTCACGATTTCTTGTCCTCGTGCGGAAATATCTTCACAGTTTCATTGAAGAAATCTTGGAAGAGGGTAACGGGAGTCCTGTAGAATAAGTAGCAAAACAAAGCAACATGGAATATCCAGATCCCATAAGGAGTCATTCTGCCATGGGAGGACCACTGACTAACGTCAGTGCAGAGTGATGGCTTCCGTTATTCAGCATGTTTATACGCAAAATAAACGCGGTATTGACTCTCGATAAGCCCACGAGACGCACCTTATGCTAATTCTACGTGGATACGTCAAAAACCGTTTCGACGTATACGGTAGAGACAGTTCGATCTTCTCCCGAGGCGTGGTCGATGTAGATCGTATCGTCACAGTTTATACGATTTTGCTCGTCGAGGAGAGATTCGAATCTAAGGGTCCCGACGTATACCGCTTGGAACACAGCGAGTCCCACACTCGGTTAGGCATGAATCGTTGCGTAATCTGGAAGACTCGGATAGCTGCAACTCCTGTTGCTTGCAGGTGTCTTTATTGGTTCACAAGAAATCCTTTCTATGCAATTAAAGCCCGGTTTGGCGCAGGTCTTATTGTACGGTCAACAAAAGGAGACATATACATGGAGTTAAGAAAGTTATTTATCTAGTACAAATTCTCCTTTCTAATTTCATTTTCGTGTTGCCTATGGCACAGCCAAGCAACCTGGATAACCACTTAATGTATGTGGGAACACATTGGCTGTAAAACTACAGCGAAAAGATCCTTTCGACATGCGCGCACTATAAAAGCCATATGTGCAATAGTTATCGCGAGCCAGGCTTCTTAAATTCTACTTCGGTATCTCGAAATTCTCTAAACATCGCATACAGTACCGATCTGATATATGTTCGTCCCCGTTCTATCACCAGCAAGTGGTGATCAGGCAATTGCGCATGAGATAGGAGGGGTTGATCTTCTTTATGTCGCCATTATCAGGCTTCCCGCGAGCCAATGACTATAATTCACAAGTCGGTGCTAATCGATGCTAAGGAACCGAGATATCGAGGGACAGCGGCGTATAAGCACCTCCGGCGTCAACCTGCCATGGCGTGACCCGGAAACGGATCGCGATCAACGAGCTTGTACGTGTACGTACATACAAATACATGTATAGACGTACGGCGGTGGAGACATGCCGGTCTGCCCTGGCCAAGGATTGCCGTGGATAGATGGAGGAAATGATCTACATCGATCACGATCACGGCACCCTCACCCCGGATCCTTTTGCTCCACGCGGTTACAACGGTATCTCTTCGTTGTTCATTATCGACGAAATCACCGTCATCTTTCTTTCTGATAATTTTATCAGCTCGAATCGGCCTTTGCGACCGACTCGATCTGATTGGGTGGCATCGATCGGTGCCGACAAAAAGAACGGCGTTGTTGGCAATTACTGAATCGAGCCGGCTCGGCCCACGCTCGGAAGAGTGGAATAATGGTCGGTACCGGGGCATTTGTATGATCAATTTTGCGACAGGGTTGCGTAACCGTTTGACAAACGGTCCTCACGTGGAACTGTAACACGTAGAAATGTGGCGTGCAAGTTGTAAAACGAGCGCGTGGCATCGGTGTAACATGGATTGTCCCGCCACGGTGGCGCCACGCTTCACAGGCGACACGATGCAACCTACGCGAATTTCTGTGCCATAATGTTCCTCATAGAGCTTAGGGTTCCTCCCGTGGCAACACGGAGAAAATCGTGGGGGCGACGCGTCACCGGGGCAATTGCAACGGGTTGCTTGCGAAACCAGAACACAGGGCACCCACGCGGACCGAAAAAAAAGCCTCTGAATACAAATTCCCCCGGATGCACGTAGTTTCCGTTGCGCCTGGGGTTCTAGGGAAACGAACCACCGGAGCCAGGAGTCCTGACACTCCTGACCACCGGCACCCGAATAGTTGCGTCTATCAACCTGCGCAAAGTGTGCAATGTGTCGTATATTCTCGTGAATCTACCTGCGTCTTTTCTCTTTGCCACCCACGCGTACTCATTTGAATACGTATAAAGACATAAAGTGTAACGATTGCCGTCCCTCCCTGGCGGACAAAATGTTCAGTTATCGGGAGACAATGGTTTGTACTGCCCTCGGAGCAGCAATCGTAAACGTACACATTACTGCGTGTACAATGAGTAACGTAAATCATTAGTTTTGTGATAGACCTATAAGTCGAGCGAAATGCTCGACCCTTTGCTGTGGGTATCGTTTCAGTAATGAGCCATGAGCGTAATCACCCCGATCATAAAGGGTTAAATCCTTCGCATACTTCAATTTGGAGTAGCGCGTAACAGATTGTAATTGAGGGACCGGGACGCGATCTATCCACATTTATAATGAACCGAATTAGAATCCGATTATCTCGATTGCTTGGGGCTGGTGTTCGTAAGATAGAAATTGCCTGGCGGCATTAGACGCGCGCCAAAGAAATTCCATCACACGCTAGCCTCTCGTTAGTGACGCTGGACTAATCGCTTAATTAATAGATGATAAATGTTTGTAATTCCGCCGGCGGGTCTCGCGGACCTCTACACGTACATCGTTACCGCAGCCAATTAATTACGTAGGGAAGCGATTAAACGTAGGCCTGCGTTCGATGCGGGGGATAAAAACTCATCCTCTGCATCAGCTGTAGGTCCTCCGCAAATTTTCTTCACGACCTCCGCGAGCGATTTATCCTTGCGTGTCGTCGAGGTCGCGGGGTTATGGTTCCTGATGTCGCGCTCGTCGTAAATAAAAAACAAAAAAAAACGCGCGAACCTTAAAATATCGCATGAGGGCTGGCGAAGTGAGTTTAAGGTTTCCTCCGTACGCGAGGGATCCTTAAATTCGAGGCACAGCACTTCTGAAAACGTACGACTCGAGTTCGAATAACTCTCCGAGCGCGGCGCGCATAAAACACTCTCCTTTAAAATTAATTTCAATCGCTTGTCTTGATCTTAAATAGTACGCGAAACTTAACGGCGCAGATCAGACACGCATAATTAACGTCTCGTGGTATCGAACTGACACAGGAATGCGCCTGTATTTAATTGTGAATTCTTGGTACGGTAACAAAACCTGTTACCCTGATGCAACAGCGATGAAGGATTACTCAGATCATTGAACAGAAAATGCGGAAAGCAAGAATCGCTTAACAATAAATAACGTTCAACCGCGATATGCGCTGAATTGAATCTCCTTTCCATCGTCATTCCGAACCTGCGGTTGACACTGATTTTGCATTGTAAGCAGCCGTAAACGCACTTTGCGCTGGTAGCAACATGTATAATGCGAGTGTAGTAATGGAATTCTTGCACCGACGAAGCTGCAAATCTTGAAATCCCCTTGGATAGCTGGTTACGGTAGATTACACCGTCGTAAACCCGCATTAATGATCATCATTTTATTATGGTAAATCTATTTTGGAATTTTGATAGTATTGCTGCCTCCGATCCGCCGAGATGTCACCTGACCACGGTGACTGGTTCATCATTCATTACCTCACACTCGAGCCACAGTCAGCTCGTAAATGGGAGGCGGTAATTGAAATATTAATGAGATACCAGACAGCGCGATGGCTACCGTATATAACTGTGTATGGATGCTATAAACGAGAGAGGGCTTGGTCACATTAATATCGCCTAGAATGACAATGTGAATGACTACGAGTAACACGAAGACTCTAACGAATTATTATCACTTCTCGAGCCGATTACAGTGGAACCATAAATCAAAGCTTTGTCACATCATCCATCTTAAAAGTGTCTTAATCTCGAGGGACACAGCTACCACATTAACTCGACTATCTCCTTTACAATTCAAAATTCTAATCCGAGAACGGTAATATCGTTTGACGAGGTGGTCATTGCGACAGAACAATTGCGCTCCTAGCCGCTCATATCCGAGAAAATAGATCGTAGAACGATGATGGATCTTCAACGAATGCTGCCCATTGAGTGTCCATTTCCAAGATAGCGAGCAAGAGGTGGAGCAGCAATAGCGGACATTTTTATCTAACGTCAGCGACAACTTGTCCCGCGGTGTTCACGATTCGACCTGGGCCACGACCCTGTCGTCGTAAATTTTGCGTCATAGCGGTTGTCACCGAGTCACCTTTTTACGAGCGTACCACGACTCGTATTCACTGTACGCTCGAGATATATCCGCTGCCACGAACCCTTGGATCGGTCAGCAGTTGTTAAGAGGATCCTTTGCTTGGAAATCTCTGGCAGCGACTCGGTGTCCCTTCCAGGATGCTTCTCTTCTTACGTTTTCATGAGTATAACCACACCATGAATCAAGCAGAGAGTTAAAGGGTATTACTCCTTCAAACTATAAATGCTCGAAGTCAATATGTCAAGTGGTATTAGTTAGCCGTTTCTTGAAGAGGATTTCGAAGCGTTGTCGATCCAGAGATATTTACACGGCTATTCATTGCAAAACTGTGACTTATGGATCTGAGTATTTAACAGGATTACAACTACGATGCAGATTGTAATCACCATTAAAGCATAGAGATCTTTCTCGCGAGAGACCAGTGTCTGGCCTGAAGCTCTAAGCCCCTGCGCATGGCAACTGACTACACTTTGACGTGGTTGCAGTTGCGCTGTATCAGGCGCTGCGGTTTCAGCTTATAGAAATCATTTACGCTGTTCATAGTTTTTAAATACAAAGTAAATGAAAATAAATTAGACGTTTATGGTATGATAAGCAAGAGTGGTTTCCACGTTTCCGCGATTTGTCTCCACTGTAGTAGTTCACCTGAATGCAATCAGGTGCGCTTGGTTCTCCAGGCACACACGTATACACGAGCGTAATCACAAACAGTGATATTGCATCTAGGGAATAGGAATCGTGCAGGTGCGGTCTGAGTCGCGAACCGTACGAGAATTCACGTTCCTTCTCTTTCCCTCCACTGTTCCCCGTTTGCTTCCTCGGGCCATAGAACGCGAGGAACCGATTCGCACACTTCTCGCGTTTCCATAAAGAGACGAAGAAAGTGCCATGCATTCCTGGACCGCAGTGGTCTACATGGGAGAGCGAAAGAGTGCTCGATCGGTGGTGAGAGCAGGCAAAAAGTATCGGAAGGAGACACCTGCGCTCGTCCTATCGGCGAGTGGGTGTCTCGCCATAGAAAATGTCATCGAGATGTATCCTTCGATTTCATGCCCGTTGCGCGGCCCATTTGCGCTCCGCAGCAATGGACCGTTTGTACTTCAATTATTATCGCGGCGCATTTTTTATCCATCGAAGCGCATACTTCGGATGGGTATTTTTATTCGAATCGTACCCTCCGCCCGGGGAACGGCGCGGCATCAAGAATTTATTCACGGCTGGGACGCCGTTTGTCGTACGGATCACGGGGTTAAGAGTCGAAAAATCGGTGGCCCAGCGGGTTGTCCACGGCAGTACGCGCCACATTCCGGGTCGAGGCAGATTGGCCCGACATCGAAAACGATTCTGGCCGAAAACTGCTCCACGAATCCCTACACCAAGTGCCCCGGTTATCGGGCCAGATCGAAAGAACAAGGACAGCCACGGCCATAATCGTGGATCAACTTCTGGGCTACAGACCTGTCCTGTACAGGTACAACCACTCCGCAACACCGACTCCGCCTATTTATCCTGCATTGTGGCGAGCATCCTTATGGTGAACACGGTAGTAATTCTGGCTATTCGATCTTCGACGTAAAATTATTTTCAGGCAGAAATGTGGGAGTGTAAAATTCGTTGAGATTTGAGTGATCTTTCGAGACGAGGATCTGACTAATTATTAAATAATTTCCAACGAGGAGCACGGACCTTAAGAGGGAACTGGTTGAACGAGAATTACTGGTTGCAATGAAGCCTGCAGTCGCAAGCACTGTAATTGCTGCTTTGCACAGTGATTGCGTTTTTCGACGGGACTATTGCTCCGGCAAATTGAAAGTGCATACACCCGGCATTCATGGCTATATACCAGAGATATAGCGCGCTTTATACCTTGTTAAAACATAATGCACTAGACACTGCATTACATTATAATCTTATTTGGTATACGAGTGTCATTGGTAATTAGGCAGTATGATGCTCGGCGGCGTTATCTTAAGTATCTCCCACTGTGGATAAGTGTACATTTGATGTTGCCTTTAATGGCCATCAGAATGTAAGGATTATATCGCTTAATTAGCTCTACCCTCCGCCGCTATCTCGTTTATGAAATCGTTAAGCACCCAGTGCGTGTGCTTCTTATCGGATGTTTTAAGCCACCGCGCCTCTGTCCCGTGTTATCTCTTGCCGACTGTTACTTAGCTAACTACTTATACTCACTTCCATCGCTGTGATCGTATTTTTGGTCCTCTCGCCACTGTGGACCGCAGTAATCAACACATGCAGCGAGAATTTATTGTAATTTATTCATGGCACCTATTATAACGAGTAGCGTCTCTAATTCCTTCAGGAATAGAGTTACACGGAAGACATGGGTCAAAATTTTCTGGTCTTATCTCCTTAACGATTTTCCTCAATTTAAATTGTACTAGGGAATTCATTTACCTGTTATACAAATGCTTCTCTCGACACTACTTTGGAACTCGTACATTTAACGGTTCTCCAGCCTTCGCCGAGTGGTTAACCAAGCCTCCTCTGTTATCTCACGGTGCCGATCCTGAATTTGCGTAATCGTGGCTCGAAAGCGCGAGAAGAACATTGTCATCGTGGCTGGTTAGCGCGTTGCACGTACTTTCGCAGCCTTGATATTTCTGTCGATGCTCTAGGATGACCAAGCCAATTTTCGCGTCATACTCGCGCTAGGCACTGTTCTAGCACGTTCCTTACACGTTGAGTATCCATATCGGTGCCGTTGGGAGCGCCGTGACAAATTTCGAACGCGCGAATTCCTCTGTCAGTTCGCAACCAAGTGACTGGAACGAAAGAAGACTGTAATATCAATTAATGCTGTGCCTATAACAAGAGCCCCTGTTATTGGCCATACATTACTTCAACGTTGGATCCCATTTTAACGCCTGCGCGTAGAATCCTTATCTGCTTTATAATCGTCATCGCTTTTGGAACACAACAATCCTGCGCTCAAGCAGACCATCAATATCTCGCAACACCGATCGAAACAACTATCTATTTTCCACGAGCATCGAAAAGTCCATGAATGCAAATATAATGGATATGATAAATAGTGCGCTAACGATGAGCGCAAATAAATGTTTCGTACACCGAGGGAACTAATCTTTTTCCCTTCAACTCGATCTCAGCGTGATCCAGGGGAAGCAGGTAGACCATTGCCGCGGTACCGAGCCAACAGGGATCTACACGCGGGTGTAGATCCTTTCTGGCCAGTCTATGAATCACATAGGCGTAAGAAAGGGATAGGCAGAGCACAAAGGGGGTAAGCAGGAAACGCGTACGAGTGTGAGAGGGACGAGGAGGCACCGGGAGGTCGGTGCACCATGAAGAAAAGCAAAGGAAAGACAGCGCCGGGCAACCCGAGCAAACCAGGGTGGTCTCGACTTCACCGTTGACTAACTGCGACACGACAAGCTGCCATACCCGGTTAAACTCTCCCGAGGCTCGATTGCATTCGACGGGGAACAAATTAATGTTTGCTCGCCACATCTGGGTCGTCCGGAGTTTCTGGGGACCCGTAGGCGCACGTCCGAAATAACCGAATGGCCTATACGGCCAGGGTTATCGATGACAAGGCGACGAAACGTATCAAAATACGCGACACGAAGACGCGTCCGTCGGATACTTGATACAGGTTTCGACCGGAGGATGCTGCCATTCAGGTGATGGCAGGTGAAGTCAACACCTTCGAGCATCCGATCAATTCATGCGTCTCATCCTCGGAGGAAGGAAAAAGTTGGACGGTGGCGTCGAGCGGACGCGTAATTAGATACGCAGCGGACTATTAATTCGGCTAGGACAATCTGTACCCATTAATTCTACCAATCGTCTAAAGTCTAAGCGATTTCAAAGGAAAATTATGCAAGGCACTGGCACCGCAAGGGGAGACACGATTAATTGCCACGATTTGTTTCATCCACTTTAATGTATGTACGTATAATCACTGTCATTTGTTCCTTTCTCTCGACAGCCGCGCCCGAATTCGTCCTCTTACTATCCTGCATGTACAGTAAATCGATCGACACGTCGATCTGGAAGCGGCGCGTCTAGATCGGCCGCTTAAAGGTAAAGCATTCGTTAAACCCCCGGTTGGCGCAATAATTACGATCGCGAGCGATACTTTTCCACGATGGTCCCGATAAGACCCGGCACAAAGGTCGCGCAGAGACACAATCTATAATTACATCGGCGCACGTACAAGGCGTACACGAGCGCAGAAGTCTCGCTAGATCGGGCGAATCGCTGGTTCGATGCACGCATTTGCGCGGCCGCCGCTATTCCTCGAAAACAGAAGTGCAACGACCCAGACCAGGACGAAACGGGAGTGACTCATTGCCGTTGACTAAAACCACGGATTATTACTGCCATTATTTTCTAACGGTGGCACCGCGATTGTCTGGCTAGCCCGGCGAGATAGGTACGTTTCATTTACGGAGCTGTCCGAAGGGTTCTGGTCTAATCAAGTTGATCCGACGAATGGCAGCGGCTCGGATAAGCACCGAGACACGATGAACATTTGCAGGCGGCTTCTCCAAAGAGAAGCGCCCGTACTTACGTCGTTTAGATAAGAGCCACGATGGCCGATATGCATAATATGTTGGCCCATATTGGGACAACCAAGCACCGCAGGTCCGAGCCGCGAGACGTCGGAGAGTAAGAGGAATGGAGGAAGAGAAAGGGCGCCGACAACGCGTGGAACATCGCGCCAGGGATCGGCCTGTTATTTGGCTGTCAGTAATTCAGTAGCCTCTCCGGGACCTCTGAAGATCCACTGATGCCGCCCTGAGGAACCGGTAACCTGTCTACCAAATCGATCAACCTGTATCTCATACACTTACCCTCTTCTTTCCGCCTGGTCTCCCTTTCGTGATCGTATTCGAAGGCGGTCCCGCCCGTGCGACAGAGTACGCTCATAAACGCACATTAATCATCTCTCACGACAATTTTTTCCATCCCGCAATCAATTTCCCGGGCAATCATTAGCGGGCCATATTAATAAACGACAATGAATTATCGTCCGGGGACCCCTCATAATAATTTATACCGCAGCCGACAACGTGTCCGTTCTCTCGCATGCTACACGCATATCAGATGCGCATATTTGCCTCCCGTGTTCTTATCTCGCGGTAGCGAACGATACCGTGCCGGCAACCGTAAACTAACCACGATAATTATTTGCATTCGCCCGGTATCCGGGGGAGTAAGATGTAGCCGTACGTTGGCCAGGACTTTCCATCGCCCGCAGGATTTCCCATGTAGCCTCCGCCACCGCCACCGCCGCCGCCACCGCCACCGCTCGGCTCGTAGGTACTTTCTAACGACAAGGAATTCGCCTCTCCTTCTTCGTCTTTCGGGACGATGTAGCGCAGGACGGTTGGCGTACAAGCGCGTACCGCCAGGTGCAAATTCTTCTGACATCATCGTCGATGTACGTGATGCACACGTTGCACTTGTACGGCCGGGCACCGCCGCCATCAGTGCACTGTACCACCGTGTACGTGCAGCCTCCTTTAGCCGCACACACGTGAGCGCGGGTGGGAGTGCGTGGCGCCAATGTGGCGGCGTCCAGCGGAGTTCTACCGAGAAAGATCCAGCGAGAGAGAAAGAGGAAGGGAGGAACTGGAAGGAAGGTAGAGATAACGTTCCAAAAGGACGCGGAAGCGAGAGGGCCGATATCGGTGGCATTCTCTCTTCACTGTGGGGACCGTCCACTTATTAAATCACTGTTAAATCGTATTACGGCGCTTCGGCTCGCAAGACACATCGCCGTAATTCCTGCGTACGTCGCGAGGCATCTCGCCGCTCGCTGCCTCTCCAGCCACGAAATTCTTCCGATAGAGTTTACACAGCACTACGTTATACCCGCGGTGTAACCGTATTAGTTGGGAACCACGTCGCGGTATATCACCTGGATATAAATTACTGCCGAACGTAGAGCTTCGTTGTTACGAGACAGTAATTACCGCGGTGTCTAGTATCCTAGGGACAGCTGGTACTCGTCTTCGTTCAAGGATTCTAAAGAACAAGCGGCTTGTGTAATTCATCGGGGAAACTGTTGTGGATATTGCGAGACGATAAACTCCACGGTGCCTGAACTTGGACGAGAGTGCATCATTCCTTTGGGCATACATGAGCTTGCCAATTCTCCTCGAGCACGCAACGTCCTTTTGTCGCTGATAAGTAAGAGGTGGTGAAACGACATTCTTTCGCCTCTTCGGGCAATCTGTAACATATAACAGTTATACATATACTTTTCACGGCCTCGCCCTTCGGTCAATGGCTATATTTCAAGATATCGATTTGACCGTCTGTAAGTTATATTTCGTTTGACCCCTATTATTGCTTCCTCGAGGGAGCATACTTTAATGTAGGCAACGAGCAAACTGAAGCGGCCCGTCGATTCTACTTTTTTCCTCTCTGTGTTAGCTGCGTGGAAGGAGGGGGCGAGGAGATTGATATACTGTAGCGATTTTACGATACAGGCTCTAAGTCCGAGCCATCGTTCAAGATCCTGCACCCACCGACAATAAGAATAAGTTCAGACTGGTCCCCCGATATATCGCAATTTCGAGGTCGTTTCAAATTGAAGAAACGTTTGCATCCGTCGTTATACCGGTCCTGTCGGATTACCCAATTCTTTATGCAATCGCTCGTCAAGCGTTTGCGACAGGCGGTCGTGCTGCTCTCGATTAACTTTGATCGAAGACCCCAGCGAACACCGTTACGCTCGATAGCCTCGTTACAGAAGTTATGCGAGATATAACTTCTCTAAAGATCAATCCTCTCGGAGTGATTGAAAAAGAAGAAGTATACATTCGATTCATACGTTGAAATTATAACAAAACACTGAGCATTAAGCGCTTCGCGATTTTCGTTGCACTTGCCAGGCAACAGTACTCCTACTTCGCACAATGTAATACTACTTCACCGATAAAGACGAGATTTGCAAGAAAATCCAAGCTGCCAAACGATCCGGAGTCGGATAAGCGATCCAGCATGCTTTCCTCCCAAATCGATATGCAAATGAATGTCTCATTCCCTAGTTTTACGAGGCTCTCATGCATCGCGAGATCCAAGCGGCCCTGAACGAGCTTGCCAATGAGCCGAGCCACACCCGCTGATTTTATTGACGTACGAGCGGGCATGGCGCGTGCTCCGCATCCTGGCTGAACGAACTGAAATCGTTTTACCTTGCACAGCCGCGAAAAGATTTCACCTTTGGTTTATCGTTATGTACTTGCAGAATATACCCAACCCATGTGGCACGTGCAACACGAGCTCCAATCGTGTACCACCTTCCTGTGAAATAATGTTCGCTCGGGTATGGTCCACCGTTCCTTAATTTCGGTATATACCTACCTACGAAGCTTCAAGTAAAGTTTTATATATTTACTTAGATGAGTTGAATATCGCGAAGTAGATATATTTATTTAACATTGAAAGCAAACCAAAGCTCCACAGCAGCTACCTACGCTATTTCTGTTGAATCGCACCCAACACCGCGGCATTGGTATCTCGTCTAGGCTTAAGATCATTGAAAGATCGTGCTCGAGAACAAATACTGCGTCGGTGTATTAATAGTTGCAGTGATTACCATGCCATTACTGTACAACGTCATTATGCTGAACAGTACACGAAGGAACATATTCACCAGGACGCGGTACTATATCAATCCGCAGTAATATTGCTCGTGCAGCAGGTTGAAGCAGATACACCTTATCGCTAATATCTCTCCGCGAGCGCGCACGTACAATCCTCTCGACGATCGGTAGGTTTCTCGAGCATCACTAAATTACATTGGTCTACGGTGCACGGGAATTTACATTTCTCATTCAGCAGCTTGATATCGCGTGTGCACACTGTGCCCCTAGAGAGACAGAGAACTTTTTAACGTCATCGCTTGTCGGAAATTTGTCTTCGGTCCGTGCGCGATAAGGCTAAATCTCTAGTGTCCGTGCAGTGACTGGCTCTTTCAAGCATTCGTACCTTGCGTTCGAGGTACTACTCATGTTTCCATGATGTTACTGCACGCCGGATTAAGTATTCCTCGCCCATTCCCTCTATCCTGTTCTGGGAACTGGCTGATTATCGACACCTGTTGGGGATTTCTTTCCTATCGCTCGCAGCGGAACGACGTCTCCTTTAAAACGGCGACGCAATTGTCCTGAAAGGGGTTAAGCGTTACGAGTCAACCCCGACAGGGAGTGCTGATCGAGCGAGATCGGGAGGCGGTATCGTAAATCATGTAACCCAATTCAATAAAGCACTATGCCCTTTCCCTCTAACCAGTGCCAGCAGGTACAACCTGAAGAAATCTCGAATGTGTCCATAACTCAGCGGGTCTCTCCACCGGCCCTCTGGATCTACCTCCTCGATCCTCTCGTGATCGTACGTATAAGTTTAAAACATACGTGGACTCTTTTTTATTTTCGCTCTTCCCTCGTTCTCGCATCTTTTCCCTCTCGTTTCTTCTTCTGGATACCGGCGCGCACGATACGAGCCACGTTCGCGATACACGTGAACTGGATCCACACGTGCGTGCTGTCGGATTTGTAGAACAATATTATCGGTCGCGAGTTCGAATGCACCGAGTTGCACGCGTGTCGCTGTTGGCAATTGTGTAAGTACGTTTAATATTTTTGGCCATTCTTGAGATACGAACTTCTTCAGCGATTGCTCCTCCCAGAAGTGTTTATATATAATGGTAAGTAGAAGCGTGGTTAGGGTAATAACAATACATCAGCTGTTCTTATGCAGACCATTAGATTTCTATAAGTTATTGGCGCATCGTGCTACACACGTACGTGACTCGCGTGCCAGTCGGGAGGTTTCGAAACAATCGTAACTCATGAAAATAAGGGAAAAGAACGCGTCGATAAGTGGAGGGCAAAGGGAAAGGGAACAGGGTGCAGCAGCGTTGCCTGCGTAGAAGTGGGAACGCCGTTTGTGTTGCGGCTGACAGCAGGAGTCTCGGGTTAGGAACTTAAATCATCGGGTAACAACGACGGTATCGACGACGGTGACGATCGACGAGACCATAGCCTCGGATCTGTGCATCGATCACTCGTGAGAAGAGATCGATACACGGACGGCACGCGGATATAGAGGAGTCGACGTTCGTTGCTGGAAAATATATGGCCACGTGGTGCAGTGACACGAGAGAAACACAAGGGACGTGTCCGCGTCTCGATTTTTCATCAGCGCAGTGATGAAACGTGTGCTGGTCATTGGATGCCCCGGATGGCACGAGCACTCAACGGATTTTTCAACGAGTCCTAGACGAATAAATGGGTCATAGAGAGCATCTAGCAGGAGCGGATTCGTTCGAGGAGCGGTACGGTACGTGGCGACCCATGGGCGATCACGATCAACACCAATAAATAAACGGCGGGGGAGGAAGGCGAGCAATTAAGAGAGACATCAGGCGACTAATGAGGTTACGCGGCGACGAGCACTCCTCGACAACAGCGTCGGCGTGGCATGGCGTGGCGTCCAACGACGCTGGAGAATGCCCACAGGAGAAAGACGAAAAGAGAAAGAGGAATCGGTCACGTGTAGTGCCCAGCTCGGCAGTTGGAGCACTGGAGCAACGATACCGAATCACGATATCGGGCGAGTGATTCCGACAGAGGTGGAAGAAGCCATGAAGGAAGAGGAAGGGATATATAAACGACGGATGGATTTGAACGGTCGAAGCTATACGACCGCTGCTGTGGGGCAGAAGACAATGCGGCATAAATCACGAACGGCAGCAGGACGCCAGCCGCCGTGCCGATCGGTCGATACACTCCGATACACGCTCGACGAACTAATTGCCCGTTGTGTCTATGGTAAGGTAGAAATCGCGGTCTGATTGCCACGAGAATTGAGGAAGGAAGTCGTGTGCCTCTAGTCTGACGATCCTCCGAGAACGGATAATCATCTGGCACGGAGGTGCGGCTACTCGCTTGAACAAGGTCCATCTTCGTAACAACCGGAGTAAGAAAGCCGTACGTGGTCGATCGATCCGAGGATATTGCTTAATTCGATCCGTTACTCATTGCGTTGCATTTCTGACCAAATTCACCTAGTTCTCACACCTTATAGGCTCCTCTACATTCTATAAAGAGACCACGTTTTGGACCAAAAAGCTAATTGCTCTAAGCTAATAAGCTCTTGAGGCTTTCTCAGCCGAAGCAGTTGCGAGGAATAACCATAGCTGAAGAGGAAGACGGCACAACTTACGTCCTTTCGAAAAGGCTTTCGTCATCCGTACCTCTTCAAATCTCCGATGAAACTAGCTGCGATGCTGGCGAAATGTCGAGAACGTATTCGAAAAGGTCATTCCTTACATCCGAGAAGCCACCAATAGCACTGACTGCGGAGAAGCACATCCCGCTTGTAAAATTCAATAACGTCTTCTCAGTGATTCCCTCGTAACCAATACAGTCCGTCGATATGAAGAGTGCATTCCGCCTCGGAGCAAAGAAACCATAAAACCCCTATGAGCGATCGTAACCGGAAAACGAAGAAGAGACTGGAGAGGCAGCAGTGCCTTTACCCTAGGATCGACCGCGAGAGGCCGATAGAAACCGTTTCCGGGTAGAAGGATCCACCGGTGCGGTTAGCACGATGCCCCAAAGCGGGTTGACCTCCAGAGACCGTAGAGTCCGTAGGTCCAGGACGGTCGGAGCTGAGACCATCGTCCCTCTAATCTTGCTCGTTCTTGTGTATGTATGGTTTACACGGGCCCTGCTATGAAGAAGAGCGTCGGGGTCCGCTGCGAACTTCGACTGCGGGGGAAGAGGAGAGGCAGAAGGAGAGAATGGGAAAGGGTACGGGGGGGGGCGAGGGAGGAACAACAGGACCAAGAAGAGCGGGCATCTAGATCGCGGAGCAACGTCGCGTCCGCTTCTCTTGGACGTAGACTCGAAAAATGGCCTCGGGTCGGTTTCCGGGTCACGCGTTCGTCGGGACGGTCGAGTATCAGGTGTCATTACCATTGCCTCGACTTGTTGCTCCGGCTCCGCTCGATATGCCACAGGGATGTCTCTACCCGAAGCGGGATTTGCGCGCTGAGAAAACGACGAGTACCGTATGTTCTACGGCCACTAGGGCACGAAGCAAGTCTAGATGTGGAACATCCAAGTGTTCCCAGTCACGCCCTCGCACGATTTTGCGTCTCTTAGAATGCCCCCTTCATTGAAACAAAGTATCGTCGTGCCTGACGACGAGCGCCATTGTCCCCGTTGGACGTTTTAAAGCAGCGACGAGGAGGACACTGCTCCGTGTGTCGAAGAGGCGATCGTTTCCTGAGGTTCCCGTGTCCCGTGCGCTCTACGGGATGTTATAAGGCTGTCTGTGCGAACGGAACGATTCGAGCTGTAGTTCCAAGTATCGCGGACATGAGAACAATGACCAATCGATCGAAGAATCCTCGAGGTTAAGTCTGATCGTTCGATGACCGATCAGGGGTCACGTCATTCCGTGGAGATCGAAGAGATGTCATTGGCTGGCCCGTTATTCTTGAATACTCCGAGAACAGTTCCTCACGATCGAAACACCACCTGCGGAACACGACTACCCCGCAATCGTGCCTCTTAACCCTCTCGTTTTCGACTTTCCTCGTTGTGATTTGCTAACAGTCTGGGAAGCAAGATCATTTACAACTGTACTTAGTACTGACGTCGGTACAAACATCACAGTCCTCTCGTTTCGATCTATGTTTGCCAGAGAAAAGTAAAGCACCGTGTTCGTTGGATAAGTTATCTCATAATTGAGAATTTCGTTTCTAATGGTCCACACCAGGGAGCGCGTTGCAACCGGTTCGACCTCACTCTCGATGTCATCTGCGTTGACTGATCAACATCATTAAGTGGATCTCCGTCTGTGCCTAACATAGATCACTGGGATCTTGATCGAAGAAGGGAATCTCAGTGGCCCTGGGACACGATGCTTAAAATGTTAATGGGGCCTGTCTAATGATATTCGGTAGCGGGGACGAAGCAAGTAACTCGTTCCTCGAGACCTGCGTGTCCTTTCTTCTCCCTGGGGACTTAATGTGCCCCCGTGCCTTCGATAAGAGCCTGCGATCGTTGACAAGAGTAAACTGATTTCGCGGAATAATAAAGACGAAGTGGAAACGATGAAACTCGGCGAACGAACTTTCACTTCTGACATCAGCGGGGCCGAGAGTCCATTACCGCTTTGTCGTGTTCGCATCACTCAAAACCGTAGAGGCCTCCGTTCTCTGCAACTTAGTGAAAATTGTTCTCGTTTTAAGCCCGTTTGCCGGTTCACACGAGAGTCATTCGATCTCCCACGACCCAAAGGCGACACAGAAAATTGGAAAATCCAGGCGTATTGTAGCGGCGGTTCACGTGACACTCATTCATTGAGATCATAAAAGGTCACTTTACAAGTTCCACCCACTTTATGAAATCCTTTATGCTAGGGAGATTTAGCCGACACGCTCGAGCGCTCAAGCACGAAAACAGGACCAGGATCCAAGATTTATAGGGAAGAATCTCGGGCCACTGTTGCACGTACAATAATGTCCATGCGTGTGACGTTTGTCCCCTCGATTCAGCGTTTCAAATTATCTTCTTTAATATCAAATATCTAGGAAATATCATTTAAAACATTATACAATTATATGATTATATAATTTAGACATGAAATTTAATGATACATTTTTAAAAGTCTCGAAGCTGAGAACTTATATTAATGTTACTGTTGTTTCTTTATTTGTTTCGAAATGGAAGCTGTGTTCGAGGCTATGGTACATCCTTGCACGGCATACTATGTACCTGCACTGAAACGGAATGTAAATAAAATGTTATGGACGCGTAGAAAAGTGGGAGGACAGAGCGTCCAAGTAACACGGGTTACGTTTAACGTACTCCAAAAACTCTATAAAGTAATCCGACTTTGACAGTGAGTCGCACACACTGCACCTTCACAACCTGCGACCGTAGAAAGCGAATAATGGTCTCATTCATCCAAATAACGAAAACCTCTGAAGGACCTGTATCGTTCTTCCTAGGTCGACGTTTATAAAAGCATTGTATCGATCTCAATAACCATTCAAGGGGAACTGCATTCCATCCCGCGTTAATCTTCGTCAGCCAGTTGACCGAGCTGTGCAAGCGAAAATTTGAAAAGGGACTTTCGAGGATGATGGGAATGCCTGCACTAGCGCACCACAAAATGGATAACAGTATTCATCCTGCAATTTAAAACATGTCCTCCATGGTGAGGCCGATACGAAACCGAAGGGACGATCGAATTGGCAACTGTTAACACCGTGCACCTTCTTGAGCCTCGTTTCTCGTTACGAGAACATAACTCACGAACAATGGCCACGAGAATCTCTCGAACCGAATGAATAGCATTCCGCCCGCAGGCGGACTTGGACGTTCGTATTTTGAATCCCGCTAGTTGTGCACGTACACGCTGGCCCCTCGCGCCGCTCACGAACACCGCGAATTAACGAATTACGATTTATGAATGTTCACGGTATCGGTAATTGGCAGCGGGTATAGAGACGCTCCGGGCCGTGTGGGCGTCGCTACGTCCACCGTCGCCGAGTCGTCCTTCGGTTCGGTGCTCCACGTCGATGAGAGCACGGAGAAGACTGACTCCATAAATCACTCTGGATTCCTCGCATTCCCGGCATTGTGGGTCGGTACACTTGTTCCAGGCTCCATTCTTTCGCTCATTCATGCTTGCGCGACAATGCCTTGCACCTTACGTTTCCATAGGAACCCTCGATGTACCACCATACATACGTAAATGTAGGTATACATCGGGCCCTGTACACATCGGCATCGGACACCGGTCGAACGTTCCTTCTCCATTCAAAGTAAAACCGAAGGCGCATAGAAAAGAATCCCTGCGGACGGCTCCTTTCGATCGTGTCGTCACGGTATCGAGAATTATCTCGCTCTCCTTGCGCTTCTGTTCCGCGGTCTCCTCGTTCCTTGTTGATTTTATCGTGTTTACATTTCGAGGAACGTCTTTTTCTCTCAGAGAAGACCTGTCCGTTCCTCTTTCTTCCTTCCCATACGGATTTACTTCTTACTCCGCGTTCCGATTCTCACGAAAGAACGCCCCCACACTGTGAACCAATGCACCTTAGATCTATCTCCCCCTATCTCTCGTTTGTCGACCGAATCGAATAATGGACTCCGAAGTCCTTTCTCGAGTATACCCTCGTACAATTCTAAAAAAAAAGAGAATAAAATCAAGCTGGTCCTTGAAGTCTGGCTTATCAAAGACCGCACCTGATACAATCTCTTCAGCTTTCTTCCCCATTTCCAGGATTCGTCGCCGGGCGTTTCGTCCTCGCGGCGTCGCTGGCTTAAAATAATCCAAGGGACGTTTGGCATAGCACACGTCCGCGCGTCTGGATTCTTTATTCAGTCGCCGAGCAAATTTGTGAAGTAAATATCAGCGTGTCTACGTTTTTATCATATTAGAGCAAATTTGTACGAGGATTCAGGCCGGACATGCTCGGGGCTGAAACGCCTCGCATTCCTGGCAACGAGCCTCCGCCAGTAACCTGGCATTATTCAGTCGGTGGACTGGCTTTTTTACCAGCCGAGCTTCCCTGCTAATCTCTCGTCTCCGAATCTCGGCATCCCCCCTCCCATCCCGCCCGTCTCGTTCCTCCGCACAATGCACTTTTTCCCCGTGAGTGTCCTTGTTGTTGACAAGTTTTTTTCTCGGGTGCGACGCGCCGCGCGCATCGCGAAGTGCGCGCCGTGAGCGAGGAAGGTTTCACCTCCTCCTCCCTCCAGCTCTCAACAAGCTGGCCCCGTTTCGGGGACCGTAGGGTCCTCTGAAGTTTCGCCGCCGCGTTGTCTATCCTGAGACGAACTCGCTTTTACGCGGATTCGGGTCCTTTGTCGCCGGCGCATCGTGACAACGCGGCGACACCTATGCAGAAAACGCAAAGGGACCGACCACACCTGATTCCCCGGTCTCTTTAAGCCGCAAAGAATTCGAAATTGCGCATAGACGGCCGTGGAACGTCGCCCTTTAACGCCACAAATAGAAAGTTGTGCCGTATCCGACCGAGTGCTCTTATTATTCATTCGAGGAGATAGATTCGTCGAGCGGAAGATTTTTATTTTTATGAAGCTGAAAAAGGGTACGACGGGAACCCCTTTTAATTTGTTCGATTAGTCCTTTTCGAAGAATATACACTGTGCCTCGTTTCAGAATAGCCTGTCCTCGAGGCTCTATTGTCCTGGCGGATAATACTAGAGCACCGCAGGACACCGGTGCGCCGTTCATTCATTCTGTTCCCACAGAGTTGCCCGAATCTTGGAAACCTTTTTCTATTCTGTGTTTTTTCCGCTCTTTCCCTTCCTGTGCAGGAGAAGGACTGTGCATGGGAATGTACAACTCGGAACGAGCAGAGAGACGTTTTCCGTGGTTTCCTCGTACCTTCTTTATTCTTGAAACTCCGAGATCATCTTTGATGCCTCCGTTGTCAACGCGTAGGCTTTCGCAATCCTTTCAGATTTTCACGTAAGACTTCTCACCTTTTTCACACCCCAGCTACTCCGTGTGACCGTAAGATCCTTTCGAGTCCATAAAATCTTGGTATTTTTTCACCACCTTCTGTAGCTGCTTTTTGCTTTTATAGAAGGAAGGGTAAACGAAGAAGCAATATTATTCCTTCTGTGTCGTTCACACGTGTGACTTAAACTAGTTTCTCAAAATCGTTCATGTTTCTACGAAACATACTAGAGAAAACATTGAGGCAAGCAAGGACAACTTTCCATTTGATGCACCAAATTTTCTAAAAGTCTCGAAGGGTGACTTACCTGGCAAATTATACTTGTCTCGGCAATTCGCTCGAATCGGTAGGAAATCCAGCGAGTTAACGGTAGGAGGATAAAGGACGAAAGGCGTAGTCCTCAGTCGTTGGCACAGAAACGCAGAAATTATTCTAACAGCCGTGCCCGGGGGCAACGTGATCAGAGTTAACGGTCTTTACACGCGGAAACGGTTTTAAGATCCCCCATCGTTCGCCCTTCGTTCCTGGAAAGGTCAGTCCTTTCCACTTGAATTCTGTGGTTAAAGAGCGATCGAATTAACATGATTATCGTACATATCTTTGGCATAATGTGCTGGGATTGCCCATTCGCCGTGCAAATATCGCTTTCTTCTTGGATACCAAACACTGGCTCTCTTCATTCATGAAAAACGAACCGTCCTCAAGGATGCACTCAAGCCTGTGTTCTTAACCACTTGGTTATCTACCGCGACCCTTGGGGAAGGGAAGAGGACCAAAAGAGGGTGCCGAAGAGCCATATGGCACCTTCGAGACGCGTGGCACAAAGAGAGTCGGCGCCGTTTTTAATTGCACCATGTGGCCACCCGAGGAAGGTCGGTACATGAAGACCCTGGCTCATTTGTAGCCACAACTGTCAGGGCCACGCTGGTGGTGGCTGACCGTGTGTTCTCTATTTGATTTTTACCGACGACACGGTCACCGAGTCGATGCTTCAGGTAAATGTCAGCTGCCGTTTCCTCCGTACGACATCACGATGATGTTGCAACTTTATAGACATTCGACCTGCGGGTTTTTTTGTGACTTCCTTTGATACACTGCTCTCGATTCATTCACGTATCGGCATACCGGATGGAACTTCGGTACCTGGCATCGATTGAGATTCCTACGAATTCCGTTCAACCGATGACGATGTTTCATCTATTTTTGTTTTCCTAATTTCCACGGTGACGCCCACGATGGTTTGTGCACGATTCTTCGCATGAATTTTCCACGGAACCCCCGCAATATATCATACTAAGTTCAGCCTCCACATGGCGCGTGTCTGGCGCTATATATGGACCCTCTTGGGATCTTGGAACGAGCTATCCGCCACCTTGCCAATAATAAATCGATCCTCGTGTCGGGAAAACGACCGAGTTTATCCACCCCCTTGGGTTCGACCACCTTGCTCGTATATGGCCTCCTGTATCCAGGACGAGGGTCTTTGGGGTGGATCGGTTCGTCTCTCCTGGTCATCGTGACCCACCTGTTGCGAACATAGCTCCATTGTTTTCCTAATAGCTGGAAAACATCAAACCCCACCTAATGGACAGTTAACGTCAGGTTGGACACGTTTCGAAAAATATCTTTGTTCCCGATTGGATCCTGAAGCGTCAGAGAATTCTCTGGCTCGTCCATGATGCTTCAAGCGAGAAATCGTGCGGATACTCTCTGTACCTTCGAAGATTGTGCCTTTCAAAAGCACTCTGTGTAAGTCGATTTAATTCCCCGGCGTGCCTGTTGATTCAGTATAAACAAGACAATGATCTTGATCCACTTTCTGGCGACAGTCTACCATCGGCTAACAGAAGTCATGAGCTCAGCCACGCCTAACGACATTATGTTCAGAATTCAGCAACGTTGTCTTCCAAGATCTTGATTGCTAGCGCGCTGTTCTGGTTGTGATGGGTGCGTGGGATTGCGAATACGATGAATTTCGTGGTGCAGCCAGCGACACGTTCACGCAGGCCACACACGTCGCTCTACAGGTTATCCTGACGAAGGATTTGCCATGAAACGAGCGAGATTGTAAGCACGACGCACAATGAAACGCGCATGAGAGAACCCAGGGATTTACAGCCTTTTCTTCGGGGTTCGCTATGCGTACCTTTGGCCACGCACAATAGCACGTGTTGCGCGACCGCCGGTGCTTACCACTTGTTTCGCATTGTGGATGTGTACGGGGTACCAATGTCTCAGCAGTTCGCCTTTGATTACGCGATATGAGCCACCTGGACATTGTTGCATGTACTGCTCCCTGAGCATTGAGCTATTGAGGCACCACCAGTTTCACACGAGTCTGCTTTGAATTTCATGCTGCGGCCAGAGTAGGAAGATACGATTCAGAACATTCTATGATCCATTGTAGCTTCCTAGGAAACATTCCTTCCTCGTTTAGTTGTTTCTACACGTTTCTTCGTCGTAAGTCATCAGAAGAAAATTCGTACCCCTTTCACGACTGTAGCTCCCATTTATAAATATTCGCCTAGAAACAAAGAAGCTCAGCCCCAGCAAACAATCGCCGCCTCAAAGTTCCTGGTCAGAGGGTCAACAGCCTTAGCTAGCTAGAGGACTCGATTCCTTTAAATTCCTCTTTCCATTGGCATTGTAATATAGTCGTTCTGCGACTGTCAGAAGCAAGGTTAAAGTCCCGTAAAGGATCCGTAGCTAAGTAATCTTTCAATGTATGGTGGTAGACAGGACGTGTGGTGTCCTTTAAGAATGGTACAAGAGAACGAACGAAAGAGGAAAGATAGACGTCACCACTGGCAGTGTCATATCGGAGGTGTCCGACTTTTTTGTCAGATCATAGAGTTCGCTCCTGTATAGTCTTGGCCCTCGTGCGCACAATGGCAGGTCCGCGATGCAGTCGGAGGACGCTGAATGCGAATAAATGACCTCCATTCATGGCAGATCGCCCACCATTCCATTGAAGAAACGATCCCGGCTGTGCCCACTCCACGGTTTCGACCACTAAGCTGAGGTGTAGGTGCACGGCCAGAGTGACTTGTCGAGTAACGAGTGACTTGGGCCTTTATTATTATAATACATCGAGAAAACGGTCCTTTGTTTCCTGCTTCCAGCCAGTCCGCCCGTGGACGCTGCACGTTTCTCAGAAACAGTTACGTTTCGTTGTTCCAATAAATTGTCTCCCACCCAGGGGGACATGTTTCTTTTGGCCTCCTGACAATAGGCGACGCGTGCTTCGGTTACGGTTAAAAATTCCTTAACCAGCCGGGGATAAACAATCTTCCCCTTTTAATGAACAAGTGCAGCCGCTTTACCGCAAAGGAGCTTTGCCGTCCGATCCGCGGCAGCCGGTGCAACGATGCATAGCATTGCGGACGAAGGTTGGACGCTGTCCTCGTCTCCTGTCTTGTACCTGACGCGACGGGACAGCCTGAAAACTGTTAAATAGCTCCGCCGCGGATAGTTTGTACTAGAGACGAAAGGTGCCGCCGTCTCTTTGCGCTTCCAACAGTTGCTATATTCCCTGTTCCTCTGTCGTCGATCGAAGTCAACGTTCAAACAGGGCTTCGTTTCGTTAATTAACGTTGAACCGGCCTGATCAGCTTAATGTTAATTGCGCCAGCGGTTGGCCAACCTGCGTCGCCTTGTCGGTAGGCGTGCCTCACCACGTGTCGTTAATGCCCCGTTCCGTATTTTCGCTGCACGCTTTATTTCAGTTCCCGACGAACCTTTTTTGCGGTACTCCATATTTCCTGACTGTTCACTGTGTGTCGTGTCCAATCAGTTGTACGTAACAATTTCCGTGCGATGTTTCTTCCTCGGACCACGATTTCAATTCTATATTCCTGTTGATCACATGGAGTTCCCTCGCGCTATGAGATATTGGATAAAACAGAGGCAAAGGTAAAGGTAACATAACTCAAAGGGAAATAAGTAAAAGCATCGTCACGTGGAAATAGAGCAACCGGGTGGTCCGAAAACGTCCCGTTATAATTGGTTACGGTTTATCCTGAAAGCTTGTTAAACGAATGACTTTTCTTGACCCGGGACCACGTGGACTCGATGAAAATCAAGGATCACGTACGTTTTTTTCACGTCGGGGCAGCAGCAAGCTGTGTATGCGGGCATTCGCTGGCTGCAGGACGAAGGGCATCGACGAGGTTGCCTTACTGTATGCCAGCCACGGCCGATCGGCTATCTGCGACTAATTAACACGGTCCGTTAATGAAGCCCACGTATGAACCGCGCACGTACCTAGTCGTTCTCGCTCTCCCTCGTTCTCCGTCACCTTTTCTCCCGTTCCCTTTCTCTCGCTCCCGTTGTACGAGACTTCGCTTAGCCATAATCACGGCACCCGATATATACCGACACGGTATTCGCGCGCGGCGCCTAATTAGCGGTTCCCCCACCCCCTCCCTCTCTACCTCGGGTACTCCACCGATCTTTTTTGCACGGTTTTCTTTTCTCCTTCGGTTTATATGAAGTTAACCGGGCGTACGCCTCACTTCGCACTTTCGAGATGGGGCCTCGGTTCCGCCCAAATTCAAACTAATTGCGCAATTAGCGGTGGCCAGGTAACTCGTTAAGAGTGTGGTCGGGCTACGTACGCGGAATATTCGATGAGTAAGTCCACCCGTTTCGACAGAGGCACCTACAAATATTCAGATCCTGGATGTACGAGGATCCTGGATCCTGCGTGTACACAAAATGGCCCATAAACTCGAAATCATCTATGGTTAGTGCATCAAATACAGTTTCTCCCAGAAAATTTATCAACGTCGGATGTAATAATCCTGGAAATCGATTAATTCTTCGAAAGCCGGATGACTTTGCAGATGATCCTGTATTTGGAATTCCGTGAAGGTTTCTCAGGGTGCATTCCCCGTTTTTCATAGGAAATGGGAGCAATGTACAGGTAGAACATGGCATCGTTCATGGCATTTGGCGAAACCATGACGAAACTACGGACACAACGCCGCTGCCCCGGTCTAGAATGGTCTTAATCCAATTCCAGAAGTATTCAGACCAAGCCGTTTCCTGTCCATTCGCACCGTACCGACAAGCTACACGGTGTGTACATTCATACATGCGCGCAGGGGCCGCGTCCATGCAGGTACATCCATGCACGGTGGCGTCCAGGGTTTCATAAACTGGATTACGCTGCGAAGCGTCCGCCCGAGACGAGAGGGCATCCGGCTCTCCGAAAGGAGACAGGGCATTCAAAACTGCTCTCTTCGCCCTTTCCTCCCTTCGTCAACCTACTCTTCTATATCCACGGCTCTTCCCTCTCTTTCTCTGTTCTTGTTCTCTCCTCTTCTCCTCCTCCGGCATCCTCCTCACACGATCTTGTTTCTTTCGCGGAGACAGGATACGGAGACTGACGGACGGGAATCACGATCCCCTTTGTCCGTCCCGCGGGCTCCGACGTGGCCGATTTCAACCCGGCATTCCTCTCACGTTTCGAATGTTCTGGTAAAACACCGCGTCTACGAGATGTGGACCTATCACCAATATCGTTAAACAGCGGGTAACTCCACCCGTCGATGGCATTTTTCTCGCGTAAACGAATGTTCCGAGCTGTAGGAATCGTTAGGGCAAGCGAAGTGATCTCGCGAGTGATCATCGAGATGAATGATTAACAGGACACGATGCAGTGTATTACAGTTCAGCGGCTTCTATGTGTAACCGTTGCGGACCACCAATTAGCAAAGAGTTCTGTGGTGGCACGAAATTGGGAAAGGAGTCGGAGGAAGGAACGCGTACAGTGGATGCGTCAAGACGACCGGTTCGATTGCTTCGTTTTGTCTCGTTAGGATACACGATGGGGGGACACGCGTCGCGACCTGTTCTCGATCGACGTGGCTGACACCTCGAGGCTGTAGGTACGCGTACAAGGTGGACGGGGGTAACGTGTCCGGTGACACTGCGCCTTAATAAATGCGATTGGTCCGCACGCGCTTACGACGTGTTCGATGGAGGGCTTCTCTCGGCGAGGAGAGAACGACAAGAAGGAAAGGATCAAATAAAACGAAAACAAAGAGGGCCGAGAAGGAGAACAATCCTAGTTGGAGGAGGATATCGTTGTTTTGACACTTCATTGAGTGACATTCACAAATGTCGCGTGACAGTTTCTCGTGTCCCCCGACTCGCATCTGGGATCTCGTTCCTGACGTTCCTCCTGACCGTCCCTTCCCTGTCACTCTTTCCCCTGGTTTCCTCGGAGGAGGACCAGGAAAAAGAGGATGACGGCGCGGAAGAGCAAGAAGAAGAAGAAGAAGAAGAAGAGGAGGTGGATCCATCATTGATGCCACGTCGTACGGGCCATGGGTGGAATTTTAAGCAGCAACATCTTGTCGAGCGCAGGATATCGGCCCTTTTTTGCTCGATACGGCCCTAATTTCGCGCGCTGGGTGGCGTGTCGGCTTGTCAAAGAGTTTCCACGGTAGTAGAGAATGTTCTACGCACGGTTCCTTTCACAAGGACTGACCGGAACCCCGTACACTCGCTATTACATTGAACTGCGGGTCGTGTCCTCGAGCCACCAGCAATCGATAGAGTGAACTTTCTTTCCGATACCAGCACGAGATTATTTTCTCTGTGTTTGTACGAAGAAATGTCCATTACTGAGGAGACTGGGTCAGTCAATAATCCTTTTCATGGTGAATATATGATTACCTATTACTTTCTTCTATATTCACTTAGAAGAGTGCTACATCCCACTCCAATTCCCAGGAATACTCGATATATCATTTGTATTATCCTTTCGTTTCGCTGAATCGGTAGCACGTTGAAAGTACGTGGCGCTGGTAGAAATGCTCCGCGAGTGTGTCGGAAGGGAGTCGTCTTCTGTAGCCGTTTCGTTCTCATCTTCTTCTGTTCGTCTTCCTCTTCTCCTTCTTCTTTTCGGGCCGAGCAGGAGATGCGTGAAGATAGCTCGGCACGGTAGCTCGTCAGAGGGCTGCGATGAACCTTCCGTGTGCCGTAGCACGTGCGTGTTTCAGCGATAGCATCGGTCGTAACTCGATATTGTTTCACTCAAACAAATTAGGGGAATCCTGGGCCCGGGGTAGAGACCGCGGGTTTCCAGGGTTCAAGTCCACTTGGCTTTCTTCTTGGAACAGAGAAGGTAGCCACATTCTTGGGCCGGTTGCTCACTATAGAAAGAGTTACGTGGCAAGTTACAGGTACAGCGGACTCGTTTATCCTCCCTTTAAACTCTTCATCTGAGTCTACGCTTTCGTGCAATTCTTTGTCTCTGATAAGTGGGGGACATCAAAGCGGAACGATCGTTGATGGCGCTGGGGACGGTCCGATTACAAATATTGATCATAAAATTGATCGTAACGCCGGCTGTAAATTATCAAGCCGCTAACCCGATACATATACACCTGCGACGATTATCATAACACGTTGTGTCAGCGGCTGCTCACATATTTATGATAATGATTCGCGGGAGAGCCACCGACGCGTTACCTGACTGCTGCACTCCTGGACCAGGCCCAACCCTAAATTTCGTGGTCCTTTCTGGCTAACGAAGTTCCAGGAAGCTTTTTTGTATTTCGTGTGCGACGCCGGTCCCTGTACGTGTAAAGCTTGGTAAAGGGAGGACCGAAGGTTGCTACGTTTCACGAACTCCCCTTGTAAATCACGCCTAGCCTGCGGCGGTATAATTGTCGGCGTTAATAAACCCGCGACGTCGACGCAGCCGTGTTTATGCGCCTTTATGCACCGTCCACGAAGCTTTCTAAGGGCGTTCTCGGCGGCGTGTTAGCGCGAAACCGCACGTTAACTCGTCGCCATCGTACCTGCCAGTCGTTAAGTTAATTGATCTGTAAGCTGAGACGGATTTTCATGCTTACACTGTTGCATACTGGGGCAGGGAATGAGGACGAATGGAGCCTAGATGCACCATGCCCAAACAAGAAACTGACACGATTCTTGCGACGTCCATGATGGTAATGAAACTTGATTAGTTTCTACTGTTACTGTCCACTGCATCGTTAGACAATCTTTAAAGCCCTCTCAGTTCGTTAAAACAGTCATGAACGAAGAATGCAGATAGTTGCTTTTAACACGTTGGCTACGTTCAGTAAACGACGTTTTGTTAAACGGACTCGTAAAACCCTCGCACTCGCGCAACCAGTCTGTCCGTTCATCTTTTCTGATCGGTTGAGCGAAACAAGTTCAACACCCAGCATCACTAGGGTGATGAGATTCGAAACGTGTCTGCCACCCAAGTTGTCGGAGCTCAGTGCCCTCATATTCGACGTACACGCCTTTTGACAAGTTTGCACTGCAAGCATGCGCCGCGATGCATTAGACACGGTCATATTCAGAACGTGTACCATGCTGCAACGATCCGTCGATCAGGAAGTCGTGAATGCTGTGAATCTATATAAGTGTAAATAGAGAACTGGATAATGGTGTCTTGGGAAGGGGATGTGGGTATGCGTAACCACAAAGTTTTATAAGTTTTAAACAGAACGTATACAAGAGAAATGACGTACTAAGCTCCGCTTCGGTTACTTCGACCACGCGAGCAGTGTTTCTGCCAAGTAATTATTTTAAATCGACCAGGAGCATTAATTCCTACGTATTCTCCAACTCTGAGCTTTTCATTAGACACATTAACGTATCGTCTTATTCTACCCCCGGGCGTGGCGCATAAATTACCGCGCGGCTTCAGGAGGATCTTTAAAATTTCACGAGGGGAATTACGAACTGGCTGGCGGATGACAAATTAGTACAAGATTCTCGATCACTGGGCGCCGCTGGTATTACAACGACTCTAATTAGCCACGTTCGAGGTAACGCGGTCCAATAAGTTTGGAGGATAAAGGCTACCTCCAATTGCCAAGCAAATGGACCGGTGGAAGTAATCGAACCTCCCATACTTGGCCAATAAATTCATGCTCTGATTGCGGGTAAAATCTGCAATTACCGGTGGCCATCATGCGTGAAGATAGCACGTTGAATTACACCCCGTTAAAACCATTTTCCCGCGCTACTACACCGCGAGGAAGGATACTCCTTTCGGCCGACCGAAAAATCGGCTCTCCGGCCTCGTGTGCGCAACAGCATCAGAGATTACGTGCGCATACCTGCTCAAACGTAACGCCATCCGACGATCTTATCGTGGAACGAGTTTGATCGCAGGAAAGTCACGTCGAAAGGTTAGTCGCGGGCTAACGCGTATCCATCGGCTCGTGTTGGCTTAACGAGATTTCGTCGAACCAAGACACCCATAATTATGTGACCGACGCGTGTCACATTTACAATTTTAAAGTAAAATTATTCCACGAATTACAACGTAAACCACTGGCATTCCAGCCTGATCATTTCGATCTCTGGTAAAAGTTTGTCGCGTAGAGGTGACATGATATATTCACGTAAAAACACGAATCATGGAGAATATTCGTGGCGACTGAAGAACCCCCGGGACATCACCTGCCCCGGTAAACAGGCGCGCCACAGTTTGAGACGTTTCGCGCAAGAAATGCAAATATTGGGTAAACGCACTACTTAGGCTTCTGCCGAACACCAAGGTTCCAGAGGCTGACAATTTTCGAACTGCGGATGCGATATGTATATACCGCGAAGTCGTGTGACGTTGAGACGAGCCTTTTCTCCACGCGAGTGAAATAAACGGCTACATAGTGTAAGGTAGTGATTAGTGATAAATAAAGAATACTGATAAGTGAAATATAGGTGTTATTAATTTTTTTGAATCTAACGAACACCGTACCCTACATACCGAACAAATCACAGCCGATTCTTCGGCACGGTCGTGACTGCAAGGGTCAAGCACCGACACACTCCATGAAACTCGGCATGGGATCTAGGGAGGCGCGAACGGAAAAGGGTGAGACGGTGCTCGAAGGGCGATCGCGATAATGGTGACGGTGATCGCCGACAGGAAGGCAGTTTGATTGGACGTGCACCGATCGCGTAATTAGACACGCCTCATATCTCGTCGATGGCATTGGGCAGTCACGGTGAGGCGAAGAAGAGGGACAATCGGGCTGAGGAGAAGCTTGGTCAGTGAGGATCCAGCGAGTAAGCTACGATGTAACCACACGCGCGAAAGATCGCTGCGGCGCGCATACGTATGTCGATATCCACCCGCGTACGTAGGTGTTCGGACGGCGCTGTCCGTGTGTGTCTTCATTACGGACAGCCGTGAGAGCATTTAGATGATATCGTAATGGCAATTACCCGGCTGATCCCTTGGCTCGGTGCTCGTTCGCCAACTCCTTTGCCGGACGGTGGCCACACCGACTAATATTGGTTCTGCTCATTATACCGATCTCTTGCCGATCGTACGTGCACCACCGTCGCCGTAGTAGTCGTCGTAATAGCCCTTGTCGTTCTCCACGTCGTCGTGGGTGTGTGACCACCGGCTGAGTCTACTTCGGCCCGGTCCTTCCGGCACCCCGTAAACTCCTCCTTCATTTAACGAACGGCTCCGATTTTCCTCGCCCAACCAGATTTCCCCGCTCTACACATTTCGTGCGTCTTTGCATAGTTGTATCCGCTAATCTGGACTACATATCACCTGCTTCGATTCGACTCCATTAGTAAAGTTATACAACCAATATTTCACCACACAAAGCGAGGGTGAATCCCTGAATGTGTATTTTGTACTACGAATCCATAAATGACGGCACGGATGGAAGGAAAGGTGACGAAAGAGCGCAAGGTGCCCAACGTCAGGTTGATAATCCTCTGTCCTTCTCCCGTCCATAAAAGCGAGTAGAGAGGTTTTATCGGTAGAACGCGATGGAAGGAGAGGAACCTAATTGAGTGTCCTCGCCCTGGGTGTCCGATGTTGTCCGGCGTTGTCGCCGCTACCTGAGGGCGTGGGCGCCCTGATATGAGTTACGAGTCTGTCGTATTACACGGGAGAGACCACGGAGCGGTCATGGTGGTCCTGCCCGTCCCGAGATTACGGACCATTTATACACAGGTATGGCATCGAGCAAGGGAGTATACGGCACCCGTCGCCATTTTATTTACTTTATACACGTCCGATCGAGGATTATCGGTATGCTAGACGTATCCTCCCTCTGCGCCACACTCCTGTTTCCATCCTGTGAACATTGACGATTTTGTCCTGCGCCGATAAAGATTTAAGGGCTTTCATTTGATGAACAAATTTTGTTCCCTCGGTTATGCACGGTTAGAAGGTGCACTTGGGTAACTCTGACATCGCGATGCAGTAGGTAGATGTTCTAATAGACATAGATAACACTATGGTGAATCGTTCTCCACTTCGTTGTGTGAAGGAAAGAAAGCAAAATGGCAACACGATCTGGCGGAGAAAAAGGATGGTCGTGCACTTAATAACCAATAATTTATTAATACTGCCCGTTCAGCATTAGCCCGGTGAGTAAATCAAGGCATCCTTGTTTTACGGCTTGCATTCATTACCAGGCAGGTTGCATTCGCTCGTATATCTCGCGAGTTCCGGGGTGAAAGATAGAGAGAGAAAAAGTGCAGGGCAGAGAAGAAGGGAGGATGAGTTCTTGTCCAAGTCTCATCCAAAGAGTTCTCGCTCGCTGCAGTGTATACATTGTTAGTTCGGTTTACGAGGCACGTTTTAAGCTCTTTACGCTCGCGTTTACGTTCCTTACGCCCTTACGTTTTACGGTCGTTACGGATGCCCCTCGCGGCCTTTCTGCGACAACTCTCGACGTCCTCCTCCACTGACACTGGGATCAACAGGTTTCGTCGGGGTTAAGAACAGGCTCCTCCACCCTTTCGTTCTTCTCCGCCGGATCCTCTAGTGTTGTATCTCTAAATCCTCGTTATCCCCGGCCGGACCTCCTCGGAAATTTATCGTCCAGCGTCGACGACATCCTAGATCCGACACAGCTTGGGAGCCTAATGACCTCTCGCGTCACGCAGAATACGTTGACCTCCTTGGTAGGAAGATCGATCTAGGTGCCTTCTTCGCGACGTCACTTCGTTTGCTTTCCCCGTGTCATTCCATCAGTCACTGGTGATTCTTAAAAATAACGTTGCACCTGTAGCTCTGGGTATCATCGGATTCCAAAGAATAGGTTCATCAGTGGTAACATTGAAAATCGAACGAGAACCAAAAACGCGATTGAAAGATCCAAGAACAGATCGTGGTTCTTCCCGTTCTGTGGGTATACAGCAAACACCCCGGAAGCCGATTCTTCTTCGTTATCGATTATGTACCAGCACCTGCAAGGAATCGAGGGCTCTGTAATTGTCTCACGGTATTTTTCTGAGGCCACGTTTCTCGTTTGCTTCATTGTGTCTCCTTGGCTACCCCGTCCTGGCCGAGTAGAACGGGACGTATGAGAGATCGGACCGGTACCGCCTTTGGCGCAAGCGCGCATAATGAGAGTGATATAATAACGACGGACACCAGCGGCTGGTACTCGGCGACACAACTCATCCCGACAAAAGGATACCGCTCTCGCTGGTGGCAGAAGAGAATGGAAGGTCGAGGAACGGAGGCCTGGGCGAAGAAGAGCATCTTCAGGAATGGACGAAGGGATGCGGAGGAAGTACACACACGGAATGTCCACGAGAGAAGGAACGATGTAACCAGTCGAGTTAATTAAGAGGATCCAACCTTGACGGACGTGGCCATTGTGCACGCGCGGCTCTCCCTTCTACCTTTTCCCCTGTTGGCGTGTGATGCGTTCCTAAACGTATCCACATCCGTACACGTCGTCGAGACACCATCACCCTTCGTCCTTGTCGTACGCCATTTATGGAGTGTATCTTGTAGTTCTCTTTATCATAGGCAGAGCCATCTACCCTCCTACCTTCCCTAGGCATCATTTAAGCTGCATTTTCTTTCATTTCTTCTAATAAAAATACCAAATATCGGAATACTTCCCCGTATAATTGGTACATACCCTATATGTAGGACTTATAATGCATATGACACAAGGTATGAATGATGGCGAAGACATTAGAGTAAATTACAAAACAAAAGAGTGAGTTATTGGTGTACACCACGTCACCGCAGACTTTAGGAGCAAGTTAGGCTTCGTGCATGGAGATAGCGGCTATAAAGTATTCTGTTCTCTTCCCAGCGCCATTATGTGTTCCTTTTCCGAGCGACGAATGCGAATGAAAGAAACTTTGCAACTGATAGTGCGTTACATGCCGCGCATAAAAGGTAGTGCAGCGTACACACGCGTATAAAACTGAGGGGGCGTCTCGGTGACAATTAACAGACCTGCTCGGTCACAAATCACCGGGCGGCGAGCTCTAATCACAGCCCCGAGTCATTTTTCTTTCCGCGTCTCTCCGTGTCTTTCACTCCAATGCAACTTCTACCCGGGCCCCCTCGGTCTAGACATCTATTTCGCTCCCCCTCGTGGCCGCGAGAGCGTTATATCGACCTTTTGAAGCCACGCTAAAGACACCGCCTGCAATGCGCATAGGTGTTGATACGCATAAAGCAATCGACCCGCCGCGAACTATACTTTTTTCGACCCACTTTCGAAACTTATTACGCTACACAGGTTTCCGTCTCGGAGATCACCAGGCTCCTGGCCATAAGCAGGCTCATAGAAACCTGTGTCCGCGGGTATAAACTTAAGCCGAGGGAAATTTTCAGATCACCTCGTAAATTGTCGTTGAAACACGGAAGCGAAGTGAGAATGGGTAGAGGGGAGGGATCAAATCGCGAACAAGGTGAGATCGTTGTACGATCCGCGATTGATAATCGAAACAGTTGTCGTTATCGTAACGGGCCGCGCCACGAGCCGTGCAAAATCCCCTGGTTCTAATGAGAAGTAATAAACAGACGTCGGGAGATTTTTGTTTAACACAATTGAGAATGCATAGCGCGGCGTAGAAAATTATGGAGTCACGCATGAGTTACGTCGTGTAGCCGTCTGCAATAGAGGGGCCGACATTGCTGGCGCGATTAGCAGATCGAGCCGATACTTTTGAGGCCCGCGAAGAAACGAAAGCGGTGCTGTTGCTCCTGGATGCGTCATGGTCCGGGCAAGTTTAAGCCCCGACGCCGCGCCGCGGCCGAGTGAAGGCTGGACACACACACATATAGCGGCGCAGCCAGATTGCTATGCTAATTCCGTTAATGTCGCATGAGTTATGACCCGTGCGGACACGCACGCATACGCGCAGGAGGACTGGCATATTCTTTCGGCCGAGTGAGCAGCAGCTCAGAGGACTGCACCAGCGATCCTTTACGGAGGCGGAAGAGACGACGCCTCCTGTAAGTAGCCGCAGTCGCCGCCACTGCCACGAAGAAATGATATTTCTGCGCGCCACGGCGCTGCCGCATATCTTAAGACCCGATAAATTGAAACCGCGCGAGCGGAACCCTGTGAAGGAGGAATAGAGAAGTGGTGATCAAGGAAGAGAGAACGGGAGAGTAGGTGGTGGCTCCCCTGCTCCGGCAGTCATAAGCACCTTATCGTCCGGCATGCTGTGGGCTGGCTCGCCCGGCACCGGTAGCAGGTGAAAAAAGGCTCGTAATCTCCAGTAATTGAGATTCGATACCAATTAAAAGCGAGCGCGAACCAGACGCGGCAATAGCGCCGCTAAATGAACCAAGTGTTAAAATCGTCGGCATAAAGTTTTTCGGCTCGCCCCGTCGTGCATGTCGTTGAATTACCGAGATAACTGGCGTTTCGAAAGCACGAATATATCACGTCCTCTTTCTCTCTTCCATCCTTTCCTCGCGCAATCACTTTCGTTGAATAAATTAACGAAAAAATCTGGCGCCCGATGTTTTTTTTTAAGCCTCTTCTCGATACGCGGACAGCAGGGTGCACCTGTGGATTTGCATGTTGCGCCTGTATGTACTGCAAGAATGGGTTTATCGCATAACATTCTGGGAGGAGGCGGAAACTTCTAGACGTTCGTGCAAACGATACATCGATCATACAGCTGAAGGCAGCATGAGGCATGGTACTACATAGACACTTAGGGGAAATTGGGAAGTTAAAAAGCCTTGAATGCGCTTCGAAATTTATTGTAATGATCAATCAATATGTGTAATATTCAGTGTTTATTAGTTCCCATCGCGTTCCGCATTATTAAACATCGTTACCGTGCTCCGTTTTCCTCTGGTCGTTTAATTCGCACCCACGCCCGATCATTAGCGCCAAAGCCAGGCCTGCCTCAACACCTTGCATTATGCACTCTCAATCATGATACCTGCTCAGGGTAGTCTCGTTGCCCGAAGCTGCCCATAGCTTTCTTCCCTTTTTCCTGATATACCCCCAGATATCAATGACGTTTTCCATGAGCCATAAATAACGGTGATCATCAGTAATTGTATTAGATGAGGCCCTGTCACCTGCCCCGTGTACGAACGCGGTCGAAGAGGAAGGAACAAGAGGAGCGGAAAGAGAAAGACACGGAGGATGGGAGGTGAAACAGTAAAGTGGAAGGATAAGAAAAGGTGGAGAAGGCCAGACGGATGATAAATCAGGCGCGAGGGCATCACTCGAGGGTTGATTCCACGGGAGGGAGAAAATACATCGCGAGCGAGGAGGGAAAAAACTCGAAGAAAAAGGGTGGTCGAAGATGAGAGGGAACATGCGACTGTGAGGGGCTAAATCATCGATGATTGTGACGTGAGTTGCCCACTCTTTCCCTTTTCTTCGAGGAGATCAGCTATTCCCTCTCGCATCCCACTATTCACCCTCTGGCATCGTCGAGTTTCTTCGAGATGCACGTACGTTCCTCCTTACTTGTCCGACCCTTAAGATATGAAATTTTGTCGAATGTTAGACCACCGATGTAGACGTTGAGCATCGTTCAGGTTCAACGCCAAAGGGGATCGTTCAAGAGTTTCGCGTCTCACATGAGACTTCCTCCTCTGATTGGGAAAGAAACGCGGAAAAATACGGAATACTGGTTTCCGGATGAATAAGCGCCGTTTCGTACTGTACAGCGTGGCAGTTGCGGCATGTTGCACCGCGCGCAGCATTATTTAGTATCAATCGCCGACAGCAACGCGCTTAATTACTATTCGCTTCGCTATTATCGACGTCTTGTAATTGACGATAGCTGTATTATGTCGTCGCCTGATAAATCCATTAATGCCCACTATCAAATGGTACCAGATCCGTTGACCAATGAACGGGTTCAGCTATCAAACTTGCGCAACATTTGGAGCTCGTGTTCTCCGACGAAATAGGGTCGATCGAAAAAAGGAGAAGAATCCATCGAGGATGTCCATTTCCGTTCTAATCGCGTAGCCTGAAACAGGACAGCTATAATTTATTTCTCCTCCGGTTCCGATAAGATGAATCTCGTATGCTTATGGGCTCGACCGGAGCACTAGCTCGATCCTCCCAGGAATCTATTTATAATAAGGCGATACTGCGACGCTACCGATCGCCGGCACCGCTACCGACCTCGCTACTTACGTCCAAGGGACGCGACCACGTCGTCTCATCACTGGGGATCCATTAGTCAGCGGTTGACACGCTGACGGCTACCGTACACCACTACCGTCCCCGCGACAGACCGAAGATTCTAGCGCATGGCTGGCTGTGATCGCCTCTGAACGCTCCAGCAACGACCGCGAGCAACGACCAGTTAATGCTATGCCTTCTCTGCCGTGCCGGTGACACTAGCAGAGAAAAGCGTGCATTATCGTAGATGCTTGGGGAGGAAGACAGAGAGGGACCACTATAAACTACTGAGGATCGCGGACGAGATCGAGCACGCAAGATGACCGTGACGCACGTGCATTTATTACGAAGCGCCGGTTCAGACCTTGCGGTGTCTTTCCTACGTGCACTTTCGTACGTGATTATCGATTACGAGGTCAATAAGGACCGGTATAAGTTACGATCATTCAAGCATGCCCACTGTATTCTCTATTGCTGGTGAATAACGAGGACGGCGCGATGAATGGGTAACGTACTCTGGATCTTCCACAAACAGGGGAGATTTAATCACCATCGAAGACGTAGAAAATGAATTGCAGCGTGAGATAATGCAGTCGAGGGTCTAGGAAGTGTTTCACGCGACTTCAAACCCTCGGGTAAAGCCTATGAACGTTTTCGAAGAGGGAATAAGGAGTCCTAGGGAGGATGAGGCTTTCCTGGGGTGCGTAGGTGAACCTATGCGCGTTAAAGCACAGACACGCATCTTACAGGCGCCATTACGGTGCCTCCGGGCGACCAAAGAGTCCGAGAAGTTATGTTGGCAAGCGTCCGCTGCGGTATTTATAATGGCATGCTTAATTGTTGTCCGTAGATCAACCGTGTATCGTAACTTCTCCGGAAACTCCGGGCGCCCACGTGAAAGCTCACGTTCCATTCTGTCACATAATTTCTACGATTGCCGAAGGACACCGATTCTCAAAATACCGAGCAATACCTATGCCCGGTTTCCGTCGGCGAACACGCACTGACGCGTTGTAATCATGCACGTGCTTTTCACTTTACGTTTTTACGTACTGTACGTTAAGTTGAATTAATTAGCACGCCGCTGCCACACCGTGAATATTAAGCAGAAAGGCAAATTCCACCAGGGCCGCGTTTACGCCAGGCCTTACCTCTTTCTGTTCCACTTGCACCTCTCAGTTTACCAATTACTCGTATACAGGATAATCTTTATGGCCCACTGAATATAGCCAGTGCCCTATAAACATGATTCTACATTCTTTCCCAGTCCATAACGGATCAGTTTCACTCAAGTGGAATATCCTTCCGGCCATAGACCTACGCAACGCGCGCATGGCTCGCTCGTAGGTGAACCCCTGTCCAAACAAGACGCGCCATCGATAATAATTTTATAGCCGCTGTCGTGACTTTATTTAAACGGATATGCTGCAGCCCTCCGCCGGCAGTACATAAATCTGCCAAGTTTACGAGAAAGTGGGGACATTAGTGCGTCCCTGGGTTGGCGTGAGGTTATAGGTGGCTACCGCGGCTGCGTGTCGGTAGGAACCTTAACCCCAGCCGAGCGGGTGAAGACGACCACCAAGTGGACATCGCTCTTACGTTCCGTATTCTCGCGCGTCTCTACCGGATATATATCCCCTAAGTGTGGTTCTATGTACCAGCCACCAGTCCGCTGGATGCGAAGTTATGTCGCGCGTCAATTGGCCCTTCGAGTGTGTGCCAAAGAACGGATTCAGGGGGGTGAAGGGGGAGGCTGACGGTGGGTTTAGTCTTAAGTGACAAAGAGACGCGCACCAGAGAGTGGGGAGGTGCTGTGTCCGTGGTCGCTGGTAGCTCTATAAATTTCATTACGTAACCGCGGAGGGGAGCGCGGGGGTGCAATAAGCGATACAGAGGGAAATTGTCCACGAAGTTTCTACTAACTCCACGCTGTCCTCGCCGCCGTGGTCGTAATTTCAGCGGTCCCTTTTACCCGTCCGATGATTCGTTTTATATGGAACACAAAGGATCCGCCCCTGCCCGTCGCATAAATGCGCGCACGCAACCTGCACACGATGCACTTAACGCGACGCCTGCAACAACACCGTACGGAGAAGGTGCGCTCGCGCGCCTCGTACTCGTGGCTTATGTTTTCGACACCCGCGTGCCACACGTGGAATTCACTTAAGCGGAGAATGCGAGGCTCGTGTCCACCGACGGCTATTCTCCGTTCTCTTCCTCAACCTGACCGATTCCGATTCGAATTCCAATCTCGTACAGGTGCGATCGAGAAATCGCTGAGATAGAAGGCGCGACACGGTGCTCGATGCACTGCGGCCGGCCGGTGCACGCGGCCGGCCGGTGCACGCGGCCGCAATGGTCCTATGCATAATCTCTCGTGTCGCGATTTTTTCCGCCACCGATAACAGTAAATATCGATTTTTACCCGCAACCCTGGCTACGGAATTGGGGCGGAATAAATGAGTTCCTTTTTCAACTCGAGAAGTAGATCAGATTGAGTTCTCGTTGCATTCGTGCCTCGCGCTTGTACGTATCCAATGATAAGTTGATAAATATGCTAATGTTATCAGGTGTGGTTGCGTAAATATCCAAAGGTAATAACCATTATCATTAATCCGTCTTTCAAGAACGAATCACACTCGAGAGGTACTTCGCTGTTCAGCGAACTTCGTAAACCATCAACCCCGGGCAAAGGGAAAGCTAGAAAATTATTCGACGATCGCCGATCCGCATAGGCAGAAACTCACAATTAGTCAGCCACGTGGCCGCGGTGGAACTAGGCCGGCCGATTATCATTGCTCCGTATGGGCGAAAAAATTAATTGTTAGCTGGCCGGTCGGTAGATTTTGATCTGACATCGTGAAAGTACAATGGTCGTTTGCGCGCGATACAGTTACACGCGTCCATTTGGTCCGCCACGTGTTAGTTGGGCAACGATCCAGTCGAATCAAGCTCCCCCGAGAATATCTCGCGCTGGCTGCTGCTCGGTCAAAAAGTGGTGGCGCGACTTCGCCACTGACGCTGGACCGATCTTGGCACCGCTTGGTCGCCGGCTGATATCGGCATGGAAAGCAGATAGCGGTTTTCTTATTGAGCGGCGTTTATAGGCGAGCAAAACGACGGCCCGTGCTGGTGTATTGACGTCGGTACACGAGTACTGCATTACTCGGTTCGGTAAGAAGCTACTGAATCACGAGATACGCCAGGCCACGGTTCCTTTCATTCTCGTCGCGGTGACGGTCGATTCTCGTATCGGCCGTCTGTGTACGCCGATAACTAACGAGAACGAACGCGCCTCACCCACCGCCTGGACTAATCGAGCGTGGCCCCCTCTTAATTTAACCGAATGATATCGACGCCCCGAGCGGGTGCGTTGCTCGAAATCTCAGTTATATTGTACTTGTTTCGAATTAAAGTGATCATTGATCCGTCAAGTCATAATGGGATATTGACGCATTTGGAATTCACAATCAGACCCATTTGGCTGTATTATATTCCTCCTTCGCCTCGAGTTTCTCATCTCTCAGTCGTTGCGCAGCCTCTTTTTCTCCCTTCTCGCCGCCTGAACGCGCAAACAGGATAATGGTCTAATGAAACGGCGCGCACCCATGGAGTCACGGCGGTCCCCCTTGTTTCTCGTTGCACTTGTTCTCTCTGTATGGAGCCGCTATCAACCGCTGTAGGACAGAAAGTGCAATTATAAATACGCCCCGACATTGCTGCACGGGGATATTGCAACGCGATTCGCGTGGACTTTTTCTTAATTGTACAACGCGAGACCCTGACATGCATACACAGCGGATAATATGCTCTCGAGCAAGGAGCGTTTCTAACCGAACAGGCAGGCTAGCAGGTGTGCACATGAACAACCGGGGCAGTAATATCTATCATTTAATTTTTCGTGATACCCTTATCGAATAATTTATCATTGTATCTAATTCGTTTCTTCTCGTGGCTGGTGGCTGTGCCGCGTCGCCGTGCGTTCTCTCTTTTAACGCCAAGGAGAACCGCGTGTCTTTTTCTCGCGCGAAGGACAATTGCCGGGACCGTCAATCCTCTGGCGAGCTTCAGGGATGAAGGAACAGGGGAAAAAAGTCAAAGAACTCACGACGTAGGCGTTCCGAGCATACAGGTGCGACGGCACCGAGAGCCGCGGATAACATCGCTTAATCACACGTGACTCAAGCATATGCGCTCCACCCACATCTCGTTCCGTATCTCTCGCGGATTATCTATGCAAAAATAAATAAGCTACTAAGTAACGACCGACCGGTCGTCTACGTGCTGGAAGAAAGCACCAGAAGGAAAAAAGATGAGAATCGCTCGCTGTATTACTGGTGGCTATCGAAATGTACCGAACCGTGTTCCAGCGATACCTGTATTCTTCGCGATGCCACCGGCGCAAGGGGATAGGAGGTTCCCTGGCAAGCATCGTTTATTGATTTACAGTTGCAGATATCTTCGTTCCCGATTGAAATCGGCGTTCTATATTGCACGAGGCGTGTCGCCGGCCACTTCTATCCCTTATTACGCCGCGTTTTACAGCTTCAGATGTAATCTGTTAATCGCTAGACTGATTAATCGTCGCAAATTAAATGGTACGATGCATGATTTTTCCTGACAATCCGGCCGAGGTATTTCTATCGTCCGAACGCATCTCGTGCGTGGTGCGTCTCGTACGGTTCGTTATTTATACGCACCTTGATCCCAGGCGAAGCTTAAGGGGGTCGCCATTCGAATCCTAGAATATTATCCTTGGAGCACGATTTCGCCCGAAAAGCTCGTTCAAAAATTGATTTCCCGTGCAAATAGATTTTATCGACGGACAAAGATGATTGTGCCTGAAGGAAAATAATAATGCCCTTTCGTCCACTTGAATGTAAGCTTGCCAGTGCGCGGCTGGCATGGGTATCCGGCGATGTCTGTAGTTTTTGCTTATCTGTCACTGAGAATAATGATGATAGGATTGCTTGCATTGTGGGGGGTGGTGACACCCATGACACAACCGGCTCGAATACACCATAGATGGGTACAGCTGGCAGCGTGCTCTCTCGGTATTATGGAGGCTTAAATCAGCTCGGAGGAATCTCGAAAGACATGGGTGTTCAATTACCTGGCCATAAACCTTTACTAGCCCACGTCCACGGCGACGGACGACGAGTTTGTTCGCGCGGTACGCACAGCGCAATCTGCCTCGTACGATTCCTCATGGACACCATGACGATCCAATAGAGCTTTACTTTACGATCTCGTAGAACCTCCACCTTGTCCCGTGGCCGTGTTAAAGATCGTCGGTGAGAAAATACCGGCACATTTTATCGTATTTCATACATTTTACCATCCTGGCGATAAAATGGCGGGGAAGTTTCGCGGCTTACTCCGCCACTTTCCCTGGACGTGCGTGCAAGTAGGCAGACTGGCGCCAGAATGAACAATGTTACAGCCCCGAGTGACGAGTAATCCTTAAAAGAATGTATTTATTCCGCGGAGTTCTTCGAACCGCTCTATTCAGCCTGTATTTATCCGTACAGGTTTAATAGAAGCCCTTTATTTATAGTTCATTTAACGGTGCAACGGTGCACGCTCGTATTACGGCATAATATTGGATCCTGAAGTCTGGAACATTCGTTTCCTGGACGCGAACCACGGAAACTTCATACTGTTCTTTCGAGTAGTAATATCTGATTAGTTATGGCAATCGTCTTCCTGAAACTTCATGTGCTTTATCTCCATGCTGTGTGTGTTACCACCTTGCACCCAAGTATTGCATCCCACCACTTGAACGGCAAACGTGCCCAAGAATCGTAAATTCCAATTGACGTCCGTTCTTCTATTAATTTCTCGGGAACACGGGACCTGTTAAAATCCAAACTGTGTCCAAGAAACACGACACATTTCTTCCATAATACCAACACGTTTATTACTACACTGCTCTCTGCTGTTCCCCAGGAATTCTCTCAAAGTATTTCTTTCTTAATCGTACCACAGTCGCCTTTAAAACCTACTCGTTTTATAGCTACCATACTGTACGACAAAAACTGCCATTTCCCTCGGGTTTACATTGAGAAACAGGCTTGTAACCCACGCCAACGTCGCAATGAAGCGGACAGATAAAGAAATAAGGATCTTTGACGGTGAAGATCGTTGTTGCTGGAGGCTCCTCGAAATTCCACGCCGGTTTACCACCAGCCCCAAAGAAATTTCCCATACTTGTCGATCAGACGTCGTATACGGATTTACATGAATCATCAGGACTGGAGCGCGGATGCCAGGTCCCATTACACCTGTTTACACACCGAACACTCGAGCCACCCACGAACCACCAGGTCGGTTCTCCGGCGGATCGGACCCGCAAAAGCGCGTAAAGGAAGGCAAGCGGGGTTGGAAGGATAACAGAAAAAGGAAAGAGAGCAGATAGACGGATCGATGAAAACGGGGGGAGGAAAGAAGGAAAGAAAGAGGCGAAGGAAAAGGAAACGAGTCAGGCTCTCGCTCTTTAACGGTCGGGTTCGGAGCGGCAGCTTCGTGTGAGGTAACGACATAAAATCCCGAGATCTTACTTATACGCGCGCGAGACCTCGCGCGGTAATCTCGAGGTCCCTCTTATTTAAGCGCCACATTTCTTTCCGGCGCTTCGGAGAGGCGGCCTTCCACGTGGGGAAAGTGGCCACCTAACTGTCGACCGAACGAGCTCATACGACGTCGCCGCGCCGACGTTTATTGCGTTTCCGAGCCGGCGGATTTGTTTAGCCGTGTGTATCGACAACGTCTGCGGGCCGGGGCCAGACCCCACGTGTGCACCGTGGTCTCTACGATCGATCGAAAATTCCATACAGGCGATATCCGGTACCCCGTGCGCCGGATAACGAGGTAAATTTGTATGTCAAAGAGAGGAACGAAATATAAGTCGACGCGTCGCGGCGGGTCCGCCGTCTCTGAAGTCGAAATAAATTTTTTATCGCGGTGTTCCCGTGGCGGACGACTCCCCTTGGCCTGCTCGTCTCATTTGCATCTTGGGTAATAAGTGTTAATTTAATTTCGGGCTGTACCATACGTTTAATTCCACGCTTGAGAAGTCTGCTTGTGCGGATTAAATGATAATGCGTCCTCGAGAAATTGAATCACTCCAATTTTATGTAAATTCTTGAGAAGGGGATATTGTGATGGTTGGTGAAAAGATTGGAGAAGGTATCATAGTTTAAGAAGCAACAGCTATCATATCACATAAAGTGAGGGAATTCCACAGAATTATAGTTATTTACGCACAGCGAATTTTCTGTTGGTCATCACTTGTGCACGCAACAACAGTCACATAGAAAAGATGACATAAAGGCGAATATCTGTGTGCGTTGTCCTTTGTTACTCGGAGATCAGACCAATGTCCACCATCAGAGATTTTAGCATATGTCTACTGTTCATGATTTGATACCGAAAAGGCGATCTTCACGTTCTACTCAATATCCATTGAGACTTTTTCTGACGGTAGTTTCTCAGGGGTGGTCCAGGGTAACAGGCTTATCGCACCTAAGCCTGGCCTGCCGTGGTGTTACCTACTGCTCCTCAAGACGTGGCTCTTAAGATCTCTCGTGGCCGGTTGGTTCACGGCGAATTATCATACGCGAGGTGGTATTTGAATGGCGAGCTTATAAACGGCTGTGCACCGGCCATCGCTTGGCGTGCTCGGTGCAAAGCTGAAAAGCTTGGAGAATAAGGCTCGCGTTAAGAATAACCGAGCAACCTTATTTGCGATCTCGGCTGGCTAGTCGCATCACCAAGTCTTTTGCCGTGGCACAAAGTACGCTGGAAGGTGTACTTCCAGAAGTCTGGCCACGTGTGAGTCCGTGCAGAACAATCTGGTGATTTCTACCTGGAAGTCTCTATCTTCCGGTCAATTAATGTCTCCAGCTCTCCGAATATTTTATCGAGACGAGCGATAGAGGGAAAAATGGAACGTAGACAATACACAGTATAACTCTCGTTTCGCCCACGTGGCCGAGATCGCCCAGGAGGCGTGGGCTTGTCTCGGTGAGTTCGACCGAATTTTACGAGGTGCCTGTTTTTCCAACAGCCTACCTGATTTTTAACTCCTGGTCGAGGAGGAACGTCTATCGACCAGTGACGTTTAAATTTTATCGTCGTCATTCGACACTCTGCTCGAAATTGTTCAGAAAAATGAATAAAAATTGTAGCGATCGGAGGAGCGTTCAATCTCCCTAACAAAGTGGGAGGTCAAGCTTTGAATATCTGCATGGACCGCGGATTGCCCTTAGCTCTCAGGACCTTTGCATCACAGCGTTGCGTATGTACAAGCTTCCCTTCGAGATACTGTGCCTGTTTAATCGAATAGAATACATTAGCCTACGACACGAAAGGCGCACCGTGGAGAAAACACCGTGCGGCTCGCGTAGAACACGAAACAAGGAAAGCATATTGTCTGCCAGGTAGTACCGACAGCCAAGAAAGAGGGCAGGGAATAAAGTTGTCTCGAAAAGTTAGCCTTTCGAAATCTGTCCGGTCCTTTCTTACTGTTCATCGATCCGTACGATCAATCTCTCCGCTATTATGTATGCTGGGTTTAATGACGCAGCATATGCTCATGCGATACAGATAACTATCCGTAACTCCATCGAGAACAGTCGATTGGAGTACAGTTGCTAAGACAGAATTCATGGAGTGTTCACGTTTGTGGGAGATGATCGCCTAAAGTGAATCTTTCAGGCCACTGTACAGGTTCGTCCTCCTTTTTCCAGGAACCCTTTAATGGGAGAGATCCGATGACCTGCAATCGACTTATTAAACCGGCAAGCCGTCTGTTTTCACTCTTGATCGGCGCTATTTCGCGGGCATTACATCGCAAGCGGGAAGAAAGGCGTAAGAGGACGCGTCTACCATTTATCTCGTCACCGTCTCGGATCCGTTGCCGGTGACATCGATAAATCAGCGCTATCGGGGCCTTCCATCAGCATTAATCACTATAATGATCCCCGCGCGCACTCCCGACAAGGATCCAAATACCGCCGCGGGGCCCAACTCGAGATGTTCAGTGTCGTTCGGTTATCTTCCAAGACCTTGGGTCACCGTGGTCATTATCAAGTTGTTATCTCCCTACGAAAAGTCCTGGACACAGTCCACCTTCACTGTACCTCGTCCACCTCCGTTATCGCCCTCTTCCTGGCGTCCCTACGAGAAACGTGCCATTCGCGAAGTAAACGATGGTTGCTGGACACTGGTCCTTGAACCTGCTTATCTTCCACCGAGTCAACGTCACCTGATTCCTCCGTTGAAGCCGACAACCTGTCCCTAAAACCTCTGTCCTCTGGTGGACAGTAGCCTCCCTGGACTTTCGAGATAACGTCTCTCCCTTTTCGTCGTTCCTCTAGTCAGCTAGCAAACTGCAGACAGTCCGCTGCTACAGCAAACCGTATTCAATCTCCATTCTCTTATCCCTTATTTACTGATGTTCGGCCCTCGTGGGACCCCCTCATTCATTGCACTTCCTCGAGTATCAATCGCGCGCCGTATTAAGATCTTTCGAAGCAAAGGCAGAGGAATTCCTCGAGATCGCAGATCGGTTCCCCATAAGAAAGGGGATTGTTGCGAAAGAGCAAATCTTCAGTCAGCATCTGGTGTATTCGCTAATCCTTTATCGCCTGTGGTGTACTGCCGGAGCCGGCGTTCGTTCCATTTACGTTAAGACTCCCCTAGCAGAGCTAGCTAGACGAAAAGAGCGAGATAAGCGAGTCGGCTGGCCAGCGGAGAACGGTGACTATCCGCTTCTGAGCGGGATTCCCTCGCTCCTCTCTCTCTCTTTGTTCCCCATTCAGCCTCACCCTTTCCCCAGTGTCGTTTTTCTCTCTCGCTTCTTACCAACTCCGACTACAACTCCTCCGGAGCCGAACCAGCGAGCGTCGTACGGCAATCTGTCTCCTGGCGTGTGATAAATCAATCCTCCTCGCGGACGTGCGAGACACGATCAGAGGCCCTCGCGCGTTTACCGTGCACACTCGCCACCCCATACACGCGCACACGGACGCTGGTAGCCTAGGCAAATGTATAAGGAGGAGGAGGGAAAAACATACATCGTGGTATCCTTGCGTTGTGATCTAATAGGATGACCCGGAAGACCGATGGCCGCTCATCGTCGCGGATAACTAGCCATTTACGGGCAATATAATATCGATAAATGCCATGTCCACGTTGCCCAAGACGTATAGACACTTCCGGGCTCTGTCACGGTGCCTTTCGTCTCCCTTCTCAGCTATAAAGATGTTAGGAACAAAGCCCCACCCACGCGTGAGATATCGAGCCGACAGACTCGTTTCTCCGGTGAGCGACGCGAAATTCTAGATTTTATGGACCGGTCGCTCGGCAATCGCCGGTGTCGATGAATATCACGTGGAACGGTGTCCCAACGGAATTCTGTATCACCAAAATTGGGACGATAGGGTGGTTTATTGTGACTTTAAGTTTCATCTGAATGGAAGACACGTGGGCTTCGATGTCCACGGACGCCGTCGTCCATTCTGTGCCGGGGATAGACGACGATCGTTCGAAACAAATGTGCCCCACGTGGTATCATCGGATCGTCTTGATCAGTAACCACCGTTAGGGGGCAATCAGTCAGCGCTACTGTCCGCGAAGAAGCCCACAGAGGGAAGTAACGACCACACACGTCCAGAGGAACGGACCCCGACGATGATCGGGAGCTCACGATCGCCTTCTGCCGTCCCGACTACGAGCCCAGTGATCGCTCAATCATGCGTGCTAGGTGCCGACGATAATTCGTGCTCCGATGGATGCAATCGAGCGCGAGGTCGCGAAGGTGGTTCGAACAGGTTGCGCAAGACTACCGTTGTGTCGTATACACGCTCGATTGAGGGACCCGATAAGTGGCACCGGGAGACCGTAGTCCGAACATTTTGTTGGTAGCCGGCTAGTCGATCGTCGAAGCGATGCTATAATCACCGCAGGATATCCAGCAATAGCGATCCATCCAGCCAGCATCTTCGATCCCATTCGTGTCCCTGCTCTCTCATTATTGTCCTCCCGTCGATGCGCATGGGGCACTCTCACGATATCTTCGCGATTCCATGGCAGTTTCTCGATTTTATAGGGGCGATGGACGGGTATTATGTTCGGCTCGTCGTAGCGCGACTCCGATACCTGACGTGGAAAAGAAGTCTGAAGTATCGAGTTGCTCGTCCCGGGAGCGAGAGGCGTTAACGATCGGAATCTGTGTTCGCGCGTGCACAGGGACGACCCTGAGTAAAGATGAATACGTCGCGATTAAGAAGATTGCCGGTTGCGACTGGACCACGGGGGACAGCTTCTTCCCCCTCCCCCCTCTCCTGCTTCCCTCGCGCCCTTTGGTAAATTAATTTACAGCGGCGGAGGGACCGGTGCACCAGCAAGAGACCTTTGAAGCATTAGGTGGCTGGCTGCGTGTACGCACCTTTGAAGCTCCGTCTGAAGCATATGGAGCAGGTTCCGCGATATGCACCGCTGATCGGCTGCAAGGATCATTGGCTCCGCGACGCCTGAAATATATCATTAGACCGAGACGTTTCTTTTATTCGCCGTTTCTCCGCCGATGAATTCCACGGGAATATAATTAATACGCGTTACGAAAAAGACCGTCGTGGGCAGCATTATTCTATTGAAATACGAACGGGGCCGATAACTCCTTTGACCTTTAAATCGCGCCTGGTAGCCTGCCATTATCTTGTAAATTAGTTCGTAGCCCCGTTCGATATAACGCGGGTCAGTCGTACTTTATGTACCGGTTCCACGTGCGTACAGCGGTGCACGCGCGCCGTTTCGAGATTCCCGGTGCAAGTAGAGTGGAAGAACGGTGATACGCGGTCTGGTACAGCGCCGCGGCCGCTCTCTTATCGGCACGGTGCAAATTATAGAAGCTATAAGCCGGAGCGCCATATCGCGACGCACGCAACCTGGCCTCCCCGATGCATATTCAACGGACCCCCTGGGCCAGCCAGCCCGATGCGACAACAATCAGCGAAACAAACCCACTTATGATCAACAAGGGTATACGTCAGCCGTTAGAGCCGCGAGCGTCTCGCGGACAACTTGTCCGTTGAATATTCATGAGCCTCCGCCATACACACGGCGGAGCGAGCGAAACGCTGGATAGAGAGGGCTCCGAGGAGCAGTTCGTTGCGATACCATTGGTCTGTCCTCTGAGTTACGCGACGCATCGATAGAAATGTGTTTTGATGTTCTCCCAGGGGGCACTGGGGAGCTGCCGCGGGTTGTACTTGTCGGCGATAGAGAGGACAGAGACGGGGATCGCGATGCAATTGCCGCGCACCGTCTTCTGTGGTCCAGGATGGGCCGATAGGAATTCACTTAGATGTTCTTAGACTAGACGTTCCAGCAGGTTGCACTTGTGACTTGCAACAACGCCGATGTGTCACTCTAGGTTAAAGGATGGATCGATGGAGATGTATCTTCAAGCTGGTAGCTACAGTTGCGCCACTCCTTATCAGGGTGTGCACGATCCTCGTGTTCGGGCTTGGGCATTCAGTTGTTTCGCTCTGTTCCAAGATTAGGGAGAAGGTGTCTATGGTAATGAAATCCCATCAGAATACCAGTTCAGCGTGCTGATCTCTTGATTCCTTTCTTCCCAGCGTATAGACTCGTTAATTACACGACTTCGAGCTAAACTATGTCGAGCTGCAACATTTCTCGTTAGGGTGAAAAGGCGTACAACCGTGAGATTGGATTTCCTATCAGTATAGAGTCTAAAATCTAGTGCCCCTGGGTGAGAACTTGAGAGGTAGATCGTAAATCCAACAGCGAGCACTTTTCCCCTGTCAACTAATTACAGGCACAGCTTTGCTCAAATGAATATCGCGTATATTAGTTCTTCGTTTATCTGGATGGCTTTGAAGCTTCCTAAATCTGCTGAGAGTCCTTCCCGTAACGTGCACGCGGTACGACATAATCGCGACTGGCTAATCGAGAAGACGTCGGTGAATCGAACAGAATCTCCCATGGATTCCCGCGGTCTCGCGCCGTATGCCACTGATTTATAACGTAGAAGCTGTTATCGCGCGGTTCTATAATCGAGAGCCATTGATAACGCCATGGTATCGAGCAGCGATCGCTTAAAACTGGCGCCAAGACGCTGCACGGATCATGAAACTTGGCGCCAATTGCCGTGAAATCGTTTCCCCTCGCAACTTCGTCCATCCAAAGGGTACAGGAAATTACGTTTTAATAACCATTATTGCCATTCAGCGGCATCCTTGATCCTAGTAGTAATTCCCCATCACAACGTTCAGTTGATGACATCATAAGACCACTATGCATTGTTCTACGATGCTGTCATGAAATTTTTGAGGTTGATGAACACCTAATTACTAAGAGTACTGGTTCGTATATTTTATACCACTCCTGATATGCAAATGCTATTGATTACAAGAGAGGAGGATGTTTCGAGGAATGAAATCTTATCACGAGAAATGGTAAACGCGAAATAGCATGTAGTAGTACAAGGAAGATGGGTATCGTATGCGCATCTCGCGACCGCCCGGAGAATCGAAGCAGCGAAGGCGCGGCTGAGTGCATAAAACTGCAAATATAAGCAACCTGCTCGCAATAGCCGCGTCCCCACACGCGATTCCTGCGTACACGCATCCACGCGCGAACGTGACTCGGCAGAGAGCAGGAAGGTATCTCTCGCGGCCATACTTCGCCGCGGAATAAGAAGTTTCTTATGCGCACGCTGCAAATGAGCATTCTAAAGAAGTCCTCCAAATGGAAATTTAAATGCTAAGCGTGGATCTTATGGTTTCATTCTCCCTGCTGCCTGATTGAATGGCGCCTTGCCATTGCGGCACTTCATCGAGCAAGAAGCTTACCATAGGAAGTCAGTTCTATGGGAGTTAATCATCGTTCGATTACTTTGAATGATCATGGAATTCGTTTCTGTATAAAGAGGGATAAGTATGCACTTGGATTTGAATCTAAAATTTCGCGCAACGTGAAGATTTTTGATTCATCGCGCGCGATCGATGGAACAAATCGATCGAGCTAAGCGATTCGTGAATTGAAACGATCAGCAGGAACCCGTGGCCCGGATCACGAACGCAGAGGCGCGATGTATGACCGCCGGTCACGCCAGCCTATCACTCTTCAGTACTTAATTACCCCCGGCCGATGAAGTCAGGGTGGTCCACGATCTCTTAGCATGGATACCGATCATTCGATCCGTCTCTTGATTATATTGATCTCGCTGCGTGATATCTGCCGGTTGATCGATTAAATCAACCTTCACCGACGAGTGATTCCTTGACGTATCGCGGAATATTATTCCCGAAGCACGCAACAAATGCGTTAATTAACGCAATCTTTGGCGAAATTGATTCCAGAGACATCCTGTTAACCTTCTGGAGCGTCATCGTTAGTAATGGTACCGACACGATGTAAACTCGTGTATCCGGAAGACAGACGATAGTTGAGACAGATCTACAAGAGTTGTATCAGGTTCGGAGTCAGATAGTGACTACAGCGACGTGCTACCTGAAGCCTCGGATGTTGAATCCCATGTGGCCATCATCCAAACGACTGTTCGCGAGCAGATCGCACGCGAAGATGTGTATCGCCCGTTCCCAGTGTGCTATCACGTTCGCGGAGCATTTCAGAGTGGCGTCGTAAAGTCGTTACACTTGGGAGAACTCGTGCACCCAGGGTGTGCAATTAAGAGCATCGTAATCTCCCTGCTTATTGCGAAATTTATAGCGCGCACGTGCCCGCGAGCGCAGGATACCCCGCGACGTCGCGGAATGTGTGTCAATAGGCCTCCGCGATTTTGCCACGCATGAATATGGGTCTGTGTAAATCCCCATCGACTTACGAATCTCTCCTCGGAACGTATCGGAATCTCGGCGCAAAAGTCGCAGGGAGCCATAGAGGATTAATAACCGTCATAAACCCCATTATTCTTGCCAACATATTCTGTTGCACATAACAGTACTCCAAACAATACCGCGCCGCAGTCCACGGTGCCCCGTCTGCCAACCGTGTCCGGTGGATCGTTTCCACGCTCGTGGTCGCATGCACACGGGCGGGTGGATGGCAAGAAGCGACGCCGGGTCGCCGGATCTCGCCCTTTCCGCCCCGTGTACGCTTTTCGTGCGGTCAGGAGAAAAACGATCGGACGGGCGAGCAGGAGAGAAGGACGAACGGAAGGGAAGCGCGGCACAGACGTATGTATCCGTGACTAATCTTTCACGGTGAGGAGTCCCGCGCGTGTCCCAGTATCGTGAAGTTCTTGAATTATTGCCCTGTTATCTTGGCTGGTTGCACAGCGTGGGAGGGGCAGGGGCCCCCTTCAGATCCAGTTTCATGAAAGGCACCGACAACTCGCAGCCTCTCTCACGGGGGAGACGCCGCGCGTACCGTTTCTAGTTCTAATCTGTCGGCCATTTGTTAGATGGTTATGACGTCCACCCGGGAGAGGGATGGAAGGATCCGTAGGAACGACGGGGTTGCGTGGAAGGGGTATATGATGCGAAGCACGTTGCCTGTGTCGCCGTTTGTCCCGTGCTGAGCCATCGGGACCACCCTGGATGCTGGGGCAGCACGCTCTAGTAAGCGGATCCAGGACAACCTGCGCGAAACCTGTGCCAACCTCGAATCCATATTTTTCCACGCCCTATGATTTACAGATTGATCGAAACGCGAGACGTCTTTCTCGATGTAGAAAGAGATGTTTTGGGGGAGGATAAACGAAGTAGCTTCGGGAAGGTGTCATACATGATATTAAAGCTACTTTATTGACTGTGAGTCATAAGCAACCATCTTTTCTGTCTTTAAATCAAGATAGGGATAGGGTGACTTAGGAGTGCAATAGTATAACACAGTCCTCAGTAATCTGAAATTGTATGGTCAATTGAATCTGCATCACGCACAGTTACCTCGGAGTGGAATACGGTTTCGTGCGCCTCAGCTTTCCATAAATCATAACCACTTAAAAAGCTGCAGCAGCCTTTTAGACAAACGTAATCGCTTCCTCCTACTGCGCGGTCGGTAATCAGAACGATTCATCAAGGAAACACGTTTTAAGGGAAAGTTACATAAATTTCCGTGGCGCGCACGCATTTATATTCGACCATGGAACATTTGTCAAGCCGGACAATGGTCTTATAAATGATTCCGACGAGTTCGCGCCTCGTAGATCTCGATCCTCGGGTACAATGGGGAGTATATCAGTCAATTGAGGGCGCGCCAGGAAATTCGATATTCGCTCGTGCATCGTCCAGTGATAGCGATTAATGATTCCGTAGACGGGCGGCCAGGAAATTTTCAGCCCCCGTACCTAAGTAGTGTGAACACGTCCGTACTCGATGACGCGAATCTGTTCGCGTATTATAACCTGTCTTCTGGCCACATATCCTACGTGTTAATTAAAGATCATTAGATAAGCCATTCACTGATGAATTCAATCCCCGTGGGGCAATGAGATATTTGTCTGTCTAATGTTCTCGGCGCAGAAAAATTAATTGCGAACTCCTCGACATAGTACATTCAGGGGAACATTGTAAGGACCATTTTATTACGCCTCGTGCAGGACGCATTCTCGTTATATCTGTAATCGGGCGATGCCGATGGCTCGCGATGCGCCGCCATAAAATACGAATCGGAACGCAACTAATTGCTTGTACCTGTTCGACAAAAGGAAACTCGCCCGGGCCCGTGCCAATAAACACGTCCCTTATTCCCTCTTCTTGTTCCATCGTTCTCTCGTTCTTTCTCCCGCGTGCAATGACGCAAGGTGGAACGGTTCGGAGCTACCTCAGGAAAGGCAGGGGGCCTCGGTTATTTATCCGCGGAAGGGTCTATTAATTTCGAGCCAATAATAACTCGGACTCCTCGTACTAATTAATATATGAGCACCATTGGGCCGGCAAGAGCCGAGAGCAGGTTCGTCTCTCGGGACGATCTTAAAGGCTCGCCTGCCGTCCTTTTTCATCCTCCTTCCTCCTTCCCCAGGTCCTCCCATCTCTTGCTCTCCTCCGCACAGTCTCATCTTCTCCTTCGCTTTCCTCTTTTCCTCGCACGGCCCGCTCGTATCGGCAAAACGATGATGAAGAACCGGCCTCGCCGACAAAGATGCCGCGACATGAGCCATGCGCTCTCGTTGCACACAGCGCTTGACCGACTCTCTCGATACCACTCGAATACTGATGGAGTGCTACGGGAGATCTTTATAGGTGTGTCGTCATAAGAACCTTCGGAACTCGAAGGCTCCTGCCAAAAACCGTCAGTCACGAACGGGGATAAATGAACGCAGGCAAAGGATAACTTTATACGTTTATTACACGAATCCATCTATGAGATCATTCTCCGAGCCAATACGAATGCATCGACAAGCAGCTAAAATGAAGAACGCAGGATCATGTAAATTAATAAGCCCAGCAGCGTCTGAAGGCGACGGACAGCTTGATCAAGCGCCCCGTGGCTCGCCGCGTGACCCTGTGGTCAGTCGACTTCCATGAAGGAAGCTCGCTGAATATGCAGGGAGCCCGTGCACCGGGAGGAAGCCGCGCATTTCCTTCGTAGGTGTGCCTCGATGTCATGGACTCGTGGCACGAGCGCGAAGTGGCGCGAAGTTGGCCTGTTTGCACGGTAGGTGCACCGGATGCCCTTTCTGCGCCGCGTGCATAGGTGTTCAGAGGTCGCGGAGACACGGGACACGTGTACGCCACCGTGAAGCACGTACCAAACTCGTACGAACTTACGACCTCGGTCCACGCATAGGACGCGTCCGCCGTGCATACACGAGGGGACCAGCGTCACGCCACGGATCCTACGGGGCCGTTTCTGGGCGTAGTCCTGGCCATTGTCCCGTGACAGACGCTCGATTGTCCCTATTAATATAAAAGGGGGGATCTCCGTGATATCCTCGAGTGCCCTCGTTTCCTGACATGCCCACGTATGAGACGGACACCTACTTGTAATATCCTCGTCGCGCGTTGACGATCGCGCGCCTGTTCCCCGCCCCGGCCTCCTTCCTGTGTGTAACTGCACCGGAAAGGTGCGGAGATGTTGAAAGAAAAAGTCTAGATGGACGGTGAAAATAAACGGTTCGCTTGCCACGAGCCTTAATCACGCCCACGCTCGTCCAGGCATTATTTAGGCATGCATCGCCTCCTGCCTTTCGGAACCAGGGCTATACTTTTCTGTAACGCGAGTCAGACAAATTATTGACACACTCGATGTTAAGGGGAGAATCCTATTTTATGGGCTAAAAACATGGCAAAGTTTAGGATTTTTTTTTAAGAAAAAAATTTCGATTCATCTGAAATTTGGATCATGTTTTTATGCATCTCTGAAGAAGTTGCAGCTTTTTTATTCATTTTTAATAATAAATATAGGAGTTATGCATGATATTTACCTTCCAGGTAATCTGAAACAGAAAAATGAAACGGCGTTTTACTTTGTACATATGTAGCTTCAATTTGATGAACCAGAATACCGCAAAGTTCTATACTTCTTTTGTTACATAAGAAAATTGGCGCAAAATTGGATCCCAAATATTAAATGTTCAGACACTTCAGTTTGAAAACTCTCCACACTCCTCAATAATTTTTTTGTTTTTTGCTGGTTCATCAATTTCAAGCTACATATGTATACAATAAAACGCCGAAGAATCATTCATTTTTCTGTTTCAGATTACCTAGTAGATAAATATCGTGCACACAAACGGACGGCGAATATTGCGCGGCGTGATGGTTGATCATGCATAACTACTGTATTTATGGTTAAAAATTAATAAAAAAAAAACCTGCAGCTTCTTCAAAGATGCATCAAAACATGGTTCAAATTTCAGATGAATCAAATCGCTGGTTTCTAATAAAAAATCCCAAATCTTGCTATGTTTTTAGCCCAAAGAATAGGATTCTCCTCTTAATCGGCAAATATCCCGTACCAAATATCGTAGTCCCAAGCTTTTATTAGACCGTAAACCGAGACTCAGGGGTGAGGGGAATCGTTATTTTGAAGGTCGCTTCGAATCCTCCGGGCCATTGGAAATCATTTTATACCAGCGATATATTATAACGCGTCGCTGTACATTTGTGGTATTTGGCCACGATACGATGAGATGGAGGGTATATAACGAACCTGGCACGACCTATACGACCGCCTACGTTTAGCCTCGCAACAAAGAGACGAGCGTTTCTTTCCTCGTCCACCCACGTCGTGACATAAAAATGCCCGCGCAGGTGGTAGCCGGTGAGCGCCGCGCGAACCGTTTCTGCGGATTTCACCAGATTTCGCTTTCATTCTTGAAAATCGCCTCTTAATCCTCGAGCCACCTAGCGCGGCGCTTTTGCAATCTATTTTCACGTGACCGAAGATTTACACGCGAAAGCGAATTCTTGAAAAACTCTCCGCACATTAATTGCCCACTTAGCGTCGAGCCTCGGTGCTTTCCGAAACTCTCCCGCTCGGCCTCGTACGCCCCCTTCCTCGAAAACCATCGCGCAATCTATGAAACGATGCAAGGCCACCAGTAGCCCACACACCGTTGCTTATAAATTCAAATTGGGCACCGAGCTTCTTCGATTAAGGGCGTAATCCCTTATCGGAGGTCGTATCGTCGGTGCGCTTCGAATCAGCGTGTTCTTTTTCATCGTCGTTTCATGGCCCGGCATTACAGGGCTTCATCTTCGGCGCGAGGAATTTCATGCGTCATACCGACAAGAGAAAACATTTGGAAGGAACGAAATTACTGACAGTTTCGCTACAACATTGCCTGAAAGGTCGCTGCGACATTGCTGGCCAAAGTTATCTCGATGCATGAAAGTCGAGAGGTATCGGGAGGGGAAGGAACGAGGGGAAGTCGCCCTTCTGTTTAGCATTCGCGATGATATCTGGATGGAGTCCAGAGTGGGCTTAACGGGCTGTCGCTCGATATGGGCGCGGTCGCCTCTTCGGGGTTACGACTTCGTCGTCCTCGCCAGTACAAATCGTGCTCTTCCTTGCCTCTGCCCACGTACGACAAACAGGTGCTTTTTTCCAACACCTCGCTGGTTTTGGAGGTAATCGGGCCTCGATAGCCCTCTCCGTTTAGACACTAATCTTTTAGGCATATGGATCTTGGGATATGCTCTTATATTGAGGATATATAGACGACAATTCTGGTCCAATCTCCTGAACAGTTGTCTCCAGAGTTCAAGAACGTGAAGGACATTATTGGTTAGATTGGCCTCCACTTAAAGACACTCATCGACCTTTACATTCGGGTGTCGCTACCGAAACAATTCTATTTCGACTTTCACGTCGTCATTCTCGTACGTGCAAGTGGTTTCCACCCAGGGGATCATGGCTTCACCCCACGAGGTATCTCTTTCCCAAGATACACCTGGTTGATAAAGCCACGAAAACATAACGTTCGCGGGGCCTGTTACATTTTAGAACGAGATGCAACGTATCACGAGTTCGTTGTCATCGTGGAGCCTTGCCCCCAGGTGACTGGAGAATGACGCTGTTCATTTCTTGAGTTTCTCTTCAAACTTATGAAAGTTCAGTTCTAGACATATGTGCTCTGCGATTCCGGAAACTGCAGATGCATAAAGCACTCCTACTCCGGTTGAAAGAAGGAAAACTGATGCACGAGTTGCAGAAATATAATTTATCATTAGATTCCACAAAAGTAGGTGGAAATTCAGCAGAGAAGGGAGTCTCAGCGCTACGTAATTAATCGTCAAGATTAAACGACGCCGCAGCATCACCATTATGTCTTGAAGTCCTGGGCGCGTCAAGCAACGATATACTTATTCAAATCCTATTCTACCGTCACGTTCAGCCTCACCGTCCTGTATAATATCTACGATCGCTAGCCGTGAATAGCAGAGCGCACAACAGGCCTGCAGCTCAGGCCACAGCCGCGCTCTATAGGATGATCGAACGAGTCAGATAAGGACGAGACTCTCGCGGGGGTCAATCGTTAATTTCTACGGAATTCCACGTGCTGACAATACGGGGAATACAGGTGGACGGTAGATGAGAGATAGGAGAGCGTGGCCGGCTTGCACGAGCTCCTGACGACGCGAACGACGACACGACTCGAAACGAGGAACAAACGAGAGCACCTTGACTGCTCTCCCGAAGCGAAACGAAACGAGGCAACTTGGACACACGTGGTGCGGCCATCCCCCTTCTCCTTTACCTTGTCTCCTTCTTCAGTTCTTCTCTCGACGCTTCGGTTCATCCTCCTTTCATCCTTGCTTACCCCCTCCCCTCCGCCTCCTTCGTTCTTTTCTTCTTTGCACTGGCTCGTTCCTCCATTCGAATCCACGAGAAACCCTGGACCCTGGATCAAGTCCGGCTAGGTCGATCGTGGCATACGGGACAAGACGAGGACTCTACGAGTCCAAGACGTGATACCTCGGTTCTTGGAATGAGTGGAAGAGTCGCTGCACCCGCTGCAACCGGCGCCGCTGAACTCTCCCGGCCGCCTTGTTGCACCTATGCGCCGCGGCTCGCGCGTGTATGTGTGCGCCCAGCTCGTGCTGCGCATCGTGCAGAACACGAGGAATAATTTGTGGACAGGGCACGACGACGATTGGAACATTTACTCCGCACGCTATGCCAGGGTGTACCTTATACACGATGGGATCTCCGAGACCGACGCCGTTCTGGCCACCGGTTGGGTGTCAGGCCAGCCCGGTTCAAACGCGTTGCGTTCGTGATGGAAACATCACCTGGGACTCCGCCGGTGCTCCTCGTTACCTCCATCCATAATGTATTACAAGCGTTTTCGAACGATAAGCGAGTTCACGACTGTTGCCCAGGGGACACGGGCTTTCTTAGAAACCCGGCGAAATTGTTGCCCTCGACGCGACGGGGGTGGTAAATCGCCGGATCACGGGGATATTTCAATAAGAGGGACTTTGCGCCGCGATAATTTACGTTCCGTGTAACGGCGAAGCTTGAAAATATTGGCTCCCCCAAAGCTGACGTACGCGATCTCTTTCGGGATCGCGCGGAGCGGCCCGGCAGGATCATTATGTATCCAGATAGGCGCATGTACCGGCGCGCGGTGCGGCGTTCAGGTAGGAAGGTGAAATCCACCGGTCCCGCTTTTCTTTGTGGCCGACGTGTCTCATACGTCGTCCTCGCGGGACGGCTATCGACAGCCGATGGCGTCGATTTAATTTCCGCGATTTATCGGCCGTTTCCACCAACGCGAAACAACCTGTCCCATTTGCGGCTCAGCCACGGCCCACGGGGCAATAATTCCGACACCCCGAGGTAATACGTATTCCACCAGGCGAGCCTGCACCACGTGCGTGTTGGCCAGCCTCCTTCTCTCTCCCGTTCTTCTTTCTTCCCATCTCTCCCCTTCTAGTTCTCCTCCACCTTTCCTGCGCTATATAACGGGCGTGCATATAATCTCGCGCAACGATGTTTCTAGTACGCCCACCCTCGGTGTCTGGAGGAGATCTTAAAGGCCGCCGCCATCGCGGTCGCCACGGCGCGAGGACGTACGTCATTCTCAATTATCGCCGCCAACGAAATCGCCGCGCTCTCCTCTGTCTCCTCGATGCTGGTCGTACACGCTCTCTGGGGAAAATGTCCTGTTTCTTGTCGTTTGCTTCCTTCCTGACTACCTCCACCAGAAGCTTAAGAATTCCGAGCGAGAACTCGTGAAAAGTTGGAGCTGAGACCAGGTGGGCCAATAGTCCCGAATCTGAACCTCAGAGATGGTGTTCTAAACTGAAGTAATGAGAATCAACCCTTGCTACACATAGACAATTATCTAAGAACTCTAGTATGTTGCGAAGAAGCGCAGAGTAACAGGTGTATAGCACTCGTGTTCTGCCACGATTTGTCTCCCGGTATCTTCCTAACGAACAACCGATCGCTGTGCACGGAAGTTAATCCCATGCCCGGCAAAGGGCAATCGTTGACACCGAGGTAATGAGCAATCGCGTATTCCGCCGCATATGCTTTTTTCCACCGCGGCACGTGCTCGGTGTCAGGGGGTCGGCTGCAGGGGTGTGTCTGCTGGTGGCAAGAGGGTAGATAAGCATCGAGAGTCATCTGGCTTAGACGGGGCGCATCATTAAAACGTTACATGGCGAGCCAGGCGGCAGGGTGGGGGACTGATTCACTCATTGAATTAATTGGACATGCACGGGCAGGGGTTCGTCCGGATGGAACAGACCCAGCTAGGCGTCAGGTTACCGCGTGGCTGAACCGTTCCCCATTCTGTCGATGTTCCTCACGATATTGTTAATTATTTTCAATATATGCCTCACCTCGTGCACTTGCCATTCCTCGGCTCGCTACGTTCCTCCAAGATTAACTGCCATCGTTATACTTCTTTCCCGATAAGTCCGCTATCCAGTAACTCCAATGCTGGCGCCGTAAATCTCCGATAAAGCATTCGATGGCAGTCACGATGGTGGATTGGTAAGCAGCGTCCTCTAGGTCGCAGCAGATCCTCGTGAGCGGCTAATTAATCGCAATCAGCAGTAGATGACGCCCTTACCAGCCAAGACGATCGCGAGACTGAGATAAGCTGCATTGAATAGCTGCCCCTTTACCTCGCAACGCTCAGCCTCGTTTCTTTCATTCTTGTCCACTCGTTCTCATTAGTGACTCATCTATCTCGTTTAGGGACGGACGACTCGTCGGCTAGTCACTAGAAATGGACGCGACGCCTGATAACTGCTTTTAACGGGCGATCCACAAAAAGCTGCGGGGGGACACGTTCGACCGGAAGGTCCGTCTAGGTGTCATCTGCTTGGAAAGTCAGGTAGACGATGGTGAGGAGATAAGGGGGACTCGTCACGATTACATCCGACGAGCAGCTCGTCCAGTGGTAGCCGGTGTCTAACGCACAACACGCGTCTCTTAATGACGCCGGAGGAAGGTAAAGGTGGAATTATGGTTCCCTGGACCCCCTGCTGCGAGCGATCGAGCAGGTAGACCTGGCAGAGGCCGGGCAACGAGCCGCCGTTACACGTACACGCTAATCGCGGGTGTGTACGCGAAAGTGCCGTACTCCCATATTCCACCGTGACGAAAAGTGGGTGGCCGATCGACGAGATGTTAATTGACCGTGTATCGCCGGGGTTAATCTATTTTTAGATCGGGGCGCGTCTCGCGCGGCCGCCCGGCGAAGGAGATGTCAAATCGATTTACAAACTAACCAAATGTAAAAACGCATAACCATCGGGATATCTCATAAACGCGTAAATACGACTCGTTTTACGAGTGCGTAAAATAAGTGCCGCAACCAACGACCTCGAGCTTGTTCTCTGTAGGCCGTTGCATATTTTTCAAGTGATCCAGGATACGGGACGGGGAAGATAAGCGCAGGAATCGAGAGATGGGGAACCGTTAATCCGGGCGGAGGGTAATAAAAAAGTCTGCTGCAAAGTCGCTCGTCCGATATTTTACGCGCCGTAAGCCGGATTCATGGTGACCGAGGCGAAATTGCATCATGGCGCAAATATTCCCCCTACCCTCTCCTTTTTCATTCTTGCCACGGGGTTAATCGTAACTCCTGTACACACCGCCCGCCCTCCCCATGGCTTCGTACCTGTTCGTACTTCACTTTCCTGTGCTTTGACAGTGGAAATTCGCCGGGAGGGTGAAGACGGTGAAAAAGCAGCAGAAAGGAAGGAAAAAGGGAGAAGGGAAAACATACAGAAGTTTGGCAACAACGTTTAAAGGGACGAGGGTAGGATTCATTCTTGGATCCTTATTGTGAGCTCATGGCCATTCTCTATGGCTCAACGCCTACAATAATCTCGTTACGATTGGAATCGGGGGGCCACACCGTGGCCCTCGGGCTTTGACAGGAATACAATGCAAGGTGCTTTGTCCAGAACTGTTGTGGACCAATACCAATCAGAAGCATAATGTCTCGTGCATCTCGCGCTGTGGGATTTTTCTTACTTCCCGGGGCAAGCGTCGCGAGAATGCCTCGCCTTTCTCTCTCTTTCTCTACACCGGTGATGCAACTACCCGCTATTCTCCTGAACCGCTTGTTTGAAAGTGTTTTGGCTGGTTGGGAAAATATGGAGATGTCTCGCAGGGTTCTTTAGGAATTCCTGTGAAACGCGCCTTGGCTTCCAGGTGGAATCGGTTGCCGTTCGTCTCCTACGTTCCATTCTTTCCTCCTCTTCGCCGCGCCGTGAGATCCCGCTTAGCTCGATTCCGCTGCGGGGCGAAATTCTAATGGAGGACTCAATCATGGAAGAAAAGAGTCCTTCGTAGAAAGGCAGATCGCGATTGATTTCTGTGAATTGTTCCTCGAGGCGAAGCTCTCCGTGAAGAGCGGTGCCTTACCCAACAGAGCGTGGTGTAGAAACGCGAAATCTACTGTTATGGCCTGCCATAGCAGCGCCGTACCCTTGTTCGGACTAACGTCCATGGCTGTTTGAAATTTTAAATTCCCCGCTGGTGTCGTTACGAAACTTTGCTTCGACAATTCCTGCCCTCTAATATTATGCGTCAGCGCAGCCTGGCGACCCCTTTTTAACTCGCGTCGTGTGATAATTCCAGGAGGGATGACCAGCATCGTTTTTCCTGCCTAAACGTGCCATACGCCCGCCCGCCTTTTATCGAACAGAAGCTCACTGTCGTCACATCGTGACGATACATCGTGGTTTCAGTTGCAGCATGTTGCGTGCTCGTATAGCCAACTGACACGAAAAATGCTCGTATGCTACTCGTCCCCGTCTAATGCGGTAATTGCTGGTCAATTAATTTGACAAAAACAAGGAGCAGCCGGTCAGGCTAGCCTACCATATTGGGCATGAAATTGATCTAATGAATCGGTCCTCCGTTATACACCATCGATGACGATGCGTGCCCAGGCTAATCGATTCATCAGCCGGTTCTCCGTACCCCATTCGAAACCAAAAAACCATCGATTCGGTTGATGAAGATATACCGTACGCCATTCATCCTGAAATTGCAAAAAAAACGATGTGCTCCCCGAAACCTGAATATCCCCCACATGGAAGACTGAGAAGAAGCGGCTACAAGTCACTAACAAGCAATTCTGACTCGTTCGCTAACAAGCAATATAACCCTTATCTACCGCCAACATTCCGATCATCGGTGTAATTCGATTTTCCACGGAAGATCACGATAACCCTATCAAACGCAGGTTCTCGTTACGCGAAAACTCTGCACGCGTCCCAGTGAGCTGGTGGTAGCTCGATCTCGCCACGGCCAGGAATCCCCCGCGAGTTAATATCTAACCCCCATGATTGTAGTCAATTGAAGAGGCCGACGTTATCAGATCTTGGGCGCGTGCCCATATGCCGTCTCCCACCACATGGCGTTGCTCGTCGCTGCCCTCGTGGCATGCTACGCCACGGTGGAGCGCGCAACAGAGATGGTCACGGGTCCCCCAAGGTATGGTGCAGCGTAGCGTGGCGTGGCGTGGCGCGGCTCGCGGTCATCGCGTCGCTCCGCCGTACGGTACGCCACCACCAGTAACGCCGGTATCACGGCGATCTACAAATATATTACGTGCATTATGCGTACGCTTCTATTTATGCGTTCCGTGGCCATGTCCACCGGCGCAAACGTGGTAGTCCCGCGTTCTAGGTAGTCGCCAGCATATGTCGCGCGCGGCACGATAACCGCTATGCAAATTCCTCGCCCAGCATCCTCCGGCCCGTGTAGCTGACGAGCGCGCGTAACTTTCGCGGTACAACGAAATCGCCGGAGAGCCACCGACGCAACGAACCATTAATTATTTCGCCGCGGAGAATATCCCCGTGGCCGCTGCTGGGAACAGCAACCGCCTGCTACTTCGGCATCCCTGATTATTTATCAAACGGTAACACCGAGAGCGGCATAATAGAAGCGAGAGCAGTCCGAACGGTTGTTCCTCGGCAGCTTTTGTGTACCGTTAATGCGCGGTTTACCGCGTTTCCTCGGCAAAAATCTGATGGCGTGTAACGCAGCAGGTACGAAGCGTCGGAATAGTTTCCGCGACTGAAGCTGAAGCGAGGTGAGTTACGAGTGGACATTGTTGCGACTGCGAGCATCGGGGTATGTAGGGGTCTGGTGTAGAGTTTGAAGGACGCAAAAGGAAGGATCCACGGTGATGTATCAAGGAGGCATCGATGCTACGATGCACGTACCTGACACTCGAACGCGGTCGAAGAGGTCTGGGGGAGGATAAAGGTAGCCACCACGAAGAATTCCGCGGCTCCCACGTGAAGCTATCAAATGTCTGACGAATGGGCAAGAATGCCGTGCTATCAAAGGATCTGGCCTCCCCTTCCTCTTCGTAAATACGCGTGTGCAAGGAAAAAGAAGGAGGCGAGGATGCTGGAAGAGGGAGAGGCAGGGGGCAGCGATGTCTTAAGACAGGTAGCGGACACAAAGGGAACCGGACACTCGCCTACGCCTGGCTATTTTATTCCTCGCCTCGTGTACCCAAACCCCTCTCGCCTTCCATACGGATCACCTTGAGAGGGTACGTCCTCACAGGTGCACCCGAATGCCCACTAAATATCCTGTAATTATATGCTGTACACTGACAGGTTCCATCTACCTGCACCAATCTCGGATAACCAGCCGATGCAACCAACGTTTGTGGAGCAACACCACTACGGCTCTCTATCAAACTTGAAATGAAGAACCATAGGACGTCCACGTAGTCTTTTACTCCTTGCTGTCCTCACAGAAAGAAGCCTCGTCCAAATAAGGATTCACAAAGAGTCCGCTGGATCTATGTCTCCACTTTCACTCCCAAATACACACGAAGGACCATTACTTGTCCAAAAACAAGTTCAAGAACGGAAGTGAATGGTAGCCATCGATCTCTATCCAGTACTCAAGCCTTCCTCGTCGAAGCATCCGAATGACCACTTCGCCTGGCTCATCGCCAGACTCGAAACGAGGCGATCGCGAGCTACCCTCGATCTGTTTCTCCCGCAGTCGTCGTCGCGCCGAAACGACGCAGCGCAGACGGCACTTAGGTGAGAAAAAGTCGAGTGTAAGTACACCTCGTGGCCGCGGTTACGTGTCCGCTTCGGCGTTTACTACTTACCGGGCGAGTAGGCCACCCACGGCGCCATCTTATCCGGGATCTCTCTCTGGCAGCGCGAGGTAGATACACGCGAGCGTTATGAGTCGGTACTCATCCTCTACGCTCGCGTACTGACCGTTTAACTGACCGTCGACCAGCCGACTTCTCAAGTTCCATATCCTGTTCGAGAGTCCGAGAATCCCTGGCGCATTGTTTATCTTCGTTGAGGGAGGCGCGCGGGAGGGCACGCGGGATGATACGAGCACGGCCGTTTTAAGTGTTGCGCAATAACGTCTCGCAGCATCGCGCCCTCACCTAAGATCGCCGTTTTATGCCGGCTGTAAGGTCCTGTGATCGTCGATGCGCATGCTTCTTCCGCGCGTTAGTAAGGGTATCTACGGGCACAGGTAGGGTACCCGGCGCGCAGGACGGAAAGTTTAAACGGCGAACAAGGGAAACCTTTGGCCCCTCCGGCTAGATCGTTCCCTCCCTCACGAAATCCTCTATTTTGCTACACAGCCGCTTACCGCGGCTCAGATAAGCTCTGGCCTCAAACGGCCAGTTTGTCATATGCAAATTCCCTGCCCTCGACGAGGTGAGGAAAAAAGCTGTTTTATTGCATGCATAGTAACGACGCATAAATGCGTGATCACCGTCGTTCGGTTCAGGGATCATTCGCCGTCCAGAGATCCAGATCAGAATTAGTTGATAGGGCATAGCGCGTATTCAGCAATGTGGAAAATACATACGGGGGGATTGTGCTGGTTCTGGGTAACCTTCGTCAACGGTCGGATTGTGAGAGAAAAATGCGACCTGGATAATCGTATGCGACATAGTTGCACCGTCCTGCCCCTCCTGCCCAGGTTATCAGCTTGGAATTTACGAGAAACCACGCCTCGCTCGCCGCTGAAGATCGTAATTCGGTCCGGCCGGCTCACCGTACAGACACGCCGGATGAGTTAGCGCAGACGAGGCGAGAGAACGAGGCGTTTCCATCCACGGGGAATTAAAATATTTCGACGCGCCGACAGAAGGGTTATCTCTCGGCTGTGAGGTCTCACGGCGCACGCCGATGGCTAATGGAATGAGCCTCGTGATGGCTCTGCTGGTTCAGGTGGTTACAGGGACGTATGCTGGTGGTCTCGCCAGAAAGAGATCTCTATCGCACCTGCAACAGCGTACCGAGCGCTTCTAGCCGCATCGTAAAAATTAATAATTACGTTGAAACTTACGGGACGGTCGAACAACTATGTGATGATCCGCTCGACTGTGTAGAAGCTGAGGGGCACAGGGGGATTTATTAACGCCTCGTCACGAGAAGACCCCACGGTTTACCGTAAAACCATAAGGGTACAATCGAGTCCGGTGGGTCTGCTGTTCCCTGTCTAAAGCATACACACGTGACTGCTGAAACTTCCTTCACCTTTCCGTTCCTGCTAATCGCGTGGATCTTCGAGTCCACTCCCACCCAATAATCCGCAAAGACACGTGCCCCTCTGTTTCCTCGGTGTAAACTAGCTTTAGCTCGATGATGTGTCGTCCTTTGGGATCTTTAGCCCGTCGCTGATCTGCCAATGTTTTCTTTTAACAGACGCGACACGGAAGGGATCCTTCTTAAGGTATTCTTTCCGAGGATCATGATAATCGCGCGTGCAAATACCCGCTCTGTACGCGTGGCCACCGCTCGTCTGTTGAATTCTTCCATCGAGTGTTCCGAAACTGTGGTAATCCCATGGAAAACACCATGTGGGATGCGATTACCGCTAGGCTATTTATTACGAACGAGGAACGGCCCCGTCGACCATCGGCCGCAGACTGGGCGTAAATTAATGGCTAATTTTTTGGTAAACCGTGAAATGCAGACCACGCGCCTCGCTTTCCTTTTCGGGGCCTCGTGTGAGAGGTGCAATCGATCCCCAACAGACGGTCCACGCGCTACAACGCGAACGTAGAACCAATCCATTAGCACCGTGTCCAATGTTGGCCAGTGTTCATCTTCCCCGGGCAGCATGCCGTCCGCCTCGAATCCTCGAATCTTCCTCTCGTCGAATTTTCAAGTTCATTATCGACGAGACCTTTCAACGCGCCTTGAAAGCGATTCGCGATGAAAGTGGCAGGTAAATCCCCTGACGGATGTCCCAAAGGTTCCGTTTATTTTCCTACACCTAAGTACACCTCCGTCGTCGTGAATTTTCGTCCGGGCTAGGTGAAAAATAAGTGGAGATTGACACGATATTTGTGGGTCGAAAATTTCACGGAGAAATCCTATTTCTTCTATTTTCCCGCTTGTGAAAGCCTCCAAAGACCTGCACCCGACAATGAGTCGTCGATCTTGCCTCCCGTCTAGGCGCAACTAAACTCTATTTAAAGTCTCGTTGAGCCGCGTTCCAGGACGGTACCGCCCACGGTATTGGACAATGGTCAATGGAACATCCGGTTCGCTGGCACAGGTGGCCGTATATACTGTTGCGTGATCCTTCCTTCCCCGTTTCTCGTCCTTTGAGATTCGAGAGCGCTAATTTTCGCCAGCTACGTCCTCCGTGGATCCTAGAGTAACCATCCTCGTCTCTCGCAGAGCACCGTTAAAGTTACCATTGAAGTTCCCCTGGCAACAGTTTGATGGAGTCACGCAGTTGAATGGTGAGGAGGTAATCGATCGTTTCTCGATTGTTCGCCTGGCTCGCCTTTAACTTGAGTTGTAAGGCTGCGGACCTGCGGTGTGATCCCGGGCGATGTGTAGAGACGTATGGGCGCGCATAGGAGCCACGAGCAAGTAAGGCCGAGGCCACGGTGCTTGTCATGAAAGGCACAGTAAGTGCGCGAGAGTGTTAAACCAAGTTTTCACGCCGGTTGATAGGCAGATCGCTCTAGGATAGTGCGTCAACGCGTGGGCGTCGGGTGGTAAAGATACCGGTTTACGATGCCACTAAAGTTGCACTCGCCGCGTAATCTAGAACTTTTTCCGACACGCCTATTTGCGTCCGAGGGGTCGACCGGGCAGAGACGATGCTCTGGGGTCCAATCGAATCGAGGGCACGCGAGTTTTCCATCCGTGTAAACGTTGCCGTCTATCTCCGGCAGTGTCCGCCGTAAAACGGACCCGATCAAGCTTCAGATACGCGACAAATGATATCTTTCTTCTTATTTAATCACCTGTCGCGCTTACAACTACCGACTATAGGATATTTACGGGCTACGGGCGCACCGAGGTGACTTAAGTAGTGCCATTTCGCCGGAGCGAATCCAGGTTTCGGTATCGCCGCCTCTAACGGTGACGCGGGAAGAGGAACGCGCGCCGCTCCGACGAAAGTTAATTGATTCGGGATCGATCCTGCATCTTGCCTTGGCCGTTTCGCGAGAGCGGCTCGGCGATTTTTCACGGAATTATCTCGGGGCTCGAGTTCCGCGTGCACGGTGCATCGCTGCGGAGTTACAGGTACTACAGGTACCTGGAAACGGCAAGAACAAGCCAGGCCCGAGGTTGCCCACGTTAGAGTCGTACCTTAACCAAAGATATCTTTATCGGGACGAACCATCCGCTTAGCCGCGTTACGGCTTGATCGCGGCCTGCTCTTCGGCCACGTTTCCCTACGTTTCGATAACCCTACAGGCGCGTTATAAAGCCGCTGGACGAGGAGGTGAACGGTTTTACCCGATGGAATACCGGGCGGAGCACTCTAGGCAAATACTCACCTGCGTGCGAGCCGTGGTACGTGCACGTACGCAGCGGTGTAAGTGAGGGATCCAGCGGGAGAGACGATAGACTGTCCGAGGAAGGAGAACCAGAGTGCAAGTGATGGAGGAAAGGGGATAGGAAGTGAGAGGAACCGGGCGTGCATTACCTTCTGAAGAAGGCGCGACTCCCAACGACTCTATATAACTGCTTTAGATAAGGATTGAGTAGACACCACTACGTGGAATGCCGTTTTACATAAACCCCCCCCCCCTATACCCTGCACTGTTGCCTTCTCGCCTTCGTCCTCTAGTGCCTCTCTTCCTCCCTTTCGCTCTTTCCCTCTTCCCCCGGCCCTCGAGTCTCATCCTTCGACCACCATTGAGACGTACACGCACGAGAACCTTTATCGAATCACCTACGCTCTAAAGGCACGTGCTCGTAAGTGCTGCGCGTTAAGTCTCCAAGTGCACTGCGCCGACACCACCGTGCTGGCACTTGGGCCGTACTTAAGCTGGAACAACCCCGGGATTATTCTAACACCTCGGTGGGAGGCTGAGTCTGTTTCGCCAGGTGAAAACTTTGAATCGATTTAAAGGGTTCGTGGAGCCGTTGGGAAATTTCAAAGAGTCGAGCAGACATTTCTGCAACGATGCCGCATCTATCAACGAGTTCCTTGCTCCCACAGTTTGTACACTATGTTCAAGGATTTGGTTTACAACCAATCGCTGCCGATCTTAAGCCGCTGGTAGAATTATAAGGAAGCCATCAAACTGCCTTTCAGCAGTCCATCGATTCACCTTAGCGGTGATCGTTTTCACTTTAGTTGACCGGAGGGACGATTGAAAAAATGACGGGGGATCCGGCGAGATCTCTTCCTAGTTTCCCAAGACCCAGCAGCGACGAGCAGGTCAAACCAGGGAGGAGACTTTACATTTAAGATTAAGTTTAGATCGGCCATACACGGGGGCCCGATCGTAATCGTCCTTGTGATCAGGCCGGTAGATCTCGCAGGATCACGACGGCCCCCTAATTGCGCCATTATAATTACAAATGGACGGTTATGTGCGGCGTGGCGCAATAATCGTGGGCATGGTCGTCGCGTAATTTATTTGCATTTCCACTTAGGTGTCTTCCGTGACCTTTTAGCTTCCGTGCTCATACATTGTCGAATCAGTGATGGAGGATGGGCGCGACAAGCGAGTCAGTCAATTGATAGAATCTCCACGCCCAAACAACGACAATTAGAAATGAGAAGGAGAAATTAAGGACGACAGGCTGATAGGTCCTGGAAACCACTCTATTCTGATCGCGAATAGGTTTCTAAAGATATCGCACTGGCCTAGTAGATAATGACGGCCCACTTTAAGCCTTCGAACGTTTAAAATCATTCTTTATCCCCAACGATTGCACGGAATCGGTATCTGCCTGGAAACAGATACAGTTGCAGCGGATCGAAGACCACTACGCAGGATCCTCGGGGCTGTTCCCTTTCTTGTACTTCGAGCCTTATGTCGTGTTTTACGGGACGAGCGGTGGAATTCTCGTTTCTCTCCGATCCTCCCGTTGCATCTCCGCGTGTAACGGAGGAACGCCGAGATTTCGGGGCAACAATATCATTTGGTGGCTCCGGGGTGATGTAGAGGATCGGGAATTCTGGGCGTGGGCTCGCGACATGCACCAGGATTCACGTCGACCAGATGGAACATCGCGCTCATTTATGCTCGCGCCAAGCTGCGTGTTCTCGTCGCGGCGGCAACCCCGAAACGGGGAGAGGGTAGGCTAACCGTTTGACATTATCATCTACTGGGAACTGTCTTCGTTCTTCAGAAGTGCATCTCATAATTCTGTTGAAAGGACTGCAATTGTTGGAAGAATGTGTTTTAATCCCCCGAATGGGATTGATAAATGCGAAGGATGTTTAGCAGAGCGATATGTAGGTTAAGAAAATTGCCGTAGGTGGAAGTATTTATAGAATCCCTGCTACTCTCGGTGCATTACGTTTTTCTGCCAACTCTGCTGTAAGATCCGGATCAGGAACCCTGCTTCCTAATAAATCGTGGCTTCTCCCCCTCGTTTTTCGGATGCATTACGACTACCGTGGCTGGCGGGACACGTGTCGTATCGGGAAGTGGATGCCAGGAAGCAGCAGAATCCCGTATATAACATCTAAATCCTGCTGGAGAGGGTGTTTCCCTATGACAGCGCGTGCCACGGGGTGCTTCCCATTGGCGCCTTTGCAACCAAATTTCCTAAATTTCCTACTCTCATTCGATACGTGGATTTAGCATACCAACACTTCAAAGTGAACACGAAAGAAGAACAAATGCCGTATGAGTGTTGAAAACACGTTCTGGAACTAGAATATAGCTTTCGAGCATCTAATTCCTCACACGCAAATCTCAACCAACTGTAGACAAGTCGTATAATGAGTACCCAAAGAAGCAACAGCTCATCCGGGTTCGCGATTCCATGCCTCCTCGAATTTCCGATCGCCGGTTGCTTCTTCACGCTTGATCCTGCTGGATGTCCGTTCGTGCTCATCGAAATCGAAGAAGGCGAATCATCGACGAGCTCGCCTTCCTCCCTCGCAGCACCGCGTCGCCCAGGCTAGTCCGTGGCGAAGCTGAAGGAACGAACTGATTTACATACTGGCTACGCCACTGCTGTACCTTTAGTGCGGGGGAGAAAACACATGTGTGCGCGGTGTTCCGTGTGCAGGAGGCTGCGAGTGTGGGTGTGGGTCCCCCGTACCCGGAAGGTGCGGCCCCAAAGGTTCAAGGACTGAACGCCAGGTGCCGCTGGAGGGAACTTAAGCCGAAACATGTGCGGGCAGGTCCTTCTTGGCCTATGATCCTGGCGTTCTACTCGATTTTCCGCCAGTTCACCGTGTCGGCGCCTTTGAATCTCCTATACCGGCTGATCAATAGCCTGGAAATGCCTTTAGCGCTTAGAAGCCTCTTAATTGGCGAGGCGGATGGGCTGAGTTGATTTACTGGCTGATTCAATGAAGATCGAATTTGGCTCCGTTCGCGAAGTGAGACGTTAATCTTGAATGATTTCCGATAAGCAGATCCTGCTGCACAAGCTGCGAGCTATTGTGGCATGTGCCGGCCTTCTTTTGGTCCTGAGTCACTAAAGGATCCAGCTGATAAGTTTCAGAAAGAGACCCCAGAAACTCTCACAGAAGATTCAGCTGAAATTCGCAGTCCTCCAGAAGCGAGACTACTTAGCCCAATTCCTGCAGTCGCTTAGTTAACGTTACATCGGTTGGAGTTTATCTAACGAGTTTGCTTGTAACCCGTGTTACGCGAAGAAACTGTCGTCGAAGTACATTATACGTGCCATTACAATATAATCGGTGTGCAGGTTTCTCGCCCGAGCTGCAGCAGCTCCAAGATCGAAGAGTTACTTTCTATCTCGTTGTTCGCCGATATTTCTTGTTCGGTGAAAACGATCCTGTTTGCATACGTCAGGAATTCAGCGATAATCCCGCGGTGGGTGCATTAGGGCGGCGATAACAATGCCGATATCGGTAGCCAGGTACATTTGACTCCTTGACGGGATCTCTAGGGAGCATCGGCGAGGAGAGTCCTTGCGAGATTATACGAGCTGCTTTCACGTGTATACGCTAACTTTCTCCGTGGCGCGAGGCGAGAGGGGAGAGCGACGAGGGTTTCGGAGGAAAAATGCGCAGTCGATCCTCCTTCGTCTGGTCGTCGCACCCACACACCTCCACATCGGGCGCGTATCAAGCACGGATCTTGGTAATCGCCACGGCATCGACACACGGTTATATACTTATCCGGCTCCTTTTGCCGACGAGGATGATTCATCCTGCGGCGGTATAAATCACTCCCCGGGTCCCAATTCACTCCGGAAGACGCCGACGACTTATCGAAAACGCGAATTTCTCTCGTTTCTTTTCGCGCCTACAGGAGTATCTTTCTCCTGCCTCCCAATTTGTAACCAACCTGTCATCTTTTCACAAAAATATCCCACTAAATTATACACCATTTATTACACCGGCCTTCGAACTCCTTCTATTAAAAAAGAAGTACGTAGGTACATTATACCCCAAAGGTTCCTAGGTTCTTTCTCTACTCAGAATTGCAACTTCTGAAACATCGAGTGTCCTAGTTATGTCTACTTATTCAGGCTGGTGGGTACAGTGTCTGCGCCGCGCTATAAAATTAACGCCAAGTCCGTCCACGATTCCAAGCACCAGAAGTTCTCGTTGATTTGTCTCCAGGCACCCGATGCTTGTCAACTGCGCATCAGAAGCTGTTCCAGGACGACGTTCAAAAATAGTCGGACACGTATGCGTGGCACGCTTCCACGCATCGGTCCTTCGGGAAACAATCTGTCAGTAGGACAGATGCAGAGATAAGTCGAAAAGTGTCTCGACCTTAGAAGCTCTTTGCTCTTCCCGGTTCTGGTGTCGTAATCTTTCAAGCGACGTATAAAGCCAGGCTGGAAAAAATTGTAAAATCGAGGGTGAGCGCAGCACCTGTCCCCACTTTCCATTTCCTAAAAATACACAAGCGAACAGCTAAGTAAGAAGAAGCGAGGCCAATTCCTTTTCCGCCGCTGCAACTGCCACGAGAATTGTTTCGAGGATTCCATTGGTCGATCGTCATCGCAGGAATTCAGGAAATCGTAATCGGCCGCGGTGGCTCGTACCTTTCGCAGTAGATATCGCTGAATGTTGCAACAAGGTTTTGTAATAATCTGGTACTGTTCGTTATCGTGTTTCTCATTTAACAGTCCATTTCAATTAGCCGTCAATTAGATACCACCACCGGAGTACCCAGCTGATTAACGACTGTCTGGAACCGGTCAAATCGTTAAGTCGACATCAAAGCTCGGCCTCTGCGAGCCCGAACCGCCTGACCTGTCTGAACCCCAGAGTGGCAATTCCAGCGCGCGTACGTACACCAGCGCTTGTGCGTATTTTATCATAACGCGTGCTTGTAATCCACGTGCACCGCAGCCGTGCCGTGTGTCCTCGTTACAGGGAAATTTCAATCCCGCCCGTGGAACGTTATTATCGCGTTCCACCGATTCGCTCGATCTCTCGTCGGAGTAACTTCTTTTTCCTTTACCTAATTATGACGCGTTCCCACACGCCGTTGCCGATCGATAAGCGCGCATATCTCTCCGCTTCGCCCTCTCTTTCACTCTCGTTTCTCTCGCGGAGCCGACGGGATCACGAGCCGCCAGCAATCAATGCGATTTAATTTAGAGCTTGCCCAAGTCTGAATCGCCGCCGCCGCACTCTAATTACACCCTCCGCGGCGAATTAAAATTCAGCAAGAGCCCGTAGACGCCGGCGAACGTAATCGTGACGCGTGCAGACCACCGCGATTGAGTCATGCCTTGATTAAATGCACTTCCGGTGTCATCTTTTCCTTAGAATTTCAACCGTAAATCGTGATATTCGCGATAGAGAATTGTCGATAGACGAAGCCACGGTTTGGCGGATAGCAGCGTTTCCACAGCAATTAGGGCAGTAAAAGGATAATTGCATTTACGTAAAATTGCCAGCCCCCGGTGTGTTATTGTCTCCGGCCGGCACGCGAAGCGTTTTTCGTCCCCAGAAAATTACAGATTCGTTTTTATATTTGGGCGAGAACGTATCGTTAGCTCGGCCTGTCGATCGATATTCGGCCATTTGACTGCCGACAGTTTGCAACGTTACAATCGCTAATAGCAGTAATTCCCGTTGGCATTACCGGGTAGCGACTGTCGACAACCGTGTTCCCTCGTAACCACGAATCATGGGCAGGCAATAAAAAAAAGTTTATGGCACGAGCGTTCGCTGTGCTCGGTTAAACGTCATTCATCAGATGTGCTGGGTGGCTTCTCCAGCTCCAAAATAGGCACCCCCCAGTCAATGGCATTCTTCTCGGCACAATGCAACCTCGATCATCTAATACAAATGAGGACGTGTTTGCATCATCTTTAACCGAGGAACGATCGCTTATCCCATTCACCGAAGCTGGTTCAGATATGCAAGGTTGCCTTATATTTTCTTCCCTCGTGTTTCTCCTTTTTCCTTGCTCCAACAGTTGTACACGGACCTGCATCACGACAATTCAAAATCGGAGCCTATAATTAAACTCTCGCATGTGAATAACAAGTCGTGCGCTAGAAGTTCTCTCCAATTTCCAGTTGCACAATACTTTACGATCACCATATTTTTCGTACTAAAACGGCTCGAATTACACGGCGAGCCGTATTAAGCTTCACTCGTATTTCATCATCCTCCTTTTATCGTCTGTCACGAACGGAATATCGCCGACGGATAGAAATCGCCGCCGTTTCTTCTCGGGAGTAGGTGCTCTCTGCAAGGGACCCCCGGACAGAGGGTGTGGGAAACTTGAATTCCCAATGAAACCGAACGATTCCGCTCGCTTCCTCGTGCTTCGAAGGAAGGTCTGGAGGAAGCCCCAGGCATCGACGCGGTTTCTGTTCTAAACTTCGTTTCGTGACCGGCTTCGGTGTCCTACAAGACGTTTCACTCGAGCGGCAGCATGCGTTCACAGAGGAACTGTTGTCCGCTCCGCGAGCTGCGACTCGGCTCGCGAGCCGCGACAATAATTACGCTTTGACACAACCGGTATCCTTTCACATGTGAAACGGTCTGCTCCAGATTCTGAAAGATCAGTCGCGGGAGGGATCAGCCCGGTAATGATACACCCATGCCGCCACCATCTGACCCAACCCCCTTTAACCTTCCGCAGCTCCTTCTCCTGTTGCCGCCCGTTCGATATATTCGACACGATTTCGCGTATCCTCGCCATGCTCTTCTCACCACCGCGGCACTCAATTCTGTAGGCTACGGTATTGACACCAGCGAAGCTTGTGCCCTAGCTACGCGGTTGATTCCACGATTATTCCAGTGTATGCTCTGCATCGTGACGTCATGTATCTGACGAGTTGTGATCCTTCGGACCACGTAACGTTGTTTATGCAGAATCTATGACCCATAGCCTGATAGGAGTTCTACATGAAGGAAACTTGTTGATGATGAGGTAAGAGTAGGAGAATGTCACCTACGATTCCGTAGCAAGGAACGGTGACGATAATGGGCTCTTCTCGTTGCGTGGCGTTGCTTTATTTCAAGAGGGGCGACAGCTCGCGAGGACAAAAAAATCGGTCCTCCAGTAAGTGGACTGCTGCTTACTGGCCGGCTCGTACAAATCGATCCCATTATGCGGCACGATCGTGCCTGATTTTAATGGCTCGACGTAAAAGCGATCGTTTCGCCACCTGTGCCCCTCGAACAGTCGCTTTCACGCACGTTCGCAAATGGCGTTGATCCTCGGCGACTCGTCCGCATGGCTTTTCGTAATGACGTTTTATCGCCGATCGTCTTTTGCCCGCCGTGCGTCGATCTTCCGCAGTAATCTGTATACCCGTCCACGCGACGGAACCTTGTAAATTCACGGCTGACACCTTTACTGGCCGTTCCGGCGATCACTTCCACCGGCAGGTCGAGCAGTGTACACGGCGTACAGCAGCTGGCGCATATTGAAACAGAAGGTCGTACGTTTCGCGCGATTTACCAAAGGATCCTTGGACGCTCGCGCCCTGTCCCGCAACTCCAACGCCGGGCTACGGGATCGCGGTAGAAATCCCGGCGAAGTTGCGATGACGTAATTAAATAACAGTGGATCACAATAGCGGGAGAGTAGCCGGAGAGCTGAGCGAAATTGAATATTAACATCGCGCCTCGGATCGTGGAAAGAAATCAACGACGCCTGGATGAAGAGGTTTTAATGCGAGCAACAATGTTCCAGCTCGAAGTGTAGCCGTGATCCATCGATCTTCGTGGAAAAGAATAGCGGCGATCGGCCTCGTACCGGAACACCTGCGGAGAAATCGGCGCCGACCACCGGCAGGACGATCGATCGAACGATCGGCAGCGATTTCTCGTGTCTATGCGATCGAATCCCACGGATAAGGCGCCGAGAGACGGGGCCGGCAGTTTCTGTCGAAACTGTAGCCCGCGATGTCGCAAATTTTTTTCGTCGCTCTTGCCACTCGTCGATTGGCTGAAATCTTTTGGATCGATTGATCGATGACCCCCCTTGACCCCGAAGTAAAATCGCAGCCCACTGTGTCGAGCGCATTGTGATGCAACGCGAGTGCGTTTTATTTATAACACCAATGACAAGCGTGGCTCAGAAACACGGTTTCGCGCAAATAAATCGATGTGAAAGCTTTCGCGATATTCTTGGCTCGCCGGATGCTCGAGAATCGATGTGTCGACTCGCTAAAACCAGCCGATATCCTTTTATCGAATATTTCACGTAACCGCCGCGCCGTATGCACCGGCTTCGCGTGCTTGCGTTAAATTGATTCCATTATAACGGTCTGAAAGGCGGTTGGCGAACCGCGCCGCATATTTGACACAGGAACGAACAATCGGCGGTAGATATCGAGCGTGGAAACACGAATCTTTCAGCGCGTTTAAAATAACCGATCTATAATTATCTCGCTAAAAGGGGGCCCGGCGAATGCGTGTAATAGCTGGGCACGTTGGCATAATTCGCGGACTAATTGTCGTAAATATCTCAGCGTGAAACGTAACGGGGCGAATTATGACAAAGGTTACGATCTTTCTTGTTAACCGGCTGGAAAAATCGCGGCTTACTCTGCGAGCATCAAAGAAGGCGAGGGTTCTCGCGGGGGATTTAGGCCCACCGAGACGAAACGATCGTGGCCAGTTTGTTGACGTAATCGACGAAAACGCCTCTCATACCAGGGCAGGCGAATCGGTTGAGTGGTCGAGTGGCAGGCCGGTGGTTATCTTCAATTTTTCCATTAAGGCACAGGTTGGTCGCCTAATGGTTGCTACTTGCTCCTCCGGGTATTTCGACAGTGGATCTCACTCTTGACGAGTCAACGCCTCCGCGTTGCCAGCGGACGATGATGAAGAGGCCCCGCTGTTGTGGATCGTGAGACTGGTCCCGAGCGTTGCGCTTTCGGAACCGTCCAGTTCCATTGAGTGGCATTGTCGTTGCAGTTATCGGAGGTGTGCCGCGTCTATTTTTAGGACGAACGCTAAAATCGGTCGATGGGGATTTCGTGGTACGCACGGCACCCGCGCTCACGCTGCACCTTCGCCTTCGAGACGATGGCACATAGGAAGAAACAGGTTTGACAACCTGGAGGTGGGCTCACCGGGGCCACGTGCTGCGGCGCATTACTTATAATCCCATCAGCGTCTCTCTTTCTCTCCTTCTCCTGTTCCTCCTTCCTCTCCTCCGCCTCCGCCGTCTTCCCATTTTATTTCTCCTCCTCCTCCTCTTCTTCTTCTTCTTCTTCTTCATATCTGACTTCTCTCCTCCCCCACATTCTGGAGTCTCTTTCCAGCTCTCCGTGTCTCGTCCACCCTTCTGCACATTCGACCGCGCTTGGATCGCAATAAGCGCTCAACTAAATGCTCGACATTCTTATCATTGCCATAACCCCAGTGGTGCAGCGTCAGTGGCCAATACTGTCCTTCCAAAGTGTCATGCCTCATTTATCATAGTAGTTGTCTACTTAAAATCTTGGATCATCGATTATCGATCGAGTAAAAGAAACTTAAATGACCAGAGGAATATGTGATTAACCCACAGGAATTCACTCTTTCGGGAACACACAAAATTGCATTCCAAATGACACCTTCTCATCCCCATCTGACACGGAATCGAAGCGATTACGTGAAAGGTAGATCACACGAGCAGTCCAGCACGATCGTATTTCCATATTATATTTGCAATAGGCAATTTATGCTGGCTAAAGCACGACGTACAGATATTTACGTCTACGTCGCGAGTTTTCGCGTTCCGCGATATTACCTGTGCCCGCGCATAAACAAGGCGCGAAACGCGCGGCCTGGCGAGCCTCTAATGCGGACAGTTGTTAATTTAACGTGTCCCGGTCGCGGAAAAATCGAGTGAAAGTGCATGCACCGGTGCCCTGGCTTCGGATGTGTCCTTGTGCACGCTGGAAAACGGAGACGGAACCTGTTTGTTCTGGCGACCGTGTCCGCCACCAATTCGTTACCAAGCGCGTTTTAGCGAAACGGACACGTTAGCCCGTTATTGATCTATCCAGCATCGGGCGTAGGAACGCGCCGGAACGTCCGCCAGTTTGATTGACACGGACATATTAATCTATCCCCGTCGAGCAAAGTGGCTCGCGGCTGCATTACCGCGGGAACCAACAATCACGCCCGCGGGACTTGCGTGTGGAATAAGGGAAAAGGAAGAAAATGAGACGGCGAGTGCAAGATCACGGGTCATCCTGCATCTAGACGGCCTTGTGCGTATTGACTTTGGCGCTGACGAAAAGCGAACGTGGAACCTGTTTCTCTGGCACTTCTAGCGTGGCCATGGCATTTTTTGCTCGTCTCGTTTCCGATTTTCTGATGGAAACTTTTCACAGCCTTGTCTGGAATATCTGCGTCACTGGAAGTGGATAAACCCTACTGGGGAGAACTAAAAGGGTTAGTGGAGATCCCAAGGGTGATGCACCCCTAAATGGAAAAAAAAAATGAATGACCCCACAGTCAGCAGGGACCACGAAGACAGCATTTATCGGTCCGAGATGCAACGAGCAACGTGCCACTGGTAATAATTAGAAAGAAGAGAGGGTACAGTGTTACCAAGGCCGCGGCAAGAAAAGGAGGAAGGTGGAATCGAGCTGGATCCGGGACTTAAATAATTAAAGCGTTCACATGGCACCGCGGTTACCGTTTTCTTGCGCAATAAGATCTACTCCAGCGATTCGATCTTGAGCGTCCCTTTTTCCCCTAGCCGCGAGCTGCGATATTATAGGCGAGCGTTTCGACGATCTATCCTGTCCTCGTGGGGGCAGAAGAAACGGCAGGTGGTTTTGCACGCGGGAATAGACGACTGCTCCTCAAGATACGTTAAGAGAAGTCGTGCGGTTTCGCGTCGACTCTTCTTGCACAATGACCAGGAATTTGTCCTTCTTTTCTGCAGCTCGTCGCTGCCGTTCAATTTGCACTTCTGGCCGCGAGTAGGTCGATACACCGTTAACGCAGGCTTCTCCCCCCTCCCCCTGTGCAAAAAGGAATCAGAGGAAGAAAAGGAGAGACGGGAGAGGACACGGAGGTGGACCACGGTTCGTCCTCTTTCGCGATCCCCGGTCGAGGGAACAAAAGGATTTATTGCTCCCCGCTGGCAAATGTAGCGTTAATACACGTGTCCGGCCGTCGAAATTTACATAGTTACGTTTATCTCGGAACCAGTTCCCCGGATCACGTACTCGTCGCCGATCAAACACTCGCGCGTGGACCGCTCCTCGCGCGAGTGGTCCCTCCCCCCCCCCCCCCCTTTGAAAGCGATCGCGCAGGCCACGAACGGAGGAGAAGAAAAATGATAATCGTTCCCGCCGCAATTAGCGAAATTATATAATTAACGACTTCCGAGTGGCGCGCGTGAGCGTGGCTACGAATTAACTATTAGTCACTTGTCTCTATTATAACGCATCTGCTTGGCAATAACTCTTGCTTAACTCGAGAGAGCTCATGAAAGGAGGCAGGAGGGGTTCGGTTTTCTTCGACCGTCTCTCGATTCTCCTTTCTCCACGCCGGCGGAAGTGGCGAATCGGGAGACTCTAAAGACGAGGGAGTAGCTTCTACTCGCTGTCATGCAGCCATTCTTTCACTCCTGGAAGGCATTACAATCGGCCAGTAGACGGTAATAATATAGTCTTGATAGAGGCAAACACGTCTTAACTCCATCCGCGCTTCCATATTAGTAGGTACCTAGGACTCTGTGGTTATCCTTGACCGAATGATTTTTGAAGCAGCAGCAGTTGTTTCATTCGCGGAAAAAATCACGCCAAACTGTAAATTACAGTTTGACTATTCAGTCGTAAGCGAACTTCGCCGTTGGATAGCGTTGTTCTTAAGCTTGAAATTGAAGCCACGAATCTGCAGTCTACTTTAATTCAATTTAGAGAAATTGTGCACTGTGATAATACTGGCGACTGAAAGATACGTGCCTCAAAAAGCGAAGTCCCTTTAATTGGCCGAAGATCGTCTCCCCTCGCCGAGGTTTCGTTAAAACGTATTTACGAACTGCGGAGACTTGAACGCGTGTAAAGGCACGCGCTGGACGCTGGTCAAAGTTCTACCCTCACTTAGCAATAATTCAGTCGGGCCAGCGTTCCCTCGCTCCTCAAGTCCTGTGTGCCTCCGTGCGGCTTCGTTCTCCACAATTCTTCCCCTCGTCTTCTTTTCCTCTTTTTGCCCCCTCTGTCTCTCTTTTCTCTTCTTTCTTGTCCACTCGTGGCCGCCGGTCCCCGCCGCCTGTCTGTCGAGTAGTTACGTACACGTTCGTAACACAACGTGCCAATATCGATAAGTCAGTCGGAACAAAAACAACCGAAGGATCGGTTCGACTCTGCTCTGTTCCTGCGGTACACCCGGTTACCTGCCTTCCCATACGTCTCCCGTTCGGCACGCCGTCGCGATCTCGTTACACGCGCGTATATAGCAAGATCGCCTAAGAAAAGGCAGAGAGGAGGCCGACCTGGGATGGGTACCCTTTCTGTCATGTCCGCTGGTAAACTTTCTGCTGCTCTATTCGAACCGCAACGTAGGAGATTTAGAGGACACTATAGCTGAGGATCTTCATCAGAGATCAAATACCCAGATTCTGTGAACGGCTCGAAATAGAGGCGTCGAGAAAGCTCCTGTAACTAGAATGCACCACGACTGGGGGCGTCTAAACGCCCGCACGGGACAAGAATAGCCTCTCAAGGGCTACTGTGAGACGCGTTATCTTTGTCAAATGCAATCAAGGACATCGCGGCCGGAATGGCTGGGCGAAAGCAGGGTGACCCCGGGTGAACGTGGAGCAGAACCGCGAAAGAAAGAGAGAAGAAGGAAGAAACGCTACCGGCCCAGTGAGTTACGTCGTCGCGCGAGTGTTCGCCAATTATCTCGAACGGCTAGTCGACTCTAATTGGACTTTACGCTAGTGGGTGGGATCAGAGATGCGGGACCGTGAGGAGAAAAAAGGGGCATCGCCAGATGTGTGTACGTACGTACACCGATGTGGAATAGCAACACGGGTACATCCGAAGTGAGGCCGATAATTGGTCGAAAGCAGGGAACGATTTGCTCCATTAAATCCCGCGCCGAGGGGCCAGTGTCTCCAGCGGAGCCAGAACTCGAGGTTATTCGAGGTGTTCTGGATGGTTACGACGATCGTATCGCTTTGTTACACACCTCCGGTACCAATGGCTATAATAGAACTATCACATCGATTCCCGAACGCTGTTTTACGGTCTTTACCTGGAAGCTATATTATCCACACGCCCGGCCCGTAATCTCTCACACGTGTTTGAATTTATCCGCCCCGGGGACATTAAACTCGTAACGACCGGGACGCCGACGTACCTTGTTTTCCGTGCTCCACGCACGTGATGGTTCAATCTCCTCGTCTGAGACCGCAGAAACCAATAGTCTATAACTTTCCCTCAAACGTCACTCAAGCTCGAATTAGAAGCACTTGTTCGCCATCGACAGGGGTGTTACAGGGGTAATAACCAGAATCTTCAACCCTTTCACTCATCCCTCTGTCTTCTAACACAAATCTGGATATTCGTATGATATAACCTAGGCCCTTCCTGCCGTAGAATCGCTCTACACTCTCAATGTGCGATCTCCTCCCGAATGGCCCCAGCACTTAACAACAATTCATAGGTCTCTGCAGCCCACCAGGACTGCTGTAGGTAAGAATACCTTACCTCCCTCCGTTCGACAGCACTTTTCCTGATCTTCCGTGGAAAGGGGAGGGGGGTGGGGGACGACAAAGAGCAAGACGGAGTCAATAATATCCACGTAAACACCCACACGTGGCGGCCCGTATGGGCCTCACAGCGGCGATTGAGGCACGGCCCGGCCGTAAGTCTTGCTCGGGCATAAACCAATCCTGAAAGGAGAACGCGATGCAACGGGGTATCCATTTCACGAGCGATGGAGACATCGGGGGTACCTCGTTCGATTCCAGCCATATGCTAATTCTCTTCTGAACCGCCGCTCTCTCGGCGTCGTGTATCGCGGCGGCCCGTACGGAAATAGGAGGAGGGCCTCGAGGATACGTCCGCGGCCAGCCGCCATATTAAATCTTCCGCTGTTCCGCTTTTGCGATTGAAATCACCCCGCCGCTTCCAAAACGGTTACCCTTGGTAGCGGGACGCTTTCCACGGGCTGTTACTGTGACGCGACCGTTCATGCGCCGCGGAATCCTTCCATTTGCATCGGTACACCTTGCCAGAGTAACGACCCACTCTGCTTTTCACCTGCGCGTCGCCTTCGCAAATGGCCCGTATCTCTAATTCACCCTTTCGTTAAAATGTGCAGTAATTCGTAGTGGCTTCGATCGAGTGTGCTTCTGCATCGAGTTGCCCCTTCGCTGCCGTTCCCGCTCCCTTTTATAGCCTGGGGTGTTTGCCTCGAACTGGAAGATCCATGAAATGCAGTCGTGCTTGCTTCACGCTGAATGACACCTTGATGGAAACTTTTGCGAGGGGCTCAAGTAGGGTGTTCATGGATTCTCTAGGATGTTCGTCGACCACCGAAACCACCTGGTCGTGGTTTTGCGAGGCAACCAGGTACACGTACGCACAGGACCTCCCGCGGAGGGCTGGAGCGACGACTGATAAAAATGTTCGTGCTCGATTCTTCCTCTCTGTGAGTCTCTCTCTCTCTCTCTCTCTCTCTCTCTCTCTCTCTCTCTCTCTCTCTCTTTCCCCTTCTGTTTCCCTGTCCATCTTTATCCTCGTCTTATTTGGAATGAACGAAGGACGAGGGACATGCGAGATTACCGCGGCGCTGCCCGTTGAGACGCGTCTGTCGAGACGAGACGAGCCGAGCGGAGCCATGCGGTAGGTACTCCGCAAGACTCCGCAGGATGATAAAACGAAGGGGATGAGACGGACCGCATGAGATGTACAGACACTGCTTTCCTTCCGTTCGCGAATACTGTTCTTCGTGCACTTTTAGGTCGGCTCCAATAGCACGCGGATTTCCTTGAGTCACTCATCTGAACACCAACCGTGTTCAATAAATCTTAAATCTACATAATTCTTTGGTGTTGCCAGGAATTCGATCTGTATTACTTCAGTACGATTTTGTAACTATAGCATAGTTACTTGCTTGACACGTCGAGTGTTATCCGAAGGCACGAGAGAGTTAAAGTTATAGAGAAGTAGAAACTGTCCCCGTTCTCACAACGTCCCTTCTTCTACGTCTTTTTCCCCACAGTCGTCGTCGTAACGCCAAGGATAATTTATGTAATTCATTCGGCTAATATCGGCGAGCCGTGTCGTAAAGCGTCCGCATAACCAATTTGGCACTAAAGACCTCGGCACGAGGGCCCTTTAAGGTCCCCCTCGCGGTGGGCAGTGCCATAACATTACGGGTTACGAGTCTCTCCGTGCTCCACCGACTCCCTCGTCCTACGTGGTCATCTTCCTCGTCGTCTTCGTCTTTGTCGTTTCGCCTCTGCCTTCTTTTTCTTTCGATTCCCTGCCTTCCTGGTCCCTTTTCCAGCCTTCTTGCGTCTCTTTTTCTCCCTGCCCCGCTCACGGAGTCAGGTGGAGAAGCTGTGCGCGGCCGATGGTGGATGATATTAGCATGGTAACTGGGGGCCCCAGCGGGCGCCTTATTAAATTTGTACCATAAGCAATATCGCGATGCGGCCCAGGGCCGTTTCAATTTGCCAGACTGGAAATTTAAGGCTCGACCGTTGGTCCCTGCACCCGTCTTACCGATGCTACCAGTGACAGCGCCAGGTTAACCCGCGTTCAAGTCCATCCATACTCTTTGCAGAAGAAAGCCGATTAGGAAAAGGAAGAGGATAAGAGGATCCTTTCGAACCTCTTTCTCTAAACATGGCTAAGTGATCTAGTCGTTCCAGTAGACGACTCTCTATTTCCCACACTTCGTTGCAACCTTTAAGGCGGTTCATACTTTGGAACTAAGTCATCTCGCGGAACTAGACGAGCTTTATGAAGAAAATTCGTGGCGAACAGTGTCTCATCCCGGTGTAAATCTTGCTTAGGTTGGTGGCACAAGGTCGATGCTCGTGTGAGAAACAAGCCGGCGATTCTTTTAATTGCATCACAACTAGCTATATGGAACACGTAAATTGGAGAGGTCTCAGGGAGGCCCCGCGACGCTAATTTCAGCCTCGCGCCCGGGGTTCGTGGATCCACATATTAGCGGGTTTATCGCATTCCGGGAATTAAATATCTTTCTGTAGATACAATACTGTAAGCCACTTTACTACCGCGCAGGCAGTGCACCTAACACGCGGGCAATGGTGTTGCAGAACCCCCTTGGAATTACCGCTAACCTGCACCACCACGTTACATAGTGATCTGTGTTTCTCTAACCTCCCCCCGGGCTTAACAATTACCGGGCCCATAATGACTTCAGAAGTTAATGGCACTGAACTGGGTTACCTGAAGTGTCATTGCTACTAAAGTCTACTGAATATTAGAGCGTGGAGCTACTAGAGTTTGCTCAAGCCCATCAATGCAAAACTACAATTCCATTTCCGTGTTTAGACATTTGTGAATTCTTGGTACCAGACCGTTAGCTGACATTGGATATCTTGCGCGAATAAATGTTACTCGGACACCGGGGAGGTTAATTAAATGAAAGGGTCACGACCGGGTCAGGTTAATTCGACCCTTGGACGTCGGACGTTCGACGTGTATTCGCGCTTAGATTCATCATCGGTGACAATGGCAAATATGCGCGCGGCTGCACAGGGTGACGCGTTCCCGAGAGAGCGGGAAGACAGAAAGAAAACGAATGAAATGAAATGACATAATAAGACGCCAAACGGCACCATGGCGATAATGATTACAAATGGCCGAACCGATGTAAAAGGACAAGCCGAGTGATCGATCGCTTCCCCCAATATCGCTTGATTCGATTTGGAGCCCACTCGTGCCGCAGCCGAATTCTTGGGCAACTTTCAGCCGCACAAACGTGGAGGACGATCGTGGGTCAGCAGAGGACGCGTGCTTGGATATCATTTTATTCGAGGCTAAACTTTATGCCTGAGAGAGGAAGAAGTTCGGACCGCATTGCAAATTCTAGTCAGATGGATTAGAAAGTCTCATTATTGGGAGCACTATGAAGTTGAAAAGAATTTTTATATCAATTTGATACAATACAAGTGGTACAGTCAAAATTGTTGGACCTAACCAAGATTACTATGATATCATGTGAGACGAAATTTTGTATTTTTAATACTTATTTGCTGGTGGAGGTTGCAGACGCCAAAATGTCAGCGGGTGGGCCGATATCTGCTTACAAAAAGAAAAAGAAAATAAACCTTTCAAAATCTCTGAGCATGGTTGAGGTTTGGAATATCGTTGGACCCATAGCTGTTGAAAAAATTGCTGGGCCAGAGTATGAACCTGTTCCTTATTTAGTAGATACGAATGCTTATCAGATTGGTAACATTTTCGTCGAGCATCCTTCTGAAGTGAGATCCATAGAATAATTATATTAAACTACTCGTGTTTCTTTTAATCAAGCTTGAAATCTACGTTAGGCAAAGTGTTTCCGTGGTCCCCCAGCGTTGAAAGTTCTTGGCCCCATCGGTGACTTTACCTCGCGCGAGAAATGTGACGCTAAGTGGTTGCGCAAAGCTATCCGCCCAGTAAAATCGACCGAGGACAATGTGAATTTCCAAGTAATCGAATTTCTACTCAAGTCTTCCGTTTGTAAGATATCTAGTTTAACTAAACTCGAAATGCGAATGAACGAAGCTAGTGAGTTAATCGTGATCTCTTTGCAAAAAGGTGGAAATCGAAAATGGGAAAAATTCCTTGGTGTTCAGGGCATTCAACTGTTACTTCCTGGACAAGGCGCCTAACATGCCGGTCGCGGGAAACGTGACCATAGATCGTTCGACCCACGAAGGTATAAGTAACAGTACCTTTGTACGAATAAGACAAACTCAGGTCAGACCTTCTCTGAATCAACGAAATTATATATAGATAATGGCAGCTTGATCACTCTACGCTGCAACACAAACAGTCACTCACCAACGCGATGAAAGGAACCATTAGGTGCATTGACATTTTTTCGCGAGGTGTTGAAATGCACGGTTCTTTCCCCAGACTTGTCTCGAGCGAATCGGTTCGGGATGATCACTGGAGTAGTCGTTGCCGGCGTTACGGATATACACGCACACAAGGGTCTGCGCGACAGATTTTTCTACATTGGCGAGAAACCGCACACACTTATGTTCAAAGTTGAAGTTTACAAAATGGATCACAACGGAAATGTATACGAAACAGTTAAGTGCCTTTATGCTACATGGCTTGTGGCTTGTTTCATGGTTGATTATTCCCCAGAAACATGTCGAGTGCCAGAGTTGGGCATTAACTAAATAAAAGATTATTTAAATAACTGATCAAATCAAAGTTACTTTAACTTTAGACTATTTGACGAATAAAGTTAATTGTTTCATTCGACAATAATTTTTATTTATTTTCATTGGTTATTCGAAATTTTTATTTAAATAAAATTTCTGCCCATCTCTGACCAGTGCTGAGTCCGTGTAAGAGACTCAACTGGGAGCATCCTCTGAGGGAACAGCCCCGCGCAGAGTTAGAGGGGGTGTTGTAAATCGGGAGAATGGGGGAATTGCTCTGGGTCCCTCGTAATGGTGTATAAAATAGTGTGTGCACGTCCACCGCTAAAACTGTTGCTAAATGCAATTAGCTGCGATGAAATGTACGATTCTCTCAATGCAGTCAAAGGACAAAATGCAGTACAAATGGCTACCCCTACGAGGCCATGGCAAGAACATGGACTCGCTACCTCTCACTCCATTCGTAAGTCAGAGCACCAGGGCTAAGTCTTAAATAAAAGCTGTCTTACGAATCATCTTGTGTACTTCCTTTCGCGAAGAACGACTGTAGATCCTCCATCTTCAATTCGAGCGGAAAAATGAGACCTAACTCAAGCGTAGGCGACAATGGCACGGCGACTGCGCTAAATCAAAGGAGAGGGTACAAAGCTACTATCAGCACAGTTACCACCATCTGTCGCGAGAAACTTCAGTAGCCCTTTGACTTCTCCGCTTCAGCTCGCACAATGGAAGACGTCTGGCTCGAAGCGAAGCTCCGCTCGCAGGCAAAGGGCGCGTCGCGTCGAGCGGCAAAGAAAGGGCCGTGACGCCGATGACACCGACGCGAACACAGCCAGATACAGCCGCATGATTTATACTTATTTCCGCGGAGGGAGTCGAAGTGGGCGCGAGCGAGCACCACGCTGCGGCACGCTCCCTCGTGGTTCACCCAAGGCAGATCGTGTCCCTTGATACGAGGCGGGACCCAAGCGGGTGCGCGAGCCGGCGAGCCCGGTCCCGCGACTCTACGCGCATCGCGCATGAATTATTGCGAGATCGGGGCGAACCCCGCGAAATTCAATAAAGTTATTTCGCCGGCGCGAACGCGAGAGGCCGGCGAGGCGACTCGGGGGCGGCGCACAATCCCCGGTAGGATTGAATTATCGGCGTTAAATTTCACGTTTTACGCGACCGAGCGCCGCGCCGGTTCCGTTCCCCGGGCTTGTCAGCAGGCGCCCGATGGAGACATTATAAATGTTAATTGCACGAATTGCACAGTTATCGCTCCAGCCCGAGCCGCCTTCTCCCCGTTCCGGTCTTCCTCGGCCGCGTCTACCCGCCCCGGCCTGCGTCCTTCTTTCCCTCAGATTCCAAACGGCCCTCCGCCTGTAGCGCAGCCCGCCGCGTCTCTTTCTCCGCAGAACTTTCTCCCTCTTCCGCGGCAGCGAGAGGCTGCATTTGCATCTCAATCTCGCCGTTGATTTAGCAGTCGTCCAGGGCCATCACTCTTGCCGCGGGAAAGGTCGACTTTAGTATTTTTAGATTAGCCGGCCGCGATATATACAGCCCCGCGTCGGGCAGTTTTTCAAGGTGGCCAGCGATCCGGGTGGACGGGGCCAAAGGTAGAAGAAGAGTGAAAGAGGTTGCTCGGCGGAGGTGGAGGATTCTCTTAAAGAAAACAAGGTCGTGGTCTCCGTGGCGGCTTTAAATTAAACCGGTGGGAGAGATGGGTCGCCAGCAGGAACCAGGAAAAGACCCCGAGAAGGAGGTCGACTTTTGTCCTTGAAACGTACGATCCGTCGTCGAGGGTGAGGGGGGGGGGGGGGGTTGGCGGGTTGGGTGCGTCACGGGTCGTCGAACTTTTTCGTAATGCACACAGGCCACTGCCAGCGAGATCCTTTTACCGGGCTGCGTATTTATACGGCCGGATCGAGGACAAATCTTTCGTCGTAAATACGTTTGGGAGTGTGGCCGATACGAAAGGGGGCCGCATTGTAATATCCGCGAGCGTGGTTAGAGGTACCACGTAGCTTAACGCTACGGCTGCGTTTCATAAATACGCCGCACTGTCCCATTATTTCGCTTTATGCTATAGGCAAGTGAAATATCAGCGGGCCGAGGGCTGTAAGTTGATAAGACACTGCGCGATACCCGGGTGACGCAACGCGTCGAATTTTCCCCGTTTAATTCGCTTTGTGCGCGAAAGGGCAGCCGATCGCCGGCTCGCGGAACAGTAAAACGGCGATCATTATGGGCTCTGCTCCCGCATCGCAAGCTCCCGTCGGTGCATCGACACCGCACTATATCATCTAACGAGTCAACTTTTACGCCGTTCCACCTGCCGCCATCTTGGAATACGTAAATAAACGCTATCTTGATCTTAATGGATCTGCGAGCGAGCGTGTCCGGATGGCTGAAGGCACGGCAAACAATTGTTGCTATTATCGCGTCAAACGAAGAAAGATGCTTATACATAGATGGATATCTTGGGAAACGCTGTAAATCCTTGGGTGAAGTATGGCCTACTAAAGGATGAAGCTCTTTCGGACGGTTAAGGTGGTACAGGACTATTGAAAGACTGAAATCGAAGGCTTCTTTTCGGTCGGATTCCTTAGATACCAAATGATCACTATACAGACACTTTTCGCATTTTTTTTATGCACGTTAGAAGTAATTTAAAAAAAAATTGTCAGAATGCTGAAAATTATTCAAGTTATTTGACGCTAAAAATGGTCCCGCATAGCCAACAAACTTTGTTGTGAATGCTCACAAAGGATGGCACGTTTAGTATTAATAATAATAAAGAAATCGATTGTTCGAGATTCCAGTAGTCCTGTACCCCCTTAAATTGGAAAGTACGAAGCTACCACGGTGAACTGCAGAGAGATGAAAGGCACCAGCTCGCAGAACGCGTTGGTTCTCCATTAAATACCACACTGTTACAGAGTTCTACGGTTCTATCTGTTATGCATATTCAGTATCAAATGTCACACTGTGGCATACGAATAAAGTGGCACAGAAGTATCTAGAAGCCAGAACGGTGAAGCTAGAAACTAACACAGTGGTAGGAACTTCTAAAACGGTTAAGAGCGAGCACACCAGTGGCGGCGTACGTTAAAGAGTAGCAATAGTGATGTGCATAAATATACAGTAATGACACTTCGTACATGAGTCCCTATTTGTCCCGTAGCTAATGTGCATACAGGGACGGGTGCATCTAAAATGCAGGCTGCAGTTGCGCCTTCCACGCGTAGTCCAACTTCCGGTACGAGGGGCGGAAATTGTCATTGCCTGGCGCGTGTCAGCCACGCGACCAGCTCGGTACCTCCGCGCCGTGGCAGGAAGACTCGTTACCCTCGACAATTGACGTTAATGAGACGATCGGCTCGAACCACGTAATTGCACGATCAATGCCAACGCCTTTCAGTGACAATGACCGCCACGAAATAAAAACGGTGACGAATAGAGTCGCTCCGACTCTGACCAGTCACTCCTAAAATTATTATCAACACGCTGAACGATAGCTTTTGCTTGGACTAAAAGGGGATGAGCACTTTCGTGCCAACACACTGAGATCGTAGACGCGATCCGAGCACAGCGACCGATGATTTATAACGCGCTGCAGCGGCAACTAAAAATAACCGAAAATGGGTGGGCGTAACCCCCTCGTATCGTGCAGCAGACCGCACATAAAAATGCGTATCTGCTTAGGGCACGATAATTACGAGAGTCACCCGTTATCTTAGAAATCGTGCGGGTAGTGGGTTGCTGCGCAACGATGCAGCTAGGAGGCACCTGCAGGCAGCGCGTGCCGATGCACGCATGCGGACCTACACGCGTGCAGCTCGATTGCTGTGACAACGCTCTACGCAAACTCTATTCGAGCTTATGTAACGTCATGCCGGGACGCGTTCGTTGTTTTAAACAACCGGTTGCCATGGTGAACGCCGAAGGGGTGCGGGTAGCTACCCTGACACCTGATTTTGCACGCCTGAGCTGTAAATAAGAAAGAAAGAGAAAATGGTAACTTTGGAATTAATCGAGGCAGTTGTAATTCTACTGGGACTGTGGGGGTCCAATTAAGTGCACTGTGTCGCAGATGTAGAAACAAAGAAATTAATATCCCCACCTGAGGGAAATAATCGTGCTCCCCTAATATAAAGAGAGCGGATGCGCGCAACTCGAATTAATTTTACTGTTTGACCCGAGCCGACCCCGTTGACGTTTGTGTGCCTATCCCACGGGGTTTGTCTGTTTGAGGTTCTTCCTGTTACCCACCGGTGCTGCTACGTGTCGCGTTACGTTTTTCGTTTCGTTCCTTTTTTCTCGCTATCCTCACGATACGGGTAGCCATTACCTCTCCTTTTTGAATACGTTAAAGAGCACTTCCGGTCGGGGTCAAGAAAACTTTGCAACTCATAAAAATCTGATCTCGTGGCAGATATTCCTTTAAACGATACAGTCTTCATCGTTCGGTTCCCTGGACTGTACATATCCCATCTCCAGGCTTTCCTGAGCAAACAGATCTTCCAGCAAAGCCGCATCATTTGCGTCCACCATGCTGGCAGGGAAACGGTTTCAGACCTGCTGCGAACAAGGTGGCGGTTTAAGGTGCACCACCACCTGCGTCTAAGTGCCAAGACTCCGCGGTACCTGCGGGGTGGCGAACCGAGCCATCCGAGCATGATTCCTCCGCATATGTTCCGCCTTCGTTGTGGAACACCAGCGGCTAAAAAGCGCGTGCCAGGAGGACCCACTTGGTCAGACCCTCGGCGGAGGACCTGCCAGGACCTGGAATCACGCAACCATGAATCCGCTGAAGGAGACGCTGCCGCACCTGCAACCCCCAAGACAGGGTGCTCCTAGCTAGATCAGTCGTGCGTGATTCCTTGGCACATGACGCCTCGCATGCCGCCACTGTAGGCGAGTGCCCATGGTTTCAATTTAGAAGGGTAGAGTTTATGGAATGGCTGGAGGCTTCTTCCTTATGGGTGCATACTTCGAATCGCTCAGTATTATACTGAATACAGCGAATTGAATAGGAATTTAGGTAATTTAGGATCTTGCAATAAACTTCGAGTAAATTAGAAAAACTATTTATAAAATTATTGCTTTGACTTAACATTAAGAAGAGAGTACTAATTGGAAAATATATTTTCACACGATAAATAGCAGTTAAGCCGAGAATTCGCGTAGTAGCTAAGCTATGTTATGCGATACTTTGCTACGCCATGCTACGTTTTAAAAAAGTTACCTTCAGTACATTCTTATGGAACCGTTTCCACCAAAAGCTAAGCTAAAACATAGCATAGCATAGCTTAGCTTCCCGCTGGATTCACGGCTTTAACGAGTTGATAAGTTTTTATTTTTGTTTTGGGCAGCTCCAGATATGAAAAATTCGCCAAAAACAGAAATACTCAATAACTACTACTTATTGTGTGAAAATATATATTTTTCAATTAATGTTCTCTTTTTAATGTTAAGTCAAAGCAATAATTTCATAAACAGCTTTTTCTAATCTACTGGAAGTTGGTAAAGATGGAGCTTCACCCCTCTTGCTGCAAGGTCCTCAATTAGAAAACCACTGATTGCATCATGTGGAACAAATTTTCCTAAGAAACAAGTACCTATCCTCCAACTACATTGTACTTCTTTTAAATTCCATTCGCGCGACACAGGACACGCTTAATGCAGACTTAATTACCCAAATGGCTCCGTGTCCCCGCCATACGCTTTCGGGCTAATTAAACGCGACCGACATCAGGCTCGCTGGCAACGACTAAATTCCTCCTCCGTTATGGAAATATTCTCCGTACATTGGCAGAACCAGCGCGCGAGGGGGCAAATAGCTTAGGCCTCCAGCAGCAGGTCTTGGGAGGCAGTCGGCCATGTCTCCTCCGTGGAGGGTGTCCAGGAAAAGTGACGTGCACTCACGAAACCGTGGCGGACAGGTGACACGCGCCTACCACGCGCACGTTACAACGTACGAACGTATTCCGTGCGTGCTCCGCGGCGTGGGTTAACTCGAGAATAAACAGTTGGAAAATGGGCAAACATTGGCAGGGCACTCGCGTTCTGACGTCTCGCCCATCTCGTCGACTAGCCTTTTTCTCAGCGACGGATCTTAATTCGCGCCTCTGACCGTCGTCACGTGACCGGAAGCGTCCGCACGAACAGTAAATTGCACGCGGGATGCCGATGACTATTTACATTACATATCTCCGTGGCACGGTCCTGCCCGTTGCGTTATTGCCATTGCGCATGGCCATAAAACTGTAACCCTACGATTATTATAGCGGCGTTTTCCGCGTGGCGCGCCGTGGAATCGCGTCGAAGCACGCTCCCCATTAAGAGATGAAATAATTATAACTAGGAGAGCCGGCCAGGAGGCGCTGTTGCGCTCACCCTCGTACGCGGGCAGCTGTTTTCTTTAAAGAAGTCCTTAGACGGCGGAGAGTCCACTTACAGTAATTCACGAACAGGTTTACATACTTTTATCGTGTAATCGTAGACGAGCGAATCGTGGCGTGATCGAGGGCGGGATTACGCCCTCGAGCAAACGGAAGTATCAAGATCGAGGCTGATAACGCGACGCTCTATATCGGTTCTCGATATAGCGGTTCGAACCGCGGGCCGGTTTATCCGGATAGCAGATAATCGCCGATACGCGGGGCCCCCATTGGACAGGTGACTTATCTTTCGTATTCAAAATGCCTTCGCCGTGGCCAGCCGAGCGTCTGTGTGCGATTGATGAATTGTGGCATTAAGTGCATTTCGCGCTGCACTGGGAGTAACGCGATATCGCTTTCTAAAGAAGTAACGAGCCTTAATTCTTCTTTTTCAAGCGCGGCTTGGTGTCGGCGAAGGGTCGTTGCGTCGGCACCGCTCGTTTTTCGGACGGTTGGAAAGTATGGGCAGCGTTCGTGCTTTACATCCTCCTTCGGTTAGATAGCGGATGATTGCTGTCATTTACGGTCCAATTCGTCGATAAAAAGGATCAGAATATTCATGAAGGAACTATCCTCCCCTTCATCGAAGAATCAAGCCCACCACAATGAATCGTGACTTAGAACTAGATGATAGGTATCACTGTTCTCCAACCACGTCCAAGCGTTGAGTTGCCTTCTGTCGAGTCACCGCCGTGAATAATTGACCACCAATTGTGATATCGAAGCGAGCCGGAGGATGCGACAGTACACGAAAAGTATTGATCATCGTCGACCCAGGCCTGGACGCTGCGCTATCTAGATGACCCCCTGGGAAACCCCAATATTCTATGCCATTGTTCCTGCAGAGTAATACGTCCTGGCCTAAGCAAGCAACCACCTTCGCCGTAACTCAAAATACGCCACCTAATCGCGCGATCTGCCCGTAGCCCGCGAACTTCTATGAAATAGTATCCCCAAACAATACGAAATTCCGCGTCAATTCCCTGCGAAGGTCTCGCGCCAGGGGGATAAACATATTCGCCCGGCGCTGCCTATCGGTGAGAGACGTCTACGGTTAACAGCGGATAAAGCACGACTCGACGGACTTGCGGCCGTATAAACCTCGGTAGTAGGTACGCGGCTGGATATCCATAAATCTATTTGATAGTAGAAAGTCCTTCCATTATTCTCTCCACTCCACGGACTTATCCGCTTCAGAGCCGACACGCGGCCCGAGCTTGATACGTAACTCCCGCCGGGCAATAAAGGTACCTGGATCACGCTATCGGTCGTAGATTGAAGGTTGGACGCTCGTTTTCTTTTCCCTCCGCCCCCTCTCTCTCTCTTTCCTTCCACCTTGAGCGATACAGTCTATCACAGCACGAGTGACACATCAAGAGAGGAACCACGACTCCGATTTATCGCGGACAAATTACCCGACTCTATTCAGACGAATTGTTTTTCCCCCGCGTCGGAGCAAGAGCAGATACCAAGAATGATGCAGCGATAAATCTGGCGGAGTGGTGCGTTCAGCTCTGGCATTCCTCGAAAACTGAAAACCGACCGCGGGAGAAAGTAACGATCCGATCCGACAATAAGCCGAACTGTCTGTTGCGTGACAACGTGGCTGTTCTTCGGCCGACATTACACGAACAGACGAAGACGCAGGATGATCGCCCTGTGTGGCTCGCCGCGTCTCGGCACTGCCAACATAAAACCATGCCATTTATGGGGTTGGTACCACCGTAACTCACAACATTGTCCGTCCGTGTTATTTACAGCTGGCTTCGTTACGTAGCCCAGGACTCGCTCGGCCCTCCCTTGTCCTCTGTCTCTTCCTGCTCTTTCGCACTTAGACCCAGAACCCTCCTAGTCGCCGGGAACAGAGAGGGAGATCAGGATTTTTCGGGGCCGGGCGACGGCGAACCTAGACGACTAGCAAAAAAAGAAAGAGGAAAGTCGGGCGGAGAGAGGTGCACACCGTCATGCAGGAAATATCGAATTTCCTGCACGGCTGTCTGTCGGGGCGCACGACGTGTTTGTTAGACGTCGAACAATGCGGAATGACACTGCTGGCGCAACTATCGTTAAGAGACCGCCGGTGATCAGCGTAATTTAGGGCCCCGCCGATGCAGACATTACAAACCGTGAAAGGCTTCCACTTGGACCCATAAACGACTCGGCTCGGCCCCGTGGCCGCGACACGAAAAAGATGTATGTATCGCGGCTAACGGCGCGTGCTAGATCCGGACGGTTGATTTTTATTGAGCCGTAGACTGTCGTGGCATTGATGTCGTCATTGGATCCCGCGCCCACGCGTCCCGTTGAAATCCCGTAAATTAAGTGGTCGTCGTAGAGCACGAGACACGAGGCATCCCGTGTTTTCAGCCGAGGGGCTCGCTGCTGCGGGACCGAATTTTCCCGAGCATCGATCAGCGACGGAGAAATTGAACGGGGTGTCGTACGAGGAAGCGATACCGATCGATGAAATTGGAACGGGCAGGCGGGGGACGCGGTGGTACGAAGACGCGAGAAGATAATGGGGCGCATAAATCTCGGCGGTAATGACGTATCGCGGCGATCAGCTACTAGATTCACGTCGCGCGTACACGCGAAGAGTAATTTTCGCTAAACTGCAAGACTGATGCACTCCACGGGCGGAAGACCCACGCAGCACGATGTAATCGGTCATATCGCTGATATCGCGGCAGATGCAGCTGCGAACTCTCGGCGCAGCTGCAGAGACACGCACGGGGCCGGTCTAGGGGTCTATCGCGTGCTCTCGTTTTTCTCGTCCCCTAGTCGAGTCGCCCGGGGCTGCTTTGCGCGCCGCCGATGGAGACTTAAATGCGAATTATCAACGGTGACAGGGGTACAAGCGGCGGAACACGGATAGGCCGGGCTCATCGGGTAGCGCTGGATAAATAACGCGAATTACAGAAATAAATAGAGCCGTCGAACGGGGCGTTCGACGTACGCGACTCGGGCGAGGAACAGTGGCGAGAGAAAGAAGAGGAGAAGCGAACGGTGGACAGAAGAAAGGCCGTAGGAGGAAGGGAAGACGTGTGCAGAGAGTACAGAGAGCACGAGAGACCTCGTACGCGTGGGCGAAGGATCGAATGTCATACAAATCGCAGGTAACCTAAGCCAAAACCAGCTCGGTGCGCGCGCGAGCCCGCCGTCTCATCAATAACCAGCCTCTGCATCGGTCTCGGGGATCGAACGTTCTTAAACAATCGGCCCGGCGCGAGGGCTGTCGGCAAAAAGTCAACGCGACGAGCCTTTTTCAGACGAAAGAATTTTCGCTGGAATATTATACAACGCGCCGTTCAGATGCTACTTGATCACGTGTCAGCCCTTATCGTCCAGCCACCTGGATGACTAATAATATTGCCTCTATTATAAATACGATCCTCTCCGTGATCGAGAGAAAATCCCTTTTAGAACGCGACGCTTACGATTGGAGGAAATCAACGGGGTGAAAAGTGACTTTATAGACTACAGAGGATTATGTCTCCCTTTAATCCTGGGAGTACTACGGTTGGCCCTGCTGTGATAGCACGGGAGTATTTCGTGGAGGATGCTTATTAATCGTTTCATTGCTTCGCTCCCCGAGTCCGCGCGGGAACAGCCATTAAAATTATGAACGACAGTAATCGCTGGCTTACCAACGTTTAGAGGTTAAATAATTATCAAGGCGGTAGCGACGTAACCCATGATTTTCCCGTAGGAAAGCCGACCTTTGCGTGTTTACACGGCCGTGCACGTGCATGCACGTCACCCACGACGAGCGTCGTCGTCGCGAGCGAGATACACAAGGCTCGCGGGCTAGCTTATGCAAAGCCAGCAACATGGCGGGCGTGTCTAAGATGATTGAACGAAACGGGCAGTGTACGGTGCGCTGGTTCGGCCCGTCGACCGACCTCGTATTTCGTATTCATAGAATTGCCTGGGAACTATGCTGCACGCGGCAACAGTTCACAGTTTACCCGCTCTTCCTCTTCCCTCTCGTTTACCTCCGCGAGAGGCATCGGAATCTCCTCAGCCCTAGGCACCAGTGATCGGCCCTGCAACGTCCGCTTCCTTTCGTCGACCTTTGAACGTGCTGGACATTCGTGGACGATGTTCTTCCTGCTCTTCTCTTCTCTTCTCTTCTCTCATTCAAGTGGGCTTCAGTAAAAGTAGCGAACTAGTCTGACAGATTGCGGTGAGGGGGTAGGAAATGATTCTTTCAAGAAGCGAGTGACGCGAAAAATTGAATTTAACTGGAAAAGATTGATTTTAGAGAAGAATATGCGATTTGAATTCTGATCTTCTCGGAAACTAAGTAAGGCTTCTTGTTCCTATCACCCCATCAGTGGCTGATTTAACGGGCGGCCGATGAGCAGTTGCCGCCTGGGCCCAGAAGGCCCCCAGAGCCCATCTTCCAAAAAAAATTACAATTTTATCAAAAAACTATATTTTTTGGTTTCCTATAATTTTCATTCCACGCGCGGAAATTTATTTGCAATTTTTTTATGTGTACAGGGTGTCCCAGAACGTTTGCCACCTGGGTTTTTTCCCTTTAATCCGCTGCACCCCATATTTAGAAACATTTCAAACTACCTATGTTGAGCGCCTCATCATAGTGAAAGGGAGTTGATCTGTCTCTGCTGATGAAAAGTGATTGCTTGATGGGACATTGTGACACGACGATAGGACCCAAATCCCTGTGTCATCGAGTTACAGTAATCAGGCCAGAATGCAGTGTCTTTCCTTGCCTAGCAGCTCGAAGACGTTACGAAATGCCACGGTTCACTGGGGTAAGGAGGATATTTCTCTGTGGCCATTATTTGAATCGCTGTCGACTGCAGAGGCAGCGCGTGTACGCGGCCAGTCAGGTGTGACGGAGCGCATACTAACGGGGGGCATAGGCTAACGACTACTGCCTCTTGTAATTGTTCACCGAGATCGAACGAATCACAATGGATACACCTTCGCCGCGGCAGGCCATCGACTGGAAACTACGAAACCCAGGTTCCCTTCGCCTATACCGATTTCGAACGGTTTCCGTGATCCGCATGAAATTTGTAGCACTTTGCGCTGTACATTCTCTTCGATGGTATCTGCCAGCTACCACGGGAATCGGGAACGGTTACTGTATTCGAAACGCTCATGTTCGAACCCGATATCGATCGACAGGTAGCTCCACGGTTGCAGAAAAGTACTAACGGTGGCTTCACGAGTGGCTAAAAGTGTTGTAACTTATCAGAGTTTTCGGTTAGGTGACGAATAACACGATGTCCGATATCTCTTCGTTTCAAGATGACCACTTGGACCACTTTGGTATACTTTGTAGTGGCCAATGAACGTGAAGAAATCCCAGAATACGTGGGGGGCTACTGTCAGCCATCTCCATAAAAGAATATGGCTTTAACCATTAAGTTCTTGGGTGCACTCGTTAAACCGAGCTCTCCTAGGGTCGAAACGAGCCATAAGTCGAACGGCGAATGTGCTAACACAGGGTTCCATTACCCCCTTCCGCTGGCGCATATTGCATGGCGCGGTAAAAGGGATGTTGGCTGGAAAGCAAGTCAAGATTGCCAACGACTCGGTAGCCCCTGTTAGGCGAGATTACAGGCCGGGACAGCACCTCATCTGGCCAGGGTCATAAGTCCCGTACCTGCCAGGAAACGCATTTTCCTACAGTGAATCGCGGCCCTGTATCCTTCTGCGTTTCCACAGACCTGAGGGGTATCGTTTGCACATTAGCCAGGACGTTGCGATATTAGCTTTCGAGCTGGTTACCGCGCTGGCGCCAGTCATCTACCAAATCTCCATCGTAATAACCGCCGTACCGTTACGGGCCGGGGTAAGCTAAGCAACAATCAACGACCGGATTACGAAAGTTCGTTAGAAAGAATGGCTGGATACGTGGCCTCGTTAGTCCCCGCGATGCTGTCGCTTTGTTACCGTCGAATGACAGTCACAGGAATGGCGTATCTGGTTCCAATGGTAGTGAGTTATTGGATACTAAACTAGCTTTTGGCTGAACGTATCTATTCTTGAAGGAGGATCGAGGAAATTCACTTCAGCTTCCGGAAAAGCTTGAATGAATTGAAAATATTGAAAGCGAGGAAGGGTTTGACTTTATTTGGTATAGCATAAGCGAGGAGCAGCTCGAGGATGCTCGAGGAGAGTGGAACGATGCTTAGGCTCCTTCCTCAAAGCTGAGATGGTATATACTTATTTAATAGTCGCCATTATTCTGACGCCAGTGGATGGACAGTTAACCCCGCGAGGCCAGGAGGCGTTATAAAGCCACCGGCGCATTTCTCGCCATTCGTGGAAACAATATTGGTATTACGTGAACGGGAGAAGATGTTCTTGGGGTAACGTTAACCGTGATCTACGACGCGGTCCCTCGCGATGGAATATTGAGCCATTAAGGCACATACGCGCGCCATAATGCCGTTGGGATGATGAATAGACAACAACCTGAGAAGTTAGTGTGCTGCTTGCGTGTGTATTGCATATTATCGGTAATAAACGGCCCGTATTTGCCGTCAGGTAACGGAATTTCGCCTTTTCAGTGTACTGCAAAGTGCTGGCCTAGGAAAGATTGAATTTTGCAGCACAGTATGGGGTGAGAAGGTACCAACACCTATACTGAATCAGTCTAGACTCTCGGAACACGATCAATCACCCTCGAAGGATCCACATTTTTGGTTCTAATGTAGGTTCGATACTCACACGCAGTAAGACCCTTCACGTCTTACTGCGTGTCAACTGATGGTTTTAACGAACCGCCGACGAAGCCCGACGCGGCGAGAGAGATGCAGGTGACGCGATAGCAAGTGATCCGGCGGGGATGTTATTCTTTGACGGTGCTTAACGGAGCGCAGGAAAGTACGTTAGGACGTGAAACCACCCCTCGTCAAACGGGGTAAGAAGTCACGTGGGAACGGAGGTTAATTAAGACTGGATAGAAGGCACGTACCCCCCTGGTCGTGCACAAATCACGACACTTGACTATTGTTGGCGTTCCTTTTTACTACCGCCGCTTTTTCCCCCGCTTAACCATCCCACGGGAGAGCACCTTCTATGCGCGCTCATGCCTGCGACCGTTGAGATGTTATCGTGTCTCGTACGATTTCGACTGACATTATGCTCGGCAGGGGCAAGTTTCTTCCGTCTAACACGGAATACGCTCAAGGGGTGCTTCGGAATAGACTCATTACGCTTGTCCGTCGACTGCTGCCTTCAAAACCCGGCTACGATTTAATCGCCGGCATTATAATGGCCCGTGCCACACGAGTCCTCCCGTGAAATATATGTTTCCCTCGTTCAACGGATGTCTTTATTGTAAGATCGGTACAAGCCCGAACAAAGAACCCGTCCCCCTTGAATATTTCATCGTATTCAGATTTGCGAGGAATATATTTGTCTCTCTCATTTATTCTCGACCGTTTATCATCCTCCTTGACGTTTGGCTTTTGGCCACTCCTCCATTGACACTGAACAAATTGCGGGCTAAATCATTAACACGCAACATATCCGTCATGACTCTAGTTATGAACGTCCTACTTACTATTTTTTTCGTGGAGTTTCACTTGAAAGTTAATAAAACGTCCTCGTACAAAGAAACTATTCTGCATTTTGAAGTTTGTTCTTCCGTGAATAATTCCTAGTAGCACCATCGAGTAGGGGACACCCTGCGCAGCCCCACGGCACAGAGCAGGATATTGCATGACGTTGGATTTTGCCAGGTGGTTGGATTCGCGGTGGAGCCGAATCAAGATGCGTTTCCGAGTACCAATTAGATGGCCGTTGACGTTTCGTCCTATGGCTTTCCAGGGCAGCGCGCAGCAGGGGATGCGAGCCACTTGTCCGGCAATGTTCCCTTTGTCCCTTTGATCCTCGGTGCATGTTGCTGCGTAATGCGGCGCAGAAAACATCGCCCCATTCGACCACCCCACAAGGCCCTCGAGCCGATCGCGATCTTTGCGCGCACGTCCGCAACCAGGAAATAATGAACCCGCATTAGGGGTCGCGTAGCTCGTGGATCGGCGTATAAAAGAATCGAATCTGCGCAAGGGAGGTCGAACGGAGGGTCGAAGACGAAGGGACTGCGCGTCGCCGAGCATTGTGCGCGGGGAGTCAAGTGGCGAGGTTCAAAAGAAAACCGGCACCGACTTTTTCGCCAACGAACGTCTCGAAACGTCAGACTTGATTTCTGCTGGCTCGATACGTGGCGGAAGGAACGTTGGTGGGGGGATGCACGTTGAAACGGCGGAGATGTTAGGAGTTTCGTTGACAAAGTCGTTGAACGAACTGAAGGGACACTGGTGTTTGAAATTTATTGGTTTACCGCGCGAAGTATCAGCGCATCTCGAGTTTGATGAGCGAAAGAAGCAGAGGAGAGGCAAGGCTCGAACGGACAAAGCAGGACATGAAAAGAAGCCCAATAAACATTCATGTATGCCAAGGTGTATCCGGGCTTGACCTCACCCTCACCCACATGATAGCGCGCGAACCTGTCGTCTCAGCGGAGAGGAGACTGAACGAAAAGGACGAAGAAGAAGTAATTCCGACAAAAGCGACACTCCTCCATTCATCCCTTCAGTAGACTTTTTCATATGTTAAGCGTCTTGTGCCCTGTGAAAGGGGGCCGTGAAGACTCTCGCGAGCGAGGCGTGATACTGAATCAAACGTCTCGTAATAAAGGATGCTGCGATCTCAAAGGACCGTGGGATCATTTTTGTGTGTCGTCCGTGTCCGCGTCCTCTCGCGCGGCGAAGAAAAAGACGGAGGAGAGCGCAGAGAGACGTGTGCAGAAGGAAGAGACGTTCGGTGTAACAGAAACTTAACGAGCAACTGGAAGCTGCGAGGATTGCTCGGTGAGCAGAGGTAACTCCCACGTAACTTGAAAACTACCAACAAACATATCAAAACACCATATAAGTACATATATTGGTGATCTAATAACGTTGCTTATTACAAGCCTACAAATAGCCAGCGACATTTCATCGATACGTACACAAGGTTTGGCGCGAAAACCGCCGTAGCAAAGCACTGGAGGAAACGCGACACGGGAACGGTGAGATTAGTCAACGTCCCTGGGTGTTTAGTATCGTGCATTTCCTATAAGAGCGGGTCGCTTCGAGCACCATGTTCGGAAGACAAGCAATCCCAGCGAGGTTTTAACTTAACAAGGTACAAAGGCTCGATTTGGTGCTCGAGTAACTTAACCCGCACAGTACAAAGCGCGTGCTGACCTCGTATACCGACCTAAAACAGGGCCCCGGGTATGCCTGGTGTACCAGCGTGTACCTACCACGGGAACCCAGCCTAGTTGCGAGCCGCGGTAAGAATGCCTTTCGCTTAGTTTAACAGCGGTAGCAACGAAAAACCGGCAGCGGCTTCTTCAAAGGGTCCGCGTGTAAATAGACAAGGAGGAACGGGAAGACAATGGGATGCTGAAACGGATAGTACCGCAAAGGATCGCCCCCGAGTCTGATAGAAGAAAGACGGACCTGAACTCCGCGCACATAACAGCGCTTCTCCTTATTCGCGCTTGGCTTCATTCGGCCAAGCATCGTCCCGGCCGATCCACAAATTTCGGTTTTTCGCCTGTTTTCACCCGGCATTCAGGAAAATCTACCGCGGACCCTCGAGTCGTATGCTTTTCGAGGAATTATTATCGGGGAGGGACTTTTTTCCTCTCGGCAGCTCGTGGTCTCTAAGAGATTATTTTCTACGATCGCTCGAGGACACTCCTACGGCTTTCGGGGTATAATTTTGAATTTTCACGTGTTTTCTTGGGGACTGAAGTTATTCTCGGTGACAACGCGACCGTGTAAGGATGGTGTATAAATGCAAGAATGGGAGGTGTTTGGAGGGAGATGAATAAGAAAAATGAAACACGGTGTACGGATGTAGAACTGTTTATTTAAATTCGGAACTGTCATTCTTAATTAAAATGTCCCATTTCGAAACATCCGAGAAAGTTGAAGTTTCGTAATTTTCTTTGTGTCATGCTTGTAAAAAATGAATAAATTAGACTGTTTCTACATCTCTACGAAGCATGTCAGATTTTCTAACTTTACTTAAAAGGTAAAAGACGTGTGGCACTTTAAATATTTCAATATTTCTTGAAAAATGGAAAAATGCTAGATAGGACATTTTAATTAAGGAGGGCAGTATAGCGAGCATTGTGTATCAGTAGGAGTTCAAAAAATTGCAGTAGGGTAAAGTAGCCGAATATGACGACCTCTCCTAATATGGGACCCCAGCTTATTCCCGCTACAGAACTCTTGAATGTCATATCGATAATATTTCTTTATTAACTAACCGTGTATTTGTAGTTTTATCCGCACAGTGGCATTGTAATCAATTAAGTGTCTTGAGCAAGCATATATTTCTGAAGTACCTTGCAGAAAGTTTTTGAAGTGGTTCGATTAAATTACAAATACCTCTAAAGTGGTAAGTGTATAATGATTTTTTTCAACACCTGCATGAAAATGGGTGTTTTCTTAAGCCTGCTGAGCGGGAGCAAAATGGCCGATTTCAGACATTTTGCGTTGTCCACTTTTCTCCCAAGGGAAAAAGACTTTGCGCGCATGCGTATTCGCATTTTTTACTCTACTCCCAAGGAAACTTGAGTTTGCGAGCTGAGTGAACACGGCGTTACCTTGTGGTATGAAGAAGCAATTGTTCGACTAATCGATATCGATTATGTGTGTTTATGTTGACATTACAACTGTCACAGAACCTCTTTTCATTCAAAGATAAAATTAGTGATAATCAGACTGATAGTGATACGAGATACAACAGGCCCCCTCCCCCGATGTAGCAAAAGCTGCAAAATCGATTGAGGTAAATTTGCTGCCGTCGAAATCGAAAGAAAAGTAAAGGATTTACAAAAAAATTATGGAGTGGCGAGATAACCAAAAAGTGGAGTGTTTATCGCAAGCAGTGCTTTTAGTTTCTTTCTTTTTATTTCAATAAAAACGCAATCGAACGTGCATATTTTTTGCGAATCGCTCAGCAGGCTTTCAAAAACACACCTTTCATGCAGGTGTTGAAAAAAAGTATTGTGCCTGACAAAGGAGAGATGCGATTTTCCCTCGCGTGAAGTGTTGCCGGCGCTGCGCTCGGGCAGCAAACTTCACGCTTGTCACAATCGTTTTCTTCTCTCCCGTGTCACGCAATGTACTATTCACAAATACTGTTGTATAGTGCTTGCAATGGAGTTTATGGCTTACTAGTTGTATATCATTAAATAATGAAGACTTAACTTCAAAGCTACTTAATAGTTATCGTGTTATTGTTTTCGAATATGACACCCGTGAAAGTTCAGCTGATGAGAGTGAAGAAGAAATGGTTCCGAATGATGAAAGTGATTAAGAAAGAAAATTATGATACAGAGTGCTTGTTTTGCATAGGTCTTTATTCTTCAGATGTGATAGGTGAACAATGGGTTAAGTGTATGTGTAAAGTGTTATGATGGATCTGTTATTAGTATTGGTGGCATTGATGGGCCCATGAAGACTTCGGTGGTGGGACTACAAAGACTGCAGTACTGAAGAAATAGATTTCACATGCTGAATTTGTAAAAAAAGAAAGAAAAAGTAAGTTTCAGCAAAAAAGAAACTCGGTCTTATATCAAGATCCCATTTTTTTATCTCCGTAATTGAATGACTTTTGTTTTTATTTTATTATGACGAAACTTAATCTTTGTTATAGTACTTTTCAGTAGGTTGCTAAAGAATACATATTCTACTTTTAAAACGTGTATCGAATTTTAATAAAGGGATTTTTAAGAAATGGGTCTCATATTCAGCTACTTTACCCTATCTTCATTGGAAAGATCGGTTTTAAACTGACGTCCTGTGAAAAGGTCCAAGTGATACTACTGCTCCCTAACATCTATCTTTATACCCCATTAAAAATCAATTCCTGCTCTTTAGCTCGTAATACCAAGTCCTGGGGAAGCCAACGTGTCCATTATCCCCGCGGCCAACGGCAAACGGTTGTTCGGTAAACAACAGTTCCCATCGACAGCGCGTGTGCATCGAGACGATGAAACTACGAATTCTTCACGGTATATTAAAGAGCCCCGTTCTCGTAATTACCCCGTACGCCACGGTTCCCGACGTCAACTTTCCATTAAAGTCCATAAAAACTCGGTAATTGTAACGTTCACCTATCAACGTTTTATTACGTTCACCCTCGTCACAGGACGGTAAATCCTTCTGTAACATTATCCGCTCTGTGTGCGGAGCTATCAAGACAGACCAGGCTAAACGTCTGACAAAAGTTCATACTTTGTACGCGACGCCGTATACGTATATCGCAGGGGCATGGTCTCTCAGCATGCGATTGGTTGCAATTTATTCCTCTCGCGAGGCGCTTAGGACCCGAAGGGGAGTCACGAATCCGCTCGTGTGAACGACCAGCGCCTCTGCAGGGTAGCTCCTCCTCTCCTCGTTTTCGTCATCGGTGCGCGTTTCACTCGCATTAGCGCGGACATTACAATTTACATATTTTTTTCCACGCCTGTTTGTCAAGCGGTTTATCGACCGAATGCGCGCCCGGGCTGCGCGGGCCTTAAACCCTTCGATTTAATTATTCCCGGGAACGTTTAGCCGGCGACGGGAGCGCGTGCACGCGCACGATCCATCGGTCAAGCGTGCAGAGGAGCGAATAAGAACCCCTAGACGGGGCAGAAAAACGGCGGGACGAGAGATTGAATCGGTAGGGGCAGAAGAGATAGAGCGTACTCAGCCAAGACAGTATTTTCGGATTAATCGGTCGTTTATGTAGCGGTCGGATGAAACCGCGACCACGCTTAATCTACCTTACGACTCGCATTACTGGTAAATCTCGAGCTATGGCCGTGAACGACGATAGCATTTTGATTGCTGGAATACCAGAGATTAACCTGTTCCGTGCACTAACCAGCGTTCGTGCATTGGAACGGCTCGCAGCATCACCTGCAAGAAATGTGCCATCACTTGTGCGTGTTGGAGCATCAACTGTATCGAGGAGAGTGATACGAAATGGCACTTTTTACGGTGGTAGCTGCATCCTATACTTCCATAAAGCATTCCATTTGCAATATACTAGCTGGAAATAATTATCTCCAAGCACAAAACTTTCCAGAATCTGGACATGCTTTGTCTGATTAAGGCATGTAATTATATTTCTGTTTTCCTCAAACAGTGTAAGTTACACATGTAATTTCTATGTTGTCTGATGTACATGTGAAAGTTTATTGATCATGTTCATATTGGTGTAGCTAAATAAACTAATTAATTATAATAAATTAATTATAATAATTAAAAAAAATGTTTTGTCTGTATAGTACTATCGGTCTCTAAATTTTGTGTTCAAAATCACCTTGCTTCTGGTATGTAGGTCTGTACGTATACCCCGCACGATTTACATACCCGATAATGGGGACATTTACCTTACAACAGCGACTAAAGCGAGCCTCGCGCGATGCTATCTCGTAAAGCTTCCCCCGGGGGAAGTGGAATAATAATCGAGGATGGAGGAAGAACAAACGGCGCGTCTGAGCGCGGAACCTCATTAACCCAAAGCTGCTTAGCCGGTCTTAACCCCGTTCCTCGGCGAAATAGGTAGCAGGTCGCCTAGAGGCGATAAGCTAATCCAAAAAATTAATTCCCTTCTAGAGTGCCAGGTGTCGAACAAGGTGTGGTTGCGCGGTGCGGAGGAGAATGAAGGACCGACTGCGGTGGGGTGCTCGCGTAATTAAAACAAGCGTGACGAGGCCTAAACGCTTCCGGTGGCCCTACGCCTTGCCGCGCAGGGACCTCGAGCCGGAAGCTGGACACAAAAAGTAGCCTCTGAAGGCACGGGATGCGTATCGCGCCAGGGTGGACGGTCGATAACCCCTCGTTCCTTTATTGATCTCGCGTTCCGCCCGTAATTCGGCCTGATGGCGGAATTATTCAGGAAATTACGCGACGAGAGGCTAATAGAAGCGTCGAGCCAGAGGCGAGAGTAGATGGCATGGTAGCCGGGGGTATAAATAAGGGGACGCGCTTCCGTCTACCTCCGCGGCAGCATTCCGGGCCGTTTCAGCGTTCCATATCACCTATCGTAATGGGCTTTCTCACGAATCTCGGCCCATTAAAAGAATCCGTTTACGACTTGTTGCGCGCCGATATGGCCGAGCTAACACAGCTAACCGGTACGCGAGACACCGGACCGCCAGAGAGTACTATCAATTAGAATGAAATTGCGCGTTCCTCGTCGCGGAACGGCCCGCGTAGGTGGGACGGGACGAGGCGAGAGGGCACCGTCGGGTAGAGCGAGAACGGCCGATGGCACGGGGGAATCTATTATCCTCCTTAGCGGTAATCATCAGCGATTGTCTTCGCGTCAAACGCTATCAAGGGGAAGCCTCCGAGTATTCAGATTTTATTAGGCGGACTCCGAATACAAGCATGCCTCTCACAGTGTCTTCTCTCTCTCGACGTCTTTTAACGATTTTCGCAACAATCACGCTATTATTTCAGCTGGAATGCGCCGTACGACGCTGTTGAAAGTGACAATTGTGTCTCTCTGAATGCGTCTTAATCCTTTTGGTATTTCATATTCCTTCTTTTTTTCGTGGACCTGGATTTTGTAAGACTACTTGCTGCTGGGTTAATCGAGGTACCATTATACGAAGGCTCGTTAAAGTTTAGCAGGTTTCTTGAAATTGAGATGGACAACGCGTTTGAAGTATCCTTTGTGGTCTAAGTGTTCGTCAACCGTGATTAATGGCGCGTGGAGTAATTCTGGAGAGCTCCTCTGTGGAAATTTCACATGGATGCTGCAGGAACATCTGTCCACGAGGAAGATAGAGGAAAGTCAGGAGGAACTTAGACGAATAATACCCCGTAGCCGTTTAAGAATCGCGCACATGCCAGCTTGAACAGGCTTTCCCGTGCTCGTCGCACATGGATAATGTTTTCCGCTTCCGTGGGAAGCGCAGGTTGCACTTCCCCGTGGAATAAGGGACGAAAGGACCCAGAGCAGGGTCGGGTAGACGCAGCTTTACGGGGTGACAGGTCTTGCACGACCTGGGCCAAGGTTCCCCTTTGCGAGATTTCACCTTTCGTACAGAAGGCGCTGCTCGTTGAAGGTACCTTCGTTCCCGCGTACAGGTGAACACCGATTATTCCGCTGGGTCGTGCGAAAGTGATTTCGACGCGGTCGTAACGTCGATCACCGCTGTTCCCCTCCGGGCACGTCATTAAACGCCGTGAAATTGGTAATTATAATTGACAACACGTAGCTCGCTCATCTTAGAAACTCTCCCATTTTTTATTTCGTCCAACGATTAACCGCGATGCTTTAAACCCATTGTGGTCGATTCGTCTCGTACAATTTGGCTACCAGTGGGCTCAGCTTGCCTCGAAATAATGAGGTATGATCCTTTCTTGTACACTAAACAAATGACTTGGAAATGTCTTCGACACTTTCACAAATCATTTTATGTCCCCTCGAATTCTTCTAAGCTACACGTGTCTGTCAGCTTACATGGAATATTTCGATCCCCAAAATCTAATGAAATTTGTGAATAACGTTATACCAGACTTGAATAAGTCCCATAAATGAGGCATTAAGAGCCAAAACGGACTAACCCACATTGGAAAAAAAATAATTTTTCCTATTTCATATGATTAGTACATCCTATTGGAATACATTATTGCTACTAACTCAATTTCGCAAAAAATGTGGTTCAGTTTTTACTCTCAATGCTTGAAATGTAGCTGGGGTGCCGTGCACGGCATTGACCGTAACTACTAGGTACATTTAAACCATGAACTGTGGAGCAATCGCTATACATTTCGTCGTGACCTTCGAAATACTAACCCGGTTCGACCCACTTTGCAATTAAAAGCGGAATCATTGAAATCGATCGTTAAGGGCCCACCTCGAAGGAGGGCAGCAAAGGAGCGGTGCACAAAGGAGTCACAGGGGGGGTCGTAGGAAGTGGATCCGATATTCGAAACAGCATCGTCCCTATAATGGATCCGTGGGGTTGCATTTCCCATGGAGTGACCGCAAGGTGGTCCATCGAGTTTCTCAGCCCCCCTTCGTCGGGACCTTCGTCCAAACGAGGCTCCCATGGGGTCCCGTGAGGCCCAACCAGCACCTGCCCACGGTCACCGCCCCACTGAAAGCTTCTCCTTCCTCTAAACAGCTCCGCGTCGCTCTGCCGTCGTGGCCTGAACGCCGAAGGAACGAGAACACGGCGGAAAAAAAGGCGGGGTGATTTCACTCGGGGGCAACCGTGTAACGATCGATAAGAGGCCGGCTAATTAATTCGTGTTCCACCTACGATAATTGGATCCGTCGATCGAACCTTTTTCACTTTCCCACGTGACGTGTTGCGCCGCCAGGTTGTCCTGTCGATTGCCACGGTGCTTGGCTGCTACCGTTGATCCGACAGACCTCGAAACGTTCATCCGTCGCGGCTATAATTGCCGCCAACGCGTCCACGTCTTTGGTCTCCTTTCTCACGTGTCACCGACGCAGTAAATTTCATTGCGCGCTGCCTCGCCGACCCATGTGAAACTCCGCCATTACCGCCAGCATCCGAGGGATCGGGACCAACAGTCACATCCGCGAGATGACACTCGACGGGCTTTTGTGTTTCACGTGATTCGTGTGCCCTGTCAGGAATAGTTGGCAGATGCGATCGATCTACGCCCCACTTTCGGGCCCACCTACCATGATAATCGTCCTCGACACTCTAACGCGTACGAGCATCCTCTTCTCTTTAGCGTTTTGTTCTTCGATGGAGCTACTATCGTCACGCGCGATCGTTGGTGGTTCGACAGAATCGCTGTGACCACCCTGAAATCTTTATCGAATACGATTTCGTGTTCACATTGTGTGGTCGAAGGAAACTGCTTCAGAGTCTGGTTCTGGGAGCTAGGTCTATTACACACTGCAGTTGCAATAAAGTGAATTCCCGTTGAAGTGGACGCATTGGTAAATTGGATCGTATCACCTGAATCACGTTCTAGAGGTGTAGAGTATCGGTCGACAGGGCCAGGACACGACAGAACAGCGGCAATGGCAACAACAGGCCATGCCACCGCTGTCTCTAGTTCTCACGGGGTTACGAGAAAGCGGTTCGCTCTCTCTCTTTCTCTTCCCCTCTGCTCACTTTCTTTCCTCCGCCCGATTCATCTTCTTCCGCGCTCTTCCCTTGCCCGAGCATCGCTTCTACGCCGTGGCTGTTGTAGCAACCAGGCTACCCAGCCCATGAACTTTCGACGTTAACGATACTTGCTCCAAGATCAAGAACGAATTCAGCTGGTGCCTGGGAGAGTTTCTATTAAGCTCGAAGCGACAACGAATATTCCGTTCTACTTTGCAGCTTGCACGTAATAAAGTATACTTGATGGAACGCGAGTGCAACTGCCTCGAAAGATGAAGGATATTAAAATCGAGAAAGACGATTTCGTCACAGACGACAGATTTCTCACAGACTCTTCCTGGGAAAATACCTCGCAGCACCTGAATCTCACAGGATCGATGAGAGAGATCGGGACCCCGGAGCGGAGAAGGGCACAGGTGAAGCAGATTTCCCTCCGCCCGATGCTCACTTGTTCCGGTGGGAAAACTCGCTCGCCGATGGGACTTTTGCATATATTAATCTATTTCAGGGGGCCATCCTTTCCTTCCGTGCCGAGCGAGTCCCTTTCACGGATCTCCTCGAGATGGGTATTGACGGTCGAAGCACCGTCGAAGGACTCTACCTGTCGCTCAATGGAAACAGGATACCTACCTGTTACTTTTTGTGGGAAGATTTCCTCCGCCGCTGATCCCTGCGCGCTCGGATTCGTGAGAGCCTTCGAGATTATGTGGAAGGATTCACCGAGTTCCGGCGCGGAGTTTTGCGAGGGTGGCTACCATGTATCGAGTTTCAAAGAAGATCGATCCATTCTTAGATAGTTATCCCCGAGTTCGAAAGTAATATTCAGCACGCCGTGCACCCTATTTCGATTCGTCCTCGATCGGAAAGGATATATTCCGGAACCTCGTACATCTTCGTGTGCAGGGTGATTCTTACGTGGAATCGACTCGTACACGGCAATTAACGTAATAACACGACGAAATCGTATCTCGGATCTTATCTGCGGAATGTGTGGAAGATTTACCATGCGAGGTGGAGCACGTTACGCAGGTGGAACAGCTCACAGCAGATGATTCGTCGAGTTAATGCGGGAGTAACGTAGAATTATGGAGCTGATGCCCCGAAGCTTCTCTCGTCTAACTGCCTCGGAGTGATCGTGATAAAAACGCGCGCCACTTGTTGAAGCGGAGAGATCGGGGTATCAAGGTTCAAGCTGCCGGAAAAGTCCGCGTACCGGAGATATCGCCACTCCCAGAACGGCCACGCTTTCGTCAACCCAAGAAGATACAGTAAATCACCCGTTATCATCGACCACGGTGGATGTTCTGCTCTGTTCACCTCCTCCAATGTGTCTCTGGTACAGCAATCTCACTCGATCACCTGCGCCAACCTCACAAATGGCCCTGTTCGCCAGAAACTGGAAATCGCGCGGAGTAACCAACGAAATCCTAAAAATCGCGAGTGCAATCAGTCGTACACATGGTCAACGAGTATATCCACCCTTACAATCACCTGCCAAGCTCCCTCCCTCTTTCGCCCATCCCACTTGCTCGCTCCTAGCCACCTTCTTACTCGCTCGTCCCCGGCGAAGCTTCTTCGGTCGATGGTATCTTTTGGCGTGCCTTCTACCGCAGATTATAAACCGCTGGGATTTATGTCGATTCCTGGAATCGGGCCCCGAAAAGGTGCAGAGGAGGAGGACGTTCTTCTTTCGCCTCTGTGTTCTCGGTGGCGTCGTTTTTTCATCGCGCCGCGCCGCGCGGCCCCCACGGTACGGGGCGCACCGTGGCTCGGTTGGGTTATCGCGGGAACCCGATAAATCAAGTTCGCGCGAGCGCCCACGAGATGGATATCTGCGAGAGAGAGCGTCCCGAGCGGCCACGGCGAGTAACGTTACTCGCGCGTGTACGCGCGACGACGTGCGTGTTTGCGACGAGGCGCTGGGCAATCGTGATCACTTTATGCGCGGGGCCAGCCTCGCCGTAGTTCGTACTTTATTCCCGTGGCAATTGAAACGACGCCCGGATGATCGGTTGCAAATGGTCCGGGGGAAAAATGGCGACGGGAGACCGATCGGAGGATTTATTATGATTACGGCGAAAGAATTTACGACGAGCCGCATGGCGACGGCCGCTGGGTGGCCATGAGATGCTGTTACTCGCTTCTTTAACACGTCCGCCATTACGCACCGCGTCGCGGTGCCCTGATTCTTCAGGCAGGCAGAGCACCTCACGCTTCGCCTCACAGATATTCTATAATCAGAAAACCTGCTCCTGAAGAGTCAGCATCTCCTAGGGACTAAATATACTACTGTTAAGTTCAGTTACCATTTTTGGCCGTCTTACAGCAGTCATCTCACTAACTACCCCAACAACTCCTCAGCTAAACTTCCCTCCAATTACCTCCCCTAGACATCAGGAAACACCACGGCTACCGGCCAACGCGAGGAAGCTCAAGCAACGTCCCGCATGACAAGGTTCCCCGATGCAACGCGCACCAAAGTACCTGCTGCCATAGAGGGTAAATTGAACAGGCCGCGACACCGGCCGTGCCCAGGGGTATTTCCCGTAAAAGCGCTCCCCGTTCGACCTTCGTTGTATCTCGAAGACATCAGGAGCAGCATCCACGGCGGGTTACCCGAGTGAGAGGCACAGGGGGGAGGGCCGAAACCGGCCGTTGCTTTATTTTATGGTTTTTCAAGACAATGTTCTCGCCGGGCCGTTTCTGTTGGCCTCCCATATGGGCCGTACGCGTACCCGGGGCCCCATTGTCTTCGTCGAGCGTAGCCCTGGCTGCGCCGCGGCCCGCGACCCCATCGACCCGGACGCTACTTTATTCCCGCATTAAAACGGTCCCCGGCGGAAATTTCGTTCCGAAATTCATTACGCAGTCGTGCACAGGTCCCCACGATGGGCTCCGCGGAGACGCTCACTGCCCCGCTGCGCTCGCTCGCGGCTTGTTTGCTTTTTTATCGCTAAGCTCCGCGCGCGTTATTGCGACGACACCGCTCGTGCACGCTCCAGCCAGCGTTTATTGGCGCGTAGGGGCCCGTCTCGAGCTACGCGACTTTCGAATTACGCACCTGCGCGTCGCTCTGCCAATGCGCCCCTCGCCTTGGCGAATTCTTGCGTCTGGTCTCCTCGCTATCATCTCCGCGAAGCTCCTGGTGGTCCGCGCCTCGAGGAACTTTGGGTATTGAAAGCTCCACGGACCTTACATTCCGCCTGCCTCTCTGCTGGTCGATGATGCTTTCTCTTTTTCGGTATTCGTTCTTAGAAATCACCTGCTTAGATAACACGTCTGCGATTTGATTAACATTGAATGAGATAAGGGCATGCTACATATGTAGAGTCGACCGCTACGCCCAAGAAATACGCTCGGAATCTGCAAAGCGGATACGAGTCGTTCGGCATTCGCCAGATAAAATCTAGCGTTACTTTATGAGCTGCGGGTGATTTTTTATGGCACGTTGCCTCCGCGCGGCACCCTCGTCTCTCGTCCCCCCGGCCCGCCGTCTTTTCCCTTTTTTCTGTAGTCGTTCTCCTCGTTTTCGTCCTGAATGCGGGGCGTTGACAGTCAAACTTCCTCGCGGGGAGACCCGGTGATGGCGCGTTGCGAAATTCCATACCGCGTAACTGATACGCTTTCCGAGAGAATAGCATGGCCTGCGTGAATTTCGGTGGACCTACTCGAATGTCGTATCATCTTCCCTCCCCCTCATTCTTCTTCATTCCATCCTGGAACTTCAGATGATAGCTCGTGGCCTCCAGAAGGGCGTGATATACATACATACTTTGAGAAACTCAACTTGCACTCGTCCGGTGAAGTGTTTTGTCTGGAGCTTTACGCAAGGGGTTGAATTCGAGCTTTGAGATGTGCCACATCGGAGCAGGCTTAGCTGCCTACTCATCCACGTGAAATTTTAACGTTTCTCTTTGTGTCAACGAGTGCCACCCCCTCTCAAAACATTAATCCCACTCACGCTCACTGCATCGCATTGTGTAGGCGTGCGGATCGTGGGTGGAGTCCTTTCTACGCGCAAGCGAGTGCATTGTCTCCCAATGTCCACCGAATCCAAGTGTCTGCTTTCGAAAAGCATGGAGTGGAGTATCGATTGAATTCGGTTACGTTTTAAACGTCCATTGATTTTACAAGGAAAGGTTCCCAAGTGTCCGCCTCCGATTGCTTTGATTTTTGGATATGTTTTAGAGGACCGAAAGATAAGATATGCGTGATTTTTTATAGCGGCCCGATTTCATATTTGGGGGTTTAAACCACCCCTCAAAGTTATAAGATTTTCAGGTATCCGTCTCCGATTGCTTTGGTTTTTGGATATGTTTCAGGGGACCGAAAAATAAGAAACAGTTGTCTTTTTATTTTGGCCGGGTTAGCATGTTTAAGGGGTGAAATCATCCTCAAATTTCATAAGAATAGGTGGTACTCGCAACCGATTGCTTGGGTTTTTAGATATATTTTAGGGGACCGAAAACTAAGAAAATCCTGTCTTTGTATTTTGGCCCGTTTGCGTGTTTAAGGGGTGAAACCATCCCTCAAAGTTCATAAAGGATGCAAAATTGTGTTGAATGAAACTTGATATAAATTTATTTTACATCATAACTTGCTGCATGGATGATGTTCTTGTCGTCAGTCATCGTTATTACTGGGTAACCTACCCGTAATCGTTTAAATACGCATTTGAAAAATTTTAAACGTGTAAAAAATTCATAAAATTTTTAAAAAACCTTAGATAAAAATTATTTTAGGATAACGCATCAGTGGTTTTATGACCTCTCATCGCTACTGACAATGAGAGGTGAACCACCCCCGGGTAGTTTACCCCCTAATAACGGTGACTGGCAACAAGAACATCATCCATACAGCAAGTTATAACGCAAATGAAATTTATATTAAGTTCTATTCAACACAATTTTGTTCCCCTTATGAATTTTGAGAGGTACTTTCACTTCCTAAATATGCAAACGGGCCAAAATAAAAAGGCACCTGTTTCTTATTTTTCGGTCCTCCACAACATATCCAAAAACCAAAGCAATCGGAGGCTGACACCTGGGAACCTCTCCTTGTTAGTATAAGGAAACAACATTTGAAATTGCTCACATCCTCATCTTTCCATTTTACCGAATGGTTGCAAGACAACAGCCACTAGTTCCAGCTACTTCCTATTTGTCACTTCGTGCCTACGGCATCACCATCTAGTCTCCACGTCAGACAATGTGTCCCCGCAATCCGCAACGACAGGGCAGTGTATCCCACCATAAGGAAGTCCCCGATCGCGATCCAGGCAGATGATCACTTGGCGGGGCGCACGGAGAGGGCTGTTCGTTTCAATCAGAAGGCCACAAATCTGCAGGGAGCCGACTACCGTCTCCCAGGTTCGCGCACACGCCTTGAAAACGGAGTGTCCCGACGACGCGACCGTTGCACACCGGTGCATTCCTCCCCTCCTCGTTTCTCAGTTTCACACCGTGTCCATCCCCCTCCTGAGCCGAAAAATATATTACGTCGTAAAGCCATGCACGGTGTGCCTATGACCAGCGTCCTGGTAATAACGAGTCGTTAGTCGCGTCCTTGGATCCCCGTAGCCCCGTAGAAACTAATATTTTCCGATCCTCCTCGGACAATCACGATTCCGCGGAACGAGCGACGTGCACGGTACCTCGGAAATTTCCGCGTTGACGATCGAACGATGATCGAGGGTGAAGGCATGCCCGCGGATCAAATAGGTGACTGCGGTTCCCGTCGAACGGGAATACGATCGTCGTGTTTAGCTCCTCGTGCTGATTTTCTATTGAAGTTTCTGGCCGGTGCCAGCCGTGTCGACGACCGTTAGCATCGTGTTCGAGGTGTCGCTGGACGAGGTGCACGGAGAAGAGGCACCCAGGACGAGGAAGCGATACGTTCTCGCGATCCAGGTCGCTCCCCGGGCCCACCGTTAATTATTCCACGGCACCGCGGCGACCAAGGCGGCGATGGGCCTTGTTGCCTGCAACCCGATTTTTCTTCCCTCCCTCGGAGGTGTACCTCTTCCCTAGCCCCGTTTGCGGAACGATTGAGAGGTTATCGGAATCACTTAACAACTAGCTCACGACTTGGCGCCTCGCCTCGCCCTCTCCGCGGCTCTCCTCCTCTCTCGCTCGATAATTGCCCTTTTCTGGATCGCGCGGCTATCGGGCCAGACAATCGCCGGGTCGTTAACGTGAACCGTCACGAGGTGTGTGGCATTCGGTCGCCACGCTAGAGTGTCAACGTTGTTAAGATTAGCCCGCAGATAGATAACTCAATCTCGCGGCTGCCCGATGGGAACTATCGCTGGGGCTGCTATGCGCACGGGAATCGTGCTTTCCTTTTAATTGCGCCCTGTATTTCCAGCTCGATTCGCTGCACCTGGAACTTCCGTTGAATCGTCGTTAATTCGTCAGAACTGTGCCACGTTGGAAATCTTGGCCTTCTTCCCCTCGATCCAACTCGGTTTAACAGTATCTTTCCAGGTACCTTAAATTATAAATTCCATAATGTAAGCTCAATCGAGACGGTTTTACATAGTCGAATTCTTCCTCAATTAGTCAATCAACTAGCCCCCAACGTCAGGTCTGATAACGATATGTATAATTCAAGCTTAGCTGGTCTTCCACCAGCTTCCTGCCTACGTTATACCGATACCTATCGTTTCTTTCGTTCGTTGTACTGTGAAGACGTTAATAGAACATAGTGATTTAAGTATGACACGTGTCGCATGGAGAATCGAAGGATGATATGTATCGCGAGAGCGTGTCCTGCGCGGGAATTTTCAATGCGGTGGCTCGCGAATCAAAGTCAAGGTAACTGTCACGTTCGATCGGGACGAGAGGATTCCTGGTGGCACAAAACGGTCGGCCGAGGCATCGCCTACGACATGAACGAAGGCTTAGAGGCCGTGGAACTGATACACACGTGCAAGTACTTTCTGATGCGAGCGATACCGCGCGACGGGCTGCTCCTCTAATGGATTCAAAGATGGATGATCGGAAGGGGAGAGGGAGAGAGAGAGAGGGAGGACCGTGCAGGTTCAAGGAAAAAATGCGGCGCAGACCGCTCCTGAGAAACTAGGAACTACCACCCGCGATCCTCTCTGACGGTGGGAAAAATCGATGGCGTGATTGCGATGCTCGGAGCAGCTCGCAAGTTGGCAGCTGCGCGGCATCGTTTACTCAAACTTCCCTCTGCTTCCTTTACTGTTTATGTTCAACCGACGAGGGGCTTCTTCTGAACACCCAACAAGGTAAACTACATCATTCTAATTGGTACCATTTTCTGGCGCTGAATTAAACGTTTCATTATCGATTGAAGTTAATATCTCCCATCATAGATTTCTGATTTTTGAACGTGGAAAATGAGGATTGCCAAGTACCTACTCTGCTTATTTCTCCATAATTATATAATTTATATGTGAAGAAAAAGCTTCTTATAAGCTCACTGAAACTGCCTCGATCCCAAGTGGAACCAATATTGAGCCTCGACTAATTATAATTCCCACCGCGTGTCTGATCATAGACCGTCCGCTTCCACCTCCCCTATTAGCGCGTCGCTCGACCGCCGCGGCATCGTCCAGCCGTCCTCGATTGCGGATTCACAGTCCGCGTGTCCCTCGTTTCCGGCGTACTCAAAAGAGATTCAATAATCTCCGGCCCGATTCACGGAATAACAAGTACTTGTAATCGCGCGATGAATTTCCTCGTGGCAGTGACCGGCGATAAATCTCCCCGTGGCGCATTACCGTGTACATTTTTCAACGCCGTCGTTTTCGTCGCTTTTGCCGAGCGCGCGCGGGGGGAGGCGCGGCGGGCAGGGGAATGGAAAAGAGAAAGAGAGAAAAGAAGAAACGGTTAGATGTATGCGCGTACGCGCCGTCTCTTTAAGATTCAGCGTATCAGCTCGTCGTCGGTCTCGCGCAAGAAAACGCACCGGGACGGTAAATTTCGCGAGAGCCGGTGAGCACGTCACAATTCAAGATTAACCAGGACGAAACGGAGAGCAGTGGATGCCGGGGCCCCAGTGTCGTATCAGCGGGCCCCGAGTGCCCCGTGCATCTCGCTCCTCCCGCTATCTGTCCCCGCTCTGTTCCGGTTGAAAGGGAACGAGAAAAAGACGGGCGTGCTTGCTTCTCGTCCAGAACGAATGTCCGTGATAATAACTGAACGCCTCGCGGCCCAGTCCACCCTGTTTGCTTCTTTTCTGATAAGGGAACGGTGGAACGCAGCAACGTTGCAAGGAAAGTAGAGCCCCCTCGGCCGTAAGAGAAGAATGGCCCCGCGCGTGCTTCAACGAGGAAGCTGCGAAGCGGCAATTCTTTTCGGGGGGGTTCGAATGCTGCCGGCAAGGAGATCGGCATTCTTGCTCGTCGGGGTTGCCGGCAAGGATGGAGCGAGGATACACCGCGTGGACCATGTGAAGTTCAAGCTTCTTTAGTCATTCGTCATATATTTTTGGCTGATGATAAATGACCAGTACTTGTTTCATAGCAGTTATAATTGGGAACATGTTTTAAGGGGTTATACCTAGTCAGACGGCCGAAAAGAAGCGAAAGTTTGTGAATTTTTTTTAAAAAGTGGAAGTATATATTTTTATAGAACTTTTTGCACTTAAAAGAACAACATTTAAAGAACATTTTGTAATTTTTTCGTAGAAAAATATTTACGTTTATAATAAAGTACCAACTGACATCCAAGAAGCCTTTTTAAACATTTAGTTTTGCGATGAGCACTGCCATTCGTAATCAGATTATCTAAAATTAAAAAACAAAAAAATTTCGTTAGTATATTAATGTATCCTGTGATTAACGGAGGGAATTTCCGAAATATTAATTTATAATAAAATCGCGGCTATTTAAAGTTGAAATCCTGATTTTTTTCGTGCAAAAATCACGCCAGAAAAATCAGGACTTATTCATGGCACTAGAACACCACCCACATCGCTATTATCTATCACTCTGGCTGAGTGGGTCGTGGTAACACATTTTTGGTACCACAGCGCACATCGTATCTTTGAATTTCTATGAGACAGATGATTTTCTTTTCACATATATCTTCAGAAGTTCCTGTTCCAATAGCGAGTACTCCTAAATTACTCTATTATTCGTGGCATAGAGGGTTCACGTCTTCTTCCACCCAAGAAGAAAATCCCCGCGGTGGAGTGGTCGAACACGATCCACTCTCCGTATAAGTAACGCTCGCATCGACGCCTCCGTCGCTCTCCCAAGGAACCGTCGTCAGTCGGTGGTCAGCCTCGGCCCCTTGTCGTCCTTAGTAATCGTGTAAAAACAATTAAAAGGAGGCGAGCCATTAAAAATGTGATTTCGGAGCGCGCCGAATCCTCTTAGGCCCTCCCTGCCTCTCACCCTTGGGGCAATCTCGCCAGGACGCTCTCCCTTTCTCTCTTCGCGGTCTGGCTGGCAAAAGTGCCAAGGTGTTCTTGCACTTTGTGCAGCTGCGCCGACGCCGCTGCGAACGACATTATCGAATTTACGAGAGGAATTCGGGCGATGCAGGCGTTAGGGCGCGAGATCGCCGTGGCTCTTAATTGTAATTAATTTACTATCGCGCGCTGGCACCAGCCACGACGAATAAATCACGCGTGCACCGCGGTGGACGTTAAAATCGAGACGAGCGCCCGATTTTATTGACACCTTCTGCACACGTTTCGCGTTTCCGCTTGGCGGCCGTTTAAGGAGATTCCTTGGCAAAAGTGGGACACCGAGTGGAACGATCTCGTTAGAAGTGGCCGCGAGAAGTTACAACAGCGCGAACCGAAGAAGCCACGATCGGTAGGCGGATTCGTTTGCATTCCGCGCGATTCTTGCGCTATCGCTACGCTTGAAATGTTAATCGACCGTCTAACGTGCTCTGGTTGCTCTACACAAAGCAAATACAAATTAGATTTCAATTACTACAGTGGCCGAGGTACCTATACCGATCCCTCAGTGTTTCTCCACAATATACATACTCTACACTAATTTTGTGTCACGATCAGCGAGTACAGTTTTATGTGCCACAATATCGCGTTACTTCGTCTTCCCTCCGTACATCAGACGCATCGAAGGAAGTGCAATGAAAACTTTCCCGTCGAATATCTTCCACCACGTAATCACCTTTCTCTCAAGCTCGGTGCCTTAAAAAAAGCCCCGCTTCGGAGAATTCCTTGACTTTTACAGGCGAATGGACGAAAGTTACAGCCGGGCACGAACGGCTCTTTAACTTCACGCTGCTTTTATACGGCGATACGTCAAACGACGCTGGACCACCTCGCGAAACGCAGTCCCCTTCTCGCTGAGAAGCATGATCAGGTGGCGCAGTTTCCTCTCGGTAAAGGATACCTCGCCGCTTCGACCTGGATCGCAGGAGCGGAGAGAAGGATGTTTAATAGAATACCATTATTCCAGCATGTTTCGCTAAGGACTGGTTACCGAAAGGGAAGGCACGAGGCACACCAGATCCCCTGATACGACCAGTGCACACGTACCCGCAGGATCCATGTTCCAGTTTTAGTCATTGTTATTACCGTCGCAGCTTCCTCGAGATTCGTCCCTCTTGAACTCGTTGGAACAATGTTTTACATACCCGCTCCACGGGGCAAATAAACGGCGTGGAGCGCAACGGAGCCGCGGTCCACGGATTCCCGGTTGCACTCTCTGGACGAGCCACGGACCCCACGAGTGTTTGGGTTCCAGAGCACGAAATCGAGAGTGCTCGGTGATCCGGTGGCGTGCGCTGGAACGCCGCCTGGAATTCCAAGAAGCCGCGTGCTGGGCTGATAAAGAGAAAAAGAACGAAAGGAGCCAGCGTTCTGCTGGAAGGAGAGACGGAACGGGAACGAGGCGGAATAAGGAGACGCTCGGTAGTGACTCGCGCGACTCGGTGGTCCCTCCCCAACATGGACGTGGGTGATCGCTCTGGCCCAAGTGTATTTTATAGCAGCCCGTGCTCCTTTCCTTCTGGACAGTCTCTGGAAACCGTAGCTACACGCTGGAACCGTCATCCTATTGTGCAACGAGATTACGTTCGGTTACGTGCGGGCGCGTGTGTCGCCTGGAAGAATCTTGGGTGATTTTAGACTTTATTTCTGGGTCTTAATATGCCTATCTGGAACAATCGTCTGAGAAAAGTAGAAGGATCGTGCTTGACACGAGTGGAGGCAGACTTCCTTTCATTTTCGATGTTAAATTCATCTTAAGGGTAGGGGAGACCGGGGCTAGTTGACTAATTTTTTACATTTCTAATTTTTATAAATAGACCATTGGTATTTTGTTGACTTGCTGCATACAAAAAGTTTACAAATTTCATTAGGTATACAGGCTTAATTTTGAAAATCGTTTTAATTGACTCTAGATAGTTTTTATTGTATGTAAAGTAGTGAGACGAATAAGTCAACAAACCCCGGCTGCGGGGTTATGATCTGGTTAGTTGACTTGACATTTACTTTTAACCCTTTGCCTGTGAAAGGCGTATATATACGCTGTCACAGTTCCATCGATATATATGAAAACCGTATATATATGCTGCCAATTCCATCAATATAGTATACGAAACGCGTACATATGTATACTACCACCAATACATTTTTTTATTTTTGTTTCACTCTTTCATAGTGTTATTTTTTTATTAATTATCATGGTGTTAGATACTGTAATTATTTTTTACTTGTTTGTTATGGTCTATTTGGAAGGCCTGAGAGTTTGAAGGGAGGATAGGGTGTAAAACTGGTAGAGGTGAGTTTGGAAGGATTTGTGGTGGGGGAAGTGGACTTGAGCAGCTAAAGTTTTTGCCTCGACTGCGTCTTGAGGATAAAAATATTCTTAAAATATTTGTGAATAGTTGTCGCCATATCTGTCTTCATTGCAAACAAACAATCCGCCGATTTTTGGCACATGTTTAAATAAAATTTTGCAAAAATATTTTTTCCACGCATAAATCTTTCCGTAAAAAAATTGGTGATCCAAAATTACTCTTTACGGATAAGGTGATGGCGAGTCTAATTATGAATAGATTACCGTAAGAGTTTTTGAAATCGGTTCATATTTAAACTTTTTAAAGTCTCGTCTGTCAAAAGCTCTAATTTCTGCAGTGGTACAATGAATGCTTTATATCTAAGGTAAAAATTGATAAAGGTCAAACAATAATTTTTTTGTTTAATCTTCAAATATAAAGTAATAAAGTCCAGAAAGCATTTATACTGTATGTCGTTTAATTTTCTTTTTTTTAATTCTTGAAAATCGCGTATTTTACAAGCGTTTTGACCGGAGGATACCCTTAAAGAGAGGAGGGAACCATCTGGAGAACAACGAGCGTCGATATTCTAAAAGCTAGCAACGGAAATGACGTGGCTGGACCCACCGCGTTCACCACACGCGCGCTCCGTGCAAATTGTGCTCGGTATTTCACCTGAACCGAGTGGACCAGCGGTTTATGATCGTACGCGCCATATTTGCGTTGAATAGGCCGATAAATACGGCGCAGGAGACAATAGACTTATAGTTATTGTCACCGACTTGCACAGAGGCTGGCGGCGGCGCATTGTGGTCCCTCGTAGGTTTTAATTTAATGCTCGAATTTGTATTTGAAAAAGAAACGGAGCCAGGAAACGGGTCGCCTAACCGAGGGTGCTCGTTATTCCCGCGCGTACCGCGAGCGGCTCGCTAAATGGAAATCGAAACGATCGCGATCAATAGGCTCGTGCTGACCTCGTTCCCGCGAACCATTCGGACAGCCGTGTAATCGTAAACTTTTTCCTTTTCCTCAGCTTTTTTCTCCTTTTGAAGCGGCGGTGATTAATCGTGCCTACGTACTAGATAACGTGAAATTAAGCCGAGCCGAGCGCCGCCCGTGCGGATTGCGCGACCGCGCAAAGCCCGATTTATTTCGCCGGCTTGCGCGCCGCAGTTAAATAAAATTTCATTAGACCGCGGCGAAACGGCGGCGGCTTTTATGCTTCGGACCGATTTCGAAACGCGTGCTGCTGCTTTCTATCGAAACGCGTCATCAAATTTCGATTCCGCTGCTTTCAATCCGGAGAGGCGATTGATCACCGTGCGAAGGAGGATGTTGCGCGAAGATCGCTGCGACGGGACTCGATCCTTCGATTATTCATTCAGAGACATCAAAATGATGTGGAAAATGTACTCGATACTTAGTACTAATGCTTCAGAGTGGCGTAATGTAATGGAGTTACAATAGTACTTATACTATCCCCTTTTTGACAATCAAAACGAAGCTTTGTAAGACACCAGTCCGAAGGCGCACAATTAATCTGATGCACGCATCTCGTGGAAAAGGTTACTCGGCAATTGATGCGCAGTCGTTGTGCAATTACTTTGAGAACTTAGTACGGTATCCCAGCTTCTGGTCCCAGGCGTAAACAGGTGCATAAATAAAGCAGATCGCGAGGAAGAGGGGGCCGCCAAATCTGGTGACGCCATCGAGCTACCGTCGCCTGTACAAATGACCTTATACGGCTGGCTGGTGCAGGTCCGTGGCAAAATCATCGGGATAAGAATCTGGATATTCGGCAAAACCGCGTCCCGTCGTCGATCTGAAATTCGAGCACGGCCGGTTGAACCGATCTTATCGCCCCGTGGCTTCTCGCGCTCGCAGGAACGATCTGAAGGCCGATGCCGGAGCCACGAAACGAGAGACGAGAAAGGGAATACGTGGGCGTCGGTTTACGCTGGCTATTAATTAGCAGTTAATTATCGTGCCGTTTCTCGACGACTGTCGATAACCCCTTCGAAACTGACGGGTATCTCTGCTCCTTCGTGAAATTGGTACAGCTAACTGGTCGGTCGTAGCAGGAAATGTTGTTGTACGAGAGAAACACATCGTTAGAAATTACGTGAACGCGACTAATGACAGTTGTAAAATAGAAATCAGGAATATTCAATTTATTATTAGATTAGTGATTGGAATAGTAAAGATTCTTGTGGAATGATTCGTAATTTCGTGGAGCAAATGCGCTCTTCCTTCAAGGATCCAAACGCGTCTCCATGAAAGATGGACCAGGGCCTAGCAAAACAGAGCAAGCTGTAGCAGGTATGAATTATCCATTCGTCTTGGCCCACCCGCGGCTGAGTTTCTTTTCGAGGCTCTGCAAACAGTACGCGTGTCTGAAAAACACTTATCTCACGTGTCGTGGACCGTCTCGAGCCCACTGTATTATTATGTAATCCCAAACATCCGCACAGTGTTCCTTAAAACTTGGCGAGAAAAAGGTGAAACGATATCGACGATGACAGGTGGAGGTTCTTCGTTAATGACCATGGAATATACCTCCAATGAGATGCTATCTGCCGACCGTGATTCCTCGTACGAAAGAAAGTACAAATTCACTGGGTTATTAAATGAATAAGGGCAAAAAACAGTCGGGGCAGCTTTCACCTAGTGCTACTGATTTGCACTGGATACCCAGGTACATGGACACTACTCGAGGACTCGGTACTGTCCCGTATCATCATTAAAGAGAATTACGGGCTATTATTCGGGATATATCGGGTACCAGTGAAGTATCTGGGGCTTTCACAGCCGTTCAGTGATATTTCCAAGTGGAGCATCAAATTTATATTTTTATTTTCCCCCTTTGTTTCACCAATTTTAGTACATGGGATGGTGAGAGGGCGAGGCCCAGCTAAAGCGGCTATTAGGCCTAACTTCTGAATAAATTTTAAGTATCAGAGAATAACATTAGAAAAGAAAAGATAGAGAAAAAATAAAACTAAGCTAAAACTAAACTAAAAACTGAAAACAAAAACTAAGACTAGGAGTCTTAAATGAATTTGCGGAGGTGGTAAAAGTAAAGGAAGTGAAAGTAATAAAAGCCATCTATGAATGTGCCAGTAAAGTTATATAATGGGGTATATCTTGTTAAAGGATTCCAGATTAAAGATGATTCTACCGACATCTTTGTCCCAGAGGCTGCTAAATCTCTGAATTATGAAACGACGCAAAAATGACAGCGTTAACAGAAAAATTCCTGGTACCTTGATAATAACACTAGTAGTGCAACAGACTACAGCCTGCACCAGAGTAAAGCAATCGGGTACTTGGGTAGAGGATTTATTGGGGTATTAATAACACTATTTCTACCAGCAAGCTCGGCTGGCACGAGTACATCTTCGGAAGACGAATCCCCCGTGAGGTAAATAGAGTCGAGAGGAGAGGTATGGTCGGAGGCTGCACGAGCGTGGAGAGGCATCGCCGCGGGAATTTATGCCAATTTGTTTGGACTCGTCGCACGAACGAGAGGCAGGAGAGCTACACACTCCGCGGCTGGGCCCTCGCTTTTGATTTGTGCCCTCGTTATACGCGGCCGGTGCGTGGCTGGATCGCCTAATTTCGTATTCCCGGGCCACGAGCGCGTAATTCCACCTTAACGAATCTCGCTGCCTCTCGGAGTCCCGGGCAACCTAGGGGGAGAAGCAGAGAGAAAGAGTGAAACAGGAGAGGCTGTAAGTAGCATCGACAACAACAGTATCGACGACTGAGGCTGGCCTTAGCAGCAGCCAGCAGCAGCAACAGAAGAAGAAGAAGAGGAAGAACAAGTAGAGGGAGCATAACAAGAAGAAGTAGCGAAAGAAGAAAAGGAGAAGAAAGAAGGATTAAGAAAAAGTCGACGCAGAAGGACGCAGTATGGTGGCGGGGGCGGAGGTTGGGGGAGGAGGTAAGAGGAGCTTCCTGTTCGGAGGCTCGTTAAATCCCGTCCTGGGCATCCCGAGAGGCGAGCGTTAACTCTGGCCCAATTAGCATACACAGCGCAGGCTACATCGCGGAATACACCTGCTTCTTGCCTCCTCCCTGCCCCTCTCTGTCGCTCGCAGGCTCACGCGCGTCCGTCTATCCCGCTCCCTCGCAGACTCGCCGCGGCCTGGCGCAGGTGCCCCACCTGTTTCGTCTCGGCGCGTATGCCAGCGCGATGGGCCAGCGATTTACGTCGTTCGACGAACAGAGGAGGCCACCGTTCGCGGATACGCGCCTCCAGCGTTCACGGGGCGACGCGCAGCCTGTCATCATTATATGCAGATATCACGAACCGGGGAAAAAGTTTATGAAGTCGTCCCGACGTGCCGGCGCAGCTGAAGCAGGCCCGAGACGAAGAGGGACAGCCGCCGATTGGCGAGGAACTGGATCGCGAGCGCGGCTGCCCTCTGTCACACGCCTGTCCCCGCCGCGCGGAGCGTTTCCTCTATAGAGACATCCGCGCTGCGCAGGTGAATATTGCCAGCTAAAAAAGGAATTCCGCGGCAGCGGCGTCCACGCTCGCAGGTGAACGCAGCGCCGAAGGTCGGCCGGCGCGTATATAGGCCGAATTAAATTGGAGCACGGCAGATTGCGGGTTACCGTGCTTTCTGCAGGTGCCCGTTTCGCTTCTTTCGCCGCGCGTAGCCCCGCAGACCCGTGGATCCACGGTTCGCGTAATTACGCCCCGGGTTGGAGAATCTCGCCGAGAAACAATTACGTCCGCCGTTCCAGCACGGTCACGGCTTTCGACGGTCCCAGGTATCGGAGCCCGAGCGAAACGAGGAACGATCGTTTTCACCGTAAACCCATGGGACACGAAGTCTTCTCTATGATGGGAGTGATGGAACAGCGAGGGCAAGCCGGGGCTTATGTGCTCGAGCGGTCCAGAGTTGAACTCGCTTGACCCCGAAGTGTGTTCACCCACACCGACGGTGCCCCGGGGGCCCACTGTCCACTTCTCCTCTCGCCTTTTCCTCCTCGCTCGTCTCTCCTCTCTTCTTAACCCCTACTCCCGCGTCGGTCCTCTCGGTTGGACAGGGTCCTTCGCCCCCTCGCTTAGTTCCTATTTCTTTTTCCCGGCCGCGCGCTCACAGACGCTTCGTTTGCTCCTTTTCATCCTCTAATTCTTCCTTTTCTCTCTGTTCCTCTTTCGGTTAGCCGGTGACCGCGAGCACTACAGGTGTCTGCCGCGCCTACTAGCCGGCCGGGGAGGACAGGGCGGGAGAGGAGGAGGCGAGATCGACGGAGTGAGGGACGGTGGACGCGAGGGAGGCTGAAAAAAGGGCGAAATAGAAACGGAGAACCGGACTCTGCCTACAAAGGGACCTAATAATGAATCATAATGAGCAGCGCGAGCATAGCCGCGCTGCCGACCCGTGGGTTTTGCACCGACCCACAGGGAGGAGCGTCACTTTCATATGCAAAATGCGCGGAGTCGACGTGCACGTCGCGCGTTAAGCCCGTTGCACAATCAGAGAACGCTATACCTCATTTTCTGTTACGAATTTCACGGCCTCGCAGCGGTTGAACCACCATATTTGAGTACTTGGCGAGTTTTTAAGGCACGAGTGTATCCATATACAGCTGGTGGTTCTTTGCGAATCCCTTAAGTAGTTCGATCGAATCTCTGCTGACCACTTAGGGATCACGATCGCCAGTGATTCGATCTTAAATAACTCATATTTGCATAAAAGTGATGTGAAGTAAAATATCAGACACAAAGCCTCAATTGGGCCTAATTATGCAGAAAAATCCCATAATTTTGTGAGATTTATTTTGTAAAAAATTACCACTCCATAAAACCACTTTTACATTATATGATTAAAACTACCAGGCCATAGTTTCATTTTAGGCTTAAAAAAGCAAAAGCTGCAGAAAATTGAAAGTACCTAATATTAATTACACTACTCACTATTAAATAACACATTAAAAAATATTGTAAAACAATAATAAGAAATAAAATATACCCAATAGAAATAAAGCTACTTTTCTTTAACAATTAAAACCTTCAAACTAAATTTACTTATCGATCAATGTATATCATTGAGAGTTGGTAGCTTTCTGCGTAACTACGCCCAATTGCTCCCCATGCGTGGGAATTCTCTCTTCGTCCAAACCACTGAAGTCACACGAATTGATCTCCCCTTAAGTCGCATAATAAGATCGTGGAAAGAAACTGATTATATTCAATGAAACGCGACGATATGGAGAAGAAGAGAGTAAGAACGACTTAATAGATCCTTCAGCGTGTAGAAAGTGCGCGCCGATAAGATCGTCGGATTTATTCAACGGGTTTCCACGGTCGACTTCTTTCGCTCAATCGGACGAACAGGAAGATACACAGGGCGATTACATTCCGAGCGGGGTAATGAACAGATTTAAAATCATCGAGTATCGTTTACGCGGCGTTTCATGACCGTAGTACCTTCGCGCGGAGAGCTGGAAACGGGCGGTTCGATCGTTTTGGGATTCCTCGTAACGATAATGCCGATGATGCATGGTTTAATGCGCACTGTGGGCGATTATCGATTGGCCACGCGCCTCGATACCGCCCTCGGACGATCAGCCAGAAACAATTCGGCGGTGAGGCCATAAAAACCCGAAGGAATGGTCCCTGGTGCCGTGGCGAGTTGCGCAAAACGCCCACGTCTTCAAGATCCCAGCTTGGGCCTGTCTGAGAGATAATCGACCAAGGCGGTTTCACCTGTGCGTCGATCTAATTTGGCGCTAGCCTTGAACCTCTTTCCCTTTCCTCTGGCCCCCCGATCGTCAACGCGAAATCGACAGGCTCACGAATCCATGCCCCTGCAAGGATTCGTGTCGCAGTGGGACAAACAAACATGTTACGCGAGAAGATTTGTATCCCATGACAGTAGGCAAGAATACGCGTCTTCCGCGATGAGAATAATTTATCTACCTTCGAAATTGGGAACATCTGCTACCCCTATACTCGAGTAACGCGATCATCGACGAGATTGCGCGAGGAGGCTTCGTACAGGTGACGAGCGGCACAGGTGACAGTGAGGCGCGTATTTCATTCACGGTGTCCCCGTGGGTGTAAACTCCCCGCTTCCACTGGCTGCGCGTCTCCGTAGGAGCGCGAGAAAAAAGAAATTGAAGTGACGACCGAGAAAACGGCTACACTGAAACAGGGCTCGTTCGACGTTGCGCAAGGCCCCCCCTTGCTCCCGCGAGGGGACAAGGTGCCAGTTGAAGGCTGGGCATAAAAACGGTAGCGGACAAGTTGGAATAACCTCGAAAATCGCGTGGTCGTCCGCTTTCCCCGTCCAGGGCAGGTAATTGGGCACGGAGCACGACGCTTGCCCCGTGTTTGCGGGCTCTTGCCCCGCCGAACTCTACCTTCGGGCCACACTTAGCACCTTATCCACTTAGCCGCTTCTCACGGGCTGTTCCTCCTCATCTCCGTGCGCTTCTCCACGGCGTGTCTCGTTTTATAAGGATTTTTGCTCCGGGGGACGTGACACTGTCATGGCTCGCTGCCTGGACGAGGAAGAAAGCCCAGCGAGGGGAACAACGCGAGAGAACAAGGGGAAGAGAGATCACGAGATGGTGCAGAAGATTCGAGGAGGTCCGTGATGCCCGGGTTCCCTCTCGCTCTATCCCGTCGGTCTCGAGCGAACGGGGAAAGGGGAGGCGGACAAAAATTTCTGGAATTAATTCTCTGCCCACTTACCTCCTTACTTACCTCCAGCCAATGTCTTGACACCGACGATCCTCTTTCTTTCTGTGCCCAGTTCGCCACCTTTCCGCGTTTTCAGCCGCGCCGCAAGAAATCGCAGGTAGAAATCTTCTTGGGTGACCATGGACCCTGTGGATGTTAAAAATATTTATCAATTACCGGAATGAAAAGTTTGAGAAGAAGGGGAGAGAGTTGACCTAAGTTTTAATCAGCAGGGGAGATTTTCTCATGAGTGCTAAAGTGTCTATTATATTAAATTTGATAGATCCATGCTCAGGACATGGACTGGGGATTAAGTATACCTCAAGTGTCCTCCAAATTCCAAATCCGTTGCCTGAGAAGCAGCAAGGATGTTAGAGAATGAGTTGAAATCCCGTGATAGTATGATCGTACCCAACAGTGAAGCGATTTCGCCACCACACGATTCCACGAATGAAAAAAGCCCCTCCTCCACCGTTCGCCGATGCGAAGGAGGAGAGAGAAGGAGCGCTGGAGTCGACGCGCGAGCGTTGCTAACGAGTTGCAAAGTAGTCGCTCGTTCCTGCCCGCCTCGGAGCGCATCTCAGGCCAGCACGCGGGAATCCATTACGCCGTTGAATCCCGCGGGAATAAATTTCCATAATATTTGGCAGGTTGACACGCCTCGCGAGACGGACTGACCCCGCTCCAGGCCACGATCATCCTCCTCTCGCGTGAGCACTCGGGCAGCCACCCCGAAACGAAGCTCACGATCGATGGATCGATCGTTATCGTGGCTCCCCCAGCCTCGTCGGATTCCTCCGTGCTTCCACTGATATCCACAGTCGTAGGCCGCGCTACACGCGAGATCCCGGGGAATGTACGGACGCGGATAGAGCGAGCGTATGATTACAGCCGGCCAGATATTTCATAACCATATTCCCAGGGGAGCTCGCGGGGTCCTCGACAATGGACCTCGGCCAGGGGGTGAATTAATAAGCAGAAAAGGGGCCCCGCGAGCGGCGCTCGGACGGCGTACCCCTAATTATCCGAGTGGCTCGGTCGCACGCGGGGCCCCCTTAATGCCCGTTTCGTGGGCACACAAAGCGGTTAGAGCGTGTTGGAGTTCGCGAGCGCGGCGGGCGCGCGCGTGGGCCGGACGCGGCGGGCATACGGCCCCGTCCCTTGTGTTCAGATGTTAATAATGTTAATGGGCCGGAGGTTAAGCTTATCTGTCATGCGGGACCTCAATAGAGAGACGCACCGCGTTTTTCTCGTCCGTTCCCTTCGTGCTCGATCCTCGCCCCTCCCCCTCCACTCGCCACCCTCGCGTCAAGTCCCAAAGGGACCGATCCGAAACACCGCGTGGACGGTATTAATCTTGCGGAGGACTCGCGTGGACCCCGAACGCATTAAGTGGACACGAGTTTGGTATTAGAGGTGCTAACAAAGTAACGCTGTTCCCCTGTAAACGGGGAAAATTAATACTCGTATTTTTAAAGGAGGCCATTTCGTTGAGATACGCGTGGCAATTTTTATGTAGTCACTGATACGGTTGCCTTTCAAGTTTCGGGGTACATGGAGAGGATGCTCGGTTTCGACGGGCATTTAAATTTGTGGAAATGGGCCTTCTTGGTGGGAGGCATTGAGATTCATGGAGCAAATTCAATTATTTATGTATTCAAATAAATTTATTCAACTCCAAGGATGAATTTAGACGTCCGCGGCTCTTGTCAGTATTGCGTTCGTAGACGGTTCAGTTCTGGCATTAATTGCGATAAAATCGTGCCGTTAAAATTCCAGTACTCGAGGCTTACCGCTGTAATGACCGTTTATTGCTAAATATCGATGTTCTCTCATTACCCCGAGGCGGGTGGCGATCGCCGATCATTGAGTTCCGGCGATTCGGCGATGGGCTCTTTGATCGTGCGTACCTCACGACTCGGGGCCCGAGGCATCGTCGCAACCTTTCGGACCTTGTGGGCCCATCCCGGGTTCTGGCGAAGGCTTCCCCGACCCCGTGGAATCGTTTCAGGTCGTTGAAAATACCGCGACCTCGCCCCTGCCTCGGCGATTATCTCGATCCCTCTGTACCAGTATCCGCGTCGATTGAAAAATCGGGCTCGCGACCTTGGGTCGTAACTCGTATGCATCTGCTCGCTTTGTGGCGGATGCGATGCAGACAAATAGCCACGGGACTCCTTTTAGCAGCTCGACGAGCGAGCACAATGCTGAGGATGTATCAGTCTTTACGTTCCAAAGAGATCGCCTAATAGTGGCCATTAGTTATCTGGGGGGATGCGTTAATGTTATATCTCGAATCGGCGTGACCGAGCTCGCGAAGACTTGTTACGATTGCAGCGATGATGGTTGCGTCTGATGTCGCGGATAATCGGGGTTTGATCGTGTGAGTGGTCATTTCCTGAAGGGGTAATGGATAGGCAGCATCCTAGTAGCGATTCATCGATCAAAGTTGTAATTGAAAATGACACGCAGATCAGTGTAAAGCCTCGTGAAATTGTTGCAAGCATAATTTTTCTGCTCAGAGTACGCGGTAAGGGGACTCTTTCCGCAGACTGCTTTGAGCACAGCCGCTCCTTAGTTCGATTTATGCACTAGGCTCATGCTAACCGCTGGATTATACGCAACCGCTGGAGCTGCACCTTGGCATCGAGACACACGCGAGACTAATGCAACGGTTAACTGCTGCAGGATTCGGGAAGAGATCGCGAATCGGTAACCGCCCCCTCCTTTATCTCCTCTAAGGAATCGCTGATGTCGAAGCAACTGAACTTGGTCGATCCCGCAGGTGCCCGTCAGCGGTAGCCATCTTTTTCCTCTGACCAGCGTCCCGTTCCCGCTTCTATGACCCAATCGTTGCTAGGAGCAGCCTCAAACGATCGCTATTGTCCTCGCGACCCCTATTGTCAGTGGTTCTGCTGATAACGGTCGCTACTTCCACTTTTCACTACCCCCGTCCTATCAGGGACAGGCTGACTCGATTCTGATCTCCAGTTCCAAGAGACTCACTTCCTCCATTTCGAATCGTAATTACTCCGCTTTGCACTTCCTAGAGCGTACCGCTCTATCCCGGCGTTCGCTTCTAGAAGATCTAGCTGTCTCGGATGATAAATCAAACGTTTTCTCTCCACCTTGAATCCCATCGAGCGGGTCGAGCGGTAAGACTGCAGGCACGGGACACTGCACTTCCTCACCGACGGCAATCAGCACATGCTAATACGAATAATCCTAGGCCGCATGCTGGCAGGTAATTAGAATGGTGAGGGATGTCCACGAGCCACGTACAGCCGTTAATCGTCGCCGCTACGGTACAGGCTAAGAGATCTCGTTCATCCAGAGAGCGTACTTCCCTGGGCCCGTTTAATCTGGGCCTTATACACATCCCCGCGGATGTAATTCAAGCCAGCGTATAAACGATGAGACGAGAAGCCTTTAAGGATCACGCAAGAGAGGGAAGTGCAGCGGCGAGGCTCAACTACGTTAAAAAAGCTGCTAAAAGCTTCGCCACCGTACAAATTCATTCTGTAAATATACTTTTTACGGAACAGCCTCTTACACACTTATGCACTTTTTGGTAACCCGCTACCAGTGGCTGGACTAACTCGCTCCTCCGACGCTTTATTCTTTCCCTTCTCGCGTCGTACGCTTCGTTGGCTTGTTTTAATAAATTCTTCGCGCGGCTATCTAACGCCGTTCAACAAAAGGAACGACTCGCCGGGGCATCCAGCGCGATTGATCATTCATTGGAGCGGGACGAGCCGGGTACCAGGATCGCTGCGGAAAAGTAACGACGCGGGCTGGTCAGCGTGGCTGCCTCCTAAAAGCTCGGCGAATTCCACGCCGGACACGCGGTGGACAATGTTTTACCGAAAAATATTATTCCCCTTCGGTCTCGCCACACCCGCCACTGTCCGCGAGCGTGTTCGGCCCTTTAGGTGCGAACATCCACAGCGTCGTACATCAAAGGGACAGCTTAAAGGACATCCGCGGCGATCGATTATCTTCCTGCCTGCCTTTCCTTCCCTCCTTCTCCGCCGTTGTCGTCGCGCGACGCGACCCGCGTGAGAGAGACAAGGAGGCGAGCAGCCGGAGGGGAACCGGAGTCCCCGTGGCCGTCATCCGTGGAATGTATAATCAAGATTCCGCGGGGCAAAGCACACACTTGTTCCCCGGCTGCCTGTTTTGTCTCGTGCCCCGATGATTTTAAATTACGCCGGTATCGCCGGACGATCAGTGCCACGGCCACGGAGGTACCTGCTGGACCGGGCTAAGAACCCTGGCTACGGCTCTTTCCAGCCGAGATACCACGACCCGCGATACCAGCGACGTGTTTAGACCCTGCGGAGCCCCCAGATGACGTATCTCGTTTGTCACCGGGGGACTTTGATCGACCGTTCTGACTTACACCCTCCGGGGGGATCTGGGGCCTCGATGGCACGTAGGGACCATTTTTGGAGGCTGGCACGTTGCAATTGCTCGTGTCGTGGGGCAGATTTGGTTGGTTGATGTCAGTCACGAGTGACTTTGAAGTACCCAAGTGAGCATCAGGTGGAGGTGGTTATTGTAATACAGGAAAATTCAGGTTTGGGTAGAGTTTGAGCTACTGTATGGTGGTTGGAGTATAGGCAAGGTCCATCTAGGTAATCCTGTGATCAGTTTGGTGGAGGATTTATAGAGCCGTGTAACGGCCGTGTATCGTGTGATAGTCACTCAAGTCAGATATCAATGGAGCTCACTGTAGCGCAACTTTGAGCATTCCTATTCAATTTGAACACACACGGTGATTTATCGGATTGCTAACTTGCTGCCGAGCAAGTGGAACCCAAAGTTCTCCGGCATCAGATACCTGAGAGCTCTCGCTAAAAGGGTTGCTACGCTCCTGAAAAAGGATGCTGGGTACTCCCGGTCGCGGTGGTGGGAGGCGGGGGAGTCGCGAGTAAGAGAGGCGAGCGAGTTAGGTATGTTGTTTAAATAAGAGCAACGCGAGTCGCCCAAGGGCGAAAGTTGTTGCAGCTCGGCTGGCCGGTGCACACCGCGTGGCACGCTCGTACGGGCTGCTCCACGGCAAATATAAATGCGCCTGGTATCGGAGACAAGTGGAACGGACTTTTCGGCCACCGAAGGACGTCCCTTCGAATAAAGAATCAAGTGTATAGGTAAAACGTTCACCTCGTGTCATGGATACTTCAGTGGCGAGGCATCAGTGGCGGACGCGGCACGACATGATCTGGCCCTCCCGCTCAAATTTCGTCATGTCCCTGATTAAAGAACGCACTTGGGAGTCTCACTCGGCGGGAAATGATGACCAAGGCGAAGTGTAAGAGGACAAATGAGAATCGTACGAAGGAGCACGTGTGTCAGCGTTCACCGAAGACGTTGCGCCACACCGATGGCAAATTTCACGCAACTTTTGCGATTTCCATCTGAATGCCGACAATGCATACGCAATTAACGGCTGAAATTGATTCCACCTCCCGTAGAAGATTGGAAAACATGATCACCTTCGATCGGTGCGACTGGTACCGAGGAAAATGGCCGAGGCCATTAATCGCGTAGAAGGTAACGGTTTTCTGTTCTTAATTGCGCCAAATTGACCTGAGTGAACTGGTATTGTCGCTACCTATGTGTATCGTTGAATCTTCACTTCATAACGTTTCTACATTGCAACAGATCTAACGTACACGTCTCGCATTAGCTACATCTTCGCCAACGCAAATGGGTCTGAATCCTTCTGTACAGTGGCGCATACAGGATTTAATCTTGGGGCGAGCCGAGTTGAAGGGATAAAAATACTTTTAATAGAAATTCAGTAAAATTCAATTATAAAGATTTATTTAAAGAATAAAATCCAGTTTCCTTTTCTTTTCACAAAGCCCTTCCTTTGCAGGGTGCCAGGCCCCACTCTGCGTGCGCCATTGCATCTGTCGCCGAAGCTTCAAAGAATTTTCTCATGGATTTCAATTTCATACTCCCCTTCAATAATGCAACAGCCTAGAAGATCCTCTGTTCGCGCGGATAGGCCATCGAAGGCAGCGCCTCGAAGCCAGCTAATTAACGCTTCGGCGATAAACAAGCCCGTCCGGCAAAGCATGGCGGGGCTGGCGATTTCAGTAAGAAAGTAAGATTTCATTATTCGTTACGCTCGGCGTGGCGCGGGTCGTGAGGCAGCGCCTGGCCATTTTCCGTGCTTCGGCCCGGATGATAAAACATTATGACCGTTTTATAGGCGGGCATGACAGTACGGTAAATCATTGGGCGCAAGTAACACGATGCACGGGGAAGAGATCTTAACGACCGTGTCACAGGCCGTGGTCTTCGCGGTGGCTTTTGTCTTTTTGCGCCGCGGAAATAAGACGCTTATCAGGGAATATTCGGTATTACACGTAGGACGCGGGTTCTCACGCCTCTCCTGAGGGGGGACCTCGCGCGGGGCCCGCGCCGAGTAATTGCAGCTGGATTGGAGCGCATCAGCCGGCCGGCAACGAGGCAATTCTGGGCCCTAACTATGTCCGAGCTGTGCGTAATAGAGTGGGTAGGCCTCCGCTTTATCGGGCATACCGTGCGTGGTTGGATTATTATACGTCACGGCCGCGTACCGGGCTCGAATTACCTCGTATACGTCGGATAATTAGCGTGCACGCTCGATCAGCGTCCGTCGTTCGAATATACTAATGACTTTATCAATAGCAGGCCGGGCAGCGCGCTGCCGCGTATCATGGGAGCTTCTTCGTAATTGCCGCCGCGGGAATTCCTGTTACACTTGGGACTCTGCGATGCCACTGCCCAGGGTTTCCCAGGCTACGCGTGAGATTCATACGTTCCCCATCGAGCCTCTTTATTGATGCGCGAATCGTTAAACGGGATTAGAGGATCGGCGCTTTCGTACGCGTCCGGTGCAAGGTTACCGATAGTCCCAGGACCTGCTCGCTTGAATATGCAGTTCAGGTGATACGTTATACTGGTTCGACTTCCTATCAACAATATCACCTAACAGCATTCCCAATCGCTTTATCGCGCGATCCTCGATGCCGATAAGATGCCCGGCCTCGCTGGGAAAGCATCGCGACGGTGTTAGTTAACGCCGGATAACTTACTTCTGACTCCCAATTAGCTGCTACCAGCGCCGGCCTATTTTTCCATGACGTGTCGTTTAATTTCCTGCGCCAGCGTGCACGGCCGAGCTCGCTGCATGTGTATCTTCGGCTGCAAGCTCCGCCCGCGTCTGTGCGCGACGATTCCAGCGAGTACGTGGCTTCCTGGGTCACCGTGCTCTCTACCGTGGGAGGTTGTCGTTTGGATATCGGTATAAGGGCGACAAAAACCGGAAATAAGAGGCTTTAGGCGCAGCTGCACCTTCTTTTCATTTATTATAGGACTTTGAGTTGAGTGGGGACCAAATCTCTAGTAGTAAAATACACCAGAATCGCGTTAACTCTTGCCCCAATGAATCCCACTTCCCTCATTCATTGCTGAACGTCTCGTGTAACTCGCCAACAGTTCACACCCAAGTCGACCAGAGTTTGACCCAGTAATGTGCACCAGAACCCTGCTTGCAATTAATCCCATGCAACGATGCACTGGATCGCATCCTGGCCCAGATGCATAAATCAAGGGCGATCTTTCGAGTCTCTCGGCTAGAGAAGCCAAGGTGCGAGCGCAACGAGGCGAGCGCGAGGAGCTGGAGAGGCGCCTTGCTCGCCTCTTCTTATTCCTCTTCTGTCCGGCTCTGCCCCCCTCTCGCCTCTCCGCGCTCTTCTCGCGGTTATGATCGGACCGCAGACCGCGACCATTGTTCGAAAGCCAACCGGGGTCGGTTCGTCTCGTTATATGAGTGCAATCCTGCCATAGTCGAGAGATAAACAGCGCTATGGGGGCTCCGCCACTATATGGAGAGAGGAGCGAAGATATCCATATACCGGGCCGTGAGAGGTGCATCTAATGGGGCGACAATCGCATATCGTTAGGGATACAGTCCCTCGCAAAATCTTCCACCACGGCTACGTCGGAGGTCCGATAGGCGAAAGCAGCGTGAACGGCTGATTTTGATCTGTTCAACCCCCCTTTCGCTGTCCTCTGCTGCTTTATAGTCGCGCGCCGTTCCAAGGAAGAAGAAGGCATTCCAAGTATCGTCTAGCACGGCTCTCGCGCGATTGTTCCCCATGGCACTTAGAAGCAGTATCTTCTTTTACAGTTTTAGGGGCAATGAACGTAAAAGTGGAGCTCCAAGTGCATTCCATTTAATGCAGCCGATTATGAAGGCAAATCGTCCGGCTTACATATGTATAATACCTGGGAATGTTCTGGAAAGGAACTGGAGATCCATTGAATATTATTGGGTGATATGTTTGCGGAGTGCAATTAATCTCCTCGAAGCGCAGCACGTGCACCCCGGGAAAATGCACGCGTTGCATAACGAGCATCGCCCGTTGAATTTGCAAAACGGTGCGTCAGACACGGGTGTATTAAAACGTCCGCTGGCCGGGCCGTGCCGATCGTGGAGTCTTTCGCTCCTCTCATTAAATCACATCTGCATCGTCCACGGAGTTTACATAAGTCAGCCAAAGTGGCCCCGCTAACGATCCGGAAGAAGGACCGCATCAGCGAAATTGCAGTTAATGGCACGGTTCAACGCCCACCGCCGGCTTTTTGCCTGGCCAAGGTGAAAAAGACCAAAGAAATATGAGACTTTATTCCCTCCGCGGCCCCCGCCGCCCGCGGTGTAACTTACAATTTAATGAACCTCTCCGCGGAATAAAAGGCAACGTTACCTTTAATAACAGGGATTGCTCTAATGTTATTAAGTCCGTTTTCCATGCACCACGACGAATCCGCGAGATAATTGATAGGGCGGATAGAGAAGGCGGCGCGGCCGAGACGCGGGCTCCGCGCGAGGCCGCCTGGGAGAAAGGTTTTTGGGAAAAAATGAAACGAGTTGCCGGGGGAACTCCGACGAAATCACGGTGATCGTTAATCACGCCGCTTATCGATGCACACGTGTCGGCACAATAAGCGGCTATCGTGAGCCTTTTCTCGATCTACCGATGCTTGCCAAGGTGGGAACAATGGCGTTGTCCAATTATTAAAGAGAAACGAGGCCCCGTCCGCCGCAAAAACCCCGGCGGAGGTCGATCAAGTTTTGATAAACCGTGTAATTTCGCTGGTGTATCGCGAAAACAAAGACGTGCACTTATCGTTACCAACAAGGAAACTTGCACCTACCGCGATCCTCTACCTGTTATCCTCAAAATTTTTCTAGCCACGCTCACGACGCCACGCGAGCTTCGCCTCCAACGTTTTCATCGATGCAAGGCTTCTTACTCTCAACATTTCATTATGGAAAGTTTGAAGTTCTCTACCACATCAAATATCATGTATGCTGCTATCGAAGCATTCAGTTATCCAAACTTCTACTTGCAACTCGTTTAAATTCCAACAAAATCCATAAAATTCATCTTGTGACATCTAAGAAGTGTCCCGCTACAGTCAAGCCAGGAGACTTCTACCAGAACGTAGGAAGCTGCAGGGACTTGCAACTTCTGCGTAACCCTGTACGCATTGGACGCCCCCTTGCGTTTAGAGCTGCTCGTACGAGGATGATCGTGGCGCAAGTGTAAGGGGCGACCTGACGCAGAATGCCTGGGCGAGGAATAACGGGCCCGGCCGTCGGGACACGGCCAAAAGCAGCGAGCCGCGAGCAACTAATGACCGCCGTAATCGTGCATCTCGGCAACACGCGCTGCACACCTCTTGCCCGGACACTTTCTATTATCACATCGACAAATCCAGAGTAAAGGGGCACCGTGGTTGGGGATGTAGCCCCGTGTAAACGTAACGCTAGATAAGTTACGGGAGCCGTGCGCAGGCTTTCGTGCGGCCCAGCGGCCGAGAATAAGCGAGCGGAGCCCGGTTCTAAAGAGCGGCCCGGGGGCACCATGTACGGAATATCTGTATGGCCGAGCAGTTACCTTCTTCCTCCTTATAGGAGAGAGGCCCACGTGGGAAAAAATGTCACATTATTCTCCTATATGGTGATGCAGCACGCCGCTCACTTAGAAATTTATCCTCGCAGAGCGTGGCCCCTGGGCTCGTCCAGTCCGAACAGCTGGAGCAGAGGGGAGCCCACACGGTGCATATACGGTCTTGTGGGAGTTACGGAAGCTCGGCGGCGAGGCTCGCGGATGGATCGGGAATCGCGGGACCGTTTTCCCTGGCCAACCGTCGCGATATATTTGTTCCACTCCTGGCCAAGACACTTCCGCAGGCCCGCGGACGAGAAAGGGACCTGCCTCGCGCTGGACAGGGACTTGCTCCTCGCGAATTCAGTCGGGAGCTAGGGGAGGGGACTGTTTCCTTGACATTTGTCGGCGGATTAGGTGCAGCAAAGTTTTTTGCCCGCCACAGAGGATTTGCTGAGAAGCTGCCGGTGTAAATCACCGATTACCTCTTCTCCCGCTGGTAATCCTTTGGCGGTTCGGCGGGGACACCTTCAACTTTAACGTGGCTGCGCTTGTTTTCTCGAAACGATGAAAACCAGGAGCTACCAGGCGTTTCGAAAGAATGCACTCGGGGTTTAGGAACGTATCTTTCGACGTGTGTCACTTGATCCCACGATTATGGTGTTAGACGAGCTTCTCAAAGTTCACGTCTCGCTTCCTGGGAAATATCACGACGAGAGGGTACGAGTCTGCAGACGACGGCAGATTTTTGCGAAACGTGATATTTGCATAGGATGAACGAAACATCGGTTCGTCGTTTGAGCAATAGGAAGTGGTACACGGTCGCGCCGTGAAAGCCAATGCGAAAACGATTTCGACTGCTCCTTGCCACGATTGGGGAGTGACAGATCGGATCGAAGTCGTCCCATATCGTGTACGTCTTCCAGGATCGTCGCAGTCGAACGCACCCACGCGATACACGTCGCGTTTCTACGTGTATACGAGCGAACGTTTATTCTCTGCCGTGTATATACTTTTTCTGTGGAATCTTCAGAGGGATACGACCCACTGAACTGCGCGAACATCCGCATTGCGCGGGTCTGGCTATTTTTCTGAATACCCCAAAGTCTCTGCGTTCGAGCATTATTCTTCCCAGTAGAGATCACAGTAATCATAAATTCCCTTGAATAAAATAATCTTCCTTCGAATGATGACACTCGATGGACACGTAATTAAAAGTCACCACCGAAAGTGTCAGTCCGGTGCAGATTCGATTGCGTCATTCTCGCCAGAGAGCCGCGGTATGGTATCGCCGGGATCGATCGATCGATCCGCCGATCGATCTGACCCTCGTTCGTCCGATCCACCGCCAACTGCCCTCGATTGCGTCACCTAAGCGAGGACGGAGAAATCATCGGCACCTTCTATCCGTGCACTCCTCGGAGAGACAATCTGTTGGCACGATCGACGCGTTCGACAATTATCTCTCGTCCATCCGTCTGTCGACGGGATCTCGACAAGGGGAACTGGCCAGCCTCGAAAGACGTACGGGATATTTATTCCCGGGGATACTCGGATCGTATCTGAACCCTGAAGTCCGGCAGAGGCAGAGGCGAAGTCGAAGATCGGATCGAGCGTTCCGTTTCGCCGACAGGTATTCGCGAAAAACGAAGATCGCCGGGTATTCCGTTTCGTCAACGACTCCTTCAAAGGAATACAATGCTGACCCGTATACGTTCGAGTTTCGAGAGAAATAAATTCACGTTGAAAACGTGTGGGGAAGGGTGAGAGGAGAACGTGTTCAATTTGAGTTTCACAATATTTATTTCGTGCTCGTTTATTTTTTACAAGGAACCACGCCTTGGGATGTCTAATAAAATTAGAATGCAATATTCGACTTTAGCTATTGCAAGATAAAAGTTTGCACATTTGAGAATCCAAGTAGGTATAATAAATGGAGGTGATCAAATGATCTACTATATTCAAAGTGTACTTCAAACTGAGACTCCAAATTTCAGGATGAATTTTTCGATGACCCTAAAGAAGGGATGTTACATGGAATCATCGGAAGGGCAAGGATGTTGAATTATTACGATAGATTGTGCGATAGGTGGCGACAAAAGCGTCGTAATAAATTGACAGGGGCACCGTGGCACTCTGGATCTGCCCGGTGGTGGTCTACTGGTTCGATATATCGAACGATCTCGCGCATGTAGGCGCACCGCTCGGCAGGCCAGCGTCGTATTTTGCATAATACGACGAGACGCCTGGCCCGTCGTCCCTTTACGCCGGCCGTGTCACGGACCCGCCAGGTTGACGACGTCTCACGACGCGAGTCGAATCGAAATATTCCGTGGCAACGTCGTCCGAATCGCTAGAGATTCGCTCGTTAGCGTCTACGGTTAATGCTGGATAAATACCGGAATTACCTTGGCCGACGTGTCGTGCGTGCTCTGCATCCGTATGCCCCGCCTGTCCACCGGGATAATATTTCTTTCAAAGCCAGCGAAGAAACCGCCTATGCCTCGTTCCTCTCAGTTCCAACAAAAACAGCTCCACATTTCTATAATTACAAAACAGCCTTTCGAACGTGTAAACCCAACCGGGCTCAACACAATACTCGCCATTCTTCTCTTGTCATTTTTCACTGAGGAATTTGTAGAGAGAGAGAGCTGCAAAGGAAATCTCGCCTCTGTACCAACAACGACAAGTTTGCAAATACGTCCAGAAGTTTTGCAAGAATTTTACAGTCTAGGAAGTAGGTCTCGTCGTTTGTTGGATTTACGAGTAAAAGACAGTTTTTTCTTGGATTCTGGAAACGTCCGTGGCTTGGTTAAAGGGATCACGTATCCCAGAAATGAAACTCGAGGGAAAAAGTCACTTCCTCGTCAAGAGCGGCGATCGGCCAATCAAGATTCCCGCGAGAGGTACCAAACGGGGTGGACCGGGCCGTACTGTATCGGAAGATAGAGGCTCCGTGGATAGTAGACACGGGCCATTCTCTGCACCCACATATAAAGCCAGCCTATTACCACCCAGAGCGTCCTCGCGCGTTAAGCCCCGCAGATTCCTCGGTGCCAGGTTGAAGTCTTATTTATTGTGGCGCGCGAACCGCCGGGTATCGGCCTGGACCTCGCTTTTTTCCCCTCTTATTCCCGGGCCGATTATCGCCGCGAGTTATTACGTCGGTTCTTTCAGCGGCGGTGAAAGGTCGCGCTCATGCTCGATAAGGGTCACTCGCGATGGCGAGCGTACGGCTTGCCGCGCTAAGCGAGATACGGCCGCAATATTTCAGATAACGCGGCCTCTCGGATGCGCTGCTCGCCCTTCAAGATCACCAGCCACTCGTGTACGTACCACCGCCTGTGTAAAGTCACGGACTTGACGCGGGCTTAACTCCATTCTCGACGAACCGCCAACGGATGATTGCTCCGCCGAACGTATTGTACGTCCTATTTATATTAACGCCCGATCTGGGTGGAATGCGGCAGTGAGACTTCCTTCTCCATTCTGCAGGCCGTGCGCTCTGCGGTTTCGATGGGGCACGATGAGTATTATTTAGGTAGAATAGATCTCGTCGAATAAAAATCGCAGATTCGCTATATTGTTCCCCTGTGTGAGACACGTAGTTGCATTGTGGGTAACATATTTGCATCTGCGCGGAGCAAAATGCTTCATTCATTACCCCTCGTGTAGATCGCGGTCACGATCGAATTCACGTTTTAATAAACGTTATTCCATCTGGTGTGCATCGGTGATTCCTAGCGGTGATCGCGATTCGATCAGCTGATCTGGAACTGGTCAGCCGCGAACCCACCGTTTACTTGACGATCCTCCCAGTGCCGTGGTTCCCACTCGGACAATTTCAAGTCGGTTGGAAGAAGATTTCCGTGCCATTACCGTTAATGCGATCCAGAGATTGCGGGCGTTCTGGGCGAACGGAAAAACGGAACGGAGAAAAACGGCGCCGCGGATAGCCTGGAACCCCTGTTGGAGGCCAGGTAGGTTTGCACGACGTGTGCGTGATACTAGTTAGAGAAATCATAACGTACTTACCGAGCGAATACGAGTGCCATTAAAGTAAACCGAGCGAGGAATCGATTCCGGGGGCCTTTATCGAGACGATCGGCAGATGCCTCGTGGATGCGGCGAGCACCGCGCCAACAGATACATCGTGTCTCCCTTCCTCTGTTCACCTCCTCTCCCGTCTCTTTTCGCTTTGATCTGGTTGCAGCCCGTGGTCACTAGACAAGCTAGCAGATAGGTAAGCGCAGAAACGGCACGAACGTGGGTATAATCGATTCCGATCTCGAGTTCCGCACCATCTACCTCAACTTGATCGGGGAACAGTCCCTGTTATTTACCACCGGGGACAGCTTCCCTAATGGACGTGTATCGATTTTGTGCTTGTCCCGCGTGCTTGATGCATCGCAAACAACTGATCTGCTTGCGTGCGATCCACCTTCACGTCTTCTTTGCATCTCTGCCTGTGGAGGTGGATAGATAGCGAGGCCCAGCGTGAAACTGGAAAAGGAGAGGAGAAAAATCAGTGATTTTAAGTGGAAATGATAGCCATTTCTCGAATTCCAAGGGAGCCTCTGATAGAAAACGATGAAAAGGAGGGGAAACTGAAGAGTATAGAAGGTAACCCACGGAGAAGCGAAGAGAACGTGGTCATCTTGGAACCGTAGCACGATCGAAGAAAAGCAAAAGGTGTGGGTGTACCAAGGCCCATTAATGCTCGTTTTGTAGGAACCACCTGCACCAGACGTAGGAGATTCATTTCGTCAGACACCTAGTGGCTGACTGATGCTCGTCGCTTATCGAGCCGACGTCCCAAACGGATTGAAATATGTCCACATTCTCGATCCTGGGTTATTGAACCTCGTCTCTCGTGGCCCTGCCTCTCCTCTCGCCACTCGAATTCCTAATGTTCGGTTATGATAGCCAGGAGAAGTTACGGGGCCGCGCGCAGCGGGACGTCACGATGGGTGGAGAACAGTCGGCAGCCAGCCATCATCGGGAATTAGTGCTGTTCCGAGAAGCTCGTCGAACTGAACGACATGTCAGTAACTTGGAGGATTCTTGTCTCCGGTCCCTGTAACGATCGCGCCCTTCGAATTCCCTGGTGATAACGCCCTCCACGGGTCCTTTTATGGCCCCGAGTTCAATTGCTTCGTTAATGCTGTGTCTTTTCCTTGGAGAAACATTCCACTCGACATCTGTGAAGCCCACGGGTTAACGACACGCCGCAATCAGAGGACGCGCGCACGTATCAGGAATTCCTCCATCATCCATCGCGCGCAATGGCACTTCTGCTGGGTCCCAGTAGATCCACCACAGCATTATGGATGCGAGCTGGATAAATCTTATAAAAAGCAATCAGGATAATTCAAGATTCGTCTAAATCGCTGTCAGGAGGGTTGAGAGAAGACGGTGTCTCGCGGGTAGAATGTGAAACGGGAAGGAAGCACGGGACCGTCCGCCGTGAACCGGTCTCGAAAGAATGACGAGAACGCTCTTTCACGGCAGGACGACAGATAGTTTATCGAAGGGCAGCTCGCGAGAGGGCGGAGGCTCGATATCTCATTCGAAACGCGTTGGAACGGCCCCGGTTAATTTACGAATGGATCCTATGGGCGCGCGCGCGTTTCGGGCACCGAATGCAAATACAAGTGTGGCGAAACCGCAGGGGTCCTTACACTCCCGGGGGACAAGTCCGCTGAACATACAAATGGATCGTCCCCAGAAAGCCGGCGGTTCAGTCGCGACCGGCTCTTGTGCCTCCGAGTCACTAAAAGCGGACTTAGCTGTGATAATGCCTGCTGAAAAATCGTGGTATTATTCACCGCGTCTGTCTCGAGCCGCCTGGGCATCCGGTTGCTCGTGTTCCGAAATCAATGGCGCCCAGCACAATGCATGATTACTTGCCGACGATTATCTCGCTCGTATTAAAATCGCATATTTCTTTTTCCTTTGCGCGAGATGCGCGACAAGCAGTGTCCAGGACGCTCTTAGATGAATCTGTGTTGTGCCTCAGTCGGGGTGTTATTTCTGTATGGAGTTGGATGGATTTATTCGAGTGTCCGTGGCATCGTAGAAGGGAGGAAAACTATGCTATCTATATCTACAAAGTCCTGGAACAAGTCCATTGAAACGCTTCCAGCGAAGCCCATGCGTGTCCATACGCTGCGAGTCGCCTGGCACATTGCACGTTAGAACAAACGATCGACCATCGCCGCTCGGCAGATTCGAACCGCTCGCCATTTCCTGGTGGACGATCGCCAGGGAGCCGAGGCTTTTACCAAATACACCAATTCGCAGCGAACATTATCGCCGGGCGTAAAGGATACGATGCAAAACGCGCGCGGACGCTGGAGCCTGCACATTGAATACCTTCACCTGCGACCAAGCAATATTCAAAGTACCCAGGCAACACACGATCGGGGGAGTATTGAAAACAACTCGGGGCCCGAGCGTTCCTCGTGAATTCCTCAAAATGGCCCCGCACAAGAGCCACTCCGGCACACGTGACACCGCTATCGAAGGACTCCGAGCGCTGTTACCTAGCGGCCAGCCAGGGATTTTTCCCACAGCGGCTTGTAGTGGCCGTCGAAGATCCTGAGTCCTGTCGTGACCGGTGCCACGCGTGGTATCTGATGTCTACATGTGTACGACCGTTTGCCTCGGACTCACGCGATCCCAGTCCGCCTTTATACGTCCACCATGGCGAACCTTAACCACCTGTGCAGCCATAGAGCCGCTCTCCTTCGTCCCCTTTCGTTGTTTCGCTCGTTCCTCCGGACGGGGGAGTGTTCCAGCAGCCGGGAGGAAAGGGACAACCGCTCAGCTCTCATTCCCAAAGCGGTGAAGATCTATCGAGCCAGGGGTCTGAAAGGGAATCACGAGGAATCGCATGTCCTAAACCATTTATCAGCGTGTCGTACGAGCTGCGCCCTCTCCTCTATCCCCTGCTTCTCGATAAGGTCTCGCGGCGACATAATGAAGAGGCCACCGCTTCTGGAAAACCGGTCGACGTTTCAATTTCGAAATATCGATCGGTTTGTCGCGGCTGCTCGCGAGATATCCTTGGGATTGCGCTGTACGTCGTTGCGCCGCGTTGTAAAATCCTGGGAAACCGAAGCCTTTCCCCATTGGAGATCGCGGGGCTTTTACAACTGGAGACGGTCTCCGTTGGACTTTTCTCGGATAGATCGCGTGATTGTGCGATCGATATTTTATGATCGCCGTGGCTATGAAATATTCCCGACAACGGTAAAATTAATCGCGACGCGTTACAGTGCCGATGCTACTTTTTCGCGGCGTGACGATAATGCGGTGGCATGCGTGCAGCGCGAAACGCTTGCACAACGATTCCGCGCGCTTCTAGCCTTCTACGCACGGTTCTTACGCGTCCTCCGTTAGAGATATATTTTTCCGGCTGTCCGAGCCGGCTCCTGGAATCGATTCGCTGTGAACGATTTCTTTACCTCCGTCCATCCCGTCTCCCTTTCTTGCGCCATGTTCGCTCTTAAATTTGCGCTTCCTTCAAGCAGGGCTTTCAAGTGGCGAGTGGGGAGAAGACGCAAAAGGTACAAAGGTATTCTCCTTTCACCGTAAAACCCGCGTTGCACGCGGGGATACCTCGTGGCAGCTATTTACACCACTTAGCCACGGTGTTACGTTAAAACCAGCGGAGCCAAAAAGGTCAATCGTCTCGTTGCTACCAGCCGACAATGGAAGTTAATTCAAAGGGTATTGCGTTTTGGCCTTTAATCGCACACCTGCTCGTTTCGACGCGCGGCCCTTTCATCTTGCAGAACTGCTCTTTGCCGAAACTTAATGCTAGAGTGCTTGTCTGGCTTTTAGTTCGGTACTTTGTCGTTGTTGCTCGGAATCATCTGGGTTAGAGTAGCTTCCAAAGAAGAGAAATTTGAATGTAATTGAAAGTTACATAAGATAGCAAATTGGACTTCTAATTTAAAGAGATCAGGGGTACCTAGGTAATTATTATTTTAAGGGTAAAATTCAATTTCAATCCACCTATAATTAATATTGCACAATTTGAATCTCCCCATCCTTGCAATTTTAAAAGAATTGCCTCGCTATTCGCAACGTGTAATAGTCAAGATAGCGTTTTCCATAGAAACGATGATGACCTTCCCAAATCTGGATGATTGGCAAGTCAGAAGTCTAAGGAGAAATGGGGACCACACCCGTAGAGATCACAGAGGTGAAGGAACAGAATGTCAGGCAACTTGCAATTTCACGTATCGGCAATTGAAACCAGGTGCATAATAAGTAACAATCCCTCCGCCGACCTTTCCACGGAGGAACCGTCACGCATCGCGCCAATCAGCGGCCCGTAAAACAACGGTGATCACGTCCTGGACATCCTGGTCGGTCTCGCGAGTCGTACTCTGGGAAATGCAACGATTATTCGATGCAAATGAGCGGCCAGCGTTCAGGATTGCGTCAGCGTGTAGTGGAACGCGAACCGAACGGAGGCGCGAGGACTAAAATGGAATTTGTCGAAGAGATTAGGAAGATCTGGATTGTAATCAAACATTTTTATTAAACAAAAGAAGTGGAATGGGTATAAGGTATCATTCCGATAAACAAGGATCATGAGATCGAGCAGGAATCAATAGTCGTTGCGCTGCTCGGTGGTCTACTTGCGTCACGTGTCATCTTCGCTCGACATCCGGATTGCCTAGTCAACCTGCAGAATTCATAGGCAGAGACGTAAATGTGTCACGGGACTTTTACCTGCCGCATCCCTGATCACGTTGCGGTACCGCGATGCTCTCGTTAACGGACTTGTACGCATCATACTCCGTCAGGTCTGTGCACGGTGATTCGCTGCGCAAAACGCATCCCAGTGTGACGCACTCAAAGAACAAGAAAACTGCACACCGCAAGATAGTGCAATTATTCATCTACTTCCGGGATCGAGAATGCAATTAAGAGAAGCAGATGCACTCTTGCCCGATGACTCTCTTGGCCTTGCCATCCAGTTCATCAGCAATTGCTCCGTGAAGAATATTCTGCAACCAAAAGATTTTCATCCTCCCTCGGGAATGCATCATGTACAGCGCTATTGGTACCAGGTTCCCGGTCTCGGGTAACCGAAAACCAACGAGAGCTACCAGCAGCGAGAGCGCACTCCCTCAATAACGCGAGTCGTACGTTTTCCAGCGACCAGACGTTTCCTCCGTGTTCTCCACCCACGTGGCGGGCAGCTCGGCCGTCACGCGGATTGCGTAATGTCCGTCTGCCGCGGGATGGTAGAGGGAAGGATCGAAAGGGGCCCGTGAGCACGGGACAGGAGGAGCACGAGCGGGGCTAGCGAACGGTGCAGGCCGCGCCGATATTCACGGAGAGTTCGCTGGCCGATTAGGACGCAAATCATTCAGGTGGCCCGATGGTTAGGTAAGCCAAGACTCCATCGGGAGAGATGTGGGATGGGCCCCAGTCACGTGTGGCGACGTAGCTTCGCGTTAGGCGAGCGGAGACCACGAGGAGGCAGAACGGTGCTGACGTGGGGACAATTCACCGTAGAGAACCAGCTCACCGGCTCGATTCGCGCGCGATTCGCTGCGCGCGAGGGAGAGAGAGCCACGGCGAAAAATCTAGCCGGTGCTACGCGGCCAGACGTCAGCCGTCGCAACGCATTTACGTTATCCTAGTAATTCTCGGGGCTAGGAAACTACTTCTTCCGTCGCTCACCGCGGACATGTCGACGAGCCTGCGGATTCATGGGAGGCTCCGAAGAGGGCAGCTTCGACAGTCAATCGAGCGAAAAGATGGGCGACGAAAAGGGAATGCAAACATCTAATTCAGTAGAACACTCTGCTGGACCAGGAAGGGGTCTTTTGATTCTCACGGTCTTAAGGTCTTCTTCTTGATTCTTACAGTGACGAGAATGGGAAGAATAAGTAGGAGGATTGAAGTGGAAGTGACTTGCACTGAAACAGTTTGGTATGGACCTGAACAGAAAGCACAGCTGGACCATTACCACCTTCTGTAGTTTACAGGAACAGAAGTTCTTCAGATACTAGCGGATACCAAAATGTCACCACACACTTCCTTCTACTCCATCATCTACTTTATCTAAACTATCATCTAAACTGCTACAAATTCAAGTAACCGGCAAAGTGAAAGCGCCGAAATCCTGATATCTACTCCCTGCAGTCCTCCCAAACCGTGGTCACCGATAAATCCAATGGGCGTTGAGCCGCTCGCGCTCTATCACCGACATCTATGCCGTTTATCGTGGCGATCGGCGAGGAAAGATTAAATCGACGGGGATAGAAGGAGGGAAGGAGAAAGCTACGCGAAAACGATGGAAGGGGGTGGAGTGAGAATAGCAGAAGAGCGAGAGGTGAAGGAGCCAGGGGCCTCTTTCCGGCCCATGAATCACGCCCACGCGCCCGCGCGCCTGCTCGATAATTAATGCTCATTTAATTCGGCGTTCATCATCCGTGCTGGAAATATTTACAAAAGTCCGGACAACGGGCGAGTCTGTAGAGCGCGCGGAGCAGAACCGGAGGACCTTACAACCGAAGGGAATACCTGTCCATGGTCAAGGAAGAGGAATGGCCGCCAGGCGATTCGCCATTCATCCTGATTGTCACCGAACCTGGCGCGCTGCTTTTATCCTCCTTCTTCCTCTCTTCCCTCGAATCAACGATCACCCCCCGATGATCTATGCGCGCATCGTAATGGCGGCTCATCGACGACGATCTCCCCGTTAATACCTGGTAGCGCGGACACCGGAGGACCGGTCCCCGTCGGCGCAGAAATCGACTGCATTCCCGGTTATCAGAGAAATCTGCGGCTGCGATTATTCATGTCCCCGCGTGGCATCTCGCTGGGAATCGGCTCCGTTCGGTAGGGGAAGATTTGCGAGGGCGGCGGCCCCGATTTTTAGCTGCAACGCTGAGAACTGTAGACCTTGAGAAATTCTATTGATTATCAATAGAGGAAGAGTTGATGGCACCTGGAGGCTTGAACAATTTTAATGACCTTCTTCTTTCCACTTTTAGTCTAGAATACCCTGATCCTTTTGAGAATTTTCACTGCTGAAGTAGCTTTAAACGATTCCCATACGTGAAAGTCGTTACACATAGTGGATATGGCAGACAGAATGTAGCCTCATTCAAATGTTCCAGCGCAACAGATTTATGACAGCGATTAAGGTTGATAATTGTCGCGAGCATTCATGAGGGATCAATTAAGCCCAGTGCGAGCTTGTACTCATAAAGTGGACGCACAGTGCATCAATGAAAAGAAGAAGATTCCATTGAATGCCCCATCCACATAATATCATTTCTTGCATTCGTGGACCTCGGCGGTCCCTGGAATCGGTTTAATCCCGGGAATCGGCGCTCGCGATACGAGGGGGGTTAAAACGATTCACATGTAGGTCGATAATAAATTCCACAAAACGCCGGTACATACCGGCACGCGAGATCGAGGCCCCTCACGGCTCTGAAAATTCCAGGGGACGATAACGAACGAGGCCTTTTTCCCGGTAGAGAAGGGTAGAGAGCCAGCGAACGCTTCCACGGACGTGGACGATGAACCTGCCGAGGAGATGACAAGTGGAGCACGCATTTACGATTCCAAGAGCGTCGCGTTCCTCCGTAGAATGCGTCTTAGCTGTAAAGAGTCCCCCACGGAACATCGGGCTCCTCTCTACCATTCAGCTTGCGCCAGACAGAGAGGATGGAACTGGTTGCTCGGGGGATGAGGACGCAATGAACGCTTTACCGCTGGTTTGATAACAATGGTTCACTGTGCGTGAAACAGACTGAGGCCACTGTCCCTTCGCCGGTCGGGCGGTGTCGCCTCTTCCCATCGAACGCATTTAACGTCCAGATATTGGAGAACGGCGCGGAACGTCCGTGAAGTGGATAGCCATTAATCATTGCGGGGCGACCTCCTTGGCACTTTATCCAGCAATGGGGGGAAGGTAGTGTCGTTCCGATGGAATAGCTTATTCGAATTTAAATTTATGATAAATCCGAGGAAATTCCTGCGGCAGACACGTGACAGCGAGCAGGAATTAGCATACCGTTTGAGAACGCATCACCGGGAGTGTTTATGCCTTTTCAATTCGTCCGCGAGCGGAAGCGCCATCATCGGTCGAGGTGGGAATGCATTTATGCAGACTGCTCGGTATGCACCGTGTCCCGAACAGATTCCAGATAGGGTCCTTTGTCAACGTTCGGCGCTCGTTATCGGCGCCGATGAATTTCGATCTCTCCCTCCTGGGGCAAATGTCTTCCACGCACCGCGAGTATGATCCCGCGCCGAGGACTCGGAATCGCGGTCATTGAGCCCCGCTCCGCGGCACCACGAATTAACATACTTCCCGATGCGTCACACTGTCGGAAATATTTATGTAAATCGCGATAAAGGACGAAGATACGAGGAGGCGCCTCCGCGGACGAGATTCCCAAAATAAAAGCCGACGAAGCCTGTCGAACATGATTCCAATGACGGCCGGGTACAATGAGATTCGCCCAGACCCGGAGGAGCACCGAGACGGAGATTCTGCGAGGAAAAGTACGCGTTAGGATGACGGCGGCGATACCGAGGAAGGATTCTCGCGGGAAACAGAGATGCTTGGGTGAAACCTTTAGATCAGGTTGCAGTCCTTGATGGAGTCGATCAATACGGTCGAGTTTAATGAGATTCCCTAAATATTGTACCGTAGAAACAAAGACGATTAAAGAATTAGAATGATTGAACACAATGAAGCGAGGAAAGTTCCGCGGAGGATGAATGTTGGAAAGTGTATTGAAGATAACGAAACATCTGTTCCGAGCAATGGTACAGGTTACGCGCGTCGATCTTTCTTAGAAAGTGACGGGCGATCGTGTGCCTATGAACCGTGATGGTTTTAGCGAGAGCGCCGGCCGCGCTGAAATCAATGGATTGGGACCACCAGCCGCGAGAGAAGCGCAAGTTTTGCCGAGTACCGACCTCGTGACCTCCTCGCCTTGACGTCCTGTCTCTCGATTATGCTGCTTCGGCTCTCGTTGCGCTACACATCTGGGTTTCATCGGCCACGTAACCGGCCTGGCACGATTTTAGCGTCTTTAACGATGTACGCAGATCATCGGCAGATCCTCGTCCATTTGTCAATCGTCCCGTGATTAATTGCGAGCCAGGCCGTCCAATACACGCTTCAGAATTCAATATTATTACCGCGGCGGTCCGGCGTGCTTGCTCCTTCCTTGCGTAATTACTAGAAACGAAAAGTTCTCGCTCTGTACGATTTCGAATTAGAAAGGATCCTTACTGGCTAGAAAAGAAAGTCTATGGGCAATTTTTGGAGATACTGTCAGTTAAAATTAACCCTCTTCTGGTGGAGAATAAACTTCATTCATATTTCGAATCCCAGTAGCAATCCTGTATAACAATTTTACGTGCACTTGCTCGGTTGAGACAGCTTCCAGCTAAGGAACCAGCGACCTGCCAGTGTATTAACCCCTCAGGAGTGGGGATGTGTCACGGCGGAACGGAAGTCGCGGGTGCAGCCGTTTCCGCAGTGACAGATGCGATCTCGCACTCGGTACACGGCTAGATCTCTACCCGCTGCACCGTGCCTCCCCCTTTAAAAGGGTGCACCACTGTCAACAGCGATTCCTCGCTGTTGATCGAATACACGGAAACGGGGACAAAAAAGCACGGCGGGCGATGTCGCGCGACGGGGTTGGGAAGATTAAAGGCAGGAAAAAAGGGAGACACACGGAATAGTTTGTGGCGGTAAACGGCGGCAGTAAAACGATTGGGCTTCGACAATATTTGACCGACTCCATGAATGGGATTCAGAAGTGGCTGGCGTGGGTCCCGGCCAGTCGTAAAATAATATTTAAGGCAAACACCGCGTGAAAATTCGGGATGTCTCTCTACGATGACTTCTGGTCACGTTTTTTTTTATTCGGCCCTTTGTGGGAAATTATCGGGTCGAAACGAAACCCCCGCTGCTTTGCTTGTTTACTCTCGCTGAACAAGTTTGGATGAGTGAAGAGCGGTCCATTATACTTACATCTTACTTGACGTGTCCTAAAGTAGGATTCACCAATAAAAGAATACCCATCGCTTCAAGAAGCTTAAGCTTTATATTCAATCGATTGTAACACGATACATCCTCAACGTATCGAGCCAGCCAACACAGTCGACGAGCACTCCGCCTTCACTTTCACCGTTTATGACAGAAAATTTTAATTATACCCAACACGAAGCTTTTCCGCCACGACGGAATCGGGTCTCGATCAGTGGCAATCCAGCCACGATTCGCGTCTAACGTTGCTTAACGAGAGAAACGATACCAAGGGGGGTTCTCGACTTATCGATACTCTCCCATATGCTTATAACGTGCTCAGCCACGGACGTTGGCCCGCGCACGGAGCAGTGTTTGCGGAAGGGGGGTCGGTCTTTTTTGCGGGGTGTCGCTTCCAAGTGGTCGACATAGGCTGCACTGGGTGCAGCGAGCGAGAGCGGTTCCCACAGCACCGTCGTGTGAAAACGGCCGGGAAAGTGGACGCGACAAGTGCAGCAGCCGCCACGGCAGGATATATCGGGAGGCGCGTCGTTCGACGAAAAACCGCGATCCTGCGTCCAGCAGAAAAACCACATCGCCGTGGCTCGGGCACGATTGGAGGATGGTAAAAGCCGCGGGAAACGGATCGATTAAGGGGCCGATTACGCAAGCCCGGCCTCGGTTTATCTGAATCGTTCGGATGCACTCCGGTGGATGGCGAGTTCTGCTGGCTAGACCACGGGCTATCATACTTAGTCCACATAAATTCTATAATATCGGTGGCCAACGTGCAGCATCCTCCGGTACGGTTATAAGAGATACTAAGAGAAAATTATGGACATTTAGCTTTACACCTGGGTCGCGTTTCAGATTATTAGGCGCTACATTATCGACGTCGTTATTGGAAGATGTTTACAGGCGTCACGGGCACCGCGGCTTCATGAATAATTCATCCGCGATTAATTGTAATTTAGGGGGTGCACGGTTCGCCTGGAATCGTCCGTACCTCTACCTGGACCCATCGCGTAGGACCTTTCGTTGATTATCGCGATATTCGGTGCTTCTTTCTCATCTGTCGATCGTAAGACCACCGGTTCCAGGGTGATCCTCATCGGTGATTACTGTATTCGTCGTATCGCGGTCTAATAAACTGGAACTCGTCAGGAATTCCATGGAAGCCTATCGTAGGATCGAGTGTATTAGCAGCGCAGGTCGGTTTGATTCCTCCCTGATCGTGACAGAGTTCCAGATATGTAAGTGGGAGATTGAGTTCGGAAAGTTCGTGTCTACTTGCAACGTATGAAATGGGTGCTGCATTATTTTGGTTAAACGAAACGTAGAACACTTAGTAACTCTTAGATCCTAGAAGGAGAACATATTTCCCCAAATATTTTCATTCAGAATTTTCATTCAGATTTTCTATTTTCACTAAGAATTATTATCACAACACAGCGTGGAATTACCCGCCACTAAGAGATTTCTGTGCGATTTAAAAACACGTAGACGAGAGGGAAAAGTGTCCTAAGTGTCTCCAACCCCTTGGCGTCTCCCTCCACCCCCAGGTGCGAGGGATCGGCACGGGTGAAACGCAAAGCCGAACATAAAACCGCAGATAAGAGCCACCGCGTGTAGCGCGTGAAGAGGAATGTAGGTGGAAGAGACGACAGGGGGGTGGAACGGAGACGGAAAAGCGAGCAAAGACGGAGGGAAAGAAGGAGAGAAGGCCGCGCCGTGGCTGAATTACGAGCGGCCGACGGGCATTAACATTTTTGCTGGACGCGCAACAAATTAAAGCAATCTGGTTCGCTCGTGTCCCTCGTCTCTTGTGCTCTCGGCTGCCTGACTGCCGTTTGTTCTTTCTCTTTGCTCCCCCTCTCTGTGCCTCTCCTTTTTTTCCCGTCGTTCTTCTTTTGCATACGATTTAACCGTGCCCGCTGTTCCACCCTCGTCTTGCTCTTGATACACGACGAGGAGGAGCCGCGTTACGTGCTCCTGGTTACCGACCAGCTCCTCAGGGTACTCACTGGATTTCTGCCTCGTTGCAAATATACTTGTACTCGGTATTCCTTAGAACAGGATACCAGAACAAAGCTTTAGAATTCCTTGAAAAGGGGTGGAATGATATTCTTACGATCGAGGGCCGATATTCCTCGAAGTAGATCCTTGAAGAAATCAAGGAAAAATGAAACTGAAGAAGAAAAGCCTCTGAAATTGAAAATACTGTACAATTGACTTTTCTCAAATATTATATGCAGGAAATTAAGGTTTCCAGAATCTAAAATAATCTCCAAAGGGATCCAGAATGGTTCGTTCAGGTGACTAACGAAAAATAGATGAAACACCTGAAACGAGGATGAGCAACACCGGATACAGGAAATACGTAAGCGTTGGGAGAGTTTGTCCGGAGCTGACAGTGGAAGAAACGGGAAAGACGAGGAAAATATCAGCGCGTGAAACTGATGCAACATTTAGCGCGCTGAGACGCGAATTATGCGGATAAATTGTATATCGGCGCGAGGATGAATAGCCGGTTTTACTGAACTGCATTTACATACTGGAGGTACGTATATACGTACAGCCACCGTAACAGAAGCGAGGGATCTGCCGAAGGAAAAAGTCCGAGGCGAGGCAAAGTAGAGCGAACCGAGGTAAAGCGAACGAGAAACCCGAGGGGGATAGGGATGTGGTATATCGGTCTGTCGCCTCTGTAAATCCTTGGTGCTCGGTAACGCCGCCACCGTCGTGCTGCAGCCTTATCATCGTCAGGGCCGCAGGACTAGCGAGAGATTCCAGGAAAGCAGCCACCTTTCTGCACGCAGTTCTGCTTAATATTAACATAACGTTCCTGATGCATCTCCTCCATGGCATACACGCTTGCACGTTACAGGAAAGCTGATCTCTCCAACGGTCTTTCGGTGCACCCCTTTGACACTGAGCTTGAAATGAAACTGACGCATAAATAGTAATTCGAACTTAATACCATTTATGATATTGATCCCTTGTGGGAATACAGAAATCATTTGATGATCGTTTGTCGGCTGTATAATATTCTGGATGATTTTTTAACTGGTGTTTGAGAGGGAATGGCTTTGAAACGTCTGCTCGAAGAGTCACACTAAAGATGCTTCCCTGAATGGCGGGAGCGCAGTACCGGACCACGGCGGTCGTCCCCGTGTATCGTTTGATCTCGTTAATAGGACCGCATTGTCCTGAATCTACATACTCCTCTACGTACCCTTTCCCCGGTGTGCACTTCGTCGTGGTCACAAAAAAACGAGGACGGCGAAGGAGCGAAGGGAGAAGAAAAGGAGAAGAAGGATGGGGTACGTGAGCGCGTGTACGCTCGCCAAAAGCATCTCGATAAATTGTTTGGAGAAAAAAGTACGGCCAGTGTGAAGAGTGAACTAAAATTAGTAATTCTCCAACGAAATTCTTCTAATAGTTCACTCTGCTAAACCTCTCGCAGTAGTTCAAATCCTACGGTCTGTAGAAAAGTGAAGCAGTAGATTATCTTATAATAAAAAATACTGTCGTGTTCCTCGAAGATTTCTCTATCAAAGACGTATGTTAGGAAATCGAAGGGTCTTTGAGAATACCGAAATAAAAAAATAAAAAAGTAGGATTAAGGATCTATGCCTGGAAAATTGTAAATAACTGGGGGTACTGAAAGAGGAGATATTTTTTCAAGTGGTAGAATATGGTTATTCATTTCTAAATACGTTATCGATTCACTTTTCCCTAGAACTCAGAAAATCTGGAAGTGAGCGTTCCCCTTGACGCAAGGAAAGAAAATCCTTATGCGTAAACGCGGGCGAGTTGCTCCTTACCATACGTTCCTTTGTGCGCCTCTCTTCCTCTATTCTTTCATCGCTCCTTTCCTTCTCGAGGCCTTCTTATCCACGATGCAACGTCGAGTCTGTTACAACGCACGGACTGCACTCATCATCCTATTGTTCTCTAATGAATCCGTAGATGCTGACGGAAGCGCCCGTGCCCACAAGATGCATGGGACAGGTTGCGTCTCGGAGCCTCTTCTTCTTTCCTCCTCGTTTCCCTTAAACCCCTGACCCCCACCCCTCCCTCCGCCGCGACCGTGTTGGCCGGCCATAAACGACGAAAAAAATTATTTAGGCATAACGAGTCGGGACTCTAACTCTCCGGGCCTTTGTGAAATCACTCAGCCGCACTACATCACCTTCCCAAGAATCGTGGCTAAGAGAAACGACTGCCCACCTTGCTTTCGTTAGAACGAAGAATGGAGTATGACGATGATGAAGCACGATATTGCGTCCCGTCATCTGTGCTTGTCAACGAGGAATGTTTTTCTAATGCTGGGAAGGCGGTTCGGGTTCACGCTGGTCTAAATTCGATTAGAGGAACTCTGATGTTTTCCCCGATGAATAGAGAAAAGCTGTCAACTCTAAAACGTTTGTAATCCGAAGTACCACAGACATCGAACTCGAAATTGTTAAAAATTCCATCGTTCTTAAAATTCTTCCCTCTTTAACAATTCAACGATCGTTTTCCCAACGAGCCCCTCGTTATAATACCCTTCTCCCTTTAAAGGAGCGCGCGTCTAACGAGACAACGTGTCATGAACCAGTTTCCCATAGTGAAATAGCCTCGGTGCCGTTGGAATCCGCTGTTTACGTCGATACGAATTCACCTACGGTGGAATCTCGATCTTGATCCCGACCAGGGTTGAGGGATGGGACGGCGACCGATGCCGGACAATACCGTATATCTCTAGAGACCGTTTTATGGAAATTCGTTCGGCGGGCTGGTCGTCGATACAATGATCGGTGGCCTCGATACGATCGGGCGTAGCACCTGTGCCCTACGTGTCGTTGCTGCCACCTTCCTCCTGGCTGTGTGCGCGCATACAGGCGCGCGCGGGGAAAGAAGGATTCCGCGGGTCACTGGCCGTGGGCAGCTCCTTTAAATATGGAAGAATCGGGGGAGATCGCGATAAGGAGGGTCAGAAGCGGGTTACGAACCAGAATTTCGTTGTCATGTAAATTACTGTCTCTACGCCGTCTCTCCGGGCTCTAACTAACTCCGAGGGAAGCCGGTGAATTGAATCTCGGGACACGATTGGAGGAACGTTCCCGTTGCCGTCTCTCCAGGCACGTCCGCCGAGAATGCACCGTGAGATCGTCTCAATGGTATATCAAATAATGACGTCCACCCGTAACGAAGATATTGTTCGGCCCTAACGGAAAGATATTTCTCTCTTTACCTCGTTCCAGCCGCGGCGTCGTAATTCGAGGGCAAATTATGCAGCCGACCGTGCCAGGGCGATCAAATGTTTCACGGCCGCTCGTCGGGGGAGACGCAGAAACAATGAGCGCATAGAGACGGCATGGACCCCACGGATTCGAGATGTTAATGTAGGAAAGAATGCGAAGAGACGGGGGGGAACGGTTTTGATTACGAGCGGCGAAGGAGTTGATTTAGCATTCTACTCGTGCCGATGCAAATTCAAGTATTCCGCTAGATTCGTATGATCGAAGTACTCATAGAGACATGCGATGGATAACATGAATCTTAATAGACTTTTGCAACACAAGAATGCCATTTTTACACGCTACTGTGCATTCTATTGGAGGAGGATAGCTTTCTCTATGATATTCGAAGAACGACAGTACCCTTTAAAAAATGGCCACATCTCCTTACAGTTAGTGATGGGATCCGACGCACTTCGAAGCTTAAAACTCTTGAAAGTCTTGATAAGTCTTGAGTCTTGATAAATCTTGAGTCTTGATAGGTCTTGAAAGTCTTGAAAGTCTTGAAAGTCTTGGAAGTCTTGGAAGTCTTGGAAGTCTTGGAAGTCTTGGAAGTCTTGAATATCTTGAATGTCTTGAAAGTCTTGAAAATGAACATCTGGTTGCCAAAACCTAGCCAGGTTGATCAGCCAGAGTGTCTCGGCAGGGTCGTGGTTTATGACTGTATTGTCCCGCGAGTCGGCGGTGGACGTACATACCGGTCCGAAACGTACCAAGACTTTGAAGCAAGAGTTTCAAGACTTCCAAGACGATCAAGACTTTCAAGACTTCTAAGACTTTCAAGACCCATCAAAACTCTAGACTTACCAAGACTTTCAAGCGTTTTAAGCTTCGAATCATGTTCGAAGCGCTTCGAAGTGCTTCGGATCCCATCACTACTCACAGTGGAGCAAGGATATACTCCCAACTAAAACGTCATTACCTATTCTTTTTCATTTCACTCTCGTCACGAGCTCGCGAGTCGAGGGCAAATTATGCGGCCGACCGTGCCAAGCCGATCAAATATATTTCACGGTCGATCCCTCCGGAGAGGCTTAGAAACAATGAACGCATAGAAGCAGCGGTGGAATATAGTCCTATAGGAACGAATGGTCCACTGGCAAGATAAACAACCTCGGCCGGTGAAACGAACGATCCTGGACCACCTTCGTGTCCCCATAAAGACGCTGTCTAGTCCCGAGAAGAGGTAGGAGGAAATAGAACGTCGATTTCCCTTTTAATCCAGCAGGGCCCCGAGCGTGATAGCTCGCACGCGTCGCGTCGCCCTGCCATGGGCCCGAGCCGTCCCTATAAAACGCGCGTTTTGTGCCCGGTTTTGTGCCCATAAAGGACCGTTTCGGTGGGCCGAGGCGTGGCACGGCGAGCCTCCTAGGTGGCCCGGCAGTAACTTACGCCTGGCCATCACCAGAGCTATCCGAATAACGTCCTGCTATCTTAAATATCCAGCAATTTATGCGTTTACACGGATTATCTCGCCGCGGGTTTACGGCCAGTAGTTACTTAATCACGTTAGGCACCGCAAGCCACGATCTTCCCCCTAGGACATATTTATACGTTTCCCGCGGGGGGCGACGGAAAAATCTGGACCCCCAAGTCAGGTGTAGAGATTCCCTTGGCAGTGGATTAATAGAAAAATGGTAATAATGTGCCGGAATCGGAATGCAAGATGATCGCGAATTACCCTTAAGTTTCCGCAGATTCAGTTCGCAGCTACCCCTAAATCATTGCGCTGACTACCACCGAGCCAGGAACCCGAAGCTCTGTTGCCACTATCAGCTACACTATTCCAATTACAAAAAGGACGTGGATGTCCTCTCCGTAGGAGGTTCCCGCTACTTTATCGTGGCATAAAAGATTCCCCGCGACAACGCGGCTGAAACGAACCGTGGCCAGCTTCCCGGAACGTAACGAGCCAGACGAGGGAGGAGTGTATCGCCCGTAGCACGCTCCAGGGCTCGTGTGCGTGCGACACGCGTGCGCGTCCACGCACCAAGAGGCGAACGAAGATACAGGTTGCCAGCCGCACCTGTAAACTCCGCCGCGTGGGTGTCGGAGACCGCAGCCAGACATCGAGAAGCTGACGTGAAATTGTCAATTTCGGCTTAACTTTCGTGTATAATATTCGAGGGGATCCGAGGCAACAACGTCTGTCAAACCGCCGTTACAAAGAGCGGAAAAAACGAAGAGAAAGTGTACTTTAATTCCCGGTGAATCGCGCGAGGATTCCTGCAGCCGAATCGGCCGGTCGAACGTATCACGGCCGATTAAGGACACGCGCGCATGTGATCGGAAGAGCGGGGCCGAGAAAAGCGCCGTTTCGCAAGGTCCTTCTCGATCGGCTCGATCCAACGATGATTCAGCCGCGCTCCTCCGGTTCTCGCAACGCGCGAACCGCTGGGCAGAATCGTTGCATTCCCCGCGACGAAATACGTTGATCTCGCGTCCCGCTGCACTCTCTCTTCCTTCTGCTAAAGGGCCATCAAGAGGGGATCCGTTTCTCTGGTTCACGGCGAGACTGAAACCTTGGACGGTCCATAAATTACTTGAAATAATGATGTCAGCCCGGTAATGAACGTAACGTACACCGCGGTCTCGTTCGTGTGTGCGTCCGGAGGATAAAGATGGCCCTCGCCAGGGACCTCTGGGCGTACACCCGCGGCCGCCTCAAAATTGCTCGGTTTATTTGCGGGCCCGTATGAAATCTACCCCTCAAAGTCGCTTTTACGCCAATCGCGGATTTGCAATTGACCAGAGAAGCCCGATGTCGATGACCATTGGGCTTTGCCAAAAGTTCCTCAGCCGGGAGGGTCGTCGTGGGTTGCAAATATCTTGTCCTATCTTCGCACTCCTCTACCGTGCGACGCGGGCCCCAATAATTTCGCGGAACGGGTCCACGGGACCCTGGGCGGGATAATGGTCGGCATAAGTTAAAATTTCGGCCGATACACGCGAAAACAGGTGAGTTACGAACGGAATTATGTGACTTAAGGCCAGCTACGTGCGTGTCGCGCCACGAACGCGAATTTTATTGGCAATTTGTCCCGGCCCGATCGAATTTATCGCGAGTTGGCTGCCCCCCTCCCCCCCCCCCCCGCGACTGGGCCTTCCTCTTCCTTCCAAGATCGTTCCTCGTGCGATTCTGTATTTCTCAATTAGCGCCTGTGGGACCTCCATTTGGCGCAATCTTGCCCGCGAGTATTTTAAAGAACCGCCATAAATGTTGGGTGCATTAATAGTCGGCCTTTATGGGAGGAAATTGCATCGTTTCTCAACAGCAATGCCTTCTTCAACCGAGACCCTTACTTATTCAGAGTTATTTACAAGCTTTCTGGAGTGTCTGCGCCGCGTGGATTGATCGCCAGTCGTCTTCGCGGCGATGGTAACACAGCTACCATTTAATCGATATAAAAAGTGGTAATTAATCTTGCACTGTTTAAATTTGAATCTCACTTTTGACCTTCCCTGTACATTCACAAAGACACTTTGCATCCAGCCTCGATTCTCCGTCACCGAACGATCCTCTAGCCTCCAGCCTCCGCAATTTCACGACACGTGGGAACATGGCGGGCGCATAGGCGAGCTAAAATCGGACATAATGCGCGTCAATGGGTCCACGACCTAAGGGGGCGGCGGGGAGGGTGGACGCGCATCGCTCGGGACTCGAACACAATGCCACTCGAGTGGTAATTTGTCCGAGATGGGTCATTACGAACTTAAGGCCCCATCACCCCTCCCCTGGCGGGCCCAAGTCCCCCCGCGAGACGCACGGAGACGACGGGGCCCTCTCGCGAGAAAGCGAGACCCGCTGACCTCATCGTGAACCGCGGCCGTCAAAACACGCGCGCTCGCGCACACGACCGGGGCCCTCTTCAGATCTGGTAATTTCGGCGCGGAGCAAAAAGAAGCGGGCATAAAACACGTCCGAGAGAAGAGTGGCACGGTAGACAGATATACGTGGCAGCGATGAGCTTCCAGCACGGCCAGCCCTGCGTTTCGGAGAAACGGAACTCGCGGGGCTGTCGTGCTGTTCAATTTTCGTGGGGCCCCGTTCGTTTTGCAAGTCCCAGCCGACGGTTGATTTGTTTAACTGTGCCCAGACGGTTTGGCAGGGACGTTATGCGAATCTTCTGGGCACTTAAGAGATTGAAAGACTCGTGTCTACAGGAGGCTTGAAATTCCTCAAGGGGGACTTGTTTTAAAAAATTGCCAAAGGATTATTAAAAGCGTCCAAATAATGACATGGAAGATTATTATCCCTCGAACTGCTTTTAGAAACTCTATCAGGGAATCTCCAAGTAGGTACCTCAAGTTCGGATGAACTGCTATTGACATACACCACTCTTGTAATTGTACAAGAATATTAGAAGGTCTTCATACAGGGTGAAAAGAAGTAACGATCACAGCTTTCACGGACGTGCATCGAGTCCCGCATTCTTGTCGACAGCATCCTTTCAGGAGCGAGTGTGTTTCTTCAAGAAGCCTCGAGGCTTCAGGCATCAGACAATACACCCTAGCTTCCAATGAATTCTCTTACTTGCACAGTCTCACCATGCCTCGCAATATTAACACTGAATTACGGCTATCACCGTGAAAGACACAAAGCATCGCGAAGGAACCCGCCTCCGTCGAGCTGACACGTAGCAGGTGGGGTCCCTCCGCCTGCCCTCCCGAATCGGATTCACGGACCATATAAAGAAGCGACAAAATTTTAAAACGCGCTGTACCAACAGGAAGCACGCCCCCATCGCGAGCCGGCAGACTGCCCGCGCTCGTCACAATGCGATACATTGAAGTTATCACGATCGCCGGGTGGACGTTCACTCGTCGATGCGATGCTCAGATACAGGCCGCGTTTCTCCGGCGAACACGAGTAAAAAGAGAAAAGAGAAGGGAAAAACGCGATGAAGCGACAGTCATCGCGAGGATGGGAGACCGGGGAAGATGAAAAAGGAAACGGGGCGAGCGGTATAAGGTGACGGGGTGGGGTGCAGGGGCGATTTTTAAGCTTGAGGAGAGTCGAACGGTGGCCGAGGCGTCGGCCCGCGAGAATTACGGCGCCGCGTGTCTCCCGTAATCCTGGTTTATATGCCTCTGTCGCGTCCGGGGCCCACGATTCCGGGGCCCTCTCGCCACTTTTACGTCCTCCCCGCGAGAGCGTACGCGGAGCGGATTCGAGGCCTGCCGGCGCGGCGCGACAGGCCCCGGGAGAAGCCAGCCCAGCTCGTCGTCCTCGGAAGCCGACGTACGTGCTGGAGCACTCAGGGCCCTCGTCAGACCCAGGCACGGAGAACGAGTTTCAGCAGGTTGAGACGCGGCCAGGCGGTTCGTGCGCCCACGCCGTGCAGGTATTGTGCAGGTACCTCCGCAGAGGGCCCTCCCCCTTTCTGCCCCTCGCGCGAGCCTCCTTCGCCACGATCCTACACCGACAGCTTGGGCCTCATTGTTTCAGCGCGATATCCTGTCATCTCGGCGCGCCGGGGACGCTGACTGATCGCTTCTCCTCGGGACGCGTCGAACCGAGCCGATAGCTTCCGTTCCGTGGGGGTTGCTGAACAATTCTTTCGAATATACCATGTGGGGTGTTTTGCGTAACAGGTTGGGGCATTTTCTTTATGGGATAGCTGGGAGGAAATCTTGAGGTTCGAGGGTATGTGTAAGAGTTTCCTCGTGCCTAATTTAATATCGAGACAATCATATGATAAGTGGAGGAATTTGTCTTTGTCAGATAACTTTTGTCCTTAAATTAGATATTCTTGCGTTAGAATGAAGGGAAGTCTTGAGCTTGACGCATAGAAGAATATATCATCGATAATTCCCAGGAAATCCGCCACGTTAGAAGGTTGAAGATTAATCGGCTCTTTAGATATCGATCAGGGCCCGGCTGCAAAAACGCGCGCGTTTCCATCGATTACCCGCGAACGCTTTACGATACCAGATAATTACTCGTCTCATTATATTTTAATTAGTATGGCGGCGCCGGCGATGCCGCCCGATTCCCGGTTCATTAATGTTGTTTACGAGGGACTCATTAAATTTGAATATTATTGAATAACGCTCGTTAAGGGGAGACGGGCTGGCGTGATGCGTAATCGTGCTTACGTGCCCACAGCCGTACAGGCGTGTACATGTACGCAAACCTCGAGGGCAAGGAGTGCGCGTGTCTGTGTGTGAAACTCCGACACGACAGGTTGATGTAGACGTACGACGTAATGCGTTTTGACATTAATATATTTCCTCTAATAAGACAAATGCCCGGTCCACCGCCGTGGGATGAGATGCTGCCTCCATGGGAAAACTGCCTTTCCAGCGTGGTGGAAATTTTTTGTCACGAAACGTCTTCGTTTGGCTGGAATAGCCGGCTCTGGGGTCGACAAACTTTGATCCCTGATGGGTCAGCTTTTAATGTTATGTGAATTGTGGCGGAGTGAATGGTTTCGTTGTGTTAACTCGTGTCAAAGTTTGGTATTGTGCTCTGTACTTCTGAAGCTTCGATATGTTACGCTTAGCTGCGTTTTAAGTCTCGCCAGTCGAGGAAGATTGAAATCCCAAGAAGAGGACTTCGTCATGATTGTATTTTTATTTATTTCGACCTTGTAGCGTGCAGTTTCGGAATCAGTGACCTATTAGTCACTAGTGAACCAGTCAGAACGGGAATCTGCCACATAAATACACCTTGTTCGCCCCACTTAATTCACACTGCACCCATTTTGCCTGATACATACGACACACGGAGAGGAATGTGATTTATCTTTACGTCCATGTCGCAGATACATCGGACAAGTGTACTGATAGTCGTCGGACAGGGTACAAGGAATTCGTCTGTTATTTTCAATTGAAACGTTGATCAATATTCCAGGAAATAACAATATTTATGCGTTAAACGCCCACGAGTCGCCGGAGGCTATAATCGACAGGGGATACAGCGAAAAATGAGTAAAAAAAGGAGAGGCGAACGTACGATATTGAGTATGTAAATCCGTCGAGGATCTTCCTCGAGCACGATCTCTACTTTCAATCGGATATTACGCGCTGGTGTACGTGAGCCGGCCGCCGGTGTAGGTGAATCCGACGCGTAGGTAAAGAGCGAGCAGATCGTGCGCGATGAATTCGTAGAATAGAACGGATGTTGGGCAATCCGAATGGTTGGCAGGTGCCGCGAGGTGGGCGTCGTTTTACGCCAAATTCGAAACGAAACGAGAATTCCTGTTTCCTTTCTCACGACAGGAATTCCTTACCTCTTCCTCTCCCTCCCCCGCGTTTTTGTTACCTCTTTCTACACCAATCCACGCCCGTTGAATCACCTTCCTATTTTTGAAATTCCTCGATACTCTCGAGGAATGGTAAAACTCACTTTCAATCATTTTCCATCAAATCATCACCCAATTGAAAACTAAACTCGGCAGATTCACAGATTCAGCCATGTTCTTAATAACTGCGACTTCTATCAGTATCCCCGTCACTCAAGCCCCTATGTCTGCCTCGAAAATCCAATGATACCCAAAACTGAGACCTCTGTCGCCGAAGGACCATCAAATCGAGGGATCAATGGCTCCCAGGCTTCCCATAGCCATCCTTCTTCCGGCAGAACCTGCGTGAGCTGACAAAAAAGTGGGTTCCTACAGGAACGTCGCGGGTTCGGAGATCATGAACGAGCGCATATGGAGTGGCCCTGAAGCGGATGAGGGGTCAGAGTACTTCCTACACGCGGTGCCCATGGGGTACACCCATACGCACACGATATTACGTGGGCACGACGTGTGGGACATCATAGGAGCGACCACAAGGAAACGCACCACCTGTTAAATCCCCAAGGGAGGGTTGCAGGGAATGCGCGCGAGAGAGGTGGGAGTATGCACGATGGTTGCAGGGGGAGGGGGACGTTGATAGAGAAGCGAAGAGTAACCGAAGACGAGAGTGGGCTTGAGGAGTAGGATTCGTTGGTTGGACGAGCAAAGCCATCGTCCCTGTCTTTCTCCGCGCCGTCCCAACTTATCCGATGGTCGTTCTCTCGGCTCCTTTTGCGTTAGTCATCATACCTTTCGCAATACTTATTATCTTCTTAAATGAACCGACCAATGGTGGAAGCTGGCTGCTTCGGTAATTGGCCACGATGCGCTGGCGGATAAGCGGGAAAAGTTTAGTTCGAGTATAAATCTTCTGGCGGGAGGCAAAAGTATTCCGTGAAAGCGTACTGCGTTGAATAATTATTCCGATTAACTCAACTTATTCTGAACCCCGTCGCTGGTGTAATGGGGCAGCGTGACGTCGAGGCTCTCGAGAATTATAGATGCGTGCAGCTCAAATACTAAAATCACTGAAATGTAATCAGAGCGCGCATCGTCTCTCTCACAACATACCTCCCTTCGCAGCGAACGCGGGAGTGGAGTAATCGGTTTCAGAGAAATGATCCAGGGGTGGATTTGAATATAGGCTCGATAGGCTGCAGCAAAATTTTGTGAAACAGTAATTTGGGGGAGCAACAAATTTTGGGGAGCAACAAATTTGGGGGAGCGACAAATGTGGGGGCGCGACAAATTTTCGAGAGCAACGAATTTTGAGCGAAAGAAATTGGAAAAGGTTTAGACACAGAAGCTTGAGGCAACTTTAAAAACAATTCACTTCTTTTCCATGTAGCAAATTAGCAATAACTCAGATATGAGTTGTGACATTGAATTAATTTTGAAGTATTTTATAATATTTCACAGAAAGGGTGGCAGATGCCTGTTAGCCTAGGGCCGCCAAATCACCAAATCTTCCCTGAGGGGGCATGACTCTATTCTTCGAGAATTCTGTTATCTGAAATCACATATTAATCTTGGCTCCTACTGACATCATGATATGAACCTGTCGATTCCCAAAACAACCTACCCCTCCAGTTCAACCTTCTGTCTTCCAGACTCCCAGTAAAATTCACGTCGAAATTATTCTGATCCATCGATGGACCGGCTCTTAGCAGCCCACGGATTCACGTTTGTCGCACGTGTTGCCCGCCTTAATAGCTCACGCACACGTGCGTCACGGGTGAATGACAAGGGGTGCTCTTCTTGGAGACGGCTTCCTCTTCCGGTGTTCGACGACAGGTCAGGTGTCGCTGATCTTAATCCCGATGGATGCCTGGGTGGTACAGGATGCGATCGTCGCACAAAAGTGTCGAGAATTTATATTCACCCAGGACAAAGGCTCGCCCGACCCAACGGGAGCGCATTATCCTAGATAACACTTTATAGGAAACGTCGCAAACGAAGTTCTCCCGATCAGTGATCACAAAAACGGGGCCAGTCACGCGATCTCAACCTCCTTAAAATAGATCGTCCTTCTCAGAGATCTCTTTTGTGCGCGAGGGTCATAGATCACCCCGCCGAAATTCCTCTGGAGAATCTAATGACCGCGAAGAGTGGCGAGCAGAACGTGCTCGACGGACGGATAAACGCGACGACAGGTTTCCTTGTGCCCTGGCAGAAGCATCTTTTTCACGCGACAGGAACAAAGCTGCTGCTCCGAGCGGGGGGATCCGTGAAACACGATCGAGCGTGGAGAAAAAAAGGAGCTCGAAGGATCGTGATCACGAGGAGATTGGAGGCACGAAGTGGGGGATGCTCCTCGATGGAGGAGGGACGATCTTCCGACATTTCGGAGGCGTGATGTCCCCAGGAATGAAGGATCCGTTTCGTAGAGGAATTCGAAGCGTCGATATAAATCGATTATCCGGCAGATACCCGTGATATATCGTGGCGGGGCCTGGTACGTGACAGGTGGGAGGACCGATTTCGAATTCCTCTTCTTGTCTCCGTGATATCTACGCGCACACCAGCCTGTTACCGTGTACGTGGCCCCGTGTGCACTGTGATTGAGAGAGAACAGGGCGAATTAGAAAGAGAGAGAGTAGCTGGCCCCGACGAAAAGTCGCCCACGACAGATCGGGAACAGATCTCCGATTCGATTTGGAAGGCCACGAATCCGGTCGGCCGTGTATACGGCACACGGCGATGTGAAACGTTCGCGGTATGGGCCGATAAGTTTCGTTTGTTTCATTGACACGGGGAGATACACGACCCCCGATGGAATACCTGGGCAACAAGCATCCCATGGGTCAACCTCCTGGGACCGTTAGTATCCTCTACAGGGGCAATCAATAACTGACAACAAATTCTTTTTTGTCGTTTACACGAGGTAATTAATTCCTCGTCGTTTCCTCTAATGATCCATTGATTCGGCCCCCTTCGAAGGGCCCCTGCCTAATTTCGTTACCTCGTCCAGGTTCCTCGGGGCTGGCCACCTCGTCGTACACGCGTGTCGATGCCGCAGGTCGGAAAGGTCGGAGGATGCTTATTGCGTGATCTCTGGCGTCGATCTGTCGACAGGATTTACGCTCGAGACTTTGATAACGCGTTCATCGTGGTGGGACTTGTTGGATATTTTCATCGGTCGAAGTCGAAAGGAGTGACCTTTTTTAACTTTTTTAATTTTTTTAGTTTGATGCATAACCCGCGACTGGACTTGGATGTTACTACTTTAATCGAATTCATAGTGTCCTCTTATACTGCTCTGTGGCAAAGTGTATTTTATGAATCGCCACTCCACCCAGGGAAAGTGACGTAATTTGATGGAACAAAGTGGAGGAACGGAATGTTCCCCTAATCTTAGTAAGGTGCAAGTTCAGATCGATTAGAAGGAACGTGAATCGCACTGTAATTTTTGCTCCTACACCTACCGTGGGCGCATCGACCCACGGCGGTTCTTCCTCCTCCCTCTTCTGCCGTTTGTGCCGTTCAGCCACCTAGACGGCCTCCTTTCTCCTCTTTTCTTTCGTCCACCCCCACGACGAGCGGCGTAATAGCTCACTTCGTTCACTGTTACTGTTATGCAAGATATAATAGGGTAATAATGGCACGGTCTGGCCTCCCTTGGTGGGTAACGTAGGGTGGAGCCAGTCACGATCAGAAAACTGACGTAAGCATCTCGTTCGTTCCTCTTCTTGTCCCTCGCCTTCTTCTCTTCTTCTCCTTGGTGATTGCTCTCTATGAGGACCACTTCGGTGTACCTCTGTAGCGAGGCATCGTTCCACTTCCGTGCTGATTACTTGGATATTCTTGATAATATTTCGTGCCCATGCAACAGGAAACACTGGCTGAGAACCTGGCGATGCAATTTGCAAGTCTGATTGGGATGCCATTGTATATTCTACTATATAGTTGTAACATTTTATCTTTAGAGACCTGGGCTTCCCAGATTTTAAAATCCTGGAGTTTCAGAGCTCCCAAGATGTAAGAGTTTCCAAGTTTTAAAGGTCCTTAGCGCTAGAATATCAGAATTCCCTAATTGCCGAGTATAAATATACCAGAGGACCAAAAGAGATCTAGTTTCCTCGAGTCCTCGAGCAATAGTGCCTTGGAGTACCAGAGTTCTGCGGCTCCGTAGAGATCTAAATTGCAAGGAACATTCCGCGATAAAATCTGGACTTGCAAAGTGAATTTCAATGGCTTTCGATACAAGTGTCGTAAGTCTGGCTCACCCGTGGTGATGTCCGAGGTCGAAAGGGGAAGAAAAGAAATAACAAATCTGCATTTCGTTGTTTCCAGCCGACTGCGTAATCGCTTCGGCGCTGTACCTGCAATTTAAAATGGGCGTAAACTGCTACTTCAGTCGACGGATAATTTCCAAACGTTGCGGTCGTTCCGTTCGGTAATATCGCGGGTGGAGTCGGTCACGAGTCATCGTTGACGCAAGACGTTTTCGAAATTGATTCGTCCCATCGATCTCGAAAGCGTTCGCCTCTTAATTATTCAGCTGTACCTTTCGATCCTTTTCCCCCCATCAAGAACCATAAAAAAATCTATTCACTACGTACTAATTGCCTCCCACGAGGCAGTATCGTTGATACTTCGACGAAAGCTGCAACAACGACCGATTTCTCGAACAAAGTAACAGCCGAAAGCATAAAAAAAAGAAAGTTGCCCACGAAACTCAATCAAGGGGAACACATTCAGGTCAAGAATACCTTAATACGCATAAATTTTAAGAACCACCGGTCGCAAGCGTATAAAAATACGTCACGCTGCCTTTCTACGGTTGGATACTCGTTCACGAGTGAATCGTGCTTATGCTAACGCATGTAAATATACATTTCGCGCCGATAAAACGAGCCAGCAGGCCTACGAAGCAAAGGTTGTCCCGGCGATTGCATTGGTAAAGAGGTGGCAACAGCTTCACGGTCACGGTGCAAAGGTAATTAAATAACTTTAATTAAGGCGCGTGCACATTGTGCGCCGTGACTCGACACCTATTCCAACCATAAGGCCATAAGGTGTGCGACAATGTGCTCTCACTCTGTCTCTGTCTCTGTGGCGAGTTGAGTCGTGCGGGCGCCTGCTGTCGTTCAGATCCGCCACTTTATTGCCTCCAAACAGGATCGATTTCGATCCTTTGTCGAATCCGTGGCGCTAATGGTCCTGGCACCGATTGGTAGGATCATTTCGAGTACTCTCGTCGCGACCATCGGCCTTGAAGACTTTTTAAAAGGTGGGTGGCTCGAGGATGATTCGACGATCTTTTCCCCGTTGGGTCAAACACTCGACAGATTCCGTCGACATACGATCTTGGATCTGTTTTCTCAGATAACTCTTCTGGATGTTACCTTTTCGGGTCGACGCCTTTCTGCAGTTGTTTTCACTGGACCTGCTCGATGCAAATGCTGCTTGCTTACCACTACTAGGAATAATTGGGGGACCGCATAGTCAAATGTTAGGTCGAATTAGACTCTGAGTGGAGATGTGAATTATACTTTGATATTACATTCATATTGCATGTTAACTATCATCTACCTGACACCAAAATCTACCTGATCCCTGGCACAAAAGCCACAACCACCCACGTTACTATTTCACTCCACATAATTGGTCCAAACCACAAGCTACATCCGTTCACTGACCAGCGCAACGATTTACACCTGACAAGATCCAGCAACAAAGTACACAGAACCCCCTTTCCATCCTCATCCACCCACACCATCATCGATCCCCGTAGCACCGAACGTGCGGAAAAATCTCCCTGAACCTGCACTTTGCGCAGAGCAAAGAAACAAGGAATCGCGATGGTAGAGGGATCAACGCCGTGTGAGAGCTAGAGTACTGACCTTGAGTGACCGCCTTGAGTTCCAGGCACAATGATGATGATGATGATGATGATGATAATGACGATCATAACCAGGTACCACCTCACACTCGCTTCTTCCTTTATCCGACTCTGGTATCGGGTCCCTCGTTTGCCTCGGTAGCGAGCAAAGTGATGAGGCGTGGTCGATCACCTGGTAGCCACCGGGTTCAATCCAGTCCTCCGTGAGGGGTTACGACCCGTGCAACCTTCGATCGCTCCTCGATAGAGCTATTTCGAAGGCGTAGAGAAGGTATCCGTGGATCAGCGAGCTCGCCTTTAAAGGCCACCTCATTCGGGCCCCGCTGCAATCCTCTCTCTTATCGCGGAGCCGGTAGTTACGGAATGGTCAGCGTTTCCAACCTGGAAACCCTTGTCGCGCGGTTCCTTCGAGAGCTTTTAACTACTTTCTTGAAACAAACAGAGACCGAAGCTAGTGCCTGATTTGTGACGAATTAAAATCTCATAAACGTCACATCTGTACTTTAAGTATTGAATCCTGAGTTTGTTTCTGTATTCAGCTACTACTTAGTGTGTTACGTTTCAGTGAATTGCAAATGTAGATTAATTGATACCGAATCATTGGCCACCGTGTTTCACACTGGTACCACTTGAATAAGTTGATAATTCAGTTAAGGGGTTAATGTATCTTCAAACACTTGGCGAATCTGGCTGCAATGCTCAAGGACACGTTCCACTAAGGGTCTGAATTACACTCTGTTTTAATATTATCCTGTCCCGAGCTGAGCCCAATGGTCCACTGCCTGCACCCCATGGATTACATTTCACGAGCCCTGGCGTAGCAGGTAATAAGAGAATGCCCCGCGAACGGGCTTGAATGCGCATTTATCGCGAAGGTGTCTCCGTTTCTGTAACAGTTTCGCAAACCGGCCACGATCACGGGAGGTTTCACCCGCGTTTTTCCAATTACGGAACTCGAGACCCGTGTCCCGAGCATCGATAGAGCCGCGCTTATCAGCGCAATTGCCGTGTTACCTACCGCTTCGTAACGATCCCTCGCGGTTTGTCCGCGAGAGGGAACGATCCCTCGTAAATTCGTTCGAACGGAGAAAGTCCGGTTTCTCAGGCGATTACGCGGCAACCGCGGTGTCAGATTTCTGACGTTTATCGTCCGGCGGCTGGGTACAATTAACCCGTTCTAATTAAACACTTCCCCCTCCAGCCTCCGCTGCGCCGAGCCTCTCACACCCCTTTGTCCAGGACTCGTCAAGTCGCCGGGGCGCATGCATGCGACCGATCGGAACGGTGCGCGGTGTAAAAGTATCCGCTGGACGTGGAAAGTCGAAACACAACTGAGTTATCGTCGAATGAGAAACGATAATTGGCTGGGTGTCTGAAGGTGCTCGGTCCTCTCGCGGACGAATGCAAATGGGGCGCGCGAGCCGGCCCGTAAATAAAATTACTATCAAAGATAATTCTCGTGGCCGCGGCGAAAAAGAGACTCGGCGGCTTCCCTTTACCCCGTGGCTCAATGGGAATTGCTCGCGACTGGGTGGTTCACCTCCCGTAGATGAAGCTATTTCGCCGTAATTTATACGGACCCCGGCGGAAAGTAACGAGGAAAGCATTCGTTAAACGTCCGCGTCTCGCCTCCCCGATCCAGCGGATTACGATCTCGAGGATTCCGGCAGCCACGTCGCGTACACGCGCGATAAATTCTCGCCAGGGCCACGCCATTACCTGGTATTACGAAATAATTATTGCGGTCGTATAAAAGCCACGCAGCGGAGACAAAGGCTCCTTTGGTGGATGACGGCGCGCCACCGACACGGCGCAACTATTACTGGCTGATTTGTGAAGGACCACTTCGAAGGTGGGCGATCACCGCGCACTCTTGTTCTTCCACCCTCTCGCTGAACATCCACGAACATCGAGGATCGCTGCTGATACAGTGATCCTTGGGATGAAGGATTCAGTTTATATGAGCATTGAATGTATCTTCTCTAATATAGGAAATTAACGTTCGAATTGGTATTTCATAAAAATTATCGAAGTCTCCCAGGAACATCGAATTCGACTGTATAGTACCAGTAGGGAAAGGGCTGGCCATGGGGAAGCTAAGCAAAAATGCAAAAAAAAAATGATAATTCTACCTTTTATTTAAGTTTTCATGAATCAATATATATTTATAAGTCAATACCTTAGTCTTTGGTACATATTTTGAGAAATATTTCAATACAAATTTGAAGTTATTAAACTTTAAAAAAAATCGACTATCGTTTCCTTTTCACGATACCCCATCTTACCTCGCTACCTCGCTACTTTCGTTTGGAGCACCGTAGGAAGGGACCATGGGCCAAGTGCCAAAGCAATTATTTTCATAATAAAATGAGGTCTCGCGCGAGATTTCGATAAAAAAGTGCATGAAACAATCACTATCCTATTTCTGGATGGAGCATAGAAGCGGAAGGGCGCGTGTAGCGACAAAAGCACACCGAATGAAACAATCAGGGCCCCGCGGTTCATGAGGCTCCGCAGAGAAGATTAGTTTCTCGTTTCATGGCGCGATTCCCTTGGGCCCTTCGAAGGGAGAGAGGGATAAATGGAGTACACAGCAGCTCGGGCCGGTAGCTCATCCGTGTGCCAGGGCACGCGCGAGCATGCCGCGCACACGCAGGCCCGCGCGCGTGTGTGGGCCATCTTGGCGTGTACGGGCAAGCAACGCGGCGAGTAAGGGAGATTATATCATCAATGTCGTTACCGCATTACGCCTCTTTGCCCCCGGGGGCCGAGCCGCAGAAGAAACTCGCTAATGTCCCGCTCCGGCGACAACGCTGAACACTCGAGATACGACGCGCGCGTATGTGCAGGTAGAATATAATCGGCGTCTCGCGATCGTTTCCTTCCTGGCGCCAGCATCACTAGATCATCCGCGTGGCGATGGATTTTCTTGCCACGGAAGCCGACGGGTGTCCGTCTAGCTCTGGCCAGGGTACGTGTCCCGTGTAATTTCGAGGCTTGCCCAGTGATACGCTCCGTACGCGGAAGTAATGGAGTGTAGGTGATGGAAGAGATATTAGGGATGAGCTTGGATCACGCTTGGGTGGCGTGCAAAAGAGATACGCTTGAGATATTGCTCAGGATTTGAAATTGATGGTATCCAGAAAGTATGTTAAGCGTAGGTACATCTGGGTTGTCGAGTCTCCACAGTTAAGTGGGTACTCTAAGCAGTGTAACTGTCCGTTTTTCAACGGCATCTTCGGGAATTTATTTAACAAAAAGTAGAAGTTTAGACTATCTGGCGTTTTTTCTGCACATTAAGGAATGTTTGAAGTAATACTCAGAATTTTTTTAACTCTTTTATTGCACATATACATAGATATAGTCGGTGGCGCAAGCTTCTGAAAAAAATTCTTCGCCGATAGGCATTACTGTGAGAACTGTTCTAGTCATCGGCAATGGAAAAATTAAGGCTTATTTTCTTTATTATGTTTGTCGCTATGGTTCGAATCATAGAGGCTTCCTAACAATAAAAATTTGCACAATGACAGCATTTTGAAAAAAAATTTCGATTTTTGTTAATAAATTTATCTGTTTTCGTTCTGTAGAATTAATTTTATTCAAGATAGAAACTCGTCCGAGGTTCCTACACCAACGCCCATCGGAAAAGAATTTTTTTTTATGAAGTTTGCGTCACTGACTTTATCTATGTATATGTGCGATAAAGAAAGTTCAAAAAATTCTGAGTATTACCGCAAACATACCTTAATATGCAGTCAAAACGCCAGATAGTATAAACTTCTAGTTTTTGTTAAATATAATTCCCGAAGATGGCATTGAAAAACGGACAGTTACACTAGAGTACCCCCTTAAGTGTGCTCCTGCATTGGCCCCGTGCTGTATTTATGACCACTGTTCCATCAAGTACAGTTAACCATCCTATATCGCGATTAATTCGTACGGCGTTATATGGAAACCGCGTTATAAGAAATTCAGAATTACATAGAACAAATCATATTAATTCGGACCGCGTTATATGAAAACCACATTATGAGAGTACCGCGTTATAAGAGGACTATCGCAATTTTTGCTCCGCGTTATATGGAAACCGCGTTATGAAAGTATCGCGTTATAGGACGGTTTACTGTATGGCAAAAGATAGGACGTATAAGCAGGGAGTTTGATTGAAAGTACTTTGGGTAACGTGAACAATACACGTTACCACGTACCACCATATACCACTATAAACGAGTGGTGAATTCTTGCAGAAGATTCCATTGAAACTCACACCACCAGAGTGCAGTACTTCAGGGTACCTACCCTTACTTCACGTCACGTTAGATCGACTTACACTCAGCTCAATACTTCTCGCTGCTACTGCTGCTTATCAAGAAACTATCGCTGAAGTATGTTTCACAAGCATTTCCAAGCTGACCACTATCGACCGGACTTTGGTGACACTGGCTCCCCAAGCCCGAAGCCACCACGCGTTTAGCCCAGTAGCGTGGACTATCCACGCATCCGCTTCCGCAGTAGCGAAACCACGACGTCACCTGTTCTGGAAGTGCCGCGAGAATCGCTGAGGTGTGACGGTGCCGTGGGTGCAGCTCGATAAGAAGTGCACACGCTCCACGATCAGAAGGGGGCAACCGTACGTGCCCCCGGAAAAAGGGCTGCAAGGAAGTAGTAGCCAGGCGATTCGCAGGTGACGGGCCACTGCCGGGACTTAATCGACGCTGAACCAAGTGACTTGGGGCCTAGGCGAGTAGGAAGGAAGTGAGGTCACCGGACCCTGGCCCACCTCGGTCACGAAGAGCAGCAGGTGCAGAGTGGATGTGTGGGGAGCCACCGATACCGCTAATATCCACGCGCGTTCGCTGCTCTACCGTGGAACGCTATGCACGCCACACTGATTCCTGTAAATAGTGTAAACGTTACACCAAAGTCCTGTATGCCTCCCGCAGTACTGTTGCTTCAGGATTTCCTCGCAGTCGAAGGTGTGCGAGATCTGTGCCACATGTGGGAACTAACGGACCTGTTGCATTTGGAAATAAGTAGAGAAACTAGAAGTCTATAGGTATGTAGATAATGAAAGGAAAGGGACAAAGAGTAAATCCACATGAAGAAACCTACATGTTGTGTTACTGAGCTGAAGAACTCATCAAACGAGTACATACGTAATGTGCAATCGGCACGAAACATCGTGGGCTGCTCATTTCGTGAGGGCGACGAGATACACACCGCGCTGGTCGGTCCGTGGCAGGTTGCGGTTATCTTAGGTTACCAGTTTTTACGCCGAATATGTGGGCCATGCACCTGCCGCATGGGACACGTCCGCGCGGAGGAGCTCGCTGGCTACGGAAGCCGCGACGGTGCTTGGGTTTCATGGATCTGGTTTTTAAGCGGGGCCGTGCTTCCTTCGCGACTATTCCTCCCCGGGGGGACCGACTGAGGAAAACGCGACGAAGACGAGCGGAGGCAAGAAAAAGGAGGAGGGTAACGGAGAAAAAGAGAAGCGCGATCGAATCGATGCAGCTGCGACTCGGAGGAATCTTTACGACGGCGCGTTAAACCGCTCAATTAAAAACGACGTGGGGCACGAAATGCGAACGCGACGGCGCGGCGCTCGGATGAAGAGAGCCGGGGCCCGGAGAGGTGCCCGGGTGTTACGAGGAAGCGAGCCACCGCCGCGCTCTGAACCCGAGAGAGTCGAACGGTGAGGGCCGATCGTAACTTACACGCTTATTTCTGCGAGTACATCTTCGTACAAAGGAGAGTACGTACGCACTTACCTGTCCCGAATATTACCCGCGATATAGGGGACGTTAAGAAGGTACTTTACGAGTTGCCGAAACGAAAATCTTTCTTATTAACGGCCGTTTTATTCTCGGTCGACGGTAAATCAAGGGAGTGCCTCCCCCTGCTCGCCCCGTCGCGGTGTGCACGATCGTTTCCAGGAAAACTCCCTCCACGTCTATCGCGGACGGGGCATGTTTCATCGAGTTTATACCCTGCGCGCGCGCGTTTATTAATAATTAAAAAATATACCCAAGCCGCGGACGTGTCGCGGCACGCCGCCGCCATCGATGGTTAATTAAATTTAACGAGTTATCCGCGGACGGCCGCGGGTAACGAGGACGGATTCCCTGAATTACGAGCCAGTCCACCCCGTTCACGGTTGAAATACGAAATCCCTGGAAACGTTTTATCGCGGCGTAAATCAGCGTCGCGCGCCAAAAAGGGGGACGTTGACGCGGCGAGGATAAACGCGCGTGGACCACGGTCCAACTTCCGTAAACGCCCTCGCGCCGCGCTATTTCTGTCCACGGTCGATGAAAGTGTCCCTCGGCCCAGCTTCGGCCGACGCCGCGCCGGGGCCCTTCGCCTGGAACGCTCGTAATTTCCCCCGGTTACGTGCAGGTCGCATTACCACCGCCAGCACTTTCCACCATCTCTCATCCACCGGTGTGCCGCGTAACGCCGAGTGCCGACAAATTACAACGCCCCGGTACATCGTCCCTCGGCGTCCGAGGACGTATCGGAGATACGACACGGCCGTCCTTTCGCGGCCTCTCGTTTCCGGGACCCAGCGTCCTCGCCCCGAATCTCACCCGCATCTCTCGGCCGGCGACACCGTAGAAAACCAGCACGACGATCATTCAGGGAGAGAGAGAGAGGAGGACAGAGAGGGAGAAGGAGAGAGGCGAAGCCTCTCCTCTCCCGGCCCCGGTGTCGCGCACTTTCTTTCGCTGCTGGCGCCAGGCGTAGGCGCCGTTCCTTCGATACACGTACGGTACGTACGTATGTAAGTGCACACGCGTGCCACGAGCACGGCGAACGAGAACGCCAGAGTCGAAGGAAAGGGAGAAAGAGCGGGGGGAGAGCGGATAATTCGGTGAGATCGACGCGCGGTTCGAGGAGTATCGATATTACTTCTGTCACGGGACTGGTACCGCTACGCGACCGAAATCCGCCGCGAAGGTCGATGGAGAAGAAAGGAATAGTAAAAGTATTGATAACGCGGATGAGATACGCCGCGGTGGGTTTTGTGGGATTGATTGTCTGGAGAGGATTTGGGTTGGGTGAACTGGATGATGCGCTCAACGATCGACCCTCTGTCCTGGAAAAGGTTGAGTAGATTGGAAAGACGGGTGGTTAGGAGGAGGTAACATTTTGGACACATGAAAATCACAGTTATGTTCAGCATTTCTTTTTCTTGTAAACACTAGATTCAATCAGAAATCTGAATGATGGCATTTTTTATACATCTTTCGAGGAATAAAAAAAATTTGACGACAAACTGGCGGTGGTAGAGCCGCTACGCGCTGCGTCCTTTACAATTGACTCGCTAATCGGCGTTGTGCGGATCTCACAAGGGAAAATCTCGAACCCGGAAATTCAAAAAATTCTGAAATTTTCTGAATATGTAGGGGATTTCCTTCTGATTACAACGCAATTTTTGTTTGCTGCCCAAAATCATTCGAAGGGGGTGAAATTAAACCCTGAAATTCGGCTATTTTCCGATTTTGTGGTATAACGCGCGAACTGTAAGAGATAGAAAAAGAGTTTCAAGACAAAAGTTACTTCTTTTAATTCGGTTTATCATTTGGTAAAAAAATTATTTTACAGTTTACGAGTTATAACACAAAATTGGAAAATAACCGGATTTTCAGGGGTCAATTCCACCAATTTAGAGTGAATTTGAGCAGCAAACTAAAATTGCGTTGTAATCGGGAGGAAATTCCCTACATATTCACAAAGTTTCAGAATTTTTTGAATTTCCAGTTTCGGAATGTTCCCTTGTCAGAGACTATTCACCCGGTTGACTTTAAATTTTTCGAAAATCTTCCTTTTGTGTTAATCTAAAGAACTACATACGGATTTTACGATAGCTTAAAAATGTTTTTAGCTACAGACACTTTTGTAAAAAAAATTCTCCTAAAAATCACCATTTTTCTTCAAACACTCACCATTTCCATAAAAATGTTTATTTTAAAATATCCCTATGTACTTCTTCAGTTCATGTCATGACCCAACAGCGCAGCGGATCTAGCATCTCCATTTTGTTGAAAATAAATAAACAACATTTTTTTAATCTTCAAGAGATGTGTAATAAGTGCCAGTAATCAGATTTTTTTATTAAATTCACTATTTAAAAGAAAAAAATTGCTAAACAAACCTATGATTTCCTTGCGTCCAAATGGCACGTCCCTTTAAATGTGAGAGTATAATACAGATTTTAAGGAAACAACTTTGGAAATCTGCTCAGCACACGTGTACTTGACCAATACACTGCTTAGTAAGCCACTACTTTACTTTCAGCTTGTGTACAGTGTCACGATTAATCATTCTCGCGACACAATGCCACCATTTATTTCCAATCAATCTTACCATTTGACTGTCAGTACCCCTGTCACTCTCTCCTACTTAAGTACGTCTGCACGACACTTTTTTATCAGTACACTAAGGTGGAAGTCAGATACTTTGGTCGGTCTGAAGTTGTTTCGCGAACAGCGAACGAGGGGAAATCGGCCCCCTCCAGTGAGCCTGCTCCTTTTCTTAACGTTCTCGCTCTCTTTCGCGCTACGCCATGAAGACTCACTAGAGGGGGCCGATTTCCCCTCGATCGCTGTTCGCGTAACAACTTCAGACTGGCCAATATATCTGACTTCCACTTTAGCAAAATACCCGTGGTTCGCTGCGGTATATATTGGACTTTCAGTTCTTAGTTAATTTAACATTTAATTTCAAAAGTAAGTGTAGCTCCCTCACCAGAGGATATTGAAACTATTCTATAGCCTATAGCAGTCTCATTAAAACAAAGATTCCTCTGGTGTATGGTTCATCGAAATCGGTTCAGTAGTTTTTGAGTTTTGCGCTTTTAAACATACATACATATGGCACGAACATTTTTATATAATGGTAATAATGGTACAGATATGCAGGTAAAGCTTGAAGAAGCGAGTTCGGAATAGCCTATATTCTAAGCCTTCAAAGTTCTGACAGAATATATAGCAAGACTGTGTAAAGTGCTGAAATCATTTGACGAAAATAACAGGATTATTCCAGTTGGATGGAATTGGAAACTACGGTAAAGCTAAATGCAGCAACCTGTTTACTTCTTATTCAGCTGCTCGCCCGACGTCATCGTTTCTATAATCAGGCGATCTTGCCGAGCAAAAAGACCCTAGATTCGCGGAGATATTTTCACGTCTGTTCCCGGAAGATACTCCCTTCGTTTAAGGCGAATAGACGTCGGCATCAGCTTGTAATTTCTCCTTCTGCCGGCAGTCCTTTTGCGATGGGAATGCACACGGCGATGTATCCAGTTTACCTTACAAGAGAGAATCGCTCGCGCGATCTGTGACGCGAGTGGCGCCACGATCAACGCCAGAGATTTATGGACCGAAGGAGCAGCCAGAGGCCGTGTCGTCGGGTGCCCCGCGTACGATTTTGGTGAAACGGACGCACGAGATCGATGTACGTCCTGGATTTCAAGGAAAGAGCTCGCGCACGAGTACCGGCCACGTTCTCCAGGGCTTTATGGAAAACCTCGCGTGAATCAGGAATCAAAAGGACCTCGAGAAAGCGGCCCCACTATCGTCTCGATCTCCCTTTTCTGCTCGACGTATAAGGATACCTTTCGGGGAACGAGAAGTCTAGATCTGACAATTATTATTCAATAATATACTATACAATCATTTCTTTTCAATCAATCATACAATCATACTTTCATACAACCTAGAACATTAAAGAATTAATCCAAATTATGCCCTCTAAAGATCCAGCAATTAAACACAAATTAGAAAAGAATCACACCCTCGTTCTATATTAAGAGCCGGGAATCCACCTGGAAATTAAGCTAAGCTAAGGTAAGCTATGCTATGCTATGCTATGCTATGCTATGTCATGCTACGTTTTAAAAAAATTAGCTTCAATACATTCTTATGGAACCGTTTTCACGAAAAGCTAAGCTATAGCATAGCATAGCATAGCATAGCATAGCATAACATAACTTAGCTTAGCTTCCCGGCTTAGTCACGAAACAGATTTATCGAAAAAATTAACTGTTTTGTTCCAGTGGGCATTACCCGTTTTTAATCAGTATACCAAAACTTTAAGGTTATCTTACGGGGGTATTTGAACTTTATAACTCTTTGTGATTTTACAGTAGTCCCAATTGCCACCAACAAAATACGCTATAAATCGCAAAATCACGAAAAATGGAAATTCCTTGTTTTTTTACCTTACCCTTCATATAGTATTGTTAAAGGACCCCATCGTCGGAAAATAGATGACCAAACCAGATGGCCACGTTAATTGCAGTGAATGGGAATTCGTGATAACGATAATTCACTATCAAGCCGGTAACAACGTCGCTGTACTTCCTATCTATGGAAAATGGCGTGAGTTGGACGACGAACAATAGCCAGAGACCATCGGGGGTCCGATGGTTGAAGGAGGGCCGACAGGTAGCCGTAACATTCCCATCGTGCCTCGCACAAAACTCACCTGCTACCGGTTACCTAGGCCTGTCACCATATGCCGGCTGCCAATCCCTGTTTTCCCAAGCCTGGGGTGTTTCCACCATCGGTGTCCGCGAGTGTTTGGCAAACATGTGGATGGACGATTCTCAGCGATCATTGCCATACCGGCGGGCCGTTTATGGCAAGGAAGTGGCTTAGGCGTGTTGTGCATATGGGCCGTCTATGGGACTCCCGAGACACGGTCCGTGCTGCAAAGGGCTTAACCACCCCCCTGCGGGTCAATTAGGGGCTGCAAAGTACGATTGTACCATCTCCGTTGCCTCTTGTTTCCTGAAAATTAACGACGAATTCGCGGGCCGTATTGCCGTGCCGTAATCCGGTAAAAACGCCTTTATTGGTCTCCGCATTATGGGTCGTAAACTGGAGGCGGTCACAATGAAGGAAATTAAGACTGAAAGAAATTGTCGGGCATGCGGGCAGTTCCCAGTGGATGACCGTACGTGACTTTTTCTACGTTCCAGAGTGAAGTATTTTTATGGCAGGGCCAATCGATTAACAAGCGAGCTTATTTATGCCTGCCATTCTACACCGTCGCAGTCAGCGCCTGGCTCCTTATTAGCTTCTTGGAATTCCCTGCATCTTCGGAGGTATTTATGAATGATCCCATAAACCTACGAGCTGACAGTATCCGTGCTACAAATCCTAGAAAAATAAAGAAACATACGTATACAGCGACCTCGCGAAGTTCTTCGTGTTCTGTTCCATATTCCCAGAGCCATCCTTCCTCTCGAGATCCTGTAAACAGTGTTCCTAAAGACCTACACGAACTCTGATAACTCCGATATCGTCGAGAGGGTAATAAGACTGAACAGGACAACGTATAAGATTGACACTTGTTGGCAAAATTTCAAGTGCTTGCTTAAAGTGACTCGTGGTCCAAGGAGCATCGTGGGACGAGGTTCCCTGACGGGTGAAGGCAGAGCTGTTAAAGGTTCGTGAAAAAACCCAGACACAGTTGGTGGCCGTAGAGTGCGGCCACTCTAGGCGGAGACAATTGCCCGGGGAAAACACCCCCGGAGCAGGTCATCATCGATTGGCCCATCATAAGGTGCAAACTTTCCCCCAAGGCACGTTCAGGGCGCAACACGTGGTCCGACTTTGCTGGTGGCGCATTCAAGTGTCCTTACAGGATAGCTGGTGGTGTATTTTATTCGGGGCGGCTGGTTGCTGGTGGCCGTACTGTCCGTTAATCCCATATTACACCGTAATCACGGGGAAACCCAAATTACGAATGCGCCAGGCTGGTCGAACAGGAGCGCCGCCGCGTCGTTTCACGAACCTGGATTTCCCCGGGATTCTTGCCCTTAGAAAAATAGACACTACCTAAGGGGTGGTTGGGTACACATGTCGAGGGACGCGATATGGAGTGTGTACCATTGAATCATTGTTTGATTTTGGTTTATGTAAACGGGAGAAGAAAATGGGAAAGGGATTGTAAAATGTATTATATAAACTTGATGATTAGTTCGTAGGCTCGTTTAGTTGAAAGATACATAGGTACTTTTTACATTAGTCTTTACTTTACTCTTTACTTTACTTTTCATACTTTTCATACTTTTCTTTTCTTATTTTTCTTACTCTTTTTACTTTTCTTACTTTTCTTACTTTTTTTACTTTTCTTACTTTTCTTACTTTTCTTACTTTCCTTACTTTTCTTACTTTTCTTACTTTTCTTACTTTTCTTACTTTTCTTACTTTTCTTACTTTTCTTACTTTTCTTACTTTTCTTACTTTTCTTACTTTTCTTACTTTTCTTACTTTTCTTACTTTTCTTACTTTTCTTACTTTTCTTACTTTTCTTACTTTTCTTACTTTTCTTACTTTTCTTACTTTTCTTACTTTTCTTACTTTTCTTACTTTTCTTACTTTTCTTTCTTTACTTTACTATACTTTACTTTTTACTTTACTTTTCTTTCCTTTCTGTATTATTCTCGCGTTTAGCGTTAAGTCTTAAGATTACTTGTACTTCAGTTTATATTTAACATTTGTTATGTTTGTTTGTTGGTGTCTATATTTTAGTTCCACAATTAGGCTTCCCAATATTGTTACCATTACAGCCTCGCCTTTATTCTTATTGACTGTGCTAGCTGTAAATACTCTGGTTTCTTTTTTTTTTTTTGAGTAATAAAAACGATTAATAATAATACGAGACATAGCATACCTATATTGATTGCGATTAGTAGGACTATTATAGATTTTCCCCCACATGATGTTGTTCTTTTCATTAAATTTTAGGTCAATACAAAACATTGTATCTGTATTAATCTGATTCTACAATAGAGAATTTATCGAAATTCTCTCTCATTAACACTTATACCTATTCGAACCTATCATCAAAGGTATTCATGCCAATGTTCATTAGAACACCAATGAAGAACTCTTTAGCACCACGTTTTCAAACGTGCACTGATCGAAAAACAGTGGGAGGGGGGAGAGGAGGGAAGAATTATTTAAGAAAGTCGCGTGCACGACAAAGGCGACGGACTTTCACAAAAGAAAACGACACCGATTCAGGAGAGGAGGCCTCGAAATCGGCCGAGCGAGACGGGTGGCTTTAAACGCATTTTAATTCAATCGTTCGGCCGCGAGTCGCGCAGGGTCACGGCACAGGGTCAATCGTATGCTAATTGCCAGCCAAAAGACGAGCTCGCGCGACTCGGAGCAGGAAGAACCCCGTGAAACGTACCTGCGTGGAGGACGATCGAGGTGTAGCCGTGCCCGCGCGCGCGCGCCCGAGCTCGCAACGGCGGTACAAGGTCTTTGAACCTACGCCGTTGGCCCCGTAATGCACCGTTGTCGTTGAATTGTTCTGCATAAATTGATGATGAGCGAATGTGAGACGCGCGAATGCACGCACCGTGGGACGAAGACGAATCGTCCTGGAGAGATACGAAGCCCCCGGGGGCCACGCCTCCAGTCCACGTTAATTATCACCGATTCCAGCTACGGATCGCCTTCGAACTCTCGAACCTCTCGATCCGACGCTCGATTTATAGCCGTGAACCAAAGAGTCTTAATAGCAATATTGTATGCGTGCCCGCGCACGATTTTTATGATCGTTTTCTTCAACCGCAACCTGTCTGTCGTTCGTTGACGCAAGACACGCTACAGAACTGAAGGTTCTTCTCCTTTTTCGATTGTGTCTCGATATAAGGAGTTGAAATTCGGGGAGAAGAGCATTGCACATTGGGAGAAGATTAATTTGTGTTTGGGGATCTTGCGTGGACCTTCTGCTCCATTTTGGTAGAAAAGAGTGAGATATGAAAGGATTACTTATATTTTTACAAGAATGCAGTAGGATTCCGAACAAGTTCATTAATCAGATAAGTGAATGGTAAATGAGAAGCCTTTACTATTTTGATACGTAAAGTACCTACACTTCAAAGTCTTCGCCTCGACACAGATGTCATTTCCGTTCTCCGAAAAGGGCACAGCAGCGCCGCGACGAAGACGAACGATGGAAGATAAAAAATACCCGGTTCTCTCGAATAATATCGAAACAAGGTGGACTTGTATTCGCGCGAGGCCGCTTATAACCGCGCTGTTATCCACCTCCGCCTCGATTTTTTTTTTAGTCCCCCCCTGGAGTTTGTACCTCTCGACATGTGCAGCACGATCACCTTCCGCGCGGCCTTGGTGGTACGTGCCCGAACACAAATCCTGCACCAAGTCCCGGAGGCTGGTCGTCACATGTTTTCGGGCCCTTACCTGTTCGCCCGTAATACCTGCGACACACATGGCGCGCACACCGCGTCGAGATTCTTCGAAGCGTGAGTACACGTTACGTTCCTGCACCTGCATTAATGAGCCAGACGGACATTAATAAAGTAAAGCCTGCCGAGCCGCACGTGGATCGCATATGCGCCAAAAAGTGGACTCGCTAAATTTCTCCAAACGAATTTTCCCTTGCCAGATGCGAGGGATTCTCTGAGAAGTTCTCTGCGTTGGATTTTGGGCACTGTTAGGTCCGTGGTTAGTATCTTCGTTCGAGCAACGAGGAAAACAAGGCCTGAAGTAAGAAGGAATGCTTCTTCCGTTTTAAGAATTTTAATACTGCGGCTGAAACGAGTTTTAGTAATTATTTATAAGAGGACTTGGACCGAACCAACTACCTATCACAGTTTTTTTGCAAATATCTCGAAAACTAAAATTGAAAAATGTGTTCAGAATGTTAACTTCGACAACATATTTCAAGGTCATCGAAATCGTCGAGGACTGTCCCTTTGTCAATAATCACCAACACTCGTTACAGTCGCAATATTCAAGTTCTTAAATCTAAAGAAGGATTCCTTCTTTCTTCAGGCCTCTTTTTCCTCGTCGCCTGACGTCAATTGTCCACCAGTGGATTACCTGTTCTCTACGCAGATGCATCCACGAGTGACGCACCGATAACGCTGTGCATTTAAGAGAATTCATTTATTTTTCCATGTACCGGATTGCTGGCTTATTACTCATATCACTCATCGATTGTAGCAAATATCTATTAAGAGCACACTGTTCCTCCTCGATTATTGCCGCGGGGTGAGAGGCGGGATCGGAATCCATAGAAAGTTTCGGCTATGGAAGCAGATCGCTCCTGTTTGCGAAGCTGGCACCTGTGTTCGACGAAACTGGTCGATCGCGAAGGACGCTCGGCGAAGTTTACGCTCGCGGACACGTTCCCCGCGAGAAGATCGAGGAATCGGTGGTTCGAGGAAGCCCTTGCGTTCCGAATGCATCGGCACCGAATGTATTGACTCAGGCAATGAGGTCATCGTGTGATTTCATTGCGCCGGTGCATCGGTCGCTGATAGCGGGCGAAGACGTGAGCCACGGCTGGCGGACGCGTTTAAATTCCGCGTACTCGCTCGCCGAGCTTACAAACGTTGATGCATTGCAGCACGTGCCTGCTCCTTCATTCGCGTTATATTTCCAATTCCAACAACGCCGTTCTGCGGTACAGCAGTTCCACTGTTGACTCCCACCTGCGGACTCACCTTACTCGCGCTGTATCCGGAAAACCACCCCCTTGTGCAACGACGCGACCCTCATGGGCAGCGCGACGCGGCAATTACGACAGCATTACGAAGGGACGGGGATTTACCGCCTCGGGAATCGGACTTTACGAGAATAATAAAATCAGTCCCATCGTAACTCAACGGTGCGCGTCTCTATTCGATCTATCGGGGCCCAGGGCCCGCGCAGATCGATATCTCGCCCGGAGATATCCCACGGTGTGAACATCGCCGCGGTACACTCTCGTCATTCGATGGGTCCACTTTATCGGTGCCCCGAGCACTAAAACTCCCGCCCGGTATCGCTTTAAAACCGCCCCGTCCCACCCCCTCCCGCGCGCCTCCTGTTATCGACGCCACGAAGGCCTGCGGGGCCTCGATGTTAATATTATTCAAATATCTTAATAGCTCGTGCCCACGGATGGCCGGCGTGCCCGGAGCCCACAGCCCTCTTTCGACTTCGTCGATTGTAACGCGCTCGTAAGCACGTACTTTATAAACCGTGAATCGCGAGTACCTCGTGGGACTACGGGGGAATCGACGGAGCCGCGGTTTCCATGTCCTCCTCGGGGGACGCGTTCCTGAGGGCCGTTAAGGACCCGATGGCCCGAGGAATCGCTGAGAGTCCTGTTTCTAGAAACTGTGCTTAATGTAGACATTGTTTGAGACCGGTGCTTCGACGCTGGATTATGGAAAGGGTGCTCAACCTTCCTCTGGAGGTTGGGATTTCAGGAGCTTGACGAAGCTGGCTGGGGACTGGTTGAAAGTAATGTCCTGAGGGTCCTTAAGGTGTGCTTGGCCTGTATAAGTTTTCGGGAGGAGGTGGTGTTTGTTCTTCGATGTTAGATGAGTAGTTTTACTGTGAGATGTTAGTGGATTGGTATGATGTGTGGAGAATTAGGCAGTACGTGAATCGAATTCCAGTGGAGTGGAAACGAGACGCAGAGAAAGTACACAGGACGAGTTCCCTCGGTTCTGTCTCTCCCACGTATGTATATGCTCATCTTGGGTACGTAAGCCACAATTCATCGATTCGCTGGTTTCGTAACGTACCTACGCTGGTTTGTTTTCACCTCGTCCGTGGTGTCGTAAACCTGTGGGGGATGTGACGGGATGTGGAGTCATTAAACTTAACAATTGAAGTGTCTTTGGGTTCCCAATATATCTGTACGATACACTGAAACTTCTCCCTCAAACACGTAATTAATCTATGCTTCGTAGAGGCAATAGGATCAATAGAATCTACGCTATCCTTCTAAAGCCCAACTACTTGAAACCAATACTATTCCTCATTTATTTATTTAAAATAACAAGATCAGAAACTGGCAGTTGATCATCTATGCTGATTAAATTTTCCAAGCTTCCACTAAATAATTTTTAGAGAGTCGTTTTGTCACGACAGGCTCTTGTAACTTCAGGATTGGAGGCGTGAGCACCCCTGATTCCGCGCTGAATCGAGCGAGCCCGTGCACGCGGGTGGGCCCAATGGGCCACGAGTCCCACGCGGGTCCGCGTTCTCGCACCACACACGCACCGGCATTAACACCTGACCTTACGCTATCTACGGAGTGTAGATTCATTATCGGGCATAAATTACGCCGGAAAAACCACGAGGAACTCGATACGCTGCCAGCTCTCGGTTTCGCGTTTTATTGGGAGTCCAACTTCTTGTTCAGGCCCCGGAGTCGCTATTAGACGCGACTCGAAACTCACACCACCGATTCTTTTATTTTTCATGGTCATATATGTTTATTGTTATGGGAATCATTTGCAAGAAAACGTTATTAAAGATAGAACCAAGAGGAATGCGCCACGAGCTTCTTACGAGGGATTAAATTAAATGGACTGTAATTGATAACTTGTTCACTTTATTCTGTGACATGTTATTGGACTGATTCAGAGAAGCATTGGTAGCTCCGTGGCATGTTTCAATGTCTGAATATCTTCAACTGTCCCCTGAATTCCTTTCGTTTCACAAACTAATGAATCACCCTCTTCAAACACTTTCCTCCCCTGAACCACGTGTAAATAAAATTGTTGCAACTATTATAGCGTGAAAGTTATGCAGCAAACGAATCAAACTGTCATGCATGTAAAGAAATAGGAAGAAACTAACGTGTTCACTGAAACTTGCAGACGAACAACACTATATAACATGTTAGCCCCAGAAGGCGCGTAAAATGTCCAAGTTGGCAATTAGCAGTTGTAACCCGGCCGCGATGCTCACCGTGGCGATAAATAAAAGCGTAGTTTTGCAGGCGTGTCGCAATCGGTGGCTATGGTAATATACGATGCACAGGGGAAGAAGCATTCGCATTACCGCTCGAGTAAATGTAAGCTTCGATAGGTTGGCTCGTGAAACCGTGGAAATTATGCGAGCCACTAAACAATCGGACGTATCACGTGGAACGGTCTTTAATGTCAGCCAGAAAGGAACAACTTAATCTGGCGGCGGAGATATCGCGACAAACACGCCTAACATCCACCCTTTCGCGTGGATCTCCCCCTTCGAGCCTCGTTTTATATCGAGGACGCGTCGGTGGCGTTTCCAGAATTCCGCCGACGCTCTGATGAGATTGAAATTCAACCGTAAACGAGAATGATCTCGCTCGTGAAGCCGAGATCGTCGTCGTACGTTCGCAGAGAACGGCGCCCATCAAAGTAATAAAACCGACGGTGTAAACACCCACGCCCATCTTCGCCGGCCGATAGAAGAAACGTGCAACGGACAGCCTCGAAGGGCAATCTCTTTTCCACCATGTGGATGCACGAGGCTTTTCGCCACTAACCAGGAAACCCTCGAATTGCGGGGAATCCCCTGCGACTCCGCCGCGCCGTATGGTTCACGATCGTCCCCTAACATTTGGGGGATGGTTTTTAACAGTGACATTGTAAATCCTGTCCCCTTAATTTGCCTCCTTTGATTTTCGCTGGGTGCACTATGTTTTTATAGGTCCCACGGGTTTCCCCTTTGACGCCTCGTTTATAGGGACATCTAATTATCGCGGCTGTTAAGAGTGAAGTAGGTACCAGTCGTGAATGAAGGCTTAACCTTAACTGGATGGTTAGCTTAACTCTCCCACATGCAAGGAGAAAATAATACAGAGGAAATTGGATTGTATAATCCTTTCTACTTCGTTATTTTTATATACTTATTCAAGTGATTGCCCTAAAAATTCAGTCTTCCAAGATGAGGGTGTAAAGAAGTGGAAGGCACGTTTAACTCAGGTGGTCGCAAGGATTCGCGTTTCTCGCGTCGATGTCGCTCGAATATTCCCTCGTGTAAAAAATGGTTTTTCGTTCTTGGAAGCGGGCGTCGTTTCTCGCGGCGAGACGGCCGCGTCGCGCCGGTTTCGGTGCGGGTCACAGCCTTTCGTAAAATCTTGCGAGCAGTAAATCCTCGCGTGTAAATCACCTGTCGGACGTTAAGAGGGAGACGACGACGACGACGAAGAAAAAGAGGCGAAGGAGGAAGAAAGGAGAGAAGAAAGGCGCTGCGGTGCCGGTGAAATCGTAGGTGCGTGACGGCACGACGCCAGGACATGCGTTTCGAAACTTTTGCCAGGCAAAAATCGCACCTTGTGTGCGGCCCGTATGGCGAACACTCCTGTCGCAAGCGTCCACCATCGAAATCCACCGTGGCACGGTCAGCTTTCCCACCGAGCTTCGAAATTACACGTAAATCCCATTATTCCCCTACGTATCTGGAGAACACATGGTCCCGGCCTGGTGTCTTGGACCATAAAACCCTCAGCCCGGAATTGTACGTGCCTCGGAAACGACTTCTCCTCTATTAGGGAAATCCGTCGATCTTTGACGACGGTCGAGGCCAAACGAAATGAAGTTCCTTGAGGGGTATTTGACGTTTGGGTCTCTTGGACGGTGCCTCTTCAGGCCATCCCTCGTAATTCCCTTCTTACTCCTTTTTCCGGACTATTTTTTTCTGAAACGGTACAAGCCACTGCTGCTTGTGCCTTCGAAGTTGATTAGATGTCTGTGAAAGTAACGAACCCTCGTACAATCCATAAAATTTCTTCCTAATTTTTACAAACCCTTTCTTAACCCCTTCACTTGTACGCTCGAGTTAATTCGAACGCGCTAAACAGGCCAAACTGTGCACACTCGAGATAATTCGAGCGGCGTTGTATTAAATTAAAATAAAAATTCTGATTATTTTTGTATTTCTTTAATTTTTTTTCCAAGACAATGTTCTAAATTGTGTTTTTTTACATAAAAAAAATTGATTTTTTTGGCCGGTTTTTTTTTTAAAAAAAACTGTGCGTTAAGGGGTTAAAACACTCTACGATTCCAACTCAAAGGGATTCAAACTCGACCCTTCAACGTGGCCCGAATTCCGCAGCATGTAGGACATTGTTAAATCCGAGCTCGCAAGGTTCACGAGTAGCATTCCGCCAAGAAACCGTCGAAGAGGTATGCGCGCATCTCTCAAAACCCCTGCTCCCTCTGCCATGTCACACAATTTGCTCGCTGCCAGATTAAGACTGTACGAACGCGGCCGCTTCAGCACGTCGCCGAAACGAGTTTCGCATCGACGCCCGTCTTATCTTCGCGGCAAGTCAGGCGCCCGCGAAGTCTGGCACTTGAAGGGGCCACGACCTTAAATCCACGGGGCCGGAGAATTCGCGCGCCGAGAAATTCGGACACGTCTAGGAGATCGAGGCGGGGAACGGTCAGAGGAGCTTTCGTGCGTGGGGGTTGGAAGGAGAGCGGCTGGACGAGCGCGAGCAATGAAAGAAGAAAGAAGATGGGGCACGTCGTGCGAGACGGACGATGATACGTCGAAGATTGATATCGATATTATCGGTGGGGCCCAGGGTACCGAGAGAATCCCCCATCGTTTGAGACTGGAAGGCAGGACCTGTCAGCGGCGTAACGCGCTCGCCTGCCCGATAACATCTCGGCTTTTAGCATAAATTTGTGCTTGACGTGGGCGCCAATTAACATAGTAAATAAACGCGGGTGTTTCACGGGAGGGTACGATGAAAGCGTAGCGGCCGCGCGTCTCCCCTGGCCTCGTGCTCGATATTTGACGAAAATAGGCCCCGGCGTTCGCTGGCTACCGCCCCGCAATTCCGAATCGCCTCGATTACCAGCCGCGATTTAATGGAGCGGACCGATTAACTTTACGATCGGCCGCGGAATCAAGACGTTTCGCTGAACGCCCCCCGCCCCCTCCCCCCGTAGGCAGGATCCTCCGCGACGCTGCCCGGTGAATTAATGTGCTCGAAGATCCTGGCTGTCGATAACGCGAGGAACATGTCCTGCTCCGTTCGCAGCGGTGATTTTTTTCCACCGTACGCCCCTACCGTCCACGGCCACGTTTTCGTCGATAACGCGTGACGTATCGCGCGTGATTGCGATTTTTGATCCCCCGCTACCGGCGCGCCCGATGAGAAATCAGAGGGGGCGACGGATAGCAGATCGCAGGCTGATAGCGTTGATATACGCGCAGCTCGCTGGGTTTAAGTACACGCGATCCTTTCTTAAGTCATTGAACGTAACACGAAAGTGCTCGGGTAGAAAGAATGTTTATTGGGTCCTGTTTTCTCGTGGCTGTCTGTTTTAAAAGGTGCGCCGATGCACGCGCTAGATGCAACTGATTCTGAATTGATTCTTTACAAGTGCAGAGTCGTTTCCAATGAAATTGCTGAAAATAAATGTGCAATGTCGTTTGCAATGAAATTGCTGCAAATATATGTCATTGCCTGTGCACCTTGTGAAAATGATCGAAGTTGAGGGTGAACAGGAAGCACATTGACAAGGCACACCATCGATATTCTCATGTATACACGTGGCAAAACGTCACAATACTATTACGAAGTGACACACTATGGGAATCGCCGTTGAATTTCGAGGGCAGGTGACTGGAATCGATTTTTCCGAACACGCTATTCGCGCGAGGCCTCGCTGGTCGATGGTATTTTTGTCAGCAGGTGTCACATCGGTCTCTTTGGCAATTTGTCAAAACTTGCCGGCCTGTTGTAGATAGAAATAAACAGCTATCAATCGAATTCCTGTGCAAGCGTGTGTTAACACCCCCCTTTCACATGGAAATTAATATTTCTCGAAATATGCACTGCATTTTTTGCACTATTCTAGGTAGTAGAGCATTGCGTGGATGAAAATTCACGAGCTGATTATAATTGAGAAGCTTTTCAGGTTTCAGGAGTTGATTTCCAAAGCTTATATTCCCAAGAACCTGTACGGTGTCATCTTTCCTTCCCCACGTCACATTTTCCACGGTGCCTTTTTGCGATTAGGCGCGCGACAGAGCGCGTGGACTAATTAGCGTCCGTGAAATCAGCCAGAGCCGATGTGGTCGATCTCGGCTCCCCTTTGCAAGCGTCTGCGGTCGCGGCGCGTCACAGTCGTTAGTCCTTAACCACCTTAACCACTGCCATACCAGGGACGGTTTCACTAATCCCACCACCTCACCCCCTTTTCGTCTTGTGCCCTCGAATCAATATCTCCCAACGAAACTCAGTTGAACCCAAAAAATCCCACCTAGACCTCTCGTTTTTGGGATAACTGTTCCGCCAATTAAGCTGCTCGGATCACCAACCCTTGACGCTAAAAACTGTCTCCTTCCCTCCACATATTAAAGAATTAAAGTAAGTTTCTCATCGATTCAGCGAGCGAAATGCGTCTTACTTTTCTCGAAGCGAGACCTGTGTCTAATTCAATTCTTCCTCACCTTGCTGCATCCCTGAAACCGCGAGGAAACGTCCAAAGAAGGGCTGCAGAGTACCGTAAACTCTAATCTTCGGGGACGTTGACTGATTTACACCGGCTACACATTCCCAGCACGTGTACCGTGTTGTAATGAAAAAAAGCTTCGCTCCGCGGCTTAGTCGAAGCCTGAAGCTCCTTCGAAGGCGTAGAGAGGCGAGCCCTGTCACGGTTCACCGTGCAGAAAAAGGTGTTCGTCCTCGTGCGATGGATCCACGCTGGAACGATCCTCCGGAGGCAGAGTGCGCGGAGGTAGGAGCAGCCTTCCCGTAGGAAGAAAGCGGGAGACGAGTAAAAAAGGAGATTTAGCGGTAAATCACGGAGCTTTTACTTGGATGGACTTGCGTGTACATGCAAGCGGCGGAGGAGCGAAACTGCCAGGGATCCAGCTTGTCGTTAAACGTCCACCGCGACGAGGACGATGCCGGTGGAGGCGGCGGCGGTGGTGGTTACGCGGGGCCCGAAACCGCAGAACGGGAAGGGGTCTGGTTAATTTTTATTGGGCATAAATTTGCCAAAATATTTGAGCGTGACGTGGATGGCCCGTAACTCTCGGGAATGTCCTCTCTCCCTCTCTCATTCCCGCCTCTTTCACGCGGTCCAGCGTTTCGTCCTTTCGGAGTTCCACTTGCTACATCTCTCCTCCACCCTCTGTATCCTTTTCCCCTCGCTCTTTCTCCCTACCCCTCGCTCCTGTCCCGCAAGCCGCAGCCAGCTAGCCTCCTCGTATCTCCCGGCCAAGGCGGTGTATTAAACATCTTTCGATTCCTGGAACACCCCGTGGAATTCGCCGTGAATATCCGCGTCCCACCTTCGACCCGACTTTTCGACCCGCGACGGTCCGTCGATTCCTCGCCTTTGACCCTAGGATCTTCTTTTTCCAACGGGGGACACGCGCTCGCAAAGCCTCAAAGCGTCGCCGACTCGTGGCCGGATAATTAAGTTGTAAAACGCGGGTTTATATCGAGTGGCCGCAATTAAAGGGTCGCCGAGGGTGTCGAGAGGAATGTAGAAGCTTTTGCCTTCGCATTTTACCTGCTGATTAAGGAAGATTTCAATGTCTGTTTATGCAGTACCTAGGTGATTCCTCACCCGCCTTACCCTTCTATTCTCCTCTACCCCCATGCTCTCCAACCCTCTATCTTCCTGGCTTCTCCCAGCAGCTTCACCGCGTGATAAACCATAGCATTCAATCTACGTAAAGCATTACCACTCCCAAACCCAAATTCAAACTGCAGCTTCCTTTTTAGGCCAACCGCAAAGGCCAGCCTCCTACCTACAAAAGTCTCGTCTACCCATGGAGTGATGAGAATGGCTCCACGAATCTCGTTTGGTATCCTTCGTAGACAACCCCCGGAGCCACCCCCCGCGTTTTTCTGTCAGCTCCGCGGCGGATGGTAGGTGGTAAAATATGAAAATCAATAAACATAAAAATTAACACGCCCCTAACACCTATAATTCCAACGGCGGGAACGTAACCGCGCCGTTAATACCAACATTATTACCGTGGCTGGCGCTGTGGCCGCATTATGGGTGGCCGGGCACTGTAATTTGGCAGCAGTATAACCCCCACCGGGGCCGAAACCACGGACGACGAGCGTGTCTCTTTCGTATCCTCGGTTCGGGTACATCGGTAACATACATACGGACGACGTTCTTTCGTTCCTTCGTTGTACGTTGTCACGTGTGCGTGGATACGCGTGTAATAATGCCAGGAGATACTTGCCGCGGATATTTATGCTCTCTCTTTCGAGATCTTGCGTCTGGCCGGCTGCTTTTGCGACGGTCGCGCATGAAATCCAAGTTTGGCAATCGCTTACGTAGGGAGGATGGTTTAGGAAACTTGGGAATACTTGGAAGTTTAGTAGGCAAATCTACGTACCTACTTCTAATTTTAGAGGTGTTTCATTATTACTATTTATTAATAGTTTTTTTGGTACGTAGTGAAAAAGGGAAACCGCGTGAGACTGAGTTAGCTACGTAATTCTATCGAGATTCGCACCAGTGAGCAGCGTTACCAGGTTCGAAAGAAAAAGAAGAGAATAAAAAAATAAAAAAAAAGTTAAAATCGACTTAAAAAAAAATAAAGAAGCGCGAAAAAGTGAAAAATAATTTTTTCCCTTATTCAATCTACGACTCTCAATTTTTTATGACGGCGCCCCATCATATGTACTGTGTAAATCTGGCGCCGACTTAAAAAATGGAGAGTCGCAGATTAAACTGAGGAAAAAAATTATATTTTACTTTTTTGTGCAGTTTTATTTTATTGAAGTCGGTATTAATTCTTTTTTTAATTTTTTTATTTGATGTGACACAACATACTGAGGAGGTATGCGCGTACATACATAGAATAATAAGAATTAGGTGGAAATAGCCTTTATTAACCAGAACTGGCAAAATATTGTGCTAATATTGGTGCAGAACGAGATGGTACACCGGGGCATCGCCCTCTTTCAAATAAAAAAAGATCATCAAAATGGGTCCATATGCTGAGGAGTTATGCAGGAACAAACATGTAAAAAAAAATACATACGAGCCGAATCTATAAGGACGTCGCCCATTTCGCCGAAGCGAAGCGCGGCGACCAAAGCAAACTGTTCGTCGACGCTGTTCTGTCATATGGGCGATGCATGGTCGCTGCTGTTCTATCATATGAGCGATGCGTAGTCGCCCCGCTTCGCTTCGCGGCGCTTCGGCCTAGTGGGCGACGACCTATAACCTCTTCCTTTTTGATGTCGGTTAATAATGTGACGTCATAGTATTTTCCTCAGAGGTAATTTCTCTCGGCAACGCTGCCTGTGAGTATCGCAGCTTACGAAGCCTAAAGTATAGAAAGAAATGATCTGTCGACACGTTGGACTACTGCATTTCAAAAGATCAACCTAGGTCCAAATAGTTATAAACCATCGATGGCGGTTCTCACCGAGACAAAGCTTCACCCAAGAATCTGTTGGACACGAATGTCCATCCACCCCGCACACGCGAGGATAAACGAACGGAACGACTTTTCTGGGAGTCGACGAGCCCCCGTCTGCCAAATTACACGGTTAAATGTCCTGATTTATGCGTGCACTTTACAGCCGCGATGCACGCTGCCGAGTACCACGACAAACAAGGCAACCGTGAACACCGCCGCGGTGACGTCAAAGAGACAACGAGCCTCGTTGCTCGCTGCCAGAGCTTTACAGCTGCCTTAATTGCGAGCATTATCATCCCCCGGAACGGTAACGGCGCTGCGAACGACCGTAGGTGTCTACGAGCTTCTCCGAGGCCAGCATAAACCACGTCCTCCTTCCCGAGGGTGCTGAACGCGAAAAAAATCGTTCGCACGTTATAATTTTTAGCCAGCGGACCAGCCCCCTTTATTCCTCTTCCATGAACATCGATTCGACTCCCAACGATTTCGCCCAAAAACTTTCCGCGGAACCATTAATCGCTACCTAGTCCGAAGACACCCTGAAGTGGGGATGGTGAACTTTGCGCGCGGTTTCACGCTCGCGGGACACCTACCGCTGTGCACGGCGTTTCCGCGAAGGCTCTACGGCTCGTAAAGTCGTTTTATTAGTGAAACTGACGGCTGGAAGGTTAATCGGCAATGAAACGTCGCTATCGAGCCCTTTGTTCCTCTCTCTCTCTCTCTCTCTCTCTCTCTCTCTCTCTCTCTCTCTCTCTCTCTCTCTCACTCTCTCTCTCTCGCCCCGTACGGGCGAATGGAAAATCTAAACGGCCCGTAAACTATACAAAGTACGTAACTGTTAGAGGCGCGCGGAATTAAGATAAGCTTCGTGACTCGCCAATATCGCGGGACATTTTGGACGTGAGCGCGCGGGAACGACACGACATCGCGCGGAGAGGGAGCGGACCCGCGAGAGAGGGCCCGGGAGAGGCTTCACCGTGGCTCGTAAAATACGTATCGTTACAACCGTCCGCGTCCGGGCCTTGTAAGCGGAACGGAGCTTGTCGTTCGGGGTACTTTTTAGCGGCGACAACCCAGGTGGAGAGGGCGAGCGTCCCGATCGGGGGAGGGGCGGGGGGGGGCAGCGTTCCGCGGCGGAGACGAATTCCCGCGGCAGCCGCGCCGTGTAATAGCAAAAACGCTCCTCTCGTTGGTTAGCACGCGGTGTGCCATTATCCTGCCATTTCATCATTTTATCTTCGTGCCCAATGGCCGGGCCTGATGAGCCAATAAAGTCCGCGGGATATGACCGGCCGGCGTAAAAATGTCGCTCGCTAACTTGTGCCTTCCAGGCCACCGAATAATCCCTCCGACGGAACACGATCTCCGGCCACGGCGATATTTCGCTGCGAGGAGAACCGAGCGGAGATAATCGGACGTCGTAGAGAAACTTAGGTACCTGCTTCGAGGCTACTTTTCTGGTAGGACTGCGATTACCGAGGTTTAATGGACGATTTGGTGCAGGGAATGAGGGGAGTCGCTTGGATCGCTGGTACCACCCGCGAGATAAACCTGACTCGGTGGCTTTGCGCTACTCTGCGCTTCGGAGGCATTCACTTTCTTACTGTCTTCGGGTTTGAAATTTGCGAAAGGGACAGTGGCGAATTGAAATCAGCTTTTTGTATTACAGATTTCTAGCATTTGTTCGTCACCCTGGAAACATTAGAGAAACACATTGGAAACAATGTAACGAGGTTGTATCATGATCCCCTTTGGGCACCGAGGAGTACCATCCTCATCAAAGAGTCCAGCAAAGTGTACCGTGGCAACCGAACGACTGCTCGGGTCCGTCGGATAATATATACGTATTACGTATACAATGTGCAGTATCTTATCAACTAATCGAGTAAGGACGAAGCTGAAGAGAGGAGCCGACAGAGAAGAAAAGAGAGAGAGAGCGGGAGCGTCTCGGTTCTCGGTGGTTCGCGGGACCGCAGCCAAGTTACCGTTGCGATCGCATTAAAACGAACGTGCACCAAGGTGAGATGTATGTACGACCCGGCGATCCTGCCGCCGCTGGCACCGTTGATCTACATCGGTAGTGATCTACCGATCTTGTGTATAACTCGCGCGCGAATCGTGATCAGCCTTTGGGCATCAGAAGTGCAATCGTCCGGAATGGCCGTGGCCGGTGCTCGTTCCAGGGCCAGGATATACCGTTTTGCTCCGTGTACGAGTCCGTCTGCCCTATTCCGCGGATGGAAACTGAGAGATCCACGATCCATATTCCCACAGAGCCGAGCTGGCCGATCGAGCCGAACGAGATCGTTGCCACTGCGAGACGGGGGATGACTTTTTCCGGGCGATAGATCGTCACGAGATTTCCATTTCGAGCTCGTTCCCGCGGAACGACGAGTTTGGGAAGCCGGGGGGGTTCCAAGTTCCAGGTTCCAAGTCGGCTATCGTTCACGTGGAATCAATATACATAATTGTACCGGATTGATTGGTCGACTGCCTTAGAAGCATTAGAAGCGGACTTAACCCAGACACTCAGCTAATTAAAGGCAACCTGCTTGCGGTTAACAGCCCCATGCTTGAAGAACTCTGTGCAGACATGAAACATCACCGAGGAAAAACAAATTGTTAGCACCTGGCTGACTCGACACTTTCATTTGACAAGGCGATCAGTCAGCTGAGCGAAAACTAAATCAATTCGTCACCTTTGCTAGCTCCCTTGGAAAAGTGGGGCGCAAATGGACATTCCTCGACGCTCACCAACGTCGTCCTTGATTTTTCATGCGAGTCCTCGTTAGCCTGGCGCCGTGAGCGCATCCCCCGCCATTTGTTTCAAACAAACATACGCTGATTTCGTGTGTCGATCGCTCGCGATACGCTTCCCACAACGCGAAGCGGACGGGTCGTGTGCACCTCGCACTCCGGTAAGCATGCTAATTCCTTATTGATGAGTGCCATTTGTTACCATCGGTCGTTCCTCCTTTTTTCCCGCTCCTCCCATCGGTTCTCTCATCACCTCCACTTCCTCCTCCGCGAAGAAGACGCTCCCAGCCACCGACGTTGCGCCACGGAAAAGCTCCGAGCCGCGGACACGCGGTTAATTGTCCCCCGAGGGGGCTAATTTTTCGGTATCCCCCTCGTTCCCGATGGCGCCAGTTCCCCCAGCGATTTGTTAAACGTCAGCGAACCGGGGAGCGCGGCGATAGATCGATAGATGGGGTCGTTAAGTCACTCTGCGCCTTCGACAGCCTTGAACATCTTCTGACGTCGTTTGAGGAGTATCTACAGGGACACGGAGAAACGGGAATAACGAGTAGATTTTTATGTAGCACAGTTTTTGACTCGCTGAATCATTTTGGTAGAAATACACATGGTGATTCGAATGTAGAAATAGTTCTGTCTGGAACTGTATGCAGATGCTTGGAACGAGAAATCCACTTAAAGGCACCCCCCGATGAAATCGCGAGAAAATATAATTGAGTTTTATCGTTTTTTCTAGAAAAAAGTATACAATGTATGGGTCTACAACTTTTTCACTTTATTCTGCTACAAATGTAGAGTATAAAACAATATTTTTATTTCATTTTTGCCCCCTGCCTCTGATATGCATTGCGTGCTGCATCGTTGTAAAAAAACGAGCCTGGACTATCGCCACGATAACTTTAGACAGAATCATCTAAAATAAATAACGCAAAGATATTCCTTAATTACACGTGTGTGGTTATCGCGCTACCCTCAGACAGTGTTAAGAAATGGGCGATGGTTGCTACATGTTTAAACGCTAGGGTCCCCAAACATGTTTTTTTCGCACAAAAATGTTTTGTAAAAAAGAATTGAGTGTATGAAAATTCGCAATAGAGGGTAGCGCAGGAGCCAGTGTAATTACGAGTAGAATCCCGTTTGAATTTTTAGATTCGGTCAAGAATTGCATTTTTTATCGTGGCGACAGTACTTAAAGTTTGACGCCCAGCGCGTTCGTCTAGTGACGGGTACTTGCCCATGAGCGCCCTATTTTCCATGCGTTTGTTCGATTAAAACAAAAATTGATTCCGTTTTAGATGAATAAATGTATTATTATTTAAAAGAAAAAGCACATTTCTATCTATAATTATACCTGCGTCACAATCCATCTTAAAAAAAAACACCTATTTTTAAGGCCATCACACTATTGACCCCGCTGAACTGCCTGTAAAATCTGTACCGTGAGGAATTTCGTTCTGAAATTTTACCTGGTCATTCTTGAGATGTTGTGGGATGATAATATGCAAAAAAATGTTTTCATGTTTTGATAAGGCAGTGCCCTTAAGGAGACTAAAATGATTGAGTACATGCTTTTGGGCAATTTTCTTACAAAACTACAGAGTCGAGGTACAGAAGATCCGAAGAAACTCTAGGACAAGAACAGGGTGGGCCTCTCAAGGAGGCGCAGCTTTTGGAAGAAAGACGACACCTACCGTCGTAAACACAGTGACATAAAACAGAGATAAAGGCCCACTCCAGAAGCGACCGTATAAAATAACACTATGTCATTTTAAAGTAGAATCTTCGGGACGCGTCCCGCGGTCTGGGCCACAATGCCCGGGCAAAAGGAGTCTCGAGAGCAAGGCTAGAAAATTACTTGTCTGCCCTTGAGTAGTAGCATTCCTGGCGTTCCTCCCTCGCCTCGACATTTTCTCCTTTTTTCGGGAGCCTATGACACTGCTTTCGGACCTGGTGCACGGTCCTCGAGCTTCTTATACGCTTCTTTCTCCTCTCTCCTTTTCCCCTTATTGCCTCTGTTCAATGGGAGCCCCATTACGACATCGGTAACGCAGCAATAATTCCCGTGGGACCACCACCGCGCGGTAGAAGAGGAATGGTACGAGGTGGTAATCCCTTTCGTCGTGAATGCCTCCCCCTCGTGTACATCAGAGATAATCAAACGCCAGTTTATTCAGACTCGTGCCTACACTCTACTCAATTCAATCTGCTAGTCTCCCTCATCTCCAAACTGTTAACTACCGATCTTCTTAAGGCCCAATCCACGCCCCACAAGAGTATCCAAGACCCCACCGCGCACACCTGCTCCCTCCAATCCTAATCCCCGCAAACGACGATATTGACTAACGTCCCCACATAAGTACCATTCATGAATATTCAAAGGGACGATCTCGAGACATGGGGAACACGATCGTTCCCGCTTCGATTAGTAAGATTGGGAAACGAATTTCAGAAAATGAGCAGCCGGTAGGGAGATAGCCAGTAACCGTTAGAGAGCAGCGCTATACCAATCAGGCGGCATACCGGCGACCTGATTGATCGGCTGTCATAAGTCACCGACCTTTTTGACACTATCCCCGTCGGGATGGACCACGGAGGATAAGTCGCCCTTTGGGGGCACGCGGCGCGACGCTGCCCACTCGGCGCGAGGGGGCCGCCTCGAGTGTCTTCCACGGACATTAGTCCTCCCCCGGTGCATGTAAATTGTGCATGCGCATCGCGCGCCGCGCCTGGGCCCGTCTTACGGAAGGTTGGCCGAGGCGAGTTTGCCCGCGAGGTGCAAAACAATTCATTACCGCGTGACCCCCGACCCCGGAGCGCGAGCCGCTCATTATGGTATACTTTGATGATCCCGAGGGGGGGTGTCCCCTCACCCCGTCGCGGCATCGTTCGACGCCAGAGTGGAAAAGAACGCGGCCATGGTGGGAAACTCGCCGCCATTGGATTTCAGCTCGTTTACGCGGCTTTATTAGGGAATCGCGGCACCATCAGGCACCGCGCGCCATCATCCTCCCGAGCGATAATTATTCGACGAGCCGTTTAACTTTTTGCTAGGGCCCACAGGCAATTTTTCTTCCCTTCGCGGGTTTAATGCCGCCGTAACTGTCAGGCGTCGAGGTAACATTGGGGTCAAGTGCGCGGGACTTTTTCGAATTCTGCCTGGGGGTAATTAGACACAAGGAGAATTATGATAGGAAGGACTGGGGTTGATTCTTCCGGACGAGTGACTGCGGGCCACGCATCAAAGTCACCGAGAGCCACGAGCGAAGGCAGACATGGGCATTGACGAGCGAGGCCATCTTTCGAGCAATATTGAGTTTTAATCGCGAAATTTTTGGAGGCTTGTGTAAGTAATACAGAGTGTATTATGATATTTAATTAACATGGCAATAATGTTACGTTTGTGTTTGCATCGCAAAGTAGCACGAAACAATATCCACAGTTATAATATATCGTTGAGTCTGCGGCTAAACGGAGGTTCTCCGCGTATCCCCATTAGTCTGCTGGCTTCAGAAACGGAAGTGCCCATTAAGCATCGACTTAACGAAGGAAGATGGCACAACAATGAGGCAGAAGTTAATTATCGCCTGAGATCTGCGATAATTGCGTGAAATAAATCACGCGACGGCTGTCGATGGTACCAAAAGTGGCCAATGCTGCTGTGCCTTCGATTCCTCGAAATATAATGCGCCGAGGATGAAAGTGGGAGGTCGCCCGATCCTGCTGCTTCTTACCTATATACAACGAGCGCGATAACGGTACCGACTCTTAAACGCCACGTTATTCCGTCAAATGAAATCCTCGTGACCCTTTGGCTCCTGCATTCTTTATCCTTCGCCCGGGCGTCCCACCTCCTGCGCTGCGTCCTCCACCCTCTCGCCGAGTCTCTCTCTCTCTTTCTCCACCGGTGCCTTATAACATTACAATTGCTAATTCCCCCGTTGCGGTTGCTCTCGGCTGCAGTAAAGTTCGGCCGTCGTAAAAGCGAGGGCGACTCGCCTCGCGCTGACACGGATGCACGTGATTACGCGGGCTTGTCACTGCCGGAACGCGGGCCCTTGGAACCCTGCTCCCTTCCAATTACTACCTAGCTCCTAAATGCTTTGTCGATAAGTCAAATTATCCTTCAGTAATAAAAATTCAGTATTCTTCCACTTCGCTTAGGGTATACAAGCTTCTCTGTTTCTTTCCGGGGGGAGTGGTGACCCGTCAATGACGGTTCATGGACATTCTAGTCGAGTTATCATGAGAATTGTCTCAGAGAGTGGCGTTGCAATGCATTCACGGGTGCATTGCAGCATCAGAAGAAGATCGCCTTCATTTAATAAAGCAACCCTTTCCATTTATAAGAAACGTGGCTAGAAAATCTGAGGGAAACCGTGGAATTTAATTTGCAATTTAATCCTGCAACGTCTGCCCGATTATTCGGCACTGTTGTTTATGCACACGAGCGCATACGCGTCGACGCGCACCCACGTGCGCATTATTTCATGGGCTGAGGAGACGTACGTTTGAGAGAACCCGCGGACGGGACTTTTAAAACGAGCATGCTCTTCCTGGTGCGTCGATAGTAGGTCAAGTTAATATGCCGCATTGTGATTTTTAATATCGTCCCGCTGTCGGTCGTACCCTCCGCCTTCTCGCCCCCTTCTGCCTCCATCTCCTCTTCCACGTCCAATTCCGACTGGTACTCCTCCTCCGCAAAAAAGGAACGAAAGAATTCAAGTACCGGTGGAACGACTCGTTCCGTGGCGAGGGCCAGACGGCGAAAAAAGCATTGTTGGGATTACAATCGAGTCGCTTAATATAGAAACAACGCCTCCTTCGTTCCTCGCTGCGCCGCGCCTCCCTACGCACAGAGCCCACCGTCCTTTTTTATCATTTTTCACGTGCGCGTCACTTGCAGCCAGCACCGAGAAATTGAATTACGATACCATGGCTCGAGCTGTTTGCCTGTGGGTAACCCCGTGAAAGACAGCTATAGTGAACAGAGGGACGTTTGAATCCGGGATTGTTATTGCTACCGCGTTTCCTTGATGCTGAATTCATAATGTCCTTCCAGCCGGGTAACTTCGCAAAAATCTGGAGACCTTTTGCAAGTGAAACCTCGAGACGCTCGGCTCTTCAGACTGTTCAAACACGGTCCAAGTGGTTGGCGTCGAGGACGAGTGTGCTCGCAGACGTGGAAACGCGGACACGGCCCTCTGGCCAGAAAACTGACGTCCCTGAGGAAATCCTCTTCGTGAACGTCGAGTTTTCTAGACTACTGTTTGTATCCTCTAGTTTTAATGGAAAGTTTGCGCGTCGAAGTGTCCCAATCATTGCGGGCCATTAGCACATCCTAGACTCCGTATCAGCAATTCATCAGGAGCAGAGGTGGTGGTTGCTCGTGATCGACGAAACGATCCCCCAAGAGATTTCTCCGGCGACCCAGGTCCCACCTAACCTGGAAGACACGTCGCAGCCCGACAGGTACTTACGGTGGAGGAAGCTTATTAGACGGCCACGGTTGCATAACCGGGGGCGTTTAAGTGGACCTATCAGAGCCGACTGTTAACCTGGCAAGGCCCCAACGTGCCGTGGGGCCCGGTCGTGACCCAACCTGTCCGATCTACCGAGGGCTTAGGCGATCTTCGCCGACCGTGCCATATTTCGCGCTCCAAGATCGCCGATCGTTAGACACTTCCGTGCTCCGTATCTTGTCCGAGGCAGGGACCACTTTTTCCGATCCACTCGAAGATTCACTGTATGCGAGCTACCGATCCAATGCCTTTTTTGGCTAGAGGGGAATTAGATAAGCGGCTGAGTTTGATGGAAGACGGTGCCCACTTGGAAGATGGATGATTTCCTTCAAAGAGTAATTGGCCTCGCTGTTTGGACAGTTTTCTGATAACTTTTCACGTGTCTGCGAAGCACTATCTATCGTAAGGGGATTGATATTTCCTCGTGCTTCTGATTGGAGAATTACGAAAGTCATTCCACATACAATCAGATACAATGCGGACGCAGCAGTCTATTTCAGATAGCAGTCCCAGTGGTTGGGAGTGTAAGATGTTGCAAGGAGAAGCGTTCGTGTTCCGCAGAATGATTAGCGGTGCACAGGAAAGTGGCTCGGAGCAAGTGCAAAGTATCTAATACTAATTACAGGCTTTCGCCGGCCGCGATGGAAGATATTCCTCTCGGTTATGTTGCAGCTGCTGTCTTGTGCAACCTTTCGAGCGGTACCCTGCCGTTATCATTTGCGTTACGAAACGGGCAATCCCCTTCGGCTCACCCAGTTTTGCCCATCGCGTATAAAGCGTCTTTCGTCATGTCGGCAATAACGTCAGGCATCCACGAAATCAACGCGAAGTGTCAACCCCGGAGACCCAGAAACGCGTGCGCTGTGACAGAAGGTGCGTCGCGACGGGGGCTCATCAGGGGCCATTCTTCGATAGCTTTTAATTCCCAGTCGCGACGATGCTTGCCTATGCAAATCCACGTGTGATTAGGTGGCTTGTTGTCCACTCGCCCTGAAAGCTTTCTACCGTTCGAGAAGCTAATCCATATCCGTTATTCCCGGCGTCAGGCAGCGTCCTCCGTGGAAACGGTAGCGCGGCGACGTGGGTGCAGCATTAGCGGCCCCTGTCAGGTCAATGAATCATTAGAGGCACGGACAGGTCGCCAAGGCGCCTATCGACGACGTGAATAAATGCTGACCGCCATAATTCTCCGAGCCGCGAGTCGTGCACGCGGCCTGTCCAATCACTGGCGCACGGTGTCGCCCTTGCAACTAGGCGCCTCGATTCATGCTACTTTTCACGTGTGTGACACGAGTAAGTGGGACGTCCCTCTACACAATGGGCCTGAATCCTATAAATCAATGATCACGATCCTGCGAGCGACGCCGCTGTCCGGATCCCAGAAAAATCGCCCTCACGTGGATCCGATTGTCGCGAGCGCCGGCTTGTGCGCTAGGGTTTACAACGTTTCTTAAAATACCTACGTGATCTAGCACTGCTGTCTCGTTTGCCCCTTTCCTCGGTGCTCCATGCCGATTCGTCACGATCGACGATTCGGCTGGAATTACCTCGCGATTAGTCAAAGCAGCATAGGTTGCAACCTTCACCCTGGCTGGCCATGCATCAGTTTCCTGGTCCCGGTTCCATGGACCGTTGTCGATGATTTATCGACCGGAAATGTCGTCAGCTTTGGCGGAGGTATCGAATCGAGGGTGACAAGTAATTGCACCGTGGGTGGAGGAAATGAACGAAAGTTATCGGTGGTGGAATCGATGGGATTGAATGGGACCTCTAGTTTGGGTTGCTCTTGGAAGTACAGTTGTTTCACTAGAGTTCATAGAAGATGACACTTTAGTGCATAAACTGTAGAACTCACTTCACTCCAGTTTTTATAACCCCACATTTGACCAAACTGTATGACCCCCATACTTATCATCCCTGTAGTTAATTACACCCTAATTGGTACCAGTGTGACTATATGGGTAATGTTTTAGACAATAATAGAAAATACCGTTTCATCCCCCTGCGCTCCCCCACCCTCGAGGGACTCGTGGGCTTCGCCAGGATTCTCGAGACTCGTGTCAAATTGAAGGAAGGAGAGAAATGAAGGCACGGGTAACTGATTTAAGGGGAATTCTCGCGTATGGGCGGACGCACAAGCCGCGTAATTGTCGGTGTTAACCCACTTGGGCGTCTCCGCACGCGCATCGAGCGCGCTCGCGTGTGTCGCGCGCAATCGCGCTCACACAAGGAGGCCAGTGGTGGTACGAACCAATCGTGTGCCGTCCTTTCGTCCTACAGTAACCGCAATGCGAATATCGCGGAGAGGGGAACGGTGAACGTCGCTCGTTGGAGACCAACAGTCTCCAGCGACCACGTGCACGACCAGCGACGAAAAAATCCCTCTTTTTGCTCCGAATTCCATGTTTTCCAGCGCTCACAATGGTCTGGATTGCTGAAATTGGCCTGCAGTGACTCAGTCCGCTTATGGTACGCCGACTGCCTTTGGCAGTAGGCTAAACGAAAGTTGTTCCTCGCTTGTGACTAGGGGGTGGCTTTTCCTTCCTCGTCAGACAGTTTCTCCTGCAATATTTCTACAACTGAATACGTAGGCGCTTGAATTTGAGGCTCTACTTAGGTTCAGTTGTAAAGTACAAGGTTTCTGAAGCTTGGAAGCATACTCCAAAGGGAGTCGTCTCAGATCTACAAATCTCTCACGCTTTAACCCCAAGAAACAAAACCCTGAAGATTCCAATAATCCCCATTCTAATCACCCAGGTTTCACGTATGGGCGTCCTGGTGGGGTGCAAAGGGGTAGCTGCCCCGCCTGGTTTTTTGAGAACGAATTTCTTATTGTTAAAAACCGATATTTATTGAGGAGGGAGGCCTACCTAGAACGATCAAAACAACATGCTTCTTTGGGAATTTTTTCTAGAAAAACCGGGAAACTTTTATTATTAAACATTAGTCTATTGGAAAGAGTACATCTTATGGATATTTCAGTATTTTTTGTAGTAAAAAGCATTGAAAGGTTTGTGAGTTATAGACGATGCCCGAGACGTCCTTTTTTATGGGCTCTTTGCGGTGACAACCGTACGTAGCCCGGTGCAGGATCATTCAAAATTGAAAAATCGAAATTTTTTGCAGATAATATATGAATTTACCTGGACGCCATCGGGCCAGATTTTGGAAAAATTATTTTGACACAAAATGTGCAAAGACTCGCTCGTTCTTCGAGTGTAAAAAAAATCTAGGCCGAAAAAAGGAAAAGCTCCCGATAGCGCTTAGATTTTTAACCCTAAAATAAGCCTACAAAGCCTCGAGTAAATTGGTTCATTAATTTTTTAGTTATATGTGTCACCGACTTTCAAAACATGATTTTGAGGCAAACGCGTTTATAGTTTTAGGTCTGAGCGCTACACCTAAGAACACCTACCTACTTACACGCGTAAAACTTTGTCAATTTTTGTTCGATTAACTTGTCACTTTCAGGGAATATTTTCAAGATGTACTTCAAAAAAATATAAAAATCGAAAAATCGATTTTTCGAAAATTTCTAGGTAGGCCTAGTAGGTGCTGTATTTTAAATCATTGCAAGAATTATTCACTGATTCCCAGCAATCACCGGATTATCATTAAATAGAAAATGATTAAAACTTCAATTTTATATAATATTTACTTAGGGTTTACACTAAAATTTACCCTTAAGTTTACACTAAAAAGTGAATATTTTTAAATTTCAGTTTTAAAATTTTAATTAAATTAGCATTACAAAATGGGTTCATTAGATACTATACTTTTCTTTACCGTCACCCCAAAGTTGCCAGGAATCCTGGAAAAAAGTCTACAGACGCCCTTTGTTGCGCGTATCTAGTTACAACCTTCAATTTTTCAACGATTCTTTCGCAAGATGTCTCAATCGTCACCGTTCCAAACAACAGACTCGTTCAAGCAACGAATTCAGCGGCAAAAATCTGTCCGTGTGTCGCAGCACCTGCGAAATAATTAAACGAACGCCGGCCGCCGGAGTATATGGACATCGGGGCAGGAACTGGTCGACAGGAAAAATACCATCCCGCGTTTCGATCCCCGATCGATTACCGCTTTTACGGGCCAGTAGGTGTCCCACTGATCGAGTAAATCACACCGGATCGATCGTGGCCGGCGATCTACGGTGGTGGTACGGGGAAAAATTCGTCGCGGTCTGTCTTTACTTATCGCGATGGACTGCATTCGTGTCACGCAAGCCCAGCCGGGCAACAGGTGTCCCCCCGGTGACTATTTCGCGATTACGACACGTAGGGTGGCAGCGCGCTGTTCGGCGAAACTTTTCACCGGCTGTTATTCAGCGCGATGTTTATCGATCGCGATCTAGCCGGCCCGGGGGATTGATAGATTCCGAAGCCGCTCGGCCGACCGCAACGCCTGGCCGAGACCCGTGTCAACCGCGCGGGGGTACCGCAATCAGCGTTATCGCCGGGGCCGCGGAAAAATCCCGCTGGCAATAAAGTATGAGCGCGATAAATTATGAGGGCTGCGCCCCGTTCCGTGCTTTACAGTCCCGCGGACGATCGTTATTCGATCGGCAATTAGCAGGCACGCGTTGATCGATGACTGTAACCCTGAGAATTCTCATTACCTCGATTCTTCTCTCGCTACAGCGTTATTCACAAGCGGCGGCAATTAATCACAGTTACAATGGTCCTCGCCAGTTCTGGACAGTGGTAAAAAGCGTTTCTCGATCTATCGACGATGAAGAATCTCTCTCCCAGTGCCACGAATCGAGTCCTACGAGTCCGGCGTTTCCGCGCGAGCGTTCGGATCGAGAGGGAGGACTCGGCCGCTCTGAATTAACGAGTTATTAATTATGCCCCGCGAAGGGCGCTTGCCCTGCGCGCGGTGCCTCGGTCGCCATAACTCCAGCCGCACAGCTGGTCCCCCGGCTACGTTGCAGGTGCAAAATCCATTGCAGTGGCATTGCACCCAAGGTCAAACAAGTAGGGACAACGAGCCTCTCTCCCGGGGAGAGGAGGAGGATCTCTCGCGCGCCTCGATCGAAGGAGATATCGTAGGAGATTACGAAAGCATTATCTTAATTGCCGGCTAGGAAGCTGCTGCGGCTGAAGGGGGCGCGATGGCGAAGGGCGCGCAGGGGGCGGAGAGGGGGAGCGAGGGATCCGAGGATAGATCGGGGCCCCGTCCGGCGCGATTCGATCGATGACAAGATCAGGCACGAACAATCACCGTGACTCGCTTTAATTACCGATGGCATGGCCCATCCTGGGGTCTCCCTTAGAGGTGGATGGTGTGCAACGGTCGGGGACCACCGGCCGCACAGTATGCCAACTATGCCACTTGGAACTATGCGATGCGCGGCCCGATGACGACGGCTCGTTAGCAGATGAAACGCCGCCAGGCGACACGATCCGGACACTGTTGGATAATTAAAATCGGGCTCGTCGATTTCGATCGCTGACGTCGCGGGCTTACGTAATTCCGTGAGGTGTCACGGTGTCACGGTTCACCGGCTCGATCTACGGCCGTCTGCCGTTCGTCCGGTGACTCGGCTGTTTCGGTAAGAAGGTGGGTACGCTTTGGATCCGTGATTAGATGGATGGAGGCATCGTGGGATGGTGGAGCTTGCTTGTGTTTTTATTTAGTGGACTGTTCAGTTTGGGGATGGATTCCATTTATGGGGTGTAGGAGGTGAATTAATTATTGCGGAATAAGTGGGAAGTGAGTAACCCTCGATGTTCTATGTGTAAACAAAGTTAGTGTCAAATATTTTTGTAAGAACTACTTTCTACCAAAGTCACATCAAAATCGGCGATTGTCACTTCGATATGTAGGAAGGGGAAAGGTGTCCAAAACGATCACCTTAAAGCGTAATTCATATAAAAAATACAAATGCACATTATTTAAATAAAAGTAAAGTAGTTTTTGTAAGTTAGTTTATCTATCTTATTATGGGCTTAGATCAAATTTAGCTACCTGATCAATTATATTTTTTATTCGCATTTTTTGGGAGGCGTACAAAAAGATCATTTTGTACTCCTATGTGTATAAAATGATACCTACAAGGGATCCCTAGAAAAATTACTCCTAGGATGATTTTGTACCTACTGATAGTAAATAAGGCGGACATTAAAAAACATTTATTTATTTAAATAAAAACAGAAGTTAAATTGAGTCACAAAATATGCGAACATAATATATTAAAATAATTTTTTAAAAAAATCAGGTCTTAGATAATTGTTTGTACATAATCAATGAATAGAAATATATAAAATCAACTAACAACATAAGAAAATGATATCAGCTTCACAGACTCAAATTTTTTCATGAACCCCCTGGGATTCCTGGGACCATTTCACCCTAAACATCCAACTCACATTAAGTGGTTGAATAAAACGTCAAATTATTACATTTGGTAACGAAACGTACATTAAATTATTGTTGAATTGTCATTAAATTCGCGAGAAAAAAAACAACTGTCACACTCAGCCGTTTATGACAAAAATTACACAACATTGAAAAAGACCTTACCTTAGATACTTAAACGGCAGTAATTTTAATTTTTCTTGTTTATTAACAAGAAATGTGTTATTACACACACATCCCTGATATTTACATGGCACTTCGTGCGAAATTGACGACGTACAGGCTGAACTTTTGTACATCGATATTAAGAAATAGCAGCACTAATAGCCGCAGAACAGCCTGGAATCATATTACCCCGAGGGATTGTTTTAGGCACATTTCTCCTATACTTTAAGTGGTATCGTTTTATGTGCCCACCTACCTTTGCACACCTTCAAGTGACATTTATCGTGATGAGGAGCTTGTCCTACATGCCATTGAATCAAAGAGTTATAAGAATTTTAAGCTGTTTCTCCGTTGAGCTAAAGAAATTTTAATTGCCATGAGTCTAGACTTTTTAATCGTTCCCCGGATTGAACGTTTGCTCTCCGTTTTCACCGCTATCGAATGAAGATCAAGAGAAATAAACGGCAGGCGGGAATAAATTGAAGGGTAATCGTTCGATACGAAGTCGATGCTCGAAGAAAGTTTCGAGGTACCCGTGGCGCGAGAAATTAATGTACGGGACACCTACACGCGGTGGATGTCGCAGCACGATGTTCCGTGCGTTGTGACACTCTTTAATCGATGTCTATCGAATGGTGAGGTCGTTAGAGTCTTGTTATTCGGTACGTCTAAATCTTCTCCGGGACAGTGGAAATCGTGCGAGAAAGGGGCGCGTTAATTAATTCGGAGATAGTGCTCTTTACTACCACGAAGGTATCGGCCCTTCGAGTATAAATCCTTGAAATCGGAGGACCTTCAGCCGGCCCTTTCGGTTTTGGCTGGAATTCCTGGCGAGGCCCACGAGGCGGATGCCGCGGGAATTTAGAATGCGTGGAATGCACGGGAAATGGATGGCATAGTGTAACACTTGTCCGAGCCATGTGCTGCACGGAATACCCGTGTAGGTAACGAAGGGCGTGAAAGGAACACGCTCCAGGTCGCCCCTCGAAGAAAGTGGCCACTTTAATTGCTCCTCTTCCCACTTCACCGATAATGAACCCTAGATTACGCCTGCTTCCGTGGCTCCAAAAGAAAAAGTAACAATAACGAAGCGGACACTCAAGCGCGCACTACCGTTCAAAACTTTCTCCCGAGTTATTTTCCTGGGAGAGTGAAATATATAAATTCTGTTCTGAAATTAGAAAATTATGTGTCCGCATAATTTGAGAGAGTGAGTGAATGCATCATTGACGAGGGGAATATTCATGAAGATTTCTATGAAGGAGGTTTTAAGTAGTTGCGTTAGGAATGGACGAACCTCAACACGTAATTTTCATGGGAAGGGGGGAGAGAAATGCAAAGAAGTTACGGGAAGAGGAGAAAGAATAAACACGACAAAAGTTGGCCGAGAGGCGTGTTCACTCTCTGGTTCCCAGTCGCTAACCAGTCATCAAGTGGAGTCAGCGAATTCGAGTAATTCGCCGCGCGTCATTATCCAAGGTGTGGCGACGTCCAGCCACATGGGTGGGTGGCCCTTTGATTGCAAACTGCCACGTGTGAATCATGATTCGGTTGACGATATCCAGCGAAGTCCATTATCCTGCTGATTGGATCGAAAAACCAACAAAATCGCGGACAATCGTGATCCCACGTTGACTCGAAGTAAATTATGAAAGGAGAAAGTCGTGCGCGGGGTGTAAGGATGAATCCTTTCGAGCAATTGTTCCCTCGACACCCATGCGGCTTCGGTGAAAGATTCGCTTCCTGCGAGGAGAAACCATTTACACCTTGTCGAGCAAATAATTAGAAAATCATTCCTTGATTATACAGATCAGAAGTAAATTTAACTTTTCTCGCAGAAATAAGTGTAAAATAATTTTTCTTGATCTATCTGTTGCACAGCCCACTAAATATTCATTTTATTAAAATTGTAAATTCGTATCTTCCTCCTCCGAGAATAGTCCACTGTATTCAAAGAGGATTATGAAGCAGAATACTCTGACGAATTAGGGGTAATTCGTTCGTCCCGTTTTCAAAGATTAGACGGTAAATTACAGGTTTCAAGTGAAATACAAGATTAGTCTGGTAGCCAGCCCGAAAAGCTTCCGAAACTTTCGAACGGTAGCCATCTGACGCGTTTGAAAAGATAGGACAGGCGTTACTGATACGAAAAGGACAGGCCTGGAAAGGGTGAGCTGGCTACCTGTCGCTAGAAAAAAGTGACTAAGAGAACCAGCGTAGTATTAGTCATCTCCGTTCACCCTCGAAGAAGCCAGTAATTTCCTCAGATTAATCAGAATCCAAATTAATTCCCTTAGTTCTAAAATCAGCTCGTTTTAAAATGATAAATATATAGACATTTATAAAGAACATGGTGTACACGTGTCTTCCCTAGTTAATGCAGTCTTCCCACGCTTACTCATACTCAAGAGTTAAATGGTGCATCACTGAAAATCGAATGAATACTTTTTCGACTTCCTGTAACATATGTTGCCATCAGAGTTCCTTCGATCTTCGTCATAAAGTTACTAATTTTGTATTTTATTCTCCTTCAATTACGGGATTACAATAATAGTTCCTCGCGTCCTTAAAACACTCCCAATGAGCGTTACCAAGTCAACAAAAAAATCTTACATTAATTTTTCCACGATAGAAACTCATAAGCAATTCAGACAGCAGCCACGGTCCTCGCAGCATCCCCATCGAATCACACGGCGTAGCGAAGGAACTCTAGCGAATCCAGGATCAGCTGAGCGGCAGGTGGAATCTGCGGGTTTTCACCGCGGACCATCTGTTGTGCACGCCACTTTAAAGACTGGAAATAAGGGCCAGGTAACAGGTTGCTCGTGCTTCTCTCGAGGAGGCAGAGATTGTTTCGTCTGCTCAGTGGAGGATCATCCACCTCCTAATGAGCTACTCTCTCGGTTTATTGGAAGCAACGAGACCCTCTTCATCCTCGCCACCGTGATATTCACTCCCATGTGTCGCTTCACTCTCTTCTGAATTCGCGGTGAGTGGCTACACCGCGATACAGCATGACGACCTCGACGTCGATCGTCGCCTGATCGAAGGCCGCGTAATTCGGTACTCGCCACGATCATCGTATTATCGACGATCACGCTCCGGACTTGAGCAGATACACTGCGCACCTGGTCCAGGCCCGGGAGAACGACGATCTCCTCTGGCTGGCACAATGGGACACGTACCACCACGGAGTAAAGGGTTGCAAGAAGACGGGAGTCTTCCGGGAAGCGATGAAAGAGCTCGATCCTCGATGGTCAGGTGTGCCAGGGCCTCCTGAACGCTGAGACCAGTTTTGTGCTGCGGGGTCACTGTGGCCTATGGATTTTTTGTCCCTCCTTTCGCGGGACCGTCCATTCAGCTTAAATCTGCGACCAGGGAGAACTCGAACATGGTAATTGGAACGAAAATTGCCGTGGATTATGACGGTCACATAGGATGCACATTTGATGACACTTGATGTTTGTATTGGAATATGACAGCTTTGGTTTGAATTGTTTTTGCTTATCTTCTAATACTTTGTAGATATTAATATCGATTTCCAATTGAAGTGGAGGGAATATTAAGAGTGGACGTAGTCACAGCTTGAAACTTACATCTTCGGTAGCAAAAATGGACCTCTCGTTCCCATCCTCCACAAAGCAAACCAGCCTCCAATTTGGCTCTTCCGCTTCACATCTCCCAGGCTAACCGCAGCGAATCGCCCATTTCTGCCCTATTGCACATCGAAAACGTAATCGATACCACGCCGGTGAAAGTGCACCGACGTTACACGCCCGCTCCGAAAGAGTCTGAAAGCCGCGGGTCGATCCCTCGAAGTCGTTGACCTGCGGGCCTCGCCTGGTTCTCGCCGAAAAGGGAATTTTCTTCGGCGAAGGTCGGCCACGACCCCGTTCCCTTTGTGACAGAGAGCCCCGCGGCTCCGGCAGGCTCATTCTTCCGTCCTCTAGGCGAAACCTGCGACGTTACGACCTTTTGTCGCCCTGGCCAGCTTCGCGTTACACCGCCCCTGTACGCTCTCGCTTTTCTTCGCGGCGAGAGACTCTTTGCACGGGCGTATTCCGTGCTATATACACCGGCGCGGGATAATGGAACCTCTTACCCGGGCGTACGTACGCGCAGCATCGGCGCACCTGTTCGATCGGACCACTCGCCATAAAAGCCCAGGGGCCAAGGTAGCTTTTGCTTCCACACTTTCTTGCACGGTGCAGAAACGCGCACCGTGGCCGAGTACCAAGGGCCGCACTCGAAAGTAACGACCACCTGTCCGGTGGACGAGAGAAATTTCATGTCGAATCTGGGCCCGTCATCCGGTGGAAGCTCGACGACCAGATTTACCGGAAGAGCCAACGGCGATCATTGTCGAACCGCTGCTTTGGGTCTGGAAAACTTCGTAGGAAGTCTTTTATGAATGTTGCAGCCATGATTAAGTAATGATAATTACTAATTTGCATTTCTTATTTGAAGGGAAGAGATGCATTGATCATAGAGTTGCCAACTGTACTATAATATATAGTACTATTTAGATTTATTTCTCGACTTCGCCTGGAATTTGGATTCTATTTTTATAAAAAAAAATTCTGTGGAAATAGTCACATTCATCTGGATTATTCAGGCATAATAAGTTAAGGCACATTTCGGGATCCCAGAAGTTACTGCTCGAAAGTTTTTAGGCGTCAAAAACACAAACATATAGAGTTTCTGCTTTACATATTAAGATTGTACTATATTTTTGTTTAGTGTACTATGTAATGTTAGAAAAAGATACGTAAAGGTACTATATTTCCGATACTTCGATAAAATTCTACAATTTTTACTTATTTTTTTTCTTCTATAGCAACATCAAAACTTTACTTTGCGAATTTAAATTTTAAACTTTTTAACGCGACTTAAAAAAGTGTTTACTATGTTCTATTTATCAAAATTCATGTAAAATAATTTCATACTCTCCCTCTAGTCACGCCATTTCAGCTTTTACAGAGAGAATTTTTTATATAATGAACATGAAGTGGTGGAAAGAGAGAAAGAAAGCCAGTTTATTTCTCATAAAAAATGAGCTTCTCATATTTGGACTCTTAGTGCAATCAAAACTTTGACATATTTCTTAAAGATAATAAATTAATTAATAATGCAAAACGCACAAAAATATACATTTGAAAAATAAGCTATCGTTGGCTTAATGTAGTTTTATTTTATACCACCTTTCCCTGAAAAGTACTATATTTTTTCACAATGCATTATATTTTTTATCACCTTTGGCAGTAAAGTATGTTCCCCAAAAAAAGTCGGCAACTCGAACCACTTCGGAACGAAAGTCCACGCGACACGATATTTGAAGCTAAATCGAGAAGGACGCGATTGGCAGGCGGTAAATGTAGATCGGTTCGGTACTAAATCAAAGGTTGGCATATTGTACGAGATGTTATACAGTTTGGAATAAATGGAAGATTAAAATCAAGCGGCGTGGATGTCGTCAAAGGCGCTACTTCTGCTCGCGCTACTATGTATCAAAAATTCCGCGCCGGCGCTTCCGCCCACCTTTGACTTTCACCGCCAGTTTTGGCGCCACGTGAACGGTGCGTCAACAAATTCCTCACGAATTAGAAGGAATCTGTCGCGAGGAGAGAAAGAAAGGATGAGAAACAGAGGTTACATCAGCCAATGATCGATTCGTCTGCCACGAAAGCACGGGGAGCGTAAATGCACGTTTAACGAGGAGCCGTATCCAAATATTTAACGGCGGGATACTATGACGAGGGGGGGGATTAGGTCGTTGTGCGATTCGGGACACCCATATGGGCAAGAGGAGGTCGAACAAAAAGCACGAATCGAAGCCACCACTGTTCGATTGAATTGCCAGTACGTGGCAAAAGCGCGTGGGATTTAATACGAGGCGCAGGTAGCCCATTGCCTGGCCAATGAATTGAACGTGCCACGAACACGCGCGTTTGCACGCCATATGTTGTTTGCTTCGCTAAAAGACCTTTGTGTGTCGCGCGTTCGCTGACGCCGCGCGGATGAATGAACGCGCGCGGATCAGCCTGCGAGAGGATGACGGCGGAGGCGCATGCCGAACGATCCTTTTAGATCCTATCGTGTATGGAAATATACCGAATAATCTTGACGTTCGAGGCAACAACCGGAGGAAATTTCTGTAGGCTAGGTACACTCCAAAAATGAATTCCCTTATCACATTTAGATCGTGCGTAATTTAGGATTAGACAATTACGAAGTGACACTTGTTATTCAAATAGAAGTGGACGACTCGCTATGCCACAAGTTCTAATCACGAATTCAGAATAAACGTTGGAACGTTGAAAATGAATTTACATTATTCCGTCTATGGAACGGAAACGAGTTTGCACGGGCGGAGTAAAAATATTCACGGCTCCGCGTTGACAAAAGTCCAGCATTTCGATCTTAAAAAGACAAACTAGATAGAAGGAGGCGAGAAGGAGGAAAAGTTTTCCTGCGGCGTGACATTTTGGTGGAACCCGAGGCACGAAGGCACTGGCGTCGATGGTGCGGCAGAATGCATCTGAACGTGGAGCAGTCACGATCGCGGTTGAAAAACCGCTCTAGTGGCTCGATAGATTTATCTGTCGTTAACACGGCAAATCTGTCGCCCCTGGAGTATAATTGCTCGAACGTTCGCGCTGTTGCGCGCTGGACAAACGTGGCCGGTCGCTTGTCCGTCGGATCTTGGCTCGAATCGAATCGATTCGTCTCGAGCCGGGGCTGGCCACCAACAATTACTTTTATCGGCCAGCGGGCCCTGAGGGGGCCCCCGAGGAGGCAACAGCCAGCGATCGGGGCCCGATCGTTCGGATGGAGAGATAAACCGGGCCGCGAGTCGTTGTTTGTCGAAAGACAAAGCGCGTTATTATGCACGTCGACGAAAGTTATGCGTTGTTCCGCGCGATAACGAGCTCGTTGCGATATTCGAGGTGTCCAAGCGATTACATCTCTCTGCTTCTCGTGTCCTGCCACGCAGCGTATATATTTTGGAGCGATTGATTCCTTATCGGAGTGGCCGGGGCTGTTCATTAATTACGTCTTAATGAAAGCCTCGCGCGAGCATCATTGGACTTTACTTTTTGTAGAGCCGACGGCATTTGTTTTGGATGGGAGAAGTTACGTGTACTTCTTGCGACGTTTTTCAGTTAAATTTTTATAGTATTGATTATTGGAGTATTTTATTGTAGGTGATAGAGTGGAAGATCGATGGGATGTTGTTTAAGAAAATTGGAAGGAAGTAGGTTTAATCTACACGAGTACTTGCGTCGGTGATTGGTAAAAAGAAAAACAAAAAATTTGAAATTTCTCTTAGTTTATGTTATATTGATTTTTATTTCAGTATTATGAAAGAATTGTTGCACACTGAGGAAAAGGCGTAGTTGGTTGAAGTGAATTGGGATGGTTTGAGAGAATGATGAAGACACATGTAAAATTTAAACTCCAAGTAATTTATTTCGTATAAAATATCTCTATATATAGGTGATATCTGTATCTCAATAGTAGTTTACTTTCTTTACAAAAGAACTAGAAAGAGTGGTACTCGCCCTGAGCCGTCCGCCGCGTCTTTTAATTATACGCGCGGATACCTACTCAACACGCGCGACGACGGCCCGATTATTAGTTTTATTCTTATATCTCTTTTTCGAGTGACTTCTCCGCGAAGAGCAAAACCAAAAGACCGGTCCGGAGAAATCTTCTCGCAGCGAGTCTCTCCGTTTTTCCTCGCATCATTATATATTGTACAATGACTAGTTTCTTCGAGTAACTTACAGTGATTTACAAAACGCAAAAAGAAAAGTACAAAACGAAAAGGGCAAAAGAACAAAATAAAATAGCAAGCTCTCTCTATCTCTCTCATCCGTTCACTCTGTCTCGAATTGTTCGTCAAATAAAACGCTCCACACGCCGAACGATCATTAAATACTTTTCTCTCTGTCTCGTTCCGTTCACGTATGGCGAATCATAATACTTCGTGTTACGTGCGTGCCTTAACAGCTAATCATCGTTATTTACACGTCGTACGAGACGGCTTTGCACGTGACACGATCTTGAAATGGCACTTTCGTGCACGTATACGCACGACTCAAGAACAGAAAAAAAGTCTCGGACGCGTTTCCCTTACCGTCGAGCGGAACACGTACGTGAATGAACGATTAATACAGGGGGGGGGGGGGGTTATTCCTCGGTCTCGATCTCGTACGCGCGCCCGAATCAAACGAAAAGAGAAGATAATAAAACGGAAATGGCACGGCAGCTTCACGGGACCGCGTCAAGCGGTATACACATCGACACGTCTTTCCTGCCTCTTCCGGGAACGAGCAAGCATCATCGGATCCCTGGAAGGGCGCCCATCTATCATCCTAAGTACAATCGAACGCGCGCTCATTCACGCTCTTTGTCACACGCACACGCACACTCGCGCTCTGTCTATATACAACGGAAAAGCGAAGGGACGCGATCGGGAGACGCGAAAGTGCACCAACCATCGGGAAAGCGAGTCTCGATCCCAGAGACGATCGATCTCGTTCTCCCGTGACCCTTCGCGAAACGGGAGGGGGCGTTCAGTTGCTCGGCGCGTCCGTATCGATGATCTCGCTTAAAATTCGAGCCGAGCACGGGAGGGCATGAATTTTAATCGAAAGCCAAGGTACTCGAAACAACACCGTCGTCGGGTTCGATCTCGTTTCAATAGAATTTATTCACCGAGAAACTGGACCCCGGGGCGGCTACCGGATTCTCTCCTCGTCCTACTTCTATGTATTTCGTTTGTACTCCGATCAATGTAAGGCACTTTTTCAACCGTTAACAAAGTAGAAAGGAACGTACGAAGGAAATGTCCATTTCCTCGATCACGCCGGGGTCACACGCGCGGCGTGGCAAGTTCTCAGCACCCGTAGCCGATGGGGACGGCGACGCCTGGACAGCCGCCCTCCTGGTGCTTCGTTAGCAGCGACATCCTGCTGAAGGTCTTGCTGCAGGAGCTGCACGAGTACTTCTTCACGTCACTGTGCGTCTGGAGGTGCGCCCTGAGGTTACTCCTGTCGGCGAACGCTCGGTTGCAGTGCTGACAGCTGAACGGCTTCTCGCCGGTGTGCGTCCTGATGTGGCCCTGGAGCAGCCACGGTCTGGAGAACGCTTTGCCGCACAGGTGACACTTGCAGGGCAACGTGTGCGTCCTGATGTGCATCTTCAGGGCGCCGAGGCTCACGTACACCTTCTCGCAGTACTTGCAGGAGAACGACTTCTTCGCCTGTCCCTCGGCCGCCGCGCAGTGGAATTGCTGGTGCTTGGACAGGCCGGAGTACGTTGAGTAAGATTTCCCGCAGTCGGGGCACTGGTACCTTGGCGACGCCGAGGACGACGAGGAGGAAGATGAGTTGGAGGACAGCGAAGCCGTGGAGCCACTGGTCGCTCCAGTCTTCTCGATCTTCGGGCTCACGATCGTTGGGCCTGCCGACGTGCTGCCGGCTGACGATCTTCCGCTGTCGCTTCCAGGAGACGATAGGTCTTCTGGCGTGACTGGTGGAGGCGACCTCAGCGATCCGGACCCCAAAGAGCTGGTGGGCGATAGGCCGCAGTGGTCGGGACTGGCCCAGTGAGCGTAACTCCTAGCGATCGGTCGCTGGATAGTTGGGCAGGTCAGCGCACCGTGCGGTGGTGGTGAAACTGACGGGTGATGCTCCGGAGAGGAGTGAGGATACGCCGGCATCGGATAAGACGGGTACAACTCGGCACCCGCGTGGTGATAACGATGATAAGCGGCTGGATAGGGCAGATAGTGTGGCGGATACAATGGAGCGGCCCGGGCCCATGCTGGAGTCGCGTAGTGCGCCAAAGGCTCCACTGGAGTGTTGAGATTCAACGGCTCCAAGGGCGCTTTGCTCGCCATGAAGTGCAGGGGCGCCGACGTGGCCGTCACCGCCGCCGTCGACGACGAGTTCTCGTGCTGAATCACTTCTACGCGCGCTTTCTTCGCCACTGGGTGAATCGGAGCGATCCCGGTTGGCGGCGTGATCACTTTCGTCGGGTAATGATGCTGGAGATGGTGCACTGGGTGCATGTGATGATGCACCGATGGCGAAGTCGGCCTCGTCGCCAGCGGAGGTGACGGAGAGACTTTGACGACCGGTGAAGGCGACCTGGACGCGCGCGTGCACTGTTCTGGTTGCTGTTGACGCTCGGCGGTTTTGCTGAGATCCTCGGGCTTTGTGCTGAGGTTCTCTGGCTCGGGGATATCGTCCACCACCACGTCAATGATTTCTTCTGAAGAAGACAAGAAAATATTGGGGTTTAGACTAATGCTGCGGTTGTGGATGATAAATATTTTGGGAGACGAGGAGGATCTATTTCCAAACTCTACTATTTAAGCTTCTATGAAGTGTTCTGTCAGCGATTTTAAAAGCAGGAAGTTCAACTAGTTGGGTTATATATCGAAGGAACTATATGGGAAATCGAGTGGCAAAATTCGAAACTCACCTTTGATCACTTCGGGAACTTCTTCGGCTGGCTCGACAAGCACTGGCCGCTTTTTGAGCGGGCAGTGGCTGTAGCTGTTGTTCTTCTTGACGAAGCTGCGCGGCATCTCTTCCACCAGCATTTTGACGCCTCTGCTCGAACGAAACTTCACACTCCGAAGATCTGCGGTCGGCTCTTCGCAGGCGCAGGCGTCACCGCGAAGGCGCTATCGCAATGGTAATCCAATTGTTGCAGGTTTTCGTTTATCAGTCTTCCAGTTCTCACACTGATCACAAATATCTTGTCTCTAATAAGAGAAATGGAAAAACTGTCAAATAATCCTGAGACGTCACTGCACTGTTTCACACATATAAGCAAAACAGAGTCCTCCCCTCGGTTGGAAATCACTTTCTTCGCCAGCGAGCACTGAATGATCCTCCGTCGACAGGAAAAAAACTATCGATCCTCACGGTACGCTCGTCGGGAGTGAACTGAAGTGACTGTTCGACCGGGGTTAAGCGAGAAGCATAGGAAACTCCGCGGGTGAACGTTTGAAGGTTGGAAGGAACTGTGAGATCTCGTAACTCTGAAAACTGTACGGCTGCAGGCCGGTCTCTGACTGGCAGGGGGGTGCGCCAGGGCCTTTTATAACAGCTCACCCCACCGGCCAGGTGCAGGTGGCCCGCACGTGCTGCCCGACCAATGCAGGCCTGTGGGCCCCGCGCTACCCACCAATGGGGGACGCCCGGTCGCGGGCCATCCTCCAATCAGAGCGCAGCCATCTGTTCCGCCGGCTCGCGTATCCCCCCTTCGGCGTGTTGTATGCAACAACAGGAGGTGCAGGATGTTTCGTGAGTGCGACACGATTATCCTGGGCCTCGCTCCTCTCCGCCGCTACCTTCTCTCTTCCTCCCTCCTCCTCCTCTCTCCCCCCTTTTTTCGCCTCTTTCCCCCTTTTTCGACGACTGTCTCCCTCCCCCCCCCCCCCCGTCTCTCTCGCTCTACACTCTAGGGGTCAACTGTCCCCGTCTTTCTCTCTTTGCGCTCTGTTACACGCCGCGTTGCGTCGCGTTGTTGTACCGGAGCAGATGCTGGGGCCCCTCCGTGTAGCACTCACCCCTCCTCTCCCCCATTGCCACCCCTCGCCGCGCGAGACCTGGCCCAACGACCCGTCACCTCTACCGTCGTCGGTGCACATGCACCACCGATTCGTGAACACATTTCTTTCTCTCTCCCTCCACTCTTCCGTCCCCGTGTACACGTACGCTTAGAGCCGACCACCCCTCACCCCCTCGTCGGGCAATTTTTCTATTCGAATTTCCGTTTGCTCTACCTGAACCCACCGTCCCCCTTCCTCGCCCCAAAGAGTCGCTCGCCGATGTGTTGGTGCCGCGCTCTCGAACGTGTCGCATTGGCTGCTGCGCCGTTCTTTTCCACACGTCAGCCGCCTTTTCACGTGCGCACGGGCACCGCCGCGCTCGCCCGTGTGCGTGCGAGCCGCGCGAGCGCGCGAGGGCACCGCAATCCGCCCGGCCCCCCTTCTGAATTTCACCCCCCGTCCCTTTCTCGCCTCCCCGCCACTGGCAGTTTCGAACGTAACGGTCGTGTCGCGTGCCACAGCATCGCCCACGCGTGCTGGAACCCACACACGCACACCAGCGCACGCACGCGCGTGTCGTGAGTGCACGATTGTGCGCCTCTCCCCCTAGAGAGCCCTCGCGCGGGATTCACCAACGCGGCTTGCCATTTTTGCCGCGTGGGGGAGGATGGCACGCGGGGAGACGTTTGATCTGTTAATGATCCCGCCACGTGGCCGCTGCCGAGATCAACGGACCGATAACGGTATTGTAATTTCTCGTAAATCGAGCGAGGAGCACGCCAGCCTCGCGGTTTTTCTTCCTGATCACGTCGCGTGAACACTCGCTATTGTAATGGCTTTTGGCGAAGGGAAGAATGACGATCACCAGGTGGCTGGGAATAATGCTCATTTCGATGGTCACTGGGGCCCAAAGCAAGGATTGTTTCATGGTACTTTATAGTAAATTACTAGTACCTAATGAACTTATTTTCGTGAATAGAGATCTATTCTTGTAGCCTTTTACAAACCACCCCCAAGATGACCCCCCGTCGTGAAAGAACCTTCGAGTGTAGCGTCACATACCTTGCACGTTCTCGTCGGGACAATGGGTTCTTATAAACACGAACAACAGTACTCCAAAAACGTCGCCGTGCGTGCAACATAGAGGCAGAAACGTCGGCGAATGACACGTGGTTTTGTCGCTTAATTTACGAGACAAAGGAGCGCTCGGGCATTCCGCTCGATCGATTTTCCGTTTCATTCCACGATGTGTCACCGGCGCTAAATCAGGTTATCACAGGCCGCGGCGGGATCGTTCGAATCGGCTGATTGAGAAACGATAAACCGGAGCCACCGGGAGACCGGTATATGACCAACCGGAGGGGGACGATTTTTGATGAAGGACCCTTGTACTTGTCGTCGTAAACAGCTCGTTCTGGTAACACTTTAGTCTTCGGACTAGTTCCCTGCGAGCCCGAGCGCGAACACTGCCGATCATTTGTTCGGATTATTTCGTAATAAAGGAGCGAGGACTGAATTTCGTGCTGCGATCCTTTTGTAACGCCCCGCTGTTATCACGTACCGCCGGTTCACTTTATCACGCCGTGTATGGGTACTTTCGACATGCCTATGGAAAATCGCCGTTGGTATATTTCCACATTTTCCTATCAGAAACACGTGTCAGCAATAATAACCTCATTTCATATTTGATGGAAATGTATAATTTAAAAACTCGACATCTGTTTATAAAATTCAATTGCAAGTGCTTTGACAAATCACGGGATACTCCAGAGTTGTGAGTTCGCTCCAAAACGAAAAATTGAAGGGTTGAATTTGAAAGGGTCAACTTCGAATTCTCTTAACGACTTCATTTAAGAACATTAATACCGTAGTAAATCAAGGGGGTAATTTCAAGCTCCTCGATCTACATAAGACTGTTCTTTAACGCCCCTTCGATAATTTATCGCGCGATCGGCCGACATAATACAGAAGTTCGGAGCGTCGTTCGTTACCGAGGAACAGCTTCAGTGACGTTTATGCAAGACGTATTAGTCGAAATCGCCTCCGCCACCTCCGTGTCCCCCTCGTTGTTATAAATTTATCCGATCGTTAAGCGCGACAAGGGAGTTCGATTCGCGTGGCGATAGTCGAGGCTCCTCGGGGAACTATTCGCAGCCAGCGGCACCAGACGATTTGAATCACTCTTGTCGCGCCGCTCTTGTTTCTACCACAGAAACCGCGTTGCTCCATTTTCTCGCGTCTCGGTTGCTCCCTCGCCTGCACGCTTATCTCATCGACACCCACGAACCGGAGTACAACGCTGTCCGTACACGCGAACTGTGTCCTTACACAACAGCCACGGGACAATGCTCGAAGGGTGGGTTCGATCGGTGAACGGGAATCGGTCCTATCCCCGAGTGAATAATCGCTGATAATTATTTCGTCCCGCGACACTGATCGAGCACTGACGTCTCCGACGCGGTGAATTATTGCCGCGCTCTTTTTCCTCGTGCGCGTTTCGATAAAGGAAAACTCCTGGGATTGTTCCGCGCGTTTAAAAAACACCGTAGACGCGATAGAATCAACCACCGGATTTATCAATTATTTTTATTGACGCACAGCTTATTAATGGCTGGTTATTTTAAGATTATGAGTAACTTCCAGCTTTCCTTGTCGTGTACAGCCAGTGTTCCATATTCAGAGTGCATGTCTGGAGCTACCGAAAGCGACCGTTCGTCGATTCCTTCGCGTTCCCATGGCACTTGCGATTCACGCTCCGGTGACTCATTGAATTTCAATATTCCCGCGCCAACTTTGCCCAAATGCTTATGCGAATTCGCAATCGCGCGGTAGACAGACCGTCATTCACCGGAATGAGGGACTTCAGAGAAAGGTAACAGAAGGAACTTTTAAGGATTAACAGGTCTCCCTAACTTGACGGACGAAAAATGATGCGAAATTTGGAATTTTTTTAAAACAAATCCATTAAATATTTTTTAATTAAACCTTTTTTAAATATTGCCTCATTATGTACAAATTTAGGCATAAAGTTTTCAATTAATATAATTTGAGGGTTTCCCTTAAAAAAGAAAAGAAACAAATATCGCGCTCCTTTTCAAGCCGTCAAAGTAGGGAGACCCCTTAATAGGAAGTTCTTAAAAATCTCACAATTCGAGTCGTCTAGCTACATCATTACAACATTCCCACCATAGAAATCGCGTGCTTCCTTACTTGCGATCGCGTCCCTTCGTGTCTCGCTTATCTCATCGGCACCCACCAGCGGAAATACAAGCCGTGTAAAACTGTCTTGACACACGACGCACAGGCAACACGACCGGCGATCAAAGAGACGACAAACAAGAGCAGTGGTCATCGAGTTTGAGCCGTGCCGACGCAGAGGATATACCGCGTTGACTCAGCACGCGCGCAACGACTCATCAAGCCAATAACAATTTATATCTCGCGCGACAAGTAACTCGATCGACACGACCAAAACAATCACTCGATCTCCAGCTGAGTTCCCGTGAAATTTCCGCTTCCTCTTCTCCTTCCATCGCTACCCCCATCAAGGATCCACGCAATCCTCGTCTGTCACCTCTGCATAGGAAGAAATTAAGTAATAAATCGCTGATAGTACATCTATTTCCAAAAAACTACTATCTTAGAGACTCAATTCATCGAGCCCTCGTCGTTCCTTCCCATAATTTCCACCACCCATCTGAATTCGTACCCGCAGTCCTCTAACACAAAATATAATTGCTCCTATACTCTGTTCCATGAAGGATGCGGTCCCACAAGACACGCACGCCGAAGAACCACTTCGTATACCTGACACACGGGGTTGCCCCACATTTCGTTAAAGCCGCAATCCTATTCCAGTCCTAAATATGCGCCGTCGCTGGTTCCTTACCGTGGAAGGGTGCATCGATCAGTAGGCCCGCGGGCATCGTTCCCCGTAATCCACCAGCCGACAACGAGGCCTTCGGTTACACGATCTCTTTTTACGAAGGTGCCCGCAACAGAGCGGAGAGGATGAATCGTGCACCGGTCGCGCCGGCAAAATAATCTACCTGCGCCACTCTATGCACGCAGAGGTGCGCTTTAAAACGCTACGTTAGGAGACCCGAGGGCTATCTGTCTCCGAGAGACGAGGAACCCTTTCCTCCGTCGAGCGCGGGGAAGAAAAAAGGGAGACGGAAAAGAAGCAGAAACGGGAGGAAGACCTGCACCGCGGCCGGTTATTCCGGTAGCCTACCACTGGTTCCGGTATGGTTATTCCGGCTTCTCTCGCTCCGCGCCCTTCCTCGCCGTAGCGCGCGCTCACGAAAAGTGCTCCTAAATTATATCAAATACTGGGCGCGTTAAGTCGCTTCGCCTTTTCATCGTGGACGCTGGGGACGCGCGAAACCGAGGGGCGAACGACACTCCCCGTCCCTGCCGGTTCCCGGGTTTCCAGTATTCGCAGGTTGCTCGAAAAATGGTAGTTTTTACGGGCACTTACTCGGAGGACAGGTCTCGATCGTATTTCGATACGAGTTTCGTTACGTTCCGCGCTGCTCGGTGGGTAAATTTTCGAGGATACTTGTTTTGTTCTTTTCTGAGCTTCGGGGGGAGGGAGCTGGAGAAATGGGTTTATATCTGCGCGGGAATTCTGCAGGCTATTGCAGCTTGCTGTTGTAAACTGTTGCAAGTGATGGGAATGGTAGTTTCACATGAAAACAAGATTTTATTTGCATAAAGGGGTGAACATTCGTTAACAACCACTGCATGTTAAATATAAAAGATAAAACAGAGCGAAGTTTGATTTTTGGGTTGGAATCATTTCAAAGGATCTATACTCCAATTGCATGATCAGAAAAATTCTCAAAGCCCTCGAATATTTCAACTACAGGAGAAAGAATTACAAGCAGTTCCACAATTAATACCTTCCCCATTGTATCTCCAAGCATCAGGCCACAGAGAATGAGGAAATCGATTAACGTCTGCGTTATAAATCCTTCCAAACCGCACGCCGAGGATTTCAACAAATTTCCTAGCCGATGCCCCTTAAACAGTAAATTACACGGTGAGTCGAAGGCAACGAAAGGTGTGACCGGTGGAGCCCCATAATACGGTGAGCGCGCGACGTTAAATTCGAAACTTTTAACTAGTCCTCATATACATACGTATCCTACCGGTCGTGATTTCGGTCGGCCGAATAAATCTGTATAATTATTACGGCGTACGTGTGTAACGGGTGCCTCCCCACCGCCGGCCACGTCCGACCTGGATGGTAGCCCCATCGGAAGGAAGCTGGTTTATTTTTTTGTTGTGCCGCCTCGAGGAGCGAGGGGTGCCCTATAGCTTCACCTTTGAAACACCTGGCTATTACCGCTGGATGTTTTATATGTGTGCGCCACCATATGCGACTGGCCCCACCGAGACTAGCTACGTGGACCGATTTTCGGGGCCCCGTGGATCCCTAGACATGTGCAAGGTATTACAGGGAGAGGGAGAGGCCCTGTTCCCTTTTCTCATGTGCCATCGAACTGGTCTCTCCTACAGGATGCTCGAATTTTCCATGGACAAATGGCACCCGTGACTTTGTCCGCGCAGTCTTTGAGATCGATGGTACTTGACTTTGAAGACGCAGCGGTGTAAACGCTGGCTGCTCGGACCTTGCACCAGCGATAAATCAGATGGAGTACGTTAAGTTGCATATCTGTGGAAAAGGTTGGTTTGTGTATACTACTGTGAAATATCGCATGACTGTGGAGGGTACCATTCTTCACACTTTTGATACAGCTGCATAGCTGCAATGCTACTTAGTTAGACGTGGGGATGTTCTTCCAAAAGAAGTAGTCGTTAATTTACGCTGCATATTTTACGTATTTTTTTTCGAAAAGGAAAGTGGTGATTGACTATGAGTCACGTTCAAAAATTCATTCACAGCTCGAGAATCGTTCACGGACCTCCGAAGTCTGTCCAGTGATCGAGTTAGAACAGGCTTGGACACGTGAACCCAAACACACCGTCGCATCTCACGTGATTCAAGGCCTCCGTTATCTTAATCTAAACGGACTATCGGTAGTTTTACAAGCGCATCAATATTTGACGTCGCTGGCGCATGTTTGATGACAGTGCAGGCAGGAGATCGTCGAGCCTCGGTGACTCAGAGACGATGAATTGCACGGGATGACCTTTGTCGTACCGCTTAACCGTGATAAGGCCCGAGTGTTTGCCATTTTAGTCGTCAACGTGTCGTTCCGTCAGCAGCAGGCTCGAACAGGGTCCAGCCATCTTCTTCTCCCGCTTTTTTACTCCCTTGAAAGCGACTTGGAAGCTGAATGAACTGAATGAAGAGTGTAGACCGCGGCATACTCGTTGCCAGCCAGCGTTCTGTGACACCAGTCGTTTACCTCGAAAGCGGAGGGTTCCTCTTTTGGCCAGCAACTTAAGCAGCGGGAAATTGGCAAGGTAACAATGGACAACACCTGCGTTTCTGGCCCTGCCTCAAGGCTCTCTCGAGCTCTCGGCTAATTAGGAACAATCATACAGGTAGTACAGGTATGAATGGGTCGGTTAGTCATTCAACGATTCACCGACAGAACGGGTGACGTCATGCCGAAGATTTTTGGAAAGACAAGCAGACTTCTCAGTGACAATGACCTATACAGTGCAATTAAGGGATTAACAGGTATTGGGAACAGTATTTTGATGGTTGTCCTTGGTTTCTTGTTCACTGCGACAGTTGCGTAGACACTTCTCGATGAGTAATATCTACATATTGACCATCGCACGGCCCGATGGGAAAGGTCGGACTTATTTGAAGTTTCTGTTCCAAAATGTGTTAGCGAGTCATTGGGTCGCCTTATCTCTATGACGCGTTATGCATTTGTTATTCCACCTATCGCTTATCTGCATACCGTTATGCCTGGTGCATTCCCAACGATGTGTCATTGCGTGGCTTCGTTTATCAGAAGAAAATTTTCGAATCTCTCAACGATGACTGCGTTCATTGCGCCCTAACGAACATCGAGGAGGAATCTACAGGATAAAGAAGCAAAGGATACAACATCTTCCAATTTATTTTAGCTTATCGGAGCTTAAACTTGTTGATACAAATTGAAGCTACAATTGGAATGCGAAGTTTCTCCAGTGCAAGTAACTTTGTGTTTAGTAAATAGTTCCAAGCGGAATTGTAGGAAGATAAGATTATCTAGTGGACAACGAGGGTCAACTATGGCAGCGAAGCTCCAGGTCACGATTGTTTAGAAACACAATTCACCAGACCGGCACACGCAAAGACAACGGATGACTCTGGTTTCGCAAACTCGAAGCGAAGGATCCCCGCTTTTCCACCCCGCGGTGTGTCACACTTCCAGCATGCCTCTCGGTTTTGTTTTCCCGGGCTTGTTTACAAGGTTATTAACAACCGAGATAATCAGGTTGCAAACAAAGTACCTGGAGCAAGCCGCAGGCAGAGACGCGGCTCCAGGTCCTTTCTGGGACTCCGCAGGCCCATTGTCCTTCGTTGCGTACCTGGCCCCGTGAATCCTTTTGTCCTGCGAGCCTTCGTCCAACTGTTTCGAGAGCTCTTCTATCGTTTATTTTTTTACTCCTGCTCGTCGGGCCTCCTTTTCCGCACAACTGGCGTCTAGCAGCACGTCCACCATTCTCGTGACAATTTCCAAAATAACAAAATTGAAGCACTATGCATTTCTACCTTCTTCGCAATGGACTCGTTCTTCCGAACTTCGAACATTGAAGATTAAAATTGTAAATTTCAATTCCTGGAAGGACATCGTTGCTCGACAATCATTCTGCTTCCCTCACTTTCATTCGACCCTGCAAAGATGGCTCCCTGTCTAGCTCCAACATTGTCTCCAGAGATCGAATGGTCCTCCAGAATGGCAGGTTCCAGGAGAATGAAACTATTCATTGAAGGCTCACCGTTACAGGGCGCTGGGAATAGTGCTCCGTGACGAATACCGAACGGACTTCTTCGCGGGGGTCCAGTGACTTCTACCAAAAGGTCCTTAAAGTGTCTTTAAAACGCAGTTTCGAACCGATCCTCGCCCATTCATCAAAGAAACGGATACCTTGGAGGCACAGGTGCAAGCTCCTCGAAGTGCCAACGGATTGTGGAATTCGGTAAACTAGCAGCTCCCAGCGAAATCGAGGCGATCGGAGCAAAACCAGAGACGTTTCAGGAGCATCCTTCGCCTGGACATCCGTGGGATCTTGAAATCCTGAAGGTTAATCGACTGCGCTACTTTTCGTCAGTTTATTGTCGACCTAATAATTCCTCGTCCACACGAGTAATTTCAAAAAAAGTCCACTTGTGCTCGCTTCAAACGGACGCACAAGTGCCCTTAATCCCTTGACCAGCGTCTCTCACGTTCCCCTGCCAGCGGGCGAACCGTCATCGACGGATTTCACCGCGGTCCCAGAGAACCACTGCGCTCAGAGCAACGGATATTCTCGTTGATCGTGAATGGGAATAGCACGGCGGAGTTTTTCCTCTTATTTTCTTTCCTTTTTCTCCCTCTATGAATAGCCGTCGCGGCGCGTAAGGCCCCTCCATTGTCCCGAAATCTCAAAGAATCACTGGCTCTCCTTAAGTCCGCTCGCTCGGTCAGGGACGCAAAGCCCAGTACTTGTTCTTTGTGTGCTCGAAACTGGAGGGACCTGCTGCAGTAATTTTTTCCAAAGTACCGTCTTCTCGTATCTACGTCACTCTGAGATCTCGCCGACCATCTGATTCTATCGCTGCAACCACCATCCCCGCCGTTCAAATCATATTTATGGACCACTAATCCTTCTGGTCCATCAAAATTCATCGGATTTGAGATTACTCTAACATTCAGTCCGTAATTTATTATTCGTATTTTGCTCCTCATCGATAACCAGGCTTGCAACTATTTACTTATTAACCTGAAGTAGATTTAACAAAAAGAAGTCTCTTCCTATAAAATATAAGGAGGCAGGTAACCCAGAGCTCTGCCACCAAGTAGCCACTACAGTTAAGAAAGAAAAGGAAGTTTCGAGTCTCGCAAGAAAAGGAAAGGAGAATCAGAACCCTCAACTTGCACGACGATTACCATGAAGCATCGCCATTCCATTTTCACATCCTCGAGGATCTCTTGCCCCTGGAAGATATCGATTTTCCGCGTCCCTCTTGCGTGTTCGAACCTGCTCGAAGCGACGCTTTTAAGACGTCCACCTGCGTACGGGGCCAGGAAAAATCGACGCTTGAAAAGATCCGACCAGGGTGCGAATCCCCGGTGCAACGAACGCGAATGTAGCGGCGCGAGCAACATCTGTCCTGGATCCAGGACAGCTGATCCTGGGCGCGTGGCAAACTTTCCGTTTTCCAGAAACGGACGCGCATGGGGGTCCCCCCTAGAAGCCTAAACGATCTTCCAACCGGACGTTTCATTGCGTTTAGTCTATTATTAGCGCCTTAAATAAAACGTCTCGCTGTCCGTCTGCCGTGACCCGCGTATCTGTCGTCCCTTTCCAATCCTGATGTCTTAGATTTCCCGTCAAATGCCAATGAGTCGCTAACAGCTCGCCCCTTTGTTCCCTTTTCTGGCAGTATTTTCGTACGAAATTGGTAGAAAATACAGGATCTTTACTTTACAAGAGATTGCAGCTTTTGCCAGGGGCTCTATATGTTGAGGGGTGATGTGAAAAGTGAGAATCCTGTTAATCCGTATCGATAAGAATGTGGTGGATCGGTTTTCCAGGAACACGGCATATGGTCAGTTCGCTGGGCGATTTTCTTTCTGCAGGAGGACGCGTGCCCATCGGGGGTTCGTTCTAGGGGCGGGCAGGTGACGGAATGGACCAGATGACCGGAGCTCTGTCAAACTTCGATCTCGTAAAACTGCTCTGGAACTGGGTGCCTTGTGTGGGAGCTAGCTATGTGGCAGGGAAAGTCATTAGTCTTCGATAACTTTCAGAAAAGTTGCAGAATCCTTGAAATTGAAGGATAAGGCCTTTACATGCGGAGCGTTGGAGCACAGCTCGGAGCTGGAGCAGTGGAGTAATGGGATTTTTCCCGGAGCAGGAGCAGAGCTGGAGCATGGAAAGTTTTTACTCCTCGACTGCTCCAAATTTTTTTATTATTTGAATTTTCTTTTATTTTATAAGAACAGATGAATGAAATGTTTTTAATAAGTACTTACCAATTCTCACTTTTTCACCACTGAACAAATATTATATAGTACTTTCTTTGTCCGAAAATTAAGCATTCTTTATGAATTTTTTTCTATATGAAAATGACGAGCTAGAAAGTAGGGGTTTGTTGCAAATGAAAGATCTCCATTTGAAAGTATTAAAAGAATTTTTATTTAAAAAAAAAGCAGTTGGTGTGTAGCAGAAGCGGAGCTGGAGCAAGTATTTTGATATCGGAATGGAGCAAATAAAAAAAACCCTTAAAAAGTTGTGTAATTTATTTTCTAATTTCGCCCAAAAAATTCTCAAACTTACATATGATTTTCGTGCCTCCAAGATGGCGCACCCCTTAATACCTAAAAATCATTCTTAAAAGTAGGGGTGTTTTAAATTCAAAGGAATGCAGGATGTATTTTATGTTTCATTCGAATTCTACATAAACACGAAGTCTCATCGAGAACCTTTCGAGTCAGGGTGCCACGTCAGTCGTCAATTAAGACACGTCCCATCAAGAAGTCTCTCTGTTCTCGACCCAAACACTTTAGCGTCTGCCTCTCTTTCAGGCAGCACGTTTACCAAATCGCCCAGTCCCTATAATGACATCACAGGACACGTCCTGGGGTGCGAGAGCGTGCGAACGCGATATGATCTCTTCAGGACCACCGGACAAGGATGTCCTTATCTGATCGGCTATTAGGGTGAAACGTGGACCTTGGCCGATTCATCACAGCCTCCCCTTGACTTTTATATTTTTCGGTCGCTGCTCTTGTTTTCCTTCCTCCGCGTGACACTCTCGTCATTATTGCCCTCTGTCCATCGATGAACTAGTCTCTTGTCCCTAGGACAGGACCTCACGCATTCCTGGACCTTATCTGATGCATGGGAACACCTCTCGCGGCAGTTGCATCCTACTGGTACGGATATAGCTTGAGATGATTGAATGGTGCGCTGCGAAATGTTGAAACCTGAGTGCAAACATGCTGGGCGAGGCTTTATACATTTGTGGGAAACATTGGTGCAACGGAAATGACGAAATTAAAATAACTCTTTCGAGTGTTTGGTTGCTGGAGTGCGTTGATTTATTTGGTAAAGTATGGTGGTAGATTGTGTGAATAGTTTTGAGTAATATTAAGCTGGAATGTGTTTGTGTACGTTCTGTTATTAATGGGAATGCCGCAGTTAGTAACCTTCGTTCGAGGCCCTCGCGGTTTTGCTTACATTTCGTTTTCACTGTTTCGAGGTCACGTTCAAGAATAAGCCGGATAGCGAAGGCAATACAAATTCGAAGCCCCATAATCAGTGTTCGTGATAACACATATCGCGTCTTTGGAAACGAAGGAGTATATTTTCGGTGCTAATCGATAGTTAATAGCGTCGTTCGGTACAGCAAGTGTCTCGTAATTGTGCTTGTGTGATAGTTTCGGTATACTATTCGGGATTATTGCGTGTTTTTTTTTTTAAATATTACTGCAAACAATTCGAGAAAATACTGATAGTGTTGTCCTGGAGTTCAAGGAGGCAGGCATTTTGGGGGATGATCTTCTGGTTGCTTTGAACATCGAACAAATAAGTCACAATTCTGTATTACTACCTAAACTGAACTTGATATACGAGTAGGGTGACTGTACCTAATATCGCCAGGTAAAAGTTAAATCGCTGTCAATTGAATAATAATTGATATTTTTACATACAATTCGCTTCAAGGCAAAGAAAAATTATTTATCTTTCATGTAGCATAAGTTAGAATCGTTGAAACCTACAAATTTTTAATTAGGACTCAAAAAACGTAAGACATGCAAAAATCGGGTCCTGAAAAAAGTGTACCTAATATCGCCAACTCAAAAAATATTGATTAATTCATGTATATATATATATATATGAGTGTTTAAAGTCATTTTCACATGTTCTTTTATTATTTCTTGCACTATAAATGTATTTTTATCCATCTTTGATTTTATTTTTATTAGAAAATATAGAAATTTAAAATATTTTATTTTTTACGTTCCGATGTACATATTGGACAAATAGAGTTTATTTCGGTTGCTCGGCACATTTCGTAACCCCCACCTGTAACACACATTGCATCGAAACCATTGTTTTCCGGTAGGCGGTATTAAGAATACCCATTCTGCTAAAAGAAGAACACTATTTTCATCACGGAAAATATTTGAATCGATTTCATTCCTTAAGTAGATCATTAATTAGGTATTTTTACTGGATATTCTTGCATTCGCGGAATTATTAGACTTGCCTTCTCGGAATGGGATGTAAAATTGTGGCAGTCCAATAAATTTTTACACTATTAAGATTCTCTAAAATCCTTCCCTTTCTGTAACTATTGATCACATGACGCTGCCATTACAGTATGTCTTCCTACGTATGTTTAGGTACTAATTGAGTGCATAACCGATAAATTTTAGTGCTTACTTTGCGAGATATAGCGGGTGGTGATATTAGGAACAGTGGCAATATTAGGTACAGTCACCCTATGTACTCCAAAATTGAATATTTTCTTGAAGAATGCTACTGTTTTTTAGAAAGTTAATTGAAAGCAGATTAATCTAAAAATATCTATTTAGTATACAATATTGTTGAGTTTATTCATTTACTGCTTAAAAATAAGAGGAAATTTATTTCCAATGCAAGAACTATTGCTGTACCGGATAATGAAGAAATCAATTTGTTCTTTTAATATCTTCCTTATATACAATATTCATTTCGCGTTGATCGATTCTACAGATGAATGTGCGATAATTATACGGCTGTAGTTTCTCTTGAAAGCTATCGATAGGTGTTCAAATAAGTATCGACAACGTGGCAGGGTTGTTAATGTACGTATGTCTTTCGCGCTATCAGAAAAGCAAATTAAACCTGACGATCTACGTTCGCGCTCATCAGCTCGTAAATACTAAACGCAATCTCGATTTAATCGCGCTCTTCGTTAGAACTGTCTGCGCTCCAACTGACTTCATTTCAGTATTGACAGGGCTAGCCTACACACTCTTAAGCATATCTCCTTTTACTAAATATTTATCGCTTTCTCTTATCGTTTTCAGCCCGAGAAACATTTCTTCATTGCTAATTGTAAGATTAATTTCTAATTAATTCAATAAGAATATTCTAGAGCGACACTGCGAATTCTTAAAATATAGAACACTTACAATTAATATTATCTTAGAAATTTTTTAACTTAGCAAACTTAGAAATTCCTAACTTCCCTCCAATTGCCATAAAATACTACAAGCACCCCCTTAATATGCATTATTAACTACCATCAATTATCATCAAACGCACTGTCAACTAAATATCATTACTAACACAATCATATCACAGCTACCTCCACCAACTATAACCCCTGACGTCACCAAGCTCCAAATCCATCCCGAAATTCTCTCATCTCACCCCGTCGCTATAATTCCCCGCTAGATTAATTGGAGGCAACGATTTACACATTTTCCCAGCGTGTGCCGAAAAATCTCTGTCGGACAGCACACCAGGTCGCGCAACGATTTTTCACCGACCGCCGACCGAGTGTAGCGGTCGATTATGATCGAATCACCGTTGCACCACGTAGCGCGAAGGCGCCTTCTGTGGTACAGGTCCGGCGCAGCGTGTCCGCCTCGACGGTCCACGGGGCTTGCTTAATTAAATTAATTTCAATTGGGCTCTTGTATCGAGCCGATACACTTTCACCGTGTTGCGACAGTGCCGCCGCCCTGGATAGGCTATCTCAATCTGATACAGGTATACGCCGGTGTACGGCTTGATAACAATATCTGGATGCCCCCGGGGGCGATCGTGGGTGCACCGTTGTGTGGTGCGTACACGTGCGTCGACATAATAAAACCTACGGACCTGTATTACATCGTGGCCGTTGCGAGAGCCGAGTCGTTCGACTCTTACGCGTCGCGCTTCGAAATTTCAACGATTTATCGACACGAACTGGAACGCGACCAATTCCCTACCCCGTCCACCTCGCGGTATCGTGGCCAGGGATCTCTTTCTTTATTCGCCGTTCCACCGGCACAATTGCCGTACGGGCATTTTGAGCGACACGCTTTGTCTTCGTGCTTCCGAGGTTTCGCGATATTTGCGTGCTCTCGTGACTTTAATCTTTACGTGGAACTAGATTGATCTAATCGGAGCAGCCGGGAGGGGGATTTTTGGTTTGGGAGGCAGTGATTGTGGGAGGGTAGGATGTTACTCGGGAAAATTGATTTGAGGAGTTTGCTTCCTGGAATAATTTTTATTTATTTCATTTTTATTTTGTTAATTCGTAATTGGAGTTTTAGTTAGAAGGATTTGAGACAAGGTTGAAAATGGAATAATAAGTGATAAGTCACTGCAGAAGCTTCCATTTCAATCGTGAAATAATGAAACCACCGATTCTCCCTCAGAATTTGTAAATGACCCACTAGGGATGAGATCTTCACAGAAAGTAGATTCCAAATCAGTAAATTTCCCGCGAAATTTTGTCACGAGGTCCCGACAAACGACCTCCACTTTGTCCACCCGCGAGTTACCAGTTGTACCCCGTCGAAAAGAAGAGAAAGAGCCCTCGTAGTCGCTTAGGGTTGAACGACCCTGCAGCGACGTCTTCGGTCCTCCGCGGCGTGTTAGCACGCAGTCAGCGAAGCTTACGGGTGCGTTCATAATCAGCGTCGACAAGGCGTACACGCATCTCGTCAATGGTACAATGAGCCCTTTCCCTCTAGAAGACGAGGCACCGGGTAGAGGGCGAAGAATGGGAAGAGGGGAAGGCGGCGAGACGCGAAGAGGACGGCGGAGGCGGCAGGAGGATATTCAGGATCGTGTGGATCGACCGCAGAATTCAGTGGGAGAGGCGATGGAAACCGGACCTGTTCCCGATTCAGGAACGTCCACAGTCAGTTGGGAATCCCGGTTAATACGTCGGAAAGAATGGAAAAGGAAAAGGAGTGCTCCCCACGGATTCGTCTGAAAGAGTCAAACCAGCGAGTTTTCTCACATGCTCACGAGTCTAAGACGATCGACGGCCAGTCGGGCACGTCTCGGGAACTGTTTCAGAAATAAGAGCGGAAGGAGGAGGGTGGAGGTTCCCTTTGGTCCCATTTCGGAGCGGTTTAGCTATTGTCAGGGATTGTTTGTAGGGAAAATACCGCTTGGTTTTTGTAAAACTGTTAAATAGCCTTGTCGGTAGTTTTCGGCTTGCTGGTCGTGTGCCGTGACGAGTGGCGTAGGGGCATTGTGGTTGAACAAATAGGGGAGGGATACATCTAATCTGTGGCAAGAGATTCGCGATTGCTTGAAACTTTTTACTGTATTTTTGATAATTATTATGTCGATAGCTTCTTGCCACTACAGGTATTAAAAAATTTAAGTACCCTCTTGCAGAGTTTTGCTACTTAATTCTCCAAAAATATATACCTAGTGATAAGTCTTTGATTCGGAACACTTTTATGGTCCTAATATCGTCCTCAAAGGCTAATAAAATGAGTGTTAATCGATTTTCATGAACCAGTGGTGTAAACTAATTTGATGATATCAGAGTGCAACTTATTAACACCTAAACTATAGAATACACTTCAGCAGAGCTCGTTCGTGTCAAATACGTATGTGCCAAAAATCAAATTCTATACTATAGTATTACCATTGGCACGTAGAACAGTGGTGTAAACTAATTTGATGATATCAGAGTGCAACTTATTAACACCTAAACTATAGAATACACTTCAGCAGAGCTCGTTCGTGTCAAAGACGTATGTGCCAAAAATCAAATTCTATACTATAGTATTACCATTGGCACGTAGAACATTTTTCGACAATTTTTTTTTTAATTTTGGCATGTTCTAGTGTTGTAAGGACTCTTCAATTAAGAACAAGAATACTCTTGACCAGTACCATTCTATAACACAATAATATCCCCTCTCAAATTTGCACGATAACCCGGTTCACATTAACAACCCTCGAAACCCTCAAGTTTCCCAATCCCACCATCGGTGGCACGATCGACGCGTCCCGTTCCCGCTTTATCACGCGATCTCGCCTCGCGAACACCCTGGACCATCTCGCAACGAAATGGAGCATCCGTGAAAAGCCGTTAATAATTTATCGCGCGGGTGTTAGGGAACGCTTATCTCGTCGATTCGAGAGGGCCCTGGTAGAAAGTAAATCTCGCTGGCGCGGTTTGCCCGGAGAGGAGAGGCAGCGCGCGAGGTCGCGAGCGAGCATAAACATCCGTACGCGTACGACCTGGAATTCTCGTTTGATTTACTGCCGCTATCTCGACGCATTAGTCTTTGGTCCCCCGGGGGCCGATATCATCTGCCTTAAAAAATGCTGCCGTCAACGCTGCCCGCCAACTACCGTGCTACCCATCCTCTCCGTGGATCGGGACCCATCCCCCCTCCCCCCTCGCGTTTATATGGGCTACCTTGGCCTCTCTCTCTTCTCCTTCCTGTCTGCCTTCATCTTCACTGTTCTTCACTCTGCTTCCTTCCTACATAATCTTCCTGGATAACCCTTCACTCGCGGCGAGATCGCACGAACAGTACTCCATTCGCGAATCGATCTTCAGTTGGGCAGTGGAAGTGAACTCGTAGGAATCAAATTTTCCACTCACTACTAAGTAGTAGCGCACTCGGGATTTAATCTTGGTGGAACCAAATCGAACGAATAAAAATGCAATAAAATTTATTAGGTGATTATAAAAATTTATTTAAAGAATAAAATCGAGTTTTCTTTTATTTTTACAAAGTTCCTGAATTACTCCAGTCGTGGATACATTAATCTCCTTTTTCCTTTTTCTTCGGGGGGGTGGTCAGGACCCCTTGCCCCTTCCCTCCGGGTGCGCCGCTGTTCACTATTATATTTTCTCAAGTGTGCAGTTGTGTTTAATAATTCGAGGACATATTAAATTGTACGAATGGCACCTACACATAATTAAATGGAGTCTGCTCATGTATCGCTTAATTGTATATATTTAGATATTGACAACGCAGGCACACAATCTTGTTCCGCGACTAATGATATTAGTACTAGTTCTACTTTCCGAATCGAAAAGTGACTAATAAACCACACCCAAAGAGGCATAATTCATGAAACATTACGTCCATTCATGAATATCCACGGGACGCATCGGTGAATTAAGAGGTAGCTCTATTTTCCATAAGTCAGTAGCGCTGCATTTGAAACACCGTGTACGGATCGAGGAGCGAAGACGCTCCTCCATTTGCATCCGGTGGAAGTTAGAACCGGTAGAGAGGAGCACGTAGAAAAATAAATAGTATCGGCCGTAGTGAAAACTACTCCGTTTCTGTCCAATTAATCCCAGGCCGCGCTGTATCTCTCGTTGATACGTCCGAAACTGAAATTAGTGCGTGTGCAGGCGGGTGGGTAGCCGCGTGCGCCCCACTGATTCTGCCGGTCGGTGGTCCCCGTCGGGCATACATTAAATAAATAATCCTCGATCCCCTCTCGATCTAACGTGACCGCTTAGAACACCGTCGAGAAGCTACCGGCCGTGGGGCCCACCTCCTTGCACAACTGTCCGCCGGTCGTTTCAATTAATTAGCATCGCGGCATAAAAGACGAGTCTCATCATCCTTCCCCTGTGCTTCCTGTTGCTCGTGCCGCGGCTAGATTATTCAAAACGACTTCCAGCGAGGCGGAGCATCGGCGCGAAGCGGGTACGCGCGCCCGAGACCCCGCACGTTATTCATCCGCGTATCGTACAGTGCTTTATGTCCTAGAAAACTTATTAGTAATTCATGCGTTGTCCAGTTCGTAGATTTTATGGCCGGCCGTGTCGTTTATCGTGGCAAGTGACCGGGGCCGCGATGCACGACACGGCCAGCCTCCTCGTGGCTTTCGGTTTTCAAACCAGAGAAACGAGACTGGTCGGGGGGCGACTTGGAATCAGACTGTTTTTCGATGTTCGTGGTGTTTTATTGGGCGATGAGCTGTTGGGATGCTGATCAGTGTGTTGGGTTTGCTGCTTTGTGTGCTCTGGTTAGAGGAATATGGATTGCTCTTGATTGTGCGATGATTGAGGGGGTAAATAGGGAGTAAATGTAGCATGAGGTGACAGAAAAATGTTGTGAAAATAGGGGTTGTTCATGGAGTTGTGAGAGGAAATAGTGGAAGTGCTGCGTGGTCTGACTTAATTTGTCACTTACTACTGTACTTTTTTGTGAGGTAGAGTGGATGATGTGTGTTTTATTTGAAGTACTAGAATTGTTAAGTGTTTAACCATATTTGTAGCAGAATGTCGAAAATGTGTATAATTACTTTCCTTAATTCATTTTAACCAGGGGTCAAATGAAACTGTTAACTTTTATAAATAAAAGTTATTTGTCGAACCTTTAACTTTGAAATTATTTCTTTTCTGTTTTATGTTAACTTTCTAGTTTGTACATTGACATTTTAACTCTGTTATAGGAGTTCAGTTTTAAAAGTTATTTAATGTTCGATTAATTAAAGTCCTGGAGGATCATAGGTATACTTTTGAACAGATGTTTAAGGTTAAAATATAAACGTTACGAATATTTTTTTAATCAGTATTATTTAAGGAATTAGAAGCAGGATAGATATAGAAGAGAAAGCACGTTGTGATTTTTATACAATTATTTTCACCGAACGATTTAAGATTTCAACTTCAGATCTATCTACCTTTTTTCTACTTTCAAGAAAATGAAAGTTTCTCATTTACACAAAAATGTATGGGATAAAAGTTTCAATTAATACACTTCATATTATAACAGTTTTCTTGGAACAGAAAAAATAATAGTCATCAAATTACAGTTATTTCATAATTAATTGAAAATTTTAACAGTTTTATTCGACCCCTGATTTTAACTCCTTATAGTTAAACTTTCGTTTTTTGATTATGTTGTGTTATACTAAGTGGAGGAAAAATGAAAGGAACTGCAGGGTTTTAATTTAACCCTCCTCTTGTAGGACAAAATGCGGGTTAGCAATGACTGATAGGGAGTCGATTTAACACACGTCGACTGCGCACGTTATCTAGCCATTGGATTGCAACACACGATAGTTTCGCAATGTTTACATGCACGAATAATGTACCATTTGCCCACAGTGTTCCTTTTCACATCAGATTAAAGATCAACTCGCATTCTCTTGCATGACACTGAAGAAAGGATCCTATCCTTCCTCCTAACAATGCTTGATCGCGCGTCTTATGTTTGATATCACAATAGCTGAATGACACGGACTATGAAATTCTGTCTCGTTCACAATACAGGGGACAATTTTTCATAATCAGTAAGCCATAGAAAACGCAGTTTAAAAGTTCACTGGACCTAGAAGCTCGGTACTCTGTATAGATGAAATTCAAAGGCTTGCACCTCGTTGACAAAAGTACTTTGATTTAAACAGTGCCCCTTAGGAAACTCCAATCACAATCTCAACTCAAGAAGAATTATCGACACGAATACAATTTCATCTAAATGGGTAAGAAAATCATTACAATCACTTCGCTTTTCTGCGATTGAGGAGCTTGCAGCAAGAGGGGCGCAACTCCATTTTTGACAGTTTTTTTAGTTATGTGTAATATACTTACGTAAAAAAAAATCTACATCGTTTGGTGCACGTTTGATGCAAATCGGATAACATATGAACGGATAACATTGATTTATTGCAAATTTTACTGTTTTGTGAAATATTTTTGTTTTGGGCAGTCCCAGATTTGAAAAATTCGCCAAAAACAGAAATAAAAACTTATCAACTCGATAACTACTACTTATTGTGTGAAAATTTATATTTTTCAATTAGTGTTCTCTTTTTAATGTTAAGAAGCCATACTTTTATGAACAGCTTTTTTTAATTTACTCGAAGTTAGTAAAGATGGAGCTGCACCGCTATTGCTGCAAGGTCCTCAATTATATTTAATAAAACAGTGAAACATCCCCCGCTTATCTATCAGTCATTTAAAACCAATTTTGAATCAACTTAGCACAGAGAAGGGTCTCGAAAGCGATACTTTAGAATTTTTACAAGTTACCTATCTCCATTTTAATTACAATTTAACTAATCCACATTCACAATGAAAGGGTTCGTCCTTACAAGAATGAAACCCGAAAAGAATAGGGCAGGAAGCCTAGTTCGCTCGCGGTTTTAGAGAAAGGAGCTGGCTCCGTGTTTATACGAGTGGGTGCGACGGCGCATGCTGATTGGAGCACCGCGATTCCTCTAATCATTCCCTCGGCTATTAGGGTCACACTTTCTCCGAGCGCCAGAGACAATGGCTCTGGAGCTCGATCATGCGAGTGCGCGCGAGTTGCGTGTACGCCGCGTGCGTCGACGGGTGAAATTGTCGGTTGCGAAAATCGGGGCCGGGTAAAAAGATGGCGAGGGGGGAGAGCAGTGACTAACGGCCACCGTCGGATCGGAGATTCGAATCTGGAATCTCGAGTGGCTAACCGAAGGAACCGAGAGGGCCCACGACGAGTCGACGTGAGAAACTCACCTCCGTTTGCGTCATTGACTCTCTACGAAACGTTGCTCAAGTGCACCCTTATGGCTGCACTCTTCAACTAGCATCTCCTGACAGATATTTTCAGGAACCATAATTTCCCATCGATTCCCCACTTACAAATGTCAGAAGCATATCCAAGGATCGATGAGTTTACAATATCTTCGTGAACATACGATTAAGTAATAAAACAATCTTAAAAGGAGGAAGAATTTGGATAAGCACCCTTCCTATTTAGTTTAAAACTAGCACTACTGGATTGCACAGATAGGTACTTTACGGGAGAACGAAACTTTTATTTACAAGAGAGAGCAGTATCTGAGTAGCCTGATCCCAGGCTCGGCTCTCCTGCCATTCAATCCCAAAGAGGTATACTAATCTCACCCGACAGCGCTGTTTGGTAATCGAGAAGCCGAAGCTTGTGCTTCGCGCGACGCGAATAGTCAGCGAAAGTCACTTTCGCTATTCAAAGGCTGGCCGGGCTGGTGAACGCGGGAGAATCAGCTGGGCAATCTCGCGGGATACCGCTTCACGGTGGCGCGTCTTGAAAAATCCGTAATACGCGTGTACGTCGGCTCTCTGACGGGGGTGTGTCTCGTTTCATTGCGCGGGACAGTGCGGCGCCGCGAGTACGCGTTTATGGGCGAGATAAGTACTCTCAAAGACACACGGTGGAATGCGCTCTTAATGAACCCAACATGTCTGCCACTTGCCAACTATCGCAACCAGCGAGTGTACACAATGGCGGCTCGTTTGACATCGATCGTATCCTGTTCACAGATTCCCAATTACTCTCTATTAGAGGGAGCTGTGCAGTTCACAGAGCTCTCTACCCATTGGGTAATTCGCTGTCATATTTTCAACCACGTTCTCATGATGGTAGGATGTATCTTCTCTTGTGTAATAGTAGCTCGATATCCACTTGTTCGCACGTAAGCAAGAGCACTCGAACGAGTCTCTAAGTGTCCTCCAAATATTCCGAGGCTCCTCTTCCTTAGTTTGCAGGGTCTCTTTTCTTCGCGAAGTTCTTTCTTCGATTTTTAACACCACTTTTTTTTATATAATTCATTTAAATTCAAATGTCTCAAATATCTCTCAGAGGCCGAGTATATAATTACTCGATTTACTGTTCTCCAGAGGTACCTATCTACCTGGTGGTCATCAGGTGGCGCCATTTACAAGGGCTCGGACGACCCGGCGCCTCGCTGCGTGCCCCGGGGCACGGCTGCAAGAAAATCACGTAATTTACGGGCGACAATACGCCCGGTTCCAGCTCATTGAAGCACGAGCTGCTAAACCTCTAATCGTCGCCTTATCGATCCTGCATGACCACCGCGTTGCCCGCGGCCACGCAATTCCTCTGAGTCCCGCGCTACCCCTATAAAGCCCTTCAATTGCGTCACGCTGGATATTAAAAGCACGACTGTCGAAGCCGCGAACATGCGTTTGAAATTAACGAGCATGGAAGTTTGTCAGCGGTGGGTCGCCACCAGGCTCTCCGAGGACAGACAGCGACGTCTGAATCGGTCAGGTCCAGTCGAGCGGGAATACCCGTTTCTGCTGGCTTTAAATTAAAGACAAGAAGCCATCTTCACGGTCGACGGATCCTTAACGAGCCCGAACGAATTCCTCCAGCAACGACTCATCGATTTGTCGAATCGCGTCCCGTCCACGAGCTTCCCTCCACGGGCGCCCAAGGCGCCAGACCCTTTTTAATGTTCGATTGGCGGCGAGACCGATCAATTAACGGCCTATTGATCTTATTCGAGCCGCGCACGGCTACACTACCATCATGACGCTGCCTTGGAAAAGTTCCTGCCACCTGGCACCGACCCCCGCGGCACAGGCAGATGCGTGTCGATTCTCCGATCGATCGATCCCGTCTGTGATTTCATGGCTTCTCTGCCGCGGCCCTACCGCTTCGATTTTCCTGTAACGCAAGTTTTCTGCTCCTTCCTACCTTTATAGTATTAGGTACTTTATTTTATTCTCGCTAAAACTGCGGGCTTCTGGTTCTCATTACTTTAGTTTCAATTAATTAACCGTAGGATTCGAGCTGTCCCTCAATTCTGAATCAAGGTGAGGTTAGTGAATTCAGATGAGGGTTCAGTTGAGTTCGAATATTTTTAGGAACACGTATCAAATCTACTGGGAAACTTAGGTTAACTGTTAAAGTCTCATCGTTGTGATTGGTAGCTATAAAATTTCGTATCGACACTGAAACTGGGAAGACTCGTCTTGGACCGAATATTATCGTTGCACTACGTTTCACGGACCCTCGAAACTCGAAGGATCCCGTGTCGGTTGCAGAGAGTGGCAGCTTCCCTCCTGGGCCACGCTTCCCGGGCGCCGGAAAAAAGGCGATTTCTTCCTCGGCGAGGTTTTCTGCGACAGCCACGTCGAAGTTTTTCACACGTCCAACGGTCACCCGGGTTTCAACCGGCCTCAACCTGCTCAGCTCTCAACGGTCATTCCCACAGTCACCTGTGCCGCCGAAGACACTCACTCGCCCATTGTAACGATCCCTAATGCGCGTTATCCCTCGAGTCGGCCTCGCTACCGGTTACTTCTCCGCTCACCACTTCTCTCTCGCTGATTTCTTCTCGCGACGACACCTTGCCCGCCCGAGACAAAAGGATTCCCTTTGGCTCGCGGTCGCGGGGCCAAGCTTGAAATGCTAATCTCCCGAAGGGACCCGCGCGCCGAGATGAGAAAGGGCCAAAGGGAGGAGGAGGACAGGGGCCGCGGAGCGAACGGGGTGAGAGAAGGAAGATCTGGGGCCCGAGTGAGTTACGGGACAGTCTTAATTTTCTCATTCATCTCGGCGCGCAGCCCACAGAGGTCCCAGCAAGAAACGTCGGGGCGACTGTTGGTCGACTGGTTGCGCGTCGCGACCAGTTCTCCCTTGGATGCGATTCGATACGAGTAGGTACGCGTAAAAACGCGGCCGGCCTGACATCTCTCTGTGAAATTGCTGTTTACTCAACGTACTCCGTGGATTAGCATATCGGTTGATTTATACTTGCGCAGGTCTTGACGCGTTGCTGCGTAGTCTCTTAGCAGAGCCTTGGGGGTCTCTTTTCGGGGACCTTTTTAGCGGTTGATGGTGGATGATTGTTGGCCATTCAAGGGGGGTTGCTGAGTGCGTTGAGAGGGAAGGATTTATACGGGTTGAGGCACTTAATTCTATCCTCTGCAATTTCTCGTCCATTCTTTGAATTACGAAAACGAAGATTGGATGTTGGTGGTGTCATTTACTTTGAATTAGGGGAACTGAACTGGAAGAGGAATCCTTTTCACAGAACTACACTTAATTCTAATCACTTGGATTTGTATAATTAATACTTCAAGAACAAAATAGTTATTCCAAGTTCCTCGTATACATCGCTTCCGAAAGAGGCCATGTATCAAAAGGCCTCGCATTTCAGCAGCTCACAGTGAAATGGAAGAAAAGAGTGAGACCAAAGACGAATATATTTTTCATCCACGTTCTCCGGAAGTCTTAATTTCCTGGATTACCCAAAGATGCCGTTGAACGCGTCCAGCATAGAAGCCTCAATGGCGTTATTAAGTCGCGCTTCGTGTACCGGCATTCTCATGAAAGACCAACATCCTATCTAATGCCAGCGATCCATCATCCTCCTTTGGCGGAGCTGTTGGTACCGACCTCGGGCAACTCAAGACGTTCTGAATAACATAATGCCGTTTTCTCCGCGATGCTCTCCACTGGCTGCTGCTCGCTCGCCCCGTGGCCACGAACAAACGGGTCCTAATTAATCCTGCGATCTCTCTGTTTTCGGTCAGACGGTCGCGATATCGCGATCACGCTCGCCACCGTTCGGAAAATGGAGCGTGACGCGTTCACTTTCTTTCTGAATGGAATTCTACGAAGGTAATCGGTGATACTTAATATATCAAAGGTTTTATTGAAATATGGTAAGTATTGACTAGGAAATTAAAAGAAACACATTTCCCAAAGAAATATTAGACTCATGAAAGAATTCTTTAGGTATATCGCATAGCTGACGAAAGAATTGTATTAGAATCTTGGTTCGGATCAAGCTTGGAAAATAAGAGAGAATGTAAAATGTAGTTCCACGTAGTTGACAGTGTTTATAGACCTAATCTGGGCAACATCGATCCATTCCTCGTAGCCAGTGGAGGCAGAGAGGCCTCACTTCTGAAATTGCTCCATCGTAAGGCAATAACAGGATGCAAACAAGGGTCTTTCGGTGTACCAATGACTGGCGACGTCGCACGTCACACAACAGAGGCGCTTTCATGCCCCCGTGTCGATGGGGCTGCAGAACAGTAGTATTTTTGTGCCCCGTTAACCACATGCCCCCCAGGCGACGATAAAACTGCTATTGAATTCACACGCGAGCGTACGCGTTATCAAGCGATCGATAAATGCCGACACAATGGTCCCTGGGAAATATTATTGGGACGGTGTCGCGCTGATAAAGAGACTATCCCGACTTTTTATTGCTGGCAGAGGGTGTCCAGGGGACGGGGTGAATGGTACCTTGTGCCCACGGATAACGACCTCTCTTTCACGCGGCCACCTTTCGCCATAATCGCACCTTTAATTTCCATATCGAGACCTTATTCAGTTGAGCCGCACCCGGGGATCTTGGACACACGCCTCTGATGGGTGTTCTGGCTGGGGCGATTGTTGAAATGGAAATTAGTGATAATTCCGGTGTTCTTCGAGTTTGATTTCCTATTGTGGAACCGCCTAATTTAGGAGGTCTTGGACGAGAACGGTATATTTTTCGTGGATGATCGGTTCTTAAAGATTGGACCTCCTAACTCGAAGATATGTGGGACGAATCCTAGTCGAATATTGCGCCTTGTGCGATAGTCTTCTATTGCAGTTTTTATGGTAATCATTGAGGGACATTGCTCGATATGGTAATCTATGGATTCATTTTTTATTTTGTCCAAGTAGATAAAAAGGAGTAGATAGGAAGTTTGAAAAATTATATCAGTGGTTAATTACTTTCACATATTTTATTAACGTCAAGCTACAGTGATTTCACCTTTACAATAATGACACGTTCAATTTGCATAATGTAGCTTCATAATGACGCTTCTCAAAAATACCTAGGTCCCCAGAACTAAAGAGCCTAATAGCCACAGACCGGTGTGCCATTTCGCAATAATCTGAATATAAGGCTCTCGCACATTTCAAACGTTTCTCCAACTGGATATTCTATCGCCGAACCAGCCAATTTACAAAAAATTTCGCACCTAAACGTATATTTTTCGCGAACGATTCGATCATCTTCTAACGATCAATTCATCCGACGTGCTGCTCGAAATGGGGCTCGTGTATCCGTCCCGGAGATTACGTTTCTACGAGGGGACCATTAGAGAAATTAAATATACGGTGGCCGCGACGATAGCCGGTCGTAAAAACGGCCAAGGTAAATATTAAGTCTGCGGTTTTGCGGACAAACGAGGTGGTTTTCGCAGTTTGTATCGCGTACCTGCAGGCCGGCGGAGGGATTAGGATTAGCATTTGGAAGCCTAAACGGGCGACGAAGACGTCGTATAAATGTGCCCCCTCTTGTTTCTTTTCGCCTTAATGCGCGTTTTATCGTGGTTCGGTGCTGGCTAAACGAGGCGCGCCCAGCCGATAGCGAGCGCGGGGAAAGGTGGCCAGAGGCGGGGTGGGGATTAACGTGTTTAATCTTGCGGTTTGAGAGTAAACAGCGAGAAGGAGGTAGAGGATGGATGATGAAGAGACACCGGATAAGCCGGTTGCGGTTGAAATCACAAAGCACGCTGCAGTAAAACTTGCGGTTTCGGTTGTCGCCTTTTACGAGGATTCCTGATGGCTACGTAACCACCTGGATCGATGATAAAAGGGCACTTTCCTACGATCCAGAGAAGGGGGCAAGAAGATCACACATTACTCAAAATTTTACCAGCCAATTAGAAATCCTGGCGCCTCTTTTATTCTACATTTGTCACGCTTTCATTGCGCCCAATGCTCACTGGACGTTGTCACCGTGCTAGCCACCTATGTTGGACATAGCGGTTGCAGGTAAAAGTGGCTCGAGTAATTGATTTATCACCGACTACCAGGTTCCTGCGACTTATTAAACCGCGCACAATAGAGTCTTTGGCTAACGCGATCAAGACTAAAGGCAGTATCGCGCGGATCTTTTCAGGAATCGAAGTCTCCGCGATAAATCATGGGAAGTGGACGGTGGGTCCTAATGAAGCTTACGAAACGGTCTTATTGTGTCTGGTACGGCATGGATAAGGCGGAAGTGGTCTGGATAAAATGGACGCTAGATTCAGCGAAACAGTTCCATTTAGCGATCGGGGATAGCCGCGAGTGCCTCTTGGGACACTCTTATCGAAAGCTCGATCGTCTAATACTCGCATTAGTTAAATGCTCGGAACCGGTTATTAGTAACATTTAGCCATTATACGGGCTGGCATATCTTACAACGGTGTCTAGTGGCCGGAGCAGGCGAGGATTATTAGGCTTTTTCTAGTGATACGTTAATATACGTCCACCTCGACCCGGGTATAATAATCGCGCCACGGCTGTACAATCTCGTGGACAGCGAAATTTTCGACGTTTATATCGTGTTAATCGATGTTTCGCGGAACGTGGTATATTTAGTGGCTCCTATTAATAGATCTCCGGCGTATGTATGCAAATTACACCTTCGACCCTTTATCGTTTCCTCCGGTTTATGTACTCCTACACTGCTCGCCGTAATTACGGGATCACTTAGTCAAGTCGATTTTATCGGTCACTGGGGTAGCTAATAGGTACGTATTCAGAGCCTTTACGCGTTAAGCTAGATAATTCAAGAGTCCTTCCAGAAAACACTGTAAGTAACAAAAATCGATTTTGTCAAGAGAGGGAAAAACTTCCCTGATTTTAAATGATTTACGGAATTTGCTTTGTTTTCATTGCTAAAAATAATTAAGTATACATTAATCCAAGTACATCACAAATTTGTCTATTTTTTGCATTAATATAATTCAAATTCGTGGAAAAAATAAGTGTATTTGTAGACAACCCTGTATGTGCCACCTCTTAGTTGTAGAGAAAACTAAATGTGTCATTCATTTAAATTTGCAAGCACTGTCCATCTGTCGCGTAATTGGCTCTTAGTACATTGTTTTCTACAGAAGTGGCGTTAAATATACCAGCGGTACCATCTTTTAGCCCTATTGGTAACTTATTTACAAAGGAAAGTTGTATTAAAATTCTATACTACGGTATTACCTACCATTGGCACGTAGACCATTTTCCGATAAAAAAAAATAATTTTGGCACTTACAGTGTTTTCTAAAAGGAGTCTCCAATCACTATTCAATTGCCTAAAAATTCTATAAGTTCTTGACTCGAAAATTTCTCGAAGGGTGAAAATATATTCTTATTAAATTCACTAAACTAGGCTCTGCACAAGTGTTTCATGAAGTTTGCTTCCCCCCGTGCACGGATACTCCATGGAAGTCTTTGAAGCCAAATTTTCCCGCGCATGGAGGCCTCTGCTGCATTACAAGAACGACCTATCTTCCTATCTACCGTCTTATCTGTCGCCTTCCGATATCCAACCGATCCTCCCTCTCGATATCTGTCAGAAGGTAAAGATTGCAGGCGAGCACGTACACCGTACATCAAGTGTGTGCACAGAGAGTTTCCTTTTCTATCTATGGTGATTCCATGGGATCCGCTCTATATTTGCGTTTGCCACAAGGTGCGTCGTCACCGTGCGCGATTGTCACGAACGTGTCACGGTCTGTCACCTGCCAAATTGGCAAACAGCCTTATCGAGGGCCGACACACGGAAAGTGTCACTCCTCGTGAACGGCGACCGGCTTTTCTATTCCTGATATCAGAAAATTCCGCCGTTCTCGTAATTTTATGCATATGCTCCTTAATTTTATCATTTTTTCCCCGGTTACTACTTAAGATAAATAAATGAAACAAAAGAGGAAAAGTAGCTACGTATTAGCTCTACTTTATATATTTTTTTCGAATTGTAAATCAATTATTACGACTAGAAAAAAATAATTTATGTTTTGCAGGTGGTTTGTGCAAACAACCTTTTGAGGGACACACACCAAAAAATTCAGGAATAATACTCTATTATCTAACTATCAGGTATTAAAATTGTAGACTGATCGGATTGGTGGAACATAGTTAATTAACACGAAAACGATGGCGGCCGACGATGCTCACTAATCATCCCCTGCAGCACACTCCGATGCGTGGAGGCTTCTCACGGGCAGGAAGGATCGCCCTGTTTGCCGAGGATTCCTCCGACCTGTCGCGACCTGGTTTATCGCGACACAGCTTTGTTTGGCCGTTATCATCCGTGTTTTCAACGGGCGAAGGACGACGAGCCGCACATTCCACAGCGCGGAACATGTTTTATCGCGTCGTTTGTCATGCCTTCGGATTAACCGCTGTTTAAAAACGATACCGCCGAGATGCCGCAAGGATGATTCGTAACCGCAGGTCGGCACACGTCCCCTTCTTCTCGAGAAAACCGTTCAAGGGGCTGCTTCCTTGTTATCTCCGCTACACGTGTTTCATCGAACGAAACCGCGCGTCACGTCGTTTTCCATCGTTTCCCTGCGCCTATCTCCTTCGCCTTGATCTGCACATCTGCGCGATCTTGATCGGTTCGGAGTGGAACGGAGGAGTCTCAGTCTGCTGGCGGAAAGAACTGTAATATCGGTACACCTTCAGTGACTCTGGAGTTTAGGGTGGAAGAAATTAAGCAGAGGGGTTTTTTATGAAACGATCTTTGCGTTAAGTGAACTTCCATTTCAGAATGGAACTGTGTAAGCTAGAATCGTGAATCGTACAGAGCTGTAATTTGAGTTTAAGAGGGGTAGTAGTCGGGAGTGAAGGATACTCGTTAATCTGTTTTCGACGATTTCAAGTGGCTTTCTAAGCAACAGCCCACTTTTCGCCCAAGACACAAACGGTTCGCGCTGAGGGGAGGTCCGAATGCGCCTCGAAGACCATTATGGAAACCGGTCTTTAGTCTCACAGTCTTTGCTCCGTATCCAGGAGACGAAGGGCCGTGAAGCTCTTCAGGGTAGTCAAGGTGTCTGTTATGTCGGTGTCAATTAGGCCCAGCGCTTGGAGGCGTGATCGACCGTGAAAAATGCCTGCGGTCACTTTGTTGGATCTTGTAAATCAAATCTCATTGATTCCACGTCTCCTTTCTTCGGCTCCTTTCACCCCTAGGCGAGACTGCTGCCGAGAAAAGAGAAATTCTACCGAAGTGGATCCTCGCCTCAGAATTTATCCTCCTCCTCTGTTTTCTCATATCTCGGCATTCAATTTTTTCTACAAACTGAACCAACCGCAAGACTCATTTAAAAAAATCGTTATCATCTCTGCATAAAAATCGACACAAAAATTTCGAAAATCATATATTATATACAAAAACGAATCCTGTCCCTTTCTAAAAATCACCAGATCTCTGCTTCATTCACAATCATTACGGTGTAGTAAAACCTATTCCCGAAGCGCCAGCGATAACCGATCACCAGGCAAACATGTCGTGATCGGGGCCGCGCATCGTGACCCTTCTTAAAATAGTTCATCGTGGAAAGCATCACCTGCCGGCCCACGCATCGCAGCGGCCGAAATAATCAGGTACGAAGTCTATTGGCCCATTAGAGTGCATGATACATCGTATTAGCTCGTGGCAAGGAACACGATGCCATTAGGGAGATTGAATCGACTCGCCTCGTGCGCGAGGCGAACGGCTGAGGGAAGGAGAGATGACTGCGCGACGAGGAAAGAAGAGTGTGTTTATCTACGTCATATAAGCATACGTAAGATGGGGTAGAAGCACCGTGACCATGGGTGGAACCGAGAGACCACGTGGCCGAGGAGCATGTGTTTTCGGAGTGAGTAGGTACTTTTCTGCCATCTGCTTCGGAAGCTTTGGACCGATAGGTGTGGTGTGTTTGATAAATACTTCGAGGGGAGGCAAACGATCGTAGGAAACACGGGTAAGAAATTAATAGAGCGGCTGGTGGTGGAACGACGATCGAAATACGAAGGGGTGATCGGTAATAGGATTCCTAGCTTTCCCCTGGAACCTTTTCTCTTATACCTTTACTCGTGATAACGAGGATCTTGCACCCTTGAATTCCGCGATGTAGAGATTAAAGACGCAAGCTGTGTTTAATTTGGGAACATGAGGAGCACTTGGGGGCGCAAAATAGAACCGGGTTTCCAAGTTTTCCGGAAAGCAGGAAGCGTGCCGGGCGCGTGCGGCTTCCTTGTCCACGGAAGAACCTTCCTCCGTCTATTTCTGAACGTGGCTGAATTACGTGCTCCATAAGCGTCGGCGCCTTAAAGCGTCGCCTAGGGCAAACAGCGCGTGTTGATGTTTTGTCGAAATTTTGGTGAAGAATATCGCACCCTCGCCACGTCACTCCGGAAAGGGTGTCGAAGGATTTCCAAAAATAATGCCAAAAGCGTCGGAAGTCACGAAGCTCAACACGTCTCGCAACGACTCTCCCTCGCACCGTTTAATATTCTACAACTAAGGCGAGACGCCCGCAAAAGTCGGTTACCAACAGGAAGTCCTCGCGTCCTCAATGACGTCTCCGACGAGCCACACGACTCTTTCTTCTCCGTCACCCAGCTGGATTGCTGCTCGGCCGCCCTTCGACTGCATTCTGCGAATTCAAAAAAGCCCGCGAGTTGAAAAAAGAAGGTGGGAAAGAGTGGAGGGGTGGAAGAAGAGAAGCTTGTAACTTCATCCGTGGCGAATAAGTGATATTCGCGCCGCCCATGATTCCTCACGCACACGTTTTACCGGGGACACAGTCAGCTTCGTGACCGTCATTGTTCGCGGTGCAGACGACAGAGGTGGAGGAGAAGATGAAGGGTGGGCAGACTGGCGGGAGGAGAGGGTGTTTAGAATTTCATTTCCGGGCATTGGAGCCAGCTCGCTGAGGAGAAGGACGTCTCCGCGTACGGGAGACGACGAGACCAGCCACGCATCTGTCCGCAGATGCCGAGCAGATGCACGCGCGCCTCGAACCAGCTCGAGCAATGCGCGTGCGGTCTAATTGCAACCCTTCCGCCGAGGGTGAATTCGCATTGTCGCGAAACTTCATTCATGCCTCTGGCCACTGAACGAGCCATGGGGGGACGGTCGAAGACCCTGCTTCCCTCCGGAAGTGCTTGCCTCCGTGATCGGAGCAACAAGTAAGGAGTCGGGATCACTGTTCCCTTGCATCGCTCTTAATCGTCACGGGTTAATTAGGTCAGACACTTGCGCAACATAAAATATCTGAAGAATTTGGTCACCTGAAGTGATGAGAGTAGGACATCATTAGCTTACAACTAGTGATGGGAATATAAAACATTCTATCCTTCGCGCATAGCGATTAAGCATTTGCATGGACTATGTAGGAGCGAGAATGACGCGACGAGCTAAAGTTTAAGGGGTTGCGCTTTAACGCTTGCACTATGATTCAGAGCCTGCAGATTGCTATGATGTACAGACACAGTGTCGAAGAGTATTTACTTTAAGAGATATGGTTTCCAATATCGCGTGATGCAAACTGACGTTCAGAAGTAAAATCTCGCGGCTAGGTTGTCGAAACGAGATTCTTCCAGTCCACGAGACGGCAACATTGCGGTTTTCCTTTCATTGTGCCAGACACTCCGCCAGAGAGGAAGAGATTTGAAGGAGCGTGAAGGGGAGGCTTCCTTCGGCACGCTTCTCGGAAACTAGGTCCGAAGATCAACCTACCGACAGATGCAAAAATTCGACGGAGAATCAGTGCCCCGCTGCCTCACCTGTCCACACACTTCTTCTTGGTCCTCTGCTTCTTGCGTCTTGGAAATAGAAGCCCAGGGCCGCGTCCTGCAGGTTGAAGAATCGTCTAACCAGAACTGCGCCAAGATCCCTGGCGGATCCGCTGGCTGCTGGGACCCTCGCTCGGCTCCGTGCCTGTGTCACCTCGACTGCTAGACCCTCTGACAAAAGAAGTCCCCGGACGCCTTTGTCGGTTCCTTTGCCCGGTTCTTTGTGAAATCCTCTCTATTCAAGGCTCTGGACCATTCATGGTACGCACCGTCTAAGAACGGAGCGCGGCAAGTGCGTACTGCCTTGCGTAAACGGCGCACAAGTGTATACCCGAAAGGACCAGGTTCTGGAGGTCCTGCGGCAAAGGGACTTTTAAAGTCCTCCCCCGGACAACGCTCGCCGAAGCTATTCTGGTGGACTTTAAATACTCAGCTGTACTTATTAGGTACTCCACGGTTAACCCACTTACTTCCTGCTGATATCAGCCGCGAGTTGTTGCAATTAATATTACATCATTGTGATTTGCATATAGGTTTCTGTGATTCATTGTAGCTTTTACAGTAAATGATAATCCAATCGACTTACGTGGATGCAAGTAGTACATTAAGGTTGAAGGATTGGCATTTTGTGTCTAAATATTAGTCACTTCAGTATTATTTAATTTAGAGTATTTGCATTTTAATATTTCTTGATTCTTCCGCGTGATTTTAAATTTCATCGAATGTGCAGCACAGTGTGTTGAAAGCCCAGGAAAGGTTTAAGAGGCATTTACATTGGGAGCACCCCCCGTCCGAGGGCTACGAAAGATACTTCCTACTCGATGTTTAGAGACGGACCCTTGGCCTAGATGGGCCCTAATTTCGTTGGGCCCTTAAAAGAAAATACTCCCCCCAGCGTAGAGAGAAGGGGCTAGAGTGCAAGGGGCAAGCGAGGCCACGTGTCTCAGCGCGTGCCGGAAGTGACCAACCGGATGCAGACATCCGAAACGGTCTCTCTCGTTCCCGTCCAATCGAGGATACGCCTTCAGCCAGCTTTGTTCTTCCCCGTGGATTATGCCGATCTCCTTTTCGACCAGTCTCTCGCGTCTTAAGAAGGGTTGCTAAATGCTAGATGTACCTCCCGATAAAACCACATCTGTTCTTGGGTGGCATTGTTGTACAGAAAACGTGTGTCGATTAGAAACTGAATTCTAAAGCATAGTAACGTCTTTGAGGCGTTGACGAACCAGCAGATTCCTTGAGGGGACTTCGGTAGAAATAATTGGGCTAATTAATGGTTGAAGATATTGTGAACATTTATATATTTCTGTTCTCGCAAGTTAGTTTTCTTGAAATGATTGATTATTGAATGAAGAACATTACTGTTTCGAGAAGTAAATCTTCCAGTGCACCGCGCGCAACCTGAACGAATTTCTGAGGGAAGCTGGGAGGAGGAAACAGTTGTTTAAAAAGGAAAGTGGCACACTTAAAGTTTTCAACGGGCACGTAACACGATCCGCACCCTCTGTTTCGACCGACGCTTATTAGCAAAGTGCTCGAGAGAGCGGCTGCACTTGACCACAGGAAGCAACCATCTTTTCTTCCCCATCTCTGGATAAACAAGATTCCTGAACCTGCAGTATCTTCGAAGAAATCTTAAAAATTCCCCTCTACTGCGCCGAGAAAATAACAGAAAATGCTTCGCGGGATGATTAACTCACAGTTACCGACTTCGTTCCTGGAAATGGAATCTAATCCAAAATAGAGGGTTAACAATGAACCCTTTGAAGTCGTATATGCAAGCTGGCCGGTGAAGAAGCGAAGCCATTCACTGCCACGAGTAGCGTACTATTTTCGTCTGAATTCAACCCTTGTGCATATCGTTGCCCCTCTCTTCCGCTTGGTCCAGGGCGACTTTCACCGATGGCACGCGTCCGTTTCGAAATCCCTGCTGAAAGGGGGCGAAGCCACACGCCGCGTGGAAACACTCGCGCTCTGCCCTTATTATTTGTCGCGCACATGCTCCCACCCCTCTGCATCCGCGCGATGACCGTTGGATTTCTCTGATACTGCCTGCTCCACCACGAAAATCGATATTTATTACCAGTATGCATTCTGGGATCGTCGGTCTCCCTTTGATTCACGAAAACCATCGGTACTCTTCAGCAGCTTCGACACACTTCATCCCCGATCCTCTCCCCTATCAGAAACAACGCCCATGCTCCATAGAGAACAAGAGAAACTCGATCCAATGGAACTTCCTCCGCGAAGGACGGTGAAAAGATATCAGAGACGATCTCGCCCCCGTGCCTCGGTGTTCAGCCACCCCGTCGAAGCAAGAAGTCGAGGTTCATTCATCGCTGCGAAAGCTGATCGGATGCGAGTCGCGCGCGTCGCCTCTGCCAGGGGTTTTCCGGTGCTGGAACACTGGGGCGGGCCTTAACGGTAAGCGCGTCTGCGTCTTGAGAAGGCGACGTTCCTCTCCGGATGGGTGAAAAATAATGGAAGCGCGAGGGGAGGAAGACCGAGTCGGAGACGCTGGAAGAAGGAGGTATGCACCCCGCCCCCGCTCGTGTGGGGCACGCGCCCGCCACGAACTGAGGGGAGCCCACACCTGCCCCTGCGGCTCATTGTACGCCAAAAACCCCAGCCAACCCCCTCCTAGACAAAACTAGACCCCCGTGCAGGGGCTGCTAGGATCCGAGCTGCCAGCCAGCCAGCATCTGCTGGAATCTGCGACGAGGGATGCGACGAGGGCGATAGGTTATTATTGGCATTGTGCTCCCTCCGGAGTAACGCACACACGTGGCCCGACTAACCACCCCGACGCCGTGCGTGCACGCTCTGTGTGGATGTGTGCGTGTACCTGGAAGGCACATGTGTCCCAGGGTGCCGATGGACCTGGGCAAAAGGTGCACATGCATCTGTCCGCGTTTCGCGTGCATCGGCACCCAGCGAACCTCCCCTACCATTCTCGACGGTGTCTAAAAGCCACCCTCTCCGCGCACAGGCGTTCGTTGATGGGTCCTCCGCGTGTGTCGGCTTTTAACGGTCCCGTTGCGCGGCTTTGGGGGTTGCTTCGGCGGAGGCACGACACTGGGGAGGGTGTTCTTTTGGAATTTAGGCTCGGCCGATGCGCTGATGATTGCCCCGAGGGATCTGTTTGACTGGTTTTTAGCGAAAGTTGCCGGGGGTTTTTAGGGGTCGTTTTGTTGGGTTTTGGGAGGCCCCTTTTTTAAGATACTGATTGGTGAAGGGGGAGGTTTAATGGTGGAATAACTGGAGTTTGATAAGCTGTTTATTAAGCAAGGAAGACATGTGTTAGCATTCCAGAAATCCACGCTTTGAGAAATCCTCAAATTTGATTGAAGTTCTTCAAGCTTTCTAATTCTCTGCATCTTTGTCCCGTAATTACTACAGAACACGGTTCGAGCGTCGGGCAGACGAGAACCACCAGCAGCCATTGAAGTGCTCGCTTCTTTCTAGCAGGAGAAACGAACGACGATGAGAATACATTCGAACTTGAGAACTAGCGAATAATGAGCTACCCCTGCGGCGATTTCGAGTGCTCGAACGTATATACTCGGGTAATTCAATTCTACGATTCGATTCTCACGGGTCCGGGCAAGAGAGGTTGGAGTAGCCTTCCTCGTGAAACTCTTTCTCTCCTCCCCTGTTTCTCTATGTAACGACGACAGGTATATGCATAAGAAACGAAGAGAAAGAAAAGCATCGGGCGTTCCTATTAGCGCTCACGCGATGATTGGCGTGAGTGAGCACTCGAGAAACGATTCTCCGTCTGGCAGAAGGAGTCCTCCGCCTCTTTCCTCGCCGCGCAATGAAATTATATTGCCCTCTTCTCGGCCGTGGAGCGGAATACAAGGCCCGTATGTGTATATAAATCGCGCCGGAACTCTAAAGTATCTAGATCGTCGTCTGAACGTGGACCGGCCATTATTCGTCGTGCACCTGGACACTCGAGAGCACCGTGAAGATTTGCAATCACCTCCGTTTACACCGGTGCTACCTTTTGTGACCACCCTTCATCGGGGTCAGCCCGTGCAAAGGAATCGAGATTTCCGTTGCGGGCCGAGTTGCCCGCTAATCTTCTGCTCCATGCCATTGTTTCACCTGACTGGCGGAGGAACGGATGTGGAAGCTGTCTGCGCCGTGCTCTAACAGCCTTTGGCCCGTTAAAACCGTCTCGGGCCGTTTCAACTGCAACGTATCGTAGATAGGGTAAACTCGGTGGTGTCGGTACGGCAGGGGAGGTGGTACAGTTGTTATATTTCTGCGTACAAATGCGTTAAAGTGCAGAAGAAGCCAAACAGTTGAATGAATAGCGTCATTTTGCTTCCTCCTGCGTTTATCTGGATTTATAGGCTATAAACGGTAAATTGAAATTATATTTAATTTCTTTTATCAAACTGTAGCGTATAGAATTGTATTTAAAATGTACTTCAAAGTTCATTTTCGTTTAATGTTTTGAATAATAAGATAGTAGAGGTATTAATCCTTCCTTTAAAAGCTAACAAGAGGACGAGGTGGTACAGTTATGATTGGGATAAATGGTTCACTTTGAAATTGTGGGTGAGGGATGACTCACTTTCTAACTCACTTTTATTCTATCAGTTAAATTTAAAATATTTTGCGATAGATTATGTTTTTATTATAATTTTTAGTATCTTTTAGTATTTTTGTTTATGTATTTTATTTGTTCACTTTTATATTTATTTGCTTTGCTAATCGCCAGTAGATAGGTTCACTTTTGTTTAATGTGTTCTTTATTTGTTTAGGGGAAACAAATAAAATTTCAATAGATCTACAGTTGTAAATAATTTTGCTTTCTTCTTTGTTATTTTTCATGAATAATTATGTGGATCATCTCTCCCCAAACAGGGCGGACCACCTCTCGGAACGACGCGTGCCATTTCTCCCGTCGCCCCAGGAGGAATGGTCAAATATCACAACTTCAGTTTTCAACTCATTTTTTAACAAATATTATCTTAAAGCAAATATCGACCAGTTTTTCTGAATCACCATAAAATTCTGAACATATCAGGTTTATTCTGATAAAATAAATAATATCAGTGTTAGTTTCAAAGTAGCCATTTTATGTTAAGTGTACCGACAGCCCCCGAATTTAATATATATATGTCAGGGATATCAGTATATCAATAATCTCCAGAATAATTAATAATACGTAAGCTGGAAGTATTAGAAATAGGGTGAAACTAGCAGGTAGATCACGTTGGATACATAATAATTAGCAGAAAAGAAAGAGGATTGAACTCTTACGAATTTAATAGTAATGATTTATTCTCCGGTAAGACTATAATAACAAAATACAAGGATCATTCAAAGTGTTCATGGAACTCATCTCAAGAATCCCAAATACCTTGAATTTCAAGCATCCCAACTGCATCGTCCATCAAGCATCAGCAAGCCATCTGCAACGCTTCATCAAACCGCGCTGATTGAATCGTCCAATTCATCCAACCACGTGTCCCCTCTCGCGTAGAAATTCCCGTCTCTGTCGCATTATGCAAGACAGCCGTTTACACCGATGTACACACGCGCCCGAGTGCGTGTGCGCACGCATGATTGATAGCCGCGAAGCGTATTAGGTCAGGCAGCGTCACGTACCCGCGGAACTTTCTTCCCAGAATGCGCCTCGAAACGGGGCAGCGCGGTTTCACTGTGATCAGGAGACTGGTAAAACACTTATTCCCGACACAGGGAGGATAATTAAGTATCCCCCGCAGGCAGGATAATCAATTTTTACACGGCCTTATCGCGTACACGCCGCGCTGACTTGGCCCCTGACCGTCTCGATTGAATCGTTTCTGTTATCCCGATCTACCGAATGCGTGCGCGCGGTTATGCAAGAAAGCGGTGGTCGTCGGTGCCCCACGTCTAACGTCGCGCATGATTGATAGTCGGGAAGCGTATTAGGTCAACGTGCGCTACCATGGTAGCCCTTTCGCGGGAGACGGCGATCGGCGGAGCTGGGCCCGGAGAAAGCAACAACGCGAATCTGGGGCCAGTCACTTTGTCCGGCGTTAAGCACCGTGCACACGTGCCCCCGATTGTTGCGCCGATTGATCGGTCTATTACCCCGTGGCCCGTGTCACCGGTGTCCCGATTCGAATCAACAGTTTCGCGAGTAAGAAGAAAGTGTCGACGATGTCGTTGGCGGGCTGGTACACGCGTACCTAACTCCGTGTCGTTGCTGCCGCCGCGGTATCTGTTCCTCGAACTTTTGCGCGGGTCTATCGGCCGGGTGGAATTTATAATGTCTCTTTAGTTAGATCGTAGATAGACGCTCTGATCGCTCCGAGATTGGGAGGTGTTCTTGAGCTAGGGAATGGATAGCGATTTGTAGCCGTTATGTATTTGAAACAGGGTTTCGAGAAGCGGTTTCATGTTTACAGTGACCCCTGTTTTCCTGAATCCTGTCAACTGCACTCTTCCAGCCTCATCATAGAATCTAAAAGTTTGCAGTTAAGAAAGTCACGATAAGACCAGTGAAGATTTGAATGGCCACCAAGGAAAATCGTAACATTTCTCCGGAATATTTACATGGATGCACCGTGAATGGGTTCGAGATGCCCCCAGCTGATCACCACGTCTACAGGCACGCTTCCATCGAACGCGTTCAGAGGTGGCAGTCGCTGACGAGCGAGAGATCCGGGGAAGCGCGGCGAGGCGCGCAGAAATAGAACTTCGCCTGTGAGAAAGGAAGATCTGCGCTCGGTTCCGCGCTTCCATTTATGGGCGAACCTTAAGGCGGTTTGTCGGCTAGACGTAGGTATGCGATCTCCCGTACACACGCTTAGCTGCGAGGTCTGGTGAGGAACGAGCTCTCTCGGGGCCCACGCCGCAACAGCAACCCGCGAAGCAATTGTCCTTAGCGGCTGGCTGACTGCCTGTCTGGCTATTACGCCGGCGCTGATACGAGGATTGTCTTACGCCGTGTTGCCTAGGTGTTTAAGACCGCGCTATTATGTTTCGCGCCGGCGAGGAAGGAGGACGGAGGCAGGGGAGCGAGGGAAGGAAGGGCGCAGTCGCGATAGAGGCGCGCGGAGACACCGAGTCGCTGGAAAGAGGAGAAAGGTATAGATATAGAGGTGAAGGCAAAGAGAGCAATCGAGGGAACGAGACACCACGGGCGGTGCGAGCGCGGTGAGTTACGGGCGCAGCAGAAAGAAGAAAGACACCCAGCGCTCGCTAATGAGGATCCAGCTAACTCCGACTGCTTCGACCGCGATTCTTTTCACTCCGCCGCGCCGGAAATCGCGATCGGCGGTAGCCACCCTCGGCGCCGTTACATTCAAGCTCGCGACGAATAAAAAGCAGCGAACAATCGATTATGAGGACCACAAAGGAATGAATATGAAGAAGGAGGAAGGGAAAGAGGCTTTCTATGTTCCATGGAAAGTTCGTATCGTTGACCGCATCTAGAAAAATCGGCAAGGAGTCCTGCAGGTAGCGAGAAGACTTTCCAAGCCCGGACGACCGCAAGAACCGGAACCTTGGCTAACACTTGGCTAACACTTGGCTTCGCTGGTGGACCAGTTAAAGCGAGAGTCGAGCGAGCGTAAGCTCGACGCGAGAGGAACGTAATCTTATTGGCCACGCCGGGACCGCGGTCTCACCCGATCCACGTGTTGATCGGGCAACTTCCGACCGCGGCCGCATTGTTCGCGGGCGCAGATTTACTGCGGCCTTTTTCTTCTCCGTGGACAGACGATTTTCGTCCCGCGCACGAGTCGTAAGTCCTCATCGCCACCCCCGTGGCTTTCACGCGTTTCCCTCGACCCCTTTGTCCGGGTCCTTAGGCGTTCGTTGCACCGCGTTATTCCGCGTTGTGCCACGGATACGGGAAACTTGTATTTATCGCACCGGGTCCTGGCGACATAGTTTCGAACAAGGTCACGTGGAACAATTGAATATTCATGGCTTCTCCCGGGACAAAGATCTCTATGGATTATAAAATTAAGCGATCCCAGTTAGGACGGGACGGGACAGTTGTCTACGCGCCGATCATCTTTCTGCAGCTCTCTCGGTCGTGTCAAAGGTTCAGCTGGGTTTTGGAAGACACTGTTGCTGACCAAAATCCGCCGACGATCTTATTGTCCTTGCGCGCCTCCTCCGCTTCAGCTGTGGTCCAGCGGAGACAGCTGATGGCACGTGCTCTGGTCTCGAGTATCGATGCCAGGTGGGGGAAGTGCTTTTGCACACTGCAGCCCGTGGTGCAATGGTGCAATACTGGGATATACTACGAACCGACAGTGGTTCTCGATATACCGTTCGCTCTGAACAATTCAGACAGGGATATCACCTTTATCTAAACCTTTGAAATCTCTTTTTACAGACTATTTAAATTTCATGAAACCTTAAACTACACTCGTTAGCTGGTTATAGTTATTTAATTAATTAATACAACACTGATGTCAGAATGTCTAGCGCAAAATTCTTTTCCTGTTCTTCAGGAAGAAGAACCCTACATGAACTCTAAATCGAATATAGGTTTGAAGAGGTGTAGGATTGCGATTCTGTTTAATTTCTAGTGATTTTCAGACTCAACAAGGTCGATCCTCCCGATGAGAACCGTCGTTTAGAGTCGCGTGGTACCGACCGTTCTCATCACCTGCCTTTTCTGCGTACAATAGAGCGAGAGTACACTCGTTCGGCTAGGTGAGCCGAGGTACGGCATCCCCATTGCCATCCCGAGAGGTCGGGCCACCCCTCTTCGGGCCGCATACATCCTCATTATGTGTGTTGGCTGCACCCTCCGGAGCCCCGTTGGCTCGTCCCGTGTGCGTGTCCACGCACACCAGCTTGCTCTTGCGCGCTGGCCAACGGGGGAACCCTTCGCCGGGACAGAAACACGATCACACACGCAGCCAGGCAAGCAGGCACGAGGTACAGAAAGGCAGAGATTGACAATGCAGGGGGCCCACCTGCCCCCTACCCCAATCTGGACACGCGCCCCGCGGTAGCACCTGGTTCTCTCCTCGTCAGGATCGCGCGCTACCGAGGATGCTTGCGATCTCGCCGATTCCTGTTGATCTCCTGTCCGATTTATCGGTGCTCGTTTACTGTCAGTTGTCCCGCGATGGCAGATTCGCTCCAACTATTCAATTTTAAACTTGCTAGGCTTCGGTTCAACGGTGGAAGCTCGTGGTGGACAGTGGTCCACGGAGAACTGTCTTTTTAGGATGTTTTGTTGGGATTCTTTGATTCTCGTGATAGTAAGCTTCTTACAAACTGTGCTCACAAGAAGCTTAGCTAGACTACATGAATATTGCTTAGTAACAAGTGCTAGCGTGCGTCAACCAAGGGTTGACGCAATCAGTGATCGAATCTCACAAGTATAAGCCATATCCACGGGGAAACTGACTCTGACGTTTATCAGCCTCGCGCCTATCTTCGCCAGGATCTGCTGATGCGCCGATAAAGTGTCAGGAATCCATCCGCTGCGTTAGCAAAACAACAGAATCTCACATGTAGATCCTCCATCATCCATCGAATAACTGGTCCCGAACACAAACCCTGCGCCATCAGCATCGAAGTATCTCGAACATCACTCGGGCCGATCCAATAGGAGTTTGTATAAATCTTGAAATCAGCGGAATGCCCAAAAGGAAGAGAGATGAGCTGTGTCGTTGCTCTTTCTATTTGTATTTCTGGTGATTGCACCGAAAGAGCCTCGACATTCCACGTCGCCATGTTTCATTTTAATTCGGATACGCCGATCTCCGCGAGGCTCCGGGTAGATCAGAATCAACGTCGATGCATCTTTCCGTAGTCCCTCTCGTACTGTTCATAAAACCGCGCCGGTATCAGGTTCCCGAGGCCGACACACGGGCGGCCTCCTCTTCTTCACAGTCGTCTCCTTCCTCTTTGGCTCTTTGCATGGACGTCAGGTTGCGACAGGAGCGGCGAGCGCCATGACGCTAATACTATCGTGACGTCCATCAGGATTATCAATCTGCGGCAACGAAGACGAAGAAGCCTGGCTATGGCCAGCACGAGGAGGAAGAAGAAGAAGAAGAAGAAGAAGAAGAAGAAGAGGAAGAACTGGACGCGTAGGTTAGCGATTCCTTCCTCCTCGCGTCGATCGCTGGGAAGTCATTGTGCATCGTCGACGATAAACGCGCACGGGAACAGCGACGATAAATCTAATCCCGTTCCCGAGGGGAACGCGCGGCCGTGCGGCATGCAAATTAATTTGTACCGCGGCGCAAACGCGAATTTGCAGGTAGCCGGCGGTGGCACATTCGCTGGTATGATGGATTAGAATTATCAAGACGTCAGATTCTCTAGACAACAGCTGGGCACGTGATGATCTTCTTCTTGTGATATGGAATCCGTGAAATTTGGGGTTATTCAAGGTTGTAAGGGATATACAGCTTTGCAAGATCTTCGCAGTGTCTTCAGATTAATTTACATTTCCATCGCCAGATTCTTCTGATTTTTTTTTATTTGAACCTTCTGATATGTAACACGAGTTATATCAAATGTAAATAAGTCTTTATCTACCATTGAGTGTTTGAAAATTCGAGTATTAACTTTAGACAGAAGGAACTCATTGGGAATATGTGTCTTAGCTAATTAGATGAATCCTCGAAACCTCAGAAGATTCCGGTTTGGAGTGAGGATCCGGTAATCAACTAAACGAATTGAGAATTGTGTTCTAAGCGACACCAGAAAGATTGATCTCGGTTTATCAGCCAGGATACTCGGTGATCACGCGTGATCCAATTGCATAACTGTGAAAATGCGTTAGCAGTCCGCCAACGTCGTGGTGTTTTCTGGACCACCTTGATCTTTGTCGCGGGACGGGAAGGGAGGAGGTTCAGGGTCGACCTGCATTCTTCGCGTCGGTTACTCCCATTATGCGGAGATCGCGACCTCGCGCCGATATCAGCCGTCGTCGTTCGTGTACAGGTACACGTGTCGGGTAATTACGATTCTTCCTGCACGACGTACCGCACATGACCTCGCCGCCTTCCTTGTAAACCTCAGGATTTAACGGGGTTCGTTTGTACTTGGAAGTAAATTCCCCTCTTGCTCGCCTGCACGCCTCTGCCTCGCGGCATCGGCGCACTGGCTGGCATTATTGCCGCTCTTGGAGACCGCTTCGAGCTTCTCTGAATGAATTTTAAATGGGAATTCAGGCGAGAGTGGTTGCCGTTCAATTTCACTTAACGATGCGCATCGTGTCTCGTAAAAGTACCTTCGGCTGACGTTGTCAAAATGAAGTACTCGCTGACGATGACGACAGATAGGAGTGAGCGATGGTGCCATTTGAAATTTGAATAAGAAGCTTTCTACTATTAACTTAAAAATTACCACAAAAATTGCCATTTTACAGGAGGAATGCCATTTTTACTTCCCCATCCCACATGGAAATAGCTCTCTAGGGACGCAGAAATTTTCTTCCCCAAAAGAGAACAATTCTAATTCTTCAATGAATTCAAGATGCTATGCTCCTTCTAAAAAATCACTTGATCACTGTATTCATTTTGAGATGACCTATCAACAGAGCAGCAACAGTGATCTGAGCGACGAATGTCTCGTTCTAACAGTACACGTCTCCCTTCCCTGCAGGATATCAGGTTCGTTTTCGATCAGGTTTTCCGGCTAGCTACGCGGATCGGGGCACGAGTTTCATTCAGGGTCCCAATGTACCGTTTCTGGGCCCTCATTTTTATTTCGGGCCCCGGTATCCTCGAGGGTCGACCTTTGGGGGATGGAGGATGGAGCCCCCTGTTCCAGCTCGGCCAGCTGGCCGTGGCAGAGAAGGAGGGTAGACGAACGAGGAAGAAAGGAGATATCCACTGTTTGTTCAGATTTGGTTAATGTCGGCACATACGACGTTTTACCTTCGTCACGGGGCCCTCGGCAGCGAGACTTATTATGGGCGGGGATCACGTGTACATACGAGCTTCCGGCTAGGCCGATCCTTCACCCCTTTTTTCTATCGCGTGCCCTGTACCATTGACTCCGTCCTCAGCCCTAAAGGATTAGGCGGTTATACGTAGCCTCGGTGCGAGGACCGTTCCTCTTTCATCAGCCTCCAGTTGATCGCTCTCGAGATGCCCACCGAAGTCTCTAGCGTGTAAATATTTGATATGCAAAATATCTTCTTATTGGGCCGTAATGCCTCTCGAGTTCGTCTTTTCGGTGGCCACAGCGGCGTGAACATGCCACCATCTTCAAAATCCAACGTCGTATTAATATTTCACTATTCGTATTAATATTTCTTCTAACAGAGCAAGTATCGCTAAAGGGGAACTCCTTCCAAATTCCATTTAATCTCACCAGAAATTCCTTTCCACGTCTTTTCATTTATTCGACGCATAGTTGATAATGTTTGCGTTTTGCGAGCTTCAGGGCTCAGTAGATTTCCCGAGTCGTTATTTAAACGACGAAACGTGCATAAGGTAGCGTATCCACGGTATATGATTATGGGGCCGCGGGTCGCCCTGCCACTGGATGAATGACAAATTCGCCAAGGTGCACGGGGCAAGGAGAAAAATCAAAAGTCTTCTTGCGCAGGTGTCCAGGAGCTGAAAGGTATATACACGGAACGGCAGGTACCTTTCGGCTCGGCTGGCTTCATTGTGCTCACGGTTCACAAAGTGCCTTCACGAGGAGCGATCTTGAATGGATCGAGTTAAGGCCCACGAGGTTGCGTCTTTGACGAGGCCAAGCTACGTGTACAGAGAGGCCCCGAAGGCACACGGGATGGATGTGCGTGTGCACGGTGTTCTACCAGCCGCTTTTAAACTTTAAAAGGAACTAGGCGACCATTCCACATTTTCGTCGCATCGACCGATATCTGTTTTTATTTTCGTTGCCTTGGATGTACTTAACTGGTTTCAGTTTGCGCACGATAGATACACGATACGCTTTGTTCTTTTCATTTTACTTCGACGCACAGGCGAAATATTTATTAACGTGGTGAATAGTGAAAGATATTCTTTAGGGAAATAATTTGGTACATCTCAGGCAGCAGCAAGTGATTTTACATTGTGAAGTGGTATATTTCTCATGTCAGAGTAGAATAATTATTTATTTACAAGAAAATAATAATAATAATCATACATTTTTCTTACATTTTCAAACACACAAAAAGAAGTAATGGGCAAGACTTAGCAACTTGCATCTTTAAAGTCTAAAGAGAACATAAATAAGAAGAGAACATAAATGCAGTAATTTACAAAATAAAAGAAAATAAAATAAAATACAAAATAGAAAATTTGCAAAATACAAAACCAAACAAAAAAATGGATGAAAAAAGTGGGTGAAATATGTAATTAAGTGGAGCTAGGATCAGTATCGAAGCGAGCGTTGTTGCACTAAGGCGATGAAATGCTACCCTAGTGGAAAAATCCCTGATTTCTGCGCCCTTGCACGGTCGCGAACGAATCCCGGTTCAGGTGCAGGAATCACATGTCGCGCTACGTTTATCCTACCCCGTAGGATCGCGGTACAATGGCTTTGACACATAAAGACCTCCCTTCCAACCCCTAAAGGTCTTGGCTGCTCCGGGAAGCGTGCCATTCCTCGTCAGCTGCTACCCTTGAGGCACGGGATACGTTGAAGAAAACAACGTTCCCGGAACCAGGTAGGTATATCGATGCATCGAACAGCCAAATGAATCTTCCGGCGTCGAGAGTCAAGCTCCTAGAAGCCTTATATTTTAACTCTGTGCGTGAACGAAAAGCTGGTTCCTCTTTGAAGTATCACTATCACTTAAAGTGTCTTTGATGCTGACTCCTCTTCACAAGTATTGCCACCTTCACACCATAATAAAAAATTCATAGTACTATTTTAGAATTCCTCGATTTAATAGTGGAATTCTATAGATTATTAGAGTTGCGATAGTCAAAGACGGAACCCTTAAACTGCAGAATTTAAAATATTACACGTTTCTTACTGATTAATGGCAGATTCTCAGGCTTTCATTTTTTTTTCACACTGTCCCTTCGGTTTTACGAAAGTCCGCCATGCCAGTGACAGTAGGAAATGGTTTCTCGGAGCGAAACGGTCGGCACAGGTGAGAAAAGGGAGCTCGAAACGCGTGGAATCACAACACTCCTTTTTACGACCGCTCTCCCCTGCGCGAGAGTTCCGTCGGAGACATCGCGGAGACATTGGGGTGAATTTATAGCGGGACTTTTACGAGCGACCTATTTCAACCGTGTGGAAGAGATCCTCTCCTCCGAATATGAAACCAACGGACGGAAACATTGTGCTGCATCTTGTATCTTATGCGACGTCCCCATTGTTGTTCGTCTCTCTGTCTCTTAACTACGCGTCTGGTGGGGAGGTCGTAAAATTTCATATTAATGCTTCTCTTTTTAGGCTTCAAAGATTACCGTGGCTATCTTTGGAATTCGACATGCCACTCACGAAATAGGATTTTGGGAATGCACAGTTGCAGCGATAACCAGAACGCGTTCGATTAATCTCGCTGCGTTTAGATCGCTTCGATACCAGATAATTTTCATTCACTTACCGCTGGACGTACAGTAGGCAGTCTCTTCATAAATTTTGTAGACTCCACGGTGTCGCAATGTGGACAAGATTTTGAAACTCCTCTCGATTAATTTTCTTGGTCACTCTATACTTGAGAGGGTCACGAATGCATGAACAAGTAGCCTTCTGCGATAACGCACAGACACGCCAGCCTATTCTTTCCTCCCAGTAATGCGAAGCATAGCCGTGAACGCACAGAAGCGTCTACAGGGTGTCCCTACAACGTTTCATCAAGCTCCACGAGGAAATCTAAATATTCTATTTTATTTCTAAATATTAAATTCCCTTCCTGAACTAAAACCCTTCACGCTCGTAGAGATAGTAAATGATAAGATACAGGTGTAAATGATTTCTATGGAATCTACTCAAAGTGCTAGTAGTGCCACAATACTCAAATTCCTGAACTGTAACTCCAACAGAATTCATGAACATATCGATAAATTTGGGCAAGGTTTTCATGGGCACCCCGTAGATACCCAGCGCTTCCACCGATCCGTAGAGCGTCAGCGGTATCGTGACATTAGAATAATTCGAAAGCAAGAGTAGCAGCACGCGCGAGCACCTCGGTAGCCTCCATTAATACCGTTCCGCCGCGTGGACGGGGAAACAATTGACCCAGGACAGCGGGGTCAGGCCTCAGCTGGGAATGGGACTGTTCTTTGGCTGCGTAGGGCGTAGCGGGGCCCTGTAGCCGGCGATAAGATCTGTAATCCGCGCCACCAAATGGGGCCTCCTCCTCTCTCCGGCTCCTTTAGCTTTCGATGTACCCAGGGGACCCTTCAGCGAGATTCGGTGGCCCAGAATAGACACGGAATTTCAACACCGGCTGGAGCAACGACGAATCGATTATGTCGAGATAAATCGCGGGGCACCGCGACACGGAATTCTGTCGGCTCGTCTAGCGGTAGTCGCTGAAGGATCGCTAGACCACGCTGCTTGGAATTCTCGCGCCCGTGAAACCGATCGGGACACTTGTCTTTTCGGCTGTTCCGTTCACCTTCGCGCTGGCTTTCGAACCACTCGAATTTTTTCCAACCGTACACGTCCACTACGGAATGGGACTGGGAGGCGAAGTCACGGAGGAATTTCGACTGGGCATACTCGATCTCCTTGCGGTGACCTTTCTGCGGATGGCAGGTAGGCTTCGAACGATATCTCTGAGATTTATAGTATTTCTTCTTGGATGAAGTGGGGGAATAGGTGCGCGTGCCCCTCAAGTGACGCTTAAGAAGATTGGTAATGGGGAATATCGGTAGATTCGTTTGAAGTGCGGAAGTCATCGTCGAAGGGGTTAATATTCTAGCAGGCTTGCCGTTATTTGAAAAAGAGAAACTGAGTTAATTATAAGCAGCCTCTTCACTTGACTTCAGAAGATACGATCGCAGGAAACGCCTCCAATTGACTGCTTATTTTCAAACATCGCGGCCCATATTCATAAACTTCGATGAAGAGCGATTAACGAAGTTGAGAGTCTTGATAATCCTCATCGATGGCTCGCAGGCAACCAGTTCTTCGTCACAGATACGATCTGCAGTCATTTTCTACCCCCATAACGATTAATTGATACGTCGAGACCGCGTCGACCGAGGCACGACTCCGGAGGCATCCTCGAGGCTTGGATGAAGCTCGAGGGATGCCTGGAATCTCGAATGGGCCTAGGAAAGCCGTCGATTCCTTGGACGTGAAAATAGCTTCCCCGGCGAGAAAAAAGGAAGAGGAGGAGATGAGCATCGACGAAAACACAAGGGCCAGGATCTCCCGGGAGTGAAGATGAATGCGCCGATTATCACGGCCGGTAATGTTCTCGGAAGCATGAAGCGGCGATGCTTCTGGGCTCGTTCAATGTCGCCTTAGGCAGCCCTCACACCGGACTAATGATCCCTCTCAGCCAGCGAGGATTTGTTAACATCTTCGCCGGTGTCCACCGGCTTCCACCACGCGGATCGATTAATCACGAACAGATATGGCCGTGAAAAAAGGATTCTCGTTCTCTTCCGGGGCTCTGCTGAGTCGCCTTGAGGTCACTACATATTAGCGACCTTGTAATCGGCCAATCCTCGTATTAAGATCGATGTGTCGCGGAAGAAGTGATTGTGTCTCGAAGGAATCTATTAGGTGTTGATTTCGAGTGCTGCTCATATCATTTTCCGTAAATTCTGATACAGAATGTACTCTACAAGATCTCTGATTTGCACTATCGCCAAAGGTTGCGCTAGGGCACTCCTTCTCTGACGAGTTATGCTTAACAGACCACGTTCGCAATCATTCGTCAGCGTATCCGCAAAGTTTTGCATGAATATATGCAACAGTGTCTCCTCCGTCAAATTCTCTGCCTCTCAGCGATACTTCACTCTGCAGCAGAGCGATTTTGATGGCCCATTGTCTGCCAGGTGAAAGACACTCTGGATTCGACACGACTCGTTCACGCAGCAATGGAGCTGCTTATTCAAATGATCGTGGAGGACGGTTTTCGGTGTGAAGCCGGGTTAACGGTGCTCAGCATTCGCCGAGTCGGGTTAAGTCCGGTCCAGGTGCCGCCTGCTATGCCAGCCGGTGAGATGTTGCTCCTGGTGGACCTGATCGAGCTCGCTCGTGCCATTGACCGCCATTGACTCCCCCACGTACGACACATTGCTCGACGTGTCCGCCATGCCGGCGTGTTCCTCGAGTCACCTCTACCCGCATCGATCCCAACGCGGAAAGTAACAATTTCTCAGCGAATCGACGGCGGATCGACGAACTCTCCTCTGGATCTCCCTAAACGGATGCCAAATACGTACGCAGGGTTGCGTAACGCCGCGAGCGGAAGACTTAAGCTCGAGAATCTTGGTATCTTGGATGATACAATTTGCAGGGGAAGCTTCTGACAGGTAGAGGGTGCTGGCTCAGTTTTGAGAAGTGGAAAGGATCGTAGAATGTGAACATTATCTTTGGTGGCTTGTAAGAAGCGGAGGAAATGGATCTGCTGATGAAGTTATTAAGAATGCTACCTTGTCTTCGATGGAAGGATAATGGCCGTTACGAAGAGGGATTTGTTTGAAAGAGCTGAGGATTTTTAGTAGCGACTGTGGGGAGGAAAAGCTGCATTTGAGGTGTTGACAGCAAACAGGGACTAACCCACATTTTTACGATATTGAGTTAGTAGCAATAATGTATCCCAGTAGTCTGTACTAATATAAGATAGAAAAAATAATTTTTTTTCTGTGTGGGTTACCCGTTTTTGCTCTCAATGCCTCATTTGTTCTATCAGTGACCCAATTAGTGGTGTCTGCATAATCCTTTTTAAACGATAACCTTATCGGCTTCCAGTGGAGCAGCACAATTGGTGCACCTCAGGCGCTGCCTTCGAAAAGCGTAACGCACGATAACCACGAATAACGGAGACGGTAAACGAAATTAATGGATCTAATCGACGTTATGGACTCTTAATAACTCTGGTAGAGCCCATTACGGACACCTCAGTATCGACGGATCATTCGTCATTGCTCAATCGTTCGATCGATCCAATTACGGCCTCTGTAGCGCCCGACGGTCCCGTCGCTTCGAGCCGTTGATCTATGGAGCTCATATATTGTAATCGACTAATCGAGAGGCACTAGCGATGACGGCCGCCGACGAGCAGCGTGAAAAAAGAAAGATCACCGAGCACTTTTCTTCACCGACGATCCCTCGCAATGGTTAGTTTGAACGGATTGCGTGGATCCTTTCCGCGATTCGCGCCGCCTATCGTACAATCCCAGCCACGAAAACGGTACTGAATTAAACCCTCGTTACGTGGATTGTCGCGCAACAATGCGTTAATTATCGCGCCTCGATGAATCACTTAACTCTAGGAAGAAGGAAATGTATTCGTCCGCGCGCTCACCATCTACGATCTGTGAGCTCTACGAGTGTGAGCACTACACAATATTTGTCACGCTCGTAAATATTAAACGTCTTGATATCAAACGATGACCCAGTTTTCATAAAGGGCGAGGAGCATCGTTAACCGCGATGATCGCACGAAATATTCACATGCCCGGTGATGCGAGCTCGGAGGGTCAGCGGTAACGGTGGTGATTGATTGAAAGGTTGACGTTAATAGTGACGATCGTTCGAAAGGTGGACGTTAACTGTCATGATCCTTAAGAAGATGTTCACAATGACGTTCGATTGAGAGATTGACGTAAACATGGCTGCTCATAATATGACGACTGCTCGATGGAAACTGAAAATGAGCGCGGAGCTTCCGGAAGAGAGCGAAGGTTTCGGTGATTTCTCGAAACACGACACTTCCTGAAACCGAGGCACCCGTCGACGTCGTCTTTCACGGCGGTCGTTGGACGCGTGGGCGTACCTAAAGTTCAGTACGGCCATATCGCGACTAACGCGAGGAGGCTTTGAATATATGTTGCCGCATAAACCATAAACCTGCTCGGCCGTGCCGGTAAGCCGAATCCACCGAAACAAAACAGAACCTGCTCCTTTCTTCGACGTTCTCCCGGAAACGGGGCTACGCACGGCGCTCGCGATCGGTGGGCGTCGAAAGTGAAACGAGAGCTGCTCGACTTCCGACGAAACCGCGTGGAATCGAAGGGTTCGAAAGATTACTGGCTCTCGAAATGGAAATACATCTAATAATCAAAAGACAAATAGAGTCTGAACATCAAAACAATTTGCATCGATAAGCTGGGATTTTTTGCAACCTTTGCCCCAGAAGTTCAGAATTAAAAACTTAACTCAAGACGAAATTAAAAATTAGTAAAAAAAGCTACAACTTCTTCAAAGATGCATAAAAACATGGTCTAAATTTCAGATGAATCGAATCGCTAGTTTCTTAAAAAAAAAATCCCAAATTTTCTATGTTTTTAACTGAAAAAAATACAATTCCCCCATAGGAAAGTAGCCTCGAATCGTATGATCGCTCTGAAAGAAGAGAATTCATCGCGAAGCAAGCTTCTCCTTGGATTCACCCAGCTTCCCGAAAGGAAGACACGATAATTCAGCCGTTCGGATGGCAAGACGACTCCGGTTCGTCGAAAGAGGAAACGAGGAAGCTGCGACATCGCTGGCTACAGCTTTATTAAAGGAAACAAGCACCTGGAGGCCGCGCTCCTTGCCAGCCGGCGATTGCCGCGGCGCGGGTTGCTCAATCGTCGTTGTCGTCCAAATTTGGCGGATATCTAGCGGGAACGAAGGCTCCGCACGTTCCGCGGGGCCGCCTCCGCCGCTGATTTATCGGTAATTTACGGCGGTGGGCACCGCGAGGGAAACATAAATCCTGTATCAGCGGTTTACATCAAGAGCGGCGCGCGACGCGTGTCGCAACGGGGCTCGCAAAAGCGCCGCGGCGTCGGTTGATCGCGGATGGAGCAGGTTTGCGGCCGGGGCGACAGGATCTGCAGATGCGATCTACCGCGGGCTTCGCGCAATAATATCGAGCGTTTTCGCGATTCGCGCCGGCCTGGGCGAACCGCTAAATTGACTTTCTAGGGAGGCGTTGTCGCGATAAGAGAGAGCCGGGTAGCTAATTGGCGGGTTCGCGGGAATATGATCTCACGACCTGAGCGGACCGTTTCACGACGAAACGAGGCAGGAAAAGGGGGACAGGCCGGGATGGGCGAGGGGGTGCGCGAAGGGGAGCCGCGGTGGTTGGGTTAGTAATGAGATTTTCTAACCGTGGAAACGTACTCTAACGACGGCTGCGAGAGGAGGGCGTGTGCACGAGCCTTTATTAAGGTCCCCATGGTCACGAGGCCCCCCTGTAGATCGGATCGACGACTTTCGGGGGCAATGGTTCGCGAGGTGAGCTCATTAATTCAAATAAATCGTTTTATGCATCGCCGCGATCTCGAAAGACGGAGAAAGAAAGCGGTGCCACGACGCGGGGCCTGACCAAGACGAATGGAATAGCGAGCGTGGTTCCTCCTTATCTCCGATGCATTCCTCTCGAACCTTGCCCCACGGTACGCCGCCTTCCTTCCGCGCTATAGAACTATGCGCGCGTTATCCTTCGCCTCCCCCGCGATTATCTGCCTGTAGGTGAGGCTGACGAGAGGATCAGGCATGTGGCTTCGAGCTGGTTGGGAAAACGCGTACATGTGAGGGGATGTTGGAAAGCTTGAGGGACGATTAGGGAAGTCTGAGATGATCGAGGAAAAAGGTTGCCAACTTTTTTTCGGGGAAATGTAGTAGGTACTTTACGTTGTGAAAAAATATAGTACTTTTCGGAGGAAAGTGGTGCAAAATAAAATTACATTAAAACACCTTATTTTTTAAATGTACCTATATTTTTTGCTCGTCTTTAACAAATATGTCAAAGGTTTCATTTTTTATGAGAGATGGACTGGCTCTGTTTCTTTCTTTCCGCCACTTCATATTCATTATAGAAATCATCCTCTTTGTTAAAGTTTAATTTCGGAGTTTTGATGTTGCCATAGAATAGAAAAATAAGTAAGAATTGTAGAATTTTATCGATGTGTCGGAAATATAGTAGTTTTACGTGCTATATCTTTTTCTAACAGCATATAGGTAGTACACTGGACAAAAATATAGTGCAATAATATAAATTTTAGTACGTTTGGCAACCCTAAGTATAATATCAGTGGAAGCTTGTGTTTCGTCATATTTGAAGTACTAAGCAACATTTGCAACGTAATTCTCTTTTCTACCTGTTAGTAGACCCATTTATAGTACACATGGTGTACAAATATTACAAAGCGGTCGCCTAGTTGAACGATCGGCGACGCTTCTGCTAACAAACAAGCGTAATCGAGCCGGCCGGCTCGGCTGGCCGCAATAAGACGAAATCTTTCGTCTGCAGGCCACAGTGTCCGAGAGTAAAGTCGGCGTGCAATCTGGCATCTCAGTTGCGGGGGCGTATTCGACGCAACCGCGAGCGCGTACGCGTGATACGCATCTTGTGCACTGTTGCGAGACGCGCGAGGCGTCCTCGAAGGCGCTTCACTTTTAACGAAAACGCCGGAGATCTCCTATTCGATAGGCGTAGAAGGGAGCCTCGGTCCAGACGAGAAGAATATTGGCTAACTGCGTGGCACGATATCTCGTGAAAATGTGCGAGAATCGACAAGCAAGTTCATAGAAAACTTCAAAGGAATCGCCAGTGGAGGTTTATTGAAAATCAGTAGTATAGGTCAATCATAACTTCTTCCGAGAACAATGCTTGTGGTACGATAGCATGTAAACATTCCAACGAAATGAAAAGTGCTGTTAAAAATAGTGTCGTCTGGTGATAGGAGGTTGAAGTGATTTTTAATAATTACATTTCGAGTTTAGAGTTGAATGGAGATCTGTAAAATTCGGTGTCTCGCTAGAAAAAGTAATTGGAAGGTAGAAAACTTTGTACATAATAGGGATAGTGTTTGCTAGCATTTATTTCTGTAAATATTCTACATAATTTTAAGAGGCAAAGGAAGGTTCAAATGTTCATCATGCCGAACTCGTGTAGGGGGTATCAACACAAGTATCCCGTCTCGAATCCGCAATACGATATCAATTAACAAGAATCTCTTTCCACTTACAATCATTTTTTCTCGAGGCCACGGTGTAGCAGCCTCATTAAAACCTCCCTACCTTCCTGGTGCGAGGTGCACATAAATCCTCCGGCATCTCTTTCTCTTCTTCTGGTCTCGGCCGCAGGCGTCCAGAGGGGACCGGCTGTAACCGACTCTATTCCGCAAGGACATCGCTCGCGGGGTGGCTCGCGCGACTTATTTAAATAACATCTCCGTTATGGTAATCGGCGATGGTAATAATGGTAATAACCGAGTTGTAACAGCAACGAAAATGGGCCACTGTGGCTCGCCTCGGTGCCCCTCTTTATCGCGGGCCGCCGCTTTGCCTCGAAAGCGAGACGAGCCTGTAATACGTGCCTCGAGCCGCTCGTACGCGCTTACACGCATCGTACACGCTCGGTGGGGCCCACTATTCATCGGGCCCCGGACGTTGGGCATCTTGTAAAAGCTCTCGGGGCCCTGTTGCGAACGTTTGTCAAGGGGACCTCGAGAAAAACGCGCCTAATTGCCGTTCGAGTCCTCTACAGGGGTTGGCTTTCCGGATTTCTCCTTCGACGGTCGCTTAGCTGATTCATTTAAATTTTAAACACGGGTGGTGATTAGTTCCCTCGCGACTTCTCATGTGTTTTATAGTTGGGCAGGATAATGTATAAATTGTGGGAGTGACTTAACTGTTACTTAAAACGGGAATCCTATTTTATGGGTTAAAAACATAACAAAAGTTAGGATTTTTTTAGGAACTAATATTTCGATTCATCTGAAATTTGGACCATGTTTTTATACATCCTTGAAGAAGGATTTTTTTATTCATTTTTATTAATAAATATATGCATCACACCGCGCAAAACTCGTCGTCCGCTGGTGTGCATGATATTTACCTTCCAGGTAATCTGAAACAGAAAAATGAAACGGTGATTTACTTTGTATATATGTAAATTCAATTTGATGAACCAGAATACCGCCAAGTTTTATACTTATTTTGTAAGAAAATTGGCGCAAAATTGGACAGCAAATATTAAAGGTTCATACCTTTCAGTTTGAAGCCTCTCCACACTCCTCAATAAATTTTTTTGTTTTTTGCTGGTTCATCAATTTCAAGCTACATATGTATAAAATAAAACGCCGTATCATTTTTTTTGTTTCAGATTACCTGGTAGATAAATACCATGCACACTAACGGACGGCGAATTTAAGCGGCGTGATAGTCGATCATGCATAATTACTATATTTATGGTTAAAAATTAATAAACAGAAACCTACAGCTTCTTCAAAGACGTATCAAAACATGGTTCAAATTTCAGATAAATCGAATCGCTAGTTTCTTAAAAAAATCCCAAATTTTGCTATGCTTTTAGCTCAAAGAATAGGATTCCCCTCTTACCATTAAAAAGATAACACTAATTGAAAAATATATTTTCACACAATAAGTAGTAGTTATTGAGTTGATAAGTTTTTATTTTTATTTTTGGCGAAAAAATATTCTATAAGAAAAATATTAATATTTCTACTTTTATTTATTCGCATTAAATCCCTCATTTGTTATTTGTTAGTAAATCTTAATAGTCATAGTATATGAGGGGTGGTTTCGTAATCAATTTCTGAAGATATTATATCTATAGTGAATTGTGTTAGAAGGCCGGAAATTCGTATCGGTGTGCGTTCATCTACCTTTGAACTTTCCGCGTTAAGAAGTGACATTGTTTTATTTCGGTCTAGATACAGGTAACAGTGAACAGCCGCAATAGGAAATAATTTAACCCCATTTTCTTTCGATCGAGCGCGTACAGCGCAAAGTTTAATGAATGGAACGCTCTGTTCACCCGATGACTAACGACCGCGGGTATTCGATTACGAGGGATCCGTGCTAGACATAGTCTAGTAGGGAACTTGCGAAACTCGGTGCACGTTGACACACGACTCCGCCGTCTGCGACCTGCTCACGCCTATGCACGGGCGAGCGCATAGATGCAATGCATAGGTATCACACATTGTTGCCCACTCGCGAGCCGACGTTCTCCGTAGTTTACAATACGTTCTCCATTCGGCCCGTGTGTAAACTCGATGAAACGGAGCGAAATAGAGTGCCTGAAAGTACAAGTAACGCCAGGCAAATAATTGAACCTTGAACGAACAAGATTACGCATTCAACCCGCTTTGCCTCTAATCCTTTGACATTCAATATTTTTACCTTATCGTACAGGGTGTATAAAATTTTTGTGTAGAGATCACAATAGCGGGATTTTACACCTTCGGATCGGTAAAAAAGTTAGATGCAAAATTGTTCGTGACTTAGAAATGTAGAGTCAAATTTTTTTATTTCAATGTGGTCTACTCACAGGGAGGATAACAAGTGACAAAGGAACTATGTTCCAAAGCAAATTTGACACTTTTTATCCTCCTAGTGAGTAGCAAACATTAAAATAATAAAAATTAGATCTTACATTTCTAGGTCAAGGACAATTTTGCACCTAATTTTTTTAGGAATGTCCACCAATTCAAGGTTATTGAATCTCGCTGAGGTCTTTACCCAAAAATTTTGTACACCCTGTATCATCTAGAAGCTTACGAAATTTCGTCTTACATCCCAGCAGCTTCCCAATTTTCACTCCGCGTCTATCTTCAAAGCCACCAAGCGTCGAGGCACGGTCTCGCATCCACGTTTACACAGACAGTGTCACCAACGTGACGGTACCACTGTCAGCACTCCGGCGCCCGTTCAGCGACAGGAAACAAAGTGGGCGCATCTTAATGGATTACACTTGTAGGCATCGCCTACTGCGTGCCCGCGGGGCCCCTTACATCGTCAATTATAGTGTACGTACGACGTATAAACAGGGTATTTTATTAGCGGTGCCGGCGAGCAACGGGGCGCGGCAGCCGTGCGTGCATCCTTTGACCTTTTTCGACGGCCACGATACAAGAAGCACGCGAGATGCCCAGTTCGCCGAGGCCTGTAAAAACGGAGGCAGCATCGTAGGGGCGTCGATATCGATCGCTTGGCCGCGGACATTTTAGTGCGGGGGATCGTCTATATAAATTTCACGCCGCCAGATTACTCCAAGGCTATCCAGTTAACACATTATTGCACGTTTCGCGCTGTACGTCGACGGAAAAAAGGCGGCCGGGAGCGGTTTCCAGGCGACTTGGACGCCTGCATAAGCGCTATCGGCGCCCGGCGACGCGCGGCTCGTTCTCAATGGCCCATTGTGTCGTCCGATCGGCGCGAATTTTTCGCCAGATCACCGACGGACTCGCGTGGCCGCCCTCGATAGGCAGCAACGGGAATAAATTAACGTGCCGGTTAAAACGTATCCCCTAGCGCGCGCGCGCGCGCGCGCGTATAATCGCGCGTGTCGTAACGCGTCCATTGTAAGCGAGAAACCGGCTTCAAGTGCGTCCCCGGGAGGAAGTGCCGCCTCGTATTTTCGACCGAGGTGTCGACGAGTTGTCAGTGCAGCTTTTTTTAAAACGGCGAAGCAAATTGCAATCAAGAAGAATTTTCGGGCGTACTCCAAGGAGGCCATTTTGCGATTGAAGCACCCGAGGTGTGTTCGCTATGTGTATGTTCCATGAAAATTGACAAGTGAAAATTTAAACTGGTCCGGTCTCCCCATAGAGGTCGCAGTTAATAACGGACTGTTTCACCACGAAACGGCCAAAGAAAGGATCTCGGGCACACCTTGTACGCTGTTGGACGGTGCGTACGAATCTCGTATCTGCGGGAGGCTCGTATCGCAAATCTCGCGAGGGAAGTGGCAGGAGCCACGGCGGTTTCAGGTAGAATGGAAGTGGCCGAGATAGAAGACGGAAACGCTATCGGTGTTTCGGGTGACTAAGGGCGCCCCCGATCCCCCTCGTTCCGCAACGATCGCTCGAATCTCGGATCGCGATACGTTGCTCCCGGCCGCGAGTGTCCTGGCCTGCTGCTGCCGGCTGCCGGCGGCGCGGTTTCGCGCCCGATAAGTTATTCGCCACGGTTTGCTGGCCGGTGATAGGCGGGCGCCAAGACCACCGACCGTCTGGGAATGTGTCCCCCATGAAATCGGGCCTCCGCGGCGCGATTTAAGCGGCACTGCATTATCGAACAATGCGTTCGAGACGGCCGGCAACCGATAGACCGCGGACTCGGCTGTCCAACGAGAGACCCGCGATCAGGAAAAGGATCTCCCGTCGGTACTGTTGCCCGCATGTATTTATAGAAGGGACGTCCTTGATACTCGCGGGGGGGGGGGGGGCGAAATTGGGGGAGGTGTGGGTAGGTGCGAGATCGAAGGGGATGCTGTGGATTGGTTTGGGAGTTAAAGCTCTTGGGTTTGAGGTAGAGAATCCGGGATGTTAGCTGACGAGTCGTAAAATATTTAATTTTTCTTGAAGTTGCTTTTCCTCTTGAAAACCTTTGGGTTTACTGACTTCCGAGGATAAAGTGTATTGGTTGCAACCACCCCATATGTAAGCCTCAAGGATCTAAGTAGTCAAGCTTCACTATTTCTCGATATAACTTTTATCAGAGTTAATATAGTTATGATATACGGATTCAAGATGTATTGATAGTTCGTTAATCATGCGTGGAACACCTGAAACGTGTGTTTCTCAAAAACACTCGTAGTACAGTTGCATTCAGATACACAGGTTACACGCAGCTTAATTTATTCAAACATTCTAGAGAGATCAGTAAAAATCTCTACTCCATTTGCGAGAAACCCTGCATTCTATATTACACGGTGTAAACACATATTAATTACCTGCATACAAACAGAATGTCTGATATTAGCGAACGCGTCGACGTTGCAACAAACTCGTTCCAATAAAGCACAGATCAGCAGCTAATCTTAATCCACTAAGGAAACAGCATTTCCACATTGGAATAAACGTATCCCTATCATAAACAAATCAAAGGCTAATCTTAATCTATCAAGGAAACAGCCTTTCCGCGTTGTAATAACTTATCTCAGCGAGACCCAAATCAGCAGTTATATCAATCCATGAATAAAGCAAACACGAAAATTAGAATTTGATCGAGTAGAAAGCAACGAAAAGACCTTTATGTCACGCCAACCTCGATGGCCTACCTTATCGACCAATCGCGACGTGCCATCGCGTTCTAGTAATTTGATTCTTAATTGCCTTACAGGAGACAAAAGGAAGAGCGTTACAGTAACATGTTCCCGAAGGTTTCGTCGGTGGTTGCAGCATTTTTCAACGTAGCGGCTTACACACCGGGTCAGCGAGAAGTGGCTTTTTAAGGAGCGTTTTATTTTCGTGCTGAACGCGACCACCGTTAATCCCGACCTTCTTACCTCGCCGATGATCCTACCGATAAATTCCGCGAGTCTCGCGCGAAACGGCCAACACTCCCTTCGTACCATTATACGGGGCTGTCGAGCATTTATTATCGCCGATAACGCTCTCCTCTGCATCATTGTAGCGCCAAGAACCGGCGCACGTGCGATCGAGTTCCTCTGATTTAAATGCAGAAACTCGGAGCCGCTGGACTAAATATAGAAGTCACTTCTGGGTATCGAAATATTCACCCTCTATCGCTGAAATGTACTATGAACTCGTGAACAACCATGCTCAGCTCAGTCACTTGATAGAAATGGGGAAGAAAAATTGTTGCAACAAACGGTTTCTTAAAAAATTTTAAATAATTGAAAATGGAGGATTCTCTGTATTCAGTATTATTTTCAAAATTTGCGAGCAAGTGATAGAGGGTGGCGTTATGGGAAAATGTGGAAAAATATGAATTTGCACGAATTAGAAAGTTGAATTTAAATGTTCACCAAGGCTCGGTGCACCGGTGCCGCTAGACCCCGTGCTCGTGGAGGTAAAAAGGATCAGGATAATCGACACCGTGGCTGGCTCGTTCGGCTTATAATCGACGCGGCTTCGTTAAACGGTGCGCGACGTGCATGGTAATTAAGCCGCGTGGCGTAATCCGCTTTAAAATCGCGATAAATCCAGCCCCACCCCCTCGTGTCAACGCGCCTTAAGAACCGTACAATCACTCGCAACAATTATTTCGTGCCGCTGGAAATTAACAGCGCCTGGGTGTCGTTAATACTGCTTCGTATAAATTTACGTGAAGCATTCACAAATATTCTAAATTACTTCTAACTTGCATTGCGTCAATTAAACATTTCTACATCGATCCCTAATTTGAACTCTTCCTCATTCTAGTCCTCAGGGCTCTCACACATGCATGAGTACTTTATAAATGAAATTGTACTTCAAATATCAATTAGGTATCTACTTTCAACAACTCCTACCATATTTAATAATTATCTAACCTAAACACCTATTGAATTTACCATTATTAACGGGACAGCTCTGTTTAGGACGCTAGGAATAAGATGATACTTGGGAATTTTTTTCTAAGAAACTGTTAAGCGGATCTTTTCCAAACTTTCAGGGCATTTCAGTTCGCATTCAAACAATAAAAATAAATTTTATCGTTACAAAGTATTCGGTAGAAATGGAGATATATGAACACGTTCGTAGTGACTCGCGCGCCGGAGTTGCAAATTTACGATTATGTTGGAGGATTTTGGATTTTCTTATTTCTAGTATAATTACATTGTCGATGGACCTAAAACTTTGATAAATAAATTGAATTGAACAACTCTTTTTCCATAAATAGTACGAAATATCTTGGGGCAGAATCGTAACTTTTTCTTTGAATTCCCACCAACGTGCCAACTTGTAACTTTTTTTTCGTTAGATTCATTCATTCCTAGCGTCTTAAATAGGGCTCCCCTCTTAACCAACAAAATTAACGAGGGTGCTACTCAGTCTACCTCCTGGAAGTTCATCAACAATCCCGATTTCCTTCGTTTCTACCAGGATCGCACCATCTAACGGTTCCAATCGCGGCAGGTTCTATTTCATCTGCCGCGCGGCATATCGCTCCAGGCCGATCGGTCGCCGCTGGTGCTTCGACGCCGGCGTTGAAGATCGCCGAACACGATACCCCGCTTATACGACGCTCATAATCCGTCCGTACAGTCGTACAGCGCCGGCACATCCGCGTGTCCCCGCCCTCGATTCCCGCAATTTATCAATTATCCAGCTTCGGTGATTAATCGACGTTTCGGCGTCCGGCACGCCGCGACGCGGCCGAAGGAAGACGAAGAGCGGCTCGAGGGCAGAAAATAGACCGAAAGGCGACGGCTGACGGGCGACATTCGTTCTCTACGCGTCCGTTCCCCGTGGATGTTGAGCGACGAGCGGATATCGACGATCGGACGTAAGTATGTGCGATCGATGCCCGCGGATCGACGTCCGGCACGATGGCTCCGCCAGTGAAACGAATAACGCGACGCGATTAAATCTATGGGCCTGCCCGCGGACCACTTCCTCCCTGGGGACGTTCCGCGCGGTGATGTCGATGGATCGATCAGAGAACCCGGGAAACACGAGGGTTAATCTTTTGTCTCATTGAGCAGACGCGAATGGAGTAGCTAAGAGGTAGGCTTTTATTTGTGCTTGCAAGTTTATTTCCATTGGATACCTGCTTTGTTAAAGCAGAAGATGCCTTAGAGGATTCTTGCAGGAGTTTCTTATTTCTGTTGGTAGCGCTGTAGGAGGAACTTGAAAATAGCGGTACATTTTGTAGAATGTATTGTAGAGCATTTGTGTTGGAAAGTTTTGATCGTGGGGAAATCTAGGAGGCCTTGAAGTGGGTGTAGAAATATCTTGACCATGTCTTGCCTCTTGGAAAGGAGAGTCAAGGAGTTCGCACTTGGGAATTTAGATGGTTTAGGATATTTTAGAAACTCGGAGATCTATGTGCTCCGTGTCTATTAGGTATGGCCCGAGTTCACCTTTAAACGGCACCATTCACCGAGATCTAATAAGTTAACGAGAGTTCGGGTCGCTCGACAAACTTGTCATATAAAATGTCGTTATCTATCAAATTCAATGGTTTTTAGCGGTTCGATTCCTGTGTAGGAAGGCTGGAAATGAGAGAAATAATTTACACAAACGGAAAGTCTAGGTATCACGAGAGCGTGGCAGGTTCATATACCACCTTCGAACACGGCCTCTATCAGATCTTGTGTTAAACGAGCGATACATTATTCGTTTTCGCTAGTCCTTGAAATTGATCATTCTCCTTTTCTCAATTTCTCTCTCTGTTTGCCCACCCCGAGCTCCAACCGTGCGTGATGCACGGGGAAACAAGCGTGTAATGGCGAAATGAACTCGTCACATGGGCTCTCATTAGATCCGCGAGAGAAAGTCCGAAGTTTAACGAACGTTTGCTCCGAACTAATGGGCCAAACTGATACTTTCTAACCGTGCGCGTGAACTCGCGTAATCCAGCGACTCCATTTTACTCCTCCACCACACAGTGGGCTAAACCAGGCTTCGAACGCGAAAAAAGTAAAAAATGTCTTCGTATATTACTTTTTGGTATTTATTTGGGTTGTATAGACCTTAGAGTACTGGAAATCATAGAACATTTTAAGAAATGGCAACTGGGAAACATGTGGGAACCAGATATATTACTGCACTCCCTCGACTTCGGCTACCCGGACTCATCAACCGTCTTCAGTCTTTAGTGGTGTACAGTCGTGCATTTCAAGGATTTTTTGTCAATTTTTTATTTATTTTTCTGTGATGGTTTGTGTTCCTCCAGGTATGTAATATGTTTTTGTATTAATTTTTTACACGTTGCATAGATAAATTTGTGGAAGTTCTTCTCATACTTTCTTTCAGCAGATATTGTAACTTTATCGAAGTGTACACAAAATTGCACGTGTCTGCATGTATTGTGCTTTTCGTATATAATAATACGTATATTTAAGAAATTATTGGTATAAAAAGAATTTCCATATCTGTGCATTTTCTGGAGTTACGAAACTTACTATTTATTTCGCGAAAAAGAAGAGATTCCTACAGATATGCTCGATTTATTAGACTTACCAAACAGTTATACAATAACAGAACATCAACAAAAGATCATTCTTGTAGCTATAGATAGCAATTAAAATAAAATTAAAGTTAAAACTATTTTTTGTACATAAACAAAATTACAACTTTAAATTTTTCTTTTTATGTCCTCCTAAAATCATGTATATATCTATCATTCAAATACATTTTATTACTTAATAAATAACACTGCTAGGGACATAATGATATTTTTTTCGCGCTCGAAGCATGGTTTAGCCCACTGTGCAGCACCGCGATCTATCTCCCAAAGAAAATTATATTCTTAAAACGGTCACCTACAACACTCAGAAGCGCATATCCTCTCAGCTGTTCCATACCAACAACCTCGAAAGCAAATTCCTAAGCCACCTATTCTCAAAAACGAGGATCACCATTAATAACTCTGAAAGCCGGCTTGTATCCATCAATCCCCAAATCCCTCATTAGGAAAACCTCGAACCGCGAGTTTCCCAAGCACCCACTCTGAAAGTGACACGCGCGACTCTGGAATCAGCCTTGAAGCCACAAGTTTCCCCGACTCCTCCACCGAACCACTCTCGATAGCGAATTCCAGAGCCAGAAAACTACCCATAGTCACCATTAATAACTATCAAATGAAGCATGTATCCATCGTTCTCTGAATTCCCCGTTACGAAAACCTTTGAGCACAGGTTTCTCAACCACCTGATCTTTTCCCCCGGCGAGCAGCCGTTTCCTCGATCGCCCGGCGCGCACCGGATTGCGTGTCCACGCAGCGCGTGCCTCGGGCGCGGGTGTGCCCTCTCGGCGCGTTAACACGCTCACGCAGACCGTGGCGCGCGCGCGCGGCCCACCGTGGATTGCGCGCGCGAGCGCGCTGGGAACGCTATCGCCCGCGCTCCCGATCACCTACACGCTACCAGCGTCGGGAGGATGAACGTATTGCCGCGTATCGTCCAGCGCCGTGAATCCAGCCCGGTGCTATAATAATTCCAGGCCGCCGCTGGCCAGCGCGTGTCCGTCATTTCCGCGCGCGTGCACGTGCATCCGCTAACGTCCGCGCGGGCTAAGTGAGCGGTGCTTTACGAGCCCCGCGTCGAGGATTATCGAAGCTGCACTTTCCGGCAGCGTGCTCCTCGCGGTCGGCGGAACCTCCGCGCGCTGCGAGCTCGCGCGCGCGCATCGTGCACGCGCGCCCTCGCCCCGTAATTTATTCCGTACGATTTCTATGATTTAGTGCGCCAGCTCGGGCTTTTCTTAAGTACCACGCGCCTGACGTGTAATCATTTGTTACGTTTCTAAAAGTGGCCGTGGAGCGTTGCGCCGCGACGTTGCGCGTATTTATTAAAATAGCAGCTAGAAGCAGGTAGACGAGATGTTACGGCGAGTAGCTGAGGGAAAGAGGAAATGGGGCGTGGGAGAGAGAGAAGTTGCGAGGGTGCAAATGGGAGGAAGAGAGCCAGAGATGGATGCAGAACAGAGAGGAAAAAGAGGAAGGAGAGAAGTTTGATAGTTAGTGGCATCTTCGTCTGTCTCTCCGTCGGTGGTGAGTTTATACTGGTAGTACTAGTCCCATTAGTAGTCGGTCGAGGGATCTCCGCGCGCTCATAAGTTAGCAGCGAGCTGCCGCTGTTGACTTGCTCTTTGAGTAAGTACTACTCGGCCAACTCCCCCGCGCGCGATAGCGGGCCCCATGTTCCCCCGTCCGTTCCCTCTTCCCTCGATCGCTTCGTCTCCCTTTCACTGGCAGACCGATACATATCCAGCTTTCCATCTCGTTTTCATCGCGCCAGCCTAGCCGTGCTTAGCCCTCGCGGGGGAATATCGTCATCGGTTTCAATCCTCTTTTTCCCAGTCTTCCCTACCCTTCCGCACGCTCGCTCCAGGTACATCTCGAACGGACGTGCATTAACGTCCTTCCCTCGGAATTTATTAGAGTCCTCGATTCCAGCGCGGCGATCTTTAAATATAGGAGGTTCGCTCGTCGAAAAGCGCTCCTCGAGGCGATCCTGATCGCGGCGAGGACGACCGGCTGCGACGCGATAACGAGGACGATCCAGCCCCGGTGCACCGGCCACTCGTTTCTTCGTTACGTGTCCGGTATTGGCAGTGAATTGTTGTAAGTGGATTATGGCCGATGACATTCTGCTCTGGTCGATTAAGCGAGCTGCAAACGCGTTTACTGCCGACTACTTCGATGCACTGGAACATGTATGGCCGGTGGAAGCGGCGAGCGCGCGTTTTGAAGGGTATCTGGGTGGTTTCAGTGCACTGCGGAGTGTGATAATCTTCACAGTGTCCATAGTCCACAGCAGTACTTACAGGATTGCCTGTGTCATTTGAATTCTAAAGTGCACAAGGTGGGGACAAACTTGTAGTACTCAGACGTGGATAAAATAGAAGATTGGATGTCTTTCTCCTGACACTTTGCCTTCGAGAAATCTAATTGGAAATTCATTGCATTTGAAAGGTTTTAATGATAGTCGGTCTCTTCGAGTAGGCTTCAACGATCGTACCAAGGATGCAATGAAAATCGCAGCCTTCCGCCGCCTAGACGCATTGCGTTCATGCTTACACTCGCCTGACTTGTCTTCTAGACCAGACACTAATTATTATAATTAATTGTGCGCCGCGTTGAGCGTATCTCGCCCTGTTCCACCCACCCTCTTTTCCTACGTCAACGCGCTCCGCGTATTGTTTGCACTAGCATGAATAACTGTGGTTCCATGGTTCAACGGGCAGACAATGAAGAGCATGTTCTCGCTTGGTGATTCATTTTTCCAATCGTCCCTTCCTAATATGCATTGTTAATGATCGCACGCGATGTTGTTGTAACACGTGTGTTGTTTCAGTAACGATGGTATTGGTTTAAATGGATTTCTGTAACTCTCAAGTAGTCCAATTATCAAACATCTGCAAGCATACAAGTACTCCCCAATATATTATTTGCAAGATTAAAAAAACTGGCTGTTTGTTTCGAATTTCTGAACCTCCACTGTCCCCGCTACGAATTTCTAAATTTTCAATGTTCTTGCCTCCAGTCTTCAAAGTCTCAGACGTTATCCTACCCTAAGATAGAAGGATTCTTCTGTAAGCAGACATCAAGAATCTAGAAGAAGGTTATTAGTCTTCCCAGCTGTCGAATTCTTCCTACTTGGTTTCTGCAGACCAGTAGCATTCTTTCTACAGGAACTCCTCCATTTGCCTTCCGTTCGATTACAAGCCACTTATATAACGCGGCGTGTTCCGTTCCCCAGGCAACGCTAGCATGATAAAACGCATCCTTTCCTCACGTGACTATCGGTCGATCGATAAATCATGCGCATGCCACTTGACGCGCGTTTCACCGGTGTATATCGGGCCAGCCTCCTCGCTCGGGATCGCCTCGATCAGCGGGTCGATCGATCGTTTGCGTTCGGTAATTACATCGATTACAATCCAATTACGTCGCGCCCGGGCGCCATTGATCGAGCGCGCGAAAAAAAAGTGGCTGCCACTCCTGCGAACACCGACTAGGACATGTTAATCCAAGGTGCCACGTGCTCCAGCAGCGCACGGTTCACTGGGGTTATTTCGAGTGGTGTTCCGTGTAAAAGTTGATATCTCATTTGAAATTGAAACGCAATCGAACCGCTAAACGATTTTCCTGCGTACACTGTGAGCCAAGAGTCTTGAGACCGCGTGCAGAATTTTCTTATACTCAGATGCTACCAAGAAGGAAACTGTAGGAGATTTAAAAAAAAACTTGATCATCGATCTTCCACTGAAAATTTAAGGAATTGTATAGTAATCCTAGATCTTTGAGTCCTGCCTTGGTAAACAGTTCTTTCCTACAAATATCGGTAGCCTATTACATATAATATTCTAGAATCTTCTTTTGTTCACTGATTGGAATTCTGAAAAGCCTCGAACTGTCCTCTTAAAAAGAAGAAACTGTGGTTCCTATCAATACACAGACACCACTCTCACGAAACGGAGCTCTGCTCCTTTTCAGAGGCCCTATAATTTTGCTCAGCAGTGTACACGAAATTAAACACTCGCCGCGAGGAGGCCAGTGTGATTTCCATACACCCCACGAAAAATGATCGTTGACACCTGTAATTATCGTCGACCAATTACCCGTGGCTGGCCGTTTCAGCTGGATCGCATTCATACCGATTCCTTATCGAGATCTTCGTACGTTATCGCCGGTTCATTTCCTCGGATACGCCAACGCCGGCCGTATTTAATTACCGTCCAATGAGTCGGGGCTTATTACTCGCGGCCACGGGCAGCGGTCGCTGAACGGCGTTAGAACTGAAATCAATCTTGCTCGAGATCGATTAGGCGCGATCGCGCCGGTCACGGCTGCCCCGGTTGAATCGATTTGGTTTTTCGATTGCTTCGCGGCGGGGAAACTGGCTAGCCTTCGAGAATTATATTAGGTTACTGGTAAAAAATCCACGGAAATTATCTGCCGCATAAAATGCCGGTGATTAGAACGGGCGGCGTCGGTGGGAAAACACTCGGCGCTGGGAAGCGTAGATCGTATCGGTCCATCGTGGCTCTCTAATTAAATCCCTGATTTATCATCCGTTTCGCCGCCGTTACACTCGAAATTCGACTTCGCTCGGGTATCGGCCGTTTATGACGCTCGACCGATGAAAGATTCGCTTGACCAGCGTCCCCGATAAACCGGCGATCTTAATGTTCGATCGTTCGCCGGGACACGTAACGTCGCTGCGAACGATTTCAGCGTACAAAGCGGTCCAATTAATGGCGCGATAAATCCGCGGATCGAGCGGCGCTAGCAAAAAGAGAAGCGTCGCGGGTAGTTGGAGAGCTTCTTAATGCTGCACCTCGAACAACGCATAAACCTCGAGCAACGGCGGCCGGGGAGGGGAAGGAAGTCAGAGACAGGAGAGTACCTGCGCGTGCCACAATTCATGACGGAAAACGCGGTATCTCAAACGCGGCTAGGTGGTATCCGTGGCCTGGATACCGATCGACTGATACGTATCGACCATCGAAGCGCGCGTGCAGGAACGCGAAGGGGCCCGGGCAATGAAATATAAGGGCGGAAACGCCGGCAATTAATAGCATTATAAATTCAGGCTTGGGTGACCGGTCTTGCTAACAATCCACCGAATGGGGGGTCCACGGCGAGGGGCGGGCTTTGAGGTTTGTCTTTCTGAAGTTGGGATGAACTGGACGCATAAGAATTTTCAAACACTTTCGATACTAATTAGGTACTTAAGGAGGGAATACTATTTTATGGGCTAAAAATATAGCAAAATTTAGGAATTTTTTTAAGAACCTCGCATTTCGATTCATTTGAAATTTGGGCCATGTTTTTATGTATCCTTGAAAAAGTTGTAGTTTTTTTATTCATTTTTAATAATAGATATACGAGTTATGCGTCGCGCCACGCAAAACTCGTCGTCCGCTGACATGCATGATATTTACCTTCCAGGTAATCTGAAACAGAAAAATGAAACATTGTTTTACTTTGTACATATGTAGCCTGAATTTGATGAACCAGAATACCGCCAAGTTCTGTACTTCTTTTGTTACGTAAGAAAATTGACGCACAATTGGATAGCAAAAATTAAAGGTTTAGACCTTTCACTTTGAAAACTCACCACACTGCTTAATAAATTTGTTTGTTTTTTACTGGTTTATCAATTTCAAGCTACATATGTATAAAATAAAACGCCGTTTCATTTTTCTGTTTTATATTACCTGGTATATAAATATTATGCACACCAACGGACAACGAGTTTTGCGCGGCGTGATGGTCGATCATGCATAACTACTATATTTATGGTTAAAAATTAATAAAAAAAAACCTACATCTTCTTCAAAGATGCATCAAAACATAGTCCAAATTTCAGATGAATCGAATCGCTGGTTTCTTAAAAAAAATCACAAATTTTGCTATGTTTTTAGTCCAAACAATAGGATTCGCCCCTTAAGAATTGCTGAGGAGACAGCGGCAGATTTAAGGAAAAAGGCCCAGGCGGCAATCGTTCTGAGGGGCCCATTCTTGTGGGAAAATGAAGTGGTAGTTTAGTAAAAAGGGGCTAAGTTTAGTAGTACAGAAAAAAAATTATAGTGTTTGGATAAAATCATCATAACTTTTTTTTTTAACATGGGGCCCTGGAAGGCCTTCTGGGGAAACACCAGACGGCAAGCATCATTAATCCTCTGCAATATCCCAGATTCTATACCCAGAATTCAAGGAATCCCTCTTAACCCCTTTCATCTAATTTAAAGTAGCTGTTCATCCTCCCGTGCATCCTCATCTCTCAACCTTCTAAACAAAAGAGACCTGTCACACATTTCCCTGACCTACATTTTCGAAAATTCACACAAGTATCGGCCATTAGACCGTGAGCGAGATGCACAGTGAACCAGGAAAACCTCGATCCTCTATCCTCGTACAACGGTGCACCACGGACGGGGATGGGTACCGGATCGTCATCGCAGGCCAGCTGAAAGAGGCTCATGCTATCAATGAGGAGTGTTTTACAATGTAGAACCAGTAATGGCGCGTCGAGCAGGGCTCCGCACTGCGGGCGATATGCAACAAAACAATTACTAAATCCGCTTCGTTAGCCACCGCCGGGGACCGACTCCGGTTGCCGGGCGTTTCTCTCTCGCACGCCACCATAAGTTAACTCCCGCCTCGTGGCCGTTGCGTTGTTACCGGTATCGAAGCTGCTCCGGGACTCGCGCAGCTAATAGGCGGCCTGTAATTTTAATTAGATCAACACCCGACGCAGTATCCCCTTTGGATGCGTGTAGGGGTATTTTTCCACTGCGGGCCCAGCGAGTTTTCCCCTCCGATCGCTTCGTGTGTCGGCACGGTTTTATTTATACGCTCGGCTACCCTGCATCGACGCCAACCACCCCCTCGACATCTGTGCGCTCGCGTGTTCGATGGACAATGCCACTCGGGTATCTCCGTAATGTCTTACTCTTAATGGTCCTCTTGTAATTACGCTCGCTCTTCGGAGGGTTGCGTTTGGGTATACATGCAAAACCTCGTTCGCCACCTAATACAGCTGGTGATATTGTGTTTCAGGTACGGAAACTGCACGAGGATGAAGAAGATTGTAAAAGGAACTGCGAGTGAAGACTATAAGGATTTATTATAGGTTCATTGTCTTCGAGAACCCCAGAAGAAACACTACTGTTCTTCACTGTATTGGTACTACCAGGGCCCGATCTAGCTCTTTCGCCACTCTGGGCAAATATGATTTTTGCCACCCCTTATATTTAATTATAAATAATTATTTTTAAAATATAATTTTTCACAGTGAGTGAAATTTTTTTGTAAGTATTTGTTGAATAACAAAAGCCTTTTGTTTCTGCCCTGCGTGCCCCCCCCCCCCACTCCAATTGGGCCCTGTATACTACTTATACTTTTAAATTGCAGCTTCGATTACCCAAAAATTTCGCTGTTACGTGAAATTAACAACGTCCTCGATATCGAAGCTTATCCAAGGGGTTCAACGATCGGCGATTCTTGGGTAACGGTAACGAAGCGATAGATCCCGGCAGAATCAGAGCGTTCCAGGCGAATATTAGAAAGTTATTGTGTCTTTATCTTTGACGATCGATGTGTATCAGCGTGTGTGCCCGCCTGGCTGTGTACGTGGATACGTGTGCACGTACGGTTTATATTGTACAGGCCGTTCGAGTCGAACGGTGCCGCGCGCCGCAGAGCTATCGACATTCCCGATTGGACAAAAATCCCGAGCCGGGCCCCGTGACTCAGAACTAGAAGCACTTTACGAGACGGGGAGCCCGGCGTCACGTTTCGCGAATAAGGAGCAATAAATTACGCGGTATCGGTAATCGGCGGCCCGCACAAAACCCCATACGCGGCCTCCTTCTGCCCCCTTCGAACCCCCCTCGTCGCCATTTTCTTCCCATGCACCACGTGTGCGCGCGGCTGCCGACCGTGATTTCGCGCCAATCAACCTGAAACCCCGCCATTCCATGGAAATAAATCCTGCGCCGCGGAACTCCGCGCGGAACACCCGGTAAATGAAACGTTCCTCTGACGGATGAATTAGAGCAGGGAATGATTTAGCGATACACAGAGCTAACAGGGCACGATGGTGTTGACGTTTCGGGGCTGGTAGCTGGGTAATTAAACGACGGTGAGGCCTATCAGTTATCCTTCTTCAGCGGCTGGTTGGGTAACGGGCTTTATTTCCTGGTTACCGTGGAATCGCCTTTAAGGAAGTTTTCAGATAGTTTTACTTGGATCTTGTCTGAGGTGTTACAGGGAGATTTCGAAGGTGTTGCGTAAGGAGACGAATATTTTCCTACGGTTCCAACAGCTGTAAAGGTGCAAATCCGCGACGAGACAAAAGTATCGCGTGTCACCTGAGGCTTTAATCTCATGAGATAATTGAGGACAAATAAACAGTTTATTACAAATAAATAAAAATAGGAATATTAATATTAATATAGAATGATTAATGTTTTTCTTATAGAATATTTTTTCGCCAAAAATAGAAATAAAAACTTTTCAACTCAATAACTACTACTTATTGTGTGAAAATATATATTTCTGTAATTAGTGCTAAGGCAATAATTTTATAAAGAGTTTTTTCTAATTTACTTGAAGTTGGTGACGATGAAGCTGCACCCCTCTTGCTGCGAGTTCCTCAATTATGTCATTATTTTATTACTTATTTTGTGATTAGTTTCATGAAACAGACAAGTTTTATGATATCTTTTCAAAAATCTCATTTCTCGCGACTATTTTCATTATTTACATTTAGGTACTACTGAGATTTTTGTCTCATGATAGAGAAGTCTCCTGTAAAATCTCATCGTGGATTCACACCTTACAGCTGATGCGAGTTTCATTGAGTGGGATTCAGTAGTATACACTTCGAACGATGAGGCGGAGTCAGTTAAACCTCCGCGTTCTGTTACATCTGTGTGCACACGAAATAATGGTTCCACAACTTCCGAATTCCACGTGCACGCGTATAATTCCTCCATTAACGTTTGATCCTCTCGATCCCCAGCCAGTGGAAAAGCAGACGAGCCCGACGAAGCACCGCGAGCCGTCCAATAAAGCGTGGCTTTCTGATCGGCAGAAAACAATCTGCGTGCAGGTTTTACGTAACCCAGCGCGGCGTGGATCCGCGACACGTCGACGAGAGCGGTGTAATGCAGAAAAGCGTGACGGTGGTGCGACGGCATGCGAAATCCCGGCCGTAGGAGTATCGGAAGGTACGCGAGGGACCGGTAGACGATCGGTAGGCATTGCTATTTGTCGAGATAGTATCTGGATGGGTGTAGCGAGTTATTACAGTCAGAAGAGCGGTCCCTGGCCGTCGATGGAAGGCCCTGAACCCGGCGGAACCTCCTCCCTCTTCCTTCCACCGGATAGTCTCCAGGCTCGGGGCCCGGCTCCCTTGTCCTTTATCTTCCTCCGTGGACGTTCGATGCACGAGAAGCGGGAAACTGGAGAGAGAGGAGCTCTTATCGATGGCGAAAGCTCGACGAAATCCGTCGCGTGGCTATCAATTATCGGGCACGGTGGCACGCACGCCATAAACCATACGCCGCCGCACCATCGTCCTGCATGCTTCTTGCACCTCGAACCCTGTTGCCTCCCCCTTTGTCCGCTACTCCGTTGCCCCGTGGCGGCACTCGGCTGCTCGTGATTCACTGCCGCTGAATACGAACGATTTCTGCCCGGGTTCTGATGTAGATCATAATCCCCTGGTCGAGTTTAACCTCTCGCCTCTGCCACTACCTCCGGGTAGCTTAACTTGTGGACGGGCGAGAGGAAATATTGGTTAGCTGTCGGGGATTCTAGAGGACTTTTATGTGCATGATCTGTTGGTACCTGGATCTGTTCTGAGTGAATGGGTGGATCGATTGTGGTAAATGAAATTGGAGGGAAATTATGCAAAGGTAGGAAGACTTTTCAATGAGTAATCTTATTAGGACCAATTTTATTTCGTACTAAAAGTATTCGAAGGAAAGAAAGGGTTAGGAAAGAGTTACACTTTCAGACAAGTAATTTCTTTATCAAACACTTATTTCTCATCCAAGAGCGGATTTGGAGATTTGGCACCCCTAGGCTAACAAGTGTCTGCCGCCCTTTCCTTGAATCATCAAATATTTTAATTTAAAAGAGTCGAGGTAATTTTAAAATGAATTTAATATGGCAACTCACATTTGAGTTATTGCTAATTCGCTATATGAAAGACAGTGAATTGTTTTTAAAGTTGTTTCAAGCTTCTGTGTTTAAACCTCTTCCAATTTCTTTCGCTCAAAATTTGCCGACCCCAAAATTTTCCGCCCCTCAAAATTTGCCGCTCCCCAAAATTTGGCGTCCTAGGCTGCAGCCTACTGAACCTACAGACAAATCCGCCCCTGCTCTCATCGTCTCAGAAGATAAGCATATGTAAATCTCGCATACCATACATAAATTTCACTTTCTTCCAACGTTTCATTGCCCCTGAAGTGATGTAATTCGAAATATGCGTGTCCCAAAGTTAAAACGAAGAAAATCTCGCCAGCCGCGCGAAACTCTTCAGCCACGCGTGTTATTTACAGCGCGAGGCATGCCAAGTATTCCCGGACCTCGCTTTCTAAAATCGACTAATTCCGATCTGAACGGTCGATCGGATTACAGGAATAAAACGCAGTATTTTGTCAGTTATCGCGGCTGAAAGCGAGCCTTGGTAACGGCGCCTGTGCGTTTACGCAGCCACGTGTAGGCACCGAGCAACGGAGCCGCGGTTGGCGCCATGGTGACCATCGATCGGCTTGGAAACCGATAATTTACTATTGCGTGCGAATGGCAATAAAGACAATAATATCGTATCACAATGTTCGTATATATCGTCGTTGCCCCATTGTAAGCCGCGAGGTAAACGGCAGTTTCTCGATTCTCCGCACTGGCCGTTATCGATAAACGTCCCTGGATCGGCGACGTTGGATGCCGAGCGAGAAACGTTTGACAGCCGACTGTTGAGAGCGGAGAACGAGTTTATGCTGATTTATCAACTCTAGCACGTCGGCGGGAACATTGACGGGAGATAGAAAAGCTTCCATTTAAATCTCGCGATGGTGAACGACACTAAAAGTCATTCTTAAATGGATGATTCCTGTCTCGGGGATTAAGTTATGGGTAGACGCTGTCGCATTCGCGTTGTACAATGTGCCTTTCATTAACGCTGTCAAAAAGGCACAGTAATTTTGCAGAATGCCATGCCTCTGGAGCCGCAGAAAAATCGGCAACCTTTTAAACTCCGATCCACAACGAGCCTCGTTCGTATCTCCACCCTCTCGCAATGGCTGTCCCTGCTGAAGGAAGCAGAGGCAACGGGAATACAAGCCCGCCGGCTTGATTTAGCGACGTCGCCGAGTGGCCCGTGTAACGAGGCACAGAAATGATTAATTTCACGGTAATTACCGGTTAGTTGGTTAAAATTACTCGGCCCGTTGAGAGGAAGGTTTCCAAGGCGCTCGAGATTTGTGCGTCTGGACGGTGCGACGTATAATTCAACTGCTCCGTGACTGCGTCGCTGCAAACAGGGACAGCCTACGGAAAAATAACAGATCGTCACGTTAGTAATCCAACAGACTCTGCATCCCACTTTCAAGAAGAAACTACGCTGGTTCTTCAATCGCTTGCGCCAGAACGTCACCCTTAATCATCCCCCGATGAAATCGCCAAGAAGAGATGCCTCTCAGACTCGTGAGCTGCACTTTTCTACTGTCTGGAGCAGAGAAACAGGGGAGCCAAACTGGGGAAACTGTAAATTCCACCAAGTGGGTAGCGGAAAGTCGTGGACAGAGGTGGACAGGAGTGGGCAGGCAGCTCGAGTATCAGGCGACTGCGATTCATCACGGGCCCGCGAACACGGTAACGCGTTATAAGTCTCTCTTCGCAATGATATCCATCACGAGGAGCCACACTGTCTGTAATTTTTTCTTCCCTCCGCCGTCTGTTATTTATGCAAACGGCGCCGCGAAACGAGCGTAGAGAAAGGTAATTACACGCGGCGCCGATCGCTCGCCGTATCCTTTAACGCCCGGAGACTTCACGCGGAGGCTCGAAGCAGGTGCGAAGATCCACGATCCGGCGACCGTCGTGGGAGTCCGCGATCCTTGGGATTTTCACGATCCTGGTGCGACCAGGGGTGCCCGTGAATTTTCCAGCTCCCCACCCCATTGTTCGCGGGGAGCCGCGAAAATCGACGGCGGTCTTTCCCACAATGTACTCGGATCTAGGCGAGACTGTCTTTCCCACAGGTGAGTCTGTGAATTGCCCCCATCGCTGCTCCCCCGTGGACCGAAAACATATGCTGCCCCCTTGCCTGCGCCGTCCCCATAGAGGGGCTAGACTCTGAAGTGCACCGGGAATCGAGTCTTCGTGGCAGGTCGCGTATGCAACGTTGTATGCATTCTGTTTGAAAAATACGCCCATTACCAGGTGTAATTTTTCCCGGTGTAATGGAACACGTGTAATTTTCCCCCTGCTATTCGGCCATGATGGAGCAATTTGCGCGCAGGTAGTGCTCGCTGCGGAGGATAGATACGGATCACCGCGATACCGTGTCATTACATCTTATTACGACAGTCGGTGTAATAAATAACGCGCATTTTATTGAATTCAGAACAATATAATTACGCGCCGGTCGAGGCGCAGCTAGAACGTGTGTTTAGCGAGCTTAAGCGCGTTTCGAAACGCAAAGCACTCAACATCCGCGAGCGTCGTGAAGTGCAGATTTATATGAGTGGCTGGAAAAAGCAGGTTAACGCTGCCACGCAGGGACTTTCTTCGGGTTTCCAATATCCTTTGAAGCCTAAAGAATTAGCAAAAAAACATTGCATAATTTCAGGAATATTGCTCCTCTCATATTCAACTTCCCAATTCATCCTTTCATCAGTTCTCAGCTCTAAGCTTTCACGTTCACCAGAAATCTTGAGACATTAAAATTCAACTCCATTCCTCCACCCAATTTAAACTCATTCAACACTCAAAGGTTTCACCCTTCACCCTTTACCTTCAAAACATCTCTCCACTCCAAAACACTCTGTTACGTCCATCGTTAGTGTCCGTTACACAAAACACCTATTTCCAGTTAAACGTATGGTCACTGCAGCTAACGAGGACGTTCCTCTAATCGGAAGAAGCGCCGTAACTGGCGCGCAGATAGATCGCTGTAGGAGCGCCCGTCCTCTCGGCTCATGACGCTCGATCAGGCGCTGATTTACAGACAATAGTTCTGAAAAAGGGTATGGCCGGTCTCGTGCCACCACAATGGACACGTGACTATCGCGTGCTGCGGATGACAGTTGACTCCGCGCGACACGTGACAGGACAAACGAGGAGACGAGCTGCGCTGAACCTTCGAAAGCAAATTATATCGCTGAAAACGTCAGGAGCAGAGGTGCTCGCTTGCCGAGCAGATCGCTTGCACGATTGCGGGGTAGAAGTTTCTGTTTGCAATGCTGGATGCGTTTTATATAACCTCTCCGCATCAACCCTGTGAAGTTGCAAGTGGGCAGAAGGAATCTAGCAAGGTGGGGATATAAAAAGGTGGATGTCCTTTTCATCCTTCATTGCGGGGCTGTTCAGACATAGAACGTTTGTCCAGTTGTAATCCCATTGAAAAACTTACAGACCTAAATCGTTTCTTCCTGCATGTATCGCACTTATCGCGACTCTTTCTTCTCGTTAATCTCAGTTCTGAATTTTAGTAAATCTTTTATTCGTAGTATAGCGAAAATTTAGCACAGAATCTCCTCGAATCCCACAAACTCAGTTTCCCAACGTGTCAGCAGCAACGTGACAGCGGGAATTTGATAAAGCAAACCGCGACGCTTGCGAAACGTCGGCGAAAAGTGTTAACCCGCCGCGGCCATCTGGTATCACGAGCCCAGGACACTCGAGTCTCTCACGCGTTACAAGCGCGAACATTCCGCGAAACGAATTCCACTGCCAATCGCGAGGATATTTCTCACGTCGCCGTCGTTCTCCACAATCAACGATAATAACCAGCGTATTTCTGGAAAATCATTTTTCAATATCCCCCGTCATTCCATCGCGCGACGATCGCGCGTTCTACGCGCCACGGTCGCTCTCGCGCGGCACAGATCTTATCTATCGAGAGCAACGAGCGTGACTTTCGAATTTTCCCGTAAATATTCTAATTTGATTTACGACACCGTAAACAGCCGCTCTCGGATCGTTACTATAAATTATCGGGGGAGTAAACGCGCGACGCCATAACGGTTCTGCTTCCGATGGAAAGGATCGGTGCTCCGATTGATCCTCCGCGTTGCTCGTGGACGGCGCGAAAGCACACACCGTATCTTATCGCGACAGATCGTCGTACGAAAGAGGAACTACAGCCCTGTCGCCGTCCAGGCGGCGTTACACCGTGTCCGGACCCTGTAACACGCGGCTGGGCGTCGAATTTTTAATTAATACGGCTTCATTAGCCGCAAGTTACACGCTGACAGTAGCGTCGCGCGGTTGTCTGGCTACGCGCGGACGTTGCACCCGTTTTAATGGGGTCTCCTCGTGATTTCTCGTTTGAATATCGGCAGTATATTAGCTCAGGGGTTATGGGACAGATACTGGTGGTATGGTTAATTAATTTGGATGAGGATCCAATTCATCAAAATGCACTGTTTAGGTTGAAATGATTGATGGTGTCGCATAGATTGTCACTTGAAGCTGCGGTGGTATTATCTGGTGTGATATGACGTTGTGGGAGTTGTCTTTTAGTGGTTGGTTTGGAGGATGAGATAATGAGGAGGTGAGTGGATGAGATTTTTGATTATTTGGAGAGAAAGATTTGGAATTTTTTTATTATTTAGAAAAGTTGCAGATGATTCAATTGCAAAGGTTAAATGGATTAATAGGACCTTCAGGCTAATTGATTTTACAGGTCTAAAGAGTTAGAATTGCCAACACTTTCGTCTTCTGTTAAGGTGAGTTTATTGCTACAGCAGTATCGTGTTCGCAGGCTTTCTTAATTCCCCAGTTCGTGCTATCTCCCTCTTACTATTTTCCGATCGTGTACCGATGCATGTTGCACGGCGATCGTTATAAGATCGATAGCAGCACACGTAACCGAGGCTAATTAACCCGATAACATGACCCAGTTAGCGGCTGTCGGCCCTTTTCCAATGTGTTGCACGGCGCCTCGTACTCGCACGTTCACTCTCGAGCATGAAGTCGCGCTTACGTTTGTGGCGAAGCCTTATAATGCAACAAAATTTAATTGGAGAATTCCAGCAGTTCTTCGAATCCCATCATTAGTATAAAAGAAGCACTCGAAGGGTGCAAAGTGAAATATCTTTAGGGATATCCCTGTTGGTATGGAAATAAATTTATTTTCCAGATAGAGGCACTTTTAATCCCTCAAATGAGATAGCATCCTCGTTTATCCTTAAGGAAACACGTATCGTTTAAAGGAATTTAGAAGCACAAGTGTTTACGCGGCTTAACCCGTTGGAAACCCCACCCCCTATTCGTTTCATAGAGGTCCATCGACGGTGGTAACGCGCACATAGAAACCGGCAGCGGTGCTGGACAGCCACTAACGAGCTGAATTAATTTATGCTCATTGAATTCTGTTCTGGCAGAACCGCTTTTCGAGAAGTCATAATAAGAGCACCGCGGGGCATTTCGATTATTTAGTGCCTACCCCGTCACGCTCCTTTTTTCTTCTTCCTCCTCTTCTTCTCCTACACGAAACGATGAACGCAGAGAAAGAGAGAGAGAGTGGGAGAGACAGAGAGGGAGGCAGAAAGGGACCTCTGTTAGTTTCTTTGGTGGATTTCCCCGACGCGATCCAATCATCTTTCGACGACGTCGCTGGGAGAATATTTCACGAGAATTCTATCTGGTGAAACGTCTGATTTATGTGACCAGAAAAAAACCTGATAATATCCAGAGCTCGCGGCTGTGTCTGGCAATCACCATCTACGTATCGATTCTCGTTATCCCTTGACCGAGCAGGTGGAGATCGAGTGACACGAAACACATGAAATTTACGTGAACAGTGGGAGATTTTGAAATTTATTGTGAAATTGAAAGTGGAAATTTTATTGACTTCCTCCAGGGCCTGAGGTTCGCTTCATGGACATTTTCTCCAAGGATCCTGGGGTACCTGAGCTAGCAGACTAGTCCTGAAACCTTGAATGATTCTTTAATTGCAACAACAATTCTTAAACTTAATGGATGTTTCACAAGTAGACATCATTTCACCACTTAAGATATTAACTGAATAATAAATTCTCCTATTCCCCACTCAAGAATAGCAGTACAGCTACAAAACTAGGGTATGAAAAATTTAGGATTCTCAGGGAATCGTATCAACGCTCCCTTTCTCCCACAGAAAATCTCTGCCAGAACTCAGTCGGGCACAAAGCCCCCCAGCGTCCACTGTCCACTGTCCCGAGATTCAATCTGTGAATCCTGACCTGACGTTTTCCCACTGGCGTGGCCACTTGATAAAAACACGTGTCGATTCGATTCGTGTCAAGGATCACGTCGGAATATCAAGCCCATCGGGAGACACTTGGGTTCCCACAGGCCCATTCGCTCGCATAAATCCAGGCTCGTACGAGCGCTAGCATATTGCCGTTGTTGACAAAGCCCGTAGGGGGTCCGCCGGGCCCGTATCATCCCCCAGCGTCGACCAGCAACAGAGCGCCCACCAGTGGCATCATCAGCGCGCATCCCCGTGGCCCACCTTCGCAGGGTGGGAAACCGTGACCACCATCTCATTACCGGTTCCCATGGGTACGCGTGCAAGCATGGGGTTGCGTGTGCCGCAGGTCCTCGATCCTCTAGGGTGCATCGAATTATGTAATTGTGATGGGGTACGCTGGTTCGGCGACCAGCCAGGCACCGTGATCTCGCGTGTGAACGATTCTCGTTGGTTTCTTATTTCAGGGGGCGGCTGGTAATTGGCATACCCGGGGAAAAAACTGCTCTAATGAGACACTATAGTCCTCGATTGAAACGCAATCCTGACGCATTGTCGGAGCGTTAAAGTCACCATCGTGAATGTGACACTTTCCGACTCGTCTGCGTAACTTCGTGATCGAGGTTCTTGAATTAAAATTGATTGGACCTCGGCTGATGAAACGAGGCAAAGTAGGGGGAGGAATGGCCCTGCAAAAATAGATAGTCTTGTTCTAGAACAGAATGAATAATCTGTAGTATGGTACAGGGGTAGAGAATTAAGCGCACACGCCGCCTCGAGGGCGCAACTGCACTGTTCCACGCGTTCCGATTCGTTCCATTGGCCATTCTTATTTGGGCAAGGGTCCATCTCGCCTTATCTTCCGTTGCATTGTTTGCTGATAGACCGTAGGCTACCAGGAATCACGTGCGCGTCGGCACGTGGCCAGAAGTGGTTGGACTCGTATAATTCAATTCTGGCCGCGCGGAACGTGAACGGAGAAGCAAACGGGAGGCGCAGAATCCAGCCACCCCCTGAGAACCGTATTTCTGGATGCATTGTTCGCCTTTATCACGCTGGAACGTGGCTGTTGGGGGAAGAAGCACGGAAACGAACCGCACATCCGCTATCGGGGATGCACGAGCCTTCTGCACGTGCATCCGCGGAGATGCGTCCGGCCATTTTCACCGGGCGTCATGGTCCGTGTCGTTCTGAGGGCACTATCACACGATTGGGGAAGATTGATGACTTGGGTACCCTCCTATCTCTGGTGGAGACGCCAGAAGTGCTTGGGTCGTCAAGGGTTGGTCTTTAGGTTGGTCTTGAGTTAGGAGAATTTAGCTGAACGAGGTTGAACCTGAACAACTTGGTGTCACAAATGCTGTAACTGTGAAGAGACCTTGGGAGAAGGGGCTGCTATGACACCATTCCTTAAGATATCAAATTTCTTTTTTAACAGAATATAGCTTACTTTATACACAACAAGGTGTATATCTTCGCTTTTTAAATATGACGGTCCTTTATATGAAAAAAATCATAAAAGTGACCCAATTTTCCGACTTATCAAGGGTGTGTAATCTCTTAAGAAAAGTGTCACATGTATTTTTCTGTGAAAATCGTTACCATTACTTTCTAAGATACCTACGCAGCCAAATGTCAAAAATCCCCGAGAATACCAAATGCATGCTACTTAAGAAATCGAGTTGCCCCGCACGAACGAGCTTCAATTAGAAGGCGGATGTGGCGTTTTTTCCTCGATCCACGAGGGAGCGTCGGTCGTTATCGGTAACTGTAACTGCAGCCTCCAAATTAAAAGGACCGTCCCCCAAGGGCTTGGGCTTGGATTCGATTTCAGGGGCAGTTTGCAGAGCGCCCGGTGTCGCCGAGGCATATGTGCCCTGTCGCGCTTATTGTGCCCCCGCCTTAAAAGCAATAATGAGTACGGAATCCGTAGTCGCGTGTGGGAAAGGTATACACTGTAGTCCCGTGGGGCTCCCATGGTGGTTTGACCGACTGTCAAACTTTATTAGCTAGCAGATAGCTCGTGTTACGGGGGAGACGTTGGCATCGCGTTGTCGGCGGGCCTTCCTCAAATAGCTCAGGGCTGATGAGTGCATGGAGGAAGGGAGCACGTACGCGCTTCCTACGAAACGCACGGTGGATGAGTCAAGGGAACCTGCTCTACCCCCTTACTCCAGGGGATTCGGGTTGAAACTCTAATTTTATGGCGATTCTGCAGACCCATTTATAAGTGGGAAACATGTGTGCGAAGTTTAGAGTCGAGGGTAATTCATTTTCAGCATGAATGTATGGGCGAGGATTGAAGTAACTGGTTTAGACTTCGTTGCGCGAGTTAGTAGAGTGTAAAGTATACTGAAGTTGCATGGCGCGGTTTTAATCGAATTTTAAGTTCATTCACCTTGTACTTGTCAACTGTTTTTCCACATGACGTCTTTCATGATTGAGTGCTTGATGAATTAAGGTAATTAATATTATACTAGGGAACGGTACGCACCTACCTATATAAAAAATATTGGATTTTTCCCCTTTTCTTATACTTATTTTACTTCATTTCTTAAATCCTTTTTGTAGAGAGATTTACAAAATAGATACCTACCTCCTACCTATACATATATTTTACATTGTTTTGCCACTGTTTTTTTATGAATATTAAACTTTTCATGAAACTAAAGGCTTTTGTTATTCAACAAATGCCTGCAAAAAGGTTTCACTCACTGTCAAAAAATATATTTTAAAATGATTATTTATAATAAAATTTAAAGGGTGGCAATAATCATTTTTGCCTAGAGCGGCGGAGAAGCTAAATAGATCAGGCCCTGAGAGGAACTACCTCTCACAGAGCTCAAGAAAAGAAGAGTACGGTATACTCGACTGATTACAGGGGGTAACCAAATTATTATATTCAAAAATTTTCGTCAATTTTTGGGATCATTTTAAAATGGATTTAATACGATCAAAAAAAGTCTTAAATTAGCAATTAAAGGTTCTGAAAGGAAACTTTCTTAGGTTTCCAAAACACTCATGAAAATTTGTCTACGATTATAAGTTCGCAAGTTACAGGTGTTCAAAGTGAAAAGTATCTTCTTTGCTTTGATCGCGAGTAACGCGGTCAATAAAAATCACACAGCAAAACCAGAAATAAACAAAATTAAAGAGAAATGTTTGCTCTATAAGAGTTCTTCATTGGATTTACCGGAATAAAAATTCTTTTGGCCCGTGCATACGTTCAAACTAGGCAAAAATTTCTGAAACTTCGTTTCCGTCGCTTCATCTTGATAAAACAGTATCATAATAGATGAAAAAAGTTGAGTCCTTGATTCACAAACTAGAAACTTCAAGGGTTAAAATGCGTTTTTTAAATATTTTTTGCAACCATTTTTTCGCAGAGATACAGCCATTTAATTGTTTAAACTTACAAAATCTCAAACCGTTTTGTTTGAGTATAATAATTTGGCCACCCACTGTAAGTACCAAGTAGTCACCTGCAGCTTCTCCAAGAAGCCCATCGAAGTGTAACTTCAAAAATTCCACCCATTCAGGACCTAATTGAATAGGAGCTGGAAATTACTCGAACTTGATGCTCGCGCAGCGGCTAATTGAAACGGGGCGCCGCTTCGAATCGATTGTCCTCGCGACAGGCGCGTTTTCCCTCGGCCCAAGGTGGCCTGTGCGCGCAAATGACGCGAGATAAATTCACGAAGGAAAAGGGCGAGCCGCCGTTGGAACGGGCACTTAGTTCAATCGTCTAGAAATCCTCTATGACGCACATCCGCCGGTGAATCAGATGACAGCGTGCCTCTCGTACGAATCTGCGCGAGTTTTGCCAGGGTGAGCGAGAACCCCGGCAGCGGAGGGAACGAGAGGGGGAGAATAAGAGAGTCAGTCGGCCACTCGTATCAATCGGAAGCTGGTTGTTCACCCCCCTCGGCTCTCCCTTTCCCTCCGCGCGTCTGGGCTGCAGGGTGGCTGATAGATTAACTGCGATTCACTTTGCAACTCGCACGTACGTGCGTGCCTCGCGATCGCACGCCGGAAGTCGGTATTGTGAGATCGTTTCATTCAATTCCTTTCTCCCGTCCTACCTCTCCTGATAAATAAACGCTTTATCAGAATGCTTCCGCGCGACGCGCGACCGAAAGTGGCGCTCCGGCATGCAAATAATTCAGCCCGGACCTGTGGATGATCTAAGAAATACAAAAGTTCCTGGTTCCAATAGTTGCATTCAGGTGTTGAAACCAATTATGATATCGGTTTCGGTTCTTCAAACAGTTATGAAGAACCTATATTCTGAATAACTGTTACAAAGAATCGAAATTTTTGACTCTAGGTATCGATTTCTGTAGAACCAATATTATATCGGTTTTATAACAGTAATACACGTATCGGTTCCGCGAATTTACCGTATAGGGTAAATCCGGGAGACGCGGTCGGGCCGGAGAGTTGGTCGAGTCGCTATATTTCAGACTCTATGCGTAAAAACGCGGTAAAATACAGACCAATTACTTCTCTAGAAGCCTAACAATTGAATGAATAGCGTCGCTTCGATTCCTTCTGTGTTTTTCTAGATTTATAGGCTATAAAAGGTAAACTGAGGTTACATTTAACCTCTTTTGTCAAATAACGATGTACAGAATCTTATTTAAAATATAGTTCTAAGTTTATTTTCGTTTAATGTTTGGGAATAATAACATAGTAGAGATATTGAAGGACAATGCAGCCAAAGTATTTAGCCATATTAACTCTTCCTCTCAAAACTAACGAGAAGACCATCTCTCGCTGCAGAAAGGAGAGATGGTCGAGTTCTGATTTTTTTATTATTTTTATTTATATTTTTATTTTTTATCATTATTTTATTATTATTTATGTTTATTTATTTTATTTATTCACTTTTGTATTAATTTACCTTGCTAATCGGCGGTAGGTAGTTTGCTTTATCTTTGATGTGTTCTTTACTTGTTTAGCGTAAACAAATTAAATATCAATGAATCTGTAGTTGTATTCACTCATAAATAATTTTGCTTTCTTCTTTGTTATTTTTCCATGAATAATTATGTGAATGGTCTCTGCCAACGACGAAAACCATTTCTCCCGGCACCTCGGGAGAGGTGGTCAGATGTCATGACTTCAGTTTTCAACCCGATTTACAGTAAATATTGTCTTAAAGCAAATATCGACCAGTTTTTCTGAATCAGCATAAAATTCTGAACATATTAGGTTTGTTTTGATAAAATAAGTAATATCTGTATTAGTTTTAATAGCCATTTTATATTAAATCGACCGCGTCTCCCGGATTTACCCTAACCGACATAAACATCGGTTCTGTAGAACCGGAACCGAAACCGATATAGACCAGAACCTTTTTCACTCGTAACTGTTTGAAGATTATTTCGGTTCCCATAACTGTTTCGAGACCCGAAACCGATATTATAACCGTTTTCAACCCCTGGTGGCATTCTTGGGATATCTGCAACGATTCCAGTAAAAAAGTCTCTTAGATCATTCCACGTGTAATAAGTAGGTACAATCAGGAGCAATTGGTGGACATAAAAGAGTCCTCTATTATGCCGTCAGCTGAATAAAGCTGCATTAGTAGTAGTCGCGAACGGGGGTGCAATAAATCTCGCACCGCGACCGGGGTGGTGGGAGGCGCTATGGGGGGATGCTGTTGGAGCCGTTTTTCGTAAAATCACACGGACTGGTGCACCGTGCAGGTCCGGGAAGTGGCACGTGACCTCACGAGCGTGGGACTGGTGCATCATCCTGCACGGTCGTTAAGGCTCCAGTGTGTGAGAGGGTGGAGGCCGATAATATTGGCACGAGGCATATTGCACAAGTTCCCCCTTGATGTTTCCACCCCGTTGGCAGGGAGGGTGGTGGACTTCCACCGAAACCGGTCCACAAGTATTATCGAGTCGCGTTTCACCAGCATCCGCATGGGAACGAATCCGGGGGTCGAGGCTCGTGAATATTTTTCTAAAACGGCACATCTATCTTCGCGCGACATGGGCGTTGATTTGTTTGGAGGAGCACTGTGAATCGTTAAGAAAATAAATCCCTGTTGCGACAGCGGCGCGACGGTCTTTATGATACTGTTGTCTTTGACAGTTTTTGCTGATGTCAAGTGCAATTCTTCTTCGTCGTTCTTTCTTTATTGATTAATGAAAGCACTTAGGATGCTAAGAGCGATAATTCTTCGGTTAATGTCCTGTCGTGAGTTCTCCAGTCAATCTCGCGAGAAAATATTTGTCGATCGATAAAAACATTCCGCCGTAACCCTACCTGCATATTTACCTGCGGGCTTGCATCGGTAAACGAGTTAATTCGTCCACGGAGTCCTCTCAATGGAAACGACCCGCATGCGCCCAGGTGTGGTCCATAGGCCGAATTCGACGTCGAACGACAGATTAGGAGATAACGATCGAGGTGGACCCGTATCGTTTGATTGGACGAAATTGACCGAAACGATCCCCTAATAAAGGTGAATGAAATGAGCGCGCAATTGTGTGGGAGATAAGGTGGCTTCCAGGAACGCAACTGGGCGTAATTGATATTAATGACCAATCGAGGGATTCTCAAAGTTTTTTTTAGGGAAAGATAACATGTTTGAACCTTTCGTTTATTTCGTGGGATCTGAGGAAGCTCCGCTCATTTTATATCATTAAAATGTCTGGACATTGTGTTTAGATGGTCAGAAATCGATAAAAATTGATTCATCGAGGAATACACTGTTCAAAATAATTAGACGAACACTTTGATCACAGTTTTAATTGTTTCTTTAATGGAATTCTCTTAAAATTTGAAAATTTCCACTCCATCTAATCTCCTCTCCTTCTTCATATTCCTCAAGCATGCATTGAAACACGCAGCCTATTTTATTTATATCTCCTGAATTGTTCAGAAATGAGATCCCTTCACTATTCAGTGCAGATTCAAGGCGCAATAGTGGCGTCTTCCGTTACACGTTATACAAAATCAAGCTTATCACTTCCTACTTGCCCCCTTTTTATTGATTCTTTCAGCGCCTGACGCGTCTGACTTATGCCCCTCGAAACACCGATTCACGTAACAAGGAAAAGAGTTCTTTGTGTAATGAAGCCAGTTGACGGGAGTAGAAATGCTCGCGATGCTATCTTGACGTACGACAATTAATTAGAACGAACAGCCGCGGTGCACTAATGACGCGTGAATGATTCGGCCCAATCAGTAGTTCAGAATCGCATCCGCGATGCCCGATGATTGATCGTTCGCGATGCGGAAATCGTGGCTCGGAGGCTTTGCGAAAGAATCCCGTCTGCAAGAAACAGCACCTTACATCCTGGCGTTTCATCGCTTCCTTCAGCACCTAGAGAAGCTCTGTGTTAAAAGGTAATCGAGGGAATCATTTAAACTGAACCAATTCCAAAATCATCCGCCCAACCCTTGCAGGATTAAAAATATGCTACTGCGATGAAACCATTTTTGGGATCACTAGCTTGAACGGTTTAAATGGAAAAGAGAAAAGTAAAATAACGACAGCAATTTATCCCGTTTCGTCTCGGCACCTTTCGACTCCCATTAAGTACAATACAATTAAACAAAAATGAACCACGAATTAGCGTGAGTAACGTTTAGCCGTTAAAGCAATCGTCGGGGGCAGATAATTTAGTAGATCGTAAGGTTCTCCAGTAGATTTCCCTGGGACGTTGGACAGTAATTTATCGAGGCTGTAATTCATTTCAGAGAATTTAATCGATCCCGTTCGTGGCGCTCGCGCGAAAAGATGGAGAATGATAGGTGCATCCCTCTGGCAACCGTGGAATTTTCCACCTGACGACCGCTCGATGATGACTGGTGCGTTTTGTAATGAAAGAACCGTAACATCCAGCCACTACGGGCGCACGGAGCATTTTCTAATGTAGCACTCCCACGCACGCTGCGCGTGCATCCCGGGCGCAGGGTGCGTTCGATTCATCATTGTCGATAGCAGACCAGCGTTTCACATCGTTTCGTTCTGTGCTCCTCTAAACAGGATGATACCGAGACGAATACATTCGAAACGCTTCGTTCGACTTCGCAGTAAACCTTTCGGTGCTTCTCGATTGATGAAACTATCCTCCCCTTCACATATAAGGTTAAGTAAATATTTCCTTCCATTCATTTATAAAAAATCAGTGTTAACTCATTAATAAAATAAATAAGTGCTAAAAATCGTCAACTAAACATAACCGTAGCGACCCCCCAGAAAACACTTCGCCACCCTCAGGTTGGGAATCACTGTTCTAATGCCATAACCATGTTTATAATTTTTTTGAAATATTCTAACACTGTCGATTGCACTTTCTTCTGTTTCTTCATATCTTCGTATATGTGGTGATAATCCCGCAGTACTTTGTCCAAGTCACAAAAGACTAATCGTTTCCACAGTTGCACCGAATGAAAGAAGTCTCGCGAACCTCGCATTAACTGAATTTTCTTCCCATTAAATGCAGCTCGGTATCATTTTATAATTCGCACGAAATCGAATATCACGCTAATCGAGACCTACCTCTATAATACATTTCCGTAGCTGCATTATCAATTAATGACTCCTGCGTGGGGAGTGAATCACGTAACACAGTCACCTCAGCTCGTTCCTCCCATACCAATGTACCGATTCAATTTTTCTTCGTGCACCAAAATGGGTCCACGAGGTAACGACAATTCTTCCATCTGGATATTAACGTTATTAGCTGAGTAACCCGCATAACGAACGGTCGCACGTGAACAGGGCCATTGTGCTATCAGAATTGCACGCATAATGGCGTCGCAGCACCCTAATAAGTTGGCAGTGCAACAACGCGACTGGCAGGCCACCATATTCGCGCGAGTTCTTAATTATGTGTTTCAACACCGGCTGATATACGGCCGCCGCGGTACCACAGCAATATCCGACGAAAAATATCGTCCGCGGGGGCAGTAAAGCACGTCGCCTTTCGGGCTTCACCTGAGATAGCCGATTGGAACGATAATTATCAGCCGACCGGTGCAACCCCGCTACGTTCAGCCCCGTCCAAGAAATATATCACCGAGCCGCGGAGACAGGAGCGACGTGGCCCGTGTATTATTAACATGAGATCCTTTTGTCATCCGGCCCTCGCGATAACAATTATCCGCGCAACGGTACAACGGCCGGGCAATAATAACGACGATATTGTCTTTATTATTGCTCACCGGCGAATAAAAGGGCCCCGCGATACCGCGCGGTAATAAAACCCGCGCCGATATCAATCACGCCCTGTAATTATTTTTTAATGAAGGGAACCAGTATGCGCGGCGGTGTCTTCCTCTGCCGAGGATGATATAAGGGGCCGATTGTTTCGCGATCGGGGCTGCAAGTGCGCAACGAAAGTCGAACACGATGCCCGGCGCACGAAATAATGCGCGATTGTTCGGATTTTACGAGTTCGCCGCGTGTGTTCCGTGCATCGCCTTCGCAAACGAGACACGGACCGGTGATTGAACGGTCTGCGAGCTGGCTCCAACGATTTCTCGCCTCTGCTGGTGGGTGATGCTCGTTTCGGGATTGGCGGGGAGGTGATCCAATTTCGGCGCACGCCGTGAATCTTTGTTCAATGGGAATTAGCTTTGTGACTTTGCTGTGGGAGCAATTTATCTCGCGGATCATTTGTTCATCTGAAACTTTGGTATATCTAGAGAACCGTACATGTAATCTTACTTTTTTTTTTTACTTTAATTTTGTGTTTTCCCATGTTTAGTTTCAAGTCTCAAGCTAATATTACTTGAATTTAAGTTATGATTAATAAGTTAAGATTACTTTACTTGTTTATTCTTACTTTTTGTAATGTTTGTTTTGGTGTCACTATTTTAGTTTAGTTTATAGTTCCCGGCTAGGCTTGCCAACAGTGTCACCACTCGCTTTTACTCTGCTTGTCTATGCCTTTTGTAAATATTTGGGTTTCGTCTATTAGAGTAATAAAGACGATTAATAATAATAATAATAATTATCTATTGATGTGCTTATTTATTATAGAATTTAGTAGATGAAACTTCAAGCAGACAGTTTTCAGCGCAACTGAATACGAAATCGAGCAGTCTTCGTTGCAATCATCCATCTCTTAAAAGCTTGTGAACGCTTTGAACTCTGATACCAGGGAATCCTCTAGTTACCCAACAAGCATAAAACGTGTAACAAGGAACTGTTACGCGAATATTACATCACGTTACCAGTGGCGGGAAGCCTGACTCACTTCTCCTTAATTGCAGAAAAACGACTCCATGCCGGCTCCGATCGATCGTGACCTACACCTTTAGGATCTCTCCAACAAAGGAGGTCGAAGGTGTGGAATGGAGAGGCAGCGGTACTCGGTTTTGTATCAGATCGCGGCTGCAGGTGGATTAGAGGAATAACAGGCGCGTTCTCAGGGCCCAATGCGATTACCCTCTGGTGTTGGTATCGATTTCAGACGACTACCGAGCTGTGTCCAAGCTAGTCCTTCCTTTAATAGGATTAACGGTACTCACGGTGTCACTTGTCGGCTCCCCATAAGCGAGGTCCGCTGCGCGCTCGCAAGATATACGACGACCATTCGTTACCGGGGGACTGAGCGTCAAAATTAACGATTGGAAAAGTCAAGCTTAGCGCCGCTTCTGTTGCGATTCCATAACTCATGACACCATCGCGCGTATGCTTGTCAAGCGACCTCTTCAACGAGCACGGAGGAAGCTCTGGAGGAATCGGCGAGGGATATCGACGACTGTGAACGTTGTATTTGGTGGTGGACATTGCGTATTGTTCGTGGAAACTGTGAATTACGGAGAGAAAGTGTATAGATGAAATGAAAGGACTTCTGAAGCTGATTATTTTGCTGGCGTGAAGTTGATTAATTTTGGAAATATTGGAATGCAAAGCTTTTAAAAATTCTGATCTACTTTTCTAAAAGGCGGACAGGATAACAGCACAGCTTCGCTGAGCTTAGCTTAGCTTTTGGTGGAAACGATTCCATAAAGATGTGTAGAAGCTACTTAATTTTTTAAAATTTAGCATAGCATAGTATAACTTAGCTTAGCTTAGCTTAGCTCAGCTTTCAGGTGGATCCCCAGCTTTACGTTTTAATTCTCTGACGTTTTATTAACACCGCTCATCGGCACATGTTTCAGTGAAACGAAGGTTTCTTTAAACCACCAGTTGCAAGAATTTCCTCCAAGATGGCTGAGTTGAAGGAGCAACAACGCCTCGCCCGTAATCATTATTCTTCCCGCGCAGAATCGCTTCGTTACGTCGCTATCTGGCCCGAGATAAGTGGCAGGCATTTAGCAGGCAGCGATCTTTATTATCTCCCCTGCCGGAGAGGCAGGCACGAAATTAGAGGACAGTTCGACAGGCCTGCCGCCGGTGGTACTTAATTAACACCGAGGTAATCGGGCTGCGCGGGCCTTAATTGATTTACAAACGTCGTCGGCGCCGTCACGATCACGATCTTGATCTCTCGGCCGACGAGATCGTGCACCGACAATTTGTCTTGCTCCTCTCATGATCGAGACCCCTTAACGACGGTCAGACGTCTCGTATGCAGAACAAATCCCATGAAATCTCGACGACAAGTCCCCTCGCACAGTCGCATCAACGACGGTCGACATTTATAAGAAGAGATTTACAAAAGCTGAACACCAGTGGATATTTCATTCAGCATCTCTGAATCAAGATTCAAACTCCTTCAGGAGTTTTATAGCGGGGATGCAAATGACACAACAACAGCAAAGTATAATTGATAATTTCCACTAGGATAATCTCACAACCATTTTCCCCGATACCATTTTTGATTAGCCAGGAAAAAGACACCACGCGGCACAGATCGAGAAGCCGTACACGGACACAATTTGTCATTCGGACTAGTTCGATGAGAGATTAGAGTTACACGGAGAAAAACATTTACTTTCCAGGAAAATACTCAGTCGCTGCTAGTAGGAGTGTGCGTCGCGCAGCTTGTTCCGTTCCCGGAAATCGCATCCCGGGGATCTGAACCGTTTGAAGAGGAATCGCGCGGGAAAGTATGCGCATAAATATAGACGCTGTAACGTATAAGGAGGACTGGCTAAGTGCACTCTATCGACGCTCATTATTTTCCCGCGGGAGTGTCAGATCGTTGCTAGAGCTCGATAAGCGAGCAATGCGTGTCTTATCCTTCCCCCCGGTCTCGCCATAGCGAATCGGTATCCCGATCTTGCCGGCACACGCAGGTTGATCCGATCTTTGTCCCTCCCGACGACCGCCAGGCATCCTCTGTCGCTCTCCGTCGCCTATCGGCGCAGTGTAAACGGCGCCACGGTTAAGGGTCGGTTACACAAGGAGTACTAGAATTACACTTGGGTATCGAGCGTCTCTCGGCACGCTCTCGCCGCTCGGCGTAGGAGGATTTCGCGATCCGCTCGCCGGAGAGTCGTCGATCCTCGCGAGACTCTAACGTGGGGGTGTAATTCATCCGCGCTGAAGAGAAATGGTCCCCTTAGCCTTAAAGGCAGAAAACGGAGCAACAGGATGTCTTAAACTGTTGAACTGTGACACCCCCGGGAAATATCAAATTCAGCAAAATTCAGGGTTCGCCTTTTCTCCTCTACGTCCTTTTCTCCTCCACCCGGATCGAAGCGTTCAAAGGCAACTCGTTACGTTCCAAGACAGCAGCCCGAGGAGCCCAGGCCTAACCAACCGATTAACTCTCCGCTGTGAAAAACATCAACGTCAAACCCTGCTCCGAAGTATGATCGAGAGAAAGATGGAGAAGGTAATAAGTTAATGGCGAGTTTCGCGGGGTGTTTCTAGCGCGGCGAACGAGGAGGAAGTTAGCGGCTCGCCTGGAACGAGCCAAAATGACTTATAGGACGTTCATGGAATAGACAACGCGCGAGCACGGGGACGCGTTTAAGGGAGGGAACAGAGGGGAGAGAGAAGCTCTGAGTACATCGACGACACGTGGTGGGCGTCGAGAAGATTCAGTGCCGGACGAACGCGCCAAGCCCAAACGGCATTTCATTCGATTCCTACCGCGCCGCTGGCGAACATTAAACTCAACCTGTTTCAGTTCGCTCTTAACCGCGTTACAGCCGAGACACTTCCTCCTGCTCGCGAGGACTTCTCCGGGAGAGAGGGACGAAGGTGGCTGACCAGGTCGAGGATCTCTCAATTAGCTCGCGATTTGACGTCCTCTCCGCTCGATGGCTAAGTGGAGGCGTAGCTTGGCTTACCTTTCGAGGAACCACTGCCTCCATGCTATTCAATTGAAGCTGCTGATCCCAGAGAAGTATCTTACGTTAATATTTATTGCATCCACTCAGTTTCATGGAATCCAATTTGCCATTCTGCGAGCTCTGCTATCGTTGCCATAAGAACCAATCGGTTCATGATGTACCTCACAGCTTTCTAAATCAGAAAGCTTGATGTAATTAATCCTTTCGCGACTAGCGCCGGTTATATCCGGCTTCCACTAAATGCTACACACTATCTAGCGCCGGTTATATCCGGCATCCAGTAGATGCGTCACACTGGCTAGCGCCGGTTATATCCGGCATTCACTAATCGCGTCACATTTCTAGAACGAGTAAAGTTTTTTGTTTTCTATATTTTTGTGGATTATCATAGTTAAAAGTAAGGTAAGTAATCAACAATACCAACGAAATCCTATAAGATTTTACGCGGACACATTGGAAGCTCCAAAAACGCGGGACACTCTTAATATATACGGTATGCACTAATGGCACGACGACCCGCCGTCGCGAAAGGGTTAAAATACAGAACAAGGCCTCAATATTCCCTTTCGCGACTAACGCGGTATAACGGATATAACCAACATATCTGGCATCTACTAAATGCTTCACACTGGTTAGCGCCGGTTATATCCGGCATCCACTAATCGCGTCACATTTCTAGAACGAGTAAAGTTTTTTGTTTTCTATATTTTTGTGGATTATCATAGTTAAAAGTAAGGTAAGTAATCAATAATACCAACGAAATCCTATAAGATTTTACATTGGAAGCTCCAAAAACGCGAGACACTCTTAATATGTACGGTGTGCACTAATGGCAGGGCGACCTGCTACCAGCGGCGCACCGCCCCGCAGCTTCGCCGTCGCGAAAGGGTTAAGAAATATGAAGCAAAGTGGTATCCCAAGGAGTATCCTACCGTTTCCCTGATAAAGCCTGCAACTGGATCGGGAACACGGGTCTCGCTATCCGATCGCGAGGGCGTGAGCGCGCCAGAAGTGACCAGCTGAATGGCGTAACAATGGGTAAAGGGCCCCGCGTAAACAGGAAAGGTTTCCTCATAACCCTGGATATCATTACCCGTATCCGCGAGCGTGGCAATTTATTCGATAGCCGATCGACTTTTCAGATAGCCGATACACTAGCAGCGAGCATGATTTACACGTGATAGCAATAAGAGCGGGCCTCTCGTACACTCGCGTATGCGCCATCGCGTATCTGCCTGCCTTTGTGTGTGTGTGTGCCTACGTTGGGGATCAATTTGACACAATCTGTTAAGCGGTGCGCTAAACCATTGTGATTTGCAGCCTCTGGTCGGCCTGGTTCGCCTGTTGTTTAACGAAACGGAAAGCGAACGGGCCGATAATCCAGCTCGGTATTTCGGTGCTTTATCGGGACATCGGGGATCGAGGTGAGCAATTATTTCGCGCGGAATTTCCTTCGCCACGCGAGCCAAGGAGGATTATGGAAATGGAGACACCGATTTATGAGTTGAACGGAATCCGAGATTGCTTAACATTATATTCGCTGGAAAAATACTTTGCCCGGGGAGAAAAGCGTGCTGGCTTAGTCAGGATTGACTTTCTTGATTGTCTTATATTTTAATTATCATATTATTTGCAGATTATTCGTGACAGGGTATCTGTTATATAGTGAAAATTATTTTTCTTTTACTTATTATTATTATTAATCCTCTTTACTACTTAAAAAAGAAGAAATTATCTGGTATTTAGAAAAATAACTATGTGAGAGAGATGTCTTCAACCCTGCCTTTCTGTATCACCCTCGCCCCTATTCTAGAAGACTTCGAAACCCGAATATCACTCAGAGAATAGGGGAGAGTCGTGCAGTACCGACCAGCGTACAGTACCGACCAAAGCTAGTTCTCACTTCTTCGACCAGATATTACCACTTTATTTGAAATAACCAATGAAAATCACAATTCTCTATAACCTATTTCGGGGCCATATTGTTTACTCCATTGCTCTCGATGTTCTGAGGAATTAAACGTATACGTTGACATTCAGTGGGTTAAAAGTTATTTTTTAAAGCTGATCTTTTGTTTCTCGTGTAAGTAACTGATTTTGTTCTATTATGTATACTATCTCTAGTCTATTAAGTTTAATAAAACGTCCTAGTTTTGCAATATTTTTTGTGCATAATATACCATGATCTAAAATGTTTCCCCGTGTTTGTCGTACAGTACCGACCACCCAACTGTCGTGCAGTACCGACCAACAGACTCTGTCAACCAGTAGAGACCAAATTTTTCTTATCTGTGAGTTCAATCTGTTAGCAACTCAGATTAATTTATAAGATGTTCATTTAACCTTCCTTCTACCTTTTCCCGCAGAAAAATAAAGTAAATAAGGATAGGTATGATAACCCAACAAACAGGAAGCTAGGATTTAATGATGAAGTCATCCAGTGTGTTATTTGCAAGCAGAGTTGGGCATTAACTAAATAAAAAATTATGTAAATAAGGATGAAAGTTACTTTAACTTTAGACTATTCGACGAATAAAGTTAATTCTTTTATTCGATCAGAATTTATTCGACAAACAAAGATAATTTTTTTATTCCACGAATAAAGTTAATTTTTTATCCGTTATTCGAAATTTTATTTAAATAAAAATTTTTCCCATCTTTGTTTGCAAGGAATCATTTGACAAAGAATAGGTGCAGTGTACCAAATGTGACGGTTGGGCACATGTCGAATGCACAGATCAGGAGAATATTAATTATTTTACTTGCGAGTTTGTACAAAAAAAAATTTGAAAAAATCTTGTATTGTACTAATTAAATGTCTTTATTAACATTTTTAATCATTCAGACCTAAGAATCTACTAATTTAATAGTTGGTCGGTACAGGACGACAATTTTTCGTTTCCTAGAAATTACAACTTTTTTACTTTTGCAAATTATCAATTCTTATTATTAAATTTCACAAAAATAATTTCCCTCCTCTTACTAAGTTCCAACTATACTACATACACGTTTTTGAATTTCTGATTTTTATCGACTCTACCCCAAGATATAACAAAAAAACTTAAAGCGGTCGGTACTGCACGACTCTCCCCTATTCAAATTCCAGTAAATAGATAACGAATTTATATCCAACAACATTATACCCACCACCTTCGCGAGCTACAGATACAAGTCAATCTCAGAGCCATTGGCGATCGACTTTCCTCGGCCACCCCTCCACCACAAAGTCCATCGAAGGTGTCCGTTATTCACAGTCTTCACCAGGCTCCATTAAGCCAGGAAAGAATGGAGAATAACGCTCGCGGCACGTGCATTGTGCGCAACACGCTCGGAGCGTTTTTAATTCGAGCGATCAAGGTTTGGTACCGAGGGGCTCGATCATTTTTCGAATTCACTTACCGTGAAACACGGCATTAGTGCTACGTTCCCCGGTGCCTCGCCGCGGAACGTATTTACCGGTGTTCTCCCCTGGCGAAGATAAATCAGTCGCAATTCCCTCCGTAACTATCGCGCCGCGGCTTGATTGTTTCATAATATTTTTCATCGAGGACACGTAGCGGCCGGGGCTACGTGTAACGGGCTTGCCCCCCCAGCGTATCGCTACGAACACGTGTAAGGAACTTACATAAAACACTTTGTTCCGTTACCATTTTCCTCCCCTATTCCACCCGGGAGGAATTAATTTATTCCGCGTGCCGGCGCGCACGAGTCCATTTAAACTTCACGGTTACGATTCCCGATCGTCGATAAATCGTCGGCCGTTATCATTGTTTACATCTGCCTTATCCTCGGCCACGGTCGATTCTTTCACGGGAGCCGAGGATCGATGATCGCGGGTAGGTGGATCGAGAGCCGGCCGATCGATCGATTCCATTCAGAATGTGGCGCTTTTATCTTACACCGGCGCGATAAGAGACGGGCACCGTTGCGTCCACGAAAGGATCCACGCCTACGCGCTCCGCGGGGCTATTTGTCATGAGAGGCTGCCAATGGGGTTCTGATAAAAGGGGATTCTTGTTGCTGCTGCGGGTTTATGTCTGTGGATCAGGGTTATTGGGTCGATGGATGATGAGGAGATGTTGTGAGGCTGGCCTTATCTCTTGATTACTACTGATATAAATTAAACTGATTAATTCAGCAGAAGAACGTGAAATTATTTAAGGGGTTAGCCTACTGTGACAGGAAAGATTACCGGATTCTTTTGGACACAGATTGTGAAGAAAGTAAAAATTCAATCAATTTGCGGTTTAGCATTTTATTTCAGCATATTATAGTATAATGGAATCCATTGCAACAAGATTAAATTGAATATATTAACCGTGAGAGGACTACACGTGAGTTATTGAGTTTCGCGAACACCCAATCGATGCACACGATTGTGCTTTGTAGGAGTACCTGAAATATAAAAAGCGAATATTTTTGGTTAATTAATTATAATGCATTTCCTAGGTGATGACCTTTCGTTTTTGTTAATTTATCAAAAATTAACTAAATGACAAGTGTTTGAACATTTTTTGCGACTTTCTGCAGAAATTTTTTTACTAACTTGTTTAGAATTTACAATAAAAAAAACTGATATTGCAAAAAGCGACGGTCAACACTTAATAACTGTGATGACGAATATGTGTAGAAATTTTTATTGCAATCGGGCCATTAGAACGAAAAGCTATAGGTAACTTACGCGCAGTTGTCCCAATGTTAATATATTCAACTTTTTATTTTTTTGCAATGGATTTTATTACTTTATAATATGCTCAAATAAAGTTCCAAACCGCAAATTGATAGAATTTTTACTTTCCTCGCAATTTGTGTCCGAAAAAAAGCCTTTTATTTGTATCTGTCGCAGTAGAATAACCCCTTAACGCCAATCAAGGATTGAAAGTTTCCCAATACTTTGCATGTATGCTTTTATGTATGCAAGCTTGACCAGCTTAGTTAATTCAAGGTACAACCTCGAATCGAACACATCCTACAAAATCAAAGGATCACAGGGAAAGTTCAGCAAACTTGAACACCTCAAGGCTACACAAATACCTTATTACATGTAGCTACTACCGATATCCCGAGTATCCCGTTCAACTCATCGGAAACCACTTGCACGAATTAAAAAGAGGCACCGTCGAGGTGGAGGCAAGCACGCGCGATGGCCTCTCCGGCCGCAACGGTCGATACGATATAAATTTAATTACCGGACCCGTTCATGCTCCAGGGAGCAGACCCCGGTGGCCCGACGGAGCCAAACAATCACTTTACGTGAAAGTATGAAAATAATTCCAGGACAGAGGAAGCTGGCTGCAGTAGGCGGGATTGTCGGGCGTGCACAGGCTCTACTTACCCGCGGCGATCGCTGGCCACGTCGATCGTAGGTGCACGGCTGCCGCGGGGATCGTCGATCCTCTCGCGAGGCTCAGGTGTCTCTTTCACCTGCTCCAAATTCCAGCGGCGCAATTTCACGGCGATCCATCGGCATTGTGCCGCCCGTGCCCGCCATTAGATCGTTACGTGTCGCTGCTATTCGGATTATTACATTAATTACAGCGATCTCGCCGCGCTGAGTCAAGGATAACGACGTTTCCGTGAGTTCTGCAAGTGAGCGGCCCGAGCACGGGGCACGTGGTTGTCAGCACCGGAGGAAATCATAGGTCTAATCACACTTGAGGGAAGTTTACGAGCTCGGGTACCGTGCATGTGGCGTGTTCGAGCTTCGAACGTAGTCGCTGGAGATCTATGCGTAGGTGTACATACTCGGGCACCTGTAATTATCGATATTAGGAGTCCTGGGATTTATTGGAATTGGAACCATCTTGCTGCAGTGAGGTGAACGCGCAACTTTATTCCAGCAATGACTGAATATTAGCAAAGTATGAAGTTCAGGTTAGTAATAAATCTGAGGTAGCTGAAGAGACATCAAAACCATATAGTCAAGTGAAAATATCCTGGAAGAACGTCGCGAGGACGGATCTTCCAATTCTGTCCATAATTATATTCACACCGGTGTACGGATATCGTCGGCTCATTAAGGATCCCCCAACCGATATCCCGCAATGATTTACTGTCGAAGATGGCTCGCGTATTTCACGCGGTGAATTGATAATCCACGCGCGAGTCGAAGATTACCGGTATCCGCCGGCATACTAATTAATTGCGGTTCGATCATTAAACCCCGCACTTAATTTTCCTCGCGGCACCTTCGCTTCGAGGGCGTTCCGAGATAAACACCCACGATCGCGGAACATATTCCGGGGCGAAAAAGACGGTCGGTCGCGAGTATTCCACGCATCTCTCCCCCGCCGCCCTGCTCCAGCCGCGCGCGGAGTCGGTCGCGTTGAATCTGAATTTACAGGCAGATACACGCGCGCAGCCTCTTCCTGGATTTCCCTGGTAAGGGCCGCGGTCGTACGAGGATTCTCCGGTTCGCGCTATCTCATTGGTTAATTGCGACTGTCAACCGGGCCCGGTGATTTACGGGGCCGCGGGCAACGATATCGTTTCGTCCCTCTCCGACCGCGGGCATCCTAGATTATCGATTCTTTCCGTAGAACCAGTTAGTTAACACGGCCACGTACGCGCGACTCTGATCCCGCGCCAGTTATTCCAGGAACGCAACGAATGTGTAATAATGATTTATGCCCGGTGCTTTAGCGAATTCACGCGATTAGAGCGCCCCCTCCGTTCGTCCCCTCACCGTGGCTCTTTGGTGTCTTATACCTTCTTGTCCCTTCTGTGAATTATAAGGGCAATTTACCCTACTATCGCAAAATTAAACCTTTTATTCTACGGTGGAAGCAAACACCTTCGTACGTTAATTAACTTATCCCGATGTCAGGGTGAAAGGAACCTCCTCCGAGCTCCACCCACGGCGCGAGCAGAATTCCTAATTCACCGTTAAGCGACGCGACCAACGCCGATGGACGGTTTTATTACGACAACGTGAAACATTTGTTCGAGGTACACGCCGCATGAGGGACACTCGATTCGTTGAACGGCCTCATTATGTTGCCGTCTATGCACCCCGATGGGATTACTATGCAAGAACACAGGCGCTCTTTGATACTCAAAAGTCCCTGGCCAGTATCGCCTGGCCCGGGATATGCCTCTCGAATGGACCCATTTCACTCGACGGGGGTTCACCGGTAATACGCGATCATCTTAACGGACGTACGAGCCGCGGACGCGTACGATCGCCACGAGATATTACGCCCGTTACACGCTATTCCGTGCCTCGAGACGAGCGAGTTCCGCTGGCTCGGGCGTCTCCGGATAATGTAATAAAACGCGTGGTTACGCAACGAGCTAATAATACACGGCGCGCAAGCGATAATGCGGTGGGTACCCAGGAAGAAAAAATGGGGGTAAACACGGGCGAGAAGCAAGAGTAATGGCCCCGTCAACCCTCTAATTATTTGGACGTTTTTTTTATGAGCGTGTATTAACGGGAAACGCGCGATTAAACGGGATATAATTGGGGTGTCTATGATTGCCGCGTACGCGGCGCGCGGGCAAAACAGAATTTGCACGTTTCAATGGGGGACACTTAAACCGCGGGTGGGCCCATGTTTCTCATTGTCCGCATGTCGTTCGTAAGAGGCAGAATAATGGGCGCTATCTGCGGCAGCAGTACACCGGCGTTGTAGCATAATAAAAAAATATAAGGTCGCGGGCCAGATACCACACACTGAGCGCCCTCCCTTTTTCGCCTCTTTGCCCCGATGGCTCCCCTCCCTCCGCCCCGATTTTTTTGTGCCCCCTCCGAAGCAAGGGCCGAGGTACAGCCGAAAGAACGTATTACCGGATACCGATCGAAGTAAGATATTGCGGGACAATCGCGGATTGCTTCTTTCATTCGCCTCGCAAGCCCTTCTCCTACAACGGGGCAATATTTCTCTCGAAATAAAATTTAATAAAGGACCAGATCTGGCCGGGCGATCTCTCCGCGTCGCGAATTCTTTTGCCCTCCTCCCTCGTCCCAGGCCTTGCTTTCTTGCTCCTCGCTGCAGCTTTTGGGCGACCCTTTTTTCGTCGATTGGCAAAGACCGTTTCACTCGTAAGTGAGTTTCTGTATCAATTTCTGCCTGGATGTTTACAGGGGACCGTATCGAACCCGCACACGTCTGTTTTGATGAGACGAAAACATATTTTCTGAATGTTTCTAAAAACTGAGGAGGAGGAAAACTACGTGCATTTTGAAACATTCAAATATCTTAAGTAGTTGCTAAGAAAAAAAATAGTAAAGTTTAGGGATGTTACCCCCATATCACCCTAACGAGAGGGGGTAGAGATATGAAATTTTTCTCAGTGGTATTTTAGGCAAAGAGAATTATTTGGTGCACATAAATCTTTCTAAAATTGGTGCTGAAGCCGTTTACCCGGCTAGACTTTTCGTCCTACGCCTAATAGTTCTCGAGATATTCCAGAAAATATGTTTTCAACCCTCAACTTTAGGGACTGCTTTCACCCCCTCGACATGGTCGATTGCCGGTGACAAAAAATATGTGTCAAATATTTTTCACTATTCTCCAAATTTGTAGGGTTTTATCAAAATTGGGGTGTGCGGGTTCGATATGTTAAATTTATACCGGCTACAATATTTTGCCAATATTTCCAGTGGCAATGGTCTCCGGATGCAGGTCCATCACCTGATCCCTCCGTGCACGTAACGTCATTTTCTCGATTGCACGATGGTCCTGCAGCCAGCAATCGTATCAGAAGGCAGCAGTTTCACCATGACCGACACGTAGTCCACGCGCCGTGTCGTAACAGATAGAGAATAATAGTCCCTATCTGCCGGCAGCGAGTGTACTTTAATATGACGAGAAAATGTAAGGCTGCCAGCCTCGATATGATACCGCACGCTGAGTAACACTGCACACTTTTTTTTTCATCGTTCACGGTGCACGCCTCGCTCCCGTACGTCCGCGGTACGTATTGTCGGCGGGCAAAAGTCCCTGATTACCCTCTTTGTAGTCCGGGCGAAATTAACGGAGAGATAAGCCCCGGCTTTATTTATCGTTATTGTATCACTATTTTACTTTCACACTTCGGTGGCGAACCGAGCGGCCAGTGGAAACCGATTAACACAGATACCCACGTAGGAAAACACTCACGAGTTCGATTTTTCCCGCAGCACAGTTTCTTTCCCGTACCCTTTCCTCAGTTACTCATCTTGCTGTTGCTAATCGTTATTAATTATACATACAGCATCCTAAAACTAAGTGAATGAACTCTGGGAACTTTTTCTACACCTCTTCAAAATGAAAAAGGTTACAAATTCAAGCACGCGGTGGATCACTCAGGATTTAATCTTTGGGGGGACCGAGTTGAACGAATAAAAATATTTTCAATGCAAATTCAATAAAATTCATTAGGTGATTATAAAAATTTATTTAAAGAATAAAATCCACTTTTCTTTTCTTTTTACAAAGTTCTTGAATTACTTCAGTCATGGTTACATTAATCTCCTTTTTCTTTGGAGGGTACCAGAGCCCCTCTTACCCTCTGGGTGCGTCACGTCATGAGATAGAAAATCACAAGGTGTTGAAAATCAGAATAACGAGTGCTCGAGTTGCAGCTGCAGGTGCACTCACCGTCACGTTACATGTTACAATATATAACAACCCTCGCGTCTCGGAGGTAACGTACACCGGATACAATGGCGACTTTCCCGCTCACGGAACTCTGAAACCGCCTTCGCCATCCTGCCTTCGGCTCCCGCCAGCTCTCGAGAGATTAGCTTCTCGATTTTTTATCAACACCTTCTTAGCATATAAGCGCAGAGCCGACCGAGGTCGGTATTTCAACATGGCCTGAAAATCACGGGTAACACTTACGAGTAATCGACGCTCGTAGGAATTCCTCTGTTTCCCAGCGTTACACGGGCGACGACGAGTCGCGAGAGCCTAAAGATAGAGACATTACGTAGATTACAATACGAAAACGCGGTCGGTCGGATTTTTCTCGCCGGTAACAATCCACTCGGGGTACCTCTAACCGATATCTGGCACGCACTTGGTGTCGCAAGAGACGAATAATATCGATCATAACAAGGAGCGCGGAGACCTTAACGCGTGGTAGGGGAGGCCAGGGCTAGTTCTGACATTTTTCCGTTTCCTATTTTCTATTTTTTCTTTGCATTCCATATTCAATACTATCAATGACTCTCACTCAAAGTACGTACTTTCCTCAACCGATGACCGCTGTCACATGTACCTAATTAAACGAAAACCATAACTTTGAGAAAAGCCATTTTGGAGGTTTGACATGTTATATCAACGTGCCCCAGAGTAGGGGCTAGTTGTAACACAATACAGGGCAAGTTGTTACATCCTACGAAAAGAGGCTAATTATGAGTAATATAACTATATTTTTTTGGACAAAAATAAATGTATTAATTGTAAGAATCTATTACACTAAGCATACAAGAAAAAATTATGAATAATCTGTTAAAAATAATAAAAAAAACTACTGAAATCAATTGCACTAAGAAAAGTGATTATCATCGTCCGTTTTATACGGCGACTCCCAATTAATGCAGACATAAAATTGATTTTTTGGTTTTGCACACTTCTCACGTGCCCACTCTTTGCACTCTATGCACTGAATCCACCTTGTGGAGCCTTTTTTTGATAAATGTCCCTTGCCTTGTGTAACAACTTGCCCCGATTGACACCATTGTGTACAGAATGCTATAAGTTCATACCAGTTTGTTGTATTCTTATGTTCTTGGTGCGATTGCGTAGCTAAAGGAGCACTGATTCAAACGTGGTAATATTAATATAAATACATTTATCTGTCTGTTCGGTGGAAACGATTGAATTGGAAAGAAGAAAGTTACTATTACTTAATACCTAAAACACAAAAACCTGTAATAACGTGGCAACGCGTGAACCGACTACAAAAAAACACCATACACGACCGTGTAGGGTTAAAACGCATCAGCCGCTTCATCGTCGAAGTGACAGTCCAACCGACAAAAATTTAAACAGCTTTGTAACAACCTGCCCCTGCCACATCTAGCCCCGGTTTCTCCTAACGCACGGTACGCGTGTGCAACTCATTACCGGTCACATTAATCGAGAAAATTCCCCCCCGCGAGCCCAATAGAACAGCTCGCAGCTGTGGTATTTTTTCCACAGGCGATAAACACTCGAATCACGATCGTAATTGGAGATAGTCAGCCACCATTGTGGTTTTTCCAGCCCGCGGAACGTTTCCAACGTTCGAGCGCCACTCGGAGGGCGTTTATCCCGGCGGGCTGGCATTTCAGCCGAGTTTTTCTATTCCCCAGCTGTGAAAAGGTCTCTCACGGCACGACCACGCGCACGTCTCGCGATTCCTGGAATATCGGGCGTCGATTAGCCGGCCGAGCCGCGGCGGGCCCCATAAATCGTCGAGCCCGCGACGCAATGCGTTTACGCAACGAGCGGCAACGCACCCGTGCGTCGGCGGTGTAACGCGAGCATTGAAACGCCCCGCTCGACAAATCGGCCGATAATACGATTAGAGTGATAATTAATCCGATCGGGAGGCCGATCGATATGGAAAACCGCCCACGATAGGCCGCGGGGTAGAATCGTATCGCCGTGACGAAACGCCGATGAGGCGATAATTATTGTAATCGACGACGTTATCTTCGCCATCTGCAAGTTACGGCGAGTATCGAGCGTTCGCGTTCGCGTTCCTGCTGCGGGTACAGTGACTATAAGTCTATTAGCCCTTGTCAAGGACCGAAAGAGGTGGAGGTACCTACTTCAATTCAGGAGAAAATAGTCGAGCAAGCGAATGTGGCGGATTTATTTCGAGTATATAGGACGACAGTGCTAAACAACAGTACCAAAGTTTCTGAGAGGTCTAAAGAGACACTTTTATAGGCCGCGCAAGGCTCAGCGCGAAATTCCTCGCGCCGAGCAAGCCAGCAACTCATTTCGCCTATCGGCCCCAAGCAGCGACAGCTGAACAAACGCTAAACAGCAATGACATTTGAGCCGGGCTGCATCGAGGCAATTCCTCGCGGAGCTACTTTCTACCGGTGCGAACGTTATAATTGATTTGTCACGGGGCCCCGGCCGTCTATTGGTTAAAGTTAATCGACGATGAAAAGACTCGCGCCGCGTTCTTCGGCCGCGCGGGCAGGCGCGCGTTATTTTTCGAAACGGTCGCTGCACGCACGGATGTGTAGGAACCGGTGCTCCGCGGACGTATTATTGGCCGTGTTTCGCAAAAGATCGATCTGCACCGTGTGTGTGGGTTAATCTGAGGAACCCGTTTCGCCAGGAGGCGATATTTTCCGCCTCCGCATGGCGCCTCCCTCTCTGTCTCCTTCTGTCTCCCTCCGTCCCTCTGGTTTTCTGCACGCACGGTGCGCCAGTGCACGCGGGCTTGCCCCCGGAGAACCGATCGCCACGTCGTTACCGCGATTACAGAAAATTAATTAAACCCGCGGAGATAATCACGCCGCTCGTACCAGCCCGATAATCGATCAACATTCTGCGAATTCAAGGGTTATGCGGTACACGGTCCGCGTAACGCTCGCGTGTCGCGGTTTTTTGACCGGTAGCACGGTGGTCGCGAAAACAGCGCGCAAATCACCGTGCGAAAGTGCTTATTAACGAGGAGGGTGGAGAGAAAGCGAGATCGATCGAATGCTGGTATTAACCCTCTGCTGTTTAGCAATCTTCCGCGTCGCGTATCGATTACTTTGGGTTTTAATCACCGATTAGGGGAGACCGGGGCAAAGTGATCCTCGGGGTAAAATGAGCTTTCTTAATTTATTCTTTAACAATAGAATATATTTACAAATTTTGGTGATGTAATAAATGTGTGTAATACCACAATGATAATTATGCACTTTCAGATATCGAAAAATGGAAATTCATTTAAAAAATTAAAAATGAAATTTTAGAGACTTCCGATTGGTTTTCTTTTCAATTTAGCTTTTTGGATAAATGAGTCTTAAATGTATTATTTTAATTCCAATTTTTTTCTCCATGTTTATAACAAGCTTATAAACATACGTGTACACGCGTTTGAGAAAACATTAATCCTAACATTATTAAATAATTAAGTTTCCATTGAGTACATATTCGGGGTTAAGTGACCGGGTAAACTGAGCTGCAAATGGCTGCGAAGAACAGATGCACAAGTGATGTGTATAATAGCCTAACCTGTCAGCTGGCTACAAAGCCACGCGGCGTGGTGGAACAAAAACTAACCTCAAAAAAATTTCCATAGTTTTTGAAAACCACAGTGCAAAAAAGACAGAAGCTGCCGCGCTACACACGTCATTCCAGCGCAAGGGGTTAACAATTAGCTGTATTCTTAATTAAATTTCTTATTTTGTTGGAGTTCACTTTACCCCGGACAGTAGCTCACTTTACCCCATACATGGGGTAAAGTGGTCGTTTTGGCTTTTTCTTTTCAAGATGAATTTTAATATATTTTAAGTTTATTTTAAATATTGCTATTCGTCATTTATCAATAGTAATGTTCAAATTATATTATAAATCTATTTCCACACATTTTTATTGAAAGGGAAAAATTTTATTCGACTTCAAACTTTTTTCGTCCCACTTTGCCCCGGTCTCCCTTATCAAACGCGTATTAATCCTTAAGTTGGGCGGGTGGATGTATTTATCATAAATTCGCTAGCACTGTGAGGTAATCGAATGCACCTACCCGTCGCTTGTTCATATATTAAGAGGCCACCTGAAAGTTAAGCTAAGATATCCTATGTTTTTTAACCGACTTCAAAAAGAAAGAGGTTCTCAGTTCGATGTGTTTGTATGTATGCTAGTATGTATCATGTTTGTCCGCGAATTTCTTCGTAACTAGCGTACCGATTTTCACGAAACTTATTGCATTTAGTTTAGCTAGGAAAGAATTATCGAAAATCGGTTAAGTAGTTTTGATGTTACACTGAGAATCAGGAATCTATTTATTATTGGAATCTTCCATTTCTAGCAAACGGTTATTTTTGTACGAGCAGCTCCTTTTGTAGGCCTACCCATATTTTTTAAAATAAACGTAGTGTAGGATCACGGAAAAAAGGGAGCCTCGGACGCGGGACTCGAACCCGCGATTCTTCACGTTCGTTGCGCGCTGGCCAGCCGCCTTAGCCACCTCGGCTACCGCTGACTCCCCGATCTTAGTTATTCCCGTGTGCCCTCTTAACGTGGTGGTGGGGGTTCCTGATCTCCACAGTAGTTATACAATTTGAATAACTACAAAAAGTAAAAAATAAAATAAAAGTTAAAACCGACTTCAAAAAAGTAAAGAAGCACGGAAAAGTGAAAAATAAGTTTTTTCCTTATTTAATCTATGACTCTCAATTTTTTTATATCGGCGCCTCATCATTTGCACTGTGTAAATCTGGCGCCGTTTAAAAAAAAATAGATTAAATAAGGAAAAAACTTATTTTTCAATTTCAGTGCATTTTTATCTTTTTGAAGTCGGTTTTATTATATTTTATTCCACAGCCAGACATAACATATCATAGCTTACTTTGTTTAGCTTTCAAGTAGTTTCCCAGCTTTAACCTTAGGTTGTCACACCTACTTTCTCGAACGTCGTTGTCACACTGGGTCAGTTGTTATTTAAAAACTGTGTGTAAAATTAAGTCTCAAAAATTCTGAGATAATATCCCATTAATTATATATGCCATTGAATATATGCCCATCGTTGAAAGTTGACATTTAAAGTGTCATCATGCTTAAAAAAAAGTTTGAAGCAATAAGAGTTTCGACAAAAACGTTTTTTGCTTAAAAAAACGCAGTGTCAATTTGACCCAGCGTGACAACCGAGGGTTAAACACGATTGACATTAAACAGAGGCGACGTCTGGAGACAGTAGATACTTACATCCAATACTGCCTCTCCAAAAGTAGACAATCCACCTGCTACCCAGGCCAGACAACATTCCACCGATTCTTTCCCTCGAGTCACAATACGTGTCGGTATTTGACTTTTAAGTTCCCATGGTGCCGCGAGGATTAGCGCGGTACCCGACTCGCGCCAGATTCCAGCGAGTGCCATTATCATTGGATTGCAAATAAGCCATTGGCCCGTATCAGCCTGTCTCTCGATCTTAAATCCACTTAGCCTGGCGGAAATCGCGCTCGTATATACCATAGATCGTATCGGGGTAGAATTTCTCGGCCGCGAAATCGCGCGAATTGTACCTGTCGATCATCGACGGCGATATCTCGCCCCGTATCTGATTCAGAATTTCGTTTCGCGGCGTTGCCCCCCTTTCTGGTCCCTCGAGACAGCGAATTTCCGACGATTCCCCGGCTCACTTATCGCGAACGGAGCGCTCGCTATTATCCGCGATCGTCGATCGCTCGTACGCACCGTTACGCGCGCTTTTCACGCTGCATAAAGGCGATCGTTGCACGCGCACGTACCTAACGAACGGCTCGAACGCTCGCCAATGATAAAAGTAAATCCACGATCTAGATTGCGAGCACAATGGGGACCTCCGGGCGTCTTTCCACGCCGTACGCGTTCGAGCGTGCGCCCCGCGACGGCTCGTATTGTGCTCGCCGCGAGGGAACGCGCTGGGGACGAGCGAGAGTAAATAAAACGGCTGGAAAACTCACTGGGTACGTTTCTAAACGATCTTCAAGCTTCGTACCGCGAGATTTCCACGTTTAAACGACTAAAATAACATTTCCCGCGTTGATTGCAGCTCTGGTGGCTGGAGATTCCGGAGACTTCAATGCCTCGGGGACTTGCGCAGGCGGTGTCGCTTGTTTCGTTTTAACGCGTTTGGAATCAAATAACGGGAAGTTTATGGGAGCAAAAAGAGAATATAGTTTGCTTACATCTCTCCAAACACAGTACACTTTAAACACATACATGAATTCAGATTTAGGGGTCAGGTGTCAATATCGTACCTTTTACAGTGCTTATGACACAAAAAGGTTAATAACAAATTAATTTATTCTGAACATAAGCTTGAGCATCGAATAGTAGGTGCTTAAAGCATCAAGCTGCAATGTCCAATATTAACTTGCGTTCAAATTACTACCAAATATGAAATATAAAGTAACATATCTTAAATAGTACGATATAGGCAACCCTCCCCTACTCACAATCAGACACAAGCAAAAGTCTTTGCAAAACCACGCGTATCTCTCTTCCAATTGAAAGAATATCAGACATCCATAGTTACAACCCTCATAAGTATCACTGAAGGACTTATCTTACGACCCCCTCTACCAACAGAATCGATAACCGTGCGACCACACGCGGCATCATTATCGCGGCGGTCTGATCGCGAGTCCAATTGAATCGTGGCTGGCGATGACAGGACGGTTGCACGTGTTCCGTCCTGGAGGGCCGACGAGGACGCTTTTCAAGTTTCGACATAAATCCAGGGCGGCGTTATCGCAGCCGCGAATCGACGGGCGCGAGCTTGTCTAGCCCCGATCCAACGATATCGCCGCGTCGTATCTGGTTGCATCCGTCCGCGAGATCGTTACCGCGGCGCGGTTTTTCGCCACGAGCCGACGACTGTCGTCGATCCCCGTGCCCCGGTTGAAGTACCGGCGTGTTTACTTCCTACGTGCGCGTACCCGGCCGGCTTTTTTCCATCGCGGGCCACAACAGGATCGTGTACAGGCCGCTCGTGCGGAACGACGGGCGAAACACCGCCGGGGAACACGGGATTACGAACGTAGGAGTACCGAACAACGCTCGCGGACCGCCGTTGTCGCTGCCACGGAATTAGAAACCTGCGGCGATCGCTCGGCACACCGTGCGGAATCGATCTTGTATTGATATCTCGTTATCCGTGCAGCCGCCGATCATTCGAGCCCTCTTTTTGCCCGGCCACGGAACCAGTGGATTTCACGCCTGCGACTGGGAGGATTCTACGCGATTTTCACAGGCCATTGTCTCCCTTCACGGTCCTATTCAACCTCACTGTCCATTCATGCGACTTAGCAGCATTATTTCGTGGCTTAAGGTGACAGGGTTAGTTTTTATTCGCGCTGAATCATTGGATGACAGATGTGGGATAATGTAATGAGGAGTTGAAATGGTAAACGATGTTCCAAAGAAATTAGATATAATTTTTTTAGTGGAAAAGGATGGGAATTCCATGCGACATTTATTTTAACTGCTACGACTATTGGAAGGTAGAGCTACAATCGTAAATGTCAACTTCGCTGTGGTGAAAAACGATGAAAGTGATCTTCAGCGATCTTCACGGCCGCTATCTTTTTGTTTCCCTCTAAATCGGTACAGATATACGCTGAAAGTCCATAGCGATAAACGATTAAGTTGAGATAAACAAGTCATAAATGATGTAAGTGACAGAATGAACAAACACGCGTATTTTATTTCTACTGAAAATTTTAACCACTGACACTTAATCGTTTACCATTTCCATTCCTCGATGCATAGTTTACTGAGAAGACAGTAGGGTAAATCCGGGAGACGCGGTTGACCTAATATAAAATGGCTATTAAAACTAATACAGATATTACTTATTTTATCAGAACAAACCTAATATGTTCAAAATTTTATGCTGATTCAGAGAACCTGGTCGATATTTGCTTTAAAACAATATTTACTGTAAATCGGGTTAAAAACTGAAGTCATGACATCTGACCACCTTTCCCAAGGTGCCGGGAGAAATGGTTTTCGTCGTTGGCAGAGACCACTCACATAATTATTCATGGAAAAATAACAAAGAAAAAAGCAAAATTATTTATGAGTGAATACAACTACAGATTCATTGATATTTAATTTATTTACGCTAAACAAGTAAAGAACACATCAAACATAAAGCGAACTACCTATCGGCGATTAGCAAGGCAAATGAATACAAAAGTGGATAAATAAAATAAATAAACAATAATAATAATAAAACAATGATAAAAATAAAAATATAAATAAAAATAATAAAAAATCATAACTCGACCATCTCTCCTTTCTGCAGCGAGAGATGGTCTTCTCGTTAGTTTTGAGAGGAAGAGTTAATATGGCTAAATAGTTTGGCTGCATTGTCCCTCAATATCTCTACTATCTTATTATTACCAAACATTAAACGAAAATAAACTTAGAAGTATATTTTAAATAGGATTCTGTACATCGTTGTTTGACAAAAGAGGTTAAATGTAACCTCAGTTTACCTTTTATAGCCAGTAAATCTAGAAAAACACGGAAGGAACCGAAGTGACGCTATTCATTAAATTGTTTGGCTTCTAGAGAAGTAATTGGCCCGCACTTTAACCGGTTTTTACGTATAGAGTCTGAAATATAGCGACTCGACCAACTCTCCGACCCGACCGCGTCTCCCGGATTTACCCTATAGATTTTCTACGAATGTTGCGAATCGTGGAGAATATGATCGAGTGGATATCCCTCCAAGATTGTAGACGCAACAGCGTCCGCCTTTTCCAGTGCTCGCTATCCAACGATTACCCTCTGACCCTTTAATTATTGCGTGGGAGGTATAGTATTATCGGACGGATCGTTGATACGCTTGAACGAAGTTCACCGGTGCTTTCGACCCCAAAACGATCCGCGATCGATCTTTTCCCTCTCGATGGAGCGACGATTGTTTTCCTTTCGTAGAGAACTCCCGGAGATCGCCAGCCGTGGAATCGGGTTAAACAAACCTTACCCGGGATGTAATGGCGACCTAATGACTTGATAAGCACTCTGCGCGAGTAGGTTGCAATAATCGAGTCGCGATAGAGCGTGGCGATCCCCCGGGAACGAAAGAGCGAGTTATCCGAAGCGAGAGAGGCAGTCGATGCTGTTACGAAGCTAGCTGGAAGAGGCACACCACGCCCTGCCTGGAAATGAGATTGCTCCTGCTACCAATTACCGATCTCGACAATTAGTTTCGTGGTGTCGATTGCGAGAGCTGCTGATAGCGATAGAGTCGTCGAGGGAAGGCGAGTTCCAGGGCGCCGATCAGGTGTGGACTTTAGAACTCCTTTAACTCTTTAGTTATCCTCGAGTCCAACTGGAATTGGTATTGGATTCGTGAAACTCAGTGGTTAGTGGAAAAAGAAAACGAACGGAATCAGACGTGCAAAAATGCCTGGCCAGGTACTGAATTGACCAAGCACCACTTGCCCGGGCGTCGTCAACGCCTCTATGTAATTAACTAATTCAATAAACACCGTAGCAGTGACAGCGTTACCTCTGCGCGGCTCGCGAAACCTGTCATTACACGGACGATTATGTCGTTAGGGCTTGAGGGACTTTAAACGTGCAATTAGCGAAAATCACCTCTGCGACATTGTACGGGGCTTTCGAGGTAGTACCGCGAAGGCGGTAATAAAGGTGTCGTTGTTAAAACTTATTGCCAAAGGGGTTCGTAATTATCACTAGACCATCTGCACGAGGCATTAATTTTTTAATTAGTCTTCGGCCAATGAATTGTGAAAATATCCTGCATTTTGATTTATTTATGAGTTTCATCGATGGGATACTGTATTGTACTTCTGAATTTTGAGTAAGTACCTACGTGAAAACTATCACGAAAAGCAAGAACAATGAAAGGAATAGGGTAAATCCGGGAGACGCGGTCGGGCTGGAGAGTTGATCGAGTCGCTATATTTCAGACTCTCTACGTAAAAATGCGTTAAAATGCAGACCAATTACTTCTCTAGAAGCCAAACAGTTGAATGAATAGCATCATTTCGCTTTCTTCTGTGTTTTTCTGGATTTATAGGCTTTAAAAGGTAAATTGATGTTACATTTAACCTGTTTTGTCAAACAGCGGTGCACAGAATCGTATTTAAAATATACTTCCAAGTTTATTTTTGTTTAATGTTTGGGATAATAAGATAGTAGAGATATTGAGGGACAATGCAGCCAAAGTATTTGGCCATATTAACTCTTCCTCTCAAAGCTAACGCGAAAACCATCTCTCGCTGCAAAAAGGAGAGATGGTCGACTTATGATTTTTTTATTATTTTTGTTTTTTATTTTTTATTATTATTTTTGTTTATTTAGTTTATTTATTCACTTTTGTATTCATTTGCCTTGCTAATCACCAGTAGGTAGTTCACTTTTTCTTTGATGTGTTCTTTACTTGTTTAGCGCAAAACAAATTATATATCAATGAATCTGTAGTTATATTCACTCATAAATAATTTTGCTTTATCCTTTGTTAATTTTCCATGAATAATTATTTGAGTGGTTCCTGCCAACGGCGAAAACCATTTCTCCCGGCACCTCGGGAGAGGTGGTCAGATGTCATGACAGTTTTCAACCCGATTTACGGTAAATATGGTCTAAAAGCAAATATCGACCAGTTTTTCTGAATCAGCATAAAATTCTGAACATATAGGTTTGTTCTGATAAAATAAGTAATTTCTGTATTAGTTTTAACAGCCATTTTATGTTAGGTCGACCGCGTCCCCCGGATTTACCCTATATCAGGTTAAACACTCCACTTCTGAATTGCCAAGGTATCGATTACCATCATTTTTATTGAAAGCACAAAGTACGGGTTCAGTCGACAACGGCCACAGCCTTAAGCAGTCAATGACGCTAGGAATTAAGTACATGTTTGCCTAACGCTGTAGTTGGTGAAAAAGACAATATTTAAATTTATATCACGCATGGGCATCTTCGATGAGTGCACCTTTTTTCCTAACGCATCTGTCCGCAGCGATCCTCAAGTCATTGGTCGCAGAGCGGGCTGTCGACTCGGGTCCCATAATGCAGGAGGATACCGTGTTGGTCGCGTTGTTCAAACCGTTTTGCGCATTAAGTATCAACGTATTCACCTGCATTTGGTAAGATCTAATAGACTCGTTGATTTGATCCAGTTTCTTAACGATGCAGGTTTGGATTTGGGTGGTGTTGGACTGGCAGCACTCGGGGAAAACGTTGTCCAATTGAGGGATCAATGCTTGTCCAGTCTGAAAGTACAAGTGAAAAAGAATTAATCATTATATCGTAGCATACCTTGGCATCGATATACGTACTGCCATTCCTGCGTCGAGTGGAGCGAATGCTTGTTGAAGCTGGTTCTTCCCATTCGTTTCACATGTTTGGAGTTCCGAGAACGTCGTTTTTACGATGTTGCGCAGACTGTTTTGGGCAATAATGTAGCAGTGCTCGGCGTCTTTTCCTTCTGCCTTAGCCTGATCTACCCTGGCCTGATGACGTTATAAAATCTTTCAAATATATATCGCGATATTTACGTTAGTGCAATATGACTCTAGTAGCATTTCTGGTTGGCCCACAGTATCCCCAAATAGAGAACTAAGGTCGGTATCACATATATTGGCCGGTGAATTCGTTTTCGGGAACAGCGATCGAGGAGAAATCAGCTATCACCATCTGACGATCGTGGATTTGTCAGTTGGAGTTGCGTGGCCCTCGCAGGGTATGGTGGGGTAACGGGAACGCTGCTCGGCTCCGCCTGAACCTAGCCGTTTGGCTGTTATTTATTCTTAACGTAATAGTTGTGTGCATTACGAAGCTATGCGTAGACCAATACGAGATGAAGCTATCGAGAAAGAATCAATGTTCGAACCAATAAAGCTCCTTAATTTTTTCGTTGCTAACGCACACCTATTCTGATGTGTGTATTTCTACGCTGACAACTCAGTTTGGCCTACACGCCAGAATCTTGGCACTATCCCCACCACTGCTGGCTCACTCTTGTTCTGCGAAGGCGAGAGCGAGTCAGAAAACGTTGAGAAAAGGAGCACCGTGGCAGACAAACGGTGTGGTGGGAGAATACCCCTCACGAAACTCACCGGCCAATATATCTGATACCGACCTTAGTTGGCCATCAAAATGCCAACAATAAATGCTGCTAGGGGACGTTGCGACGAAGATAAGTGCTTACGCGAATTTCATCGAGGGCCGGTTTCACGATGTTTTCTATGTTCGTCTTGCTTCGCCTCCTAAGGCTTTTCATATTCTGAATTGCGGTTATGATCAGATTTTTTCTGGTACCCCCAAGGTTTGCGATGGTTGACCCGACGTTTTTCTTACTGGACTCCACTGCGTCTTTCAATTCATCCAATGGGTTGTAGGCTGATGCCTGAAATGGAAACGATGCGATTGGAGAAAATGTGTTTGATGGAGTTTGCGGGTGTTGAAATTGGTTTGGTTATGGTATCTTCTTAAATTCTGAATTTTGTAACAATTGTTCCATAATTCCTAATGTTTCTAATTCACCTGTGGAATCTTTATCACTAGATTAAGCTAGGAGTCTAGTCTAGTGGAGCATTGGCTATCTAGTCTGCCTTGTCTCGCGAACTTTTATTTCTACACGTCGTTCATCGATATTACCAGCTCGGTTGAACAAATTATCGAGGCTTTAATATTCGAGGTGAGATTAATCAAATTCCTGTCTCTGGAATGCTAATGATGTTGATCTTGTTACGAAGTCAATGAAATTTCAATAAAACGAAAGTATTGAGCTTTCTTCCTGCTAAGCTCTTAATCATACAAACGAAAATCAGTAGTTCACCCACTACAAATTCAAATTACATATTTTTAAGGCGACATTAAACAAGCACTCGAATTTTTGTAATTTCAGTGGACTTTATAAAATGTACGTAGCTCGTATATTTAATTCAGTGTATTTACCTGCATGGCGCAAATGGCCGCGAGGAAACAAAGGGCGATGAATGACTTCATGTTATTCCAGGAGTAGTGGCTTCGGGAAGTGATAATGGCGAACACGGTCCACTGGCTTTTATAGGAAAGAGCAACTTGTTATCGTGGATCGAATTGAATCATCTGGGTGGAGGGATACTTATAATACCACCTGCACGTATGTACACATAATCGTGATTTACAAATTGGGAATTCACGACCGACCAGTGACGAAATAATTGTCAGATATAAATTGTCGGAATAATTGTCGGAATCATAATCTAACATAACTGTGCAACGGGTGTCGCGTTTTATTTCCGTGACGAGTCTCCCCTGGTTTCCAGGTGATACTTAGAATTTGATGTGATCGGATTTCAGGATACGTAGGTATTTTAGTGTCTTGCACTGATGCGAATCCATCCGGTTTTCAAACCATTCCTCGACGTGCAGCTTTAAACCTTAGTATCATGATTTTTTTATTTTACTCAGAAAAATTCTTATCTTATTAATGCATTTTTGTCCACACTTCATCGTAAAAATAAGTAAAAAAATTCCTACTGTACCAATTTTTTATATTAATGAAGAAATATGGATATAAGACTAGTGTTAAAAGTTAAAGCATGCATAAAGGTACCTATGTATTATAATGTTAAGCCAATGTTCGGTTTTGCAGAATGTTACACTAGCGTTACATACATTATTATGTTCGACATGAAATTTATTCAGAAAGGAAAACCGAAATAATTGAGAGAAAAAAATAGCATTTACCTGGTACTTTCAGTGTAATCAACAATAGGAGACAGTGTATCACAGTAGAATTTACACGAATGTTTTTTCTACTCTGAGGGCACTTGTTACATACGGTAATAGTAAAGTAACGCTTTAAAATTTATGAAACAGTCCCGATTTTTTCAATTCGTGTAATACGGATGTTACACAATGATACTAAGAATTAACTGTGCATGTTGGAATTAAGTTACGAACATGGTGGCTGAAAATTGGGGGACTGGAGAATTTTGAAATTAGGGAATTGGGAGGCTGGAAATTTTGGAAATTGGGAGATTGAGAGGCTGGAGAATTTATAAACGGAGGAAGTTGGAAAGGTATAATGAACATTCAATTCGACAATGCTATTCAGTTATAGGTGACTTTACATCTAATTATAGTGAAATATTAAATTCTTTGATTCGTAAACAGTTTAGGCAAGAGATTAATCAAATAGGTACTTGTGCAAACCGAATCTACACGCGCCATTCCACTGAAGTAAATCGATGAAAATAGAAAATAGATTTGAATTAAAATACAAATTAAAGCTCATTTTTCACAATTAACTAAAATTATTTCAATATAAAAAAAAATCTTACGTGAAAATTAATTCACGTAAAAAGTGAAAAATTATAGAGTATCGAAATCTCTAAAGTACCTAATCGAATTATAGATATCAGAAATTCAAATTGCAGAAATTTCTTATCTAAAATCAGTTTCTGGCACATTCTTGATACCAACCGAAGTGGACGTTTTGATTAGATATAAAAGTGCAAATTCCAATACAAACCTTGTGATCTAAAAATAAGAGCTTGTTATGAAATTTTACAATTAGTGTCCCGCGTTAAAAATAACTTAAACAACTATGACATTAAATCTACTAAGGGATAATTACTGCTATCGTCTTTATTGTTACGATGGTAGTAGATAAACATCCTTGTTTTTCCGAAAGTGAAGTATATTTAAAAAATAATGCGTCTGTTAATCACCGATAAATCTTTTGATCCGTCTCTTCCAAGAACCCGAGTACGGTCTTAGCACTCCTCCGCAGAATATTTATTAATGTCTTAAAATACAGGGTGACGCATCTCTTTTGAATTTTGATTCACATGTAGAATTGTTTTCAGCACTCCATTCATAAGGCTATAATAATACATTAATAAGGGTTAAAAAATTGTCTGCATTTATCGTTAATCCTTTTCTAAGGATACCATACTTCCAACTACATAGTTTCTATTAAATTATTGATACTTATCGTATCAAATGACTGAATCGATTTCGCACAGTTATCATTGAATCGTACGGTATAAACTTAACCAATACATACATCTGATTAAAAGCGATTATTACATAATAATACCATAATAACACCAGTTTGTTTATTCGATCACGGTTTTATCGAAATATTCTCCGATTTTCGATATCTACATCGGGAATGATACTTATCCTTTGCAGTCACATTTTTGAAAATTTTACGTTACTACTTCAGATTACAATCATTCATTGCCGTTACGGAAGAACCTACTTATGTTGTTTTGATCTTCAAAAGATAGTTTCTAAAGAATTTGGACTATTTCGGGTATAAACATATTTGTTAAGTAGTTCGCTTTAATGACTGTTTCAGAAACCTATACCTGCTTTCAGGAGATTTTTTTTTTTATATTTTTTCCGTAAAATGTTTTTATTTCCTCAACTCCAAATCACTTTGCGTGTCAGGAATGATCAGATTGTACCTACAGTTTGCAATTAAATATTAGGGAGGAACGGAACAATCAAAATTGTGTGACTGTTTTCTAATAGTGAAAAAATCTTGGCTTCAGTGATTCAGCTTAAGTCCGCCAAAGATAGATTCTATCCAATAAAAATTTGTGGTGCCGCGAGGACCTTAAATATATATCCTAGATGTCTGTGAAATAGTAGAAATTGGGATGCAATGTGGTTTTCGGTTATCATAATTAGAGGCTCGAAAGTTTTACGAAGCAATTAAACGTAGAAAGGGGGAAATCGTAAAACAGAGTGTTCTATGAGTTCTGTGGAAGATTGAGTTATAACAGTGATCACAAAATCACAGGGCGAACAGACGTCGGCGTAAACCGCTGCCAGGTGCCAAGAATGCAACTGCACTTTCGTCAGCCATTAGAAAACGAGGCCCATCACGCTCGAGGCATCAAATTCTTTTCCCAGACTGTCTGTTTTAGTCTCGTTTTCAACACTATTAACCTAACGATACTCTCGCCAATTCAGTGATGTATGATATTATCTTTTTAACCACTGTACTTCAGCATCCCTTCAATTTTTTTTTTTTTTTAGTATCTAGGGTAAACTGTACAATGATTAACACCCTAAGTCGAAATCCCAATTGGAATGTCTATATTTTTTTGTAAAGTTTTTACATGGTCTTAATTTTCCGTTATTATCAATGATTATGGATTTCTCATTAAAATAAAACATCTTGAGTACCTATTCTTTTATTTAAAAATTTTCTATGAAAACCAAACGTAGGCATAAAAGTACAATCATTGGCAACCTAAAATTTGAGGTTATATAGAAAAACATATGTAGTTAAAAACGAAGTTATAAGTGTTTAAACAGACTATTTCATTTACTATTAAATAGCTACAACACTTAGTAAATCTGTATTTCAACCCATTACTTATTAATAAAGCGACAAAATATACTTACCTACCCCTTATCAAAATTTTAAGAAAAGGCCTAAAACTCAGCCCTTTGTCCCACTTCGTGGTGTTGCCAGATGTAAAATGTGTAGTTCAACTACTGGACAGTGGTGTAGTGAAAGAAAAATAAGAAATTGTAAAAAAGTACTTTCTAAGCTTGTACTTCTTAATATTTTACTTTTGAATCAGAAGCGCCAATGATTAGCGCAGTGTCAGCATTAGTACAGTTTACCCTACTCAATTTCCTTCCAACAAAAAATAAATACTTACTTCAACTCTAAAACTTCCAATACACCCTACATTTCCCCCAATAATCCTCTACTTTTCCAATCCCTGTCGCGCCCCTAAATCAAAGGCCAATTATACCAGCAATCCCTTGCTAGGAAAGCTCCCGATGTCCTCTCATCATCAAACTATGACACCCTCGCCAACGTTAACCCCCATCGCAGCGCGCGTTCAATCTCCTCTCTCCTACTTCTCTTTCGACACCTGCGCCGCGTCGTCCATCATCCTAGGGAACTGTTAAAGGTTCAAAGGCTCGGTATCGCGCGGCGCGGTAAAAGCGGAATCCACGGAGATGATTTATCTGCGGCTAGTGAAATCACTCCGGCGGGGTTTCGTCACTTTCGCGGCGCAAAGTGAAACGGTTGCCCGCGCGCCTCCCAAGTAAAACAAATCGAAAGCCACGAGCAGCAAATAATAATTAATACTTTCGTCGTCGATGGTTATCGAGCGGGTTGCTGCGCAGGCAGCCGCTGATCGACAGCCGAACGGCACCGCCAGCCTATGGATCCTCCGTGCGGAGTATAGATCCTCCTCGCGGCGCGATCCCGGATGATTTATCGCGCCACCGCCTGCCATCTATCATGGCCGATAGCGACGATAACCGGAGTCTAGCCGGCTCGTGTAAAGCTAGAACTTTTGCCATCGGCGCCGGCTTGCGGGGACCATGTGGTATCTTATCAGCGGTAAATGCAAATACGAAATTCGAGTGGAGAGCTCGCCCTTCGAGTTCGGATAATGGTCGAGTCTTTTATTCCTGCCTAGATTGCATGCCTACGTTTCATGAATGGCTGTCGTCTACTGCTTTCAGCCTTCAAGCTATGAATGGACTAATTGCTATGGTTTCTGAGGTTGATTGATGCTCGAGTGAGTTGCGGTGATGGGTGTAGTTACCTTACAAGGTATGCACTAAAGTGGTTAACGTGGACTCTTAATTGCTGCACAGAGCCGGTGAAGATTTACGGAAGGAAAAGGAGGAGATGAAGATTTTCAAGGAAAGCAGAGATTGCCGCCAATGTATCCTACCAACACGGTGCTCGTGTGCTCCCATTACCACTCGGTAATCGCGAGCCCATAACGCGCCAAGGTTAAGGACTCTAGGGCATTACGGGATTGCAGAGATACACGATTGCGATATGTAACTTATTACTTCCTACATGACGTGTCTCTTCCTTATTCCCCCCATAAACATAATTTACGCATTAAAATCCACCCGGAGAAAAGGACCAGGCTAGCCGAGGATCAAAGAAGGGTGGAATACAAAAACGCCATTTGTCGAGCCACCTCAGGAAATCTTCGCGATTTCGTTGCCGACAGATATCTCGCAGGCAAAGCAGTGAAATTAAGTCAACGTTAGCGGTAAACGGCTGGGCAGGCCCAAGGAGCAGCCCACGCTTTCTCCGGCGCGGTGCTCATTGAGAAATGATGCCCACGAGAGGGAACTGAGAGACAAAGGGAGAACCAGCGGCGAAGCGACGGCGGTATTGTTTTAAAAGGCGTCTCCCGACGTCTGGGCGGTCAACTTTTGCGTCAGCATATATCATCGTTCGCGAGTTACCTTTCCAAAGCGCCACAGCTCCGCGGTGACCCAGGTGTCTCCATGCCGGTGCACACAACCGCTGGTCCGACAGAGCCGCTCTGCGTGAAACGTGCGTGTAGAACGTTCACTCCCACCTATGGCCGAGCGTGTAGAACGTGGCGCCAGAGAATTGAACTTTTCCACGGGATGCCTATCGATCCGATCGATGACTTTCTCGATCACACCTGCGACCCGTGCCGGGGCTTGGGAATGCGCCGCAAATAAATCTCCGCTGGATAACGCGCGTTTCGACCTGCGAACAATCCCGATGATCGGATAATAATTAATAGGGAGATTCTGGGAGCGTTAGCCGATCATCGTTCCAGCTTTTCGATGAATTTATACGACGAGACTTCAATCGTTTAATAAAGATCGTTTCTGTTGAGCGACACCTACGCGCCGGCTTTGACGATGGCGCGATCCCTCCATCGCCATACCCCTTTATTTATTTTAATTACCACCGCGCCGCTGGAATAATTGACAGCGCGCAATTGACTTCTATCGCGGAGTTTACGAGCCAGAACGAGATACCAGGCGTCGCGAGTGAACGGTGCACGAGACGCTTTTTCTTCGCGGCTGCGTTTCGCCGGTAATTTATTCGTCGGCTGCGAAAGGTGAAGCTTTCAAAAGCGGGAGCAAAGTGCAACAAAGTGAAATATCAGGAGTGTCCCAGGAATCTTCGTCCCGTCGCGAGGCATGATGATCAAGCAGACTGGACGCCCGGTTGGCAAAGAAAGCAATCACGATTTTTACCGCAACGTTGCAAAAGGATTGTAATCCTGTCCGCGGCAGGTTAGAATCGATTGTGAAACCCTGGCGGTAAGTATCGTTTCCGCTTGTTGCGATAACAGCTGCAACGTTTATGGAAAATTGTGGGAGCTGAGTGATTGCGGTTGCTCCGCGAAAGAACCTGACGATTAAGTTTCGTGGAATTTCGATTTGAAGATTTATATCGGCAACGGGTAAGATCTATCGTTTCCACTGTCGAGTGGAGCTTGATTTATCATTCGCCACGTTGAATCACATTTTTGTTACTCGATCGACTGACCAATTAGTAGCTTTTATTGAAATCATTCATTAAAGTCTCCTTGAACGTAGCAGGTGCGAGAGTTTGAGTTCGATTCGAACAGTTTTTCGTAAGTTAAGTTCGTAGAACCCAGAGCTTTCTGCAGCAGCCCCCACGTTCGCAGTCTTCATTCAGTGAAATTTCATTCTTGCTCACCTAGCATCGATGGAGGAGGGGCGGGGGAGAGAGGAAACGATTTATCAGGAACGATCGATCTACGAGCATCCGAGGTATCGACTAGCAACACACGGTGCAAAAGATCACGGGTGTTGCACCATGCACGCAGCAAGGTCCACCATAACTTAATCCACGTAAGTCGCCTACACACCGATGTTGGCGATGCCTAACCCGTGGATCGTTTATTTCGCGTATCCACGAGCACGACGGTGTAACGTGTATTACGAGGCTGTCTCGTTTATTCAGACTCGCTTTCTGCCTCGATTTATCGGACCGTGACAGATAAGATGGCTCTGGAAACGCATCAGGCCTGCGATTTACCTTGCTCTGTCTAATCGATCAGTTTCTACGGATGAAATGCTCGATATGGATCTCTTTGATCGCAGTAGAAGACTCATTGGTTTCTTAAATTTCTTTTGTATTGTATAATTTGTTCTTTCATCAAGAAAATTTGTAATATGCATATAATGAAATACAATTATTCTTTGTGAAGGTAGTATTTTATTGACTGCCCTCCGATAATATCTTCCTATGCTAGTGATTTATGAATGCCCTTTTCTTATGAAATTTTGTGCATCTTTGATAGATCCCCCCTCGTGTGCGAATGTGGGTGATTTCCTCTTACGAAATGAACTACCCACGTACAATTATTCGAGGCATGCATTTAGCAGAGTGACATTTAATGCAGCCCCCGATCGGGTCAGCTGGCGGGGAATTACATAATGCACAGATGACATCGCGGTGCCCTCGCGGCTTGCCACCGCAACTTCATCACTTCAAAACTTGCATCTGCGCGACATGTTCACTTCATTACATTATTTATACATGGGCTCTGCATACACCATCGCTTCACTTTCCTTCCCACTACACTTCCATTTCACCACATGACTCCCTATGATACAAATACTCTATTTGCACTACTGTTACACTATTTGTAAGATTTGTGTTAGTCCCACGAAGCTCCTCTAGTATTCCTAGGACCTAGATTTCTTGCACATTTTTACATATTAGTGCGGACTTCCTGTGAAAAGACAACAAAGTTGCATAGTGGTTATTGGCTTTCCGCGAATGTGCATCATTTTTGTGTATTTTATGTATCACTCAAGACTCACAAGACCCACAAAACTTTCTTTTTCCCACAAAACTGAATTTTTCCCGCGAAGTGAGAATTTTTAATAGCCCGCAAGACCCACACAATCTTCTTCTTCCCACATAGCTCACTTTTCCCCACAAAAGGCAAAATTTTGTCTCCACAACTTCCCTTGCAAGTACAGCGTGAAAATCTGCTTCTCTTGCAGGTGCAGCAACTCAAAAATGGGTTTTTCCTAAGTTCATCGCACAGTTCTTGCACCTGTAAGAGAGGCAGATTTTCGCACTGCACCTGCAAGAGAACTTGCGAGATGAAATTTTGCAATTTTGCAGGTGCAGCGCGAAATTCTGTCTCTCTGGCAGATGCAAGAATCGTGCAATGAATTTCGGAGCAAGGGGGTTTTGAGTTGCTGCACCTGCAAGAGAAGCAGATTTTCGCGCTGCACCTGCAAGAGAAGTTGCGAGGCGAAATTTTGCTATTTTGCAGGTGCAGCGCGAAATTCTGCTTCTCTTGCAGGTGCAGCAACTCAAAAATGGGTTTTCCTAAGTCCATCGCACAGTTCTTGCACCTGCAAGAGAGGCAGATTTTCGCACTGCACCTGCAAGAGAAGTTGCGAGACGAAATTTTGCAATTTTGCAGGTGCAGCGCGAAATTCTGCCTCTCTGGCAGATGCAAGAATCGTGCAATGAATTTCGGAGCAAGGGGGTTTTGAGTTGCTGCACCTGCAAGAGAAGCAGATTTTCGCGCTGCACCTGCAAGAGAAGCAGATTTTCGCGCTGCACCTGCAAGAGAAGTTGCGAGGCGAAATTTTGCTATTTTGCAGGTGCAGCGCGAAATTCTGCTTCTCTTGCAGGTGCAAGAATCGTGCAATGAATTTCGGAACAAGGGGTTTTTGAGTTACTGCACCTGCAAGAGAAGCAGATTTTCGCGTTGCACCTGCAAGAGAAGTTGTCAGGCGAAATTTTGTGATTTTGCAGCTGCAAGCTATGTTCCGCTTCGGATTTTTTTTGAAGACGATATTGGATTGGTATTATTTCAAAAGGGCAGTAGGATTTGAGGAAGATTTGAGGATAAAAGAATCAAAAGTGCTTGAATTCGTTTAACATATTTATTCATTAAAAACTGTATACATATTACATGTTTCTAGCATACAGATCACTGGAAGAATTGATATTCACTTGCTCCCTTGTGGGACCAGGCATTTGGGTCCATCCAGCAGATCGATGCGAAGGCAAAGATTTTATTTGCGCTCGAAAAAGTTTCGGCTGAGGCCACAGTATCCTTAAAGCCGGCCCGGTTTTACGGGGGAAGGGGTCAGGTATCGCTTTTTCTCGATGCGTGCGATGGGGGAACAAGATTTCGCCCTGGTGTCCCGTAATGCGGTAGCTCGATTCATGGCGCACCGTCGAGGCGTAATTGCGTGTTTGCCCAGAGCCGAGCGGCGTACCGCTGTTATTAGTTTCACCTTCGCGGCGCACGCAATCCTCCGGTTCTTTGCGAGCCCCGCCAACGAACGGGAAGATCCTCCTCTGGAACAATAAGAAAACGACGGAGGTAGGATGGAGCTGACAGGGAACCGAGATACCAATCCGCTTACCAGTAGGTGTAACGGCTCTTGGACTTTTTATCGATTTCGTACGGACTCGGTGGGCTCCCCAGATTGGACCTTTCGTGAGGATACAGTGGCTGCTCCTGAGCGAACCCAGAACCTTTTCATCAAGGGATTAGGGGTGTAGTTCGCATAACGATTAGTCAGAATTTCATTTCTATTATCAGTTTTATTATTTCGACAAGGAAACGATTGTAACCGCACTAACAGTTGTATCGTGAACAAATGAGGAAGAAAGGGGTTCCGAAGGTTCAGTTAATAACACTTAATGAAAGGGTCCTCGAATATCATACCTACTTGGAGCTCCGCCTCGACAACCACCAAACATCATAACTCTAAACTTGTTTGTGCAAACTCACCAAGTGGACGGTCCTTTTCTTCTCCGCGAAGAAACGTGGCTGCTTAGGCAGACTCGGGAAGAGAAAAGGGGGGGAAAGGGAAAGAAACCGGCATCATTAATAAGCGCAACACCTTCGCCCGTTCGACCCACGTCTTCATTAGCCGCGTGCCAAGCGGAGTCCATTAGTTTTCCGGGGACGCGACACGTGCATCATTAGAAATGATATTTAATTAAGGCGTCGAATAATTGGAAATATTTGCCTGTGCCCGTGTGGAACCGCAGGGGCGCGTCCCCGGGCCACGTTGGCGTAATTAAAACTGTGGGATCGTTACGCCTGCGTTTTACCTTTCGCCAGAACGGATACACGTGCACGTGCAACGATCGACGGGGAGATTTTTCCTCGATGACTCGTCGCCGATGCCTGCGTGGGACTCGCGCAGGTGCATCCCCGATCGGCCACTCTTTATTAGATTTCTTTCGACGCGCCGAGGAAATTGCCGTTTGCCATTTTTCTCGGGATCATTGCCCGAGCGGGGATTTGTATGTAAATACACGATGATTGCCGTGTCGTTAAACGCGTGATTAATATTCCTTTCCACGGCATTATCGCGGTTCCACACAATGCATTAGAATGGCCCATCGATGGAGAGAGTTTCTGCCACCTATGGACTCACGAGTAACTCGGAATCAACGCGGAGAACCAGCAACTCTTAACCCTCCGTGGTCACACCTCCTTATAATCACAAATTAGTCACATGGGGTTCATCCAACATCATTTTTCAGTTACCATTTTCGTATTTTTAAATCTTTCAACTTTTGAGTGGTAATTGTACATTCATAATACTCATACAATCGTACTCTAATAGTCCTTTTCCAAAAATGTAAATTTTCTTATGACGAAATATGTAGTTGAAAAAATAGTTGTGGAAAAAGATATTTTTTTTCACATAAAATTCAACAAATTTTTAAATTTCAATATTACGGTCTAAAAATTTACAGAAATATTGGTAAATACTTATTATACTTCTGGAGGAAAATTGCCTGGGGTGTGATACACCCCGTATGACCACGAAGGGTTAAGAAAAGCATAGCTTTAATTTTGCAAACTGAAGCTCGAAGACGTGAGACTAATAATGTGTAATAATCGGGAAAGGTTTCTAGCTGCAGCATCGATAGTGAAGCCACACAACCCTTTATGTTACAGAGAAATATTGCTCCCTAATGAAAACGTTGCAGCTGTGCTCGCCGCGTCTAAGACGCGTAAACCTCGAGGCACACGCGGTTTAACCACAGTTCTCTTAACCATCGTCAATAATTACCGGTCTCGTATACAACACCGTGGCCATCTCCTTGATCCAAATTCGAAAGGGGTTGCCGTCACGAGTTATCGGCGCATCTGTCCCGTAAATGGGCCTAGAATTTATGGCCGGGGCCTACACGTGCCCGAAATCATTACCTCCACTTGGTCCAGGATATTTATACGCGCGACCTTGGCAGCTCTCCACACCCTGCCATTACCCACGCATGCTCGATGGTTCCCCAGGAGCACGTGGTCCCATTTCGGTGGATCACCTCTGACGCACGCCTCGTGGAATCTGGATCTCTTTCAGAAAATAGGGAACTGGCGAAGAATTACAGTGGTGGTCAAAGGAAGACTTCAGAAACGGTGGTGTTACATAAATTGGTGGTTGAAAGAACGTTTAGGAAATGATAGTTTTATATTTGGATAGAACTCACGTGCCCTGCTAATATTACACTAATAGTCACTATGTATTTCACCTATTTTCTGTACTTAAAATAATTGAATAAAGTTTATGAGCTTCACTGTAAAATTTTGTTCTTGATCTACCCTAGAAGATTCTCCTCGCTTCACTCTAGAATTACACTCGTTTCCCTATAATCCACATATATTTTAAGCACTCAACCCTCCACCATTCACTCCTCTAATTCTCTCACGCCAGCCTTTTCCACCAGCGACTTCCTTCAATCAAGAAAATCCGTATCCATAATTTCTAAAGTCGAAGACAAGGTGAGAGGCGGTTCGAGGAAGAGGGGCACGAGATGTATCCGGGTAGACAACCCCTTAGAATGAATAATGAACTTAACCCAGCCTGCGTTCCTGGACAAAGCGAGGAGGCCAACAAGTGTAACGCGTTACCTGAATACTCTCAAAGATCCTCTCCGTTTCTAGCCGCATAGAGGAGCTGGCTCCGTGACTGTTCGAAAAAATAGTCGCTCCTCCAAAGCATCGTATAATGGTCACTTAATGATCATCTTTGAATACACACGCTGAATCGCCTGTGTGATCGCCGTCCCCGCGAAAGAGCCTCCACAAAAGGAACGATTTCACTCCTTTTTTCTCTCGTTACACCTTCTCTCCCTTCTCCCTTCTGCGCGTTGAATCTCGTCAGCGCTCTATCCTATCTCGTTGCTCGCCAGGCCTCCTACGGTTCTCCGGTTTTTTACGATCGTCTGCTTTAAAAACCGTGTGATTTATTATTCGACGCCAGGCGCCGGACAGGTGGAACCGTTTCTATCCAGCGTGCATAACCGCGCGTATAATGGACACCTTGAAGGGGATCAGACGCGAGAGGAATCTCGACTTGGCAGCGTTCATCGCGCCGCTAATCGGTCGACAATCAGACCGCCACGCAAGTCCAGTGGACCGTGCGAATAATCGACGGTAATCGATGTTCTTTCGGCTGGATCATCGCGCAGCTACCCGTCCCGAGAGGGTTTCGATTGAAGCCAGAGATGCTGCGCGAAGGAAGCAGAGCGCGATGGGAAGAGAGGCTCGTTTCGTGAAATTAATAGTGGCTTACTCACTGGACAAATCACTTGGTATAATTGACGTCTTTCACAGCTGAACAAAGTCCCAGGACCGTGAAACGATCTTTCGTGCTTTCTCTTTGCACGCTTTCGCTCTGCTGCCTTTGGTTTCTTTTGTAGGTAGTCGATTTGCTTCGTGATTGTGCTGTGGAAGGTTTTGGATTTTGGAAAAAATGGGATTAGAAGAGGAGCATGTGGAGTGTGCTTTGTCTTATGAAAGATGGACGGAAAGATATTTCCATATGGATATGGAAACATATAGAAGTTGCAAAAGATTTGCGGGATTAAGGGGGTGTTCCGATCTAGAGGCCATAAAAATACGTGATCTTTAGGAATTAATTAAAGGAAAACTACCACAGATAGTTTAATAGAACTTTTTTCATTGTATTAAGAATGCCTTAAACTATAGAAATATATTTTTTTCTGCAATTAATCATTTGCAAATGGCACTGGGGATTCATTGAAGTAGAGGCGTCAACAAATTTATCTCAAACAGTGGGACTCGTAACGGGTGTTAAAAGTTTAGGTAAACGATTGTCCTGAGATAAGAAATATGGGAAAATATGGAAGTGCAAGTTGCTGAGGATTTCTGGGATTAAACAGCTGCAGTTCTAAATCTCTGCTATTATCCAATCGTTGCTGAAGTATCTGACCATCAATTCGTATAAAAATATTAGCAAAATACCTATTAATCTTCTTAAACTCACTTCCTTACGACCCAAGAACACAAGACGGTTCAATGTTCTTTGCCGTTGCAATGTATCTAATTTGTCATTTTCCACTCGTTTCAATCGCCATTAATTTATAATGAGGGCAATGCACTCGTGTCATCACACGCCATGTTAAAACACCGACATCCCCTGACACAACACGCGCGATCCTATGTTTCCCAGGTGGGCGAGCGCCGCTCGCGCTAGACAGCGACGCTAATTCGACGGTAATTTGAAAGTTTAGCGACTCGTTGCGCTAGTAATGAGTTAATTACGAGCACGTGCACGCGTCCTACTTAATGCAACGGAGCTGGACTCGGTGGTTCGCCGTAATGAGAGACATTTCTTACGTGTCGGCCTTCTTTGTCCGCGTCACTCACGACATCGCCGCCGACGCAGGTATAATTATTACAAAGATTGAAGAAAATGTCGAGCTTCGGCGACAGAAAAATTGGAAGGAACGCGGGATTTCTGGTACTGTGGATTGAAACATTTATCTGCCGCGCTAAATACTGCTTACTTTAGTAAAAAAAAAAATATTCAGTTGATGAATTGTTAATAGTAATAGTTTAATTTCACCTCCATTCCTCAATTTAATTTCACCTCCATTTCTCAATTTAATTTCACCTCCATTTCCCAATTTCATCTCACCTCCATTCCACAATTTAATTTCGCCTCCACTCCTCTAAGAAAAGAGTTAACGAGACTAAACGAAGTAACATAGGAACAAGAAGGCGGTAGCAATGATTTCGGTGCGTTTACCCCTCTTTAGAAGCGACTAGTGTCTGAAGGGAGTGATGGTGCCTGACTCGGTGTTTCACGGTAACAGGAAGGTGGGCATTTTCAAGGGAAGTCGCGTGGTGATTGACTGCTCGAAGGTGTAAGCGGTCCGAAACCACAAGGCACTGGAATCAATTTACGGTGTTATAAACAGCCCTCGACCGTCATTAGGATAATTTCTGTCCCAAGGCGTGTGGGTGGCAGATGTACGGGGCACCGTTACGAAAGCGGATTGCGTAAATCGTGGATCAACCACGGACGAGGGTTTCGCGCCGACCGATGACCCCGTCGGATAAGGGGAGAACCGATTGATTCCGAGTGAAATCGCCCTCGGCAGATCTCCACGCAGGATAAAAAAAAACCGTTCTACCGTCGGTTCCCGATCTTACATCCTGGGGGATCGATAGAGCAACCGATTCAACCTTCCTGTGCGATCTTCTAAAGTACAATTCGCTATTCCTCTACAGTCTTCAGAAGCAGATTTCGTTTCCTGTTATCTCAAGCCCACTTGCCACGGTGATCCCACCTAATTTTCGGAATAAAGTAGGTAGATCCCCATTGACGAGAGCTCTCCAAATGAACCTGCCACTCACTTCCCCTTTTCAATTACCCAAATCAAGCAACCATCAAACACCACCATCATCCGATCATTAGAAAATAGAAAATAGAATGAACAAATCAACAGCACAAGCAATTCAAGCGCCACAGTAATTGTCTCGCGATCTAAAGATCCGGGTTCGAATCTCAGTAGGATTCGAACACAGACGCAACATAGTTTCATAATTAAGATTGCATGCATGTGTCTCCGAAACCGTGTACACCCCATTCGAATTTCGCAACGCGCGGGCGACCAGCTTCCCGTGAAACACGGGGAAAAGAAAGCCCGGCGAGAACAACGGTGACCTTTTTGGTGGCACGTCGACAACCCGGCCAGGATAATTAAATCGCGCACGGGAATGGGCGAGACGGTATCGGGCAGCAGTATCTCTCCAATGCCGATACGTTAAGTGGACCGTTCAGCGGGGCAACAATTGCCGCGAAACACGCGTCTTGCCTCGCTGTGCGTTTCAGTTATGCTGCCGATCGCTACCCGTTGATCCACTAGCTGATCAACATCTGCAGAGGCCGTGATCGATCGATATTCCGACCGCACTCCTTCTGTTTCACGCTAAACCAACACGAGGAGTCAATTATTACATTTATATGAAACAATATAGAGGGTTGTCTGTAGGTCTGAATTGTTTTGGAGGAGATGCTGAGTGTACGAAGGGTGTGGTACAGTGGAGCATCCAGAGGGGGGAGGGGAATAGTCCCTGGTACTCCCAAAGGGACTTTGTGAAAAGAAAAGAAAACTGGATTTTATTCTTTAAATAAATTTTTATAATCACTAATGAATTTGATTGAATTCGCGTTAAAAATATTTTTATCCGATCAACTCGGCTCCCCACAAGATTAAATCCTGAGTGCTCCACTGGTATGGTAGGTGAAAAATAAGAGATGGAGGTAGATGAGACTTGAGAAAATTCCAAGTTCCTTTTCTATCTCGTTAAGGAATAAGGACTCCACTGATAGTTTTAGGAAAAAGTCACCTCAATTAGTAGATCTAGTATTTCCATTTCATTTTGCACCCGCACTTTTATTCAACGCCTAACTAGAGCAGGATAATGTCTAACTACACTAACTACATACACGTTCCCAATGAATGCAGCAATTAAACAACGGATTCAGTGATTATCTCAAGCACTATACCCCCTCACGATCCTATTACTTGCCTCAGCTGACCAGGAGCTACTCTATCCACTCTCCAACGCTATATTTCTAGCCTCGAATGGGTATCAATGACAACATCGTGACTTATAGACGTCACAGGAGAACAGCGACGTCATATCACGACGGTGTGACGTTGAAAAAATATTTGCACGGATTTAATCGATTTTCTATCGACGCTCGATGCAAAGGTGCTCACCTCCGTGTCTGATTCTTGGCTCGGTTTCCCGTGGAGACGTAATAATTAGAACGAGACCGCTGCCACGACCTCGCCTTATCTCCGGGAAAGCTTGGCAAAAATCAGCGCTCGCGCGCGCGCGCGCACGCGGACACCAACAGATCCGGGCTAAATGGAGCGTTCAGAGCCGCCTCTATCGACTGTGACTCGCTGATCTCAGCGGCCAGCGAACTCGCGGCTGCGAGATGTCGAATGATCGATCAATTCCCTGGCGCCGTACCTGTTTCTCGTGCAACAAAGAAAAGCCGGCTTATCGCCGCGACACAACACAATGACCCGGTGACAACGGCCGATTTTAGAGCAACAGTATTTATACGTCGTCTCGCGTTTCATATCGTTTCTGTTTCTGGCCTGCCTCTGTTAAACGTGCGCGAGCTTTAAAGGGGTATACCACTATGTTCGTTGAATCTTTGGCTAGGAGAATTGTGCTCGAAGAAGCTGAAGCTACGTCAGGAATGCTGAAAGAAGAGTGGAGCTTGGGGATTGTGCTCTGAGAAACACCAAGTAATGGTAAAACTTGAATTTTTGAAGGGGATGTTGAGAGTTAAGTGAATTAGAAAAGGTCAGATTCTTAGAAGGAATGTGCTCTACGAAATTTGCATGTGACACAGTTGGGACCACTTTGGAGAACGCTGTAGAACTGTAGAGAAGTACATAAGTACTCCGAGTGTCATCGATGCACAATGAGTCTCAATTTTTGAAACTTTACTCCCTCGTTTCAAATATCATCTCTGACATTGACCATATAAAAAAAATATTGTTCCATTCCTTGACCCTTCTTCTATAAAACGTATATCCTAAAAAAAGGTGTAACACCTGGGGAATCGCCTAAAAAAAATTAAACTTAGAGACTCTGCCCTGAGTACCATTCCAGCACCACGAGTCTTCAGCGTTAAACCTTCGTCGCCTTTAAATATAATTTCCCAAAGTGTTCTGCTCTAAACGCAGATGAAAGTTGAAAGGATGTGATCATACCTTGTTTTGGAACAGAAAACCAATTCGATCGCGGGATAAATCGCCGCGCAAAATTCCATGTGACGCCGTCAGCGGCGCAACGATATTCCTGTCCTATCGTTTGCTGGCGATAGTAGATAGTTCGTGGGCCGTTTGACACAGCGTTCGACGCACGGGCGAGTCGCATAAATGTTTTAGTCGGACGAGGTTCAGTTGACACACGCGGAGATATAGAAAAAGATAGTCGAATATGCTTATGATATATTGCACGGTTGTTGCGGTTGTACGCGGTGCTTGTATCCAGATAAATAAGACACGTTTAACCGGCCCGAGACGAGTTGACTCGTGTTTCGCGCGTTCTGACGTTTGTAGTTTGTCCGAGTAGTGTTTCAGCGGCCTGTCGTTGATGGGTTCATTTGCAATCGGCACATTCTTTACGCCTGGATCAGGGCGACAGCAAAGCTGTACAGCTTGTAAGCCATTTTTCTCTAATTCCTGATTCGTTCTACATATTTAATGTGTTTCACTGTCAACGCAGACTGCGCGCTTAAATATAAATCCGTTCCTCGCACAAGTAAATCAAATAATACACGCGCCATATGCACACCACCCACCACTGTCCTGATTCTCTATTATTCGCCTGCTAAGAGATCCTTTCATGACAATTCATAACGGGTGCATCATGACCTATTTCTAGCGTTCCTACCGGAAGCTCTCCGTCACCGTAAGGAGTCCCGCTAAGAATTGCATCCTGCTCGCGAAAAGACCCTTTTTATTACCCCGAGCTCACCGAAACTCGGTCAGATTTAAGGCACACCATCGAGGGGGAGAAATATTAATAAGCCTCGGGTGGGACGCACTTCCTGGGCCCCTCGAACCCAGGATACATCGACAGTTATGGGTGGAGCGAACCGTTAACCATCGATGTCGATAATTGACATTTAAAATTCGAGCGCCCTTTGTGGCATTCTGTGATCCTACAAAGGGTGGCCTTATTCCTCTACGTTGCATGAGATTCTCATCTTGTATCCGGCTTCGTCTTTGAATCGACGGAACTTCGAGCACCGGGTTCAGAATCTTTCTGTATCGATAGTTTACACCATTTCTAAAATTTGAATTTACTCTATGCTATTTACTCCACTCTACAAACTTCCAAAAACTACTTGTCCCAGATTTCCATGCACAGGCGGCAAGCTATAAAATGCAACACTGCAGCAAATGCAATATAGTCACGTGGATGTGAACAGCGGAAGAAAGTTTCCACTGCTGAGGCAAGGATTTTATTACCTCAATATTAACGCAAGCAGAAGTATTTATTCCCGACAATGGTGGAATTTCACTCGCTGAGACCGCAAGAGAATTTGAATATACAGCGCCGAATACTCGAACGACTTGTTCCTCCTCCGAAGATTACGATCCCGTTGTTACCGCTGAATGCATCGCGGATTATTATGTGCGATATACAACCGCGCACGTTATACACCTTGTGCAACGCTATCCTCGACGTTGACACGCGCCTCGGCGATAACGGTACGAGGCGCAGCAACGTTTCTAAAATCGCAGGATGCATCAACGAATGGGACCTCCAGCTTTCGCTGATTTCCTGCATTTCCGGGTTCCACGCGTTTTCTCGTATTTTGCTAGTTTCGGCGAATAAAGTTGGCGGAAAAGAAACTTCTGACGGACACTTGTCGAGAACTTTATGCCCGGCGCTTTGATAATTCTTCGAATAAATTGGCGAGGAGAGTTCTTTTGGTATCGTGCGACAGAAGAGTCTTGGTTTCAGTATGTTGACTCTCCTCCATTTCCTGGAGCTCTGAATATCGTGAGAAGATTGCTATCTTGCGTTTGATGCGTTGAGTTGAACGCTCAAGTGATAGAGTACAGAGTAAAGCTACCCTTGCTTCTGCAAAGTGTACGTCTGACTAATTATACTACTTATCTACTGAAAATGACATCCAGCTCACTTAAGGAGGGAATCCTATTTTATGGGCTAAAAACATAGCAAAATTTAGGAATTTTTTTAAGAAACTAGCATTTCGGTCCATCTGAAATTTGGACCATGTTTTGATGCATCTTTGAAGAAGTTGCAGTTTTTGTATTCATTTTTAATAATAAATATAGGAGCATCATCGCGCAACACTCGTTTGGATGCAAAAACCAAAAATTGGCGCAAAATTGGATAGCAAAAATTAAAGGTTCAGACCTTTCAGTTTGAAAACTCTCCATACTACTCAATAATTTTTTTTATTTTTTGCTGGTTCATCAATTTCAAGCAACATATGTATAAAATAAAACGCCGTATCATTTTTCTGTTTCAGATTACCTAGTAGATAAATATCGTGCACACCAACGGACGACAAATTTTGCGCGGCGTGATGGTCAATCATGCACAACTACTAAATTTATGGTTAAGAATTAATAAAAAAAAACCTGCAGCTTCTTCAAAGATGCATTAAAGCATGGTCCAAATTCCAGAGTAATCGAAACGCTGATTTCTTTTAAAAAAATTCCCAAATGTTGCTATGATTTTAGCCCAAAAAATAGGATTCTCCCTTAACATCTTCCACTATTTTACCACCATACCCCACAGTATCAGCAGAGCAACTTCCTCCGAGTGTGGAATTGCGAAGGGAGAAGCAACAAATTAAAAGATCAAATTGCAACAGCCTAAAAAACAGTAGTATGCAAACAAAAAATAAAAAATGGTAAAGTGCCTTCCAAATTCCCGAATGTGAAATTCCACACTTAGCAAAATCTGAAGTGTAGAATACTCCACGCAACTCACACCAGCCCTGATACCCCACCACCTTCTCATTCAACCAAAACCCTTTCCACAGTCGAAACACCCCCCGAATCACCCTCCACCTGAAAGATACCCAGCAATCCTCCATCCCAGAAACCTACAGACCTGGTAGCTTTCATGCATCCCGCCAATTACTCGGCAATCCAGAGTGCAACGCTTCGCGGGGCAGACTATACGTCTTTCTAGTCCCCGAGAGCCCATTCTAACCAGGGAATGATCTATCGATCGAGGCATTTCGTTTCTCCCCGCGAGATTCCTCGGGCACACGGGTTTCTCGGTAGCGGGCACTCGCCTGGCCGGGTCCTGGCGACGTTATAAATCGATAAAGTTCAGATCGGCGGACGTATCTCGACCGGTTAAAGCCATTGGAGCGCCTCGATTGGTCGGCGCGAAATCCCGCAGACCGGACAGCCGTCCGGGGACAGGTTTCACGCGATGGGTGACACACCGGGCTAATTTATCGCGCCGGGATAATTATCTCGCTGTCTACCAGCCGCGGTGCACCCTGCTCGGCCAATCAGCTGCGAACGTCGCCGAGCACGCTCCTCCCAGCCTGTCGCGGGTCAACGGAGCGGCGAGCGACAAGAATGTGAACGACGAAGACTCACCAGGGCCGATTGCGACACCTCCGCGTCGTAAATCCCTCGCCACCCGGTGCCTTCGATCCGCCTGGCTTCATCTATCGATTTTAATCGGCCGGGATTAAGTGATTCCTCGCGATTAATCGATTCGAAACGCCAACGGGGGATCACCCGGCGATCTCCCATGGCGCGCGCACGACACCGTTCGCGTTATCCTTGATTTCAACAGGTGAATCCAGGCTGGTAGATTGAAATAGGTAGTCTAAAATTTTGGGGGATGAGTTTGTGGAGAATTTAGGTGCCTTTGGAGGTCCGCATAGATTTTTAGAGGCTTCTCTCTGAGTCCTTCTATTTATGGAATGTACATATGGTATTTAGGGCGTTGGAGTGGAAGTGTCGGATCGGTTTGGAGCAAGCTCGGTAGATTGGGTGTTCTAGGAGCTCCTGTGGCTACTTGGGAGAACTGGTTTGTGTATGGTGTTGTGTCAGAATGTTTGCGAACTGTTCGTTGGACGATTAGATTTCTTTGAGGTTCATCTGCCACACTGAGAGGGATGGCGATTGAGTTCGATGGGAATGTGGTTGTCAAGGAAGACTTAGGAACTCGGCAATATTGAGACGTAAATTGAATTACGATAGTTCACGATCGGTTGCATCATATTAGACGCTCGTAAATCAGACACGCTTATCTTGCCAGATGCATCGTCTATGATAGATGCAACGGCTATAAATTGCTGTTGCCCTGTCTGACTGAAAGCGTGAAAAATCTCAGCGTTCACGTCGTTTCCTCTTCAACGTTTATTTAGACGGCGGAATCAACTCGATTCTCCTGCAGGCACTCGCGGTATAATCTTGCGGGGGCAGGCCTATCGCGTGGCGGACGGGGAACGTCGATGGTTTAATGTCACAATAGGAATTTCGAGTCATTGGCTTATGACTTGAAGCGTCGCCGGCTATGACATAACCAGTACTTTTCTATTTAACATCTAAACGAGCTATTCACACGGTTGAACACCGATGTCCCGTGCCGGAGGAATCGGTGTTGTGCTCGGCGAGATTACGAGGGAGAATTCTCGCGGTCAGGGCTGGATACAGTGCACTGTGCACCACAATCAGCATCCTCTTTTGGGGAGCAATCAAAGTGATTTTGGGGGAACGGAGAATTTGTGATTATAGTAGGGGAGAGTCGTGCAGTACCGACCAGCGTACAGTACCGACCAAAGCTAGTTCTCACTTCTTCGACCAGATATTACCACTTTATTTGAAACAACCAATGAAAATCACAATTCTCTATAACCTATTTCGGGGCCATATTGTTTACTCCATTGCTCTCGATGTTCTGAGGAATTAAACGTATACGTTGACATTCGGTGGGTTAGAAGTTATTTTTTAAAGCTGATCTTTTGTTTCTCGTGTAAGTAACTGATTTTGTTCTATTATGTATACTATCTCTAGTCTATTAAGTTTAATAAAACGTCCTAGTTTTGCAATATTTTTTGTGCATAATATACCATGATCTAAAATGTTTCCCCGTGTTTGTCGTACAGTACCGACCACCCAAATGTCGTGCAGTACCGACCAACAGACTCTGTCAACCAGTAGAGACCAAATTTTTCTTATCTGTGAGTTCAATCTGTTAGCAACTCGGATTAATTTATAAGATGTTCATTTAACCTTCCTTCTACCTTTTCCCGCAGAAAAATAAAGTAAATAAGGATAGGTATGATAACCCAACAAACAGGAAGCTAGGATTTAATGATGAGGTTATCCAGTGTGTTATTTGCAAGCAGAGTTGGGCATTAACTAAATAAAAAATTATGTAAATAAGGATGAAAGTTACTTTAACTTTAGATTATTCGACGAATAAAGTTAATTCTTTTATTCGATCAGAATTTATTCGACAAACAAAGATAATTTTTTTATTCCACGAATAAAGTTAATTTTTTATCCGTTATTCGAAATTTTATTTAAATAAAAAAGTTTTCCATCTTTGTTTGCAAGGAATCATTTGACAAAGAATAGATGCAGTGTACCAAATGTGACGGTTGGGCACATGTCGAATGCACAGATCAGGAGAATATTAATTATTTTACTTGCGAGTTTGTACAAACAAAATTTGAAAAAATCTTGTATTGTACTAATTAAATGTCTTTATTAACATTTTTAATCATTTAAACCTAAAAATCTACTAATTTAATAGTTGGTCGGTACAGGACGACAATTTTTCGTTTCCTAGAAATTACAACTTTTTTACTTTTGCAAATTATCAATTCTTATTATTAAATTTCACAAAAATAATTTCCCTCCTCTTACTAAGTTCCATCTATACTACAAACACGTTTCTGAATTTCTGATTTTTATCGACTCTACCCCAAGATATAACAAAAAAACTTAGAGCGGTCGGTACTGCACGACTCTCCCCTATATCTCGAACCGAGTTGTTCCTCTGTTAAGCATCGGTTGTCACACTTGGACAAAATGATCCACAATTTGACTTTGAGAGACAATATCTTTGAGGTATCATTCAAAATGGCACTATTGTTTAAACATGGTAATTCTTTAAATGTTAGTTTTCAACGGTGAACATATATATTCTATAATGTTCAAACTTTATCTCGGAATTTTTGCGACTTAATTTAAAGGACAGTTTTTAAACAGCAATTAGGTTGAATCGACTCAGTGTGACAACTATGATTGACAGGGCAGCTTCCTGATTTATGAAAAAGGTCTTTGGAAGAGAAGTTTTCACGAAGAACTTAAGGCGGGAGGCCTACCTAGAACGGTCAAAACAACATGCTTCTTTGGAAATTTTTTCTAGAAAAACCGATAAACTTTTATTATTAAACATTAGTGTATTGGAAAGAGTACATCTTACGGATATTTCAGTATTTATTGTGATAAAAAATATTGAAAGGTCTGTGAGTTATAGACGATGCCCGAGATGTCCTTTTTTTAGATGCTTTGCGGTGACTACCGTAGCTCGGTGCAAGATCATCAAAAATTAAAAATTCGATTTTTCTTAAATAATTTATAAAATTATCTAGGTGCTTTCGGACCCAATGTTGGAAAAATTATTTTGAGCCAGAATGGCGGCTGTGCAAAGTTGAAGCATCGACATTTGGCAAAAAATCGCTCGTTTCTCGAGTGCAAAAAAAATGTAGGCAAAAAAAACGGAAAAGCTCCCGATAGTGCTTAGATTTTTAACCACAAAATAAGCCTGCAAAGCCTCGCGTAAATGGGTTCATTAATTTTTCAGGTATGTGCGTCACCAAATTTGGAAACATGATTTTGAGGAAAACGTGTTTAAAGTTTTGGGTCTGAGCGGTACACCGAGGAGCATCTACCTACTTACACTTTGTCAATTTTGGTCGGATTAACTTGTCACTTTTAGGAAATATTTTCAAGATGTTGTACTTCAAGAAAATATAAAAATCGAAAAATCGATTTTTCGAAAATTTCTACATAGGCCTCGCCTCTTAAGGGATTTATTATCGTGACTATTATTTATACTGAACCTCAGCGAAGATCGGACAGGCTGACTCAATCACAAGCCACAAATCCAGAGAACCCTCCCAACTCCTCAAACACCCAACTGCATCCCCCAACAAAAATCTCAAAACTCTGCAATCAAACCCTTTCACAAAAAGAAGGTCCCTCATTACCCTTCCCGTGAAAGAAAACAACTCACTACCCAATAAACCTCCTCAATCTTCAAAACAGAAACCAAATACCCCCAAATCACAAATCCAACAAAGCCTCCCGGTCCCTCCCACTATCTCCACCCACATTCATCCAAGAAACTACGCCTCAAAAGTATCTTAAAATAAAGAAATGCTGAGTAAACTGGAGCGAGGAGTACCTGCAAGGTCCCCAGTGCCCCCGGGGGGGGCCTGCAGGGCCCGTCCCTGTTCCCCTATCCGTGGTCGTATGGCGCGTTGCCGATAGCGAATCTAGTATGTAAATATCCGCGAGGCTCGGCTTTTCGCCCGCTCGTGTCGTCCGATCGAGCGGCCAATGGTAAATGTTAGGCTAACATGTAAACTCGCCTCGCAGGCCTGCGATGTCTGTGCACGTACGAGAGCGTTCATATGGCGCGGATCTATGCAAATAACGACACGTGGGCGGCCGGCGTACGAGCTTGAATGAACCCTTGCGCCACGCGGAGTGAATGGATTTGCGTGGCGTTTAACGACCGCGACGAGTTTCGCTTGTATCGTTTGCCGCCACTACCGGAAGTCTTCCGTCTCCGTGGTCCACGTTACAGGTGTGGCTGTCGGTCGTTAAGTGACGAACGAGGGCGGCGAGAAGCTGCGGTGGAAACTGACGCGCGTGCATCACCGCCTCGCGTCTCGCGTTTCATTATGTTGGGATTTTACAACTGTTTTCTAGCTCCATGCACGAGATTTGTCTTTTTAGAGGCGAGGATTATAATGGAGGTTGGGTTAAAGATGGTGGTGGACTGTGAAAAGGTTTTGGCAGTTTACAGAGGGTTGGTTGTTCTTTGTTGTAAATTGAGTAGGTGGCTGGGATTCTGTGGGTTTTTAGGTGTTGAGTTCTTCTGGAGTTGGATCGTGTTCTTTGGGAAATATTTGCTAAGTTTGCCAGCATTGCAGCTGGATTGAGTTGGCTTGTAAAGATTAAGTGATAGAGTAATGATTGGGTTTCTAAAGCATGGGAGGTAAAATCGTTAGGAGTGTTTGTTAGGAGGATTTGAGGATATAATAATGGGGTGATCAATGGTAGAATCCAAGGCTGTGTAATCTTAGAATATATGGTATTGAATTTAATCGTAACTTCAAATTTTCTTCAAGATTTGATTTGAAGAATGTCACAGGTGTTTCATGCCAAAAACAATTTCCCTGGCTAAAACGTTGCACAACCTTCGCCACTAAAACGCCAAGTAGCCGTCGAAAAAGCGGTTTTACAGCCGTCCCGAGGTTCGAATGAAGCAATTCCCTTGGACGTCGGGTGCTCAAAGCCGGCAGTAAATAATAAAATTATTGATCAATTAATTAGCCTCGAGGGGCTACCACAGGGCAAGCCGGGTACAGGTTTACGGCTCCGTTTAATATTGTCCGGCGCGGTTTCCTCGCGAATCGCCGCGGCCGCCGTGGCTATCCACCTTTTCCTTGTACGTACGCTCCGCTCGCGAGCCTTCTCCTCCTCCGCCGTATCGCTTTTCAAGCGAGCACTCGGATTTACCGTTACGAAAGCACGTGTGACTGCATTAAATCTCGCGCTCGCGACCACGAGGCGGGTGTAGTAGGAGAAGGAAGAGACAGATCGTAAGGTGCAGCCATATAGCTCGGCTGGCTTTGCCCACGCCTCGTGATCCTTCACTGTTCTTCAACGTCGATATTCAAATCACCGGCCACCTCCACCCTATTCCTTTCTTTCCCGACTACACGTCCTCTTTTTACCACCTTTTCGCGCCGTAATTTACCGTTACAAAAGCCCTCGCCCACGCGTCTCTTCACCCTCCGCAGCGCCCCCTTGCCCCTCCCCCTTCTCGAGGCACAATCGAGGATGGATCGATCCGCCGATTCACGGTGCCATTGTGACGCGACTCGATCCTCCTTCGATCGTGCCGGGGCGATCCCTTTCGAGAGGACGTGGCAGGTGCCAGTGACCAGAGCGCGTCCCGTAAAAATGGTCCTCGTCACGATCGGGGAATACCACGGCAGCAGGTAACGTGCCCCTCTCGCCGAGGGCGAAGGGACACTGATTAGCACCGATTCTTCGGACCCGCCGTCCGACTTTTTTAACAGCCAGCCGTTTAATCTCGCCGCGAGCTCGTTCCCGGCGCTTTCCGTCTCGCGGAGAATGAACCCGCGACGCGTGAAAGGATCCACGGACTACCAGCTTTCCTCCCGGGATATTTTGACGCGACCGTGTCTCCTTAGCGTCGGATTAATCCACCGAGCACGGGGATCCTGACGGGACATGCGGTGAAAGGATTTTCTATGAGACACTGAGCTTGTTTGATGAGATCGTTGGGGAAATGTTAGGATAGAGAAATTACGAGGGATTTCGAGTGGAAATAGTCCCTCTCTTTTTTATTTTGTATTGTGGAGATCTACATATTTTTATTCTTGAGCTGGATTTAGAGCTGTTCGATCACTGCAGGCTCTGTAATTCGTTTCGATGAATAAAGTAATACTGAAAGTCTACGTTGATTGGATGTTTGTTTATTTTTATTTTTTAGAATCCTAGGATTCCTTAGATTCTTAGACGTCACCTGTCATCTCACCCTCGGTGTACGTGAGAATAATTAGATATAGTAGAATCAGAGGTATTTTAGAAGCTGACAGATGTCCTCCAGCTTTTTGTATTAAAAGAAAAATTGAATTTAAAACTTCATTTCGCACGAAAATGTCTGTCTACCAACTTCTCCACGCAGGCAATTTACATTGTTAAATACTGCCCCCGATAACGGGGACCGTGGAACGCAACACGCGACGCGGTAAATTTGATCTACCAGCTCATTGTCGCTCGGTCAGGTGTTAACAGCGCTTACTTATGACTATGGAATCCTCGATATCCAGGCGTTTACATACAGAAGTGTAGGATTCGCGACGGCGAAACCAGCCGCGCGAGATACTCTGCACGCAGCGCATGCTTGCATCTGAAATGCAGGTAAGCAGTAAGCGCGCATACATTAGGAGAGGCGCGTTGGTAGGCAGAGATACGCGAGCAGTGACTAACAACGACTCGTAGTCACAGGCGACGGTAATCTAATCTGCTCCGGCGAGCATGGATCGACCACGATCCTCTCCGCCTTCCCCCGAATTCGCGAATTAATCGCTCACGCAACGCGAAACGGAGCAATACACTGGTCTCTGTCACTGAGAGTCCGAGACATCTTGTAATCACGATGTAATCACGAGACTGTCCATTTACTGAGCAGACAACAGGAATTACTATGGAATAGTGGATTTTAATTGTGGCTATGTCTGGTTTGAGATACTTGAGACTTGAGACTTCTATGCTTTGGTTTCTTCCAATTGAAGTTGTTGGAACTTTTCTGAAGTATATCATTTTGCTTACTTTGCTCGGAATCCAACTCGGCAGAGGAAACGCACATATCCTCTTCCTATATAAGAAATATCTATCATTCTTTACAAAATTATTAGAAAAAACAAGTGTTCAATACAGTATTAATGAAAAAAATTTTGCAATTTTTATGTTGGAGCTGGTGGATGATTTTTTAGCAGATTATTTCAGTTCGTTCATCAAATGGAGGGTTCAGAAACTAATTAATGTAAGTCCAAAGTTTCCCTAAATATGAGTTTATGTAGTTGAAAAATCTCTTTATTATTAAAACTTTCAGTTGATAAATCAATTAAGTCACTACTTTCATACGTAAACAATAAATGGTGCTTATATTGACCACGGAATTACTAAAATCATTTAGAGGACGAACTATGGGCGAATTCCACCTACGCCCAAATCGTCCGCGCCCACGACCGCAGGATTTTTCCGTTTTTGTAATAAAATGAAAATCATAAATTATATGTTCCTGTTTTCGAGTCGTAATTTATAATTGAAAACCTGTATTTTCCGATAACAGATTTTACGATTCCATATTTCAAGAGATTCTCATAAATTTTGGAATGTTAATCACGGGCGTTGCAGGCGATTTGGGCGTAAGTGGAATTCCCCCAGTGTAAATCTCGGTTTTAATGCTAATGGACTTATACTGATTGGTTTCTAAACCCTCCAAATGTACAGTGACACTAAGAGAATTCTAAGAATCTCTATTTTAGACGGTATTCCAAGGTTATCGCGAAGAAATTGATATTTGCAGCCTGGTACACTTGTCTCGTGGTCGGTACGAGCTTCTGACATTCGTCGATTAATCAGCACAGGTGAATGTCAAACGATATAACGTTATTATTCGTAAGCAAATGTTTATCGAGGGTGGTATTAGTCAGAGTGGAGGAACGTCGCTAGCACGATCCTCTGGAAGCGATGTCCAGCGACGCTAAAAATTCGCGAGGAATTTAATCTGCTGATATGCGTACGTGCTGGGGCGATCCCTTCTCGATTTCACGGTGTCCCCGACGTCATCGTCGCCGTCTCGACGGTGTGCAAACTGCATACAGGGCTGGTTGCGCGTTACCAACATCGTTGCATCATTCACGGTTTCAATGTTACGCCATACGTCATCGTAAAACGCAACAGCCCATACAAAGAACGATAAGAAACACTGGGCAAGATATCTAAAACCACCTTAAATCAAAATACTGCGAACTATGAAACATGAATGGAAAAATTGATGCCAAACTATTTAACATACATAATCAGTGGAAAAATTGACGTTAAACTATTTACTATTCATAATTCGATTCATAAAGATTACAAAGCAAACCGATACTCTGCATTTCTAAATATCCTGGCAACTCACAAAACTCCCAAATCCTCTGACGTAAAATAAACAGAACAGCAATTACCTGGTACCCAAATAATTCCACGATCAGAAGATCCCTCTTATCTGTGCTCCTCCAAAACAAACCCCGCATAAGTCTCAATACCACATTCCTCCTCCTCGTGTAACTCTGATTGCTAAATTTCCACGATACCCTATCTCTCTTGATACAAAGATATCTTCAAACGACAAATTACATCGTACTTCCCATCCAACCACTCCGCCATCATCCACCTCCGCGCGGGTACCATTTTATCGCGGAACCAGTCGCGCGAATCCCTCGTCCTATCGCCCCTTGCCCCGATAATTGAACAAACGCAACCACACGCCAGTGGAAATGCGCAATGGCCCGATCGCGACGCGTGTTCTCGAACGGTGCAGGTTGTAATTGATCCGATATAACGATCTAGCCCGTCGGTGGGAGCCGGTGCACGGGACACGGGCGGCAGGGATGCGCGCGATTCGCGCGCGCATAAATGAATCTGAAATCGCGCCGGTGCAGCCCTGGCCGCAGGTACAGCTCCAGATAAACGAAACGGAGGATCGGTCGCGGTCCGTACCGAGAACGCTTCGTCGAGGACATTCGATCCAATCTCCAATGCCTCGGCGGGGATACGTTCCAGAAGAGGGTGGGACCGGTGGTGGCGATAATCTGCACGTGTCGCGAATATTTCGCGGGCCGGAGCACGCGCGAACGAAACCCGAGACGATGCGCCAAGGCGCGAACAGAGGTGTCGTCGCCGTTGTAAACACACTGGCCAGGCCTCTGGGCGAACAGGGGGAATAGAGGGAATAGAGGGTACGGAGGAGAGAGGATCGTCGCGGACCCCTGGACGAATACCAGCTCGAATGACACCTGGACCCCGTGGACATCGCGCGTTCAACACGCACGCACCGGGCCTTATCTGCACCGCGTATCAGTGGAAGCGCGCATTATCATTCGAATTTATGCTGATCCATGCGTTGATCGGGACTCTGTTTATTCGCTTGCCTGGTAGTCGCTGACGCGACGCGATGGCTGAAATTTGGTAGGGGGGCTCGGTTGGGTTCATGTGGGTTTTCCTACTGTTATGGAGTGGTACGGTGGTGTTTTGTTGATGGCGATCTCTGGTCTGCTGGTGCAGTGCGTCAGGGAGACTTTAAGTGGTTAGGATACCTTGGAGGCCTGAAAATCACATATGTGCCTATTTAAGTTTCAGAATTTTTGGGGGCGAAACTTCTTATCCCGACTTTTTTAACCGATCTGGACAAAATTTTGCATAATTACTCTCTAGAACCCTGCGGAAAATATAGGCTACCATAAAATCTGGATATCCCACCTCTTCCCCCTTATTTCACCTCCTTGACACTCCGTGATAATCGAAGTTTTATCCGAGCAACGCCGGGTACTTCAAGCTAGTTAGAAAATAAATAAAGAAACTTTTTAAAGGGCTTTATTCTAGGTACATGCTTTGTGATTATTTTCAACCTCATAGTATTATAACAAAAAATCGTCTAATTTGGTACTGTTTTGAGGGTCTCAAGGTGACGTACCTAACCCCTTAAATAGAGGATGTAGAAAGGTCGCTCGTTATTACATTGATTATTGATCCTTTGTGTGAATCCTCGTCACGATTGCTACTGCTTTGAGAAATACTCGGTTAGACTTTAATCTTACGATCTTTCTGTTGAAAAAATAAATTTGTATTAATGGATACGTCTGGTTAAAGTTCTACCCTGAAATTTTACTGAAATTGTATCATAGCAACCTTAGCCTGCACTTAAGATACTCGATTAGGTAACTCGATCACCGAATTGAATTTCGAAGGCACTCGCCTTACGAAACAGCGGATCGCAGTAATTCCGGGATACTTTCAGCCGGTCGCGTTAATAAAATCACAATAATTCACGGGTATACGAGCGCAGAAATCGGCGAGAACGATTCCGTTATCGCGACTTTTTACAAACGAATTTACGACGCCGCTGAAAATTCAATCTCGAAAGTTTCACCGCGGTGACCGGTTGTCGACAACGCGTTTAAATCGGGGCCGAGAGTGGCGGTTGGCATAAATCCCGCTCTTCATTGCGCGGTTTATTAGAAAACCAATTGCGCCGCGGCCGAATCGGCCGATCGAGTAAAACGCGTTATAGCTTCTGGAACCACACACGCCTGTTTCTCCGCGACGATCGATAGATAACGAAACGATGTAATAACAGCCATATTGTCGTGCCCGTTCGACCGTATCCTTCGCATTCTTTTCACCTCTGGCTGCGCGTAACCCCGTGGCACGTGGAAAATTACGACTCCGTAGGATGTTTGTCGCCGTCCAGGGAAATCGACGCCATGGTATTTAAAATGGCGTTCCCTTTGGGTGGCGTGGAATCGGGTCTGGGTCAACAGAGCCTCGATCCCTTCCTGTTTTCGTGCCTTATCGTCCGGAGTCAAGGCTGACACGCTACCCGGAAACCCGAACCGTATATACGATCGACAAGATATCGCAGTCGCATTATTCGGCGCGACGACCATTGCCAACGCGACAAGTACGGACTCGTGCTCCGAAAATAACGTTTCGCCTTCGCGGCTGCTCCAAAATCTCCCGAGAAATGCCTTTCCCCTAATTGCAAGTCTTTCGTGAAATAAAAGAATTCCTGCTTCTTGGATCCCTTTTTTTTTGAAAATTGAAGAATGATTAGAAAAATTGGGGGTGGTAAACAGATGGATTCTCTTCAATGAGATTTTTAAGTAAAACGAGAGGAATTGAAGCTGAAATTATTGAAATGTTAATGAAATTTGTAGCTGTATTACTTAGTCACTTCATCAATTTACAAGCTGAAGCTCAAATGTTGCGCCGTCATCTTCAGGAGGAACTGGAATTTCACGTGACAACGAGGCCTGAAATCAGTTATCCTTTCTAGCAGGATGCTACGGCTGATCCTTGACAGAAGGATTTCACGGGTGCCTTGTAGATCCTGTCGGTGGGTTTTCGAGACCACCGCGTGTATCCTCGAGATCCTGATGCAGGAAGGAAGTGAAAATGCTCCTCGCCCGTGACTAGTCAAAATTATCAATTATCTGACTTCCGTTTTCTCTGCAGGAGAAAGTAATTAAACACAAGAAGTTTAGAGATGTTTAGAAAAGAGTAATAAACAATGATATAAAAATTAACTCCTTGTAACATAGATAAATAATCGTTCGATGTAAAAAAGAAACTATTAGACACAAACAGCAGATTTCCCAGTGCAGTAAAGAATTAATGGCAAGGTCTCGGTGACATCATCGAGCACAGCCCTTCCGGTAGCCAAAGCGCAGATACACGTCCGCTGACCTCCTTGTATGTAAAATCGTTGTCCTCCGAACGAATGAATGTATCATGGCGCATAATGGGCGAGGCTCGCTATTGCCATAAACCACGATCGTCCTACACGTCCCCACCTGTCGAGCAGACCCATTGCCGAGGGCGATCGAAGATCAGTTGCAAAATAGTCGGCCCTGAAGCCCGACAAAAATTGAAAACGAAAGGCAGCCGGTGCTCTCTTCTACGAACGTAGCTACCGCGTTCTAAGGTTTCCCCGTAGCACGTGAATAATTTTTTACGCTCACACACTTCCTTCCCACCGAACCAAGAATGCAAGTGAGAGAATTCAATCTCGTGACTCTGAACTATGTATCAACTTAGTAAAACAACTAAAACAACTTCAGTAAAACAACTTCACTTTGCAAACTGGAAATCTTTCAGAAATCACACTCAGTGATCTTCTTACACTAGAACGCAAGGACTAAACAATTTAGACAATGTTTAGCAATCAACCATTATCCTGACCAAAGAACACAAGTTCTTCACCTCCGCTGGGTTTCCCCACGCGTAACTAGTCCTCCGACCGTGATGGTTCTTGAAATTCTAATGGACAGAGAGGTATCGCCGTGGCAGTCTTGAAGAAGCCCATTAGTCTTTCAATTATTTTCGCTGCCCACTCCCACCTGGGCAACGTTTTGCAATTTAATTCGTGGCTCTCTCGGCGCGCTCTATCGGCCAGCGCCGAGCTCCATCAACATATTCAATGGTCTATTAGCCGACCGCGAAAGACAGACGTACACCGAGGTCACAGCGCAGAGCATAGAGGCCAAGAAGACGGAGCACCCACACTCCATTATTGATGTATCGATAAGCGTATAACCTGCAGAGACCACGGGGCGTCGTGGCCTGCGAGCTCGCAAAAACAATAGCCCTGCTAACCGGTCGCAAAGTCATCTTCCGAAATTGGCAGGTGCCTCGAGCGTCTCCTTTCTTCGGGGCCAGCGCTCCTGCCCCATGAGCGTCCACCATTTTCTCTCCTCTACCACCCGGATTCCTCCCTCCTAGCCTAAAATCAATATTTAATCGGGGCTTCCAGCGAGCGCGCAACCGTCAGCCAGGTGCGAAAAAGCGCGTCACGTCGTTTCACTTCGTTACGGACATAATGATTCGACGCCACGGGGATCCTTCGTGCTTTTTACTCGCTTTTGTTTCTTGTTTGGATACCCTCGATAACGATCGCCGAGGAATAACGAGGAAACGGATAATTGGCGGTCTATCTTCCGGGGATCTTCGCGGCGCTCACTTTGGAAAACGAGGCGCCTCCTATTTTTCGCACTCTGGGGAACGGGATTGGGAACGGTCGAGTCTCAGCTGGGATATAAATCAAATAGTGATGGGTGCTCTATGATAGTTTGTAGATACTTGGGACACAGAATGGTGGGTTGTACTACTTGACGTTGGCTAATGGGTTTAAGAAAAATTGTAAAATTAAGCAAGTGAATTTTCGTTATCTGAGTGCTCTTAGTATTACTTGAATACTGTTAATACTGTTAATAGGAGTTACGTCATTAATATTATTTTATTTCTTCTTCTGTTACTTTTGTTTTGTTTTGTGGTAACGTTGTTTCTCTACTCTGCGCCTTTTTCACCTTCTTCTGCCATAAAATGGGTCTGACCCGTTCACGAGAAAATAAATAAATATTCTACAACAAAAGTATATGGCTCAAGGGATAACGAAAGTGTTCATCGTTTCGCGTTCTTCCATCCATCTCAAGTTACATTTACAAGATGCACACGTACGGAAAATCTAGAAACTGATCCAAAACCCACACCACAGTCCTCTTCAACGAGTGCACTCGCAACACGGACACGTATCCCGCATGTACTTCATAAATATGGTAATCGTTTATTAAACGAAGTTTATGAATTCAGCCAGCGAAGCCAGACAATTTCGTCCGGCAGAATATTACGTCTTCAAAGGGTTCCTTTAATTGGGCAACAAAAGGGGCCGCTCGTAACCAGAAATCGTCTTCGCGAGAATGAATGAAGGAAGGCAAGAAAAAAGAGAGCTGTGCGGTAGCTCGAGCAGGTATCCTCGAACAGATCTTCCAGCACACTTAGCTGCACATTAGTCAAACAATTAAGAGTTTGTAATGGAACGTCACATAAATAACGCGGCGCGAGCGCGCGCATCCTTCCCTTTGACACGATGGATCACGTTAATGGAATACAAACGCACAGCCCCATACATATATGCATGTACACGAATTCGCAATGCACGCGCGCCAGCGTTACAGGGTTAAATTCTGAGGGCGGCCGTGCTAATACCACATGGGCGTTCCTGCTCCATACCACACAACTGTTTTCAATTGCATTCGCGAGTTTAACCTGTCGTAATTTCCCCTCTCGACTTCCGTTAGTCGATTAACTCGGCGATATTAGTGTGAAGCGACGACCAGGGGGAGATAAAGTGCGATGGGGGTGGGTTCGACCGTTGTTTGAGGGCAGGCAATGTAGGTTCTTCGAATTCTTACACGTTGATGAATTTTTGGGGGTTAAATTTAACGGGGCTATTCTCATTTGCAAATGCGAAAACTAGGGTTTGAATAAACAGTCTTTTGGTATGTTGTTATAGGGTCTTCAGACGTCTTTTGATGTCTTTAGACGTCTATGTAAAGACATCTAAACTTGTTAGGATTCTGCTATTTATGGAAACTAGGAGGCATTGTTAAGAGTTATTTATCCCTGCAAGAAATGTGAAACTTGGAGATCTATAGACGTCTTTACATAGACGTCTAAACACATCTAAAGACGTCTGAAGACCCCATAACAACATACCAAAAGACTGTTACTTCAAACCCTAGTTTTGGCGCTTGCAAGTGAGAATTGGCCCGTTAAATTTAACACCCAAAAATTCATTAACGTCTAGGAACTCGAGGAACCTATATTCCCTAAAGATCTCCAAATGTTACATTTCTTGCACGAATCTAAATACGTCTATAGACATCTAAAGATCTCCAAGTTTCACATTTCTTGCAGGAATGAATAACTCTTCACAATGCCTCCTAGTTTCCTTAAATAGCAGAATCCTAACAAGTCCCCCTACCCTAAGAGGACCAACACGATAAGTAGGTACCAAACTTGCTCACCTACACAAAAAAGCCATCATGTAGTATAAAAGGGAAGTCCACTAGCACACTCCCAGACAGCAATAGAATAACTTTTACTCAAACTACTCGGAGGTCTACACAGTCCCACTTCTAACCAAAAGAAACCCACCCCCTTGCTTCACAGTCACGTTAATCAAAACCCCCGAACATTTCTTTTAAGATCCGACTTTCCGTCGGATATTTGAGCACACATCCCTGTCGAATCCGTTCCCAGATAAACGGCCTGGCAAGGACCAATTGGCGCTTTGGAGAAGTAGGAAGTCTCCCGTTGGATTCCAATCCCGGCTGCCTCGCGGGCCCGTCTCGTCGAGGGTTCGTTGACCCGTCCTTACCTTCCAAAAAGCCGGTAATCACGGAGATTATAGGGGCACTGGTTTCCCCTTCGATCGTGATCGATGAATTACGATTTTCGTCGATTCCCCGTAATCCGCGGAGCGCATCACCCTCTCGGTATTCCAGCGCGGGGAACGATGAGAACGATCCTCCACGGGGCACCCCCGTCTCGAGATCCCGTTCGCCGGAGCCCCGCTGCAACAGTGACAATTATCGCGCGGCCGTGCACGATATAAATTGTCAGCGGGAGTAATTAGTGTCCAGGCGGTTGCGCCTCCGAGTAATTAGCAATTAAGCGACGCGTAATTGCCTAATTCCTGCCCGTCATCCGACCACGGCCCGTCGGCCGATAAGATCGCCGGCCAACCTCCAGGCAATCGTTAAATGCGTATATGTATATCTGCTCGGTCGATTTCTCTCCGTGCGGCCCCCATCGTGGGCTTTATCTGTTCAGCAGGTAGCGAGGAGGCTTTGTTTTTTGAAGTTCCACCGACCAGGGTGAGTCTGTTGATTTTACGAACGAACGGTCTTCACGAGCTTCATCCCTTGTGAGGCTCGGGAACATTGGGAACAGGGGGCTTCGAGTGGGCGGTGTTTTCTGTCAAGGGTGAATGAAATTTTGAGGAATATACGAATTTTCTGGAAATTCCTGATTATTCTTGTAAAAGTCCTCCTCGTTTGAATTCACCGAGGCTTCCACTTTGATTTTCATTCGAGAGGTTAAGACTGGCTGCGTGAAGTTCTCAAACATTCCTGTCAGGTTCGCATAAACTTCGTTTACTGCTTCGGCAGCCACGCAGATTCCACATTCTTGTTAACTTCGCGCGTCTGCAGGCTGCACAGCCCGGACACGGGGTCGTTGCATTTCATATTAGATTTCAAAGTGCACAAGTTTCTACGATCGGTGGCTTCCACGCTAAATAACCGGCTTGGGCCATCATGCAACGGATGGTGTACGTGGATCAGCCGCATAACTGCACGAATCTTCCTTAATGCTAGGAATTAGTCTCGTCAGCTAATGAATGTCGCAACAGGTAAACGGAACGTATAACATCATCAGGGGGAAACGAAGAAGGGAATTTATTGGAGTAAGAAGCTGGGGTCTAGAGAAAAAGTTAAGTACACAAACCTTAGGAGATGTACTAGTTGCTTCGCGTTTCCTTTGAATATTATATGCTGTACCTTCTTATCATTGACATATTCTATTTTAAAACCTCCTAGAATAAAGAACTATACTCTAGATTCTAGAAGATAATCTCAAACCTTTTTATATGGATACCTTCCACCTTGACACATATCCCAAATTCTCGTGTAAGAAAATAAACGAAGAGACTACTATCCAATATCTATTAAAGTGAATAGTGGTCACTGCAATACACTTACAATTGGGCCTAGTTATGCAGAAAGCTACCAACCCTCAAAACGTCAAAAAATTAGTTAAACGCAGTACGGGTCCCATAATTTTGTGATCTTTATTTTGCAAAAAATTATCAATCGATAGAACATCTCTTATATTATACAATTATTAAAACTACCAAGCCATAGTTCCATTTTAGAAAAAATGTAAAAAACAAAAGCAATAGAAAATTTAACATAATATTAATACTGAAAATTTTTAAATATTAATAATACTCACTATTAAATAAGAAATAAAACTTACCCAATAGAAATGAAGCTATTTTTCTTTAACAATTCATATCTTCAAACTAAATTTATTCAGTTTCAGATCATTGGAGGTTGGTAGCTTTCTGCATAACTAGATCCAATTGCTACTTCGAAGCCTTTGACCCTTTACCACATCTCAATAAAAGAGTATTCCATCAATTCCTAACTATAACATCCAACTTCATCAACCTCCATGCATCACCAGTCTAATCAAACAAATACTTTACAACACAATCCTAGCGCCTTACAAAAGCATCGTCCACTTGGGCCTTCGCCAAAGTAAACAGGGAATCACGATCCAAAGACACACTCAGGCAACAAGCAAGACACGCCTGCAGCAGCGTCGCGGATAATTAGCCCGCGATCGTTGTAAGCTGTGCGTGACAATGAGCCATGAATCAATTTGGTCACGTCACATCAAAGTTGCTCGACCGCTTGGGCCCCAGATATCGACCGGTTGGCATTTCGACGGCACGATACCGCTGTCCGTGGTTGTCGCTTAGAGCGATCGACTATCGGCATGATTAAGGAGTCGCTGAGCGCGGCTGGCCAGGGAATCGAGCGGATTTAATAACCGATAATCGAGTCGATAAGTCGCCGCCGGGATCCAAAATATTCCCATGCCAAGTAGCATCGGAAAATTGCCCTGGGACGAGGTGACGAGCAAAAGGAACGTACCGGTCGGACAAATCACTCGATGGGACGGGATATATCGGGGCCGGGAATTATCTGGAAGTACTTCGACGTAGGCCCCTTCACTCGGACAAATGAGCGACAACGAAAGTGTGCAGGTAAATCGCGTGCAAATTAGTCAACGATCCTCGCGAGGAGCGCGCTGCGGGTCGTGCACGCGACTCGAGCAACGACTCAAGGGGTCCTGAGACTCATGAGTGCGTAGGCAACCTCGCAACAGACGCACTCTCCATTCACTTGGCGCCACATTCATTCATGGCTAGAGAGAACTGTGCAACCGCGGGTGTCGTTCAACGAACTGCCCGCCACACCGTCATCGACGTGATAATCGTCGACATCGCCCGAGCCCGATCGCTACCGGAATCGTCTGATTTATCCCTGTCTGCGATACTGGATCGCGTGGCCGTGGTGCTTGGCATGATCCTATTCCCGACCCAGTAGTGCTTGCACCTTTCTGCTGTAAATTATTTTCGGTGCTTCCTCCTGGTATGCAAGCATTACGACGTTGCTGGGCGGTGTAGTCTACGTTCGTTCTACTGTTTTAACTTGTAATTAGTGTGGCGACTCGTTGAGTAAAATATTGATAGTTTGTTATTCTGTGTATGGTGTCTTGCATATTATTAGATTCAATAGCAACGAATTGGCTGAATTTCACCAATTAATCTCGTCGTACAATTAGGTTCCCATTCTTCTCATTTTTTGTTAATTTTATGCAGATTGGGATGTAATTAAACTTATTATTAGTATTATTAGTATTATTAGTATTATTAGTATTATTGGTATTATTAGTGTTATTAGTATTATTACTGTTATTACTGTTATTACTGTTATTAGTGTTATTACTGTTATTAGTGTTATTAGTATTATTCATTCAGTTACATTTCATCCACATCTATGTAACACCCTGCAATTAGGGCACACTATATGCACAATTTTTACTTTCCTCGTGTATGCTACATAATGATACGTGAACATCCTAACATGGTAGTACAAACACAATGCATCACTTGAAACTCCAAAATGAGGAGCACCTGCATCCAACAAAGAGCCACTAGGGTTAATTCGAACCGTCTACGTATTAAATTCTGCACCCATGCGCGAATGTATGTATTTATACAAACAGAAGCTTTGCACTCAGCCAGTGGTTCAAGCATGACCAGTCTAATTCCTTATCACTGAGGCTGGCGCTGAAATGGGGGCCGCTGAACGCCTGTTCCCCTTCCCCCGGCGAATTAAGCAAATTATGTCACCTCGATTTATATGCATCCTTGCGTCGTGGCGCGGCGCAGCGCGTTGCGACGATCCGGTTGCGCGTGCATTATTACACGTTTACCCGGGCCACGGTCGCTTGAAACGCAAGTGGGTGTCGCTGTTTCGCTACCTCTCTCTTTCCCCCTTTGCCACGACCGTCGCATATCCCTGCTTTTCCTCCGCATTTATCCTCCTTTTCTACTGGATCAGTGCTCGCGAGGGAATTCAGAACGCCATTGCCCGATCCATGGCACGGATAACCTCGCGCACCCGGACACTAACGGCTATCGACGACCTTTCCTTTCGAGATCCTTATTATTTGAACGCAGGTGCTTTGTTCGCTGGATGGTACCGCGGTGATAGCAGCCTCCCCCCCTGCGCAATGAATCCCGCCGTAGGTCCCCATAACGAATTAGAGTCATCCCCCCTCGGAGTCGTATAGAGGGAGAGAGAGATTCCGTTCGATTAAGGAAGGTAGAGCGGAGAGTTTTTCGTTCAAATTGGCATCCTTATGCGAAATCGGATCGCAGATAAATGGGCGTGCTCAAATAATTGGGTGGATATTGCTTGGGCTGTTGTTTGGTAGGTTTGCATTGGTTTGTTTGATATAAGGGACGTCGATTTGGGGGTGGTTTGTTCTATTAATTCATTAAGGGGTTCGACCACCTTGGCCAGGTCAAGAAAGTGACAAAAACACTTTTTTCCTTTAAAATGGTTTGATAAAGGTAGAGACATCTTTGAGTAATATATACCTACAATTTTTTTCAAGTTTGTAAGAAAAATCAGTAATCAAAAGTCAGGTAAAAATTAAAATATCGAAAAAAGTCTAACCCCTTAAGTTCTTCTTAATTAATAAGAACAACAACAGCTCAGCTCCAGAAATTCCCAGACCCTTCAACCTGAAACTCTACGACACCCCGTTTACAGAGTCTCAGAATCACTGCGACATCCCAGTTCCCTAAGTGTCACCGCCCATACTCCAAACTCCTTAAAACAACCCTCCCCACTTACAATAGGAATACTTCTAATAGTCTCTCCGAACCATCCCACAATGACCCACCCACTAGACTCGAATTAATGCCCACGACCGCCGCTATCGTTAATTAATTACCATGATGGGCCTTGAGCGTGAATCCTCCCGGCCCACTTGTCCCGTCCGGCGGCGCGAGACAAAACGCGTCGAATAAATCCCGTCCTCACGCACCGGCGGCGTTTGCGTGTCACCTATGTGGATACCTATAATTTAGCGTTATAATAACTAGTTGGCCAGTCGGCTGGGGCGCCGCGCGTGATGCACGTGCATTGTGCCGGCCGACAGAGAGGCGAGCTACGCGTCCAGGTAGGTGAGGACGGAGAAAGACGGGATAGAGAAACTCTCGGCCGTGCTGGCCGATGATTCACACTCCTGGATGGAGAAGGTGTCACTGGTTGTATGCATAAGTGCGACTCATTACGGGGGTCTCACCGACACCGCCTGGGCCCACGTGCCTCCTCGAACGCAGAATGCAAATCGAGAAAGCCTCGAGCCGTCCCTCCCGTCCACGTCCCTCCGTTTCAGCCCGGCCGACCTCGAAATCTCTTCTGGCGATAGGTCCGCGCGTTCGACGGGGTTGCTTGGCAGATAATTTAGGCAGCGAGTAGGCTGCTGGAAGTTTCTAGGAAGGAAGCTGCATTGGAGATTGAAGAGGGAGCTTAGATATGTTTGTTGAGGTTCGTTGGATGTTAGAGGTGTCTTCTCTTTCGGAGGAAGATTGATGGTAACGATATAAGTGTCTTCTTTGAAGAATCTGGCGAGAAGTGAGGCGAGAGTAAAGGCTTCCCGGTACCTCGAGGTAGTAATAAAGTGCATGGTACAAGGTTCCCTTCGGAATTACAAAGTCCGAGGGAGGATGAAAATTTGTGGAAGATTGCTGGAACGTGTACCTCGATTTTGTGGATGTGCTGCGCGCCGAGGTATGTCTGGCAAGGTGTTCGTGCGGGACTACCACTCTTTGACTTCGGACCACGCCGTCATTTTCATAATGACAATGGCCCGACAGCCTACACGGGGTAACCATGATGAGTAGTTTACGGTATACGGTTCACGGTGTGACTCCCGCCACCTTCGCAAATCTCCAGCCAGTCGAGTCATGGATCTCTGTCGATCCCCCTTTAGCTGCTTATCTGATGGGCTGTCTTAACGATTTTATTTGCTATCTGAAAATTGATTTCAATGATCATTGGGTTAAGTGACATTAAAAGCGTAGACCCTGGTAAAATACCTATGCGATTATAATGTTGCCAGCATATTTAATGCTATAAGAAAATTAAAAATATCAGAAATGCGATTATTCTCATTTTCGTATCAAATAGGACAATTTCACTTACTAAGTAAACGTTAATGATCACTATTACATCAATGTGTTCGACGCACGTTAAAGAAGATATCAAAAGGATGTGATTCGAAATGAAAGATCAAGTGGTGGACTCAGAAGTGTACCAAAATTGGGCCAAATTATGCAGAAAGCTACCAACTCTCAAAATGGCAAAACATTAGTTAAACACTAACCCAATCTCTATTTTGCGAAAAATTACCAACCCATAGAACAATTGTTACATTATACAATTATTAAAACTACCAAGCCATAATTCCATTTTAGGCTTAAAGAACAAAAGCTAAAGAAAATTTTAAATAACATTAATTATTCTACTCGCTATTAAATAATCCATTAAAAAACAATTCTAAAACAATAACAATACATAAAATAGATATGCCCAATAGAAATAAAGCTACTTCTCTTTAACAATTAAAATCTTCAAATTAAATTTTCTCAATTTCAAATCATTGAGAGTTGGTACCTTTCTGCCTAACTTGGTCCAGTTGTAGCTCCGAGTCTCCAAACTGCTGCCGAATAAAAGCAAAAGGAAGAAGCATTAATCAAACAGAACCTGCTCGCTCTGGCAGTACGACACATCAAAACCCTTTCGGAATTGAAATAAAAAAAAAAGCGTCACTCGCGATCAGAGATGAGATAGCGCCTAATGAGAGTGACATTTCGGGGGTATCGTCGTAAAGATCATCGAATTACGAACAGCCGTGGCACACGTGGGAAATGTCAAACGTCAGTGTTACCCATCAACATTAAAGCTCCTCCCGAGGCGTATATATTAATAACGAGTTATGCCCTCCTCGACAAACACAATTGCGGATCGTGATCCGATACTAGGCATATACTTATCACTATTGTTATCCCTCCCTCACCTACGTCGGATGTCATCGGGGTCTATCTGCGGTATCACGATCGGTAGCTATACGTGTATCGCGAATAGACGATTACGATAACTCGGGGATCGATAACGATCTCGTTTATGAGCGACTCCTGGACAGGATCGCCGTGATCCGATCAGGGCTTATAAAGTTCCAGGCAAAAGTCCTTCGTGCCGATCGCGGACTCCATCGGAATATACAGGATGCCCCACAGTTATGGGACAAGCCGGAACATGCAAATTCGTCGTGACATAAAGAATCAATTTGTCGCTTACCATTTCGTGATCCAAGACTTCTTTTTTTCCAGAAGATAGCAGAAGATTAAGTGACTAACTTTCACTGCACGCTTGAATGTTAGTAATAATTAATAATAATAGAAATTCTAGGGTATTTATATTACCGTCGCGTCACTCGAAATTTGTAGAAATAGGGTAAATGACCCAATTACTGACACATTAAGCGTTGACGCTGACATTATCTTATAGTTTTGTACTTATAGACTAAAAGTATATGTTGTTCTTGTTATTTATTATTGTTTAATGTGTTTACTTAATGAAAAAAATTTGGTGGATCTTAAAACTTCGATTTTCATGTATAAATTCATCAACTTCAAAAATATGTTACGGGATCTATTACTGACACTCTTCAAATGTATTTGACTGAATTACTGACATCCCAATTACTGCCAGCTAACCTAATACTATTTATCTGTCATTTTAAGGTTACGTCGCGTCATGTATATTAGCAACTACTGCTATGACAGTAATACCAAAATGCTTGAAACGCTTGTACCAATCACTGTCACCCAATTAATAAGTAAAAAGACCTAATGAATCGTTGAATTCGGATCGTTATTACTTTCTATGATACTTATATTATTTAAAATATTATATTTTGTTATGTTAATAGCTTAAATTATACAATCACAGCATTTTCATTAACGCCTTGTTTTCTCTTCCGCTAGTAAGAAAGTCATCGTTTCCATTCTCCTAATTCCGCTTAAAAGTTTTTATCGTTTTATTCAAATTAACGAAGAAAAAATTAAGTACTGTTTTTTGTATCGTATAAATAACGGTTTGAATTGTATGCTAAATTTTTTTTATGCATCATTTTATAAGATTTATTCGCTATTTTACGTAAAATAGCTTAGGGTGACAGTAATTGGGTAGGTGGCAGTAATTGGGTCCTTTACCCTAGTTGCTTTCTCTGTCACGGCTCGAATAATACTGAACGCTCAAGGGTGTCGGTGTTCACCCCCAAATTTAGAATTCGCGTGAAACTTAAGTGGGGTGAAGGTCAATGGTAAATAGTTGAGGTATAATGTCATGCTCGTGCACGAGACTTATAGGAGGAGGGGGTTAGCACAAATATTGTCGCAGGGTTTGATATATTATTATTCATCAATGAACGTACTTTTTTTAATTTTTGTTATTCTCCTTTTTAAAAGAATAGTGTGGATATGTACGATATGTATGCATAGTAATAAAAAATCTCAGACAACTTTTGCATTGGATTTAATCTGGATTTTTATTTCGAGATTACAAAATGGTAAAGAAGGGTTCGATTTTAGGCTCCTGTTGGTCTCACAATTTTGGAGCAACCTGTATAAAGATATTTCACGATCGTGAACCGACAAAACGGTGCACGCTTGGACTCTAATCTCCATGCAGTGGGACAATTATTATTTTCGAAGCGGTTTCGCGAACGTCGATCGAGAGAGACACTTGTCGCGATCGATGGCCGCCAAGGATCGGTAATCTTAATGGGACACCCACGTGTACGCGGTCCCCCGTGTGGTATTCACGCGAGGAAGTCCGGAGTGCGTGTAAAATCGATTCGACACGGCACGATCGGATTCTGCTAATTGCAAATTTATAGCAGCTCCCGCAAAATCCGGCGAGGCTCGTAAGCTGTGGCTCGGCTGTGTCTGACGCGATACGGGATTATTCCCCTTTGATCGTTGCCTTCGGAGATTGGGATGTCGAGGGAGTTTCTTTTCGTTATCGAATTCATTCGTAGATTTTACATAATACAGGTACTCGAGCAAATATTTTAAAAGGAGGCTTCTTTTCTCTTTTATTATTTTTTAAATAGTTCTCTCAGTAGTCAGCGTGATCACCTAGAAGTGTATACTTCCTTCAAGCCTAATACTTTTCTGACTGAATATAGAATCCCTTTTTCTTTGAAATTTATGTGGTATCTGAAACAGCGTTCTTGAATAAGCTTGATGAATGAGATATAACTGAATGATCAAAATTCTGCTACGAGCGTGACGATGCGATTTTTTATTTATTAACCCTGCTTCTTTTCTGCTATCAGCCTTCCTTTTCCCCGTTAACCGTCCTCGCGTTGGTAAAACGCGCGCAGTCGCTTACAATATTGCATGGCGTGAGTCATTCGACGTCTCTTGCTCGACCACGCGTGATTATTTCACGTTTGAAACCACCTCCGCGGTGGTAGGCATACACTGTCGACATTGCCACCTCTCCTCCGTTGCACTAGCATTCTACAACGCCACCATCGATCGCGTTGGCTGAGACCGCTGAAAATTTGCGCGCTGTCGTAGCAGCCTACTGCTGCATTGCTTGCCATCCAGAGGAAGGAAGAGGGTGTCGAAAACTTTGAAAGCTTTGCTGTACCATAGAGATTCATTCACGACTGCATTGGAAACTGGAACTTCGAATCTTGGTACAGTGCAGATTTTTTGTCCACTGTGCTTTTAATATTTCTATGGATCTGCTTCCAAGATCTAGATCCTGCATTGAATTCTCTTGCATCACTAGTTCCGTTACAGTGCAGAATGCAAGTGGAAGCTGTCCACTAAACGACAGCTCCCACCGTGGTTCGAGCAGAAAGCACTTACGCACCAGTAGTTTACGTTTCACTTCGAAACGAATGTACCGCTGCATGAGAGTTCATCATTCACGCCTGGTATTCGTAAATCAAGAAACGAACGAGCTGAAAAATCACGTTTTACTGCTTCCTGGCGCCTCGTCCAGGCCAGACAATGCGTCGCACACTTGCAGTTAGTGAACAAACGTCGAACAATGGTTCGTCCGTTAAGACAATGCGTCGTTAATGCCTTCCCCGTGCTCGTGTCGCGATTTTTCAGCAGAGCGACGGTGAAATCGGCGAAGACGGTGAGCCTGAATCTCTCGACCCCAGAGATTCCACGCGAAAAATCTGTCTGATCCTGTGTGGGGGAGGGAAGCTCCCGTAATTGCGTCGTATAATTAGAAACGTTAATGAGGCACTCGGGGTTTGTACACAATAAAACAGCCAGCTGGCTTCTTGTTGATCAGTGGCAAGAAACGCGAAGAAACGAATGATAATTCTGCTTACTTTTTACACTAAAGAGTGCAAACCGAGCTGCTTCGAAGTCTTCAAATCAAAATTTTCTTTCTACCGAGATATTGGAACATATAAAAGTTCAGAAATGATGTAAATTTAGCTGACTAAAAAAAAATATTATAAAATTACTGTAGATATCTAAATAAATTAATTGCAGCTTCAATTAAAGATTAATTTTCCCTCTTTTTCATTAGCTTCACTTATGAACCTCATTTCTAATGCACCTCCATAGTATCAGTTTTCTAATTAACACCTCCAAACACGGTCATCGAACTTCATACAGTGTCCCATTTCAAAAATTCTGCAAAATATTCCAAATAATTTCCTCGACTCATCAGTTCACTCGTGATTCATCAAACACGGGTAATCCATGAAATCTGACAGGGATTTAGTGACAGGAAGATTCTCCAACCCACGAAGAATAATCATCAATTAAAAGTACCTTTAACTACTACAGAAGTTCTCGAGACAAATCCAAGCTCCACAATGGGACCATTTTCTTCTTGCAACGAATAAGCTTAAAAGTATGAAAAATCCTTTCACTAATGGCTCCCCCTATCCCCCATCGCCTTGGCAACGCGCAGCCATTCATCAACCCCGAAAACCACCCCTTTCTTTACACTTACATCGACGCCCACGGCGGTCGCGGAGGAGAAGGAGAAAAAGAAACGGGCAACGAAATTCCGCGGGAGCCTTGCGCATAAAAATTCGCACGTACGTTTCCGTCGATCGGACCGGCGATGCAACACGGCCCAGGAGAGAATTATTCGACGTTCCTGGATACGAGATTTCTCGATATCCCGAGGAGCACGGAGTTCGATCTCGCCTCTCCACGATTTCACCTCTCCTCCTTGCGCCTTCCTTTTTCCCTCCGACTCTTTTTCCCCCCTTCTTGCCGGATGGTGTGGCGTGCCACAATACGGGGTAACCGGGAGAACGGCCATAAAGCAAACGATAGAGAGACAATATTCTCTGGCGAGCAAACAATGGCTGACTTACGACGATCGTAAACAATCCCCTTATCCGCAGGTCGTTAACGCTGCATAATAATTTTCGCCAACCCTCCCCGCCTGAATGCGCGTGCCTCGCCGTGCTTTCCCGGGGGATCGATCGATCGGGAGCAGCCTCGATCTGTATCGGGGTTGGGAACGATGCTTGGAAGCTGCCTCTTCGATTCGATTTGATAATGCTCGCGTTTGATGGCACCAGATCTGGGTATCGTAGTTACATGGTACTTTAGGATGCTTTGTATCAATATTTAGTGGACGTTTTTGGAGTTGGACGTGAGTTTTGGTAATGGGGCTTATTGTTAGGTATATTTAATACGTAAATATTTTAAGGAAGGAAGGTAGGGTTTCCCTTGAGCTTCTTAGAGTGATAGAGTCCACCTGGGGGTAGATCCATGGAAGTGTTGAGCAATTGTCACTTCCGCTTCTGAAATTTGGAGTAACTTCGTCATTGAATCATGATGGAAAGGAGTGATCTTCAACCGGTGGTCCGGTTGAAAAATTTCGCTCGAATTATGTAGCCGCTACATTACATAAAATTAAATTAAATTAAATTGTAATTTTATAACCTTAAATTTAATAAATAAAATACTATTTACCTACTTTGGTTCTTATTTCTGTCTTAGCCGTTAGCCGGTCCGCGAAATATTTCCCCTATTTTCGCCGATCCGCAGGTGTGGAAAGGGTGAAGCAAGGATTAGAATTCTACCCCTGTTGTCATTCCACACCATGGTCCCCGGTTATCGATTTCAGGAGCTGAATTATTAAACGTGCAGCTTCCGATGGTGACAACTAATTACTCACAACTACTTAAGTACCCTATCTTCGACAAAACGGACCGCTTGCCCAGCATCGGTAACTTTAAATCAGCCATTCTCAATTACACATCGACAATATCGCCAGCGGTCCGCTCACCTGAACACGGACAATTAATACCGATCGAATCGTATCAATGCTCAATGCGATTTAATTGGAGCACTTTGCGCGCGTTTCGATACGTCAAGGATAACGTCAGGCTCGAGCCATTGAAAGCTATCGATTCGACGACCGCCGAATAAGTTAATCCAGCCTCTTTAACGGCAAATCATTCGCCCGACGAGCCACAACGCCGCCAGTGGTGCCAGCGCAGCTGTCCAACTGAAACGAAAGGGATAGGCCGCGGGGCAAAAGGACGGTGGAAAGAGAGGAAAAAAGAAGAAATCGTTTTCGTGGGATATCTATAATGAGATCGGTGGCATTGATTCCAGGCAAAAGTTGAAAATCACTTTGACCGGAGCGCTTGGTTCGGAAGGTACGCCCACGGGCCTGGAGCAGGCGCGAGTGATCTATTTACGATCAGGTGTGATCTATCGGCGATCGACGGCCGTGGGTGGCGGACATTCGATCCACAGTATTGGATCTGGACACCGGTGAGAGGTTATTCTGACTCATTTGAGCCACCGACGTGACGAATCGCGCGGCGAGCAGCGATTATATAAGCATGCATCGAAATTCAAGTACACGATGCCTGAATTGGAGTCATCCTTAAATTACGTGAAGCTTTTGGGGGGGGGGAGGGGAGGGTTGCGAATTCCTTGTGTCATCTTACAAACGGAAGAGAGGGTGCTAGGTAGCGTCTTACGTAATATTTTTTAACCTAATTCTCAATATGAGTAGCGGAAAAAAAACGATGCTTCATTACACATACGAAATCGAGTTAAATAAATTATACAAGACCTTTAAAATAATTTTAATAACTGAAAAAATGCAATGTAAAAAATATTACGTAAGTAAAGGGAGGGGGGAGGGGTTGGAATATAAAATCTTAAAAATTCTTATACTTGGGGCGGAAGGTAAGAAATCGCCAAAATTACCCTTACGTAATTTAAATGGGGACCCCACTCCGATGCCACTGTAACAAAAGACAAAGTTGGGGATTTTTGTGTTCCTATAAATAAAAATATAGGACTTGGATTTTTTATACAGTTTTAAAGCAATCTTTATTCTGCGAGAAAAAAAATATGAAAAATTGTACAAAATGGCTTCCAGGACGACTGCAAAAAAACGTGATCCACACTCCCGGGGAATGACTGAACCATCTGAGAAGGAAATACAAAAAAGATATATAAACTGGAATATATTATCTTCCACCTAGAGTAGGATTTTTTTGATATTTCAATTATTCGATTTTTTACAAGCATTTCAGTGCAAATTCTTATGTGAAAAATTAAAGTTAGTGCTTCAAACTGCTATAATTTCCAAGATAATTCGAATTTTAAGAAAATCCTACGCTAGGTGTAAGATAATATATTCCAGTTCATATCTCTTTTTTATATTTCCTCCTCAGATGATCCAGTCATTCCCGGCAGTATTTTTGCAGTCCTCCGCCATTTGGTATAATTTTTCATAAAAAAATTCTAGTAAAATAAAGGTTGCTGTAAAACTATATAAAAAATCCAAGTCCTATATTTTTATTTATACAAACAAAAAATCCCTAACTTTGTCTTTTGTTAGTGGCTTCAGGGTGGGGTCACCCCTTAAGGACGGCCCCATAGAATAAACTAACAATGTGTCAGGTGCTCTGACTCGTGTGGTATTGCAAGATGTATGTCTTCTTGATTTTCAACTTCTTTAATATTCACAATGAGATAGGGGAAGCTATACATCCCCTTCGATGCATCTAATCAACGTCAAGCTTGACAAACAAACGATCCGATCTTTCGCGCTACCATTGATATTTACTACTTGCTTTACGACAGGCCGCGCAATCGTCCAGCGATCGACTAATGAAATAAACGTCGGGGGATAGAGATTTTTCAGCGCGTGATTTACGAGAGAAACCGTTGTAACCGTGAGCCTTAAGCCAGCTCGACAGACAGCGGCCTAAGAGGCATTCCCTCTGTCGCTTAATGAGCAGCGTTTAGCAGCGTTTAGCGGGAATCAAGCGTCACCTTTTACCGGGCGTTGGTAAACACCGTGAAATCCATTGGGTGGCAGGAAAAAGGTGGCGTGCCCGCTTATAGCCGCTCGCAAAAGCGACGCGACGCCCTGGGCGGATCGGGGCCCGACGCGCTCGGGCGATATATATCGATCGGCGGGTCCGATTGCGTAATTGCAATTAAAGCGATCTTGTAATCGTAAGCGCGGGTATAATTAATGAACTGAATCGTGCTGACGCTCCGAGCGTTGTCTATCGGGGCGCACGATCGTGCCGCGGGCCCCGTGAGCAAGCGCAATTTGCCATATTGTCTCTAATAATCCCGGCTAATTAGTTTTGTCTCCCGTTTATATCGCCGCGCAACCGCTGCCTCGTCTGCCGCGTTCTCCAGGCGGAAGAGAAAGCATCGCCCACGCGTTGCCACGAACGCCGCAAAAATTTGGAAAGAAACGGAGAGGCTGCTCGAGGATCTCAGGAAGCTTCTACGACCGTTGTTCCTCGCCATCTGGCGATGGGAGTCGATGTGCGCGGCGTTTCGTGGGTCGAAGTTGGTTGACAGATGACTGGTGATGTTGGAGACTTTCAGGAAATTTGCGGAATGGAGTAAGGGATATTTCTTGAAAATGGTACGTGGGTGCCGATCTTTGGCCAGACTTTCTGAAGGTACGCTGACGTTCATAACTATTAGGACACCCTCTGTATTTGCATAAAATATGATTTTTGGTATAGATTGGACACTTCTCAGTGCTTTTAATTTAACCAAATAAACTGAATTTTATTAGAGTTCTTCAATAAATTTGCTAAAAAAAATTTTTCACAATTATTCCTGTTGAAAATTCTCTAATCTCTCCACTCTCTAGTAGACACTGAGAGATTTGGTAGGAAAATAACAATGGTTTAATTAGGATGATAAAAATACACAGTTTGATGATACTGATGGAATGATTTGTAGATGATTGAGTAATACTAATTTGGCTGATATTAGATTTTACTTCTATAGTTTTAGTGCACGCATGCTGTCTACGTGAGAACCTAGCAAGTTCCAATGTACCGGAAGAATTCACCGCTACGGCGGAAGCGCCTCTCGCGCACCCGCGATTAATTAGTCTCGTTTGAAATTACTTTCAGCAATTCCACATAGAGTATATGTTCTAATACTTATGAACAGCAATGTAGGGTCCATTCAAGGATCACAATATACATACTACTTCTCATTCTGCAAGTTTCAGTTGAGATTACGTTGTATCAATTCCGTGATATAGAAAGGGATGATTGTTTCACGACCTGTACGGGTTCGGCGAAGAATGCAGGTTGCGTGGCCGCACGACTCGGGCGAAGTCGCTCGCTCGTCCTGTTTCCCGTGGCCTGAACCGATTCCGCGGAGCAACTCGAGCGGGGACGTAGTCAAAGAAGCTAAATTGAAACGTAAAAGCGAACTAGGAAATAATCAAGGGATCGTCCATGCGCTTCTTCTTCTGCAAACGGGGCATAAAACCAGCACGGCCATAAATCCGCGACCTACGGGCCGTCGGCGGGGACTCGCTCGCTTCGTCTCCTTACGTTGCATTACCTTTCCCTTACGTGCAGAACTAATTCCTTCGTCTAATAGACCGTGGGCTCTTCCTCCCTTTCTCCATAGCTTCGTGGGCACTGCGGGGACATAAAAGAGTCACGTAGCACTTCCTCTACTCGCAGCATCGGATTCGAGCCTATGGTAATCGCCTTCAACGAGCTTCTAACATGCTCGTGCAACAGACACTAATAGCTCTGGTTACGATCATCTCGAGAAATATGAAGTATTGTGGGATCAAGAACCCCCTTAAGAGGGAGCCCGGAATATACATAGAGACCTCGGAGGGTCAGCGTTGGCGGAGTTGGTTAGGCGCCTGACCAGTACACCGAGGATCCGCGGATCGTGGGTTCGAGTCCCATCGCCCGGGATCCTCTTTTCCCGAGGCACCCAAACAAAACATATTTCGTACAGTATCATTACCAAAGGATCTCTAAAATTCACAGCACAAAATAAAAACAAAAAGGAAGTAAATCATTAGATTTTAACGTAGAATAATAATTACCCTTAAGGAAAAATAAAGTTTGCAATTTTCTCGAGAAAGTTTGCAAAGATTCATCTGCGCAAAGGGCCCGCGATCAAGCTCACCGATTCATGGAATTCGCAAAGTGCTCGTCAAAACGTAGCATTATCTTCGCTGAGAGCCACTCCGCGCAGAGTTATAGCATCCTTGTTTCACGCGTCAGGAAAGAAAAATCCCGCGTCCCGAGCTGCGCAATGAACGCCTCGTAACTTCATCCTAATCCTCCGCGCGATGGAAGTGCAGAGTACTCCAGTCCATGGATAAATAACGTTTACGCCGCCGTTAGGGGATGGAAAACGGCGTGATTGTCGCAGCGCTGGTGGTGGTGCTCGTGGAGATTTCCCAACCCGAGGCCAGCTTACCTAGAATTTGTAAATCAACGTCAAAGCGAGGCGCACGTTCGCGCGCGTGATGCAAACGCGTCGCCCGACCTATTCACGCCCACCGTCGCGACCATAGCTGCCAACTATAATTGACTTTGTATTGAGATTTATCTGGTTCACGGCGATCCTTTAACAAAGATTTCCTCGGGGTTTATTGGCTCCGGTTACGACAGAACACTCGCGGTCACCACGGCGCTGTGTAATTAAACCAGCCTCGCAGTTTACGACTGCGCCGCGGTAATTCCTTCCCAACGATCTTGTCGCCGGCTTGTTGTTGCCGGGAAAGTAAAAAACCAGAGTCTCCTGCTGGCCTTCCTGTTCAACGATCCCGATTATTACGGGATTGGAGAAATCGCAGCATCAAGGGTGATTCGTGTCGTCTGTACGCTGAGAATGCATCCTTTGATGCACTCTGTGATTCGTGAATGGTGACGAACTTGGAGTTTCTTTGATTGATGTTGCTTGCATCGTGTACGTGGATTTATAGATTTGTAGATGAAAATTGGAAGTTTGTTGGAGAAGTGATTGCTGTGTGAAGTCTGCTATCAGTATTTTTTCTCTATGATTTATATGAAAGTCAAACATGTCACACGTTATTTAAAATTCACCGATCATCGTGCATAGTATTTCAGTTTTCAGTGCAGTGAAGTGCAGTGAGGATTTGCAGTATTCGGATTTACAGTTAAGGGAATGTTTGCTAATTTAAATGGTCCCAGTTTTATGTTCTTTAAGAACGACTTTTCGCGGAGTCCCTTCATTTACGCAATCGTAGCGATTCCTTTTTATTTCTGCATTCCCATATCGTGGTGACGGTCGCATAACTTTCGCGAAACGACTGCTGGCTTGGTCCACGTGGACAATCAGATAAAACCGAACACCCGCACGATGTTATGTAATCAAACACGCCTTAACACGTGCGTGTGACCTGATACCGGTGTGTTTGTGCGCGTTGTTTTAATTCTTTTGTCGACTCGGTCTTTTAAGTTTCTCTTTCTGCTCGAGGAGGGCTGATGCCATATATATGTATAATAATACGTGGACACTACCTGAAAAATCATTGATAAAATACACCTTAGATAAGACACCTTAAGTGTACTTAACTATATATCTCTAAAAAAAAAAAAGAAACAGGGAAGCAAACTAGCAAATGTTAGGTTTTTCACGAGTAAAAGTCCTTCCATGCAATTTGTAAATTTATTCCTGGCCAAAATGGCCATCGGCATCCTTGTAACGCGAGACTTTCTAAGCAATACAAGGATACAAGATTTCTATTAATTATCTAAGGAGCAGCTTACATAGAATTTCCGGCTGACAAAATGTCATTGGATTAAGAGATTATCGCGATGTGACAATCAGAAACTCGGGATAATTGTCGGTTGCTCGTAACACAATGATCATTCGCGATAATAGCATGCTAAGACCTGCTAGACACTGGACGACAACGTGTGTCACGATCGACTTGCGTCACGCACGCACGCTGAATAATTAATGATATCCACCGTGGAAAGAAATAAACGTGTCCTGGCTCCGCGGAATCGAATGAACATACCATAGAATTAATTTCGGGCGTGTTGCCGGTCGAGGAACGTGCCCGATTCTTAATCGATCTAGAAACACACCCTCTCAAAAGGTAATTATTCAGACGATGGTAAACTTAAGAGATTTGGTACAGTAGGTGCGACGAAATTCGATAGCTTTAAACTTTTATCCTGAACCAAAACCAAAGCATATATTTATGATGGTGTATTCGATCTCCAATGGGTCATTTTGCACCTTATCGTTTGGTAATTCAGAAGTGAGACACTCAAAAGCCCGCCAAAGAATTCGGTAATTGGTGGATGATTGCGCAAGAGGCACACAGAGGAAATGTCCACGCTTACTAAAAAGATAAAAGAAGCTGCTGCTCTACTTCGATCGAACCGTTTCTGGCAGCTGATGCAAGCGTCGAACTCGGTCCTGTATAACGAATCGTTTAACATTATAATGACGAGGGCCCACGAGAACAGTCGTAACAGGTAGGAACATACCTTGAGACCTGTTGCGAGAGAGAACGGACCCCCCGCAGCCTGCGTTCACCGACGTCAGATGTTATCTTCATCTATCTCGGCCTAGAGAAGCTAGCCGCTAGATCGACTTCTGATCTCCCGCTTCTGCTCGTGGCTACGCAAAAAGATCGTGCGCAAAGTCCCCGTTACCATCGCGGGAATCTCGGGGCCCTCGTGGGTGATAACAGAGGGGCCCGCATGCCCCTGTCGCACCCATGGTTCTTCGAGGCAATTAACTACAACCACTTCGTCATGATTTCGACTTAAGGTACACGGAAATCTTTAAACGCGAATAAATAGAAAAAGTTTTGAGTTTCTGACCCTATAAGGGGGTGGTTCGTGAAGGGGAACATGGCTGTATGACCTGAAAGTTTCATTAAAATCAGTGATCCGAAAGACGTGGGAGGTCCAAACTTGCGGGAAGAGTCCTCCCAAAAGTCCTCTGGATGACGAGTATATCTCAGTAGAATCCTGTTAAAAGGCGTCGCACATACAGTGACTCACAGCCATAATCGTACACTCTTTAAAATCGCATAACATTTTTAAAATTAGTCCAAACGACTTGAGCTTTTTTGAAAAGCTGGAAGGATTAGTTTGCTAAGTGACGTGTTTCGTCGTTTTTAAAAAGAATGTAATTGGTCGGAATAGTGAAGAAAATAGTAAAGGTCGTTTTTAAACTTTTTTTTGTGAGCCTGTAATGAAAATTCCAAAAACCCATTTGTAGATTGAAGTAAGTTATATGCATGCCTAAAATTTCATCAAAATCGGTTAACGTTGCTCTGAGCTACAAACGTTTAAAGATCGCAGAATAAGGTCGAGAATCGTTGATATCGGGAATTTCCGCGATTCTCGACCTTATTCTGCGATCTTTAAACGTTTGTAGCTCAGAGCAACGTTAACCGATTTTGATGAAATTTTAGGCATGCATATAACTTACTTCAATCTACAAACGGGTTTTTGGAATTTTCATTACAGGCTCACAAAAAAAAAGTTTAAAAAACGACCTTTACTATTTTCTTTACTATTCCGACCAATTGCATTTTTTTTAAAAACGACGAAACATGTCACTTAGCAAACTAATCCTTCCAGCTTTTCAAAAAAGCTCAAGTCGTTTGGACCAATTTCAAAAATGTTATGCGATTTTAAAGAGTGTACGATTATGGCTGTGAGTCACTGTAGGAGTCCATTAATCGATGAAATTGATGCAGGAATCGATATATCACGAGTTAAGATGTACCGTAGCGCTTTAACTAGTGCACCTGTCCGATCGCGATCGCGTTTGAGAACCGACTGCGATGAGGCGAACTTGCCAAACTGTGCCATTTATTTATAATATATTTAATTGAGCTTTTCCATGACCTTACTCTGAATATGTATTCGGCGCTTAAAATATTTATAGTACGACTTGTAATATTTCATTTAGAACTTTATTTTAAAAAATACTAACAATGATAAGTCCATTTTACGCACCCTGTCAATTTTACAATCTAATAGGCACTGCCTAATTTTGCTTATAGGGACGAGCTGGACCTGTCTAAGAGTTACCATTTTTAAACATAGAATGCGAGGCAGAAAGATTAATTTACAAAAAAATCCGTCCTATACTTCATCTGTGATGCAAAGTTGCACACCTCCAAGCGGGTAATTTCATTCTCACGTTCGCTGCGAGTTGTTTATAGCGTTTCTTAGTCCACGAAATGGCCAAACTTTTACACTATTATTGCACATTAACGTGCAGGAGCATCTATCAATTGCATGAATAAATATAAAAATAAGACGTTTATAAGATCCCAGCGGGTAGTTCATGGACCACCGACAGATGACTACGCCAATAAATTAATCAGCAGAAACTTGCAGAATTTCAATCACACGTAGCAGTATTACTTCAACGAATGAATGTAAAAAATATAATTACTGGAGCACTTGAGAAGCAATGAACAGAGAATAAATTAAAGCCTTGACATTTGCACCTCTTACCTGTATCGATCCGCATATTCGATAAATCCACGTCGCCAATCGCTCTGCAGCCGATAAATACTCTCGTGCAACTTCAAATTAATTTCTCTAACTTCTCCCATGTGTTCAACCAATTCCTAAGTCGATCTTCATCGAATTTCAGAGTTTTTATCGTTTCTGCTAAAAGTAAATATTTTGCGGTTCATTTACTGGCGATTTGTTAAAATTATTCTTTGCATCTTCCACGCCAGTGTTCTTCAACCGGTGATGCGGCAGCAGTTCGCGGAAATTTCCTACCGATCCGCGAAAAATTAAAATTAATATTAATTTTTTTAATTTTATAACATTCGATTTAATAAATAAAATACTATCTACATTGGCTGTTATTTCTGTCTTAGCCGTCATCGTCAGCCAGTCCGCAGGTGAAAAGAAGTTGAAGAAAAACCAGGAACACCGCCGAGGGAGGAATGAAAACTCCGTGAACTCCTTTTCTTCTCAATGTAGTTGAATTCGAGGAAGCATAATAAATACGTTATCAAGGAATAACAATTGCTATCAATGAATAACAATGTATGTACAGAACAGCGCAGTAACATTATTATATCGATCTGATCCGCAACGAATATAAAATTACAACTATACAATTCGAGAATAAATAACGTCGCGACACATGTAATCTGCTACATTATAATGTTTCGTATAAAGCTATTAGGAAGGATTGTACTTTGCCGACGGTTAAGGGCCGTGCGGATAGAATTTGCGCTTCTAGCGTTCTACGTGCAACGTAGAAAGAAAACCTACGCCTTTAGACAGACATTCGAGCGATCGTTACACATCTAGCTATACCTGACGTAGAAAAAAAAAAGAGAAACAGGCGAATTTACCACTAACTACTACGATAAGCGTGTCGCTGGTCGATGTGATTAACATGCGGCGTGGTCCATTCATTTCTTTTCGTTTTTCAATACGCGTATCGTAATTATAAAAATGGACGTACGATGCTTTCTTTCCTCGTGGCTGTGGTCGAACGAACATGAAGCAACGACGAGCTTGGAATTAAAGTGAGAATTAAAAATACTTTCTGTTGGTTGCCGTATTCGGCCGCGTTTCCACATGAGCAACGCGCTGCACAGAATACGAACGAAACGCTTTTCTTTCAAGTAAGTTGTCTTTGAGAAGTAACATTTTTCAAACGTTTCTAATACATCCTGCACATACACGCTTGGAAACGCGACTTCCCGGGTAACTGTTTTCTTCAGTCATCTCGTATAACAAATAGAGTTGCTCGATTTACAATAATAGTTAAACGTTTACATGTATAAAGCACAGAATGTCTGAATCTCGACTGGCCGAACTTTAGGAACATTGCCTTTGGATGAATGGGAGAAACGTGCCAAATAAAACGATCAACGGATGTGCTACTGAAAATGCTTGCCTTTGTGGCAAATTGTGAATGAGAAAAGGTAACGATATCATAATGAAATGAAGATTACTACTGGCCAGTAGCTTTCGAAATTCAGGCAGGCTGTAAACAAGTGTACACAGTGAGGTGGCCAATAAATTGTTAAACGAAATTTAATTTATAAAACTCAAGTTTGTCTGAAACTGTCTACCAAATTCAATTGCGCCAGATTTAATTGTACTCCGTTTGAATTTAAGCTTATATGGGCTTCAACTGAAAAAGATAAATGTTTCGATTGCATTAGCTTAAAGCAAACTCGCTTGACAATTTCAAAGCGATCAGAAGTCAACTGGTCGATAAATTTGCTGGCCACCTTAATCTAAAGATAGTAATGTATATTTTCAATAGCTTATTTGTACAAGACGTAGAATGTTATTGCACTTAAATAACGTAACGTTTCCCCCGCCGCGAGCCACGTTTCATAACATAAATAAAAATAAATTGCTTGCAGGATGTGGTCGGCGCGACGGGAGGACTTGAATAATTTAAATATTTTACAAAAGAGGCTTCGCTTGGAGTTCCCTTCGTTAAATTAATAAATAACCGCTCGGTGTGATCGCGCACACGATAGTAACCGTTTTGTTGCTTTAATTATAATTCTAGCGAGGATCAAGTGTCGTCGACACTGGCGAGTAACTAGGCTGCAGTCACATCTTTCGCCCCGAGTCGCTGGACATGGCTGAAAAGACAGGTCGAAAACTATATTGGAACTGAAACGGACTCAAAAGCAAGTCGGACCCCTTGGATTCTCATTTAACCTTCACGAGCTGTCTCCACGAAGACTTAAACGTTCGCATAAAATACGCTTCTAATAAATGTCATGGTTAAGTGAACTTCGGTGCTCGATTATTCATGTAAAATATTGCTCTGCTTTTTCCATTCGTAGTCTTAAAATGCGCAAACCTCATCTCGAAACGTGACATTATCTCGAGAATCAGCTTTGAGAACGAATTGGACAAGAGACAGCTGTCCGCAGAGTCTCCCACAGGGAGGCAAATCTGCGTCCGTTTTGTCAGTCATTTCCCTTTCGATTGCCGTTAAACACAAAGTATTTAACCGAAGCAGCCTTTCGTTCTTCTTTCTTACTCGACGCTAAAGCCATGGAAATCTCTGCCCTAAGAAACAAACTGCTCCGTTCAATGAAGCCTTCTTCTTCATTAAAATACTTGCAACAGAAACTTCCTACAGGGTCGCTAGAACAAAAATACTTCACCCCCTTCACCCCGAGAAATTTCCATCGCCGTCGCGTCGATGAATCGATTATCCGTATCTACGACGGCAGATCGAATTATCCGAAGCTTAATTTTTCTACGTGTATCAGTCTCAAAAGTGGATTGAGCGAAATCATCCCCCAAGGCAAATCGCACCGGTATTTTCGCTTATTGCAACTGATGTTCCATTTTCTACACTGGCACCTATGCTCTTTTACTCTAACTTCGTTCCGCGCTCAGTAAATTGGCAGGATTTTAATCTCCCCAGTGGACTGTGCTTCCACCCTTGCACGGTAACGAGCGAGAAGCGTCTCGATTCCCGATCGGGAAACATACTTTCGCGCGTGGAACACCTTACTTGTCATGAGGAACTTGCTTCTTCCTCGTGGTCAGGCTTCAGGATCGTCGAGCGAACTTAAACGCTGGCTTTCCTGTGCGACCTTCTCGCATATTTTCCAAATATGCCTCCGGCGCGTCTGTAGAAGTGCACCATCGATTTCTGCCTCGAAATCGAGCGCGGCCTCTGCTGTCAAAGAATCGAGATGTCCTCCGAGTTCCTAACCTCCGGCAGCATGGCGGTTCTCTCCTCCATAGGAATAGTCCCAGTGTTCCGACTCTTCTCGGGATACTCTATCGTCATTCCTGGCTGGATGTTCATGTACCTGTGCGCCTTATCCTCGCTCGGTTTGAAATTCTGGAGGGTGATGGCTGGTCCCGTGGTGCTGTCGCCAGAGTTCAGCAGAAGGGGCCTGGAGCAGTCCAAGTCGCATGCTATGTCGCCTAGCAGAGAGCCCTGGTTCTGCTTGTCGTCGTGGCAGTTTATATCTAGCAAAGGAGGGCTCGGCATGTCCAAGGGGCTCGACGCTGATGGTGAAGACAGAGTGGTCTGGTTCTGGGGTGGCCAGGATAGAGAGAACTTTCGAATGTTCCCTGTCAGCTGGAGATCGAGCTGCCCTGTGTGCTCGATCTGCACGCTTGCGAGGGGAACGTCGAGACACGGCGACAGGATTCGAGGATTCGTCGCCAGGAAGTCGACGATCTCTGGAGCGGTTGGCCTCTTCGTGTGCTCTGTCCTCCAACAGGCGTACATCAGATTTTCTCTGTAATACGTGGGAAAGTTCGAGGGTTTTAATGTTGGCAATCGAATCTGGTTAAATGTCCAATGGAGGAAATGCCCAATGGAGGAAATGTCAAAAGTAGGAGAGTGGACTTACAATGGGATTTTGACTCCTTTAGGAACAGTCAACGAATTCCCACCCTTCACATGACCCAACACCTCGTTATTACTCATTCCCTGGAACGGAAAACTACCGAACGTCAAGATCTCGTAAAGCAAGACACCGTAGGACCATACATCCGAGGCTGGAGTGAATATTCCAAGGCCCAGGGACTCCGGCGCCATCCATCTCACTGGCAGCATCCCTGAAACGAGAGTTTCAATCATCTCGATCAAGATCCCTGACCATGACAAATTGATAAGTCCCTCTGACTCTAGCTTCCTTGCATACCTTTCCGATTGAACCTGTAATAATCATTTTCGTACATGGGCCTCGTCATTCCGAAATCACCGAGCTTCACTATTCGCTGAGCGTTCACCAAGCAGTTGCGAGAGGCGACATCCCTGAGAAGGGAAGAGTCGAAAATTAACCCAGAACGGTGAAAATAAATAAAACACAGTAAAAGTTTGAGAAGGGAGCGATTGGATTTAAAACACTTCTTCGCGACGCTTACCTATGCACGTATTTCAACTGCGCCAAGTAGCTGAGAGCCCTGGCGACATCGAGAGCCATGGCAGTCAGCTTCTTATTAGAAATTTCATCGGAATCTTCGTAATTGTGATCGTTCACGAGATGCCTTCTCGCGAGAAGGTACGTCTTCAAGTCCCCGTACAGCATGAACTCCATAACCGTCAGCACAGGCTCGCCCTTTATGCACACCCCTAAGAGTTTGATAATGTTCTTATGCTCGAACCTCTTCATCACTTCCACCTCGCTGAGGAAGTCCAGCTTCTCATCGGTGGAGCTCCCAACTTTCAAGGTTTTCACAGCCACGGCTAACCAGCCCTTCTCGGGGAAGAACGCTTCACCACCATAAACCATGCCAAACGCACCCTCGCCCAATTTTCGATTGATCACCACCCTGTCCCGTGGTATTTCCCATTTGTCCAAGTCAGAGGTGTCCGTCTGCGGGAAGTCCAGGCCTAGCGATTTGATGTATTGCTCGTGCATTCTCACTTTCTCCTCGTATCTAAAGAGAATGAAATATAAACACGTGGAGTGGCCGATATTGGAAAGCGTGATATCTCCACGGTTAAGCGTAAGTGTGAATTTAATTTCTTTGGCTAAAGAAATGCCAGATTACTCACTTTCTCTTGATGATGATGAAACCAATGATGAGTACCACGCCTAGGAAACCGAAGCCAAGAATGTTGACGATGACGAAGCCAACCTCGCAGGATACGTTGAAGAAATCGGCGAACCCAGCGATAACGCATCTTTGGGGCGGCTCGGAGCCGTCGTCTGGCATCGTACGCGACAGCCACACGAAGGCAGAGACGTTCAAGTCTAATCTCCCGCCGATCACTTCGTGCTTCGTTTCCGAGACATTCGGGTGGAAACTGCCGATCAATCGTGTCTCGTTGTTCACGTATTGGAGAATATTAATCACAGTGTACCTCGAAGGGCCACCTAGGAATTTGATCCTCCCCGACACCTAAAGGAACGATCGAGTCTCTATCATACTTTGTGAAAGGATGATCCGAAGTAACTAGAATTATGTAATCAAATTCACTTCTCAACCATATTACGTTTCACTTTCACAAAATAGCAAAGGTGATCTTGGAATCTCTGAAGTAATTATCGAAAAGACAATTCAACCCGGAAATTCAAAAAATTATAAAACTTTGGGGATAGGTAGAAGATATATAGTTACGCATTACGCCTTTTTTTGCAGCTTAAATTCACTCTAAACGGGTGAAATTGACCCCTGAAAATTCAGCTATTTTCCGATTTTGTGTTATAACTCGCGAACTATAAGAGATAGAAAAAAGTTTTCAGACAAAAGCTACTTCTTTTAATTAGGACTGTCATTTGGTAAAAGTGATACGCGAGTTATAACACAAAAACGGAAAATAGTCGAATTTTCAGGAGCCAATTTCACCCCCTAGAGTAAATTTGGGCTTATATCTTCTACATATCGCCAAAGTTTCATGATTTTTCACCTTTCCGGGTTGGCGATCATCCTTTGCAAGTCACAAAGCTTCCCTACACGCAATTCTTTCGATTACCGATAGCCAAATAGTATCAAATATATGCTTAGACCTCACGTACCCCATAGAAATTCGTTTCACTGATGATGTCCGTCAGTCTGTTGATGCTCTGGTCGCTGTGGAGGTCATAAACATAACTCTGGTTCTCTCTAAGTAGTCGATCGATGGCGTAGGCGTACGTCCACATCGCGTCGTAAGCGAAACCAGCGTAATTAGAAGGTGGCTGATCATGTCTTCTGCATTCCTCTTCGTAACGATCCCGCCACTGCCGGACAGTTATTCCCTCCTGCATATAGTCCTCGTCAGCGGCAAAGTACGCGTGCGACAGACCCAGATGGCCGTTTATTGCTTTGTTCATTTCCACTGTGGTGCAAGACACCTGTTCACCCTCCATATTGTAATGATCGGTGTCGTACCACTGTGGTCGGAGCCAGAGGGGCAGGAACCACACGTACCCCTTCAATGACACGAGACGAAAGTATGAAAATGTTGGCCAATAACTCGGAAAATTCGCTATGTTTTTTTGTTAAAGTGTCTAACTTATATAGTATTTTATTATACAAGTACCTGAACAGCGGTCATCTCCAATTTATAAGCCTCGCACATCACCTGTCGAGCTACCTGGTCGTACACATCAGCGATTATGATTTTCGCCTTCTTCTGCTTCAGATCTTGCAGGTACTGCAATGTCAAGTGTTTCTGTTATATCTGCCTAAGCAAAATAATAGAAAGAATAGAAACTATGTTTCCTGAGAATCGACACTGTACGTTAGAATACTAAACCCCACTGATATTAAGTCCACGAGTACGTATAAAACTGTTCGCGCAGTCTGTTCAACATAAACTCAAAATCTGCTTACACAAAGGAACAGACGACTGCGTTTAAATAAAAATTTATCAGTGCCACTTGGAAACTTGCATTTCAAATCAACTAATAGATAACATTGTTCGACAATATTGTAACCATGCATCAATATTCATTAGTAGTTAGTTTCCATAATCCTTGCGTGTCTAACATCTACAATTTAAAAATCTTTCCTGCACAACTCAATAAAAACGCGAATAATTAACAGCTCCAGCTACTTTCACATTACCCTTTAACGATTATCACGCGTACATGCTTCCTTCCTCAACTACTTTCAACCTTCAAACTCAAACCTCCTCCAACAAACATTACCTTGTTCATCACAACAGCCTCCCGTTCCCTCGGGAACTTCGCGTTGGCAACGAACACGATCCCATTGTCCCTGAGCATTTCCTGCATGTAAGAGATATACTCCGTGTACTTTTGTCCGTCCTCCGTCAACGAAGCCACGCGTCGCCAACCAAGCTTCTTCAACAGCTGCAGGTAAACGTGCCTGTACTGTTTATTCTCACCAATGGTCCGGAAGAAGTACGGGTATTTAGTGCGATCATTAAAACTGGACCCCTCGGCGCTGTAGCTGATCACGACCGTTTTGTAGTGTTTAGAGACACCGACCAGCGGTTCCACGGTCTCCGAGCAGGCCGGCCCCAAAACGCCCACCAGCTTCTCGTAATAATTGTGCACGATGTAATCGATGAAGGACTTCATCACCATGTCCGACCTGCACTGGCCGTCGCTAGCCAGCACCGTCAGATTATAGTCCCTGAGAATGGTGTTGTTCATGTTGATAGCCTCCTTGGCCATGGTAGCTGCGACCAGGATGGACTTGCCCGAGTAGAAGGTCTCGCTCATGGGGAATATCCCGCCCACGTAGAGGAGATTCTTGTTGGAGTAGTGGGGCTTCCATTCGCTGATGGTGTAGTCCAGGTTGTCCCGCAGCCAGCCGCAGGCAACCTCCTCCTCGCTCATTGTTCCGGATAATCGGCTGTAACGATCCAGCAGATCCTCGTACATTTCGGCAGTGAAAGACGCGAGATTGATCGCCTCGAACGCGGGCTTCGCCAGGTACTCCAACCTAGACCAGACCAGCTTGGTCAACCTATGCGACTCGTAATTGCAGCCGACTTCCCAGGACTTTGATGTACAACGGGGGAAATGGATGGTCGCGAAGTGGGTCTCGTTCGGTATCACTATGCTCGGTGTCCAGTGCATGATCACCAGGGACCTGCAGGAGAAGAGAAAACGTGGTGGTCGTTGCTCGGGATCGAAATAAAGAGTGACGCGTCTGTTTTTCTCGGACAGGCCTGAAAAACACGATCGTTGCGCCTGCAGATGCTGGCTCGATAATAAAAAAAAGCGCAATAACTGGTAAAATATCCGACGACGCGGGATGTTTTCGCGAAGGCCAGATTGTGTTTCCAGGGAAACACGGGCGAACGAGGAAGAGACGCTGTGAGAAGGATGAAAATTTAAATACACCCACATCCGATCGACTTGACTCGGTCTAAGTGAAAGTGAACCTACAATTGGGCCATGTTATGCAAAAAGCTACCACCCCTCAATGATCTGAAATCGAGTAAATTTAGTTAAAAGCTTTATTTTTATATTTTATGCCTTGTTATTGTTTGACAATGTTTTTTAATGGGTTATTTACTAGTGAACGGTATAATTAATATTATTTTCAATTTTCTGTAATTTTTGTTTCTTGAGGCTAAAATGCAACTATGACTTGGTAGTTTTAATAATTGCATAATGTAAGCAGTGGCACACTCAGGATTTAATCTTGGGGGAGCCGAGTTGAAAGGTTAAAAATATTTCTAATGCAAATTCAATAAAATTCAGTAGGTGATTATAAAAATTTGTTTAAAGGATAAAGCCAGTTTTCTTTTTACAAAATCCCTTCTTTGAAGGGTGCCAGGGCCCCTTGCTCCCTAATTTTTTGCAAAATAAAGGTCACAAGCAACTAAGATTCGGCACTAAAGAATCAAACTTTTCGTTGCACGCGTTACGAAACATACATTTCCTGGTTCTGCATAGAAACCACTGATTCTAGCCTCGTCCAACATTCAAATATTAAAAAATATTGCAAGCGATACCTGTTATCAGCTGGCGCCGTCGCGTTACTGTCAAACTGCAAGTATTCCTCGGTCAAAGTTTCGATCAAGTGCTTCAGGTTGGGCCCGACCCAAACCACCTTCACGTACATGTTCAGCTGCTGGATGTCGTCTACCACGAAATGAGTGACATCGGGATAGCTGGTCAGCAGAAGAGCGCAGGGTCCCTGCTTATGCTCTCCATCTTGACACTGCTCGGGAATGTGCATTCCTTGCTGGCAGAACGACTCCTCGCAGTAGTACCTCTTGGTATTCGGGTCCACGACGAAGTTGTTGATTCTGGCCAGCGTGGCCTCGTCCACGTCGAAACGGGCGGCCGTTTCTCGCCTGGCAAAGGTTAACCAACTGTCGTCGGGCCTCGATAACGCCTGGGGAACGAACCAACCGAAATGACCCGGTGGAGCAACGGACCCGCATTCCTTCACGTCGTGTGTACTTTGCAGAGGCATCGTGTCCAGTTGCGGGGGTATCCACACCTCCATGTTCACCATTGGACCCGAGAATCTGTTCAACAAAATTGCTGGTCGTAAGATGTTGCTTCCGAAGGGCCGGCTTTCACTCTTTACACTCTGAATGCTCCTCTGAGCTTTGCAGAGGTTTAATTAATTACTCGCAAAAATCGTGCATGGTAAACTAAATCGTGTTCCTCATTTGTTAATTAATTCTTAAAGGTGCGTCCCCGCCAGCATTCGCGAACTGTTCACGAACAGTATGGGAATTGAATTTCCTAGGAATCGTCTGTTCGCTAGTGAGGACGCACCTTAATGTGAACAGATGATGATATTTTAGCGTTAGCAGTAAGGTGTTAAATTTATTGTGGAAGCACAAAGCGTTGTAACGTTCGATGCAGGGTGTAAGAAAGTAATTGGGATGTCACGAAAGAAAGTGATTCTTATAGAAGATTATGCCTTACACTGCGTGCTCTGTGTACTCCAGAACAGCCGGAGTCGCGTTGTTCAGCCTCGCGAATGTCTCGTCCACGTCGAACCTGTCCTCCTTCTCGACGATGGAGACTCCAGCATAGCCGATCACCTCTTTCAGGAAGATCTTCATGACCAACGAGGCCATCCTCTGCGTTACTCTACGGGAGACCTCCAAGTTGATGTTGAATGTTTTCCCGTCCATGTGTACCATCCTCTTCGGATTCACTTCTGTCAGGATCGAACAAGTATAGATTTGAAGTGATCTGCTTTAACGCCCAGCGAGAGAAAGAGGGCAGAGTGTGCGTCTACAATTGAGTGGAAGGATTAAGCGACGATATCCACGATGGTTTACCTTCGAGCATCGTAAGGCAGCGATTCGAGACAACGATCTTCGCGATGGCCAGCAGGACCAGCAGGCCCAGTATAGATCCGGCTCTCAGCATCGTGACCTTCTTCTCCTGCAACGAACAAGTTGAAACACCGTTCAGGCTAAACGGATACAGCTGATCAATGTCAACGAGGCAACGCAGAAGAAAAATTGATCTCGTTGACCCCGTTACATCACGTTCACCTTAAGGTCTACGGCACCGACTCTGCCGCCGATTGTCGTGCAAAATTGCAAACTTACGAGCAGCCAAGTGCTTCATTATCTCTGCGACGATAATATGATAATCTACAATTAAGTTTACTCCAGCTACAATTAACCGAATGAGTATCGCGCGTGCAAACCGCCGACACCGACAGGTGTGTATCCGCTGCCCAAGATTAGACACAGAGGGACCAAAAAAAGAAGCGGAACTGTGTAAATATATAACACAAGCCGGGCGCCAGGCGTTCCAAAGATCACCGGCGGATATATCGTGCGAAATGTAAAAGTCGCTTTGAGATGCAAAAAATCGCTCACTCGATGCTCCAAATCGGAATTAACATCACAATCCCGACAAGCAGTGTCAGAGATCGACTTCGCCTCTGCTGGCGCGTGAAAGGAGAAACTTCCTGTCAGAGGAGACGATCCGATCTCGCGAGCTACCGACACATTCGCGATTCAGTGACCACGGATCTACGCGACACGTGGAACAATTACGAGGCTCGATAGTTACCTGTCCAGGTGACAATGCGCGGAGAAGGCGCGCGTATAAATAGCAACAATGTACCGCGGAGGAAGTGCACGCTAGAACAACCGGCGGTAAATTTAACGACGAAACGGAGAAACGCGTGGAGAGGAGACGGAAGGCGAGCAGAGGGGCTTCCTCTTTGGCCAGGAGGCAGTTTAGACAGGTGGGGCGCGCGTGCCGGACTGAAGGTAGGGGTATCTGCGCGCCACGACTTTTGTTTACGACGATGAAGAGGAGCACGAGCCGCGACGGCGAAGGTGACAAGAAGCAACGTTCGCCACGTGCTATTCTTAGCCATGGGCGGCGGCAGCGCGACGACGTCCGCGTAGCTCTTTGACTTCTCAACCCGTGCACGCGCTCGTTCGTGGGCGAATGAACCGCGATCGCTGCCACTGGCTGCCGATTCCCACAGTCGCTCTTGCTTTCGATCGAACTCCGCGCACCAGGTATCTGAGCCAGCTGCTCCGAGACCTGGGCATGTAGTACGCTTCTCGTGAGCCCCACCTATGATTAACTACGTTCGCGGAAACGGAGCGCGTACCTAGATGCGGAACCACGTATAGTTCCTGGAACCATCAGCCGATCAGCAATCCACTTTGCACGTCAGAGCCTTTGTTCCACTTTGTTATGATCGACCGTTGCAGCTATTGCTAGTGGGGGAATGAGGACGGTTGTGTACATGTTTTTGGGCGTCGTTAGAGGTGACGTAGCTGAACACCCTGAGGAATGACGTTGGCCTGGATGCCTGGTGATACAGTTGGCTTCGGACGTCACGCAATTGGTGTTTACTAGTTGGTTATTCTGGCTCTACTAAATGGGTGCTCTAGTTGGTGTGGTCAGGAAGGCAGTTTCCTTGCAGAACACTGCTCCTTTGAGTTATCAAAAGTTCAACTCCACAATCAATTCCACATCCTGCTTTTAGGTGTAGTTGATGGTAGTTGAATTAATAGTTTCTTTTAATTTCTGGAGCTTCGTTTCTGACCAACTAGTTTCCCTAAGGGTTCCATTATGGTTTAGCTACGATAGATGACCAGAGCGGATGAGAAAAAAGCGTAGAAATACATTCTACAGTTTTATAACGGACGTGTTTACATTGAAGTAGCGAGCAGAGCTGCGCTTACTAAAAGACCAGCGATACAAGCGCCGAGAAGCAAATACTTCTTTGTCTTCGTTATTATCGCCGTTCTTATCGTTGATACACAACCTACTTGACGATGAATATACACAAATTAGTAAGTGAAACTGTACTATCACAGTTTCGCTATAAACACGCCAGGGGAAGATATTTTTCAGCGACTTTTATCGCCGCATGATCGTCGCTCTTATAGCTTCTATCGCAGCTCCAACATGAACTCTAACAGTGGAATAAGGAATCTTATTTCCACATTGTCTCTACAAGTTGGTCAAGTCGTATGCCTATAGAAACGACACCGTTCTCGGAATCAACTGATTCGCAGTTGTCTTTTTGCGTTGAAGCTTTTGCTCGAGTCTCTTGATGCCTGTTTTAACGCGAGAACAAGGCCATATTTTACACTCTGTTATTCAGTCGAATCTCATCCGCGTGGATACTGTTTGAACACGTTCGTTAAGTCGCTGGCCAGCAGACCGAACGGCAGCTGCTTTAGGTGTTCAGCATGCTATCGTAGTACGGTAAACTCGAAAACGAGGATGACGCCGGTTCTTCCGCTCCGTGCGTCACCCAGTGGCATTATCAGCCAGATAATTGAATCGTTTACGCGCGATGAATAATTGATGATCGTACTTGTCGAGGTGGGCGAACGAATTTCCCGGTAGTTGGAGCGCATTGGACTTTGTGGGAGCGGATGTGCGTGTCACTTTCTCCAAAGAGGCGCTCGATCTCGTTCCTGATACCTTAATCCTTGAATCATTCTGGCGAGCAAAGTGTAAACAACCATTGAAATTCTGGGAAGATCTTTCAGAGGCGCAGGTGCTTTATCAATACCGCGAACGAATATTAAAAATTGGAGTACCCGAACGCGCAAGTAATTGATGTGAGAATCTTGAAGGAATTTTAGGGGCAGGAAGAATATATTTATTCTCCAAACTTTCATATTTATAAGAGAGAAGGCCCACCCAGGGCCCCATCTTCAAAAACAAATTATGATCTAATCCAAACACTGTGTTCTTTTTTCTTACTACTACATTTAACCCGTTTTTAGTAACTGCCTCTTTATTTTCCCGAACAAGTGGGCTCCTCAGAACGTTTACCACCTGGGCCACTTCCCTTAAGGGGTTATACCTAGTCAGGCGGCCGAAAAGAGGCGAATGCTTGTGAATTTTTTTTGAAAAAGCGAAAACATGTAAAAACATGTTTTCGCTTACAGAACTTTTTGCACTTAAAAGAGCAACATTTAAAGAACATTTGGTAATTGTTTGTGTGCAAAAATCAGGAATTTAAATAGCCGCCATTTGGTTTTTAATTAATATTTCGTAAATTCCCTCCGTTATTCAGAGGATACATTAATACACCAACGAAAACCTTTTTTTTTTATTTTAGATAATCTGGTTCCGAATGGCAGTGCTCGCCGCAAAACCAAATTTTTAAAAAGGCTTCTTGGATGTCGATTTTTACTTTATTATAAACGTAAATATTTTTCCACGAAAAATTACCAAATTTTCTTTAAACGTTGCTCTTTTAAGTGCAAAAAGTTCTGTAAAAATATAAGCTTCTGCTTTTTCGAAAAAAATTCACAAACAATCGCCTGTTTTCGGCGGCTTGACTAGGTATAACCCCTTAAATTCGCCACTGTCTGCTCCAAAAGTGGAAGGATCTGTATCTCTCTGAAGTTTCCTCGTAGCTGCCGGATGACCAAATCATCTGTATATACCGAGCGAGTGACACATCTTCGGGGAATGAGCGTTCTAAACGTTGAACGGCTCGGTTGACGGCGATACCGCAATTTATCGGAACTAGCACAGATATTTTCATCGGCGTTGCGTCACGCGTAGAGGTCTATTATGAAGGAGCGAACGATGAATACCGGGGCGTATCGACTAGGCGTCCCGAAGCGGGCGACAAGCGTCCCCGAAGAGGCGAAGTGTCCGTCGAGCATCGAAGTGTATGCAGTCGCAATTTACTGCCATTGAGGAATTAAATCGACTCGACCCATGCGACCCGTTTTATCGCCGCTGAATAAAACATTATGGGAGGCCTGCCGGCGGTGGAAATAATTCGATTAACCTTTTCCACCAGTGCCCTCCTCTTTTTTTCCTACCCTTCTTCGTTGCACGTCGAAGAGGACCAACTATTAAAAGAGCTGCGATCGACAGGCCGCTCTCAGCGCGGGGCAACGCGCGGCGTATCACTCGCTTATCGTCTAACTGTCGCGTAATTTCAGCCGTAAACATATTTGCTCTAGATTTTCCATTGAGCCACCGATGCGCGTGTTGCAAGCTGCTCGCGAGCAGATACGAGAGATCGTCAATTATCTGCGCGCGATACGCGAACCGAGCGTAAACACAAAGGAATTTCAGCGTTGCTCGTGATGTAATCATATCGAAGGCAGATGAACACTTTGAACGATAGATTAGATGACTCCTCGCGGTCCGCGACAGCCGGCAGCTCATGGATACGGTGATTTGGAGAATTGGTCGACGACCCGGGTTCCTGATAAATCAGTTGGCTGTGTGATTCCTCCAGGGAATGACGAGATTAACCTTCGCCCAGCAATCTAATCGATCGGAAATGATCCGCAGACGGAAGGTAAACGAGAAAGATTTTGGAGCAATGTGTGATCGTGCGATAGCGATCACCCCTCGTCTACAAATATGGAATCTGAACATTAATGACGCGCAACGTGATCTCGTGAATGGGCGATAAAGCTTCACGCGAGCGCGCCTCGTATCGGAGTGAAAAGGAAAGAAGCGTCGTGCAATCGTGCAGCTCCGGTCGTCTATTTCCAGAGCGAAAACAGATTGCACCGAGGGAGGGAAAGCATCGCGACGCCGCTGCTCGCGCAAAGACACGCGCGAGTACGCGAGTGAATAGATAAACGCGGTTCGTTAAGATTAAGCGTACAATTGCACGCGCTGCGGCGAGTTAATTGAACGAGAAGGAAGGAGGCCCCCACCAGATTCCGGAGCACTCGCGAAAAACAATGAAGCACCGGGCTATTCTTTCCTTCTGACGCGCTATCGGCGAGCGGGCCGCGAAGAAAGGAAGGCTGTTTTCGACGAGGGGGATCTGGAAAACAAATACAAGGAATCGGAGGAGCTTTCGATTGAGCTCGCGTCATTACCACTCCGTTTTGCGCGCAAAGTATTCCGGGAATCGTGGTGCGCGTTGCCCTTACAAGATTACCGAGAAACCCCAAGCGAAAAACGTGCTACGGGGAACGATAAATCAGAGGCGAGCATTACAGACGGGGGCGAGGAAATTCTATGAGCGGAAATTGACGGGCAAACATCGAATGTACTTCTAGGGAATGCAGCGTCACCATACCGCTAGCCCTCTGCTCTTCCACGACTCCGTTCGCGGCAATCTTTCGGGCTACCTACGCCGCTGATAGCGTGGAAAAACATACGTGAACGAAAACACGGTCGAGTGCATACGAATGAAGATGATTTGCTCGCGAACAACTGGCAAAAACACCAACAGCATGCTGTCGCGTGTTCTAAATACTAAATATTTTCTGCATTAAAAAACTATTTATTCGCCAAGGTGAAATAACAGCGAAACAGGAGAAACCAGCTCGAGAACGTAGGCGACACAGGGAAAGAGCGGCAGAGACGTCGAGCAGGGGTGGAGGAGGAAAGTTCCCGCGAAACAAGCTTCTTATCAAATGTTTTTCCCAGCAGCACGGAAATGCAGCGCGTCGCGTGGGTGTGTGCTTAGTGCAGCAGATAACGGGCGATATCGGCGATACGACGCGACGAAATTATTTCGAGCATCGTGGGAAAACACGACTCCCACGCGGCGGGAATGGCACTTCCGCGTGGCTCGGTGGCACCGGTGTTTTTATCGGAATGATGGTGTCGGAAACGTTTAGATTACCGGAGGGCCTTCGCCGTCGATACGGGCAGAATGACGCGATAATGGCAATCTCTTCCATGAGAACGAGCGCGTTTCAATTCAATCGCTAATCCAATTACGAGTCGCCCAAGCGTGCCATAGTGGTTGCGTCAGAGTTAGGGGTTGGACGTCACTGTGGTGGACAATAAACGGTCGAGTGGAGAATCTGCAGCTTATTGTGTCTTCTAGGTTACGTTTTAATTAATTAGTCGCGCTAGATGGATGGTATGATTGATTTTCTATGGGCACTTTGTGTGCTCGAGTATTAAATAGAGGGGTTTGTAAAAAGCCCTTGGGAAGTTTTGGTTCCAGTCAAGAAAGATGGAACGTTGAGTTGATTGTATGTTACTTTAACATACGTGAATATTGAACGTTACACTTTGAGCATAATAAAAGGAAAAGTGAGTGGAAACCGTTGTCGAATATCGGCAATAAAATTATCGATAGTAATATGTGTAACGTTTAGGAAAATTGCGTATGTCTGGTTGCACTAGGATCATTTTAAAGGAAAGTTGGCTTTAAAATACCTAGAACGGGTTTTAAATTAAATAGTTTATGGAAAAAAGTTGTCTGAAGGAAAAATACTATCAATTTGAAATCTACTCCTTGGTGTGCAATCATAGTCGAGCAAGACGTAATCTATGATATAATGGGAAACAATTAATCCTTAGTACTGTTTTACTCCGATCAAACGCCTCGGTTATCAACTGCACGAGTAACTATCTATCAATTTCCTCACGATTAGATAATTGTTAGACATTCTAACAGAATGGTTGTAAGTAGCGCGAGGCGTACTATTATTTAATATTTACCTTGTGTAACCAGTTTCGTAATGCGGATTTTGCACCGAAGGTTTGGATTAAACAGGTAGGGAAACGATCTGTTAGCTACGAATACAAATTAAGTTAGATTCCAGATTACACATTTGTCGCAGGAAGAATCTTGTTGGCTATTAAATCGCCAATAATAACAACGTACCCTACTCAGCATTCTAATTGCAAGACATTCCTACAGTAAACTCTTCGAATAACAAAGCTTTAGATAATGAGAATCCAAGCACACGTTAATGCATTCTCGATCACGATGCACCTCGATTACGATGCACTTCGACTTCGCTCTAATCAAACGTATTTACAATTAAACCTATAATCGGTGTGGATCGAGCGCCTCGCGCCTCGAATAGAACTAAAACGCGCATTGATCGAAGTATGATCGGTGCCCATGTAGCGATGCTACTTACCGTTCGATCGGTGGTAGGGAAGTCAACGAACCGGATGCAGTTCACCTCGATCGAGCAACGATGCGTCAACTAGATAATAGCAAAGCCCTGCGGACCGTTAAAATGCATCGCGCAGCGTGACGCAGTTGCCACCGGCGTGCCACGGTTTCCACGTGCATCCCCCGTACGTGTAGGTGCGCGAAACGTGGACTTTCAATCGCGTCGATAAAAGTACGCACGAAACGGCGACAGGCAGTTGTCACTCGTTCCGCGGATTGACGTCACGATGACACTTGTTTGCCACGACGGCAACGTGTGTGTACACTGATCGATAACGATAATACAGCGGCGAGCGCAGTCTGGAAATAGCCCCGGCGATTTCTCAATGAACAGAGAGAGAGAGAGAGAGAGAGAGAGAGAGAGAGAGAGAGAGAGAGAGAGAGAGAGAGAGTGAGAGAGAAAGTGCTCGATCCGACGATCGCCCGATCGCGCCTCCAAACCCACCCCCACTCGACCCCAATCGATATCGCGTTGTCCTGCCACCTTGAAATTTGCCTGCGAGCACCGCGAGCTGCTTCGATCGTGCCTAGGCGATTTTATGTCGGTCGACTCGGCCCAGGGAACACTGGCCTCCTCCACGCAGGCGCTCGCAGTTTGTTCAGTCAGTAGTCAGTACCCGACGAAACGTAATGGGGCACTCTCAATAATTCGCCAATTTCTCCTCGCTCGTAACTGGCGGACTCCCCGCCTGTCGCGAAAACGCGACGCCGTTACTGGCCAAGGTTAACAGCGATAAATCGATTCGTGGAGGATGACGAGACGCTGAGCAAACGAGCACTCCGCCTCGGACGTTGATAATGAAAGAGTTCGGTGAAACGAGCGGCAATGGGCAAAACCGTAAACCGCTGCAGGGAGTTCGCTGTTGGAGTACCCATTGTTAAAATTTGCGGGGTTCGCATCAGAATTGGTGGAAAGTAGGGAGACAATATTTTAGGTTTTGAATATTTATATAACAAGTATCACTCTAATTATTGAATATAAATTTCACGTTTTCTAATTGCCAGAAATCGATTATCGATTATCGATTGTTTTCGATTATCGATTATTTTCTATTATTATCATTTTCTATCATCAACTGTTTTCGATTACCGATGCTACATACACAAGTGTATTCTGTACAAATTCCATTGCAACCTTGCCCATTTCTGCGAAAGTCGCACCTCGTGCGAATAACGGAGTACGTTTCTGGAAAATCATTGAGTAAAAAGCGAGTAGAGGATGTTTGGGACATTCCATATACGTGCGAACCTGTGGATTTCTTGCGAAACGGCGCGATTGTCTTCGCCCGTCGCGAGAAACGCGTCTCCGTTTCTACAATTGAAATCGTACGATGTTTGAATACAACTTAGCGCCTCGTGGACTTGTTTGCGCGCTTTTACCCGTCGCGGTACGCGATGGAAGTCTGGACTTCAGTTTACGACTTCTTAGCAAAAAATGTGTCAGACATGTGTACGCGGAATGAGTAAGAAGTTGAGAAGGTGCGGGAAGTTGTACAGCGATGTTTATTAATTTCGCGTCACGCAGCACTTGATGGTCTTGAATGGAACTGAGAGAAGATGACTGTAAAGTTGTTGAATCGTGTACAGGACGCTCCGTTTTGGAAAAAGAATCGAAAGATACCGCACCTTTCGGGTGAAATATTAAACTGTGTAGAATTGCTTGTGCACAGGTTCTCCAAATAGTCAGCGATATCAACACACGCTTCATTTTTATTTGCTTCATTGAAAACAAGCAGTTTCCCATGCGAAAACATAATTCCAAAAGAGACAACAGCATGCCGTGCCAGTCAACATCGTGCGAAGCTATTTTATCGCTGACTTGAAACAAAACATATTATTCAAACATTAACACTCCAAAACATGTCCTTCGATCTGTGTACAATGATTCACACAATTTCAGCGACACGCGCAGTTGCCTAAAAGCACTTTATTTAACCGACAAAGAACCCTGCTGGATATGTTATCTCCATAATTAAAATTCCATATAAAAAATACACAAATCCATTGAATAAAATAAAGTTACCTCCACGACGTAGGTATTACCCCTTCCAAAACCTACCTGATTGTGAGACATTCTTTACGTCACTGGCAATTTGTACACCACCCATACAATCTCTAACACCGCACAGCCTGATCTTTCGTTTCAAGCGCTCGTGCCCTGCAATTTTTATTCGTCGTTCCTCTTAAGCGTTTCCATCGCGATAAACGAGCCTCATTTGATCTCGAACATCCGTACACACGTGTCCTGTATCTAGAGATAGCTGTTCGCGAATGGACAACAAGTTGCAAATATGCCGGGTACTGTTGATCTTCTGTGTGTCCGACTATATTGATCCAGCCCACCTACGCAGCAGATAACACAGAATAGAGATGAGACGAGAACCGTGCGCGATGTTTTGCACGCTTGCGGCTTTGTCCCGTTCCCATTCGCGGGAATCGCGAACGTCTTTGTCGCATAATACGTTATTGTGCGACACTGCGATTAACCCTTTCGCTCGCACGGTTTTTTCCCCTGTGACGCACAGCTCTGGCTCAATAGGTGTTTACGAATGCGATATACAGCAACGGGAAACACGCCGGATGGTAATGAGCGGCTTTTTGACGGAACGAAAATATCCACGGTGACGTTGGACGCGTTCGATCGCACCGGTGGAATGCATTGAGATCGGAGCAGCTTAAGTCATTCAGAAGAAGGTACTTGCGAGTTGATGCTCCATGTCTCAGTGTTCTATGTGTATGTTCAGTAAAAATTGTATTGATTCCAGAGTACACGATTTTAAAGATGTTAGTAAGGTAGCTGGCTGCGCTCCAGCAGTTCTATAGACAGGAATTAATAAGTGAGCAAACATGCCAAGTTCCATTTCAATGTACTATTGTCTCCTACAACGGCGCTGTGTAATTGTCGACGTAGGAGGGAGGACAGGAAGCTACGACAATAAAGAATGCAGCGCGATACTCCAATCAGACTTTCGAACCATTAGGCCGCGGCCACACGAGCGTTTTTTTACGGACGTCACAACAATACATTGCAGTATATAATGCTGAGGACACACGTTTTTCAATTTTGACGGACGTACGTGTACATCGCACATAAGCGTAAGTCTAATATACATATATTGTTGTGACATCCGTCGCAAAAACATTCGTGTGACCGCGGCCTAAGGGTACAATAGGCAGTCGTTTCTGTCGAAACAGAAACATTTCTTTCAGGGATTCGAACCGCCTAGTAACCCTTACCCGGTTAATCAAGGAAGGTTTCTGTAACCCATACTAACCGCGAGGGAACGGTTCTTAAATTCTAGAAGAAACCAAAGTAACCCGGTTAACCCGCTACGAGCCGGTTACTAGTGAAATGAGACAGTCTTGGCTAGACTAGACAGTGACTTAAGGCAAGTCAGTGATATGTGAATCTAATACGGGCAATACATATTCAGATCAAATGAAAACACAATGTTTAAAATATACGAGTATATAATTCATACAGGATTGATTAATTTTAGAGGGTTGTTAGAAACGGAATTTATACTTTATTTGTTAAACTTCAAGACTTACTCAGCACCAATATCTCTTAGCATCAATATCCTCTACAGCCGTGTACGCGTTTCGCCTTATAGCTTCTAATGTTTAATATTTTCTAGCATTCGAATATTTCCCGTCATCTGGTCAACACTCGGGCTCGTCCGTGCGGCAGGTACTACCAAAGAAGCACCGAAGAACCAGGTCGTAAACCGGCACCGTCGTGACGGTGTGATATTTTTTGACAGCGCAAATCGTGACCGAATTTAATAATTTTTTTTAAATACTCGTAAAGGTCTCAACAATATTGGAGCACTGCAATAAAAACCATATCTGTTGGTGTAATCTATAAAAAAACTAATTATAAAAAACTAAATAATTAAAAACTAATAACTATTTAGCATAGCATAACATAAAAACATAAATTATGCAGATTAAAGATATTAAAAATTAATTTTTTGTAAATTTAATATTAGCTGTAAAATAAAAAATTTACTTTACATTTAAAAAATTTATGTTTTATATACACTGTATAGCTGATTTAAATCTTATATTTTTAAATTATATTTAAATTTGATTTGTTTTGTTTTTATTTTTAATATGTAAATTTAAAAATAATTTTTTAAAAATTGTAATTCGGATCGAATATTTTGTGGTAACTAATTTTATAATATAATATAAAAATATCAGATTTAAATCAGCTAGACACTTTATTTAAAACATAAATTTTGTAAATTTAAAGTAAATTTTTTTATTTTATAGTGAATATTAAATTTACAAAAAATTAATTTTTAATATCTTTAATCTGCAAAATTTATTTATTTATGTTTTTATATTATGTTATGCTAAATAGTATTTTCTGTAGATTAGACCAACAGATACTGGTTTTATTGCAGTGCTCCGTTATTGCTGAGTTCTTTACGAGGATCTTAAAAAAGAAAGTATTGAAATCGGTCAAGATTTGCGCTGTCGAGCGATTTTTGTCCAAAATCTTACACAATGCTTCGGCAAACGCTCGCAAATTCGGTGTGGCCAAGTTAATCTTTGACCTCGCATATTTATTAGTTTCACGTGCATGCATCATCCTACTTTGGTTTTCACCATATTACTGTAACCGGGTTACTCGGGTTACAGATGAATTCTGTTACCCGATTAGGCGGGTTAGTCGACGATACGGAGTACCGAACCGGGTACGGGTTAGGGTTCGGTTCCCTGATTTCTTTTTCAATTAATTACGAAAAAACAAATTGAAGCTTAGACTTGTTCGTTGACATAATGTTTATTCACATCATCAGCTTTAAGAAAACATGTTTGTTTCGCCAAAAATATGCATTATAGATGACGCTACAAATGGCGTTTAAGCGATTAAAGAGGCCTTTTAGATAAGTTTCTTTTGTTTTTCAGCGATTTTAACGAAACGAAAGTAAATTCAGCGACCTGCTTGCCTCTAGTTCTGCACTGAACCTATAAAATAAACAAAATCATGAAAAGGACAGCTACGAAATGAGAATTTTTCAAAAAAGTGCCTTTTTTAGTAGATAATGACGAGGTTTTAGAGTTTTAGTAGAATAAGAGTTTTTATTAACTCCAATTTAGGTTCATGCCATAACTGCACATTTTGTGAACATGCTCGAATTTGGTTTGAATCGATAGGATCCTCCGTTTTTTAATTATCACTGCAAAACAATAGAAACTTTTTTAATCAGCCTCTTTACTTATCCATCTGTAGCGCCTTACATAATGCATATTTTTGTCTAAACAATCAGTCCTTTTTAAAGCTTATGATGTTAATAAACTTTGTATCAAGGAACAAGGCTCAGCTTCAATTCATTTATTTGTGATTAAATTAAAAAAATGTTTCATTTTCGACATAAACGTCTCCCCCAGTACCCTTGAGGGGTTACGCCTACTTTCTCAACTGGCGAAAAAAAACACGATATTCAGGAATTTTTTGTGGAATATCTACTGTATATTTTTTTATAACTATTCGCTTATTTTAAAAGTACATATAGGCAGCAACTCTCAGTAATTTTGTTATAAAAAGCATTAAAAAATGAACGAATAACAGTCACTCTCGCGGAAGCTGTTTTAATATCAGTGAGCAAGATATTTCGAAAACCGCTGTATCGATTAACCTAAACGTTTGCAGACATCCTATATATACCAAAGACTAGTAGATGAACGAAGGATTTTTTATTTTAACAAAAACTCCATTTTTATTAACGAAAAACGAACGATTCAGACATGGAAAAGCCATGGTTTTGCGTTAAATGGCCGGCATTTTGTCAAAAATCGACTTTTTGAAAACCCCTTCGTTCATCTACTGAATTCAACCATATATTAACAGAAGCTTTTTGTATTTTTAATTTTACATGATCCGGCTCAGACAAATCGTGCTCATCGTACAGTGCCTTGATCAAAACAGCTTCCACGAAAATAGCTGTTATTCGTTCATTTCTTAATGTTTTTTTATAGGATAAATCCGAGAGACGCAGTCGACCTAATATAAAATGGCTGTTAAAACTAATACAAATATTACTTATTTTATCCGAACAAACCTAATATGTTCAGAATTTAATGCTGATTCAGAAAACCTGGTCGATATTTGCTTTAAGACAATATTTACTGTAAATCGGGTTGAAAACTGAAGTCATGACATCTGGCCACCTCTCCCGAGGTGCCGAGAGAAATGATTTTCGTCGTTTGGCAGAGACCACTCACATAATGATTCATAGAAAAATAACAAAGAAGAAAGCAAAAATATTTATGAGTGAATACAACTACAGATTCATTGATATTTAACTTGTTTACGCTAAACAAGTAAAGAACACATCAAAGATAAAGCGAACTACCTACCGGAGATTAGCAAGGCAAATGAATACAAAAGTGGATAAATAAAATAAATAAACAATAATAATAATAAAACAATGATAAAAATAAAAATATAAATAAAAATAATAAAAAATCATAACTCGACCATCTCTCCTTTCTGCAGCGAGAGATAGTCTTCTCGTTAGTTTTCAGAGGAAGAGTTAATATGGCTAAATACTTTGGCTGCATTGTCCCTCCATATCTCTACTATCTATTATTCCCAAACATTAAACGAAAATAAACTTAGAAGTATATTTTAAATAGGATTCTGTACATGTGTTGTTTGACAAAAGAGGTTAAATGTAACCCGGATTTACATTTTATAGCCTGTAAATCTAGAAAAACACAGAAGGAACCGAAGTGACGCTATTCATTCAATTGTTTGGCTTCTAGAGAAGTAATTGGTCTGCACTTTAACCCGTTCTTACGTATAGAGTCTGAAATATAGCGACTCGACCAACTCTCCGGCCCGACCACGTCTCCCGGATTTACCCTAACAAAATTCCTGAGAGTTGCTACATATATGTACTTTTAAAATAAGCGAATAGTTGTAAAGAAATATACAGTAGATATTGCACAACAAAAATCCCGAAAATCGCGTTCTTTTTCGCCAGCTGAGTAGGCATAACCCCTTAAGTGTGTCCCTCGACGGAGTGTAGCGCAGGTGGAAGCACATAATGCCCAAAGAGCAGACGAGCGACCAAATATGTAATCGCGTTCCACTTAGCGAGTCTCCAAGGATGTAAGAAATCAATCAATCTGTGAACACACCGTAGAGCCGCGTAATGCGAGTTCCCAAGGTTCCCCAGCGTATCCTTGAGAGTAAAATGAACACTCGACTCCCATGGGAGGCCTTTAAAAGCGCCAAGCAAACAGGCGATTAACGAGCGTGTTTTCGAGCTGCGGTGGAATTTTCTCCTCGATTTCGCGGTGAAGTCACTGCTCGGCGAATTCCCGAGCGACCGATCCCGCGGTGTTTTCCGGCTACCATCGGCGATCCGCGAGCGTGGAACGTCGCACACTCACGAGGCGCGCGTCCGCGGCAATGGAGTCAAGGTTCTCCGTATAACTGCAACTTATTTCACGGAATTGCAGCCACGCTGTCCTGTAAACAAGCTTCATATTCATGCTGGGCGTCACGTGGCCTCCCCCACGTGGCAGTTACGCGTCTACCTTGTGTGCGACGTACGTTCGATTTCCCGCACGGTTGCCAGGAACCGAGAGGAAACGCGATATATCGCTTAAGAGCTGAATCGCAACCGCGGTCTCTCAGCTGCGATCTCGAAAATTGCGTTTCCTCTGCCTACTCCTATGCGTCATCGTTGCAGGGCAGCGTCTCGCGGTGCGTAGTAGAGATATTTCCGATCGTTTGCGAAAAATATCCTTGGGTTCGGCCAACTCGCCGCGCCGTTAATTTCGAGCGTGTAAATATAATTAGAAACATCGTTGCGAAGCCGAGGTGTCGGTATTTCGTGCGGATTCACGGGCCGCTTTATTCTCAACACGTCTTCGCGCGCTGTGCAAAGCTTGTTGTGCGCTGTTATCGTTATTGTAACGTGGCGAGCACGCGTGGAATATAGAAACGACGACAAGCGATGCGTTTGAGTATATTCATGTCGGAGGTAATTGTTTCCTTGTTACAGTAATTGAGGAAGGATTTCCTGACGATTAATTTTTGGTAGGTTAAACATACCGGTACTAGGATCTGTGTTTTTTAATCTTGAGGTAAACGCACTGCGAGTGCCGAAGTAGCAAGGGACACATACCACTGCGCGCGGTCTGACGCGACGCTGGAAGAATCTCCTTTGTCCGCTGCGGCTGACCAATGCTCATATATACTGAAGAATTTAGTTATGTATGTATTTCCTTTCTTTTATGGCCTTTTATTGCAGCAGGCACGTGAGTATTGTGAAGTCTAAATGTTTTGACTGCACTGCTCAGTATAATCAGAGGAACGTGCGCGGATGGCACGTCTGATACCGTAGTGTCGGATTCTCCGTCGCGCTGTGTGTGCAGTTACAGTAATTCCCCGTTATGAGCCCGTTTTTACCTCCCGTTGACAGCCCGGTGACTATCCCCACCATTTCTTGGAAGCCTGCGGACGAGAGTGAGAGAACCGGACAATGAGCGAGAGGAAACGAAAGAGTCAGACACGAAATTGCTATCGGGTAAGGTAAATGTCCCAATACATGGACACATCCCAGTACTTGGACACTAATGCAAATAATACTGATTATTACATTTAATATGTACTTTATCCATAAAAGAACTATTTTATTCAATTACTCAAATATTTAATAAAATATATTCATATACATATTTTTCTTAGTAAACTTGTAACACTCGTAATAAAAATAAATTTTCTCGAACTCTCCAGTTTACACCATTTTAGCATTGCTCTTATCTGATTTGCTAAACAGTCTCTACTTTTTCTTAAGCGATTATTATTAACAATGTTTAGTATATTGGTACACCTAAAACAGTTCTAGAAAAATGGTACCTTCTGGCATTATTTTTAAATTGGAAGATTACAATTAAGGGGTCATTCTGGTAATCACGCCGCAAAATTCAAGTTTTTTCTCAGTGAATGCAATGAATAACAATGTCAAACTTTTTTTTCATTTATTAGGTTACCTATAATGTATACGGAACAATTTTTTAAATACATTGATAATTGTGTTTTCAATGGCTGCGTTCAGCGGAACGAACCGTTACGTAACCGCTCACTGATTCAGGGATTGGCGGACTCCAGCTACCACTAATGGAGGGGGAAACACCTACAGGAGCGGTGGTTATGTATGCGTGACTGCGCCTGCGTCGTGCACTAATTTTTAGTGAGCGGTCGCCATTTATTCGAGCGTAGATAAATTCCGTTCGAAAAAATAGCGACCGCTCACTAAAAATCAGTGCACGACGCAGGCGCAGTCACGCACACATAACCACCGCTCCTGTAGGTGTTTCCCCCTCCATCAGTGGTAGCTGGAGTCCGCCAATACCTGAATCAGTGAGCGGCTACGTAGCGGTTCGTTCCGCTAAACGCAGCCAATGTTATCTGGAGTTAAAAATCGCACCTTTGAAAAAACGGCGGGAGTGATTTCAGCTCACAAACTCATCTGAAACAAAAAGACCAAACTGATTCTTAATCGTTATGATTACCGCTACCGCAGGTGCAAGAATTAGGCACGTAAGTCAAAATTTAACAAAATTGCGCGCCTTTAAACTTCAAGTATCGAAATTTTCCATTTTACTTGAAGTTTAAATGCGCGCAATTTTGTTACATTTTGACTTACGTGGCTAATTCTGGCACCTGTGATAGTGGTACTCATAATGATTAAGAATCAGTTTGGTTTTTTTGTTTCAGATGAGTCTGTGAGCTGAAATCACTCCCGCTGTTTTTTCAAAGGCGCGATTTTTAACTCTAGATAACATTGAAAAACACAATTAAAAGTGTATTTAAAAAATTGTTCCGTATACATTATAAGTAACCTAATAAATGAAAAAAAAAGTTTTACACTGTTATTCATTGCATTCACTGAGAAAAAAACCTGAATTTTGCGGCGTGATTACGTTAAAGTTCTGGTACAGTGAAATTCCGGAACGACCCTAAACCTGACCATGTGTGCAAACTGTGAAATAAGTACGCGTTATTGTTGACAGAATAATAAAATAATTATTTAACATTTTAACAATTATTACTTTGTATTCTTGTTATCTTGTTTTAATCATAATATTTAATTTATGTGTCAAATTCGTGTGTTACACACGAACACACGTAACTTTAAAATTAGTCATTCAATAATAGATTCTTTTTACTCAAGTTTGTTTACTGACTTGAATAAATTACTTATACAAAAGAAATATGCCAAAAGAAAAAACTATTGTGCTGTTTTTTTTTTATTTAATTTCCCTAGAAAACATCTAAAATCGTGTGTCCAGGTAATGGGACAGTAAAATCGGGACACCGGGACATACTAGTGAAGCTGTCCAGGTATTGTGCCATTGTAAGGACTATGAATTTCCAATATTTTACAAAATTATTCAATCCTACAATATGTTGTCTTTTTAATGATAAACTACACAAGATTCCCCATTTAATTACAAAATCGTTTTTATATAAATCGATTTGTAAAACTAAAAAATTCTCAAACGTGTTTCCGCTGTACCTTAAATGTCCAGGTATTGGGACATTTACCTTACGAAAGAGAGGCTCATAACGGGGATTTACTGTATTCTGGTTTTAGTTGAGGCACTGAAAGCAAACGGACTAACCTACACTTTTTGCGAAATGTAATTAGTAGCAATAATATATTCCAATAGACTATACTAATCACATAAAATAGGAAAATTTTTTTCCAATGTGGGTTAGTTCGTTTTTGCTCGCAATGCCTCAGTTATAGTGCGCCCCCGAGATATAGCAACTTAGTAAACACAGCAGGGACCCGGGTCCTTATCGCCACCGAGTGTTTCGGTGGCAGGTCAAGCTCGCAGAGCCATATTCAGTGTACTTTTTAGATATTAGTTGTTTGAGATCACTGGTATTCCTTGCACACCCTTTGAGTGGGTCTCCTTAGTCGCTATATCTCGGGAACGCACTATACCTGACTCTCTTTCTCTGCGGATTATCCAATTACACGGCCCACTTTCCTCCATTAAAACATAATAAATATTAAATGAATGACAATGTTGCATAAAGTCCCTTCCATTTCAATAAAACACGTACAACTAGCTTCCAACACTCACTGAGTTAAAAATCATCTCCTGAAGTCTCACTTACGTCTCCCCACTGTACAATAGCACTCATAAGCCAATTTCCCCTTTAACCATGTGGAATTCCAGTAAAAAAAGAGAAGAAAGACCGAAGGGAGAAAGAAGGGAACGCGATGTGGAATTAGTAAGCACATAGACACGCATGCCAGGCGTACCAAGTGATCGCGGGGTGTCAAGGCCAGGCATACGAGTACAGTTCCCGCGGCGCAGGTGGGTGGAAAAGTCATCGACCTGCTTTGTGCATGTGTCTGCAGCGCGTGGAATGGCGTCTGCTTGCGTGTGAAGTCGCGTCGTCGCAGCGACGCCGCGTATAGGCTCGTCACGAAGCAGGCGAATCGCTGGGTGCCGCGGAGCGACGACCACGCGGGGAACCGAGGTAAACGCCCGTTCCACGCGCGGACGTGCTCGGTTATGGCGAACCTCTGCTCAAAACTGGCGTGACGCAATCCGCGAGGGAAATATTTTGGCACGCGACGCAGAAAGCTCCGCGTGTCACCGATGTGCTCCTCGCGGGACAAATAGCCGGGCAGGAGACGCGCCGCGACGCCTCGCTGTGGTTGCACGACGCTCGGTGAACATTATTTGCGTCGGAAAGACTGGGTGACCGAAGGCCGCGAGAGGGAGCAATGAATTCGCCAGGCAATGGCGAAAAGGAGGATTCACATGGACGACAAGTAATTGAAGATGGGTTATTGTTAAGGGACAAAGGTAATGGTGGAAAATTCCTCGTGAATGTCACTAGTAATCTGTGCTCCTTTCAGGAGTTAAGCCACCTGAAAGTGTAGGGTAAACTTGCCTAAATCGTACCCCTTAAAAACAAATGCTTATTACATGAAAAATAAGAGGGAGAATGAAACAAAATTGGTGGTAATAAACTCCTTATTAATAGAATAAACAGTTTTATGAACTCAAACAACAAAACATAATCAACTTCTATTCATAAAACCGATTTATTTTTAATATAGGAAAAGTACTTTTTAGGATTAATGTTCTTAAATCGTACCATATTTATCCTAATTCGTACTTTCAAATTTAATTCCCACAATCATCACATACATATTCAAAAGTATTTCTATCTATTCCCGCACAAAGCTCGTGTACCCACATTTTGCACTGCATGCATTGTAGCATATTTTCCTGTCTATTTTTTTTTAATTTACAAAACCAGCTTTCATCTTCATCGGTTTTCTCCTTCTTCTTTTCTTTCTTTTGTATATTGGTTTTGACGGTATTTTTCCTCTTACGAGTTTTCTTTGCTGTTCTAGTTTTTCTGGTTATGATTTTCTTTTTAGGTACATCCAAGTTTTTTCTAGATTGGTTAGGTTAAAAGAAACAGCAGGGGTACGATTTAGGCGCAGGTACGAATTAGGCAAGTTAACCCTGTATACCGATTTTGCGATATGTTGAATATATTCTTTGTAATTGACACTTTCATAAAAAGAAAAATGCACTTTTTCTCCGCATGTTCACTATTTCGACACAAATAAATGCTCAGGGATATCCATATGTATTTCTTCGGTTTTAGGCATGTAGAAAATAAAACCTTTTGGTTTTTTTCTAGGTCAAACAGTATAGCCGTGAGGTTAAACACCCTGGAAAACATTGTTAAGTAAGATTTTACGTATCACGGCTTTACGATCGCCATTTAAGCACGAAAAAAGAACACTTTTCCGTGGAGAGTTGTACAGTAACAGGCTTCATATTGAACTTTCCATTTATATCATTATCTCCCTCCAAAAAATTACCGAAAATAACTATAACTTTGCTTCGTCCAAGGTGACCTAACCCCTTAAGGGGGAACCCTATTTAAGACGCTCGGAATAAGCTGATTCTTGGGATTTTTTTCTAAGAAACTGTTAAGCGAATCTTGTCCAAATTTTCAGGGTATTTTAATTCACATTCCACCACCAGTTTGCCAACGTTTAATTTTATTTTCGTGTGTTAGGTACATCGACAATGTAATTATACGGGAAATAAGAAAACCGTTGGTTTTTTTGTTTCAGGGAAGAATTGGGTCCACTAACATAATTGCTAATTTAGAACTCCAGCGGCGAGGCCCTAAGAAAGAATTCATATATCTCCATTTCTACCCACCACTTTGTAACGAAAAAATTATATTTTATTGTTTGTATGTGGACTAAAATACCCTGAAAGTTTGGAAAAGATCCGCTTAACAGTTTCCTAAAAAAAAAATCACAAAAATCACCTTAATCTTAGCGTCCTAAATAGGGCTCCCCTTAATTAGTATGTATTCAGTTGAGTTAGGTAGCGTTAAAGAAATCATAAACAGCCACTGAAGAATCTACACTTTTTGAATTATACTAGCAGAGCCCAGAAATTTAGCAATAATTTATAATGCCCACGCGTTAAACTGTACCCAAACACCATCCCATTCATCTTCCTTATCAAATTGAAGCTATCACATCCGTACTATCACATTCTCCGCGTCCCCACGCGCAAACAGAATCCCTCTGCCTACACCCTGCAATATCCTCCAGCATTCGCAATGAATTTTCGCGCTCACCCATCTCCGTCCAAGTAATACAACATTCGTACACAATCAGATAACAGATCCCGCGGATAATTAGGGTGCAGATAAGGGGACCCAAGCGTATCCTCGACCTGAGAAACCACGATGAGACAATGGTCTCTTTCCCACGTGTTTAATCGCAATGAACCAAGTAGACCCACTGTCAGGCACAACAAACAATGACCGCCAGCGGAAAAGAAAAAGCCTCGGCCGTACTAATTAAACGATCATCGTTCAGCGGCTGGCCGCGTCACCGTTAATGAACGATTCTGACGGAACGACCAACAATAACCTAGAACGGCTATAAAAAGTAGGTTTCGTCGGCGTGGTCGGCGTAACCAGTCGTCGAAAACGTGTACTCCGCCGTCCCTGACACACGCGAGTGTCTCGTAGCCACCTCTAACGATCGGCCACGCCGACGCTTTCGGCGTGGCCGCGTATATATAGAAATCGGATCTACGACCTCCCGCGACACCAGCAGCCATTCCGCGTTGCACCATCGAGACGCAGCTTGCACTTTCGTCGCCTCTAGACGACGTGCGTCGCAGCTGATGCTAGATGCGTCATCCATTAGCCAGGCTCCTTCTATCGCGATAAATTTAAGGGGTCGCGGGAAACCGCGACCTCTGCCCACGACGCTAAATAGCCGCTGATGACAGCTGGATGCCTGATTTCGTCGAGCTACGACGTTACGAAAGAGAGTACGGCTCCGTATTTCGCGGCGGAGTTTATCGCGGAGTCAAGGAGTTCCCCTTGGAAGCTCGGACACGCGCCGTCTGACCATAGGGCGGCCGATTCTACTTGCTTTATTGAGAGGCACGCGCGTGATCCGGTTTCGACAGAGCGGCTCGTTTGACCCGATCGGTTTCCCCGTTACGCCGCCGTTGCATCAGCCTGTTTGCCTATTTAATCGCGACTGTTGACTTTGAAATGCCAATTCGAAGAGCTAGCTTCCCGGGAAGTCGGTTCGAGAAAAATGACTTGCAGTTTCTAGTGTGTGTTTGCCGAGCTAGATAAATGCGGTGCGCCAACGGTGTTTCGCGTTATCTACAAGTACTTCGGTGGAACTGTGGCGGGTAAAGGAATGACGAACCGTTCAGCAAACTTTCGCGCTGACGTCGAGCGGCTGTTGCAGAAGTTGATGAAATGGGAGGGTTCAGTAGGTCGCTGCTGGCTAGCCTCGATCACTTCGAAAACAATTTCTGGACCAGCGAAAGCGTCGAGGGGATCCGCTCGTTGCGCAAGGAATGGTGTTTACAGAATGAACATCCCTATCCGCCCACGGTGGAGCCCAAGGGGAAATGTTTATCTCGCGAAGCTGCGCCACGAATCATTCGAAATTGCCCTCATGATTCGCGCGCGATACGGTGCCACAATGTCGAGAGCTCCCAATTTAATCCGACCACTGCGTCGTCTTCGCTGGCGCCTGCAGACAAACGCTAACAGCCCGAATCGTTTCTGGGCACGAGAGCTGCCTTTCGGGGCGGATTTTTTGTCGGGAAATAGCGCCGTCATAGGCAGCGCCATGACGCCAGTAAACACTCAAAGAATTCGATCGCAGGAACAACGAATCCTTTCGCGAGAAGGAAATGGGGGAAAGAACGCGATGTGGCTCTAATTTTTTGACTCTCTTCTAGAAAAAGAAATAGCTGGGAGCCTTTGGATATTCCGTAGGCACTTTTTTCCACGCTGATTAAACTTTATAATTCAATCAGGATGGAATCAATGTCAAACAAAGAGACTAGCAGCATTATATGAAGCATATGAAGCAGGAATCGAAAGAGTTATGAAACTTTTTAACTTTTTAAAGAAATTCCTAAGGGTAACATTTCTTTCCATAAAAATTCCACAGGGACAGATATTTTCTTAAACGAAACATAACCCTTCGTAATCACATCTTACAATCACAAATTAGTCACATGGGGTTCACTGCGCCCCAGTGTCATTTTTAAGTTACCATTTTCGAAATTTTTAATCTTTTAACTTTTGAGCGATAAAATTGTACATTCGTAATACTTACACAATCATGCTCTAATAGATTTTTTCTAGAAATATAAATTTTGATGTGATGAAATTTTTAGTTGAAAAGGAGCGATTTTCGACGGTTGTGGAAAAAAGCTGTATTTTTATTTTTTTCGCGATAAATCCCCTTTGGAAGTCGTAAAGACGGGACATTTGAACTCGAAAATTGCTCTTGGGGTCCGATACACACCGTGTGACCACGAAGGGTTAAAGTTTTTTATACGTAAGAAGAAAGAAATAATATTAAATCAAGCTCCTTAGCTGTGCACGTGCGACTGGAACGTGTCGAAACCTTAATGGTTGTTTTTTCTATCCCCTCTACGGTTTACGCGGAATAACGGCTCAGTAGCGTTTCAAATATCGCAGATATAGCTAATACCCGGTATTAGGCGCCGTCCGGCGTCGAGGAAACTCCCCCTAAGTTCTAACACAATTTTTTTAAAAGCGAGAGATAACTCTTTATTTCGCTTCCTGGTATGAAGTATAGGCAACAAGGGCATAATTGCTTAGTAACATTGAAAGGCAATTATTTTCTGCCTGCGCGCTAGACTGTTAAGAATTTAGGGATACTAAAAGTGGACACAGAAATACGTGCCACAGGAAGTTGGCACAAGCTATGTCTCTCCTACTCGGTATACGGAGAATAAGAGATCGTTGATCGCATAAACCTATCGCGTAGCGCGATAAGAACGGCGCGGCGCGTGGATCGAGGGGTTTATGCAAATGCGCGCTACTCAACAACGAGTTCTTTGGGAAATCCTGGCGTGACGTAACGACAATTTCGCGGAACTTCGCGAATAGATAATGACACCGATTTCCGGGCGGAATGGGATCTCCACCAGCTGAGTGGAAACAGAGGAACGAAGGCGTGCAACGTTTCTGCGTGTCTTCCAGCCGTGGAGGATTGAGTCATCAGCGTCTCGCAACCCAGATCCGATTTTATCTCAGCGATGCAACGGTGCACTCAGACGAGACTTCTCCCGCCGAAAGAAAACCGCGCAGCACGATCCAATTGCAGGGGAACCATTTGTCGAACTGCTTGCGAGGGAATATCGGTATTTCTCGCCTAGACTAGGCGAGAACCTTCACCGTCAGAGGGTGCTTTATAGCGGGACACTACCATAAACTTGGAATTCTTGGCGTGTATCTCGTTTCCTTGGGCCTGGGGGCCTACACACTCCTGGTCGGCGTGAGCCGAGGTTCCAAGACAATTCTTGGGAAGGCAGGCAATAAACTTTTCCTCCCTTAGTAGACCCAAACCATACTTCACATCTATTCATTGTAGAAGGTACAGTCTGAGAAAGTTTTCACAGACTTCGAGTTAGATACTGCCTTGAGAAAAGATTATCATATATAAAGGACAAAGGGAAGAAACGAAGATCGTCCATTTTTCCATTTTTTATACAGACCTGTCGAATCACAAAGGGTTAATAGAATAGGAAATGAAAGTCCAAATAGCCCCGTAAAGTGACGTTAATCCTCTGAAACAAAATACGGAATGCCCCCACTCTCTGTCAAAGCATGAGCTCCAAGCTTTTGTCGTCAAGGCAAAACAAGAAATCATTTAAGAAGAAAATTATATAAGAAAATTAATTTCATTGAACCTTGCTTCTTTACTGGTGAACTAAATATTGTAACTTAATCTTCTCAACAAAGCTGCTTTGTGACATTCCCAGTTTTCTCCCTCACCCTTCATTTCATCAATGGTGAAACTCTTCAGCATTGGAGTCAGTCTCAGGTTTCTCAGCGCACATGAATACTGCTATTAGAAAATTGTCTAAACATAGGAATCTTTCTCCAAAAGGAGCATAGCCTACACCTCAACACCTCCGACCGCCTCAACTGCAAGAGTAGGTGGCAAAAGCCTGAAAGTCTCAACCAACGAACATATTTGCTGCTTCTACGAACTACGAAAGGCTGAAACGCAATATTAAGCGTTATTGTAATGTGGAAATAGTAGGACAGGACTAACGAGTGGCCGCTATCGCGAGGCAAATTGGCACTGAAACGCAGCTCGCCTTGTCCTCGTAAACAAGAGGCACTGCGATGTCAACGACAGGTAAGATTCCCATGGAAATTGCAGAACAAGATACGGCGCCAGCACGCGCCGAGACCAGCTCGCGAGTAAACAAGTTTTTTTGCAAATCATTGACTGGACGCTCGCAATTTACTCGGATCTAGCGGAGTACCGTGACAATGACTATCGTAGGCAAGGTCGGCGGATTGGAGCAGAGACAGAAACGTAGTGAGAGGAGAGCCAAGGCAAGGACGCTCGCGACTAACAGAGGCAGAGAAAAAGTACACAGCAGATTCTCTCTCCCGAGTATCGAATTTTATTCCACGCACGACTTCGAGGCCTCGTTCTCGAGCAGCAAAGTGATGAGACGCGCTCGAGTCTAGCGGATTTTTACGGTCGGGCACAGTTAGCAACGCCATGAAAGTGTAACTGTGAAATGTAGGATTGTTGTGTCCCCCTCGAAGCTTTTTTTACGAGTACATTCCGCTGGAGTCAGGAACTCCGGGTAGGTGTTCGAAGCTGTCGACGCGCATCGGGTGATAGAAAATTGTTAGAGGGAATAGGACAGCCGTAATGAACGTGTATATTTAAACGAATCAGTGTTAGGATACTCCGTTTCTACTAAACTGTTTCCTGCGTAGCTTCGTTATACAATCGAGCTGCCAATCCCGTGTCACAGTTTGCATAAAATGAATATTCGTCGAGTGCGTAATTTATATAAGGCGCCATCTCAACTTAATACGGGAACAAAGGAAATACCAGCAAAACACGGTGCAAATAAGAGAAACGATAAGGAAACTTGACGACAGCTGTTCGGATTACGGAATGCGCGAAGAAAAAGCAGTAGGTCTTCTACGACAAGCTCTATTATTCCTGAAATACTAATTCGCAGCTTACCCATTAGTGTTTTACTCGTGGGACTTCGTAAATGACTATAAATTTATAGTCTAGAAGAAACTGTTTACCACAAAAAGCAATCATTTCGCAACAGCACGATTAGAAGAACTTTATTGATGCTCTTTACAAGTGCTACTAACCAATTCAGTTTGTAGGCACCCAAAGTTTTGAAACGCTTCATAGAAGTGCCTCTCTCTGCGCCTGAACTCTGGATTTCTGGTGCGTTACAGGCACAAATAGACACGGATATCCGTGATCCGAAATTTCGAAAGGCATTTCGCGAGTGCCGCTGCGCGTCAGGCGGCTATCAGGTGAAAATATTTGTTCGCACGGAAGATACCACATGAGACGCGAGGCTAGCTTTCAAAACATCTCTGCTGCAGCGACACGGGACGAATAAAACCGCGCGTCCTCGCTCATCGGAGCGCGGAATCTTATCGATCATCTGGCGGAATCGGTGAGGTCGCGTCTCGCGATCCGCAGGACTCGTTTTGTATTCATGAACCGAGAAACGCTGCTCGCGACAAGGAATCGCCGGACGCTTAAGAACCGTCCAACCTAATCTTCGAACTCATAAATTCTCGTTAACCCTACCCGCACGAACAATAGAACTTCAGCGTCGTCGCAGTAAAAATAGAACGCGTAATGAAGAAAATAGGTATATTCTGTACTCACTTCATCGCGTTGTAAATGAAGCTCGATATCCTCGGCGTGCTCAGCTTATTCCCGCCAGCGGCAAGCTCACGGGACTGTTAAGAGCACATCCCGCGGCGTATCGCGAATCACTGGGCACGCATGTGCACAATCGCGAAGCTTTGTCCGCGCCGCGCAAACAGAGGCATCACAATGGCCAGTCGCAGCTATCAATGGAACCTCAGATTTCCGTCTCTTCCACGGGATTCTACGCGCCACCAGTTTACAGGCTTTTCTGCTCCGTTTATCTAATCGCTCCGCTGCTCCAAGTCGCTTGTTACTTTTTCTAGGTCAGTCGCCGCAGTCGACTCTTGCACGACGGGAACTCCATGCCTTTTTATGCCGCACTTCGAAGTTATCTTCCGTTCCGAACGAGGGGGGTGTGAATATTCGATTCCCGCGGAAGCGCCGCGATCGCGCGTCACGTTTTGCACACCAGTCCGAACTACGTCAAGCGATCCGCCCGACACGTGACCGCGGAAGCGTATCGTCCAGCCGTGGTCGAATTCGTCCCCCGTAGAGTTAAGCGGCTATAGCAGCGCTGTTGATATCGGAGCGCGGACAGAACGCCAACCCCCACTCACCTTTAACGCGCGGCTGTTGGCGCAAGACTGAACTACTGCGTATCGGTCATAACTAACGGCGCCCCGGCGAGCGCGACGACTCGCGCAGTCGCGCGATCGCCTACACCGCGCAGCGGCCGCCTGTTTACCGCCAGAATTAGACAAAAGTGGCGAGCTCCGTCGTTTGAAAACGGTGATTAGGTTAACAGGGGTTCAATCTCGCGGGGTCGACCCCCTTCGAGCACCGCTCGGCATTCTAAGGCCTTTGTTCCTTTTCTCTCGTTCTTTTCGCGGAGGTTGCGACACCGGTAGGAGATCCGCGATTGAAGGCAGATGATTGATCGTTACCGGAGCGGGATCAAGGCAACGAGCGATGGAAGGGGACGGGTGGCTTAGTTTTTTCGTCGGCTTATGATATGACAACATCGAGGCGCGTGGTTTGTTTTGGTAGGTATGTTTCTTTCCCACACGCGGGAGCATATTCGACATCGCGAAAAACATCGCGTTTCATCGTTTCTGACGAATATTAGCACGTTTGGTCTTCCATCGCGAAAACTAACATATTCGACTGCTTAGACACGAGGAATAGCACATTTTGTACTTTGCGGGGAAAACTAGCACATTATCCTGCTTCGCCACGGAGAATATCACGTTTTGGATTATATTGCAGAAACTATCACGTTTCGGCGCGTGGTTAATTTAAATTGTTGAAGTGCATTTTGCTTCGAAGAATCCAACTTTTGAAAATATTTTTTAATAAATAATAACTCCATCTAATCTTCAAAAGGAAACACGTATGAAAATTTTAAGCTACATAATTTAAGTACGGTATTTTAATGTTTAATAAATTACCGATCTGATACTAAATAAAAATCGTGTCGGAAGGTATTTAAGTAGACGCACTCGACGTTTCGTAGCCAACCATCCAAATGTGCTGCTTTTCGTCGCTACAAACTGAACATGCGACTTTTCGTGGCAAACAGCTCAAACTTGTTATTCTTCGCAGCGAAAGACGAAACATGCTATTTTTCGTAGTCACTCATTCAAATATGCTGCTTTTCGTAGTCAACCATCCAAATAGATTGTTTTTCATAGCTACAATCGGAACATGCTACTTTTCGTGGCAAACCGCTCAAACATGCTAGTATTCGCAGCGAAAACCGAAACATGATAGTTTTCGTAACAACGAAGACAAACGTGCTGCTTTTCGTAAGAAAATTGAAACGTGCTACTTTTCGTAACGCAGATAACGTGTTTTTTTGTAGGGGTGCGTTTCACGAAGCGTCGAAACCTCGATACCCAAGAAACTTTTGAGTTTCGAGAATTCGAAAGTGCACACTTTTTTCGAGACTCGAAACTCTCGATACCCAAGTAGGAGAAAGTATAAAATGTATGAACAAAGAATCGTTCGCAGGGTGCCTTCAGAATTTGTATATTGTTACATTTTTATTTTTATTTTGTTGACTTCAGCTTTAAAGCAAGATATTCCACTTAGAAAACAGAATTAGCACCTCTAGTTTTGATAGTTTCGAAAGGTTCGAGAGTTTCGAATCCTTAAAAACTGTCGGATTCGAGTTTCGAGAATTTAAAAATTAACTTCTAACCCATCCCTACTTTTTTATTTCCTTTTGCTTAAAGCTTAGTATACTATTTTCACCAAAAACTGAATAAATAATTCCCGTCCTATAATTTGCAATTTCAACAAAACGCCATCATCGGATCTTCAGTTCCTAATGAAGAAATTTATAGACCCGTAGCCGAGAACAACAAATCTAAATTGCCGTCACGTACCATTCGCATATTTCATAGCATCGCTATTGCCGGTGCGTGACAAAGCCGAGCTGAAATGTATCTGAGGTCTCTACATTAACCTTGAAGAGAATGGAATCGACTCCACCCCGTGTGCACGCGTCACTTACCGAATGAAAATGACATTTCCCCCTCGAAGATTGCCGGCATCAGCCTATCCAGCGAACGATACCCTCCATTGGCATTCAATTCATTCTCCCGGAGAGCGCGTGAACCTTGCCCGCAAAAACAAGATATTTCGCGGCGTAAGTTAACGCCTGCGTCAATGGAACACGGAACACATCGTCGTTTCTAGGTGGTCATGTGATCCTTTATCGCAAACACGGTGCTGCCCGTAATACATGCCAATTACGGTGATAACGAGCATCGCGGCTAAATCTTCGCTCGTGGCGAACACCGCGGACGTCGTCGCTAAAACAGCGCAGCGTTGTTCGAAGTTGCACCGTCGAAAGATAAACGCGAAGAGCGTTTATCGCCAACCGCTCGATCTCCTATCTTTGACACTTTAATACACGCCTAAAACGTTTTATCGTCTTCTGGGCGATTAAGTAGCGGTTCTACATCCACGAGACCCTTCCGATCGGGTCAAGATGACAGATTTGTGACGACTATGTGCGGTTACAAAGTGGGTGCTGTGGTTGATTTAAGGCAAACGTTCGTGTCGTTTAAATCTTCGCGTTTATTGTTCGCGCTTACACACACAGATGAATACGATTGTTTATAAATTATGGAAATATGTCCGAGGACTATTCCGGGGGAGCCGTGCTGCCCGTTGTTAGGCTGTCGAAGAATCGGTGAGATCGAAATTGTTTTAGGGCCTAACTATCAATGCACTTTATAGAGTTCAGCAAAAATTGGATTAGTATTAGGAGGTACATCGCAATACCTCCTATCATCTGCAAACAAACGCTCCGTTTATTACTGTGGTTAAGATGAATGTTTCTGGTAGTAAATGTCTGCTGGACACTTTTAATTTTACCTTCGCGAGGAGTGACGCGTTCAGCGTCACCGCTTTTGCGGAGAAGGTGTTGTCACGGTGCAGCACTTGCAGGGAGAAGAGCTTCAACTGCAATGTAAAGGATTAAATAAGTATAAATAAGGTTTTGTTCTGTGTTCGTAGGAATTGAAAAATAAAGAACGTCACTGACGATTACCCCTCTTTTTCAACCACGAGTTGTACATCGCCAGTGAACAATGAAAGCGAATAATAAAGCAGTGACTTAGAGTGAAATGAGTAGCCCTCCGTGGCTATTTTATTTTACGTGTTTCGGTGTTCGTTGCCATTGCCGTTAAATTACTACCTCGCGTTTCACCAACTTGTCGGTCGCATAACTGAAGACATCATGAAGCGTGGTGCCAATCTCCACCGCTTGGTTCGTCGCAGTCTCGCATGCCCAAATCATCAGCGAGAACTTAAGCATGAAATAGATGGCAGGCGAAAGATAAGGCCGATACCAAAACTGACTTTCCAGAGAGTTCGGTCTCCCTCCATATGTCCACAAGATGTAAAAGTACAAGTTGAAGGTGACGATGATGAACGTCGTCACAGACAGGAGGATGATGCGCACGAGGAACGTTTTGTTCAACGACTGAACGACGTCGCTGATGTGCAGGTGCCTCTCTTCGAAATGTTTCAGCTTCATCAGCAACAAGGGGTTCCTCTCTCCGCGGTACAGAATCTTCTCCGTCAGTGGTGTCTCCAGATCAAGCTCGTCGTTTATGAATGGCTGCTTCAATTCCAGAAGATTCTCGTTGATCTTCTTAAAGCAAGCTTTCAGGATACACACGCAGTTAACGTAAAACATATCTAATGAAAAGGCCACCGTTATTATGTAGAAGACGGTAATATGACGGATAGTAATATGGATGTTCTGCTGGAAGAAGAGCGGCGTGTGAACGATCAGGAACAGGAAACCAAGGATATCCTTCGTGTGCAAGATCTTCGCGAAATGATTGAAGTCTTCTGGTGACAATATCTGGGACGTTTCGTATAAATCCTGCAGCACGCCTAATCTTGAACGACTTGTAAGGTGCATCAACACGACGACACTTCCATTCAAGGCGAAGAACAAGTTCGAATCAAGTATATTTGGTATATGATTATCGTATAATGTTGAGAAATTTACTTCGTAAACGGTGCTGGCCAGTAAAGCTACGTAAACGACAATCACGAGCGTGGAGTAAATGAAACGTGCCCTCGAGAATACGTATCCCGACGATTCACGTTTGTAAGGGAAACAACCGAACACCAAACTGATTAAGAAATTCGGATACATCAGGGACTCGAAATCCCTGGCACGTAGTGGCCTCCATGATTTACTACCTTCTAAATTCTCGATTTTCAATAGCTTTCCAGACATTGCTCAATAATTTGTAACATAAAACGAACGAAATTCACTGTCACGAATGGAAAATGTGTGTGCCTCGAAGGTAAACTTCGTTTCGACTGATCGTGACTGAATATTGAATGAATGCACAACGTAAATTGACTCGTTGGCAATAATGTAGATAAATTGTCCAAGTCTTTCTTTCCAGAGACAGTAGTCATTTTCTAAATTGAAATACTTATCCTGATGGAAGTTGAACATCAGTCTAACATAATTTAATCGATGTGGAATGGAAAATAAATGCATCCATATACCCCATTACCAAATTGTAATACTGTTATTGCGTGTTATTATATGGTTCTGAAGAATACGATAAGAGTACACTCTAATGCGATTGAAAATAAATGGAGCTGTTCCTTTATCTTTATTCAAATAAGCTACATATATCGCGGATTAGCCGTTCATTTGACACTTGTTTCGTTACAATAGCAATGTATAAAGTTAAGTTTACAATAAGTTTATTGTGCGTGAAGCTTCAACGTGACAAACTTGTGTTCAACAAGATTTTACAAGTAGAAATTGTATCAATATCAGCAGATAAGTTGCAATACTGTTCGTTACCTAAAAACACATTTAGAATTCAGAATTCTGGGAGTAGCCTGGAGCAAGCGTGATTGGCTTACCTTCGTCAAGAGACCTGCATCTATCGCAAGACCCATTGCGGAGAATGAACAGTCCTGTTGCAAAACTTGCATAGAGAATGACTCCAGCTACGTATCAGGAATCAAACAAAGATGGAAGATAGTCCAAGCTTTAATTATCACACTCTGACAGCTCCACCTTACCTCCGCTGATAATCGCTCGTCGAAAGTGGTTACGAGATTTTGGTGGATGCTGGAAGCAACTTTCTTCGCCTGGTCCCTGGTGGCTTCGCAGGCATAGGTCATGTAGATCAAATTTCCAATAAAGTAAGTCATAAATATAATACTGACGAACCACCATACACCGTAGTTGGCGTTGTTGAGAAGCATGTACACAAAATCGTGGATGCTGAACGTGACGTTAAGTATTGTTAATCCCACTATACCGACGACTTCGAAGCCGAACGAGTCGTTAAGAAGACTCACAATTTCACCGATCTCCAAGTATTGTTCCCGGAGGCTTTTCAGCTGTCCGATCAGTAGACTATTCTTCTTCTTGTGATACACTCGTCTGAGTAGATGAGGCTCGTCGGTAATTAGTGTTCTCCTAAATTTCATTAGAGACTCGTTTATCTTCTCTAAACACGCTTCCAACACGCGTATACTATTCACGTACATCATGTACGTCAACAAGACGACGAATAATGTGTACCAGGAAGTGTAATTAATAAACATACTTCTTGTGAAAGCGAATATTAGGTAAGAACTTAATAGCATGAATGGTATGAGGTCTTTTATACGCATTCCCCTGGCGATTTTGCGAAAAATTTGCGGCGACAATATTCGCGACACGTCTGATAGTCTCTGTAACACTTGAACTTTCGACCGACTTGTAAACCCAGTTGCTAAGACTATCGTGACGCCCCAAAACGTGCTGATATTTGTTCGCAATAATACGGCTACACTTCGGAATTCCACAAGAGAATGTATCTGATAAGAGGCAACGAGGGAGCAACAAATGTAAATAATCAACACAAATTTGGACCAAATGAAGCGTCCCCTCGAGAATACGAATTTCGACGACTCAATCTTGTAAGGGAAGAATCCCATGATGGAAATGGCGGATATATAAAGCTGCATTAATGACTTGAAATCTTGGATACGTAATAGTTTCCATACTTTAGATTTAGATTTTCTGTGTTTTCTAAACTTTTTCGACTGGCCAAGCATTTGGATTAAACACTGATTCACAATTTCTAAGTGGAAGGAGTGTAGGTAATGTTACGTGAAAAAGTCGTATTCCCTTCGCGGACTTCACTTTATGCTGTACTGAGCAACAGAACTTTGAAACTGTTCACTCCAATGTGGAAATAGAATAAAGAACGCAAAGTAATTTATTAGCAACTGTGTAGGTAAGTTGTTCATGCTTTCTCTTAGATGCTGATTGATTTTAAAACGAAGCACTCCAGTTAATGATGTCTGATGACCAGCAGAGAATAATTGACACGACAATCGTAATGATTTATGGTTTTATAAAGACAGTTCAATTTAATAATTGTAATTCGATAATATGTACTAACCATTAAATGGTTAGGATTATCAACAGTATTGCCACTACAGCCTCGCCTTTACTTTAGTCATAATAAATACGTAATAATAAGAATAATGTAGGATGTGGGTGAATACATAATACGACAGTGGGCCATTTTGTTATCGAAACGTAACCACGTGTTCTATGATTCTGAGCAAAGTGATGGTAAAACTTTAACGCAGAAATTAATTGCGCTCTCATCGGGATTCAAAGTACGTACGATTTGCCCATTAATAAATAGTTTATTAAAAAGTGTTACATTTCTTCATAAATTACTTACACATCTAGCCTTTACTTTATTACAAAGGTAAAGGATCACCTGCTTGAATAATACACCAAACGCATAGAACTTATGTGACGAAACTTCATTTAACAAGTTTTCAAAATTAAAAATTGTATCAATATCAGCAGATAAGTCGTGATAACACTCACTACCTAAAAACACATTTAGAATGTAAAATACTGTCGGTGGCCAGTAGCGAATATGTTTAGTTTACCTTGGCCAAGAGAGTTGCATCTATCGTAAGACCCATTACAGAAAACGAAATACGCTGCTGTAAAACTTGCACCGAGAAAGACTCCAGCTATGTATCGGGAAGGAAACAATGGAAGAAAATAGTCCAAGCTATTATTATTAGACTTTGGCAGCTCTATCTTACCTCCGCTGATAATTGCTCGTCGAAAGTGGTTACAAGATTTTGGTGGATGCTGGAACCAATTTTCTTCGCCTGGTCCCTGGCAGATTCGCATGTCAAGATCATACGTATCAAGTTTCCAGAATAGCAAACGGTCAGACCCAAATCAATCACATTCCATTCAGTAAAGCCCTTGTTATTAAGACTCAAATACACACAATCGTAAATGATGAACGCAACATAAAGTATCGCGCATCCCATCATGCTAATGGCTGCAGAGCCGAACGCGTCGTTAAGAAGCTGGACAGCTTCCCCGACGTGTAAGTATTGTTTCCTTAGAATTTTCACCTCCCTGATCAGTATAAAAATGATTCTTCTTCGTGTGATACACTCTCCTGAGTAGATGAGGCTCGTCGGTAATTAGAGTTTTCCTCAAAATTCATGAGAGATACGTTTATCTTCTCCAAACACGCTTTCAACACGTATATGCTGTCCATGTACAACATGTGCAACACTAACGTGACGAATAATGTGTAGAAAGCAATGTAAGTAAACGCGTCATGGATTTCGAAGAAGACTGGCAAGTAAACGCTTAGAAGTGCAATTGTTACGAGGTTCTTTATAAATAGCCTTCTGGCCAGTTTGCGAAAAATTTGCGGAGACAATGTTCGCGACACGTCTGACAGCTTTTCAAGCATCTGAACTTTTGATCCACTTGTAAAGTAATTTACAGAGAATATCAGATAGCTAGAAACCATGAAAAAGTTACTTCGCAACTGTATAGATATTTCTGCGTATATCTGATAAACATGGATTTCGTAAAGAGAGACAAGGTAGCAAAACGTGTAAATAATCATCACGAGCATGGACCAAACGAAGCGCCTGCGCGCGAATACATATTTCAAAGATTTATTCTTGTATGGGAAAAATCCCGTGACGCAAAGCACAGTGAGATATGGCTGTATCAAGGATTTAAAATTGTGGATAAAAAATAGTTTCCATACTTTAGATTTAAAGTCTCTGTGTTTTCTAATATTCTTCGACTGGCCAAGCATTTAGATTAAACTCTGATTTACAGTTTCTAATTAGAAAGAGTTTGCGAGCTTCACTTTGTGGTGTACTGAGCAAAAGAGGTTTGAAACTGTTCACTCCAATGTGGAAATTGCATAAAGAATTCAAAGTAATTTATTAGAGCAACTGAGTAGATAAGTTGTTCATGCTTTCTCTTAGATGGTTATGGGTTTTAAAACGAAGCACTCCAGTTAATGAAGTCTGATGTCCAGGACAGTATAATTGAAACGACAATCGCAATGATTTATGGTTCTACCGAAGACAGTTCAATTAGATAATTGTTATTCAATAATGATCAACATTACATAAAAGGTTAGCCTCGCCTTTACTCCAGTTGTCCATTTTCACCTTCGCTGATCTCATATGTATTATTATATTAGTTATGAACTATGAGTAATACACGCTTAATAATAATACTGTAGGATGTGGATGAATACATAATACGACAGTGGGCCATTTGCTTATCGAAACTAAAATAACCACATGTTCTGCTATGATTCTGAGGAAAGTGGTATTAAAACTTTGACGATCATATGAGTGTGCTCTCAGCGCGATTAAAAGTACGTATAATTGTAATAACAAACGCTAAATTGACTAGCTCAAAATCTGCATCGAGATTGGATGCTACGAATCCATCTTCAACAGGACTTTACAAGCAGAAATTGTATTAGCACCAGCAAATAAGTCGAGATAGTGCTCACCATCTGAAAACAAATTTGCATTGCAAAATTCTAACAGTGACCACTAGCAAATGTAATGAATTTACCTTTGTCAAGAGACCTGCATCTAGCGGAAGGCCCATTGCCGAAAACGAAGTGTACTGTTGCATAATTTGCACAGAGAACAACTCCAACTGCGTGTCCAACCGAAAAGAGAAAAAGAGGCAATAAAAGTTGAGACTTTAATTCTATACACTTCAATCGTGTCACCTTACCTCCGCTGCTAATTGTTCATCGAAAATCGTTACAAGAATTTTATGAATATTGGAACCAATTTTCTGTGCCTCGTCCTTAACACACTCGCAGGCCCAGATTATAGAAAGCAGAATGGCAAAATAATAAACCGTAAATATACCAATGAACAACCCACTTGCACCGCTTTCGTGATAAAGTATGAACGCTATGCAGCCGAATATATTGAATGTGATATCGAACACCATCAGTGTCACCGCGCCGATCATTTCAAAGCCGAACGAGTCGTTAAGGAGTTTCACGATTTCCGTGATATCCAAGTGTTCTTTTCTCAACGTTTTCAGCTTCCCAATCAGAATAGGATTCTTCTTCCTGTGGTACACTCTCCTGAGTAAATGGGGCTCGTCGGTAATCAGCGTTTTCTTCAATTTCATAAGAGACTCGTTTATCTTCCGTAAACCCGCTTCCAGCACGTAAACGATGTTCACATACAGCGTGATTAGCACCAGGACGGCAAAGAATGTGTACCAACAAGTGCAACAGAATACAATGTCCTTTATGAAAAGATATGGTATATAACTACATAGTGGCACGAATTTTATTACGTCTTTTGTAAAGATTTGTGGAGCCATTCTGCGGAAATCTTGCGGCGACAATGTCCGCGCCACATTTGACACCTTCTGAAACGCTCGTATCTTCGATCGACTTGTAACGTAACTCATAGAAACGATAATAAAGCCCATAATTATGATGAAGTTATAGTGCATCATATTGGATAACGGTCTATGTTTATTTACGATGTTGATCTGATAAATAGACAAAGCGCTGCCACACACATAAACGAGAACCACGAACGTGGACCAGGCGAGACTCCTGCACGAGAACACATATTTCGACGACACGATCTTGTAAGGGAAGAATCCCAAGAGGGAACTGACGAAAACATAGGGGTACATTAATAAACGGAAATTTGTAATAGAGAACGATTTCCATGATTTATGTCCTCTGAGCTGCTTAGTCTTTCGTGATCGTTCGTACATTTAGAAATTATCTGGTTTACAACAGCGGCGCGATTTGCCAAGTATACCTCGCGTGCTCTAAGTTCGAGGTGAAAGGAGAAAGACTTCTTCGTATGGTTCTGAGCAAAGGAAGTGTAACACTGTGGGAGAATTCAATACCACGGTTGAACGTGAAAAGGAAATTAATTTCGTAGCGGTAGTGATGGTAATGAAATGTAATTATTTTCTTTTGCATCAAAATCGACCGCGTAGAGCGAAGAAAAATTGAAACATCATGCAGTTACGAGTAAAATAATTGCTTTGTTATCGCAAGTGGATCGTAAAAGTTTCATCGTAATATTAAAAAGTTACAGGCCAAGCTATAACGGTACCATTATCTCGATTAGTATTAATCGATAAAACCAATTCGGAGTAAACTATTTTATCGATTCTATCTATTCTTATCTCGAGTTTGCAACATTATTTACCACGAAGTGTCGTTTTAAAGTAATTAAAGCTAAAGATCTAGAAAGCTTAACGTTTACAACAAATCATCTGGAATTAGCAATTCTGTTCGCCATTCAGCTGTTCCCGGATGTAGCTGTGTTTTCGTGTCCTGTCGATAAACATTCGTTTATCGCCAATGAACGAATAACGACGACGAATTAGGTTACGATAATATTTGTTGTTTGGGAAAAATTGCTCTATGAAACTCTATCGTTAGTTTCTCAATTAAAAGATCGTTGCGTTTGACGTCAAATGGGCACCGTGCGTAGACTATTTTATCTACTTCCTGTGCTCACTGCTGCTGATAGATAGAGCGTTTTTTCCCCGTGATATCGTAGCTTGTCATTGAGGCTTTTTATTTCCTAAGGGAATCACATACTTCATAGTGTTAAACACTTGCAATTTGAACGTCGCAATAAACCATTTAGAAATACTCCTGTAAAATCCTACACAAACATTTGTTTTATTCGAAGCAAATAAAGGCATAAATTAAACAGAATTAACGCGCTTTGTGCCACGTGGGTCACAGGTAAGCCACAAAATTTTTCGACAGTGAAACTTTCATTTAAAATCATAGTAGCGAAGAGGAAATTGAAATTATCAAAAATTTAACACAACCTTGCATCTCTAAACTGAGTTCTCGCCACTTTTCATCGAAAATTTGAATCACAGCTACGTCAATAATAACGAAATACATATACATTCGAAGAACTAAGTTTATTTCGAAGCAAGTATTACACAGAAATCCATACGAATATTAATATCAATGTCCTTTTGCAACAAAATCGTCTTCTCTCTTTTTGAATTAAAAATGTCTACGAAATCGATAGATACTTCTCGATAGTCGACCTTCACGTGATCGATCCTTGCTGATCGTCAAGTGCATCTCTATACCAGAGACATGCTTCCTGCAACAAATGTTTATAAAGGTTATGTTTACATGCTGCCATCGGACGCTCGTAGAATTTGAATTACAAGAGAGCTGTTAGTGGAATTCTTAAGAGCACTTAAATGTAATAATTATATAATTTCGTGTTGTTTATATAATAAAGTATTCTGCAATGATTTCTTGTTTATATCGTTTCCCTAAATAACATAAATGTAATTGCACTTGAAGGTACTGCACAAAACCGCATCATGAACAGCAGCGGTATCGAGAAAGGAATAATCACCTATATTTATTTAGAGAATTTCGTGTGAGTATTACATTAAGGTGTTGTTACTCTTGCCTCGTAAACTCAGCTCTGAAGCGTACGCACTCGTGGTAAGTAATTAAGCACGAAAGGAACGTCCGTTTTATTACAGAACTTATAATAAAGTCGCTGTAAAGCCTGGGAGAAACTTAAATGTAATTATCGGACCAAACGGCACCGGCAAGTCGACGATCGTTTGTGCCATTGTTCTGGGATTGGGAGGTAAGCCTAGCACCATCGGGCGAGCGGTTCACGTTGCGGAGTACGTGAAAGCGGGCTGCCAGGAGGCGAAGATTGAAATCCATCTTAAGAACGGGAAAAGCAGAGATATTATTATTACCAGAACGTTTAACGTGCAAGGGAAGTCTTCTTGGTGTCTCAATGAAAGAGCTTCGAATATCAAAGAGATACAAGAGCTAACGAGAAGCTTGGATATTCAGGTACGCGAACGTAATGGTTATCGAGCGGCGGTAAATGTGTAATTCGTTTGACTTTTCAGGTGGATAATCTTTGCCAATTTCTACCTCAAGACAAAGTACAAGACTTTTCGAAAATGAATGCACAGGAGTTGCTGGAAAATACAGAAAGATCGGTCGGCGAACCTATAATTCTTGAACGGCACAAGCAACTGATAGAGTACAGATCGAATCATAAGGATCTAGAGTCACAGATAGAAAGCAAAAAGAAATTGTTAGAGTCAAGAACCCAGGTATACGAAGGCTTGAAGGAAACAGTTAGTGGTATTAAGGAAAGGAAGTTAATAAAAAAGAAAATTGTATCCTTGAAGCAAAAGAAAGCTTGGCTACTGTATGATCAAAAGCGGAGAGATTTACTTAAGGTAAAAGCGTCAAGCCTACGACAAAGAGAAATGTATAGGGTGAAAGAGGACATAAGGTGATTCCTTGTGCTAAAATAAATCGAAAATGTAGATTCGAATTTTTTTATACGAATCTTCGTTTCCGAGAAAATCGATTTGGAAATTTCGAATGGTATGCATACAGGTAACGAAAAATTTGCAAAATATAACTGCGGGTGAAATGGATCTTTAAGTAAAAATCAGTCGAAATTATAAAATCACTTTTTCTGGAATCTAGCTTGGTATTGGAAAAAGTTGATTTAAAGATCGAAGATTACTGGATTTTGAACATAAGTATCTCTACATTAACGATCTATTTTTGCATAAGATATCTCCCTATTCTCGTATATTACTTTTAATATTAAATCCTCTATCATTATATATGATTATAGTTAAAAAAGAAAAAGGAAGACGCATTTGCAGAAATGAGATCTTTAGAAGACAATATCAAGCCTATGAATGATTCGATAGAAAAGTTACGATCGGAAATTAAAATACTTCAAAATTCAGTGACAGATCATGTAAGTACATAAATCTGAAGTTACGGAATAATCGGAGGTATCACAAGGAATGTTCTCGTTTCAGAATAGCAAAGTCAGAATTAAGACAACGAGACTGAAAAACATGATGGACAAGATTTTGGAATGCGAAAATAGTGTCAGAGATTCCGAAAACACGTGTAAGCAGAGGATTCAAACTGAGGAAGCCCGAGACAACGATATTGACGTTGCGGAACAACAAAAAAGCAAACTTGACAGTGATCTATCTTTGATATTGAAAGATATTGGATCTGGTTAGCGTTAGCTCTTAATTACACGTTTAATGTTGTTTTATAGAGGAGACTTTTACCGTCTGTGTTATTTTACAGAGGAGACTTTGACGAAACAGCGACAAGAAGCGCTATCCAATATAGAAAAGCAGAAGAGCATCATAAACACGTTAACAAATAAAAACACTGCCTTGCGACAAGAAGGGGAGCATATAAACCTCGAGATCCGATGTGAGTTTCTTACCTTCGATAAGATGTACAACATATATTAATTGTCAACAGTTATTAATTGTTTAACGAGATGAAATTTTGCAGCTCAAGAAACAGAATTGCAGCTTCTTAATATCGAGACTAAACGATTACAACTTTTGAGAGAGAGAAGCAGCGATACGTATAAAGCAGTACAATGGTTAAGAGGAAACCATGAAAAATTCTCTGGAAAAGTACACGAACCGATATTACTTAATATAAATGTAAAAGATGCTTCGTACGCTAAATATCTAGAAAGTGTCATCGCATTCCGGGACTTAGTGGCGTTTGTTTGTGAAAATAAACGGGACATGAATCTATTGTTACAATATTTAAGAGACGAGCAAAAACTACAAGTGAACGCTGTACACTCCGATCCTACAAAACATGTTTCAATGGAGCCGCACATTCCCATACAAAACATTAAACAATTTGGTTTCACTCATTACTTAGTGTCCCTGATCGAAGCGCCGACTACTATTATGAAATATTTAGTATCGATGTACAACTTAAATAATATACCGATAGGAACTAATCATGTTGAAGATAATATCGATCACATACCTAATAGTATACGTTATTATTTTAGTCGTAAGTAGCATTAACATATCTTTACTATCTCGTTACTAATTGATTGAATTTACTAATTTCCTTTTTTTAGGAAATAGCTGCTATACAGTGAGTAAGTCGAAATATACGGGAGAGAAATCTATCGGAATGCAGCCGGTCTCGAGTTCAGGGACGTTATCTATTGTGTTAGATAAATCGAAACTAGTAAAAATTGAAGAAAAGTTCGTTGATAATTGATACTTCTACGCAATAAACTAGCGCTATCTCAATTCCCGGGGGGATTTTAATCGAAATGCATTTCTAGGCTGAAGATATTGCGGGAGAAGAAAAACAATGTGTTCAATGAAATGAAGCAAATCGAAGACCAGATAGGCGAGCAGAACAAGGAATTTGATAAGTATAGGGCTGACAGAAACAAATATCAGCAGAGTCTACATCAAATACAAGCTCTGAAGTCTAGGATATCTATGGTCGAGCGAAAAATCGCGGAACTACAAAACGAACGAACCAGTATTGATAAAATAAAAGAAGCTACTACTAATGACATTAAGGTTCCATTTGTATCTTTATCGAAATCAGATTAACAAAGCCACGTAAATCTGAATTTGCAAAGTGATACTTGTATATAAATTTTTCAGGTGATTTTAAACAAACAATTAAAAATTTATAACACGTATAACGCCGAACTGGAGGAATGCTTTAAGTGCACTGTAGCCAACGAACAAATCGAATTGGCACTGAAACTGCAGAACCGATCCCTAAGAATGAAAATAAACGATTCCCAAGATCTAAGAGATAAGCTTAAAGCATCGGAGGACAAAGTGAAGCAACTTAGCTCGGACATGCTACCTATGAAAAGCGAAGTGCAAAGGATGTACAACGAAGCGCTACAAACTACCAATGGCATTCACCCCGGCGAGGATTCGTTTGCTCCAATAAATAAAAATTTCAATAAACTACCGCCGACCATCGATGAAATCGATAACGAACTGGACATAGCACAAGCGAAAGTCTTTTGCATGGGAAACAACGTGGACGGTGAAAATGTTAGCGCTAAATGGCACCATCGAGTTATCAATTTAATTCCACAGTCGACCTGGTAATTAATTGCACTCGTTTGATTTCAGATATTGCGCGAGTACGAAAACGTAGAAACGGAAATTCGTCGCCTGAAAGAATTCATTGAAAAGAAGAGTGAAAATATGGAAACCACGACGCAGCAGATGGAAACGTTACGAGAGGAGTGGCTGACATCTTTGTCACAGATCGTTGAAAAGATCAATACAAACTTCAGCACGTATTTCTCAGCGATGTCTTGCGCCGGCGAAGTTACGTTGTCGCACGGCGAGAATATCGTGAGTCGTTATAAAATAGAACTAAGGTAGAAGTCAGATATATTGGCCGGTCTGAAGTTGTTTCGCGAACAGCGATCGAGGGGAAATCGGCCCCCTCCAGTGAGTCTGCTCCTTTTCTTAACGTTCTCGCTCTCTTTCGCGCTACGCCATGAAGACTCACTGGAGGGGGCCGATTTCCCCTCGATCGCTGTTCGCGTAACAACTTCAGACCGGCCAATATATCTGAATTCCACCTTAGGTCGCACGCTTATTGCTTAAGAGGTCACAAAAAGATTAATGCACGCTTGTAGATGGACTTCGGTCAGTATGGTCTAACAATCAAGGTGAAATTCAGGGATACCGATCAACTGCAAGAACTAACGAGACACCACCAAAGTGGAGGAGAAAGAGCAGTAACCACGGCGATTTACATGATCTCCCTTCAGGAACTTTCAAGGGTGCCTTTTCGATGTGTAGACGAGATCAATCAGGTAGCTCTCTCTATAAATAAAATGCGATTGTTCCTTCTCAGCAACATATTTCTTTCAGGGTATGGATGCGGTGAACGAAAGACGGGTGTTTAATTTACTCGTGCAGATGACTGGCAGACCAAACAGTTCCCAATATTTTCTACTCACCCCGAAAGTCAGTGCACGCTTGACGCATTCTTTTATCTAACTATTTTTACGGCTAACATTATTAATTATATTTTTATTCAGCTGCTACCCGATCTACAGTACTCGGAAACCGTAAGAGTGCACTGTGTGTTTAACGGACCACTCATGATCAGCCACACGGAGTTCGATACAAAGGAATATTGCAAGCACGTTGTTAGAGTGATGGAGAAGGAGGTTGTAAACGATGACTAACCATTAAATACCTTAGTAGTATCCGAACGATACACAATGCCCGAGAGTGTACAACAAAGTTATTCGGGTATACGAGACTTAAGGTATATATTTTTGCAAGAAGTTTAGAAAATATATCAATATTTTGCCAGTACCTTGACGTAGCAGCAACGAAGTTACCCTGAAACTTCTCTTCACTTCCTGCCCCTCTTCTTCTTCTTCTTCTTCTTTTGAGCCTCTGGCCAAGGAAACCCTCTGCACTTCAGCACGTCCATGATGTTGTGGCAAGTGTAATAAGCATTCTCCATGACTTCTTCATTGAAGATATCCATAGAGAATTTCGCCCTTCCGCCAGATTTCCTCGATCTTTTCGTTCCCTTACTTTTCCCACCGTTATTATTCCCATTTTTACCGTTTCTCCCAGTTTTACCGTTACTTCGAGCGGCCTTCTTCTTGCCCCTTCCCCGCATCTCTTTCTTTCGTTTAATTACACGAAAGGGGCTTATAAAACGGAATCGAACGCGTCGCCCTCCGATTAAGGTATTAAGCAAGCCTACGATTTAGAATTATTTATCACCGTTTTGTAACAAGACTCGCTAACAAGTCCCTTTATATTCGAAGTGGTTGCTACGTAAGCGGTTACTTCAATAATGGTTGCTACGTGCACAGTTATACCAATAATTTCGATACTATTTTCCGCGAGGAATAAAGTTAATTGACACGGTGTTGTGAAGCAAATATGCGACAGCTTCTGTTACACAACACGGTACACTTTCGTCGGAATTCAATTAAAGTTCGAAGACCCAGTTTTTCAGCGAACCCTTCTATTACTAAGATGTAATGCAATTACGGTGAACGCAGCGTTCGTTGTCGATCGAGACGATCAACCTTTACCGACCTCCCTGGAAACAGGACACACAAGTCGAGGCACAAATCCACAGTTTCTTAAACCGCGCGTATAAGCGTCTGAAAGCAATACAGATTTCCTGAAATACTGTAAAATAGACGGAAATTCGATTCTAAAATAGACACGAAGGACGGGTGGCGACGTTCGCGCGCGACGTTCCCTTGAAAACTGGTCCGACAATCGATTTTTTGAATCTCGTATCGATTTGCTAAAAGATACTCGCCGTCGTGAAGTCGAACAACGATCCAGCTATCGATCCTCCGCGTGAGATCGTACGGCCTTGACCTTAACGGTGTTTTCCACTATCCCGGCGAATTCTTTAATATTTAGTTACGGGTCGGTGACAGGAAATATTTCGCTATTTCCTTCTCGAAACGTCCGCGGCCTCGAAAAGATTCGAACGTGCCCCGGTTCGAGACGCGCGTAGAAATACTTCACCTCGATATTACGATCGACTTCCTCGTTAAACTATATCTCTGTGTTTCGTGTCAAGTACTTGGTGTCGAAAAGAAGAGCAAGAAACCATTGAAACTGGTTTGATGACTGATACACTGTTTTACTGCGCATAATAATGGACTTGGATGTACCGAGATAAAGTGAGCCTCCGAGCAGTCGAGATTTTAGACAGGCCACGGTAATTCACTGGCACAAGAGAGAGGGGAAAGAAAGGTGTACGCACAGTAGATACTTAGATACTACTGCATTTCTGACTGCTAGTCAGCGCGAGAAGGTCTGCCAGTGCCCCATGAGCTATCCCATGGCCTGCATTCGGTCTTCGGCCGTTGTCGAAGCGTCCGCATCCGACGGGACTGTCTGAGAAATTGCAAAAATTTCAGCAACTATCGCACGTGCCTCTGCCCCTTTCCCTCCCATGCGATACCTATCGGAATTTTGAGCGGCGCGGACAGATGGACGCTCCGCGAACTTAATTCTATTGATAGGCACGCGCAAATCGACCGTCAAGAAGTGCCGGTAAAACAAACGCGAAACAGTCGCTCACCAGCTCCTGTCAGGGGTGTCACGTTTTCGAGCCTCGGCGAGTGTGACCCGGCTTACTTCGCGATCATCTCGAGTGTACGCGTCATTTCGTGCCGTTCTCTGCGCGGATACTTGTCAAAACAGTTCCTTTTCCACCTCCCGAATAACCATATCCCCGACCAGTGGATAAAGATACTCAGAAAGGGATTGAATCTTCTCGCGACAGACGAAACGGAGGGGAAACATGTCCACGGCACTTCTCGCCGTGTTCGCCGTAATCCTATGCATCCTGTTCAGGATATTGAACGTAAACAGTGCGCCGCAGAAGCCGCTGATCGTGTGCCAGGATCAGACGTTTCTCACCACGATCCTTAAGATCTCACCGGTCATCGTAGAGCCGTAAGTTTTCCACGATTAATCCGCCCATGTAACCGCTCGGTCACTGGACTTTCCTATAAACGTGTGTGCATGCCTGTCACTTTTCCCGTTACGTCGAGAAAACGAAAGTGAGGTTAGGTCCGCCAGGGACGCCGGATATTCTTGCTGCATATAGGCAGGATTCGCGTTACAGGGCACGAACGTGCCTGTGGAATTTAATTGATCGACGATTTCGTTTGCTCAACGTGTCCCTGTACTTTTCCGCGGAAAAAACGCGACGGGAACGTTACGGCGATCGATAGTACCGAAAATTCGCGAATGCTGCCAGAAACGATCGAATTGACAAAAGGCGTAACACCCAGTGATCCCTCAGCACGGGTGTGATCTAGTTTTCACTGATAGACAATGACCCTATCAATCTTTCTAATTGTGTCACGAGAAACGCGTCGCTGATAATGTTTCGCACCAGCGTGGTGTGGCGTATCGTAAATTTCCACCAGCGTCGAGGAATATTCGATGTTCTTTGCTAATGTGATTGCTTGAAATATGTTCGGACTGTAAGACTCTCTCTTTTTTGTTTTTGACACAGAGAAAGGGTAATTTGTGGAGGCTTTTCTAGAAGTCTATTTTGGCAGGACTTTAAAATAGGCTTTCGCAGTGAAAGACTACCATGGTGCTTAATTAGGAGCACATGTTTAACCCACTTCAATCGTCCAAGCTCGTAAAATACGTTTTTGTGTTCGTGGCAAATTTTCGCACTCGATCGCTTATCTTTATAAGCGGATGTTCGGGTATTCTGGCTTCCAATAGCTTCCGTTAAATATGAGAACCGTTTATCGAAGTGTTGTTAAAGGAACCGAAGTTAATAACCCGGAGAAACGCGAGCGTGGGCAATTACAGATGACAGGAACGAACGGCCACCGTAAAGGGAGCATATCCTTAGCATTGGTTTTCCATTTCGGGCATTGCATAACGACTTGATCCGATCTTGGCTGTGACCTCACTGAACATATTCTTTAGAATGCCTGCCTCACACTTGACGGCAGATAGTGACTAACACAACATTGTCGCTCCATGTAGCTAAGTTATCTTAAACAGCTTTATGAGTCAGGTTCGCCAGTTGATAGGAATTCTACTGTATGACCACGTTTTTGACGGCCAAAGCAATTGGAGCGTCACTTTATTGGATAACTCGAAGTGAAACATTATGCATCGCACATTATGTAGTACTTTCACCGAAAGTATAATTTATGAGAGCATGAAGGGGAAAAGTATTTGCTGGGAGATCAATGTAAATCGATATGCCACGTGTAATTATCGAATCGCGCAAATCACTTTCATTGCAAAGAAAATCGTTTCTTTGAGGCAAGTTCAATTGAAAGGTGGCCAGAAAATATTCCAAGTATCGGTACGAAAGTTTAATTAGATATTTCACGCGTAATTTTCTTATCGTAAAATGTGATAGTCTGTATACTTTATTCGATATCGGCTCGTTTAGGATGATTCTTGGAATCCTTGCTTTAGAACCTTTTCAGGGATGTCGTTCTTAAATACATACATGTACTGTTCGAGATACAACGCATATCAATATTGAGTAATAATTATCCATTCAACCGGTGCATTTCCACAGAAAGGCTTCCTGCACTTTATCGAGTGATCGCGTTTCCTACCGATCTTGCTGCTTTCGCTTTTACTTCCTTGCGAAGAATGAAATCCCTTTTCGTAATTGCACGCGTGTCGCGGCACCATCGAGCCATCTTCAGAATCGAAATTAAGTGTTGTCAAACGAACCGACTTTCCGATGGAAAGAAAACGGCTAACTATAATTACTGTAGTCCAACGATTTCCCCTTTCTCGTTCAATGGAATCGTGCGAAACAGATTTGCAGCCTTCACTTTCATTGTTCCTCGATCACGATGTCACATTCGGCTACTTTTTTTTACCCACCAATTCAGTACTTCATTCTGTATGTTGAAAGAAAGTCTACTTCTTTCTCTACTACAATTTCTTCTTCTTAGATCGAATCACAGGAAACAACTTTGTAATACTTTCCTTCCTTATCTTATCACTCACGGTAAGTTCAATTTTTCCTTATTTGTATACCCTCTCCACAGGGAAGAATACAGTTCCTAAAAATACATTGTTCCTAAAAAGGGCCTTGCTTATGTTACGAGGAATACTTTTATGCAAGGACAATATTATTATACATATATTCAGCGTTCCATTACGCACTCCCCTTCTATGGGCCAAGTTCCGCGAAGCAAGTTTTGGACATTTTCAGTCGTTATCTTTCGATCACGATAAGTTCTGCCTGTGTTTATTGCGCTACAAGTATTCGTACGAAATTGCAGTCATACAGAGTAACCGATTTAATGCGATGATCCATGCAGCATGTTTTATTTTCTTGGAATACCACCGGAAATTTTATCGTCCAGTTTCGGTATGCGATAGAAATATTCCCCACGAGTCATTATCGTAACACGACAGGAGAGGGAAAAACAAACTTAATGTTCACTTTTGATCGATTGACGCCTGACCATGACTGTGAATGGCTATAGCAGTTGTAACCGTGTAATACACTACGTACTCGCGTAACATTACTTTTCCAACAGGCACAATCGTAGTTGGAGTATAATCAACCAATAAATGTTGCGTATAGCCTATTTCCCCGGTGACCGTGCCATTTATATTAAAAAAGCGAACGGCCTGTGCGGTCACGCGTGTGTCGTTACGATTTCTTCTGTTATCATTCCGCTTGGCAGAGAAATCTCGCACACCGTGTCGGAGCAGTGTTCTAAGACCAGGCTCGTTAAATTTCATCGTTTGCTATCCTACTTTCCTCCATTGATTCGTAGGAACTTTCAAGTGCCCGACAAATCCATAGCAAATCGACAATTCATGAGGAACGATAAGAGTGTCGCCTTCTTCGAGGTTGCACGCCACAGAGTTCGAATTTCCCTCGGTTCGCGGTGACTATAAATTTTATATAGGTGTTTCAAGTCCCGAGGAAATGGCTTGCGATTAATAAAAAAGGCCCTGCCTACACAGGAACGTGCTACGGTTTCATATAAATTTATAATCTGCCCGGCTTTTGCAGTGCCTTCATTTTTTCATCAAATTCTTTGCATTCTATTCAAGTTAGGTATCTCTGAACTTGCGGCAATCTCAGTTATATAAGGCACAATGAGCGAACGCGGAAAAAATATTTGATATGATATGAGCGCGCGACTGGTGTCGGAACAGGTGTATAATGTGTACACAGATATTGTCCACGCTAGGAAGTTTCTAGGTGAACATCATATCATCACACGCCGATACGACAGAACGATGTCCAAATTATTGCATTTTTCTGCTCTCTTACTCTGTATGATTATGAAACCGCGCTGGAAAAACAAATTAGGTAATGCAACACGTTGAATTTTCAATAGTTCACCTATGACCTATGACCCACTGCATTTCCTGCAGTCACCCGTTTCTATGGCTATATTTCCAAGTAGAACAGAATAGAAAGAAAAACAAATGTATCAAGTGTTCAGCATAATTGAAGAGTCCTTGTAGAAAACACTGTGAGTACCAAGAATCAAATTTTTCAGGAGAGGAGAAACACTTTCCTGACTTTAAATTATTTAAGAAATTTAATAGTAACCCAAAATAACAATAATAACCCAAACGCATCACAAAATTTTCTATTTTTCGCATTAATATAGTCCAAATTCATGAAAAAAGGAATCGTATTTGTAGAAGATCCTGTACGTGCCACCTCTTAGTTGTAGAGAAAACTGAATGTGCCATTCATTTAAATTTGCAAGCACTGTGCCAATCCTGCCCACCTATCGCTTAATTGGCTCTTACATTGTTTTCTATAGAGACGTTGGACGTTGGACGTACCTTATTTACAAAGGGAAATTGCATTAAAATTCTCTACCATTTCCATCTAACATTTTCCAATAAAATTTACTTTTTTTTAATTTTAATTTCCTTTTAATATTCTTGTAAGTGCATTTGGTATCGAAACATTACCCCCACCTTTCGAATTTCCTCGGGACGCCTCGAACTTCGCACGGCGCGCCAAGGAATTCAAGATCACCTCGATACTTCTTCAAACAGAAGACCATACCGTGGATATCTCGAGATGTCTCCCAGTCGAAAGACCGTAAACAGATAAAAAGTGGTTCGGGAATGGCAATCTTGAGCGGATCTCTGCGCGCAGCAGTGATTATTTATTCGCTGACCCGAGTAATACAGTTTTGCGCGTGAAACACGGTGACGAGCCAATTGGAACGCACAAAATGCGCGAGATCAGCAATGGTTTTATTGCACGGAGAAAACGCATAACTCACGTGGCCCCTGTTAACACGCGAGGTACGTTCGCAACGACGGAAATCGTTGTAAAAAAGTTACGCCTGGTTTACTTCGCTTTGTTCAGCCGGCGATGAATCCTTCCTTGAGATTCTCTGCCCCTGTTAACGTAGTCCCGTAACACAGTTTATTTAATGGCCCACGGGAAAAACGTCCTCGAGCCGATCCGCGGCCCGAAGAACTCCTTTTCATGGAAAAGTTGAACCCATTAAGTGAAACCCCCTTTCATCCTACTAAACACAGAAGGACGCTTTGCGCGGGCCCCACGGTTTAATCCTAGCAATTCTTTGCGCCATCGTATGCTCCACTGATCCACTACGATTGTTTGTAGACTGCAATAAACAGTCTTAATAATCCGTTGCCCGTGTCCAACGTCGCTTTTCCTTCGACCACAGGCTGATGTTTAGGCACGCGAAAAGGACGGGGCCTCTGCGAAAGAAGAGGCACACTTTCGCGCGGTAAACAACTGTTCTTTTCGGTACAATGGCGTAAATGTCACACGCGGGATGTGTACATCCATATGAAACTAGTCCTTAAGCCAGAAGGTTAGTCGCTTTTCTTAAGGACGTTGAAGTTCGATGGTCACTGGAAGAGAAACTCTGCGGTTTTTGATTGAATTAATTTCCAAAGTCTGCTAGCATGGGCCTCCGGAGGAGGAAGGGGGCAAAAGGGATAGTTTCCTTCCCCTGGATTTTGAGAAAATCCCCTCGCTTATTTTTAAAAACTGAATAAGTGAAATTAAATTAAATTGACACTACAAAATAGGTTCAAAAAAATATTTTTCTTTACCGTCACCCCAAAGTTATCCTCCTCCCCTGGAAGAATGTCTACGGACGCTCTTGTCTGCTAGTAGAGTTCCTCCTACGAAGGTGACACTAATTCATTTTTTACGAGTTCGACGATGTGCCTTACGGTAATGTTCAAGGTGGCACGAGGTCAGATACGAGCCACCTGTTATTGATAAGACTATAGTAACGTGTATAGGCTTTGTGCAGTTCGATTATCTCCGTGCAGATATCGAGGGTATGGAAGGTGTCCACTAATTGTGTGTTTGGCAAATGAACGACGAATCGATTAGTATTGCTATTTCTGTTGCAATTATATACTACGCGAAACACTTTGCTGCGATGGTTATCAGTGTGCCATTAGGTATAATTACGAGATAGTGGGAGGTAAATGTTATAACACATTGTTCGTGTATTTCAGGTACAAACCAACAAGGTTATGGGGTTTCAGTGGTCACGTACAGACCATCATTCACAGTATTATTGGGCGCGTCCGTTGTCCTTGGCCGATTGGGGAACGAGTATACAGCGGACTTCCGGATGAAACCACTCTCACCTACGATCTTTATCAACCATTGACCAATGATTACGAAGGTCCGTTCTTTGGTTTGTAACTTGTATACAGCTAAAACGAACTGGTACGAAAGGAGTTAGTCCTGTCCCCTGATTTATAAATACAAAACTCCATTAAGAACCCTGAAATCCCGTTTAAAAGAGTGCTTGAGAATTGTGTCTATCTGTGGCTGAAGAAATTATCGTAGTCTTCATTTCTCAAATCTTTCTTCTCAACTGAGAGGGATGAGCTACTTGTAGCATAAATAATTTGGCGAATAAGATTTTGAAAATAAATTGCACGTACGCTTTACTAATTAAAAATGCGGCTCTACCACGGTTAATGGAGAAAAATCGATGAACCTGAATTATAAATTGTCATAACTAATCTGACACGAATATCTTTATGCCACCCTATCAGTCAAGAGTTAACACATCAACTGCAAGGGTTTTACACCCTTCGATCCTTTGGCAGTTGTTTCTCTGATAAATATACCTAAGCCTTGAGATAATGAAGCTATTACCAGCCTCGACGAAAATACTATTAGCATGGAAATGTACTGAGAGCGCGACTGCCAAATGAAGAATGTCTATGAAAACATGATAAATAATTCATACGCTATTATACACTTAGGACAACCCGTTAACATTGCTCGTTATACAACAAATGGTATCGCGATTAATCGTTCAATGAATCAAGAAACACTTCCGTATCTTTTCTGGCAAAAAAAGCTGTAATGGCGCATGAAGTAGGAACTGAACAAAGGGTCGCATCCATTCACTCTTCCGCCATGCACGCACACGAATCGCATGCTTTTCAATAGGAAATCGAAGCCAGATTTTACGTAACCTATTACGTTTTATTTTACCACAGACGATGTCACAATTGCCATCTGTCCGGGGATATGCAACAGCTCCGAGAGCGTTTACATCAGAACCTTCGTGCACTTTGTCCAGTGCCATGGCTACCGATGCGCTGTGCTCAATCATGTCGGGGTTCTTTCCAGTGTAAAGGTGACGGCGCCTCGAATATTCACGTATGGTATGTGTCTACGAGCACTGATGTGCAAAAAGTTCCTCTGGTTTAAACACTAGCACCTTAGGACCCTGAAACTTGCAACTTCCTCGAAGTCCATACTCTTCGAGGCTTCTCGGTGTAAATAGTCACCTACTGAATTTCGTTCAAACTTAACGAGGAATCTTGGAACTTGGATTCCACTTGGTAGCTGATTAATAAAAGAATTTGGTGGGTGTCTTAGTTTTGTGCCCAAGATTTCCAAGGTGTCTACATATGTATTTCTTGGAAAAGTAGCCTTTTGAATCTGCTCCCTATTTTCGTTGCACCCAGAAGCCTCAAATAGTGTTAGCTCCACAATCCCAAGCCATGAAAGTCTGAACGGCCACGTTGTAACTCGATGGACGAAGGGTTAATGGAATTTCTAAGTAACCACCGATATTACCTAACCTTCGCAGGGCACACGGACGATTACAACGTGATGCTGCACAGTTTGGTAGAGAAGCATCCCAATACGAGAATAATTTGCATCGGCTTTAGCTTAGGCGGCAACCTTGTTACCAAGTACCTGGGGGAACGAGGTTCGAATAAATTGCCGAATATAATCGGCGGCATATCCATATGCCAAGGATACAATGCTCTTGAGTGAGTACACGCGATTTTCACGCAGATCTGACTTCGGTAAATAGCGATAGCGCCTTTGAGAGCGGGATCGCTAAAGCTCTAGCGCGTAATTTCTGTTCAGAGGTACCAAGTTCCTACTTAACTGGCAGAATTTCCGACGTTTCTACCTCTACATTATGTCAGAGTCCGTGAAAAATATTATCCTTAAGCACAAGAACATGTTGCTGTCCGAGGAGGTCAAGCAGAGGCACAATTTAAACGAGCGGGACATCATTTCCGCGGCTACTTTGCCGGAACTCGACGAGGCGTACACGAGAAAGGTAAAGTGTGCCGGAGTGCGGCGTGTAGATTCTTCTAAATGCGAGAGACACGTGTATGCATCCTGAGTGTTTGTCGATCGTTCAGGTTCACAACTTCAGATCCGTGACGGAGATGTACAAGTGGAGTAGTTCTATTTTTTACCTCGAGAATATCACGACGCCCATGGTGTTCATCAATGCGTTGGATGATCCTATTGTACCTGAGATGTTGCTGAACCCCATCAAGGAGCATGCCAGTGAGTACAATTACGAAAAGCCTACTCAAGCCCAACCTAGGCACCGAATTTCTCTGATGCACGGCAACTGACTTAGGAAATGAAACGTTCATTGTTCGGAGCATCGCGGAATGTTTTAATTTTTAAATAAAAAGAATGAGAGTAAGAAGAATGTAAAAGATCTATTTTTTCCAAATGGAACCACGAGTTTCGTTTTATGAAGTTAAAGCTTCAGGAAGGACGGATAGAATGACCCATATCGATCAAGATCATTCAAGACTGCCGTTCGATGTGCTCTGAATAATTTAGCGGAGCGATTTTGAATGGCCTTAACAAATACAGGTCATTGTCTCTGTCAAGGCTACAATCCTAAGTACCTACAGATTATTCATTGAGAATTCAAAGAGAATTGACTGCTCGTTTAAAAACAGATCGCGTCTTCCTTCTGACGTCCTCTTTCAAACTCTACAACTTCCATCCGAAGCATTTTCTTAATGCAACTAATACAGTGATTCGTCGTTATTGTCCCGTTTTTAGCATGCGTAGTACACCCGGGGACTATCCCCACCATTTCTTGGAATTCTTCAGTCGAGAGTGAGAGAACGAAAGAATCGACGTCAACTTCGTGTCAACTGTTTCGTTCCTTCTCGGTCGCGCTTCGGTTTTCTCACTCATGGTATTAGCCGCACGGAATAGTGTCCGCATCGCGTCGTATGCCCGCCGCACAGTGGAACGACGTAAGGACAATAACTGGACATGGCAATTACTTCCAAACGGTTTAGACTTTCGTTGTAAAAATTTGCACACTTTCAATTCATGTTAAGGGCGTGTAATTCACCCCTGAAATTCCGGTTATTTTTCGATTTTGTGTTATAACTCGTGAACTGTAAAATAATTTTTTTACCAAATGATAGATCTAATTAAAAGAAGTAGCTTTTGCCTTGAAACTTTTTTTTATCTCTTACGGTTCGCGAGGTAACACAAAATCGGAAGATAGCCGAATTTTCGGTGGTTAATTTCACCCCCTTCGAATGAATTTGGTCAGCAAACAAAAATTGCGTTGCAATCAGGAGGAAATCCTCTATATATTTACAAAGTTTCAGAATTTTTTGAATCTTCGGGTTCGGGATCTTACCTTGTACCAATATTATTAGGTATAAACTGAAATGTTTACATTAGATTTATTTTATCAATCGCAGCTAGTAGCAGATAATTTGTCTACTTTTTAAAACCTTACCATTAAAGGATTAAATTCAGGTATTTTAGACCTTGGGCGACTTTGAGCAAAACTTTAAATCACTAGTTGAATTATTATAGTATCGAGTGCAACGCATTTTTATTTTATACAGTTGTTTCGTGATGAAATCCAAGTTAATTCAGAATGCTTTTTGTACAAAATCATTAATAATAAGACACTCAGTGATATGTAAAATATTGAAAACTTATGAAGTAATAGGATTTAGGCAATAATTGTTTAAAGTGGTACAACTGAAGGACGAAAAGATAGAAATTTTCATACAGGTCAGATTCGTATACAATTGGATCAAACCTAATGTGAATATAAAGTTTATTTCTTTGTGTTTTCTAATGCTACGAACACTTAATAAAGATTTAATGAAGCTATAGAACAGAATTTTGACACTTCAAATTTTGGCCGATGTCCAAATAAATAAGGCATTCTCGTCCCACTGTGCGTCGCCAGTCCCGCTCGTCGGGTTTATTACGACGAATTACTGTAATTCCGTTAATATTTCCATGCAGCGATCAAATCTACACTTTTTCGGTCCACCTTAGATATTAACAAGTTCACTGCCACCATTACTATTCCGCGTTGTTGACGACTGCTAGAAGAGAGGTGGCAGAGAAGAGCTTAAAGAACGACTGTTTCCTTTGTTACAGAAAAACATCCAAACACGCTGTACGTTGAACTGGCGCATGGTGGTCACTTAGGATTCTACGAAGGTGGTCTTCTGTACCCGAACCCCATAACATGGCTGGACCGTACCCTGGTGTCGCTCGTGGGCTCCCTCACGTTGGCGCACGCAGACAAATCCCTGAAAACCTCTTAACCATATTTAAACATCATTGTCATAATCGTCTTGTAAGTAAATCATCACGCTGGCGCATTGGTGCAGCTCATACTCGCGGTCCTGTTCAAAAATCTCGCGCTCGATCTTGGCTCACGCCCCAAGGGAGAAGGTGGCTGCACGTGAAATCGAGTATACTACACGCAACGGTCTCAATCTTCGTGAGATGATATTTTTCTTGTAAACGTCGACCCAAACGAACACGTTTCGGTTGAAACGGCGAACGGTGTCTTTGCATTTTTTACGGCTGCCTCGGGAAAACTCGTAGCCCCGACCTTGAGACACGACCAGAGAGAATCGTCTGCGGCTGAAACGGTAGCACAACTTGGACGGCGATTCGGCTGTCTTCGGTGCCCTGGTCATTGACGCTTCTCACTCAGGGATCATTGATAGAGCGATTTGGCGGGGGAACGTTTAGGGAATCGTATGCTAATTGCGGTTCGATCGTAGAAGTGCTTGTCGCGACATATTGTCGCGCTAGAAGGGCTAATAAAGGAGGAGGAGAAATGGAGAGAACCCCCCTGGTAAGGTTTTTGAATCTATGGGAGGCGAAGGCTGGTTTTGTTTGTCAACTGTGGGACTTCGTGGGCTCTGGTGAGAGTGTATTTTAATTGATGAACAATTGGTATGTTTCTGTATGGATAGAAAGATGTAAGATTGTAAAGACCAATGTAGGAATGACGAATAGTCGAGTGGTAGAGGGGGGACTGTTGGATTTGTTCGCTCCAGAAATGTTTTTTACATATCCTGTATTCAATGATATGGGACAGGCGCTGATTTATATCTGATTCATTGCATTGACGGAATAGCAACTTTGTTAATACGGAAAATACGTTAAAGAATATATTTTTTCTACGACTGTATATCCTTAGTGAATAGTCATTCGATTAAGATGCTCGTAGGTTATCTCCTTTTTTTTCTCTCTTTTTTCCGAAGGAATGGATTCGATATATTTCCCTGTTAATGAAGTTCGTACGTCAGATGTAATATACAAGAATTTCTACGCGAAAAATCATATCCGAAATTGAGGAAGAAGTGTTGTTTTACTAAACATTGACATTCTATTTATCATTTTCTTTCTCCCCCGAAAACTGACTTAAGCGACACTAAGTTGAGTTATGTAATAGCTACGCAATAAATTATTTATGTAACTGTAAACACGAGGAACGCTAATACTTTTCGAAGTTACTAATGAAAACTTCAATTTCGTCTCATTCCTCGTATAATAGAGGATGCAGAAAATAATGGTCCAATTATAATATCATCGAGGAAACGCGTAACTGCTATTAAGTTTGCATACAATCGATGTAACTGAAACTCCGACAGCAAGACAAATCATCGACCTATCGAAAAGTAATCTAAACTCATTTATTCTACTCTAGCTTTCTATAAATATCATTGATGATACGCATGAACGTTCCCATAAAATAATATAAGACAATAATATTACACACACACACACAACACACACGTCTTTGCGCATCGAAAAGATAAGTACACAGTTACTTAAGTGCATTAAGGACCATTTTTGATTTTAAATTATTTATTCTTAGCGGTAATCGGATGGGTGCAGCTAATAGTCGTTAGGTCTCTAACAGTAACACATTTATTATCGTCAATATATTTTCGAACTATAGTTTTCGAACTATAGTGTATTCAGCATTGTATATACCAGCACCATTAAAACCACAGACGTTTGTACGTGTGATACTTTATGGTTACTTGTTGTAACAACCGCTGAGCGAACCGAATGGCATTATAATAGATTATCGCAGATGGCCACGAAATTCAATGTACGCGCACATTGCATTCATGAATTTAGGTAATTATTTTATAATATTATAATTTATTTGCCACACTAACCATGGTGTTTCAAGTAGCTGGAAACAGGTTCGTCGCCGCACCGATCGATCCACACTGTGCTATTAATCAGCGGGTTGATCGATTGTCTCCAAACGACCGATCGTAGATCGAATACTATTCCAAGGTTGGAAATAAGCAATTACGTATATTCAGAAGCTGACAGCTGTATAATTATGTAAACACGAGGTGCTTGTAAAGGAAAGTGCCTTAAATTTTGTTCTGCTAATACATTTCGCCCCGAAATCAAGACAGTCGTGTTTGCAGTGGCTCGAAACAGGCGAGCAGGTCGCAGTAATTTCTACGAGGGCCTTTCGTTTCCGTTAAATGTACGCGATATAAATGGTTGGTAGATTAAAGGATTAGCTATAGAAGGACATATTGTTCCAAATGATTTATTAAGATTGTTGCGAGCGTTTATATATCCTACCCGACGAATTGAAATTTGTTACTTCCGAGCAATTGCGTTTTGTAAGAAATCATTTGTCCGCACTGAAAATAAACCTTTTCCACGAATTTCCGTACATGTGTGACTGTTACTCTAGATCTCCTTATTTGTTGCTTATTTGCCTTGAATTTTTTCATTAACCAGTTTCCCTGATTATTAGCACAAATAAACTTTTATTTCGTAAGGTTTCATTACAGGCCACCTTAGACAGGGTAGTTTGTTTATTCGTCGATAGTTCGTTATAAAAAAATTCCACTTCAGAAAATTTCAAAGCCCCTTCAAGTTCATTGATCCGTAAACATTAAATTTACATTGAATCATGCTCGAATTATATGTTATAGATCAACGATTGTGATTACGTTGCACGAGCAATTGCTCATAAGTTCTTCATTTTCAGCGCAGGTTTCAGCGTGAGTTGCAGATCAAAATTAGTCAGGCAAGTGACGCATTGTTTATAAGTTTTCGGTTAACGACCGGAAGACACTGACCCCGGCTGATTTGCCCCAAGAATACACACCACGTGGCGCTGAGGAGTGAGATTAGTTCAAAGATGATTGAGCAGCCTTTGTCCTATCTTTAAATCGAGGAGCGCAGAATTCGATTATTAAAATTTATCAACGAAAACAGTACGCTGGACTTCAAGAAAGTTCACACCGTTTTAGAAACTGATCACTCGTTAACAGAGGCATTAAAGTTCCTCCTAATACAAGAAACTAAATTAAGAAAGTTAAAATTAGTAGTAAGTACAGTTAAACTGTTCATTGCGAGAAGGCAGAGCGGAGCACGATCAGTACTTTCGTTGTTGACGTACAACAAGGAATTTACTTATTAATCGACGCGCGGTGGTCATCGACAGAAATTCGGTATACAAGACCCCTGACGGGAGGAGAAAATAAGAAGCGAGTCTCCTATGGTCCTAACGTTAAAACCTATCACGTAGCATAATTAGCCTTATCAGTTATCTGTTGGATGCAACTGCTGGAAGGTACACGATGGTCTTGGCAGAAACGATTGGCCAGTAGTGTGCGAACTGTCGAGACGACAGGATCGAGGATCGGCTTCGTAGATCGCGTCGATATTTAAATCTGACCGCAAATAGAACGTTGGCCGTCGCTCGTGGTGCATAGATCGTTGACGATGAAGAGATTCATTTTCTCCTTGTTCGCTATCGCGCTCGGCCAGACGGCCCTGACTGTTGCACTGCCGCTTTCAGGAAATTACTCGATCCTTCGGAGCCAGATACTGGAGTACGAGCAGCACATGGTGTTAGGCGCCAATCTAACTTTGAACGACCTCGAGAACACGGCCAATCAGATCCTGATGGACGCGAAGAGGAAAGAACTGGATGCTGGTTCGTTCTCACAGTAGCCACGCGTAAACTCTATATCCCGGTCGGGAACTGTATACAGTATGTAAGATCACCGAGCTAAAGAAACCTGTTCGATGCATGTCGCTACACGTTAATCACAGATGTGGTAAAATTAATCGACGCCTCGAGTTCGAAATGCTGGTCGCCGACCGTGCATCGATGAACAAAGGGCTCTTTTGTTTGCGGATGACGCGGGGTCTTTTTGTAGGCCATTGTTTAGGCGCCCCATCGTCGCCCGAAGCGATAATCTCGTGTTCATTCGTTAAGATTAACACTCTTGGTCTTCATCGTCCATTATGATTCGCTGGAACGTTAGAGTCGTCTCTCCCTGATTCCGTTTTTGCTGTTCCTGCGAAACCGTAGCTACCGAATTCTTGCAGCCTTCGAGAACCCTGCGCAGTTCGCGCCCGCACGGAACTTCCTCCTGGCGAAGCAGGACATCGAGCAGTCGAAAGTGTTTCGATTGCTCCGCCGCATGCCGAAGGGCGCCGTGCTGCACGCTCACGACACATCCTTAGTCTCGGAAGAATATATGTATCACAATATTACGTTCCGCGACGATCTCTACGTCTGCGACAATAATGGTACCCTACACCTGCGCTTCTTCCGCGAGCCGGATGAGAAGTGCAAGTGGGAGTTGCTGAAGGGTGTCCGCCAGGATCCCCGACGAGCCGCCGATGTGAACGAGAGGATCAAGCGGATGCTGTCGATGGCTTGCAACGATCCTGACGCAGACTACTCGAACGTGGACAAAGCGTGGGATAAATTCGGAAGCATCTTTAATTTGGTGGCAGACATAGTGAGGTATAGGCCTGTTTACGAGGACCACTTCTTGCGGGCCCTGGAGGAGCTCTACGAGGATAATGTAATGTACCTGGAGTTTCGATCTACATTGCCATTGCCGTACGACTTCGAGGGTACAGAGTACAAGGAACGAGACGTTGTTGGCATATACGAGAGACTCGCTAACAGGCTAGTATTTTCTGTTCTCATTTCTTCTTCTTCTACGATGGCTTTTTTAACGCTTGACTGGTCACCTGCCTTGAATCATGTAGTCGGTCGCGTGGGCTTTATCAGAGCCTATATGAGGCAGTGAGAGCAAAAACGTACTAACCCACATTTTTTTTTTCGCAATTGAGTTAGTAGTAATGTATTCCAATTGGCTCTACTAATCATATAAAGTAGGAAAACAATTTTTTTTTTCAAAGTGGGTTGGTCCGCTTTTGCTCTCACTGCCTTATATGAAAAGCGTCTATTATCTACATCATTATTATTCTTTCGGACATCCGTTATGATCAGTGCTGGATTAATCAACAAGCAAAATAAGCACGTGCTTACAGCATCAGAAGAAAGGACGCCATAGAACTATTCGGAATTTTAAAATGTAAATTCTGTTAGATACACTTTTTAAACAAATTATCGGAAATAAGAAATCGTACATTGCGTTGAAGTGACCGCCCTGTATAAAGAAGCCTCAAAATTTTTTAATTGGTATGTATAAAGTTGTTTTTTACAGAGCGTTGGAGCGGAGCAGTGGAGCAATGGGATTTTGCCCAGAGCAGGAGCCGAGCCGGAGCACAGAAAATTTTTACTGCTCCAGTGCTCCAAATTTGTTTTATTATTTGAATTTTTTTCATTATATAAGAGCAGATGAATGAAATGTTTTTAATAAATACCAATTCTAAATTTTTCATCATTGAAAAAATATTATATCGTAGGGCCGCGCAGCCCGGTGTTAAGGAGGCATAGTACTTTCTTCGCCCGAAAATTAAGCATTCTTTATGAATTTTTTTCTATGTGAAAATGAAAAGCTAGAAAGATGGGGTTTGTTGTAAATGAAAGATCACTGTTTGAAAGTATTAAAAGAATTTTTATTTAAAAAAAAAGCAGCTGGAGCGGAGCAGGAGCGGAGCTGGAGCAAGTATTTTGATGTCGGAGCGGATTAGAACAAATAAAAAATTGGTCTGCTCCAATCCCCTGGTTTTTTACATTAACAAGAAAACATAATATATTATTTTTATTCTTAGATTCTAAATACAAAACGAAACGCAAAAGAGTATTCTCTCATTAACAAAAATTAGAATCATCTTAAACCCCTGGAGTGCACCGCAAGAGTAATACTCTTTTTTTTCTTACAATTAATGCGTCGAAGAGTGGACGTCACTATCTAAACGCAATTATAAATGTAAATACCCTCGATGCCTGAATGACAAGTAGTTTCGCGTGCACAGATTCAAGGAAGAACATCCGGACATCGTCGGGGTGAAGTTGATCTACTCGCCCAGGCGTTTTGCCGATCACAAAACAGTAGAGGAGTGTATGAAGACCATGAAGGAGCTGCAGCGACTTTACCCTAACTTCGTAGCTGGATTCGATCTGGTCGGCCAAGAGGACAAAGGAAACACTCTCAAGTATTTCGCGGACATAATAACGGACGCCGGACCAGATATGAATTTCTTCTTCCACGCGGGTGAAACGAATTGGTATGGCGCGTCCACGGACGAGAATCTTGTCGACGCTATCTTGTTAAACACCCGACGCATTGGCCACGGGTAAGTGAAACGTAAGTCTAATTATACCGTGTCGTTATAATAATAATAGTAATAATAATAATAATACATTTATTAACGGAAGCCCATTGATACATATAAAAGAAAAAGAACATAAATAATGTGAGCACACGAAGCGAAACATAAGTACAAAGAATAGAGAACGAAAGAACGGGAAGAAAAAAAAAATGTTATGTCTAATCAATGAATTGGTGCATTGTGCACCGTTCTTCCATTGTCCGCGCATTCTTTTTTCTTTCTTAACGACTAAAAATGCTGTCTTCATCCAAATTTCACGCAGATACGCCTTGACTTCCCACCCCTTCCTACTGGAGATTGCGAGGCGAATGGACATCGCCATAGAGATAAACCCGATCTCGAACCAGGTGCTAAAGCTCGTCGACGATCTGAGAAACCACGCGGCCAGGAGCCTCTTCGCGGAAGGATACCCACTGGTCATCTCCAACGACGACCCAGGCTTTTGGGGCGCACGGGGCCTGAGCTACGACTTCTACGAAGCTTTTATGGCCCTAATGTCCGAGCACTGCGGCCTTAAAGCTCTCAAGCAGTTGGCTATGAACTCCCTTTTGTACAGTAGCATGACTAATCCAGAGAAAAGAAAGGCGCGTGACGTTTGGGAGGAGAAATGGGACGCGTTCGTAAAGGACGTGGCCAGTGGGAAATATTAAAATATCGGATCGAGGGAGTGACCAATATATTATGTGGTTATGTATACACATACAAACGTTTCTCGGTACGATGTTACGACATTACAGAATTACTGTCGCAACGTTCAGGCGAGGACGTCATACGATGCTTGCATCTTGTACCTGATTGTCATTAAGCGTCAGTTAATAACACCCGTCGATTTCTCGATGATAAAACCGGTTCTTCGTATCATTTCTTTTCATTTAAGGCAATAATGCGTTTCGCTTGTTCCGTGTTGCACGCTTCTATCAGTCGTGCGCAAACCCGTGACTCACGAATGTATGTGTACGTAGTGATTTCATTTCATTTAGAAACCTTCTTCCCTTGCCACGCGAACGTGTGATTAACTCGACGCTTGTTCTGGCAGATTGAAAGCTGAGCACGGTGCTTCTCTATGGCCCCGAAGACTAGAATTACGTTTAATGATGCGGCGCGCGAACGCGCACGGGCATTTGCCCAGCTTTCGAGAGATGTAATTGCGTTACAGGTGTGATCATCGCGCGGGGACCATCGCCCGCTGCATGTCGAAACTGTTGGCCGAGCTCTCGCTTCCGAATTCTTATCGAGATCTGAGTGAGACCAATGGATCGTAAATCGTGGGAGATTAATTCTCCTTTATTCATGAATTAATCTTTTCGAGAGAAAGAGAGAGAGAGAGAGAGAGCGCTATTTAGCTGCCGTTCGATCGACAAAGTACACTCAGGTTATCTCTTATCTCGGGACTTTTATCGCTCATCGATGAGCGTCGTGCACAAAGGAAGAGTACAGAGGACACGATGATTCATATTTTAGGGTCAGATCAAATTCTCTTTGGAGATTTTTGCGGAACGAAAATGAGTTTTCATGGAACGCATAAATTCATTTCAACTATTTTGTGTTTAAAGAAGGCAGACTGGAGTTAGGCATTATAAATCGCATTCATTCGAATAAACATTACTCATTAATAATAGCTAATTCTTAATTCTACAGAAAGAATAATTATTAGGAACGAGTTTCTCGAAGCGCCGAAGCCGGAAAACTCAAGAAACTTTCGAGTTCAAGCATGGGCGTCAGATGAGGGGTGTAAAGGGGCAGTTGCCCCCCCCCCTGGATTTTGAGAAAAAATCGCTTTTCTTCAAAACTGATCTTTATTAAGTTGATACTAGAATAGAGAATATTTTTAAATTTCGGTTTTAAGTTTTTAATTAAATTGGCACTACGAAATGGGTTAAAAAAGCAAGAGGGTATATTTTTCATAATCATCATCCCAAAGTTGCCCCCCCCCCCCTAGAAAAAAGTCTCCGGACACCCTTGGTTTCAAGAATTCGATATTTTTTTCCTGACCTGTTTGTATTTTCTAGTAGAGATTCGTGCAAAAAATTTGTTCACTTCAGTTCTTAAAGCAAGATATTCCACTTACAAAATAGAATCAGCACTTCGAGTTTCGAAGTCTTACATACCTTCAGATTCGAGTTTCGAGAATTTAAAAATTACCTTCGATAACCACTCCTAATACCTATATTATCAATAACCTCCTCTATTATATCTACTATACTCGTACTTACATCTCACACAGAACTGCCGTTCGTTGCCAAGTATTTGATCCTTGCAAAGATCTCAGAGTGGGATCAAAGTTCACGCACTCTCGGGAGAAAGATATAATTACTAACCACATATTTAATTGGTAGAACACTACCATCTAATAACCTGGCGCCTTACCATTTTTCAAACTGTGAGCGCAGCGCCCAAGTGGATTTCGGAAGCCCTCCGCCATCTTGGACAATGGAGCAGCAATGCCATCTGACGAGGGCAGCGGCGAATGGCCGAAAGGGTGTAAAAATCAGTCCCGAGATTGTCTTTCTATCTTCGTTCGTTTCCGATTCTCTGGAGCGTACTGTCGAAGAGTGTCGAGCCGACCGTCGCGAGTGTGTGTAATGTCGACGAGAATGTTGACGTTTAATTCATCTAGTCGGGAGGAAGGAGTACGTGCCGAGCGTGTATCGTGAATAAAATGTGAACGGTCTCCTCGTAGCTAAGCTGCACGCGCTCGTGATAATGCCGCGCGCGACAGGATTCACGTAAGCTCGCGGGCTTCATGAACGAACAATCGCAGTACGCGCGAGGGCTTTGGCTCGAACTGTGACGCGCCATATTGGTTCAAGAAGAATTGTTCATAGTTAGTGGGGCTTTGGGTGAATCAAGTTTTATTTGCAAATGTACGCGTAGGGGAACGCGAGCCATAAGCGACGATGGAAGAGACTAAAATTATTTACCACATCGACGACGAGGAGACCCCGTACCTGGTGAAGCTCACCATATCACCGGAGAGGGTCACTCTCGCTGACTTCAAAAATGTCTTGAATCGGCCGAATTACAAGTATTTCTTTAAATCGATGGACGATGATTTCGGGTGAGTGTCACGCCGATACGCATGTCCTATGGCTACAGTTCTGTCCCGTACGTCTCGCTGGATTACGATCGCCGATTCACACCGTCGCTCGGGCCTTTATCTATCATCTTCGCCAGCGAGTCAATGCCCCGCGATTTAAAGCAGTATCCGCTTTCCTAATAGAGCCACATTTCCACAGTAATCCCCCTCGTAATGTATTTCTGACAGTCGATTTGTATCCATCTATCGGGGACTTTAAACGCTAATACAATCGCCGTATCGTATTTTTATACCGGGGATGCTAATACCCCTGTAGCTGCACGCTACTTCGGATACTACTATTTCGAATACTATTGTTGACAGGGAATGCCAAATTGAACGGAAATAAAGCAGTACTTTAACCCCTCCCTGTATAATTTACTCTTTCCTTGCACAGCAAGTTTATTGCTTGGGATATGACACTGGGATTAAAGGAAAAATGTAATAGGAGTTGAATATTTCTGTTAGATCCTACCCAGGTCTATGTAGGTTTCTTTTAAATATGCTTCTTGTCCTTGTACTTTCAGTCTGTGTATATATCAGCTTGTATTCATCTTATGGGAACTGTAAACACTGATAGAATAATATTATATTTGCATTGAAATGTACCTGGCTTATATACTCTGTACTGTTTACATCCTTTAGCTGTTCCATGAACTGCCCCAATTTACCTGAATTAACTCCAGTGTTTACTTTCTTATTCCTAATTAATCGGTGTACTAAGAACTCTTATCTTTCCAATAGTGTGGTGAAAGAAGAAATTGTAGATGACGATGCCCACCTTCCCTGTTTCAATGGACGTGTTGTCTCCTGGGTAAGATTCTTAAATATAGTATTTTATAATGAACTTTGATAAACGTCTTACTTGACTACTTTGGCAAACATCAATAATATGTGAAATATATTTGACACTATCCATTCAATGATATTCATTTCGGGATTAATTAATAATAATTAATGACTGTTAATATAAGTTTTCTGATTACGCATCTCCGCGAAAAGGGAAATCAGTTTTAATCTCAAAGCACGTACGCTATAATCAATTTAGTGCACTGTGTAATTAGGGAAACTGAAATACAATTTGAAGGACTCTGCGTTATAATTGTTTTAGTATCATTTTGTTATGAACGTAGAAATATAAATTGTGAGGTAGATACTCCGTTAGAGTTCTAGAAGATTTAAGTTTGGTTTGAGAGAAATACGGAGCCTGTAATAAAAATATAAATTTGTTCGTCGATAGCTGGTGTCTGCCGAAGGCAGTAACGTCTCGGACGGTGCATCGCAATGCACAGATTCAGTAGCGCACAGCGAGGCGAAGCACGATCGCGTTGATCATGTAACACCCGGCCACACGAATCGTGGGCCGCCGCCACTGTCGCACGACGACACCTTAACTGAAACTGAAAGTATTATTAGTAGTCGGCAGGGGCATCATTTGCATAAAAGTTCAAGACACCATTCGGATAAATATGAGAAATATAACAAATATAATGGTACGTGTTTTTAACTCTGTTGACCTACCTCTAGCTGTTAAAAGTTGTATTATCCCTTTCACCATTCCTTCAACTTCTGTGTCGGAAATGATGATGATGAAAAGCAAGTCTCTGTTATCTAAATACTGTTCTCATTTGTTTATTGACTCAGGACTTCGTATAAACGGTCATTCAAAGCACAGATCAGGCCACGGTTATGAGACTGCTTCTATTTTAAGTTCAGATTTAGAAACGACAACATTTTTAGAATCAGATGACGATGCGAGTAGCCGCATAACATCGACAACAGGCAGACATACCAATATGAGTAGTACAGTTGACAGAGCTACCTTAGGTAAATCCATGGTGCGAAGCTGACCGTTTGACTGCCGAGCAGCGCGATCGCGCTTCCGTTTTGTACGGAGAAGTCACAGCCCACCAATGATACGATGATTAGCTTTTGCAGTAATTATCAGAACGTGTTTAAGTTTCATTAAATCGAAGGTTTCTTCTTTCGTTTCGCGACGCGAGGCAACAAAGATGTGATTGCGTTGCTTGATACTTTCGGCACTCAGACGGTTAAATCTTGTCTTTCGTCGGAAAGACAAAGACTTGGATGCAACATTTGTACTTATGTATTAGATCGACGTAGACCACAGAGGAGACGACGTCACAGATTACCACCCATGTCTCGAACGTCATCTTTTAGCAGTATCACAGACAGCACGATGTCTTTAAATATAATAACAGTGTCATTAAATATGGACACTGTGAATTTCCTTGGAATTAGTATCGTCGGTCAAAGTAACAAGGGCGGGGATGGTGGAATCTATGTTGGTTCAATAATGAAAGGGTACGTGTTCCACTGCATTGATACACTCTAAACACGGCTCTGTATGATAAACTATTAGAACAGAGTGCATGCCGAAGATACATGTATCGCGAGCGCACCGGAGTGATGCTTTGATTGTGCAAATTTGTACAGGGGAGCTGTTGCTTTGGATGGTCGAATAGAACCTGGTGACATGATCCTTCAGGTAAATGATATTAACTTCGAGAACATGTCTAATGACGAGGCAGTTAGAGTACTACGCGAAGTGGTTCAGAAACCAGGGTATGTTTCAATTGATTGGCACTTCACATTTCCTATTCGTTACGGGATGGATAGGGAGCATAAAATTGCCTCATCATGTGTGTGTCTTTCAGACCGATCAAATTAGTAGTTGCAAAGTGCTGGGATCCTAATCCGAAAGGTTATTTCACAATACCACGTACCGAACCTGTACGACCGATAGATCCAGGTGCTTGGGTAGCACATACGGCTGCTATAAGGGGTGAAGGTTTTCCTCCACGCCCACCAAGTGCCACAACTTTAACGTCAACATCCAGCAGCCTTGCGAGCACACTGCCTGATACAGAAAGTGAGTTTTTATATCTATCACATAGACGTATAGAAACTCACGAATTGTCCATTGCATTGACTAGGGGGTGGGTTCGAAGCTAATGTTCGAATCCTCGAAACTCGCATTCCGAAAGTTTGCGAGGCTTCGAAACTCTCGAAACTTGAAGTGCTGATTCTGCTTTGCAAGTGGAGTATCTCGCTTTAAGAATTGAAGCGAACAAAATTTTCGGAAAATAGTTAAACAAAGTACAAACACAATTTTCATATTATTTCGGAAACATTCAGTGGTCTTATACTTTTTTCTTATCTGGCTTTCGAAATCGGAATTTCACGAAAAAGGTGCGAAGTTTCGAGTACTCGAAACTCGAAAGTTTCTTGGGTTTCGACGCTTCTATAAACCCATCCCTAGTATTAACTCTTTCGCTACGGCGGAGCTGGCCAAAACCCGCTACCGCAGTAAGGGAGAGCGAGCCGCAAGTGTGCACTCCACCGGGGACAGAGCTTGGGCCTATTATTTAAATTGTTGAACAAGAAAATTCAATCGCGCGGCTAACAATTACGGTAGCAGTCCGTAGGCAGCGGTAGCCTCGGTGGCTGTATAAAGGGACAGATTGAAGAGTGGCTACCGTAGCGGTCTTTCGTAGCGAAAGGGTGATGAAGAAATCAATATATACCTCAAAACTGTTATGCTATTGAACATTTTTATCAGGACCACTAGAAGAGCTTCACCTTACTGTGAATACCGATATGCCGACAGTAGTGCGGGCAATGGCTCGGCCAGACTCAGGGTTAGAAATTCGTGATCGTATGTGGCTTAAGATAACAATACCAAATGCATTTATTGGAGCGGATGTGGTAGATTGGCTTCACAATCACGTGGAAGGATTTATTGATCGCCGGGATGCAAGGAAATATGCGTCCCTGATGCTGAAAGCTGGTTTCATTAGGCATACAGTGAATAAGATAACATTCTCCGAGCAATGTTATTATATATTCGGCGACCTGTGCTCAGCCATGAGTAGCATGAAGCTAGACTGCGACACAGTCGGGCCACTACCTCCGCCGAATGCCTGGGACATGCCTTATTCAGGAACATACGCGCCCCATTCCGCAACTGGTTACAGTCCAATGCCGTTTAATTTCACTAATGAGCCAACTGTTTACGGCTATCATCGAGAAGAAAGTGTTCATAGCGGTTCAGGTGAGGGTCGTTAATTACGGCGCGATCAGCGCCGTGCAAATGGAGTGTACGTCTGAAAATGGTGTGTTTTAACAGGGGGTAGTAGCGCAGGTAGCGAGCACATTTGCAAAGAACCTATCCACGATTTGAAGTCCTGCTCTTCGGCATCCGAGTCCGAGTTGCATATCCCGTCGGTGCCAACTATGCCCAGTAAGAATTCTGGCAATGGGAATGGCTCGAACGGGAAGAGGTCTAATGGTAGTCGCAGTCGTTCCAGTGGTTCTGAACAGTCTGTGCAGACAGGGACTGGTTCAGGGAATCAGCAGAACCAACAAGACTTATCTGGTAGTAGACAGTCATTTCGCATTGCGATGGGAAATCCTTGTGAATTCTTTGTTGATGTTATGTAGATGCTGGTGTTGTAAATAGATGAGTTATAAATTTGGAGAAAGATATATAATTTGAACGTTTCGAATGAATACTTTGAAACATATTTCTCTTTTTATTCCGTTCTCGACGAAACACGAATTATCCCGCGAATTCACCTGGATATTTATATACACCCTTCTTATTTTGCTCTATACTACATTCGTTCGTTCTCTTTTTTCATAACACCAATATCAAACAAACGTATACGTTCTGGTTAGTGCATGTTGTTTGGCGTTTACATGCGACATTTCAAAGTATTTATTCGCTGCCCTATTCGATTTACTTTTCAGGTTTATGTAATTTTGTACTTGAAATTTTAACGATTTTGTTTGTACATGTTGTCTCAACTTTGCATTCCATCTTGTACTATGTACTTTACTATAGTGATACCTTTAAAGTTCGTTTTTACTGAATATATTTTATATTCGTTAAAATATTTGCATGTAACACGTAAATGTACATACTAATACGATTCGGAGAGGTCGCGTCAAAATGTACCGTTTAAATTCAACAAAGAGTAAAGCAGGCATTTTTTATGTCGTAATAATGATAATAGCATTTAAATTTCGACTCCTCCTTCTTAGACTTTCAATAGTTCTTGTAGCAGTTGATGCTGATTCATTCTATCGCAGTTGCTTTCTTATTATTTGACCAGTACGAATTTGAGAAATGAAAAAGCTAGTCGTAATTCTGTACCCATCATTCGTAATAGAGCTTTTATATAAGTCCGTACATTTGAACGAATTAAAAGCAAAGTTGTACAATTACACCTTGCTGTGAAATAAATGAATTTACAAATGTTCTGCATGTGATGCGCAATTGATGTGCTGAGAGTTAGCGTACAGGCAGCAATAACGAAACTTAGTACAATTATTACGAAGGAAGAACTCAGTATTTAATTCCCGATATATACATACACTGTAATGCACGCTTCATTATAAATATTATTATGGTGTAATTGTTGATGTAAAGCACGAATCGCACAAGAAGTAGAGCACAAGCATGGTCATGTAAATAACACAGTTTATTGTCGAGGAATTTACGTAATGAACATTGCGACAAGTTGCTAAATACTGCATGTAAATTATATTCTTATTTTACAAAAAGGTACGTATTTTTATTAATATTTTTCCATTGCTTGCGTTCTAGGATTGTCTACGACAATGGGGCAGCTATTTCTTTAAAATCGAGAGGATGTTGTTTCAAAATGTTAAACGATTCACCAATGATTGCTCTACAAATGCATTTTTATTAGGCGATCCTCTCCGAAAAGGGAAGAGTATATGTACAAAGGAAATACGCAATAAAAGCGTTATTGCGTATGGGGCAATTGTTGGTGAATCATTTAAGTCACGTAGTCCGCGCGTAAAGGACATTTCTAATTGTATTCCTACTAATTCAAGTTATTATTTGGATGAAAGAAATTGTTTACAATTATGTTATGTGGTACTGCATCACAGGTTCGACAATATGTAAATAGAACAAATTATGCTCATATTAAATGTGCCATCTTATCAGTGTTAGAGAATACTGAGAAAAAAAACTGCGACATATATAATTTATATACATGCTTTCCAGGTGTATGCATTTCTTATTGTTTATGTTCATTGATGTCATCTTACGTACAATACGAATAACTTCTGCATCTCACATAAGCTTATTTAATTTCAACGAACTTCGTCACATTTAATTGCGTCTTGCCGTTGCGTTAATTATATAAATTTTTATTTAGCGTAACTTGTTGTATCTAACTAACGTTCTTTCTTTTTATAAAATGCCGTTAGGAAATAACTGCATTCGGTGCACATAATATTCATTGGCGTCATAAAAATATAAGGCTACTTCAAATATGGCGCAATGTTTGTTCCAAACATCTCGTATTATTTTTTATAAAAAAAAAGAACAAAACAAAGAAACATTCGACATTGTTTTTCGTATCGATTTTATTATTTTTTATATTGTCAGGAACGACGGTTTCCATTACTCTCTTACTATTTATAAAGTATATAATCTAGTGGATATTATCGATATCTTTTTATATAATAACATGCAGCCATGTTTGAAAATTTAAACGTGCGCAATTTTCCATGGCGAAAAGTAAATTTTCCGGTTCCTTTCCTTCGGTATCGTAGCACTAACAATAAATAGAAAGTTCTTGTATTACTACTGTAGAGAGTAGCATAACGATATCACGTGTAGGAAAACGATTCTTCTTCTTCGGTTCGCTAAGTACTCGATAAGTAGGTGTATGTTAAAAGTTTCGCTGGGAAATTGCGCACTATCGTTTAATTGTTAATTTCAACGGACGTTTTCGTTTCGATAAAATGATCATGTAATTCGATATTTAAGAAAGTAGTTATGCAAACTGATTTATCAATACCATTATGATACGAATCATTATATATATATATATATACACACACATATATATATTATTCTGTAAAATATATACATATTTTATGTTGCAGACAGGTTGTACAGTATGTCTGAGAAGCGCAAAACCTGTGTTTGCTAAAGGACGGGAGCTTAATTGCCGCGAATTGTACTGAAAGGGGAACGGAGCGAAGCGCAAGTCTTGTGACTCCCAGGCATACTAAAAATTTGGTTTATTTTATTTTATATTTATTGTGCCGCTCTAAAAGGACCTGCTGCTTTCTGTCTAACGTACAAACGACTCAATTCCCTTTGCAACTCACGTTGTGCGCATGTGGATTACACCGTGTCAAAGACGTAATCGAGTCATTTTTGTGCCTTGTGCTGCGCTGACGGTTGATGCAGAGCGGCGTATGCACGAGGAAACTCACACACAGACTAGCGATTTGGACAACAATAGCAGAGACAATATCTGTGAGTGTATTTTATTTTGCCACAATGAGCGATCCTATCAGTCGCCATTTCTCTTCAGTATCTTTCTTTTAATCTGATACATTAGAGAGTAATATCGTAAACATCTGCCATCGACATAGAGTAATTACTATTGTTGTTACCATTACCATTATTGTTACGAGAAGTTCTGTTCACTTAGCCGGACGTTGACTCTCTTTCCTTAATCTATCGCCACAAGTAAAATACTGCTCCCTTACGTTAGGTACAGCCGGAGAAAAACCGTTCATTCGTATCTTTAGCATTGTCGACGCTCCGAGATAAAGCCGACTAACACGTTGAAATGCATCTTCTTCAAACCTGTTTCGAGACTCTCGCACACTAATGCCTGTCTAAAACGTGCACAACAGCATCGTACCGAGCATCGTATCTGTAGAAATGCGAATGCGTTCCTACATGATTTAGTAGTAGAACACTTGACTCGTATGTATTTTAAATAGTTCTGCAATGCCCCTGCATAAATCACACACAAGGCGAGCACGTAGCCCCGTGCCTGTGTAGATGCAAATCCTCCCCCCCCCCCCCTTGCCCATACCTTGGCAATTGTATTTGCGACTCTCGTGGATACACTCCCAGGCATAGTACGTCCTTTTAGTGCAGCTAACCGGAGGCCATGCTTGAAGCTGAAACATAAGACAACGTTTCTCTTTTCCAGATGAAGAGGACATTCTGGAGTACCAGTTTCTGCATAAGTGAAGACATTCGTTAACGCAATACGTATACGTAACGGTGGTAATAGGAGTTGAACAGGAAGTTAAGGTATATTTCCACTTGACTGTTAATTAGGGTGGACGGAAGTAGCACACGCGAAACATATATTTATATATTTAAAATAGGCCAATTTTGATAAAACGTCATAGAAGGTAAAGAATCTAAACTCTCGTATAATTTGTAATGGCTATACATAATAGGATTAAGGCCATCGAGTTTTTCACGTGGTATTTAATATCACGCCCGGGAGCGTCTGTACACAACAATCTGCATAAATTACGAATGTCAAAGAGCGACGGCGGGAGAAGCGTGCTTCTTTAAATGCAGGGTGCATGCAGATTGGAGGAAAGCTCTTCGCCAAGCTCGACACATGTATTTTTAATTTAACGCGTCGTAACGTACACTTCGGCGATACCCTTGGTTCTTTTCTTACGTTGGCGTTATTCCGCGACGAAGCTTTATTACTCGTCGCGGTAGTACTTCCCGCGTAATTTCACGACCTTTCGAAAACGGACCTCTTAGACAAGTCGTGAGAGTTTCCTTCGTTTCAACGAGCAGAGAATCCCACGCGGAGTATCAACTCTACAATCAATTACACCGTACCGAGGGTACGGGTAAACGAACATCAAATCTACGAGGTGTGGAAGCTGCGATTTCACGCGTATTAAGACAAGGAAAGGGTACGGCGAAAGTGTTGGTAGAATGGAAGGGTATTTACGAAAATTCCTGATTTATTAGTACAACTTGCGACTGCAGATACGTCTCTTGTAAACCCTATGAAAATTAATTAGTATGAAGCATACTGTATGATCGTCGAACTCTGTTCTTCCAATTTTATGCTTCGAAACGAAAATTCACCTTCCTGTAATTATGAATAGATTCTATCTCGACATCATTTTTATGATCCTCCTATTGGTCCGGATTGCGAGTACCGAATTTTGCTTTATACTAAGTAATCGAAGAACGAGATACATGTACGATTTTATTTTTACTACTCATTCCACTCGATTAGTCGACACGAAAGGCAATACGTAAATAAATTGTAAAGATAGGATTGTATAATTGGTGAAACCTTCTATCCCCCGGTTCTGTGTGCAAGTTCACGTGAAGAAGTGCGAGTTGTATGTTCACCCCCCTCACAGGAACCGATCGCAACCTCGACGAGTCAATAAGGATCGAATGAAAGTCCATTCGCGCGAGACTCACTCGAGGCGTTCTGACTGAAGTATTTTAATGTCATTATAGAGTACCATAGTACAAGACGACGAGATAGTCAATCGATACCGCGTTTAAAACCGACAGTTCGTTTCTTGTATTTTTTACCCTTGCGAGAAACTTTTTCGTACTTTTTTACCGCACGGTGTCGTCGATACACCTTATACATCCGCGAGGTTCAACGAATCTGTTGTTCCATTTATAATAACGCGAAATTTGTAAAAAAAAAAAAGGAAAGGAAAGGAAGACGACGAAAAATGGAGAAGCAGAGAAATGACGCATTTACTTGGCCCAACAATGAAACTAAAACGAGACCTTCACGCGTGCGTTTCGTGTGCCAGGCTGAATGTCGACGTGATTTTCTTTCGAATTTTCTACGAATGTAAAACGTGAACGTTTCTATCCATAGTATGTATGGCTACGTGGATGTAACGAGTGTTCGCGAGGCTCAGATTATTCCGCGAGATCAGGTAAAATACGATGCGTAAGTTATAGAACGACGAAAAAGAATTCAATACATGTAGTAGTGTGTGGATATACAGGGAAATAGATTGTAAAGATTTTTATGACTGTCTGAAATTATTATTATTATTATTACTGTGTCTTTGGTACGTCTTACAATTTCAATGAACGACTTAAACAGCACAGCTGTTTCAACATCTACTCTTATGCTAACCGAAGTAATCACGATTATTATTTCATTCGTTGCTACGCGAGATATTTTGTTAGTACGAGTCGCACCGCTAGCACATTCCCATGCACGTTGCTCCTTAAACGATAGTTTACAACACGACGAGCGTTATTCCCATTGTTCCCTTGGTTCATAGACTCCTCCTCGTGTTATCCTCTAATTAGCGAATAATGATATGTCATTTACTTCATTTGCGTCAAAGATCGTAGCAAGGCAGACGCTGCTCTACGGCATTAACTATCGTTAAAAGCATAAGAATTATAGTCTCAGGTTCAAACGAACGTTTGACGACACTCTTTAGCAACGTGGAGATTAACTCCGAGGATTACGCTTCCACTATCTTGGCGGTTGCTCGCCAAATTGGCGGGAAGGCGATGTAGTACCAATATTCCTCGATCACGTTGCCCCATTTCAACGCGAGGACACACTCGATTCACGATCGACGTGGCGAGCACTCTGTTCGTCACCAAACCGAGCATTTGTTGACTGGATTCATGGATGCACCCACCGGACAATTAAATACTTCCGCGAAGTCCTTGGAGTTCGATAAAGTGCCGATCACGCGAAACTTGCCAGGCGAGTGAACAGCGGTTTTCAGCTTGTTCCTGGTCGCTTCCGGCCTCATCGAGCCGCACCACACTTGGGCGAAGTTCAGGAAGAACAATTGCTTTCCGGTCGCGTTGAATCCGGGCAGAGTCTCGTCAGCGTCTCCGTTCAAGCGTAACCACCTCTCGTAGGCCTATAGAAAAAGAAACAGATTGAATCTACGAGAGATTAAATAGTTCAACTAATCCTTTGAAATTGCAATGAATTATTGTGATCACTAGACAGTTCATTGATATTAAGATGAAGTGTCGATCGCACTACGCTTTCCTTAAGGGAGCAGACCACTGTAACGGTCCGAAATGTAAGGGTGTCTTCGGGAATTTATTTCAACCAAACAACGCAAGTAAAACATATATTGCTTAGTATAGTTAATAATGTACATATCGAAGGGTAAGAAAATATTTTTTTCAATCGAATTCATAAATCCGATTCCTGTATAATCTTCGTCAAAATGTGCGCTGCGGCAAAATCGTGCTTGTCGCGCATTGACAATGCCCAGGCCATATGGTTAATCCTAATTCAAAAAGACAAAAATATTTAGAAACTAGAAGCCTACCTCTATTAAGGCTGGAACAGACACGTCCAGCAATTTAGTCGAGTAGCGTGTAATTTAGTAATTTACTATTGTTTATCTAAACTAGTCGACTAAATTTTAGTGTCCACGCACGATAAATTATTAAATTACCCGCTACTTGCCTAAATGACTCGACGTGTCTGAACCAGCCTATACATGACGGTCAAAAAAAAATCAAAATCGCAAAAAAAATCATGTTTTCAGGGTACAAAATTGGGGAAATGTTGATAAAAAAAAATAGAAGCAGGTCGTTAATTGAAAAAAAACTGATCGTCATGTAATAGCGACAGGTTTTTCGTACACTAAATGCCCTCGCAAAGTTCCGCTCGGCTCAGTCGCGCGCTTGACACCGCTTTACAGAAAATACTATATCTCCGTCAATTTTGCGAATTTTTTCATAAAATTTGGAGAGAGCATTCTTGAAACGCACGTCTCTCAGAAAATGTGAAAAAGAAAAAATAGATTTTTCCGATTATTTAGAGTGGTCTGCCCCCTAAGGAGAAGCCACTTTGAAAAGAAAGGCTACTTTCAAGACAGTCTCTTATAAGGAAATGTAACTTTCTACGAAAAATCTTTACTACCATCTGAAAATACATATATTTAACTAATATTTTATGCTCCTACATTGAAACAATTTTGAGTGGTATGACCACAGCGTACGATGACGTTAGGCTCTGCAAAAATGTTATAAAACAGGCGATCGCGTAACTTTCTAATGTGTGCTCTGAAATGAAAAATTCTAGAAAAAGAATTTCAAAGTGGCTCCCCCTCTTAAGTTTGCTGAGAAAGAAGTGTTTTGCGATACATTCGTGGACTGAATTATAATTTCTAAACATTTCACTGAACTGTTAGCGTAACTGTAATTACGCGCCAGGAGTTATCACGGAAACCCGGAAGCTATTAAAATAAAAACTTATCACTCCCACCAGCACGCACGATCGCAAATAGGTGGGTACTTATGAAGAAACACTTACCCGAAAAGCCTGCTTGATGCCGCCATTATCCGCGATGTTCTCGCCCTGTGTGTTGATCCCATCTATTTGCATCCCAACTTCGCTGACGGTGTAGCGGCTGTATTGGTCTGAAAGATTAAATAGCTTTCGAGGTTGCGAGGCGAAAGTTTCGGGGAACAACTAATGTGCACGAAGCGCGTCCATTACCGATAAGGCATTGGGCTCGCTGGTGAAAGCCATAAATAGCCTCGTCCTTCCACCATCTATGTAGATTACCATCCTTATCGAACAGCCTTCCCTTATCGTCGAACCCGTGTGTAATTTCGTGGCCGATCACAACGCCGATCCCTCCGTAATTCAAGCTCCGCGGAAAGTATCTGTGATAAAACGGCGGCTGTAGTATCCCGGCTGGAAACACTGAGGGTGGAAAGATGCAGTTTAACGATTAATCGATCCTCCCAGTGGCAACTTAGCAAGAAAATCGTAAGGCAGAATCGGCGCAGGGGGTCTATCGCTCCCTATACTTTCCGCTCGCGTAGTGAGAGGTGAACTGACTTATCCGATTCTTGCTGCGACTGTAGTAAGCATTCACGACTGCCGGCGCAGTGTTCCAAAGGGTTTTGTTCACAGGACTGCCAAGGCGATCCTGCTCCACCCTGGTCAGATGCTGCAGGATGTTCAGCGTGTTCTCGAAGTATTTGTCTGGGCGAATAACGACCTGGAATTTTCACCAGAAATTAGGTATGTTTGTACAACGACCGCGTTTATCGAGTTATCTAATCTACCCGGCGGTAGAGGGGGGGGCTGGGGTGCAGATAGCCAACTTTCTGTCTTACATCCTTGTACCGCTCGTTCAGTAGCTCGGCTTGTAGAATGAAGTCAGGGTAGCCGATTCTTAGCAGCATAGCGTTCACCTTCTCGGTGGCCAGTTCTTTCGTCTCGTCGTCGATCCAGGAGGTTTGATTCAGCAGCTCCCTGAACGATCGTTGTATCTGTCGCGTCATGGCCAGGGTCTGCGTAGAAGAGGATCATGATTTAGCACGTTAGAGGTACGCAGGTGTAGAAGAAAGGTTCCTCACATCGTTCTTGCTCTTCTCGTCGAAGTATTTCTTCACGAACATGGAGCCAACAGCCATGCCCATATTGGAGTTCACCTGGGCCACGCAATTCTTCCACCTGGACGGTGCTTGCTCCCTGCCGAACAGGATATAGTAAAACTTCTGCTTAGCCTCCTGGAATCGATCGTCCAAGTTGTTCACCCTGTGCCTGACGAATCGCCATAGAAGATAATTCGCGATGGTTCTGCGAATAGGGAGTCTGTTAGCAACTGTTCAAAAGAAACGTGCTATTATGAAAAGTTCCGCCCGAAATTCTACCGTGGGCTGGTCTTCGAGAGCAGATTCACCAGATCCTGGATATACTGCAACGCATAGACGACGACTGGCTCGGAAATATTCGTCGGTCGTGCTAGAACGATCGTCAGATACCGATGCCAATTTATCTGCGGCACCAGAGTCCTCAGCTCTCCGATGCTCATTCTCTGATAGAGCTCCGAGACGTTCCTTCTCTCGTCGGGGGAGGACGTGATCTGCAAAACGCGAAATCGAGACGAGGTGAAAGAACTAAAGTAAAACAGTGTGGGCTATAGAGCACGTACCTTGGCGAGCTTCGTCTCAAATTCGATCAGTTCGTTGGCGTCGATGGTGGCGTTCTTCAAGGATGCACCCAGCAGAGTAGCGATTTTTATTAAATAATTCTTGTAGGCCTTCAGGTATATCGTATTCGACGGCTGAAGGAAGTAGTCCCTCGTGGGAAGACCCAGCGACGTCTGATCAAACTGTAATTCGAAAAGGGAAAGAAACCGAGATCTCTACGCGAGCCTGAAGGACCTTCAAGCTCCTCGATCGTACCTGTATAACGTATTGCTCGCTGTTCTTGATATCCGGCGCAACCCACTCGGAGATAAGGATATCGTTGTTGTACAATCGTAACTGAGCGACCAAGAGGAGCCAGTCGAATTTCTCCGAGTCCCAATCGGGCCTCAAGATGGGCCATCCCCCCAATTCGTCCAGGAGCTGTATAAGCGGCCGCTCCATGCGTTGCTCCAAGATCTCTAGCCACATTTCACGCGTTAAAACGCTTCGAAAGCCCCACGGTTAAACTTACGATCATTCGATCGCAAGGGGAGATGGTCCACTCGGAATTTACCGTAATTCATGCAGCTCTGGAACAGATGCTTCGTCTTCACGGTCGCGTCGTCTTTGTTCGACCTCAACTGCCTGGGTATGGGATCCTCTAGCAGCTCCTTCAGCACAGAGTCCAACGACTCCCTGATCATCTCGAAGGTGTCGTAGGCCGCCTTGTCTTTCGGTATGGGGTTGTGCCTCGCCCAGTTACCGCAGGCGTACTGATAAAAATCCTCGCACGGATCAGCGCCCCTGTCCATGTACTTGAGCATGATTTTTGCTGCGGCGAATATCTGTTTCTTAAAAAGCGTATGAGCAGAAATTACGCAGAGCGACTACAAGGACAGCGCGCCAAGTATACCTTGAGCCTCCCTGATGGCCCAGGCGCGCCCTTCGCCCTTCCAGAACGCGTGGAAGTCGGGGCTGGCCTCCTCGTCGCTCTGTTCGTCCGCGATCGGCAAGCTGCTGTCCGAGTCCTCGACGGAGATCGAGTGCCTGCCACCCTGCTCGCCTTCGTCGGACTCGTCCTGAGAACGCTCCTCCGTGTCGTCGTACTTCCCATTGGACAGCCTCGAGCGCAGCTCTTCTTCGCTCTTCCGAGTGTCGTAGGTGTGATCACCGTACCTGGGGAACAGAAGCTTCAAGGAATAGGGAAGCTTCCACGATTTTCACTGATCCTGGTGCTACTAACTCTCGGTAGTCGTTATTCTGAATTTCTGAGTTCTCCTTGACCTCTTCAGCGTCCACCTCGGGGTAGTAATCGTCCAGGAAGTTGTCCAAATCTTCGTCGGTGCTCCGGTCGTCTGTTCTCCCAGCGACGTAGTCGTTCGACTGCTGTACCTGCACGAGACACTCGTTTGAGGACCTTCGATCGCATGTTTCTTCTTTTTTTATTTTTTGTAGTTTTTTGTAAGAAAGTTGTGATTTAACGAGGCTTGAGGGGTGTAATGGTTTTGTGGAAGGGATCGAATCGCATGCTAAGAGCTGCAAGTGGACATTCGTGGACAGTTTCGTCTTCTTCGAAGCGCTCCTCTTCCTAAGTCACTGCAGAGAAACGATACGTCAATTTCAATTGCCCTTGTACGACATGAGAGGATTGGCAGTGGGACGATCGATATTTATACAGTGCACCAGTAACACTAATTTGATGTTGATTAACGCTAATTAACGTTACTGCGCACGATACTCGTTACCCGAAGTGCCTTGTCTCCTACTGAAATGTTTTCGCTAAATTACTACATAGATGAGAAATACGCTGGTTAACGATGCGATAATTTTGTTCGATAAATTTATGATAATGGGATCAAAGACTCGCTCCAACAGGCTTTCTTTTCGTTGAAATTCTCGGTACTAGTATTTCAAGACTCTGCTACCAACAACACTCGAGCTGCAGAAAAATCTCGACTGTAGACATAATCAACGTATTCTGAACATACTCGACACCAGCACTTTAAAGCAATAGGATTAACCCCTTGCGGTCTCCTTCCACTTTATCAATCTTAACACCTTCCTAACGCTATAATCTTCAAAGCATTCTCACTGGACGATTTTATAACACGTCCAACCTGAACACAGCGAAGGAGGGGATGGAAACTGACGTCCATAGATCAGCAAGGGGTTGATACTGATGCAGGACCGAAATCGACGAGCGATCACGTTTTATAAGAAGATCAGAACATCGCTCCCACGTCTTCGCCCTCGTTCGTCCTGCGACCACCTCGCGATCACTGCCACCCGACCTGAGAAGATCCAGTGTTCAGCTTAGGCTTGAAGCCACAGGACTATCCTGAAAACGGTGGTGGTTCTCTTCGACACGAGGATCACTCACGCGTCCTTGGTGCTCGTTCGAAGCTAAACGATCGTGGAGACTCGAGAATGGCGTGTGGTTTGGTGCGCAGAGAAAGGGCGAATGGTAAAGGATAAGAGGCACGAAGAGAAAGGACGGTGTATCGGTTAGCAACAGCTTGTTTCAATGTGGATTCGCTTTGAACTTTGCTTGTGGACAATGTACCCCGTCGAGTTCTCTCTTGCGTCGTTGGGGCTGCCGCGGCGGAAGGAGCGTCTCTACCGGCACGTAGCTTGTTTTCATTCCAGATATAAGAATTCTGTCCTCTTCCTCTTCTTCGCCGGCCCGCTCTGTCTCGGTGCGGCTGGTCGCTGATAACAGAATTCGTATCAATAACGCGCACACCCCTCCCCCGTGTCTTCGATCCACCAGCGCGCTCGATACCCCCGATATCTCTACAGTACCGTTTCCTTTTCTTTTTTTTTTTACATCTGTGATTCGACGATCGTACATTAATTATTCGCGACGAGTCGCGCTTCACCGCGCGGATCATCTAGAACCGAATAAAACGGAGCTCCCGTTAGGAGCGCGGTTGCGGAGCGAGACTTACGCGGAAATGTGTCCTCGGCCCTCTCGTCCTGCCTCCGGGTCGCGTGGATCAGATACGTGCGGTGATACGGTGACTTGCCGATGACCTGCGATCGCGACAGAGCGATGAAGATTATAGTGATCGGCAGTAAGACCGCCGGGATCAGAAGCATCAGCTTGACGCGGAACCGCCAAGTGTCGTTTCCTCCCATGCACCACCTGCGTGCACCGAAATCCCCCGTGTCCCGTTTATTGCGCAATAACGACTAGCGATTCATAGACGAACGTCCTGGACTTGCTACGAACTTGAGTCGACCTGTCTCCTTGTTGATGGCCAGCCTGCAGGAGGGGCACGGGCCGCCGCTGAAGAAGTCGTCGTCGTTGTACTGATTCAAACTACTTCCACCCCTCATCTTCTCTGAAAGCAAGTCGGGCCCCGGTTCCTCTCAGTCTCCGTCAGCTTGCTCTACCTCATCGCGCGCAGCTCGTCGCGGAGGAGAGATCGAGCGAGATCGAGCCACGGACCTCCTAGCCACCCGTTGCTGATCGCTCGCGCGGCACGTAGATCGCGCGATTTTTTTACATCGCCCGTCACTGGACCGACTGGAGAACGATCACTCGCGGCGACTCCTCTGCCGGAGGGGAAGCCGTTCTCGATCGGTGGTAACCGAACCCGACGGGCCTCGACTGCGATCGCAGCACACCGCTACCCAAATGGTGGCACCGCGCCCGTGAACAGGAACAGACTGGATGCTATTGTGCGCCAGCGATCTCGGCACGGCGAATGTTAATGTAACATTGCGCGTTACGGGCAAATTAGCCCCCGGCGACATTCGTACGGGAGTAATTTACATATGTAACGTCGGCGGTGAACGGCAATGGCGATGGTAACAACAATCGAGGCGGAGGCTCTGTACGTGCACGCACACCGCGAGAGGCATTTTACGCGCTCCTTACGTCCAGTTACTCGTCAATCGACCCTAATAACTTGCAGTTATCGTTCAATAACGCGTCGCGCTGTTTTACATTCTACACGTGACCCTCCGACGTTATTAAGTCTTTTCTCATCGCCAGCACCGATTGCCGTCCAAGACGTAGGAACTTCAAAAGGCCAACCAGCAATCGTCTCCCGCGCTACTTCCGATTTCTCGCCCGTCACGTACCCTCAATTGCCCGTTCACCGATGTAACGCGTGCGCTCCAAGTCCCTTTCCGCGATTACATCCGGTACCATCGTTTAGGAGATTTCCTGATCGTAGAATCGCGGAAACCAACGGGAAAGCTTACGCTAATGCGGTTAATTATATTAAAGAGTTAGGAGAATTCTTTGCTTTCGACTTCCTTTTCAACTATAAAAGGTGCGAATGCACGATGAGATTCTACATATTTACATGAGACTTTTCTATCATGAGACAAAAATCTCAGCAACAAAATGGACATAATGGAAATAAAAGAATAATAATTGAGATTAAGGTCTGACGCGTGAGACTTTAATCTCAAGAGACAAACAATAGTTTCGCGAAATTAATGACAAAATAATTAAAAAATAATGAAATGATTGTCTCGGGAAATTAAAGTCTCGTGCGAGACACGATATTTTTCTCTCGTCGTGGACTTGCACTTTTAGACAATAGCAGCTGCATTGAATTTTTAACAGTTTCATCGTCGTTTTCAACTATTTTATTTTAATATTTGAAGACGCTGTTAGAAATCGTGAGTCAGCGACGCGATTAATATCTATAACTCGGAAGGACACGGTCACGGTCGGCGTTAATTATTCCGTTCTACTTGAGTCGCAGAGATCCTTTCCTTAATCAAATTCAAGGATTAACTCACTGGTCGCTTGAGACCTCCTCCTGCTAATGTAATCTTCATGATTTGATAAAAGATTCCAGAACACTACGTTATAGCCGTAAAGATCGTCCTCAGCGGTCATCATTATCGTAACGCGAAGATTCCCATCAACGTGCAACGCTTAGAAGCGAAATTGCGACGGCGAAGTTTGCAATTAGATCGCCAAAATGATTTTTATTCTTCGTTTCTGAGAAGACGAAGCATTCTAACCGAGCATTTTGACGTGGAAACGAGAGCCCTTTAACTTCTAATTTCAAGTTACCGATGGTCTTCTTTTTTTTTTGCACATTTCAACAAGCGATTCATTAACGACTGCTCAAAGAATGCATTTCACGAAGAATTATCGTATCTTTTAATATCAGCATCTGATTTTAACTCGTACGTTTTACTGCTCCGAGATCTTTTTAAATTTAATTTCATCGATATATTTAACGTAACGCAACTCTCTTTCTGTTACTAAGGAAAATAATATCGCACGGTACACCTCTGTCAATAAAACAATAGTTTATTTCCTATTAAGAAAAATTTTAACAAATGTACCGTAAAGTATCTGAAAATATCACGCATTTGCATGTACAATTTGTTCCTCTTTTTGATCACATGTTTGCCCGTCCTCGAGCTTTAGTTCTTGATTAAGAGAGTGATACGACGGGCCAATGTATGAAATTGGGGCACCACCTAGACATTCTTCCCCATTATAGAGAACAGCGAACTGAAGCGACGATATTAAGTATTATTTACAATCCAATACCGTGTCGTATTAATCCGAAGAAGTTAGTAAATGCAGAAACTGTACCTGGCCGTCTGTGATTGCCCTTAAAGGCTGACTAAGTTGAATTATTAAGTGATTGTTCAAAGTTTGGTGGACCGTGCAAGCTACTAACACATTTCGATGTTGGAAACGAAAGTGGCAATTTAATGTTCTAGAATAACTACGAAGCTCAGGTGGTTCCTCGGATATCCAATGAGGAGTACCTGTTGTCACTAAGTCCGTATACAATGCCGGATGATTTGTTCCTTGTACCTGTTAATATTAACGACCAATAATAATCCGTTTCTGTAACGAATTTATGCGTTCAATTATTTCTACGTACCACGAGTATGTTGTTCGTCTCACTGTCCTTCCTATACACAAAAAATGCTTGCGGGAGATCAGAAATTTTGACTCTTTGACCGATAGTCCAATGATGGAAACCCTTGTGCTTCCCAACAACCTGATTATTCTCCAAATCTATAAAGTCTCCGGGTTGGTCAGCTATGTACTGTAAATGTTATAAGTGATGCCGCGCATGCTTAAGAATATACGCTTAAAGTTATATCGTACCTCTGATATGAAATCTTGGAAATTTCTTTTCCCCACGAAACATATACCCATGCTTTCCTTCTTATGGGCGACTAAACCTAGCCCAGCTTCTTCCGCGATCTTTTTAACGTTAACTTTCAAGTAGTTTCCGAGAGGAAACATAGAGTATCGCAATGACTTCTGAGGTATCTGGCACAAGAAGAATGTTTGATCTTTCCTTTTGTCTTCTGCTTGCAATAACCGAGCATCTGCGAGATATTTAAAGCAGCGTTATGAATTATATTGTATTTATTATTTCTTATTTATTTGCTTATACTCACATGTATTTTCTTTAAAATGTTCAAGATAAGGACCGAAAGTAGTCCTGACGTAGTGTCCCATTGCGATAGCGTCCGCTCGAAGCTCGTTGTGTGCAAAATCGAAGAACTTATCGAACTTGATAGTTTTGTTGCACAGAATATCGGGATTCGGCGTTTGTCCATTCTCGTACTGCTCTAACAGTTCACTAGAAGAAAACAGTAAGGTAATACTGTACGCTTAAAGAAAAGCGTATAGAAATATGTACCTGAACACGCTATTCCAATATTCTTTCACAAAGTTGACTTGCAGCAGAGGAATTTTTAGTTTATCGCACACCCATTGCGCGTGCTCGAAATCATCTTGAACCATGCATCTTCCAGTTTCATCGGCAATATCCCAATTTCTCATGAACACTCCGGTGACGTTGAATCCTTGGAGAATTCCATTTTTAATATTCGGGGAATATTATTAACCAGAGTATGATATTAAATTCATCGATACTTCCAAAGTACCTTTACTTTTAAGCAGCAGTGCTGCAACTGCACTATCAACCCCACCAGACATGCCTATAACCACCTTTTTAAACATTCTGGAGCTAATTTTTCTGACCACGATACGTAATATCGAATTTGCATTGAGAAATCTATCTCCTTTAGTTCTTTGTCAGAACACCGATTCATGTGAGATTCGATAATGTAAAACTACATACTGGGGGACCTATTAATGTATAAAATAATGATCAATATAAATATTTGGTGTGTTGTTTTGATTTATTTGCTTTGTACAAGGCAATGGTTTTCAAGGGACTGTTTAAAACTCGTGTATCTGAGTAATTGTTAAATGTTAAGGGGGTATTTAAACATAAAGACCGATTTATTTACATGGTGCAGGAATACAGAAAAAAATTATTGCAGATCGATTTTTGGGAATGTTCTTTATTGGTTCTTCGATTATGGAAGAATGATGTTGCGAATGACAATTTTCGAACAGGAGATCTGTCTGCATTTATCGAGCGAATGTGCTGTATACGGTACAGAACGATCGCGTCGCAAGATTCTTGTGAAAATCCCGATTCATCGTTGGTCTACCATCGTTTTAACCTTAATCGCGGCTGTATCGATTACTACACGTGCACAACCGTGATAGCAGCATTTCTGAAAGAACTTAGAAATTTACGAGAGTATATCGTAAAGGTTAAAAGAAATACCGAATGTATCACGTGGTGTGGCATACGTATCGAGTAGATTCCGATTACGTTTCACGTGCGGACGTAACGAATAGAGAGGCTGCGTGCACGGCTTCTTACACGCGTTCCAGAGGAGAATCGACGGGCGTACGGGGTTGGATAAAAAAGATTATGGGAGAAATCTCGAGGGAGACAGATCGCGGGTGATTTTTCCACGCGGTGCACGTGAAGTGTACTTGACGTGGGAAACTATCGTCCACCACAGGCTTCCCCGTGATTAGCAGGTTTCGAGACTCGCGCGTAGGTCGATGTCCGAAAATCGTCGGCCAATCGACGCGCGGCTCTCTCGTCTCGGGAACCAGTCAAGCACGTTGACAGATATGCAACGGCTGCTCGCAGGAGGTTGCATATTTCGAATGGCAATTTATAGTGTGGACAGCAACGTATCGCGTGCTAGTTCAGCCCATAGGATCAGGCGAAATTCCCGAGACGATCTGCCGGTTTTCGAAGAAATGCGCGTTTTCGGTGCAAGTGCAACCCATTTTGCGCAGTTTCCATGACCCAGATTACGATGGGGAGTTCGCTCGCCTTTCGGAACAGCTGTTGGCCGCGCGAACATGTCGGCCGCGGGGAAACGCTTGGATATTTCGTGGACTGCGCGCGCCTCTTGGCGGCTTCGCCGCCACAATTTCCAGGGCTGTATTCACCATTGACAGATTAGGCGCCACGCGATCCTCCAATTTCATCGGATGCGACGCGATTTTTCCCCGAAGATGCCTCGCAGCGGCTTCTTTGTGTGAATTGTCGCGAGGCTCGTACTCGTTTGAAAATTAAGGTATTTTCACCCGGAAACCGAAGGAATGAAATTATTATGAGAACGCCCGATTCGCCTAATGTTCTATGCGATTTTGCATACATCACGCTGCCCGGCTATGTTTCTTCTTTCCTTACGGCTCCTAAACTGCTCGCCAGAGATGCTTCGCATTGTTATTCTAGTTTCTACGAAATTATACGTGCATCTCGTGGATGTTAGATCGCCGTCCTGTACGGCGTGATTAAAATTCCCATATGCTGTGAAAGGACTACGACTGTGTCTCGGCTAAACAGAAGTTGTAAACTGTGAGAGTTTATCGAATTGCTTTGCGACTATTAAATGCGACTTATGAAAAGTTCGTGCCGTGCAGAAGTGCTCGACGGGAAACTTTGGCGGTACGTTCTTCGAGGCTGTTCGTGTGCTCTTTCGTCAATGTATTTATATCTATAGATATTAGCTGTGTTTTCGTAAGGAGCACTTTTTATCAGACTGTATTAATTCGTTTCGCGTAAGAAAAACACGAGTTATTACGACAATGCCTGTCCGGGAGAAAAATGTCGGTGAAATAACAAATAGAGGAAAAAGGCGAGAAATTTCAGCGAACGCGAGTGCTCTGTTTGCTGAACATTTGGGGAAGTTAAATTGTCAGTGATCGAATGGGGAGCGTGGTGGAACGATAGCCTTAGAAAAAAATATCAAGTTTGAAGAAAAATTTACGCGTGCGTAATTGTCATGTTACAAGTACGCTCGGAGGCGACTTTTCGTAGCGATTACATTCCGAACGATTCCGGATGCATTTAAGTCGGTTAGAAACGCGTGTAAAACGTTTGCCGGGGAAAACGTGGAAGAATAATCGATGCACGATTAATGAAAGTTCGAAGAGAGAAGTCTCGCGAGGCCCTGGCGTGTGGTACGTACGCTTTGCAGGAGGTACCCGAGTGGTTGGTAACAGAGACGCTTAGCAGATGAATACGGTCCTGCGCGATCCCCTCCATCTTCCTCATCCCGCTATACGACCAGTCAGTTCCTTGTTTGCCATACAAAATCCAATAGTTTGCCTTGTACCCTCGAGAGTGCGAGTATGCCTTTTGCATTTGCCTTTTTTTCCTTTAAAAAAGTGCGGTAGTCCATCGAAGTTACTCGCGAAAATGTGCATTTTACCGAGTTTGTTTACCCACACGACAAGATTTCGATGGTTCTGAGAGGGAGATCCGAGAGAGCATAGTGAATTCCTGTCGCGACCAGACCGACCGGCCCGTTAAGGCTTCCGTCGATTTTTTGGTCGTGAAAAAACAACGGAGCTGAAAGCTTTTGTGCGGGAAGTCAGTTACACGGCTGGGAAGGACCGATTACGGCGGAAATAAGTGTACACAAGTGTGCTTCGGGTACTCGAGGTGGCTCCTTTGTAAAAGGAGCACCGCAGGACGATTATTTTCACTGGAGCACTCGGGAAAATGTGTTATGTATTTACGTGGAATATTGCGTAACGCCGAGGGCCGGGAAGTGTTTGGAAACGTGCAACACTGACAAACCTCGCTTCGACGACTTCACGGGACACGGCCTGTACGCGTCCGTGCAGCTGGCTTTGCCGGCTCTATTTCGCCTCTCTTGCCCCAGCGAAATTGCCCTCGCGAGGCCGATACTGCGATCGAAATTTTCCGAACAAACAAATTCCACCGACGCTCCTGTCTCCTCGTGGAACAGCACAACTTTCGTCGCGATCACAACCGTTTCACCTCGACCACTTGCTTCTGGAGAACGTCTCCCGAAATTACCTGCTGCAAGGACGTTTCGACCTCTTTTCAGATGGAAATTGGTATGTACACCTTCTGCATTAGGCTGGTGCACATGAAATGTCGTTTCTTCCATTAAATATCAAAGCCGCGTAACTTCCCCCCAACCACGATATATTACATCCGAAGCTTCGCTGCGACTTCGAGTTCCTTCCAATCGTTCACCTAGCTTCGCTCTTCCAGCTTCTTCAAAATCAGACAACCCAAAAGCCAATAGCTATTCAAATGTCATTTTTTGTGACTTTCGTCGATCAGTGTCTTATATCGGCCATTGGTGCTTTGTCTTTCACTTAGAATTTTCATAAATATTTCTCGTGTCGACGGAACCTTCCTAAAACGCTCGATCTACTCTTTTTGTGCTTCTCGTGGCATTACCGCGAGAGATTTACATTCGCGAGAAGTCGGTCAAGCTTCCGAATAGTCTGTTTTATATAACGAGCGATTTTAAACGGCAAATAAGGAATACTTATCGGAGTCCGACGTATAAGCTTCTTCTAAAACTCTTTAACAGCTAATTACTACGTATCGTTCGACTGATTCTGTTCCACCTGAACGTTTAAACTTTAGGACAACATTTCATGTACATCGACCTAATATCTTCGCTACATTTTTTCTGCCCTCTGAGTCACTGACATTTCTATATCCATGCAAGGTCATTATAAACTATTACATAGATATCTAGATTGTCCAATAGAAGCATTAGGTTATAATTATTTTTATAACACGGTTTTGATATTTCATCGCGAATCTCTTCCGACCATACGATCTCGATCTTTCGCAACCTCGGTGCAGTTCGGATCGAAGAATACTGATATTTTTAGGAGTACGCGAAGCAATTCGAAATGCTTCCCAACATACCGTTCTACATAACGAACAGCGAAAGCTTTTCGCGCAACTTGTTATACTTTATACGCGTCTGTTGGTTCTATTAATTCATAGCTCCTCGCATTCTCGGAATAATAACACAAACGGCTGAGTAGTAAGTCTTCGGTATTAGCCAAGTGTATTATCTATACAAGCAAAGTCAAATATTACACAGATAACGGAGTAAAAATGAAAATTTATCTCTTTATAAGATTCGATTTGTACATTTGTTACATTTTCTTATTATACATATTATTGTACGCTACGATTTTACTTATTTAATCGAGAGGTGACTGCAAAACATGATACATGGAGGAATACGCGTGACAGTGTGGCGGTTGAAGATACGCAGGAACAATAAATGGTCGTAGGCACGAACATGCATGATATTCTAAACGCGCATTCACAAGTCCCGAAAGCGATCACGTTCCTTTGGAGGAAATCCTCTTTCTTTCTAAGTTCCTGTGCGAACGTACTTACATAGAATTTCTAGGAGAATTTATGTGAGGTTATATCAGCTAAGCATCTTTAACAGTAAATTCCCTGGACAATCTGTTTGCATTCGGCACACCATTTATTCTCTACAATTGCATTTAACTCGGAAAGTAGAGCCACGTGCATTTTATTTGTTTAAAATTACGCAATACACACAATACTAGCAGGTATGAGTAACTGAAATTATTTTTAAACCGTAAAATCGAGCGAGAGAACGAAGTCGAACGTCCGAATCTATCGAAATTACGTTGCAATATCGAATACATGTGTCGTTAACGAGATATCGTACGTCTAGCTGCAGGAGTAATTTCACGGAATACGCTGTTAACGAGACAGCGCGTTCGAATGGAGCGAAACGCGGAATGAGACTTTCGTTGTTCCCAATCCAACGATGTCCTTTTAGTAAACGAATAATGAATCGTCACCTTTTCGTGGATTTTAGAATTTCTCAGCCATATCGTTAGAGAAAAGGCTCCTACTGCGTGCTGCGACGTTACGAGAAAGTGGTCTCGCGCTGCTCCGACTTCGTCACGAGTTGTCACACGGGCCACGGCGCGGTGCTTTTAAAATTCCCAGCGGTTTTGGAAAATTAAAACCGACGCCCCAGCGAATATCGAGTTTCGCGGTTAGATTTCGGCACGCGCATCGACGGTATTTACGTGCGCGTTAGCTCGCGTATTGCGGATGCAACGTCGATCGCGTCATTTTATCACCTTACACGAAACAATGCCGAACACTTTCGAACCTGCACGAAGCTTTTCCGCTCGCTCGTGGCGCGTCAAACGTACCGAGAACGATAGGTATTACGATGCGTATCGTTAACGATGGCATACCAAGCGACGCTTGTTTCATATAGATTCGATATTAACTCTATCCCTGCGTTACCATTGGAACACTAAGCGCGCGAATCTGCTAGTAGTATTTCTTTGATCAGATACAGCGAGCACCTACGGGTGTTCTACGCAGGGACTGCGGTATATGCGCGTTTATGAGTATTCATAGCAACGGAATAGATAAATTTTACGAAGATACTTGCATGGATTACGGGTCTGAACGATATTGTACTATCGTCTCGTAGCATTTCCAATGTGATCTGCGATGAAACGTGTTCGCGGGCTGGACGAGGTAGCATCACCAGCAGCAGCAACATTAAAGCACTCGTCAGTGAGTGCAGGAAGTGGCTTAGGTGGCGGAGGAGGTGGTTTGGAGTACCATTCAAGCAGTGGAATAGGCGTTGTTGTACCTGGCCAAGCGGTTCGATCAGTTGCCTCGAAAGAAATGCCGGGAAGCATACAATTCGGAACTGCCCAAGCTCAACAGCAATACACTGGAGCAATCGTTGTGCCGACCGCGGCTCCGTCCCCCATTAAGGTGCGTTATCTGCATTACATTAACAACACTGTTGGCCAGAAGAACAACTAAAACATCGCCTCTCTTGTGTTTCTTTCCCAGTTTTTCTTTTTCGTTGACCCCTTACTGTGCGAATCTTTTTTAGGTGTAAAAGATACATTCCTTGAGAATGACACCGCAGCTACAAGAACCATGCTTAACAAACTATTTTACACTTCTGTTTATGTGTACCTTTAACAGCTACTGCTTGTGCACGTGGCACAATATGCACTGGTAGCCTCTTTAGGAAAAATTCAAACAGTACTATTTGCACGAGGAGGAGCACCGTTTCTTTCTTTCTTTTTTTTTTGTATGTAAATGTACAATAATGATGGAATTAAACCTCTGCCCATAAGACACCTGTGTATTTATGATTCTCTGTAAAAATAATAAGCAAATGTGCGCGACTGTCTAATCGTACGATGTGGAATTTATGGCACCGCATACAGTAAGGGGTTGATACTGGCTAGCTTATGTATTTCTGTGTTAATTTAAAATTATTGTGTTAATTTGTTCCAGAATTATTATTTGTAATCGTCTTGAATAGAGTACGAGTATATACGCGTACACAGCTGACGCGAGAGCGAACGAAATTAATCCGCTTAAAAGCGACCCGTCGAATTAAACGGTCCCGCGTGTTACGCTTTTGTAATTGTCGCGTTTATAAATTTATTTCCGTATGATGTAATTTGCTCGACTACGTTTGTAAAATAAACCCGGAATATTTGTATCGTTATGCAAAGATTGATACCCGATCGGTATAAAGAAAATATTTGCCTTCTAGATTTCGATTTTCACGATCGATTCCTCTTTGATAAAGCATTTATAAGCAACCATCGTTTCGTGCTCGATCGTTAATGGCCATCAATTCGTTTAGCCAGTTTGCAATTTGTTATGCATTTCTTTTCCAGGGAAGTGGACCTGCAGGCCTTAGTTCTACATGTAGCAGTAGCAGTGTAAGTACTGGTGGAGGGTTGGATACTGGGATAGGTAGTGGGAGTAACCATAGTATGGGTTCCCAACAACCTGCACCAGGAGCGCAAAGTCAAGTTCATACCCAACAGCAACCAACAATAAGGCATAAGGTTCATATCGCACGATGTATAAATTCGATATTAAGTTAGAAATGTTAAGACTTCCTAAAAGTTTCTGCGAGACCTTTATGGTCATATTAACTGTACAGGCTACTGCTACCCGCGGTCGAAGTATTGCAACTGTTTATTGCGTTTCTGATAAGATTTTTGTATAAAAATTTTATCGTTCGATTTATAGGTCCATTCTAGCAATGTAACGCCGCTAGCTTCTACTCCACCAGGCACCAGCCTGGGTGGTGGAAGTGGGTCCCAACAATTTCAGAGATTAAAAGTAGAGGATGCATTGTCCTACTTGGATCAAGTCAAGTACAAATTTAGCGATCAGCCACAGGTATACTTCCGATCATTTGATTAGCGGGATCTTTGGAGTTTCTTTTAATAAAGGGTGTTATGGTAATCGTGCTTTATGCTTAATTGTAGGTGTACAATGACTTCTTAGATATTATGAAAGAGTTCAAATCGCAGAGCATAGATACACCGGGAGTTATAACGAGAGTGAGCCATTTGTTTAAAGGGCATCCCGAACTTATCGTTGGCTTCAATACGTTTCTTCCGCCTGGATATAAAATCGAAGTACAAGCAAACGAGCAGGGATACGCGTTTCAAGTATCAGTTAGTATGCCGAGTCCGACAGCCACGCATACTGCTACTTTATCGCAACATCATTGCACAGTAAATGTTGGTTCGCCTCCTGTCGCGAGCCCACCGACACAACCAGCGAAAGCTCCTCCGGTTTTGCAAATAATGCACGGGTAGGGATATCGTCAATATTATACGTGTACTCCGTAGTTCTCTTCTATTAAAATTCGTTAATAATTGAATCGATCGTTTTATTTCGAATCAGATCGGGGAACATACACCACTCGTTGGCGAACAATATCTCCAACAACAGTCTAACAGTGCACGCGCCTTCGCCGCCGCCAGTACCGGCGTACAATAATTCGCACGTCAGTGCGGCGCAAGCCCAGGCTGTGAGTCAAGCGTTAAGTCAAGCTCAAGACGGTATGCCGACTAGTGGTCAAACTCAGCAAAGTCAACCGGTTGAATTCAATCATGCGATTAATTACGTCAACAAAATCAAGGTTTGTGTGTAATTAAAATAATTAGATAAGATAGCGAAATACGGGATAAAGGGCATGTTTATCATCGAGATTTTTCCGAAATTTCAGAACCGATTCCAAGGTCAGCCAGACAAGTATAAGAGATTTCTGGAGATTCTGCATACTTATCAAAAAGAGCAGCGGAATTTGAAAGAGTCTGGCCACATGGGTGGCACAGGTGGGTCTGGCGCGACTGGCGGAGCGAAACACTTAACAGAAGCAGAGGTTTACAGCCAGGTTGCCAAGCTGTTCGAGAACCAGGAAGACTTGCTCGCCGAGTTTGGGCAATTTTTGCCGGACGCGACTAATCAGCAGAGCTCATTGGTGAGTCCCACATATCTGGCATTAATTATACGGACAACTCCGGAATTCGGGGGGCTCTTGACATAGTTGAGGTTCCACCGGAAGCACATTAGTGTCAGCGAACTCTGATCGGTATTAGTCTGTTATGTTTCAGAGTAACAAGACTGCGGCGGTTAACGATCACGCGGCGATCGTTAAGAAACCATTGGGACCTAAGGCGCCTTACAATAATTCGGGGAATATCTCGCGAGATCTTCGAGAGTCGAGCGGCACTGGTACAATAGAACGGGAGAGCCGCGAGCACAGAGATCGCGAACGGGATCGTGACAGATCTGGCGTGCGGGATATTAATAGTGCACAGAAATGTGGGCACAGTACAGGACAATTGAAAAGAAGCCCATCGTTCTCGCCCTCTGTGACGTCCGGGAATTCTCATCACATACAGCACGGCCCGCCTCCCTTGAAGAAGCACAAGGTGTCGTCGATGCGCGAATGCGTCACTATAGCGGAAGCTGGGAAATACGGCAGCTTGAACGACTATGCTTTCTTTGACAAGGTCAATATTTCTAATCCTGGGTTTATATTATATTAAATACAAAAAAAGGAAAGAACAATAATAAAAATGCTACTTTTGTCTTTATATTTGGTAGGTCCGAAAAGCCCTGAGGTCTCAAGAAGTGTACGAAAATTTTCTCCGATGCTTGGTTCTGTTCAACCAAGAAATAGTGTCGAAGTCGGAATTGGTGCAATTGATAACGCCGTTTCTCGGCCGCTTCCCCGAACTTTTACGCTGGTTTAAAGATTTCCTCGGCCATTTACCCGAGTCTTCTGCCACTGCTGCGACAAACACAAGTAGCAACTTGAACGTCGAAGCATTACCAAATAATGTTGTGCGAAGCCATCAGGAGCGGCCACAAGGCGATCTAGCAATGGAGATCGATTATACGGCGTGTAAACGTCTAGGAGCGTCATACTGTGCGTTACCAAAGTCATACGTTCAACCAAAGTGTACAGGCAGAACGCAACTGTGTAAAGAAGTTCTTAACGATACCTGGGTCTCGTTTCCAACTTGGTCCGAAGACAGCACATTCGTAACATCAAGGTTTGTATAGTTTTTAATCGTCTATGCACGGTATTTCTGGTCAACCGGCACGTGGACACTCGATCGTTGAATTTCAATTTCAGGAAAACTCAGTACGAAGAATTCATCTATCGTTGCGAGGATGAGCGATTCGAATTGGACGGTGTGATTGAAACAAACGCGTCAACGATCAGAGTCCTCGAAGGCGTTCACAAGAAAATGAGCAGAATGAGTCAGGAGGAGCTGCAGAAATTCAAACTCGACGATTGTCTCGGTGGTTGTTCTCCTACGATTCATCAAAGAGCCTTGAAGAGGATATACGGCGACAAGGCGGCCGATATCATAGACGGGCTTAAGAAAAATCCTGTAGTAGCGGTGCCAGTGGTTCTCCGACGACTGAAGAGTAAAGAAGAAGAGTGGCGGGAGGCGCAGAAAGGGTTCAACAAAATCTGGAGAGAACAGAACGAAAAGTACTACTTGAAATCCCTCGATCATCAGGGCATTAATTTCAAGCAAAACGATGTGAAGGCTCTGAGATCTAAAAGCTTATTTAACGAGATCGAGACGTTATACGACGAGGTTCGTAACTGTTTACCACTCCTTACGCAGATGTATGCTTTCTTGTTATTAAACAACCATTCGTTTTACAGAGACACGAACAAGTGGACGACGGCAACGGGGACGGTCAAAATAATAGCGGTCCACACCTCATATTGCCGTACAAAGACAAATCCGTCGTGGATGATGCAGCTAATCTTCTCATTCATCACGTGAAACGTCAAACGGCTATCCATAAAGAGGACAAGCAACGAATAAAGCTTTTATTGAAGCATTTTATACCTGATCTTTTCTTTCATACGCGCCAGGAACTTAGCGACGATGAAAGGGACGAGGATGGTAAGTGACGAATAGAATCCCACAGTTATGATAAAATTCTCGCGTTTTACAGGGAATAATATACCGGGTTTCTGTTATTGTTGCAGACGAAAAGGAAGATCTGAGCGTAGCAGCGTGTAGTAATTCTCAATCAGTAACTATGAATACCTCTCCGTTGGGTAGTGGTGGTGGTGGTTTACAAGCGACTAGGAACAAGGCGCCGGCATCTCCGATTCCGTCTTCCACATCGATTAAAACCGAGCCCGACATCAAATTACCCATCCATGCTCTGTCGAACGATCCCGAGGAGGCGTACACACTTTTTATGGGCAGCAACAACTGGTATCTATTTTTGAGGCTACACCACATCCTGTGCGAGAGATTGACAAAAATGTACGACAGGGCTGTCGCTCTGTCCGAAGAGGAATCACGGTACAAACAGCAGCGCAAAGAGAGCACCGCTGTTGCTTTAAGATTAAAACCTAAAAGTAAGTAATAGGCCACTAATATCTCTGTGCATATAAAGCCGAACGGAATGTATTTCGTTGTTATTAACATTGCCCACGTATTCGGTACAGACGAAATTGAAATTGAGGACTATTATCCTGCATTTTTGGATATGATTAAAAATGTCCTAGATGGCAATATGGAGAGCACTGCGTACGAGGATACCTTACGAGAGATGTTCGGTATCCATGCGTATATTGCCTTTACGTTGGACAAGGTCGTGACGTACGCTGTGAGACAAGTAAGTAAACATGTACACGAATATGTGAGAAAAAGTTAGCTGACAGTAACGCTGAAGGCAATCTTCTGTCGGATGACAATTTTTAAGCGCAAATCTGAAATTTACAGCTGCAACATTTAGTTTCGGATCCCATATGCCAGCAGTGTATGGAACTGTTGCAACGAGAACAACGCCCACCGAAAGAGAGTAGTGGCGCGGGTGGGCTGTGCGCTACTGCATACATGAGACTCGGTGCGGAGATGGCGTATCAGCGTAAAGCCGAAAAAGCTATGGCTGATGAGAATTGTTTTAAAATATACATAGTGAGTATTTAATATCGACTTCTCTCTTGCATCCGCGAAACTACTTGTAGCTTAACTTGTGTTAACCGATTTTCTCCTATTGCAGTGTATAGAGTTCTATGTTTTAGTGAGGTATCTATAATATATTGTTCGATTACAGCTCTCGATCGTACGGACGCGTAAAAATTAGGGAATAGAGCGCGCTACTTTGTAACAGATTGCGAATGGGGGTGTATTGTAAACGCGTTATTCTTTGTTGTTACAGTATAAAAAGGACTGTAAAATGACAATGGAATTGTTGGATACGGAAGGTGATGAGGCGATGGACAACAGTTGTAGGGAAAGGGAAAGGGATGGAGTTACGGTATCTGAAAAATGGTCTACGTATGTTGAGAGGTTTTCTGCTCCAGCTGGTCAGACTAGCCCGAAAGACACCCCCACCTTAACAGACAATGAGCCAACAACCAATCATCCTGTGAGTAACGACCAGGCAGCAAGGGGGGGGAGGGGCAGAAAGCGCAAGAACACTGACATTAGCAAGAAGGTATAGGATCCACATCCCTTTTCATAATCATTGCCAACGTTGCAGTTTACGTTCATTCGTATTTGATGTCTGTGATCGGAGTTGTACCGATGCCATTCAGTGTACAACTAGTGTCCCAAAAGAACGAAAGTTTTATCGAAAACTTTCTTCTTCTTATTATTTCGTGTGATCGTATTAATGCGGAGGTATTCGTGCGTGAACGTGTTTAATCGCAAGTCAGGCACTTTTCCAGAAATCGGTCTTCAAGAGAATCATCTTTGTTGACTTCCTTAAAAGTAGAAAATATTTTAAGAGAAAAACGTTGCAGCATATATAAATATATCGGTTGTTTGGTAATACGAGGAAGCTACATACATGGTCATATATATGTGTATATGTATATATATATATATATATATGTATATATGTATATATATATGTATATATGTATATGATCTGCTATCAGCAACGCTTTATTATGCGAATGGGGTCAGAGCATTGGTTCATACTTGTCGTTGCATAGTATTCACAGAACTTTGTATACATAAGCAGAATGAACTAATATTCTTTTAAATGCAAAAGAAAAAAAGATAACGGAAGGTCATATATTTATTTTCGTAATATTTAAGGAGATAAGAGATACATGATTTTCATCTCAGTGCGTCCAACGTGGTGCTGTAAATTAAGTGAAATTTTTGCATAATGCACTACAAAACGAAAACGAATCCCCCATTCTTTATTCTATATATATATTCGCCCGTACTATTGGTGTGCTGCAATAACACCATTAGACGTTATACGACAAATTATAAATTATATTTCTATATTTTAAATATCGATTTATAGTAGGACAACGATATCTGAATAGTAATTTCTCCAAAAATTTTAAAACAGAACGATTATCAGCTGCAATTCACAAACACATTGCTACGCAATTCATCGATTCTCTGTAATTGTTTTGCTTCCTCGTTTTTTGCGATGCGAACAACTTCTCTGCGTTGACTTATTTGTCCACACAACCGTTCTCCAGGCTTTTCTTTTCAAACTTGGTGATATGTTCTTTTATTCGAGTATTTTTTTTTATGAGTTTAGGGTCGAGAGGTATTTAATACGTGTCACGCCGAGAATGAGCGTGCAGGAAATTCTAATTTCTAGTTTTTTAATTCTATTTTTTATATTATGTTATATTTATTTGTTTGATGGTTATCTAATAACCTTTTTGTTCGTTCTCTGTTTTTGTTTGGAGATAATTTTGTATACGCTCGTATAAGAGTGCACGGAAGCTTTGAAAGCTTGGAAAAAGTATAGGTATTTCAAAATTCTTTAAAAACGACTGGCGATCATGTTGTAAACGTGATCCCCTGTGCTTGTCATCTGACGTGAAAATAATCGGTTCAACGAAATGAACAAGGAAAAATTTCATGTATACTTACGTTAACGTATTGTGCATTTTCGTACTGGCTCTGTAATTGCCCACTTCGCGTTTCTTTAGGAAGAACAGTCATTAAATAATTAGAGCAAGGTGTAGTACTTGGGATGAAAGATAGTGAGAAAGATCTAACACGGTTCGCAAATGTACAAGAAATAGGAAGGGGACACGGCACACACTAATCAAGTCATCCGAGCAGTGCCATAACGAATGTAAAGTGTTAGCTTAAACCGTAACGTTTGATATTGGTCAATTCTTAATGTTTATTTCATTTTCATCTTACTATTATTATATCGGATAAGGACATAATTCCTAGAGTTTATAAATGAAATAGAATTTAAACAAGTGTAAATATTTGATATAAATTTGTACATATGTTTTGATACGTCAACTTAGGTCGACTGGTAGTGTGCATCACTAACTTGTAAAATTCCACCATTCACTATCATATTCGAGCATTAGTGAAGCCTTTGGAAAGGAAACATGGATATTGACTCGTGAACACATTACTTCCACGCCACATCACGGCCTGCAGTATGTCGTGGCTTTTCCAATCACTCGTCTTGCTTCAGCTTAAAAATTTGTCACTGCAAACACATTCTAATACGCCGGAGTCAGAAACGATCGAAAATAAAAACGAGTGCGGAGAGAAGACTCGGGATACATCACGTAACGGTTTGGATGTTTTTCAAAGACTTCTGAAGGATACTTGTTAAGATTCCATGTGGAAGCTAATGAAAGAAGCCGGAGGCATTTTCTCGTCCCTATCGTTTAAATTAGGGTACGTTAATGGAACATTGAAATTGTATATTCTTTAGGCACTAGACCATCGTTCTTTGACATAGGCGACAAATGAATTTTAACGCTAGGACTGGAGCCTGTTTAGAGCACTTTGAATCGCAGAGGTACTTGCTGGCGCGGCATGTTATATTACATTCTCGGGACCAAATCCATTGGTTCCGAGGGTGTAGCGTAACACGTCACGCTGTTGCACGCAATAAAATACAGTACGCATTGGTTCTAGCTAGAATTTGAACCAGAAATAGTATATTATGGCGTGGACCAAGTGTGTTCCTGGCTTAACTGTTGCGCCATTGTGAAATACGTGTGTATGATAATTCTTTGCTGTGTACATATTAATACATAAGTAGTGAAGCAAAGATTATATGGTGTAGCGTGTAAATAGAAAGTCACTTGTATCTTTTAATTAACTCGCGGCTCTGATCGAAGAACGTAACAGTACGAAGCGTTGATATCCCCGAATGTTCAGATATTCGCCAAAGGTTTCACGGTTTTATTAGCTCTCTCGGTCGCGCTGCTGTTGCTTCTGCACAAAAAGGTTCTTTCGGTACACCAATCAATTCTCGTTCGCGCGATCACATTCTTCCTTTGGGAAACAATTCCGTTCAAGATATCAGTAGTTCCGGCGAGCAGTAATAAGATCTCTGTTACTTTAAACGTCACCCGGTCGCGGGCCTCGGTTTCGATATATTTAAACAGTACCTTCTATCGAACGATCTTGCTTTGTTCTTTCTCGGTTTGGACAAGTCTATCGGTTTCGTAGTTAATACGCTTTTTAACGTTGTCATGTTTAAACGTCGCCTTAGGATTTCTTTCTAACGAAGCCACTAGTAATGCCTTACTAGTTTTATTGTTTGCTGTCGAGAGTTATACGTTTTGTACATTTTATGGGCAACAGGTATTGTTTCTTAAGCTTCCTTGCCACAGTGTTTTGTACAGTATACATACTTCTGTGACGAGAGTCGATTTTCATATGCAGTGTTCGCAATGTTGTCTCATCATTGAAAGCATCTTCGAATTTTGTACAAAATGTAAACATGCATTTTCTGACAAGGCTCTGCATCACGGAATTTTATGCGCTATACATATATAGAGAGAGAAAGAGAGAGAGTTTACACGTATCACGTACGTGTATTTATATATTTTTCGTTTGTTTAACAGTTCAATGCGTTTTTATTAGATAACGTGGCACAAGTTTAATTAATTTAACGATATACATACATGCGTAATTGTTGCCACAAATAATCTGATTTAAACGTTACTGTGACATTTGTAATATAGTTTCATTGAGACTATCAGGTCGTATGTGCAGACAGATTTTATGTGATTGTTATAAGCTCATATCTCCGTTTTCACTTTACGCAGTGAATTTTAAACTCTATATATATATAAGACATATATATATATACATACATATATATATATATATTTTGTAACTGTAATCTGTATATGAAACGAATATACATATAATAATAGATAACAATAATATTGTATAGAAGAGAGATATTGAAATACATGAACAATGCTTTTAAACATTATTGTCTAACATCATTTTGTACCACTAAATTTATTACTTTGATTCTCCAATGATATTCATTTTTTGTAAAAAAAAAGAAAACAAAACAGTTCTTTGCTCGTGCTGTTCAAGAGCACAGAATGTTTTTAACACTATATATTTACATACTTTGATGATCATAAACATTTAATTCAGATGTCGAAACTTTTTGTTTATCCTCATCTGACTTTTATTTTAGATATTTTCTCGTTTAGCTTTGGTTTGTTCTGCTTATTATTTCAATATTACATCACGTGTGCTGAGTATGAAACAGTGACAAATATTAAGAGTAATATATCTCTTTTCTAACACATCTATACTTTAAAATAGTAAAGCTCATGGCTTAAAATGGTTAAATGGCTTGACTAAAATTATGTTAACACTTTATCTCTTTTGTTCTGCTTCTGGTCCACCAGTTCATTCGTTGCTTATGGACGTACGTGGATCGTAAATTGAATTGACAAACATTAGTTTAGACGTATTCTTTCCATTTCGTTTTATGCTTTGCATTAATTACGTTCCTATTACACGGCAGAAAATATTGTTTTACCGTTGCATAATGTTATTGGTACTCATAGCGAGCAGTTTTATTTGTTATTGAAACGATGCATACATAATTTCGTGCGTAATTTAACGTGTAAAGTCGCTAATCGTTTTCTACTAATTCCAAGTAATTGCATTTATATTATACACTCCACTATTAAATATCATTTACCATTTAATAATACATAGTCGCGCAGTATCAATAATATAATGATTAGTGGTAAAACAATAGGCACTCTGTCGTTGCAAAGTATCTAAACGTGATTTACTTTCAATTGCCGCTTTTCGCGCATAAAGCTGCCCGCATTAACATTTTTACGTTCGTCTCTGAAACATATCCTCTTGACCTCTCCACGTTTATCCAAATTAGTTATTGGTGAATTTTATTTATAGTATACAACTTCGCTGATATGTATGTGATTAAGTATGTGCCAACGTGTAATGACAATCACATAATGGCAAGTAATTTATTAAACAACTGAATGCATTAATGAGTCCGGTAAAAGACCACGATAACAGGACGAGAAAGAAATGACTGATGATTCTTTTGTTTAACGTTTTCGTTTATTTAGAAACACATTCTTGAACGAGTTCCGTTATTCACGTAGAAGAATAGAATATTATTTCTCTACTTTTCTTTCAAACTTTATCGTTTTCCATTTTGAAAACGGTGTAATTGCTATTACTTCAAGAGAAAGTATGAAATGATGCTTGCAAGCATAAAAGTAACGTGTCCGATGAATGTGATAAGAAACTATTTTACGATCGTGCTGTAATAAGAACCCTTACATTAAGTATATTATGTTTAGTATTAATTAAATTTCAATCGTGCGACAATAATGTTAAACATCTATGAATCCTGCCTTTTAAAAGAAAATTAACGTAACACGATTGTTGTAGATGGATGGAAATGGTTGGAGTTCTTTAGGCAGAATCTTGGCAGGACGTAAGCCTGTATTTCTTTATCGTAACGTTAGACAATGGAGGAAACGAGCTGCAAGAATGATGTCGGCATCCCTGCCTAACACTAATCATCCTGAGAAAGGTGCAGAGTAAGTATCCTCCTCTGAATTTCCGTATACCCCTATTTCAGAACTGTTAGTATTATTCCCTAATATTTCTTTCCAGATCAACCGACAAGGAAAAGGCGCTGGACTCTGTAGACGCGCTTCTAAAACGGCCTCCTGGCTTACGCCTAGCGGATTCCGGCGATACATCTGACATCATCAATTCCGATGAAACGCAGTGCAGATTTAATCCCAATAGTTACCAAATGCTTTACGTTGCTAGCAAGGAAGCATTCCTGTACAAACAGAATTCATTCAGCCGTGCCAGAGAGGTGCGTCCTGTGGTTTTAACCCTTCTCATTCGCTTCCAACGATATGAAACACATAACGCCACTTGTTCCATTCCCAACAGTGTCATCCAGCCGTAACGAAACATCTGAACTCAAAGTTCCATCAGTGGCTGGCGTGCTGGGCGTCTAAGAACGTGGCGGACATGCAACACCGGCTGTGCCAGGACTGGTTAATGGGTCGTTACGAGAACTTAATCCCTCACAAGACACGAGTGATCACGGACAATGACCAGACTAGATCACCTTACCGACAATACAATCGTTATCGAGTGGAACGCTTGCAACCCGATATTTTGGCGGAACAATGTGTATAATCTTACATCTCTTATAATTTCTTTACTATTCTTTGAGAATACACGATTATTACTGGCAGCTCGTTCCGATAATCTCGCATCCGAGGGTACTTTCTGTCAGTAATTAGAGTGGGTGACGTACGATCCAGGGCAAAATTAAGACTGATTCTTAACCTGTGTTTCGCGAGTGAGCTACCGAAGAACGTCTTATTTTGCCGATCAAGTTCGTCGTGAACGAAGAAGATAGAGGACGATCGTTGAGGAGAAATATAACGTATCATCTATACATCGTGTATTGCGGGTGGAAGGAATATAACGACGGTAGCTGAGGCACGACCAAAGGGTGTGTAAAGCGATATCCTCGAGGGTGCAATCGGCCAAATTTGTCCTGTGGTGTCTGTTACAGAACCGCACCAGGCCCGCCGCAAACGGCCTGACCCCCTTGGTGTGATTTTTAGTATGCTATACAGAGCGGCGCACCTAAAAGTATATACCTGAATATCTCGATTGTGTTTGAATTTAGGACAAGGTTACGAGGCCGGGAGATGATCGGTTCAAAGGCTGAAATACGATAGCGGAGGTAAGATTCTTCGAGGTTACCATTTCTGAATTTTCAAGGACATCGGTGTTTCCTTTTAATGGAACCATATATTTTCTTAATGTTTACGTTTGAGACATTCAAGACAAATTCAGGGATGCATTATTTATAGAAAACGATACGGGTACGGTGTATATTGGATGGTTATTGATATTAAATATCCCGCGATATGTCTGCGTCAACATCACATTAATGCGTGTCGTTGAATTTGTCTTCGATTTATTTCCAACGTAAACGTTAAGAAAATATGTGTTTCTGTTTGATCTTCCCAGTGTGATATTCTCGCGTTTTAACCGAGCTACTTTTATTCTTGCAACTTATGGTACGTTCGAAAGGAACGGGAATATCCGCAGGTATACTTTTAAGTGCTCCAGCTTTTATGGCGTGGAAAATCTATGCCGAACGCGAATTGCCACATCGTTTTTACTCTCTGCTGATTTTATGACCGCCTTGTATTGTTTTCATCCGCAATGCTACATTGCGTGCATACGATTTATGAATAAATTTGGTTCTTTAACTGTACAGGTATAAATAATATAAGTAATGCAAGTGGAAATATCGCGGATTCGTTAAATCGTTATTCATCGAACGGTCTATGAAATTTGTGGTTAAATAATAATGTTAAATTTAGGAATTGAGGATCGGGAGCGAAGAGCTATCGAAACTAGCGATATTTCCAATTGTATCGGAGTTAAGCTTGTGATCAGGTAATATAAGATATTTAAAGGATAACGTTTCATTTCTACGTCGATTACTTTTCCATCGAACTAGGATACTATTCAGCTAAGGTTTTACATAAGAGAGTAAAGTTAAAATAAAACTTTTGATACTTTATTATAATCTTAAACGGTATAGAAGGAATATTCTATCCTAATATAACTGTCGTTCGTAAGCGCGTCACTGCAGATCCAGCCAATTTTATTTCATTAAGTATTTTATTTTTGTAGACGTACAAGGTTGCTACTAAAATATTAAACGTCATTTATTGGACAAAGGAACTCACAGTACATTTGATTAATCAGACACCACCTTTCGCTTATAACGAAACCCCAAAACTATCGAAATTAAATACGCATATATCTCCTTTGCAAGATAAAGATTTACAGAACGCGTTTCCCATTTACGTGAACAGTTTCTCCATTTGTTGGAAGTTTTTAATAACTTACTTCTCTTATTTTCGTACCAACGATACGGTTACATTCGAACGCTTTCCTTCGTGAAAAATTTATTATACATACGATTGTATGTATAAAATAGATACGTGTACATAAGCATCTGCAAGTATGTATGAATGCACGATAGCGGAGTGCATATGTACGTATATAGGTACGCATACGAAACGAGAGAACACATTGGGCCTTATTTTTTACCTGATCTTTAGGCTGTTCGATGAAAATTGTAAAATGTTAGATATATAAACGGTGTTCCTGTACAGTGCAAAATGTGTAGACAACATCAAAGTGCGGCTTTAATTGGTAAAATGCATTGATTCACCACGCACGAGGTACATGGCTCGAGTTATTATTTTACTGTTAATCTTACTATCTTAAGTATATATTTTTTACTGATTCACTTTTATTTGTATATCGCTATAAAGGATATATACATAGATATACATACGTGAAGCTGACAAGAATACAACGATTTTTTATACTGTCGATATTATCATCGTTAAATCCTCTGTTCGTCAAGTTATCGCAAGTAAAAGAAAAAAGAAATAGTAACTGAACAGGAGTTCGTGCGTGGTAACGGAAGAAGATAATTCCTTTGTTTATATTTAGACTGCGTACAGTCGTCGGTACAATGTGGAAACGCTAATCAGTTTCCTTTCATCGATTCTCCCGACATTCAAGGACATTCAGGCAGAATAATATTTAAAATATATTGACGGATAACAATGTATGCATCGAGCGGTTGAATACATTTTTATCCTAATTGCACAGATTTCGTTGGAGTCTTTGCGTCTCTGTTTCTGCGGATAATTTTGAAAAGATGCTATTACACACACAAACGTGGACACTATAACCGCGCACATGGACACACATACACACTTACACCTACACCTACACCTACACATGTACATCGTGCCGCTCAGTTATGCAACATACCTGCAGTTGTACATTAAACCTTGTGTATCTTGTCAAAAGGAGAGGAAAGAAAAAAGAGACGCGGTCTTCCGATGCTCGACTACTTGTGACTATTAATGATATAATAGTGTATTTTATCAAGAAAATTGCTAATTTTAAAAAGTGTATGTCCGTGTATCAAAAGTGAATGTACAGGCAATTTTATTACTCGAGATAATAATTTAATGTTGATATATTTTGCACAAATCATTATTAATATTAATAAACAATTAATATTACGACAGCGTTCTATTTCATTGATTCTATATTTTCAGGTGATACAGGAAATGAGTTTGCCGAGAAGTTTACAGAAGCGTGGATTATTAACGGTGAAGGAATTGGAGTTTTGCGTTTACAACCCCTTCCTATTCATTGGAATAGCGTCTGTTTTGCAAATTGCTCTGCGTGCTTTTCAGATCCCTGCGGTTTGTGAGTTTATTATCAGTGAGGTGCGTACTCCTGGCCAGCAAAGGGTGCAATATTGTACCTGAAAGTGATCTCCTCAGTGGCGGTCACTTCGCTGTAACCGAAGAAATACCCTCGACCAATCAACTGTAGGGACCGTTGCCCTTCCTCGGTTGAAGAATGCTGCAGAGTCACCAATTAACGGGTCTTAATAATTATTCCACCAGCAGCCCCTTCTGTGTTTAAATATATTAGAAATTTTGGAAACCGAATACAGGCAACTCTCCTATAACGCGATTAATTCGTACCGCGTTATATGGAAACCGCGTTATAAGAAACTCAGAATTACATAGTACAAATCAAATTAATTCGTACCGCGTTATATGGAAAACACATTTATGAGAGTACCGCGTTATAAGAGGATTTACTGTAAGTCAGTTGTTATCTGACTTTGAAGAATAGTAGTAAAAAAATGAAACACCGAAGAGTTAGTAACTTTAGATTGTGTGTAGTTTTAACATTAATTCTCGAAGCAAGTTACGAAGCTATGCGTAGACCAATACGAGATGAAGCTATCGAGAAAGAATCATTGTTTTGACCAATAAAACTGCTGAATTTTTTCGGAGCCAACGCACACCTATTCTGATGTATGTATTTCTACGCTAAGAACTCGGTTTGGCCTACACGTCAGGAGTTTGGCGCTATCCCCACCACTTCTGGCTCACTCGTGTTCTGCGAAGGCGAGAGCGAGATGGAACAAGAGCGAGTCAGAAAATGTTGAGAAAAGGAGCACCGAGGCAGGTACGCGGTATGGTGGGAGAATATCCCTCACGAAACTCACCGGCCAATATATCTGGCCCCGACCTTAATTGTATTTTGATCAATTTACAGCGTGTTTCAAAGATTATGAACGACGTGGCAGTTCGTTAAGCGATGTATATTTTATTAAAAAGAAAAAGGAGCAAGTCGTGGAGAGTCAGATATTTGTCCCATTTGGGGTGCTACGAGAAAGGGGAATTGAACAATTAGGATTGTGGATAAAGTTAAGCGGCAGTTAGGAAGAAATAGTGAGAGCACAAGATACAATATTGTCGTTTCCTGCAACATGATTTATTTTTATTAAAAATTATAACATTGGTGATCGTTTTACAACTATGGATATAATTTACCCTTTCCTTGTATTAAATATTAAGTGAAATACTGCATACGAATACATTGCCTGTGTTATTTTCTACACGTTTTCATAAAGCACATCGATTAAATATTACATTTGAAATAGGAGCTAAAAGATGACGAATATAAAGTTATTCTGTATTATTCAATTACAGTGAATTTGTGAACGTGTAGAAAACACTCATGTTATTCTCTACTTTATCGTTTCACGTATATTTACCGCGGTGCAATTGGAAACGATAAGGTGGTCATTACTTTTAAAATTCTTGGATAACAATTGCAAAGCGGTGTAATATGTTTATGAAACGTGAATGATTAAACGTTAATTGGAGCATGAGACCTCCTGGTCGTTGGATAATTGCGTAATGATATTGCAGTTACATTATTGTTGCTTTTGGGTCGTTATAAATAGTCGATTAAGTACAAAGTTCTGGATTGTGCTTTCTTGAAATACTGTAATGAGCTTTTTTACGCCGTTTTGAGTACTTCGAAGGTATACATTAACTTAACATACTTGTCGTTGACCGATGAATTTCGACGATTGCTGTTTTTCAAATTCACATGCATGCTCGCGTCGATGTTCATTTGTCGTCAATTATAGAAATCAATCTTCGATATGTGATTTTGAAAATCGCATAATAGAACGATCATGGTTTCTCATGAAACATACATTCCCTTCTTTTTTTTTTTTTTTTATTAAAAATACACGTTTTCGTGAAAACCATGAATTTGCAAAGATACGAAATTTCGATCTCCATAATGCTATTGTAACTTATCATTAATTCGATTTTTCTAGTTCTACGATTTTCTTGCTCATTTATCGAAGGATTTCTGCTTAGGAATACAATCTTCAAATCCTTATCAAATAATCTAAACAAGTTCGAATCCTGTCAGACCTAACTTCAGTTCCCTTTCACTTTATAAATTAATGAACGACACAGAGGGCGCTTAAAATCTGGTTAAAAAATGCTTCGAATAAAACCTGTTAGGCCTGAAAAGATGTCAAGTGCCTAAAGATTATTTTACCGTGTACAGTCGTAAAAAATTAATAATCCGTAGTATTAGAAGTAAAGTTTTAATTAACTTACGGTTGTGCTCCGTGCGTCTAGTCTATATTGAGTTTGGCACAAAAAAACACGCGACGCACTGCGTTCTTAGGTTCCTGTTTTTGAATCGCTTAGACAATCGCGCCATTGCGAGAGAGTTCCGTCTCCATGGCAACGCGTAATTCGTGTTTAAACGAACTGAAATGAAACTCTTTTTTTTTCAAGTTAAATTTAATGATTAATAATTAGCCTTCCCTTTAAAATTACATTAAAATGTTCGCCAATAACGTTGGTGAAGCTATCGTGCTATAATTCACATGAAACTATTTCATTTGTTCTTTATACCAACGAAAGTCTCGCGGCTTGGCCGTTGCCCATTCTATCTACTTCCTAATACTGTTACATATAATGTCGTTTGGTACACCAAGTACTTTTTACTTGATTCAGTCAATCGAGTCTCGCAATATTTAAATTTGTATCTCCTCTCACGAAAATAATCTGCCGCTACACGATTTTTGCCCTCTTTCTAGGTCTCACGTTCGAATATACGCGAGTCGTCCAGTGTGTTAGTGAAGTGCCGCGAAATTCAAAAGTCCCGCGTCAGATTAGCCGCCATCTTGATTGCAAACGAGTGGCGCGTAAGATTTGAACAGGGGAGGGAACAGTTTCGCGATGCGTTACAAGGAATACGATCTTAAATTAACTTTTACGACTCGGGAATTTATTTCTCGTTGATTCTAACCTAGAAACTTATCTGAAATATTGAGAATCGTATTCCTTCGGGAAAATAACGAACCTATTTCCACGTTCATGTCGTTTTTATGCTTTATTCGTTGCATAAAAAAGAATGCTAGCTAATACTGACGTGAGGAGCCTGTTTTCCTTGATCGAGAAGAAAGTGTGTTGGTTGGATGGCGATGCTGGGTCAGAGGTGGTTTGACGATGGTTGAGCAGTGGTGGTACCATGACGACAACGGTTGCTGGTGGATAGTCGTGAACCAGGTATGTTCGCGTGTTTTTTGGCAAACGATTGGCGTACGTGTTTTAACTGATGTAGTTCATGTCATCGATCGTGTCGGCTTCGATATCGTCCGATGTTGTGTTCTGACGGCAGTGATACACGTACGCCCTCATCGATACGCTTTCGCCTGTGCGTATGCACTTGTATGTCTCGTCCGGGCATCTGCACCTAAAAAGGGAAAAAACAAATTCGTTTAGAACACGTAGTTATTCTCTGGTTTATTTACTTTCTCAAGTTTTTTGCGTAGATTACATTTATAGAGATATTTGGTCAATAGAAGTTTGCTTATACAGAAATTAAGGTGCAACTTTTGTATTTACTTTGAATTTTGAAATTTTTTAAATTTGAAGTATTATAATTAATATTATTTCAGACTCCTGGGTGTAATGTTGGGTCGAGAATATATCGAGAAATTAATCAAATATTTGTGGAGATATTTGGTCATATAGATATAGAAATTTGTTTACACAAAAATTGAGATGCCTCACTTTTGTATTCAATTAAACTTAGAATTTTGAAATTTTTTAAATTTTATAATTAATATTATTTCAAACCCCTGGGTGTAATGTTGGGTCGAGAATATATCGAGAAATTAATCAAATATTTGTGGAGATATTTGGTCATATAGATATAGAAATTTGTTTACACAAAAATTGAGATGCCTCACTTTTGTATTCAATTAAACTTAGAATTTTGAAATTTTTTAAATTTTATAATTAATATTATGTCAAACTCCTGGGTGTAATGTTGGGTCGAGAATATATCGAGAAATTAATCAAATATTTGTGGAGGAATTTGGTCATATAGATTTAGAAATTTGCTTACACAAAATTTGAGATGCCTCACTTTTGTATTCAATTAAACTTAGAATTTTGAAATTTTTCAAATTTGAAGTATTACAATTCAAACCACTGCGTGTAATGTTGGGTTGAGAATATATTGATGAAATTAGTTGAAACCCATTTTTAATATTAATAACTTAAACTGTGTGCTAACTAATGGTGGAATCAAATTCTATCCTACACATAGAAATATCAATCAAGTCATTATTAAATATATATTTCCCTAGTATTCAGTAGACTACATAATTTTTTATGAATTACTTAAAGGAGGGTGAAACGTACAATTTTCCTACTTCCTAGCTTCGAAAATGTATTCGTACATACGTTAAATTAAATCTGTCAGATGTCGATATTAATTTACAAATTGCGCTCTTATTACATTCTACGTGTTGCAAACCATTAAAGATGAAACATTCGGCGCACATTCATTGATAAACGATAAAAGCATGTTTGTTGCTTCTTACTCCGCAGGGTTATTACACATATCACAGTTCATTCATGAAGATCGAGTCATTTTGTTGTTTTGCTTTACTGAGCCGCGATATTTAATCGCTTACGCACATTCGACACACAGTTCGATTTGCTTACGCGTATTTAACATGCTCCAGGAGAGTTAGTTAAAAAATATTCCTATATCACAGGTGTAATTTGAAATTAATCTTGAAGTTACTGTAATCGTTTAATTCCAAAGCTTATATACACGAATTCTTACATAAATTTTCTTGAACATTTACATGCATCAGAGGACCAGTTTAAGACCTTCAGAGGCCCTAAGCACTTAAAAGATTTTGAGGCCCCCTTATGTAGGGCAGAGATGGATAAAAAATGATCTGAAATAAAAATTTCGAACACAAATGTTTATTTCAAATAATTTTTTTCCCCTGTCTGAGACGGGGTGATCGCTTCAACGCAATGTACGATTTCTTAGGCATTGCCGATAATTTGACTGAAAACTGTTTCTAACAAAAGTTAGATTTTAAAATTCAGAAATTTCTATGGTGCCCCCTTTCTTCTGACGCCCAAAGCATCTGCTTATTGGTTAATCCAGCACTGGTGCATCATATATACTGTATAACAATACTAGCTAAGTAAATCCTTCGTATTGGTAATTAAATATAAACCCGATAAAATGTAACTTACGTGTTTGGCATGAAAATGGTGCTTCGGCGCGTAGCAGGGTTGTAGGTGTTCCATCCGCAAGGTGTATCGTAGCAATACCGTTTCGGCTCGTCTTCACCTTCGGTGGCCCTTTGAGTCCTCATACTATCAGGATACTCGTCGTGAACAATTTTACGTAATTGCTCCGCGAAGTCCTGCAAACAACCCCATACCAACTCCTTTCAGTATCGTGTCTCTTTTTTCCCAAAAAGTTTACAATGAAAATATTCGAATCTAATTTTCCCCCAAGATGAAAACTTCCCTTTGTACTTCCTAAATAATTCCAAGTCTCGAAATGATACCATTTAACCGTTCCTTTCAGCTATAAATACCTACTCGAATCTCTTTACTCTCGCACCATTGATATTTGATTCTTTAAGATTGCATTAAAACGAGATGGGAAAATATGCCACCATTTCAAATTTCAATTGCATCAGGCATATAATTGCAACATGTAAAAAGCATATCTATTCGACACGATTCACAATGGAACATCATTACTTCTCTAACAGGGGAAGACCCCGGACCCGAAAATTCAAAAAATTCCGAAACTTTGTGAATTTGTAGGGGATTTCTCACTGAATACAACGCAATTTTTATTTGCTGCCCAAATTCACTCAAAGGGGGTGAAATTAACCCCTGAAAATTCGTCTATTTTCCGATTTTGTGTTATAACTCACGAGCTGTAAAAGATAGAAAAGAAGTTTCAAGAAAAAAGTTACTTCCTTTAATTAGATCTGTCATTTGGTAAAAAAGTTATTTTACAGTTATAACACAAGATCGGAAAATAACCGGATTTTCAGGGGTCAATTACACTCCCCTAGAGTGAATTTGTGTAGCAAACAAAAATTGCGTCGTAATCAGGAGGAAATTCCGTACATATTCACAAAGTTTCAGAATTTCCCGGCACGGGATGTTCCCTTGTACTATAATTTTCTGCCGCAACATGGGCTGCTCCTGACCGCAGCCTCGCGTTTCGACGGCTGCAGCATTGCACGCAAGCAGCCTCGCGAGTGCAACATAGTAATCAAAGAAAACCTGGCTACCCGTGTATCTCGTACCGACATTCCAAGGGGTTCCGATATTACAGAGTTGCGCAGTGTCTCTAGTAGAATAAGAAGGTTCGCGGTGGCCAAGGGATAAAAAGCATCGCGGCGTGCACGCGAGCCGGCAATTCAGAGCCGGGATCTACGGTCGCGTTCCTCGATCCAAGAATCGGCTTTCGTCTCGCCGATCCCGCGCCGATCACCCCGATTACGATGTATCTCGTGTGCATCGCTTACCTCTGACTTCACCGCCGCGGAGTCTGTAAAATCGGCGGTGTAGAGGACCGCCACCAGCACCGCGACCAATTTGAACAGTATTAGTTTCATGGTGCTCGTTCGATGCCTCTCTTCCTCGCCTCGGTCGTTGGCCAACGGGGCAGCTAGGATAACTGGCTAAGGGATGAGCGCAAGCTTTCTTCGAGAGGCTCTCTTCCTCGCTTCTCTCGCGTCCTCTTCCCGTGGCTCTCCAACGGGATACAGGGTCTTGGACGAATCCCCGCGCGGCGGCTCCACCAGAAACGGGACAGCAGGAGGATGCACACTTCTCGCGAGGGCTCGCGGTCTTCGACTGCCTGGCTTGCAGCTGGGGCTAGCGATTCGAATTCAAACAAGTGCACGCGTGCTCGTACGCGGTATTCCGTGTTGCTTTCGACTTTATACATAGACCGACGCTTCGTATAGAATGAGGAGACTTTCGAGATGCCGGCAGTTTATATAGGCTGAGCTAGGTGCCGGCTGCGTCGGGGGCGGGGGCGTCGGGTGGCGGTTGTGCTGGGATGGAACGAGAGAGGATGAGAGAGAGAGAGAGACTTGGTGCTGGGGACGGGAGATGGGAAGTTGTAATAATTAGGGCTGTTCGAGGAGTCGAAATATTGGTATGCTCGAAATTTGAGGGGATGGAGTGATTGAATATTTGAATTTGTTTGAAGGGAAGTCAAGGTGTTCGTGGTATCTAAACGAGCGGGCTGCATTCGTTTTGAGGATCGATTCAGCGAATGATCGGGCTCCATCGGTGATAGATCACGGGGAGGAGGGTGATTTGGGGTGAACGCGAATGGCGAGGACATGAAATTGGAAAATGGCATTAACCTGGTTTTCTGTGTGTTTTTTTTTAGTATTATTCAGGTGGAAAGAGACTCGTGGAGATGTTAAGGGTTGATATTTCCAAGCATTCGGATATTCGTTTGGTCGTTTTAAATTGTGGTACGGAGAAGACGTTTTTCAGAAGCTTGAATGGGTCGAAAGGTTAAATTTTTTTGGTGTATTGGTTGTGCGGAAAGAAATTCGTGGCGATTCAGAAGCCAGGATTTAGGAATCTTTTATTCTATTGAAATGAAATGGGGAAACGAGATTTTTGATGAGCTTGAATAAGGGGAAGTTCAAAATTATGTTTACTGTTGTAGTTTCCATAGTTTATTCTTCAAAATATTCGAGAAATCGAAGGGACTTTACCTTTCGGAATTACTTGTTTTGTAAAAATGAAATTGAGAAGGAAACATTCTGAATGTTTTCAAACAGATGAATGTTTAAAATTCTGGTATCTACGTATACTCAAAAATATTTGGTAAACTCAGCATGTTTGTTTTATAACATGGTGTAATCTTCACTCTGTTTTCCTGTTGTTATCGGGCAAATAATTCTCGGCATCAAAACTTTCGTCGTAACTTCATGTTACGAAACATTCGACGTGTTGTTACGTCTTTCCACCGTTATCGATGTATTTGGCAAGGCCGTTGTGACGATTTTGTCACGTGCCGAATGTTGAGCCTGAAAAATATTTTGCTTCTTATATTTCAGAAATCTGCTTCTTAGCCGAAACAAATTCAATTTCGAGTCAAATTCAAATTGATCGATGACTGTGTTAAATTAGAATGATCTATATCTACTAATAAATTTAATAATTTAATGTTTGACATGCATATTACTTCTCACAGTTAAGTATCCTAAGATACCAATAATTCCATTCGATCTAAAAATTGTCGTATAATTCTTTACACAATATAGCCATGACCTGTCTCACTTCTACGCACAACTTGCAATGCAAATCATTTGCCAAGCTCGTGAAGCATTGATTACAAGTTTGAGAAATTACAGTGCTGATGGAGAATCGCTATATTTACTACCATAACATAAGAAACATTGTACGCATCGTATTAAATCTCCCGAATTTCACTAAAAGCAAGTGCAATTTCATTGAAATAAAATAGTCTTAAATCGTTAATATCGTTAAGTTCTGGGAATCTCTTCACCGCAACAATGCGTGACGCAACGATCATTAAACTCCTGAAATCCAGAAAAGTTCCATCGATAATATTGCGTAGAGAAACGATGGTGATACTAAAATACGCATTTGTTTATCGAGATTTAAAGGTCAATGCGTACATATTTACGTGATAAAGGAGATGCGTAGTAACTTCATTTTTGAGATTCAAAGCGAAATAATAATATCTGTTTTCTCTACTGGAGTTTCAGCAGAATACAAGTTCAGATTTTTTTGTACATCTATACTGAAATACAAACTTCTGCTTCGATACCTTCCTCAAACAACGAGGGGTGATTTATGAAGGGAAAGGGGAAAAATCGAGGAATGTCCATTTTTTGTGATTTTGTGATTTATAGCATACTAGCCTTTCTACTCGGCTTCGCCCGAAATTAAGATTTCGATTTTATAAAAAAAATTTTATTGATTTTTCTTGTCAAATTAGTCACATTCATCTGAATTAGCTACTTAAGCATAATGAACTGGGACACATTTCGTGACCCCAGAGTTTACCGTTCCAACGTTTTTAGGCGACAGACAAACACAAACACTTTCTGCTTTATACATATATTAAGACTTTGTTGGTGGCAACTGAAACTACAGAATTGTCGAATCACAAAGAGTTGTAAAATTCAAATGCCCCCGTAAAGTAACGTTAAATATAACTAAAGTTTAGTGTACTTGTTAAAAACATGTTATATCCACTCTGCACTGGAACAAAGCATTTAATTTTCTCGATAAAGCGGTTTTGTGACATTTCCCTAATTTTTCCGACATTCCTAATTTTTGTGACATTCCCCGATTTTTCCTCCTTTTTTATGAAGGGTAAGGACCCTTCCAGAAATCCCTTTAATCAAACTTCGAAGGGGTCTCTTTCAATTTATCTACAAACTCCAGACTCGACGATTCGATGTAACCCTACACTCTACAGATTTTCATTTGACCAATTTTGCATCGTTACCGACAAACATCGATCACGTGGCTGAGTGGCCAGGGATCTCGGAGAATCGAAAGGGGTCGATCTCGATGATCGTTGAGTGCGTGGGGTATACGCTCGCCCACGGACATTTTACTTCAACTCGAGAGATAAACACTACATGAGTCAGGATCAAGCACGAGTTTATCGGAGGCCCGTCAGCATCTCCGCCAATGGCACACGACCTCCAACGTGACGTCTGATCGCTTCATGTGCGGTGAACACGATGTATGCCTCGACGCGTCAACGATTTCGTCGCACGCTCAAAAACCGAGCAGAGAAGGGTATGTCCCTATCTACCAGGCGCGAATTGCACGCCACGATCGTGTTCTCCAGTCGCTCGATTCCTGGAATTGCTTCTTTCTGTTTCCCAAAGGAAACGAGGCAAGTGGTCGAGGCAAGGGTAACACGCCACGCGATAGAGCGGCTGACATTCGATGCAGCGTGGCTTGCGTGTTTTCCTGTTTTAGGTGTTTCTCGATAGCAACGGGTTGCATCACCAGTGAAACGTAAAAAGATACACGAAATTCGTGAGCGCATAGTTTTACGCGGGACACTGCGCTTCTATGTACCAGGGTATCGAATTTCGAACGCGCAAGGCTGATTACGTGGTTCCGCGGTATAACGGCGCGCGGCTGGTTTCGCGGGGAGCCAACTTCAGCAGAATTCGTTGATGGGTTATTGAAAAATTTCAGTGGCCGCTGCTTTTCGACGCTTCTGGCTTACGCAGTTGTTAGGTGAGGGTGTGGAGTAATTGCTTGTTAGAGCAACGAGGAGGACACGAGGAGATGGCATCTTCTGTACCATGGTTCGCGAAATGTAACTCTTCTCGCGAATTTGTAGTCACGTTTAATAGATTGCAGAGCCGATCACTACAGTCTGGCAGCCTCTGTTGCTAGATCTGTTGCTAGAATAGGTATAAACGCCAACCCAATATGTGAATGCACACAAGGATTGGAAGATTTGAACCAGATATTATGGCAGTGCTCTCTGTTCAACAGGCAAAGGGAAGTCTTAATCAATAAACTGATTGATCTCAAACTCTAACTACCCTTGCAAATAGAGAGCCTCATTAACAACCCAAACACGCCAGCTTGTAGGCATATTTTCATTTATCTTTAAAAAAGTTAAGTTTAAGTTACCCCCCCATGTATGTACATATCTAAATGGTCTGAATTTAATATAAGAATTCTTCACTGTTACGTACTACTCTCATTGCAATGTAAGCCCTGAGGTTTGAAATGCTAATAAAAAAAAGAAAATAAAAAAAGGAGGAAATGGAACTAGTGGAGATCATGTTTATCCTCTCTCTTCTGGAATCTAGATCCACATTACATCATTCTAACGAGGAAGTCGTTCAGATAGTACAGAATCTTCAAACTAACTTTCCTCTACAAAGAAATTTTGAATTTCGACTATCTTAATCGCGTGGAATCACGTCTTCTAAGATTGCCCCATGCGAGAATCTTCTTAATATCACATTTCGTAAGTTTTAAATAGTTTTGACCAGTGATCGCTCGATGCTATTAGTTCTCGGTGATGAAGCGCGAGTAACGTGGCCAAATCGCTTCGTAATGATTTTTGTTTGAGTCGCAATTGATTTGCCCGTCCTTGGTAACGTTAGCCCCCCAAAAGCGACTCGGATGCTAATTCGGCTGAATTGTTACGCACGCGTTTTTTGGACTCCGCCTGCACCGGATGTTCTGGTCCGCGAAATTTTCCACCATACACCGCAATAAGACATTCGAGGGGGGTGGTGAGGAACGCCGAAATGCTTCGCGGCTCGAATATCGCCCGCGTCGTCGCGGTTGAAGCTAAGTAACTTTTAAATACCAAGTCGAACAATTACATCCAACGCTGATATCACCACTTTCGCTCTTCTTTCCTCGTATAATCCCGATTTAGTTCGTAAATTTCGCGTCGATAGTGTTCGAGAAATCTGAATTTTATTTAGAGCAGCGTTCTCCAACCTGTTTTTAGTCGCGACCCCTTTTATAATATTCAAATAAACTGCGACCCCTCCCCCCGTATAAGTTAAAGAAAATAAATTAAAAATCGCTATTTCAGAATATAATTCTAACTTAATAATATTAAAAAAAAAACATGGCTACCACCCAGAAAACACTTCGCGATCTACTGATTGGGAATCACTGATTTACAGCCCACAAACCCTTATGTTATACACCCTCCAACTTAAATATCCTGCGAGCAGAAGTGAGCAGAGGATCCAGCTTTCTGGTCGCTGAAAGTGGATTCCACTTATGCACCTTTCGCTACCGAAATCTCGATCGCTTAGGTTTAAATGGTCAACTTAGAAGTAATACTGCCCTCCTCAATTAAAATGTCCTATCTAGTATTTTCCAATTTTTCAAGAGAAGTTGAAGTATTTGAAGTTCCACACTTCTCTTACCATGTAAGTAAATTTATAAAACCCTAAGTGCTTCGTGGAGATCTAGAAAAAGTCAGATTTATTTATTTTTTACAAGGACGCCACAAAGAAAATGGTAAAACTTCAGTTTTCTCGGATGTTGCGATAGGACATTTTAAATAAGGAATGCTAGATAGGACATTTTAAATAAGGAGGGCAGAATAGAATAAAGTATTAATGTGGTCATTAATTGTGCAGAAGTAGATTACGGGTCACCAGCTTCTTAATCGAATTTTCCTGTTGGGTACCGTTGGACAATACCATCCTCGTTGACCATTACGTTAACAATCGTTCGGTGAGATCATAATTTCCGTCGGTATGCGTGCGACGTTTCGGTATTACTGGCCGTGGACGCAAGAAGTTGCGTATTCCGAGAAGGAAATCAGACGAGCTCATACAGCAGTCACGTAACGGGGCCGTGTGATTCCGTTTAGAAATTTCATGGATGTAATTAGATCTAATTGTGTAAAAGGAGTTACGTGCGATCGTCGTGCGTACGTTTCGTCGAACCTGCGCGATCTTGAACTGTCCAGTTTTTTCCTGCCCCTTGGTCTGTCCTCTGCCGTAGCAACGTGGCCCTACTAATGTCGACGTCCCGCTACGATGTCCACCAAAATCGATTTCATGACAATGATCACGTACCGGGACTCGATCCCGAGAATCACACCGTTGGCTCCGCGTATTGGTTAATCTGAAGCTCTAATGACGTTAATATTACCCACAGTGGAAAGAAGACTTCTCCGAAAAAGAAGCACCGCGGCATGCGACCGATTAGGGAGAATTCTCGCGCATTCCGCGTAGTCGATTAGGCAAAGGGAAAAAGCATCTCAATGCCAGCAGAAATTACCGCCGCTGATGTAACTTCTATTCTACGTTGCTTAAAGTGACTTAGATAATAAATGGATATTTCATCATGTTTTGATACTACTCGGGGGACGTTCGCTGCTATTACTGGCGACAGTTGCTTTAATGACGCATAAGCTGCTGATAGAAAATTCAGGGGGAAGAAGTGAATGGAACTACGCAGAGTTTGCTAGATAACAAGTGGTTAATTTCGACGCACCAACGTTAATTCGCTAGGGACGCAGTATGCATGCTCGATAAAGCGCCGATAAAGAGGCGCGAAAGCAACGGGGCGACGAGTTGAAAAATCGTCGGGCTAAACACAAAATTTTGCACCGTTGATTTCGCGTTGGCGGGTGCTAGATAATTCAAGCAGCGGCTGACGCAAGCCAAATTGTTTCGTTGCTCATCCACCTGACGCAGTGAAGAATTATTGCCCACGTAGGATCGCGAAAATGGCACTCCTTCGATCATCCCTCGAACATTATTATATTCCATCTTTATAATCTCACCTACCATTAGGGGAAACTCGGACAAAACCGGGACGTGTTATTATTTTTCAAACTGCTTTAAATTTTGCCGCGTCGTTGCAGCGACATATTGTCGCGATGTGCATTATTTTTTCAACAAAAAATGATCGTGTTAGAAGCGTGCTTACTAAGGTTAAATCGTCCTGTCTGTTTTTAAACGCCCTGATCTAATTTTCGATAATTTAAGAAACTTCAAACACTTTTAACAGTGTTCAGGTACATACTTCTTGGTGTGAATTATGTTAATTGTTGCATATTAAAGTGTAAATAATTAATGGCCGATTTCTTCACTTCCGACTAAAGTCCCGGTCAGTGAACGACCAATTGGATGCTATCATATGCCACTCGTCGATCAGTTGGATTCTATCATGTGGCAGTTATGGGGAAGATAACTCTAATTGGAAGATTACTGAAGGTGAAAAAATCAGCCGTAAGAGGTTTGTCTTTACTTCGCCATGGTATTGTTGATAATTCGTAATATTGGCAAAATTGTATGCTGGGGCAAAACCGTACGGAGTACAACCGGGTACCCGGTTTTGGGCAAAACGTGTATAATAAAGGAACGAAAAAGAGGAAGTTATCAAAATTAAAACTAAATCTTAATAAAGGACCACAACTAAAAAGGAAGAAAACCACAAAATTAAACAAAATACCGAAGTATAATGATAACAGTGGTGACGAAAACGGTGAAGACATTTGCATTTATGTTCAAGAATCATATGGTTCATCGAAATTGGACGAAGGTTGGCTGCAGTTTATAGCTTGTTCTAACTGGTTGGGATACTGAAGAATTGGATGAGTTCCGTTGTTTTAGGTGCTACTGTGAGTATCTAGTAGGTATATCATCCGGTTTCACCCAGAGGTAAAATCGTAAAACCGGATCATATTTTAAATCATTATTTTTTGTATTTTTTCTTCTATTAAAAAAATTGGATATGTACTATTATTTAAAAAAGAGTTTATTCTAATGAATCCCAATTGAAATTTCCTCTTTACTTATTAATGCCAAAGTTATGAGACTTTATCCTTAACGTCCCGATTTTGCCCCGCTCTCCCCTACTACCCTTGCTTTAAAGTCTCCAAACTCAAAGGTTATCAAGTTTACCATTTTATCATTTTTACCATTTTTCATCGGGACATCCCCCATTTCGTTACTCACCCTCTACCCCTATCACCCATATAATTTCACCTACACCGAATCCAGCCAATTACGCAATACCCCCGAACGAATATGGGTTAATTATCCGTCGCCCATCCGGGGGTGGTTTCCTCGATGCCCCCTATTCCCAGTGCCCTCCCGGGGGTACGCGCGGCAGGTTGGAAACGAGATTGCTCGGGTCGCCTTTGGCCATTCGGTCGAGGAAAGTGTCTGTCGGACGGCAGACGGCGCGACGCCGTTTATTTGCGTCCGTGATGGGACGTCGGGTCGCCGCCGCACAGGTGCGTGCCCACGGTTCTTGGCGTTTTCCTAGCGTCTTATTCGCGACGTTTGCCACCGATCCGTCGGACGTCGTGCCTCTGCGTCTACGTCTGGCGGATCTATTCGCGGTAGATCGGACGCTGGCAGCGGGAACCTTAACGGCCGACTGATTTTCCTCCGCGGCTACCGTCACGAGTTGTGTAACGGAGCCTCGTCACACGAAACCGTGCCTCCCGAGCGTGATTCTCGAAACATCGGAGCCAGGGGGGTCATCGAACGAGGGGAAAATAGTATTTCGAACGGGCGACTAAGAAGGGTGCACCCCATCGGTCACGACTTAATGGCCATTCGCTTTGTTTCGAGTTCGTGCTCCCCGCTGTCGGCGTTTGGGAATGGCTATTTTCAGGTGCGAATGGTTGGGAATGCACTTTTTCGGGAGCTTCGTGGAACTCCCGCAAGCTTTGGTATCGTCGAACTTCGCGAAGCACGGTTCCTCCCCTGCTGGGATTATGGTAGACGAGCGCCAGCCGCGAATAGGCGTAATATACAGTTATACAGTTGTTTCACGGCACACTAAATTCTCGTCTCGCCCGGCGGACGCGGAGGGATGGTCAGGTATGATCTGACGATTATTTCAGTAGACGAATGGTCGCAGATGCGTTTACTGGCGGTGTGCAATTGTCGCACGGAGTAATATAAATTTACGATCGGGGGAACAGAATGGTCGAGCGTCCGGGGTGCTTCGGTTTTAGATCCTCTTGCATTTCCTGGTTAATTCTGCTCTTCTTTCCTTTCGATCTCCCGTAACAGACACCTGGGAGGTTCTCGGAGCTTTGTATAACTAGCCCCAGGATATCACTTGCCCCAAATGATAACAGAAACCAAGCTGCACGCCTTTCTCTGCAGGTCTAGCTGAAGAAGAATAGAGCATCCCATTTTCCAACGGGCCAACGCTATTTCGGCGCTAGCTCCCGTCGAAAGCTCCCCGTCTATCAGCGTTCCCCTCCGTCTCGTTTCTGCTTGTCTCGCCTCGGTTGGTCGCGGCAACGCGATAATCGCCGTTTAAAGGCCGACGATCGACGTTTCGGTGCTCGCCAGCGGATGAAGGGGTTGCGCGTAGGCGCCAGCTCCATCGGGCGAGGAAAAGGAAGACGGGGAGCGCGAGGTGACGCGAACGGATGTTACATGTTCGCGCGCGTGCGACGCATTAAAAGGCTCGGACGGCGTTTGACGGCGGCTGGGATCACTCGAATTTACGGATATTTACCTAGTCGCACGAGGGCGCCGGCGCCTCCCTGACTCAAGGCAAACTAACGAGGATCCGGCTACGAGGCGTCGGTCCCGAGGAGATATCGGCAAGCGAGCCCCGACACCTTTTCACCGCGGCCCGCCAATCCTAAAACTGTCGGCGTGAGTTGTCGCGGCGCCGTAAGAATCTCGTTTCCCCGTCGGTTGTTGTTGCCTTTTTTCCATTTTATAAACGACCCCCGACGCTGGAAATAATACGATCGTATCCGTGCTTTTTCCTCTTTCCTCTGTCGCGCGACCACCGCGGCGCCAGCTTCATTACAGCGGCACCTTCTTTTTTAAATTCGACCACCTTACTCCCTCGCCGTTCGCCCATCTCCCTCACTCTTCGTGTCGTGCTCTGAGTAATCTGCAAATAAGGGTTGTGGGAGCGAGATACCTACAACTGTATTTCACAAACAGCAACGCGATTCTTCGATGAACTTCGACAGAAGCGTCAGCGATCGGTAACGGACTTTTTTAATAGTCCATACCGGAATACGATACTAAACAACCCTTGTATCAGGGTTGTAAAATGTCATCTTCAGTGATGAAGACATGAAATCGGAATCTTCTCGTTTAACGATACCAAAAGGTCCCAAGCTAACAACCTGTATTCCCATCCACGCCTCGGCGTTCCCCTTGGCGATCATCAGATCCTCATCTCCCGTCGGCCGATCTGCAGACCCGCGGGATCCTTTGCCGTGTGCCGACGCAGCGTTAGCTCTGATCTCGTCGCGGGGTTGTTTCGTCTGTCCGTGAAATTTATGGGTATCGGCGGGTGCGAGGACGGAGTGCGAGTGTGTCCATCGCGTGGGTTAGGCTAAATCGGTTACAATGAATCAACCGCGCAGAGGCCCGAGGAGCGTCGCGACGCGTCCTCGTGAGCGCGTCTAGACGCACAAATCGCCTGGCAAGCAGACGCCACACGAGGAGCATTGTTGTGAGGACCACCCGCTTCTTTCGAGTGGCTATCGGGTGGATTTTAATCTGTCGCGCCGATACATTTCGCCGCCACTAATTCCGCGTCTCATTTGCGAGGGATGCGCACAGGTAATGCATCGTCAGCTAGCTTGCATGTGCACGGCAGCGAGGGCGGAGTTGTAGGAAGCTGCTTAAGCTCCAGAGCTCAGCTTGGACGTCTCTGATCTATCGCCACTCGCTACGAGATCCCCGCTGCGGGATCCTCTGGTTGAAAGATGACCGAGGAACGTGTAGGTACTCTTCCGCTGCCACCTGCTGAAATTGTTTAGGGGATGAAGAGGCGCCTTCGGGGATGCGCGTCCGCAGGGAGGGGGGCAAAGGGACAGTTGCCCCCTGGCTTTTGAGAAAAAATCACTTATTTTTCAGAATTAATCTTTATTAAGTTTATACTAAAAAGGCGAATATTTTTTAATTTCGGTTTTAAATTTTTAATTAAATTGACACTATAAAATGGGTTAAAAAAGCAAGAGAGGTATATTTTTCTTTACCATCATCCCAAAGTTGCCCTCCCCCCTCCCCTCTGGAAAAGAGTCTCCGGACGCCCCTGCCTTCGGGGTCCATCTGGTACATTAGGTCAGTGGATGGAATTGTTTCTTGGAGCCTGATACTTTTGCATCGAACGGTGGCCGAGGGATTTTTGCATGGCTCTCGTTATTACACTTCGAAAGAAGCCAGACGCGGGCAGCTCTCGCGCGTCTGGGTGATACAAGAACTAAATTATTGGCTGTGAAACAGAGAACGATGAACCAGCCGCTTGGCGGAAGGCCTGAAAAACTGGTATACGAGGTTCGAAGCCAACGAGCCTGGCGGTCGTCGCCGACGGTACAGTATACGACCTTTTCGAATCGTGCAATTAGGGTTCGGTGGGGTTGTCTTCATGGGTCTCGTTAGGAATTCTGATTTTACTTTTTATCAGATGTATAGGCACGCTTCTCTGTCCTTCGTGGGTTTCTTACTCGTCGCATTCTACTATCAACCCTGCGAGAAACGTACATCATAATATACGAAGGTGCTGGGCAGAAATATGTGTCAATGCGCGTGGAGAATGTCATCACTGAGAATGAATGAAATTCAACGAACACCTGTACTATACCTTCAAAAATTCCGGGAAAAAGTTCTCCAGCTCCTTTCGAATACACCAAACCCTTCTATTTTCCGTGCCACGGTGCTATTCCTCCATTGCTCGTCCCTGCTTTCCCCATCAAGGCTTTGATGTAACAGTTGCGCTTACCATTACGCAGTTTCAATTAAACCCTCAATCGCCTGAACGAGCAAGGAATTTGTTTATCACACTGATGCTGCGCATAAGACGCCCGAAACAGTCATGCTGACCCAGTCAATTGTTCGCCATTGATAGGCCAGCATTAACATCATATTACCATTTTATTTTTCTCGCCAGTTACACGCGGACCCAAGGCCAGCATCTTCTTTTACCACGAATTCGTAGTAAGCCTCTGCGACGTAAAAAGCGCTCGCTGCGATCATGAATGACCTGTTGTTCGTTACCGACTTCTCTGGACGTGAAGTGATCTAATCTCGCGACGATGATGCGGTGTAGTCTCGACACATTTCCTAGGTCAGAAATCGTGCGATTCATCGCAAGTATCGACCTATTTGTTTAGCAGATATTGCAGCCTACGATAAGGCTGCATTCTTTGACAATGTTAGAGATTTTGCGAGGAGCATAGATCACTGTATCGATTATAGTTTCGCGTCAATATGAACAGGTATTGTAATCGAAATGGCCCGTAAGACTGTAATTTCAGGATCGTTTTGCCCGTCACGTCGGGCCATAAATCGTTCTAGAAAGCATCACCGCGATTTCCCACGCTGGTTGCTTCTGCTCGACCAAATCGCGGTTGGTAAACGCGCAATAAAGCAATGTAGTGCGTATCGATTGATCGATGGAAATTGGAGCGAAACCGCAGCTGCACAGGTGCACGGCGATCCATGGATCTGATGCTTAGAGTATCGATTTTCCAGTATGCGAGGGGAACTCCTGTACGTGTATGTACACCACGGTGCTCGCTACACACGGACAAACGAGGCGTAATGATGAATCGAAGACGCATATTACCGTTAAAATGGGCCGATTTACTACGTTGCACCGATGATACACTCTATACTTTGAAGCAAGGATGAAAGTAGGGGCCAGGTGCGTGTGGTTTCCTCTTCGATTGCCTTCGATCTCCGCTACAACTCTGGGATGATAACTATCCCGAAGTAAACACTCGATGTTCGATTCATGTTACAATTTTCTGCGCATTGCGATGCTCGTGCTCAATTCCCTGCGATTGTGACTAACAGAAGGTTGCGCATTAAGGTGCAAACCTTGGAACAGAGCAGAGGCAGAATTTCTTTCGTGAAAGAAAAATTCGTTCAGCGATTTATAATTCGTGTAATTTTTGTGAATCGCTTGATAATATTCCCCGTTTGTACGTACCCAACCAGAATTCGTCATTGCAATTAGAAGAGCTGGCTCCAAATGCAGGTGCTTAAGCCCAATGACTCAGCAGAATGATCGCAAGCGGGCAAGAAATAACGCGGGCACCTAGTAAATGCGATTCTCACTTGTTAGCGAAGTGGGTTCATCGTTTGGTAGATTAAGTTCTTTGTAATAAATCGGCGGCGATACGATCGATGGTTTTACATTAACACGTGACGTGCGACCGACATCGAACAGATTGGCAACAGATGTTGTTCACACGTGGAATGCTCGCTATGCTGAGATCACCGCGAATGATTTTAATGAGGATCAATCGATAGCTATAAGGTTAACGGCTCGGGAGCGCAAAATTGCTAGATCGAATCTGCCCGGTAGCGATCATTCGAACCGCCATCGTGAGCTACGAGTTCTGACATCTCTTAAGGGGGTAGGTTACCCTCGACAGCTCAAAATCAGGCCCTTCTTCAAACGCATATTCTGAAGTAATAAATGAATACAGAGATAATTTTTCTTTTAAGTCTTAAGCGTCAGTTCGTTGACTTGAATGCGCAAAAAGAAAATTTTAAATATATTTATAGGGAAAAAATTATAAATATAACAGTGAGAACGTGTACGCGATGCAGCGTTTAATGGTGAACACGATTCCGGACAGGTGAATTACCGAGAATACAAAGTAAAGGTATTTTTATAATCTGTAAGACAGTCTCCATCTTGTGCAGGAAGCAAAATTTTGATAAACAAATTAATACAATTTTTATGTTGATGTTTCTGATTTTATCCGTTTTTGTAGGAAAAATATTTTTTATCTTTTATTTTTAAGAATTTATATTGAAAATGTGCTCGCAATAAATGGGAGGGGAATAGTTTCCTGCAGCTCCCTGTAAATTTTCATTCAAATCATTGGAGAAGTTTTCGATATTTTATGTTCACCGTTTTAAAAAACGTAGTTTCTGGGAAATCGCGTTTAAAGTTGCGCATCGTTATCCGATCTCAAATGCAGGCTCGTACATTTTTTACTGTAATTCCTTCAATTTTTTTAATTTCGGGCCCCGGTTGCGCTTAAAATACGTAGAAAAAATGTAGCTAGCGGAATATGCAAACATCCTAAAAACCAATTTTCGAAAATTGTGAGGGTCACCTACCCCCTTAACACCCCCCTCTTGCTAAATCTTCGTGGTGAAACAACAGACCACCCTGTGGGATGGGTTAAATTAAACAAAAGAATACCTTAGCGAGATCAGAATTCTAATCGATAAAACCAAGATGGGGGTGGGAATCGTTAATAAGGGTGTAGATTCGGCGGTACTGAAATTCGTAAGGACACAGGGTGCTCGATTTGTCAGAAGCCTAAAGAGAATGATTTTGAAGCGAATCACAGGTGTCATCGTGGATGTATCGTAATCATTGTCGCACGCTCGTCCCCTCGATTTCTCGGAAACCTGGCCTAAATTCGAGAGGCCCTAAAAACACCTAAAAATAGTTTCATAAGACGGTTGCGTCCGGGGATTCTGGATGTAGTAAATCTGTTCGCTTCTTCCCTTTCTCCTCGGTAATCTCCTCTTTCGCGGCGCTTCTAACGAAAATCGAATTTATTCGCGAGGGAGGGTTACGTCGAAGCCCCCCTTTTTTGCCCATCTTTCTTTTTCGCGTCCGTTGCCGCGACGGAAAACGGGTCCGCGTCGACTGTCGCGCAGAGAGAAACTGAGCAGAATTTCGTAAGCCGAGGCAGACGTTGTGATTACTAGGGTGAGTAAGAGATACTAATTTCGTCGATCGACCAGACGACGGACTTCACGGTTCATTCTAATCTTCTACGCAGCCGTCCCATTCGGCAGAGTCGGATGTCTACGCACTTGGCGTTCTATCGGGAACGCAAAGTGTCTACGCGTTTAAATATATTTCCACGCGCCCAGTTTTCAAGAATTTTTCGCCAGTCCAAGGCTCATCTCGGGATCGTAGAACTACCCTCGTTCGAACTCCGATCCCTCCGATCCCGATTTAGGGCCTTAGGAAGTAAAATAAGGTCGAGAATTATTAATGTATGCATGAAGGAAGCTGCAGTTGTTCTGGTCTTACAATTAGAAATTTCTTAAGTATCCTATCGAGTTGGTTTCCGTTCTCGATGTACCGGTGGAACTTTTGAATCCGCCCGCGAAGCCTTCACCAGGATGGATGCTAGAAAGTAGAAAGCTCCTAGATTTATTTAACATATCCTGTGTGCCTTGACAGGCGTTCTTATGCACGGAGCGAGGTGGTTTCGGTTTTTATTGCTGGTTTCGGATCGCTAGTAAGCCAAAACCAACAGCGAAATAAAAGGAAGGAAAGATGGATTCGTTCGTGGCCCATGGCCAATCGCGATTGTGGTCGCGCTGAGACTTTTTGCAGCAGCCTTGATTTACGATGCGACTTGAAGCCGACAAGAAGACCCCGCGGCCTCACCAACGCTATAATTCATATTTACTTTCTGTCTCGTAAAAAATAAATTGCACCGCGAGACTATTGGTTGCTTCTACGAACGGGCTAAGCCAGAACGCCGTTTAAAATCGGTGAACACTGGTTACCAGCTAGAATATTGCTCCCCCCTGTCACGTCCCCTCTAATTGACCGTGCGAGAAGCCTCCTGCACGCCTATTGTCGAGGTGCATTTACAATTACTCGCGTTCCCAACGATTCTCCAACCTTTTTGCACTTAACATTATGATAACATTGTATTCCTTAACTTCTTTAACCCTCGACACGATGCTTCCCCCTTGCAACATTTTGCAAAATCAGTGGATGAACAATGGACAGCTGATTTACCGTTTGATAGATCCTTAGATCCTTGATTACAGTCGGAGTATTTTGTAAAGAACTTAAGGGTTGCTTCTGCGTTCGTTAACCCTCGAATCCCTTGCTAATTGAGGATCTTGCAGCAACAGGGGTGCAGCTCCATATTTACCAACTTCAAGTAAATTAGAAACTGCTGTTTATAAAATTATTGCTTTGGCTTTCAATTAAAAATAGAGCACTAATTGAAAAATATATATCTCCTCGCAATAAGAAGTAGTTATTGAGTTAATAAGTTTAGAATCTACAACAGATGTGCAATTATTTTGCATTTACATTACAATAACTAAAAAACTGTCGAAAATGGAGCTGCACCTGCTGCAAGGTCTTCAATTATTCAGCAAATCCTCGGTACTCCTCAGTACTCGGTAGCTCCGCGTTCAAAGTAAGCTCGCGTCTTTGGCATCGACCAGCTGTTCCCCTCGTGGAGCAACGAATCACGGAAAAGCGGCTGGCACCTAATTAACGACCAAGTCGGTGTCTGTTCGTATCCGTCAGTAGATTTAGCACAGCTGGCCGTGCGTGGAATGACATATGCAACCTCGAGGCTGTAATCGTTGGAAATAGGAACTGTTCTAGGCGTCGTAGACTGCCTGCCGCCGTACTTGCAGATAGATAGAATCGTGTATTATGAGCGAGCTCTTTGAACGGGGATCGGTCCGTGAGTTTGCCCCCGCAATAGCCATCGCCGCAGCCTGTCTTTCATTTATCATCGATGAATGGCTCGGCGGACTTCACGATGCCTACAATCGGAGACAGAAGACACTTCTAATATCAAATCCCACTCAAGCGCGCAGAACTGATGAAATTTTTTACTCTGCGAGTTCGTTTTGAAGCTTTGTATTTTCTGAAACGCAGCATACAGATGTGACACGTTAATGGAAGGATTTTTAATTTATAGGACTTATAGACCAATGGAAATGGTCGGTTTGTAGGTGGATATTTTAATGAACGGAATAGTATTAAAGGAACACAGTCGTTATTTGCATAATCATTGCTTTATGACGCCAAGTCTGTGTACAGTATGGTACATTGATCGATTCGTTTACATTTCTATTGCAACGACATGTAACAGAGAAACGACATTACTTTCTTCAACTTGTCTACAGACGTTCGTGTACTATTGTAACATTTCGCAATGCAGGCAGTGGTGACGATGATTCTGTTTGAATATTCATCGACAACGTCACGGGGATTAAGCATCAGGGTGTAGAAAATATTGCTCGTTTAAGTGGAAAAATCATCGTGGAATTTAGAATAACATCGTAGTTGTTCGCTTTCATGTGGCGAAGGGGTCAGTGTTAAATTTTGGAAGACAGATTTCGTTCGTATAGTACATGACAGAGGTTTCCGTTTCGTGTATATCTCGCTCTCTTTCTGCCAATCGCGTGTATAAAACATATACAAAAATAAGTACAAAATACAAGTACTAATGTGACGTCGGTTCTCCATTCGAAAGAAACTTTTAAATTAACGAAATTACCAAATATCAACATCTTCCTAAAGATACGTCGCGTTTTAAACTATACGAGTATAAATGGAACTAATATTTGTATATTTAACGTACGTATTAGAGTAAATTGCCGAACACTTTGCTGCTGGTTACTTGCGCAACAATGAGTATCTGATCTTTATTATGTCTATATCATTATCGTGTTGCTTGTTAAGGGGTCTCGTATCAAATCGAATACCAGATTCGAAATAAAATCTATGATCGGTATACGAACTAAAAAAATATATCAAATCTGAAAATCATTTCGTGATGGTCTGCATCGGAATCTCGTTGCTTCAAATCCATAGAAAAGTTATCGTCGCGGCTTTGTATCTTGAATTGCAACTGTTAATAGAGCCTCTACGTAAACAATGAAGAATATTCCTAACATGATTGGTATTTTTTTTTACTTGTCTCTAAATCATTATTCATTCTACCACGTATTATAGACTAAAAATCATGCATTACACTATAAACTTTTCGCAAATACTGTTTAACGTTGTTACATACTACTAAAATAGGCGTGAATGAAGTATAACTTATTCGTTGTACAGGTAACGAAAAGAAAGCTCGATTATTTATCCTTAATCGCGCAGAACGCAGTAAGAAGTCCCAATCTGGCATAAAGATCTATACATATTATTTCGTGCAATTATGCCCTCGCGTTAATTCTAAAGAATCGTCGGAAATAAAGTATTTGCTCAGTAATAACATCGAATAGTTATCAGATCTACGATTGTTATGTACAAGCGATTCGTTTTTGGCAACAAATTCGGTATGCGAGCTATACTAATCGGTAATTATACGGGTTTCATTTTAGTCTATTTTGGTAATTCAACGAATTTAGTTTACAGCTATTTATATATGTAATCTCTAGACAAACTACATAATTGTATGTATCGATAGTGTCATAGTTGAATTAAGTAGATACTAATTACATAGCATCGGGTTACTACGAGTAATTGAGAAAGAAAAACAAGAATCAATTACTTTAGTGCCAGTTGTATATACACTACTGGTAATATTAAGTATATAAAAACAGATACACGTATAAAATTGTTGTTCCAAAGACACCGCGCTGTAGGGCATACTATGTTGAAAACGTGTCGGCTAATGGTAAAACTTTTCACGTAACAGAGTTAGAACTATTTTGTCACGTTTCTTGTATCACATAAACGATATACAAATATCTACTAATAATAATTTACACTTCCTTTCATACATATGTGCAGAGGTTTCCAAACTTCGAATCGTGTTCGTGTCATATAAATCGCGAGCTATGCAGCTATGCAACTTACAGGATCTTCTACAGAATATGTATGGGCGCGTCGAAATGATCGAAAGAAGCAATGCTTGAAAAATTAATTAAGTTAATTTCATTGCCTTTGCTGTAAAGTTAACGGGGAAAATAGGAAGAAGGGTGTATAAAATACAGTTGGCATCCTAATATCTTATCACTGGATAGCATAATTTCATGCGTAAGCAAAATATAATGACTTGTTCCGTCTTTTTCTTTTGCAAAAAATATGGAAGTCCCGTGGTTCGTTAAAATACGAATACAAAGAGATAGCAAAATTTAAATAACTTCTGTCACACGGAGATCAAAGTGTATAGAGAGACGTAATATCTTTAGCATTCCTTTGCCCTGCCTCAATTATCGTACGGTAGGTTTCTTATACTTACCTCGTTAATCGCGATCAACTGCATTACCCTGCAAGGAACTGAAAGACGACATTTTCGATGTACTCCTCTTCTTCTTCTTTTTCTTCTCTTTTCCTAGTATCATGCTCTTCACATTCCGCAAATAAGCCCCCCACATCCTTAGAACTCATTCAGGCGGTTGCGACGAGTTGTTGCCTTCATTTCGCCGCTGCAGTCGTTCTGGGTGAGAACAAGCCAACTGGCTAAAATCGCGGACAACGTCGTTGAAAGTTTCGTCGCCGCTGATCCCAATTTCTGAATCTTTCATTTCCTCGTTCAGAAGGCCAAGTCGCAATCTGAAATAAACATTAATTCAATATGCCCGACGAATTCGACGATAGGACGGTGCCGTCCGATACTCACAAAGTAACGATATCTGCGTTAGCTTCTTTAACAGCTATCGACAAAGGCTTCACTCCACTTTCATCCTTAATGTGCTGGTCAGCGCGATGCTTCAGAAGCAAGCACACCTGGGCAGTATGGCCTGAAATTTGGATGAGGAAAGTTCCCAGCACATTTATAAAAAGAATCTTATAAAAGATCTTACAAAAAGAAGGGACACGTACCTAATTCTGTGGCCAAATATAACGGAGTCTTTCCATCAGCATCTTGGCAATTGATACGCGCCCCGTTCAGAATCAGATATTCGCAGGACATCACAGAACCCTGCATTCGAATAAAAGCAAAAACGAATATCAAAGACACCGCGCAGCACGAAGCTTCGTTCTTTCATACTCACGCTTATAATCGCTTGGTGTATAGCATTACGACCTCTGTCATTCACATTCAACCATAACTTGTCAGCACCAGCTGCCAAGGCTGCACACATCACGGGGAGATTGTGCGCCGCGGCAGCTTTGTAAAGAAGCATCTCGGGATGCAGATTCTCGATGTCCTCTTCATCCGTGAACTCTTCGTCCTCGCCCGCAGTCGAGTCTTGATCAGAACTTAACTCTAAGCTATTATCGATCGTTGGCTTTGGTAAATCACATCCGAACATCAGCACGTCGGATTCTACTTTCTCTGTACACTGCTTCTCCGTTCCGAAATCTTTATTCTCCATAGCCTCTTTCGCGTCAGTCATCTCCGTGCTTAAGGACACTTCACTTTTCAGTGAGAAATTGTTCTCCGAGTTGCTCGTGGAAATCGTATTGTCTTTCATTTCAGGAATGTGAGGCTTAGCTTCGTTATCGACGTTCGGCTCTGCATTAGCGTCGACGGCGTTGGAATTACGGTTACTCTCGTTCAAATCGCTGCGCGGACGCGCCAGTATCTTCCCGTACAACGTGGAATCATTCTTCAGATCTAGATTCGCGCTATCGTCGGAGCTTAAGGAACTCCTCTCGGTCTTCTTCGCTTTGTCGACGGAAATTAAGCTCTCGATCGACGTGTGCTTACTGTCATCCGAGCTCGTTGAATGGTGGCCTTCCTTCACCGATGATAATGTCGTTGTTTTGTTACGATTGTCGCTATCAATTTTGTCGCAGCTCCGCGGCCTGCGGCGTAACTTGCGCACGCTCCATTTGCGGAAGTGCATTTTGTCGCGGCTCGTGTGTTGCCCAGATGAAATCATGTTAGTCAAAGGTTTCACGAACTTACGATCTACGTACTTTGCTCTTATCCAAGCTTCCCGTATGTTACTGTCGAAATGTTTAATTGAGTGTTCTGTGATGCTATCTACTTTGGTATATAGTTTTACGTACCCATTGCATTTCGGCGTAGCTCTAACAACGTCGGGAGGAATCGGCAGAGCCTCGTAAACATTATTCACCACAGTGTTCCCAAGCTCTGCCATTACCTTTAGTATCTCTGGCTCCCAATCGTCTAGCGTGAGAGATCGAACTTTGCTATAGTGAACACCTAGACTTCTATGCACACCAGAGCACTCTAAACAGAAGAGAAATTTTAGAAGCTCGTAAAACTACTTAGCTTAGAGAAGTACGACAAGGCGACGCACCTATACAAAGTGTAATTCCGAGGTTGATACTAGCCCACCTTGGATTAGCACCGCCGCAATCACAGCAAGTATCGTTGCCAGGGATCTTTAGAATCTGTTCCCAAACCCTACAGCGAAGGAAAGGAAGTACAAACTTTTATTACCCATGCTCCATCTGATTCTTACATAATGCAACGCGAGAGAAGTACTTTCTTGTACCTTGATTTCGGCTTTGACTGTCTACTTGACCCTCTACTATTCTGCGACTGCGATTCTCGTATACTAACGATCGTACCAGCACCCATGCCTCTTTGAATAGCAGCACCAATTGCTTGTTGCATGGCGGTAACCCATGCTAAATACGCTTCCTCGCTATCAGCTTGCAATATGTGACTCCTGTAAATCAACCAACATGTGTATAGAACCTCATACCACCATACCGTACTCGTATTATTAGTCACTCACTTCGTAGGACTTAATACTTCGAAACAATTTCTTCTATCACAGTCAACCACTGGCTTTACGGTACAAAGGCGAAGATCTTCCTCCATGATCGTGAAATCGTTGTCGCCAGTTCTTTTTCGATAGACTAACTGATGGTCTCTTAAACAGAACCACCTCCTGTTCCATGTTTTAAACGCATTGCTAGTTCGTTTAAAGAGGTAGCCCTCCATTCTAGGATTGCCGGGTACCGGAGAAGGTATTAGGTCCCTGTTCGTAACGTAAATGTGCCGATTCTCCATTTCCTTCTCGAGCTTAACAGAGTCAGCTCTCATTTTAATCAGATTCTCGCCAAGATCTTTTAAAAACGGGTCGAGATCTTGCGCAAGATCGGTACCTTGATGATAATACGTAATGCACGCGTGCATGTAACTGAGCAGCGTGCCCAATATCTCGTGCCGCTTGCGTGCCTGTATCATTGTCAATGAATGAATGTAGTCCAGAGCGGTGTGCCGAAAACACGATCGAGTGGCTGAGAGAATGTTGGAAGTCTCTTCGTACTCCGCGGGTCTGGACTTGATAACTTGCGAATTTCTGTTTAGCGCTATATCTAAATCGGCAGAGATTTTTTCGAAGTAATGCCGAGATTCTTTTACCTTCTTGATGTCGCTGTTAAAATATTAGGAATGTTACATACACCTGAACCTCTGGGCGACAAAATATAGGGCGCAATTACACGCGTCGTTGCACGACTTACCTTTTGACGAATGAATTCAGATCTTTGATTACGGTTCTAGACGCTTGATCCAATAAAATAGTATGAAACTTGTTCATTTCTTGTAGGGCATGAATCAATTTGTTCAGGAATGCCATTATCTCTGAATCATCGTTAAAGTACAGAGATAGCTCCCACAGGCTATTGGCAAATTGGCTAGGGGAAGAGTATAATTCTTAATTCTCTCCAAGCGTCGCAGACATGTTTGCGCATTGAGTAACGTTCGATGTGTTTGCAGGATAATTTATTAAACAGATCTGACAAATATAGCGAGTGGAAAGAATGGTGGGTATTTTCTAAAAATAGCCTTTGTTCAATGGCAATATGGGAGACTGATAAAAAGATCTCTGTGTGACAAGTTTCAAGTGTAATTCTTCACTGTGTTAAACTAGATGCCACAAGTATGAGTCATCCCTAACACTGCTGTAATTCATACATACTTCCTGATTCCCCTCTACTTGAGCTCTTCTCCTCTTTACCGCGAGGCACGATTCATTTAAGTTAACATCCTTTCAACAACGACCACTGACGATACGTTCTACTTTTCAATAAACTTAAACCTAATAATCTATTAAGCGTACTCCGACATACCTTTGTTGTCCTATAAAAAGTTTTCCCGTGTCGATCATTTGGCTACAGTTCTTTAACACCTGCAAAGAACTCTCATATAATTCGTCCGTGGTACGGAGAACTTAAAAAACTATAAACACGTGACGACGTATATTTCTAGTCGCATCATCTAGAGTGTACTAATTTTCTAGGGAATGACTGTACGTTGTATAACACTTGCAACGTGTTCGTAGTACAGTACCTTGTCTAACTTTTGCTCGAGTAGATCGACGTTTGCCTCCACTTCCTCGATGCAGGATCTATAAGAACAAAAAAAAGACAGGTGGGCATTTTTAAGTTTCTCCGACGGCTGACTCGTAATCGATGGTAATGAACGCGGTGCGAGGAACGCAGCCTATTTAATCAGAGGCGTTGCGCCGTGAATCACGCGACGGAACATCAGGGGCAGGCTAAACAAAGTGTTATTAAATTCGCACGTTCAACCAACTCCTCACCGAAACATTGGCGTGTCCCGCAAACATTCCTCGAACTCGATTAAAGGCTTCATTTTGTACTATCCGTTGCTCGGGATTTTCAAGCGCAGTATCGGCCGACGAACTGCAGTCTTGAAATTTCTCCGCTCACTATTTCCCATGAAACGGCACGATCATTTGGAAGGACCATTAACATAAACCGTTCGCATTCGCGGAGAACAACACGCATTCCCCTCCCTTCTGTCAAAACGGATGCAATTGCAATGAAGTTGTTCCCGTTTCTGCTCTGTCGCCTCCGCCTGTCACCAGTGCCAGCAACACTCCCGACACATTCCGCCGTGCATGAACTTCACAGAGAAGTTATTGATTCCCTCTAAATACACCGCGATCCAGGCATTTCCTTTAAAGTCGCTTTCGTGCGATGTTTCATCGGTCCCCCCTGTTACGCTCGCCTTCCGCGCGAACCCGTGATTCGTTCCGTCGGGAAAGTTCCGCTCCACTCCCGTGGTAGAACTTGCGCCCATTGTATTTGCATGCTTGCTCGCATTTCGAGGCACGTTCAGTGGGAAAAATTATTTGGTATTTGTAAACACCGAACGAAGTAAGTTGTAATTATGTAACTAAATCTGTGCGTCGAATTGCTTTCGTTGGTTGCAAAATAGTTGCCCGTCGTCTTCGATATACGTTGATTTGAGAAACGTACGCTGGTTAGTCACTTTCTAACCTTTCTTACGATCGTCGGGTTTATTTCTATGTACAGTGTGTCTCGTAACTGTCGTTGCAGGCAAGAAGTGGATGATTGCACGCGTAATAAGTGAACTGGAAGTGTAGAGCGAACGTTCGTTCAAGCGGTCTCTCGTTTCCGGAGGACCGTGCAATCATTGATTTTTCGATTGTAGCAGTGGTTATGGGACACCCTGTACATTACAGCGAAGTGTACTCCCTGTGCTTCATATTTTATTTTCACCACAGATTCCTTTGAGTTGCCAATACGTTTGCTTATCCTTGGAGTAACAGAGAGATCCTTGTTGTTAGTTAATGTTTGTTCGATAGGGTCAAAATGACTGGTGGGACTACCACTGAAAAGTCGGCTAATAACCCTTTAGAACAGTTTGTGCTGCTGGCTAAAACCGCTAAAGGGGCAGCGGCGCTGGAGCTTATAAGGCAAGCGGTAGAAACGCCAGGCGTTCATGTCTTCGGGGAGTTGTTAGATATGCCCAATATCAAAGAGCTAGAAAGTGGGCCTTATGTTCAGTACTGGAATACCTTGAATCTGTTCGCTTACGGCACGTACAAAGAGTACTTGGAGAATAAAGACAAGGTCCTGGAATTGACCCCCACGCAGAGGAAAAAGCTGCAACATTTAACGATAGTAACGCTAGCCACAAAGTCCAGATGTATACCGTATTCCGTGCTGTTGGAGGAATTAGATATAAAGAATGTTAGAGACTTAGAGGATCTAATAATCGAAGCTATTTATGCGGACATAATACACGGCAAGCTGGATCAAAAGAATTCACAGTTAGAGGTAGATTACGCCGGCTTAGGGAGAGACGTCAGACCCAACGATACCGGCGTGGTAGCCGAAACGTTGGCTGCTTGGGGTCAGGCTTGCGATACCGTGCTGGCTTGCATAGAGATACAAGTTACGAGGGCCAATGTCGCGAAGCAGAAAGCCACTTATCACAAGGAAAGGATACAGAGAGATGTAAGTTTCTCGTGGCGACACGAACGTAACGAATCCTGAGAGAATTTCATGCTATGCATCTTCGATGTTGTCTTCAGAGCGCGCATATAAAAAAGACACTCGCCGCGCAAGCTGGAGGGGGCGGCGTGCAGGAGGCTGACATGGCGGGCGGCAGTTCCGGAGCGGGAGGGACCGAGTCTGGTAGAGAAGCTTTGTCAGTTCCGCCAGATCCGAAGAAAAAGCAACAAAAAGTCAAAGGTATTAAAGGCAGTGGTAAGTTCTGGAAGACATAAATTCAGTAATCCTTTATGATGTGAAATGTATCCCATTGATGACAGGATTGTAGTACGTTACTCACAGTCCGCATTTGCCAATTTTCCAAATTCTCGCAATCCTAAATTACTGTAAACCATGACAAACGATGGCTAACACGAGCGAGGAGTGCTATAATGAGCGAAGGGAAATTTATCGCCACGTTCTGGCATACACATTCTAAAGGGATTGAATCTTTTTATTCCGAAAAGAGAACGACCTTGTAAATACAGTTACAGAACTGCGGAATAAGTCGCTATTTGTTTAATAATAATATTTATAGGAGAGTTTTGTTATATTAAATTGTAGTTCTCGAAATAATATATAGCTTGTGTTGCGTGGTAGGGTGAGAGGAAGGAAAGTGGGAGTGGGTAATATACAGGGACCTGGAACGAAATGCTTTTTCGTTTCGTTTCGGTTCAGCTGCGATAATAATAATTTCGTCTCGGTTAATATCGTTCCCGCTGAAAAATATTTCGTTTCCATCGGAACGAAAAACAAATTTTGTTCCGAACCGGTTATTTCATTTATAAAAGAACTCGTATAAACTTATTTTAACAATTTTATTGCCTTTGGTATTTATATTATAAAATATTATACATTACAGTTATGTATTATAGAATATTATGTATTATGTCTTAAGAAAAAAATTTAGAGTTTTGATGCTTTTGGTTGCGAGCCGTGCCCACAAGGGCAAGACTCCCAACGTCTCTCCCAGCACCGCAGTCAGCCCTAATCAGGGGTCTGAACCGACACGAAACATCATGAAAATAAGGAGCGCGTTCAATTGAAATTTTTTAACCTGAAGTGTACAGAACGTTATTAGTCGGAATTTTTATTTCGGTTATATCGTTTTCACTCCTGCAGCAGAGTTAAGAATTTCGTTTCGTTTCTGTTTCTGTTCCGGAAAAATATTTCGTTCTTTTCGTTTCTATTCCGTTCCGGGTCCCTGGTAATATATAAACGAATTTATTAGACACACCGTGTATAAGATACAACCGAAGCTAATGAACGCATGAGAATTTTTACGATAGCTTCGATTTTTAGACAGGTCGAAGGGAATCTATGTAAACGCATTTTTATACCCGGCCTTACGTTTCGAGTCGGTAGTGTTACAAGCAGATTTAACGTTTTATAATTACGACTTATAGGGGGAAGGTATATTTTCGTTTAGAGAATTTATATTAGAGTTACCATTCGTTGTTGTTAAACGGTGTACGAATCTAGGAGCATGAAGTAGATTTCTCATATCGCACTGCACCTTGAGCCTAGCTGAGCTTACGAAGCTTCCAAAGGAAATGTCGATTAATTTATTTATTGTCAGTGGTATAAAGTAGCTAGGTACGGGAACGGCGGAACGCAATGCGATCGTCTTCGCATCGAGAGTTTAGTAACGACGAACGGTTTTCGTACGGAGGAGACAAACTTTCGTAGACAAGCTTCCAAAATTTTTAACGTCGTGGCGCGTGTCGAGGAGTCTTTTAGTCAGACCAAAGATTTTCTATTTCGTTCTACGTAGCGTAAACGACGGGTGCAGGGTTTCGCCGGTTTGATAGTCAGGCCTTGATAGCTGTTTGCAATGAAATTGTATATTTATCATCGCACCCGTGTCGTTATCTCGAACGACGGTGGTAACATCCAGTGGGATGAATTGGTTGCACGCGTCTCTCGAGCAGTCTCGATCTTTTCTACAATCCGTGTTGATTTTGTACTATTCTCTTTTTCTAAAGATGATGTAGTTCGTGAAGTGGAGTAACGAAAAGAGAGAGCGTAACTAGTCGGATCGACCACTGTTACGAAGGAGGGCTGTATGTTTAGGAGAATGTAACACGGTATACGAATGACAAAGTTGCTTAGTGAACAAGAATGTCAGTCGAACTTGAAAGCGTTGTAATTGCTAATGGAATAAAAAGATAATTTATTTTAGCGAGGCTTTTCTATTCTTCTGCACCCTTTAACGCCTCTCCTTTACTTGATCTGTGAAGCGGCTCGCCAGAACGCTTAGAGCAAACCAGGCTTATAGTTCCACCGTTCGTAGACACGTTCATTAGTATAGGACCACTATAGTAACTCTTAGATGTACGTAGCACCTATCGAGACTCTGCTTTCATTGCCATCCGTAATACGCGATTTCTGTGAAAGTCTCGCTTTCGTTTTTCCAAGGCAACCGCTGTCGGGAGCCTTGCTCGCTTGAAGGTTTATATCGCGCGACTGGGATCCACGGTAGCATTTAATTCGCGCCTGTTTCTTGTCTGTTCTAACAATGTATGTGCAGGTACAAGTCACAAATGATACGCCTAATCGGGGTTTTCAGGATCCACTAATCCGGTAAAGCACCACGAACTGAGCGATGAGCCAAATTGAGATGTTCCTCTTAGGTGAAACTTCGTGTGGCATGTCACCAACTCGATCGGATTCTGTCTCTGTCTCTGTCTGTCTGTCTGTGTCTGTCTACAGTTACTGACGAAACGCAGCACACCGTCTCACCTGTAAATTTTGTACTTTTTGAGAAAATAAAACGCATCCCGAAACCATCACATATTTATTGTAAGCACGAGGTGCACCTCGGCGCCGCTTCGAAGTGAATAAAGAGACGTGCGAAGCAAGGTGGTCCTCCTCTTTCCTCGTTCACGCGCAGAAGCGAGAGGGAATAACGATAACCGTCGAGTAATTTTCGTAATTGTTTTTATTCTTACATTTTGTTGCCCCTTGCTCACTTTAACGGATACATCGTGATACCACTTAAACTCGTGTCCCTACATTAGTGTTCGTACGTATTTAAAATATCCTTAGATCGTAACAGTTTGATCGTGTCCAGCCTTCCTCCTCGCATTGTCGCCGCATCGCAATTTGGAATTTTCGCCGCGCTGCTCGCACCGTAACTACCTTTCTCCAACTCGCATTGAAGGTTATGTCTAGATTGGTTCCGTATCAACTAAACATTCTCGTGCCTCGCAGTGTATATATCCACGTACTTATATGTACAGTCGTACGTCCGGTATATGTATGTACACATCTCGATTTAAAACGCACCGTTCGAAAACTGTCGCGTTGTCACACTTGGCCGAACATCGCTCCCAAACGAAATTATTGCTGGTCAAGTCTAGAGTAAGATTTATTAGAGTTTCGTAGAATATAACTGTACGAAGTTTTGAAGAAACGTAAGACCTTTGAGAGCCAAGCAGTGGGTACAGGGCTCATTTGTACCCAAAGTTCGGCAAGAAGCATCTCTCTCGATTCTATAAAAATTCGAAACAAGTTCAACTTATCATAAATACGATTCTGCAGTTTACGTCAGCTGGCATTTTTCCGGGAAATAAATTTGGAAAGTTTAGCAGACACCATTCACTTTCGAAATCGATTTCGTCGAGTGCAAAGGCTCGCAGAAGACAAATCTTCGCTCTGCATTCTCGATCTACTTCCTCGCGAGGAATTAACATTCGTATTCTGATAAACTTAATCGAACAGTCTCCAAAATCGTTAGTTAACAACGAGGTGTTCGTAACAGTCACAACATTCGATACTTATCTCTGCGTGTCTAACACTACAGAAACAGAATTTCTACATACGGGTAAAGTGGATATGTTTGTCGCAGGTTTAGACTTAGTCGCGACTACGCGAGAGAAATTTACAATTCATTAAAACGTCTGTATGTACATCAGATCCCGCGGAAGAATTACTTCGCTCGGTCTTCCGCGCAAGGACCAAGCGTCAACGTTACGTTTAAATTAGAATATCTAGATCCTAAGAGAAAATATTCGAACGCGCAAACACTGCGTTTATTTTTCCAATTCTACGTGTAGCAATTCCTATAGTCTGCAGAGAAGATTGGAAAAGAAGAAGATCCTTACGAGTCTACGTTGGTATAGTCGCATCTCGAAGATTGTAAGTACATATATCCTTAATAGTTTCAAATGTTTAATTCTTGTTTTAAGTAGCGTAGGCCTATCGTATATTTACAGAGGAAGATTTATATACACAGAAAATCCCACGGGCGATATTCTCGTGCATCGAGCACCTATCGTTTCCTTTTTACAAAAATTACAGGGTATTGGTAGGGGATCGCCCGATTTTTCACGCAATCATTTGTATTTGGCAACGATCTGACTGCTAGAGGCTCTCAGGTTCTCGCGGAACGATGATTCGCCTCGGTTGTCGTTGATATTTACAATTACTTCTGTTAACGTATGAGTGACTCGCGGTTAATGTGCACGGTGAAAATGGCGTGGTGTATGTACAAAAGAGATTTACGCAGTTTATCGTGATTGTTAAATGCATTATGCTATGATCACAGAGGAAACCAGAGCAATTGTTAATTACGCGACTTAACAGTTAATTACAATCAGTGATTATGCATCAGCTTCACATTACAGTGCGGTTTTGCGTACCAAGCGCCATTATGGTCTCGTGTATGTATCTTCTCAACTACTGCGAACGTCCAATTTATAATATAATGCTTCTTATTACTTCGTCCAATAATTTAATCGTGAAATTGTTTGCGTAGATTTCGTATCCATATACACGAGACGAGTTCTTCTAAGTATATGACAATTTACGACACACGACAGCACAATTTACACAATCATTTCTCTCATCGACGTATGCTCGGTCGTATTTACAAAATACCGAAACTTTAAACTACCACAGGTTTCTTCGAAATCGGCTTCAGATTCGCGGAGAGCATAGCAGAGTCTATGGATGTTTCCTGCTATAACGGGACGTCGGTTTGATTCACTGGCCCGTTGCCTATCCTTGCGTTGTTATTTAATTGTTTCGTTGTCGTGCTGGTCTCCTTTGAATCTTTGTTCGTCACGACCGAGTCCTTGTCGTTGTTGGCCGAGGTCTGAGTCGATCGCGAGACCACCGCGGGTTGTGGTTTCCCATTTTTCTGATCTTTCACTTCCAACTCGAAATCTAGAACAGATTGAAAGAAGCGATATTCTGTAAGTGATCTGAGAAATCGTAAGTGTGCTCGATGCTCTTCGTATCGCTGGGATATTACGCGTGTGCACAGTTCATCTTGTGGTTTAGAATTCTTTCTCGCAACGTCAGTTTCTCGGAGAAACTGTTGCACGCAGATGTTCGCCCACGGCGTTTCTGTGTGGAGGCGAGGAACAAGAAAGCAGCCAGTTTTTGTTCGGGGTGCTTAATTAAAAATCTCTGTACATAACTTCTTGGAGACGGAATCTCGGAATAAATTAAATAACAAAGATACTAATTTACTAAGGGATCTTGTGGTGCATGAACGTGGAAAGGAACAGGAATGGGGTTCTGGAAAAATCAGTGATAATTATGCAAAAATCGTGAGGCGTTAAACTGTTCTTCAGAAACGGAGTTACTGCAAAGGGTTCACTGTTAGGGGGGGATTCTCGTCTAACAGCTCCAAAAGTAACTGATATTTAAGAATTTTTTTGAAAGAACTGTTGGTTATATTATTTTAATCTCTTTTGGGATATTAGAGGCATTTTTAAACTTGTAGAAAATATTTTTTATGTCGAACCTCATTATTATTTATTAATATTTGTGGAATCATGTCCACCTCTTCGACGATGTAATCCCTGTTGGCGGGATTGTGGCACATCACAGTCATCTGATTGTAAAGAAAATAGAAGTTTCTTAAAGTTAGATAGTTTGCGCTGGGATTGGACCACTTAAAGAAAAAAAAATGAAAAATTGAAAGAGTTATAGCGTTTGAAAGAAAAAGTAAGTTTTTTTTCTTAGACAAATTTTCATATTGTTCTTTATATCGACGAAAAAAGTATTATACATAAAAACTAAAATTAAAATTGTAGGTCCAGTCCCAGCATAAATTATTTAACTTTAAGAAAATTTTCTTCTTTTTGCAATCAGATGACTGTGACAGCTGCTACACCTGACGCCAGCATCGTCGAAGAGGTTAACACGATTCCACAATACTTAATAAATAATAAGAAGGATCAACACAAAAAATAAATTCTACAAGTATAAAGATGCCTCCTTACATCTCAAAAGAGTTTAATGCAATATTAACCATAGCTTTTTAAAAAAAAATCATAAATTTCGGGAGCTGTTACACGAGAATCCCCTCTTAAGGGTTGAGCAATGCGTCGCGTGTAAATAAACGACGTGAAAGATTAATAGGCGGTCACTTACATTCACTTTGCGTGGAACAATCGATGGTGGTGATAATGTGTTTCTTAACAGTTTTATTCTGGTCACACGTAGCGGCTGTCAGCGTTATCGGCGCTATCATACTAGAGGCATTCGTCGCCGTGACTGCTGAGCTTTTCGTGGTACTGTATCTAGCCGGCATCATGCTTTGACGCACGTTCCTCTCGGGTCGAATTAAAATGATGTACAGCTGTTGCAAAGAAAGAAAGGACGATTGAGAAGAGACCCTTTTTGGCAAGTGACGGTTCAGTGAATTACCTTTGGACTGAAGAGACACGCTATAGTCACAGACGCAGAAAGGCTTATGGTTACCGACATCGAGGTGATTCTTAATGCCACATTGTTTCCCGTGCCGAAATATAACGGCACGAAGGCTAACCATATGACGCACGTGGTGTACATCGTGAAACCTAAAGGGAAAATTCGGTATCTCATACGATTCAATTCACTCCACCAGATTGCCATTCACTATTCATTATATGGGTTAAATGATTACACTTGCATAAGGTCTAGGTACTGATTTAGTTCTCTTTGACTAAGCGAGAATAAGTTTCGGACTAAAATCAGTTTCTTGGAAAATAACTAACTGGATTTTAGAAACTGTTGTAATCAAATTCTCAAAATTGCATTCAGAATTATTAGTGTGGAACACCCCATGGGACACTTTGGAACACTTCGGGACATTTCGCGACACAGGACACTTTGGGACACTTCGGGACACTCCGGTCTCTTGTTTTCCGTGGCTCCCCGAAACACATAGGAATTACAAAACCTATTCCTACATTAGCGTATACATTTGGAACTCGAACCTCCAGTATTTTACAGATCAACGTTTGGAACGCATGGAAATTCTGAGCTACCGATAAATCTTTATTCTTGAGAGCAAGTACAGCCGAACCTCGATAACTCGAAAACCTCTATAAGACAAAAATTTTCTTCATTCCCTTGCGTTCCGCTGTAAATACCTCTACAACTCGAAATAAAACTTCCTTAACTCGAACTATACTTTTCATGTTAAATTATGTATTTCCCTCTACAACTCGAATTTAGAAGAATTCCGATCTCTACAAGTCGAAGTTTACTTTTACATATCTATGTCTTACGCGTAGAAAGATCTCAAAATATTGAGGAAAATGTTTTCTCTGCATTATTCACGATTAAAAATGCTATTGATTTACAATACATTATAAGACTAGCACAAAGCAAAATAACAAATTTTTTTTAATATGTAATAAAGCGTAATATTTCGAGCATAAAATGTGTCTTATAATTACACTGTCCAACACGATTTTTGGTCCGCAATATTCGCTGGGCGATTCTTGTAGAGTTTTTCGCCCTGAAGACGAATCCGCAAGCAGAATTGTTCTATCACCCTCAGGTTTTGAGAAAATCGATTTTGAAAAAAATTGCAAATTTTCAACTTTCAACATCTTTTGTGTCGAAACGGTATGAGTTATTCGGTTGCTCGTTACGTCAAATTATTCTATGCACCCTCCCGAATACAACGATATAAGTTATTATTGTATTATGATCATTTAAATATGTTTAAACAACGATCAAAGGGAAAATGACACCCGAAAAGCACCCGTTTTTGAAGATATCTTTCAATTTATTTCCAAAACTAAGGGTTTAGAAGAAAATCTGACCATCCCACACGATGCAGCAGATATTTTTCCTTCAGAAATCATCAACAAAAGTGGTAAGTCACGTTTTGTTTTCAATACAGAAGCGAAATAGTTTGGCAAAACGCGCGGTGTCGACAGTGGTAGTCAACGGCGGCGCGCGATCCACTCCCGCTCAGCGTAACACAATCGCTTAATGCGCGTGACTACCACTGTCGGCGCCGCACGTTTTACCAAACTATTTCGCTACTGTATTGAAAACAAAACGAGACTTACCACTTCTGTTGACGCTTTCAGAAGGAAAACTGTCTGCTGCATTGCGTGGAATTGTCAGATTTTCTCCCAGACCCTTAGTTTTGGAAATAAATTGAAAGATATCTGCAAAAATGGGTGCATTTCGGGTGTCCTTTACCCTTTGCTCATTGTTTAAACATATTTAAATGTTCATAATGCAATAATAACTTATATCGTTGTATTTGGGAGGGTTCATAGAATAATTTCACGCAACGAGCAGCCGAATAACTATTACCGTTCCGGCATAAAAAATGTTCAAATTCGAAAATTTGCAGTTTTTTTCAAAATCGAATTTCTCAAAAACTGAGGATGATGACGACAAACGGTTTGCGGATTCGTGTTCAGGGCGAAAAACTCTACAAGAATCACCCAGTGGATATTGCGGAACAGAAAAAAAGTTTCATTTTGTTGGACTGTGTTATTTTTATATATGTAGGTATATTTTATTATATATAGGGGTAAAGAGTACAATGGTTGGCCACTTAAGTAAGAGTGTCGCATAAATAATGAATTATAAATGTGAATTTAGTAAATTTGAAATTGAAATCAATATAAATAAGTACGAAAAATCCCTAATAATCTAAAAATAGAGTTTATAAAAAAATTGTTATTTAATCAGTAATTGTTCAATCGATTCGACAGTGATTGGCCGCTATTTGATACATAATATAACCTGAAAGAAAATGTTACCTGATTTGGCGATAGAAATAACATTAAAATTATTCAATAGAAATGGATATATTTTATTTAATATGTATTTGTTGTGTTTGTTTCTGTTTTGAACAGGGGGCTAATTACTGTTTCACCATTAACATGGTTAAAAACCGGTCACTGGCCGTCCGGCCAATTACTATCATTCAACATTATTCATATGACAGTTGTTGGCCCCCCTGTTTTTTCATAATATATGTATAATTTTAGCAAATAAATAATTCTTTTATAAAGTTTCAACTTTTATTTATCGATATATACCGAATATAAGAGATATACATATCATAAATACATTAAACTATTCGCAAACTTTCAACTGTACTCTTATGGTTTTTTTTATTAAATGGCTGTAATTTCCAAGCTTCAAAGTCGAGTCATCCTATTTGCTTTTATATATAATCACATTATGTAATGAGTGGAGAAATATTGATTACATCCGAAGCAAGAAAGTACAAGGAATATTAATATGTTCATTAAAAAACGGCATGACATTGGTATTTCTTTATATTCATTTATTTCTCAAAATAAGGCCAATCACTGTCAGGGGGCCAACCACTGTACTCTTTACCCTATACAATAAACAGTTGACCTTTAAAACTTGAATTTATCTTGCTTTACACGTTCACAAGTCGAAAAATGAACAATCGTACGTACAAATCCTCTATAAGTGTAATTTTCGTTTGTTGAACCTCTCTTACTCGAAAACTCGATAAGCCGAAGCCTCTATAATTCGAAGATTTTTCCCTTCCCTCGAGATTCGAGCTATCGAGGTTCGACTGTATTATCATTTCCCATGCACGAAACGTTACGACCTCTTTTATCATCCCACATAGTCAACTTTGACACTACAAACCACAATTTCAAGCGAAACACCCAACTTCCGCATAAAAGAACGGGAATTTGAAACAGTTGTGGAAACACTCACCGATATGTTTGCTCTCGTTGAAAGCTTCCGGGATTTTCCTGGTGAGCACTGCGTAAACGGTGCAAACGACGATCAGCATAATGGGATAGGCGAACGCGATCATATAGCTGGCGTCGATGTAACTGTTACAAACGAGTAAATTGTCCTCCCTTGTCGGATAGTGATGCATCGCCCTGGCCGGGTCGATTATCATCCAGACGCCATTAATTAATATTTGCACGAATACCAGGCCGGAACAAATGATCAGCTGCGATCGCGGGGATATGAACGATGGCCTCTTGGCGCTGTGTGTGCTGGCGTTGAAGATCCTCGATATCCGATTTGTCTTCGTTAAAAGCGCGGCATAGACAACGGTGAAACAGAATCCAGCCGCGAATCTGTGAAACGTCGCGAAACTCTCTCTTTACACAGCTCCCGACCACACATTTCCCACGAGCTGGAAAAGCGCGGCTATTTGTCCCGAAATAAATAAAAATGTCCAAAAAAATTTGCTACAAGCGTACAGTAAATAGAGCGAACCCGAGGCACGATCACTCCTACGCTTCTTCCCCCACGAAAATATAGCCTCGCAGCAAGAAACTTTACTTCGCATTATCGATTAACTTGCTCCGAAGGAATCGTATCTCGTTCGGTTTTTATCCAGCCGGCGCACAACAGACGTTGATGTAGAGAGCGACGTTTAAGAGATTGGGGGAGCAGGTGCAACTTCGCTCCTAATGGATTCGCCAGTTCGCTTTATATTCTTCTTCTGATTCCCCGTAATTGAATCCCTCGTAATTCACTTCCCGATGAAATTTCGCCGGACGACTTTATCAGCTTTACCCCGATCGATCATGTATTGCATTCCGAGTTAATATCCCCGCGCCGGGGCGACTCGTTTCCGCGGCGGAAAATTGGATTCCCCGGACCGCCCCGGCAGCGGCTAACTCTTGGCAGAGAAAAATCGGGGCACGCGGTGCGCGTTGCATACCTTTAACCTCTTACCTTTGGATGCCGCAAACGATGTCCGTGGGCCTGAGCACCAGGGCGAACGTAACGAGATAACAGAGCAGTATCCCGGACAGCAGGACGTAGGACAGCTCGCGGCCAGATGCACGAACCACGGGTGTGTCGTTGTGCTTCAGGAACACCCCGCAGACGCACATTGTTATCTGCTCGCATTTAACATATTCCATGCATTAATGCATCGCGCCCCTGTTTAAACTCAACGCTCCATTACAGCGGTAGATTGGATTTACGGGTTGATTAAGTAGATTCAAAGAAACATGCCACCAGATAAAAGAGATGGATAACTATATCCGCAATAGAGGTGTGAATAATTTACGAGAGTCGGCAGTCTCACTTGGAGCGTTACAGCAGGAGGGAAATGAATTTAGCACGGAGGGGGTGAAGTATCCTGGAAATAGGTGGCTCGAGTGTCGATATTCAGAGGAAGAAATAGACCATTAGGAGTATTGAATAGTAAGAAATTCAGATCGATAGCATAGCTATAGTAGGAACACAATCAAGGGGCCATTGGGGGTTAGCCTTATTATTCCATTTATCGTCTCCGCTTGTAAATCGAGACTGGGATAGCAAGGTGGAGTGTCCAGTTGATTTTGTTTCGACTGTAGCCTTTGCATTCGAGTGAATTAAATAGAGACAGTGTTCTCTAGGTTCAAAGCGCTGGGAGCTTCTCCTTCACGCTTTTTTGTCGCAACTTTGTTTCCCGAATGCATGGAAATATTTACCAGGATCCCTGCAGAAGAAAATGACATTGCTCCTATCGCCCAGGCGCTCTCGGTCCGCAGGAATTCCTCTGGTATATCGCGGCAAGCAGAATGAGTCTCGTCTGGCACAGTACCTTGACGACAGGCGATGCACTGTGTCTCGTCTTTGGGATGCCGGATCTACACAACATACGCGTCAATTATGCAGAAATAGCGGTTCCCCGCGGGGAAGATCGCTCGAGTGAGAAGCTTCATTGAAAACACTTGAAAAAGCAAAGCACCGCGCTGGCTGAAAGGCGCTTTTCACGTCGTTGCCATCGACGAGGAATTTTCTCGATACGTCGAACTTAAATAGGAAAACAAAAGAGCAATGTTGACAGGCTTGCTGCGCGAGAATGGAACAACAAAGCGCGCCGCACGTTCGTCACGTTGCGAAAGTTATTAAAAATGAATTTCACAAGAATTTATTCTGAAGCTTCGACATGTTCCTGCCGGAGGAATCGTGGCGCACGTCGCTGTACACGAGATAGTACTATCGCGCCTTCTATAATTCAACGGCATTGCGTTTCGTCGCAGTAGAGGTCGATCTTCTCCCATGAATCTCATCGGACAGTGGGAATGGTATTTAGAGCAGAATGACAGAAGAATCACGCTCGAAGGACATCACGTACCTGATATTGAGTACAGTTGAAGCAGTGCCAACAGCATCTCTCACCCTCCACGTACTTCTTAGCCTGGCCGACTTCGCAGGCCAGAGAGCACACGCTCTCGGGCGGCTTAGGGTGGTCAAGTTGAAATTGGATCTCTGCAAGGAATATGCTAGTAGGTAGCAAACAAAGGCAGCGTCCAATTTTGAACGTCGAAAAAAAGAAGAAGAAGTAGAAATAGATGGAGGACCGTAGAAAGGGCCGCAGGGCTTACCGGACATGTTCAATCGTAATTCACCCTCGAGATATTTACCGACTCGGACCCACTCGTACTTGCCACGCTCTGTTTGTTTGAAGTGTATGATGTTGTATCTGGCTGGGCCGTCTCCGTTTTTGTCGAACTTGAATTTGTCGCCACTCAGACCTTCAACATTTGGGAGGAGAATGAAGAAATTTGTGGAAATTCAATTTCACTTTCTTTCGCTTCATTCAAGCTCTTCTCCTTTCTCATCGCGAAGCAATGCTAGCGTTAAAACAGATTAGAGAAGCTTCCACGGCGTAGTCGCCGTCGATTTTACCTTCAAAGTCCACCTTTCGGAGGTACTGCAAGAGCTGAGTGCCTTTCGTTGGCTTCATAGTCTCGCAGAGACCTGGTTTTCCGTGGCAAAGGTCTCTGTGCATGTCCCTATAAAGCGAAAGGGAATCGATGCGCTTATTGAAGAGTATTCACAATATTTAACCTCCACTGTTCAAGCTTAATTTCCAATCAATTACCGGAAAGCATAAGCGAACGCCATCACTGCGTCAGAAACGAACTGCAATTGATCCTCGAACGCAGTGTCCTCTTTCGTCAAGCGCTCCTTGGTTGTGCATGACCTGGTGTATTTCTGATTGTACAGTGTCGCGGATGCGTTCGGGTAGCGGCATTTGAAGTGGTCCTCCCAAAACTCTGAAATCGCCCACGATCATCTATCTTACGATACTGAAAGTGCACCCAGTGGCGCACCCAGAGGGGCTCCCAAAGAAGGGGCTTCGTAAGGAGAAAAGAAAACTGTATTTTATTCTTTAAATAAATTTTTAGAATCACCTAATGAATTTTATTGTATTTGCATTAAAAAAATTTTAACCCTTCAATTCGGCTCCCCCCAAGATTAAATCCTGAGTGCGCCACTGGGTGCGAAAGCCTCGCGTGAAGTGAAGTTATCAAGCACGTAATAAGCGCATTTTCTGAGTCGATTATCTTTGATGAAGATTCATTAGCGGATGATGTGATATTTGACTGGAAGGATTCTTTCGATCACTCGGCTATTAGTTTAATGATAGGTTGGCGCCAAGGTCTATAGCTGCCATTTCACAAGTTGCAACTACTTAGCTAAAGTTTAACGAAGCTCGCGTGTTCCAGCCATTCCCCTTACCAACGAACCACGGATTCCTTCGGTTGTTCTCGACGGTCAAATTCAGGAAGTACTCTTCGAAACCCTTGACAGGATTGGCTTGAGGTTGAACCGATAGAGTACCCTCGACCTCCGGCTCGTTACCATTACTAACTAACCCCCTGGCGCTCCATCCGTCGCTGCCGATCCACGAAAACACGCCGGTTGCATTGCAACGTCTAACTGCTCTCATAACTCCGGCAACTTCTTGATCTGACCCGAATATGATGCACCCTGTGGGCAAGATTAAACAACGATCAAAGAGAAGTTCATTAATCCCGATGGAACTTTCCAGGTCCTAAGTGCACGCATTTCAACTCTGCTCGTAGCTCATTTTACTGCCTTTACGTTATCGATCCCGAAGCCAAGGAAGCGCAGGATCACGCGGAAGAAGAGACTCGAGGAATTTAAGGACGTTTAGTATTCATAAAAGCAGATGAAAAATGTTTACCATGGGAGCAATCTTCGTTTACATTTATGCAGGTCAATTACTCTTCTTTAGTCGTCATTAGAGATATCGTTTGGGGAGAGTTTGATTGAGGAAAGGGTGCAGCGAAAGGGAAGTACATCTACGTAACTATCTATGCGGAGCTTAATAAAAATGCCACAGAGATTTCGTTCTCCAATTTATCAGCGAGCTCAATAAATCTCAATCCGATGGTTCACGAATCTAAAGTATCCACAAAAATTCCAAACCCAGGAGGGAACAGAGGACTTCTATCTAATTCACTCCAACTTTAGCGTACTTTTTCTGCGATCCTTAATGACCCTTCTCTCTGGGACGAAGGAACGTCTTAATTAATTTCCCTGAAGGTAGATTCATTGGAGGATCAGGGAGGTGCTGCTCCACCTCGCCAGTTCTCTACGCCCTCCGCTTTATTTTTTACGAAACATTCTTCATAACTTCAATACAATGCGCGCTGTTGGCTCGGGAGAAACACGACGCATTGTCGCAGCCCCTACATTAAAGAAGCGCCGCTGTTTCATCCTTTGTCGGAAGGAAGCTGCGAGACGATGGCTGGTCCTCCTTGGTTCGATAAGCAAGAAACGCGTACAACCCTCTTTTTATGCAAATTGAACCATGGAACACCTTCTGCAATTCCCTCGCTCTCTCTTTCTCTCTCTCTCTCCCCACGCTCCTTTCAGCGCGCCACCTCCCGAGGCTCTCCTCGTATCCTCGACCTTACATTTCATTTTATACGGTGCACTGGTTCTTGATGAAGTCCCGCGTAATCTAGATCCCCGTAGGAATAACCTTGCGACGAACAACGAGCCGTTTTACGACGCGCTTTTCAATAAAAAAGCTCCAAGACCCTAACCCGTTTTAGATCGACGGTAGGGGGGACCACGCGATCTGGAATTCCCTCTTGATTGGCGCCCAATGAAAAGTGCGTTTCAATATTGCAGCTGTCGCGTTAAATGAGATCAACCCTTGGAGCTCGCGAAGTGTTCTTCAGTGAAATATTATCCTCCACTTTTATTCTCGATTCCCCCTCAGTTCGCGAAAAATACTGGCCCAACGTGCTGGAAGCAATCGCTCCCCGTTCGAACGTAACGATCAGCGGATTTCAACAGCGGGGAACGTCGAAAACGCAAATTGGCCTGTTCAAGGAATAGCCTGTTTCAGGGAATACCCATACGATGAATTCAATTGCAGTTACGTGAATGGCAAGTGAACCGTGCAAAGTAGGTATCGATAGAAGGCAGTGGTTCGGAGCCGGGGTCTTTCTAACAGCAAAAAATCCCGTTAAAAGGGGTTCCAAGTAACGGAGCTCTCCTTCCATGAATCTTGCGATGACCAGTGAGCGGAAAATTATAAAATTTCGTGGCCTGAAGGGTGGACGTGAAAGGGCGAAGTTCGATGGGCGTAAGGAAAGTTTTGACGTGAACTTTTACTTTTTAGCAAACACGAGGAGTCGCTCTAAAATTTCTTCTGGGCCTTTTTAATCCTCTGCACATATTCCTTCACATCTCTCCTGCGAGTGGAGAGGAATGTGTGTCCTCTGATATTTGCAGACGGACCTCCCTTCTACGTTTAAACTTGTATCTGTTAGGAACTATATAATTGGCTGGGAAATATGTTATATAATTTGATATATATTTACTGAGTAGCCTTTGATGTAAAAATGTTCACCTCGTGTTAGCCTTAAAGTTGAAATAATAAAGATTCACTGTGGCTTCTGATTTTTGGAAAAATGCAGGGTTCAAATATCACGGAGCAAGTTTCCTGTGCCAAATTATTCAGTTGCCTTGTTCTTTATTCAACAGTCTACGTATTTACAATACTAGGGACGTTCTTAAAAGTTTGGATATTTCCCATGATTTTTCTCGGTGGTCGGAATCTCCGCGAGCTTTAAAAACTCTCGGTAGTGTATAGAAGTCGCGGCGGCTCACTTTAGTTCACTGTTGGAAGAAAAGTTAAACGAAATGGGGAGAAGGTAACATTACGAAGGAGCAGGGGTGGACACCAGTTCGGGTAGAGGAAACTATATAGTCGAAGGGTGGCGGAGGGTGCAATGATCTCTAAGAGTCCCTTGGCGAACACCGTTCCTACGAAACAGCGTATACATAGCTGAATTCTAACTAGCATCCTCCTTTCCTCTTACTATAATTCCAGCTTTGTATGCATGAACACCGGAAACTTTATAGATTCTCGAAATCTTTTTCCACGAGGGTGAAATACACATAAAGAACCACCCTCTCCCTGGGACACCCCTCCGTCGTTTCTGATTATTACACCGAGTTATTGAAACGAATAAACGATTCAGTCTCAAGCAGTGAAGCAATCCTCTTAATATCAACATTTTCTATTTTCAATTCATGCAAAGTGATCCACGAGCCACTTTGGTATTTCCTATTGCACTGACACTGCGATCAATACCAATCATCTTTCCCCATAATATTGTGCAACTGCATTCGCCTCGGCCCTTTCTGACCATCACGAATCCTCGTTCTCGGTTCAGTTTTCTTTGCACGACTGGAAACTGAATATTCAGCGCCTGGATCCTCCGAGAGGCAGTTTCGCTCGACGAAATCGAGAAGTTGAGACAAGTCGACGAAATTTCCGAATTTCCGGCTTTATCTGACGACAAACTGTCGGCCCGACCGAGTTCCCCTCCGTTCGGATAATGCAGCTGGTGGAGCAGAGTATCGGTTAAGATTGAAATCTTCATCAAACAGTCGAAAACTTCTCGTCACTCGAGACACCATTGTTTCACGGTTTTCTCGTTGCAACTCCTCCGTCCCCGATACACTGGATCCCCTTTCCCGGTGCCTCGTATTCGATCGATGGTATCGTTTTCACGTGGCACGATTCGTCATGCAAACCCACCGACAAACTGCACAGGGCGTTTAGCACGGGGGATTTATTCGTGAAAATCTGGCGATCCGAAAAAATCTCTGTTAAGGGAGCCTGTATCCCTGAAAAATATACTATCACCGAGATGTCGTTCGAGGGTTCCCCAAGCGATTTATCGGCGTGTAACGATCGCTCGGATAAGCGCTCGATGTGTTTCATACGTTCCTGGCAACTGCCTATTAAATCTGGCTTTAGACTTGTTATACATCAGTGTCATCCCCAATATCGCACGGAAGTGTATCGTGTAAAATCTTTCTGTACACATATTGCTTTTTAAACTTGCCGTTGGAGCTGTAGTTGGCAGATATATATAGTCCTCCATAATTATTCCAACTCCAAAATGATGGAACGAAGGATATTTTCAGAGGGTCAATGTTTGACACGAAGTTTCAGGGAGGAGATTTTATTTTCCTTAACGTCACTCTTCTGTTTTAACAGTGGAATTTTAATATCGACAAGAGTTTTATGGAAAATAGGGGTAGTCGAGGAGAATTGCCTATATTGGATCGGCTCTTAGATTGGATAATTTGTGTATCTCGATAAACAAATATATTTGCAGTGGAGATGGAATGTGCGAGAACAGTGAGACAATTCGTCGAGACGCGGCACAAAACATTTTCTGACTGAAATCATATATTTATCCCTTATTTTACCATTTCATTCAGTTAGGACGTATATTTATGGCCTCGTTGTTACTGAATAATTAATGAAACTTGTTTGTTTAACTGTATTTGTAAATAAATTTTTGGAGAATACTTGAAATCATATAAAATTTAATAGTTATAAAATCTTTATTTATGTTACTTCGAAACTATTTAATAAACATATTTTAATTAATTTTAACAAACATTACAAGCCGCCTTTTGAATTCCACGGTCTTCACGTTCGAAATAAATAATGAAAATGAAGAAAATTCAGTAAGGTATAATTTTAAAAATATCAGAGATATCACATTGAAATTTGGTACACTTTAAATACGCATCTCAACATATATTTCCACCAAAAATTAGTTGAATTAAGCCAATAATGAAGCTTTAAATAACAATCATAATTCTGGAGAATTTCGAGGTTGTCCTCTTCAAAACCGCGTAGTCGCGTTAAAAATGATTGAATGTGAAAAACAATCATGCTACATTATGATCCAAATGTTCAATTAACTACCTGTAAAAAAATTTACAGTATGGGGATATTTTTATAAAAGGACTTAGTGCAGCATTTGGACCCGATCTGCTCCACTGTGCGTCGTCGAGATACATATAAAAACGCGTGGTGCGTGACCATTATTTTTCGTGCTATTTCGGGTGAATTTCTTTCTACATCTTTTAAGTAGAATAATTTTAAACAATACTAGCGTAAAGTGTACTGTCTTAGCTACAATTCCATGTACTCACTTTCCCATTTTCGTATAACAATGAAAACATTACTTTAGTTTTTTTAAGATATTATTGTAATCACATTTTTTATCAACACAATAAATACATGATAAAATCTACATAAAATGTTTTTTTTTCGTTTTTTTTGCTTTATGTAGTAGTGTAGGAGAGAAAAATAAAAAAGTGGTCGAAAATAGGCAACTCTCCTTTATATTTAAAATCGAGCTGTTCAGGGCCACTGATAGAATGTCTAGCTATATCTCCTCACTTAAATATTCCACAGTTTCTTCTTCTCACAACAATTCCATTACTCTCAAATACATTTACCTCTTGCTCTCGGTTTCGTCAGCAGCTTGAGAACGATATTATCGTAAGCCGTCTCCTCAGCAACGCCAGAATCCTTCACCAGCTTCTCCTTGATAGCAATACATATGTTGTATTTCCCCAGCAACTCTTCCAGCTCCTCGAACGCCTGCAACGAAAAAGTCATCCCCAGAATTAGGTCGAATTTGTGCCCCCTTCCCATTCTTCTCCCCGGTCTCATCGATTCCTATTACGGCTGTTTCGAGTGTGCTTTGAAACGGGAGGACCGAGCTTTTAACTTCAAAGAACACAATGTGCCGCTCGGGGGTTGAGGGCGAATCGGAGATCTTTAATGGAAAAATACGCGCTTAAACGCGACCTCAAGGGGAGCCGCGTCTCGCGAGGGGTTGTCATCGAAATGGCAGAGGGGCGAGGGAGACTAGGCACCTCGAGTCGATTGGACTTTACTCCAGGAATTCATTTCCGAAACGAAGCAGCCTGCTCCGTCTTCGGCGAACCAGAGCGCGAAACGTAACGTCTCTTAATAAAAGTCCAAGCTGCTGGCTCCGTCGATTTTGAATTTCAAATTCTCGATAGAGGTGTTTAATCCAAGCGGTCGAACCACGCGAGCCTCTTATCGATTTCCGTTTATGCAAATCTTTCGTATATCGCCGGCTCGTGTAACGCCGGCCAGCTATTACACGCTTTTCATCTTGATATTCACGACGTACCGCAGCCAGTGATTCGAATCGCGGGAATGAATCACGCATCTGTGTAAATACTGGTCGGCGCTCTCATCCCAGGCGCCCGGTACATCTGTGTTCGCAGAGGAATTGATTTCGTTGGCAGTTTGTCCGGAAACGAGCTGTAAATCAAAGTTCAATCAAGTGACGAACACGGGAGGAAAACTCGATTTCTCTGAGCAGATTTCTGAGAGCAGATTTCTGATACCTGGTGATTCATGGTTCCCAGAGGTGGGCAGATGTTTCATTTAAATAAAAATTTCGAGTAACGAACAAAAGTTAAAAAATAAATTCTCGTCGAATAAAAAAGTTACTACTTTATTCGTCAAATAATCTAAAGTTAAAGTAACTATTATTTGATCCGTTATAATAAATATTATAAAATAACTTTTTATTTATTTAATGCCCAACTGCGATCAACTGTTTCAAAGAGAAAAAACACTGACAATGATAAATTTAATGAGCACGGTGCTCCGAAATACTTTAGTAGCCGTGATCTGGTTGGAAGATAAAAAGTGAAATGTAAGGTCAGTCGAGATTAACGATAGAACCAGATTAATTGAAAATAATACACTGCCTTGGATGGAGGAGGACAGATGTTTTTATGCTAATGGTGTACAACAGCGCTCCGAAATCGCTGGAAGAATTGTTGACCAAAGCGGAATACCTGGGTGAACGATAGAATATTGAAGTGTCATAGGTATATAGGCCAGTGCCAAGAATAGAATTCAATTGTTCGCGTACCGTTAATTAGATATTGCGTAAACATAATACGCGCCGGCGTTCTGTAACCAAATTCCAATGGACTCATTACACGACACAATAGCCCGTTCCACTGTAGCTATGTGATTCTACGTTACTCGTTATTTATCGCACCCTGAAATAACAAGCTCGTGAAGTATCTTCCACGTTCATTTTTCTTATGTCGTTAAATCAGTTTGCAGTTGCGATAATGTACACGCGCGATACGAGATAAGCGGTTGTATTGAACTATATGCCACTGGAGCATTATTCGTAAGAGGAAAAAAAGCTCATTTCCATGCGCCATTCCGCGGGGCAAGCGACCGTGTACTTTGGAATAAATTCAAGGCCGAGTGAGGCCAGACAGAATTCACCAGAGAGTATCGTTGAGAATTCAAAGGAATTATTAGGGCAGAGTTGCTCATCTTTCCCCTGCTATTTTATTTCACACGCGTCGGCCCACTTTTTCCCCTCTCAGGGCATTTTGCAGCACCCCCTTCCTTTCGCCGGCGCGCAATTTTCGTAATTTACTACTGGGACTGTTTCACTGACTCGCCCCGTGAGTTCGATCCGTTTTTTCACAGACCTGTAAAAAGCTAGAGAGACAGCGGAAGATTAATGAATGGAGACGGCGTCGTAGAAACGCGACACGCTGAACCTTCCGCCCCTCTGTAATCGGTGCTTAATGTCTTACAATTAGTGTTGCATGTAGCACTGTCCACGAGGACTGGTTTCGTGCACGGTTTTGCCGTTTGCCATGTTAATTGCGAAAAACACACGGCCTCGTGTAAACGCTCGTAAGAGTTTCCAGAGGTTGCAGTTTTAATGAAGCTGGTTCACGTGGTAACGTTAATTTTATTTCCGAAGAAACGGGGGAACGTTGAAGCGAGCTTCGAGCAATGGTCATGCATCTATCTTGTGCGGCAAAAGTATGTATGCGCCATGGATTCCGGAGAAGTCGTGGAAAATTTCTTACGTCGCACTCGACTTCCGCAGCCTTGTCTTTTTCTCTGTCTCTAATGGCTTTTACTTTCTGGCGCGCGTGAAAGCATGCAACACTTGAGCACTGAAATGCACAAATGGAAGTTATTCATTTCTGAACTTCAATCGTGGGAATCATGGTATCATTACGCGTTAATGTACCCCCTTCTCGCGTGAGAGTGCATCCAAGGAAGGGAAGCTTCCCCTGTTCCGTTCTTTTTCTTTGTTCTTCGAGACTGCGTCAGGCATTGCTCGATATCTTCACTGGAGTCTGAATAAAATCAACTGGCTGCTGGATGTTAGTCAGAGTTGGGCATTATCTAAATAAAAAATTATTTAAATAACGAATCAAATAAAAGTTAGTTTTGCTTTTGATTATTTGACGAATAAAGTTAATCTTTTTATTCGTCGAGCGTTTCCACTTCAGCGTCGAATAAATTTTTCAATTTTAACTTTAACCTTAACGTTAATTTTATTCGATATCAAATAAAGTTTAAGTTAAAGTTAAAAAAGTTAAAGTTAGAGTTTAAGTTACAGTTAAAATTAAAAAATTTCTTCGACGTTCCAGTTGAAACGTTCGACGAATAAAAAAATTAACTTTATTTGTCGAATAAGGGTCAACTTTATTCGACACATAACGAATAATTTTTTTTTAACTTTTATTCCTTATTTGAAATTTAATTTAAATTCAAATTTTGCCCATCTCTGATGTTAGTGACATACTATTTTCATAGTATTTTTTAGATTTATGCACTTCTATTCTCTCAGAGAAAAAGAAGATTTATTCTAGAGAGCAAAGATTTAGGAAGTTATAACTAGAGGGTACTAACGCATTTCTAGCAATAATCTAATTTGTTAAATGTGTATTCAGTCTAGTATGAACATTCGATCTCTCGCGATCTCCCGTAAGAAATCATCGTGGTAGCTTATTTTCCTCAAAGCATCCGCTGTATCATCGCAGAAATTGTACGCTGCTCTCAGAGATGAGCGATCGAAAGCAGGACAACTTGCTGACACGCATACATCAGGGCTTGAAAAGCAATCTCCCGCACCACTGTTATCTACGCGGGTGCGCGAGCGCGACAAATGGGAGTCGCTGGTGCACCCTTGCGATCGTCAGCGGGAAAGTGTATTCTTTCGCAGTGAGCGAAGGGTGCACAAGTCAATGCTTAACCAATATCTGGGTCAATGGCGCTCGTTCGCCGTACACCTGTCCATTGTTCCGCGGAGGCGAAGCACGTGACGAGCCGCGATAAATTACAAAGTCGTGTCCACGATGGCTGGAGTGGCACCTTGGCCTTCGTGTGCACATACATTCATAGCTGCTCCATTGTTTTCAATCGAAGTGGCCCGTCACGACGTGGCCTCCCTTCGGGTCGTGCGAAAATTCAATTTAACCGTATACATAAACGCCAATTTCGCGCCATTACAGCCGTCTATTACAGGCACTGCTGTTGAAGAAGAGGGGCGAAGCATAAGGGATGGACGTGGAACAGGGGGGGGGGGGTGGAGGACGCGGAAACAAGGGGTAGGCTATCCCTTGAACCGTGCCCTGCTGAATATTTATCAGGCTGGAGATTCTTTTGCACTTTGCCACTCTCGCCTTTCGGTCGCTCTTATTATTCGAAAATATTCGTGTGTTCGAGGGGGTTGTTCGTCATCCCGTGCTTCCCCATTCGTTACACTGTTTTACATTGACAAATTCACACCTCTCACGTCCCATCGGTCGCGCTTTCGCGGCAAATGCGAACACGTGCTCCTTTGTCGTTTTTCACAATGCAAGCTTTTCTTCTGTGGAGTCAATTCATCCACCTGATTTCCCTTGGATCAGGGTAGGCGCATCTGAACTCTTCCCAAATATTTAATCCAGCTTGTTGTATATACAAATTGAAAGCACCGTCGTATTTATTTAAAGGATCCTCTTTCTAGAATTGTTCGTGTAGAGATACAGCCACTTGGGGTGAGAATTCCCGCTGATGCCGGAAAGTGGCGCAAAGTTTATCATCATTTCCGAAGAATCTCGCATGCACGCAAAACTGCAACCGTGCGGCAGCTGGCGTGTCGGTAATTCGGGCCGTGCAAGGTCGATTGTTGTATGGCCACGTATTTCGAGAAGAACCCAATTAGGTGCGCGCCCCTTTCCCCCATCCTTCTCTCTCTCTCTCTTTTCCCGCGCTTTTCTGCCCGAGCACGGTGAAATGTCGCGCCACTGGTTACGTGCACGCGATTTCACGGGGCTAGGATTAAAAGTGTTTGACTGGCCACGATGAAATCTTGCTAACACGGTGACATAATCAATGCGCCCATTCAGTCGTGGAATTTATTTATCGGCTGTTCCAATGCCATTTTCTTTAGCAAACGTGAGAAAAATTACAGGCAAGTTCGAGGAATAAACGAGTGTCTAATCAATTTTTATTTAATACTTGAATTAAAGGGTTCTTGTAGAAAACACTATAAGTGCCAAAATTAAAACTCTTATTTTGTCGGAAAATGTTCTACGTGCTAATGGTACTATAGTATAGAATTTTAATGCAATTTCAATGTTAAAAGATGGTGCCGCTGGAATGTCCAACTCCACTTCTCTAGAAAATAATGAAAGAGCTAGAGTCAAACAGGATTGGCACTTACAATGCCTGCAAATTTAAATGAATGGCACAGTTAGTGATAGACATTTGTTTTGATTAAAACAAATCAACTTTTGTAAATAATTCAAAGCCAGGGAAGTTTTTCTGTCTCCTGAAAAATTTTGATTTTTGACACTTACAGTGTTTTCTATAAGGACTCTTCAAGATGAAATTTTAGAAAATCAATTACTGATTCTTTATTAATCCCTACTGCATGAGATGAAAAGTCGATTACATTTGCTACTGTTATGGAATTTTTATTGATAAATCTATTAAGTTCTTTAGGTATGAAAGAAACTGTGCGGAGATTACCTACGGTTGACGTTTGGATACCTGGCAGATGTTGAATATCATTTCTCTGAAAGCCGTCTAAGCATTTCCACGGGGAAAGCAGATATATTACAAAAACAATAACGGATGGTACGCCTTTATGTTTTATGAATATTATACGCATCCGATCTTATCTTCCGTCGTACGTCGCGAAGAATGCTTTCGTGCATTCTTCATGGTCGACGTATCCAATCGCGCCGAGGCACAGCGCCGACATAAAAATGCAATTTTCAGTCGACTTTGCTATCGCTGAAAGACTACTGTGCATTTTTCTCCTCTGCTCCCTGGCTAAGTACATTTTATTTCACTCGGGAATCTGGCTCGCGTTCCACGTGGATTCCCCTGAGCAACGATTAATCCTAAGGACTTTGCTCAGAAACACTGTTTATTAACGTTATTATTCTTACTTTTTCCTTAATTATCCTCTTACTGGGTGGCCAGGAAACGGTATCATTTCTTGTTTATCTTAATCCCCCGCTCGTACATTTCCCAACCAGGCTTTGCTTCCTTATTTCTTCTGCCTTTCGCGAAGCCAATGGCCACGGAATTCTGTAAATCCTTAAAACAATCCCTCGCAAGTAAGAAGTGAAATTTTTCTAACGATACTTCGTTCCCAAGAAAATAAAACTACACCACGTCTCGTTTGCCTCTGAAACAGTTATTTTTAGTTAACAATTCATAGCACTTATTTCTTTTAAATTAAAAGAAGTAAAGTAAAATACACAAATTTTAATATGGTTACATTGCCATATTCTATTAATGATCTAATTCTGATTTTTTATAAATGAAAAAACTGGAAAAGTTGGTTACTCAAATGCAAGCACAACCATCACACCAAACAAGATAATTAAATATATTAAATATCTTTAAGTATGTATTAAGATATTTCAATATTATTCAATTAGAATTATATTCTGAAACACCTATGTATTTTTAATGTGTTTTCTCTACCTTATATGGGGCGGGGGAGGGTCAAAGTTTATCTGAATATTATAAAAGGGGGTCGCGACTCACAAAGGGTTGGGAAACACTGCTCTAAAACGGAGCTACATACAAACAAATAATTCCTTCCACCCTTTCGACGTGGTTTCTCAACGAGGAATGATTCGCTTCACGTTGTCCCACGAATTACGCTCCGCGGTACAGAAAAGAGCCTTCAAAGGGTGGACCTTGCATTGTTGTAACATGATTAACGTGGTGTAGAATGCGGATTCGGTGTCGACGTTCTACTCATTAATACCGAAATCGGTATAGCGGATACGTTTCGGCGGGTAATACGTAACGATGTGAAATACCGTTCTCGTTCATTTACATGCGCGCCCCGGCAGTAATTTACATCACACACGCCTGTTAATTTCGTTGTCGTGACACTCTAATGAAATGTAGAGCCGCCTCGTTTTAATGCCCGCGTATTATTCGTCTCGCGGCGATCCCGTTGCCCGGCGATTGTTTAAGGATCCCTTAATTCCCTATGACAATCAAGCTCCTCCTTTGTTTCGCCGAACAAAGTAACGTCATGAATAAGAAAAACACATTAATCGATGTCAAAGACGATCTTCGAGCAATCATTTTCCTCGCGCGGGGGGGGGGCGAGTCCTGTTATCGGGTGCTCTCGAATTAACGGCGGACCCTCGGGGCAACGGAATTTCGGTTAATTCCGCGTCGAGGGCTGTTTCTGCGCGAGGCAGGAATAATTTCCTGAAAGTAACTCGGTCCGTCGGGCGTTCGTTGCGGTTTTAATTATGGCCGATTAGCATAGCGTCGGAACAGTTAGTTACAGAACAGAGGAGGAAAGGGGCGGCGAGCCTGGCACATGTTAGAGGGAGCTGTGAAGCGTGTGCGAGTAGGCGTGGGCGTTAGACCCGGCGGCGCTAGGAAGAGAAAGAACCCGACGAGTAGCGTAGTTTCCGGTGAGTTATTTGATTACACGGATGCCAGGCAAATGAGAGACATTGTGGCTTTCGGGCGTCGTCGCGCGACATTTTCAACGAATTCCGTTGCGAACGGCTGTCGTGTTGTCCGGGGGACAATGGATGCCCCAAAATCACACATTTCCCGAGTAAAAATTCACCCGGTTTTCTCTTAATTTGAGAAGGGAGGGATGCGTCCGCGCGGAGTCTCCCTTAATTGAAGTTAGAAGGGAATGTTTAATAGTTCTAATTGCGAGTGAAGCAATGAGTAGAAAATGATGGAATCGAGTCATCTTTCGAGAAATATAAAATTATTTCAATTAATATTCCAGTGATATTTAACCTCCCTTTCGATTTTATGTTACACTCGATTATCCTGCACTTCAAAAGGCGCGAAATGTATATTTGTTTAAAAAGGGATTAATATCAGAGAGGTTGGTAGAATTTGCTGATCGGCGGTTGGACGCGAATCTTCTGGAGTGGATAGTTGCATTGTCGGTCGCATTGTGCGGCTAAATGCATTGTTTGAGGACCCTTGTGGGGCTGAATCGATCGTTCGTTTCGAATTTCACACGAGCCAGACCGCGTTTTTACACGTATCGGCGGGTTTGCGTTCACGCCCCTATGGGCAACGGAATGAACCGCCATTCTTTTCGCCAATAATTGCGAATACATCCAATAATCATTTCGCGTATCTGACGATCAACAATTTACATTAAAACGGCAGATATCCGTCGCTGTTCAATGGGAGTGAAATGGACATTGGACAAAAGCGGAGCACGGCGGATTATATTGGCGATGGGGGAGTGGGATCTTCATTATTCGGGCCTCCGTTATCCGATTGTTCCACTGTCTTACCCCATTACTATCAGAACGAGATATCCCCGTGCATCATCCCTTCTTAATAAAACGTATGGTATCGAAAAATGATTAGTTCATGTGTACTTTCATTTCAAATATAGGAAGCATAAAATTCCATTCGTTTAAATGTCTCAAAATTGTGTCATTTAAGTGGCAAAAAGACACGGTACTGAATCTTCTTACATATCTTTACCCGAGAAGTACACAAATACAAAAAATACAATAAAATAGAACGAGAACGTTCTGCCTTCAAAAAATTCTCTTTCTATTCATTCGGCTAATAAAGGCTCTACTGTGTCGTGAAATATTAAGCTTTTTTAGTTCGTCCGTTACGAAACGGCCTCACTAGTGAGCAGGTATACGTCGAGGGCTAACAAACAAGAAAAACATTAGCAGGCTTCCACGCCAGGAGCTCGGGTCAGCAATAACAAGCTCGTGTTTGTTGTTGGTATCAGTGTCACTAGCTCTTTCTCCTTTCACATATACACGAGGAATATCCTTGCCCGGTGTCGCTAATAAATACTTTTGTCAGTATGTCTCGTACCGTGGTGGCAAACGGATCGTCGATATCAATTCTGTCGTGTGTCAAGTGCACGATGCTGGTGAACTCTGGTCGCGGTCTAGTGAATATTCATGGAGCTCGGGCATTCGATTCTACCATCCTCGATCTCGTGATACCATAAATCGCATTTATTAGTCATTCGATCATTTCGCCAGCGCAACGAATTATTAATCAACGCGAATCGCGTCAGTGGTGACGATTTCTCATTATCGAGGCAACCCCCAGCTCGATTAAATCGTGAATCCTTCGCACCCGTTTTATTTACAGTGTCTACTGTATAGATTTCACGGAGCTTCATAAAATAGCTGTCCTTTCGGGGCGTGTCTTTTAAGAATCCGCGGAAACGTGTCAAGAGATGCTTTTAGTCGCCTAATGAGACACGTGTCCTCCTGTTCTGTGGAAGTAAGCTCGAGAATGCTGCCGGCACGAGTACTCACCTTTATCCCGTAATTGCTTTCCTCGTATATGATCGACACGTAGCTCCATTTCATTGTTAGCACGATGTCCACCATCGCTTTTACCTGGTAGTGGTCGCTCGGTATGGTGCGCGTAAAATATTCGAAGCGCTGCTTGTTCGACAACTCTGGGCTGGTCGAGAAGAAGGAGACCTGAAAGCAGAGCAGAACTTCTAGGACTTTTGGTCTTCAGTATAGTCGGCGAGTTAAACAAAGCTATTAAATAAATGACCCTGCCGTTTAGTGAAAAGTATGTGTCTCCTTGTTTACCTACAGCTTTTTTTTAACATAAGTCAGATGCTTTTATCTTTCTTGGTTGCAAAGAACTCAAGTTCATTGCGAGTCATAGAGGTTGACCATAATTTATTAATAGGGTCCATTTATGAAAACTATAGCTTTTTTGTAACGATCTGAATTTTTCGAATTATTAGTTTAGTTCTTCAGTTTACTCCTCAGCTCATTTTCCTCGAACTGCATTTTCTCTTTAATTCAGCTCACGTAGAAGCATCGACTCCATAAATCAACATTGTAGAGTATTTCGTTTTAAGGGGAGATTCCGGTCTAAAAATCGATTTTTTTTTGTATTTCATTGTTCGAATGTTCAACTTTTTAAGAATACGTGTTTAAAAGGTTTTTTTTTAAATTCGTAAAATTCCCGAAATTATAAGCATTTGAGTAGCAGCAAATGCATGGGTAACACCCGGCCACTCGGCGCCCACGTAAAACTTTTAACGTGTTTTCCTCGGAACAGTGTTCTTACATTCGGTGGAACCTATATCTCGAAAAGTTATTATCCGATTCGCCTGAAACTTTCTTTATTTTGAAGAATATACTTCTGGCTCGTGGAGATACAGAAAAATTTAAAAAATTGAAAATTTGTAAATTTTAAAGGCGTTGAAAGGACGAAAAATATAGGGAAGAAGTGATTTCAAACTTTAGGTGCTACAGGTTCCACCGTTTTGGATGAATTTTTTGACGCTTTGACTTTAACGACTCCCCAGTGCCGTCTGCAATGATTAATTATAAAACAAAAAAATCTATTCTTATAGTTCAAGACATCCTTAATACAATGCAATAAGTCCCATTAAATTATATGTAGTAGTTTTCCTTTAATTAATTCCTAAAGATCATCTATTTTTATGGGCTCTAAACCGGAACAGTCCCTTAAGTGACTCATGTTCTCCGAGAAAATTAATTCAGATCCCGAGCCTCGGGAATCGAAACGTTTCTTTCTTTCTTCCTAAATTGAAGTGCCTACATGAAAAAAATATGCCAAGGATAGAATAATAATCGGAGGAAGTCCGTTTGTGGTGGTATCTGCTTGATGAAATTCTACGATTCCCTCTTGGGTGTCGTATTTTCGGTCATAGAACGGGTCAGGTAACAAGGTAAGCCTCTTTGGTACCTATATTTATCAATGTCCCTCGGTAAGGTAACCCAAAGGAGTCACTCAATCAAGGGAGAATACGCAAACGTTATCACGCACAGACAGAATATCTGCGAGGACGAGAACGAACGAAAAAAGTCAATCTTCCAGACGATTGTACCATGTACTCGATTTTTTCCTTTCCCCCTCAATTTCCCATTTGCCGTGATGAAATTTGAAAGAAACATTGCTCACGAAAACCTATTTATAGCATGTGTTTTCTTTACCTCCTTTCCCAAGCGTTCTTAGTGCTCAGACTGTCTCTACCTTAACACACTTTAATGCAATTCCTTCGATCCCACAGAATCTGCGTCCCTATAATCCATGTTACCGCGGGAGATGGCTTCAGCTTGAAAAGTGGCCAGCTATAACGTTCTGGCTCTGCAGATACCCGTAACGAGGTGTTGCTCAAGTTTCTCACGCCATGAAATAATTTGGAAACTTCTGCGACATGTACACGACCGTATTACGTTGCCTCGAGTTTACACATTCGTGTGTAATGTCGGGCAACACTTACACGCTGCAGTGTAACGCTGACGTTGTGTAATTACACGGTGGATAACGCTCGAGGAATTTAATCTCAAAGCCAGACAACATATCATAACTCGCCGGAATTATTGAATAGACACTTTTGCGCCTCGTTCGCTGCAGTCATATTAGAACGTTTTGATTTGAAATCGTGTAAAAGTTTTATACGAAGGAGAATTTAAAACGGCAATGAGGTAAGGGTTGAAGTGGCGTGTTCGAAGAGTAGGGTTATTTACACGAAAGTTATTCCGAATGAAAATTGTGGATAAACTTCTGTTACATTCTCTTATCGCGAACTTTCAATTAATTATCGTACTTGCCGCCTTCTTATCTCTCTGGCAAAGCGATTCGGTAGAATGTTTTAAGTATTACTAGGCCGTAGCTGTAGTTTACCGATCTACTTACAAGCATTCGTCGTTGTGCGATCGCTATATGCCGTGCCACAAATCTTGAGCTTGCTACTTCTGCTAAAGCTCCCAATTATGCGGCAGCTACCTTTTCCCTTCTTGAATTTACATAAAATGCAAATACGCGGTCGGGAATATGCTCGAATTAAAATTTAATCTCTTCTTTTCGTACGGTTGTCGAATATCTTATCTTGGATTTAATAATACCTACTGGGGAGGAGCAAGTTGATAGAAAGTTTTAATATACAACGTAATTTAAAAGGAGGGTCGAACGATTTAGGGGTGTGGAGGGTGTGTCTTACCTGACCTTTTCACTTGGAATGCTTCTGCCTTTAGTATTCCAGGAAATTAAGAGGACACACTTCGCCTTGATAAATAAATTCGTCATTCGATTAGATTAAATAAAAAAGTTCTTAGTGTATTAAGTATAATACAATAGAGTGCTGCGACCTTTCAAAATTATTTCCGACATTAGAATTCTATTGAATCCAAATTGATATACGAACATAACTCAATAACTTTAAAATGAACATTTTCTATAATAAGATTATATCGTTAAAGTGGGAAATGAAGAGTCGGTGGTTTTGTGAAATTGCCTGACAACTCGTCGAACACGGATTCGCGTTCATAGCGGTTAGTTTCGCAGCGAATTGATGTGTGTCGCGTATACGACACCGAAAAGCAAAGCCAATTGGGATTGAGCTGGGAAAGCATCGCGTGTCAATGGACCAAACCGATCGGAGGTTGGCGCGAAGAGCGTAGAGAAATCGGTGAGCGAAAAAGCGTGTAATATAATGGAGCGAAAGTTGAAGCCCTCCCACACCCTCCTGGAAGATTATTCTGCGACACGGCTCGTGTACTGGTACACGAATCGACCATCGAGTCACTTTGGTCGATTCTGTCAACAGATACTCCTTCAGCCACTTTAATAATCTTCGTAGTTTATAATGGAAAAATCGTGTATGTCATTGTCAAACAACCCCTCATTTCTTCCAGAAAATGGAATTTCTTCTTCGTTAGACGTTACTGCGAAAGAAGCAGAAATCTATAGGCTTCATGTCCACTTTCGTTTTTGTGAATGTAATCACTTTTCTCCATATACTGTAATTATAGGAATTTCTTGCGAGTTGAGGACACAAAAAATTGACAAGCTCTGTGATATTTATCTCGACCTTCCATAGTATTCGTTATTCTAGGGATGGAGTGGCTTAAATGATTGATCGTTTTCTTGCAGTAGCAGAACGAATTACAAATGATTAATATAGCCTGAGAAACAAAGTCTCACGTTGGTCCTAAATTGTTGCCCCCGAGTATTACATTAATATAGCAATATCATTAATACTAAAGGACTCGGGAGCGGAGGCTCGCTTCCCCCTGTTGCCTGCGAATTCATCTCAGAGCAGTCTTTGATTACTCTGAGCTTCTTGAGGTGGGCGAAGGAAGAGTGAATGATGAAGGGAAATAATACCCTCAACGGTTTTATCAATTTGTGGAGATCGTTTACAAAGGAAATTACAATTACAGCTTCTCTCAATGTCAATTTCTCTAAACCAGAGCTATCTAATTTTCTCAAGCGCAATTTTAGATATCTTTTAGTGTTCGCGTTTCCCCTCGATCAATAATGCCCCGTTTCGAAGCCCATCCCCATGGATACTCGCGGAATGACGATTTATTTCGGTTGAACGGCTACCGATGCTCTGTGGACATTTTTCGCGGCGAGTAACGAAGAAGCGCGTTCGAGCGATGCTGTGGTGTATGGTCTTCGTGGAAGACGAAGGATTTCGGTTCGGTGATGTTATATCGGCGGATCGATCCGCAGGCCGTGGAAGATGAGTTTATGTAGCGAGAAACGAGTCCGCGTTATCTCCCGCCACGATGGGCGCAGCTTCGCTTCTATCCGGGACACTGGGCGCTATTTTACCCATCGAGCTTTATGTTTTACCAGCTGGTAAATCCGCGTGGGATGAAGGATATATTTATCAAACTTCCTCAGACGTGGGTCCGAAACGTGTTAACTCTTTCTTCGTCCGAAACTGAATCTGCTCGAACGACGATGCTTGAGAGATAGGTAATACTTGGTCACTACTCCTATTGGTACAATTCTCTAACAGAATTCTGTTTGCAGAAGCAGAAAGACACTGCCGTTGCTTTCTACTTGCTTGTTTTTTTTTTAATTATTCATCACAGATTTATTATTCCTTCACAAAATAGACACAATCCTTTGTGATCGCTTCCTCTGGCATAGGCATCGTAGATTCATGGTCCACAGAGTAGATCCCTATCGAAACATGACACAGTCCTCTGTGATTGTTTCTTTTCAAGCCATCTCCATGTACCTATCTATGATTTGGAAACTTCAATCTTCCCCGAAGATGATTCATTTCATTGAGATTGTTTCCTTTGCCACGGGTTCATCATCGGACCGATGGAATCTTCCCAAAAAATTCAGTGGTTCCTCGAGATTTTTTCTTTTGCGCAACCCTAGCATTTATAATGAACAAAGTCCGAGAACAGAATTGAGTTCTTTTGCTTCCTTTGGTACATAGCTCAGGAATCTGTATTTCATGGAAACATAGATGATGATAATTGTTTCATCGTTATGACTGTCACGTTAATAAAACTCGAGCGTGTTGATGCCCTCCCAAGTTGTCTTTATGTGCGGATGTTCAGATTTTTACCAACACTCCCACCTCGAGGTCGCAGCGAAATTGCAAATCCCTTTGTGAAGAGGCCAAATGACGTTACCGTTAATTGAAACGGACCGGCTGCGCCCAAACCGCGCGAAATTGCAGGCACGTTGCCGAGACCTCGATAAAAGCGAAATAAACGAACGCAACCGATCGCTCTCGAGAAGTTTTCAGCAACGTACATCGACAGTTTTCATTGCTTCCATGTATTTTATAAGCCAACGATATACATCAGTGGCAATTTGCCACGAGTCCAATGAAATTGTGGAATAATTGCGAATGACGTTGTATTTCCAGAAGAAAATTAATATTTGTGGTTTGAATCGATGTGCCCCTTCAGCATTATTATTTTTCATCAACACGAGCTTTTAGCGTTGCAGCTTTAATGCATGGCGGAGTTTGTTACCTTTGGAGCATCTAGCACGATCACTGATTGCTACTGAAGTAATTTTATCCAACCTCCCACTCGAGTCGTGTTCTTGAACGTTTATATTGACGCGCGTTACGAAGAGTAGCACGTTTTACTATTTTCTTACGGACAACTGCATGTAGAAAAAATGAAACGTGCCACGTTTCGTAACGCACGTCGATATGTCCACCTTTAACGTGAGTAGGCACTTCCCTCTCTCCTTGCCAGTGGCAAGTTGCCACTCTTATAAAGTATCAGTAGTGAAATAATGGGAGTTGCTTTGCAGTCACTCGAAAGTAACTTTGTTTGCTATGTTTCTGTCTCGCTCCTCAATTTGCCCCCCCACCCCCCACCCCCGTTTTATCGTAGTTGGATACTGTTCCAGTAATCGAGGATCATTTTTCAATGGTGTACTTGTTTCACGTTGCTTTAAGCTACTTTCCTTAATGATATCCTTTCTGTTACGATAACAGTTTCTCCGGTGACCAGAGATGGTCTATTTAGTTCGGGAGTTTATTCTATAGTTATCATTCATGATTGGCGACGAAAGCATTCGTCGTTATTTAGCGTCTATTGATCTCCCGTCGTAAATAATTGCGCGCTATATTTATTCAGAGGTAGAATAATGGTTTGTTATTGTTTAGAATAGATGTCCCTTGGCAGTCAGGATATTAATTAAGCATTGGATAAAAAAGTTTTTCATTTGCGAGTAGTTCGATGAAATTTCGACCTTGTTCCATTCCTTCTAGCGCGGTCCACCTTTCGTCGGTGGTCTTTATTAAATTTTTTCCTCCAATAAGACTGGCATTTATTTACTCGTAAATTTCCCAACTACTGCAATATCGTTGGTGTGCAGTCCTTTTTTTCGTTCGCATCGTTTCATTCATTTCTGTGACAACATTATATTAAAAAGGACCAGGGTCAGCTAAAACGGAGCCAAATTTCGCATCTGTTATACTTCGCATAAGAAGCGAAAAGAAAAGAGCAGGATCCTTGAAAAATGAATCAAATGGTTCTTTAAATTTCTCTTTCCCAGCAGAAAGCTTCTTGCTTCCCTGCGCGAACACTTTTTCCTTACCATGCAAGAGAAACAAGTAGAAATGACCAGCATGTGGCCAGACACGGATCAATAATTCTCAGGAGCGCTGCTAATATTGCACTTGAATTCCACCAACTGCGCGCAGTAACAGAATATTATAAATCACTCGTCCTCAAAATTCTTTGTTTTTTTCCCCAAAATTAATACACCCCCTTCTCTTCATTATATTTCACTCCACATTAAAGGCTACGATTTTATCTTTTGAAGCACAGAAAAGCATTAACTTTTATTATTTATTTTAATTATTATTATAATAATATTTTATTTATTGTTTTTACCACTAACTTAATCACATAATATCTCCCTCGAACCCAACTCATTCCCCAAGAACAGAAAGGGACATTTCATATTTCGTTAGTTTTAGAGACATTAACCTCTTTCACTTTTGCATCCCTTACAATTTCGTGCCACGCGTTACACTTGGAGCACCGCTTCCGACGTGAAATACAGAAGATACGTCGCAGGAGTAGCCGTAACTCCTGCAATGTAATAGATCGATAGTACAATGGCTGTGAAATGCTATTATTGTTCGATGAATTGCCTGCCTGATGAGACGGCCGGTACGCGGGCTGCATGTTATCGCGTCTCGCGAGTGTTGGCTGCAAATAACTCGTTTATCGGTCGCGACGTATATGGCCGCAATGCATCTAGATCCTTGATTGACGTGACTTGTTATGGTGTCTTTCGCAGATGCGTCCTTTCTCCTCCTCCCCTGCGACACCTCAGACTATAGCGCGTGCATGTGACAGCAGAGAGTTAGAAATTTGCAGATGAATGATCATCGGCGTGTATTGTCGCGCCCGTTGCCAATCAACGAGCACGCTCAGCTAACAGGGTAACTGATAACAAACTACGTTTATTGCTCGCTAGAGAAATTACATTTGCAACTTTGCGTGTTTCACGCGGCGTAACGCTACGTTCTACGGAACCACGTTTTTTTCAATTACTGCGCTGCATTGTTCGGTGCTTGATCTACTTTGCCTGCTTTAAATTATTTGTTTGTCGCGGGGGAATATTGGCGCGTTGATGTAATCGGCGAGAGCGTGGAATGTTGTGATGGAAATTTGCAGTAACTGTTTGAGGATAATATTTGTTGGGATAGTGGTTAAGGGGAATATTCTGGTACCAGTCAGACAATATTAACTTTGATGTACAGTAATTCGTCGTTATTGTCCCGTTTTTACCATGCGTGGTACGCCCGATGACTATCCTCAACATTTCTTGGAATCCTTCGGTCGAAAGTGGGAGAACGAAAGAGTCGACGGCAACTTTGTGTCAACTGTTTCGTTCCCTCTCGCTCGCCCGAATAGTGTCCGCATCGCGTCGTACGCTCGCCGCCAGCCCCGTTCGTCGGGTTTATTACGACGAATTACTGTATTGGAATTATCAATTTGGTAATGGAAGAACGAGTGGAATTTTCATTTTGGTGCGATTAAGGAATTTGTACAGTATTTCGGACAAATATATTTTTTTCTATGTGGAATCATTTTTACGTGATATATAGGCGCCCCTATGGTAACAAGTATCTCCCGCCCTACTGCGAAATATCATCGAATATTTTAATTTAAGAATCGAGACAATTTTAAAATTAATTTAATATAGCAATTCACATATGAGTTATTGTTAATTCACTATATGAAGAAGAAGTGAATTATTTTTAATGTTGCCTCCAGCCTCTGTGTTTAAACCTTTCCCAATTTCTTTCGCTCAAAATTTGTCGCTCCTCAAAATCTGCCACAACTCCGCCCCTTAAACTTGAATTTCATATATATCGCCTGCATAGGCTGAGTACTCGACGCACAAGTATCGATTCGTTTAAAGAGCGATAAAGTAAATTCTTCTACTGGGAAGTAGAACACGTCAATCATAATCACTCCCAGTGATCTTTCGGGACGTTCAGTGTCAATGACGTGCATTGCAATTTCGCTTCTAACAAACGTCCATTTGAAGAATTTGATTGCACCTTTCAAAGGACTGTGTTAGTGTGGCAGGATACGGTGGATTACTGTCACCGTATCAGTGGTTCACCGTGGCTGATACGTATATTTGTCTACTGGCTTTCGAGTTGTCGATATATGGGATTACTTGCACCGTGACGCTAAGCTAACTGTGTGTGTTTGGTGGATCGACCTGCATGGGGGCTGTTGCATGAATCTCTGTCGAATTCATAGTGGCGGAGAGTAAAATTAACGACTGTAATAATATTACCCTCGCCACTAATCGATTTATGAGTCGCAGTAAGTTGACAGTGTATTACATTAACTTTGTCTCTTGTATAGTTTGACGTTAATGAAGGGTAATCGTTACAAATCGTTCATTACCGAAGCGGATTGGAAAATAATGCGCCATTTATTGCAATTAACGTTATATTACTATTTAGAATACACTGTCAGATTGTTCTTGGGATATGTACATATTTCTCTGAATTATGCATTCTGGCTAATCACATTTGGCAATATCGAGATTCGCTGACCGTACCGGGCCTGATATTTGATTACACCGCGACATTAGTGCACGTCCAAATGCGCAGTAATAGTTTACGGTTCGGTAGATTTGTTATTCTCACGGGGCATGAATCTGCGGCAAGCTTATGCCTGGAATCTATCGTTAAATACGGAATAGTTGACCGTGTGATCATGTTTCATTAGCTAAATTAAATGCTACCCTCTAATAATGCTAGTTTCGGGTAAGCACAGAAACTCATGCAACCCATGTTATGTTCACGGATAGCATTACATATACATGTATCCTGTTCGCGCAAACAGAAAATATACAATTTCTTGATAACGGAACCCTTCAGCTCAGATTACTTAGGTACCTCCTAAACCCCATTTGAAACTATTAAAGTCAACATAAATAAGGACACCAACAAACTAAAATTCCTCAAAGTAGGGTAGGGTGGGGTTAAAAGTCCCGTTTTTGGCATAAACCTTTGTAAAATTTAGTACTTACAATCTAGAGATATCTGGTGTTATTTTGTATAAACTATAACTATTATGCTTTACGTTCACGAAGTTCGTTTGTTGATACTGTTATTTTCTGTTCAGTTATACCACAAAATGTTTGTCAATGCAAAATGGACTTATTGCCCCACGCACGGGGCAAAAAGTCCCTAATGTCTTTTCGTGTAATATTAAACTAAATAAGTAAAAAACTCTTTTCAAATCAACAAATATTTATTAAACTAATTCTTTTTGGTATACAATATTGAAAGGAAAGCAGGACTTATTTAACAAAAAATAAAAAAATAAGTCAGATGCTCACTTTGAACTAGAAACTAAAAAAAATTGTTCAACTAAAACATATATATATATAGTCTGAGGGACTTTTTGCCTCAATGGTACCTCTATAGTTTCTGCGATATATAAGTTAGAAAATATTATCATTCAGCAATAAACAATATCGTGCACACATTACTAAAGGAATATACAATCTTAACGTACTTGGCTGATACGCTTTTAAACTGTGGTTTAATTCGTGTAAAACAATAAAGACGACATATTTCTTTTAGTCCAAGAGTGACTGGCGACTCTGTGATCACCTCCGTTTCTTCTCGGCTTTTACATGGTATACTGCGAAACTCAATACATTGTTTAGGAGTAGAGATTTTTAATTCGGGACTTTTTACCCGCCGGACTTGTTAGTCCCACCCTACCCTATATAATTTCAAAGCTTTTCTGACTTATCCCAGAATATTCTACTGACACATACTACTGATCAATTCCTAAATAAAATCACGATCCGCGGACTCTTAAGACACTTGCAAATTACTTATTCATACACAGAAATCGATCAAAATTCCGTGAGTACTCAATTGGTGAACACTTCCTCTGCTGTCTGACTAAAGCGAGTACTTTCTACTTAATCGCGATATCTGCGCCCTCTTCGATTTGGAACCTCTAAAATTTCTTGCGCCAAACGTGGCTGTTCTTCCAAGCTCCCCTAATTAAAACGATTCAATTCGAAGTTCGCGAAATAACCGACGGCGGGAGGGTAGCAACTTTTTAAGCGCTCACTTCCAAGATAATCCCCGCCGTGAACGGTGACGCGTGCACCCCCGTGTACAGTAGGCTAAGTTTGTTGGGGAAGTTGAGCCTTGGTGGCGGGTCAAACGTGCGAGTCTAATAACAAACTTAAATCCACCGGAGGCGGAAGTTTGCGTCATCTTTCCGCTGACCTCTTTCTCCTCGTATACCTCAGCGTGGCGGCAAGGTAGTTGCATCGATAAATTCTTGGTAGTTACACATTTCCTTAAGTCTGCTGCAACACCGAAGGCAATGAGTATCAGCCTCCACTATTTTTTGAGAAGAAAATTCTATATGGTTCTTTCGTTCTACTTGTAACCACCCCTGCTTTGATTACTTTGTGTGGATAATCACGAGTTTTTGACACACTATTTGGTGGACTCACTGAATCTCCAGAATGACTCTTAATACCAAAATCTTTTCTAAAATTTTCATTTCATTCGAGGTATTATCGTTCGCGTTAGTTCTATTATTTTAAGCGAATTCCACATGATCGAGTTTGTCACTGAAACGGATTTTTACGAAGCAAGAAGTTCCAGAGGATCATGGAGAGAATGATTTATATCCGTTCCCCTCCCTCGCTGTACACACTTTTATCCGCCACGAAGTTCATTCCCTGTTTCAAAGACCGCTCCACTCAGCAAACATTCCTTCAGTCCGGCAACTTTGAGATCGCGCTAGCTTTCGTCCCCCTTTTGTTTCAATACGCTCGCGCCTTCTTTCGAAAGGGACACCGGATCTTAGGAATTACGAGATGAAATTAAATCCGTGCCGCTTTCACCGCGCCGATTTATATACCGGCGAATCCAGCTTTCCCTTTTGCAAATCCCCGCGATATCTCTTTCAAACTTAATGCTTTCGGAGCTCCCGGAAGCCAGAACCTGTCGAGTGTTTGGTATCGGGACCTCGAGTTCTCGAGCACCTGGGGGATATTCTCTCGCGCTTCGAAGTTTTGATTTACCGGCCCGCGGATGCTTCTGTCCTTAAATCTTCCGCCGTTGCCGCGAGGACGCGTCAAAATCCTTCATATTTAACCTTCAACTTAACTTTTCTCCTTTCCTCTCGGGCGTCTTGAAAATTTTTCATATTTAAAAATAAATTATTAACCATTCATGTATCTCATCCTACACTGCCTAGTCTTCACACGTGATATATTACGAAATAATTCAATGAAAATTGGAAAGACTCCAAGGTTTCCATCTCCATTCCCAAAGCAGCTTATGCAACGGGTACAGGTAGACATGTCGAAACAGCGTGATCGAGGAGGAAACAGTGCGCATAAACAAAATCGGTTGCGACGGATGCACAGTGGGTATTGCAATTAAACGAACGGAAATATTGGGAAATTAAGTGGACAGATGATGCTTGAAAGAAACGAGCGACGATTCGAATGCTCGGCCCGGATCGCTTTTATCGCTCGATGGTATGCTTCGGGGGAGGGAAAAGCTGCGATGCAACGGAACGCAGCGGAAGAACAAAGCGCAATCGCGTGTGTAAACGTGTTGCTCGTCGATGCATGGCCCGTTCTTTCGCGTCTATCGACCGAGTCGCATTAGCGCGCTTTGAAATATTTCAGCGTTGCGAACAACGAGGCGGAAAATCAGGCAGCCCGTACGCATCAGGACAGGCCAGCCGGAGAGACGTAGCGTCGCTGAAACATCTGTGGCGCGAGGGGATTGATTCGGTTGGATTTCGTGGGGTTTACCGACTCGTCCCCGGATCGCAGGAACTCGCGTTGGAAGTAATAAAGGGCGACAAGGGGCCGGGCAATTTCGTTTTAGCTTCGATTCACTTTTCATTTGCTCAATTGCCCGACGATTGATTTATCTCGTGGGGTGCTTGCGTAGCTGCGATCGAAATTTCTGCTTTATTCAATTATTCGGGCTCCTGATCGATGGTACTTTACAGTTTTCTGTTGTTCATGCTCTGAACTTTCTATTGGAGATAGCATCGATTTGTTTCGAGCGTTTATGGAACTTTTATTTCTGATACAAGTGCTATCGAGTCACTTTCGGTGGAAGTGGAGATTGTATTTTATCTGAGTCAACACTTTTGGAGGAAATTAAAGGAGAAATTTGTGATATAGACGAATGCTTGAATTGGGATACAGCGTTCGGCGATTTTCCCTCGTTTCGCAAACATGAGATCGCACTGTGGGCTGGAATCCAACGTTCCCTAAGATAAGTTGTCGGAATTACGCGGTGACAGGTGTAACGCAAGAGAAACGGCAAATACAGTCGTCTGGTGTTCGCAAAAAAATTTATACGATGTCTGCGGTCGTATACAAAACAGTATGGAAACTAGCTGAGGGCTATATCCAACTTCACCTCATCAATCACCGGCATAAGATGATGTCGGTGGATTCGAGGCGCGAACCATCGGGGAGGTTTCAGGTTCCGTATTACTCTTCATCACCTCTACAACTTTTCAAGTCCCACACTCAGGTAGTATTAATCAATCTACCGTGACTTCTGCCTCACGTCGCCTCTACAATGCTCCTTTTTTGCCTACGTTCGCAGAAATGCAGTTTCTTTCGGGGATGCTTTTTTTCTTCCGCCAAACGAAATTCTGGGTGAGATGATAGGTGCCTTTTGTGAGTAATCTAAATCCCTGCGATCCCATTTCCTTGCTCTTGTAGTTTTTACATTAACAATAGTACTTTGAAATACTCGTTTTCCTTCTGAAAATCAACAACTTCTTTGTAGGCTTAAAAATGTAAAAATTAGAAACTTATTAAGATTAGAATTTTGAATATATATACACAATATTGATTTAAGGGGAATATACGTATAATATATATATATACGCAATATTGATTTAAGGGGTTACATCCACCTAGAGATCCGGAAAAAGCATACAAGTTCATGAATTTTTGTGGGAAAAATATAAGTGAAAATCATACATAATGTTTTTCTACTAAAAGATAACTACATCTTCTACTACATCTTTTAACTATATTATTTTAAATTTTCATGAGATATTATTATTAATTAAAGGAGATCTCAGCTTAGATATGAGTCGTGTTTTTTTTAAACATTAGCTGGTGAATATTACCTAGGCCAAACGATGCATTTGGAAGCAAAAATTCAAATAGATTTTAAAAATAAATAACTTTCAGGAGTACCCGACGTTCTCCGAATTACAACATTGTATTTTGTTAAAAAAGGGCGACCGTTTGAAGATGAAATATCGAATTTCGGTGGAAAAATTTTTCATTTTTTTTCAAGTAGTCATTGCAAGTATTTCCATTATTGCAAAATGGAAAGCAAAATTTAAAAATATGAGAACGTCAGGTACTTCTGAAAGTTATTTATTTTGAAAATCTATTTGAATTTTTGCTTTCAGATGCTTTGTTTGGCCTAGAGAATGTCCAACAGCTAATGCATAAAAAAAACACGACTCAAATCCAAGCTGACATCTCCTTTAGTTAATAATAATATCTCGTGAAAATTTAGAATGATATAGTTAAAAGATATATCTTTTAGTAGAAAAACATTGTGTATGATTTTCAATTATACTTTTCGCAAAAAATTTCTGAACTTGTATGCTTTTTCCTGACCTCTGGGTGGATGTAACCCCTTAATCATTTGAAAAGACACCGAAACCTTTTCGAGACCGAGTACCCTCTCAAAATTATCTCCACATCAGCGAAAGACAAAAGAAGCATTCTACTCCACTCGTAATCTCATTTCTCAATACCTCCTCCACGAATCCGCTCAACATCTTTATATTTTTCGCCAAAAGAAACCTGAAAGCCAGTGATTCCGAAGCGTTCTTTGAATTTACAAATCCTCAGCTCCGATATCGTTGTTTGCTGTGAGTTATTCGGCTGGTGGTCGGTGATCATCGATGCTGTCTCTACGGAGAGATCGAAAAATATTCGACGTAGAATATCGCTGTCGCCAGTGTGCCTATACCTGGAACGAACGAACCGGCTGTGAAATACACGCGGAGCGCGGGCTCATCGGTTCGCTGCCAGGATATTGTAGTTCCGATCAATCGATGCGTTCCCACGAGTCGAACAGCAACTTCTGAATTTACGGGGCTTTCGTAAGTGACGAACGAGCGGACATAAAGCCAGAGAAGGCGAAGCAGGTCGTCGACATATTTCGTGCATCGAGCTCCGCTTCCGCGAACCACTGAGCGGCAAGTCAGACTTTTTTCTGCTTTCGAGAATTTCTTTCACGATAGCGGCTGACTGATTTGCTGTTTTCGCCGAGCGTGACTGCAGTCGAAAATTCCGTAGAAGTCGTTTGCATGAGTTTCTTTGGTGGGGACTAAAGACTGCGTCATTTTACACATGTAGACCACTGCGTGTAGTGGAGATGCTGTTAGTTGGATGAAAATAAGACAGAGTAATTCGTATAGATTTAAGGGACTAAGTTGGGGGTTTCTAATTATTTGTTTAGGAAGGAACTACAGTGTATTAATGACAGAGTGATTCTTAAATATTTTTCTTGGTATTGATGTACGTTTATTGCGTCCTTTGGTTTCACGTGAAGCTGTCGATATTTTCCTGTTTCCTGGTGACTTGTTGTTCTCATTGACGCGACCGTCCTATCGGCTTTAACAGAGATTGGCGGCGACGCGAAAGGTGGTTACGCGTCTCACCAGAGGCACCACAAAGTCCACTTGATCGAGTGGCTCGCTGAATCTTCAAATTGATTTCACGAGTAACCTCCCGTGGAGCAATTCCAGCGACACAATGGCACAGTGAAGCGTTCCCCTGGTCAATGAGATGTTGCTTTCATTGGCAGAAAACTAAAATCGTTTGGTGTATAGGTTCTTTACAATATAATCCCTATTCAGTGTGTACTTCCAACTCACACTAATCAGAATTACGTAATAGTTTTTAAAATAATTTAATCATTGAAAGTTACAAGTATGTAGATGTATCGACGTAGATGTATGCATTGCGCGTCTGACTATAAATTGATCACTTCCACTTGCGACTCTTCATCTTCTGGGCTCTGTATATCTATTATATGCAATCTATGTCAAGTGATTGCACATTTTGGTTAGAATTTCAGGTGCACCGAATTGTCTGCGCTCGCAATTTAAAGTTCCCAAGTTATGTAAATTTCTTTGATACGGCACGAAGATCCTTCAGGCGACGAAATTTCGGAAAGGAAATCATAGAATTGCCCACGGTAATATTCATGAAGGATAGCGAGGATTTCACGCCTCGGCGAAACATTCCCTATAGCAGCGCGTAGTTTTCAACGAATAAAACGTTCCACTAAACGATAAAATCATTTAACTAAGTGACCTTTTACCTACTACGCTTTAAGAGACAGGTTAAATGAATCGTGTCACCAGTCGAGTGGTTAGAAATTTAGTTAACGAGATCCAAGCTTCCCGTCTCGAGACACTCTGGGCGAAAATGTGTCCGCAAACTGGCGGGACCTCCGCTTTTTCCGCTTCACTTAATTCGTAACACAGAATACTCTCTTCAACGTTCTGCCCTAGACGATGCATAATTCCGACACTCCACTGCTCCGACAGACCCAAGTGTCTTCCTAACGTATTTTCATCTCGGGATCTTCCAGGCGGAACCATTAAATTTGAACGCTATCGAAAAGATTTTTTCCATGCTCCCACTGTCCTCCTCGCGAAGCAACCCTTTAGGCTGCAGGATACTTCGGGTCAAAGGGTTGGTTTTCGGCATAGGGAGGTAGCATTGAAGGCGAGCCAGGAGCGAAACAACAAAGAAGAGCGTGGTAACGCTTCGCGGTGTCTTCTTACGCCGCGGCGGGTCTTCATTTCGCGGAGCCAGGTATTCTTTGATTCGTGGAACTATCGCGAATAAACGCTCGCCCCAGTTGTCTGATCCCTTGAGGGGGAGAGGAGCGGTACTTCCGCTCTCATCCCTGATCCCATCAGATGCGTGTATATTCAGCGCTTCCAACGCTGTTGATTTCTGCTTTGTTCTCCGCGAGAGGATCGGCCGCAACCCCCGGTTGCACCCATTTCTTGATGTATGTAATCCTTTCGTGGCTAACAGAGGATAAAAAGTTAGCTCGTACAAAGGAGGCATCGCTGGCACGTGAACCAGGTGAAAATCTGCGCTTGTGTGTAGAATGTATTGTTACCTGTTGGCAATAGACATAAAGGCCGGGAGTTTGAAGTTCTGGTTTGTCTGAAAAACGTTATAACAAATGACGCGAATAGAATTTCTCTGTTGTCTCGTCCTCGTTACGGCATTTCTTTCAGCGTCTCGTGGCACAATGGGGTGCTCAGGTTTTCAAGTTGGTCCGCGATGTGACTGCATGACAGTGGGTTAAATTTTTCGCAGTGGGGATTCGGTCTATAATACTTAATTAGGGGAGTCTTGAACCGAGACTTATTGGACAGTGATGGTAGATAAAAGTCACGTAACGGCGTTACGACAATTTCTCTTCTCGTTCCAGTCACGTTCTCCAACTGGAGGGTTGGTATAATTTGCGGCATTAAAGTAGTTGTCCACACTGTGCAATAATAGTAGAGATGATGGCGAAGTTGATATAAGGTATGCTTTGTTCCAATCGTTTTATCCAGCATTGGGCATTTTTCGTGAGTCAGGTTATCTTCGATATATCGAATCCAGGGGAATTATAAGAATTGCATGGCTGAAGAAGACGATTTCGCAGTCGAATGATTTTAGGCCGCGGTGTCGGCGAAGTTTCCACTGGAATGAAGATCGTTCACGGTTCGCTGCCAGTTAGTATTTTCATTCTTTTATGAACGTGGCAACATCTTTCTACTTGAATATTTCTTGCTTCGGAGGGAGCGCAGTTCGAACACTTTATGCAGAACTTTTGATTAAATCGCGCCGGGTCGAGGTTGAGCAAACACAGTCGGGGCAGAGGCGCGCCGAACTATCGAAAAACATCCAGTATTTCGTTCATTAATTTCTTTATTGAGCGTTGCAAACTTCCACGTTATGAATGTTCCACGTAGAGGGCCGTTTCTTTATTGGCGAGTTTGCAATCTAGTGGTCATTTGATGAATCGACTAATTTCTATTAAAGGTGCTTTAGATGCATTAATCTGCGTACCGCTTTCAAATGATTAATGCCTCTTGCAGACTACTCTAATACTAGAACTTTTCTAAACTTTCATCTTCTTGATAGATGGTGTGATTTTTTTTATTTGACGCCTTTTTTTATCCCAATAATTTTCAACTTGGAACAGTTCTCTAAATAATATGGAAGATGTATGGGAAGTTACTTGTGCATCTAGAATGCGGGGGATAAGCAGAATTTGGGGGATCAAGGGAAATAGGTTCCTGAGTAGTCAGACGTTAAAAGTATATCTTCCTGTAACTATCCACACTTGCAGAATTTTAAAAATTGCTTCAAATGAGAGCTACTCTGGTACACGATATTTCATTTAAAATTCCATCCATTTCATTCAATTCCATTTTTATCACAACTTTGAATGGGACTAGGCGAACATGAATTTTACAATCTCATCATTTTGTAAAGTTAATTTATGCTTACTGCTCGCGTTTTCCTCGATTCAATGCACATACCTGTGGTATTCGGAAGAGTCTGAGAAGATTCGCCACTTGGATAGATGTGACCGAGCTGGCTGCCCCAACGACTCCACTGATAACCTTTCGCACTGCGGTTTTATTGCAGTGGTACTCGGCACCGTCTATATTGCTTATGGAACCTGAAACAGAGACATGGGCACGTTTATTTTAACTGTTCACTGAAACGCGTACAATCGGTTTTGTACATATAGAAAGATGTAAGATACTGCACATTTTACAGATAGTGTTATTAGTACCATTAACTCAGGGTATTATCTGCGTTGAGTATGGGTCAGATTAAAATTAGGACCAGCTATAACTATCCCCTATTATTGCACTCCAATTACAATCAAGTTACCTGCACTCATTTTCATGAAACTTTATTTGAAGTGCCGTAGATTTACCTATAATGACTCTGTCGTTATCACATTTTCCTACAAAGACCTAGTTTTTATCACGTGGAAGGTTGATGTCTCTTCATGTCTAGCATTGAACGTTCCACGCGGAAGGACACAGTCACTGTTTAGCAATCTCATGTATTTTTAAAGAAGCGACAAAGGACACACTTCGACTTCCAGTCTCGCCCGGGATTTTGTCGAAGGGCGGAATCCAATTCCAGGTTCTGTGTGTATCTTTCCAATGCCGCGGGAAATGAGGACGTGGCTCTGTGGGCTCTGTATGTATCGCGTGACGGAATTCCCGATGACTTTCTTCCGGCGATTTTGGATCAGACCGAATCACTACTTTACGTTTCGTTTGTGCTTGAGGGGGCTTCGAGACGTGACCCTATCTTTTACGTGCTTGTGTGAGCTATTCGTTCTAGTCAAATTAACAAACACTTATCGCAGGATAATCTACATTCGAATTTCCTCCAATTGAATACTATTTCTCGAGGTTATCGCGAATCTCCATCTTCTCTCATTTCATGGTAGTAGAATGCGGTTCATTCTCTTTGTACTTCGTTTTGCAAAGGAATTGCTGAAATACGAATCCTAAATAAGAGAGGAGAGAGAAGTTGAAGTAATGTATCCCGAAGTTAGAAGAATATTTAAAACGCTACGGGATCCGGGATAGCAACGAGCCGATTTGCATAGCCTACGAAATTTCCGTAATCAGCAGAAGAGATAGTCCTCTGAGTGTAATTACATCCGGTGTCTACACTTTCGAGGGAATCGAGCAAAAGTTTTCGAAGGAACTAGCAGTTTCCATGCTGTTCAGATATTTCAGGGGTACTTTATGTGGTCCCCACTTTGAAAAGTTGGTACCTTTAATTTCACCCTAATTAGTCTTTGATTTCACGGTAATTTTCCTGTGCTTTGAAGTTCGACTTTGAACTGTATTACTAGTCTTCCTCTATTTCCCTTCCTATGCCACTCCTGCGCCCCTTCTGCGCCAAAAGAATATATTGCTGACGCGAAGTACTTTTGCACGCGCAGTTTAAGCTCTAAGTGGAAACGTCAGAGACAAAGAATACCAAAGGAACCTTCGTTCCCTCTCATTAAGGAAGACTTCTTAACGAAACCCGTCACCCATCTCGATTCGATCTAATTAATTAGCGGAAAGGGCAAGCTGACTGGAATAATGATTAGCCAACCTTCGTTATAATTGTACCTATCGATTGATCGATGAAGCCTGCTCTCGTTACGCAACGACGGAGATTAATTACTGTCCTCCATTAAACGAAATTGCAAGCTTTACAGTAGACACAATTGTCTCTGCGCCAGTAATTAAAGAATAAAATATTACAAAGTCAAGTGTCTCTCGATTCATTCTATAATTTCTATTATAACTCCTGATTCAGTTTCTTTTCCAGATACACCGAGCTTCTAAGAATATTTCACAGCAATCTGTGTAAATCTTGCACCCACCATTGCCAGGTTTCTTCAAGTCAACGACTTAAGTGCTTGCACTTCATTTATAAGAAAAATTCTTAAGGTGGAGCCACTTAACTGTAAAAAAGATCTCGAAAAATTCGACGAGTCTCTACAAGCAGAGTCGTCTCGTATCCCAGTGATGAGGTTTCACCAACGACACAGGTTGACCTGGAGCTTAGCCACGTTTACTGCTTAATAAAAAGTACACGAACGACGACCTATCTAGCTGCTGTAATAAAGCGAAATTAGGAACAGCCTCTGAAGGGGCATTCGTGAAAAATATGCATTAAATATCCGGGAGCGCTACGGTTTATTAAAAATTCCCGTCCGGCCGCGACACGTGCACGCGCGTTTCGCGTAAATCACACGCTGCGTCCATGTTGTCGCGTGAAACAGCAAATCACTGGGCACGCCGGAGTACCTATTAATTCGCGAAGGATTTGCGGGGGATATTAATTAATTGGGCGCATAAAGAATTGATAGTGTTGGCCGGGCGGGTGATAAGACCCGGTTTTATCTGGTATTCCGCTGGCGCGCACACGGTGTTTCGGTGGGCGATGCTTGTCGATGGCACGTTTCGGTGCCGCGTCCTCAAATTAATATGGTAATGAGCTTGATTTATAGCCCCTGGAAATTGTTTCGTTATTGCGTCGGTTATTTCGGATCGATTAATCAGTTTATGGTAATGATGCCGGGGCCTGTTTCGCGGAACCAGCCCGCGGAACGGCGAAGAACAAACGGGATAAACCGATAAAGTATCTCGTTCGCCTCATCGGCGCGCCTGGTATTACCCGCGAAACAAATTACTTTTTAACTACTTTTGTTCCCGCCCTTTATCGAGTTGGGGATTTATGCGAACTTCCTATCTGCTTGGGAAATTTTTATGAGACTCTCGCTGGAGCGGAAAGATTAAGTGCCACGGCGAATTAAATGGCGTCCGACAAGCATGGTGTAGATCTATTAGTTTGGGAAAATGTTTCTTGGTGTTTTAAACTGTTTAGAGGAGAGGTTGATGATGTACTTGGGTGGTCCAGCAGAAACGTGGCCCCTATTTGTCAATCTTTGTTCGTAAAGATGGGAATGCATCAGGAAGATAAGAATTTAGTTTCATTGTGGTTACCCTTTGTGCAATAATTAAAGTTTTCAGTATAAATTAAAACAGTTTTCTCTTTTTGCTGTCAGTGTTCTCAGGGCACATTACTAAGTAGTATCACTCGATACAGAGAAGTAATCTTCCTTCAATCTTCTGCTACCAGAGAAACAGATTGTGAATCTCCTTTATGCTAGCCTACCCCTGTGCAACGTTACAACTCCCCGAGCAACAGCACTGATACTTTTTCTAAAAGAATCAACGAGTATTCTCGAGTAATTTACTTTAGCAAATTTAATTTCCTCCATCTCCTTTGCTAATTTGATAGCTTTCGTCACGAACACGATCCTGCAGGTCCTAGATCAACGTCATTTTGAATGCATTCTATCCCATTATCAATTTAGTTGCGCGGTATGGACGTGGGTGGATGAAAGTCGATGCTTTACATTCGTTTATTTGCTTCGTGTACCGTTTCGCGTACTTTCGCATGTTACAGTAGCACCTGTTGAATCAGACCAGCCTCTATATCTAACCCAACCAACCGCACTATGATGCGGAGGCAAATCGTGTATGGAAGAACGTTAAACCTCCTTCGTAATTTATGACGTTACGCTAAAGTTTGGAGCCCCACTGGCTGTACACGCTTTCCCCCACGAGATTCATTTACAGTGGCCAATTGAACAGCGAAATTACACACTCGTGTGCTGCAAAACATTTCGCGAGCCCGTGCTCCACACGCTCCTGCCCACAGTCGCATTGTGTGTTAGCACTTTACCAATTCGAATATTTAACAAGCTTGCCTGGCGAAATTTGCGGAAGCGGTAAAATTGCAAAAGTTTATAAAGATAATTGGCATTGCGACTTCTCGACTTTCCTATTCTTCAATAGGAAGCTGGAAAATTCAAGGAAACAAATTGATTTTGGAGGGCTTAGAGTTTTTGATTTTATAACAGTTTGGGAAAAATAGGAAGATGGAAATAAATTCAATTTGGAGGGCTTATTTCTTTTGATTTTATCTGTTCATTTAACTTCGGAGGATAAGATAATGAGGAATCATATTGCAATCCACTGTTAACAGTAATTTACTCCAGTACATTAATACACCAGAAAAGGTTTCTTTGGAAGATGAAAGGAAATATCTTTGAAACGGTATACCTAGTGGTGTTACAATCAATTGACTTCTACCACCATTGAATTCGAGTGCTTCCTTCATTCTTGTTGTCGAGGATTCCCTAGCCTACTACCATGTATTTAAACTTGTTCGAGATAAACTCTGCCAGTAAAAGAATTTCAATTGTTTCACCGCCGTTGAGCCTTCTCCAACAATTTTTATTCTTGAACAGCAATGAAGTTCAAGCATCAAGGGTCAGAGTCCAACTCGTACTTTTTCACCTTTCCTCCGCCTCCCCATTACTCTGTACCAACTGAGTGACAGAGCCCAGAAACTTGGAAAACTTCCCGCGGGAAGTTCTCGAAACAGCATTTGGCGAGTCGTGCTCGCCATACTTCACGTCCTTCGCGTCGCAGACAAAGGCTTGCGCCAGAGGTTTCCCGGATGTATGTACCTAAATTAACGAGCCCTGCGGAGAGATTAAAGCTGGATGAAACTTTTGAGCGTTCCACATCTAATAATCCTCTACCACGTTCCTGCGAACTCCGCGCTCATTCATCGCAGTGAATGGCTGACCTATAGTCGTATGTACATAGCAAGGATACCTTCCCCCGCGTTCCAGCTAATCCCTTGCAAATCTCTCTGCTCGAAACTGACACTCCCACGGGAAGATAAAACCTGGAGCCATCGACAAATTCTACAATCTTCCTCCTGTATCGACTTATTAACCCCAATTCCCTATAATCTCCAACTCAAGCCTTCTCCACCACACGGTGCTCTACATCAGAGCCAGACCTTTCAGCCCTAAATTGATCCCCTAATTTCACTCGCACTAGCGCGAACTCTTAATCGTAAAAAGGGACGAGTCTCCGAGCGCGCGGACGATCAGAATTTTTTCCCGTAACCGTGTCACGGCGAAGTTGAAATCGATATCGAGGATTCGTCTCATTCGTCCCGGCCCTTATCAAATTCCCGCGCCATAATTCACTGGCCTTCCCCCTTGGTCGTGAAAAAAAAATTAGCTGATCTCGCAGCCTTTTTATCGAGTCGCCCGACTGTCGACACTCCGTTCGCTCGAGGACGCTCACGTACACGCGCCCACAGATCAAGCAGGTATTTGTACGGGAAACTGGCTGCCGCCTCTCCACATAGACAGCGCAAATGTTTGCCAAAGGCTTAACATGCGGGCGACTGGAGGGTTTCCCGTTGGGCGATGAATCCTTCGTCCGGGGGCCCGCGCTCGGCTCTCCAGGCCGCGTCGCCCCGATTCTTCCAGCGGCTCCTTTTTCTCCGCGGGTGCCCGCCGAAAGAGCAGAGATATTTCCCGGCGGGCTGCTTTCTCTCGATGAGAGATCGCGTGATTCGTCTGAGCAGCGCCGCTGATGTACGGCACTCCTGTGTGCGCGCACTGCGAGCACCTGCACCGGCATTCGTCTCGCTCATTTTTCTATCGTGCAACTTCAGCACGTCCGTTTCCGGGCCGCTGGGCCATTCGCGAGGGACGACACGATGCGACGAGGAGGACTTCGACGGGAGGAAACTCGTTTTTGTCTTTCGGGAAAAGGTTTGTTCAGGGGAAGCTTTAGGTGACTGCGTGCTCTAGGTGGAAGGGTATTGGTCGGGAGGGGTCGAATTCTGTTGAGATATCTAGGTTGATCGATGGTGGGGAAGTGAAAGAATTATCGTGTGACTTTGTGACGTTTCATGCAGGAAAGGAAATTTCCTGTGCTTTTCGAAGTGAATAGTTGCATCGAGGATCTTTGGTATCCGCTGGAACGGGCGTTGAAAACTTGATGGAGGGGTAGCGTTTAACGTGTTGAATATTTTGAAATACGCGGGAATTAGCGCGGAGTCGGGATGTTCATAAAACACCGCCGCGGAGTTTCTGGACATAGTTATGGCGCCGATAGCTACCATTCCGGCAAGAAATTCTTAACTACGTCGTTAGTCGTGAGTTGTAATGGGCCACGGTGCGCAGCAATTTGTTGGAGCACTATCGCGGTATAATACCAGTTATTCGTGACGCTAAAAAATATGCCTGGTTAATTTATAGACGGAAATTCGTAACGTTTAATCGCGCGATCGGCCACACTAAATATTTCCCAGCGTTCGTCTTAAATCAGTTCTATTGCCACTAATCGTATACTGAAAATGCAAAATTTAGTGGAAGGTCTGCGCTAGGGCGAGGTTTGAGTTACTTATATCGTCGTTGAAAGGAAAAATTTATATCCCTTGTAGGAGAGGAAAGGATGGTCTCACTTAAGGACTTTAAAAAATTGTTAACCTGAGAAACATTTACTGGAAACTATTTCCAAAACGTACGTTGCTGGTTAGTATTGCTAATAATTATGTAGTGCATATTAGAAGCTGGAATAGCGTGTAGGACAAGTTCAATTAGCGGAGCAAGCAAACCGCGTGGAAGCAAGTGGAAGAGGCGCGTATATAGTCAGACGTGCCCGCAATTACCGCGCAGGAGACCACGCTGTTATTATGTGGTAGCTGTAATGCTATTTAGTAGAAGCTTCCGAGATTAATCAGATCTTCAAAAGTGTGCTGAACTTTATTAGCAATTCTATTTAGGATCTCCAAGTTATAATCATCTTAAACAAGCATGAACTCTCAGTTCCCGTACAGTAGAGAAGATTCACGACAAAGTGTTCGGAATAAGGTTACCAAAACCCTCCGCACCTACCCCTTAAACCGCATCCTCCCCGAAAGCAATAGACGTAAAACAAGGCCGCACTAAATTTTAATTTCCAAGCAATCGGGAGCTGGCGAGCTTTATTTCTCAAATTGGAAACGTCAGCTCTTCGTCCAATCCCATTTACCGTGCTGTTTCTCACTGCACATAACAAGTATCGCGGCCAAACAGATCGCGGTTTAAGTCACCGCGCCGATTTAATTGGATTTACGATCGCCACGATTTCGTTGCGCCAGAGGGAAGTGTTCGACGAGATGCATTCCTGAAAAAGTAATCAACATTCTTGGCCTCTTGGTCGATGGGGATTGTGCGCGCACAGACAGCCGCCGAGGGTGTGCCTCCAGGTTGGTTTACAGAACATTGGATGGACATTGTGCAGGCCTGTAACCACGGAACAATGGAAATCCCACGAATATAGCTTTCCGTTCGAAGTACGGTAAGATATATCGCCGGGCATTCGATCAGGCTCTTCAATCTCGCGTGTCCTGCTTCTCGCGTTACAAGCGGAGACTTTATTTTCACGGATCTTGGGGCACGGCAATGCATGTGGCTCGTGGTATCGAGGGGGTGGTACGCTTCGATAGTCAGCAGTCGACGAGGAAGGGAGGAAGGAGAAAGGGGGTGGAGAAAATTAAAGAAACGGAGAGTTGGAAGTTGAAGGGGACGAAATCGTATCTGCAGGGGGAGGGTATTAAAAAAAGAGGAGACTACAGGGACGAGCTGGCAGTGACGCGAAGGAAAAATTATCGATCAAGGTGGAGGAGGGCCGCTAGACATGAATTTTCTTCGCAAGCTATCGTTGACTTCTCGATTTTATTGGCATTCGGTCTGGCCTTAATTTCCGATTCTGGCGGTCGAGTGGCTCGTCGCCGGCGCAGAAGCTCTCGTATGGGAATAAATGAGAACGATCCTACGGTCTTGAGCGAGCGAATTTCTGTCCCTTCCGTTTAATTCAGAATTCTACCGTCTAAGGGTGGATCTCGCGCGACAGGATGAAACGTCAACCGCAGTTATTGTCCTGACCGTTTCCTTTGTCATTTGCCATTCGCCATTTGCCGTTCCATCCCCTCGCATTTTCAATTCTCGCTGGGTGATGCACGTCCGTTATTAAGGGTAGGGCATTGGGCTTTGCAGAATTGTTGAAACCGTGGAATCAATTTATAGAGTTTCATTGGTAACGTGATTGAATTATGGATGGTTCATTTTTGAAAATAAAGCGTCGTGAACCGAGAGAATTTCTAAATTTTGAGAAGGGGATTCCTCGAGATAGAAATTTTGATTATCAAAGCCTACGAATCGAGTTCATATCCAGATATATGAGGAAACTTACTTCGAATCTTCCAGAATTAGGAATGTTTACTTTACGATTCTTTGAAGTTAAACTGATCGAACCATCCCCAGTTATCCTAAATTTCGTTAAACTTTGTTTTATTTAAATTCCCATGCTCGAAATCTAATCATCCCTGGCGCAGAACTGCAGTTTTGCCCTACATTGAAATGCCATTAATTCCCTCGCACCTCGAACGAAATCGACAACTCGTTCATTACAGTTTAATCAAAATTCCATTATGACGCGTTCCGTTGTGCCTTTCCAATTCTGTCGAATTGATAAATGAGACTCAATAACGTGTTAATATGACGCGTACAGCTATTTATGCCTGCGTCGGTTTAATTAATTCCATATTTCGTAATTTGACGGTGAATTCGAATCTGCCCGACGCTGTCACCGAATTGCATACATTTCCTGGGGCAATGTTTGCTCATTGTCCAGCCGATTATGCGGCTTAAAGAGTCGCGATGAGAAGCTTGGAATGTTTCCTCCAGGGCAAACATCTTATGCTAACAAACATTTTTCTTTTGTTTTCGCTTCGCGAAGTCGCTGGCCGGGGGATTTTTGTCGTGAAGAAGCTCCGAGCTTGCCAAGCTTTGCGGCACGTGTTGTCGTCTCACAGACATTTAAGGCATAAGGAAAAGCAAACTGGGACCGATGGTATTCGCCATGCCGTAAGCAAAGTGGAGTTGAATTATTTAATAGTTCCCTGTGCGGCCTTTTACCTTCTTCCTTTTCTTTCTGCCGAGGTAATGGAATACACTATGAGGAAATTAAATCAGTGTACTCCTGTGCCTGGTAGTTTCAAAATTTGTATTCTTTTTCAAACCGTCGGAGCTTATAATTACGCATTGTTGTTTCTGGTTGTTTGAGCTACGAAGTGCAGTTTGATTGGTCTTATATGCAGTTAATACGTTGGATAATTGATTAGCAATTATCATTCTTCTTTCCTTTCCTGCGAATTTTGGAAAGGTTTCTTTGAAATTCAAATATTGGTGTGTTAATTACTATTTGCACAAAAGGAAGCTGGCTTTTTCTACAGGAGCGGCTCTGTTGTTTCGACTGTATTCCGAGCTTCTCTGTGGGATCATATTACGATCTATAATGGGATAGAACTTTACACGTTAATTAGCGGGACTCACTAATGAGCTTCTTTGAAAAAACTTGTTCAGACTCCATTATCCACCACTTCTTTTTTCCATTTCACGGCAGTAGATGCGAATATCGGTGTGAGAGTTTCTAGTATATCAATTATTCTAAAAAATTCGATTAAGGAACGAGCTTAAAGGGCAAAGACGAAAATTGCATTCCTTTAACGAGCGATTATAAAAGTTGGGGAGAACTGAGATTCTCGGGGAAACTTTGGATAATTCTTTTAAAACTTCCCCCGCTATTTTTCCTACCGTCGCCTGTTATATGGAACGAAATTACAGCGATGGACTGCTGCCCCAATTTCTTTCATTTCGATCGAATTTTTATGAAAACTACAAAGTTTTATCAAGTATCGAAGCTCTTCTTTATTCTATTTACAAAAAAAGCTTTCCTAATCGTTCAATTCCTCTATCGATTACATATTATAATACATCTTTAATGATCAGAAATTTTGCATAATTCATGGATTATAATTTCATTATTGAGAGTAGAAGTTAAAGTTTCCCAATTCTAACCACAGCTTAAAATGTTCAAAAATTCAAAAATCCCATAATTATTTTAATCCAAAAATATCATAAGAGCGACTCGGACATTTCTCCATCTCCACACCCACATCAGACCAGTCAGTTGTCATGTACATTAACTGTAGAGCATACACTCAGTAAGGCTTATTTGCACGAAGTTCGCGAGCCATTTCTGTAACACTCTATACATTAGCAAGCTCAAGTTGCCAGCTCAGCTGTGGCATTCTTGAACTCGGCCCTGAAACAACACCGCTTAACCGACTTACGGATTCTTTAAAGTCATCGAGGACCCTGGAGGCTGATTTCCCACGATTCATTTGCGCGTCGAGTATGCAAAATTGTCCCCAGCCACGAATAAAGACTCTCTCTCATCGTCGAAATCACGTTCGGTCAATCAAATTTACCGCCCGTATCAGCTTACCAGCAAGAAGGTCTCTCGAGCTTAATAAACGAGGCAACTGGATGTGAAAAATTGTTCAATTTTGTTAAAAAACTTAAATCCAACATCATTACTATGACAAGCACTCTACCGTGGCAGCCGTAATGTCGGGTTATTAGAAACCGGCGAGCCTGACTTTTAAAATTTAATGAATCCAGATTTTTCACTCGCCCTTCTCGACTTCAGACCGTCGTTCTGCAAATTGCGACTCTATACGGCACCGCCTAACGTCATTAAAACTCTCTACCCTGGGGGTCGATCTGATTAGCATGTTATGCCGCGAGCAAGCCAGGAATTCTTTCGAAATCGATTCTACACCGCGCTACCGTTCGCGCGATTTTGTTCTGAACGAAGGCTTAACATTCTGCGGCTACTTGGGCTGAATACCAATAACTTCACCCTGCAATTATTTATCCATTAGTGCAGCTGCGTAGAGGCGCAAGTGCATTTTAATCGCATGAGAGTTCGCTCTGTTCTTCTCTTCATTGTTTTAATGTCCAGCGATTTTGGTAAATTTCAGTAAAACCGTGTACTGCTTTTTGGATTTTTTTTACGTGAGAAGTTAGTTTAAAATGGTGGAATTGTTGAGGAATTGAAGGGTCGGATGCAATAAATAAGGGGACTAGCGCTCGAAACTGGGAAAAATTATTGTCCAAACGCTAAGAAATATTGGAAAATTAAATGTTGTTAAACTGTATTTTAAAAATATAGTCTTATAAAGCTTGCCACGATACATATTTTTCTATTTACAGTTTGTTTCTCCAATCATTACTATTCGAGCTAAAAATTATAAATTAAAAATTTTGCATCGTCCAAAATCATTAATTCTTTAAACATAAATTGCGATAACTTGAGTAAATATTAACGGATCGTTATGAGACTTAAAACATAACACCAGAAAATTCTAGCCAAGCCGTAAAATGTATGCACAAACCTTTTATATTAAAAAATGTAATAATATTTAATTAAAAAGTACTACTGGACATAACCCATGTTTTTCAACGTTCGCCGTTAAAATGTATCGAGGCAATTTTGAGGTACATATAACTTGCAGCGACAAAGTTTTTCCTTAATATATAAGGAAGATTTTCACCAATTTTTACACTGATTAATGAATAATTGTAGAAGATATGAGGATATATATAAATCTCGTGCGTCACCAACAGTCAACAGCCGCGTATAATTAACAGTTTTAGCACTCGTGTTGACTGATGGTGCCGCGCGGAGTTAATATTTACTCAAGTTATCGCAATATATGTTTAAAGAAATAATGATTTTGGACAATGAAAAATTTTTAATTTATAATTTTTAGCTCGAATAGTAATGATTGGAAAAACAAACTGTAAATAGAAAAAATATGTGTCGTGACGAGCTTTACAACACTATATTTTTTAAAATTCAGTTATTAAACTGAACATTTAATTTTCCCCATTTTTCCCATTTTCGAGTGCTAGTCCCCTTAATGCATCCGACCCGTCATTATGGGCGCATTTTAGTTATAGGATCATTGCACACCAAATTGATCGCTGTTTGTATCTGATGCCACGGATTTTGATGAAATTGAAATATATTTCTAGAGATTTTTGGTTTCTCAAACACACGTATTTTTTTGTAAATTTGAAGGGTTCTATCTCGTTCTCGCCTGATCATTGTACGTGCAAGATGTAATTTCAAGTTAGAAATCCCTTGAAGTATATATCTATGCGACTGTATTGAACAGCCTGTGCATACGTACTTCAATGTCTTCCGTATCTTCGCAGCTACCCGCGGATTTTCAAGTAGTTTCCACGTAAGACGGCTCAAGAGTAGATTATGTTAATCCCGCGCTGCTACAGAACTCAACTACCTCTCGCTACGCCTACTAACCCGATGCTTTGAGTCTCGAATGTTGTTATCATCTGTGGCGTGATTATCGTAGTTACACGGGACTGAATCCTGTGGGGGTGAAATTGCCCGCCAGAGTCTATAAAATTGGGTGTCTAGCAAAGATTCTCCCTATTCCACTTTTGGACTTCTGAATCTTCTTTTACATAAGTTTTGTGACAACAGAACCTGGAGGAATCCCAATTAGGTTCGGCATATTTATTCACAAAATCATACGGTGTTTAGTAATCTTTCAGTAATTTAGAAATACAGCTCCTGCGTTGGGCTGTGGTACTTTTACAGTACTCTGTATTGCAAACTTTTCCCTGACCTTCACCGCGCTTAATTCAATGGTCACATCGAGCACGTTCAATTAATTGTAAAAGCCTTCCAGGGAGAACTGTGAGAAATCCTTGGTGATCTCGATGAAAAACCGAATTCAGTATGCATCCGTGAAAATGTTTCGTAATCTCACGGCTCGAGAAATTCCAGCCCGAGGTGTTTAAACGTCGACGCTCCGAGGCGTCGTGGGTATTCAAAAGACTTCATATCTTTCACTCGTACGCGGTTTATTTAAATTCACGTGCTCGCGGGGGCGAGTATGAAAAGCAAGGTCTCTCGTCGAAAGAGACACGATGAGTTAGCGCGAACGCGAGTGCTCGTCGGACTTCTGTATGAAAAATACTGGCAATGGGGACGTTTCTCTAAACGAGGCTCCCATGGCAAACTAACAATTCACATTTCATGACTCGCCATTCAAACATGCGTCCTGTTTTAGTTGCATGCGTGCACAGGCCTTGCCACAAGGAACTCTCACCCGTTAATGATGTAACGCAGCGACAGCAATTAATTACACGCTCAAACCACCATCACCATCATCTTGAATGTGAACAGATGATGGTATGAACTTCTTCTTGGCTTTTGTTTTGTTAAAGGTTTATTACTGTTGAATACAAAGTTCCAATCTAATAAAAGTTACTTTAACTTTAAATTATTTGACGAATAAAAATAATTTTTTTATTCGTCGAGCATTTCAACTTCAGCGTCGAATAAATTTTTCAATTTTCACCCGGGTCAACTTTATTCGACACATGACGAATAATTTCTCCAACTTTCATTTGTTATTTGAAATTGTGTCTAAATAAAAAATTTTCCCATCTCAGCTTCTTGGTAATTAAAATGTTTCGTCTCTCACTCAAAATTCAGTGGCAGCCAGTAGGTAACACAGAGTACTTTAAGCTTCAAGTAGTTAAGTCCTATTATTGGCCAGACACGACTCCTCTCACCTCATCAATCTTGAGTAGGTATTTAATTTCCCAACACCACGCGTAACGATCCAATAACGACCCCAGTGAATAAATTTCACATTTTATTTAAAACCAGTACACGAATTCCCTACAAGTTCCCCAAACGCTGTTCCTCCTGAGTTGAAATTCACGATAACAAGCGGATGGAACATGGAAATAAAACGAAAACAGTAGTCACACTGGGAAACCAACGTCGCTATCGTGCATTTCTGGTTGATTAGATCCATGACGTTCCAGGGAATGCAAGACCAATCTCGGTCTTCGTTATTCGTGTTTTCCACCAGCGACAGGGGAAAGTTCTCTCGACGGATGATTCGACGTACAGAAATGTAGTGTACGATTGTAATTATCTCTCGCCCTGTTCGTTTGCAGACCATAGTTTGATTCGGGGGTTGCAGGTTGTTGTGTTGTAGCTTTGCGGGTTTCACGAGCGATAATATTGCGGCCGGGGGTGTACCGCGAAACGGGAAAGTTGCGAGAACTGCGTGGGTGGCGAGTGTTTCCACACGTTGCGCCGCGCGTCTCATTCGTCCCTTTTGGGACGTAGTCGAGTGCTGAATTGGGACAAAGGGGGAGCGATGGAACAAAAAAAAAAACACCTCTCGGTTCGACGTGCTGGCGCTAAAATGCAGAAGCCTACGGTCGTGTACATTTAAATAATAGGTCAGCTTCTGTGCTCGCTGCAGCCAGGATTCTGACGTAAAAAAGTGACTGGCCGGCATTAATCACATTCATGAGGTAAATTGAAGTCGACCTAAAATTGAAAGGTTTGAATATTGACGAGTTCCTGATTCAATATAACGGTGACAAGGTTATTCCACTTTTAATAATTCCTAACGCCCTCGGGAAAGTAAGTACAGACTTTATCCCTTAATTCCAATCTTCCACCTTCCAATTACAGTGAATAAAAAGTTTGTCCATAATCTGTTTTCAGCCAACGTACGCGAGCAGGCGTGTGAGACACTGCGCGATGTAGTCTAAAAAATGAGGGGAAGCTGGTATCCACATGGCTGTGCTTAATAATGGAGGTGGCTTTTCGAAAAATGGGGTATCTGCTTCAACAATACAGCCTCGACAATAGAAGAGCTTCGGTCGCCTCTCCTCTATACATGAAATTCTACTCCTTCCAAGAACTTTGCGACAAAGGTAGATTCTGGTATACATCCCTCTGACATAATCTTCTTACGAAACGCGGCTCGTTAGGCGATCTAGTCATGCGGCACTCCAACTTGACAATCGAGAGCAGTAAACCTGCTGCACCATCATCATTTCTACTTAATCCAGCACTGGACAATCGTGCGTTGTTCGAAGTACCGTGTTGGCCGACAGTGGGAGGTCGTGTACACCTTCAAAGACTGTCTTGCTCTAGAACGACGTGAATCATCGTTATACGAGACGACTCTAACGCGCACAGGGAAGTCGGTGACGGATCCTGATGATCAATATACCCTAAACGCGAATGGAGACGGGTCATAGAGCGGAAGCTAATTAGGGCTTGTTTAATGTTCGCGATTAGAGCAACGTATGGGCGGGCTGTGGAGCATATGTTGAGCTGGATTTTGGAGTTAAGCGGATAATTGGCTGGCAGAATTCATTCACTGGTGTACACCTTATTAGGATTAATTATCATTTATATATAAGGGATAATTACTGTATGTAATGCTGCATTCCGTGACACTTTGAGGTGAAAATATTCCACATAGTAGAACAAACCAGGTACACCTACACTTGAAGCATTTTTTAAATCATTTCTTTCGAAAATTAAAGTCCTTTTGATTCACTTTCTTGTGTAAAGCAAACCACTGAGATTTGTGTCACGTGTCTTAGACAAGACTATTATAGCAAGGAAATTTTCTATTTCTTAGAGTGAACTTTCTTTCTTCTTCGAAAAGTGACTAATGATGTTGGTTTCGTTAACAATTTTGTCCGTCAAGTCACGCCGAAAGTGAGTCGGGACACTCGGACACTCTGGGACACTCCATGACGGTAGGTCATGGTGGGGATAAGCATTTGTACCACGTCCCACGATTCTGGCAACAGTCTGTAGCGGCCAAGGAGTATTAGAACAGCAGACGTGGGGCCGGCCCTTTTTGGCTATATATCTTTGTACAAATTAATTTCGAAACTCCAACCGATACACTCAACGGCGGTAGCTCCCACTAATTCGACAAGACCATCTAGTTAATGCGGGAACGAGTAAATAATCCATCTACGTGGGATAGCTACAGAGAGAAATTATATTAACACGTAGAGTGAATCAGAATAGGGCTGTTAAGTAATGAAACAATTAGGGGACAAACGGCAGAGGGTTGTTAATTGCTTTAGTATCCTCGAAACTCTCAGCTAAAACCCTTGACTCTATCAAGTATCTTGAACACTTGCACTTCATTAATTCCCCAATTTTTCGATACCTTGAATCCTCAAACTTCCAAAATTCTTGGCTTGTACTCTGAACTATTCGAACTTAATTGTGAGATCAATTTCATTTCGTTAAACTCAGCTTGCTTCGTCCTATTGTGAAACTTTCGACTACCCCCCCCCCCCCCCTCCCCCAGGTCACCCAATTACATAACACGCACATCTACTTTAATAAACTCACAGTATATTAATCAATATAATGATAAGCGCATTAGCAGCAGAGAATAGAGGAGGCCGATTCACCAAATCTGGATTCGATTGCAATCGCTTTAACAGGGATTCGGTGGTTTCATCATCGGCGATCGTTACCGCATTTCTAATCGGCTCTGCGGATGGATAGGTAGACCCGGAGGATATATGGAATTTAATTACTTCTATACATACCGCCCACTCCGTCATCTCGCGGCGCGATGCATCGAATTTAACCGCTGGATGCAGTGCAGGAATTAGAAGCGTGTGTACATCCCTTTTGCGCATGACTTGGCACACGCCGCTGCGTGCCCCTAACGAAGTAACTGCGTAGACGTTGCCGACTCGTTAACGGGTCGTGCAAATATTATTTTCAGCGCTAAATTCATGCAACTGTCGCATATCACGACGGTTTATTTGCATATCGTACTGTAAATAGTGCTCCCTTGTCGATAGAACTACACCCGGCACGTGCAGCTGCGTTTTCTGAGCGCGTTTCTTCTTGTTTGCATTCACAGTGTGCTTCGTAGGGGTTGATTTTCCTGTTTACTTTTTACCATGAGCTACGGGCTAGCATCCCCGTTTCGTGTTAGGTATTCCAGCTGCGAGGTCGAGTTGTAAATTGTTCCCTTGCAACGTGTAATTCCGTGGGATGTTTTTTAATTGCACTTGGAAATTGCAATCTCGCGTGGAATGTTGTTCTTTTCATTCGATAATACATCTTTCTACCTTCTCGAGCTTTTTTCTCTAATTAAACGCACGATATATTTCACGGGTGCTGGTTGGTTGATTCCTGGGGGTTCGGAAATATCGTTTTTAGGTTTCCAAAATTTTTTAATGTCCTTTAGGAAGTTTCCAATAATTATCTGACAATTTTCGCGCGTTCTAATTGCAGCTTGGTGACTGTAATATGCAGGCTGAATAGAATGTCGGAAGATGGGTAATATCGAATAATTTGAAGCTATTTTGTGGCAATTAGGGGCAATGTAATTAGTGCTTATCAACGTGGCGTGAGTTTAAGCCAGAATAGTGGCAACTATCTTGACTCAAACACGACGCATGCCAAAATATTACTGATTAATGTCAGGGAAGTTAATGATGGCGTGTTTTCATGTGTTCCGATAATAAACGGCCCATTGGTGTGTCAAACTGTAACGTGTAACTGGAAATTCAATCTTTTATTACTTATGTTATTAATCATTGACGTCAATAAAATTTATCGCCATATTATGATAACACAATGTAGGTACATAAGTCTATTACGTCACGAGCAAATACGATAATTAATAGTAATTTTTTAGTAGCCTCCTTCGTTTTGTGAAATATCCTCCTACTGAAAATTAATTAATACCGCACAAGAGGGGAGGTATAATTTGCTTTCATAATATGTAACTAGTATTTTATCATCGTCATTGTGTTTTCAATTGATTCAATAAATGGATAACAAATTGTCGAAGATATTTTACCTTTAGTTCAATACTTGAGAGTATAATAGATACAAACAGTTCGGAGTGTATCATTCCGCTTCCGAATAATATTTGCTCCAATTACTGTTCTCCTTATTTATTTTCTGCTTTGTTATAATATGTATTCAGTAGAGAAATCGATAGCTGTACTGAAATTACGCATGAAAGGTTCCTTAGACTCACGTGAAGTGGTTTCAAGTTCCCTCTGTGTGTTCAGTCTCTTGACATCTTATTTGATCTTATCTACATATAATTGGAAGCGCTTAAACGAATTTGTCGATAGCTCCCCACTGCAATGCAACGAGTAGAAAAATGTATAAAAAGTTCACGAGAACTTTTCTTGTTTCCATGGAAATCGCGAGGACGTGACTCGTCCAAATTTTCATTGAATTCTTTTGTATCAATAAGTCCTTTATGATCCACATTCATTTCCCAACAATATTAAAAACTCGCTTTTAATTAAAGCGAGTCTCCTTTAATTTCCACAATATTTCGCTGTTCCTCTGCACTTTTATCTCGTCACATGCTCCAGCCTCATACGCCGTAATCGCGGAATTCTATTACCGTTTATTACGAAACGTAACTCCACTTTGCATCCGTTTCATGTAGGCCACAGAATCGCGTCGTAACGTAACGTCGATGCTCCTGTATTTTCGATGAACCCTTAAGCCCGCGCGCTCGTAAAGAACGCGAAATACTGTTGCGCCAAGTCGCGATAACGGCCCGCCGATCCATTGATAATCTCGTAACGACAAACGTACCCTTATTTTTCCGGCGAATTCAGTATAATGTATACGTCGTAAAAGTTCACGCGGCTTTACTGCCGGCGCACATCTGCATCGGGGACGAGCCGCTAAGTGCAACGGGTTCATAAAAATGCCCATAACCTTCTTGAAATGGGTACATTTCCAGTTCTCGCATTCTACTAACTAAACCAATTCCCTAGAAATTACATCTTAATCGCAGAAAAGCTATTTAAAACACTGCAAATATTTATCGAAATAAATGTCACCTCGGGAAAAGATCGTACCTCGTCACCGAATTTTTTCCCAGCATCCTCGCGCGCCCTTGGCCCCGGTAGCTAAGCTTCTTATTTTCCTGCAAGTTCTCACGTACTCGCCGCTTATTAAATCGGTCCGCTGCGGCGTTTCGTACCACCGTTCCTCTCCGACAGAGATAACTGGAGGAAGGAGACAGTTGGAGCTCTTGAACAGGAGCGATCGTTCAATTTGTGGATAACGAAGCGGGGGACGAAGTTGAAGCCACTCGCAACAAATAACTTCGGGATCGATCGATCCCCGCATCCCATCTGCCAAATTTCACCCATCGGCTCCATCCAGGCTTCTCTGTTTCGTCCTCGATTTCTGGGCCAACCACCACGGTTTTCGTCAAAGTTTCACAGATGCCCCCTGTACAGAAACCATTGCCGCGTGGAAGATCGATGGTATCTTTGTGCTCTGCCGCGAATCGCGCGTCAGAGATATGATCCCTCTGATTTGCACGAAGCCCGGCGAAGCATCGGCTCAAACAGCGATTTATTACCCGGCGCAGGTCCTCTTGTGACGTTTTCGACGGAATGATATACGTATCGGTCGTTATTCCTCTTTCTTTCCCTCCGTTTTTCACTCGGCAACGGGCTTTTTTTCGGACTGCACATCCCCCCACCTCTCCCGCAACGGGAAGCAAAATGTATTTTGTAACGAGCATTTTTACGCTCCCTTTGCCCCCACGTTTGCTCCGCCCCGGCTGACAAACGGTCGTTGTTTCCAAGCGAAACATTCCCGTTCCGTGTTCACTTTGGCCTTTCCGTTCCGCGGTATCCGGAAGTAGCGTTCCAATGAAAATCGTAGATTTGTGCGGGAAAAACAAGCCGAAAGAGATCAAAGGACACTGGATGGGTTTCAGTAACTCACTGGAGTAGCAACTTTCCCGGTGGTAACATAGGCGACCCGAGGGTTTCCCCAATCGCAATTCCACTGTTCCTCTCTTGCTGTACTTTTTCGTAGAACACAGAAGTAAAGGGATGTTTTTGCAAAAGGCATGCAAACGAACGTATGGTAAAATTGCATATGCTGGAAGTGCATTTATATATTCGATGAAATAACAATGAATAAAATGTGGCTGTCGATTCGGGGTGTGCTATAAAATTCGAGCTTCACGGAGGTATGAATTTTTACGGGCGAACGTTTTATTAGTTTCTCGTAAACGTTTTTAGTGTTCCTTGAATCATTTCACTCTGCTGTTTGATAGAGAAATCGTTCCGGAGACACTTCGTTCGCTCTTGCTTGTATCGTTTGATTCGAGGCAATTTCTCCAACCTCTCTTACAACGTTCGTTGGGGCTTATCATAGACATGCGAAGCTCCTCATGGAGAACAGACCACTTTGTTATCGCGAGATACGCGCTCGTAGATATCCAGGCAAAATCGCGACGATTTCTCTTCTTTAATACCTCCAAGGCATCGGCGATCGACTTGTTCGCGGTAAAAAATGACGTCGATGGAGGAGTAGCTCTTAAGAAATACCCCTTTTTGCTTCGAGCCTCTGCTCTAACTTATTAGAGCCTCCAGAAAGATTAACGATACGTTGATCCGTTATACTTGTAATAATTTTTTAACAGTTGCGTGTTGAGTTAGCATTCGTCGAATTTCTTGGATGTTCGTGTGGATCGATGAAAATAAAATAGCCTGTGTAGTGGACACAGGTACGGGCTAAATGTTTATCGGTGACAAACGAGGTCAGGAACGAGGCAATGCGGAGATTTTCGCTAACGAGTAAAGAGAAAACTGTTGCGCCTGGGGAAGTTAGTTCCCTCGTCGTTGTAGTCTCCCTGGCTCGTTGCAACGAAGCTTTCGAGATGAGATGCTGTCATTTAAAAGCTTGCTGCCACGGCGTCTTGTAACTGCCATTTCTTTTTGCGAAAGTCTTGCTGCATCTGCCGGTGGTTGGTGTCCTCGCGCCACGCGCACCTTTGGCTGCCTTCCATATACCTTCTTGCCAAGTGGATATTGCACATGGCTTCAAAGGGTGCCATAGAGGATTGCGACGCGTCCGCGCAAAGGAGCTGTAGCGTCGACTTGACCCAACAGTACCTTTGCACATATGTGCAACTCGGAATTCCCGACAGCATCCGATAAATCCTTGGGCAGGAGGTGTTCTTGGGTTGGGCGATATTAATACTGGAGGGATTTTTAGTACTCGGAAACTTTCGTTTATTTGGGGATCTTGTGATTTGAGGGCCTTGCAGCGAGAAGGGTGCAATTCTATTTTTGACAGTTTTTTAGTTATGACGTGTAATATATGTAAAAAAATTCTATTTCGTCTGGTGCACGTTTGATGCATATCCGATAACAAATGAGCGATTTATTGCAAATTTTGAATGTGCATCGATTACTATTTTGCGTTATACGAATGCTTCAGATTTGAAAAATTCACTAAAAATAGAAATAAAAACTTATCAACTCAATAACTACTATAGATACTTATTGTATGTAAATATATTTTTTTCAATCAGTGTTCTCTTTTTAGTGTTAAGTCAAAGCAATAATTTTATAAACAATTTTTTCTAATTCACTCGAAAATGGTAAAGATGGAGATGCACCCCTCTTGCTGTAAGGCCCTCATTTGAGGTTTTTCTGATTTGGAGGAAGTACTTCTAGTTTGTGGTGTATTTGATTCGAAGGCCTTCTGCCTTAGAATGGACCTAATTGGGGTCCTCATTATTCAGACCGTGGTAGATAATGCACTGTGGATAATGTTGACTGTTCAATAAGTTGGGGTCTGTGGTTATGAGCTAGGTTTACCTTGATCACGGTCTCCACCACATCTCCGACACAGGTTCCACTTATCCCTTTAAGGGGTTTCGTAGAGTAGAGAGAAATCCTCTGGTTCAGGAGACAGCATTCTCTCAAACAATTACCAGCGGTATTGTGTTGCAGGAATAATTATCCCAGAAGTTGTAAGTCCCTTTACTTCAAACAGTACGTTCCTCAATTACAAATTCACTTGCTCAATCGTCTCCCCGAGAACACCCCCGGAATCTCCACCGAGACATTTTAAATTTCCTGTTCCAGAAATGTTCTCAAACAAACTTTTAATAATTCAAACACGAAAGTATTTCATAAATACAGTATTTAAATGTCTCTAAAATTCCACAGATGCTTTAGTACGCAAGTAAATGATTCCAAGTCGATTACACATTTGCGCCTCGGGTCGCAAAATAATTTTCCACTCCGTGCATTTACCTCGTCGCGAAAGGGTCAACGTCTCCACGAAATTGCTCGGTGGAATAACATTACCGCTCTGAACTAACAGTAATAATTAACGTCAACTAGAAGTTTCTAATTGCGCGACCTAAAGTAAACGGTAATCTCTAATTAGGGACGCGATAATTAACGCCTCTCAACAGGCGGATCAATACACTACGGGCCGTGCCGTTGCCAATTATATTTTTTCATGGTGTACTATACCGAATTATCGGAATAAAGTTGCCCGCGCATTTCAGTTTATAAATCAGCGGTTCTCCCTTTTACGCCGTGAGCGATACTCTTGGGAAATGTGTACCTAAAGCGGGGCGAAAATTAAAGAGGATTCGACATTTGCACGCCAACCGACCAATTCCCTCTGGGAAAAAACCAATTTACACGGTTCATAAATTTGGCGGGCGACTAGCTTTGTAAGGTTCCTGTTCACCCCAGAAAAGGCATCCGGACCTGTTAAAATAAACAACTGTGACGCTTGTGCGGGCAGCTGGTTTTGCGAGTGTGTCGTTTGTCCCATAACTCGCGAAGCTTTCCTCGGTTAATTTCGCGTTTATTGGACTGATTTATTTAATACACCGCGATGGTGGTGTTTGCTATACAAATTTTTTGTTCTCTTTGCAATCGAATCATTCCGCCAACTGCATATTTGCGTTTTTGATTGATTCTGCCAGTGTGATTAATATAGCCTATACATTGCTTCGTTCAATCATGAATATGTTGTTTAATTTACTGTTCGCTTTTTGCGAGCGCTGTGTCCAGAAGATAGAGAAGGTTGTTGATTAATTTTAGAAAGTTAATTTAAATAAAAGGACCAGTATGGAGGAAGAGTGGCTCTGTTAGTCGTCAATAAATTTAAATGGGCGCGTGCGGTCAATCGCGAAGCATTTCGAATGATTGTCAACGAATTTATGCGGGTGACTGAAATAACTTGCGAACGGCGAGACATGTATGCCACTGACTGTATTCAACTAACCGCATTTAACTAACTCTGACATGCGTAAATGTTTCCCTGATTGCTTCAAAGCAACTTTTATGCGATACCTGTTTCATGCAGTTCGCTCTGATAGAAGTTTTAATTCGGTACACCTTGTTCCTTTTCCTTTGAAATATACTGTTTAGAGCTTGCCAGTAGAGGTTTTGAGTTTTCATTTAACAGTAGGTATTAAATTAATTTTTCCCAAAATTAAGTTTTATTTCAAACAAATGCATTTCACAGTTTTGACTTATTCTTGACGAAGAAAAAGTTAATGAAAGAAAGAAATAACATAAATGAAGTGTGGGGAAATCAGTGAAGTGCTAAATTCTGAATATGGAAGAAAAGAATAAAAAATATTATTTATTATTTTTTATTTTCACGTTAAAATAAAAATCAAAATATATAATTTTTTTATTACTATCTCAAATAGTAATAAAATTTGTGCATTGTTTCCCATGTTAATTTCCCCAAAATATGATCTTAATTTCCTTATCGGTCATTTGATGCTGGTACGTTTAATGTTAAGAACGTTCGCCTGTTTCTCAAATACATTTCCCCTCGATTGCGTGAGCGCATGCACCACACATAGCTTGAGACTTGCATGGTCTGGCACTGTTGCCTGAAATTACCACTGCAACGAACCTTTTGGCACAATTTCGTTCGCTCGTTTCAATTTCACCTCCATAGAGACCGAAATATTGCTCAGACGAAACACCACGACTGTTTCATTAAGGCAGAGCTCACCCTCTATCGCTGCAAATTGTCCCTGTCGCAGAGATCCCGAATTTTTCGCCCATTTCGCAGCAACCTGCGAAAAAGGACTTTCGTTTCGCGGAGCTCCGTGGCAGATTTTATTCAGCGCGTGCAGCTGCATCTGTTTGCGACCACGCCCGCCGGCGAGCGAGTAAACAACGTCGAGGACACGCCAGTAAACCAAATTTAATAAGCCAAGTTTGGCTGCTGGCTCAATAATTCCTCTTTAATTATATCCACGCTCGTATGGCCGAATTTTATTAGCATTCAGCGGCCCCTGCGGAGAATGGGCGGATGTTAAAGCTCGGAGAACGCCACTTGGATCTTTGACGAAGCTTTTCCCGTTAAACTCGAACAAATATTTCCGCGCGCTTTTAATTGAATAACACCGTAAGCCCGCTGGGAAAGCGTAACGGTAGAATAATAATGTAACCAGCAAACAACGAGCAAAACTTTGCTTGATCCTCGTTACTCACTGTTACGTGTCGTCGATGGGTTTCGGTATAAATATGGAGTCGATGTTTGGTCTGCGGGAATGAGTACCAGCGACGTTATTACTCGTTCCGTGACATAATGGAGACATCAGTATTTCTGGCTCGCAAATTGTCGGCCGCTATTATTGAGCCACTCTGTACACACTCGATTCTAAACATTAGGAACACAATAGCTGACGTTACCCTTAGAAACTTCGACGACTTCAGCGAAGTCTTGTGAATTCAAAGTTCAACGACGCCGACAAGTTAAGTCTACCGTCTGGCTTTGGAACAAAGGAGTTCTAATCAGCTGAGAAGCTGGGGTAGATCTGCTACAGCAGTTCTTATAACTCACATAATCCCCAGCCAGGGATCACTCCGCGACACGTTCGCAGAAGTCTGTAAACGAATGCTGGAGCATGCGAAGTTTCCGAAGCATCCTTGATTCCCTGAATCTCGCGTGCGCCGGGTTGCAAATCTGCTGCGAAATAGCGAGAAAGTCACGTTCATATCGCGCAACCGAATCCGCATCAGAATCCTTAATGCACACTCTTGTCTCGCGTTCTATAAAGTTCTGTCTTATTAGCATCGAGAAAGCTGACGCAAAGAGAATCGTTTCGCAGCGCAGATATAAAGTAAAATATTCATTCTCTTCTCTGAATCTGCTTGGCAGTCCTTCGCGGCCGCTACTTGACGCGCACAGGCTGACGCAATCGATGCTCTTTGAATACGTTTCGATACCCTCGATTCCACGAGCGATGTTTCCCGCCTTCGTGGGCCAGCTCGCGTTTCCTCGGGACATTTTCCTGCGCGGCGTGTCGCTTGGAAATCAATCTGCACTGGCATCTGCACGAGCTATCTTTATGGTTTGCAGGAAGCCATCCGGCACGTTTCCTCCCCTTTTAGATTCCGGTTGCCAGGCCGAAGGCTCACGCCGCGAGGAATAATTTAAAAGGACTCGAAATGCCGGAGCAGCGTCTAACAGAGGGCCACGGGACTAATTCTGCTCGTTACTCAATGACACTGAAGGCTCATCGAACAATGTAGGCCTTCCTTTTTGGAAATTGCCACTTGCCTAATGCTGTTATTTAAGAACGCATTAAGAGGTAGAAGTTGGAAGGGCGGTGGGAATGGGGAGCAGTGAAATATTGAGGAATATTTGAATGTGACAGGGAATAAAGTGTGCTGCCATTTATCATTCCTTCTGTTTGACGATAGGGATGGGGAGGGGGAATAGCTTTGGTTTTGAGAGATAGGTGTGAGGGTGGAACTAGTGAGGTTAGAGCTTCTCCATTGGGATTGTAGAGATGTAATTGAATATCTTATACGTAATAGTGTATTGTATTGGATTAGAATGTAGTTAGATCGGGGATGACAGTAATTTAAGGGGTATTTGCGGCTTTGATGTCTAAAGGGGTACAATTTTTAGGAATTTTTTCTAAAGAACTATACAAAATATCTTGATGAAACTTTTTACGTTTTATTAATCTATGTTTGCACTGTATTTTCTCAATTTTATATTGTCATAAAAAAGTTATGTCGTTTTTATAGAGTAGCATCTCGTTTAATCATCGGAACTCGAAAAATCAAATTGTTTTTCAAAGTTCAGGCTTAAAACTAGGGGCTTCCCCTAAAAATATTTAAAAAAATGAAGAAATTTAAACTTGCGCGTGTTTGAATAAAAAGTTAGGATATTCGCCTATTTTTAATACCTATTTTCTTCAATTAAAGACAAAAACATCGGTAAGTATTAAGTATTTTTGGGGGTCCACTAGATTGAAGTCGTACAAAGATAACGCAAAAAATCTTTAGACAATATTATGTGTAATCTTCTTTCAATCGTGCACGTCAGTTTGAGAAATGGTGAGCGTAGATCGCATGACTGGCTTTGCCTCTCAACGATATAACTTCCAAAATATTTCGAATTTCTTTATGAAATTTTTACTGAACATTCTTAAGATGTTATTCTTTGGATTCATATATACATATAAAAATGATTTTTGAGACCTCAAACCTGCAAATGCCCCTTAATGCTTCAAACTTCTCCAAATACATTTAGAATAACGTTTCCATCGTTTTCTATCAAATTCCTAGTGAAACAAAAATTCTCTCATAGAAGATCAATTCGCTGAATCTTCAATGCAGGTAAAATTCCTCCTTTAGGTAAAATGTTACATCATATCTGCCATACATCTCACCACACCAATCACAAGACCTAGGTACCTTCCATATCCAAACACCTGCACAATGCAGAGGAAGTCACATCGCGTGGTGGAACGTTTTTGAAGGTTGAAATTAAAGGGATGGCAGAATAGCAATCACAGTAATTGGGATTCGGTCTGTGTAAGGTCTCTCGTTAGCTTCACCTTCGTCCAAGCAGAGTTTGAAAAAGTTTCGATGACGATACTTGCGAGAGGGTCTGGGTCTTTATCAGTTCCCTCGTTTGCAGAGCTGTAGAAGCGCCTCCGGTTCTGTCGGAACTTCTTTCTCGACAGCACCGCGAGGATGTCAAGCTCAGAGCCTCGCACCCTTTACATCTTTCTTCCCGGGCAAATGGATATTCAGTCCGCCAGCGCGGTACCTCTATTAACACGGTCGTTTGCAGACCCCAATTGTGCACCCCCACCAACGTCATACCCGTATCACCTATTTTGCAAGCGTATTGCTCGCTATTAGCATTGGTTTTCGATTAATTAGCCAGATGCCGCATTCAACCGGACTACAAAGTTAGACAGGAAGTTTGGGTAACTTTTTGGCGATCGACGAGTGTGTATCAGCTCGCTGCTATTGAATGGGATACATTTCGCAGTTGCCAGGGTGAAATCAATCGAGGTATCTATAGGATAAATAGAGTTGGTTGACTGCTTCCGTATCTCGGTGGAACGCGCCATTTTCCGGTTGAAATTCCGCAATTCCCGCCACGATTCCAACACGGAATTTCCTTCCATCGGCTCGTTCCCTCGCGTAAATCATTTTATTCTTCGCCTTCACGCCCGCGCAGAATATATTCCGCTTATTTCGAAGACAGTGAAAAAGTTGACAGCAGCTTACCCGGTATTTATTCGGGGCGGCATTTCGCCGATAAATCTCGGGGGTGCACTTATAGTCGCGATTGTGGAAGTATCGAAGGGCTCTGTCAGCAGTCAAAGGGCCCCGGTCCAGATGGTCGTCTCATTTTTCAACGGCGACGTTTTCATAGTGGCACGGATATCCAGTGATAAGGGACGGATCGATACTGATGGCAGCGATAAGAGAGGAAGAGGGAAGGCTGTAGGAATCACCAAGAAGTGGCTATTCGTCTCTGCTTGTTATCAAGCAACGAGCTTGTTCCCACCTCGGGCGCGACTTTTTAGGTCGAACGATTTATCTGACTGTAGAAAGTCCTACTTTTTTGTCCTCCAACGTTCTTGTTGGTATACAGGCTGGCTCGGGATTATGGACACCGATGTAACCACTTGCAATTGGCGCAGAATGGACTTCGAATGGACTTTTCTATTAGTTTCTTTTAAGGAGGAATACCACTGTGACGGCTGGAAAAGTAAGCAATTTTTAAGAATTTTTTCAGGAATAATTTACAGTTTTCATAGAAAATTGTTATTACCTACCTTTAGTACAATGTTTTAAAAGACTATAAAAAAATGAGTAGAAAAACATGCACAAATTTTATTATATTAATTAATCTTCTAGACACCTCACGCCCGCTGGTAGAATGTGTAACTATGAAACAGCAGCTCCGAAATCAGAAAATGGTGCACTTTGGAAGAAAAGTTTCGAAAATCCGCGAATAAGATGGACAGTTTTTCGAGCATGTTTAAAAAAATTTGTTTTCGAGCAACGGAAACTACACTCATATTATTTATAAGAAAAATTGGAATTTGATTTCGGACCTGCTGTTTCATAGTCACACATTCTACCAGCGCGCGTGAGGTGTCTAGAAGATTAATTAATATATTAAAATTTATGCATGTTTTTCTACTCATTTTTTTATAGTCTCTTGAGACATTGTACTAAAGGTACGCAATAACAATTTTTTATGAAAACTGTAAATTATTCCTGTAAAAAATTCTTAAAAATTGCTTACTTTTCCGGCCGTCACATTGGTGTTCCCCCTTAAGGGGAGGTTCTGGTCTAAATGTCGATTTTTTTTATTTCATTTTTCGAATGTTCAACCTTTTATGAAAACGTGTTTAAAAGGATTTGTTGAAATTCGTAAAATTCCCGAAGTTATAGGCATTTGAGTAGCGGCAAATGCATGGGTCACAACCGGTCACTCGGCGCTCACGTAAAACTTTAAACGCGTTTTTCCCGAAACAGTGTTCTCAAAATCGGTGGGACCTGTATCTCCAAAAGTTATTATCCGATTCGACTGAAACTTTTTTATTTTGAAGAATATACTTCTGGCTAGGGGGGGGGGGGGCTAAAAAAATTACAAAAAGTTGAAAATTTATAATTTTTCAAACGCGATGAAAGGACGAAAAATACAGGGAAGTGATTTCAAACTGGAAGAATCGTTATTTTCTAAAAAAAATGTCATTTTTGTAATTTTTTTAGTTCTCCCCCTAGCCAAAAGAATAATCTTCAAAATAAAAAAGGTTTCAGTCGAATCGGATAATAACTTTTGGAGATACAGGTCCCACCGATTTGGATCAATTTTTTGACGCCTTGACTTTAACGACTCCCCAGGGCTGTCTGCAATGATTAATTATAAAACAAAAAACATATTTCTATAATTTAAGACATCCTTAATACAATGCAAAAAGTCCCATTAAATTATATATAGTAGTTTTCCTTTAATTAATTCCTAAATATCACCTATTTTTTTGGGCTCTAGACCAGAACCTCCCCTTAAGCAGTCGATTGATTTTGTTCTGACTATAGCAGAGCTGGAAAGGGGGAGCAAAGTTTCCTAACGAATATACGAACAAAACTTAATCATCTTTTTAAAGATATTTAACTTTTTTCGCAGTAACTTTGTGCAAACAAAAGAGTGGGCGATTAACACAGCATATAGAAATAAATATATTCCCAGTAGTAATATGAAAAAGATAATGAAAAACGGTTGTGTGAAAGCGTGTTCAAGCTTATATTAAAATGAGCAGTCGCCATCTAGAGCACATTTTATAATTGAAAACAGATTTCTTAAGCTACCATTTCCTTGCAAATTGGTTCTTCTACTGTATAGTAAGACGTTCAAACTGTTACTGACCAGATATCTTTTCGTTATAATCACGAGCTAATTCTGCAACCAAATTTGTTAGAACGCTTCTCGTTACGGAATTCGCTCGCAGTTTTCAATTTACTCTGTGTCAGGATAGAAACCGCAGTGAAATAACACGCATGCGAGCTAAAAAACGGCAGTTTGTATTTCGGGGGATACGGATTTCAATCGATGCAAGTTTTTATCCTCGCGTTAAATATCAGCGTAGCGAGAAATATTTTCAGCCACGTTTGGTTTGCGTTTTAGTGGAATTAGCGATTCCAGTGAATGAGCAAATGGGCGATGGTGTGCCAATAGATAATTTAAATCCAGTAAAACGCTGTAATGTTCCACGAATTGTAGCTACAGTGTTTAAAATGCTCTTACTACGAAGTCTATTTTACAATCGAAGGATTAGTTAAATAGTAAATTTATTTTGAAGTAAATTGCGGGGTAAAATCTTTTTAATCTACAGTTCCTTGACCCTCAAAAGAAGCATTAGCATAGATTATAATGCGATAGGATGCAGTAATGTGGGGCTTCATGTGTACGATGACAGGAATATGTGAGGCTTGTCGCGTGTTTGCACGTTAATGCACTAAAGAACAGTTCATCCATTGGAGAACAGTTGTATGTCTCTTGGGAATACTCGGAAAGCATGGCTGCATTATGCAGAGTGTTTCCGAAACATGTAGGCAAACTTTAAGGGCTTATTCTGCTCGCCTTGAGCTCGAGAATAGTCCTATAAACGTTTCCTTTCTGACTCAGAAACACTTGTGGTTCTGGCCAAAGATTTGCAGGAATGCTTCACAGATCCATTGCTCTCTCCCAAGAATTTCTGGAATATTTCTAACTCTATCACCAAGCCTGGCTCGCCCCTATAGACAAAATTAGGAAACTGCCTAGGACATAAAGTTGGCAAGGGGCGTAAAAGGATCTTTCCATTTGTGGCATTTTTTTAAATAAAATTTTAACTGAAATATTACAAGTTGCACTACAATTTTTTAAAGCTACGAATTAAAATTCTGAGTGAGGTCATCAAAAAGCTCAAATAAATGTATTATAAATAAAGGGCACAACTTGTCAAGTTCGCCGGTGTATCACACGAAGTGGCAGAACGTTTCGCAACTGTTAACGTTGCAGAAAATCATTTATCTCACTGATCCTCATAAAAACTCGAAAGTCCTGCAACCAATGTCACTCAATGAAACGTCACGATATTATCACCATCTGAACCACAATCGTCATCGTTTGCAGCCATGTCGGAAACCTCTCAGACCTCGATAACGCCCCACCAAAAGGATTATCTCCAACATCCCGGTCTAGCATTCAAAAGAACCAATTTTCAAGCCCCTTCTCCCACTCCTCTTTCAAAAGTAGCAACATTCTAGTCGGTGGTACCGAAAGCTCTGCCTCGGAGAGATCCCAGCAGCGATCGTATATTGCATTAGCCATTCAGCTCCCTCGGAAACGGCTTCCGCAAGCGAGTTGTGCGCGATGCCGGGCATAATGAAAATCAGAAGAGCGCAACACGAAAATCGGCTTACCGTTGCTCGTTTTGTGAAACGTAAATGGGCTAGAGCTGGACCGTGGAGAGAGAATCCATCTCGCGGCGTGCACAACAGATGTAAATCGACGCGCCGCGCGGAATCCAGGCGGCTTTCACGGGCGGAAATGGCGAGGAAGGCGATGGGGGGAAAAGAGGTGATTCGATATTGAGTTACGTTCTTGAAGGGGTGGAAGATGTGAACGAGCGTAAAATGGCGTGTACTGGATGCGTCGACGACTCGAAGACGATGGCCAGATTAATGCCCGGCCACCGCACGGATGCTGCGCTCGTCTCTTGGAGATCTAAAGCCGATTACAAGGAACGCTACTCTCTCTTTTTGCCCCGCCAATCCTATTACCAGCGCATTCGCGTAACTTGGTGCGCGCGACTGTTTTAATCTGTCAGGCACGATTGCGTTAATGGACGGTCTATCATTTAACCAACTCTTCAGTAGTTCGAGTGCAGATCTTTAATTTTAAATAAATGGAATTACCATTTTTACGGTGCGTTTGTGTTTCATGTGGCTCAAGGAGTTGATTGGAATCGATAGGTGTTTTGAGAAACTTTCTGTGAGGGTATACTGCCGGACACTATTTTTTACCGATCGGTCACGCGAAAAGTTGGCCGAAATTCATGTAAAGTAAATAGTGTATCATCTGATATAATATATATACATGGCATTGTTTTAAATTATCAATTATTAGTTAAGAGAAGATGACGTATTGTTTGAAATTTAAGAATTAGTAAACAAGTGTCTATTCAAAGTGACAATTTTTATCGCCAAAAAATTGTTATAAATTTATCGTAATTTTTCTAAAGTTGCGTGTAAATTTAGTGTATTCAAATTGTTTCCTCTGTCTTATTTACCCACTTCTTCCACGATTTTTAAGAAGATTGTATATCCATTTTCTGGGGAATTTATTTTCCAAATAATCTATCTAGAGACGCGGTAGCGTCTCGACGCCAAGCACATGAATCGACACCTTGTATATGTCGACTGTCGCTACCGCTATCATTTACTCGTCGCCCGGCTAATCCAACCTAACCTGAAACTTATTTCATTAATATCTCATTACGCCTGCAATATTTTCTAAATTTAAAGGCATTTTTCTTATGTAAACCGCATGTCAGCTTTCGAAGAAGACCAAATTCAATAAAATCGGTCCACGCATAACAGAGATATCGTAATATCGTCTCAGGAATCTGTCGAAAACGGTAAGATTTTTCTTCATCTGATTCTCCAGTCAAAATTTTCGTCAACATAATACGTATACGCGTTACACGCACACCTTCAGCCAACAGAAACTAACACATGTTTCGTTCGTCATACGCGTTACACGCACACCTTCAGCCAACAGAAACTAACACATGTTTCGCTCGTCAAACGCTATTACGTTACCTTCACTATGCAATCTACTCCAAATTTTGACAGTTTACCGTCAAATTATAACCAAGTTATAAACTTGTTTTTACAAATACGTATCGTTCTACCATTGAATTGCAACCAAAATGCAGTCTCAAACACAAGGTAAGTTGTTGAAATTTGAATTGCGACATGTTTGAATATCATCAAACTATTTTTTATTTGTAACTATACTCAGGATTTTATGTATATTATGTAATTAATCAAAGCGTAAAATGATGCTGTGACTGAATTTATCCTTAATTCTGTCCCGTGATAATTTGTAACTTATAATATTAAAAATGATCTGAAGTCATTCCCTATGCAAATTATCTTTGTAAAAAGAAGTGAGATCCCCATAAAAAACTTCAAAAAAGTAAAAAAATTACGCCAAGTACATGAAATCAAATAAATCACAAAAAATATAAGATAATAATAACTACAAAATAAAAAAAAAGATGTGAAATCAAAATGAGCTGGAAGTACATAAAGGTGCTTTCCAGCAGCGTGCAAAGGCGATACTGTATAACACAATGTAAGATTCGGTCAAATACTTGGCGTGGCCCGGTATGGTATATAACCCATACCTTCTCTCTCGCAGGCTTTCAGATAATTTGCCAATTTAAAACTCTAACAATATGAGTACATTTTCATTATATTGCATTTTAAAATAATTCTAAGATCATTCATCGACACCGATACCTTTCCTCTCACAAGCTTTCAGATAATTTGTCAATTTAAAACTCTTACAAATATGAGTACACTTTCATTATTTTGCGTTTTTAAATAATTCTTATTCATCGACACCTTGACCTTGCCTGGCCACGCCAAGTATTTGACCGAATCTTACATTGTGTTATACAGTATCGCCCTTGCACGCTGCTGGAAAGCACCTTTATGTACTTCCAGCTCATTTTGATTTCACATCTTTTTTTTTATTTTGTAGTTATTATTATCTTATATTTTTTGTGATTTATTTGATTTCATGTACTTGGCGTAATTTTTTTACTTTTTTGAAGGTTTTTATGGGGATACATAATCATATATTCGGCAAAAAATAGTGTGGAGCAGTATATTCGATTATGAGATGGTGGTCCACCGCTGAAAACATGATACTGAATACATCACAAAGGACATACAACAAAAAGGCCATTCGCCAGCTGTCACCTCCAATCACGCATAACAACCAGACTGTATCCCTGTTAAGAGAATCCATCCAGCAGGGAACATAAAAGAGAGGTGTCAGCTCGTGACAGGCCGCGAAAAGCCGCGAGGCAAATGGAGGTGTAACAACGTGAGATTACAAACGGCCATCGATACATATCGAACGGCTGGTTTAGCGAGAGCGAGGGAGGAAGCGGGGCCTGGAGTAATCCACAAAAGCACCGGAGCGTTACGGACAGGAAAAATGGTTGGGCAGAGAAGTTGGGATGATCGCGAGTTCACCGAGCGCAAACAAATTGGGGCCCTGGCAAGTGGAATTTCATCGTCGGTGAGATACAGAGATAAAAGGGTACGATCGTTTCGCGGAAAGCCAATTTTCGACTCGCGATATCAGTGAGCAGGATGAAAAAGAAGCAGGCAATGGGAGGGGATTGAAAGGGGTGTTGGCACATTTGCGCGGAACTATTCGCCCAGCGTGTTCTCCGCGTTTTCATCGCGTATTAAACGAATTCGACCGTGAAATGCATTCTCGCAGATTTAATTTGCGATATAGTGGCCACGCGGGACGACAATCCTGGTTAGCTCCACTATTTTGTCTATTATTTTCCCGCCCTTTGTTTGCCCCCGCGGCCAGCCGTAATGTGGGCGAACAGGATACAAAAAACGGCTGGGATTATTTTTCTGAATACAGTGGTATTGCAAATTTACCGACTTTTTCAATTACCGGTAATTCGGTAAAATTTTTTATTCAAAACCGGTTTATCGGTAATTTACCGATAATTTCTTAAGGTATTGAAAATATAAAAGTAAACATAACAAAAAAATTTTTTTATAATACTCTAATCGAGCATTATAAAAAATATATGCAAATAAAACTGTTCTACACATAAAATATAAAATGATATAACACAAAATAGATATATTTGTATAACTATTGGCATTACTTATTAATATGGATCTTCACCGCGAAAACAATGAAAAGAATCTTAACTTATATACATAATTAAATATTTTTTATTTAACAATTCTTTTTAATAAATAAGCAAGCAAAAAACATAATTTGTCCACACTTTGGTCTCCTGATAAAGCGCTCTTAGATTTTACACTTGTTCTTCGGGTAGTCATTAAGAAATCATATGTCTTTTGTAGATATTTTCTTTTTACTTTTTCTACTTGAAAATACGTCTATTCTTTGGTGGCTTGATTCAGATTTTTAGTTTTCTTTTGGTTTAAAGTTGGTTCTTCCTGAGGTTTTCGTCTCTATTATTAATTGAAGCTTTTTTCACTGATACCGGAGTAGATATCGGCGGAATTAATGAATGCATATATGCGCTACATTGCTATACATAATTTATCGAATTACCGGTAAATATTTGGCGAATTACCGGTAAAAATTTGAGGGTATTTCTCGCGATTAACCGGTAAACCGGTAAATTGCAATCCCTAGTACTGTTGCCTGTTAACGGGAAGTTAAAGCTGATGAATTTAACATCGTTAGTTAATGAATGTAGCGTGACTCTGCGAGACAGTGGCAGTTTATAATGAACATGTAAATTATTGTAAATGGAGCATTAACTTTTTTACTTTTCCTCCATGGCACCTTTTTCTTTGTCACACAAACCGTTTAATGAAATGGTTTAATGAGATGGTAAATATTTACCATCGATTGTTCTCATTGAACATCTTGACCAAGGTTGTAGTTATTTCAAGACGACATCTATAGTTGCTCGACCGAGCGGAATAACTATCCTAATTTCCCGTTGTAACTGTCTAGGCTTCGCGTTTAATCATTACGCGGTATCCTGATCGATATTCGACGATGCAGAAAGATCATGTAGCGACCCGTGCTGCTAGGTAATGGTGGAACTGGTTCAAATTGTGCATCGTTGATAATTATGTTGCCAGCGGGAGCTGTTGCAGCCGTTGCGTTTCGAGATGTAACACCGATTGCGTGGCTGCAGCGCAGCGGAATTCCTGCATTTAGGAAGGCCGTTGCGACCCGAGGATCTGATTTCCTGGTTTTATTTCCGAATTGAACAGGGCCCTTCACACAAGTGGCTTGTAAGAATCATTCCCGATCGCCACTAACGATTCCCTTCAACAGAAATCCTCTCTTTCTCTAATTGAATCGACTGCCATTGTCCAATCCTCGAGTATCATAATCTGGCAAGAGATTTATGATTCTTATTCATCTTCGGCTGGAAAATCCTACCATTTGAATTTTATTGCAACATTGTTGGCCCCTTTGGACCCTCGCGCATTATTCGCGCTCTTTGTCGTGATGATTTAACGTTCGAATTCCGATTATTGGAATTTATGGTCGAGTGAGGTGAGTTATTGAGATGATTAAAGTCGGTGACAATAGATCTCGCGGAGGAATTTTATTGAGGGGAAAGAAACGTGTTTGTAGAACGAGGATTGACTTTCCAGTAGACACGGTTGTTGGGTTCGCGTCGTAGGATTGTAAGAGAGGTTGTGAGTACACTCTATAGAAAGGAAAATCCCGCAATTCTGTTCTGAAAAGCTTCCCATTATACTCTTCATTCTGAGATGTTTGATTGTGAAATATTTACCCAACAGAGTTGGAGAATTGATCTAGTTTAAAATTTCTTATTCTTAAACGGATCACTTGAATAATCTTTAAGTATTAATTGCTCAAACTTCATTTTAAATATTCATTCTAAAGGTTCCATGCAAACTGTTATAAACAGTTCTCTTCGCATTATGAAAATGCACAATATGTTTCTCCCAGTTTTCGAGTTCACTGGTGTCCACGATTTGGCAGGCTACCGATTCATTTCCAAAACAGCAGTTTCCCTGAAAATTATCGAATATACCACGCAAAAGTCGTCTGCCAGCCGCAGAACATTTCGCTTATTGGCTGTCGAATCGATACCTCGCAGTCCATTTTCCCCATTATCTGATTGCGTGTACAGTTATATAATCCCTGACGTGATAGGATAATCGTGGCATGCTAGGAGCAATCTTGAAGTTCACTTCCTGCAGTACCAGCTCAAAGATCATCGATGATCGTTCTTCATCACCCTTTTGCGAGTGTTAACAAACCCCAAACGAAAATCGCAATTAAATTTTCATTTATCGTTCCGCATTACACAAATATTTTCGTATAGCTACTTGTGTAGCTAAGTATAAATTCCCTAAACGTTGAAGCACAACTTTTGCTGCATAACAAGTTGTCTTGTTGTAAACAGTCAAGTCAAAGAGAAATAATCTTCAAGGGGCAACGGTTCAAAGTATGTAGAAGGAAGAAAACGTAGCGAGGCAATTTGTGAGATATTTTCTTTCCACTCTGTTTATACTAGTAGCACAAGGGACGTAGCAAGAATATTTCTTTAACCCTGGACAGAAAATATTTTCGATCTTCAAAAGTCCAGGAAATGAATTTTCACGTTTGAAGCTCTGCTTCCTTTCCCAAGCAAGCGCCACGGTTGCATTCTCCTTCGGAATCTCGGCGCAGCACGAGATCTGAGAGCGTAATTAAAAACGAGGATTACCAATCTACCCGAACAAGGCCTGATCCCATCCTCGTTAAATTTATCGGCATTATTCCAGGACGAAATTCGAATTAGTGTTGACTTTATTAGTTGCTACGACCCGGTTAATATTTACCTATGCATTTATAGCGAAGACCGAAGAGAAGCGCGCGAATTAACCGCGCGTTCCAATTAAAACGTAATCCGAAGTGCTCTCGTAAAACTTCAGCAAATCAGCGAAAGCCCGGGGCAAATTTTTCGCCATGAAATTTACCTCTTAAAGCAGCGCTCCCATTCAATAACGAGTATACACTGTGCCGCAATTAAAGCGTACTAACCGCTTTACAGAAAACCCATTCCGTACTCTAGAAGTCTCGTAAATACTTGAAGGAGCTGTTCCACGAGCTCTCCAAAGCAATGTCTTGAAAAATTCATGCAAATCTGAGGGGATCCATTCACCTCCCTTCGAATCTTTGATTTTCGCTCGAGAGCGGCTCACTGTCGTCTACCCGTGAGAATTAAAATCTTTTAACCCGAGGGTCAGCAGTCTTAATCTGCAGCGTTGCACAAAGCTGCTGAAAGATTGTTTCGTAGTGGGCCTTTGAATCATTTACTCGCCAGGGGCAGATACAGGCGAGAGGACAGGGATAAGGGATACTGAACGTTTCTCGATGAGAGGGCGCTTTTCGAGGCATTTGGGGTCAGAGAACAAAGGCGATTACCTCGAAAGGGGATACCATTATCGAAGTAAGGTAGGAGCCCTCATTTTATCATCTCGAGCACGGTTATTCTCCGTTCTAATCGTCTTCCTTCTCCTTCCCTTCCCTGGTCTCTTTCTCGTTTTCATTTAGTCGATATTTCTCCGCGGAGGAAATCTGATCCGCGGAATTCGGCGAGCTCGTTCCCCTTAAAAAGGTCGCCGGGGAATGGTCAGAGGAAAAGAATTACCGGGCGCGCTGAAACAAATTACACCGAATTTTTTTCGAGTTTACGCCCTTTGAGGTTGTTAGTCACGGTACGAGTATTTCAGGTCGAGCATCTTTCTCCCGTGCTTCTCGTACAGTCGCGTCGTCCTGGATTTCGAATGTTCGAGGGGGAAAATTAAAATCTCACTGTTTACACTCCTCTATCTTTTTCGGCCGCCTGGAAATCGTGCTCGCGTTAATGGCACGGGGAACGGATTTGTTGAGATTTTTTCAGAGCACGCAGGTTTTCAGGCGTAGTAGCTTGAAACGTTGCCGGAAGTTTCTGATTGCGATGTGCGGGTGGGATTGCACACATTTGGACAGGGCTTTGCGTAGGGTAACAGTTTAGAATTAAGCTGGGAGCACTCAAGCTCCTTTTATAAGTACCATGTAGCATTTTCGACGTTTTTAATGTGTCGTTGGAGAAATTAAATATTGAATTATTACTACTCGTTGCAAGTTGTTTAAAAACTTGATACGGTTAATGATGTCGAACAGCAGAAATCAAGGGTTAAACTTCGTAGCTTCACCATGTTTCCCTCTTGAGTTGCTTCAATATAGAATCGAAGGAATTTTAAAGGGGAATCCTATTTTATTCGGCTAAACACATAGCAAAATTGGGGAATTTTTTCTGAAGAAACAAGCGATTCGATTCATCTGAAATTTGGACGATGTTTGTATACATCTTTGAAGAAGTTGCAGTTTTTTTTATTAATTTTTAATAATAAATAGAATAATTAATATAAAATAGAAACTCAAAAGGGGTTATGCACGATCCACACAAAACGCCAGACATTATAACCTTATAGTTTTTATTAAATAAATTTCCGAATATAGCGTTGAAAAACGGGCAGTTACAATAGAGTACCCCCTTAATGAAGATCCCATTAATTAGGTATAAGATCGCCAACCACGGGAAATGAAGGAAGCTTTTACGCTAATGCAACATGTGAATCCTCTAAAAGACGAAGTTCTTTGCTTCTTCCGAATCTTCCACGTTTCCAATCTCTGCCTCCATTTACGTCCATAGCTTCATTGATCGATTAAATGATTTTCCTCGGCGCAATTATAGGTACTAGAATTCAACGTTCTGCTACCGGGTCGGACTGAACCGATCCCGCCAACCTGATAAAGTTAATGTCTCGTGAGCAATTAAGCGAATGCGTGTATCCAAGTGAAAAGGAGCCTTAACCGTCTGAGTAACCCGACCCTTCTTAAGCCAGCTTAACATTTTAACAGTCCAAATCGCGCGCTGATCCCATTCCGCTGGCTAGAAACTTTTATTGAAAAACTTCCCCGCTCGGGCACATTTATTCTCACGTCGGTGCGTCTGGAGCATGTTCACGGAACTAAATTAAATTTCCCTCGACCGCTGGCAGGCGAAGCATACACCTCGCGGAGTCGTAACAGTCTCAGGACGTCCCGAAGCTCGGCTGCATGCTGGAATTGTGACAGGATTTTATATCGAGCCGAATCGATGCAAATAGTCGCGGAACTGCCGCCACTTCCTCGAGAATTACGATCGTCCCGAAGCCTGGATCCTCGAACCGCACGACGGTCGTATAAACGCCCGTAGAAGCCCGCGATATGGTGTCCAATAAAATCTCGAGATATCTGCATGACCGTCGAATACTCGTGACGACCGGGGGTGGTGGCGAGGGGTGAAATACCCGTAACACCTGTTACTGCTTGCATTTCGTAGCGCTTGGTACTAGCAACTGTGAGCCAGCAAATTTGGATATTCGTCATCGTGGCTGAAACTTCAGTTTATGGCTCGGCTGTGGAGAGTTTGTTGAATTCGGTTTACTTGCTTGTAGAAGCTCGGAGCTTCTGTAAAATGTGATATTCCTCGTCTATATTTCTTTGCTTAGGTCGGGGTAGTAAGTGTGATTGCATGATAAGCTTATTATGGAATTATCGAAATTAATGGCGAACGTCGTGAATTCATTTTATGAATATTTTAGTACACTTGTTGAGGAGTTGTGCGAGTCTGATGGTCCTCATCAAATTTTTACATCCCCTAGCGTAATTACTGGCGCGGAATCACCAAGGTTAAGTAGGTACTTTCGCTGAGCTCCAAGCACGATATTCCAGGAGGAATTAATATTTGTATGTGGAAAGCAGTTGTCAGCCATTCAGATAGCTCAGTATTTGCATGTCTGCGCGGGACGTAGCGTAGCGTCGTTAATATCGCTAATTGTATCGAAGTTAATTGCTCTGGCAAACTCGCGACTGCATTGCTTGTAATCGACACAATTAGCGGCAAATCCGGTTGGTGTTTTTCCCATTTTACTTTGAATACCTGGCGTAAAGAGGGACTCTATTAAAATCGCAATTAAGATAGGCTTCCTGTTGAGTAGCTGCTTTCTGTTTCATGTGTTGCTGTACTGTGTGTTGTATTTTCTGAAAATTCCAACTGCAAGTTCATTTTTTTTATTTAACTTTATAGTATACAATGTGAATCTTCATTCCTCGTGTTTTCACAATTTGATGATAATGTATACGTCTCTAAATTGCCTATACACAAGGATTTGAGAAACTTATTCCTGAGTAATGAATCGTCGAATGAAGGCATGCACATTCCTTGCACCATTGACAATAAAATTCATCTTTATTTAAAAGATATCACGTTTACGTGACTGTCAGTTTCTGGAACGTTTCGAAGTCTGAAAATTGGTCTGAAATACGAATGTCGATATTTGTAGCGCAATATAGACAGGAAAATCCATTTATATTTACACAGTCATATAAATTACATGCTCCACGCAGAATAGTAGTATCGTAGACTTTCGATAGAGATGTTAAGGCCGCGTAATCGATACGATCACGTGCAGACTGTTCCATTATTTATGCCACATGGTTTCGATATGTTTACCGCGTTCTCGCTTGTGAAGCGGAAGACGCAAAATCCTAGGGGACATTAATTAAAGTTCGGACTTCGTCGAACGGCGAACTAATAATCGTCGATGTAGATCCCTCCGTAACGCAAACTCAGTTTCGTTCCGCGCTACGTTTAATTGCGCACGTCTGTCGACTCGTGTCAACGTTTATTCGGGCTTGTAGCCAGAGCAATTTCAATTCATGAATCGTCGGCTGGAATCATTCGAAAGGCTCGTAAAATTCAACGACAAGCCGCGGGGGCGATTAATCGCCGGGGTCGACGTGTCGCGATTTGCGGAATTAACAGCGTTAGGTCGCCCGTGGAATTCGTCGAGTGGGCTAATTATATCGATATTTGTCGGCGTAGTTGTACCGAAATTAATGATTCCAGCAAGCAACAGCGTGGGAAACAGTCCCACTTGGGAATCTCAGTTACCACCAGAGACAATGCTGAGAATTTTCAAACTCTGAAACATGGAAACATTAAATGTCACAAAAATCACCAATCAAACATATTACGTGGGGTAGACCGGGGGCGGTAGTAACTATTACATTTACAATGAAACTTCTTATACGAAAATGTTACTTACTTATCTGACATTATATTGAGTCACAACGAGACGCTTAAAAGTGTTAAGTAACGATTAGTATTACTTTAAAAAAGGTTAGATTAAAGATTAAAAAAATAGGAAAAAGCACATACTTGCGAAGGGAATATTTATATTACAATTTTAAATCATTAAGATAAAGTTACTTTAGGGCAGCGTTGCCCCGATGGGTGGTCCGAGGGTACGAGCATCCATCGCGTTTTTCAAAGCTCGCGCGAAAACCGACTTGAAGTCAGCCTATAACCAAAAATCAAATCAATTTAATCGCAATGAAATCAGCATGTAACGGTTACATGCTGATTTCAGGGTACGAGCCTACACGCACACTACTAGAGCCCGCAACTTCATTGGTTTCGAGCGCCCCCTTCCACGCGAGTTTTGGAAAACGCGAATGCTCGTACCCGCGGGCCGCCCATCGGGGCAACGCTGCTTTAGGGTATCGAAAAGTTATTTTGTTCACTATACATAGGGTAAATCCGGGAGACGCGGTCAACCTAATATAAAATGGCTATTAAAACTAATACAGATATTACTTATTTTATCAGAACAAACCTGATGTGTTCAGAATTTTATGCTGATTCAGAAAAACTGGTCGATATTTGCTTTAAGACAATATTTACTGTAAATCGGGTTGAAAACTAAAGTCATGACATCTGACCACCTCTCCCGAGGTGCCGGAAGAAATGGTTTTCGTCGTTGGCAGAGACCACTCACATAATTATTCATGGAAAAATAACAAAGAAGAAAGCAAAATTATTTATGAGTGAATACAACTACAGATTCATTGATATTTAATTTGTTTACGCTAAACCAGTAAAGAACACATCAAAGATAAAGCGAACTACTTACCGGCGATTAGCAAGGCAAATGAATACAAAAGTGAATGAATAAAATAAATAAACAATAATAATAATAAAATAATGATAAAAAATAAAAATATAAATGAAAATAATACAAAAATCATAACTCGACCATCTCTCCTTTCTGCAGCGAGAGATGGTCTTCTCGTTAGTCTTGAGAGGAAGAGTTAATATGGCTAAATATTTTGGCTGCATTGTCCCTCAATGTCTCTACTATTTTATTATTCCCAAACATTAAACGAAAATAAGCTTAGAAGTATATTTTAAATACGATTCTGTACACCGTTGTTTGACAAAAGAGGTTAAAGGTAACCTCAGTTTACCTTTTATAGCCTGTAAATCTAGAAAAACACAGAAGAAACCGAAGTGACGCTATTCATTCAACTGTTTGGCTTCTAGAGAAGTAATTGGTCTGCACTTTAACGCGTTTTTACGTATAGAGGCTGAAATATAGCGACTCGACCAACTCTCCGGCCCGACCGCGTCTCCCGGATTTACCCTATCTATTGCGTATCTATAGGTACTACTAGAATATGGATGTATGTATCCCAAATTTCATTTTTCATCATATATCCAAACTTTGTGTTAATATCGACTTACTATATGTTTTTCGATATTTAACGTGTTACATTCGCCCCCCCCCCCCCCCCCCTGTTACTACCGCCACCGGTTTACCCTACACCAACCACCTGGCAATCTCCAAGAAAACTAACTACAAACGAATTCCAGTGTGCCACTCAAGTTACGATTTCCAAACATCGTTGAGCGTAGCAAACGCAATTCCCAGCTATGGATTTAAATTGGTATCAAGTTAATTAACAAAGGCAGGACATAAACCACTGGATGGGGATGCGTTTCGTGTAACGTGTGTATAAGTTGCGGAAGCGGAGCTTGAATATGCAACAGCTTCCACGCTGTTGGCGCGGGATCGTCGGTGGAAATTATTTAACCCCGTCCCGTGGAGCCTCTGGTCCGCCAAGATGCCGCAGTTGGGGCGCAGGTTGCTGCGCGTGTACCTGTAGACGAGGCTACTGTTGGAAATTATTTGGAAGTTGCATGGCAAGTTGGATTATTGTTCTGTCGTTGTTGGGTGAACGACGCCAGGTTCGCCGGGCGCGTGTACTTAACGGGCCGTGCATCCGAGGCGTGCGCGTGCCCCTCGTAATTTAAGTTCGGGATGCAAATGTGACAGCCGCTAACGACAGGCATGCAAATTTCCGCGATACGTCCAGCTCCCGGTGCTCGAGGATAGACCGGCTCACTTGCTGTCGGCGAGTTTATCCGTTCGTTATCGCGTCCCCGTGTTTGTTTAGCGATCCTGATATGCTTTCATTATCGTCGAGTCGCGACGACGGCTATTTTCCACGATATTCGGCGAGCCGCTCGCGAACACGAGATCAATTCTCGGCTGATGCGTTTACACGGCAAATCCCCTTTGAAAACGATCTGTCGCGATTTGGGAGATTGAAGATACACGAGGGTCGATGAAATGATGGTCAGTGAAATGTTGAAATTTTTCTACAGCTGGGGGTGTTAAGTGGTTTTCCACTGTAACGCCCTAGGGAATTGCCGAACTTTGTTTTTTTTTAAAAAGAATAGTTTTGCTGGTTGAGGTTTTTTCTACGTTTTAATGTGTATTTCGGGATTGCAAAGGGATTTATGTCATATTTTTTTAATGCTTGCTTTCGCTAAAATAGGTGGGTGTAATATGCGCTGTAAGAAAAGACACCTCGATTGCGCGATCGATTTTGAAAGAACCATGTATCTGAGGCGGGGGAATCAAGGAGGTTTGTAATCAGTATAACTCTCACTATGGCCCAATCTAGAATCACAGATTTTCGTTGTTTTTTTCATCTTTTGCGTTGCAAAATCATTAAAAAATTTAGCTAATTTCGATACTTCAAATTTGGACGCTCGCTATTTTGTTAATTCTTCATCAGTCGAATTAAATCTATCAGGATATAGCGAATTTGTAGGCATACTGATTACAAATTTTTTTTGGTTTTTATTTGTTGTAGATGCATGATTCCTTCAAAATTGACCGCGCAATGGTGGCGTCTTTTGTATTACAGCATAGATATATTACACCTAAAAAATATTCAATTTTTTAGGCATTCTCAAATCAGGTATTAATAGGTAAATAGAAAAAAAAACTTCCATTTCGTAAACACATTCTTTTTGTGACAAAAAAGTTCCAAACAACAGTAACTTTTTAAGGCGTTACCGTCGAAAGACCCCTCAAAGTGTAAAGCGAAGCGTGTAGGGGAATTTTGAGAGTAAAGTCGGTATCAGATATATTGGCCGGTGAGTTCGGTTTCGCGAGAAGCGATCGAGGAGAAATCAGCCACCACCATCTGACGATCGTAGATTTGTCAGTTGGAGTTGCGTGTCCCTCGCAGGGTATGGTGGGGTAACGGGAACGCTGCTCGACTTCGCCTGAACGCGACCGTTTGGCTGTTATTTATTCTTAGCGTAATACTAGTTATGTGCGTTACGAAGCTATGTGTCGACCAATACGAAATGAAGCTATCCAGAAAGAATCAATGTTCTGACCAATAAAGCTTCTGAATTTTTTCGTAGCTAACGCACACCTATTCTGATGTGTGTATTTATACTCTGACAGCTCGGTTTGACCTACACGCTAGAAGCTTGGCACTATCGCGAGTCAGAAAACGTTGAGAAAAGGAGCACCGAGGCAGGCAAACGGTGTAGTGGGATTCTTCTAATACTGGATGTTTATCCTGGGATAAGTTTGAAGTTCCTTAAATGACGTTACCAAAAAGGTATTTTCTTCTCATAAATCTTCGCCAGTTATAAATTTACAGCAGAGAAATGGCACTCTCACGAACCATGTAACTTTTCTGTTGCACTTTAAATTGGAGCCATACAGGGGAACGTGAAGCTGCACAGGAAATCCGATTGGTGATTAATTATCGGCACGTTTGGGTGGGGAATATCTGACGTTACGCGTTGAACACAGATTGGGAGTGTCATAGATGATTTATCATGGAAAATCATCCACTCGATTTCATCCTTAAACCAACCAATCCTTAATGGCACTCAAGGCGCCATTTGAAAGACGCAGCTCGGGTAACACAGATCGTTTGCGTTGAGCAATGCACCGCGAGGCTGGGTATATCGAGCGAATATTGTGGCTAGGAAGATCTACGTCAGCAAGGCGAAACAACATTGTTACCGATTTAACTGGCTCATTAAGCTGACCGAGTAATTTCCAATGAAACCAGTTATTCAATTATCGTCGAAGATTGAGCGTTTAATGGGACCGTATGTAAATACGAAGTTAGAACGAGTTCGCTTTTGTAATGCAGATAATTCCGTTAGCCTTTAATCAAATTTGATTTCCATTGGCTTGCTTGTTGACAGAAAATTGTTCAATTTGTACCAGCGAGTATATTCCCTTTGGATTTAATGGGTTAAATACGAATTAATAGAGGGAAGCAGGATTCGTCGAAATATTCTCTGTGATCGTTCGCGATCATTTTTCCCTCGTCGGAGTTATCACCATTCCGAGGGAACGGTGTCGTTCAGACCAATTGCTTCGGGTAAAAGATGGAGGGAACGATGCCAATGACAGCGTCAAAGGTGTCCAGCGGTGCGTGAGTGAGAATCAGCGATGCTGCTGGAAGTTGTTGAAAGCAACGCCACGGTTTAATACGGGCTTCAAGCCAGCGGAAGTAACAGGACGTGTGCGGACCGATAACGGCTCTGAAAATGGCGCCGAGACGTGGGCAAGTTTCGAGTAGCCGAGGAAACTAAATCCCCTCTTGATGCTCATCGGTTGTTGGGAGCAATATCGCGGTTTGTGTGTTTATGCTACGCGACTAGAGAATTTCTCTCAATTAAGCGACGGAGCCGCGGCGAAACTTTCTCGCTGTATTTAGTGGCATCGGCTACCTCGTGTCACAGAAATAATTTCCAAGCGGAACAAATTCGCCGTCTCGTAATTACGGCTATTTGCTGTTATTAACTTTTTGACCTAGAGAAATTAAAAGGAGGCAATCAGGGCCCTAGTCAGCTTGGAAGCTTCATCCAACGAATTTCTGCGGATCAGTGTTCATGGTGGTGACGTTTCCAATAATCTTTCAATCTTGGACTCGTAAGGAACGTGCAGGAGATTCTTGATATCTTTGGAAAAGCTTTGCACTAGCGTCTTCTGGTGGTAGGTTTACGTCGACAGGATCGTTTTGAGATGAAATAGTAAAGTATACCAGAGATGGGCAAAACTTTTAGTTAAATAAATTTCGAATAATGAATAAAAGTTAAAAAAATTAACTTTAGCTTTAACTTTAACTTTTTCGACGTCGAAAAAACTTAAAGTTAGAGTTGAAATTTTTATTCGACGTTGAAGTTGAAACTAAAGTTAAAATTAACTTTATTCGTCAAAGAATCTAAAGTTAATGGATCTGAATTTCTTATTTAGTTAATGCCAAACTCTGAAGTATACACAGCCTCAACTTACAATAATGTGTAATGGAATTCTAACAATCTTCTAGATTTCGTAATAAACTGTTGCAAGTAGGGTCCACATTTATTCCCACGTTTTGGGCCACAAAAATCACATAATCCCTCAGTTGAGGCTATACACTCTGTATATCACTGTTCAGAAAATTTAAAATACCATTAGCCTACAAGCTAACGGCTGTATTTAACGAACATCCCTCACAACGAGGTAAACTGCGAAACTACCATAACGGAGAAAGCTCATGATCCTTTCGTAAATGCCAAGGAAGTGTTACTGGGGAGAAATGGTATTCCTGAAAATCGTGCCCATATACCCTGGCCTGTATTCAGCGGACGGTTCCGAGATAAATTCTCCCTCTTTCGGATGCGTGCGTGCGTGGCGTTGACCCTGATGGAAATTTCATGGCTACAGGCACGAAGTTTCATCGAGTGGGCTTTACGGGGTCACATTTCCCTTCGGTTGTCCGAGGGACCGATCCGTTCGGGTTTCGATATTCTTCGAGCTCGTAAAAGAAAGCCGTTGCGAGAGAAAAGGGGGACTTTCTCCGGGCGATATACGGGACACCTCGTTTCTAAGGCGACTCGCTAAAGGAGCCACTTCTGCCACTCGCAGACAGCCGAACAAAACTAATGGCTGGAGTATCCTTTCCCCCCTTTCACATCTCCAGCTCGCTGTTCTCTTTATCAGCCTGAATCGTAATTGTCTCGTTTGTACGACGTGCTTATATCCCTGACGTGACAGAGACACAGGGGATATTCAGCTCAAAATAGTTGTACAACAGCGTTTCTGGTTCATCCGGAAGAAAAGTCTCACGGAAAATTTAATTGGTTTCGTGAAGGAAATTGTCGAAACAAAGCTTTCATGATGCAGAATGGTGGTTAAGTAGAATATTTTTGCGCGGGTCAGGCAAGAGTTCATAATGTTCAATTTTGTTTAGAGTGATGAATTGGAATTGTTAGTTTATCAAAGGAGAGGAATAATCTGAAAATATGTGTTATTGTGATTGAGACACTTTGAGAACCATGTATTTTGAGAATTCGGAGGAGAAAGTTTGACACGAAACATCCTTTCACAGTCAGAATAGTGGTTCAGTAGAACATCCTTGCATTAGTCAGACGGTACGAGATTATTCATTTTTATGCTACCCCCTTCAAAGTAACGTTCGAAACCTTGCCCTGAATTTCTTTACAGAGACAGACTACCATTTCCCACAGGAATTCTCATTGTCAGTGAAATATTATCCAGGAATACTCCCAAATACTCATTTCCTTCCGAGAATGGATAATACTTAAATCTCAAAGAAGCTTCTCATTATTCTAAGCTTTCACTTCCCCGTAATAATTCCACCTGTGAGGATCTGATTTCCGGTAATCTCTGATGAATGCCAGGAGAAGAGCGTAATATCACTCACAGGATGTCTGGCGCAGCTAGAATAATATACCTTCGTGATACACGGATGCTCGCGTGCTGGTTTTAATGCCTGGAAGGAGAATCGTTGTTCCCTATTAGCTCTGCATTTCGCGTTTCTCTTGTGTGTCTGTTATTCTTCATCTACTCGAGGTAATCCTATCATTGCCGATATCCTTTGCTCTGCGCGGTCTTTCTAAATGAAAGCTTCAGAGGTAGGAACTTGTGAAAAACAGATTAGTTTAGATGCTTTTCTCTCGTGAATCGAGACTCTGCGGATTCTTCCAGTCCCTTTCAGTGACTTACTTTGACGATGTTGTAGGTCTTTGCACTCGGTGGACTACCTAGTGGACGTTTGGTATTGTTCGCCTTTAGTGAACAGATAATGGATTGTTTTTAGTAGCTGAATGGCTCGCGTGTTGGGTTTCTTCTGATGCTTAGACGTTTTATCTTCTATTTAGGTTCTTACTTTACTTTCGTTGAAGAAATCACATTTGATTTATTGCTCCATACCTGATGGACCTCTTGTTTAGTAAATTTGCAATTATATTCTATGATGTGATGGTTCAAATTCACAGGAATCTATATCCATCAGGATGGCCCTTTTTTTTACGTCTCGAAATTACTTTCCTGTAGTCCGCTTACAATAAACTTTTTCAGAGATTATTTTTTTATGAAATGGAACCATGCCGGGGGTGAGGGCAAAAGAAATCGGATTGTTTTAAAAATAAGGGCCACCCTAATATCCACATTAAAATTCAATGATCGATTGATGCCTATTCGATGCCTGCACTACATATTCTCATTTTCTTTTGTTTCAGTGTTCAATTTGGGTGAAAAGCAATTGAGGAATTCAATTGAGCTATCATGGAAAAGCAACTCTATATTTGTGAGTGACAATTAAGTTCAGCAGTATATTGGTCAAACCTAAAAATGTAACAGTGGAGTAGTCTCTTCACCAAATAACAAATCAATTGTATTCATAAAAACGAATGAATATCAATATTACGTCGTACAAAAGAAAGAATGCTAGCATTCCATCATTTAGACAACTCACTGTTGCATAAACGTATTGAAGTCACTCAGGTGCCTCCAAATGTTGAGGCAAGACGCTCGTCAGCTCCTCTTTCTTTCTTCCATAAAGCAGCACGTTTAATGCTGCAAAGCTTTTAGGCCACGAAGATTTTGAAGCAAGTTTATTCCTATAAGATAATATGCTCTGAATCCTCTGCGAGTTTATATCCTGGACCACCCATCGCTAAATTTCACGGTACCACGCTAGCACTCCGACTTGGTACATTTAGCGAGAAGGATCTGCCTCCAACGAACCACTGCAAGAACGATGGTCATTGAATAACATTCACGCGCCACAGGCTTATATTTCTTGGGTAGAGTCTGCTGCGTAAACTGTGGCTCCTTGGGTGCAGCTACGTTAGAATTAACAGGTCTCTCTCGAAATGCAACCAGTTGCAACCGAGAATAAAGTAGCGTTCATTTTGACACGCACAAAAGATTATTTGCAAAAAACATTATTTTATCAAAATTGTTGTTCATGAAAAGAACAATGGAAACTTGTTTTGAACATTGGATTAACGAAAAGTTAGCACAATAGAGCGACGCGATTGTACAGTACAAAGGGATTGGGGAAAGAGTAACTGCATTGCATAGTATATGTATAGATTTCAAAAGAATTATTTTATTCTGTACAAATATTTTTTTTTTGGGGTTAGATTTTTATGAATGCACAGCCACGTTTTATGTTTTTTTTCCGTAACAATATTAATACTAGGAGATGGTCGGGTTTTTATTGAATTTTTATGACAGAAGGAACTAATTGGGGGGATGATGTTCTTTCATTTGTAAAGAATTGGATATAAAAAATCGTCGATATAGATGTCACAGCGTAGAAGATTTGTAGAATGGTGTTTCATTGTGGATATATTGCAACGGTACTGTGGGAAAATAGTCCTGAGGGAAGTTTGAAGTCTCCTGAATGCATTGTTTCGAAAACAATGGCTGCCCTACTGTATTGAAGCTGCAATAGAATGCCGCAAGATATTTTTCGTGGCAGCTGTATTTCGAACCTGTTCAGCACCTTGGGGAAATGTGTTTTTGCAACGTATGCAGGATCCTGGCTTACACTTTTAAATCGCAGAATCAGGGAACCACCATTCTCGCGAAATTTTCGAGGAGAATTCCTCGTCGAGCAGTTCAATTCAATTCGGAATGATGACAGCGAATCCAAGTGTACGTGGTTCTCTATCGACACACGTACGTTAGATATTCCCGCTCCAAAAATATCGTACGTTTCGTAAAACCTTTCTCTACAATGCGCATATTTTCGAGGCGATGTAAAATGAGAAACAATAGTTGAAAAAAATTAATTTCGGATAGTGCAGAATCGTGGCACTTGAGTGACATTTTCAGTTTCATTCATTTCCATTATTACGAAGGTAGCTCTGTCTTCTTAAAATTCAATGTCTCTAAGTAGAATTATAAGGAAGTAAGATCAGGAGGCAGATCTCTTTAATTCCACCCCACTAATTAAAGGCGGAGAGCACGTAGATGTTGATTAAAATCGACAGAATGCCTCCTTTACTTCTATATCGTAATTTTATTTTCCACGATTAAGTAGATGGAAATATATCCTGGGGCTGGTTCGTAGAACATTCTCAAGCGTGCGGAGAAAATTTCTGCTGTTAAAAGTAGCAGCGTTTAACTCTTAAAGTGCGGGGCACGTTTTCTGCAAACCTGCATTCCTTCTGGGTTACTTCTACCATTTTTCAGCGAGCACCGAACGGTGCTCAGCGGAATATATCGCTGGATGTCGGTTTCCCGGGGAAATAAAAAGCATCTACCGCGTTCCCGGATTGTCAAGATAACGGAAATCGAGGTCGGTGGGAAATTTGCTCGATACCCAGGCGAGGAATTTGACGCTGATTTCCCAAATGGCCCTGCTAAACTCCTCCTCGTTATCGAATGAAATTTTTTATCGCCAGAAATTTATGAATACGATCGATACTTGTTGCTTTTATTCGCCTCGGCGAGCGTCGTAGAGTCGCGCTGGTTACACGCTGCTGTCTGTAATAATGGAGCTTGATAGGGTCGTTAATGTTTCTCAGGAGTGTTTCGTAATTAATGAACGAATGTTACGATGCTAGTTTACACGGTGAATGTCATGGTTATTTATCGACTGGGTTCTCTACTCTAGGTTCTCTGTTCTAGCTGCCACTATTTACTTGCATTACACTCTCCATTATTTACAATTCATTTCCCCGACGAAGTAAAAATAGTAATCAGTCGCGTTGTCTGGCCTGCATGGGTATATTCCACTTCAACATTATTAGTGATAACGAGGATTCTCCTTAAGCATTTCTAACATTTCCCCTGGATTATTCAGAAACGTGATTCTCCAATTGTATTCAGCCACATAAAACAGAACTTTCATAATTCCAAATGATTTATCTAGCAGCGCAAAAGTAATAATCCTTTTATGAGAGGATATATTTAATCCTCGCCAACGAAGGCAGTTTAAAATTATTAATGATTTTATATTCTACTTTCCTTCTGAATTACCATAAATCATGATCGTCTAATGATTTCCTGTATTATATTGACAGTAGTTCATTCTTCGTAGTTTTGAATTATACAGAAGCTTGATCCTCGTCTACGTGACAAATTCATTTACTAGAGATTCCTCAGATCGATCATGAGTTATTAGTTCCACGCCTCCCATTAATGCTTCCAATTCCTACGCCATATTAACCAGATGTAGCAGCCCGACCAACAATCCTCCACGTCGAGTAACCGGAAGATACGTATCAGCCGCAAGTTAAGCAACTGCTATACTAATGGATGCCCATTATCAGATCTTATGGCAGAATAATCGATAACCCCGAATCATTCTTTTACCCTGGCAAATGTCCATCACGTTCCTATTTCTCGCATTGCCGATTCAAAGACGACTTATACCAACAAGGGAATATATCGAATCCGCACACGCCGATGTTGATGAGACTCTGCAGATTTGCAGAATAGTGAAAAATATTTGACACGTATTTTTTGTTAACCGCAATCTTCGATGTTCAAGTGGCGAAAAGAGCCCCTAAAGATGGGGGTCGAAACATATTTTCTGGAATATTTCGGGAACTATCAGGCATAGGACAATTTTTTTTTAGTGTGAGTTTTTAAAGACGGATTCAGCATCCTGCTAAGTTTTTAGAAAATTTCAGAAAATATGTTTTTCACCCCAACTTTAGGGGCTCTTTTCACCCCTTCAATATGGATGATGGTGCGAATTCAATATGTTCCCTTAAAAGTGGACTAATAATGCAGTCAAGTAACAAAATAAATTAAACTACTCTTATTGACAACATATTCTAAAATCTAGCTCTGAAAAAACATCAAATTCTAGTTTGTTTTTAAGTAACCCTTTCCTCAAACCGACCCTTGCTCGCTATCAAATAATAGCGCATACAGCCCATAAATATCGCCGAATTTGTCAGACCAATTGGCCACGGTGTTATCCCACATACGAGCCAGGAGCATCGAGGCAGTTTTTCACGGACAACGAGAGTCACAGGTCCCTCGAGAGCCCGGGAACGACTTCTGGTGATTAATCGCGGCGAAGTTTCGCGCAGACTTAAAGCGCGTAATCCACGACGGATGGCCGGGTGCACGCTCGAGATGTTTGCAGACCACTGACGAATGTCGGTTATTCATACGTCACGGCGTATCCGTTGGAATTTCGCGAGCCTTAGTGCCTCGTATTTACGGCTTCCCTCGCCGCGGCGAAGTTGAGCGAATATACGCTTGTCGCGCGGTGGTTTCCGTGGTTACGGAAGATGACAGTGTAACGTACGAGTTTATTACTAAATAAATTCGCCGTTGCGAGCCTGTGGCCAGCGGGGCACGGCCGCCTCTGTTTGCATTGCGGCCAGGTAGTCCGACGATCTATGCGACCCTTCGGTATTGCGTTGTTGCACAGGGAGTCACGTACCTCCACCTGTTCACGATGCGCGAATATAAATTTCTCCCCGGCGATAATTCAAATTGCATTCGCTGGAAATTTATTCTGGCCGGAGATGGGGCTGAATGTCGATGATTTGGAACCCCAGCCTCGCTCTTTCAGAAGCTTATCGCGTTTGGTTCATGGCGACGATGAGCATTTTAATCGTGGCTAAATTGGAACCTGGTGGAATATTCGTGGATCCCGAAAGATATTGTAGCTGGTATCCTTTCAAATCGATGCTCCACAAATTAGATCCTATTGGCCTTCGTATCGAAGCGTGTTATTGTTTATAGATTCTCGAGTGTCGTGTACAAGAATACTTTCCAACGACGCCCAACTCGTGCCTCCGCTATTTCTGACTTCTCGGATCGTCAGCGACACCTTGGCTCGTGGAGCCTCGCTTTAAATTATTTGCCTGGCCTCGAGCGATCGATCACGAAAGACAAATGCGCAAACTGTTCGCAGCGAACGTGGGTGCACAGCGACTAGCTGGAGGCAAGTTATCGAACGCGCTTCTTAGACGAATCTGTCAACGGCTCTCCCCTCTGAAATGAATCAGAATAGGGGCTACGTTATCCTTTGGACTGTAAAACCGTTCCAGGGCTTGTTAATCGCATTTTTCCTCGGCGAGAATAAGAGGGAGTGGTCGGCCCCCCCCCCCCCTGGCAAGCCTCGAGGGTCGGATTGATAAACTGGAGCGAAGGCTCCCATCGGTATCGTCTTCAAGTGTCCTTCGGTGCTCCGAGCGTATCTCAAGAGCTGTTCTGGAGCCACGTTCCCCGTAAAGGATCCCAGGATTCCTCTTTCCAAGAGAATATCTCGGCAACTGATGACGTTAGCCAGTCAGAGCGGTGGATATATACTTTTCGCGATCCGTGTTGAATATATGGTTGCCAGTCTCAGCCCTTTCTTGCATTAGTTCGATGCACAAGACAAGTGGAATGCACAAATGCGCACTTCATACTTCCTTCAATAAAACATATTTTCTTTTTTCATATATTTCTTACTTCCTTTCTCCTCAACTCTTTAACACTTTTAGTCTTCTACTTTTCTACTCTTCTACTTTTCTACTCTTTTACTTTTTTACTCTTTTACTCTTCTACTTTTCTACTCTTTTACTTTTTTACTCTTTTACTCTTCTAATTTTCTACTCTTTTACTTTTTTACTCTTTTACTCTTTGACTCTTTTACTCTTTTACTCTTTTACTCCCTTACTCATTTACTCTTTTACTCTTCTACTCCCTTACTCATTTACACCTTTACTCCTTTACTCCTTTACTCCTTCACTCCTTTACTCTTTTACTCCTTTACTCCTTTACTCCCTTACTCCCTTACTCCCTTACTCCCTTACTCCTTTACTCCTTTACTCCTTTACTCCTTTACTCCTTTACTCCTTTATTCCTTTACTCCTTTACTTCTTTACTTCTTTACTCCTTTACTCCTTTACTCCTTTACACCTTTATTCTTTTACTCTTTTACTCTTTTTTCATGGAGCGATCGAACTTTATGCTGTTCCGTATTGGTACTTGACTGAAGCGTCACACCACACAGAAGAGATCATATTGCTCCATTTAGGAAAGTAAAGATGGACTTCGGAAGCTCACGGAATATCCTGAAAGCTTCACTTACGAGGGAACTGATGCCTATCGCTGTCCGTTTGATCCTTCTGTAGAAATATATTGACAATGCTATAATTAGTAAAGCTATGGCAGTGAATAATAAAATGATATAGATGTATATAGAATTCAATGCCCCCTCTTCTATACTATTTCACACTTCCATTTCCTCGAGTAGCCCACTATCAAAACTCCCATTCGTTTCTCCTATTTGTCCCGTTTTCAAGAAGGAAACATTTCTATTTCTTCGAGCGCCGTTTCCTAGAAGGGGCCGAATTTCGCGTGAAAAGGCTCTTATTAAATATTTCGTGACGGTTTCAATGGCAGGTCGATCTTCCTCCGATAAAATCGAAGAACGGTGTCACGAGACACGTGGAATCTATTCAAACGGTCACGTGATAATGGATCGCGCGTGGAATACATTCACGCAGGGAACACGATCCTTTTCACCGACGTTGTACGTCGCGAACGAAATCTCTGAGGAACGACTCGATTCTCCTTTCTTTTGTCCGTTTTAAAAGGCAAGATAACGCCCCTCGTTCGCCTCTCTCGGCTCTCTTCCCTTTCGAGGGGCAGCTGCGTGTGACTGGAATCTTGAAAATGTTGCGGCCGAATTTTATGTTCCAAGTTTTTGGCTCCGAGTGGTTCCCTATGCTCGTCACATGAAAACTTCGTGGTAATGTCACGAATGCTCCTTTGCATTGCAAAGTGTAGTAAAGCTAAAAGCTTTTTTTTTGCTGTTCCGCTGTGGGGTAGCCTCAAGGTTCTCCCTTTTTTCTTGGATTCTTCCAGCTCGAGTACTTTAAGTGGTTTAGTATAATCGTGAGCCTGCTGAATCAAACTGCAAACATTTGGATTCAAACTACTTGGTCATCTTCATCATCGAACAATATAAAACACGCCTCCGTGGACATAAAATATATAAACTACCCCCTTTTCCATTATCCTGCTTCCTGGCAAAGTATTCAAAAGCAATCGCTCGAGATTTCAGTAAATCTTGGTCAAATTTACCCTCAAAGATATCCTTCTAAGGTAATGTGTCGTGCTTCGAAGAATCAAGGATTTCTGAAGAATTTCGAGGGGCTAACACGAGGGGGTTGTCTCATAGAGATTGGTGGGCCTAAACTTTTGTAGATAGATCTTCTCCTTTCTCGAAACGCGAGGGATATCGTAACTATCGTCCCCTACATCCACGGTGACCTCCATGAACGGATTTTGAACTCGTCAAGGACTACATTTGATCGAACGAAGTACCAACTGCTCGTTGTGTGCTTTGACCTCGTAACGAGTTACGTCGGTGGGAGGACGATCTTGCCCCCCCCCCCACCACGCGATTCACGGTTACAATCTAGCGATAATGACGATTAAAGAAGGAGGACCTTCCCTGATCAGAAGGCAGTAAAAAGTAGTATGTTTCTCGACACACAACTTATACTGTCACACGTGTTTCGTGTGCGGTATAAATGCAGTGAAATCCAGTTGCAAGAAGCGCGACAGCGTGCTTTCCGGCTGAGGCGAGAAATGTGAAGCGCAGACTAGGTATTTCTTTGGTGATTTATACGCGTCAGGGACCCCACCGTGTTCTTTTTATTAACGTCGTAGTCTTTTGTGGTTACATATCCTGCTGACTCGTCCTGGCCATTGTGTAATTACTTTGTGGAGTCCTTTTGAGGTGAAATTTTCTTTTACTTGACTAGTTTCGTCGCATAAGATTCAGATGATTCTATTTTGCGAGAAACATACATTGGTGGATGTTTTAAAAGATCCCCGAGAAGCCAAGCGAATGGAAATTATCTTAAGAAACTAAAGAGGAGCATAAATGTTTATGACACCATTAGTGCTTCCTTTGTAGCTAAGTGATTGCTTCTCATTGTCAGTATCTTCCTAGCACTCCAATAGACGTTTAACGACACTCAGTCATTTGTCAGTATAAATCTCCCACTTTTTCGTTCGCTTCGATATTCATCGTTTTCGCGAAGTTCAATGTGGGTCAAGAAATGTATACGATCAAATATCCTGCAGGGGAAAGAATCGTTGCGATGATCGTCTTCAATAAAGGAAGAGCATCATCCTTGACCGTCTTTTTCCCTTAAATATCTTCTCCGTTTATTCGAGCTGTCACATTGCTGTTTATTCTTCATATACGTACAAGTCTTGATAACGACAGTACTATTACACTCGTAAGAAAGGAAATAAAAACGGGTTTCCACTTCCCATCAGCATTCACACAGTAATTTCTCTTTCATTTCCTCATAGAAAATTTTTAAAAAATTCATACGGCAATGTGTTAAACTCTCTCCACTCATTTGCAGCACAGTCGATTCTCCTCTTCCATTTCACAGAAGACTAACAATTCCATTCACTTTCCAAACTCGTCAACGAACAAAGACTTTATGCTCGCATGAAAATCCAGAAATCTTTAGAGCAGTCAAAGAATCATAAAAGTTCTATATCTGCAGAGCTGCGCTTTGCGTATCTCCCATCGGAGTATAAAACCGGCCATTGTGTTCTCGAAACTGCAGGTTCCAATATAAAACGAGGCAAAAAAGTGTAATAAACCACGTTGAACGGCTTATCTGGTCGTAACGAGCCCTGAATAGAATGTTAAAAAGCTCGATGTACCGCGAGACTAAGATCGAAACGATGCTCGTTTAAGCGGCTTATCTGTCTGTGGCCAGCCAGCAGATAAATGTGTGAAAAATTGGTAAACGTGTCGGTCGCTGCCGGCCAATGCGTCCCGGCAAAAATTCAACGCCCGCGGTGCTGTCTATCGGCGCCGGCTCTACTATGAAGCTGGAAAACTGCGGCGCGATTGGTGGTTGCGCGCGATTCATTGGAGCTGACGTTGCCACGGAACTCGTGCGTGAAACTGTCGCCGAAAGTTTCGCGGTTTCGCATCCGATTACGTGTCCTGGCGCGGCAGCCTCGCGAACCGCCGTTCGACGGTTCCGGAGAAGTAACTTTTCGCGTCGCTTTTCAACTTTCAAGACACCGGTAGCTATAAATGGGGGGGGGGGGGGCGGGGGAGGCGTTATGCATCGGTCGATACGCGCCGCGAAACAACTGTGAATTATCCGTCCTGGGAGCAATTACCAGGAGCCATCGATAAGTGGTCAGCATTAGCCTCCGCCGACAGTTATAAATTCGCAGCAGACTTTCAGCGTTCAGCGCATATTTCATTGTCCCGCGAGTCGTCTTATCTTCGCCGCTGGGAAATGAATGTAGAGCAGCGTAGGGAAATGGGATCGAATGAAAGCTTTTTTTTTAAGTGTTTGTTGGCTCCAGGGGAAATCTATGGCGGGATGGTTGTGAGAATGTGTGGTTCTGCTTGATGCCTGTCTTGATTCTCTATTTTTGCCGCGGAGTTGCTCCTTGTGGAGTGTTTTGGAGGTGCATGATTTTTATTGATTTTTATTGACTTTTATTGCTATAGTCGGACGATGATTTTTGTTGTTAGAGTTTTGACAAATATGTAAATGCTCAGGAACTTGAACTTCGAATATTCTTCCGAATGGCCCCAGTGGTCGATCGCCTCGAGGTTTGAGCGGAGGGGCTGTGGACCCCAAATCTAAAATTGTAGCTTCGGGTCTTTATTAGATTCCGAAATATTAATAAAAGAAACTACTGTTAATGTTTTGCACAAATTTTTTTGGACGTAATCTCAAACCTCGTGCTTATCAGATTTTAATATATTATTCCTTTCAAAGTTTGAACAATCAATATTCTAACACGAAATTTAGAAGAATGGCTGAAAGGAAGGGTTCGTTACTGGGGCACAGTGGGTTAGAAGTTGCATTAAGCTCGGAAGTAAGGTGAAAGTTAAGGCTCGCGATGTCGTTAGCAAGATATCGGGAGGAATCAACGGCAGCCAGTGAACAGAATGTTCAGCGACTGCGAAGAATTTCATTTTCTTCGGGCAAAGGGAATAACGAGCAATGAAATCTTTTCCGTCACTCGTTTGAGCACGTTTCATTCTCGTTTCTATTTTTACCTCCGCTGAGTATTTGTCTCCCGGGAATCGGGCTGCGCGTAACTGTTTTCTTTGCGTCGTTGAATTTTTTAGAGGCGAGCTGCGCCGGAAGGCTACCTTGTGCGATTTAAAATCACGGACGTGACGGAAACACGGTGGATAATTAATGTGACTGTTTCGTTCTGTGTCAAGAGCTGCACGGATCGCGAGGGGGAATCTATCACTTTCGCCGTTACTGAATGTAATTTGCAACTTTCCCGGAGTGGATGTATCCGCCTGCACGCTAGAAAATATGTTACACATTATTCTGAATATTCCACGTGCTTTGCAACGTTTATGAAAGTATCTGCGTGAAGTATTTCCGAGGAACTTGTCGCGGTGGGATTTTAAAATCAAAGGATAATCGCGGGTTAGGAAATATTACCAATTTGATTAATAAATATGGTGAAGCTTGGTAAAGCTTGGTAAATATTTGATACCTATGTAAAGATATATGTAGTTTATTAGCAAGATGTCCAAGTAGAAACTACTTAGTATTTTGATGAAGGGGAATACAAGGAAGAGGGTAATGTATCGATTACAGTGACAATTCTTTTCGCCCGGTTGCACTGGGGGGTGATAGGAAACTGTTTGACGTCACAGAGTATTAAGCGCGAGCAGGTAGCACTCCTATAATTGAAACGGTTCTGTGAAATCGCAGCATCAATAGAGATCTTCGATCCTACTTATGTCAATATTAAACCTGAGGACAAGCTTATAGCTTTCCCATTGAAGAACTTCAGTTCGGTAACTGGTATTCACATCGAAGACTGTATTAATATCTTCGAAGCTCAATGAAGAAGGGAATGTAAGAACGATGAAGTTTCTGCAAGTTTCCCTGTTATTGTATACTTTAGCTTAACGCGGACTTTTCTTAGGAATATTTGCAGTAGAATATCTGACCGATAGCTAAACAGTATTCTCATTTTCTGGGAAGGCTTACTCAGCCTTCTCATTTGGAATAAATTTAAAAACGGAGGCATATATTTTATTCACAAAAGAGCAGGCCAAACAAAGCCAATGGTCAATATTTCATTGACCATTGAGCTGTATATTAAGCATGAGTCAATATAAAATAAAAATATCCATATATCTTCATAAAAAGCTTTTATTGCACAACGATCGGCAATGACCCAAAATTTCCATCGGAGTAGTACCTCATTTGCTGATCGTTAATGGTCTCTTATCGTGAATTTTAATGTGACCAACCGAGGGAATTACATTTGATACGGGAAAATTGTTACATGGTTATTGGAGGAAATTCGAGATAACGCAGTGAATTTTCTTTGACGTGTATCGAGGAATAGAAGGTAGCTTTAAATTATAGGGTTTAGAATTTTAATGGCCTCGGCAGTGGTGATTAATCGTTATCTATCATTTCTGCAGCAGGATTTCAAGGACGTGACACAGCACTTGGAATCCTTCCAGACCATCTATCTGTACGTTTGTAGCTTCATCCACTATCTTTCCGATATTGTGCTGTAAATGAAGAGAAATATTTTTCTCTGCACAATAAAAATATGCTTTTGAAATGAAATGGACGAATTATTTTCGAAATCGTAAAATCTGATATACGCTATGGATATCGAGAAATTAAAAGGCAACACGATACTGTTTCTCGGTTTCAGGTTTATTTTTACGAATAACACCGCCAAATCCGATATTTTATTATTTATTTCTGAATTTCCTAGTTTTCAATATTTAGCATGCACGAAGATCTCTCAAAGATATTTTATTTTGCAATCATTTATATAGAGATAGTCTTGAGAAGGGCGTAAGTTTACATTCCAGTAGATGAAAATTAAGTTATTAATTATCAGTCTTGAAAGAAAAAATTTCCCTCCGTTATGTTTATCAACGCAGGCAGCGATAATGTTCCTTTAAAATAGTGAACGGCTCGTTTAATTCTCTGAAAGCATTCAAGCCCCATTAGTGCATTCAAAGTCAGACTTCTAACGGTGGCTAAATGGAATCGTCAACGTAATCTTTCTCGGTGAATTTTTATTTAAATTGTTTTATGCGAGGGAATTTTAAAGAAATGGCGCGACCTGGTGGTACAAAGCTCTGCTTAAATATTCAACATCTGCGGCGAAGTAATTTGGCCAGCACGCCAAGACCAACGTTACGAGCCAGCAGAATATTCATATGACGAGCCACGTCCGTTTTTACGATATACGAGACAAGGAATTGTAATTTTATTGTTAAGTTATGAGGGAAGGGGGATTCTCATTCTGAAGACGCGAGACTTCAACATCAAAGTCCCTCTGGGAAGACTCTCCATAGATTTGAATCTATCCAAGAAATTAAGTACTCTGCAGAAATTGCAAGCTCTATTTTAAATCACTTTCATTGACTTCAATTGAACACTAAGAAAGTAAAATTTATTTTCTTAATTCGACGTATAAATAAATCACCCAAGATTGACAGGATGGGAATAATACAAGTACGTACACCGTTCTTTCACTGCGCCGCGTCTGACTAGTTACATGGCTATTCTACTTAAACCTTTCTAGAGTTTCCTTTTAAGCCATGCAATTCCGCAAATAATCACTGAAATTGATTATTTATCGTTCATTTTTACACCGAATCCCATCCACTATACCACCCCTTTACAACATTCCATTATCTCCCTCAACATCTTTCAATTTTTCACTTCAATCACAATTTCCCCTACACGCAATTTAATTTCCAATTACGTCAAACACATAATTAATATATCACCATTAACATGGTGTATAAAAGGCTCCATGTAGCAGTTGCATGTTACATTGTTGCACCCCTCCGGGCCCTCACGTTTGCTTCCAAACAACGGATATCCTGTTGCGGCCAATCATGACACCTTGCTGAATTTTCGGACGAGAGACTGTGCCATGGTTGGAAACGAATCGATGGACCGTCCGCCAGGTCTATAAATAATTGCGCATTGTAGCTTGGGGGTAGGTCAGTTTGACGTCGTTATTACAGCTCATCAGTCGGCGGGATAATGGCGAACACCGCCGGCGGGCCGAAGCCTCGCGAAAGTCTGCAAATAATTTATGTTGCACGACATAGACACGCGAGCCCCGATTACGTTGCTATAACCAATTTTCGCGTCACTGTCGCGCGCGTCCTTTGTGCCGATTAATGGAATTTCCGGTATCCATTCAACGGGGATTTTAATCGCGCCACGCTCGTCTAATTGGCGAACAGTGTGTCACTGAATTTCTTTGGCCCGACTTGCTCCACTGGATATAAAACCCTTTCATTCCATTTTAAACGGCGCGGCCACTAATGAGCAGCCACGTGGCGAAACTGCAACGTCAACCCTCGCGAACCTACTCCTCCGCCGTTGTTTTAATTTGATAAATGGCTGGTCTTCGTCCGCCTGTCGTCGAGAATTTTCGAAGGAACTGGCAGGGTCTTGGAAATATTTCTCCTGTGCCACGGTTCCTTTTGTCTCCACGCGTGCACGATTTTCGTGAGCTTTTTGCCGAGAGTACCATTTCCATTCTTATATAAAGGCACAAGTATTCTCAAACAAGTGTTACTTTCTCTTTTTCCACGCTCGCTATTGGCTTTTTTGCTGCTTCGCCTGCTTTGCGTTTCGCAAACAGTGGTGGAAATGGAGCTCAGAGAAGGAGTGGGGAGGGAAAAAGGAGGGAGGGAAGGAGCAAGGGGAATGGGTAGAGGTGAAAGGGGTAATATGTGCAGGGGCGGGTAAACACGGTATGTGGATCTAGTAGTTAAAAATAATGAAAGATGGAGGAGAGTATAGAAAATGAAAGAAATAAGAGGAAAACTGAGCAGCTAAAAGATTGATCACACAGATGAGCGAGTAGATAAGAAGGGAAGAAGGAATGGCAGAATGTTTCATCCAAATCCTTTTGCACCTTCACCCTCCTATTTAGATTCATCCATGAAAGACTATTATCGCTGGGTGAGGGGAAAAGATTTACGTATCGTGACCCGTGAAACGCTAATGGTCACGATAATCATCGGGACACTTTCACGGATAAAAGCGGGCGACGTACGCGCCAGCTGTCGACTTCTCCTGCGTTTGTTCCCTCTTTATTGTCACCGTCGAGGCAAGAAGTAACCGGGCTAACGATTCAAGAAAATCGTTACGCTATTTAACGCTTACAACTCCGCCTGCATCTTTCCCCATTAAAGCGCCAAGAAGAGTGCGCCATTCTTGGTTACACCCTCGCTGTACTCTACGCGTCCCCTGCCAGAGATTATTTTAATGGCGCTCTAACGTTTTTTTCCTGGAAACTGTTATCACAGCTGACGCGAACTGTTGGTCAGATTTCAAATAAGAACCTATAGGATCCCCTCCTTCCTATCACCTTTCAGGCGTGCGAATCAACTATTATAGAATCTTTTACGGTTTTACGAGGGCCTCTCAATCGCTCAGACTATAATAAAATGAAGGTCCCCTAAACCGTCGAAGCTCGTAAACGCTTCGTGATTCACCACATACCTAGAAGAAACTTAACAAACAGGGGGGCCTCAAATACAAAATGTAATTTAAAGGGGAACACTGAGTCTTTTCTTAAGAATTTTTTTTCACGATTATTTTACAGTTTTCAAATAAAATTTGCATTACCTACTTTTAGTGCAATGTCTTAAGTGATTATAAAAAAGAAATGAATAGAAAAACATGCATCAATTTTAATATATTAATTAATCTTCTAGATCTCACACAAAAAACATAGGTCGCTAGTGGGATGTATAACTTTGGAACGACAGCTCCGAAATCAAATTTAAATCTTACGTTATAAACGATATGGGTGCAGTTTTCGTAGGTAATACAGGTTTTACATGAAAACTGTAAATTCTTCCTAAAAAAATTATACCAATTTCTCCCAATCTTCCTCCCCTTTACTCACCTTTAATGAAATCCACCGCCATTTCCAGCCCATACGTGTCCTTATCGCAGTCATCAAGTATATGCGCGCCGATCTTGACGCCTGGCACGATGCCCTCGCCTTCGTTGAACTTGTCCAGGGTGTAAAGCATGGCTTCCAAAGCTTGCACCCCGCCTTGCGGCATCACCGGGCCGCAGGTGACCGTGTCCTCCCTCTCGTGCACCATCATAAGGCCACCCAGCACGAGGTCCCCTTCAACCACCGCTTCCTTCTTCACAGGCCAGGTGACTTGAACGTGGCCGTTCATGTCCATAGACCTAAACTGCCGTCGCCCGTGTCGTATCGGGTGATGGGTCTTCGGGTTTTCGAACCTGAACACGTTCGAATGCGCTCGCAGGCGAGCGCGATCATCTCGAGGATCTGGCTCGCCAACACGTGGCTCCAAGTCTCTGAGAGTTCTCGCGAGGCTCGACAGCCTGCCGGCTAAATCGACCGACTCGTCGTCGTTCCATGTCCCCTCGATGCTTGGCGACTGTTTATTGCTCGGCTCGTAGTCGGCCGAGCAGACGCAGCCCAGCAATGCTAGCAGCAGCAACTTCATGACTTCATAGTTGTGGGCGTTTACGCTGCGGCTAGCTGGCGACGCTTCTGTTCGATCGTTGCCCCTGTATGAAGCTTGGGGTCGCTCCTAGCTGCGACGTTAACGCTGGCTCGATAATGGAGTCATGCTGGATCTAGATCTCGCGATGGCTGAGTCCTCGTTCAATATCGGGCTGAGGTTACACTAGCCACGGTTGCTGCTTGGACAGTTGGTGTCTGGGCTGGTTCGAAGCACACTTGGGACTTTAGATCCACGACCAATGGCCAAGCAATGCCAGTGCTGAAGAAACAACAGACTTGTGAAGTCGGGCGTCTAACTTCTTGGCTCTGTAGGTTCGCTTGGAAGTCGTTAGTGGCGGCATGCTTCGTTTCTGTTCGATTTCGTTTCACAGTGCAATCGTCACTTGTCTATCGAAGAGCTATTGGTATCGTGTTAAGGGATTTTGCGCCGTTTCTGTGTCGCGTGCCGAGACGGAATAGTGTAATCGTTCGCTCCACGAAAAATCGCATGCACGGGAACAGACTATATCTTGTTGGAGCAATTAAAAACGCATTTGTCCTTTGCTTGATGCGCTGTGCGCCATCGCTGCTTTATTTGCTGACCTGTCCCTCCCGTGCTTCCACAGGACTGTGATAAAGTGTTCTGCAGAGTGCATGTTTCTGATTTTGGGGCACACTTCGAGGATATAGAGAGTAATTAGCTTGAAACGCTGTTAGAATAAAAAATGATATCGTAGTATGTATTATATCTGTTTATCCTATTTAGTCACGGTTAGGCTTCCTAACAGTGTTACCTTTCTTATTATTTATTTATTTTTTTTAATAATTAAGACGATTAATAAAAATAATAATATTTCTGTTTCAGGTGTTTTGTTCCTTGATGGACGTTCGTTTCAATCATCAGAATGGTTTCTTTCTAAAAATAGCACAACACTGTGAGTTTTCTACGTAGTTTTTTGAAAAAAATTTAAGTGTTATCACAGCTAGCAACGTTCGGATACTTGATTTCGAGTGGCTTATACTTGATTTGGTAGATCTGTAGCATAATTAGATTGAAAGCACTTCCACTTCCGACCATTCGATTGGGATGTCCCTCGGTTATAATTGGAGAATGAATTGTATCGACGTATGTTCCATTACTCGCACGAGATTAAAAAGCTCTTCGACGGCAAATCGCCGCGAAAGAGATAGAAATTCGAACGTTGCTCCGAGCATTATCGCGAAATTCAACGCCATTAAATTTACCGTTCCGCCTATAAAGCTCGCCACTTGACAATTGGAATTTACTGTTGCGCCTCAGCCATGCCGAAAATTCAAATGATTAATTTCAATTTATATAGCACGTGTTAAAGCTTGCCGGCTTTCCAGCCTGTCGCACGATTATTTTGCAGAGCGCAGTTATTCCAACCGCCGAAAGCTCGCTTAAAATTCTCATTGCAGGACAATCCGTTTAGATTAAATCCAATTTCAATTGAACAAGTATCGAATTACGGTAATGGAAGTTTCAATTGTCCAACGTGTCCATCGTCGAATTTAATATCCCCTTGATGAAATGTTCATAGAATATCCCTGAACGAAAACACAGCGTAAATGATACATCGATGTTGTATAAAAAAATGTAATTCATCGAAATGTCTTATTGGAATACTTAATTACATTTCGAATTTATTATAGAAAAGTACATTATTTTCGTCTAAAAGATTTTTCGCCCCAACTTTGGGGGCTGATTTCACCCCCTAGATAAAAAGAAATACGTGTGAAATATTTTTTCGAGAACTCTAATCTATCTAAACCTTATCAAAATCGGCATGTAACAATTAGGTAATGCCCCTTGTAAGTCACAAATCATTCAGAAGCTAATACCTTCCATCGCATTATAACAAAACGTAATGTTCACACGTCCCCCAAACAGTTCCCCTGTCTATCCACCATTTCACGCGCCGCGCCAGGGAGATCAAAGCGTGTCGATTCTAAAGGGCACGGAAACACCTAATCCAGTCGAAGCGAATCCATCGGAATCCTTTGATTGGGTTCTTGGTCTGCCTTCGGCGAACTTTGGAAGCGCGTCGGGCAGCTGGCACGGCCGCGTCGGAACTTTAAATTGCTTGCTATTCGGCGCAGTCGTCGTGTCGATATCGCCACGGGACCGCGAACTAATTAAAAACTTGGACGTGTCCGACTGATCCCAGGGCTCTCCATCTTCGAAGGGCCCGCTTTGCGTCCCCGTTCGCGGCGTGTTTCGTTCCGCGATCCGTTGCGAGGCGTAACCTGTTGCGTGAGAGAAACTCCTCTCTCCGTCGACGCCGTTTCTCCTCTCGCGAAATCTCGCCTCGTGCACCCGCGTATCCGGTGGTCGCGTATTTTTCGACGGTGTTGCGCGGTTTTTTAAATCCGACAGGCGTGACCTGCCACCATAACTAGCGCCGCCGACCTCCACCGTGTTACCTGTTGCGCGTTTCTACGGAGAAAGCTACGCTTACGCCAGCACCCTTGCAGTTTGGGCAACGCTGTCGAGCAAGTTCCTCGAGGTGGGTCGATATCGAGCACCGCCGTGACACCCTTTAACCGTTCGCACCCGATAATTACAGGCGTGTTAAGAGACAACTTGCTTGCCACTTTATTAGTGGGCACTCGTGTGCCTGGGCTCGTTGAGAGACGACCTGTGTATGGAACACTTGGTGCTGTGAGGATAAACGTATGTACAGGGTGGGGAATAGGGTGGGTTTTTGCAGGCAATAGTAGATTGAAAGCGGAGAATGAAATTTAATCGATTGGAGTCCGTTGATATCGAACAGCCCCAGGGCACCCTTTAATCGCTTTCGGGTGATTTGGTGTTGTGTGGATTATTTGGGGCGATTATCGCGAGGATAGTGAAGGGGTAAATTTGTGGGACGTGAAGGGAAAGTATAATATAGAATGAATATTATTTACTCGTGGCTTTGCAGCTCAGGGAATCCCTGCTTTTTGGTTCTACAAGGATTTAGTCTGAACTCTGCATAATAATCGTAGGAATGTGGAAATGTTCTGCTTCTGCGATTTTATTAGGGTTAATCTGATCCTCGAGGCTTTACCTTATATAAGATATTTTGCTAACCGCATTCGGAGGAATTTTTACGAATCTGCTCACAACATTGATATAAATTTCACGAATTTCCAACCCCTCTTTGTACCTCAACCAAATAATAACGAACCAGGTTACCCTGCTACGCGAAATGCTTTCAATATTCGAAAGCACAAAAAGCGAACGATGCTGATCGTATTAAAAATCTGTGTCGCGTTCCGGAGTGAAAGGGGGTACTAATATTTTCAGAACTATCTAATAACTGTAGAATATCCCGAGTTCAGCTGGATGCTGTGGAAATAGCGCAGTATTTTTCTCGATTATGAAACGAACAGAACTTCCTCCGCGAGCTTCCGGACAGATGTTCGAATTTCATTCGAAGAATTTGGAAGAGGAGCGTAATAATAAAGCGTAGGTACACATTTCAAGCTAGAATATTCGCACTGGAATTGTAACGTGTTTGATATTCAAGGGAACAATCTCATTCGTTCTTCCTCGGACTTGTTCTAGCATTAGTTCTTTGCTAAAAAATCCCTTTTCAATCTTTGTGAATACATTTTTATTGAAATATACTTGCAGGCTAAATCGTTTTAAACAGAGACAATGTAGACAATATCAATTTTTTTCTGAAAATTTGCTTTATGAATGAGTTGAATTTTGGAAATTCAATAATTTATATTATGTTTCTCACTCCTACTATATTAAACGCGGGATAATGCTCGCACTGAATGTGAGGTGCTTAGAGCATATTTTACCACGAGTGAAATTATTAATTCCCCTTTCCACTTGTCATTACTCCAATTAAATTTCTCTGTTTACGATGATTTAGTGACGCAAACATATAACATGCCCAGCGGAATAATTGCATGAAGGTCGACGTCATTTATAAATGGAATTTGTTCCACGCTATCATCAAACATCGCGGGAGAGAGGGACAGTGACTGTAAATGAGAGCTAAATAATTATTAATAATGTCGAAGGCTCGAATATATGGCAGAATCGAACGATACAGATAATATCGCGTGTGGTCACGTTGGTGCTATTCACAATCCGCGCAACTGTACAGGGTACAATTCAATCGAGCATTCCATTAAATTCTGAGTCTTTCATCGGGCGTTGGTACATTAGTTATTGACAGGCCGCGATAGGCAATTTTGGAAATGGGGGAGCCACCCAGCCTTGGGGTTGATATAAAATGGACGTGTATCATTGAAGTTAGATTCATTTATCTGCACATTGGGGAGTAAATATTTGATGCACTTATCGTTCAAATGTATCTCGTGAATTGTGGAATCTGTGGCGATCGAAATTTCATGGCTAGAGGGGAACGGCTTCGAAGGGGCGGAGGAATATTGTTGGAAGCTTCTTTTGCGGTCCATCGACGCGTTTATGAAATGCTAACTAATTAGGGAAGCCGCGTTGACACGAAACAACTTTACTACAACAAAGTGGATTCCCACTTTGACGATGAATTCATACAGCACCGCGTTATTGCACTGTTTCGACTGCTCATTGAAAAAACAAAGAGCTCTTTCACGATGGGCAGTGGTCCGTTTCGCGTTTCCCTTTATAGTCTGTCTGCCTTTCCCTTTTTTCTCGTGTTTTGCAGCGGAAGTTTCTCACATTGAAATAACTTTGGGACGCAATATTGTTTGCGAAACTTTTGTCACGAAGATTCCAGTTTTTAGAACGCTTTTGAAATAAAAGGGAATGAAGCCTGAGCGGGGAATGGCTTTGCCCAATACCGGTGTGAAAATGGCAGACGTGGGAGTTCTGTTTGGTTAAACTCAAGTGATTTCTTGAATAATGTGCAAACATTTGCTTGAATTAATTCAATATCTTTCGGTCGATTTCTCTGGGCCTTCTGATTAATCTGTTTGGACTCGGGAAGTTTGAATAATTAGAAATTAATATTAGTTTTAGTAAAAGAAAAAGTAACGCAACTGTACGATAAAACTGGTTAGACATAGATCGTTGAGTAGAATATTTACTAATTTTTCTGTTATCGATTCAACAATTTGGAATTATTAATTTTTGTCCAAACAACGAATTCGACTTTCTATTATCACTTTTGAAATCTACTTTCTCTTTATTTCAAGAGAAAATTAGGAATTCTGCTTAATAAACTATGGTCGCTATCAGATATATTGGCCGGTGAGTTTCGCGAGGTGTATTCTCCCACCACACTGTTTGCCTGCCTCGGTGCTACTTTTCTCAACGTTTTCTGACTCGCTCTCGTTTCATCTCGCTCTCGCCTTCACAGAATAAGAGTGAGTCAGAAGTGGTGGGGATAGTGCCAAGCTTCTGGTGTGTAGACCAAACAGAGCTGTCAGCCTAGAAATACACACATCAGAATAGGTGTGCATTAGTTCCAAAAAATTCTGGAGCTTTATTGGTCAGAATATTGATTGTTTCTCGATAGCTTCATCTCGTATTGGTCTACGCATAGCTTTGTAACGCACACAACTATTACGCTAAGAATAAATAACAGCCAAACGGCTAGGTTCAGTCGGAGCCGAGCAGCGTTCCCGTTACCCCACCATACCCTGTGACGGCCACGCAACTCCAACTGATAAATCCACGATTGTTAGATGGTGGTGGTTAATTTCTCCTCGATCGCTGTTCGCGAAAACGGACTCACCGTCCAATATATCTGATACCGACCTTAGTCAGATGTAGCCGTCAAGTAGAATACACTTGCATAAGTCAGACGGCAGGAAGAGTACCCATTTTTCTGTTCCCGAATGAATAAGATCTAAGCATTAATTCATTACCTGAAAGCTGAATACGATTATTTCACACTGCTCCAAACCACATATTATTTCCAAATCTCTAAAAAATAATTATATGCCTCATATACAGGGTGTCCCAAAAATGCTGCGGTTCCTTGAAGGGGGTGATTCAGGGGGTGATTGCAAACAACTTTTTCCTTTGCGAAAATTCTCTCCGACTTATAATCTAATAGTGGAAAGTACAGCATAGAATAGAATCGACGAAGTGAACAGTGGGAACGAGAAGAATATTCCGGATATAGAAACATTGAGTGATTGTTGGTGGCACGTATTTTCCATTTTGAAGGTATCTACAGAGATGTTCACGAAGGTGCCTCGACAGAATAACATTTGACAGAAAGTATTATTCTTCTCGTTGTAAAGCAAATCCTCCCATAGAAACTGGAGACCAATTTTTAGTTTCAAATTTCTCGTCTGTAACTAGAGGTTCGTGGCTGCAATAGGCTTTATGCATCAGCTTTTCGACTACCTGGCATCGCGTGAACTTTTCCCCAAAGGGCCGTGGAAATGCATTAATCCCGAGTGTTAGGAAGTAATATCGATGCGGCTGTTTCTTTCTCCGCGGCACGTTCGTTCACTAATTAAATTTTTAATTAACGAATTTCCCGCTGAAATTCCTGGGTCTACAGTCTCGATAAAAAGAGCTACACCTTTTTGTTTTTACGTCCACCTTTTGGAGACGGCTAAATACGCGTAGTTTAACTCCCTGGAATTTTCCAGGCACTTTGGAATTTATAATCATGGATATTCCTGTTGAGAATTATTTACGAGTCTCCTGTGGCAGTGCAGTACCAGAACTACTTGGCGTGAATTATAATAAAACCGAGCAGGTGTCGCTTAACGAAGGCAATATTTTCCACACGCCTTTCCTCGTCAGGTCTGAGACGGCGCATTCCGCAAGCAATCTCCCAAAGTGGTTTCCTTGTTATGTCACTTCCTAAGCGTAATCACGGTGGGATTAATTTTTCCTCGGCTTTTCCACGTTTCTTATGGCTCTAAATCATTTTCACCAACAGTGGTTTCCTAAGTGAACCCTCTCCACTCTTCCATCGAGCACGGTCGACAGGATTTTCGAGAAACCCGTGGATCGAACGATTACACTTTCGTCTTCGCGCTCCTCGTAATTCTGTTGAAAATATTCGAAGAATGCTTACGATTTTTACGTTCACAGTGGTACACCCCTGTCGTAGCAGAATTTTTTGCGGCGAACCACAGCCGAATCTGGGGGAAATTTCGCAGAAAACGCGTGGAATGTACTCGGTCGGCTTTTTGTCCACCTGTTTGATTCTTCTTGTACATTCCTTCGGCCACGGTTACTCGGGGCGACTATTGGAATGTCTGATTCGATTGCATAGTATCTGGACAAAGTCCCCTCGAACTTTCAGCGCGAGAGAATTTTCGAACTTTGAATAAACGGCCACGCTGCGACGTATATTCCACCACGTCGACATTAGAGAAGCTTGTACGAACGTCGACGAAGTACCAGAAGTTTCGTTAATTTTTTGAAACGTTAAATCACGTCGCAATTAACTCGCCCCGCACACGGATATGTAGGACAACCTTTCGAGTAACTGTGTTTTAAGTTTCATAGAGATCGGCAATACTTTTCTGTCATGATTCGGCGATTTCCCGTGAATTGTCATTGAGAGGCGCTTCGAAGCACGCGCGCGCGGCTCCGTGCCGTAGCAGCCACTGACTGGTTCTCTGCGACTGCATCAACACTACCCTCCTCAAACGTATCAACCCTCCTCCACCCTCTTCACCAGCCCCCCCGATCGTTCCCTACTACCCTACCGCCCACATACCCCTCCTCTCCTCTGTACCATTGTTTCGCGCCTCTTTCTCCCTTTCCTTTCCCTCTTGCTTTCGTTTCCTCGTGAACGACAGCCGGGATCGTAGATCATAATTCTCGCGGCGGAACATAAATGTCGCGGGTACGGGGCGGATTTTCTTTGTTGTTTCTCGTCCCAGAATGTCGCAGAATCGTGGTCAACAGAGAGATCCATAATCCCCTGGAAGGTGGTTTGATAAATCGTGCCCGTTGTCGGAAGCTAATCTGGGGATGGGTCGTGGTCACGTGCACGGAAGAAGGGAGCATATTGTCAGGAGCTTTTCTTGCGCGAATATGCTGGTCGAAATAATTAGCAGATCGGATGTTCAACGTGGTTAAGAGGGTGACCTAAATACCCTGCGTGAAAGAAGTTCTTTTCTTTCTTAGAATTCTCTCTTCTCCTCTATTTTGTTCCTACTAAAATTGTCGCAGAGGAATCATTAAAACAGTGTTCTAAATGCTAAGAAATTTCAATTATTCTCATACAGTAGGTGGGCAAAAATTTAATTTAAATAAAAGTTTCGAATGAAAGTTACAAAACTAATAAAACTTTATTCGTCAAATAATCCAAAGTTAAAAGTAACTCTTATTTCATCCGTTATATAAATAATTTTTCATTTAGTTAATGCCCAACTTTGTTCCCTAGTAGATGTAGCAAAATCATCATTGCACTAACTTCTTCCCTACACTCCAAACTGTAACACCGATGACTTGTCATTTTAAACTTATTAATGTTTTCCACATCAACAATGCCATAAAACGTTGAGGTATATCAAGAATCTTATCCTTTTTTCCTGTAACGTCCACAATCATTCGTAGAGCATTTTTATCGTCCTGGGGACTTAATTTTTCATTCACCCTTCTCTCGTTCATTACTCCTCGTCGTCTCGAACGAATCGTTGTATGGCGCAATTTAGTATAATGGCAAAGGATCGATATTTAATCGTTGCTTTTTTGCCCGGGGAACGGTGGCAAGTAAAAATGGTATAATTCCGTTGAGACTGCGCCGTAACCCTTCTGTTAAACGATAAAAGTACAATTACGATGCCCGTGGTTCGAGAACGAAACGATGAAAGCCGCTCGCGTTCGTGGCCTCGTAAATTCATAAGTCGGTAATAAGTCCTGCGTGAAACTATCGCTAACTTTTTCGATTACGGGGCGATCGCTGGAAATATAATGGCAGTTAGTTGACTCTCCCTCCCGTGCATTATCGGCACGAATAACAGCCTATCGTTATGCATCCAGTGGCTGATGAGATTTCAAAGTAAACGCCGCTACGAAAGTTTCGAGCGTTGCCAGCGAACGAGCGCGAATTGTTACATTACGAATTTAGCAAGATAAATGCACAGTTATTATTTGATTTACGATGGTAATGCATTATGAAGTGCCCTACTTCCCCCTATTTACTTTACGATGCTCTTGACCACCGGACTGCCGGCACTGCCGGCTGTATTTCACTGGACGTTTCTGCTGTTACACGAATTTAATACAGACTTGTATTTACACGCCACTGTTTTCGTTTTTTAGCGGGAAACGTTCTGCGCGCCACTGGTAATACTATAGTATAGATTTGATTTTTTACACTTATAGTGTTTTCTACAAGGACTTTTCAATTACTCCTTTTCTGTTCGAAAACTGTAACTTACGATATTTCTGACAACCCCATCTTCTTATTACAATGCAATTTCACGCTAATTAGGGGAAACCGGGGCTAGTTGATACAGACGAAGGTTGATACAGACGAATTATCTCGACACCGAATATATGTAGCTCCATTTTAGCGAGATACGTGAAGTTTATTGTTCAATTCTGTACTATGATTCAGCGTACGTCTGTTTACCTTGACGTTAACAATCGTTTTTTAACTGTTTCGTTTATATAGAGAAAAAGTAAATAGTTCTGATACATCCAAATTGATCGCCTAAATAACATTTTTTCATTCATTTTGTATTTATTAAAGAGAGAGGACCAAAGTACATTTTGGCATATTTGTTATTATGTAATTAATTCAAATAAAAAATGAAAAAATTGGAAACAGAATAACGTATCAACCAGCCCCGCAGCGGGGTAAATTGATACATTTTGCCTTCGTCCAAATAATATTTTTTCATTCATTTTGTATGTATTTTCCCAAGTCTTCGCTTACTATATATTAAAGACGAAAGTATATTTTGGCATATTTGTTATTAACTAATTAATTCAAATAAAAATGAAAAAAATTGAAAGCAGAATAACGTATCAACCAGCCCCGGTCTCCCCTACACATCGCTCTGACTAAACCTGCATCAAACAAATTTCCACATCACCGAAGCTCAAGAAACATTTATTCCTGCCCCACTAAACGTTGTAATACAGTAATTAAGCTATATCCATGCTTATTAAATCACAGTTCCAGGCCGTGTAGAATATAAATTCCTCTCGAGAAGCGTCCAATCGACCGCTGCTGGCCATGACTAACTCCTGGCGCCTATAAAAATGAAGTGCCTCAGACTTTTACTCGAACCGTCCACGGGAAGAGCGTGGCAATTGGTGGGGTCCCGTATACCCGATCCCGAGGAGGACTCTCGAAACAAGAACGGGGCTGGGACCCGGGGAAGAGGCATTCAATTATAGCGAAGATCGTTTAGCTCTGTCAGGGTAGCTCGGGATCTAAGAGGAGTCGCGTGCTATGAGCTTTCAGTCGTGTTCGAGCAGAAACGAAGCTCACGTTGATACAATGAAACTTTCTTTTAAACGATAGCTCGTTTGCTCGGATTAGAACCGAACTTCCTCCTGTTTCTACTCAACCCACGACGCCCCCCTCACCCCCGAAAGTTGCCCAACTTCCTTGTCTTTTCGCTTCTTCGACGCACGTTGCACAACTGCCGCGCGAAACTCGTATCTTTCTCTGCCATTCGAGAGCTCCTTTCTTTGCATCGGCAGGGAAAAGGATTTCGTTCTCAGTGCACGCGTCTCGATTTTCAGTTGGCTCGCCTACCAGCCCGCCCGTCAAATTCATTCTTCCATGGAACGTCGAAATGTTCCATCGCGCAGTAAAATACTGGCCCGATGCCTCGTGAATTTTGACGGCTGTTTCGAATTTCATTCTCGCGCGGGCTGCTCCGAGCGTTCCAGCTCGAGGCTTGTTTCATGATATGCCTGGATTTTATGCAACAGGAAAATTGCTTGTTCCCGAATTGTCGAGGAAGGTACAATGTTGAGCCAGTAAGGAAGTTTGAAGATAGAATGCAACGTTCGAATTGGAATACTTTCAATGAAAATGTTTGCTACGTAATGTTAACTAGTTGCGTTTCACAGAGGAACTAAATTCTGTTCTACAATTTTATTCAGGAGTGTAAGTTTTTTTTATGATATAATATGAAGCCACATAACTCCTAAAAAATACTAGAACAACTTCCCACTTTAAATTCGAGGAGGGAAAAATTGGAGCTCCGAAGAAGCCTTCAACAAAAAAAGAGCGAATCCTTCAGCACAGCAATTTCCTGCGAACTGGCTGCAGAGAAATTTAATATGCGGAAGTGCTGTTTTATGTCGTTGCGAATCGATAGCATCGATGCAATATAATACCGTCGGAACAACACTGCCGCGGCTATTTTCTAGCGTGTTGGCCTCCAAGCACCGTCGCAAGTGCTGGAAACAAATTACCAATAGCACTTAAACCTTTCACGCGCGATTAAGCAAAACGAGACAAATTACCAGGGAAAGTGTCTGGCGTGGGCAAGAAAACGGTGGTGGTACAGCCAACGGTCGACGAATTTTCTCGTATCAATCCTGCCGTTTTTGTCGCGACACGTCTGACGGGGCGTGTATTAGTGTTAATCGATGGTGGGCACACGAAAGAGGAAAAACGACGAGGAATCGGGTCGCTCTGTTTAACACTCCACAGCGCGGAAACCGTTTCACGGTGAAGGAGTGTAGGAGTAGGGAGGATTCGCGCGTTCCTGGTCGTGATTGAATCAAGAGAGTCGAGCCAGCGCACAATGGCCTTGAAGCAAACACAAATCGCGGCCAGTTACGAGCACGTGAATCAAGAGCAGATCGATCGAGGGCCGCCCCCGCGACAATATCATCGCGCCACAGGCAGTTCACACGCGTGCATGCACACGCCCGGACTCTGATGTAATTGCGGGGCTATTTGACGCGGAAACTTTCCAGGCAACTTGCGGAACGCATCATCTCATTGGGGACAGATGTTGCGCATTGCTGGGAATCACTGGGCTGTCCCTTCCTGAATTAATTGCAGAATTGGTGAGACACCAGTGGTGCGTTTTACATTTTTACGCGACCACGCGGCTGTTTTACCACGAGACGATTTGTGGTTAGTGCTGGTGTTGGAAATAGTGAGATGGATGGGGTTTATAGGAAGCAGGCGAGTTCTATACTGCCCATAAAGTGGAAAGTTTGTGTTCTTCATTGAATTTTGAAGGTAACTTTCAATGCAGCTGTAGGTATATTGTAGTGATGGTGATACGAAGAAGGAAGTGTCTTATCAACACCTACTCCCACGGCTTCAGACTTGCCTCTAAGGGGAATTTTGCATTAGACTGTAGAGTCTAGAGCATCCCGGTGTACCTGAGCTGTCTCACCAGCAGTGAAACCATGTAAAAAGTTCGATTCAGAGCAATTTTACAGTGGCGTGCAAAAGTATTCGGCCACCCTTTAATACAGAATAACTTTTTTAAAATTAGTCCAAACAACTTAAGGTTTTTTGAGAAGCCAGAAGGATTAATTTGCTAAGTGACGTGATTCGTCGTTTTGAAAAAAATTGCAATTGGTCGGAATAGCGAAAAAATAGTAAACGTCATGTTTTTAAACTTTTTTTGTCTGTGCTTATAATGAAAATTTAAACAATGCCTTTTATTGAATTAAGTAAGCTGTGTACGTGCTGAAAAATTCATGATAATCGGTTAACGCAGCTATCAGCTACAAACAGTTAAAGTTGGTGAAAATCACACATTTCGGCAGTTTTCGAAAACAATTTTTAAATTTTCATTATGAGCATAGACAAAAAAGTTGAAAAACACGACATTTTCTATTTTTTCGCTATTCCGACCAATTGCAATTTTTTTTCAAAACGACGAATCACGTCACTTAGCAAACTAATCCTTCTAGCGTCTAAAAAAGCTTAAATCTTTTGGACCAATTTTAAACAAGTCATTCTGTCTTAAAGTGTGGCCGAATACTTTTGCACGCCACTGTATGAGTAGTAATAGTTCCATATAGGTTTAACAGAAATTTGAGTGCAATATATATTATATCATAAGAAACTACTTACACTTCTGACTAACATTGTAGGACTGAATTCCACCTATGAAACGCAACTGCATAGATAAAATTATGTGTCAAACATTTTCATTGAAAATGCAAATGGAATCCTGACTATGGGTATCAGTCTTCTAATTAGCCCCAAAGAGGATAAATACACACTAGCAAAGTTCAATTTCCCTGGAAAATGTTGAATATTCCTCCCTACCTGGTCGATACTGTTGGACCCACAGAAGCCCTTAAGAGACTCTGCGCAGCTCAATATACAAGAAATCGTTGCCAATCGTGTACCCCATGAAAGGTGTCGTTCAACGGGATTTAGAGGCCAATAAAAGCTACGCGATAAATATTGCGTAACAACCATCGTGGGTGGCGATGGTGTGGAAGCGCGAGAGGCGAGTCGCATTATTTGCAGGACTGCTTCGCGAAGCGAAACGACGTTAGAGCAGGGATCACGTTCGCCACCCCTTAAACCACGATAGTGCTTCTTTGTCCCCGAGGTGGCACGCTCTCCCGCGGGAATCGGTTAGGTGATAACTAAGTATATTGGAAAGGACGATAGCTCGGGGTAGTTCGTGTCATCCATTCCCCGCGAGCGGATTTCCAAGCCAACACGCGCAGCTTTGCGGCGAGTTTTGAAGAAATCCGTCGCCCCCGCAGGCGGCGACCTCTTAATGGGAATTAATCGCGGACGTATCGATATTCGATGGCTGCGCGAATTCTGCCAAGCAGTTCTTCGGTCGTCTTCAATCCCCGGCCGCGGCTCCGGTATCGGGCATTCGTTTGCCAACGGTATTCTGGAAAGCCAATACAGATGCTCGGCGAGTTAACAAGTACTTAACGGGAGAGCTGAAACGAATTTTTCAAGTGGCTGTCGAGGGAATAAGCCACGGTGTTTATGATGATGGATGCGTAGCACTTTTTTGTCATTTCAGTTGTGAACGAAGAATTTCCTTTTTATGAGAATTTAAAGCGCGGGCGCGTTGCAGAGAGGCCCTTTTTGCATTTTAAGAGGCTACTTAGAATTAAGCCTTAAGAGCCTTAAATGCAATGAAATTATAAAAGAGTAGCCACTCGGTGGGCTCTATCGGTCACTTAATTTTGCCCCAACTCTATCTACCTATCTTCATTTCTTTCACAAAGTGGTTGACTGAATGGCACCCTTATCGCTCTCCACGATAAACCATTTAATGAATACAACGCTTCCTTCATCATCAAACACTATTTAACCAGTCTCCTCCTACGTGTCAAGATATTCAGCGATGCCCCGTAAATACATAGCAATGCGACCTAGATCATGTTGTCAGAAGTGGTTGCGGTGGAACAGTCCGGGTGACCGGGCAGAATTTTCCACATAAAAGCAACATGTAATCCGTTTTCGGTTGAGGGCAAGCAGGAACAAAGGGGTCGTGCGGCACTGCCGGCGAAATCACGGCTGGAAGAGCATTGGCCACGGAGACAAGCAATCCCATTCGTCAGGGAAGTCAGGAATCTGCCGCAAACACGATAGAAATCGGCTTGCATTCTCCGCTGGGAAGTAGCCACGGGCCGCGGGAAATAGATTAGGCGTGTTTTTACGCGGTTACTTACGAGATCCATGGCGAACGCGGCGAGGCAGCCCCTCGCGAACTCGTGCCGGAAGCGGCGCGGTTTGCTGATAAATTTTCGCAATAGAGGCTGAAGATAAGGGCGCGCTGGTGGTCGACCGGGCAGCGGCGTGTAATCGCGCATGATTCGTGGAGAAAACTTAGACCTTTTTGCAGGGATCCTTCTTCCCGATAATCTTCGCCGATATCTAGACCGCCTCGAACCGCGCGGAATTCGTTTGAACGGAGAAGCGCGTGAAAAATAGCGAAGATTCGTTATCAAATCTTGGCTCCTTGGGGGCTTAAGATATTCGCAGGAATTAATGGATGTTCATGTTTAAGGGGAGGTTCCCGTCTGGAGCCCGTAAAAATAGGTAATCTTCAGAAATTAATTAAAGGAAAACTACCACGGATAATTTAATGGGACTTTTTGCGTTGTATTAAGAATATTTTAAACTACAGAAATACATTTTTTTGTTATAAGTAATTATGGCAAATGGTACTGGAGATTCGTTGAAGTGGAAGCGTAAAAAATTCGTCCATAACGATGGGACTTGTAGCATATAAATCATTGGTCTGAAATAAGAAACAATGCCAGATTATTAAAGGGCATGAAATTCCCTAGTGGACAAAGCTTTAATAATTACAAAAAATGACAATTTTTTACAAGATAAGGACACTTGAAATTTGAAACCTCTTTTTCTATATGTTTTCGTCATTGAAACGCCTTTAAAAAATACAAATTTTCAAAAATTTTAAATATCAAAGGTTTCTCCACTGGACAGATGTATATTTTTCAAAATAAAATAAGTTTCAATCGAATCGGATAATAACTTTTCAAGACGTTTGTCCCAACGATTTGAAGAACAGTGTTTCGAGAAAAACGCCTTTCAAGTTTTCGCCGCTATTCAAATGCCTATAATTTCAGAAATTTTTCGAATTTCAAAAAATCTTTTTAGACATATATTCTTAAACGATCGAACATTCGAAAAATGAAATAAAAAATCGATTTCCCGAAACAAGAGTAATATAATTATCTATAGAAGCGTCAGGTGAAGTAGGCTTGATTAGCTACGAAAAGTGATGTCGATCTGTTCCCACGTTTCCATCCTCCAATCCTTCATTAACGTCGTTTGCTCGTGGTTTATGAAGGAAGAGCCCTATAGGTGACTGCGTGATATTTCCATGAAGATTAATTCAATCGAAGTGACTTTCCAATATCTGGAAAATTGCCTGTCTACGGTGTTTCTCAGATACTTGCCGCAACGTTTCCCGAAAGTAATTCGAAGAATTCATTCGATCGATGTGAAGTTCTTAGAGTAACCTCTCTTTCGCTGCAGCAGGAAATATTTCACTTCTTTCTTTCCAACTAAATAAGTCCTCACCTTTCTGCAGTAGTAGAAGAAAGTAGCAACGCGGTGGTGAGTCCCAAGTTCCCGAGTCTACGCTGAAATAGGGCGACGTTGAAAGTGCGAGAAAGGGGAATTAAGGGTTTCGTGACAGGTAGTGAGGGATTTCTCGAGGTACAAGGTTCGACGAGAAGCTGTCTCGTTTTCCCATGGAATCGCGCGCTCCCTACCACAATTTCTCTAATATATCTCGTACGACTAGGTTGCTGCTAGGTAGCTGTAGGTCGCACAGGTGTCAACCCGGAATACGCGGTAATCGAGTTCCATTCCATTTGCTTCCTGACGATTTTCGACATCTCCCCGCACCCCCGGGGATGATGCCGCTCTGGTTATCCCTCGTCCTGAGACGAATACCTACGATGTTGAAATTAAACGTCCACCATGCTGAAGGAAAAAAATAATGCTTTTTTAAAGATCCCTCGACGAGGATGCTCGTTACGCTTTAGCGAGTCGGAGGCCGCGCGTTATTGGATCGGGTGTTCAGGATCCATAGTTTTTCCTAAAAGGCTTTTGCTTGATATCACGTAAGATTGGCGGAGGATCGAGGTCGCTTGAAGATCTGCTTTAAATTTTGAAAAGCTAATTTCATCCTAGCGAGGACTTTGACCAGAGCGCTGTCGGGTCCTTCGTTGCATTCCTTGATTTTTCCCTGGGGTATTTGCATACGTGGATCCGCTTGAATAAAAGGTAGCGTACCTCTGTCGGAATGGAAGTTTCTTGGAGAAGATTCGTTCGATATCGTGTGGAATACGTAGGAGAAAGACACTTGGTGAGATCTGCTTTGATCTGATCTACTATCATTATTATTGTTACCTACAACTTCTATTACTTCCTCCAGCATCTCTAGCTGACCTATTATTTTCACGAGATTGTTGTCATTCCACGCTTGTAATTGACCACTTCTCTTGACTAAAGGAAAAGATTAAAAAATTCTAACCTCGGGATGAAGTAGTAAATGTAAGAATATTAATGCAAGTCGTGGTGCAAATTGTTGCTGTCAACAAACTTCAAGCATTCACACTCAGTCTTCAGTAACTTCATAGCGTATAGAACAACAATTTCAATCATTTTTCAACGTACCTACAGTTCGTCGATCATACAGACCCATATGAAACAATCGCTAATAAGCGGAATTAAACATTTGTTACCATGAAACATGCCAAGTTTTGTGAAACTTGGAGGAGCAGCCCATCCTCGCAACACTTTGCTTGTGACATTCTACTCCAACTACCCTCGCGATATTAATTTCTCGCAGCAGACTGCTCTCAGGTTTCGTGTTTGCCGTCTCAACGGACAAGTATCGCTTTTACGACGACGTTATTGTAAGGTCGTTACCGTCGCTTGATGGAGCGTTTCTTTCGGTGCAGTTGGCGCGACGATAAAAATTACGAGGGAAGTTAAGTGGCCGTAATGAGCGTGTCCTGTAAGTAAAGTTCCTTTTCCTAGTGGAAGCAACGATGTAAGGAACGGTCGTCCCGTAGCCAAGAAGTTACGAGAAGTTGGCTCCTACAACACGTCGACGGTAGCTGTATTAACAGAGGCGCTCAGTTTTTGCCACCGATGCCCAACAATAAGTGAATATTTTCTTTCACGCGGCGAACGTTAGGTATATCCCTAACGATAACGAAAGCAATTTAGAGGGCAGGAGAAAGGGCGATCTTCTTGGCTAACGAGTTTCAAACAAGCGTCTAATTACCAGGTTTCGCCTTCCCTGTTTTATCTGCCCCATGGATCCTGCATCCTGCAGGAACTCATGCCTAAGGGGTGTTCCTAGTGTGACGAGAAAACTGAATTTTTCGGGGATTGAAAAAAAGAACCAAGTACTTATTATTTTGCACGTTCGTCCTTGCCCTTTAAAACGTCTCAAAATGTGCAACAGCTTTTCCTTTGATAGGCCACTTCTCCTTTCCGGGAGTTCGCGCACTAAACGCGTTTGGGATGTTTGACGTTCGTCACGTAATTTCTGCGCGTTTAAAGTACCTAATTAATCTGCCTGCGTTATCGCGTCGAACGAACGCGATGCCTTGTATCAGATTGCATCGGTCGCTCGTACGTGGTGGGTATAATTAGAATTTTTGGGTGGTCTAGAGATTCGATCTTCCCCGGTGGAAAATTAATTTCGAGTTGTTAACGTGGCGTTCGACCGTTGAAAAGATTATTTCGTCGTGGACCTGAGAACGCGATAACGTGAAACACATTATTCATGAGAGCACGGGAAACGCGTAGCATGATTTTACGAGCTATCGCGCGGTGAAAGCGAGCTGGCCGAAAGTTATAGCTGCTGAAGGATATTATTAGAGGCGTAGTCTTAAGAAAGGGCCGCCACGTGAACTTTTGGGAAGCACGTTACTTATTTGACGTCCACTTTTGTTGGGACGAGTCTTGGAAAAGAGAGGAGGCCTTTGAAAATTGAAATGTGGGTGTTGGAGGTTTAAGGGAAAGAAACTGTGGGAGTGCTGAATTATTTTGAAGCTACTGGTTGTGGTATTCGATAGCTTGTATGTGGTAAGTTTAAATTAATATAAATTGCTGGTGTAGGATGTTCCATAACACCGATAATTAAATGTTGAGCGTATAATGGAATGTTTCGAACTGCCCCAGTTTTCGAAAAACTTTTCGTTCTATTTATATAATATTGGAAAACTGATAGTTGAACGGGAATTGTGCTTTTAAAAATTAACAACTTTCGTATGAATAAATGGAGTTTACTGGAACATGACCCAGGTGAATAAAATTCAGTGAATAACCAGTGCGTATAATATTACAGTAGTCGATTTTTTCGTCCCAAAGGGAGAGCAGCTGTATTGAACACGAGCTCGTTTAAATATTTTGTCATGCAGGGACAGGTCCATTGCGCGATAGAAAGTTACATATTGTATTGTACGGACGGTCTACAGAAGTCAAATACATTTGAATTTTTGCGACATTACTTACCAAACTTATATTAGTCTCTTGATAAATGGAACTCTGAGCTTCAATAGTTAATAACGAATTTCCTTTACCATATTTTTAATTCATCTTACGAAACGGAAAAGTACATCAGGAAATACTTTATGATTACATTGAGATTGCGCAATAGTTCATAAAGTATTTAATTTTTTCTGCTGAAGTGCTACATGAAATAGTTTTACCCTCCCTTGGAAACAATTTTTATTAATGCACAGGAGAAGCATATCTCCTTTGCCTTCAGAAATTGCATTACACGGCTTCTCATTTTTCACGCAACGCTTCTGTGCTCGTGAGTGAAGCTCAATTTCCCTTTTTATCAAACGTCCACGGTAATTGGTTCCATTTCTTGCTGCTTTGCCTCACATTCATGTGGACCCACGTGTCTAACGCCAAGCATTGTCTCGGTCAACATCCACCACGGACACGTGGCCGTGTGACCGTTTTGCACATCGTGCAATCGTGACGAAGTCTCCTTGAACTTCGTTATTTCCGCCACTTATGAATATAAATGGCCCGTTCTTATTCGTCGGCGTTGCTGGGAATTGACTGAATTCGTAATCTCTTTTACCCTCGGCTGCTTCATAAATACAAAGTATACAGTGGGCCTCGTTCCTTTTGCGTGAATGCTTGCTTGGCCGGGTCAAGTGCCAACGATTCGGCGGAGGATCTTCTCGCGAGAGGCTTTAGCATTCGCCGATGAGTTTTTTTTCCCTCGCGTTCATAGAATATTTGAAGCACCGTTCGCCAGGCAACGATTGCGACGAGGAATTTCTCGACGATTTTATTTACCGTCTTTTGATACTCTTTTCTCGTAATCCTGATTAGTAACCGCGCCGCTTCAAAGTAATTTCCTGCGTCTTTCGTGTCGAAAAAGGTAGCCACTCCTGGCTCGAGGAATTTTCTCCGGCATGGACGATGACGAGGTTATTATAAACTACAGTTGTGATCAAAGGAAAGGTTCGATCTGTACTGCAATTAATTTCGGTTAGGACTTTAGTTAATCACGAATTGTGTTGTAGGTATTTAATATTTTATTCAGCAGACACATTTTTTATTTTTGTCGAAAGCTTCTTTTTTATTTCCACGTGGCTTTTCAGCGAAAATAAGGCTGGAGTCCACTGTAAAATCCTTTCATCTTATATAATTTGCAAACGATACCATTCGAGGAAGGATGGTATCCCAATCATCTAAAGATCTCTGAGATGTCTGACGTTGGCAAGGCTGACCATAGACGGTCTCTTCTACTTTTCCTACTTCTACTTCATCGAGAGGACTGTCTATTAGAGTTCCAAGGCATCTAATTACAGTATAGAAGGAAAAGTTTCTAGCGGAAGGCTCTCTGTAAACTTTTTTAATCTTGTATAATTGAAAGCAATTTCAAGAGGAATATAATGCGCGTGTCTGATCCAACTTAATATATTCTACTACCCTATTCTCACAAGAGACTCCCCATTCTATCTCGCCGTTGCATAATTAAAGAAGCAACTTTAATTTTCACAACAAAAATAAAATCTCGATACCTTAACATAATTGAATTGCAACAGCCCACTTGCCTGCTCACATACGGTCTATACTACTTGGCGCAGTTTCACCTGATTGCGAGTCTTCGATTACGGTTCCCAGTGTTGCAAATAACGCAAAGAATAAAACATTTCTCGCCAAGAAGTAACACAAGGTTATTCGCAAATATGATAAAATTGAGGGCTACCACGCGTTGAAATAGAAACAGTCCCTGGGGTAATAACATAAACCACGATATCAGATGAAAGTCCGCGCCGTAATCTCCCCCCGTGCTGCTAATTGCGCAATTATTTTTATTATTATCACGAACTATCGCGGAAGATTTCTTTCTCCGCCCGGTTGGAGTTTTCCCAAGTTCACGACAGCTCGAAGTTTCGAATTCTTTCCGTGCCGCTTAGCTTTCATGCAGCGAAATCGAGACCTCCTTGCTTCCCTCCACGGTCTCGCCGACAGCGTTAATGCCGCTCATCCAAATTTCAATTAAAACTATTTAAGAACTAGCTCCCGGTAATTCATTCGGCGCGTAGACCCAATGAGCTCGTTAGTTTCGCACAGGGAGGTAATTCAGCACGTCAGACGCATGGGAAGCTTTGAAATATTTCTTCGACTTCTGGGATGGACGGAAGACTTTCTTTCCAACTCAGTGAAATTACACCGTGTCTGGTTCGGACGTCCTTGGCGTAACTTTTAACAGGAATCGTTGTTCTTTCCGTTTTAAGGGCTGCTTACAAGCCCGCAGCATTGCTTCGATTTTACCATTATCCCCTACTTCGCCATTCACCCTTCATGAAAAATGGCGGTTTCAGTCCGGCTGGCCGGAAGTGAGTCGTGACAAATTGCTGGCATGTCCATTGCTGGCTATAACGTTATCTCCCTGCATTTGCCTGCAGTTTCTGTGGGCGAATTCGCGCTTCCTGCCGAAACCGGCTGGGATTCGATATTCTTCGCTCTCGTCAAGCGAGAATCGCGCGTGAACATCCTCGATACACGCTCGCCAGAAATCATCGTGGATATATACGCGTGCCCACGGCAAATCGTTTGCATATTTTCGGCATAGAGGAACGGGGCGAGGACTTTCCAATTTATCAGGACGATTGTTATTCGCTTTAATCTCCATTGCAAATATTTTTCATCGCGGGATATAATTTTTTCGGCGTAATTGCAAATCGAGCAAATTCAAACAATTTTATTTCAGTGCGATAGGAAATTATTGGAAATATTTTATGCTCGACTGCGTGGTATATTCGAAGGGGAGTATGTGATTGATCGAATTATTAAATATCGTGAAATTCGCGCTCTCACGCAGACGGAATGCTTAAAAAATTCTGTACCGATATCGATCGATAGGATTTGCTCGATTTCTGTTAATTCAGTACGCAGTTACTTGACATGGTAAATTCCAAACCACATCTGAAGTCGCAGAAAATAGCACGGTATGATATTTTTAATATAGTTCCAAGCTTTTGTATGCAACCTTCTCCAGAACGAACGAGTCAGTGTTGCTTTCGTGGCACAATTTTAAACAATTTCTGTCCGCGTTACCCTTTCTTCTTTCCTCGTTTACCGCAACCCCCGTGGAAGTTCTTTTCTTAAGGCGAAGCATAAAATTTCTGCGAAACATAGCCCGTGTTCCTAGCTCCTTGCCTCCGTTACCTCAAGCTCGTGTTTGTTGGAACACCTCCAGCTACATTGGGTTACAGTCACACTGGGAAGCATTAAATTTGTTGAAATTGTTACGTTGCTAAATGGCACGACCCAGTGTAAACTTACGACGTAGCGTTAACGCAAAGGTTTGCTTTGAAAAATAAAAATAAAACTATTCCGGTGGTGCTGTAACAGCCACGTTCGAGGCACGATATGGTGCACGTGTTTCAAGTGGCTGCCATAAAAGTATTAATAAAGCGTGTTACTCCCTTGAATACCAACAAGATTACGTTGGCCAGGATTAGCAGGAGCTTATCATAAAAAGGTAACAAATATTACATTCGCCATTACTTTGCAGCGAGATTAAACGTGAGGTTGGATTATTAATTGAAGGAAGTAGCGAGGCCCGAGATTAGTCGGACAGTTAAGTAGAGGATCGCTAAATGATGCAGTGTTCCACTTATTCAGTCTGTCAAACTTTGTACGTAGAACGTTATCCATTACGATTAATATTGCATTATAGTAGCTCTTAGCAAATCGAGATTACTTAATACTTCCGTTGAGATTATTTTCTCTTTCTTCAATGTTAGTATATTTGGTAAGATATTGTTGAATTTCTCTAACATTCTGTGAAGTATGAAGGAACGTTCTCCCGAGTTTCAAATTTCAAACCTCAGAGCTTTTATGGGATTTTAGGGGTTCATGGGTTCCTAGATTTTCTACGGTGTTAAGGAGATTATTGTTACTTGATATTAAAGAGAATACAGTTATCGATAGAAGCTTCCCCAATCTCTGTGTGTCTGGAAATCAGTCGGTGACGAAAGCTTATCGACTCGAGCTTGCGGAACACCGCAGCTTTACCGACAGGTGATACTTGAGCTTCCAGGATACCGCAGAAAGCTTTCGAAAAGCTCGAATATCGACGCTGTACCACTACTATCCCCCAACGTTATCTACAACGTATTCTCGGATTTCGAAAGCCAATCTCAAGGCTGGGAAAGGAAAGCTCTTTGCCGATAGTAGATTAAATTTCAAATACAGATGTGAAAGCTCTTTCTTCGGTGCTGTACAAAAATTTCAAAAGCTTCTCGGAACTTCGCAGATCCAATCATCATCTTGCTTTCTATACGACTTGTAGTCATTCGTGGAGGTTATTTTTTGTGTAATAACACACTATGCCAAGTAATGTCGGCAATGAAGCTTTTGTAAATCACGACGTGATCCTATAAATATTCGTAAATAATCCTAGCGGTAGAACATATTTTTCTTTCAACGAGTCTGACGCTAACAATTTTCCCGTACACAATAATAATGCTAATCATTGAAGACAATTTTGTGACACTTTTTACATAACTTTGCACTGTGGATATACTTAAACAGAAGTGTCTTTTTACTAGTTTATGAGCAGTAATGCCCGTTTGGTGAACGCCTTCGGCTACAATTGAGTCGTTTTAAATGAGGACCGTCAGACATTTCAGGGAAACAGAGAGACCTAATTATCCATTTCCGTGGCGCGGAGCAGCAAGCGCTGTACAACGCGTATCTATCGCGACTGTAAACTGTCTCGTAGTAAACTGGCACTGCGATAACCTCGCATTCACGATATCCTACTGAAGGAAATTGAATTTTAAAGAGCTTATCGCTTTAGTCTCCGTGGAGCGTGCTTCGCGATAAGGTAGCAGTTTTTAATGAAATTGTGTAATAGAAACCGGCAGAGAACAGAGACGTAACGAACAGCAAATTACGCGAAACAATCCATCAGTGTGATGTCCTTATCACTGCGATGTTTGTCGAGTGGAAGCTTCGGAAAGCACAATCACGGGATCATTAATTCCCAGGCGAATTAAACTTCTCGCTGCGACGTTGTGTATTTACATGCGATGCTGCTTAAAATGCAGAATGTATTAAAACGTGGCGCATGCAACGGTAATGGCTTTCTAAGTGTGCGTTAATGATGGTCGAGCGCGAAATTTCGTGTGCACGGGAGACAGAAATGAATTCACAGTGCCCTTAGCTGGAACAGGTAATTAACGAAGCGGAGACAGGGGTTCAAATTTGTATTAAGTACCCTAAGTACTGACACACGGGATCGTGAGATTGAAAAGCAAAGTTTGCATCAACTTTTGAATTATTAAAATCGTTGACTAGAATCCGTAGATCACGTTTGCCTTGGCATGTTCAGAACATTATTCTTGAACCTCTCGAACTGCGTCACACATTTCTCCTTACGTAGAAAATGCAAATTTAGATCTCATCTTTGACAATGCCTGCATTAAATAAGTCTGGGGCTTCCGTATCAATAGCAGAATCTACAGGATATATAGTGACGATGAAGCGAAAATTTGAAATTGACGTTTCCACATACTAGCACAAATATAGGTGTAGCTACAACATCACACTCTCCATATTGGCATCACTAGTCTATTCTGAGGAAGTACCTCAAACTGGGATACAGAGATAACAATATATTTCCTTCCTATCAAATACTGGTATTTTTACCATCCCCCACCATTTCAACCTTCCTACAACCACCACTATATATATTCGCGACTCTAATCTTCAAATTGGGATCTTCGATTCCCAATGCAGTTCACCTGTCGAAGGGAATATCTCTAGACTCTGTGAAATAGTGTCAAGCAACGATCTCCGCTGTAGAGAATCCAAATTAAGACCTTGACATTGGCAGTGGCCTGGCCACGAGTGACGAGGGAACGACAGAATAGGAAGCCTCCCTTGCTAAAAAGGGAAAAGGTCGTGGCTCCTCCGTTCTGGCGACCTCGCGCTTGCAAGTGGTATCCGGCGAAGCCTCTTTGCCCGTCGAATATAAATTGTTAAGGCGAGGGGGAAAGTTGGCTGACGGCTAACGAAGGCTGTTCACTCCGCGTTGATTTCGCAACGTCCACGAAACTTTCCATCCGCGGCGTGATCCACTTTACAAGCACAGGCTCGGGGTTTCGCGGAGAATAATAGGTAAACGCGTATCTCGCATTGGGAAAAGGGAAAAAAGTTTGGCGAAAAGTTTTCGCATGCTCACGAGTCCCCCGGTGTCGAAGGCATTCCTCTTTCTTTTCGGCGGGCTGAATTTTACATACAGAGCGCTAAGATACCCGCTCCTCCAACGTATCCCCCGTTGTTTCTTCGAGGTATCGCTCGCATTAGAACTTTCCCCTCGGCTCTTAAACTTTTGAGGAATCTTGAGAATGGGGTGGGGGCGAATTCATACGATGGCTTTGACAGTGAAAAAGTGACGGGCCCAGTGGTAAATTGGAGTTGTTCACTTGTGGAACGGAAGTTTCGTAAATGGCCATGATTTTTGTAAGAGGTGGCCCGGGTGAATGTGCGAGGATAAAAAGGGGGTGAAAATTGTAGAGTTTTCATGAATTCTTCTTAATGTTCAATTAATGTTCAAACAGGGGATTAAAATATTTATGGTCATTCACCTTACGCTTTAGTATTCAGAATTATGTTAACTATTCTTGAGTTATTCCAAATCCAAATGATTGAATCGTAAAGTATGGAATTGTATCTATTCACCACTAATCTATGCTTTTCAATTCAATGTCAATTGGTATGGTAGACTATTGTTCAGCCAAGGAGAGTCGGAAATAGTGCCAGAATGAATTGCCTTAAGTAGCAAGTGGCTACAATAAGTCGGGCGTGAGTTACCTCTTGCTAAAGCCACTCTTATCCTCAGAGGTTTGCTTGACAAAGGGCGTCCGAATTATTCGCGATGCTGGCGGCATTGAAAAAGTCACGGGGACGGGAATATTACTTAATTTTTCACTGTGACGTTTCTGTGCCGGCCCGCCGATGAAAAATGCAGCGCACGGTTTCACGAGCGCAATAAACAATAGGGGAACAGGAACGCTGAAACAAGAACAGGCTGCTCGTTTTAATTACTCTCCTTCTTTCAATACTCGAGGGATGGTTCATATTAACCGCTCTCAGTGAGCCAGTTGTTTAAAAGTTAATTCCCTCCCTCGTTGTTGCTAATTATCGTTGCCAGGACAATAGGTTTTTCATGGTTCGAAGTCACCGTGACTCCTAGATTCTGTGAGTAGAATTATCGTCATTGTGTGCACCCTATATTCATCGAATTGCTTTTTCATTGTTGCAGTGAGGTTAGCTTGCACTGGGAAACAATTTTACTCAGAACTTTAGATCAAATAAAAGACTTACCTACTCGATTATGACATACATTAGTTTGGCTCTTATTTTCAACCTGCAATTTCTTTTGCTCTCACCCCTCAATATGGTTCCATTTCATAAAAAAATCGTCCCTGAAAAAGATTATTGCAATCGGACAACAGAAAAGAGTGCCGACCGGGCCTTAAAGTTTCGAATTCATCAATAGTTTGAATTTGAAGAATTTCTCAAAAATGGTAAGCCCTATCAAAATTTTGTTCAAATAATAGTAAAAGAGCATTCAATTTTCTACAATTACTGTATATATAATTTTTTCGTGCTTCCAACCAGTTTTTAGATAATAGCGTTTGAATATAGAGAGGTCTGCACTTCGGGAGTCCCACGTGCGGACCTCTCTATATTCAAATGCTATTATCTGAAAACTGGTTGGAAGCACGAAAAAATTATATATACAGTAATTGTAGAAAATTGAATGTTCTTTTAATATTATTTGAACAAAAATTCGATAGGGCTTACTATTTTTGAGAAATTCTTCAAATTCAATCTATTGATGAAGTCTAAACTTTAAGGCCCGGTTGGCACCCTCTCCTGTTGTCCGATTGCAATAAACTTTTTCAGGGACTATTTTTTTTTATCAAATGGCACCGTTCTAGGGGGTGAGAGCAAAGAAATACAAAAAAATTCGACACGTATAAATAAGGGCCACCCTATTATTACATGCCTGACTAATTAGAATAATCTTCTGTGCCAGTTTCACTGAAATTCTGGATAGGTGTTCATGGAATATTTAAAAGCTCTGAGCAATATCTATGAGAAGAAACGAAACTTCTCATTCTTCTAATTCGAGCCTTCTCATTAGAAACAGGACAGATCTCTTCAAACAACACCTACCAAGTCTCTTTTTACACAACCCCTACACATATCATTAATTCCTGAAGATTAAATTCCCCTACAACACTATAGATTTTCTAGCCTCCAGTTACATTAGTCACCTAGTTACATTAATGAAACAATCCGCATGCCGAGGATTCGCGGAATTAACATGACGCGGTGAGCGGCGATACCTCATATCCCGTCGTGTCAATCATAATATCAATCTGGCCCGTCCAATATCGCGAGACATTAATTACCAGCTGTCACCCAGCCAGCAGATGCCACGTACCTTTGATGAAGTCCACTGCCATTTCCAGCCCGTAGGTGTCCTTGTCGCAGTCGTCCAGTATGTGAGCGCCGATCTTAACACCGGGTACGATCCCGCGATCGTTCAATCTGTCCAGGGTGTACAGCATCGCCTCCAGCGCTTGTACACCCCCTTGTGGCATCACAGGGCCGCAAGTAACCGTGTCCTCCCTCTCGTGCACCATCATCAGCCCGCCCAGCACTAGATCACCCTCGACAACCGCGCTGTGCTTGACTGGCCACAGAGGACCCGCCGGCTCTAAATCATGAGACGAGTTGTCCATGTTGCGCGGCCACGCGTCTTCTACGGTCGCAAGCGAGACCCCATCATTTTCCGAGGAAGCAACGCTTGCAACGGCTCCGAGCTTCCGCTCGTCATCGGCGCTGGACACGATCGATGCCTCGACGCCCAGCTGGCTGGAATTCGTCGTCCGCAGCGGCACGCCGCTGCTGGAGGAAATCGTTCCCGCACCTATATCTGTCTCGTACAAACCGCTCGTTACGGTGGATCGATTCTCCAGTCTCGTGATGGATTCCGTAGGACGATCCAGCGCGTTCGATACTCTGGGAATGCCCGTCTCGAGCGTTCGTGGCATAGATTCGATCCTCGGGGATGTGACGGTGGGTACCGTAACGCTTCTACCGGCGTTAATCCATATTGATCTCGATGTTGCGTTTGGGTCCAGGGTGTCTGATTCGGAGATAGAGCCTTGCTTCGGGTTCCTTGACACTAAGGACGATCTAGATGCCCTACCTTTTCGAGATTGAGGTGGTTTGTTGAGCGAACTCGTCGGAGCTGGATGGTCTTCGACGTTCTTTTCTCCATGTACAAACGGATTAACCGCGCTCGGCGGTCCATTATCAAGTGATCTATGAACGCCCTTTGCCTGCGCTAACCTGGAAGGGAATCCACTTGCTGCTTCATTATCTTCGACTCCGTCGATGCTGGCCCTGCTATTTTGATTCAGCAGATCTTGCTTCCCCCTTCCCTCGCCTCTGAAAACAATTACGGGGCCGTTTGTCGGCGAGCTATTAAGCTTCTCATCGAACTTTATTCCCCTTTCTCCGTAATTTTCTGCGTCACGATGTTCCACTAATGAGTTAGATGGGTAGTTGACTCTCGATCTTTTTCCTCCATCTTCCGGAATCACCACGGTTTCGGTAACGCCTATTCCTCGCTTCGAAGGTATCAAGGAGAGGATCCCAGAATCCCGCTCCCCTTTCTGGGATAATTGATCCACCCTGACGTCACTTTTTGAATTCTCCACATATTTACGTTTTCCGTCCATTCCCTTAGTCACTGATCGGTCGTCGGAGTTCCTGAACGGACCCCGAGCATTCTTGCCACTGAATCGCGAGACACTCGGGTCGATGGTCTTCTCCTCGAAGCTTCCTTCAGCTAGACTGCTCATGTCGCGTCTTAGATAAGTGGAATTCTTCTTGGCCCCAATCGAGGCAGGCAAGGAATGCCGGGGCGCGTTCTCAGACTCCTTTGTTGCGTCGTCTGTCGTCGATTCTTCCATCGGCGGGATTTTAATGGTTGCTTCCTCGTCGTCTTCACCTCTCCATTCTGCGACCGCCTGGATTAACCTTTCGCTAGGAACTTTATATCCCTCGGGGCTGGCAATGTAATTGGACCTGTTTCCCGATGCGTCTCGCACATCCTTGCCACCGTGCACGCCCGGTGTAACCTCCCTGGATGCATCCGAATTGAAATTTTCTCCGTCGACTGTCTCATTGTTCGACGCTCGTCCCGCCGCTAAGTCGGGTACGACGCGCGAACCGTCGGACTCGCAAGGCAGGATTTTTTCGTTCTTTCGCGACCGAGATCCTTCGCTCGATGTATCGGAAGCGAGCGTGCCGCGACAGCCGACGAAATTTCCCTTCTCACGGGCGGATGCTGGATGCTCAGTGGAATCCAGAACGGGTTGAATACTCATGGTTACACTCGACGTGGAAATCGCGGCTCGGTTCTCGCGCTGAATCGACCGGAAATCGCTATTCTCTGCTGCACCATCGTTGTTTGCTGTCGATCTTTGTTTCGAGGATACGCCACACGGCTCATGCGTTCCTTCTGCGAGCCGCGCCGCCTCTGATTTACGGGACATCGAGCCACGCTTCGAATCTTCGTGGCTGTCAGCCTTCGACTTTGAGTGAAACATGGAAACCGATGTTTCGCGAGTTATTACAGCCAGAGTCTCATTCGGCGAGTCCTCTGATACTTTATTTCTCTGAGTCTCTTCTGGTCCCTTCACGAATCCTCTCGATGAAAGCGTACTGTTCACCAGAGCACGCATCAATTCATTATTCGGTTTGCCTCTCAATCTGATATCAATACCCAGAAACTCCGCTGCTGTCCTTCCTCTGGCTTTCCCATCCGCCGTGAAAATCCCCTCGGCAGATTCGACGTGCCGACCCGCGGCTACCTTCGCCGACGCGTCACCAATCACGTCCATCCGCGAAGATCGTTCCTCGACGGTCTGCTTGCGAGCTTCGTCCCTGGAGCTCGTCGGGTGTCCAATATCCCCGTGGAGCGCGTGGATTTCACTGGAACTGTCGCCACCATCAGCTGTCCCCGATGTTCCTGCGTCGACCGTGCGATTTTCCACGAAACCGAGTACTTTTCCCGCGTCACCTCGGGTGGTCGTCAGCGCGCCATCATCGCGTGAACTTCGCGCGACGTGACCGTAATACGGATGTCCCAGGACTCTCGCCGACGTTCCCCATTGATTCTTCCCCCTAGCCGGCGCTCCTTCTTCGCCCTCGCCCCTCAACGCCCCAGCGTTCCTGCTGCCTGATGCGCGATGTATCACATCGTTAGCCTGTCCCGAGGAGTCCTTTATCGCGCCACGGGAAATCCACGGCGATAAACGCCGCCCCCCTCGTATCTCCAGGCCCGAAGTCGCTGATGCCAGGATCGTGCGAGGGATCTGGGTGAACGATCGCTTCGTCGCTTCCGCGGGCTGCTCCCTTGAATGGAACTTATTAGATCGTTCCAGAGGATCTTCCTTTGAGAGGCCATCGATGAGCTTCGATTCTTCCTCGGGTAAGCTGACTATGTTCGTGGGGATGGAGCTTTGATCGGAGCTCAGCCAGAGGTGGTTCTCTTTGGAGGGACCGGTGTCGAGGTTCGTGGAAGTCTGCCAAGGAATTGCGTCCGTGGAGACGCCGGGGATCGAGGCTTTTTTCGCGAGCGCCCGGCGTTGGTCTTTGGAGCCTGGGAAGTATGAAGTTTGGGACGCTTGTAGAGGCTGTTTCACGACTATGTCCTGGGATATGGGATACGTTTCGCCGTTAGTTTGGGTGCTTGGGGCTGCTTGATTAGACCCCCGAGCCTCGTGAGCAGCTTTGCTGCGGTTGCCACGCAGTTCGACGTTCTCATAATCGACCGGTGACCGTTCCCCTGCCAAGCCATTCCGCAAGATTGGTAGCACCGTGGAAACGGCCAGCACGGCCAGCCAACAGTTGTTTCGACGCATCACCTTCCTCCCGTGGCGATCATGTCCTGCTCCTGGAATCAGAGCGATTATGTCAGATGTCGAGCGTACTGAGCAGGTATGTGCTTCAATAGGGGCGATGAGAATGGAAATGTTTAGAGGAGTTTGCAGTTGTGAGTGGGATCTTAGTGAGCAAATTTTTATACTCAAAACATTTTCGTCAATTTTTGGGATCGTTTTAAAATGGACTTAATACGATTGAAAAAAAATCTTAAATTGGCAACTGAAGGTTCGGAAAGAAAACTTTCTTAGCTTTCCAAAACACTCATGAAAATTTGTCTACGATCATGAGTTCGCAAGTTGTAGGTGTTCAAAGTGAAACGTACCTTTTTTGCGAAACAAAAAGAAACGAAATTAAAGAGAAATGTTTGTTCTATATGAGCTCTTCGTTGGTTTTACCGGAAAAAATTATTTGGCCCGTGCGTACATTCAAACCAGGCAAAAATTTCTGAAACTTAGTTCCCTGCGCTTCATCTTGATAAAAGAGTATCATAATGGATTAAAATAAATTTGAGTCCTTGATTCAAAAACTAGAAGCTTTAAGAGTTAAAGTGCGTTTTTTAAATATTTTTTGTGACCATTTTTCACAGTCATTTCATCGCTTAAACTTACAAAATCTCAAACCTTTTTGTTTGAGTATAATAATTTGGCTACCCACTGTAGGCGATTAAGGAAATTCATAAAAAGGCAACGAGAAAGTTGCAAAAAACATAGATTCTTAAATTAATTGTGTTTTTGATTGCCTGTTAATAATTTGAAAGGCCTAGTATAAAACACTGTAAGCACCAAAAATCAAATTCTATACTATAGTATTACCATTACCATTTTTTAAATTTTGGCCCTTGCATTGAGAACTCATCAATTCTTTAATGTGAGTACGCATACAGATATTGTGGAATATGAGTTAGGAAAAGCGTGTGAACTAACAGGTGTTCGCTGGCTTAATAAACCTCGTCCTGAATTAGTTTCTATTTCATCTTATGTATATCATTGTCTAATGTAATCTATTCGCTAGATTCGTTGATTTCATGCAATTATTTATCACATAGCTACAGTTTGTGCACGAGTAAATTGCATTTACCAATATGGACTAAACACTCTAAGGGGTTGCCCTCGTTTAGTTTGTCACGCTGTTAATGACGTCACGGTTGATCTGACTTCCATTAATAGATACGGCATTGGGGTTATTAATCGTCGCTCATCGATGGGACGGCGAATGCTCAGGCGAATGTTCGTCATATTCGGGATTGCGGAACGCGAATTGCTGAAGCTTGCAGCGAGAGAGCACGAGGTAGCCTCGACTGACCATCAGTCCTCGGTTAGGCTTGGAATACTGCCATTAAAGTACCTGCCGCGAAGATGAACGACGAAACACCTCGTTATTCAAACATAGGACCAGTGGAAGTTTGTGCTTCCTACTCGGTTGGCTGACAGCCAAATTGCAGTATCAACTCGAAGAAAATGTCCCATTGCTGAAATTGTCTCATCTTGATATGCGATGTTGGTTCACTTCTTCTGTGTCGACGATTCATTAATTACTCCTTAATTCGATAATTGCTTGAAACAATTGTCCTGTGAATCAACAGTGCTAGCTTAGGTTTATCAGCGCCAATCCTCAATTTGTGCCATTCTATTAACACTTTACATACAGTAGTAAAGTGTTTAGAATATTCAGATGTTCACGATTCTGTGTGTCTAACAAAGTAGGCAACACTTTGGACAATTTTCAAGCTAACAAATTAAATTTGTTTAACACTGCACTCCCCATCTTGTCGTGTACATCTTTAATTATCAAGGGGAAGAACTAGGAGCACAAATTTGAATAAATTACAGCGAAATCAGTCGACTTGAAACTCAGTGAAGTGTACTTCGGGTTCTTACTTGGCAAATATTCAAAATTCTTATTTGTCGAAATCAAGGAATCGCGCAAGAAGTCTATTTTACATTTTCGACTGTATTTTTCCTCGTTGCTACGTTTCCTAGATGATTCATGCGACTATTCAAAGCCCCACGACGCATATTTGCCCAGTAACGAGTGAGACGCAAGTTTTCTCGCGAACAAGCTGTTGAATCGTTGTGTCGACCACTAGGCGAAGCCACTGCGACCTCATTGTCAGCCTAAATCCTCCCCGCTGTCTCCTACTTGCAGCACAAATCGCCCACGGGTTACCTTCGAAACTTGGATTACGTAAGCTTCTCCGGGAAGACACGCTGCCTTAATGCGTTCCTGGCTAAATGTCGGCTAGGGCGATCCAAGATTGCGATTGGATTGGTTTGGGTCGACGTAGGTCCCTTTATCGACGATGGGCGTGCAGGATTGATAGGATTGAATCGTCCAGAGAAAGAGTTCATTTCAACTTTATTGAGCATATGGATAGACGACCATGTTTCCGGGGGTGAAATTGATAAGATCAGTGATTCCACGAGGGAGGAAATATGATTTCTGGGAAATTGAATGTTAAGCGGTTCTTGTATGGCTCATTAGTGAGATAGATTATAATAGGCTTCACCATTCTAAGTGGGTAATTCTTTTTTTTATTCTGTCGCGGATGATGTAGGAACGGCACCTCGATCAGAGGGTACTCTAGACTTCCCAGTGCCATTGCCTAGAGACACAAGAAGGTTCAGACCATGGTTCACACTACCTAGCAGCGCCTGTGCACTATGTCGTTAAGTGCTCTACACTCTCTGAGCCCCCTCTCTCCAAGCTCTACCTAAGCTCAGAAATTAACAGAAACCACCATTTGGCCATTCTAACAACCATATTACAAATGCTTATTCCCGCACGGTGCAACCATCAATTGGTTCTCTGATAGCTCTCTCAGCCCTGAAATTCCGTGTCTTATCAACGCCGTCAGTTTCGCGTTCACAAAAACGAAGAGTACCCGGGTTTATCCTCACCAGGCGGAAATTCTAGCAATACCATTCGTATTCCCCGTGGATTTTTTCGAGGCAAACGTTATCGTTGTTTAGACCATACGATGTTTCGTTATCGGGAGCAATACCGTGTATTCCAGCTCCATGTGGTGGACTTGTTAGCCCACCATCAATGCTTATCGGGTCAATGGGCCACGGTAACCAGTTGCTGCGTACCATCACGATTTCATGGCATTGCCTCTGGGACAGTGGATTGATAACAACGCTCACGTGCTTTGTCGACGTCTCTGTTTGCACGAGATTTCAGGCACTGGAGATCCATAAATGAAACTGCCTTTCTAATTAAACCGTCGCGACGAACGTTAATTAACAGTGGGGCAAAATGATTCGGTGCCTCGGCCCTTTGAGGATGCTAATCCAGCGGAGCAAACTATTGCGCCTGGTAAAATGGTGTTGCTGCGTGTAATGGAATGATACCAATAATAAATTATCACGAGATGTCCGTGGAAAGTGAAAAGTCACCTAACCGAATCTACCCAGAAATGGCAACTCTAATAAACTATAACTGCCCTTTTCATAATATCGATTTATTGCAAATTTTGAACCCATTACAGTCTTGTGCAATATTTTTGTGCTGGGCAGCTCCAGATTTGAAAAATGCGCCAAGAATAGAAATGAAAACTTATCAACTCAATAATTACTACTTATTGTGTGAATATATATATTTTTCAAGTAGTATTCTCTTTTTAATGTTCAGCCAAAGCATTAATTTTATAAACAGTTTTTTTCTAATTTGAAAACAAGACATACATATATTTTTCACGGAATAGAGCGTGTCAGGCTCACCCTAGCAGAATCAAACAATTAATGGCTGCCAAGACCGTCCGTTTGGGAGATGTATAAATCAGAGCGTGCAGCTGGAGGGATTCGAAACGTAATCAGGCAAGTTATGAGAGCATACGTTCGCTGACGATATGCCGTGGATCTGAGCAGCTCCAAGCCAGGGTAATTACGACGAGAAGCAGTGTTCTGCTCGCGGACGGTTGGGCATAAATGCGCGATGCAAGGGGATAATTACACGCACTAGTTAAGTGGCATAATAGCGAGTAGAACAGCGCCTCTTTGGCCCTGTCGCTGATCCGTCTTCCCTTTGCCGCTTTGACAGCGCCGTTCGATGAAAGTAAACGGGATGAAGCCGCGGGATATTCTACCAGTAGCCGATCCAATATCGGGATAGAACTCACTGTCAACAAGGAAAACCTTTCAAAGGGTTCCAGGCGCGCCGTCTGGTCTGAACAAGGAACGTTTTGCTCGGCGAGCCCGGAAGAATTCATGCGTATCGAAGGAAGAATTCTCCCTTTATGACGAAATTTCCGACCGTTTCTACCAATCGACCGTATTTCTCCGGCAGGGTTGAAATTGCGAGCTGCCTCTCGCGTGAACATTTTTATACGAACACTACTACCCTGCTTATGGACTCTGAAACGTAACGCTAAAATGTGGGCGATTCTTTATGGTGAATAAATGGAAACGACTTTCGTTTGCTAGGGGTGTACTTTTTGGGAGAAGTTAATTAAAGGCGTGTCAGAGTTTAATTCCCCATGCAAAGTGTTTTTGAGAATTAAGTTTCTACGTCGTATTTTTGTTAACTTCTAAATCTAAACTATTCACCCACTTGCAGCAGCATCTTGGTCTCGGCCAATAAAAATGGACGTTGCTTGTCCGCTTTGCATGGAAATATGGGACGCAATATTTCCTGCGTAATTCTACGGCCCAGCTTTAAATGTGATGCGTTCAGATCCCGGCAACGAGGAAGAATAACCCACTGGATGGAGTTTCGTCGCGGTATCTCGCGTTTTTCAAACGGCGTGGTCCCAATGGAAGGAACGAACAAAAGGAATCCTATAATGGCACGCGGAGTCGAAGAGATGAATAGCGTAGCACGGGGCTGCAAAATATAATTGGGGATAGAAAGGGGTGGTCTTGATATACAGGGTGTGGTAGAAAATGTGTTTCAAGTAACAAGTAGCAATTCCATCATCGAATTATCTTTAGAATTTATTTTGGGTCCAAATAGGGTTCGTAGAAACAAATTTTACTGGAGACTTTTGTCACAATATTTTAAGGCGGTATTGTTTCTTCGGCTGTGACTAAAGCTGATGTACCATTATAGCACAGAGATTAATTGAAATTTCATCTGAAATTATGATAGACATTTGTTCCTACAAATGCGAATTTTATTAGCCATTTGTCTCTAAGCGAAACATTTGTTAGCTTTTTCGTGATTCCGCTGCAGGAAGAAGCCATCGAAGGGAACGGTTCTTCCGTTTCACGGATTTACAACAGCTCTGCGGCTGCCCGGGCCCTTTTTACGAGCCGTTTCGCGCCGGGGCTGGCTTTAATCTACTGGATAGACAGTGGGAATGGACCTCTAATCCCTTCGACACCAACGACCAGTACTCTCTTACAGAGCAAACAATGTATAGCCGTCACTCCTTTCGATCAAATACTTAGATCGACCTCTTGTTGAAAGAAAAAACGATGATTCTGGATCAAGCAACGGTTGTAGAAAGGGTTTACTGTAGATCTTTGACTCGTCTCTTTTGCCCCAGTACTGGAATGTCAAGAATCTCGGGGGTAAAGTTTCATTGAAAATTTCTGAATTAGTGACGTGCGATGATTATGTGATTTCTGTACAAGATTCTACATCTATCTTACATAGAAGTAAGGTAACCCGGAAATTCAGAAAATTATCTAATTTTGTGTGGAAGATAAAGTACTTCATGCGTTATCACAAATCTATTTTTTATTAGTGCCGTATTAAGGGGTGAAATCACCCCTTGAAAAAAATGCAGAATATTCCGTTTTGTGGAATACCTCGAGAACGGTGAAAGATATTGGAAAGAAGTTTAAGCAAAAGTTGCAAAGTAATTATTGAATTAAGGATTGGTGGTGGGGGTGACTTGAAAAGTCTGGATCTTCCGATAATTATTTTTACGCAGTTTAGTAGATATAAAAAAGATGCAACTTTTTTTTAAACTTCTTTTCGATATCTCTCATTGTTCTCGAGATATTCGAGGTGGTTTCACCCCTCAAAACCTCACCATGGTACCAACAAAAATATGTTTCTGTGAGGCATGAATTACTCTACTTGCACACAACGTTGCATATTATTCTGAATATCAGGGTTCCCGAACTTCTCTTTTTAAATTCTCACACAGAATGTGTGTAATATCGAGATATTTTATTATTAAGGAGCGTGCACAGTGGTACCTCTTCTGTGATATGGATAACTTTTATTGCAAATTTCCAGTGGCTTCGATAGCATAGGTTTTGTGAGAAGCTATTGCAGAATTCGCAAATAAAATTCACGAAAAAATTGTGGCCAACTGTCCAGTTTATTTTTGAAGGTTGATTAACATCGAACAATTTCTTCGAATCATCTTCATTTACCTCGCATTGTCAATTTCGCGTGGTCCGTCCTCCGTTGACATCAGCGCTGGAAGCTCGCCCCTCCGCGCTCCGCATTGATTAAAAATCTGCAGCGTGTTTGAGAGAATTTCAAGTCAAAAGCACTCTGTATGCGAGAAGTATTCACGCGTTCCACCTTTTCCAGTGCCCTCATGCATACCTACACGTGTGCCCGCGAGTAGAATTGGAGAAGTCGTCCGCACCCATTTTTTATTCCGCCTTTCGCGCTACGGCTACGTGGGACGCAAAAGATGCTGAATATCCAGAGTTTCGAGAGCGCGACAGAACCGGTGGCATATTCTAAAGCGCATCAAGCGACGACAGTCTCCTGCATTAAACATGTATTTAAACCGTTCATAAAACGAGGAACGTATTCTGAGCTACCCTCTAAAAGAGGCCGCGTAACGAAACATAGAGAAAGAATTCAAAAGCAGCTCATCTACGGGATGAATAAATTTTCGAAAAACATTTAATCTCTCGCGAATGGCACGCGGAGCGTACAGAAACATTTTTCAACTCGCGGTGAAGTCGATTACGTGTCGAGCTATTCAAACGGATCCGGAAAAGCCTTAGAGCTATTGGAAGCTGCATATCGAAGGCTGCATCCGCGAGCATTTGATTTTGCAAGGAAATTCCACGCGAATCACGCGCAAGGGGTCGTGCCTCTTAGAACACGAACCGCGCTGCCACGTTTCCCTCGAGCAAGCTCGTTTTACGAAACGATAATCCACTTTGCCCTTCCATTTTTCAACGAGACCGAGCACGGGGCTTAGCCAGACGCGATGAAAACATCGCGGAACTTTAACCCGCAACGAGATTGTCCCCTTTCCGCATTTTTATTTCCCTTCAGCTCTGTCCACGCGAACGACCATGTTAATGTAACTTCAGTGGCCTGTGTACATGTACCTCGGATTTCGCATGGAGATCCCCGGTCTCTGGGGAAATGCGAGCGCGTCCGGAGTTTAACGAAGAGGTTGGCTGTGACGCTCGCTGGAGGGAAACGATCGCCGCGATTTTTCGCGCTGGAAGAAAATTACTGGTCGACAAGACGCACGAGTCCGTGGGGGTCCAGCATTGATGGACGATCGGGACTCGCGCTGACCATTAACCTTCTCGCCCCTCGACCTTTCCAGCCTGTAATTTGAATCCTTTTTCAGAGTCCGAGGTCGAGCGAAGTTGTGCTGGGTGGTATATACAGTGTTATCTGAGAAAACTTCTGAGGCTGGGGGCTATGAGAGGGAATAGATAAGTCTTAAACTTGTGAATCAGTTAAGGGATGGATAATTATGTGGGTTAAATCGTAGTAGAATTTTTGTAATTACAGTTGTACGAAAGGGGTGAAGGTGGGATTACGTTGTGAATAAAGTGAGTTTATTTGGAGGGGTGGTTGTTGCAGGGAAATGATACTATACGTGCTGGCTGATATTTGGTTTAATGAAGGGATCAATTTCGTCGAGTGCATCAGAATCGCCGTGTTTAAACCGATGAATCTTTGCCGTCATTCCCTAGCTCATGCAAATAAATTCTCCGGCCGTAATTAAACGCGACAATTTTATCATGTTTATTCGGTGAATTACGCGGGAACGGGTGTAAATTCGCCGATGAAATGATTGTCGGTGACACAAGTGCCGTGGAATACGGTCCAATCACGGGGCCGTTTTAATTTCCTAACTGACTGGACAATTAACAGCTAACGCGGATATGGTGTTATAATTGCATTGCTTATAGCTTCCGCTTAGTTATTTCGTTATCACGCTTTGGTTGGCGTCCGCCAGCTAAATCAAAAGGGTACGTATAATAACGGAACAGTGTGTACGCAGCACTCTGTGTACCCGTTTCGTTATCACGTTCGTGATACTGTTTGCATTTTCGAAATTGAGGCAAATAATCGTCAGATTGTTCTTCGCTACTTTTTCTCTGCAAATAAATATTCATTCTACTTCGTTCTATAATTTTTGGGAGCGCAAGACTGGTAGGTGGTTAATGCGGGTCAACTTCATTCGACACGTGACGAATAATTTTTTTAACTTTTATTCGTTATTCGGAATTTCATTCGAATAAAAATTTTTCCCAGCTCTGGTTTCTGGTTAGTTTAATAAAGAACACGTTACTAGTGTTATATTCTGAATTCTATCTATTCTCAACTATCCTCTTATGTTAATGAAATATTCAAAGATGTGTGTAGTGCTACACATCAATGGCACTTTCCAAGTTTCATTTATTCTGACATTTCCAAATTAGGCTAGACGCAGCATGAAATGTGTAGGTTTGGCAAGAAGATGGTGTACCATCATATACTAAACTGACTTAATAAAAACATTCTTCGAGGCATCTTGACTCTTTTATACACTTAAAGCACGACGAAGACTGCCTCGCCGAACCCAGCATTAATATCGAAGATGAAAATTGTTATGAACGACCGGACTTCCCAACTAGATAACAAAGTTCATTGATGGATGCTAGCCGTTTATTAAATTCACTCTAAAATAATGATCTCATTCGCGGAAAGTTGGGAATGGATCGCACCCGGTGAGTCATATTTCCAACTCGTCGTGATTACGAATCTACGGCGTCTTCATTAACAGAGATCCAAGCGATAAAGCACGCTCGCAGATTTTTTTTTTCACGATCAAGTGTAATCTACGAGGTCTCAGCACCGTCCCGAGGAGAATCATTTACTCCGATCTCGCTGGGAACGAATATTTATAATCTTGGAAGTTTCCATTCAAACTCCTGGAGTTGTTCCTTTTCCACCCCCCCCCCCCCCGCCCGACTTACCACGTTCTAAGCCGATGCTCTTGACTTTCTTCTCCGCGAATGTGGGAGTAAGGTCGCCGAGAAGTTTCCATTATAAAGTCACACCCGCCTAATTACTTTTGTGATCGTAACTTTCTTATCGGTCGCGTCATCAATCCCTGTCCTTCAACGAAGTGGGGCCGCGTTTTAACCCGAAAGTAATGGTGATAAGACACATTTGTACGTTTGCTACAGCGGTTGGAAGTCTTACCTCGCGGTTGCAGACGTGCTCGATCGTTATCTGGTCGCGACAGTCTCGGTAGACCGACGATGCGCCGAAAAGTGCATTTGTTACTGCTGTTGCACTCGGTGAAATGGATTGTTTGGAAATTGGATAAATTATCAGCGTCATTGAGATCGCAGGTTTTCTACGCAATAACTAAGTAGTAGTTTATCGGAATACCATACATTCCTTTTCGCTTTAGGCATATAGAAGTTCAATAAAATCAAATTCGCAGTATCATTTCCTTTATATGCTGACAGAAGCAGAGTACGGTGATTTAAAAGAGGCTACATTTCTTATAAATGGAGGAACCGTCTGATGATCGAAGGAATTGAGACCAATTCCAATTTTAATTAATTTCTAAAGTTACAAAATAATTTTTTAGATAATAACTAAGTAGGAGACTTTGGACAGAGATGAGCGGAAGGAATTGCCGCGCCCAATGAAACGGAACAGATGAAGGTCTGGTTAGTTTAAATAGAACGTGTTTCGTAGGATTTGTTTGGACACTCCTTCAGCTCTTTACAAGGAAAGACGGGTATTAGCTTTTCAGGAGGCGTGCTTCTACAATTCTCTCGCGTGTAGATTTTCGTCGGACTTAAGACCGAGCTTTCGCTGTAACTCTGGCTGAAGAATTTCGCCGTAGACTGCGCGGACTTTCAGGGAACAGGGTAGAACATGTCGAGAAACTTAGGCGACATATTTTTCTTCGGGCGCGCTCGCTGCAACTTTACTTCGAATTTATTTCGACTTATGCTCGGCTGCTTTCGGCTTGAAATTTGTATCGCACGTTTACAGGCCCTTGTGGATATTCGGGAGTCGTTTTCACGGGTGAAAAATCACCGGAATGATCAGAAAGAGATATATTCCACTGACAGTGGAATCCTTCAGTGGAATCCTTTTACCGTCGAATTCTTTAATGGTAAATATTCATTTTTCTCTGAGTCTTTTTACCAAATACAGAATCATTGCCAGAATTTTAATTGAAGTTCCAGTGGGTGTTGGTATTAATATTATTAATTTCAGGTCTGAAGGTACTACATGTTCTTATTTACTACGTTGACGTGTCATTGAAATTTAAGTGAAACATTTTTCTGTCGAATTATTTTGATTATGGTTTACTTTGCTCCACGTGTCTTTGAAGGTTTAATATATAAATTTCTAGGAAGAAGTAAGTTTCGTCTGGCTCTTTTTCCCATATTTCTTTCAACACAGTTTGTTGATATCACCATTTTAAGTTACCTTTTCGATATACGTACACCTTGGCTCGCAGAGAATCAATAAAGAGTTAAAAAGATCGCGCCTTGCACTCCGAGCGCGACACGGTTTCTTCCGTTTCAAGCAGGAAATTGCTTTGGAAATTTCCTTATTCCATTTCCGAGGCGGAATCACAGTATCGTTCCACTGTTATTTCCGTGAGAACTCAATCTGTATTCCTTGCGAACACTACGCCGATAGAAAGCTATATATTTCTCGGTTGAGGCACCATAAATTGGCAATCTTTCGCGAAAACTTGCAATTTCCAATGCAAAACGCGTCGATCACCACAATTGCGAAAGTCTTAGCCGCGGAGCCCCCACCTACACAAACCTCCAATCGCATATATCCACCACAGGTATTATCTTCCTAGCAGCATTGACATACCCAATCTTCTTTCCTAGTCCTTTCCTCGCCCTTTCTAAATTCCAAATATTCCTACGACCATCTATTTACATAACTCTACATCTTACATCTTACATACAAATCCATATCCCGAGTTTTAAAGCAGAGTTGGGCATTATTGGAATAAATTTTTATTCGAATGATGTCGAATAAGAATTGCGAATGAAATGAAGTTATTCGAGAATAATGAATAATTTTATATTCGAATAAATTATGAATAAGTTATTCGAGAATAAAGAATAATTTTTTATTCCGTGTTATTATATTATACTTTCAATATTATTATGTGTTATTGTTATTATATTATTATAATAATGTTATTGTATTATTTTCAATAAAAATTCATTCGAATAATGCGCAACTCTGTTTCAAAGAATCAAGCCAGCCCTACTCTACTTTCTCACAAACTTCCACCTACCGCATTCAACATGTTCAATATACATTATCGTCGGAAAATTTGAACAAAGTCAATAGTCCTACCCTCGCGAAGCACCCTCGTACATCTTACCACAATCCTCGGGGCTTTCAACTTAATATATGCCCTCTTAACACCTTCCCATTTAGAGACGTCGCAGCCGCTTCACGAAACCGCCCCTCCTTTCACGCGGCCCCCATAAACGGAGTGTAAATCGCTGGGAGGGTGGCAACGCTTCTTAATAGTCCACCGTGAGATATTCATCAGGGCGAGTGATAAGTAACGGGAAGCTCGGTAGCGTTTACAAGTCTCATTTCGCTAGGCTACAGCTGCGATACGAAACCGCTAATGCGCCCGAGCTCGCTGATTGCTCCCGGGACAGGTTTATCACTGGAAAAGATGCGCCTCGATATCGAGACGCTGTTCCACTCTCTTAGAAGGGTGAGGTAACGATTGATGCCACCTGGCTGGCACATCGCGGGCGCCGGAAGCGATGCATTCCTTGCGTCTACGAATGGAACAGCTTTCTCAGGACGTGACGTGCATGAGAAATTCCCCAACCACCACGCGTAACGGCTCCTTTGCCTGGTAAATGGCTAGAAATCGCTCCACGAGTGTTCTTCTACGCGGTACTTATTATTCGAGCGCATTTCGAAAGGATCAAGCGAGGCTCTCGGTTCAAGAGTTCGCTGGGGAACTTAAAATGGAAAGATTCTTGAGCCTTGGCACACCCGCGGGCGATGTACTTTTGAATCGCTGCTGGAGGAATCGAATGGAAATGGATGGAAGTGTATGGAATCGGGGTTCGAGAAAGTACGATCGCGGTTTTAGAAAGTTTCGAGGTTTAATGGCCAACAGCGTGCGATATATTCGCTTTAATTTCAGTTCCTAGTCGGTGTGTGCTCGTATTCAGGAGGACTTTGTTGGCGGGAAAGGTGTGTGGAGAGTTGCGGAACGAATACTGCCGGAAACTTGATGAAGTTTGATGGGTTAATTTGGGAGAAACACATTTGAGACTTTGCGCCGAGGCTCGTTATTGTGTTCCGCTCGAAGTCGTCGTAAATTAGAATTTGACTTTGATTTACGACTGTAAGTAGCTGTTTCTTTGAAAATCTGTTGGGACCACCTAACAGAAAGGAGTTTCTGGTACTTTCTTCGCAAGGCGTGCACTTTTCTGCATTTCCTGAATGTATTATGCTTCATGTGAATGCGCAAAACTCGAGAGGAGGTGAGAATTGGCTTTTCATGCAAATCCCGTTTTTGTCTACGCAACGTTTTACTTGGTAAATTGCACTGTTCCCTTGTTAGCTTGCGCGTTAACAAGGGCGCCGCAATAAAGGTGCAACGATTTAATCTCGCGATTTTAATTCTCCCTGTGTAAGCAGTTTTTTTTATTACAGCTATGGAGATTATTTAGATTGCGAACCTCATTGTGAAGTAGAAAATGAAATTTAATTTCGTAATCCTGTATTTCTTGCGTAAATAACCACTCATGAAAATTGCATAAATTATAAAAGAATCGCGAGTCTCTTCGCAGAACAGGAAAATAAGCTGAAAATACAATCAGTGACAATAAATGTACGTTTTGCTTTCGTGATTACTTTTCCATTAAACACCTAGCTTTGTCTTAAAAATATTTAAAATATTTAAATTAAAAATATTTAAATTATTAAAGCACATACAAGCCGCACAACTCCACCACGCATCGGAAAATCACAAAATGAAATTTTCAAAGGAGAAATAATATTTGTAAAATTGATCTCGCTTCCATCTTCAAACCTCGAAGATGGATACTTTAAAGTATGGCAAAAAATTGTTATCGTTCCGTGTGTACGATCGAACACGCCTAGAACCAGTTGCTTTCCCCCTTGGAGGCGAGCAAAACGCGCTGGAGGGACAATTTAAGCCATGTAGTAGTGGATAGAAGTCGAGGCATGTTGCGCTCGCGGTTGTGTTTGGAGACGACCTCAAACTTGGGGGGTAATAATAAATATTAAATCGTGTCGCAGGTATATGGGGACGGAGGAGAGATCAGTCTGTTGGTGACCGTGCTAGAAGACACATGGAACCACGTCGGTTCAGATTTCGGTGAGTTTTGGATTTAAATATCTTTTTCTATGTTATTCGTGTCTCAACATACATGTTACAAGTGGGATACTGTGCTAATGTGTAGTGCTTTACAATATACTGCTCAAAATAATTATTTTTAATAGTAATGTTCAATTTTTCGTTTTTTTTTTTGGTTATTATGGTATGAGTATATTAATATTGAAACGATTTTGATTTATTTTCTAGGCTATATGGTCTTATAATTATTTATGGCAGCATATTAATCACCTGGTTTAAATAGATGACTTGCAAATTATTTTGAGCAATATATTATCACCATCAAGTGTGTTTAATTAAATTTCTTACGTCGATTTCGATAATTTTGAGTGGTTATTATAGGTTCCAAGTGGTATTAATCTATCCTATTAGAAAATGAGGATTTAAAAAGAATATCTATTCTGTATTTAAACATTTTGAACCCTTATAGTCTGCGTTAAATGAATGGTTTTTAGAACAGTACAAGTCTGTAGCTCTGGAAGCATTGATTTCACAATTACCGTAAGCAGCATAAATTTCATTTCCCAAGCCCGTGTTGCGATTCAGGGGCGTAATTCACTCTTAATGCGGTAGATACCGCGAATATCCAAGATTCGTAGAAGCCATTAGCGAACGCAAGAAAGCAAAAAGCGAAGTAGATTCTGCTGCAGCGGGAATAAAAACGAGAATGAAACATTGTTTCGCCGTTCGAGCAACAAGTGTTAAATATGCAGTTCGTTCCACGTGGTCGTATATAGAATTCCATTCTCCATTATTTCAATACATTTCCACCGTTTTAGAATTACTCTGCCGTAGAAATATTATTAATTAATGCAGTTCGAAGAAAGAACTTTGCCATTAGCTGAGCGCGAACAATGAGAATTAGAATTATTCGTATAATATTTTAACAGGATACTATGAAGAGGAGAACAAAATAGCCTCGTAAAAATTCAAATTTGAACGTATCGTCCTGTACTGTTGCATAAATAGAACTCATAGAGATATATCGCGTTGGACGTGTTAATCAGAAAGAACCAGGACGAGAGTCCTGCCCTGCTGAAAGTTTAATAAAAACCCCGCGTCCTCCGGGGACCGTAAATTGCGTAGTCCTTCATAATGCGTGTTATGTCATCGACCATAAAAAAAGGTCCGCGATATTAAGAAGTTTATGGCGCACAAGAGCCACGTGTTCGTGGCAAGTGTTGGGGTGTTTCTACTTTGACTCGATCTTTAAGAGGGTACTCTGCTACTAGAAACCTAATTACGAAACTCCTGGATCTCTCGCTTATTTGTCAGAAGTTCTTTTAAAATATAGCATATAGAATTATTTTTCTTTTCTTTTTTTTCAACCCTGCAGTGCATACGTAAATTAAAATTACATTATTGCACGCGTTGGGCCTCGCAGGCCCATACCTCCAAATCTAGGAATGCATAGACGTTTTGAAAAAAAATATATCTTTTTGACTGCACGTAATCTATTGCATTTAATCCTTATTAAAAAATATTTATAATAACATGAAATACTCAACAAATATCTCTTAACACTACGGGTCATAATTATCTGAATCTATTTCAATTCAAGTGTTTAAATATCTCACAAATGATAATATTCTTCCAATCACTTCTATTACTGCTATCATTTTCTACAACCCACCTTGTGGATATATACTTCCTCAAAACAGAAAGACCTCAAAGTAGTAAACACACAAAAATTCTTAAAAATTTTAGATACTTTTGAATTTTCAAAGAACTTCTCACGCAGCAGGGGTGTCTCGCCAGAGTTCATCGAACGGTCGAACGTTGATTGCAAATCTCAGAAAACATTCCGTTAGGGATGGTTCGACCCTGTCTGCACCCCTTCTAGCCGTGTTGTCGTAGATTCTCTTATCAGGAATTTCCTCGATGAAAGTCTTTGCGTATCGGAGACGTCAACGCCCGAGCTGCTCCTAGCAATAATGGGAGGTACTAGTTGGCCAACGGATTAAGCGCTAGTGCCAGGCATCAATCTTATGCTAATGGGTTGTAAAATAGGATTCATCCGACGGCAGGCGTTCGTGGCATTGCTTATCGAGCGTAACCACGCTGACGTGCCGTTAAAGTTCGCCAATCAACGTTTCCTCTGAGCTTCCAAGATTCACGAGACGTAATTGTGGTTTAATGAAAGATTAAAATCATAGAGGAATGTATTCATCCAGTATTCAAGGAATATTTTGTTCAACTCGTCTCACATGTCACAAAAATCTCATAATCCATTTTTTTTTATAAACAAGCAATTTTGTTTGGCTTGGGAATAGACCTCGAAGGAGTGAAAGCATCAGTAGAAATAATAGTTCTATGAAAGTACTAAAAGAAGTTGAAGCTATTAGATATCTTTCTCATTGCTGCATTTTTAAACGAGCACGATAGCATTGACAAATTCCTTCCCATTAACCGTATTAAAATTGTGTTGAAAACGTAATTGTCCTCTTAGGTGGTGACTAATGGCACAGCCAGGAGTCCAGGAAGAGCCGTAGAATGTAATCTGGCGTTCTGCTAAGTCTTTTTAAATACGTTCTACCGCAACACTTTTTTCTGGATTAAAATTTAATTTCTACCTCGCAGGGCCGACGTAATTCTCATTGCGGAATTCAATTTGCAACTTCTACAAATGAGGGCCCGCGGCCGCTTAAAATACGTCGCAGCTTTTACTCATAACGGCAAATAACGACTAACGAATTTGCATTGTATTCTATCTACGCGAACCGCGGTCCCTTTTTTAATGGTCACTATCATTTTATGCAGATTGCGTTCCCGTGTTTGTCTCTGTATAGTTTTACAGCGAAGTTTTATCGCCGCTATAAATTTTCTTTTTATATTTTTTGTAACCAGAATATTTTACTGCGTTTCCTCTGTTTTACTTTTTTCAACATCCACTTTCATTGAATATTTACTCAATGGAAGCATTAGTTATGTATCGAATGCGTCAAAAGTTATTTGCATCTGTTCGACACGTAGGAGTCCAAATTTTTTTTAAGTGAAAGTATGAGACGGAAGTAGAATGGAAATGAGAGGAGTTTAATTCACTCTAAGATTGATTTGCGTAGATTTGTTTAACGATAGCGTATTAAAGAATATGGATCTGGATTTGTTCCATACTGTCATTCGTTTTAATAGATACAATTTAGGTTAATGATATCGCACCATAGGCCACTACTGCTTTACTTTGACACGAATCTGCAGAGATTTTGCGATCTTCATTTACTGTATAATCGTAGAGCTGAAGTTAAATCAAGTGTGGCTGGATTAAGTTCCGATGAAACTTTATTATTACTCACTAGACTTCCTTCACTTGCCAACTCAATCGCGCTCCACCATTATCCTCTAATGGATTCTCTACAGATGGTGCAGCTTGGAAATACAACGTGAAACGTAATACGTTGAATCCCTATCAGGGATGAAGTAAGCACTTAAAAACGATAAAATAAAATATGTTTATATGAACGTATTTCCAATTTCGTTCTGTTTCAGAGCTACAATCATTTTTATTATTTAGTATGACATCCTGCATTTCCATAAAATTGCAATCGTATTGCCATTGAATTTTGCTTAAAACTTTTCGTATTTAATTCTGCTTCTGCTGTCTCATATTTGACAGTACACGTAATTTCTCGATTAAAATACGTCATCATTGCATATTTCATCAAGCGAAGCATAAAGTATTTAGTACCTAGAGAACTCTCAACTAATTAAAAAATCAAATACACTTAGAATTAATGGGTGGATCACGAAGATCACTTATCCACTGGGAAATAAATAGAAGTTAGACATACGTTTATATGTATCTATTTTACTGTTCGCAACTGATGAATCCATCTCTACAGTGGGTGTCACGTATTATGCTGCATTATGTATATTTTTGAGCAAGCCGTTGCAAATAAGCATGAATATTTTGCCAAGTCTCAGTCACCCACGAGCCATTTCCGCCCAATTAAATTTACGAACACTTCCGCGCTCGTTACTTCTGGTGAAGCAATTTTTGAGTGAAACCCTCGCAGCCTGTATTCAAGTCACCGCGCAACGTTGAATAAATCTCGTGTTAAATAGAAGTGCCCGCGGCGCGAAGCCGCGCTTCCCTGTTTCCTTTTTCCAAGTTCTACGTGAACTTAAAAATGGGAAAATGGTTGCTCCTTTAAATGGCGATTTATATAAATTCTTGCTCGGTACAGTATCCTTAATTTCTTACGATTGTTTCTGATTGTTTCTCACGAACTCTTCAGACATGGTATATTTTAGAGAGAAGTATAAAATCGTTACAATTTTGCTTTATCTCAGTTCACTTCTAATATTCGAATTTTAGAATTTGAAACTAAGTTGGATAATATACACTATGGTATCTCACATTATGAGCTTCGCCATTTGTCCTCGAGCTAGGAAACAGTGAAGCTGCATTGCAAAAAGTATAATTTGATTTTAAGATAATAATTATTTCCTCGTGGAAACGATAAAAGATTTCTAGACTTGTGGTTAAAATTAAATTGAGGTTACCATATATTACCTACAATTTGATAAGTATTCGTTTTAACAGCAGTACCTACGCCTAAATTTAATTTGTGTAGCTCCAACGCAATTTTTTTCAGGTGTAACTTTGTGACAAAGGCACAGAAATTGCCTCGTCCTGTGATCCTCTATTCTCAGCACGAATTGCATTGCTTGATTATGTAAATGATCGAACGTATCACTGCAATTCCGCCTCTACATATGTATGTATCGGAAATTGGTTGTTACCTGAGCGAAAGCTTGGAAGTGTTAACGAATACGTTAAGTGAAACTGATATTGTCAGGAGGGAACATTCGACAATAATAATCTCTAAGTTATTCCCATTAAAAGTGCATCACAGTTGTGAATGTTTTGACACTTTGCTCCAGCAGAATTCTAAATTTCATTATGCTTAAGCAGTTATGCATACAGCTAGTTGTTGCAATAGCATTTTCTCAGAATAATGCCCTACAATGCTCTCCATTCTCGAATCGCAATGCTCATCTAGATCGGAGAATATCCACGAGGACTTTGCGCTTCATCCCTCGGATTAGGATTTAATCGAACACATTGAACGCAATTTGCAAAGCGTGTTCCCACGCGAGCGAATGCATTTGCAAACGCAACGTATTTTGATGTATGATCAGAATAGTAGGCAGTTGGAAATTTGATTAAGTAACTTATGCAGCAATATGCATTACGGTTCGTAACAAGTTCCACCTGTGTGACACAGAATATGGCAGAGTAATTAATTTAACATATTTCATAAAACACTTTGCACATCATCAACATTAGAGTTACAGTAGAAGAAAGTGTTGTATAGGAACATAGGGTAAATCCGGGAGACGCGGTCGGGCCGGAGAGTTGGTCGAGTCGCTATATTTCAGACTCTATACGTAAAAACGCGTTAAAGTGCAGCTTAATTATTTCTCTAGAAGCCAAACAATTGAATGAATAGCGTCACTTCGGTTCCTTCTGTGTTTTTTTAGATTTACAGGCTATAAAAGGTAAACTGAGGTTACATTTAACCTCTTTTGTCAAACAACGGTGTACAGAATCGTATTTAAAATATAGTTCTAAGTTTATTTTCGTTTAATGTTTGGGAATAATAAGATAGTAGAGATATTGAGGGACAATGCAGCCAAAGTATTTAGCGATATTAACTCTTCCTCTCAAAACTAACGAGAAGACCATCTCTCGCTGCAGAAAGGAGAGATGGTCGAGTTATGATTTTTTTATTATTTTTATCATTATTTTATTATTATTATTGTTTATTTATTTTATTTATTCACTTTTGTATTCATTTGCCTTGCTAATCGCCGGTAGGTAGTTCACTTTATCTTTGATGTGTCATTTACTTGTTTAGCGTAAACAAATTAAATATCAATGAATCTGTAGTTATATTCACTCATAGATCATTTTGCTTTCTTCTTTGTTATTTTTCCATGAATAATTATGTGAGTGGTCTCTGCTAACGACGAAAACCATTTCTCCCGGCACCTCGGGAGAGGTGATCAGATGTCATGACTTCAGTTTTCAACCCGATTTACAGTAAATATTGTTTTAAAGCAAATATCGACCAGTTTTTCTGAATCAGCATAAAATTCTGAACATATTAGGTTTGTTCTCATAAAATAAGTAGTATCTGTATTAGTTTTAATAGCCATTTTATATTAGGTCGACCGCGTCTCCCGGATTTACCCTAACAAAGTTGTATGCTTTCTTGTATTATTCAGTGATTTATTCATTATTGATTTAATTGTGTAAATAACAGCAGTCAAGTTTTGATAGAGTGCTCGTTAACGCTGAATATAATCACGACAATCTCATTACGTAGTTCACCACGCTCATGTATCCATTGTATATGATGTTTTGTTCTCAATTAATCCCTCGTCAATTAATCCACTTCAAGCTTGATAGAATTTAATTTCAAATTTTACCTGCAACATTCAAAGTGGCAAGCTTTCTATGTGAACTTTAAACAGAATCTCAAACAGTCTCTAACAATGTGTATCTTGATTTTCTTCTAGCATGGTGCTTACATTTCTGGTGGCTAATTAAATTCCCCACATCGTTTGATTTCAGGAATATCTTACGAGAATTGGGTCAACCATCCTTCTTAACGAACCATGAGTTACATCGCTGACGATTTCATTGTGCAAGCCACTGAGCATCTTCAGAATTCCGTTTCGTCCCAGTGCTCCACGCGCAATTAAAAGCCTTATGGTGAGAGATTAATATTTTCGCGGTTAACCGTCATTTAGATGCGTACACGATTTTGGGGAATTTGGTGGAGTTGAAGCTTGAAGGGGAAGTAGTTAAAATATTTATGTACTTGCGAGTCTCTCTGCGATGCTTCTCAAAACATTTGACACTTCTCGTGCTTCTGATTATATCGTTAGCGGTGCGTTCATTTCGCAGCATTTCTCACTGAACATATCCTTGTCTATCTCTCATATTACTTCATTCTGTTCTTTAAAGCGAAACGTAGAATTAAGAAATTAGGATTATATTATCACTTGGTGTATCATGCTTACTATTTGAATACTGATTCAGTAGATTCAACTGGTCCTTTTTTAAGAAAGCTGACAGTCCCCTAAAATATAGTGCTTGTCCGTTTCCCCCGTTTTGCATACACAGCCTCAATATTTCACGCGGTAGAATTAAGATTGCTCTGATAGCAGGTCTGTTTACTCGCTCCAATTAAAGTTACGACATTCGATTATCGTTCTTCACTCGGTCAGCGGACATCTCCACGCTTTAAGGGAACTTTATGGGACAGTGGCCAAACACGGAATTGTATTTGCCGATTCGACTGAATAACGGTTATCCTTTCCTTAAATTAAGGACCGGCACTGGCTAGAGCGTTTAATCGAAGAGCCCAGTCCTAACAGGATTTAATAGATACTACATGTTGATCCTTGCGTTGCTCCCGAGTAGCTAAAGGCTACGGAAATTTATAGTGTTCCGAATGAAAAAGATCGAAGAACGAAGTAACCTCTTAAAAGCTACATGGTTCTCGAATCACGATTAGGAATTGAGAATCATCTTTTATTGAGTTAGTAACACAAGATAAAATAGATTATTTCAGAGGGTCAATAATTAGCAAAAGCTATTATCATTTTTACACACAACTTTCATTTTCAATTTTCAAATCAGGTTTCACATCTCATGTAAAAATTTTTTAATACACCAAGATTTTTCTAAACGTATTCCTGCAACACTTGAAACCCAAAATACAGTGAAAACGCGAGCCATTCTCTTTCCACCGCGAACCGAAAACGTCGCCCACAAAAGCGTGGTTGGCGCCAATCGACTAAGTACTTTGACGCGTTTCATCAGTATTCCGTGCTGTCACGTACCAAGAATATGTGTTCAAGAACTCTGAGATGAGTTTGCGACAAGATAACACATAGCACCATCACTTTGCAATTACATCAGAGAAAACAAAAGATTGATCCAAGTGCCGGCAATAGGACACGCTTCTCGATTGTATTAGCACTACGAACGCTTCGCTAGTGCTCATTCTATTTATACTTACGTATACTCGCGACTCTGCCATTTTACCAAAGTGCTTTTTCACTTGGAGGTCGGTAGAACGTTCAACGCTAATCAAACGCGTAGTTAATTCAGATAGAAATGCAGTAGAAGCGTCCTTTAAACGTTTAAAATTTAATGCAATCTATTTAAATTGAAATTAAACAGTGTTGCGTAGAGAGGATTCATTTGAAGTGGAGCTGGTAACAAATTATAAATTTACTGAAACTTCCTCATTTTCTACGGAATGTTTAATCTAAAATTTCCTTTCTTTGCGAAGTAATAGCGATGAAATATGAAAAAGCTTCGTTGTCGAATATTGTATTGAAATTTTGCGAGGTGTACCTACGAGAAGAGAGGCCGCTCGTTAAACGGAGTTAATCAAAGTTTCCATAGAGCGTGTAAAAGCAAAACCGTGTAATGAGGGTGTTAATTAAATTTTACATCCCTGTTCCGTTTAAAGCCGTACTTATTCATACAGGGACATCGATGGGCCGTAATCGTAAAGGTCTGTCCAAGGTGATGCATAATGCATGATACCTTAAAGCTCGCTTCGCTGATCAAATTATGCGTTTTACGCCACCAAACTTGCAACTCGGTTGCAGCAAATCTTGACACTTGTTTGCTTGTCCCTGTGTTACACGATATACTACGTGTTCCAATGGTAAATCGAAGTTTAGAGAAACACGTAACTGCGTAACTTGGGCGTCATTAGCATTCACGTTGCAACGTGGTTCTATGTATCACTTGATAGTGATGGCAAGAAGTAGGTACAGTGGGATGTCTGTTCTTTGAGTATTCTATTAATTTAAATAAAGTGGAATATTCAATCTCGTGTGAGAATTCAGATTCGAAAATTTGAACCCAAATTTCCACACTCAAATATTAATTTTCACATAGGCTTTAGTATATAATATGTTGTCCGCTTTACTGTGATCAATGTTACTTGTAATAAAGTGGAACCAATACACGCAGTTACAAATAAAATTTTAGATCCTCGAGACTCATAAATTTTTAACGAAATTGCTACTTAATAATTTTTCCCCATTTCTGGTGATAGTTCTCTATTTAGATATTTAGCTAGTATATTCTATTAGGCAAAATTACGTCATACTCCACTATCGCTATCATTGAAATGGCAGGCATCTTTTCACCAATGAAATCTTCCTGATTTCTATACAGATAAATTATAATATGTGACTGCAAATAATAACAAATTCGAGGCAAGAGACAGACTAGGACATCGCGAAATTTTCTAACGACGGTTCGCAGATTGCAACTGGTAACTTCGACACTTTCCCCTGTGCTGGTCGAGCAAATTGGAATTATCGGGCCACCGGTACAGGAGCAACGAAATTTGTTGTTGCATGCTGGACGCAGCGGTGGTTGACTACACCTGCTCGGCGACCGATAAGATTATTTACAGCGCGAACGAAATCGTATTACACGCATCTGTGCGCGGAAATTGGCAATAGCGTGTTCCAGGACGGCCGTCCTAGATCCTAAAGAGACTGGGAATCGATTCTATTCGTTTTAAGAGACCGTGTAGAAGCACCCCGTGCACGACCATCGTTTCTCTACCCCTGTGTACCCGGCGAAATAATTACGCTCTCTGGGTCTCGTCCACAATGGAAAGGACTAAAATTACGCGTTTCCTGTGCCATTGTTCGCATTTATCGTAGCGTTCCCTGGAGGTACAAATATTGTACAAAATGCTGCAAACAGGGGGAATACGTGCGAAGAATCTTTCCAACTCTGTGATCATTCTTGCACTCCTAGTGCCTTCTGTACGCGATTGAGATCAATTCTGAATACAGTCTTCCAAATTAATAAAATTTCAAATTTCTCATTTCGGCCATTTTTCACTCTGGACGCGAAGTACTGTAATCATTTGTGCCTCAATTGGTTTCAAGTCCTTTGCTGGTTTAGTGCAGCAGCTTACTAGCTTTTAGGCAGATATATAAAATATATCTGAAAAAGAAGCATGGATGTGGCTGCTCTTACTTGGAGCCGTGGTATACGGTGGCACGAAAATTTAAATATATCTATAGGAAAGAAGTTATAAATATAAATGTGTGAGTGTGTACACGATGCACCGTCTGATGGTGACACGATTCCGGACCGGTGAATTACTTAAAATAGAAAGTGAAGACAGTCTCCATCTTGTGTCGGAAGCAAAATTTTGATAAACAAATTAATACAATTTTTATGTTAATGTATATGATTTTATCCTTCTTTTGTAAGAAAAATATTTTGTATCTTTTTTTCAGGAATTTATATTGAAAATGTGCTCCCGACACATTGCGGGGAATAGTTTCCTGCATCTCTCTGTAAATTTTCAGTCAAATTGTTGGAGCGGTTATCGAAATTTTATGTTCACCGTTTCCGAAAACATAGTTTCTGGGAAATTGCGTTTAAAGTTGGACATGCAGTTTTGTCGTTATCTGATCTCGTGTGCAGACTCGTACATTTTTGGCTGTCCTTCAATTTTTGGAATTTCGGAGCCCGTTTGCGCTTAAAATACGTAGAAAAGATGTAGCTAGCGGAATCTGCTAAAATCCTAAAAACCAATTTTTGAAAAGTTTGAGGTTAACCTACCCTCTTAATTATCCTGAACATAGATATTCAAAACACTTAAGAGTTTGAGTGTCGAGACAAGTGAATCGCGTTTCTGAGGTAAATCCTTTGTCAGGATTAGAATCTATCATTCCGCATCGACAAGTACATTTTCGAATGGACATAATGTTTCATTGTCGATTGGTATAAAAGGCGCATTAAAGTGATCGATTATGCTGGAAATAAGACTGTAACGTACTGGCTACCGAGTGCCTGGCTTGCACCGTGAAATGGACGAGATGAGATTACGGTGATGCCTCGACAGTAATTTATCAAGTGCGGTTAAGTTTCGAAGTTGGAAAGATCCACCGAGTAACCGACCATCGATTTCCAAGTATCTTACTGAAACGCGTACAAACCTACAAACATCTCTGCTTGCAACCTGCTTCCAATCGCAACTTCCCTCTATCGAGATTAATAATTAATCCTAGTGATTAGTTTTAGCCTGGTACGACTTTGAGATCGATTACAATATCGCGTCGCAATGATTCATTTCACTACAGAGCACATGGGTGGAAGTATAACCTTCATGTTGTGCTTTTTCAGTTATCATTTCGAGAATATATTTATGACAGCTCAGAAAAATGAAGATTTATCCACGAAGTGTAATAGTTTACATTTCTAGTGTGCATCCAGAAGCATAGTGTTCATTTTATTTTAAATCTCTATGGTGAAATACCTATTTGTATAGTATTCTCAACAATGTCGCGATACGGATTTCAATTTCCGCGGAAATATTGATGTCATATGTACTCGAGCTACACACGTCACGGGACGTATCAAACTCTACAAGAATACACAAAATCATAAAACTGGATCGAGGGTTGTTTACGTGTTTACAGTAGCTCCAGTTGAAACTGTCGCGACAGCTGTCGATGGGAATAAAAGCCTTACTTGCCAGGCAAGCAGAGTTCTTAATACCCGAAGACGCGGGAAGCCCTTACGTGAAATATAACCCCTTTTTATCACGGCTGAACGCGTTCACGGGCTGGGAATCGTGGATTTTACACCGTAATATTAAGATCCGCACGCTTTTCGCTCTGTATCTGCGTCAAACGCGCACTCGTAACGCCGTAAAATAACTTGAGGGGGATCGTAGAGTGTGTAAATTCAGTGTAATTCTCCATTTAATACGAATCGTCCAAGTTACTCGCTACCTTGTACTTGAAAGAATAGGGCGACCGAGATTGTACACTCAGAATTTTTATTTGGATACTTCAAACGGTTCATGAAATTTTTTATCACGCCAGAAGGAGAATTTTATTTCAATCTTACATACATTAAACAAAGCTCTTGAAGCTCGGTCTTTTATTTCTACATCAGTGGAATTTAGAAACAGGGTGAAAAGATTTCGCCAGAAGTTTCGAAATCATTTGAGAAAATTCTGATGTCACCGTCTCAATATTTGCTGGCATACAGAAGCAAGTATTCGAGTGCATACCATCAACTGCTGAATTTGTCAAGCAAACACTACACGAACACCGTTCTTTTGCAAGTCCTTCTAGTTTGGTATGTTTGATTGAATAATAAATAGGCATCGTCGTGAGGAGCGCTAGCCCTAACCCGACGTGTACACGAAGGGAATTAACACGTCGGAAGCAACGTTTTCTGCTGGAGGATTTGGCGCGCTGGCGGGCCACATAATGTCCTATGAATAATAAATTACGCACGGTGTACATAATCTGCTATGCATATTAAATTCTGTAAAACTAATATTTAGGGGCAAAAAGAGGGCGAGAAGAACCCGAAGGCACACGCTGAAACGAATTACAGAATGCATTACCCGTGATAAACTTAAAAAATAACGGAAATTCAAGGTCCCTTCAGGAAGAACTTCGGTATCGATTTTCTAAAAAACAAAGCATCGTAGAAAGAAAAAGTATTTGACAGTTTTGATTTATCTTTACACAAAAGGATCACTTTAGGCCAGGAATTGTACCACAATTTCGTGCTCCTCTGTTTTTTAAGGAAACGAATGGAACAGCAGGGCAGCGCGCTCTCCCGTGTTATAATTTATCCCCCTCCAGAAAATAAACAGAACGACGCTGTTTAAAATGCGTAAAACTCGAAGCCGGGGCATTCATCACAGAGGAGTGGGTGTCGTCTCGTGGAGCTTTTAGCGACGACACAGGAGCCCAACTCCGTGCGCCGCTGTTCTCCCTTTTCCGAGACAATACGACCGCTCCATCCCCAACGCGAACGGGAATTTAATTTATGGTGCTCCAAGCTAACGCTTTCGTATTTTTCTTCTTGACCTAAGGTTGTTCTTAGCTGGCAGTTGAACACGGCCACCGGTAAAAGTTCCCTTTGAGGGGCGAAAGAAAAATGGGGGATGAACGACAACGGACGCCCGGGGTCGCAAGCGTTGGCGAGAAGAAAAAGAACGCGTGCACAGGAAGAATGTACAGTCTATGCTTGATGCGAACTATCGCGAGTACATAAAACACTGATGATCCTTTTGGGTCAAAGGTTTTCCCAGAGAATTCGTGTCGCAAACCACGAAGAATCGATGGTTACCGTCGCAAAAAGGCTGAACATGAATCAAACCAGGTCGTAGACTTTGGTTCCTTTTGTACAAATAGGATTCCAGTTTTAACACACGTTTGAATCGTTATTCACTTGTGGTGTGTTTCTAATTCTTGTGAAATTGAAATGATAGGGAAGCTTTAGCGCATCTCTTCCAATTTCGTACATACATAATTTATTCCATAATTCTCTATCCGTGTATTAGGGGAATTAATACGTCCATTAATTGAGCGCTGTTTGATCAACATTAATTACAGACAGTGGCATAATTCACGTTGAGGATATTATATGTTTAATTAGACAAGATAGTTCTCCGTAATTTATTGTTTAGAATGGTTTGCAATTGAGCTCAATTAAAGCGTTTTCCTGTTCCCTTGTTTATTAAATTTAATCAATGGAGTTTGCTTTCTTGGCTTATTGAACGATGCATCCATATCACATGAAGTAGTCGAAGGAAGTATCTTGTAAAGAAGCGAACGAAAACTATCCACGTTTAATGAGGCAATAAGGGGCTTCACATTTTCTCTTTACGCGAAAACGAAATCGGGGTTGGGCTAATGGCTCGTGAATCAAGGTGATTCGCCCATCTTACTTTTTACGACTTGAGTCTGTGTTTGATGAGAATCCTCTCCCCCGACGATTATTGCGTAGTCGAAGAGATCTACGATCCCACTGCCTTGAATTGCGACGCGAATATCATTAAGTATGGAAAATTTCACAACGAGCTCGTTACAAATATTCAGAGATATCACGAGGCGGGCAGAACATCCATTTTCAAATGCATTCGCGGGAAGTTTAGTTTAAAGCCATCGTTTTCAGCGATATAATCTTGGCCACGTAATATTTTACGCTTACTCTACTCGCTGGATAGTCAGAATTTACATCGAAGCACTTTTATCTCGTGAATTTCGAGCACGAGCACTGAGAATTAATGAGACGTCCGATAGTTCATCAATATCGTTGTTCTGACTGACTTGGCGCATAATGAAAGCGGGAAGAAATTGTCGTTAATCACGCGGAACTTTGTAACGGTGCTGCGTGCGGCGTCGTTAATCTTCGCTATCGCCGTGAAAATTTTATTTCGGTACTGCTTTTCGCGAGATTACAGTTTCGCGTGGGTTAAAACAGATTTCGAAATTACATGGTCGAGAATGCATAAAAATTTTACACAGTTTCCCCGGTGAAAAATGGGAACGTTGATAACATGTTCACTGCCATAATCGAGCTTGGTCGATTTAATAATTCCCACTTTAAATCCTCCGGGATTCCCTTAGATAAACGCCGCATTTTCCACTGTTTTCCGTTACATCAGTACCGTCAGAGTTATAGCTATTTATTCAAGATTATATCGGAGAATAGACAATAAATTTTTTTATCGTCTTAAAATATGTATAAATCAATACAAAAAACACTTTGTACCTTATCTGTTACAGTTTCCTTTAAAAACAATCATAAATTTTTAAACCGTTTTCACGAGAATCTACCCATAAAGGTTTCGTAAACGTAACACCACATCATCCCTTTGGCGAGGGTGGAATGCTAAAGTGTGAGAATTTGACGCAATATCGGTTCGACCAGACCTCTGAATGGGAAATAATGCGGGTGAACAGTGCCATTTAACCCTTGCCATTGAGTTGGCCGTTGTAGGCTTCCTTTCGCTCTTCTCATATTCGTCCGCTCCGAAGAAAATTCTCGTATTTCCAGCGCTCGCGTTACGCTTCGCAGCGAAACAGATGGAATTGCGTTCGCTGGTATTTCTCGATAGAGAACGACCTTACGGAATATCATCGATCGCGGCCGCGATAAATTCCTAAATTCTTGGAGCACTCAGAGCATTGCATCTTGGACCTTGCTCCCTTTTCTTTGTGTTTTCTTTATCACGCGCTCGGAGCGTCCGAGACGAGGGGCACTTTACTACGTACCGCTGCATTTTACGACACTTGCAATTGCGCCCGCCGCATCCGCGACGTCCGAGTAAACACACGCCACTCGATTCGACCTAATTTTACGGATTACCACCGGGTGACGAAGAATCAAACGGAATCATCGGCGATTTCGAGCTGCTTCGTTGAGGGTTACGATTCCGTGGGCGACTGGAGTGCTTGGTACGTCGGTTTAGTGTCGTGCAATTCGTTTCCGTTTAGTGCATGAACAACTAGGGATGAGACATTCGTAGCGCAGAGTTAACTTGTCTATTTAGGAGGATTAATATCGCGGTTTTAGCTGAATCAGTATTTTTTATAATGGAAGGTTGTTTCAGAATATTAGTCACCTGATCCGCGCCATTGCATTGGCATAGTTTATATTTTGAATTGTAAATTTCAGTGGAAGGGAAATTGATTCCACTGTATCGTATCTCGAACAGTACTCAGTTTTTACATTTTTATTACAGCTTTTTTGAATAATATACAAGCTGCAGGGGAAACAATGGGCATTCCATATCGACCGCGAGCTATTTATTTGCATACCGACATTTTTACGGAATTGATAAGTATCATTTCTCTCTGGCATAAAAGTTTCATTTTTTCCGGGAATTTTACATTCATTTCTCCATGGCAAATAGATTTTTCAAAATGTCTAACCCCCCAAACTGACGCTTAACTTTAAACTGCGTATATCGAATCTCTGGCACGTGTAAAAATAGTTCAGAGATGGGCAAAAAATTATTTGAAATATAACTTTGTGTACGAAATTTTTATTTCAAATAATTTTTTGCCCATCTCTGAAATGGTTATAGAAATGGCTGCCATGTGACAGTGACATATTTAATTTCTAACCCTCGGATATCACACTGAGTCAAAATGACCCACAATTTGACTTTGAGGTGAAATATCTTTGAGGCGCCGTTGAAAATGGTACTACTGCTTAAACACGGTGACACTTTAAATATTAATTTTTAACAATAAACATATACTCTACAATGTTCAAACTTTGTCTCAGAATTTTTGCCACTTAATTTAACAGATGGTTTTAAAACAGTAGCTGATTGAAGATTGAAAATTCTGTGTGACAACCGAGGGTTACATCACGCACCACAGAGATAAACTACAGAATCTCTTAAAACAAACCTGCATTCTCGTAAATTGACTTGAAGTAGTTGCGGCCTCACGTTCCCAAACAAAACTTCAAATTTGAAGGAGGTAGACGCAGGATATAATCACACGAAACAACCATGAATCTCGTCGTAAATTTATCTTCGAAGTAGACTTCCTGACGTAACCTCGCCCCACAGTATTCGGTGGAAACTCCATCACGATTCAACAGCGTCGTCCAGAGGCGTATTCCCCGTTGCAGAAGCTTTTGGCTGTCCAGGCACGTTCCGCGGCATCGGTTCTCCCTTTTCTACCGCGCGACGAAGCATCGTGTGTATTAGTAAAATTTATATTCATAGTCAGCGTGGGACGAGTTTGTAGTCTGGTAGCAGTTTTGACGCCCAGGGAGAAAAAACCCGGGAAAAGCTAAGGGTGTCGGTTCATCCTCCATTGAACCTGCACTTTTTCCACGATGCTACAAAAATTCGATGCTTTACCCAGTTCCCAAGGAAGCAGTATGGTTCTGCGGTTTCTCTTCGTTCCGCTGAAAGCAAAGTTCCCTCGACAACATCAATAAGTGATGTTCAAGTCGTCTTTACCTGGAAATTCAATCATTTTTGTGAGATTAAATGGTTCCAAAGGAAATAGCGTGCCACTATTTTATTTATTTGGCAAAGTTTATTAAAAAGGAAGAAACGATAGTTTGATATTAATTAAATTAATTGAATTGAAATTAAATTAGTTGAATATTTCTACCATTCCGAGGGCGAGTTTTAATGCTTTTGGCATTGATCGAACTAATATTCGAAGTGACAAGAATTTCATCTCCCTTGGAAAAGGCACCTTTTAGATTTCTACATTGAATACTAGCAGCAGTGGTGTGGTTTCGTAGGAGCTTCGGAATTCCTTTCCCAGAGAAATGTGAAACGTAAGAATTCCTATTGAAGGACTTTTATATTCTGCTGGACACTTTATCTGAAAGCGAGTATCCTCACATCCATAAATACTTTTCAGAAGGCGACGTAACTCGCGAGTGTCCATTTATATTATACACCATCGCGCCGAAGAATTAGTTGGCCTCTACGAACCCGCTCCTCGTCGAATTTCGGATAGTTTATGGCTCCCATAAGGGAGTAGTGGCTGCAGCGTCTTTACCATCATCATTTTTCCCTGAGTTTACTTCACCTCTTGGATCGCGAACGGCGTTAAAGGTGGCAAAGAGAAGTGGTTTCTTCCTTGATAAAGTGCAGGGAAATGTAGCAGCTTTCTCGGTAGATGCTCCCTCAGCATATGTTTAACCGTGTACTTCGAGGGAATTATTATTTATCGAACAAAAGTACCTATTTCGATTCCATTCTCAAGCTTACGTCACTCGATCCTGTCTCCCACAAAAATTCTAATTATTTTTTAATCGTCAGCCCACGATGAAAATTCTGAAAATCCTTCAATTAATTCTTCATTCTGTTAATATTTGCGGTTCTTATGTAACGAAACCTTTCACTATGCAAATTCTGGGTCTACTTTAATAAGACTCCTCAAGTCCCTTCTCCTACGGGGCGCACTTTAAACGGCAACCTAACTTCCCAGAATTTATTTCCTGTGTATTCCCATGTCGCTGGCAAAGGGGAAAGCATTACCTTAAACTATGCTAACTAACGAGGTCTGTCGGAAGACGAGCAAGGAAATCGGTTTTCCTCCATCCCCTCTTGGTTGTTCCGCAACGTTTCGCCTTTTTCCTCTGTAATTTTGTGTCTCGTCTGGTTCAACACTGTCGTTTCTACACAGCTGCTCATTCACTGCCTATTACCTACAATACTATTGCTCGACATAACATAAAATATACTCCACATTCTCTATTCTTCTAATATTCTCAATCAAGCAATATATTCTTTCCCCACTTTTTCCTGGTAGACGGCTGAACGCATTGATTTCTCGTTAGAAAAATATTTTCTTCACCACGGTGGCAGATTATTCATGTTACTGTCAAGCGTGCCTCTATTTATTATCCAGACGCCACGGATTTTTCTTTTCTTTTAATGAGTATTGGTATCAGTTGACGCAAAGTTTCCGCCGAAGCTAAAAGATTTACATTTATATCGCGCTCGCGGGAACTTCGTTCATCCCGCGGTGATGAAAAATGTCAACAGACATTAAAATCGAGGGAGGGAAATGGCTGCGCAGATAAATCACGTTTGATGAATGTTGGTAGAATGTTAAAAGACACTCGCGGAACGCCAGCTTTCCACGATGTCCCCTTTCTCCCTTCCTCTTGCTCGCTGTCCGCGTTTTCCCACCCGTCGCCGTGACAATTCAATTAATTTTTTGCGCCGACTTTGCAGGGTCGATACCACTAATTAATTGATTCCTCGCCGCGTACGCACGGTGACGCGCAGCGCACTTGCGCCTTCGGAACTATTCGCCGCGAGGCTGATATCTCATCTAACGGAAGTGTCGCGGTGAATCTGTTTAATCAGTGACACGAATAAAAAGACCGATGCATCCAATTAGTTAATGAACTCCGTCAATATTAGATCTCGTTACTCGGAGCCTCCTCCTCGAGTAGCGGTGTCACCAATCGTTTGTTCCGTTTACGTCAGCCGTGCCTTCGCCCCCTCGACGTGTCTTTTTCAACGCCTCCGTTCTTTCTTAATTAGTGATCCATGTATATTTAACCAGTGGAACATTCGATTACAGAATAATCGGTCTCTGTAGCATTGTTTCTTTAAAAGAACATTCCTTTGAAGCAGCAGGAGGCTTTGAAACCAGAATTACGTTCTGAGTTATATTCTGATCATATTTTTTTATTTATAATATAATGAAGTAAATTATAAGCGATATAAGCGAAGCAGCCTCAAAGATACCGATTAATTCTAATCTGAAAATTATATATATGATGTTGTGATTTATGACATATTTTGTTGGTGGTAACTGGGACTGCAGAACTGTCGAATCACAAAGGGTTATAAAGTTCAAATACCCCAGTAGTATAACGTTAAAGATTTGGTATACTGGTTGAAAACAGGAAATGTCCATTCTGCACTTGTACCAAATACGAAATGTCCCCACTCTTTGCCTAAGTATAAGCTTCTGTCGTCAAGGTAAAACAAGAAATTATATAAGAAAATTAAATTCATAGAACTTTGTTTCTTTACCGATAAAATTTAATTTTCTCGATAAAGTTGCTTCGTGATTCCCTGCTTCCCCCTTACCTTTCATATTGATCTTCCCTCTTTATAAAAACAAACTGTTATATTTTGTCTCCTGATATTATATTCTAAAAGTCCTCTTGGTATTATATTCTCAGCCCGGTCACATGTTTCAAGTGCGCCGAAGCCAGGCAGTTTCCTGGAAGATATTTTGAAGCTGTAAAGCAAGGCAGATGGAGCCGAGCTAGCATTATTTCCCAGCTTCTCTTTCTCTTACCGAAAGAGAATGCATCCGAGCATAACTCGCGCCGGTGTCGAACTCATTTTAGTACCGAATCCATTTTAAAGCGTTTATGATCGATGCGTGGAACGCTCTCTCGTTGTTCGCCGCACAGGCGTCGCGCATAAATATTTATGCTTTCCCATCTTTCGCCATAAAATCGCACGAGCCCGGGGAAATAATCGCGCCAGGAATACCGAACTTCCGCAAGAAGCGCTTTCGGAATTTGTTCGATCCATAAAAGCGCCGTCAGTGCGCCGTATCTCGTCCCGTTCGGGGAGAAATACTTTCGAGTAGCATGTCGAAGCATACCATGATTCATACGCCATCAAATATGTTCCACTGCAAACCGTCAAACTTGAAAGGTTTTAATCTCAGAGATGTTCGCCGCTTTCCAATAATCCGTTGCTGCTGTCAACTCGATTGGGCGAAAAGTATTATAATTTTACTTGGAGGCACGACCGTCTATAGCTCGCAGCGGATGAAAGGAGGTTTTATTTATGAGAGTAGTTGCAAATCACGGTGATTCAGAAGGTAGTAAATTGATTAGATTCGGTGGTCTGAATAGGTCCCAAGAAATGTACCGCAAATTTTAGGAATGGAAGAGATGTTTCCTGGAGTTATTTCTTTGAAGCCAGATTTTAAAGTAGAAAGTCCTAAGTAGGGTGAAATCAATTTCGTTTTCTTAACCCTCGGCGGACATTTTAGGGGCCCTTCAGATCTCTGAAAATGAAAAACGTTAGCATGATAAATTATTTTCCTCTGAAATGTAATATGCCTCTGGGTATTCTTTTATTTATGAGTGAGGATATTGCGCATATATTATTGTAGCATTAGATGAGTCATTCATAAGATGAAAAATTCTCCTTAGAAATGAATACATACATAATTTTTGTATTTGCAAATATTCGCATGTAAATGGTATCTTCATCCATACAAACATCTAAAAATTAATGGCACACAAGCTACTTTACCTATTACGTCTCCAGTACATCCCCTACAACACATTTAAATGAAACGTGAATCCCACGAAAGTGTATTTAAATCTCCTCTTATTTGCAACAAAGCTAGAGTAAAGCACAACAATAATGTGTACGTAGTACCGCACCTAGAAAGAGTTAAATTAGCGACGTTAGCATAACTTCGGTGACTTCATTACACCATCATGGCGGGCGCTTTCAAATCTTCCCTCGTTCATGATAATGAAGGCCAAAAGCTTTGCTGGATTTGAGGTTAATTGTAGCGTCGAGGAGTGGCTGGTATCGCGCGAGCCTCGAAACTGTGCGGAATTATGCGTTCGCGACGGTGGAAATTAGAAGAGGTCAAAGTGATCCGCCTCGTCAGAAGCGGAGGACTCACTTTGACGGAAAGTTTACGCAGGAAAGCTAGCGGAACGAGATCGCTCTAGAACTGGGCATAAGTGGTCGTTTCCTTTCAAACAACCCGAATGGATCGTTAAAACTTTCGACGAGAGTTTGTTCTTCGCCCCTCGATGAGCTATATCTCGCTAAAATTGGGTGTCACTGCGTGAAAATCGGTAAGTTTTCAAGCACTTCAGAGCTATAAATTGTGGGAAAACTGTTTTCAAATCCTTAGATCGTAATCCTTCTCATTGAGTGATACTTATCGTTGAGACTACAGTATCTTCTCAATTTACGTTTCACATTTGTCATTTTTTTATTAACAAATAAAATAGTCGGAATGTAAGCACGTAAGATTCAAGTGTAAGTGCACTGGAACGTACAAAAGTTTGAAGTTAAATATCTGTATGAAATGGTTATAAGTTGCGTGTGGAAACAGGTGAGTGGTAGTCATCGATGTGGTAGAACACTTGTTGAGCTCAATTTACTCATGGTTTTCCAACATCCTCTCGTTTCAAACGATGTTGCCTCTGGAGAGGTGTAATTGTGCGTGGAATGGAAGCTAGTGTTTAACAGAATGTGCTCAAAGTTTTTTTTAATATCGTATGGATATAGATTATCAAATTCAACTGGATATATGTTTCATCACTGTTCTTCCAAAAGTACTTACTTCTATTAAAACACCAAAAAGGAACAGTATCATTGACATTATGAATCTGGAAAAATATATCCTCGTAGAAAATACTCTACTTGTCATAACATTTTCGTATTCAATTCTCAAGATTCTCTCTGCAGATTTCTTTCCCAGTTATTCAAAAGAAAAAGGGGGTTGAGGTGACGATGTTAAATGTTAAATCTGTTATTCCGATATTCCCTTACGTTCGAACGACGATCGATCTCGCGTCAAGTAACACGCGCGAATTTTAATTTATTACGAAGTAGTATCGACGAAATGTCACGACTTTTCCCGCCACGATTATAAATCTTCGTGATTCCTCTCGTGACATTGGCACGCCATACATCACCGTTCAAAGTCGTATTTCCCGTGTGGATAGCTACCGACGGAGCTGCAGCTCATTTTCACGGCAAGTAACGCTACTTTACATCACCCAGAAACCAGCGTACACAATGAAACGTGAGCTCATAAACTCTGTTCTGTAAGAAAATCCATTTGAACGCCACCAGGGCTCCTGTTTTCAATTTTGAAGAAATGTTGCCCCAGCGGCCATCTTTCGATTTTTCTTTTTGTGCATTTTCATAATATTTGGGGTCTCAAAAATATACCTGCACAATTTCAAAGTGGATCTCGAAAAATTCTGGGAGCTACGGAAGGTTTTGTATAAGTAGCGCAGCGCTCAGAATCGAGTGCACGCATAGGTAACTTGGTGTCAATCGCCCGAAAAGTTCATGTCCAAAAATCCAAATGTATCTAATAAGAGGGATTATGAGCTTATATATTGTTTAGAATTAGGTAGAGAATCACTGACCACGACGAGACCGTATACAGCTGCGATCTTTGAGTTGTAGAAAATAACTTCTGTCGAAACTTTAAACGTGATTATCTCGAAACTACATTTTTCAAACTGGGCGTATTAATAACTCAGTCAATTTTTATCGGATTCATTTGAAATTTTCAGGGAATATTCGTAATACAATTATCTTCAGTTAAGCGTACCAGTTTTTTGATCGAATAATTCATTTAATCGTAACATTAAAGACATGTTGATTTTTGATACATTTTGTTCAAGATTTCTTCTTAAGTGAAGCCATTTCTTCAAAAATGAATATTTTTTTAAATCTATACGCTTAATTTAAGCTATTGTAATATACTTTAAGAAACCGTTCGAATTTTTCAATTCGGAGCAAATGTTGGAAAGCTACAAGAGCGCCCGTTTTGTAATTTTTTTTTGCCGAGCCTAACGTTATCGTATACTGTGGCCATATTACCGAAAAATTTTTCAATCTGGGAGCATAAAATATTAGTTAAATATATGCATTTTCAGTTGCTAATGAAGATGTTTCGTAGAAAGTTACATTTCATTATAAAAGAATGTCTTGAAAATAGCCTTTATTTTCGGCCGTCACAGTGGCTTCCCTCCTTAAAGTGATAGGTATTTTTGATTTTTAAATCCTATCCAAAGAATATCGAACCCCAACTATAAGGCATTTCAAAATCGCGATGTTTGTGTACATCAAGCCAAAGATTTACGAAAGAACGTAAGAGGATAAAAGCCAAACGTCAGTTTTCTCTTAAAGCAGTGATTTCCAACCAGTGGACCGCGAAGTGTTTTCTGGGGTGTCGCCACGGTTATATTTAGTTGGCGATTTCTAGCACTTATTTATTTATTTATTCTATTAAGGATGTAACATTGATTTTTCATAAATTGTAGGAAGGAAATATTTACCTTACTTTACATAGAGGGAGCTCGCAGGTTATTCAAATATTATAAAATGGTGTCGCGACTCAAAAAATGTTGGGAAATACTGTCTTAAAGCGAGACGCTTATTTTCAATCGAAACATCTATCAGAGGGAAGGATTGGGGATTTTCCGAAGAGGATTTTCAAAAAAAAGCTCTTGATGGTATTCTATTTTTGATACGATCCTGATAGCTTCGTCACGATGAATTTACTTTTACGAACGCCACCTTACGCTCTGGTGGAGTCTCTCGAACAGACTTATCTGACTATTTGTTTTCTGTTACCCAACGATGCAAAAGGACAAAGCGTTCTAGTTGTTACAACGGAGGAAGATGTTTTCATTATGGACGAGGCAACGATTTTCTCGTCCCGACTATTCTCGGCGACACAAATGGTTTGGTTTTTGGGTGACTTTGAATGCGAGCAGTGATCTGTTGGAAATGTGGTTCCTCGGGAAGTACAAGTTAGCCTTAACGCTCCACTTATAGTTTATAGTCACTTCTGAAGGATTGTTTAACGAGGACCCGCTCCGCTCCAAAGAAAACGTGTTTCTAGTCGAGCTCGAGATAATTGCCTGAAAAGTGCATGTCGTGGTGTTTGAATGGAGCTCGTGCAAGTCAAGTACGCGATGGAAATTAAAAGTTGGAGGGGAACCTTTCGCTGTAGACATTTCGAAAGTTCGCGAAGTCAAACTGCCCTCGCAGTTAACGAGACACAATTGGAAGGGGGATGTTGCCACGGTCCGAAAAGTCCAGGACGTGCAAGTATCGCGAAGTTTGAGGGATCAATACTGCTCTTCAAGCTCTTCGAGCTGGATCTCGGTATACGGTGCCCGTTAAAGCTCCCTTTTCCACTGCGGATACCGCGAATGAGAAATTTATTCCCTTCTTTCCTGACGGGAGAAGTTGGCTTCTCTTTGTTTCGACCAGCGCGAGGAGGGATGACGTTCTTGAAGAAGCTGCGCGATTTTCATTGAAACCATGCTCGAAAGGGAAAGTCGAGCAGATGGAACGCAATTACTGAAAACAGTAAGGCTTCAATTAAAGTTAATTCAGGGGAATGAATGTGCTTCGATTAAAGTTGAACGAAGAAAATGTAGTCAGCTGGAAGTGGGAGTGAATTTATCTTTAACTTTACTTATCGCTATATGCATTTTGGAAGTTTAAAAAATCAGGAAGTGGGAAGTTTGAGAGATTGGATATTCCTTTTATTCCGAAAACGCGTGTCTCCGTTATTCTGAAAAGGGGATCGGCATGCCCGCGGACGCACGGCGCCGAAAAATTTCAAACAGCAGTGAAACATCACGGTAAATAATGCCAGGTGTTCGCGTTCCGTCGTGCATTTTGAACAGCTCACAAAGAAGTGAAGATCGCGGGTATTCTCTGGCGTGCATCGCGCTGTGCAAGCGTTGTTGCGCTGTCAAAGACGGGGGAAGATATATCACGGTAACGAGTATACGGAAAATGCGGTAGCGCGATGATGCCCGCGAGATGCGGGCACCGCGAAGAGAAGATTCCCTTCGCCTTCCGAGAGGAAAATCTTGAAAAATGGGACGAGCGAAGTCACCGTTTCGAGGGCGCATTTCAAGAATCAATGTATTCCCTTAGTCCGAGAAACTACACGACCTCTGGCTGTCCATTACTCGTGTCCAATTGGAGTTTTAATAGCGAGGAAGGAAGTTCGAGCGAGAATTACAGTTTGGCAAGTTAGAAATCACGGTCCTCTGGGAAACCGCGGGAGGAAAAGAGCGCACCTGCGGCAACGACAGTCGTGTGGAAAAAAGAATCCTGCCATTTTCTCCGCGAGAAATGGAAATGTCTTCGTGGTAAAAAGGGGCAAAGAGAGAAAGATTCTCTTAACCTTTCCCTTCCCATCGTTCACCTTCTTGAAACGTTGGAAGCCACTCTTACTAAGGTAATGATTTTACGAAATGAAAATATCCATTGTTGGTACACAAACTTAGTAAGAAGAGAGCTCTAGTGGCTTTCTCCGGCTTTCACTGGAATCTTGTTTAAAAGGAGTCGTTTTTTTGCGGGAAAAAGGGGAACTCTCCTTCACCGAATTCATAGCCTCGTTGCCCCGAATTCTTTGCATATTTTAATGAAACGTACGCTTCTCGCGATTATATTTCTTGGTTGGTCCTGATCTTGCAACGATAGAAAGGGGAATGTGTTTGCTGGCGACTTTCATTTACTGCGTTGTCCAGTTCTACGGCGAGATACTAGTCGAGATTGTAGCAGGGGGACGGAAAGAGATACAAGATTGTAACAATCTAATAGCGTGGCAGCAATCCTTCCCGAGAAAGTTTCTGGCGAGGAAGATGTTGCGGGGAGAAAAATTGTCCGGCGAAAGTGACAAACTTTTTCCTCGTTACGGTCCTGCGAAAGTGTTTTCGGGTGTTGTTAATGGATTTCGAGCGGCGAAGTGTGTCGAGAAATTCAAAAAATGAAACATACTTTCAAGTCAAATGAATGCAGTGAAGTCATGCAATAGTGGTGGAGTAATGTTCAGTAAGTGAACAATATTTCCACAAAGAAGTTTAATTGTTTTGTAGACAGAGGACGTTCTTTGTGGTTTATATTATTTTATTGCCTAAAAAGTGAAAGCTGGTATCGTCTGTTACAAGAGTTCCGGTCTGCAGTATTGATTTTATTTTACATCCGTAAAGACTACTTTCAAAAGCGTTGCGTGCAAGAAAAATGTTCACTTTCCGTATCAAACGTTGCGCAATTACTTCCACTGTCAAAACGTCACGCTGGGGAAGTAAATTATTGCTACATTTCCGCCTTCGATCGGCGCGATAAATCATAGCCCACCGATAGGAAAACGATATATCTAAAGACTTCTAATTTTTTACAAAGGCAACTCGAAAATTCCTGTTTACAACGAAACGGTTCGACAGACTTTCACTGTCTATCACCAGGGCTGTTTCTGGGTTGTTGGTCGCCCAGATGCAAAAACAGTATTGCCGCCCTTATTAATTTAATTATGTTGTAGTCCTCGTGAAATTAGGGGGGGGGGGGGGTTAAGTCACCCTTTTGCCAATTTCAAATTTATTTAAAAAATACAGGGCCTTGAATTCTTCAATTTTTGCCTATTTTCGTGAAACTGGGTGGTAGTTACGAATTTTTAGCTTGAAAACCAGTGTTGGATAATTAAAAAAAATTAAATGAGAAAATAAATGATAACATTAATAATCATCATAAAGATTTTGATTATCATTTTTGTTAGTCAAAATTTTACGTATAATAAACGGTCCGCCCCTAGGCACTTTCTGCACCCCCGTCAGGAAGAATGGCCCTGTCTATCACCATCTTATATTCACAATACATTAATCACTATCAAGAAAGTAAAGAGAGCCAATATTTCTAAAAAGCAATCGAGGCACGTATCCCACAGGCAGCGAAAAAAGTGGCACACTAATCGAAAGCAGAATCTACAAGCCCTCGACATTGATTTAATCGGCAGCGGAGTGCGTTAATTTGTTCTGGTTACCCGACGTTTCGCGAGAACTAATCGAAACCGCGGAATTATTAACGCAAGGGGGGAGGGCGTATTAATTTACGGCGAGAGGAAGCGGCAAGGACGTTTGATTTATTTGACAGCTGCGCCTACGGACGCCCGAGGCCAAACGAATCCGTTTGCTCTATCTCACGATTTCGGAAAGCAATCCGAACCGTAAATTTTCTCACGATCCTGCGTTGATAAAACGCGGCGAGCTACGTTGCCTAGCGATGAGAAATTTTTATTCTCGGCCGAACTCGTCAGCACCCAGCTGGGCGGCACATTCAGTTTCGTCACGTTCCCCGTTCGGGACTCAGAGATTGCGCTGGCCACCGAAGTTTTATTTAACGGGAGGCATCTCCTCTCTGCGATCATAATCCTCGTCAAACATCTACTTCATTCCGCGAGGGTCGCTCTATCCAAAATTGGATTTCCAGATCTGCGAGAACCGATGCTGATTTGAAAATTTTGTTTTAATTAGAGTACTTGCGACCGAGGGAGAAAATAAATTTTTGGGGAAATTGTCTTGAATATGTGGGGGATGGAGAGTGAATGGAATTAGTGTCATAGAATTTGATTTTGTTAGATTGTAGGCAAATGAAGGGCTTGGTGGTTGAGCGAGTGTTTCAGGGAATGTGATGCGTTAGTTTTGACAAATTTGGGAATTTTTCTGGGGTTTGTTGGAGAAATGGTGTTCTGTATTGGGGAAGAGGAGGTACATAAATCGAAGAAGTATGGCAGGTGCGAATGAAGACAGTAATATAGCTTCGAATTTAATCGCGTGTGATGCGTCTGACTATGTATAGGCTATACTACTAGCTCCTCGTTATTCTGGTTATTATTACTGATATCACAAAATCTGTTACTTCCACGGGTTGATATCGATAATATTACTATGTTCACTTACATTTTCCATCAATGTGGGAAAAGGAAAATAAAAGTCTATCTAAATTATAAAAAATTTGTCTAAAAATGTCTTGAATTTTAATGGTTTTTCTGGTTACTTTAGGAATATTGCTACTATTAATATTAGTTCCAATTAATTATTATCAGAGACAAGCATACAAATTCCTCAAATCCCTTCACCAAATAGTCATGAAATTCAAACGTACCTAATACTAAAATTAATAAATTAATCCTTACAGAAGTAGTAAGCTATGGTGATGCCAGTGCAAAGAGCTTCAAGGAGCTTAGAACCTGCATACATTATGGAAATGTTTACGATTAAATTTCACTCCATCTCCTACCCCGTTAATTTAACACTTCTTGTACATTTCATGCCACGATCGCGTTTCTACTCAAACAATATCTCCTGTACCTTGTTTGCACGATGCAAATACGCAGCGAACTTGACTTCTCCGATTATGGATCGTCAAAGGAGCGAAAATGAGAACACTCCTCTGTCAACAGATACTCCTCGAAAGAGCTGTTAACATCACACAGCAGACTGAGGCGGAGTTGCCATTCGTGAACGTGGCTGTACCACCACCCAACGAATACCTCGTCGACAATTTATTTCCACACGAATTGATGTCTAGGTGAGGCTTACAGTATTAATTAAAACGCTTCTATCAAACGATACTTTCTCCTTAATGATTCTTTATTCTTCCCTCCTCTGCGTATACTTTGAAGTGATCAACGAATCGAACAAGTGCCGTGCAGAATTTCTTAGTCGTTCTCGTTCCTTTACGTTCCTCATTAACGCAGTGTATCCCACTGAAATTTCCACTGACTTCAGCAGCTACTCGAGATGGCGCTGCAATCGCGAGGGTAGTTAGCCGCAGTTTCAGTGCAGCCAGCATGAAATTCAAGCCAGTCAAATAACGGTGAACTTGGTCGTGTCACGCCTTTGTGAGGCCGTGCAAGATTGAATAGGTTGTCTTATTTTAGTGTGCCGGAGAGGAAAGTTCCGCGCAAACGTGGCTAGCCCGTGTCCGAATACAGTTAGCGGGCACGAAACAGCGTTGAATTGAATTTAAAGCCGAGCGAGCTGTGCTTTTGTTCGAACGTGACGCTGTAACTACGAGCTGCCCGGTTTTGTTTCGGTCAAAATTGCTCCGCGTTGTTATTTAGCGCCCCACCGAATTTATAAGTAAAGCCCATCGAGTCCGGTTCAGTTTTTCGCTGATGTAGATTCGATTATACTTAAACGTGACCGGCAGAATTTCTAGGCTACGTTGAAACGAGGGTCGTGAACAGGGGGGGGGGGTGAGCTTTGTCTCGTTAAAATACCCTGGAAATAAGGGTTGCTATTGGCGAAAATTGGAGCACGGCAATCAATCGGAAGTTCTAGTTGGATAGTTGCTGTTCTAGTTAGTTACTTTAGGTTCGAATGCAGCCGAGCGAAACTGAGCCTGTTATTTATTGCCCCGATCTAGACCCTCTTTATGTCCCATCTGTCACTGGTTGAATTATACGTAGAGAACTAGTCTGCTAGGAGGGCGATAATATCATTTAAATATTCGAGGAGTTTGCGGCACTGTTTGGTAGTTTAGAGTGTTTAGGAAGTGGTGGGATTCGAAAGGATATTTGCAGGGAATGGTAACTGGTAAATTGGTTAATATCAACTATCATAGTAGTTTTACGAATGGGAATACAAATTAGGATTAAAGCAAGCGGAAACGGTGGGACTCGTGTTAATGTGGTACTAAATTTATGCGAAGAAACTGGGATCCGTGTTATATGACACTGACATATTTTTTGATAGGGGGAAATCGAATTAAGCGCCTCATAAATCACCCTTTTCATAAATATGAACCCCTCTGTCAGCTCTATTACGCGAGGAAACATCGGAACGTCGCAACTCCGCGAATTTTGCACGTAATCTCTTACCTAACATCTGTCGAATATTCAATAGACGTGGATTTATTATTCATATCGTCGAAACACTTTTCTTCCTCATGAAGAAAATCAAATCACAGTAATAATTCAAAGTGGAATATCTTCTTTGGTTCCTCAATTGCAGGTAGGGTTTATATATAAACCGGTTTTCGAATTTTTTACAAAAAAGCAAAATATAATTAAAACAGTAAAAAATATTTATACTTATTTTAAAATGTTTCAGCTTATTTAATATTTATGGAAATATTCTCTTTCTATACAAAACCACCTAAATAAAAAAAACGAATATAACAAAATAAAATATACTCCTTACAAAACCAAATAAAAACACTTAAAATAACTAAAATCCGTACAAAATATAAATTATAAATCTTTATTTTATTTAGTATTTTTTTCAGGAAATATGAACTCATGAAGATTAGTTTTGTTGTAAATTTTTACTACAATGTACTTGTGCCCAAGGCAGTAATTTTTACAAGATTTTATAATTTTAGTACCTAAAGGTTTTACATTTAAAAACCTATTTTCGAATTTTACAAATTTATAAAAAAAACGGTTTTTAAAAACCGTCAAACTATAATTACGGTTCATCTTTTGAGATTTCTTCTCACACTTTCATCTGAACAATCCAGTGTCACCAAAATTCTATTAGAAGCAAACTCCTCCAAAGTGACCATTTCACCATCACGTTTTCAAAGTAGCACACCAAGTTTCATCGAGCATAAAGTAAAGCTCAAAGCACACTTTCAGCTAATTCCTCGTATACACCTTATTTTCATTCATCGATCAAAGACTGCGCAGAAAATGTCGACGCTTTGGAGCTTCCTTTCGACTAGAGCAGACCGCGGTTTCGCGTGAAAGCTTGTATCGAGGGAAAGATTCGAGCAGGTGCCAAAGGGAGAAGTACGAAACGGAATGAATGGGCTTGAGAAAGTTGCAGTATTTTCCCAGCAGGAAACCTTAAAGCAGCTTTCGAGCGATCTTCCTCGATGCAGCTAGTTGGCTTAACTTTCCGATTCACGGCGATGCCCGTCGAAAATAAAAGCAACTCTGCCGAGTCTCCCACTCGAATCAATGGAAGTTCCACGAGGCATTCGCGATGGATAAACGAGGCTGCGACTGGCTGTCGTGGAACGGGCCGAATGCCTGGAGAAGTTCTCTTTCCGGTGCGAAATTATTCGCGAGGCACTCAAGTCTGCACGGCATTCCGATGGAAGGGAACTTCTTGTTTTCGAAGGCCAAAGAAATTTTCGCAGGCCACCTCGTTCGACTTGCACGGGGTTGTAAAGTTGCCAGGGAACGATACCTCTCGAGGTGCACACGAAGTCGTAGGAACTTTCTCGAACCTCCTGTTTTATTGCGAAGAACGCGTCCACCTTGCGGCCATTCGTTGGCTTGGAAGTGGCAAGGAACTCGCATCGGGAAGGGAAATGTAGAACATGCAAAAAGAAGCGATCGGGAAAGTTGCACTAGGATTTTAGAGTGAAATAGAAAAATTGAAAGTATCATGGAATTTAATTATCTTCGCTTAGAAATGTGAGTCCTTTATAAAGTTGTCATACTTTTGACTGTCTTCCATTTGAAACCCATCGTTACTTCATCCCCCGTCGTGCCCCATCGTTTTTGCCGTAAGCAGCCCTAACAGGTCTCAGGCAGACGACTTTCGAAACGATGGCGCAGTAGCTTTATCTAAGCCTGCAGTTAGGGGAACGGTGGATTATCTCTAGCATATAAATTCCTTCCAGATTGGAAATCGTAACGCGTATTAGAAAATGTAGGGTCACGGCAGTGATCGTAGTCGCGCACTTAGCAGCCAAACGAGCTCGCAGTTGAAGGCAACGACAATGGGGACTCGTGGAAAGTTACGGAACAGTGGGGCGTTATCGGGATTCCATACTTTAAGGCGAAAAGTCATGGTGATTCGACGCAATGCACCATGTGGTCCGGGTTATTGGAATAATTGCCACGCGGAGAGAAGTTAGATGTTCGGCAGCTACAGAGATTAGGAACGCGGTTCGAGGATCGAGTTGCTGAAGTCCTCTGCATTAAAGTGATGATACTCTTATCGAATATCCTGTGACTATCGTATCCGAATCACGCTACCTCATCTTTCCTTTGAATATTGTTATTTATGACATTGACGGCCGTATTATTTTCTGAGGATGTTTCTCCCCGAATTTTCTGTTTTTATTCCGAGCCTAATTGGCTTCAGACGTTGTTGTATTTTTATCTTGATCTATAAGAGAGGTGAGAAATTGTCACAGTGGTTGGAAGAGCTATTCGAGCTATTCTTGCAGAAGGAATTCGGCAATAGAAGCTGCTTTCATAGGTCATCCGTCATTTCGACGGTCAAAGTGACGAAGCCAAGAGCATGATGAATGATAAACGTTCGAAGTTCCATCAATTTTTCATTTTAACAGTCGCCAAAATGCCACAGCATTCCTGTCGTTAGTAATCCGATGCTGACAAACGGTTACCGTTTCTCTTCGTTGCTTCGCGGTTTCATTTCCAGAAGGGATTTCTAATGTTCGGAATGGAAACGAATCACTTCGGATTGGAAAAAATACTGAGAGTCATAAAGTCAGTTTCTGCAGGCAACATCTAGTATTTTCAATTATATTAAATACTTGAAGGCACTTTTATGTGTGCAGAAAACATACAAATTCAAGATATTCCAAAATGCATTTCTTATACTCCACAAATGAGACTACTTGGATTTAATTCCTCAGAGTTTCATAATTAGAAAGGCTGCACTTCGTAATATTAATGAAAATTAATGAAACTTACGAAAAAACATCTACTACCGTGGAACTGATATCATCTACCGAATATAACTAAGGGAATCGTGAATTCTAGAAGCAAGACTCCAGGGGTTAGAATTAATCGATAATTGGGATACTTTATAGCGTAATTATACCTTGGAAACGCTAGAGGCAAAGAGCTTGCGAACTCCAGTCACGTTTGCCTGAGAAGAAAAATTTTAGAGTCCCTTAAACACTTCAGCGGAAACCGTCTCCTATTTAAAAATATCTCGCTACGAACATCGATTTTCCAATCCAAATTCGTGGCACATTCTCAGTGTCTGCTCTCGAACTCGTGTACGAAATCGTCGTCGATTCACAAGCTGCAGAGTCTCAGTTGCAAAATGTTTGACGTCCACGTGAACCTCGATCTCGCCACGGCCACGAAAACGCATATAAAGTGGACGAATTTATTTTTTAAATGCGAGTTGCCTGTCGGTCAGACATTTATGCAAATACGGTGCCTTCGAGCTGCAAGTTTAGCTGGCTCTAGAACTACAGCGACTGCAACGTGTCAGTTAATTAATTTTCCTCGCCCGAAACTTTCGCGGAGGTCTGCACAGTTGGACGAGCCTTTCACCGTCGCTTTCACCGTCTGTTTTACGCTCCTCTGTCACTCGTTAATTGTTTACCACCCTAGGGAATCGTGAATCCACCCCCAGCGACAGAAATGGTCCTCCGAATCTATTCTTTCGCTCATTACCCAGCGAGCATAATTGTATCATATTCGAAACTTCCATTGTGGAGCTCCTCCAAAGTTTACCCATGTTCCCGCACAAAACCAGCGTCTTATGGTAAGACGCTTTATGCGACGCTGCATTATGCGCGGGAATATCAGCGAAAGGGTTTCCCTGTCCCGTGTCTTGTAACTCGATTGTCAATTACCCAGAAATACGAGTGATTCCTGGTTATTCTTACTCCCCGCTGGAAGTGGCCCCGTCGGTGAATCGTTGGCGAGGCAATTTCTTTCGTCGAACAGAGGAACTCGGTTTCTGGGCGGCCATGCTTGTGGCGCTCTGGGGATCGCGTGGCGTACTTTTGTCGGCGGAGGGAATTTGTTCGTCGTTCGTCGTTCATCGATACTTCCAGTTCACTTTGCCAGCCCTGAGTTAGAGGGTCGGCTGCTCCACGGGAAGACTCTAAAGCACCGTGGCAGCGGGCAAAGCCGCTTAAAACCGAACCGAGTCTGGCCGTAAATTTGGCCGCGCTGTAAATTCGCCGTCGATGGAGTAACTCGATACGAGCCAGTAGCGACGGTATAGGGTTAGTGATTCTGCAAATACGATCTGGCGCTCGGAATATAATGGCATGATCGATGTAATTGCGGAAGGTATATTTAGCGGCGTTTATGAAATGGGTCGTGGTTGGATTAATGTGGGGAAACATTTAGGCGCTTTCAGGCGCACGTAATGTTTAATAGTAATATAATTACGCGAACTTAAGCTATTTATTGGCATGATGTAGAATTAGCGGATTTGTAGTTTCTTTAAGGTTTGCGTTTAAGGAAGGAGCTACCAAGTTATGTTCTTATTTAATCCTTATTTCTTTTTGATTTCTTTTTTGTAAAGGGTTGTTGGCGCGGTGGGTGTCTCGGGGACATTTAATTGTGACAAACGTCCTCGTTAGAAATGCAAAGGGAGAAATACAGGCACCATAAATACAGATTACGATCTACATGACAACATTTTTGCTCCAGCTAATTAATACGAATTAATATAAACGACTGGGCGAGTATTTATTGCAACGCGGTACGCAGTTACGGCGGGATGCTGTAAGATATTCGCGAGCACCGCAAAATATTCGGTTATACACGTTTAGTGGTGTTTCCGGATAATTTTATATCGTTACTGTGACAATCGACGAAAGTAGATAATCGATTTATGAACCCGGTTTAAAAATATTTGTTTTAGCCTCTTGCAATTTTTATTTAAATTTAAATTGCCGAAATTCCTGCCATTGATAATTTTGTTCACCTGAAATCATCTACGTGTCTAATATTAGTGTACATTAGGACAATATCAAAGAACGCAATTTCATCAGAATAGGTATACTATGAGAGGTTCCTGACCATGGCGAGGGGGATGACGTCACAGGGGGAGGGGACATTTAGGTCTAGATGGCGCTGCACACACAAGGGTTGGTGGTGAGGATAATTGTAGATAAGCTGTACCCCATTTTTGCGGTGGTGTAGGTACTAGAGTACACGTGTACCCGGGTTCACGTGTACCAGGGTACACCTGTATTCGAATAAACGTGTACTCTATTACGCCACCGCAAAAAAATGAGATATATGGAACTCTCATAGTATACCTACTGGTCAGATCCCGATTTTGATATTTTTAATGAATTCAAATTCAAAGTGAACAGAAACGTTTGAAACCCACGGTCCAATTAAGGAGATGGAAAAGTCCTCTGACATGAGCACACTTCAATTTTAAATTCGAAATTCGTTCGGTTAGCCCAGGTGCGCAGAAATTTCACCAAAAACTGCTTTCGTTCGCTAAACGCGATTACGGGGGAGCTTTAAAGCGGCACACGTGTCCCGGAGAAAAGCAGAGGCACCTGCAGGTTGCAGCAAAGCTAACGCCACTCTCCAAGTTTCTCGTGGAAGCCTGTCGAGATGGGCTGGAAAACTCAATGAAAAGAAGCGACGTGTTACCAGGGAGGAAGACGAATGAATGGATAGATAGATTACGCAGATAGGCGTTGGCCCGCATATAGAAAATGGGGGCAAGGGAAAGTTAGGAATGGAAGACTGACGTTGGAGAAGATTTTAGGACCCTCTCTTGTTTCCTTTTCTTTGTCGAAAGCTGAGTTTTAGAGGCGTGAAAACGACTGTCATGGTCTGCCTCGAAGCAAAAAGGCACGTGATAAGATTTTCTTCGTTCTGCTTACGGTTCTTTGTTGTGCAATGCACCAGTCATCTGAATGTATGTGAAACATTTTATTTTCCTTCTTGCTTCTCGTGTCGCCAAGCGTGACATGTCGATTTCCCACGTGCGATTACAAATTGAAAAGATGAACTTTTCGATTGCCTTTTATTCGAGAAATATTCGAGGAAAATTGAAGCACCATCATATCAAAGAACATTAGTTTTCTGATGCATTGCTTAATTAAAAAAAAATATATCTCCACTTATCCAGGGCGAAAAGATTCAACCTCCTTCAGGGGTGGATAGTTATTTAGCCTGTTAATTTCCTTAGCTTCAATTCTTATACTGCTGAACCCTTCAACTTCCCCGCTTATAGCAAGGGTAGATAGGTACATTTGCAACTATCACTTCTGATTTTTCACTGACTTCTACTACTGTCCCATATAATTCTCATCTGCTCTCTACTGATTCACTAATTTACATACTTCTGAACCTTTAAAGCTTTCTATTTCCCTTCCAATAAACCACCCAATCAGCCACAATAATTGCACTCCAAATTGACATCTTTAATAAATAAAAGACCTAAGTGAAACTCCTATCGTCGTTCATGAAAGTTGCAAAGTACTGCCCCGTAATCGAATATCAACAAATTTCATACAAATCTTTCCGCCCACCTTTCTTCGGAGTCAATCCACGAAAACTTAACGGAAATTCTTCGTTCCTAGGAGAATCTGGGAACGCAATCGCGCACCTGTTCACGTATTCGTTCCCCGTGGTGGCGAGCGCAACGGAGTCACGAAATTTCCCCCATAAACTCGAGACCCGATGGCGCATCTTGCAGCCGAAACCAAGCAACTATGCTCGCCGTGAATGCCTGGCAAGCACGTGCGAGGCACGTTAACTCGTAAACCTCATAAAGCCTGGATACAAGAATGCATAATTACTCATGCATTCCTGCGTAATGCAACGCTGCTGGCTGGTGTATCGAAGTGCACGGCCGCGGTACGTGCAACCCTGACGCACTGTTAAGGATGTACGTGCTTAAATCCCCATAAAGGATATTGCAAAGTTTTAATGCCGGCAACGTCCCGCCTGGGGGATTCCGCGTGTTATTCCCTTTATAGTTGACTTTTGCCGGCCTGCCTGTCGGTCCACTTTCGCAACAATCCCGAGGTATTAGCGGTCAGTCTTTAACCTAGAGATTCAGCCGAGATCAGAGGCATATTATACGAGTGAGAGTGCAGCAATTGTTTGGAAAGAAGTTTGGATAGGGGAATGAGAGCGCGTATGTTTGTAGCTACCACGGGGGTGAGTTTCTAAGAATGATGACTTAAGGGGAATTCTCGTCTAACAGCCTCAAAAGTAACTGATACTTAAGAATTTTTTTTTAAAAAAATTGTTGGTCATATTGGATTAAACTATTCTAGGGTATAAGGAGGCATCTTTAAACATGCAGAAAATATTTTTTTATGTCGATCCTTCTTATTATTTATTAATTATTGTGGAATCTTGTCCACCTCTTCGACGATGTGACTTCTGTTGGCGGGATGTGTACCACCTATCACAGTCATCTGATTGTGAAAAAAAATAGAAGTTTCTTAAAGTTAGATAGTTTACGCTGGGATTGGTCCACTTTAAGGAAAAGGAACTGAAAAATTGAAAGAGTTATAGCGTTTGAAAGAAAAAGTAAGTTTTTTCCTTAGTCAAATTTTTCATATTATTCTTTATATCCACGAAAAAACTATTATAAATATAAATTTAAATTAAAATTTTAGGTCCGGTCCCAGCGTAAATTATTTAATTTTAAGAAAATTTTCTTCATTTTGCAATCAGATGAATGTGGCAGATGCTACACCTGACGTGATTCCACAATAATTAAAAAATAATAAATATGATTGACATAAAAAAAATTCTACATGTTTAAAGATGCCTCCTTATATCCCAAAAGAGTTTAATGCAATATTAACAATAGTTTTTTCCAAAAAGAATCATAAATTTCGGGAGCTGTTACACGACAATCCTTCTTAAGTGAATTTTTAAGATCTTGAGACACAGTACTTAGACAGTTTAATGAGTATTTGTAGTCATAGAGAATCTAAAGCAGAACTTAGATTTAATTGTGTCATTGGTACTGTAATAATTGTAAGTCTACGTTAATAATATTTTTCACGAAATGATTGATATTACGTAGGTGGTATGTAGTAACCTCAAACAGACCGCTGATATGATTATTAAGAATCACGGTTGCGCACTATTTGCCCGCGGACTAGGTTTCGCAAAATCCCCCATCTCTCCGTGGAAAATCTGACTTTCAATTCCAATGGCGGATGCCGTTGGGATTCGAGGGTAATAGAAATTCCAGTCACGTGGGGGAAAATTTCGCCGGGGCGAGGACAAACAGCGGGCGGTTTTCGAAGGGCGCATGCCATTTTTTTCAGATCCATCAGGCGAGAAGTCATGGGTCGTAAAGTTTTGCGACTCTTCCCGCGGTGCTTCCGCGAAATGGATTCTGCATCGTAGTCGTCGCCTGGGATGTCGATAACACTATGCCACCGATGGCATTGAGATATTAAGGGCTGTATCCGTCTTCCTCGTTTTCCCTTTTCTTTATATGTAATATAAAATGCACGTACATATATCTTCTCTGTCTCTTCGGTGGAGATGCATCAGACGCGCATTCCATTACGGGCGCAGGGCGACACGGCGCAGCTGATGTATGCGTATTCCCAGGGAAACTGACGTCGCGACATTACCGCTCCCTTCTTACCTTTTTTCGCCGTCTCTGCCCCTTTGTTTTATTTACCTACGGATGAGCGGCGAGGAAATGTAGCTACATTTTTTCCCGGGCGGTGAGAATTTATAGGGAGCGCGGAGTGAAATGAAAGCGGATTTATCGAAGATTGGAATAACGCTAGGGGAATCCGATAAATCGTATATCTAACGTCGATATCGGAGAAGCCCGGGACAAGGAAGGGATATTTTTATAAGTAGGACGTACGTTGGTTCGATGGCCTCGTAGAAATGAAGTATCGGGGACGATATTTGGCTGGAGAGCAAGTAATATATCCGGCAGGTATAATAAATCAAGTATAATATGGAAACTGCTAATATTGGGCCTTTGCGTGTTTCCTGCGGGATCGGTAGGTAAATCGTTTAACTTCTGGGAAAAAGGTACCGACAGATTAATTCAGGAATGAAGAAAATTAAGCAAATGGTTGGTATGATGTGAATTCTTAATATTTTAGGGAAATGAACAGAGGCTACGATCCATGGTAGTTTTCTTAATTGATAATCAAATTTGCCAGGGATTTACTCAACCATTCAGTGAAATTATCCTTCGTATTGACTCATAATCCAAGTCAATTATCCGCATTAGACCACGTTCTACCCAGATTAGCTAGTAATCGCGCGATTTACAGCTGCATGCGCAATGCAAGCTGGCGCAGTTGACGCATGGCCGCAACCAGAAGCGTATGCGTTTTCTCAAAGATTGGCTATCGCTCGTAACTAAGGCACGAAATGTTTGCCTGCTCGTTAAAAAACTAACGGGGACCTCATTAGTCTGGTGATTATTCGGGGAAACTGAAGGCGAATGGATGGCGGGCCATTTACGGTTCAGCATTTCGCAAGCAGCTGTAAGGGCATAATTGGTTGCCAGTGGAACGCTCTTTATTTCATTTAATCGTGCGCGACTCGTTTCTCTTTCCTCTGTTAGTTCCACTCTCGCGATGAAATTAGCGACACGTGTAGATAATTCGCTAGATAGGACGTGGCAAATGTAATTTCTCGTTCAAGGGTAATTCCTGTAATCTTTCCCTCCTCGCGATACATCAATAACTCGTGACCCGTTTCTGTAAATGTCATCGGCTAATGTAACTCGCGGACCAGTAATTCTTCTGTCGCTAGGCGGGTTACTTGAATTTACGATGCATTTGCGTGACTCGCGCGGCAAATTGTAACGCGATCTCTCTCTTTACACGGTCTTACGCGTCGATTCTAGCAGACCTCTAAATCTAATTACTCTCAAACAACGGAACAATATATTTCTCCGTTGATAAGCTTGAACAGATCAGCAGAATTTCCCTGTCGATTCCTTTCACAAGAATCTACACTATCGTATTTCTCAATTCCAAGATTGGACTCCGATATATTGCTTAAAATACCTACCTATAATAATAATTACAAGATACACTTTCTCCGATTGAAATTACCAATAGCAATTTATCTGGCTCCGCCTATTTCTGTCAGACTGTAGATTTATAAACATCGATCCAACACAAGTGTGACGCAAAATGTTCAACATGAAAGTTTCTCGACGCGCGTCTTCATAGACAGAACCAAACGGAAATCTCGACGTCCCCATACCGTTGGACGTTTCCTTGGTTTATTTAGTTTCAATCCCACGTGCAGCCGTCGCGTCTCTATTTCCTCCTGCACCTCCTCCGATGGGTATTTTTCTCTTTACGTCAATTCCACGGTACCTGCGATCGGAAGCGGTTCTGTCCGCTCGTCTATCTCCTGGAGATCGCCAAGAATTCGCTTCCCTGATGTTTGTGGATGTCCACGGGTTTCAGACTTGAAAACGTACGTGCTCCAGCAACAGCAGGACATCTCGAATAATGCTGCGAACCGATCGTTTCTGCCACCCCCGTCGCGGGGGTGTTTGTTGCCGGCAGAGAATCTGTTATTCCTGAGACACCTCAAGGAAATTTCCATATCGAGGATTTGAGGTTCGTTTAGCGAAAACAGAGGTGTCGTGTACCTAGAATATTTGAAACAAGGGGGTGAAATCAGCCTTTAGGTTTCCAATTCGCAGTTAACGAGCGAACAATTTATTAAGGAGTAAATGCACTTTCAAGGAGGATAGTTTCAGTGTCTTTCTAATTAAAAAGCGGATGATAGATGAAAGCTGTAGATCTTCTTGAACCAAGTTTTCTAGGTACTGTCAACTATCCCGTTTATAAAGATCCTTTGAAGCTTTCAAGCTTCCAGTTAGCCACCAATCAGTTTCCAGTCACTAATCGCTCAGAAAGCTTGCAAACAATCCGTTTTCCGATAACCAGTTCTACGCGAGTCATCAATCTATCGTCTGTCTATATCGTAAGCAATCAGTCTTCCAAGTAATCAGCTCAGGTACTTGATCCACACCCGAAGCATCTAAACTTCGTAACGACAGATTAAGCGCAACTCACATAATTGTGCTGTTAAAATGTTTACCACCGCCCGTCATTTTATTCAGCGCATTATATCCAGCTCATACAAGCCTCTCAGTCAACGTCAAGACCCCTTTCGCGGGATTTATCAATCTGAAGCCATTCCAGCTAGCAACGTTGACTTATCAGCGGTCCAAAGAAGGGATGATAAATATTCGCGCAGAGCCTTTCCAGCTCGTTCCCTTTGACGATCCCGACGAATGGTCTGCAACGCACGAGTCATTAGAAAATCGAGGTCTCGATTTCCGAGCAAGCGGCGTGTTGCACACGTGGGAGTGCCTCCAGCACGGAACGCTGCCTCGAGTCAAGATTTACATACGCGATTCCAGCCTGCTTGGGAATATTAACTGTTGGATGCATACAGGCGAACGCAGCTTCTGCTTCTGATTATTCATGCCGCGAGAGGTAACGAGAATATCTGATATTACGCCGTGGACGGCAGCGGAGTCGCGTATTAATTCAGTAGACAATGTGGACGGCTGACAATAACGTTCTAAACGAATTTCGATTCGAATTGATATACGCGATGGGGAGGTAATTCCAGTTGCGATCAAGGGGAAGGAAGTATCTCGGAAATAATTATTGCTGGCTGCTTCTAGGTGCAAGCCTCGTCCTTTTAGAAGCATTCTAACGTTCGACTGGTGTAGATAGCTACAGCAGGAGTCAGAAGGTGCATAGCTATGTAAAACGCAGATTATGCAAAGTGTAGAAGCAGTGATACTAAAATTTTCTGAGGGAAAGTTGCTTAATTACTTCAACAGAGATGACTACTTCCTTCTGGTGGTTTTAATGGTCTGTTTGGAGTATAAACAGATGGAGGATGAGAGGATGAAGGACGATATCCTGAATGAATAGTGGAAAAAGCAGAAGGAATGAAGAAAGGTATGTAACAGTGGAGGATGGAAGGACCCGCAAAGTGGGCCAGAAATAATGATACAGAAGAAATGCAGGAGACTAAGAACAGCAGAAGAAGGAGCAATGTCGAGCTGCCAAATCCAGTCTGCCGCTTTCTCGAGGCTCAAGATTGATGGAATGGCAGATTACTGGTATTCAGAGAACCTTTACCGAGTTCCCAATCCACTCTGCTCTTCAGGATGTACTTTTTGCTTCTTCTTTTTGCCCATTCCGGTTGCGAACAGAGGGAAGTTTCCATGAATAAATTATCGAACTGTGTTTCGCTGAGGACAGGCAACATCCTTGAAGATTATTTATTTCATTACGTAGTGATCGTACATTCTATCAATTATTCACTGTCACAAAACAATTTAACAAAAGAAAAAGATCACTCAGCATCGCGGATCATCCCAGAAGAATCCAGGCAAAATGAATTTCCACCCCAGGACCACTTCATCCATTTCCAATAACGCTAACCATGACTTCCACCATATCAACATCCCTTCCTACCTGAGGGAAAGGAAGTAACAAGAGTCTGTGCCTGCAGATTTGAATAAGAGATGAGGAACAGCCTTCCGGGAGCATCCGGCCCGCTATGACGCTGTACACTCGCTCAGTGGCCTCGAGTAGCCACTTAATTTCGTTGCAACTGTAGTGACACAATCTCTGCACAACTCCAGCCACTGAATATTAATCAAATTTTCTGATCGAGAATGTCTGACCACACCTAGTCGCGACTGGCGTAGCGCGACCGAACAGCTGGCTCATTAATATCTATTAGTCGATCGGAATAAAGCGGGAACGACGTCTCGCCTGTCCATTACTCATGCCCGCTGGACATAACCAGTGGCGTTATCGCGGCTAACGATTCGTAAATGGCCGACTCGTATTCGAATTAGCTGTTTTACGGGGGAGACGCCGGGGCGAGCGGAGGGACATTACGCGAATCCGATAATAGATTCGTCGCGGCCAACCTTGAGCCACTTTTTCCTTACAGATCCCGCGTTTCCGCGCCGGTTGCATGCGACTCTGCGCGACGATCGCCAGATAAAGGAACATTGTTAGGTGACGAACGGGCGTGGAGGAGAAGTAGGTTAAGGGTCGATCGGTGTACGCAACGTTGCATCGTTCCAGGCGTTATTAGGCAGTATTTTAACAGGATAATTGGAATTATATTACGAGACAGAGTGATCATCGCCTCGCGCAGTATCGGAAGACGATGGCTGCGTGCTTAACGTGAATGGAGCCTAACGAGCAGCACTAAACGCTCCTCGTGGAGCTTCTAACAGGGCGGGCATGAAAGGGATGATAGGATACGCCAGTGTTGCAGAAAATCATTAAGCCACTTGTTTAGTAATACGCTACTGGGGTTTCGAAACGATTTTCCCTTTTTAGAGGGATCGATCGGGTTAGGAAAGGAAAATATACTTCCTCGCATTGAACTCTGATTGGAAGAACACCTTTCATCGCGGGTATAGTGAACGTGATCAAAGTTAAGTTTCTGATCGAATTGTTTCCTATGTGTTTTTGAAGTGGCAGGTGAAAAGGCGAGCTCATTCACTCGCTACTGATTGTGAGAACCAGAGCAAAACTGGTGACTAAACGTATGCTAATTACAATATAAAATTCTGTCCACATCAGTAACTGAACTCGGAGCATCGAAGATGCCAGGCGTCTCACGTTCATATCATAAACTCAGCTCGTGCTCCTCAGCACTATTCTCATTCGTTCTTTCATTTTATTCTTCCCCACGCTTTACTTTCTACGTACCTTTATCTTTCTCCATCACACCTTTTCTATTATATCGCTCCATTCCGCTGTGCTCCGTATGTTCTTCGTTTTACCTCCCTTCCGCCTACGACCGTCTCGTTCGCTGGCAACGAGCTATCGTGAAAGATTCCTCTCGATCGCGGGGCTTAGCTCGCGTTTCCCACGGAAACGAAATTACACAGGGCGACGTTGAAACTTCGTTCAGCCGAATTCCATCGGCGTTTCGCCCAGCTGGAGAATTCCTCGTGGCCGATGGCCAGAGAAACCTCGTGGCAATTCGGGGAAAATGTATCCGCGACTCTTAACCCCCGGGATGGGGGAGGCAACCGGAGGGGGAATTACCTGATCCGTTCTGTCGTGAAATTACACGGTGATGCTCGACGATGAGTCGTTGTACTTTGTGAAATTGCACGGCCCCTTGCGATTGCTTCCGTGACCGCTTACTTTTTCGACGATAGATCGCAGACTGGAATTCTGTTTCGGGTACTATTCATGGAGAACTATATTGGGCAGATTTCAGCGTTGGCAAAGGGATGGGGATAGTAGATATTCGGTTTACTGTTATTTCATCTGTATTACCTCATGTACAGTAAAATCTATATCTGTACTGTTATACATATTTGAAGGTGCGTACTTTGAAATGCGCTTTCTCAGTAAACATGAACTGCACCCACATGTGTTTTACATGAATTTGTTCGTCTTGAAAAGAGGAAGTTTTTAAAGTTTTTATTTTTTTAAATAATTTGTCTATATATAAAATCTAAATACCACTTACTTAATCCTTTATTCATCAAGATTCCTCTGGCACTACTGATCCTATGAGCATTAAAGGTAGATAGATTCCTTTTAACCCCTAGATGCTTGCTAAGAAATCTTTTTAAAAACTCCCTCCCCTTCACAAAAAAAAGAAGATATATAACCCGGGAAACGCCGGGAGCTTTAACCTAGTACAATAAATGTATATAAGTACCTACATGTGAAATGGGCGAAGATTTGAAATAATCTAACACTAATTATCATTGTGTTCGATTTTTTGATGAATTTAAAGGGTTGATCGCGTCAGTTTGTGCACAATTTATTTTTTATCCAACGATCTGCCTGCAACAAATTGGGTTCCATATGTCTGATATTCCGGTATGCATTAATTACAGAGATCAAACATTTTGCACTTCGTTTATTCCGAAACGTTGGTTGAAATTTGATTAATGGGCACCCGTGGCAGCGAGGAATTGAAAGAGTGACAGAAATATGCTATTCCAGCGCTGGTAATTCCCAGCAAGAAATTTTCGACTTTGGAAGGTGGAAACTAGGGGCCAATGGAAATGACGTCGTTCATAAATCATCGGTCAACGGTTTCTGTCCTTCCGTTCTGGCTCATTATCGTCAGTGTCCACGGCGAAAGATATACGCGGACACGGAAAATGGTTTCGTCTATAAGACGAAATTTTATTTTCAGCGGAAAAAGTCGTAGGAAATAAGGACACGTTAAATCGTGCACGACATAGTTAATCTATGGATTGAACTAGGGAATCATAGAACTATCGAGGAAGAGTACTTTTCAATTAATGAAATCCGGTTGGACTTGATTGAAAATGGTCCTGACGTCACGAGATGTGAATTTTTTAATCTACAGAGTAACGTATAAATGCAGTGAAATTATCGTGGCCACTGAAATCGTTGGAGGATTATTTATGTCTATCGCTGTATCTGAAGCCTTGATAAATTAGCTGGAAGCACGGCAAACGATCGTAAGAAAATAATTATGAATCCTGTAGCAACGGCATGATAAACGATATTAATAAATACGGGTTGATAAAATCTTGTTTACCATTACAAATCGTAATTTACGTTTGAATTTTCAAGTTAATTAAAATTCGCTGGGAATTTTGCTTACCACGATACTGCATTCATATATCTCCTCCTAGTTTGAATTAAGGGGTTTAAATATCAGCTGCAAGAGAGCATGAAACACGAAAGAATTAAGAAATCATACAGAAATGGGCTGTTTCATTCAATCGCAGGGTTTGTAATGTTTGAAAGGATTTTACGTAACATTTTCAGAAAAGAGGGCTGACGAAATTGTCTCGTTGCAATGCAAATTGCTTAATTGTTGAAAGCAACGTTATCTCGCCGACCCAAATTCTATTTGGCTGAAGTTAGCGTTTGAAACTTTCCATAGGTGGTAGTATTTTGTTAATCCGTGTAATTACAGTCTCTGGAGTTTTCCTCGCGTGTATTTTCTCGGAAGTAACGCTCGAAATGTTTGAGTACAAGGGCCGATGGATGCAGGATGCACTTAACTGCATACACTGACGCGCGACGAGATTACGGGTGAATAAAGGAGGATTTCCGAAAGAACTAATTACGAAAATTCATTAAACAGCATTATATGAAACAGTTTAATTAAGTATCTGTAGATTCACTCCTAATAGTTTCTATCGATAGAAAATACATTTTATGGTGTGTATAAATCAGATCCTTTTTGGCGGGAAACTAAAAGCGTAGTCTCTTGTAGTACGTTACTCTTCATAAAAATTCTGATACTCGTATTGATGGTATGAGCTGTCGTTTCATCTGCAAATGTCAGCCAATATACACGTGGCATGAATAATACATCATCGATCAATACCCGCGTCTCATTGAAGTTGCAGTGAATTTAAGCAGAATTTGCGTGGCACTTGACACGTTGTCGAACCTATTACACCTTTAAAACCTTAATACAAAGTTTCTTCATTCCACTGCCATTCGTTTCTCTTGCTGAAAATTCACTACACCCTCCAAAAATTATTATTAAAAAAAATTAGTTTAAACTCGTAACACTTACACTTCTCTTCGTCCTTTCGATAGCATAATCTCAGGTAGATTTTTCCCCTACTTTGATCTTCTTCACCGTTCCCTTTTTGCTGGAATATTTAACTCCATATATCATTCCTCTCACTTTCTCCCTGCGACAGGCAAGGATTACTGTCGCTAGATTTTACAGTCGTTTTAAAAATTTTGAAATATTGACAAGTGTTTTAGAATCTTCTTTAATATTAATATTAGTTTGTTCGTTAACCCCAGAGATAATGCCTTATCTTTTAAAGTGTTTTCTATCACAAGTGCATGTAGGATGCTCCAGAAAATGTCTCAATTTTATTTCATCTACGATCATACCATAATTCTATTTTTGCTCAAGTATTTTTTCACTTTCATGAGCTTTGTCCAATTTTGTGGATTGCCTATTATCGAGGCCAGCATTTCGGGAGGGTACTTCACAGAAACACAGATTTTCTGGTAGAAAAACACTGGGGACAGATAAAAGCGACAGGAAAGAAGGACCCTTCATTCACCGAGTCTTTGTTCGTGACGAAATAGATTCGAAATTCTCAACAACTTCCCAAGCGTGATATATTCCCCCTCGATTCTCGTAATACTTTCCCCAGGAAATTTAAATCTGAGAAAAAGTTTGAACGAGCACCTGCCGTTCCTGCTGAAAGTACGGGCAACATTTAATTCGCGATAAGTGGAATAATTCCATTTAACCTAAATAAAGGGAGCCAGAGATCCTTCGCTCGCGATCCTCCCCGTCCCATTGTCCCTTTTATTCCCGTCCCGTGTGCCCGTGTAACAACTGTTCCCATCAATTTACATCGCTCTACAGAATAGTTCGCCCGAATGCTGCCTGTCACTCCTGTAACAGTCAGATTATTGAAAAAACGTTTCGCTCGGAATAACTGGGTAAAGCTGTGTTAAATGGACGAGCATTGGAATGTTGATCGCTGTATTCTGCTTTCAATTTGCAGAGCACGATTAAAAAACGATGTGACAAAATTACATTGAAATGCAAGCAAAAATAAGCTACAAACTTGTGAATGTCTTACTCAGTACATTGAAACACAACGAAATCTGCTTGTCACAACTTTAACTTTTTTTAGAGCAGAATAAGTATTCCTGTTAATTAGAATTTCTTTTTACTTTCAAGAAAATTGAAGTTTCTTATTCGCAGTAAAATGGACGGAATAACAATTTCTGTTAATACACTGCACTGAGAAGATAATAGTCATAAAATTACAGTTATTTCATAATTAATTGAAAATTTTATCAGTTTCATTCGACCCTTAGTATCGACAGATCACAATCGATTGTATACTTTATTTTACGTAAACAATCATTAGTTTATCATTAGTTTCTTGTAAAAGTTATTGCTTCGCAGCAGACGAGGTATGAATCAAAGGAGATCGTCTATAAATTGTGGCAAGTGCCAGGTGTACGTAATTGCGCGATGTGATCGATAATAAGGGCTGCCTTGATACCTGTGCTAATAATTCCGCCGTCTGTCGGCCGTTTCGACGATGACAGAAGCTTATGGCGTCGGACTCGGTATGCCGGATCCATCGTGTAAAGGACTTGGTGCATTACGAGACCAATGTTGAACATGTTCTCTGCACGGGATCGATGCGTCAGTTCGGTTTGACACAGTCGATCTAAGTGCTGAACCTTGTATCTGGCTAGTGGTACTCTTTTTCCGCGGTGATTGATACGTTACGATGAAGGATTCAAAGTCGGGCTTCTTGCGCGAGATTTGCTGATGCAGTGGTTGTCGAGAACTCGCCCTTTCAGCTGCAGCGGGACTGCTGTTTCGCAGCATCCGTGCACGGAGGCTGAATAGATACAGATGATCCAGCCAAACATTGTTGTAAATTCTGACCAAGATTCGGGTGGATTGAATAAGCTGAATAAGGACTCCTTCAATTCTTATTCTAAGTGCATTTCTGAATGTCATCTTGGAATGCCAATTGAAAATACTTCTTGCCGAAAAGATTCTTATAGTTTTCGTCGGAGATCACAAAGGGTCACGAAACTAAAATTCCATGGACTGTTATTGCATTTAACAACAGCTTTGCTAACTTTAATTGTTTCACGGTGAAAGAACGAGGTAATTGGAAAAGATTGAAGCTGTTTTGTAACGACCGGCTGGACAGAAGTTTCGAACCAGTTAGCTGTAATGGGGGAAGCTGAAGTTTCTTTTTGAAGTTGATGGTAAGTGCGAGGTTTGTCAGGGGAATCGTCGCGATGCTGGGAAGTTTGAAGGATTTTTGGCGCGACTGTCTGAAGCATGCATGCGAAGGTTAAAAGCTAACCGTCCGTAGCAACCGCGGAATATATAGTTAACGGGAGGGGGAACGGGCTTGAAAGGAATTTATTAAATTTAAATTAATGAGCCACTCACGTTTAATTACGGGGCGAAATATCGGCGTCAAAGGTCTTCGCCAGTTCCTGTTTTTTTATTCCCTCGCGGGCTCATGTAAAAATAAACATGCAACGATGATACGGTCCACTGCAGCAGGGAACAGCCGAAAATTAATTTCGCAGAAGAATCACAAGAGGAAATGTGACGCGTTGGCACTCAATTCGAGTGCTATTAACGAGTGAATCAAATTGTTTATGGAACCGAAGCGAAGTGAAATACATTTAATTTCCAACGATTTCAAATAAAGTATTGTATTTCCGCTGATTTCATATTTCTGTCTGTTAATTGGAAATTGAGGGATGACTTGCGCTTGACTCTGCTTCCCGACTGATGTATTCTTCACAGACGAATAATTCCACGACGCAGGCCTTTCAAATGCGCGTCCATTCTCGCGTAGAATAAATTTCTACCATGCCTGCATTTTAAAGTCTATCTCTGTTGCCTTAGAAACGTAAGAATCTTTATCAAGTTTCTGTACGTTGAATTGAATTTCGAATATATCAGAAATATATTCCATCCTGTTCAACGCGCTCGTAAGCAGCCATGCAGAAAAGTACTGAAGATCTGTAAACGTTCTTTTTATGGTGGAATACATGTTTCTATAGAACGAGAGCAAAATGCAAATATTTTTATACAAAATTTCATGTGAATAGAATAGGATCGTTTTCAAATTTGATAAGGTTCTCTTAAAGAGTACACAGAAGTGATCATGATTTTTAAAGAATTGACTATTAAGGATTAGTGCCAGATGAAAAGAAATTTGACCGCTATATCGATTCTGATTGGACTCACAATCAGCATTTTAATTAGCATTCACTTCGCCGTGCTGTACCTCGAGGCTCAGATTGTTAAACTCGTAATCTACGTACTTGATAAAACGATATCCGGATTCACGCTCGTAAGTTCGTATTACCTGGTATTTGCATTCAGATTATTAGTGGACTGCTTTAGTTATGCGCGACGATTAAAATCGCCGAAGCGATATTAGTCTGACAATGAGTTGCCCTATTTATGCGACTAATACCAGCAAATCCTATCGTAATTTTGCCTCCCTGTACATTAGCGATACGAATAACCGTGGAACGAAAATATCTTCCTCTAATTTAATAACTCTCCTCTTCGCCATCGACTATGTCTCATTGACGATAAAGCTGTCCTCGAGTTTCGTTTCAAATTCCGTGTAAGCGAGTGCAAAGCCTCCCGCACGTGAGAAATTTAACTATGTATCTAAGAATAGGAATTTTCACACAGGCTAGTGCATTGCAATAGTTGAAGACGGAGTTCGTCTTTCTCTATTATTTTTGTATGCTAGCCTGAAACACACATATATACATACTTTTAAAAGCTTCATTAATGCATATTTATTTAGTAAGAATGGTAAAAAACATATTACTCTCGCGGATTACACAGGCACCACCAAATGCAGTCCAATGTTTCTACGGGACTGTACTTTTTTACGAACCTTGGGAAAACCTCCATTGAATGGATCCCTAAGGGCCTGTACGGGTTTACTACGAGGCCACGTTGCCATTGGTTCCTTGCATTTATGTATAAATATGTTTCCCTGGAAAGTACACAGGCCCTGTAAGTAGAATGGATCGATTCATAGTCCGCCAATAGCCAGTGGAACAGCCCGTATAAGACGCGCCAGTGGCTAAGGAGAGTATACCTATACGTGGTCAGGCAATCACAAACCTGAATGCACACGCAGTTCTATCGTATTTCATGCCCTTTGCTAATTGTAAACTGTCTGTCCTACTGGTATTCCTGATTCTCTAGATACTCGATACTACATTTAATTTTGATTCATGTGAAAATCCACGTGGCTTTCTAGTGATTACTCTGACTTACATATTTCCTTAAAGAAGATATGTTGCATAGATACCATTGATGAAGTCCATTACGATCACCGTCGTTTTATCTTCCCGTATATCGAAATCCTGCTTGCTATAGAGATAGATCGAACGACGTGACATTTTGCGAAAGCTAGACACCCTGCCTGCAGCTCGAGCGCAGGCGAGCGCGTCGCGTTACAAATTATCTTCACTTTCCATTTATCGTAATCGTATCGACATTTATGGCTTGGTATAGGACGTTGCAATGTATATGAATTAAGTGAAAGCATCATAAATCACAGCAGAGACTTGTATAAGATTTTACTTTCGTTTGAAGCTGTCGTGAATCGTTTGGTAAACGCGTGTCCTACCATTGCTACGTCCTTCGTGTTATACGTATATTAATTAATACAGTTGCGCATACGTGGTCTATATTCCAGAAGCTACATCACCGATTCAGGGGATTGTCCAGAATAAACCAGTCATACCAACATCATCCGTCGAGTCCAGTATTAATGTTATTCAGGATACAGATACAGAAATATCGGATTCGAACTTTCTTTTGACCACTTTCTGCGGGCTCATCTTCTCGCGCACCCATATTCCGTCTTCCCCCTTTGAGGTCACCCTCAGTATTCAATGATTTTTCCCCGATTCGCCGTGTCTCAGTGCACGGGATGATATCTGCGAACGAGTGGGGCTCGAAAGGGTACACATGTATGTGTGCCTTTCAGTGAACCTATAGTCGATCAAGGCTGCACTTGTCTGAGAATACTTTGGAGAGGTCTCCTTCCTTTGTGACACAGGGAAAGAAGCAAATCTAGGCCATACACAGAGGCCTGCTAATATGATTTCGCGGGGACAGCGGCTCCACCGATTATTTCCAACCCGAAGTGGTGAGATCGTCGTACTTTGGTGACTCATTAGCGTCACGCTGTTATGAAATACACAAGCCTGAAAGGTATCGACAGCATCGAACGATAAAGTTTCCCCTTAATTAGACACCGGCGTGGATTTTTAAGGAGTAACGTCGCTATTCACGCAGATAACGATCTGGGCCAGAGAGATCCCCTCCTTCACCTCCTCACGCGTCGAGAAAATCGCGTCCGATAGTAATTAAATGTCGATCGATTCTGCTGTTTCAATATCGAGCTGCGATTCGTAGGCGGTGGACAGAAATACCCGAGTAATTTCGACAGTTCTCGTCATAATCCCAATGTGATTAAAAACGTTGGAAAAGGTAAGAACATGTAAGTAGGTATCACTAAAGTACCTAAGTAAAGTATCATTACTGCCTTAAATACTCATGATTTTCCAGAATCCCATGTTTCATTTTATTTCTGACAAATTTGCAAAAGTCTATTTGCACAACTGTGTCGTGAGTGTTCCATTGGGTGTTACTGAAATCTTTCTCTAAAATTACGTTTTCGCTTTTGTTATTACATTAGCGTTACACTGTTTCCTTGTAGAAGTGTGAAATTTTCTCCACATCGGTTGGGGATAGGGATTAATGCAGTGATTCCCAACCTGTGGGTCAGGAACTGTTTTCTGGGGGATCACCGCGGTTATTTATAGTTGACGATTCTTAGCACTTATTTATTTTAATATGGTTACATTGCTATATTCTCTTAATGATGTAACACTGATTTTTCATAAATGAAAGAAAGAAAGAACTAGTTATCCAGATCCAAGCAACCATCACACTAAATAAGATAATTATATATATTAATTATCATATAATTGGATATTATTAACACTTAACGGACGGGTCGAATCTGGTCTGTCTTTCTCGGTTTCCGGGCACTTTTTAGGAGAATCAAATAAACATGCATGTCACAATGGAAAAACGTAAATTTACGTGGCCCGTCCGTTAAGTGTTAAGTTGGAATTGTATTCTAAAATACATATTTTTAATATGTTTTCTTAATCTTATTAAATTTACCTTATCTTATATGGGGACGGGGGTTATGTCGCAGGTTATTTGAATATCATAAAAGGGGGTCGCGTCTCAAAACGAGTTGTGAAACACTGTATTAATACTTCGTTGGGGGTTTAATGACACGCGATACGCATCCTAACGAGGTACCGCAGAGATTAGAATTTCATTCTCTGAACGGTTAAAGCGATACCGCGCCTCATCGTAAATTCTTTTATCGCGGTGCTCTAAATGACACCGCTTCGTCGCGATAATGCTAAATCGAAGCCACGGAATAACAGAAAGGATTATTGAAAGCATGCTGTGGAGAAAGGAGGAGCGTTTTTGTGCTAGTGATTCGTCCCGTAGAGATTTAGTGGTGTCTGTGTTGGAATGGAGACTCGATCTGGCTTATTGGTCTCTGGTGTCCTTGATCGCTAAATCACTGAATGGTAATAGTGCAGTAGTAATTGCTAAATGCTGTGTTTCATCGCCACGTGTACACGGCAGTGTGCCCTTGGAGTTGTGTAATTTTGGACGCATTGTAAATTTCATTCGCGAACAAGCTGATATCAATATACGTGCAACTATTAATGAACGAGCTTCAAACAAATTAGATTCAATTTGCTCTTTTCGGATCTCAGCTGAGATCTATGCTTTATTAGAATAAACTAGAAATTATGTTATATATCTAAATTTACGGTGTAAAAGTATTATTACAATACATTAGAAGTTGTATCTATCTGTATGCATAAAATTCATGTTCTGTCTGTTTGTGTGTTCGTAATACAAATTTACAGCGGTGCACGGATCTCGTTCAAATTTGGAACAAATATATGTTCTACAAGATCCGAGCGGAGGTCAGTCTATACATTTTGTCGACCACGCCCACGTTTACGCTCTATTATGTAATGTTCTGCTTTTTGATTTTTCTCCCTAACTACAACATTGCCGCTTTTATTTTAATCTTGCATTAACCGGGACAACACCTGGTATTTCAGGTAGTTATTTATATAGAATTATAATTCACTGGCAAATGAAACTAATGCAGCTAGAATAAATCGATTTTTAATTAGGCTAGTAGGGAGTAGACGAGATCGTATACGGCGCCACGGTTTAAGGAGAATAACCCAGTATATGGTCAGACACTCCTAAAATTTCTGTCCCTCCTAAATCTACTACACTTTCTACTTTACACTAATACTATATCCTACCAAAAACACCTATTTCAGTAATTGAAAATATCTCAATTGAGTTTTTAGAAATACAAGCTGACATTTTTCAAGTTTGCTGAATTGATCCAGCTAAAGAGTCTTGCGTGAAAACACGATTAAACCGAAGACGATATGAATCCTCCGGGACTCTATATCCAGGTCGACCTACATCATACTTTATCGTAATCTGATCGCGACGTAGAAGTTTGTAAAAGCTACACATGTTTCAAGGGAAATATATTTTTCACCAAGCATCTTCTCTAAGTCACTTTCTGTCCCCTGACACGAGGTAAGATTAAATCGTGACTGAAAACGGTTAAGAGATTCCAACATAACCCGAACGACACGTTTATGAGACATCTAGTTCTTTCCCCACCTGCAACGCGAGTATGAATCTTTCTTTATCACAGAGAAAATAGATGGAATCCATTCTAGGAGCAGGTTACTCGTAAAACAGGATGTAACTCCTCGTTTATCCAACAGGAACGTGTCGAAGTTGCAGTTGCATCGGGCATTGTTCGCAACTTTTCGTGTTTATTGGGGCAACAGCTCTGTCATTGGTTCTGAGGCTTCCTCCTCGGAAAGATATAAGGGTTTCTCTTGAATGGCTCTTGAAGTATCGACAAGTATTGGCAACAGGAACAACTTGTACGGTTAATCTTGGGTCTGCTTTCTTTACAAACAATGGCTCCTCGGCTCGCGCGACTGAATATGTACAAAGTCTCCATGTACGGAGAGGACGGCGGAGTACATTTGCAAGGGAATTCAAGATCCTTCCAGTCTAGAAAGCTGCAAGGATCGGCTGTACATAAACGAAAAGAACGTTAGTTTTTTGATGGAAGACAGATTGACGTTGCTTTGCCCGTTTTCTCACAGGATATGCATGCACCATTTGCATGTACCTTGTGCTGTAACCAACATTTTTCATAGTCGATGCTTCTATTGTATCGAGCTCTTTCAGGGATTCATCATCCTTCACGCCGGTTCTTTCCACGTGAACAGAAATATCGTTGGTTCCCTCGAGGAAAACGTGTGGCATTTTTAAGTCTTGGAATATTCCAAGGGTCCTTCAGCAATTAAAGCTGACGAAGTATCTGTTCCTTCAGCAATTAAAGTCGACGAAGAAGTTTCCATTTAGATAAGAGGGTCTTCCTGTTTCAGAACTTCTGAGTTCACGTAGACGAGGTTTTTTTAAAAAAAAAAACACTTTCTGAATTCAATCACTGTTAACGTCTTGTCCTTTGAGGGATAGTTAACAAGTTAGTACGAAATGTTTAAAGTGAAAACTGATAGCTCCGAGCGAAACACAAACAATAATCCCCAAGCAAGCGATCTACGAGCCGCAACGCGGAAGTTGTGGTTGTTGCAGTCTAACAAGTCGGTTTTAGTTATCGACTATTAATTAATTTATTGATGCAGCAGGCGCCTGTGTAGGCGTGCGCGTACCCGTGAAGAGGTTTGGTAATACGAACTGTTTTGCACTATATTATGCGCCGTATTATGCATCACTTTGTGCGGAATATTGTGCAGGTGTGCGCTGATTAATTTCAGCAGCTGACGTATTATAGTATTTCAATGAAGCTTCAGAATATGTGGACGCAACGTCGGAGGTATATTCTGCATATTGAAACGGTAAAGAAGTGGAAAGTATTGCACATAAATATGAGACAATAGGAATTATAGAAATATAGAATTTATATTGGGATCACCTGGGCATTAAATAAATAAAAAAATTATTTAAATAACGAATTGAATAAAGGTTACTTTAACTTTAGATTATTCGACGAATAAAGTTCATTTCTTTATTCGTCAAGCGTTTCAACTTGAGCGTCGAATAAGGCATTAGGCGAGACTACATTGGAACGCGCCGGCCATGTTTATAATTTTTATTCGTTATTCAAAATTTTATTGAAATAAAAATTTTGCCCAAGTCGGCTTCTAAAGTTATCTCCACATTTTATGAAATGCTTGACAGACTTATATTACTTATTAAAAGTCTGGCATGTGGTCATGGAAATTTATAACACTGGCGTGCTAGTGGCAGGTTATTAGGAAAAGGTTACGTGTCGATTGATGTTTGACAGGATTTTGAAGCTTTTCCAGGCAAAAAGTTTTGGCTTTTACAACGACTGTGCTTGACGGGTAAATTTTAGGCTATTAACACGTGTTCCATTTTCAATCACGTTTCTTTTGTGCATTTTGGGCAATCGAAAGGGCGCGTGGAAACTTCAAAAGAAATACTCGAAGTTTATTTTTCGACTTTCTTTTAATTACAAACCCAAGAGATGGGAAACTGTTTTCGATGGCATGTTCGTTGAAAGCCTTGCTCTCTTTAATAAACGGGTCTGCAGATGCGATTCTGAAACACTCTGTACCAGTTTTGAAGCAACGTTGGAAAGCGAGGCTAGTGATAATTAAAAACAAGAATTCTTCACAGTTTCATTTCTTCTTCTGCAAAAAAGTAATTTCGTGCACAGGAGACCTTCCTACTACAAAAGTATTTTCGTGACGCTGCAGGCGTTCATACACATTTCCCTTTGTGCAATTAATATCCAAATTACAGGCTCGGCACTAACCTGCTGACCCGGTTCTGCAAACGAAAACTGCGCTGTAAAAGAGAAACGTACGAAATTCGCTGTAAGAAGAAACGTGTGTAAATTCTGTAACGTTTAGCTAGTTCCATAAATATTTTCCTCCTAACGAGTGCGCTATTCCCATTTCAAAACTGTTGCCGAAGCTACGAAATAAAAAATTCACTAGAATTTACAGAAACATGAACGAGAATCCGAATGACAAATCGCGAGCTGGCACTCTTAATTATTCCCGATTTTATCTCGGTCCAGGGAACTTTACGCGTATTTTCATCTACTTAATTAGTTTACAAGTATTTATTGAGTTCTGAGCGAGTTTGAAGAAGCGCTTGGCCTTTGTGGCGTGAGGTAATTATCTCGAGAGTGCAGGATTTAAGAGATTGCAGGGTGAAAGGGAGGAAAAATTAGGGGAGACTGGGGATCGAAGTTTCAGAGGCACCGCTCCGTTAAATGTTCACTCATATTTCTGCCAGGATGGAGTGCGTCGGGCATGTATATGGGCCAAAGATCGGTGAATGAGAGGACTTTGCCTGGGTTCAGCGATTTCGGGATATTCTTGAAACGTTAATACCCGACTAGCGTTCCTTCGTCGAACATCGACTTGTTACTGGAGCACATAGAGAATCGCGGACGGCCGTTAAGTTTTTATTTACGGGTTACTACAGCGATGGCAGACGTATTTTGAATAATATTCGAGGATACTGCTGCGTAAATCCCCTGGAGCTTCAGCCCTGATTATTATTACTTCCTCGACGTAACGCGTTGTTCATGAATAGCAGGAAGCTTTTGCTGCATCGGGGGAACTTACAGAAGCGTTTCTACTGTTCGGATGTAGTCTGGGGGATAAATCGCGAGGCTGGGCACGTTGAAATATGTATGAGACAATGGGGAATAATTTGATGTTGTACGAGTTTCACGAAGATGACACAGGGGAGGTTTAAAATGGGGTAGCAATGAACTCGATTTCAATATAGGTACGTGGAAAATAAATGAAAGCTTCTTGGGGGATCTAGAATTAATGACGGAGAATCTTCAATCACGTTGGATTAAATTTCCTTCAGAAATCAGTTAAAACAGTGATGCTCCAATACACCTGAGCCCTGTCTATATCAGACACCCTTCTACAGATGATCGATCACTCTCCTCTAACCTATTCAATTCATCAATTGATTAATTAAAAATCTTTGACTAATGGTTCGTGACTCGAGCACGGATACCATATCATACTACAAATAATAAATCACACGCCACTGCTATTGAGCCTTCGGATGTCTGCTAAATCTAGCTTCCGAAAATCTCTTTCAACCCCCACGATTTCATCCACATCTGTCCAGCCAAATTCCCTGCCAAAGGTCTGCGCGCAGTGACGCGATTTCCCACGGAAAATTCAGCGAACCTTTACGCCAGAGAACACGTCAGGGATTCGCCACCCGAAGAATCTGGTTTCCCTATCGACGCCTCGCAATAAAACCGTCGATGAGGCGAAACATCCCCCAGGGTGGAAGCGCAGCCTCGACGAGTTTCATCCACTTCTCCTACCTTCCACCGTTTCGCCTTGGTTCGTACGAGGTGTAACGAAAAGCGAACCGTTGTTTACGATACCGTGCTCACAATAGCGCGACCATGTTCGCCGCGGGTGGGTTATTCGTCGGTTAAGAAACGTGGGGGTAGAAAACGAGTAAGTTATAGGGGGGTAAGCGTCAGCCATGGTGGGGTTGCGTTAACACGTTGACTGAGTGTGCGTAGTGCAAACGGGCCGTGTATACTACATTAAACCATCTTCGCCACCTTTCAATGGGCCTTTGTGTCGTTCTTTATTCTTGCGGTTATATTTCATCGTCGTTGTGGGGGCTGAGCCATTTAATATACCATGGAGGATAAATTAGGGCCAGGTGAACATTTTTTTTTTATGAAATATCAGTTTTAAGAGTCTTTTTGTTGGGATGTTAATTTATTTTAAAGGTCCTTGATGGACGTACAGTTTGTTCGTACCGTCAGCTCGGAATTGACGATCGATCCCGCGATCTACTGATTTCGACGAACCCATTCATCACCGTCGACCGAGCCCGTAAGATCGCGAGCCTTCGTAAGCACCCTGTCAACGCTTCCGCAAACTTTCGAAGAAAATTCACGAGACATTACCCTCCAGAGTCGCTGTCGCAGGTTTCTTCGGTGGTCCGCGGTATATTCGTGAAATCCAGGCTGCTGACTCGTTACATTTTCTATCCACCAATCTACCAACCTAAATCTGAATCTTGCAATCTGAAGTTAAATTTACGAGTCTGCAGAACCATTCATTTACGTGTCACCAACTTGCAGATTCCGAATTGTGAAAATCAGCCGACCATTCATTGAATTCAATCTACAAAGGGATTCTCACTGAAACGAGGAAAATACTTTTATAATATACGATGTTATTCCAACTAATTTTTATCTGATTTTCATTTTAATTTCGAAGACGTTAAATCGACTATAGTTAAGGTATTACACTGAGTTGGGCATTAACTAAATAAAAAATTGTTTAAATAACGGATCAACTAAAAGTTACTTTAAGTTTAGATAAAATTAATTTTATTATTCGTCGAAGGTTTCAGCTTCAGCGTCGAATAAACTTTTCAAATTTAACTTTCGAATAAAGTTAAAGTTAAAGTTAATGTTATTAAATTTTTGTATTGTTATTATTGTTATTACGACTTTATTACTCCTTAAGAGGAAGGTATAAGACATATAAAGAAAATAAGATAAGAATAAAGGCGTGGCAGCAGTAGGAACTGTTAATAAGCCTAGCCATAAGAACATAATATTAACAATTACATAATACTAATTACTAAAAATAAAATGAATTAAAATGCATGAAAAGAATAATGGTGGCCGATACACAGTACAAGCAAACCCGATAAAATAAAGTTAAATTTAAAATTGAAAAATTTATTCGGCACTGAAGTGGAAACGCCCGACGAAAAAAAAATTAACTTTAATCGTATAATAAATTAAACTCCGGTATTCGACATACAGCAATTTTTTTCATTTTTATTCGTTATTCGAAATTTTATTTAAATAAAAATTTTGCCCATCTCTGGTAACTATTCTCCACTATAATTTCATCTTCCTGTTAGTCGCGAATAACGCATTCTTCGCCTCTGTTAATCGATCAACATGGACCTCCCGCGAATATTGGGAAATATTAGACAGATACGTGCATCAATACGAAGTGAATTCCGTGGAATATCGACACTCGAATAGCGGTGGTCCTAGTCCTCATGTACTCCAATAAACGTTATTAGAGGGCAATACCTACCCTGTTACAATGGCTAGGTATTACACCGTTATACATAGTAGGAATATCAGCGAGGGGATAAACCGTTCACGTTTATCTTCGATTCCGATAGGAACTCGCTGCGTAAGAGTCCGTTACGATGCAATCAATCGATCCGACTTCCAATAAAATTCCATACACGAAGGAAAGAAGAGGTACGATCGTTGTAACGTGGCTACGCTCGTGCCTGTCACTCTGCCCCAATTAATTCTTCGTTGTAACTGCGCTGTGTTTTTTATCAGGCTACAATCGCTGCGATATTTGCGCCCACGCGCATCCACCGTTGTAAATAATTTGTATTCATTTGTCATTCCCTTTGCCTCCATGGACACTCGATAAAAAAGTTGCAGCAATCGTTGCTACGTAAATATCAGCTGGATTACCAGCGGAGCGCAGAGGGTTGCGTTACACGTATGTAGGATACATGGGTAAACACGCGTTCCGTAAATGTTCCGTGTAATTTGTAGTGGGCGGTTTGCCACCGCGGCGGTCATTTTGTTGATTTACAAGCTTACAAAGGCCGAGCGTGTCTCTTTACATGGAATGATCGCCGCGGGGAATTATGCGCAGAGCGGTGGCACGTTGGGGCGCGTTACAACTTTATCGTGTCATTGATTTGCATGTACCGTGATCGGCGTGATATTACATACGCGAGCGTATCGATGTTCCGTAAATTAAACAGTGCATCGCGCCCACGCGAAGTTAATCGTTGCTCGACAATTTAATCGCGCTCTTGCTACTGTTTGTGTATGCTTTCTGTCGAGATCTGCGTTTGCTACGGGGATTTATCATTCGTCCCATCGATCAGAATTTAACGGCGCGCTTCATCTGTGCAGAATGGCGCGCGAATTGTGATGTAACTTCTGGTTACACTGTGCTTAGTAGACGTACAGTGGAATATATTCATTTGTGTGGGTGTGTAGTTCCGGGGACAGTTGCTGTTGAACGTGAAAACACTGTGCGTGTATTCGTTCGTGAGTGGAATATAAAAAAATCTTTTCAGGGTATGAACGAAAAGACAAGTGAAGGGAGAATTTCTATGTTAGAACAATTACCCTGTACGGGTGGAAAAGAAGCTAAGGAAGCGCTCTCCAGGACAGTTCTGGGGTATAGTGCCTATACGAGCTATAGTGACTTAGGTGTGAAGTCCCTCAGCGGGGTCTTACCCGACACCCTGCTCGGTACTGGCCGCTAAACGTGCCCCCCTACTAGTTCTTGCAGGACTGTATTTAGGGAAGACCAGGACAAAACCGGGGGCCCAACAGAAATTTCTGTTTTATTTTCTGTTAGGGCCCCGGTTTTGTCCTGGTCTTTTCTAAATATAGTCCTGCAAGAGATAGTAGGGGGGCACGTTTAGCGGCCAGTACCCAGCAGGGTGTCGGGTAAGACCCCGTTGAGTGACTTCACACCTAAGTCACTATAGCTCGTACACGCACTATAAGTGACGTGTGGTTCATCACAGTCCTCTCACCAGAAGGCAAAACCTTCCCCACTCCGTGGCCAGATCCTCCAGGAATAGAGTTCCTATTCTTTGGCAATGCGGCGTCGGGCCGATTGCCATTCCCATAATCTTTATCTTACTCTAAACAACCAATCCTTCGACACCCGATGACTAAGAGACCCAACGTGATCAGCTATCGCCCGTCGCCAGGTCTGTTTAGTCTCGCGTACCCTCAATACCGCATCAATACCGCACGCAGATTAAGTCCCTGCCATAAAATCCTAAAAGGCAACACAGCATGGGGCCATCCGCCTTCGACTTCACCCTTAAATTTGGTGACGCTAACATCTAGGCTTCGATGAAATAATAATCCACATCCGCCCCTTGGGTCAATTTTACACAAACGCAACTGTGCACAGTGCAGGTTGCGATAAATGTAAACAAGCAGTATGGTCTGTACACTATTATATTATTTCTAAACGATGTGAAGAACCGCATGCCTAAATATAGAGAAATTTCATTTTTTTTCTATAAAAGAATTTGTAATGTTAATTGTTTACCTTTTCATTAAATTTATTTTTTACCATTGTGTCATCAATTTGACAGCAAGGGGCAAATTACGTTGGGAAACTGAGGGACTGGCGAGGGTTAAGGAATGTGTGTTATATCTTCTAACATTTTTTAATACTGTAATATACTATCTACTATCGAAATAATTAAGGATTAAACTTTCTGTGACTGAATTTCGCTTGTAACACGTGTTTTACGTTTACTAAGTAATGATGTCAATTTCCAATTGGACAAAGTAGCCAATGAAAGAACGCCACATTAATTGCAGATAATTAAGACAGTGATTGCTTATAATTGAATCACCATATAGTCATTTTCCTCTCGTTTGTCCAAATCAACTAACGAAGATACGGAATATAAACGATGAAAATCAGTTTCCCTCGTTACGAGCTTCATGCGATGGAAATATTAACGCTTTAATCGAATCGCGATAAAAGTAGCTTGAACGTGCGTATCGGCCGTGACAAACCAATTTTCATCGAATTTATACCTAAAAACGAGCAGAGAGGTAATCCTCTGTTCGTTTAATTCGCATGTCACGAAGTCCTGAAGCAGTGCCTCGTTTTATGCATTCATTGAATTCATGAATAAAAGAAAAATGACACAGGCGTTTATAACGCCACCCGAAATTTTCACAATATTTTTAGATATAAAGAAAACAACGTTTCGCGTGGTTATACAACGCTGATTCCAAAAAGTAATCAATATATTCCATCTTTGCTAATCCCTTGTCATTCATGGAATGGTGGCTGACATGTATTCTGATAAATATCAATAAATGTAGAATTAACTCTAAAACAATAGAAAATCACCATAAACCTTCATATATACTGTGATGGATATTTCAAGAACACAATATAATATTAACACAATTAATATAAGGCGTACCTGTTAAATGATTATAGGAATGCCTGACTAATATGGTTTTCTACTGCTTTGATATTCCTTTTCTTTCTGACGCATATTACTAATGGGCGTATTTCCCCAGCATTTCGGCAATTCATCCATCAATTTTGAATAATAAAACCAGGAATAATTGATTACTTGTAGCTGTAAACGCGGCTTAAACGCTAGCGTGTCAATTCGTTATTTACAATTTAACGCTTGGTTGCTTTAGCAATTTACAAATGCGCCTCGCTGTTATTTCCGTTCTCGTTTTGCGGCCTGCGGCCTGATTTGCAGTGGCATTATCTTGCTTGCGTTACCCGATCAGCCGGTTTCTATAGAGCTTTCGCAATCTACGTAAACACAGTTCTTTGGAAAAGTCCAATCTGAATTACTGGTGTGCGAGAATTCGACGTGTCTGGAACGGTTCTCGTCTTCCAAGCTGAAGGAATTCCCAAGTTTTGATAGAAACTCTCGGGTGCTCGATACTTCGATTATAAGAGGCAAGAAATAGGACACCTTTGGGGAGTAAGGTGGAAACGTTAAAACCAGATTTGAAGCGGGTTCTGAACTCTACCTCGTCGTAATGGGCTCACCTCCAAAGTTTTTACGAACCGTAACGAAGAAAAAATTCGGGTTGTTTATTTCAAGTAAGAAAGCAACCTTTTTCTTTCTCTCACTTGCTCGCAATTATGGTCCATACGAGGGCAAGAATTATTTTAGAATATATCCTACTTAACCCTTCACAGTCATACGGGGTGTATCGTACCTCAGGCAATTTTTTCTTTCTTTGCCAATATTTCTATAAATTTCTAGACTTTAATATCCAAATTTAAAAATTTAGTGAGTTTTAAGCAAAGAAAAACACTTTTTTCCACAACTATAAATTTCATCATATCAAAATTTACGTTTCTAGAAAAAGACTGTTAGAGCATGATTGTATGAGTATTACGAACCTATTTATTTATTTATTTATTAATGGGTTGGCGGGGAGGCGCGACTACGAAGGGTTAATCGTGATAATGAAAATCGTGTGTCGATCGTAATGGAGGAATTTTTCTGCTTCAACGTAAAGAAATGGAAGAATAAATTTTGAAAATACTTTGTTGTTTCTTCGCCAAAAATTGTCATTTAAAGTGGAGGAATTCACACTTTGAAAAATATCACGATTTTCCACTTTCTCGAGTTCGAAAAACTCAAGGGATGAGCAACGAAATCGCGCCCGACGAAGCGTAACAATGTTGTTTCGCGATGCAAACGCCGTGAAAAGGATTGCATTCATATGCGTTACGATGCAACGCACGGTGGAGAACGTGACGAATGTTTATGTCTCTTCAGGAAGAGAAGCTAACTTTTCAGGGGGACAGAGAATACGTTCGTTTTCTGGTAGCATTGCGAAACGTTCCACCGAAAAAGGAAGTCGAGAGGAAATACTCTGTGAGTGGCTTTCTTATTTCCTTCCTTTCCCAGGCCCTTCGAATTCTGCGCGCCAACGAAACCATGACACGTCTGGGTTTAACGTTTCCAGCTGGGATTGTTTCGGCGTGTTTCGTAATATCGAATAGCAACACGACTGGGCAAGTTAATTAGCTCGACGATAATGAGGTTCCGTAGATGTGCAGCGTTTGAAGTTTGATCTGGGAACAGTCGCAGACATCCTTGGAGAAATCTTGTTTGACACTCGACAGGTAACTTATACAAGGCGATCCGTAATTCCAGCGAATACTTCGGGGAGTAAAAGCTCGTGAGAGAAGAAACTGAAATTCTGTATGGCCATATGAAAACAGATAATATTCAATTCAGATTGCTTAATACTTTACTTTATCAATATCAAACGAGAAAGTACATTAGCACATGTTAGCTTAAACTAGGTACATCCTCTTTTCCAATTGACAATTATATTTTTTATTTTATGTTCTAATTTACTTCTCAAAATAATATATAGTAAAGTATAACGTTAACCCTTAATTTAGTTCATGATAGTCAGAATACAATCTCTGAGAAATCTCTTAAGGCAGAGCCCAGAAGATTTAATAATATTGCAAATTAATCTAAAAGTATAACGACGAAAAAGGCTCGTCTGTCTAAGCATCGTTGTTTCCCCACGTGGAAGCTCGTTGCTCCTTTTTACTGCACACTTTAGCCTCACGGTTTATCTACAAACGTCCGTCCAAGGTTTTCTATTAACCGAGCTAATTCTCTCTTAACTCTCTTGAGCTCGATTCAATTTCGGCTGCTTCAGAATTTATGTGCCCCGGCCACTTCTCTCGGCTTATGTATATTACCGAACCGCGCGTAATAAAGCGAAGTCGGCTCCGTCGACAGTCGGAGTCTTCGTTTTGCGCCGCTGACTTCGGTGCCTTCGTCCCGGAGAATTCGTGAAGTACGCTCTGGGATCCTTCGATATTCAATACCGTGCAGCATTCAGCCATCTGACGATGAAGGGGTGGGGGGAGGATTAAAAGCCCGAGGGAAGAAGCTTCCTACTCGCGCGGCTTCATAAAACGCGGCTGGAATGAGCCCTAAGAAAGTAATAATCGCCTAAAATGTACCGTCTTTCTGTATTTTCTTCGCCTATGACGGGAACGTTCGGTGAAGTGTTTCACAATCTGAGGGGTTTATGGAAGATATAGGGCGCAGTGGAATGTGAATTGTTAGGGATAATGGAGGGATAGCTTTCGATAGAAATGGGTTTTCAAGCAGTCTGGTGATGGAAATGGGGAAAACATGCGATAAGAGGATAAGGAGGATGATGCATGGGGTGAGTCATTTGGTAATAGTAGCTGGGATATTTTTGTTATCGTTGGTAGAGAGATTCATAGATGGAAAAGGTTAGACAAACAAGTATAGTGGGATGAGTTGATATATACGTGTTGCTGCTATTTTAGTGGATACTTTGGGAATGAAACTCTCGGATTTTCGTATCTCGCTGTGCTATTCCTTTAGATTCTAAATAAAAAGGTTTGAAACATTGAAATTTCGAAGCTGTCTGTTTCAGATAAAAGCAGTGCTATTTATCATTGTAGGTACTTTAAAAAAACTGAAGATATTTTAAGTTCTGCTGACGGGTACCCCACCCTATGTGTTTATCATGATCACCAACGTACTTACGTTGAACGTGGATTAAGATTAAGTAATCCTTGCAATAGGAATATATATATACACAGAATTCCTTTTCCTTTACGAAAGTCTGCTCCACTCTTCCCTAATTCAGTTTATCGTATAATCTCCAATATCTTATCTTTTGCCACGCTAGGAAAACCTCGCTCTATATTCCACAGATTGTTCTACGTACATAAATATCCTTCTACCAGGTTTTTCCACTTTTTTCATACATCTGCATCTTTATCTTCCACGCGATACTTCTCACAGAGTTTTCCACGATGTACCCTAATTACAAACACGTTCAGCACAATTCCATTTCATTCACCGCCTTCGTATTTAAAGCTGACACTAATGAAAGAAAATTCTACTCTTTTCTTTCCAACCAATCTCGTCGACCCAGCAACTACGTCTTTCATTTTATTCCCCTCTCCTCATTCTTTACATCGCAACACGCGAAGAAATGCGAACAGCTGTTTGGTAATTCTCCTCGAATTATTGCCTGGAATTTCTGGAGAAGCCACCCCCTCTAGCGCGTCGAAACCTCTGGAGCGTGAAACGTTTCCTGTAAAATTCTTCAGTGAGTCGCCCAATGAGTGATTGGCCTATTAAAATGAATTTACCTTTCAAGGCCATTGGAGAAGCCTCTTCCTTTTATCATTCTTTACTCTGCCCCCATGTCTGCCCCCCAGGGCCTGGGGTTTGTCTCCGTGGGTGTCCCAATCCCCAGGAGCATGTCCCCAGGACGGGAACTAGCGGTCCCGGGGTGCCCGAGGTAACTCGCCATACTGAGCCTGTGCAAAAGTCTCGACTGGGAGCTTTCTGCGAGCAAGCCGATCCCCGGGGTTAATGGGGGGTGAAGGCGTCGAGGATCAGGGCTAGACAAGGGGATTTTCTCCGTCTGGAGCGTGGGGGTTTGTAAGGGTTGAGAATTCCTGTCTGCCTCTCAAACCAGACGAAGATTTAGTGATCGCTGATTGCAATTATCGATGTGATTTGCGCGTTCTGAAAATTAGGCTTGAACCTTCGTGGGCAGTGGACGGCTCGTGCTTCAAAGCAGGGTGCAGATGTTTGAGCTTTGCAGAAAATTTGGGGGCAGAGACTTGCACCCTTGTTTCCAAAATTCGTGGTTAGATCTATGGATGGAAAGTTTGGATACTCTGGAAAGTTTATACTTGTAGTAACATTTCAGATTTCTTTGGACTTTCATATTTTAGAACCGAATCTTTCAAGCATAGCGGTTTGATTCAAATTTATTAGTATGAGAGGAAGGAAGAAACTTTGCTTCGTGTATCTAAAGACAGGGAAAGTAGTGTTTGATAACCACTTCAGTATATGGAAGGTTCAGAAGCCAATTAGTGTAAGTCCATTAGCATTAAAACCGAGATTTACACTGTTTGTTCACTGAATAATTTTGCCTAGCAATTCCGTGGTTAATATAAGTACCGCCATTTATTGCTTACGTACGAAAATAGTGACTCAATTGATTTATCAACTGAAAGTTTTAACAATAAAGAAGTTTTTCCACTTCATTTTCAGGGATAGTTCGACTTACACTGATTAGCTTCTGAACCCTCCATATGTTCATTATAAAACACCTTTCTTGTGTCTTGAACTATGCCTTCACACTCGCCTAAAATTCTTTTTTCTGAAGGATTCTATGAAAATAGAATCATTGGAACATACAAGTAGTCTTCCAATCTCTTTCAGGTTGGTGCAAACCTCTTTTCCTTTAAAATTCTGCTGATTAATTTGTCCTTGTCCCCTTCTAAACTCTAATAACCAGAAAGCCCTGATGCCTCCCAACCAGGATGTTTCCATCATCCCCTAAATACTTACTAATTGTAACATCTGAAACCCTTCGCGTGGAGCATAGCAAAAGCTCCAAGATGATCTCGTAAATCCTGTTAGTAGCTAACATTACCGCCCGCACCGCGTTTCCATTAGACTCGTTAAGGTTGCATCGCGTATCATGATTCTTCGTGATGCGTCCTGTACCGTAGATATCAATTCCACCATTACCAACGGACACATACGCGCGTGTTCGTTTTTTCCTACGTTGCAGAGGAGCATAGAAAACCATACGTTTGCACGTACACCCCGCGTGAATTTTAATTTCCTCCTGTCGTTCCTCTGCAACGCGCCGGCCCCGCTCGCCCTCATCAATGGCTCGATTGTTGGACATTAAAGGGAATTTCGTTTAATTAGACACGGCGTGGAAACCGAACTAATTTATAGCGGTGTGTTCGCGAATCTCTGGCACAGCTACAGATCGACCATTAAATCACCCCGTCCTAGGCGTAATAAGTCTTTGAGAACGGAGATTGGATGAGTCAGTGCGGGCGAAATCGATTTTTCCGCGGTCGTACAGTGGCTATCGAAACGGTGAACGATTCTGTGGCCTTGGCATGGGTGTCGTTAGCGACTGCAAGCTGCGTCTGCAGTATGTTACCTCCCTTTCGAAAGCTTATTTCCAAAGAATCTTCTATCTAATTGCAAGCTCCTGCTTCAAATTAATTTCAAGCCTGATTGTTTTAATTTGGTCACATAGGATAGATCGTGTATGACCCTTTATTGTGATCAATATATTTCATGAAAAAATATGAAAGAAACGGAGCAACAGAAATGCCTGTGGCTTATTCAATTAAACAAACACTGTTGCACCCAGAACAATGGCCCATTGTATTAAAGAGATTTCGATTGACGCCATCTGAATCGGAGCAACGTGAATTGAATCAGCGGGTCGAGTGTTTATCACGTTCGCAAGCCTGTGACGCGGATTACTTTGACGAGACCGTTCGCGCAATTAATTCTTTCGATTTTTCGAAGCGCGTGCTTTTGTTACGCACCGTACTGGCAAATTACTCCTTCCCGCTGAAATGCATCCTGTCGTTGCGCTGACAATGAAACGTTTTGTTATCACCGGCTGGGAATCTCTGCGCCTCGCATTGTTAGAAATCGCGGCGTTTGCGTTTCGATAAAAGCCAGCCCTATTTTTCAACGGCGTGCCTCCGTTCGTACGCTGCCAGCGTTTCACGGGCAAGAAGTCGGAAGTTGAAATTGGAATAGTTTAAACGATCGAAGGATCAATTCTCCGGCGATGAGAAAAAAGGGTGATTCCTGTCGGTGGGAGTTGAGGTAGATGATTTCAGCCATCAATCTCCTTGTTCTTTTATTTAAAAGCGCTTCGAACTCGAGTTATTTCCAATCGGATAGAAAAGATGCATACTTCGCCATGAAGAAGTGATAGGGTAAATCCGGGAGACGCAGTCGACCTAATTTAAAATGGCTATTAAAACTAATACAGATATTACTTATTTTATCAAAACAAACCTAATATGTTCAGAATTTTATGCTGATTCAGAAAACCTGGTCGATATTTGCTTTAAGACAATATTTACTGTAAATCGAGTTGAAAACTGAAGTCATGACATCTGACCACTTCTCCCGAGGTGCCGGGAGAAATGGTTTTCGTCGTTGGCAGAGACCACTCACATAATTATTCATGGAAAAATAACAAAGAAGAAAGCAAAATTATTTATGAGTGAATACAACTACAGATTCATTGATATTTAATTTGTTTACGCTAAACAAGTAAAGAACACATCAAAGATAAAGCGAACTACCTACCGGCGATTAGCAAGGCAAATGAATACAAAAGTGGATAAATAAAATAAATAAACAATAATAATAATAAAATAATGATAAAAAATATAAATAAAAATAATAAAAAAATCATAACTCGACCATCTCTCCTTTCTGCAGCGAGAGATGGTCTTCTCGTTAGTTTTGAGAGGAAGAGTTAATATGGCTAAATACTTTGGCTGCATTGTCCCTCAATATCTCTACTATCTTATTATTCCCAAACATTAAACGATAATAAACTTAGAAGTATATTTTAAATAGGATTCTGTACATCGTTGTTTGACAAAAGAGGTTAAATGTAACCTCATTTTACATTTTATAGCCTGTGAATCTAGAAAAACACAGAAAGAACCGAAGTGACGCTATTCATTCAATTGTTTGGCTTCTAGAGAAGTAATTGGTCCGCACTTTGACCCGTTTTTACGTATAGAGTCTGAAATATAGCGACTCGACCAACTCTCCGACCCGACCGCGTCTCCCGGATCTACCCTACCGATGTAACAGAAAAGTGCATCTTATACTTACAAGGGACATCAGTCAATTGTTACACGCCGATTTTGATGAGGTTTGCGCAGATTATAGTTCTCGAAACAATATTTCACACGTATTTTTTTATTGTGACACGTCTATATCTAGAGGATGAAAAACACGTTTGCTGCAATATCTCGAAACAATTCATTGTAGAAAAATATTTTTTAGAAGAAAATGATGTAGTTTTGTTTATAACAAATTGAGCCACGTAATCAGATTCAGTGAAAAATTGCAACTGTTTGGTATATTGTTTAAACAAATTGACATGTTATAAATCTGATTACGTGGCTGAATTTGTTGTACAAAAGTGCATTGTTTTCGTCTAAAAGGTTTTTCTCTATAGCGTACAGTTTCCGAGATATTGGAGCAAACGAGTTTTTCATCCCCAATTTTGAGGGCTGATTTCACCCCCATAAACATGGATGTTTATCGATACAGATATACGTGTCAAATATTTTTCGAGAACTATAATCTACGAAAACCTCGTCAAAATCGACTTATAACAGTTGGGTGATGTCCGCTGTTAGAATCATATCAAGATTAATAAAACTCGATTGCAATCATTCTCATGATCAAGGATGTTTGTTAAGCCTTTATTTGCGACGATGTGCTTTGTCAATTTTACGCTGGACGAATATGACTTAAGGCTGGTTCAGACACGTCTCATAATTTAGTACATTACCGTGCGTGGACACTAAAATTTAGCCGATTAGTTTAGTAAAACTTTTACTGTTTCAGCCTTTACGTTTAATAAGTATCGATTTCATATTGCCTCGTATTCTCGTGTTACGTAAGCGGGCGTAATCAACACGCAGCTAGTGCGCGCTGTGCTAAATTAGCCACGGTAATTAGGTGTACGTTTGAAATAGTTTAGGTTAATACAGTCGACACGAGCAAGCCCACTTAAACTTTTGCTAATTAATAGGTATTCCGATACCGGCGCCTGCCTCTGAAGATAGATCTATCCGGCTCAAGGTTCGGAGCCGGATCTCGTAATAATTAACTCTTTTGTTGCGCTAATTTCACGTTAATGGGGAAAACTGAATTAAACGTGTCAAGAATTTATTAACGAGTTGTCTTTCAGCATCCGCCCTGCTCTTGTCGAGATATTGTAGGTAATTGTCTCGTTTTAATGATAGGAAAATAGATAAATGTTCAGTATTATTACTTAGGGTAATTAGGCCTAGTTATACAGAAAGCTACCAATTCCCAATAATTTGAAACTGAATAAATTTAGTTTGAAGATTTTAATTGTTAAAGAAAAGTAGCTTTATTTCAATTGGGTATATTTTATTTCTTGTTATTGTTTTACAATGTTTTTTAATGGGTTATTTAATTTTCCGTAGCTTTTGCTTTTTAAGCCCAGCATGGAACTATGGCTTGGTAGTTTTAATAATTGTATAATGTAAGAGTTGTTCTATAGGTTAGTAATTTTTTGCAAAATAAAAATCACAAAATTATTGGATTTATACTGCGTTTAATTATTTTTTTGTCATTTTGAGGGTTGGGGGCTTTTTGCATAACTAGGCCCAATTAATAGGCATCCATCATTCCTCTAAATTTAGTATTCTATGTTAATGAGGAGGTTTAAATGGTGCATTTAGAAATAAGAGGCATTGAGAGATGTAACTGAAATTGGAAAAAATTGCGCGTAACCGTAGTGTCCCACTGAATTTCAGAATACTGAAACGGATTTCTGTTGTCATCCCCAATAGTTCTATCGAAATCAGATTGGAATGCTTTATACAGAATCACACGAAACGGGGGATTGAAACCAATATGTCCACGCGTGGCCTGCCGAAAAATTCGTGAAACCTGACGAAAATGTCAGGGAAAGGTCAGTAGAAGTGACAGTGCTAAAAAATTGAACTAGCTTGCAATAATATTGTTATTCGTTCTGGTAGCCACTGGCACACCCTTTAAAGTAATTAAACTCGTAAGATTTGAAACAAATATCTGACTACTGAGGTAGTTGCAGCTGACCGCTGAAAGAAGTATGAAGCCGAATTAACATCCTCCATCAAAAGAATAACGATGAAAGGCTAAACGAACTGTCCCCGATCAGCTCAAACGCGGCACGTAAAAATGCATGAGTTGAGCTCTTGGACCTCCAATAATCGATTCCAGTATGCTTCGTAGACACTTCGTGACCAGAGTGCTTGCAACAGTGGCTTTCGGGATAAAGTCAGATGAGCGTGAAAATTGATATACGTGGCTTTGACAGCCTCCTTAACTTGGAGGATTTTAAAAGCACAGAAAGATTCCACGTCCATCCGACGTCAGCCCAGTCGACTAGCAAGATCGAAGTTTTTCAGCCGTTTCTTGAATGAAATCGAATGGATTGCTACCTCTCGCCATTGGGCAGAGTGTAACTAGTTTTTACCTTCGAAGCGTGGACATTCAGGGAAGCAGGGGAATCTAGGAAGAACAAAGGAACCATAAATCTGAATTGAACACCGTAGTGTTTGAAGCAGCTCGAGCCTTGGACTTCTTGCTCCAGATGGTAGTGGGTTAAAGCATTTGCATTTGAAGGGTCAAGGGAAGTGGCTTTGAAAATTGCTGCTCTAGATCTTGCCTCGGTGGATAGTAATCTTCATCCAATTAAGATTGCATTACTTTTTTCTTCGTTATCCAGTATTAACTGGGTGTAGATAAATGGATTCATTGAGGAATTAAAAGTTCGGGTTACAAATCGTTTTTGTAATTAATCTTCAACTTGCAGTGATAGGCTTTTATTTTATTCCTATTATCTTAACTAGAATTATATTAACTAGAAAGTTATCTGTAAATGTATAATCCTCACATTTGTTTCACAGAGATTCTTTTGCATATAAAATATCAGCGTAATTACCAATCTTTGCAAATAATTCAGCACGTTACAAGTGGGAAACTGGCGCACTAATTGCAACCATTGATTCGTCCATCATGGATCAGGATTAATAGTAATTCTCTGATCGAAAAGCCACATAATATAGCTTTACTCTCTACTAATTATGCACTCGCATCGACCGGTTTAATAGAAACACTGAATCCACTTCATTGGCCCAATTTGCTGAGATTTAATTTTACATGGGCGTACAGGATTAGTTGCTTTTGTTCTCGATCGCGGCGTGCCGAAATCGACGCCCGTTAATTTACTAATTAATTACTTTAAGGGAAGCTGTTATCGGTCGACGGGATTCCAGCGCGGCTCCGTTGCATCCCTGTATATTTAAGCGAAGCCAATAAGCAGAAGTGCATTCTTGCGTTCCGTGCCCTCTGTGGAATTAAGAAATACTCGAGGTAACTTTCTTCGCCGCCGTCTCCTTGGATTCACTTTTTGTCGATCATCCTCGCAATACTCACTTGAGTCACTTCCCTTCTTCCGGTCCACTAACCCGAGATTTCTCTTATTCGTTCGTTTCTTGAGGAGATTATTAGCGCAATATTCTCTGAATGCTTTCAGTATCGATTGCAGTTGAATTCTTCTTCATCTTCTTCATCCTTTATTCGATAGGACTTTGAATTATGCAAATAGGAGGATTGTATGAGTGAATTCTTTTTTCCTTAAGGGTTTGAAAGGTTGGCCTTTAAAATTTTATTAGATTTACTAGGATTTTTACGCGATATTAAAAGACAATGTTTAGATACTTGTGAATAGTTTTATTCAACCACATATGTGGTATTGTATTTCACCTTTCAGAATATGTACAAATGTCATTTCTTTCATTTTCAATAGGTGCTATTGAAAAACGCTACGAACTTTTGTTCCAACCCAATAATAATATGTTTGCGTATAACATTATTTTCCTGAGTGTAGGATTGTACTGATTTTATTTCAGAGCAATGGAAAGTAATTTTTGATTCATTTCAACGGTTTATCTAGCAGCAAATCTGAAGGCAGTTTTTTAGAACCACGTTGAACGATATTCAATTCGTATCGAAACCTCTATTCCGCCAGTTGGAAACGTTATAGACGATAGTAAAAGAGTCTGATAAGGAAATTCTCTATAGTACTCGTCGTGCTGACGATGAGAGCGGTAACTCTGATGCATTTTTGATGGTCGATGCCTCGGTATCTTCTCTGAGCTCCATTTAAATGGCTCTAGCGAGGAGCAACAAAGACGATACGCACAATTGCTTTCTCGTAATTGCTTTTTAGTGTAGCATAATCGTAAATGTTATACATTTCTCCTCTAACATTTATATTCACCTTGGATGTTTCTATTCCCTTTTACTGTGCGTCGTTTATTCACCCTTTAAGTGGAGCTGTAACATTCCTCTGTGAATTATTACTATTTTCTGTAAAAGTGGCACTATTATTTCTATTAAGGGGGTAGGTTAAAATATTAACTTACAAATATTCGAAGCTTGGTTTTTAGGATTTTCGCATATTCCGCTAGCTACATCTTTTCTACGTATTTCAAGCTAAACCAGGCCACGAAATTCGAAAAATAGGAGGAATTACAGTTAAAAATGTACGAGTCTGTGCATGAGATCGGATAACGTCAAAACTGCATGTTCAACTTTAAACGCGATTTCCCAGGGACTACATTTCCTAAAACGGCGAACGTACAATTTCCAGCAATTTGAATGAGAACTTACAGGGAGGTGCAGGGAACTATAATATGTCAGGAGCACATTTTCAATATAAATTCTTAAAAAAAAATACAAAAAATATTTTTCCTACAAAAAAGGTTAAAATCATATACATGGACATAAAAATGGTATTAATTTGTTTATCAAAATTTTGTTTCCGTCACAAGATGGAGACTGTCTTGCAGATTATAAAAATGCCTTTACTTTGTGCTTTAGGTAATTCACCTGTCCGGAAGCGTGTTCACCATCAAACGGTACGTACGCGCTCTCACATTTATATATATATATATAACATTTTTTCCCTGTAAATATATTTAAAATTTTCTTTTTGTGCATTAAAGTCATCAAAATGATGATTAAAAATTAATACAAAAATTACCTCTATATTCATTTATTAAATTAGAATATGCGTTTGAAGAAGGACCTGATTTGGGGCTGTTGAGGGTAACTTACCCCCTTAAGAATCATTCTCTTTCGCTGAAAAGGTATTTTCCCTTCGTTCTTTCCATAATTTTATTTCATCCTTAAGGAAACACAGTAACATTGAAATTAGCACACATTTTTCAACCTTGAATGTCGTGAGAAACAAATAGTCTCAAAATCGAAACCTTCACTAAAACAATCCATCAGAAGTGACTGAAAGCTTACAGCGTCGCTTATGTCGAGAACACCCTGTATATTTAAGCAGTAGAGGAACACGAGGGGATCGGTTACACAGCGGGTGGCAACGGTTTTGCACGTGACATTCGGGTTCGGATATCGAATAAGGCCACCGTACCTTTCTCCCTTACGAATCCTCCACCTATTGGCATTTCATGTTTGTGGTATAAGAAGCCTTTGCCATAAAGCCACGAACTCCATACTCGAAAAGAACCGGAAAGTATGACGAACAGTAAAGGAGCCCATGATCCTTCAATTCTGAAGGTTTTCCAGTATCAGTGTAAAAACCAGATGTCAACGTTACTTTTTTTATCAACCCTTATCAAATCTTCATAAAATAGCGTCCTGCATTTTCACTGATTATTAATCACACTTGCACAACTTAACTACAGCAAAAGTAGAGTTGGGCATGAAGTAAATAAAAAATTATTTAAATAACGGATCAAATACAAGTTACTGTAATTTTACATTATTCGACGAATAAAGTTAATTTTTTAAGTTAAAGTTCAAAAGTTATTCGACGCGAAGATTCAAACGTTCGACCAATAAAGAAATTAACTTTATTCAACACATAACGAATGATTTTTCTAACTTTAATTCGTTATTCGAAATTTTATTTAAATAAAAATTCTGCCATCTCTCAGTAAAAGTACTTTACAAGTCTCTATAGCCCCTTCCAACCTCCAAACGAGTTCACGAATGTTGCCCACTTGTTTCTGGCACTCTGTACACGAGCATATACAAATTTCAATCTTCCCCTTCCACCACTCCACGCTTAATTCCGTGATTTGTATAAAATAATACATAGAACAAAATCCTCTGATCCCTCCACAACACAGAAGTCAGGGGAAAGGTCCAATAACCGTTTGCGAGTCGCAATGATACAGAAGCTGTGTATGTACATTGTACACGATCCGTTCAAGTTTCACGCGGAAACGATGGGAAGGGATGGTTGGGTTCGTAGCCAGGAGGGGGGTCGGACGTGAAATTGAAAATTCGAGGCTTCGACGCCTACATTTATCCCGAATGACCATCGAATAACTTATCCCCCCAATCTCGAACGCAATACACATACAGCGTGGATCTCGCGGGGCGAACACGTTCCAGCGCCTGATCCTCCGTTTATCCTCGTGGAACTTTCAGCCGGTGTAATTCCATCGAAATTTCCTCGAATATCGGCGAGACCGAGCGCCGATTGCCCGCGCCCTACCCCTGATCCTTTATCTACCCACGATTCCGCGCCAGGTTGTGATCCTTTCCTCGTCCACGTTTCGCGCGTCGAGGCACGATCGAATATCGTGGCAATCACGAGGATGCTCCCACTGGTTACTCGATAAGGCATCGTCGTCGTTCCAGCTATGACCCACATGCTCAACGACAAAGAAATGGACCCATACCGCCCTTATCCGGCGAATCAGCGGAGGCGGAGGAGCTACAAGGAGCTGTTTTGGTACGAGGTTTCTGTAGGAGCCTTTCGTGGTCCTGCAGGGGGAAACTTGGTTTCTCTAACGGAGGAACTGGGAACACTTGGGAACGGGGATCCTGGAGGGGAAGTTTGTCTTCGTTAAAGGTGCGCCCGAGTGTTCCTTGGGCTCTGTGAATTGGATCTACTATGTCGGAAGTATGTTAACGATTTGGGGATTGCTTTGCTGGAGGATGGAGTAGTTAGTTTAGGTGTGAATCATGACGAGATGTTAAGGATCAGGTGTTCGGTGCAAGTGACAGGGTGGTTTGGGTAGTGCAGAAGACATAGAGGGAAGTTGGGTTGTGGGGTGAAGTTGAGGTGAATTCTAGGATTCAATGGAGCTTTGAGTTTTGGGAAATGGTATGAGTGTGGTGTTTAAAGGATCGGTTGGATGAAGAGTCACGAGTTGGAGCATTAAAGTAAAAACTGTCTATACACAATATCTTCTAAGGGAACGCTGGGTCAAGAAACGAAGGACAGGTTTGGCTTTGGAGGACTTGACAAACTCTGTTTCTCACAATAGTAGCTAGAAATATAATAGCAATCTTCTCTTCTGGAACTTTTTGGAAGTGTGTTCCGTTGTAGCAAACTTCAGTAGGGCTCCAAGAACACATTGCTGCTGATAGTTCTCAGTGGTTGGGAACTTGAGATTGCAAGACCTCGTCCTATCCCTTCAGTCTTGTCCTACACGAGCTTAATCTTCCAGTTTGGTATTTTTGACTAATAGTGCATGTGTCGGTATGAGCAAGAAGGTTAATGAGAATTTCTACCGCGGGTGTTCGTCATAATCCAGCAGCCGCGAGCTGGAAGAATTGACTAGACGGTAATCTCTCGTGGTAGAATGTCTAGAATTATGGTAGACGAGAAAGTTATTAATAATGCAGCTCGCGCAGAGACAAAGGGAATCTGGGTTAAGCGGCGCGATATTTTCAGATTAGTCCAAGGAACGAAACGGGGCCTGTTGTGTAATACAATATGAAGATTAAATACGTGCGCGTATTTAAGCAGATTCCAAGACTGTTTCTTCGTGGCGCCAATGTACCTAATGCCCCTTCGTTGGACTTTGCGATTAACATTCATGAAAGTGTAATCCTATCACAAATCTCCTTATTAGGAAATCTAAATCAATAACGATAAGAAATAAGATTTTTGACCATTGAAACAACATATAGGATCTCAAGAAGTTCTGTCGTATTTGAACAATTACTGCAACTTTCAAGTTTATCCTTTCAGTGATTAAGGGTGCCTTCCCGTCTAGAAGGCGAGTTTTTTGCCTTCCTTTAGGGACTAAGAGAGAAAACCCCATATCTCCATTAATTATTATTATAAGTATATGGTTGAATTTTTTCACAACTTATTGAAATGTTAATAAATACACGTGGATACCACTCATGGTTAAAAACTGTGTAGGGTAGAGGATCTGGTTCGTCTAGACGAGAATACCCTGTTAATACATTTTTCTACACACCTTGAAATGTGTTTGTCACATTCCACTTAAAGATGTAACAATCCTCCTAACTGTACTTGTACGATACCTAATCTGAACGAAACTGAAAAATCTAGCAATAAGATATTCAACTAGAATTAGGTATAGCCACTGGATCTAAACTTGACGAAACATATTTGGTAGTCAGTAAAAGTTTACGAAACTTTGTGAAACCGCATCGTATCTTCGGCAATTAGCATATTAATTGAACTTGGCTGTGAAATTCGCCTTTACTCGTATCGTACTTTCTCCTTATGCACTATATTTTCTATTAACGAGTAATAAAGTCGAAATAATAATAATAATAATGCCAAATTAATACCCAATAATTCTCAAAAGTCCTCGAGCAACTCCAGGATTACGAGCATGCGAGCGTAATTATTTACTGACCATTGTGTGTCCGGTTTTCAACATTCAGAGCATGTACTCGTTAACATCTCTGGCGTACGGTGTTCAGCTTATCAAAATTAATGCCTCCGATGGCGATAAACGCGCGCACGTCCTCTGCGCTTTATCACACGGCCAGCTTTTAATAATTACTCGCGAAATTCGCCGGTCGCGTTGACGAACGAACGAACACGGAAAAAACGGCGCAATTCTCCAGGAAAAATGAACGCGTGCAGGGTGCCATTTGCGCTCGTCGAACGGAAGAGGAATTTATAACGCGCACGAAAACGTTCATTGAAATCGAAATATACGAGGGGGTGCATTTTCCCCTCCTCGTACCTTATGCGTCGTTTAATCCACGGAAAAAGTGATTTAATTGCGAAAACGCGGATTAAAGTCACGTCGCACACTACTTTGATATGTGGACAAAAATTGAAAAATCAAATATTTTCTAAGGCGATATTTATCATACAATATTTACATCTAGATGTTCAGGAATCGAGTTTGTTTCTGATTGCTATGTAATTGTAGTTGTTTTCGATCTTATTTGCCATCTTAATCTAGAAACTAAGTACTTCAAGCATCAGTCGCAAGTCATACGCGGTAGAGTTACTTTTCTTTTTTTTATTTAGATCATAAGAATATTTATTAATCTTGGCTCACATTATTCACCATGGCTTCTACTAATATGATTGGGTATGCGTGCTTCGAAACTATTGCCTAAACTTATTGCCTTACTGATCATTAAAAAACTTCTTAGTCCTGAGAATGAAAATTTTATTTCAACCGAAGTTTTAAAAAATACGTGAAAAAGCGCATGCGTGATTTTTTTATATTTGGTTCGCCTAACTTTAAACTTTATGAAAAAACGCGCTTTTCTGCTACTACCTGCGACTATTTGAGAAATAACTTTTTAGGAAGACTATGTAGATCAAGAATTCTAAGACAAACCAAGAAATTTTTGAAAAGTGGCTTTGTTCTGTACCAAGAGACAAAAAAAGAAAGATCTGAACATCTGATCTGCTTTTTCCAATTGTTTATACGATATCTACCATGACTTTTCCAACCTGGATGCTGTTATTAGTTTTAAAATAGCAGTCAAACGCGATGCATGTGACAAAATAGTTTCATAAAAAAATGTTTCGAACAAAAGTTAGTCAGTATTCGGTTGACAAGAAATTGCAGAAGTAAATATTGATATAAAACTTTTTATTCAATAAAAATCAAGATCACCTCAATGTTTTTAATGAAACTGTATATTTTATTACACGTCAATCGATACAACTTTATACTCTCTTTAAAAAAGTACTCAGGTCGAAAACTGATCAGTTCAAAAGTTATGAGTTTTGTCCCGAACGCCCATATACTTCGACGCACTGTACGTCGTAGTTTGAAACCTTCGCTGGATCATCGAGGATGTAAATTCCAGTCGAGGGACATTTGGTTTGGAAGTGCTTTTTGACAAACTCCAGTGAAGCCATGATTATTCATGTATAAAATAAAAATTGGGAGGAAATTTAGCAATATATTAATTTAACTTTATTGTACGAAAGAATGACTTGTTATTTTGTATTGAGTTAGGTATTTGTAGATACTTACATGTGCTAGTACATAGAACAAGAATTCAATTTTTGAAGTACACTGAACTCCTCGCTGAATTATATCTCCCACAACTCCCTTCCCTCATGTTCTGCGATCTCTGGCTCTAGTAATATTTTAGAAAGCTTGTTGAAAGCGAACTTCATGTAGAACGCAAACTTTTTGCAGCACGGAATACGTGTTTGTCATAAAAAAAAAGAATATTCTCGTGCTGGTTATTTACTGGTTCAACAACTTCTGAGGAGAGGAAGGGAAATAGAGCTGAAGAGGAGGAGGATCCACCAATGATATCCCCAGAGCTGGAATATTTTTACGAAGAGTGATGGAATCGTGAAAGTGCATTAAACTTTATTGTTCGCTTTCTGCCTCCGCATAATTAGCAAGCTGCTCTTTTCGCCAGGTCACTCGTAAGGGGAAACCGCAGTGCGAAGGCCAGACTGAATTTAATATTTATGGGCGGACCTGTGCCATCCAAGTTCTCTCATAATCAGAGTTCTTGCTTTGCTCCACTTCTCTAATGTGTATCTTTGGAATGTGAAGAGCACGTATTATGGCGAGTGCTGCTACGTCATTTCGTGGGTAAATCTCTCGAAATACATAGTATCATCAGAGTAGAATGGTATAACTCGAGTATCTTTTTTTATCATAGTCTCTAAACAGTAAATAAAATGTTTCATTTCTTTTTATGACACCCAAAAAAAACATATCTAACATGGTACAGATCTCGTTAACACTCTTGGGAAGTCTGTTAAAAAACGAACACCTTCAAGAGGATTATAAATCCTCTAACAGAAAGCTTACAATCCCCTTCCACTCAAGTAAAATTCATTTACATCGAAACAGCCATGAAATTTCAAAACTCTTCCCAGTCTTAACACCCAGCTCTTCGCAACTGTCCATACCACATCGACTTACCAGAAACTTGTTGCATGCCACGATGATCAGAAACTTTCCCAACGACGTAAAGAGTTCACCTTGCCCCTGCCTTCTCGAAATACCTTCGACAATCTTTGGAGACTCTCAAGGGTTGACCAACGTCCACTGCTCGGTCCAACACCCATTCAGTCGAAGACAATTCTCGAGAGTCTCGGGCTATTATCGTTACGCGAGAAGAGCGTGATTCCCAACAGTCTGGGGCCCATTCCGTTCAATTATACGGCTGGAAATTGTGCGGGCGTAGCTATGGGCGAAGTTATTCAACCGTGAAGTCGCGAATATCACGGATCAAGATAACTTTCGCCAGCTCGCGTGAGTGGAAAATGAAAATTGGCGAGCCTCCGACGAGAGCTGGTCGCCCACTCGTCGAGACGTTAATGACTTCCAGGGTGTTTCCCTTAAGCCTTTGAAGGATGGAGTTGCAGGCGTTGTCTCCATTGTAACAGGCCATTCTCACCCTGCGTTCTACGGCCCTTTCGCCCTCTTTTCCCTGAACAACGGGCTTGAAGCCCGTTTCACTTCCTCTGTCCTTTGACTAGCGCCACGCGGCTTCAAGCCAGTGGGGCAAGTTTTAACCTTGTTCGAGCTACTGGGAAGACGTAGATTCGTTCTTAACGAGGCATTGTTCCGTCCACGGGGTTCCATTGTCGGCTGGAAAAAAATTACAGTTTTCGAGGGAGGGTCTGGCGAAGTGGAGAAGCCTGGGACCAAGCTGGTGATACCAGTCTATTTCATTTCAATATTCCACTTGCGAGTTCCACCCGCGGAACAATCTACGTTCGATTTGTCACGCGGGCAACGAACCTCCGCCATTGTCGGAATGAGGTTTGCGGTTGGGAGGAATTGACGTCTGCTCGATTCCAACCAAGTTGCGAGAATTGTAGCTCGCGGAAGTTTAAGTGGATTTCTGCTCGATACAGAGAGGAAAGTGAAGCAAAGGGGCCGACTTTAATCGTAGGTAAAACCGCTTCGATGCATACCTTTCGTGAATATCTAACTCCTAGACAACCCATGCACAATCTTCATTTCAAATTATTCTTTCAACCTAAGCAACTAGTATACCCCTCTTTCTATGAATGGTGTTGAATAATTTTCCACTACTTAGTTGTTTAACCGACAAGCAAATGCACGTTTGACTTTTCAAACAGCACACTGGCCACTCGAAATTGCTCCAATCGCCGCGAATACCATCGAGAATGCTCATATATCGTGGCCGCTTCCCCGCCCGAGGAATTACAGCATTTCAGACCGCGCCAGGCGCGGTGATGGCGTACTTTGCCGTTAAATAAATCAAACCGTCCCCCCTCGTTTTTCAGTAGTATCATCGAAACGCAATCGTATAAATCCAGGCGGTGCCAGCGTGTAATGAATTTAGAACGAAAAGTTGCCCCCTCCCGTGGAAGCGAATGCCGTGCCCGGTGGTCGTTCCCGTTCGAGGAACTTCAGTTTACCGAAGGGATTTCACGGCAGAGATCCCGACAGCGTTCCCGCCCATCCTCCCTCAGCGTTCCGCGAGTGACAGAAGCGGTGTCCTTTCCCTTTCGAGGTTTCAACGGCGTGCGATTAATTCCATTTTGATCGCCGGGACCCAAGCAGAAGCTGCTTGAGCGGATCGTAATGAGAATAGAAAGTCTCGAATTATTTCCAGCCTCGGGGGGTGGTAGAGCAAACAGACGAGTTTGCGAAGTTGCTTCGCGAAGGTCTTTATAGCAGTTCGTGTTTCTGGCTGAATCCGGTGAGGGGCGAGTCATCTTTCTCGGGGAAAGGGGAGGAATAGTTGTCTCGTCTTTGAGGGAATTGAATCCTCTCTTCTCATTCTGTATCTTATTCCAGGACACGCTGTTTCATACCTATGTGACACCTACTTGTGTCAGGATGGGCATGTTCTCGCCTGTATTCTTTGTAGAATTGTTGAGGGATCATGGCACAGATGGTTTCTATTGAACAAGTGAGATTAATTTCAAGGTAATTGAAAGGGGTTCTGTATAAATTGCATAATTATCAGGAACACTATTCCCGAAGAGGGTTCTAGGTCTCTCTGCTTCTATTATATTGTACAAAGGAATCGTTGCTGCAGACGTAATGAGCTTTGCGTACCGAGCTGAAACCCCACGAATTATTCAAAGAATCATTTTTCCTGGTCGGAAATGAAAATTTGCTGTGTCTGAGTCTTCAAACTCTGAAGCAAGCTCTCTTCTAATGAAACAACTTCTTCGTTATTAATTAACACTTGCTGCATATAAGGATTTTACTGGGAAACGCTGTAATCGGAGCTATGATTGACCTGCACTACTGAAAATGTGAAATTTTCCCCTTAAGGTACGAAGATAATTAAATATTTATTAACCGAGTGTAATACAAAGTTAGGATTAGTGTCTTACGAAAAGATATTCATTTATTATTGTACTTTTCTAGTCCTTTTAGTACTTTTAGGACTTCAAGTCCTTTTATCCCTCAAATATCTGTCAAATATTTTGCTTTTCTATACTGTTACACCAATGGTATCCATATTTCATGAATAACAGGTCTCGCTACCATCATAGTTCTATCTCCAATTCCTTTGGTTTCCCATTTTATAGGATCGTGGGACAGGAAACTGTCAATTCGAAATCTGTGACTCAAGGAAACGGACGGGCGTCCTATTTCGAACAGACTCTGCAGAAATCTCTATCAGGCCCGGTAGATAGCGATGTCACAAGTTTCTTCGGATTGATATCAGGAATTAATATGGACGATATTGAGTTCCGATCGTCTGGCCTGAAACTGCCATTATAGAAAACCGATTCGAACCTGCCCCGGCTGTTCACATAAAAGGTTTTTTATGATGTTAGTAGACGCCGACTTTTACAGCTTGTAGCTCGTATCCCATTTCCACGAAGGAATCGAGAATCACCCGTAAAAGAAACGCAGCTGAAGGGGGAGTGAAAAAAATAAAAACTTGGAAATCGTTAAGGCGCAACGATGCCAGCTCCGACGGGAAACGAAAATGTACTCTCGGTTTACTTTCTGCTCGTAGATCCCTCCCACGAAATGTTTTCATCACGAACTCCCCAGTTGGATTAAAAGCGATCTCGATCGGCAATTTCGGTCGTAATCACCGCCTGGATTCAGGCGAAAGTCAAATTGCGTGAAAGGAGTGCCGAAACAAGTGCCCCCGATTATTTGAATAAACTCGTTAACGAGATAGCGAGCGAGTTAACACGGGACTCTTAAATTCTCCCATTCAGTGGGAACCGTGAAAAGGGAAGGAGAATGGTAGCTTAAGAGGATTACCTTCCGATGGTTAGACGATCTTTACGTTACAAGAAGAAGGTAATAAAATCCAGGGTGCAATTTTACTTGCGATTCACGGTTCTGTGCAACGAATGGTACCATCGCGATGCTTTCTTCTTGGGGATGTAATTTTCGGGGCTCGTTGGAGCAGAGCGTAGAATAGCTACCGAGTAGGATGTGACTGTAGAAGTAAGGGGAATGGTGAATGAAAAGGTCCCACGATCAAATTAATTACCAGGTAATTACCCTTATATATATCGCATTAAGTTGACAGGCTCAATTGCCTGTGACAGAAATGAACGTTCCTCTTGAGCGCGCTGGGGATGTATGAGAACAAGCAGGAAGTTTTGGATTTATGATGTCTAGCTACGCAACCGCCTCTATTTTGGGGGCAAAAGAACAGCTAACCACAGCGTCCAGTGTTTCTGGCGGTGCTCGCGTAAAAACGGTTCGCGGTTATGCAGCCTGACACGAGCAACCTCTTATTATTTAGTAGCACGATAAATCGTCGAAACATCTGCAATGTAGCTCCGTTGAAAAACGCCCACCATATCGGATCCTCTCTGCTTTTTCCTGACTTGTGGACAGTTCTGTTGGTAACTCGCTTTTGGAGTGGCCTTGTCTGCAATTAGTAGGGTAATTTCCGCGTTTTTAACTTGTCAAGATAGATTCATTTTGGGGAAGACAATATTAACGTAAATAGAAAAAAAGTAGATGAAGATTCACTTTCTTATTCGGGTTCTGTGTAAAGGGGCTAAACAGTGCGTAGTTAATATAAAGCAATTTTCAATTGGTATTTCCTTTGGCGGTAGTAAATATTCTGAAATAGTAATTATCGCGAAACTGTTTCCTTTTTTTTCATTTTAGAAAACCTTATACGCTGTATGTTTTAGAATTAACAAGTTTTTCTTGTGAACAAGATTTCCTAGTGGCCACGAAATTGATAATTTACGCGGTGAGGAGGCGGGAACTTTTTAACATCAAAGCGAGAGCACAAGTGGAGGCGAGGTATTTCTGGCAGAAAAATGCAAAGGACGCGGTTATTTTCATTTTTGCACGCTGCAAAGCAATTTCTATCGTCGCTTCCGTTGCATCCCGCGCAATTTTCCTGTCTTTCTATCCCCTTTTCCAATTCCCTTTCCTTTAACAATCTGTAGCGCGAGTCGTACAGGGTGTCCTATAAACTGCGATTCTAATTTTCCACATGCTCGTACCGTAATGAAATTCCATCGTGCAGGAGAATCGAAAAGTTCTAGCGCGAAAATCTGCCTGCCTTCGCGAGGAACCAGCCGCTCTGATTTCTTCCACAGAAACTCCCAATGTCGAGTTTCAGCCCACGCAACCCAGTTAAAACCGTTGAGAATACATACTAATTACGAGTATCACAAATTAGCTCGTTCCTAATTTAACATTCCACTCGTCGAAAGTATCTGATTCATTGATATTCACAGCGATATGTGCAGCACTCCCAACAATCCTATTTAATGTCATACTAGTTCATCATTCCCAAAGGTTGCCCGAGTTATTTCAAACTGTCGACTCCCTGCGTGCATCCGTAGATTGAACCATACGTGGGCGTACTCGCGGAATTAATAAGCAAGTGAAATTACTTCTGCCCCGTTTTGCCTATTAACGATGCTCGAGATGGGGAGCCAAGAGACATTTTCAGGAAATGAAGAGACAACCGAGTGCTTTATATTCATTTCCATTTCTCTGAAATTTATACAGGAAGTGTAAAGCGTTACTAACTGTTTTCTTGGATTACTGTATGGAAATTATTTTTAGGAAATCCTATGACAGAATCAAGTCATTGATTGCGTACATAGTATAATACTTCAAAAGGAAGTCTGTCATGTTTTCATTAGCGAATTCGTAGCTATCGGTATCTGATAGGATTTTTTGATTGAAACACATACACCGAAGGAAATTCCTATGTGGCTGTACTGTCTGCGGTTTCAATTTCGAAACAGACCAACGTTGAAACACGTCTAGTTATTTTCTGTTCATGGACAGTTGCTACCATTGGTTTACCAGAGGACGGGTAATAGACACTTGTCGAGATTGACCACTGTTCGTCGGGATTCAACGTTTATGATCCACTATTCCAACGACTGTCAGGCAGACATTCAATCGACGATAACCAATTTTGTGGCACGTGGGTTTTCGTATTGGAAAATAAATAAGATACGATACAATCACTGTTAAATAAAGTTAATAGTAGATTCTAACCGATAATGTTAATTAGATTCTTTATGCTTCCCCAAGAAAGGCTTCACTTATTAGCTGACCGATTTACGTAAGAGATTGTAATAGCTATTTTATTTCTCCATATAATATATGCAGGAAAATTAAACCAATTCATGCGGATGGTTTTCCTTTGGGTTTATTTTCAGTATCTAAATATTATAACGTTCAAATGAAATGAAAATAGACCAATTATTTCTCACTCTATTGTGCCAGGAGATTAGCCAGAAAGTACTAGCAACTATATTTGATCATTCTAACAGAAACACTTGACACACATCTGTAGAAAATTGGATTCAGTATAAAATAACTGTAGCCTCCAGAAAAGCACCAAGGAGATTTAATTATAGTAATTCAGCCCACGCTTCGAACACCAAATTCTTCCCTTATTTCAACCACAATTTCCATTAATAACAGCATGAGGAATTGAAGGATGCTAATTGCAAGCAAAAACTACCCCTTCTTCAACATTCCTACAAAACCAGCCCTCAATATTGACACTGAACTCCACAATTCTCCTAAATATCCTCCACCAAACAAGTCAATCTATCAGCCACATTAGCAAGACCATCATCATAATATCATGTATCAATGAACACGAAGACAAAGAAATTATAAGCGTCCCTCTCATCGTGCACAACTTGTTCGAAGCTCAACAGGCTATTGTTCCCGCCCTAAAGATCGATCTTCCCCTGCGTACCCCTTTCCTCGTGCCCTAAAGACTTAAGTGGCTGGCCCTCGTCCGTCCGTGAAACTGGAATTGTGTTCCAGTTTTTCATATCCGCCGATTGATCTTCCGCTCATCCCTGTCGCGCGTCGGAATTAACCCCCGCCTTGTTGCGTCCCCCGAAACCACTGACGGGGGGGTCGAAAAGGAGGGAGAGAGGGAGCAACAGCACAGTGCCGTCGCTCATATTGTCAGAACGTCCCAATTAAGACGTAACCTCGCATCGCGCAAGTCAACGTTATATATCCTCGTACGTTATGCGACTCGTTTGCCGAGACTCGAGGGAATTAATTTATCACCGCTGAGAATGGCGACTGCAGAGAGATCGAAGCCGGATACGCGCGGGGAAGTAACGTTTCCCGCGTTGCCGCTGTTGGATGGACCCTCGGTCTTGTTTCAGCAAAGTGGAGTGAATTCTTTGGCAAAGTCGAGAGGGCGAATTGTGCGGGCCACCAATTCAATCAGAGGACTGGTAGTTACTAGGCGATTCGTGGAATTGGAAGTGCAGGAATACTGCTAGTGGATCTTGAAGGAGCAACGGCACCCATGGCGGTTGACTTGGGGTTTTGGTTCTTGCTTGGCTAGCTGGGGATTGTGATTTGACGAAGTTCAGTGTACCGAGATCGGTGAGAGGGAGGAATTGCTGCAGGGGTGAATTTCGAAGAATTTGTTCAATTCTGTGGTACATACGACTTCCTGGCGATTCAGTTTTAAAAGTGAGGGAAGACAGTGTCTTCGATAAATGAAACACTGTGAGTGCCAAAATTGAAAATAAAAATTATTGGAAAATGTTCTACGTGCCAATGATAATACTATTATTCTGCCCTCCTTAGTTAAAATTTCCTCTTGGATTTTTACATTTTTCAAGATATGGTGAAATATTTTAGAGTTCCATGCGTCTTTTACATTTGAAGTAAAGTTGCAAAATCCTACATGCTTTGTAGGATCTAGAAGCAGTATAATTTATTAATTTTTTTACTGGAACGACACAAAGAAAATGATAAAATTTCAATTTTCTCAGATGTTTCGAAATGCTAGATAGGGCATTTTAACTAAGAAGGGCAATATTGTATAGAATTTGCTTTTTGGCAGTTGCAGTGGTTTCTGCAATTCACGTTGCACGTGTATATTCTTTACGTAATATAACCATTTACCTAAGTATTTGAAAATGGCCCCATTTTTCCAAGGAGATGCTTCTCTAAATAAATCCAAAGGCAGTACAGGTTCCACGGATACTTTTTACTCCATCTCATATAATTCTCACAATACATCTCCGAACATATCTGCGTATCAAAGAATCAATCACCGATACGTGCCAACAGTGGCAGACAACGAATTCCAGGAAACAATTTCTCGTCGATTTCCCCTTCACAGCCGATGCATCGAACAAAGGGATACACGATGCACCGTGAGCCGGTCGACAAACCGTGGAGAGTCTCTCGAACACTCATAAATCTCTGCGTCTGATCCCGAGCCTATTGTGCTGCTTTGGCTACAAAGAGACATCGGGTGCAGCGAAACACCGCAGGGAATCGCGGGAGCGGCGTCTGCTTTGCCATTTCCCCTGTTCACGGGTGTTAACAGACGACTGGAGCGCTCCGCCTGAATTGTAACTCGTTGACTCGGTCGATGCTCCGGCAGAGTGCTAACCTAATTCGATAATTGCAGGATAACAGACGGTCTGAAGCCGAGGGTGGAGATAATGGAAAGCGGCGCGGCCCCGAAAATCTGGAAATCTGCATCGTAAATTGCATTCGGCGGGGATGAAGGGTGAATCGGCGGCGCTACTCCGGCGATGCCTCTGGAAAACATTCTGGGCGGAATAACTGTGGGATTACCGTGATGTACGGTGATACTCGGCCAGTACAGGATATAGGTGAGATTACTCCGAAAATATTCGTGCGGCTCGAATTGCTGCGCGGAGATTTAGAGGCTCGATATCGGCGATAAGTGTTTATACGTAGCTGAGGGGTATTTATTCGGATACGATAGAAAACGTTTCCGGGGTAGGTATATAAGCTGGGCGAGGGGGTGCAGACTCTTTTTGGCAGAGGATGCTGGGGAAATTTCTTGCTCGGCGTGGTTCTTATACGTAGGCAGTTTCGGAAAGATTAAGTATGAATCCTGTATAGAGCGCCTTGGGAATGGATGACGAAACTTGCGGGGATTATAGAGATCGTATTTTCTGGAGACACTTCTGTTTCAAGTTATTAACTCAGTTTTAATGCGGTGGAATTATACTGGAACGCGTGCACACATGAATTGGTACGAGATAAAGTTTGAAACTCACTTGTCTGATTGTAATAAGTATCTGCATTGGTTGCTCGTGTTATTAACAAAGTAAGGGTAGTATCTACTCGCATTTTAGCTTTGATAATGAATTTTGTGAAACTTTACTTAAATGCATTTTAAATAATAATAATATTATTATAACGTCTCTATGAATAATAACACTCATAGATTGAATGACGTAATATAGGGTAAATCCGGGTGACGCGGTCAACCTAATATAAAATGGCTAATAAAACTAAAATAGACGTTACTTATTTTATCAGAACAAATCTAATATGTTCAGAATTTTATGCTGATTCAGAAAAACTGGTCGATATTTGCTTTAAGACAATATTTACTGTAAATCGGGTTGAAAGCTGAAGTCATGACATCTGACCAACTCTCCCGAGGTGCCGGGAAAAATGGTTTTCGTCGTTGGCAGAGACCACTCACATAATTATTCATAGAAAATTAACAAAGGATAAAGCAAAATTATTTATGAGTGATTCATTCATCTACAGATTCATTGATATTTAATTTGTTTACGCCAAACAAGTAAAGAACACATCTAAGAAAAAGTGAACTACCTACTGGCGATTAGCAAGGCAAATGAATACAAAAGTGAATAAATAAACTAAATAAACAAAAATAATAATAAAATAATAATAAAAAATAAAAAATAAACAAAAATAATAAAAAGATCATAACTCGACCGTCTCACCTTTCTGCAGCGAGAGATGGTCTTCTCGTTAGCTTTCAGAGGAAGAGTTAATATGGCCAAATACTTTGGCTGCATTGCCCCTCAATATCTCTACTATCTTATTATCCCAAAAATTAAACGAAAATAAACTTAGAAGTATATTTTAAATACGATTCTGTACACCGCTGTTTGACAAGAGAGGTTAAATGCAACCTCAATTCACCTTTTATAGCCTATAAATCCAGAAAAACATAGAAGGAAGCGAAATAACTCGATTCATTCAACTGTTTGGCTTCTAGAGAAGTAATTGGTCTGCACTTTAACGCATTTTTACGTATACAGTCTAAAATATAGCGACTCGACCAACTCTCCAGTCCGACCGCGTCTCCCGGATTTACTCTAGATGAGTGATAGCAATAATTAGAGTAAAAGCGAGGCTGCAGTAGATACTATTAATAAGCCTAACCATTAAGTACAAAAACTAAGAACTAAACTAAAATTAATATAAATGAAAATAAGATATATATGATTTTATTATAAATATAGGATGGTAGAGGCATTCAAATTGTATGGTGGAGATAGAATCTTTGTGGTGTTTAAGTGGAAACCATGAATCTGAATTTACTTTCTCTTTCGCGAATAGTATTATTCCGCTAACGAAACTCCGGTAAAGGAATTTTTAATTCGAAGTGTCTTTTCACCATTTCGCGTAGAGCACAGACTAATATATTCTTCATTTTGTCATTTCCGCGGCAGGAAACGCAAACTAGAGTGCCAATCAACGAGACGAACATAATCTTACGGCTCCCTCCTTCGTTTTAATCGACCAAGGAGGAAAGCTTCCATTCGGGGCGTACTAATTAGGGCTGGGAACGGTAGCAACGATTACTATAGATCACAGCCATGACAAATGCCCGCTCCCCTTAAAGGAAGAAAATCCTCAGGAGCCTTTCTCGATGTTGGGCAACTGGTAGACGCTCAATTAACGTACGTCCCCCATGCTATTCTGTTATTTCACGAACGGAGAAAGAAATTCATCGCTGAAATTCATGATTGTTTCACTCTGCATGAACAACACAGGATAAACAATATGTTTATCTGGGTCACAGACGTTCCAGACCCAGCTGCATTTCCCTAGAATTTCTGCTGAATAGTGATGATTGTCGCGGGGCACTTCACGATGTAACATTCTACATTCTCTTTTCGACTTGGATCTTCCCAAAGGCAATGTTTGCTCGGCAACTTCTCCCTTAATTAGGTTAATTTCATTTTATTGCGACTAGCTCCGCATATTTTATCGCACGAACAATATTCAATCTCGTTTTCTGACACTTTTAGTTACGTCACCAGTGGTACGATTATGCTGCAAAGGTAAATGCGATTGTCGATTTCCCTCAATTTAAAAACAATTTCTTTAAGTAGGATGAATGGGGTAATACGCGGAGATAAATGTGAATTGACGATCGCCGTCGCTCGAGGATGGTGTTTGTTTGGTGAAGTCGAAAGAATTCCAGACGATTCACCCGAGGGTGGAAAGGGGATGCCACCCGATTAAATAAGTCACTGGGAACGCATTCAGGGAGTCTTCTATCGACTTCACTTTTATGCTCGCTCCTTTCTCTGTGCGTCGATTTAAATCAACTTGTCGACTAATCTTCACGTTCCCTTATCGACGATTTCTAAAGGCAACTTCCGAGGAACGACCACCGCCAAGACTTACGTTGCAGTAGAACACGAATTCTTACAGACAGTAAGTTAATGGCTGATTCGATTTAAATGCCTCTAGATCTTCGTTACTCTTTATCGAAGGGGAAAATAAAATCGATAATCCATCGAACGTACAGCGGGCTTTTAGACTCTGTGAATTAAAAATCGAATTTGGCTTCGTTTTATTTGAAATAAAGATTTCAATAGATTATTCGATAATGTCCCCATAAATTTGCACTGAATTTTTCTCGCTTTTTTCAAGTGAATAGGATAGAGAGATTTATGCGATAAAAGAATTATACTATTATTCAAATTTATTTGTTTCAGAATTCAGATTACACATTTAGTGTGTATACATTTATCTTTAACTGTAACAAATTGGTTAGAATAATGGACACGAAATCTTGCAAATTTTGAGAGATTTTCCCACGTGATTTCCCCGAGAAATATTCAGAGAACGATGTAACAAATGCCACAGAACCCTCACGCATATTTTATATAAACTTTCGGTTCCACCGTCTCCCTCTTTAGCACCCAATATACCATCGAATCATCCACCGATAATTCTCTTCCGCGACCCACGTTCCCTCGATATATCGCACGTTCCACTTTCGACCTCTTGAAAAAAAACGCACGATCGAGCGAGTTTTCCCGATTTTCTTCTTTCAAAAATAAAAAGTGCACTTATACCATGAACGCACGACCCGATGTTCTGCAGCTGGATTTAACGAACGTGTATGGAACTGGTGTTCCTGTTTTCCCCGCTTTTAATTCAGCGACTAGCAGCCCGTCGATGAAATTCTTCGCTCCGAACATCGTGCGATAGAAATTGGAAACAGAAATGTTATTTATCGAATTTCGCGCTTCGTACACGCCTCTACAGTGAGTGTATTACAAAATCTCGTCAACAGAGTTCTGTCTTACTGTTTCATAACTCTCGTGCAAAGAGGAAATATAATGAATACGCTCATGAGCAGGGCCTTTGAAAAAGGGGCCACTTGATTGTGCTCCATATTCGAAATACATTCATCTCGTATGGATGCATATGTGAATAATCAACGGATAGGAAAGACTGATCTTATGTACAGAAGAAATTGTAATAATATCAAAGTTTCAGTAAAATCCACGATTACCTTATCAGATAGAAGTTCGGTTACCCGAACATTCCGATTTGTTTGATACTGCGCAGGTTTGTAGTAGATATAGAAAAATTTGTTAGAATGCAAACTTAACGGTTTTTTATGACCTAAAATGAGTAATCAAATTGTTTAAAATTTGTAATTTAAACAGTAAACTGTTACCCACCAAAAATTTGAAACAATTCGATTACACGGTTTTATACAGCATAAGAAACCATTAAATTTTCTTTATAACAATTTTTTTACATCTACTATAGTTTTCGAGATATACTGGAAAATAGGAAAACACTCATGGGGTGTTTTTACCCTGAAGAACCGAAAATGGGCACAAATGAAAAATTGTCTGATTCTTCTATTAAGGTTCTCTACAAACCTGGATAGTTTAAAAAAAATCGGAATGTTCAGGTAACTGAACTTCCTCTGTGAACGATACTAGAACTCTAGGCATATCTCCAAAAATGTATTCCACAATTTCCATTTATTTTGTGACATACAATAATTTTCCATCCATGCTATACCATACACTTCTTCCCACCATATATTCTAAAATGGTAATTTCTTTCTGATTGTTTTATCACTCACAGCGTTGCAATACGGTGCTTAGTAGCTCCTCGCCTTGGTCACACCCCAGGCCATCCCTCCATGCGCACATTATTCTCCTTTTTCTACCCCCATTTCCTCTGTCTTCATTCGTCTCTTTCTCATCTCGCCCCACCTAACCATAGCTTCGACTCTTTATTTCTACGTGCCTTTCTTCTCCTATCGCCTCACGACCTTTTTGCCCGCCCTCCCTTCCAGCCGCCTTCCCCGTTCCTTTTGCTCAGCCGTCTCAAGGTAAGAGCTTCTTATTCTCACTGTCCTCGCCTGCGTATCGTACCCTGCGCCCTCCCCTCTCGGTACACTTTTCTCTGCCCCCTTGCCTGTCTTTTCCGACAAGTAATTACGCCTGCGGAATCGCTCGCTCCAGGGTGATATCCTCGTGATTAATTAGATTTCCAATTGTCAGGTAACCGTGAGGGCGAAAGGGGGATCGGTCGCCTTAGTATTCTCTCCCCCGACGATAAGTATTTAATGAACGTAACGACCACTGGGCCGTGATTTATCGCAATGTTTTACGACGCGGAGGGGATCGCGAGAAATGTATGTTTGAGCTGATAATGTTGCCAGTTCTCTTGGCCAGGGTACCAATATAATTTTTTCACCCAGAGATACGAAGTCGCGAGAGGTTGGTGTTCCAAGCTGATGGCGCGCCGCCCACAAGCAGAGATATCTACTTCGTCTTGAACTTTTCAAACTTTCCCTCCGCTGTAAGAGGCTTATGCTGGTATTAAAGTACGTCCGCAGCTAATATGCAACGTGACTTGCGAAAATTTCAACTTCCATGACTTAACACCGAGTTAACCCTATTCACTATTAGAAGATTCAGTGACGAAATCATCCCGGCTGCCGAAATGAAAGTAAAGAAATATTTAGATTGAATTTCCAAGGAGTTTTCTTCTCGCTGTTCTCCTCGCTAACCTCACCCGTTAGCGTCACTTTCCCGCGGATTGGGGTGGGTCAAGTTACTCGAACGTTGGCTTTGCTTATGGAATGTTCGAGCACAGCAAGCCGGTAAATCATTCAGCAACGTAATGGATTTTATATGAAGACTAGGTAACTGGTGTCGATGCACTCTCATCCGTTCGTTCAGGTAGGAATCTAATATCGCCGGAGTAACAGTGCGGTAAGAATTATGAGGGGGGGGGAAACCGTTCAGGTGCACGCGCACCCACCACTTTACTGGGGTCTCGTTTCGCCCTACGCACGCGGAATTTATGGAAACGAGAAGAAGCGGTGATGGTTTCGCGAGCCTCGTTCCCCTTGCTAGAATTAACAGCGTGTACGGATAATTTTAGGGTAATAGCCACTCCATTGACCACTTTCGCCAGTTTTTGTGGTCCTTGGAGTATTAACTGCGGTTCGGGATCGTTGGGGCCTAATTAAGTGGGAGGACGTTCTCTGTGAAGGTTGCTGTAAATAGAGCAACGTGGATACGTGTTTTATTTGTTAAGCCTTCGTTGTATTCTGTTCCAAATATGCAACATATTTTTCCTTTTTAATTTTCTTTAAACTAACTAGCATTAAGTGTGACGTAATTATCTTATCATGAAGTATACACATCCTAGTTTCTAAATATTTACATAGATCGCGCTGAACGTTGTAATTCCGCGGTTTTTAAGTAATTATAATCGTAATAGCGGGAAAAGTGGAAAAAATCATTCCTGAGTGATTTTTTTTTCAAAATCGAAGGAGTTATGCAACGAAGGGATTAACCCTTAGGGGGTTAAAGTAGATATTTGGGAAAATATAAGGGATAGACTAGTCATTTCTGTTATTAATTATTATTCAATTAACAGCGATTTAACATTTGTTAGGCGATATTAGGTACCATCTCCCTACTTTGGGTAAAATAAGGGTGGGCTAGTATTTTTTGTGCTTTTCTATCTTTTTTAAAACAATATTATCTGCATCAAAAGCTTCAAACGTGACCTATGTGAAAAGACTCTGTGTTGGGTTTCCTTTGATGTATGGAGTGCCCCGTTTATATATCTGTAAGTGTACTTATCCTGCAAGGTACAGTAAATTTAGAAGAACCGACAAATGGATGGTGTTTGAAGTGCAAATTCGAGGTATCGATATTCTGATTATTCATTCTGAACGTCTTCTATCACCATAAACTTCCACTTCAAGAGCACCCTGACTGCAACCCTGAAATTGGTCAGATTTGTTTGAAAAAGCACCCGCAGGCAGACATGTAAAATTATTAAACTCCGAACCTCGAGTACGTACATCCCAGAGCGTGTGAGTTATTAAGCAGTCACACAGAGTCTCATCAATTTTGGATAATGCTTTGAGAGTGCATCGCTTAATCGCAACCCACCTTCGAAGATGCTCTTCCTAAGCCTCCGTTTCTTCAAAGGTATTACCTGTCTGTGGTGTGCACGGTACACATAATAAATATCGTGTCACTGTTTACGTGCCAGCTATCCATGATTTATGGTAACGCGCCGGGAGCCTTCAGTATTTGTCAGACACTCTCCCTAACCAGGGGCTCAGGGCGCGTTGCATAATGAAGACGCTAATTCCACGCTGTCCTTTCACGCGCCATTTTCTTACATTTGCATAGCACGCCCAGCCAGGTCAGTTCGTAATACCCTCCAGTTTATTCGGCACGTCGACCGCGATCAGACCTTTTTGCTTTCCACTCGCGGGCAGCTCGTCGAATCATCGCGTCCTGCTTGTACATGTGCTCCTATACACACCGAAAATAATGTGCAATTCATGGTTGCTGCAAAAAGGGAGTGGTTCTGCGTTCAATAATGAAAGTGAGCTGATAGGAGAATTCCAACTAAAGATGTTACTCTGAAATCACAACTGTAATTTATAACTGTAATAATGCACAGAATTTGAAGCAAGCCTGAAGGAAAGATTCACTGATAATTGGAATTGTACTGATAATTGAAAAGTTTAGTAAAAAAACACTGTAAGTGTCAAAAATCAAATTCTATAGTACATTATTACTATTGGCACGTAGAACATTTTCCGATAAAATTTTTTTTTAATTCTGGCACTTACAGTGTTTTCGACAAGAACTCTACAATTGTTGCTAAAGAATGGTATCCTGAAAATTGAAAACTCTGTACTTTATAGTGTAACTGAAAATATCCTCCACACTTGCTTTATTTTACTACTTTCTTCTAGCTATTGTTAGACATACTTTGTAGATCGTTAACTATCTTGAATGCTCTTAGTGATATCGAAAAGTATTTTACACAAAGGTTGAATATTTTCGAGGGGGGCGTAATCTCACATAAATGATTTTTTTGTAGGTGGAGGAGTAGAGGAGATATGAAGATTAACTTAATTCTTTTTAAATGGTATCATACACTGTCTACCGCTGCCAAAAGGTTGCTAAGTATTTCGAGTTATTTAACCCACGGTTGCTACAATTTGACGATGAGGTAAAATATCTTTAAGACATCATTGAAAATGGTACTATTGTTTAAACATGATAATACTTTAAATGTTAATTTTATCTACAATGTTCAAACTTTATCTCACAATTTTTGCGACTTAATTTAACAGATAGTTCGAATCGAATCGACCCAGTGTGAAAACTTCGTTCGAAAAACTGTGTGTGACAACCGAGGGTTATTGTGAAATTAATTGGAAAATTTGAATCCTCGCGCTGGCCCACGACGCTATATTCGGATCACATTATCCATCCACCGGACTCCAACCGAGAAACCCAACCCGGCAGATCAGTCGCCACTGCGATCAGCATTGATTTGCGGCTAATTATCCCGCATTCCTGGTTAACTTCGACATCCCAGCGAAAGATTTATCGCGGCAATTTGATAACTGCACTGCTGGTGAGCAGCGGAGACGGTTCACCGAGGCGTCGCGGCGTGTTACAGCCATGATTTAGCCAAGAGCAAACACGACAATTTACCGATTGTTCGCGCCTGGTAGATAGACGGTTGCGCGTTGCTCGCTGAAACGTTGTTATTTCCCGACGAGCCTTGTAAATCTATTACAGAAAGCTGACTCTGCAAGCAAGTTACCTGAACCCCTCCAGTCATGTTTTATTCAACAGACGCTCGCGCCGGTTAAAGTGTCTGTTGACGTTCGAGCATTGACAAGAAGCTTCGCGCCCCCGTTTCTTTCGAAGAGAATCACGATTATTTTATATAGTGTTTCCACGCGATACGCCTACCGGTCCATAGAATTTCGAGCCCTCGAACTTCAATGAACGATCGACGCGTCGATATTGATGGGGTGCGCCTAGTTTTGGCTTCTATCGATCCCGGCGCGTTTGCCCCCAATTTTCATCTATACCCCCCCCCCCTCGCGTTTATCCCGTTTTCTATGACTCGCCGAACCGTAACTCATATAACCCGCGCCGGGGCGTCGGAAAATATGTCCACCCCCCGATCACACATTGCGAACGGTGTACGGAAAACGGGGGCAATATGGACACCGTGATGGACCGTTTGAAATACTTCTTCGATGACGCGTGCGAAAGCCCCGAAAGCGAGGAGGTGTGTGTTTAAACGCGTCAGTCAACAGACCAGCCGGTCTCGTCGTCCGCGATGAATCTCGAATGCGCATTTGTTGGACGGAGGGACGCCAATTATGCGGTTCCAATACAGTGATCAACGATCAGCCGGAGCAGCCATCGTGTGGAAGCGACAGATCATTAACCGAGCATAATAAGAAACTTTTGTTCGGCTAATGGCTTGTTGGCCAGTTTCTTTCCAGTGGATGCTTGACGGTCGATCGAAGGCTCATTATGCGAGGTATTGCCTGAGAAGCAGGAAATTGTCGCCAATGCTATTGCGAGAAACTTCCCGGCGGAACTCTTATCTATAATTTAATTTCAGAATTCTTCATCCTGATTGGTGCCTAATATAAGATCGTTCAGAAAGTAAGGAAATATTTTACGAAATATACAGAGGGATTTATTGAGCTGAAATAAGATTCTTTGGAAATACATTGGTAGCGTTAAATAATATTATAAATGAGCTGCAGAAAGCTACCAACCCTCAATAATCTGAAACTGAGGAAATTTAGTTTGAAGATCGTAATTGTCAAAGAAAAGTCACTTTATTTTTATTCGGTATATTTTATTTCTCGTTAATGTTTTACAATTTTTGTACTGTGTTATTTAGTAGTGAGTAGTGTAATTATTATTATTTTTTCTGTCGTTTTTGTTTTTGAAGTCTAAAAATTGACTTCAAAGAAATAAAAATGCACTAAAAAGTAAAAAATAAATTTTTCCCTTACTTAATCTACGAATCTATTTTTTAAGTCGGCGTCAGATTTACACAGTGCAAATAATGAGGCGCCGACTTAAAAAATATGAGAGTCGTAGATTAAATAAGAGAAAAAATTAGTTTTTTCTTTTTAGTGCATTTCTATTTTTCTGCAGTCGATTTTATTTTTTTTAATTTTTTATTTTTAACTCTTTAGTTTCATACATATTGACGGAATATTCTGGGGAGATATGGGCGTATGTACATAAAATAATAATAGTTAGGTGATAATAGTCTTTATTATTAACCAGAACTGGCAAAATATTGGGCCAATGTTGGTGCAGTATAGGATGGGACCACTTTCCAATAAAAAAAAGATCATCAAAGTCGGTCCATATGCTGAGGAGCTATGCGGGGACAAACATAAAAAAAAATACATACGGGGTCGAATCTATAACCTCCTCTCCTTTCTGAAGTCTGCTAAAAATGGAACTGAGGCTTGGTAGTTTTAATAATTGTATAATGTAAGAGCTGTTCTATAAGTTGGAAATTTTTTGCAAAATAAAGATCAGAAAATTATGGGATCCGTATTGCGTTTTTGTCATTTTGAAGGGTTATTTTGGCAGCTTTCTGTATAATTATGCCCAAATGATAGTAACGGTAACTGTACAAATCATAATAATACAAAGATCGATAGAGTATACTGACAACTAATATAACAACAAAAGTTATAGCTGGTTCAGAAAAATTGCTGTACAATTATTGAAGTTTTCATTCTTGCATTCTCCAGCATTCGTGGTTTGCATGTAATTAAAGCAAACACAAGTACCACGTGTGCTCTGGTAGTATCGAGCCACGAACATTCCCCCATAAAGAATGGATCTGTTTCCAATCTAATCGTGCTTTTTCTCCATGGAGCTCGAACAACACCGAAACACACGCTGCTCGTATCATATTTATTTATTTCGGTAAAAAACCGCAACAGATGGAAGGGAAACAAGCGGGGCAGAACCTTCAATTAACGGAGAACACTGTTTTTATTATGGCGGCAGTCTCGTTGCCGCACGGACTTGTTTCGCGCCCTGTAACTCGCGCGAGCCTCCAATTATTTTGCCCGCTAATTAAACCTCGCCGAAGGGACAGGGCGAAAAAACCGAGGTAAAAAAATACACAGCGTTACGACTCCCCGTCTACAGGCCTTTACCCGTAGTTCCTTTTTGGACTCGGAAAAAAAGAGCAGCGTTTCACGAGCGTCTATGTACCAAAAACTGATCGAACGTCCTCGACATGGTTACAACGAAATCTAGCAGGAGCCATGCCTGGCTGGTTAAAGGATTATTGCATTCGAGAAAGCGAGCAGGGCGGGTTGCATGCGTCCCCTAAGGGTTATAGCACTCACCTTCAGTTCAAAGTTCGCCTGCTGTCCGCCGTCGTATGTCCCTCGACGCACTGGAACAGTTTCATCCTAACTTTTCGCAGTTTATACACTTCGCGTGCACGATCTACAGAAGCCCATCTGCCTCGTCACAAGGTCCTGTCTGGGGACGTTTCGCGGCCAAGTGCATGGTTGGTTTGGAATCACTCGCGTGCCTCGGGACAACGCGGGGGTCTCTGTGGTCTAAGCTGATTGGATCAATCGTGGCGTCGAGTACACCCGTCGATAAGTTCTTTTCAAACGCGACACTGTGTAAGAGGTCTCCTCGTGATCGGCTTTCCTAGATCGTTAAACTTCGCGTAGCCAGTCACGGCACGTTAGATCGATGTCCCGCGGCTAACGGCGTAAAGTTTCAATGCCAGCACGAAAGTATCTAGAAAGTTTCAGGAAGAGGTAAAACCGCGAGTACCGAGCCGCGTTAACGATAATGTTCACGGGGATTCGATGGGGAATTAATGAAGCACGTTGTGCCGGTTGGTTTGATTGTTTTAACGACTCCACCACTGAGAAATTCTTCTGTACGTTATTTTGAGATGCACTTTGAATACAGAATACCGCGGGCATTGACGGGTTACAGATTTCTGGTCCTTGATTAAAATTTTCTACGATTTCGCGAGACTCTGTTAGGCTGGCGTTTCATTGCATTTTCTTTTGGTATTTCTGTTTTAGGGTACGGTGAGAAGAGACAGTGGATTGCTGTTAAAAAATGGGAGGGGTTTGGCCTCGAGTGGAACTAACGATCACGAAGATCTAGGCGATTTAGATGAGAACAGACGCGATCCTCAGGGAGGACTCGAGCTAGGGTCCAGCCGAATGTAGCAACGCGCGTACACTGAAGGAACTTGTGGAGCGAGGGCGCCGGCTTGAACCGCATCAACCCCTCTTCCCAGCATCCCACGCGTCGCGCATTCTCTTATCAGAGCGTGCTGTTCGGGATTACTTTCGACTCTGCTACGGCGGGATCGGAAAAATTTCGGCTAACCCAAGAGGAAGCTTTCGAATCCACAAATGTTCGCCACAGAATGAACAGTCTAATGTGTACTTTGACCAGTTTATTTTAATATTTTAATAGAGGGAGAGAAGTTTGAAATAAAGAGGCATTTGAATAAATGGATTTGTTTGTTCTTTATTGCTTATATTATACACTATACAGTTTACCTTTATTTGCAGTTAAACTTATAATCTAGTGGTATTGTTCATCATATCTGAATAATATTTATCTTGGAGCGGAAAATTGGAAATGGAGTTTACAAAATGTTGAGTAATATCACTAGATTATAAGTTTAACTGCAAATAAAGGTAAACTATATAATATATGCAATAAAGAACAAATAAATCCACTTATTCAAATGCCTCTTTATTTCAAACTCCTCTCCCTTTAATTAGCATATTAAAACAAACTGGTCAAAGTACATATTAGACAGTTCAATCTGTGGCGAACATTTGTGGATTCCAAAGCTTCCTCTTGGATTAGCCTAAATTTTTAACAATCCAGAAATTACAGTCCCCACCTCATCGTTCAGAACATGTACATTGCACCTCACACTTCCTACTTCCAAAATTAGCATTAAAAGGCATATCCAACGCACGCAACCTTCCTGCACCACACCCATGCACCATAGGTGACACTACCACTCCTTTTTCATGCCACTCCTGGGCACTCCATGCAGAACATCTACACCCCCCGCACCCATCCTAGATCATTCTTATGCATCTTATATACAAACCGAAATTCGTACTCCTTTGACAACGCAACGAAGTGGCAAATTTCAATTAGGTTTATCCGGAAAATGCACCATTCACACTTCAACCTTGTACACTTCATACTCTACACTTAACATATTATACTTCACAGTTACATTTCATATTTCGCACATCACACTTCACACATATGTTTCACAATTCGCACACGTCCCACTTCACACATTACATTTTGCACTATTCACGCACTGTTTTCAACTTACGGACAAGTCGACTTGTGATCATGCATACTATGGTAAGTATTCAGGTAAGATATTTTATCGCCTCCCGAAAACGCTTTAACTTGAAAGCCACGTGTTCTGGTTTGCGACTTGTACCTGCAAAGTCGTAAAATTTTGTCTTGCGATTTCTCTTGCAGGTGCGGCACTTCAAAAACCCCTTGTTCCGAAATTCATTGCACGATTCTTGGACCTGCAAAATCGCAAAATTTCGCTTCGCAACGTCTCTTGCAGGTGCAGCGCGAAAATCTGCTTCTCTTGCAGGTGCGGCACTTAAAAAAAAAACCCTTGTTCCGAAATTCATTGCACGATTCTTGCACCTGCAAGAAAGGAAGAATTTCGCGCTGCACCTGCAAACTCGCAAAATTTCGCCTGGCAACTTCTCTGGCAGGTGCAGCACGAAACTCTACTTCTCTTGCAGGTGCGGCACTTTAAAAACCCCTTGTTCCGAAATTCATTGCACAATTCTTGCACCTGCAAGAAAGGCAGAATCCCGCGCTGCACCTGCAAAATCGCAAAATTTCGCATCGCACCTTCTCTTGCATCTCTTCAAAAGCGGGGTGTTCTGAAATCGGGTGCACGATTCATTCACCTGCAAAAGAGGCAGATTTTCGCGCAGCATCTGCAAGAGAAGTTGCGAGGCGAAATCTGTAGTTTTTGTAGGTGCTGCCCGAAATTCTGCCTCTCTTTCGGGTGCAAGAGAAGTTGAATTTCGCTTTTCAACTTTATTGTGCATTATATTCGTTTGCAAATTTGTCTAGTTTTGTGTGTGTTGTGCAAAATGTGTTGTGTGAATTATGTTGTGTGAAATGTGATGTGTAGAGTGTGATGTGTTAAGGGTGAAGTGTGATTGGCGCAGTTTGCTCACTAAAACGTTCGAAATTCCAAAACCAAAATCAGGTTCAGACATTTATCATTTGCTTTGTTGCATTTTCCCAGGTAGTGAATAGTCGGTTCCCAATAGCTCCTGAGGGTGGTGTTGCGTCGTGTATGAATACTACATAAAATATTCAGTAACAAATTATTTTGCTGCAAATATAATTTAAGTTATGACTGACAGATAACATTATAATAACGCCAATCAGCATAACAGAATCATAATCATATCAGCACACCTAAATATTCATTAATGTTTACTACTCTTTTAATAAGAATATGGGAAGAAGGTCCCACATTACATGGATACAGGAGCATTTTTATTACAAAGGAGATGCTTTTCCAGTTCTTATTAAAGCGTGAAAATGTAATAAGCTGCGTTTCAAATTGGTAGAATAAAGGGAGAAACGAGAAAGCTTTCATGTAATGAAATTCATAGATATATCTGTTATTCAACAATATACCTTGTAGCAGTATTTTTAATTGTACCCACGTTTAATTAGGTAATTTATTTTAATTGGACAAATTATAATTGATAGTACTGTTAAACACAACTGTTTGTAACATCAAATGAAAGTAAACTAATTTAATTCATCCACAAGACTTTCATCGACTACCGAAACAAGAATCCCTTTCTTTCATTATACTGTCGAGCAATAAATTCCATCTAAGCACATTTTTAACTCCTTATCTCCAGCTTTACATTTTCCTACCGCCCCTATGTTTACCATTGTATTAACCTTTTCTTGCAACGGTTCCATTCTATTTATTATTGTGCAGCACTGTTCTTTGTCGAATAAAACAATTGTTTGCGACTCGTACGTCTACACTGAGCTCGGAAAACAGGAGAGTATGCTACCTTTATAGCTTTCAGCAGCTCAAACAACGAAAAGCGCCGTAGGGTCTGCAAACACTTTCATGGATCGAACTATGCTGGTTATCGCTATAGCAGTGTATGCAGTTCAAGTGGAGTATGATAAACATACCTGAAGCGAAGTTCTCTCGTGCACTTTCTTCATAAACATCTTCATACAATTACAATACACAACAGCTTCAATCGTGCGATATTAAAATCAGTCTATACTTTAAAAATGAGACTTCACTGTCACTAAAAGCGATCTACAGCTCCTCGACAATGCGAACGAATACCGCTGGGCTTGGTCAAACAAGCGCAGTAGAATGGGTCAGTGTCTGGCCAGACAAATAGAACGCGACGACGTTTAGTTGGAACAAGTAGAAAGGGGCGTTACGTGGTCGGTCCAGTAAAGTAGAACAGGGTCACCGCGTGTGAAGCGAATTATTGAAAATTTAATAACTTACTGCATCGCAATTTTTCCAAATTTCAAACTTTTACATTACTACTCTGCTGTAAGTAATTACTGCACTAGCTTCTCCAATATGAAGTTCCTTAATAAAAGACGCCTTAAAAGCATTGGCATCAGTGTAATTAGTTATTAGTAGCATAATTTGTAGTCTTAACAACTAAACGTAAAAAATGGCAATGGTCGCGAGAGATGAGATTTTTGAATATATATATATATGAAACGTTTCTCGTGAGAGACAACAGATAAATAATTAAAAAATAATAAAATAATTGTCTCACTAGATTAAAATCCTGTGTAAGACACGATATTTTTGTCTCGTCGTAGATTTGCACCTTTACATATGCAACCAGGTAACTTTGTATCAAGTAATATCAGAACACAGCCCACGGGAATTCAGAAAAATCGACTTGAAATATCAGAAGACGAGGGAGGAGTGACGTACTTCCATCCCTTCGAACTTCCAAAATCTCGTGGGTCAAATGGAATCGTCAAAGCTACCCGTGAAATTAAATTGGAACGAATGGAATGAGCGTACGAACGACAACTCGTGAAACTATTAGCGAGGGAAAACCGATTTAACTCCGTTCTGTACGAATGGCCCAAAAAAGTTTGCACAGGGCAAAATACAAGGGCGTATATAAAAATTCCGTCTCGTTCCTGCCGTTTGATTTGAGGAAACTCAAATATGAATTTCCCCAGCGCGATGGGACTTTGCGCGAATACGAACGGAATAGGATAGCGGCTACATCAAAGTCGCGGTTGACTCTGGCCGTTATTCCTGCATCTACCGCTGCACGCACCGCTCCTCGACCAATTCTACGTTCGTAGAAGCAGTATCCCGTTTATCGCGCAATGAAAAAAGCAGGAAGGAAAGAGGAGAAACTGAATCACAACGGAATACCGTAGCAGTAATAATAGCAACACGCAGCTTTGGTTATCGCGGAACGACGCTGGCCATGTTTCAAACGCGAAATTTCAGACGGCGCTGGGCATCACTGTTCCTCGCGGCTGCGGGAACTGGCTTATCCACGTGCCTCGTAAAAAAGTCTGCCTTATCGAAATCTGCGCGAATGTCGCCGTGGTAAATGGAAAATTCGGCGGAGGATTTATGGTCGGTCTCAGGGTCATAATTTCCGCGGTCTGTTAGACACAATGAAATGTTTAGATGATGTTGCTGGCCGTCGTGCATGTCGACATTCGTTACCCGTCCTGCTTGCCACCCTGTTGGTGATGTAACGCGGGATTCCCCGCGATCCCCGCGAGCAGACAGGTCGACCGGAGTTTCGAAAATATTCGCGGGGGAAAGTGAGCGAAATCGTCGGACGTGGAACGAGCGGTGATGTTGTTTTCTGTCTTCGTAAGTGGGGAATTAACAGTATTACAAGTTACGGTGGTTCGGTGGCAATGCGGTGGAAGGGAGATGGGATAACTGTTTTCCACGTGTCAGAAGATGAAATGTTAATGATGATGAATTTATTCATTAGTATACATCATTTTAACGAATTCTAATAAAGTATGTGGGAAGAAAGATGTGCAAAGTATATACCTATCTTAGAGAGACTGTTTAATAGAAATTTTATAATATGCGATGGAAAATGAGGAAGACTAAGTTGATAGTCCTGGGCAGAGTTGGGAATTATATAAATAAGAACTTATTTAAATAATGGATCGAATAAAAATTACTTTAACTTTAGATTATTCGACGAATAAAATTATTTATTTATTCGAGGAGAATTTATTGTACTATTTATACCATAGTAATAAGTTGAAGTTAAATTTAAAGTTAAATGTGAAGTCGTAGTCGTAGTCGAAGTCCAAGTCGAATCGAAGTTAAAGTTGAAGTTGCAGTTGAAAAATTTTCTCTCGAAGAATAAAAAAATTAACTTTATTCGACACATGACGAATAATGTTTTTAACTTTTATTAGTTATTCTAAATTTTTATTTGAATAAAATTTTGCCCATCTCTGGTCCTGCGTGAAAAGGAAAACCTAATTACAATCTGCGCTACGAAGTACAGAGAGTTTACTAATTTAATTTTCATTTATTTACCTTAAATGCTTCTTCCGGTGTGACAACTCCTGCTTTCCAAAATACTGGGATCTTTCTGTGGCATAATTTCCCTGGCGATCGTGTCAAAGCACCGATCTCTCAGCGCACGATAAATCGACGGGCCTTCAGTTAACGAAGTTTCCGAGTCACAAAGGAGCCCCAATTTTCCGCCACCAAGAACCCCACTTGCTTCACTGGCTCCTTTTATTTATACGATCCAACTCAGCTGGCCAGTTCTAATCACAGGAATTAATTGCAAGCAAAGTTTTATAATTTTCGTGTTTATACACGAGTTTGGCAACCTTCGAGCTTTACGACCCCCCCCCCCCCCCCCCGGCTTTCTGCCGTTCCGCATTCACTATGAAGAAACCTTTTGGTCTTCCTCCTTTCAATAACTAATCGCTACTCTCTGCAACAACCCCTCCAACACTGTTTCAAGTACACCAGTTGCTCACTTTCTTAAATGCAATGCTCGCTATTTCGCCTCGGGGTTACAAGACGTTAGCAATTTTATTTAAACACCCTCCGCGAAGATTACATACGATCCTCGCCCCAACAACTTCGAGTAAAGCCCATTTATCCGTTAGTAGCCGGAAAATGGCATTTTTGATACACCATAAGCGTGTAGACACAAATATTTAACCTTTCTCCCTGCAGTTCCAAGCAATGAGGCGTACCTAAGAGGACTTCTACTCACGTAATAACATTTTTTTAACATTGGTCGCGTAACCAGGTTCCACAAAAATTCCATAAAAATCCTCCACTTTGGAATAAAATCAGATGCAGGAACATTCTTCAATTTCAAGACGATCCAATTCGGTTTCCCTCCGTGGACCAATTTCCCTAGAACATCCATCAAACGAATTAAGCTGATTTGCATACTCCACATTCCAAGGAAAAAAAAGTTGCTAATATAACACGTAATTTCGTTTCTACAACCCTACACCATAGTAATCTCTTTTTTTCATCCTCCAATCTCTACCCCGTCATCAATATTCATGGAATCCTGACGCAAGCAAAGTGGAAAGTACATTAATCAACTCGTCGGAAAATTCGGCGGGACCGGCGAAAGTAATTGCAGAGGCCAAGTGGACTCATAATCGCGATGCTCGCGGTTAGCCCGCGAACGTCCGTTCCGCCGTGATTCAATTAACGGTTAGATGAGAGGAATAATCTCGTTAAGTTGGGCCCACGCACGTAACAGATCGACGAGGGTGGTAATTTGTGACCTCTCAGCTGCGCTTGTAACATTATCACGTTATCACCGCTTGGCCAGCTGGCACGCAACTGCCATGGGAACTCAACCGGCGTCCCATGCCTTGGAGTTGGGTTGCGCGATTAAGCTTCGAGGAAAAAGGAGCGATGGATAGCAACTGTCGACAATACTGTGAATTTCCTGCTCATTCTGACAAATCCTGGTCCTATTGCTGGAATTCGAGTAGGTGAGGGTGCTGATTTTATATTGCGCTCTAAAAATAGATTGCTGGAGGAAACAGGGTGTTCCTTTCAAGCTTTGGATGCCAATTTGTCGTTAAAATATTAAATAGGGTTATTTTTATGATTCTTTTCTTAGAAAAAAATGTTATGTTTAAAAATCGAGACATACCTTTTTGTGTGTAAATTAAGCTCTATTCACCCAAAGTCTCTTCATATTTGCGGTACCAAAAATATTTCAGACCTTTGTTTCGTTTTTATTAACAAAAGAACATGAAAACTTAGGTCGAAAATCATGTGGTTGACTTTGAATAACTGCCATATATCAATATCGGCTTCGACAAGTACTTGACTATATATTTAAGAATATTCGTGTAAAATTTTATTCAAATCAGTCGAGTAATCTCTGGAATATTTTTGGTACTATAAATGCTGTAACGATGAATAAGCCTTGTGAGAGGGGGCTGCGATGGCACCATTTCTTAAGATATCAAATTTCTTTTTGAAGAGAATATAGTTTAATTTATACACAAATATATATATATATATATATACCTTTTTTATATGAAAATAAAATTCATAAAAATAACCCTATTTGCGGTCTTTCAAATGAATGTAACCCTTTAAAAAAATAGTAATTTACTCGGCTTGGGTGTTTTTTTTCTAGTTTCATTAGTGGACATCTGACCTATCAAGAAGGAGATTGCCACAGTATGATATTCTATCCTAAATGAGCTTCTTCAATTACCTTCGACTCTTCCTGCGTCACAAACTATAATAATATGTGCACTGCATCCTATTGTTAACCTAGTTTTACAATATTAATTTAATATGACACAGTGGTGTAACGCGCGAGGATCAATTTCAGCATCCATGCACCGCCATGTATCGCGATACAAATGTAAATATATAATTAAGAATTCAGTTATGTATGAACACGTGGCGAAATCTGTGCGTGCTGATTACTACATTCATGTATTATATTGGAATAAATTGCGTTTTTCATACCAAACGAGAGTACGTTTTCTCGAAGTTACTTTACCAATCCTAATGTTTGCTATAATAGGTACTATCAATCTGATAATAAGCAAGCTACTGGACGAATAATATAACCCTTCATCCAAACAGAGACGAACAGGAAAGAGTGTAGCAGCGGGCGATTCACTCTGCATTCGTTTCCGACTGCGCGTCGTAAAACTCCTCAACTTTGCTCGCAAACCGACTTCCCGTTTTCATGACAGCCAGTTCTCTCCTCTGGGGGACAAGCGCGTGAATTTCGCGACTTCCAAGCGGCTCGTAACACTCCATTACAACTTCCTTCCACGTCCGCGTTGCCAAATGGAAATTAAAATTAAATTAAAACAAGCTCCGTAGCCTAGGGTAATTGTGGCCTGAGTTCGAGCATCGGCCAGACCGTTTCTTCTCTCTTTTTTTATTAATCCCTTGACGACGTAACGTGCCACTAAAAACCGGCGCTGCGCCGCCCCTTCCCGGCGAGTTTCGTTTGTAATTAATCTGTTTACGGGCAGCTCGCAAAGTTTCTGGAGCGCGGGAACGTTGCGAATGCTACGAGCTCCGATTCGACCCTCGGGGCCGGTAATTTTTGCTGATTTATCGGGGTCGGAATTAAAAGCGCGCATTTCGAGGGAAGTTTGCTTGTCCCCGCGAAATGTGGACTAGCTGTGTGCATTTAATACCGTAGACGTCGCGGAAGGTAGTATAGTATTGTTAGGGTGGGGACAATGGGGGATGGAATTAATCGAACGCGGTCGATTTTAATTGAAAAATAAGGCGCTATGAGGGTAATTGAAACTCGAGAAATTCACGGTGTGGCGTGCTCCTTTCCTTTGTTTCCATTCAACCGTGCACGATATTTTCAGAGGGTGGATGAAAAACCTTAATTAATGTTTTAATTTGAATGAGGGAGTCGCTTCGAATATGTTCCCGTACCCTCTGTTTGCCGAGTTCTAGATATATACGTTACGTCAAATGGATGGAATGAACGTCATAGAGATCGATGGTCCGCAATAATCACAGAATGACGGTAACAGTCGTTGATATTAATGTGCTTTGCTGACCATCAAACCGCTTAAATGAGACACCAAATGACCACCATTCGCTTAAATGGGACAAAGCTTGGTAAACTGTGTTTCAGGAGAGGTGAAGAGGGGAGGTGATAGATCTAACATCCAACATAGATTTTTGCCGCGTGGTTCTACAGCCACGCTTTAGCATGGGGCACGTTCAAAGGGCTATTAGCGATTAGAATTGAAGTTGAATCCTATGGGTCGCGAAACGTTTTCTGGGGGGTCACCACGGTTTACTTTTTTTATCTTATTAAGTTAGAATTATATTTTGCAATATCTATATTTAATTGCATAGGAGGGTGAAAATGCGAGGCCTGGCTATAGCTATTTAATAACATAATGCCTTTAGGCCACTGTATAATATGTCACACTACGACATTCAAAACGTCAAAAATAAACTAAAACTAAACTAACACTAAACTAAACTAAAGCTGATACTAAAACTAAAACAAATTAAAAGTAATAGTAATAGTAAAAGTAACATGGCAATTAGGTTGCAAAACTTACTCAATTCGCAGCTACACATATCTCAAGTCGATAGAAGATGTGATCGTACTCGAGGCAAGTGTTTCTCCAGCAGTTTCCTCGATAATGGGTATACTTCCGTGGAATCCTGTAAAGTACCTTTTCCGTAGTGCAGTATTCGAGGAAATTGATCCACAAACCAAAAAATCACGAAATAAAGTGAATCCTAGCACACAAACTAACACAGACGACTTATCACTGTCACGGTTAAGAACTCGCTAAGCGAAGTCAATGTTCTTCGCTGTTTTGATATTGCTGGAGGTTATCGTCGAGCTCGATTATTTATCTATCAAGTGAAACGTTATATTGCCACTAACTGTATTAATATTTTTGACGAGGATTTACTTAATTGACAGCACCTATTCACTGGCATATATTTTTAATTAATTACTACTGCAAAAAGTAGGACAATAATTTCAGAGTATACGTTCGTCACTCATACACGATTACCACGGTCCATAAAAAGCGTCTGGATCCCAGAGATCCCGATCTAGAGGGAATCATTTTCTGCGGCTCAAGGAAGGGACCAGATGTCCGAAGGTGGAAACTTCTTCAAGCACGAAGATGGATACTCTTCAGGCGAAGAGCTTCTCGCCTTGAATCTCTCGCAACTAGACTCTGGGAATTCTTTTTCAAGAGTTGCCGACCCACAGAAACGAGAATCTATCACTTGTTTCTCGCGATCGAAGGGATCATTAAAAGGTGACCTCGCGCAACGATTCCTCGCTCCACGGAGACTGTCGAATAGTCGACTATAAATTCCTTTCTTGGGCGGAGAATCGGAAAGAGGGCAGCACAAAACTCGAGAGTCTTTCTTGCTGGGGCTTTCTGATCTTTAAACGGGAATAAGATGGATTGAAATGGAACGCGGGAGGTCCTTTAGGTCGCTTCATCTCTTAGTTTGTTCGTTAGCTCTTTAATAGGATCAGCCAAAGTAGACATAAACCTCCTAACCAAAAATCTACGCCATATATTAATATATTTCCTAAAAATAATTATAAATCTGCTGCTAAATATATTCCAATTTATTTACCGATCATTTCCTCAGTCAGTCGTCTCGAAAACCTGTAAACTCACACTGCTCGACATTGAATTGAAGATGCGTAACGCGTTGCTCTCGCGTGACGTTTGATTCTCGTTTCTCAAGCCCAGGGACACAGCAAGAAAGTTAACTGAGGTAATAAAAAGTTACGCGCAGGTGGTGAAGTTACGCCCGCGGGATAGAAGTGCTCAGCACGCGAATGCAGAATTGCTGGTACCGCGTGAACAGGTGCCATCGAGAACGACCTCCCTTTCCAATGTTTCGTTCGAAATTTCGCTAGGGTTGTCGTTGCAGATAGGTGCTTGAAACTTTTCTTGCATCCTTGAAACCTGTAACGAACCCCCTCACATGTCTCACGGAACACCCGGTGCTTCAACCAATTTCTGCGTAGTTCTTCCTGACAAATTCCACGAACTAACATATTCTGAGCAGCTGTAGTCGAGTGAACAACAGGGACTGTGTGATTTTGTCTATTTTTTTAATCACTTCTTTGAAACGATTAGGGTAGTTTATATACGTGATTACCTACCAGTTTGTGTTTAGATAACAGTGATATCATAATTGACAATATATTATCATTCATCAAACGTTCCTGGAGGCTGCGTTCTCGAATTTCAATCAGTGCAGTGTTTGTGAAACGTGTCGCGAAATCGAACGGTACACGATCGACCTGCGCTCATCGGAGCTACATATTTAATTCGCCGCGATCGATGATTAATACCCGTTGATCCATGATTCCGTCCCTGGCCTCGGTATAATGACGCGCCGAGCGGTCTCGATCACCGATCGTTCGGCCACGAAGCCCGGCCATCGGTACCCAAGGGTGTCACGTGACACGAATGCAGGAGGGTGGCTTCATTTTCCGTCCACGTATTTGGAGGACGCGGGGGACCTGTGTAGGGATCGCTTAAAAGTTAATGGCCGTCGTAAGGACCGCAAAAAGCGTTAATAAAAGCCCCCGCGTTTACGCCTGGTCACTGGGGACTTGGGTGCGCGAGGCTGGGGTCCCTTTATTCTCTCGTCGAAGTCACTCGACGGTGAAAAATGTTCTGAGATTGGGGGAATCGAGCTGGAGGAGCGTTGTGTTCGGAAATATTTAATATCCTAATAAACATGCACCCAGGAGAAATAGATCATGGGTGGAATAACGAAAGAGTGTGAATTTGGTCCATTTACTTTCACGGCACGTATAATGGTAAAATGAAGATTAAGCTTTTTATGATTGTGTCACATAGTTTCCTGGGATCTTTATTTTCTTTTTTTATTGTTAGATGGATAACGTTAGTTTCATGGACTTATAGACTTTTTAAGGCTTGAAGTTTTAGTTGTTTAATTTTTGAAAAATATGAGGGTTACAGGTAGAGATTTTAGAAAAATATTAAAATGCTTTCTTTTTATAACTGGAGATAAGTGACGGAGTTTGGGTAAGTGATATTAGATGGTGGTGTCTTCGTGCACGTCCTATTGAAATTGGTTCATCGTTATGCTACCCACGGTGGATCTGGAATTATTCAGCAGAGTGTAGATTCGTATCGTGTATATTTTATTGTCCAAAGCAGCGATGCCCCGATGGGCGGCCCGAGATTAACGAACATTCATCGCGTTTTCCAAAGCTCGCATGGAAGGGGGTGCTCGAAACCAATGACGTTGCGGGCATGTCACGGATGGGGAAAACTCTAGTAGTGTGCGCGTAGGCTCGTACCCATAGGCTTTTTTACAACTAGGGCTCCTGGAGCCCTAGTGTTCTACATTTTAGGAATTGGGAAAATAAACAGGAATTGACTAATGATTAAACAATAATATTATATAATTGGAATGGACTTGAACAGTCCCATTTACACATCTGATTAACAAACAGTTTCTTATTAAACGATTTTTATTCAACTTCAATCCTCTGTTTGTTTGTATGTATGTTTGTTTAGTTCAAATCTAGAAACTCAATTTTAACCCATTTCCAACTATCCAATAGACTTGAAACTTTGCAGGCATACGTATTTTGGATGACAATACAAAATTATGAAGAAAAAGAAACCGCCCCAGGGGTTTAAAAAATTACCCAGTCATCAATAAATATAACCCTTAATCACAAATCCAAACGACTTGAAATCAGCCTATAACCACAAATCAAATCAGTTTAATCGACATGAAATCAGCATGTAACCACAAATCAAAACTAGGCAATAGAAAGTAAACAAAGAAAAGAATTATTTTTTAGTTTTTAGTGCATTTTAAATAAAATCGTTTAACAGTTTAACTTAAACTTTGTTATATATCTTATAAGTAAGATTACATACTGAAAAATAATTCTTTTCTTTATTTACTTTTTGTTGTCTAGTTTTGATTTGAGGTTACATGCTGATTTCATGTCGATTAAATTGATTTGATTTGTGGTTATAGGCTGATTTCAAATCGTTTGGATTTGTGGTTAAGGGTTATATTTATTGATGACTGGGTAATTTTTTAAACCCCTGGGGCGGTTTCTTTTTCTTCATAATTTTGTATTGTCATCCAAAATACGTATGCCTGCAAAGTTTCAAGTCTATTGGATAGTTGAAAATGGGTTAAAATTGAGTTTCTAGATTTGAACTAAACAAACATACATACAAACAAACAGAGGATTGAAGTTGAATAAAAATCGTTTAATAAGAAACTGTTTGTTAATCAGATGTGTAAATGGGACTGTTCAAGTCTATTCCGTCCAATTATATAATATTATTGTTTAATCATTAGTCAATTCCTGTTTATTTTCCCAATTCCTAAAATGTAGAACACTAGGGCTCCAGGAGCCCCAGTTGTAAAAAAGCCTATGGGTACGAGCCTACACGCACACTACTAGAGTTTTCCCCATCTGTGACATGCCTGCAACGTCATTGGTTTCGAGCACCCCTTTCCATGCGAGCTTTGGAAAACGCGATGAATGTTCGTTTATCTCGGGCCGCCCATCGGGGCATCGCTGGTCCAAAGGGTCCACAAATTTCTCAACATTTTGCAATTAAATTGCTTCGTTCTTGGAACACTGGCGGGACGTTACCACCCTTGAGTTATTTATTAGTTTTTAGTGTAAATTAGAAGAGAAACAATTCGGTCTTCCTCTGGTACATTTTGGGAGAATTTAAACAACAGCCAGGATAAATGCTTGAGGCTATTTCTACGAGATACCTTGAGAAAATACTTAAAGTAGAACGCCTTGTCGTTTGGTTCTTGATGTTTGGCAGATCGTTGGCTGGTAAAAGTTAATGCAGAGACATTAATTGTCTCAGGAACGAAAAACCTTGGCAGCAGTTCAAATTGTTGACGGTTTACAAATAAAACTCGTAATGGTGTGATTACTTCGCTGTCAGTTGTAGGAATAATGAGCGCTTAAATACCTTTCACTACTCTATCTCTGACCTTTTTGGGAACAGCGTTTCTTGAGAACTAAAAGGCTCAAGATTAACACGTTTCCGCTTAGCAGCTCCCTTGAAGTAACATATTCTTCCCTCGTATATTTTCACCCTCCTTAAATATCTCACAAGTTAACACGTTTCCTCCCTGTGCTTACAAATATATTCTACGTCGTGCCAAGTGATACAGTAGAAAGTCCTACGATTTTTCAGACAGAACTCTCTAAAATGTTTATTCGCAGCTTTAAGCAAAATCTTGCTGTAGCACTAGTGTTCTATTATTTATTAGCTTACATGATACACTTACAATAATTAGGTATTCACCTAATCAGATCATTTTTATTCCTCAGTAAAGTATTCGATACTTTAAAACTTTCAATTACTGTGAAATCGAGCCATTGACTAAAAATATTATACGAATGTAATATTAAGCACACAGTGTTCTGGCCCAATTTACCTTTTCCATCTTCATTTTCTTAAATTATCCAGGAACCTGATATCTCAATTCGTTTCAGTGATACATGTCAACGAAAGGTGAAACGTATGCACACACATTTAAATAAGAAAGCAAAAGAATGAATTTTTCGATTGCTGAACCCAAAGCGCTACAGTGTGAAAATCCTTTTTAACGCTCGTCACACGACTACCCACTGAATATTTTCAAAAATGTGACACAGATATTTCTGCAAGTACGCAGTGAACCCAGCAAGCAACTCGTTACATCGTTATTCCAGTGTCCTCCATTCCCAGATGCACTGTTGCCTTTCGCAGAATTAGTTCCTCGCCAGAGGCAAAGTTAATGTGGCCGTGCATGGAAATGAGCGCTGCTTTAATCAAAACTTTCCGCTTATCGAAAAACGGGCGGATTTTGGACGGCTGACGCGCGGGCAGTAATTCTAGCAAATTCTCAGCTTCTCGTTGGACTGTGCGTTTTTCGACGATGTATATGTACAGAACTGATTTCAAACACTCGTGAATCATTGTTAGTCCCCGTGCTTACCGTTTCCCCCGAAAAGTTTGTTGGAAATTAAATTTACATACAATTATACCCACCAAATAGGTCGGAACCTCGCTATTGGCCCATCCGAGATTCTCACCCTGCGAATAAGAATTAATTAAGATTGTCGGGCGACGATCGTTCGCGCAATTCCACCACCCACACGCAGAATCGCAGTTGAGTGATCTTTAAGGCAAAAAAGAAAGGAGGCGGAGGGAGATTGGGAAAAGAAATTGAAAGGGAATGGAGGAGAGAGTCTCGACGTGGAATTTCTTCGAAGACGGAATCTGGACAAATCGTCTCCCGTTTTGTCGAGGCAGCACAAAAGATTTTTTCCATATCCTTCCTGGCGAAACAACGAGATGCAAACTCGAAGTTGGAGGAAATTTTCTGCTCCCTCGGAATCTTTTCAAGAATTTTTATTTTCGGTTCGAAGATGCGTGCTCCAAATTGGAGCTGGGAGTTGGAACGAGACAATTGTTTAAAATGCATGGAAGCTTCCCTTGGTGATTCGAGCAGATTCCATGTCCCTACCTTAGTAACATTGTGTGCTACAAATTAGTGAGATGATAGCTGGTTTACTTTTACCTAGTTATTAATTATTGGTGCCCTGTAGGTACTAAGGAACACCTGCTAAATAAATAGTTGATAAATGTTCCACTTTCATGCAATTAAACTCACCGAAATTCTGCACGTCAGTTACTCAGCACTCATCTAAACAGAAATTTTTAAACTATTAAAGCAGACAGAAACGCGCATCGCGCTTCTCAGAAATGTTCTCAGAGCATACACGTGTAATGATATAATTGCTGAACGGCAATGTGCACTGATCTCCTTCGCGCAAAAGGGGAAACTTCCTAACGAGCTGCTACTCCAAATTTGGCACGCTCGAGACGGGAGCATGTTTCATCCCTTCAAAGCAGTTAATACGCTTCCATTTCCCGGTTCTCTCGCAACGTGCACGACGGTGTTATTTGGAAGGAATGAGGCGTGAATGGCAGGCGAAATTGAACCAGAAATTACGCGAAAATATGGTGAACACAAGCAGACCACGGAATATCAGAATTATTTACGGTAGCGCTAAATATTCATAAAATTTACCACCACAGCCTCTAGATGATGCAAATTGCAAGCTTTTAATATAAAATGATACGTTCCGTAATTAACACCACGGATACTTCATCGCAAAGCAAACTGTTACAATACAAAACGAGGTCGCAAGTAGTGCAGCCGTGTATTTTGTCAGACAGCGTCCTTCATTAGTATCAGGAGAATAACCAGACGCCTTTCATCCATTCAAATCGACATATATCTGTTATATATTCTAGGTTATTCTGCTTTCGCTAATGAACGGTTTAAAGGGATGTTCCATACCGCAAATTTCGCCAATCGAAGTTGCCAAAAGTTACTCCACCCCATAATAGATTTATGTTCGAATAAATCAACTTAATTTTACCGTTATAAAATTCGCCCACCTCCATCACTAAAATATACGCCACTTAAAATACAAAATGCTTCGCCCTCAGAATATTCTTTCCCACAAACACAACCATACTTTCCCGCGAGAAAGCGCTTGAACCAAGCACCGCGTGATCACTATTATTGCTTCAGTTCCAAAACCAATCGCGCAGCACTTCCCCAGAATTGAAATACTGGGTCGCGGAGCGCTAGCAACAGAATGAACGATAAGGAAAACAAATTCAAATCGAGAGAGCTCCGCCGATAAATCCACCGCGGAATTTCCCCTGCGCTGGCGGAATTAAGTAGCTCGCATAAATTCCATCCCCGCCATTGCGCCGCGAAAAAAAGAAGGAGCAGGACGAGGGGAAAGATGAAAATAAATCTGAAACACGAAGCCGTAGCTCTGTGATCGATTCTCCGTTTAATTATACGGAAAATTATGCCTCGTCCGCCTCGGAGTCGAGGTAGTAAGGGTAGAGGAAGGATTGTCGGGAGAGGGAGGAAAAATCGCACGTACCCCGAGCGGTCTGAATTAATGGCCGACCTGGCGGTGACTTCGCGGCCGTGGCCCGATAAAAACAATCACGCGCCACCACGGAAGTGATTTTATTAGAAATTGATTTATCCGAGCGGTGCGTTCGAATTCCACGACACGACGTGGCGTACCCCGCGGGGGAAAATGTAAATCGAAATTCTCGTGACGGCGCAACCAGCCGGTCGAGCGATTTCCAAGTGCTCCGCGATTGGGGTGACGGGGTTCGTGTGACTAGTGGCAGCGAGGGGGGTGTCGAACAAATCGAGGGACTACTGGAACGCACTTAGGGGAAGTTTGTTGCCTTGGGTGGGAGGGATTAATGAACCTAGTTGGAATGTTTGATGAGTGCGTACGTGATCGCGTGCGTTTGTGTGCGCGTGGGTGAAGTGGAAGCGATTGATTGCGAGCGAGAAACGGGAGTTTATGCAGTTCAGTAGCAGTTGGATGGAGAAAGCTCTGACGGGGGTAAGCATTGCCGTCGCAGTCTTTGGATTACGTTTTAAATTCCTAATTTTAGTTTTTGGAGACATTAGATATTGAAACTGCAACTATTGCTGTAGGTATTGCGTTTAAATGAGAAGATTTCTTTTTTGGGTTGGAAATATGGGTAGTGGAGGCGTGTAAGCTTTTTGATGTGTGTTTGTGACTGGAATTTTGATAGTTTTGAAGCTAACGAATAAAGAGCACCGCGTTGCGGATAAATATCTGCTGCAGCTGTATTTATGTAGTATTTGAGAAATATCGTTCAAGTGCACCTGGACACTTTACTGTCTTCGATCAAGATGCTTGCTTTGGGGTTAAGTGTCTGCAGAATTCTACAGCAAGTGACTAACGGCTGTTCTATTAACAGAGAACATTCTGGTCCAGTAGATACACTGTACTGTATATATTTACTACCCACTTAATAACCATTTACATTAAAATCCTCCAAACCCTTCTCCCTTCCCTTACACTAGTTCAAGATCGTTTATGTAAAAGGCAAGTGCCTGCGAAGTTCCAAAGCTGGCAAGTGACCAGAATTTCGAGGACAATGAAGGTTGTATTGTATAAAATGAATGATCCCATCTGTACTTACTTATATTCAATAAATCTTCACGTCAAAATCTACCAGAACTTTTCATTACCCTTATCCAAAATCATTCCTCCCTCGATTATTAAAAATACACCAATTTTTTAATAATTTTCCACCCCTGCGTTTGCTGGTGGAAGTAAACCGGCAATGCGATTTTCTACAGAATTTAACGGAGCGTAGACAATCATTGGGACGAAGTACATCAAGCGAAACGGTGGAAAAAATAATTACATCCAGGCGACTGTCCATGCCTGAGCGATTCGCGAGTAGAGTTCAATTTTCCCGCGTTCCAGCACGATCTTAACCTCGTTTCCGGCGGATTTACGACGAGTCGCGAAATTATTCCGCGAAGGCCGCTGCAGGAAGCTGCTGGGGGCAGTGTCTTCATTGTTTCGCCTGGTATTCATGCACAGACCGATTTAGTCAGGAAATAATGCGCGCGTAGCAATTCGTGGAAACGGAGGCGCCATTTCAGCCCCCTGGAAGGAACCACTCTGCGACCGTCAAGCTTCCGCTTGAAATATGAAGTGCCGTCGGCTTCGCGTGCATTTCAACATCGCTTTGAATATAAACGAACGAAGGCAAGCCAGACGAATAATAAAAGCGATGTTTCAATTGAAGATTCAGAGCGAAAGCTTCGCGATCCTGAACTTCGAAGATCTTCGACACTGAACTATCAAAAGCAAAAGTTTCTTTGCATGCCTGAGTTCTTTTTTCGTGGATGGCGCCAAACTCGAAGCTATCGAGCCACAAGCTTTCAAAGTCAAACTTCATGACCTTCAAATTTAAAAATTCCGGCCCCCAATTTTCAAAATTCACGGGTCTAAGGAAACAGAAGTGTAGCCTGAAAACTTCAAGTCGAGAAAGTCTTATTACCCTGCAGAGGCAAGGTACGCGACACGTCGACCAGTAAAAAGGAAACGTAGCAAGTTTCAAAACAATTCAGAGAAAGAATAGCACGTCGGCAAAGCATAAACCACCTTCGCGTGGAATTTCACTGCACATAAATATCGCCTGCAACTTTGTTCCAAGCGAGTTACATCCAGAAAAAACGCGTCACTGTATTCTACGTAGACCGAAAGTCATTTGCATTTTAAGTGTCCACGGATAATGGTGACAGGCATGGATTAAACATGTGTCCCTTAAAAAGCAACCCTCCCCCGGCCGCGAAATATCTACCAAGTCGAGTACGTTCTCGTTTGCTGACGGTGGTTGCCACAAGAAACAGGCGACTGGCCGCGATTCAACAAACCGCAGAGAGAACACGCGGAAGAGCATCGTTCTACCGAGTCCATATTTGCATAATGTCCCCTGCACGGCCTTCGCCTCCTCGCCCTTCGATTTTCCATGTACGACATTCGCCATCCGGAAACCCTCGCTACGTGTACACGCCCAGCGGCGTTCTGCTGGCTTCGATGCAAACTTTTCCTTTCCTGTCGCGCCACTGTTCATCTGAAATTCTAATCCAACCCCGCTGCGATTTATTTCATGGACAGTCTGGCTCACGCGTAACCGCGAACTCCAAATTTCCTTAGCGGAGAGTGATCTTCTGAAGGAAATTCTGCTTTGTATATGACGCCAAGCACTTGCTGATGGAATTTATTCACTTGCTTGTCACGCACGTGGTGCGAGTAATGTTCACATTCTTTTATTTTCATGCTATTTTCCTAGGCATTGAATATTTGTTGTGGTGTCCTATTTTCTACTTTGTGATAGTTTAGTGGAACTGGACTACTTAGGGTATTATTTAATGGTTTAATAAAAATAATTTGATTAATTGAATTATTGGAGTGTAATTGAATTTGTAAAAATATATTTAATATGAACTGAATATTATTTAATGGCTTATTGGAAGTATTTTGATTATTGGAGTTTGTAAAAATGTATTTACTATGTTTTGAATATTATTTAATGGTTTATTAAAACTATTTTGATTAATTGAATTTGTAAAATTGTATTTAATATGGTCAGTGGATCATTTGGACCAATTTACCAACCCACAAATGGTTCATCAAACTGAAGCTGCACATGTGTAAAGTAAGACCCCGTTTCATTTTTCTATTTCAGATTACCTGGAAGATAAATATCATGCACACTAGCGGACGATGAATTTTGCGCCGCGTTATGGACATGCATAACTCCTATATTTATTATTAAAAATTAATAGAAAAAAACTGCAACTTCTTCAAAGGTCCATGGAAACATGGTCCAAATTTCAGATGAATCGAATGGCTAGTTTATTAAAAAAAATTCCCAAATTTTGCTATGTTTTTATCCCAAAAATAGGATTCCTCCTTAAAAGGCGGAGAGTTGCACAAGCTTTCCGTGGTATCGTAAGGACGTCTGGTCTTTCTATACTGCTCTCGGTTTACTGAGGAAGTCAGTTGATTTATCTGATCATTCGCTTTGCGCTCGACACCATCGCAATGAAGATCTTCTCTTGCTCTTCTTTCGGTCCTCATTTAGCTGAAATCGGTACACCCTTTTACCTTTTGCCACTGAGAATTCTAATAATCAGCAATCGCGGTCACGTTCAAGATCCTTCGAAATGATGTTTCAAAAAGCGTCTCTTGAATTTCGAGCAGTTAACTTCACAGTTCCCTCGACGAAGGCATTTGAATTTTATACAGCTGCGATAAAATGTCATTCCACGGGCAAATATTTGTCATCGATGCGACTCGATAAAAGGCGAAAGAAGATAAGGGAGGTTGAAAACCTCGAGGAATTCCAATGAATTTTTCCGATGGATGAAGCAGATTGCCATTATTTATACAAATCAAGTATCGTTTTTCGATCCACCAGCGTCAACGTCTGCCACAATAGGGTGGCCCTTATTTATCATGGTTCCACTTCATAACAAAATAGTCCCTGAAAAAGTTGATCGCAATCGGATAACAGGAAACGGTGCCGACCAGGCCTTAAAGTTTAGAATTCCTCAATGTTTTTCTAGTATTTCAAGAATTTGTCAAAAATGGTAAGCCCTATCGAAATTTTGTTCAAATAATATTAAAAGAGCACTCCATTTTCTGCAATTTCTGCATATATAATTTTTTCCTACTTCCAACCATTTTTTAGATAATAGCGTTTATACAGAGGTCCGCAATACGCGCGTAGTAGCAATAATGCTACAAAAATGTGCGAACATCTTCAAATCCATTTCCCTCGAGAATTTCACTCCAGTATTTTAAATCGAGCGAATTAGATTGCACCACATAACTACATAAATTACACGTTAGCTTGTATATAATTACTCACCATACCGCAACTTTTCCAACCCTTTTTCGCTGATCAAAGACTCCCATCCGAAATAAAATTCAATATCCGTGTCCCGGTCTTTCTGGCCCATCAATCCCAACTCCTCGCGATACGTCGAATAATCTGAGCGCCTCTGAATGACAGATTGTTAATTCCAACCGGTCTCTGTTTGTCATCCACGTGGAAAGGTGGCGCGAAACGATGTGCAAAGCCTACGATAACGTAAACAATGAAAGCAGTAGCTACCCGTGTCGCTCTGATTATATTGTGGCACGTAATCGTGAAAGTTGCACGATACATCGCTTCCATTTTAAATAACAACGAATTTCCGGGTCAGCCAATTCGCGATGCATCCCTTCATGCATCATTCATTGCTCTCGAATGAATCGATAAATTTCAGAGAACCGGGATTAAAGAGCACCCATATAAATGCCCCTCCGCAACGTGAATTCAATTCTTCGCTGATCGTTCCAGCACAAAAAGACCAAAACGTTTCGGCCGGGAGCTCGGTACACCTTCGTTATATGTGGATCAGATGTGGCTCGGCTTTGGATTATGTTTAACTTTAATCTCCATGCGTCGCGCTCGTGCATCGATCCCACTAATGAAAATTCGTGTCTCATACACGTGGCGATCTTTCATCCTTCTGTATGAAGCCGTCTGTTTGCGCAAACTTCTTGTTTGCTCGCGCATCAACGGGGCGGATAGGTTCGATTAACAGTTGTTTCATTACGACGTGTAGCAAGTGAACTGGAATTAAAACGGGAACTGTAAATCGATCGATATACAGGTTTTTCCACGGACATGTCCAAACAAGCGCAGTTTGCCTAGCTTATCCCGCTCCAGCGTGCAGCCTTGAAACGCTATTGAATCTTCCGCGCGCATGCATTGCAACGTGCCATTTTTACTTCTATCGGATGCCTGCGCACAAAGACCACACGAGCAGTCGCGGCAATTACTAATACAACTTTAATGGATACTTAACGGTGTTTCAAGAAATATTCATTACCCAATCGTAAGTGAAAGGATTGCGTGTCGTTCAGCTATGTCCCTCCGGTTGGCTGACCACTGCATTCGCACTGTTTGCTTGGGTGTTTAATTATTTAATAGGAAGCAGTGGTGGGTTTAAGACAAAAAGCCCAGGTGGCAAATGTTCTGGGACACTCTGCATGCATAACAAAATCGAAGAGTCTACTGTAAGTGTTAAAAATCAAATTTTTCAGGAGGGAGAAAAAACTTCCCTGATTTTAAATTATTTATGAAATTTTATTTCTTTTGATTGCTAAATGTGCTTAAGTATACGATAATACCACTGCTATGTTTTAGCACTATTGGTAAGTTATTTACAAAAGGAAATTGTATTAAAATTCCCCGACAATTTTTTTTTTAATTTTGCCACTTAGGGTGTTCTCTGCAAGGACTCTTCAATTACAAATTACTTCAATGTGTTTGTATAAATTGATAATCTTTTTTTTGCCACTGAGAGCGAGACTTTATCGAACGTTGACACTACAAATCCTTGAATTAAACTAACGTTCTGTGACTTCCACGATAGATACACTGAAATATTTTCCGAGGCTTTTCGAGTTCATAATGTAGTTGCTAACACAAACAGGACCTAGAATTTCTCTAGTTACTACGATAGACACACGTTAGAATACCCTTTAAAGCTCGCAGAGGACGTGGAACTTTTGTATGAATAAAACATAAAGGATACAGGCATTTTCAGTAAGATACGAAGACACACTGAACTTGGAATAATTCTGAGATGGATACAGAATATTATGTCACGAAAGTTTCGCCGCAGACTTGTCAAGTAGCTATCTAAAATTCCCCCAATAAATCGTCGGCGGATGTTGAAAAGAGGCGCGGGATTTATTAGCCGCATCGAGAGCCCCATAAATCGTACTTTCCACCAATTAATGAACGCCGGGAGAACAAATCGCTCCATCATCGTGGATCCACGCGATAAACATTGAAATATCTCTGTCAATTAATCTCCGCGATGTGGATTCGAACGTCAGACACCGAAAATCATGGCAGTTCATTTTAAGGCTCAGTGGCCGCATCGATTTTCCGCTGTGTACACCGGTCGCGGTAAATCGCGCCCGCGGAAAAGTTGCGTTCAACAAATTCGAGGAGTTTACGATGCGAAGTGCGAGATAAACCGGCGCGCAGACGCTCCGCAGAAACTTTTAGCCCGAGGATGTGCATTATCGGCTACGCAGCTAACATAACATCGCGGCTATCTGGATTATTTACAGTGCTTTAGTACCACCATAATGGCGGCGGCTTATGATAAAGGTTAATGTGTACCTATCCGCGCGGACAGCGCAAATAATTAATAAAGCATGACTGCCTGGAGAGTTAATTAAAATTTACGAGAACGTTTGCCTCGAGGAGCAGCCTGCTTATTGTTAGTATCCTTGTAAGATAAAGTACTACTTAGGTTTGTTGAACTAAAAGCAATAACAGTAAACTATAATAAAAATGATAATACAGTAGTATATATTATAATATCCTATAGTAATAACACAATAGTATATATTATAATATTCTATAGTATGTATAGTATAATATCCTACAGTAATAATATAGTAGTTTACCATACTATTTTCTATTTCTACTAGACATAATTTTTCCCTCTCTTTCTATGAACGTCAGAATTCCTTTCAAGAGTAATTCACATTTAAAATGTAATTCAGTTAATTGTAAAATAGAAAAGGAAAACAAGAGAGAGTCTCTTCCGAATGTTACACTGTGTTGGGAATGAGGGTAAGTTGGAAAAAGTTTCATTTTCTCGACGCGAGAGCTGAAAACCTGCCACTGGACATTTTTATACATTTTAGTAATTTCATTAATACAGACGGTTTGCACAGCTTTATTACTACTGTAATGCACAGGTGTCCGACGAATTATATGAATATTTGTTAAGCTAGGGGTTATTTCGCGTAGTTCGCTCCGTTTCACTGTATACTCCCATTTTTTAGAGAAAATATTCGAGAGCGAGAAATATTTCGTGAATGCTCAGGGTAGGTCAAATGGGAATCGATCAACGGAATTATTAATGCACCAGCGGCATCCTTTTCAGGGCAAAGGAAAAAGCTACGATAATTAACCCCTACGATTAATGAGCCCGGTTAAAGTTGCCCGAAAAACGTTGTATAGCTTTCTTTTTAGTGGCTTGGGGAATCAATAAAACGTAATCTTAATTAATTAGTACTGAATAGTCTGGTCTACTTAACGAGAGAGGTCTATTATTGATAATCTTGAATGCAAATTGGAAATAAATTACTGTTCAAGGATGTTCGTCTTTGACATACACGTGATATGTAAATTTTGATTAGTAGCTGCTTTAATCTTGGATTAATCGAGTATTTAAATGTGGATCGCTTGACATTCGTGAATTAGAGTCTCTAAATTATCATGAAACTTTAAACTTCTGTTGCAGAATGCTTGTGAGTGCTGCGCGTAATGCGCGTAATATATATATCGGGACATGTATTGATAAGTGGAAGATGCAATTATTCCACCTTCGTTCTTTATGAGAATTACAATAAGGCGCAGTTTTACGTGATAATTAATAGGATGAGAAACGGCCGATGTTGCGGCGTGTAAGATCTAATCGTGTCTAATCAACGACTGGTCTCACGATGCCACACTCTTGCAACAGGTTGGAATCACAAGAGCTCACTTTGGACGATTAATTCAACGCGAAAACTGTATTTTTCCACAATATTAAAGGACATGCAACTTATACTTAAAACGTACAGTTACGAACTGGTAATCAAGTTCTAGAGAGGAAAACTAAGATTTTCGCTTTCCATGGAACGCATCTTAAAAGCGGTGTATTAAAAGTTTGAGTGGAGTTGTCGAAGACAATTTATTGGCGGAGGCGTGTCATCAAAGAAGTTGATGAGGGTTGAAATAGAGCGAGAACATTCAAGTCCCTTCCTCGTGTCGGGATCCGGTTATAAACATTGGTACCCGTGACGCGAAATTTGGGCCTTAACGTTAGTGATCGAGCGGCGGCAATGAAACGTGCATCTGATTGTTATCCTAATCCCTTGAAACTCTTCAAATTGGATGTGTTAATAGCCATCCTCCGTGCAGCGCCCGATCTAGGTCTTCCGCCGCTCTGAGCAAGAATGATTTGTGCTGGCCTTTATATTTAATTATAAATAATTATTTTAAATAATGTAATTTTTAACAGTGAATGATTTTTTGTAAGTATTTCTGAATAACAAAGCCTTTTGTTTTATAAAAAATTTAGTAATTATATGGTTTGATACTAAATTCAAACATGTATTACCTACTTTTCTACTGCTTTTTCAAAAAGTTTTATTTTTTTGTTTGATTTTAATTTCTCTTTCTACCACTTTCGTCATCCCCAAATTTGCTGTTCTGGGCAGCTGCCCTGTTTGCGCCCCTTAAATTAGGCCTCCGTGGGCTTGCAATTGAGTTTTTGACAAAAGTCCCAAGTTTATGAACGAGAACCGGCAAACCATGTGTTCACCAGATGATGAACACTGTCTGCAGAAGAAAAACACTGAAAATCGATTGAGCAATAAACCTTGCTACTCTCAACAGCCGATTAAAATCTCTGTAATGAGAGGTTTACGTCACAACTGGGTACATATGGAAACCACAGTTGTCTGCGTTTGTGAACGGAAACAGAGAGACTGAAGTATCTAATTACTGTAATTATCCAATATCATCGTTAATTTATAATAAATAGTTCCACGATGGTTGTTCAAACAACCCTGATGATACTTTAATCTGAACGGTGTAATGAGCTCAATGAAAGCCACGAATCAGTTTTGTTTCTTTAAATTTTTAACCAATGTTGCACGATCATTTTGTGGTTGAAATAAATGATAAAAGGCGCTTTATTGTTTTGTATTAATCGTTTCGTTACAGAGATATTCGCAATTATCACAGGGAATGAATTTCAGTCACAGATTTGCGCTCGACACGCAATCGTGAAATAAACAATTATTCTCGTGGTACATAAATGAATAAATTGGAAGCACGCGCGAGCAATGTCCATGGCTTCATTCATTCAAAAGGAACAGTCGTGACAGTGATACCATTTTATCGCTATTACGACGCTCCCTATCACTGTCCTTCTATTTTACAGCTGTGCCTGTTTTTTTTCAGAAAACTTTTATGTATTTGCAATTGCAACGATAGATAAAACAAAGTCGAGAGCCAGTCAAGCACACTGCACGAAGCAGTTGTACTATCAAATTCTTTTAACTCAAATACTTCGTCCTACACTTAAATATCTGTATTCAATGGCTTCAAAGCTGACTTAAAACTCGAAACATGGCTTAAGGGGGAACCAGGTGTAATTGGTTCAATAAATCGATTTTGGGAGGGGGGGGGGATTAATCTATAGTATGTCATGTGGAAAGCACATTCATAAAAAGTCCGGCCAAAATTCAAACTCTGGTGGCCCTTACGGACGATTTTTGTGCGCGACAAGGGCGAAAACTTTGAACGTGTTTTTTTTCGGAAACATTTTCTCGAATTAACAAAACACGGCGTAGACGATAGCTGAAAAACTATGCAACCAATTAAGTTGCGGTTGTGCATACATATAGTGTTTTACATCCTGTGGTTGATGTACCTAAAAAAATTGAAAAAAAAAATTTTGCCAACTCTTTTCCATAAAAAAACGAGAAAGTGTTTTGGAATTCCCCATTTCGCGCATACCACCGCTTAAGAGCTCATTATTTACTCAATTTTGCAACTTTTTTCTTCTCCCAAAGCTACATCAACAAAGTAATTTCATACACAACAAGAAACTGCCTGGTTTTTTCGATGTAGTTGAGTGCAACGGACGCCAGAATCTACACCGATTTGCAACGCCGGCGACGAGATCACGGTGGAATCTGCTAATTACTCCATAACCAGCTGCAATTTATATCATAACAAATTTTATTCATCTGTCAACCTGTACACAAACATATCCCAGAAGTTTGGAAAAAGATTCGTTGCATTGGCACTTTGAAAAAGATTCCCAAACTTGTTCCTTTTTTATGCGTTTTACACAAGGTTCCCTCCTTAAGATAATTACTACAATGACGACCATTTCACAAAAGACTCTTCTGTAAATCGCCGCTGGTATTTCAAATATATTTCTTTAACAGAAACATACATCCAAAATACCAATCATGAGCCACAAAATTATTTCCTGTGAGAAGGTCCCAAGGGAAGCACCGAAAAGAACAAATTCAACAAATTGCGTTACTCCCATAATTCTACTTCTAACACTAAGCCCCAAATCACAATTATTTTGCCAAATGTTAGCAAGATTAACAGACTGCCTCCACTCTTTCACCCACATTACAATACCTACTCGTTCAGTGGAAACAGGTCGTTGGGATTGATGTCCCTTCACAAAAGATAACATAAAGTACCTCGATCCCAATCCACGACTGCACGCAATCCTCTTAAGAGCAGCTTCCGCTGTGCTCCGTGAAAAGGGCAGCTGAAATCGCGGACCTTGGGGTCAATATCGAGGTGTAACAATCGAGCATGTGCCTGGAATACCGGATAGCCGCTCTTCGGCTCGATAAGCATCGAAATCCCTACTCAAATGCCTGCATCCGATACATCGTGCAGCCGTCCGCTCGAGCGAGAGAAAAGATGCTGGTGGGGCAGAATACGACGTTTGACCGCGGGATTTCGTGTTCGATTCAGTGTTATTTCATTCGTCGCGCTCGTACAAACGATCCCGTCGATCGGCCGCAGAGAAAAAAAAGGATGGAACCTCGTGTTCGGGCTGCAGCGTGAACGTCTGGCATCTCGCATGCCCTCATCAACCGGAGGTGAGAACGAGATGAGGCGGAGATTTTCGAAGACAAGCCACGTGTTCGCGTGTCAGCGTTTTTAAAGATTCTTTGAAGCGTAACGAGATGGACATCGAGTGTTCTTGTTTAAAATCGCTTGAATTTCGTTCGGAGCCTTTTCGCGTGACACTTCTGTGGGTGAGGATTGGTATTTTGGATATATTGGCAGAGGTAATGATAGCTCAGAAATTATGGGAAATATGTGAAGATATCACGACTACCAGTTATCAGCGAGAAAAATGGCCCAGGGATTGTAAACAATTACTGCATCGTAGTAACTCACATCTACTGTTTTCTTGAGCTTCGTGATACCTATGTAGCCCTATGGCTGTCATACGTAAAATCACTAATCTAGGACAGAGAATATTGAAACCCCGGACATTTGCACTTGAAATCTAGATACTTTGAACTATTTCTTATATTAGGTACGATATCTCAAGACAAAAATTTCTGCAAATTATAGACTGTAACCGCAATCAAGAAATAAAGATAAAATATTTATGACTTTTTGAGCGAGTAGTGTCGAAAAACTCGGATCACTACAGAACCCCTCCCCCAGACGTCCCCGGACGCCGTAAAAAAGAGGACAAATCCGGGGAAGCCCGGACGGATGACAGCCCTAGTGATACAGGGTGTAACTTGTCTCAAAGTGGAGGATTATCTATTGAAACCAACCAAGTGTGTGACATCTAGAACGATTAAATCTAAATGAATATCAATTAACATTCCTTTAAATTCACCAAATGAATTTCCATCCATAAATTCCAATATTCTCTGATCATCCCAAGTGGAATTTTGAAATTGAAGTGGAGTTTGAAAATTTAGGATAGTACTTCGAACTACCTGACCGTCCATGTTTAACTGCCACGTGCATTCTTCCAATAAAACATTTAATATCGTGCTAATGCGGGGACAATCACTTTGTTGTTTGCCTTTACATTTGTCACCAAGTCACGTATGAGACTGTGCCCACATGAAGTCCAGCTATTATCTGTTATTGCCTCAATTATCCTTCGATCGCGAGTCCTCAACGTTCCTTTACAGCACTTGTCGTTAGAGTTTCCTCATTACGCCACGATTGCGTGCTGATTAGAAGGCAGAATCGGTGTCAACTGTCTTCGAGCCTGCCTCACAGTTGGAAACTGATACAGGTCTCGATCGAGCAACGTTCCCGTGAACGTCCAGGCTCGTTCCTCGCCGCGTAGACGCGATCCAGCTATGACGCTCGTTTTATTCTCCACGGGGAAATTATTGAAAAACTGGCATCGTTCGGAGTGACATGAATTCGTCGCTCGGGAAATATTCTACCGAGGAAATTTCACCGGGACGGAGTACTCTCCCTGGGCCGGCGTTTCGGTATTTGTTTGTAATTTTCCGATCGATCTACCCGCGCCGCTGGGAGCGCGCGGACAAAAATTGCCCCGCGTAAACTGCAGATTATCACACAGCGGCCGCTCGAGGACGAGCTGCTCCGGCAATTATTGTTGCTGGAGAAGCTCCCTGGATAATTGACTGGTATGAAGCAGGTCGAAGCGAAGGCAATTAACTGAATGATTCGTTGACTTCGCTTTTGAAAGTGGTCGATAGTCGATGAGGAAGTAATGAGCAGAAACGAGAAAATTTGGTGGAAGGTGGTTGCAATAAATTACACTGCTCGCAAGAATTGGTAGCTGGGAATTCGAAACTGGAAATGATTAAATTTTAAGGAATTTAGGCCATTCTCGGAACGTAAATCTTGATTTACTAGTGATTAATATATGTGAAATTCGAGAACTGTGCGGTTTTGAATTAAAACATAAATATGATGCAGTTGCAAATCTGGATAAAACACGTTTCTGGAAAACCTGTTTAGATTAGTTTGAAAATGTTACGAGGTAGAGTCGTGTGTGGGGGGAATATTGTTGGGTTCGAAGCAAATTGACTTTTAAGGATATCTGACTCGAGTTCGTGCGAATTTCCACAGTGAAAATTATGCAATCTATCTTGAACTAGAATATTTCTATAACTCATTGAAAGTACGAAATATTATAATATCTTTGGGTTCTAAACTATTCTGAGAAAGCAGATCGCACAACTTTTAATAGAATGTAGAAGCATATGTCAACACCTCAAAAGCTAAATGAAAACCTAAAAAAAAACGAAAAATTTATTAAATAAACATTGCATAATCAGATTTCCTCTTACTAATTACGATGGAAATAAAGCTACAATAAATGTTCGTATCCTACGATATAGAAGAGCAAGTAGTTTCAGCCAACCACTTAGACCCTCCACAAATCAATCACGATTTATTTACTTCTTACATGCAATAGAAACGCACCAAGTTTTCTATGCAAGTACTAAGCAAAGATAAAATATATCACTGTCCCAGAGGAAATTATTAAAACTTCGAGTTCCTCCGTGTCTCTCATAACATTCTGTCCATATCGTCACCCTATCTTCGAAACTGTACCGTCCACGCCGAAACAAGCACAATAGCTATGCAAATGTGTGAAAACGTAGCATGGAAATTGCATCAGAGGCGGTAATTTACCAAACTCTGGTGTGTACCTCCGGGAGGGTTCCTCCTCCAGAACGCAGGTCGTAATCGAATCATGGACAAAGTTTCCAATAAACGGTGAATAGCTCCTCTGTTTTCCCCGGGATACATATCAGGTTATGTTAATTCCTCCTGCTACTCGCATCGTGCGTCTCTGCCGTCGTGGGTAGAATCGTCCTGTCTCTCGTCGCGCGCAATCAGATGTCCATTTTGCCCGTCTCCATATCTGAAACAGACCTCTAGATGTTGATAGTTCGATAAAGGTAATTAGACGAGTTCCTCTCAGTGGTGATTTTCCAACGTCGCTTCTGACTCTTCCGTGGAAGATTACGGAGCTTGCGAAGCTTATGTCATATATTTAAAACTGGTTACACATTAGGCGAAAGGATCAATTCAGCGTGAAATGAGATTCATCACGCTGCACAGTGCGTCGAAGTATATGGACGTTCGGGACAAAACTCATAACTTCTGAAGTAATCAATTTTCGACCTAAAGACTCTAATATTTATTTAAAGAGAATATAAAGATGCATTGATTGGCATATAATAAAATTTACAGTTTCATTAAAAACATAGAGGTGATCTTGATTTTTTATCGAATAAAAAGTTTTTTTATCAATATTTACTTTTGCAATTTGTTGTCAACTGAATACTGACTAACTTTTGTTTAAAACATGTTTTTACCAAATTATTTTTATCACGTGCATTTAAAGTTAGAATTTGTTCATTAAAATATATTTTAAAAATATAATAAGCTTTTTTGGACCTACGAATAGTCAAGTCAAAAAGGCTACACTTTTTTCTCAAATTGTTGTCAATCATTTCCGAACACTCTTTTATATTCAAAAGTACCAAAATGTGGTGATAAATTCCATAAATATTTTGCTTTTGTCTAAAAAAAAACACTTTCCAAAGATATTAGAATTCTTGAGCTGCACATTTCTTTATAAAAAATTTATTTCTCAAATAATCGCAGGTGGTAGCAGAAAAGAACGTTATTTTCATAAAATACAAAGTTTGGTGAACCAAATATAAAAAAAATTGCGTATCCATTTGGTTACGTATTTTTTAAAAAGTCGGTTGAAATAAAATTTTCATTCTCGGGTCTAAGAAGTTTTCTAGTGATCAGTAAGGCGATAAGCCTAAACAATAATTTTGAAGCACACATCCATGATTAATAAAGTGAGCCAAGATTAATAAATATTCTTAAGGTCTAAATAAAAAAAGAAAATAACTGTACCGCGTATGAATTGCGAGTGACGCTTGAAGTACTTAGTTTCCAGGTTAAAATGGTAAATAACATCGTAAACAACTACGGTAACCTAGCATTCATAACCAAAACTCGATCCCTGAACATCTTGATGTAAATATTAGATGATAAATATCACCCTGCAAAATATTTGATTTTTCAATTTTTTTCCACTTATCAACGTACTGTGCGCTGACACAAGGGGTGTGTATATAGTATTACTATGCAGGTAGTGCAGAGATGTGCAAAATTTTTATTTAAATAATATTTCGAATAAGGAATAAAAATTGAAAAAATTATTCGTCACGTGTCACATAAAGTTAAACCGAGTTAAAAGACATAACTTTATTTGTCGAATAATCTAAAATAAAAGTAACTTTTATTCGATGTGTTATTTAAACAATTTTTAGTTGGTTAATGCCCAACTCTGATGTGGTACTTAGTGTAGGCTGAACAAGTTACTTCGCTTCTATCAATTCTTAAACACGCAGAAGGCGTTTCTGGAGTAAACGACATAGTTACAAGGCTAAACACCTCTGGCTTTCAATAAGTTATTAGAGCAGAAGTATTCACTCATTCCTTGCTTTAATTCATCAACTTCTCTGCCTCTATAATTGCAACACTCGTTCTCGGAGACTCTCAACTTACGCCACATGGATACTAATTTATTTAACAAACTAGTAAGAAACAATTCTGAGTCCCTGCAATGGCAATCTTTTCCCATGATGTCAACACTTTTAATTATCATTCCACATTTGTAGAAACAAGCTTCACGTGACTCAACGCCACTTTCGAAACCCCTTTTACGAGGCAAATCCTCTTATTTATTACCAAGTGAGATTAAGAAACAGTTACATCACAGAGCAACATTAAAGCACGTACCTGCAAATACAGCGAACTCGAGGAATTGTAAAGTGAAACGAGTTCCACGGATAAAGTGGAAGCACGTGAATCGAAGATCATCATCTTTTCCCGGTGCGTTTAAACGCTGTTAGCGCTGTCTAGCGATCGCGTGGCTTACGCATACGATTCGCGGTAACCGGTTACGACACCTTAATTGCGCGATCGAGTGCCAGTCGGCCGGTGTTTCTTTTCTGCTTATCGCTAGGCGTGTGCTCGCGGAATTGAAAATGTATCGGGTTCGACCGGACCTCCGTGAAAGGAGCAAGGATACCAACCCTCAAGGACGACTTATTCGCGCGTGCTGGAACAATCGCGCTCCGCGATAACAATCGGACGCTGTCGATTCGATGATATATGCTCAGACCCGACGCGGATCGATATTATCTAACGCCAAACATTCGTTTCCTCTTAACGAGAAACTGCTCCGCGAAGGTCCCTTGCGTTCTCCATGTTTGCTTCCTTGCAGTTGCAGATTTTATTCTGTAATTATAATTCAGACATTGCTCTATACATTAATGCCTCGATGTCTTTGTTTCCCAGTTGGGAAGCTGTTAATAGAGGTTTAATTGAGAATGAGCAGTGATTTGCGTTGAGAAAACTGCGTTTTTTCATTCACTTCTGATTTATATTTATTTAGTTTTGTTATTCGCATTTTATGGTAGTCGTTTTGATATTGCTTGGAACGGAGAGTTTTTACTTTATTGTAGAATAGGAGAATTAATTTTGGGTGCTGTATTTATTTCACTTGGGAGTAAAGTGCAAGTAGAATGGGACAACTTTGGTCAGACGCACGTTGGGTTGTAGAATTAATTAAACTTGAATTCGTATTAATCTGAATATTTAGTGACTGTAGAGGAAAATAAATTGTGTTGCACAATATCTAATAAATTTCAGACTGTTTTTGCGTTGGTTTGCCTTGAAATCGGCAGTCAAATCAGGTGTAGTATTAGAAATATCGAGGTATCGATATAAGCATACATATTCAAAAGCTTCGATGTCGTAATACCGTAACGCGTACATTCCTTTCTGTGATATTTATCTTGAAGTTTCCGCGTTGGGGAATAACAGAATTCGATATCTTCTACAGTAGCTTTGCAATCAATGAATATTAAATTACAAATGCACAAGAATGCGGTCCTCTATAATTTTACTAAACACTATAACTCCCCAAGTGGCACCAGACAATTTAGAAACTGCACTCAATAGTGTCCAACGTAATTTAAAAATTATTCCTTGTTTAAGGTATTTCCGTGAACAATTAATTTCAAGTTAATTCATTGGAAGCCACCGCAGGAAATGGGGCAACGAAGTTAAAAACCCAATAGACACTCTGCACATTAAAAATTACGTACAAAGTGCCTGCGGAGACCAGACACATACATTATTCTCCACCAAGTTAACGTAACTTCTCTCGGGCTGGCGGTTGTTTTACACGTTTCGCACTTCTTGCGAGAATCCTCGTTTCTCTTCTACCGGGCATCTTGCATTTTTCAATGTACACCGGCAGGATGTACTTTTAACATTCCTTTTACGGCTTCCTTCATCAATCACTAAAGAAAAGGCAGTACTTAATCGAACCACTTACGTCCACAAATGGAATCCACACAAACTTTCATGATCATTTCAACAAACAAGCACAAACATTATCAAACATTCTAATATTAATTTTCGGCAACAAATCCGTGCACTATACACAGTTTCACATGAGTTGTTTAATATCACAGAACGCGCTAATACTTGCCACTTGCCAAACACAGTAAAAAACTATCAAACCAGACCATGCATTAGTTGGTAGGCAAAACGCAACACGCGGCCATTCACCAATGATGAATTCGTTAGCTCGTCATTCCCAGCGGAAGTCCTCGAGTGTACTGACCTTCCTTGGGTGAACGAGGCACAACCACGTTAGTCCCCATCGATGAAACGCAAATAGGCCAGTTATCCGCAGGTTAAACCCGCCGTGCCGCGACACCGTGTCATTATTGGTACATAATGGGACGCTAAGAGAATTATTGGTCGTTAAAATTTACCTTGGTCAAAGCATTGGCGACGATTGAATCGCCTTGACGCGTATAAATCACTGCGCGTCAAACACGAATGCAACTGGCACCGCGTTATCGGATCATCTCCGATCAATCTGAACAGCTAATTACGAGTCATGATCGTTATCAGTGCCATCAGTCCTCTTCCACGCTGCTTGACAGTTTGATGAAAATTCAAGGATGCGCAGGCGCCGGCGATTTTAACGGGCAGCTGTAGTAATTAGGAATTTGAAGCATTGGGTCTAAGCAACAGGTGTATATGAATCAAATGTGAATCATGTATTCAAAATTAAATATGCGACACCATTCAAAACAGGTGGTGATTCCTTTCTAGAGACTCAAGTTTTGGGGAAAGGGGATTTGGAAGATGAAATTTTTTATTTTATCTGTGGTGAATCTTAAGTACTTCGACTAAGAAAAGATTAATATTTTCAGCAATGACTCACTCAGGATTTAATCTTGGGGGAACCCAGTTGAACGGGTAAAAATATTCTTAATGCAAGTTTAATAAAATTCATTAGGTGACTATAAAAATTTGTTTAAAGAATGAAATCCAGTTTTCTTTTCTTTTTACAAAGCTCCTTCCTTGGAGGCGCTAGAACCACTTGGTCCCCCTCTGAGTACGCTACTGATCTTCAGCATTATTTCCATATCCTCTAATATCTAATAAAGCTGCAAAGTTTAGAAGTAAAGTATTATCTCTTAAAATAAGTAAGCTCTTCCAACACTACCTTAAGCATGCACTGCGGGATACTCAACGCAAGAATGGACACCAGTTCCGTCTAAATCACCAATTATGAAACCAGCTTCGCCTCACGACTCGTCCCGATACTTGTTCCCAACTTTCCAAGGACCGTCGACGGATCGTTAACTTGTCGTTCTTCAAAGGCTACTAGAGGAACTGCTGAAGGATCATTTGCCAGGGGAACTTTCCTGTACAAAGTGGTATCGCGGTAATATTTCAGTCGAGGGGCAGATAAGTTTCCTCATTTTCCTCTCCGCGCGGAGTCTCCTCTAAAGACGTGTGTTTCTACGTGTCGACGTTGTTAGTCGATACACAGGAGTGCCTCGTAAATACCGGTGGATTGATCGCTGTGCGAGTTTAATTCGGTTGAAGACTCGCGAAGTGGGACAGATCATGACGGTGGATAAAATGGACAAGACGGGACAATTCGTCAAAGTGCGAACAGAGACGACCGGTTTCAAGTCGTCTGAACGATGGAGGATCACGAGGAACGTTCTGGTGATCGGTGTGGCGTTCATGGTGAATTTTACGGCGTTCATGGGCGCCACCAATCTGCAGAGCTCCATCAACGCGGACCAATCGCTGGGTACCTTTACACTGGCTTCGATTTATGGGAGCCTGATATTCAGCAACATCTTTTTCCCAACTTTGATCATAAGGTAAGTAATTCTCTCAATATTGTATCGTAGAGTTTGTAAAAATTTATCAAATTTTGCGCACAACTTACTTCTGCAAAAATCAAAGAGATTTGGTATGTTTCTCTGTTTTTCATTGTGAAAGGAGCGAATTACAAATCTTCTCGAGTTAACGACGTTATTTTCCATAAAAACGAATGTGCCCGTCGGAAATACTGAGGGGAATATCTTGGAGGAGCGGGAGAATTTTATTATACGACGCTGGATCAACTAAATGTCAGCATTTCTTTATGAAACCAGCTACGGCCATATCCGTGGCAATAAACTTTATTATTGAAGCTTATTATCCGTGAAATTTTCACCTTGGCTCGAAAGCGCTGTCTACTCCCAGCTCCATTTCCGGTAGACGTTCCGCGATGCGCGCCAAAACTAGGAGTGTTACTACCCAGACGCCCCTTCTGTTGGGTAATTCGAACCTTTACAGAGCAATCGTAAAAAGAGGTGAAAGTTTATACGTGTGCAAGAGGCCTGGCAGAAATATCGCGACAAGTTATTATATCTTCACCGCTATGTATCTACAAGTTACCTTTCACGTTTAATCACCGAATTTAAAAACATCATGCTACATAAAATAAAATATTAAATTAAATTGCATTGTGGATGGTACTTGGAATAAAACTTAGTACTACTTTTGACCAAAATAAATTTTCTCGTAAGTGAAAACATAATTAAGAATTATATTTTCAAATGAAAAGTTATTTAAGTAACAAGTTGCCACGAGAAACTTCCATCATATGGTCCCGTGGAGAAAGAATCAAACCTTCATTACAAAATAATTGGCATACTAATTACAAGTGCAGAGTGGCGACTGACAGAAATTTGATCCACGTCTGCTCCACAGTTAATTACATCTGAAACTCACAAACATGGATCTATATTTATCACCACCTAATAACGAGAAACTTTACATACTCCACGACAGACATTTAAATATACCTATTCTGTTTTGTTAAATACTACAATGGACATTACCTACGCTCGTTTCATTTCGCGAAATTTTGCAACGTCATGAACACCGCGCAGTGTGAATGAGTAGGAACAGGTTGCAACATGATCAAGCTACTACCAGGAAGCAACAGTAAAAGTGATGTTATCTGACGTTTTACCATTGCAGCTGGCTAGGTTGTAAATGGACGATATCCCTGTCCATCTTGACTTACGTGCCTTTTATGGCAGCTCAGTTCTACCCGAAATTCTACACGATGATACCCGCTGGTTTGATGGTTGGCATTGGCGCTGGGCCCCTCTGGTGCGCCAAGTGCACTTATTTAACAGTTGCAGCGGAAGCATACTCCACCCTCTCGGACGTAGCCGCGGATATCCTCGTCACGAGATTTTTCGGGGTCTTCTTCATGTTCTACCAGATGGCCCAGGTCTGGGGGAATCTCATATCCTCGGCAGGTGAGTGTATTCATGTTGCTCTTCGCTCGTAAAGAAGCTCTCTCCAAATCGAGCTCAGTCGAGGTCACCACTTGCATGCTTGAAAGTCCTCAAAGCGATAAGAAAAAGTATCTAATGATATCTAATTTGCGAAGGCAGCCTCTATTCCAGGATATCCGAAAAGAAAGGAGTACTATCTATTTCCAGATTCGAGATTTTCAGAAAATAATTTCACCCTTAGTGTTTGAGTTCGAGTTTCTTTAATTAAAGTAAATACGAGATGCTTCTGTGTAAGTGACTCGTGATAATTTCATCCCCCGAGCACGTATCCGGGAAAATTGAAATTAAAACGAAATCCTAGAGGCTTGCTGTCGCGACGAGATAAAATTTCCTCGGCAGTGGAAATCTGTAGCTGAACGTAACGACATTTCATCGAAGGAACATCATTCGAATCGGAGGAAATCACAAGTGTCTCCAAAGCAGTCCATTCAACGCACTTTTCTTCAGTGCTGCGATTCTTTTACAGAAAAACAAGTGCCAACAGCTCTGTTATTTCCTGTTTGCCTTTAAAGTCGTCGTAGCGCGTGCTTCCCGACACAGCCAACCTGGTTCTCCATTTCGTGCATAAAAGCTCTGATTACGATGCAATTTATAAAGAGATAGAAACAATGCTGGGAGAGTTTCGTTTCAGACTTAAAACGAAACCGTGGCTCGGGTTCTGTCATCACAGAGGACAATTAAATTGAGTCAAGAATGACGGAGGGTCGTGTAGCAGGTGAGCGCTTCATTTTCTCAGAAATTGAAGAATCTGCAGCGCGACGTTTTAACGCAAAAATTAATTAATTAACCAAGCCCGAGGCTCTTTATCTTACTTCGTCGCTGTCGCTTTGAATGACCGCGCGTACCAAGCTGTAAACCACGAACGCGATACGCCACGCTCTCGTTGCATAATTCCTACTTAACTCGTGACATTTCTACGCGCGCGATAAAACCGTTTATTCAAAGACGATTGAAACACCACGGAAAGTAAAGCAACGCTAGCCGTGGATTACCTCGGTCTTCCGTTCCGGCGATATGTGCGAATTAAATCGCGTAAATTTTTATTCAGTTCGCTGTTTAATTTGTGTAATTGAAAGGAACGCTTTCGAGAATTGTTTGAGTGGACAAATATTGCTCTTTGCGTTCTATTATTTTTAGCTTGGAATATTAATGTGATATTGTACTTGAGAGTAAAATTGAAGGGAATGGGATCTTGACCTTTCAATTATCCCGCGAGTTAAATTACTATATTATTTAGGTCAATATTTCCCAACCTTTTTTGAGTCGCGATCCCCTTTTATAATATTCAAATAACCTGCGAAACCGCCTTTCTTATAAGTTGAGGTAAATATTTCCTTCCTTTCATTTATGAAAAGTCAGTGTTACATTACACGGGTGTTAATACCCACATTAAAATAAATAACTGCCAAAAATCGCCAGCTAAAAATAACCGGGACTCACAGGTTGGGAATACAAGTTGCTCTAGCTTCCTGCAGCCACTTCCAAAATCTCTGATATTTCCAACGACAGGAATCTTTTCCGAATCTCTTTGACTCGTGGAGATATCAGAGTAGACTATATAGTTTTCCACGTTCAATAAACTCGTTCGAGGAAAGGCAATACCATGAAGTATCGAATCATTCGAAGCCCGTTAATCTTTCATAGCCGAAAAGGGACGAAATGAATGATCGACTGCCTAAAGGTACCGGAATTCATCGTATCGCACGGCGAGGAGTTTCTTTTAAAGATCATGTATCGGTGTACTTCTGGTCTGGTCCCCCAGGACGAGCCTCGGGTTTATTCATGAGACTTCCAGGTCAATCCCCAGGAATGGAGGATCGGAAACTTTTAACGTTTCCTCGATACAGTAGTACGCGAAATCGCGGGGCACTGGGCATTGTCATGCTAAGTAGGAAAGTAAAGACGCTGATTGGGGGACGAAATCACCAGCTACGGCTTATAAAGTTGCGAAGTTCTTGCGATTCCTGGCGAATCGTTACCTCAGGAACACAATAGAAATCGGATCGGTAATCTCTATTGTTGGGAACTGAAGTTGTGGCGCGAAAAGGAACTGCTAGGCTCGTCTGAATTAAGATCCTCCTCTGCCCCAATAATTACTTTAACAATTGTACTACTGAGACGGTTAATGGATTCTCTTCATTTAATTATAAGAGTTAAATGGTTATTTACAAGCTACGGGCAGGAATTATTCTAAAAAAAAAGGGTAGGCACACGGAGAATCCTATTTTCAAATGATGTAGAAGGAAAGGGGATCAGATTATCGAATTGAATTGCTCGATAACAGTTCTACAAATTGAGCTACTCGAATCGTCGATAGATGCTTTGCTCAAGATTCTATGATCCGAAAGTAGCTATTTCCAACTGAGAATTGAAGTAAGTTTGAAGGGAAGCACAAGAAAAACGGAGAATTTAAAATCTGTGAGGAGAAAAGAATCATTACAAAGATTATTGAATTGGATTCCTGATCTTCAGTTTCCTCGATGGCGATCCTACCAGTATAGTTAATCAAATCGTCAAATTCCAAGCCCCTAATCCTAACCTTCGATAATTACAATCATCCACAAAATTTCACCTCAATTTTCAGCAAGAGAGAAAATCTGAGAACTTATGCATCTAATACAAAACAAATAAGTTAGTTTGTTATTTTAAATTTTCTTTAAAAAAGTAATTTATATAATTTACTAATATTATTATTTATTATTATTTAATTAATTTTAAAGAATTTAAATATTTTAAGAATTCTTTCGTTTCACGACATGTCCACTTATTACCCAAAATCCTCAGCTATTAAAAATAAAAAACGAGTGGAATAGTAAAATTTGAGAATTTCTAATCTAGAATCCATTTCTCAATGAGATCCACTAAACGAATTATGAAAGACAAACTGTTATTACGGTTCCCGTTTCTCTGAAGCCGTCTAAAGATAATTTACTATAATTCGGGATACCTTCCCTGTTCACTTTTCCAGTTCTATCCTACGGGCTGGATGCGGTGCCAGCGAACACAACACTGAACAGTAGCGTGGTGGCGGAAGTGTGCGGTGCCAACTTCTGCGGGGCGACTACCGGCGACGCTGAAAGCCCGAAATTAGAGCGACCGCCGGAGGAAAGGATTCATCTGATCTCCGGCATTTATTTGTGCTGCATGATAGTCGCCTCCTTAATTGTCGCGTTCGGCGTCGATTCACTTTCGAGGTAACGATCTAGTCATCGTTATTCCATGCAATAAAAATGATTGCCCAGCAATTTCCTTATACGTGCAAGCTCTATGGCAGGACTAAATTCTAACCAGCTGGAACCTTAACTGGACTCCTCTATTTAAACAAGTTACGCAAACGCGTATTAATCTGATTTTAAATTATACCTATTTTTATTTTTTTTTATTTTTTGTCTTTATTTTACCAATTTAATACATAGGATGGTGAAAAGGTGAGGCCCAGCTAGAACCGTTATAAGGCCTAACCTCTGTATAATGTAGGAGACAAACAAAATATTGAATACTAATATAAAACTAAAGACTAAAACTAATTCTAAGAACTGAAACTAAAAGCTAGTGGCTGGAACTTATTAAAAGCTAAGAAACGACTATGTCTGCTGTTGCCTCTATTTAAAGTGTTTATGAAAAAATTAGTTTCATTTAGAACAATCGTTAGATAGTATCGCATCCAAGTTTTCTTCAGAATACAACTGCGATCACAAGTAAATAGGTTGAGGGGAATGGATACGCCTTTCGATATACGATTCCCTTGAAAATTCACGTTATGAAAATCAGTCCCATCAGAGAAATATCGGAAACCAATAGCCGGCGTCGCGTATGAAATTTCAGTGTACCGAAACGCCTGGGTAAATACAATATGTCGACTTTTCCGATGGGTAGAGAGAAAAAAAAGAATGTTCAAACGGCTAAGTCGAGTCATATGAATGTCAGGGAAAGTCGGTACGCTCTGCGATTGAATAGCAATTGGAGCGATACGCATTGTGCGGTGCGTCATGAATCGTCCGCGCACATAGATCACGAATTGAGAATTGATGGCACATCGAGACATGACAGGGATATACTATTGCGTTCGTTTAAATAATTGCTGCCGATAAGCTACAAGATTCATCGGAACAAATACACGTTTAGGGAGACGTTTCTTTTAGTTGAAAATTGATGTTAAGTTAATACGCAATTGCACGTGGACGACAGAAGAAAGGAATGTTATATGAATGTACATAATTCTGGGCTTATCTGTGGAGCTACCGGTGATTAAGAAAAATGCGCCCAGTGCACGCTATTGCGTGTTCTGACCTGACCTGATGATATTAATTTTGTGTTTCGTAAATGTCTGCTTCATTAGCAATGAATGAAACTATTAAGAATACTGTAATACATTGGAGCTAAGATTAGCTCATGCTAATTTAACAGTGAACTTATGCTAATTTAACTAATGAAGAGGTAGAGGGTTTATCTAGCAAAATGTGGGTCGTGCACGAAATGGCACATTGATTGCACTCTGATTTCATATAGCATTCTTATTTTCATTCATGGTATAGATTTATATCCGACCGTGATGGACATGCAATTGCAGATCAAGTTTCATTGTTCGAAATATGCTGAGTCAGGAAAAAATGCTTGAAATAATCCCTCTTCAAATAAAATATTTCATACATTCTGTCTAACTGTATAAAATTCGAACAATAAAACCAACGTACCTACCCTTAATTATTTAATAGAAATATGACGTCCTGGCTTTTTAATCTCGGTTGAATCCCATCCAGGTACAACAAAGGTAGATCAGGCTCAGCGACAGGGCTGACTGGGTTGAGATTGCTGGCTGTGACGTTGAAACTATTGAAGGAGAAAAGCCAGCTCCTCATACTGCCGATAATAATGTTTATTGGTGGGGAGCAAGCCTTCTTGTTCGCCGACTACAATGCTGTAAGCGCACTTCTCTTGACTTTTACGTCCCTCGTAGTTTGCTTCACAACCCGATCGATTCCTTTCAGTCGTTCGTGTCCTGTGCATGGGGAATCAGCAACATCGGTTACGTGATGATCTGTTTCGGTGTCACGAACGCCATAGCAGCGTTAGGTGCAGGATCCATCATGAAACTGACGGGAAGGAAGCCTCTAATGGCGTTCGCCTTTTGCCTGCACATGGGTATCTTAATTTTCCTGCTGCGCTGGAAACCGACACCTGAGCAGAACTCTATGTTCTTCGTGATGTCTGGTTTATGGGGCCTCTGCGACGCTATGTGGCTGGTGCAAGTTAATGGTAAGTACTATACGGTATCAGGACTTTAAATGATCGATCATAATCCATCTTTGAAGTGTGTTAGCAGTCTGAAGTGTCTTCCTTGCATACCTTCCTTGCATCCTTGGGTTTTTCAGAATTTCTTGATAATGTAAAATTTGATAATCCAGTTAAATTTTGTCTGATAGCGAAGCTACTTTTCCCACGCAGAGTCTGGCAAGGTAAGCGTGAGCAAACGGTCGCCGTGACAAATTTTGTTGTTACGGTTTGCTAAACATTGCTCCGCACGTGATACACCATTCCGGGAAGTTTCAGATGTTCACCCCCTCATTTAAGGATAATATAGGGGCAGCGAAACTTCACAGAATGGTGGATTCAGGTTAGGAGCATTGTTTAACAAACAATACCAACAAAATTTGTCACGGAGGCCGTTTGCTCGTCCTTACATTACTAGGCTCTTTAAAATTTAAGAACTTAGAATTGCAAAGTGAATGCAATTTTAAAGATTTTATTATCTGCCAATAAAGAGACTCCCTTGCTACCACAGTATTATCAATCGCAACACTTGTATTGATCAGCAGATAGTAACACGATGAAGATTTCCACCCTGCCAGCTGCAGGAACTTGTATTCCACATTGATTTCAAGCTTCATTCACGTGCGTTTGTATAACCCTTCCATGTGTTCTTCAGAACAGAATCGATACTATCCACCATGGGTAATCGGAAGCTGTCCAATAATTCTTTTCAATCTTTCGTCCTTGTGATCTGAAGAAAGGGTTGAAAGATCCATTGGTGTCTGATTACAAATTGGTACTTAAACACATATCCCTTAAAAAGATTATTGACTTTATCTTTGGCTTCTAAAATTTAAACATCGTTCAATTCAACTGAATGAAAGCTTCTTCCACTTCTGAGTGCTCCAGCATAACTTCGTTTCAGCAACTAAACGTCACAGAACTTAGAACTTAGATCTCTTTTGATGAAACACTTCAGAATAGATCAAAGTAATCGAGTAAGGCGTCTCGATAACTTGCATGCTTGTAAGCGAGCTCTCTCCTTTACCTAGCCACAACAGACTGACTGCTTTTACCAAACCATGTCTTATCACCCTCCCCTCAGGTGTGTTTACCATCTAGCGTGCCTTCTGGTCGTCCGTATGGAGATTCGCCTACCTACTTTCCAAACCTCCCTAATGACGCGTAATAAATCACACCCAAAGTAATTCTGTCATCCGCCAATATTATCACTGTCTGCACTTTCAGCTCTGTCAGGGATACTATTCCCAGGAAAAGAAGAGGCAGCGTTCTCCAACTTCCGGCTGTGGGAATCCACAGGATCTGTGATCACGTACGCGTACAGCCCTTACCTCTGCACGCACACAAAGCTGTACGTTTTGATGGGGATCCTCTGCCTCGGAATGGTTGGCTATGGTCTCATCGAATGGTCTGGGAAAGCTGACAGAAGAGTGCCAGATCCCAAGCCCGATTTCGAGTTGGTCGCGAACGGTGATGCAAATGATACTACGAAACTTTGAGACGACGAGGATGAGAGTGTCGATCCTCTTGAATGCTCTTGTAAGAGTATTATGCCGAAGCAACTGTATGATCTCTTGTGACGACGCTGTTGTCGATAAATCTCGTTTATGTAAGACAGTGATTTTAATGCGGAAAAATTTATTTCAAACCTCCGCGTTCTTTTTAGTACAGGGAGTTCCAAAAAGCTGTGCAGATAGATGTGACGAATGTGCAGGTGTTCTTCATTGATAGCGTTTGTATAAATCCTTTTCAAATTTTAACGCGAAGTGCAAGATGTTAGTGGTAACTTTCCCCGAAGCGAGATGAATCAAGAATAAAGCCGGCTTCTTAATGACAGCGCTTAGAATCGAAGAACTTGATGTGGGATCGTGTAAATAATATATAATTGCGCTATACATTGAAATCATACATAAATTAGACGCATATAAAATCATATGTACAGAGAACGAGCTTGGAGATCGCAGTCGGGACCTGAAGGTATGATCGTTTGTGATTTGTACCACAATATATGTTTTTATTTTATTCTTGTGGACACCTACTAGATTTTACACAGGTAGTTCGCTTAACCGCTAAGATTTCATCTCCGTTCTCATTTTAAATACGTAGTTTAATGTTACATCGTGTCGTCTAGGTGCTAACATTCAAGCTAAAAGCTACGGCTGCTTAATTTAATTGTATACTTATGTGCTTAATTGCCTTTGACTGGTACGTGTGTATGTCCTCTGTGTACGTGTGTAATGTATGTACGTATGTATGTATAACGTTAACGCGCGCCCCACTCTCAGTATGTTTCTCGTACGCCGGTCGTTTCTTGTGCTGTCACGATCAATTGCCTCCCGTCGATCGTTGACGCTGGTAAATCATCGATCGTCGCGCTCGATGGTCACTCGCGCGTCCCACCTCCCACAATCGATCCCTCGTGCATTCAAAGTGTTCATAAAAAAAAAAGAAGAAGAAGAAGGAGAAAAAGAAAATCGATCAACGACGTGGAACCAATTGACCCTGCATCCCGATCGAGATTGCTCGGATTGTATTGTGATCGTGTGCTAGCTTAACCCTCGTTATTTACAATTCAAGTTTTCAGCAGTTCAGTTATATACTTTATAAAACGTAGTAGGAACTTTGGTTTCGCTGGGCAATGTTTCAGGAGCAGTTTCCTCTCGTTCGATCTCGAATTTCAGCCACGCGGTTCATCTTGTCTTCCATGTTTATTTTAGCTTCGATTTTGTTTCGTTCGTGGTTTTCGTTTTCTAGATACATCTCTCCCACGTCTCTCGTGGTTCTTTTTTCCCATCCCCTCGTTACTTTGGACAGCCTGGACTAGCAAATGGTTCGGCCGGAAACTGCTATAAAACATTCGCCCGTGGATCTATCTTCCTTAGAAATATGACACTCACGAATACAATTCACGTTTGGTTTTTTTTTTTGTTTTAATACTCATGTTAATATTTTCGTAAATGGCCTATTTGAATATCAATTTCACGAAGAAAATACACATGATTCGTAAACTTCTCTCTATCGTTTTGCCTCCGTCATCCCCGCCGTGCCATGCCTCCCCAACCCTCTCGTATAACAAAATTTAATAACCGGAATATCTCTGTACAAACGTGGTCGCTCTTTCTCCCCTCTCTCTATCACTCTATCAAAAAGGACAGCATATCCCATTAATCAAAATTTTGAATTTTGAACCATTCCCCGCTCAACCCCCGCCCCCTCCACCCCCCTCAACCGTATACCATTCCTACGTTTTCGCCGCAGTATAATACAACAACGTTTCTATGCATCCTTCCTCTGTCTCTCGCAGCCCACCTCCCTCTCGTGTGTTTCGTTAGGAACAAGATCACTTTGCTCGTACCGTATCGTTACCTTAAAGAGTTAAAAGTACCTTAGCGTACGCGTTTACCCTTAGAAATTTAATTTTTCGTTAGCCATGTAAATTTTCCTCGTCCGCGTAATCCGTCGTCCAGCTACTTCGTAACCATACGATATTAAAATTACCATCAGCTCCCCCCCCCCTTTTAATAATATTACAGTCCCTAGGTGTCTCTTTAATTTATGTACACGCTAACCCTTGCCACTCCTAGCTACGCTTCGGTAATGATGATCTGGTGATTAATAATAATCGTGTAGTGAATAGCCCATTACAACGGGGAGGGTAGTATCGGAGTACATTCCTTTATGCACAATCATACGCGCTATAGTCGGGGCAAGGTTTACTTGGCTGCCCAAGGCCGTTCACGGAAGCTACCCCCACCGCGACGTTCAACTATCCCCGCCACGCGCCGCCACGTAGACGTGGCGCTGCTCGAAGAAGGGGACATTGTGCGCGCCACGATTGAGAATGTGCGGAGCGGCTAAGAACAGTCAGTGAACTTTGCCTCCGACCATGATCGTTAACTGGTGTCGAGATATTTTAAGAAACTGTCGTACCATTTATGTGATGGGTGTCGCCTAGAGTATCGTTTATTACAGAAGAAGGAAAAACCCGAGAGAATGTCGGTCGCGCCCTATTTAAACGACTATTTTAAACCTCCGGTTACATACGTGAAAGAAAGAAGTAGCTTCGTTCAAGCGGAACACATTCAAAGAAATGCCGTTAATCGCTATCGACGATTAGATCCCTTCGGGTCAACACTATTCACCAACGAAGCATTCCTCTGGATGCGTGTGAACATGGAATTTGTCCGTGGAAATCGTGGAAACTCGTTCCTGGTCGCCTCGCGTTCCGTCCGCTCGCAGCTCCTTCGACCAAGTCTTCGAGAGCATCCCGTATCATTCAATTTAACCAGTATCGCGCTAGATTAACGTCGCCCAACGCTCCAGCAAACGGCGAATTTGCAATCGAACCAGTATCGTTATCGTCGCACAACCTTCCGTGGCCGTTGCCTCGCGATGTGCGCAATAGCACGCATTCGTTACGCGGAATTTATATCGGCGATCTCTGCCTCGAGCCTCTATAAGTCAGTCTCCTCCGGAAGCGACGGCTACGAGGCAGCGATTTAAGAGAATTCTCGGTGCAATCGGTACTGACCGTAGTCGAGTGTTTGGGATACCACGCTCTGAACAACCTATCGATCTCTGAAGAATAGAAAGATGACTCTGACATATCTGAATCGGCGAAACTAACTTCGATGCTAACTTCGAGTTCGTTCGCCTGCTAGCTGGAAGAGCAATCGAATTTCTATGAACGATTCGGTTGCACATTCCCTTGGACAGACGGAACGCGTCGCAGCTCGGCCGTGATTCAATTACCAGCGGGCAAGTGGATCGAACATTTAGGAACAAAAGATGCGAAAAACGTTTAATACGTATACCTCGTTATATGGCAGATTATTTTACGGACTAGTGTTGCAGAAACTTCGAACCGCCATTTAACGTCCCTATCGTCCTGGTCCGGATAGAATTTTTGGATCGTCAGGAAGGATCGTTACGATCGATCGTAATATACTTTCAAACACGTTATTGCGTTAATTTATTCCCTATAGATTTAGCTTCTTTTCATTGTATACCTCTCATTTTTCATCGCCCCTATGCCTGGCCCTTCTTTTCCTCGTTTCTCGCCGGTCTCTAAAATACACGCGTAATTTACAGAACGAGCACACCCAGAGAACAATATGGTTGAAACAGTTTTAAACGAAGCCTCGCAAGAAGATTCCCGGTCTCGAGCTTGGAACAGAAATAAAGTGGACGATCGTTATAAACGATATCGGCGGTACTGTAAAACATCTCCGTTACTATTTCGCGGACAACTGAATTGTATCGTTGTATGTGGTATTGTGACTGTGAAATGGTACTGTTGGTTGCTGTTGTTCTCGTTGCTTCAACTATGTTCTTTTCTGTGTGCAGGCGGGACCATCGCCCCTCCTCTTTGATTCCTTAGTCCCGGATCGATTCTCGTTCAAGGAGCATCACATCCTTGAAGACCGTGAAGCTCCTTGGCACGATCCTCGTTTTGTGCTTCGTCCAATCACTCCTCAGACGATTCTCGGTAGCTGGAAGCTTTCTCAATTGTTTTACGAACTAGTGTTATCTGTGCGGTTACTTGCGGAATTACTTAGCCTACATAGTCGAGCCGAGGCGTCAGTTGATAATTCTCGTTTGATTAGTTGTCCCCGCGCATTCATTACGGCCCCGATGATTGATAATCCAATTCGAATGTTGGATCCTGTCAGAAATTCCTTCTAAAACCCGCGAGAATTTTAAACCTCAGTTTTATCGTCAGCCGGCGATGCTTCGCGTACCATCCGTCGGGATGCAGTTACCGTTGCTTGGTATTTTATCGATCGCAGGCAAAGAACGAGGCCAGTGTTTACGACAGTCGAAACAGCTTTCAAGCCTCGATTCCGAAGACGATACGCGATTATCAACGCTGGACAGCTCGGCTCCTGTACATCACATATTCGTAGATTAAAATTATTTACAGATAGGTCTCGTATACGCCTGCAATCACAATGATCTTTACATCGACCGCCATCGTGCTGTTTATAAAGATTCAAGAGAGGCCTGAATCTTTAAAGCGTCGATTAGTCGAAATATATCAATAACGCGACACTTGGATTCAGATTTTCTTCCCCAAGGGGGTGAATCCCATCGACGCCAGATCCGTCGATTCCACCCCTCTTTTTTTACAGCCAAGGAGAGATCGACGACAGAAGGTCATCCTACGCGAATGGAAATCTCGCGGGGTCCTTTCGCGCAGCGTAAGTTCGAGTCCTTAAAGCTTCTTTACTGGTCGAAGAAGGATGGTGGGAAAATGCTGTGCCTTTATACGACGCTCTTCGACATCATTCTGACAGTGTTCTTCAAAGCTTGCCTCTTGTTGCAGAACCAGATCCTTATCACCTCTCTGTCGTATCCGAGACGGTGCGCTAAAGTCGTGATCTCGTTACCTGAAAGCGAGCAGAATTGTTGAGAACTACGCGGCTGGGAACAGAGTTGGGAATTATCTAAATAAAAAATTATTTAAATACCGTATCGAATAAAAGATACCTGATCTTTATTGGTCGCTGAATAAAGATAACCCGGGCTATCTTTATTCGAAAAGTAACGAATGAAATTTTTATTTTTTATTCAAACACAAATTTTTACTTAAAATAAATTTTTGCCCATCTCTGGCTGGCAACTACGAGCGCGGGGTGTAATATTTTTTCGAATGTAAAGGGGTGGTTAAACGGATGCAAAATTTACCATTAGGATGAGTGTTTCTATCGAAGTGAGCGTTCAGCATCTCCAGAGCCTGCGGAGTGAACGAAGTTCGTCGTTTTCGCTTCTTGCTCGGCTCCACGCCGATGAAATCCGTCAGATGATTCACCCCGCTCTTGTACCTGCAATCAGACACACTGTTTTCGCTCAGGTTCACCCGAAACTCACCTGTCCCAGAGTAATAGTGTTTTTATCGAGTTTAAAATTAATTTAGATAGTGGAGCAGAGTTTTTTCAAATCTCATCACTTAACGATACTCGTTTAAAATACAAAAGAAAAAGAATAGAGGAAAAGGGTGACAAAAACGACACATTCTAACGATTCCATCGCGGCAACGAAGTTCCCTTCTCACACCGCGTGCAAATACGCCGATCGCGGTGTAATCAAATATTAACGCGAAACACGCCCGCTTGTCTGTTGGCTGGGCAAACTTTCTCCGCGTGGAAGCGCGGCGCAACCGGAAGAGGCATCGTAAACAGAAGAGTTGGAACGGTGGAGGTCGCGTGGCATTCGTCTGGGCGAGCTAGCTGACCAATTGCACTCGTCTCACCCTCGACACCGAAAAGGGGAGAAGGAGGAATGGCTGGAAAAATGAGATACAGAAAGGGAGCACCATTTACGAGGCGATTAATTCCCCTGACCGATCGCACGCGTCTCTGTTCGGCGAACTTTCTCGAATGGGAGCGTAGGAGCGCGGCGGTGTATCGCGAGCGTCGACGGGCGCAAATGAAATTAGCGATCGAAGCGTCGCGCGCCGCTTCGAAAAAACATCGCGACCGTAAACAGGAGAACTTCCGCCGGGGATCGCGGGTAAACGAGCCGGAGTGGCGCGGGGGTTGGGGGGCTGGGGAGGTCTGGGCGGGCGCAAGGGGAGAGGGTTCGACGACGAGGGGGCGAGTTGGTAGATGCCGCTGTGGGATTTATGTTTTTAATTTAACTCCGTATGACCAACTGTCGAGCCCCGCCGAAAAAAGTGCAGGCCGAGCCATTAGCATCGGGCGGTGATATTTCGTCGAATCCGCGAAAACAATATGCTAATGGAGAACCCGGGCGAGCGCGAAGAACCGTTGCGTCTATCCGAGCGGCGGGGGTTGAACCCGCGCGGGGATGGAAGAAGGGTGGGTGGAAAGATCCGTTCTCGCGATCGAAAATCGGCGTCGGCGTTGTTCCATGTGTTCAACATTTATGGGAGGCTTGTTGAAGGGGTGATTTCTTGTGTTTATTATTACATTCCTACGGGGGTGTTGCTGTACGGGCTTTATTGGACTGTTCCTGTATGTTGTTCGAAGGAAATTGATAATTGGTAACTTAATTAACTGTGAGGACGGTAGGGAGGAGAAAGCGGCGGGGGTAGTTTAGTGAATTGACGGAAGAAGCACTCCTTTGATGCTACTGTACTCCGATTCATTGCAATTATTTTTCTTCCTTGGGAATCCATTGAGTTTTAATGATAAGAGTGATGTTTGATTAATAGTGGAATGATAATAAATGGTATAATGGTTTTTGTGGAGCTAATAGAACACGAATTCAAGCTTTAAAGTTACAATGGCTCAAAGAGAAGTGAATGAAATCACTGAACCTGCGTCAGTGATGTCAAAGCGATTTGGAATATTATGAATTCTTCTTGCGAATCGATCGCGATGCAAATTCCGGGCATTTAAAGGGATCAAAGACAGAGGAAAGGTGGCGAACAGAGGTCTCCAGAGGGAAGAAGGCACGCGAACGAGTGAGGAAGGAAATGAAGTTATACGTGCGCCAGATGCTACGAAAGCGATTATAAATATCGTAATTGCTTCACTTGAGCCAATTTACCATGGGCTGCGCTTTCAATAATCTTAATAAACCTCCGGGTGAAAAAGGAAACGCTATTATCGCGCGTACGCCGCGTAGCAGGTGAGAAAAGCTGGAGGATGGGGGCGAAGAAAGGGGAGACGGGGCGAAACGCGTCGAGGGTTCGCTCGAGCACGTATTCAGGCATAGGTGAGAAGCCAAACGAAAGGAGAGAAGGGGACAGAAGCACGGCTAACGACGAATAAGGACGCCGCTAAACGTGTTCGTGAGGTTTAATCCGCGAGGTTTTGCGCGGCGAAAAGGCAATTCGAGAGATCGGGGAGAGAAGTGATGAAGAGGGAAATTAAACGTCGCTGTGAAAAAGAAAAAGCCTGCCTCTGATGTTTCAGAGGACAATGCAACTTGCAGTATGTCAAAGAAACCTACATGCAGTCTATGAAACACAAGGGCCTCGATGATTCTATCATTCAATAGGCATTGAATTGCTCTTCGATTAAAATTGGAAATATTTTGAAGAAACGATAATATTAAGTATTTTAATAAAAGATAATTTCAAGTATTTTTGTGCGAATTAATTCCATGGAGATGAATACAAATTGTGACTAGTACTTTTGGGTAATGTTTATTAATAATTTAAACCGTAATTTTTTTTTTTAATAATTTGATTTTTCTTTTTCTACGGTTTTGCCTTGATTACGAAAAAACCGAAGTTCGGATCGACTAGAAATTTTTACAGCATATTAAAAATATATTCCTGTTTGGAGTGTAGCTCAGCATAAAGTGTAGAAGATCTAGCTTCCGAGATATAAAAAAAAACATGCATCTGTGCACCCCGAAAGTCGATATTTATAGTATAACTCGCCTTCGCCTAGTCACTATTGCAATAATTTTGGTTCAATTCATTTTTCACAGGTCCCCTAAAAAATTACAGGAACACATTCCAAGAAAACCGTTCTAGCATTATTTTTGAACCCAATATCCGGGCAAAACCAAAGACACGTTTTTTAAACCACTGTATAATCACCTTCAAGTGGCGCCATTTGTAAAATACATATGTACACAAAAATAATATTTTTTTACTCTTAAAAAGGAAAAGTTAAAGGGAAAGTTAAACTTAAAAGGAAAAGTCTGTGCTTGCTTTCACCTCCTTGTAATTATTTCGTAAAAAATACCCGATTTTCGATCGATTTGACTGCCTAGTCCCCTTAAATCGTACAAAAATTATTCCTTCTTTTACGTTAATAAGTTGGCCCTCCTCTTACAAGGATAAGTTAGCTCGCGTAGAAAAATTAATAATTGCGCTCGTGCAAAATGAATAAATATAGCATTATGTCACCCACACTGCTTGCTGTGGGTGACACGTGTGAATTTCCCTTCAATCATACTTAAACAACCAGGGTGCATTCCTGAGTGAGAAATGACCCAGTTAGCGGGTTAAAAACGAATAGCTTAAATATCTGTAGCTGCCCCGTTACACAATACTAGCGGCTTAGACGTCATTGTGGCATCCAAAGAGTCCTGCCACGCTTCTAATCCATGACTAATCGCAAGTTAAAAGGGGCAGACAACTATCTCTATAATAGCGTCGTGCTGGACATGCCACTGCTAGAAGCCGGCGATAATGATTCATATGTAAATAATAATTCTCCCACTGACAGTACAGCAATAAGCGAATCAATTTAGTATGCAAGGGGCTAAGAACCAAACTGGACTAACCACGCGGAAAGCGCGCTTAGTCACTCCGCCAACTCGTTTCGTCACACCATTAGCAACTATTTCCCTGCAGCTCCCTCAAGTCAACGAAATAAATCAGCCAATCCAGCGGCTATCAAAACTCCAGTTACACGCGAGTCACTTTTACACCAAGCGAGATAAAAACCCGTGGGAATTCTGAGGAGAGTGGGATCGGTGGAAAGTTGAAACTGTTGAAGGAGCCACTGATGGGGTGACGAAGAGTCGGGCAAAGCGAAGAATAAAATACCAGAGACAAGGAGAAGAAGGAGTCGGAGGAAGATGCAGATGAAGAAGAAGGGAGGAAAAGGGGATGGACGGGGCAGCGAAGAGGAAGCAGAGGGATTCCTGGCATGGGTTTACGAGGGATTCGCGAGTATTAGCGTTCGCGTGTGGGTGCGGGAGCGGAGGTAAGAAGAGGGGAACAGCAGAAGGAGGAGAGAAGAAACGACAGGAATCGTGGGCAAAGCAGCGAGCGGAGATGGCGGGTGGCTGGGGGCGAGCAGGTGGTAGGGGGCAGAGCAGGCAGGAGGGGTACATCAGAAACCTGATTTTAATTAGTCCACAGTTTAATTACTCGGCAGATAAATCGTGCACGTGCACCGCATAAACTAGCCGCTTTCATTTTTCCCGGACACGGCCGGCACGGTCGCGCTTAGCTCTACGCCGCGAGAATGCGGGATGGGTCATTGTTGCCGGCCCCCCGCGCCCCCTTCAAAAGAGAAATGACCGTGCTCAACCGTCATCGAGTCGACTGGATAATAGTTAGCCGGGTTACGTGGCTGATCTGGCTTAGATCGCCTCGTAATAGTTCTACGCTCGATGCTTCCTTCGGAAGGTAGGATGCCTCGATTGCTCAGGGCGCGAGGGCAATTGATGACGAATGGAGAGAGGGAGCGGTGGAATCGATCGGCGGTTCATCTTTCGAAAATGCACTTTATCTTCGACTCGTTGAATGTAGATGGAAGGTGTTCGTGTTAAGTATTTCTTACGTGTGCACATTGATTGGGTTTGAACACGACTGCTTTAAATTTGCTACCTTAAATTCAGATCTACTCGTTGTTTCGAATACTCTTTGCATTCCTTAATCTACAAACTTACGTATACACGAATAGATCAATATATGAGGCATTGAGAGCAACAATAGACTAACCCACATTGAAAAAAAAATAAGTTTTCCTACTTTATATGATTAGTATTGCTACTAAATCAAGTTGGCAAAAAATGTGGGTTCCACATTGGAAGAAATCTAAAGTTAAGCCTACTATCCCAGTGTTTCCCAACAATCTTCTAAGGTCAGGTAAATTTAATAAGGTACAGGAAACAAATTGAAAATGTCTATTTCAGAATATAACTCCAACTCAATAATTAAAATAAATAAGTGGTAAAAATCTCCAACTAAAAATATCAGTGGCGACACCTCAGAAAACACTTCGCGACCCACAGGTTGGGAATCACTGTGCTATCCTATCACACAAGTAATCTCATAAAATATTACCATGTATCATTTCAATTTAGTGACCCTTCCATCGCACTATTTTATCCAGAAACTCACTTTTATTGGATAAAAAGAACAAGACCGCAAAAGGATGAAGACTCTCGCTGCGCCGACTGAACTAGTTATCAAGGCGCGAATCATTTAAACGCGAAAGAGCAGGGCGTAATAAAATCACCGCCGATGACGCGCAGCTCGGAAGGGAAGGTGTTAATGCAACAGTCAACAAATCATTTTGCTCGCTTTCGGAAAATCTGTTGATGCTACGCCGCGGGAATGCGGAATGGGTCATTGTTGGCCAGCGCGGCCGCGGAAAGAGAAATGACCGCGTGCTCCTGTCATCGAATCATCCGGTTCACGGCCGGGATACACGCTGCGTGCACGTCGATACACTACCCTACATACACGCACGCGACGCGTACGCGCGTGTTTTTTCCATACACAGCCGCGCGCTATCCGCGATTTTGCTGGCAATAAAACGGCCACCGCGGGTGAAATCGAAACCATAAACCGCGTTAGATATCGCCGACTCGTAAAACATCGACGGATCGACGCTCTTAGATCGCGCTACCAATTAAACCGGGATCGTTACGCGGCAAATATAAATCCGTGGACGTAAGCAACTAGGGATCGGCGCGATAAATACAAATTTACACTCCTTTTATTAAAGGAAATAGCGCTGCGGATGGTACGTGGGTTTTACGAGGGGATTGTGCAGGAGGGGGAGGAAGATTTAACCTAGATTCGAAAGAGGAGTTGCGCTCAATCAATGGAGATATTGGGTCACTTCCAGGATACTTAGGAGGCTAGCTGTAATACCGAAATATAGTATTTCGTGCTCGAGTGATTGTTATATTAATGCACGTGCGATCTATCGACTTTACTCTAGGGAGGATAGGAGAACAATTTTTTGTTAATTATTCATGACTTCTAATAGTTGGCAAAAGTTGCCTTTTATGATGGTATTTACGCTGCCAAAATCTGAACTTCGTCAATAAATGTTTTAAGGTGCCGCAAGTCTCTCCAAAATTATTATTTTTATTGATTTTATGAATTTTATTTTATCATACGATAGCACTTTTTCTTACCCTATCTGACTGCTATCCAACAACTGAAGAAAGCTACTACGATGAAAAACAAATGAACACGCAAATGCTTAATTGAAACTAAGCGTTCTGTTGCTTTGTTGGACGCATGAGAGACTAAATACTGGGTACGCTAGAGGTCTGGACAGTGAACGTGTTAAGAGTAAAAAACAATTAGCACATAACAATACTTCAAAAACATGTTCACAAATACAAAAAGTTACCTAATACTTCACGGTTCTTCGAGCACCTCAAATTTGTTTGGACCGATTCTAGCTTTTGCGGGCTAACCTGAATTACTAAAGGCAAGATTTCTTCGCAATTAGAAAACCGTCACACAATTTTGATTATTTCGTTCCACGGACAAAAGACTTTTGGAATGACCCAAAATCTCCCACAGTTCCCCGATACTACCTCCCTACTTTTCCTGAAAAATTCTAAACAAACGGGAACTTATAGAAGCCTACAATTGCATGATAATACAGCAGATGCCGTTTTATTCACCAAAATCAGCTGATGCATGAATACTTGATACCACACGGCGTCCGATTCATCCTACCGTCATCTGTCGCGATACTTAGCTCGAATCCTGTTCAATTAACCCCCATTCCATCCCAACACAGCAGTCCTATCAAACTCTTTCCCACCCACACTGTCTCAAGCCTCCGATACTCGAACAGCGTAAATTCTACATTTACACACAGTCGAGGCATTAACTAAACATAGCGGAGAGGAGCCAGTAACAGCTCCCGCGAGCGAGCCGATAAATCGGAACGCGCGTATCGTTCGTTATGAGCCGGCCTGTATCATCCAGCCTCGGCTAAGGATGTATCAAAGTTTGAGTTTCGCTAATTACAGATCCTGATACAGCGTTCGCGGTAAAATCACCGCTGCCTGGTGTGCGCGCGTACGTGTAGCAAGCAGAGCCGGCACAACCTCGGGAGGAGGAAACCGATAGGCGACTTCTTTCGCGACACGAATGAAACCCGACGGTACCTGCGGCAACAGCGCGAGCACGACTGCCGCGATCCCGTTAACGGTTTCTCCCATTCTAATTAACATTCCGCGTATTTATTAGACGCGGATCTGCAATTAATCAGGTGGATTCAATTAGCGAATTACCAATTAGCACGCACGCGTTCACACGCTCTCGGACACCGCTTCAGAGATCCTGTTGGACGATTGCGGGAATAATCGTGTAACGCGGGACGCGCCGTTAAAACGCCAATCCGGGACGCGACCGAGGTGGGCTAGAAGGATTTTCGGTTGTCATCATACCGCTGCAACGCTTCCTGTACTTTGGATTCAAAGGCACGTCGAGTTTCACGCGATATGCTAGGTTGGGTGGCTGGGACCTCTTCGCGGGAAACATTTTTGTGGCTCATGTAAGTAAGAGGAGATTGCAGGGGCGAATTTGTAAATACAGTAGGCCATAAAAGTATTTCGACATCCTTTAAAACAGAGTAACTTTTTTAACTTTGGTCCAAAGGATTTGAGTTTTTTGGAAAGCTAGAAAGACTAGTTTACTAGGTGACGTGTTTCGTCGTTTTGGAAAAAAATGCAATTGGTCGGAATAGCGAAGAAAATAGGAGTAGAAAATATCGCTTTTTCAACTTTTTTTATCTGAGCGTGTAATAAAAATTAAAAATTTCCAATTATAGATTTAAGTAAGTACGCTAAGAAGACTGTAGCGTAAGGGTGGCAAACTTTTGGTGGCAACAAATTTTGGGCGAAAGAAATTGAAAAATGTTTGAACACGAAGGCTTAAGGTAATTTTGAAAGCAATTCACTTTCTTTTCAGGTAACAAAGTAACAATAATTCATATCTGACTTGTCACATTTTAACCAAATTGTCTCACCTCTTTTAAATTAAAATATTTGATGATATTTCGTGGAAAGGGTGACAGACGCTTGTTAGCCTAGGTGTGTAAAATCTCAAAATTCACCCCTAGTGGTTTGGAGAGGATTGAGGAAGATAGAAAATATGTGAATAGGTCTGAGATAGCAGTTGCCAGCTACAAAATTATCTTGTCACGTATAGGCGCATCGAGTAAAAGATATTTCGGTTGAATATTGTTATAGGTAAACTGAAAAATATATTTAAATAAAATATATTTACTAGTCTCCGCGAGTTGAGCTGTTTAAATTTTAAAAATTGAGATAGTGGAAGTAAGACTCACCTCTCTTCAGCCTCCTTCATCCACCTCTCGAGGACCGGCTTTATTTTCTGCGCGCTCTTTGGAGTGATGTCCAACTTTTCGAATCTAAACCCAACAACAAATTTTGATCCTTCTCCTTCAATCTCACTCATCGGTAGAAAGAAAAGATTTTCGCACCAAAAACGTAAAGACAAGCCTAAAGGTTATTCTGAAATTATACATTCACATTTCAGATCACTGAATTTCATTCAAACACGCAGCTGCTATTCGCAACATTATTATAATATAATCGCAGAATACTTTTCACTACACTGCGCAGAGAGAAACTCAGTAAAGTTCGTCTTTACGTTCTCGTTCGACTAAAGGAGCACTAAGAGGCATGCATTGACTCAAAAACAGGACATTGACAATGCGTGCATGCTTAAAGGTTCTGGTGATGCCGTGTGTATGATGTTGCCAACGCGCTTCGGAAGCTAATACTCGCCGCAAGTGAGCAAATCGTATCCACCGAGGAATAAATCGATCGCCGAGACGAACGTGTGAAAGAGACACCAGACGGACGTCGTGCACACGATGTTCCCGTGTTCTCGCGCGTTGGCGACATCATGCCCAACTTTGCCAATGCCCTGGCTCGAAGAAATAGCTGGTCAATCAATCGAAAAGTGCTCCTTTCGCATCTCTTTTTTTTCCAAAAAAAACGGAGTTAGGAATTAGTGAGAGTGCTCGCAGCTATACCCAAGTATGGCCCGCGGCTGGTAAGTCGCGCAACACCGTCAAGCGTTTTGGCCGTTTCACGGGGACGATAGACGAGGAAGCGACCGAAGGTTGGGCCAACAGACGTTTGCCGGAAAAGCGATAGAAGATGTAAATAGAACCGAATGGCAGATGAATCAGGAACGGATTATTGACTGGCGACGTTCGATTTAACACTGGGTCTTGACTAACTACCTCCCTCGTCACGACGAATTCTACACACCGACGACCAAAAGTGTTCGGATTGCGCATGCTTGGGTATAACCGCTATGCTTCCAGAGGTTTTTAAAACGTTTTAGATCTTTAGGTAAATTAAGTAGCGTGAGGGGTGAACGTACGTAGCTTGCTGCTGAGAGGCAATCTGCGAGGCAGCGTACATCTGGGTAGCCAGGGCACTGGGGAACAATCACCAATGCTTAAATTAGTCGTTACGATAAGAATTCTAGGATGTAGAAACAGCGTCTCTACTTGCCACCGGCGTTACCACGGTGGTTCCTTCCGTTCTATCCAAACTGTCGTTCTAGCTCAGTGTTACCATTCACGAACAAGCGCTCAATCGTCCGCGACACGTGAATTACGTATCTTGCTTCAGGAACCATCGTGGCAGGCTAAGTTACACATTTCTCGTACAGTCCAAGCGCGTAAAAATTCAGTGACGTTTTGTCAGACTCTATTCTCGAACAGTGCTACTTCTCTACCAGACCAAGGGTACGCGACAAGAGTGCTAGCAGGGGTAGCTATGACGTAGCTAACTCTGTCGCGATCAGGGTAGAAGAAGAGGGCCTGGCCCTACGTTTAAGAAACATTCGGCGGAACGTCCTCGATCTCGACTTCCCTGGACTGGAACACCGATTCGTTTCCAAATCCGTTTCCACGCCACTTCCAGTGACCTGGCACACTGTCGTATCCGTAGCCTATGTCGTTTTCACTTCATTTCTCATCAGCGACGTCCGTTTCGACAGATTGTGAGTGAGAGAGAAACACCAAGCGCCAAACACTCACCTGCATATGGCACTTTGGCTATAGGCTGGACCCTCCGTCACGCTCAGGGCCTGACCCACCTGGGTCTGCGTGAGGCCCAGCGACAGTCTACGGACCTTGAACACCTTCGAGAACTCCTTGATGTCGTCCAGATTGATGCCATCCACTATGTTGTTCGTGGCCTCGTTGATGGTCGGCTGATCTGCAATTAAAGTTGCGGAATTTCTCGCTTGTCTTTCGTGCAACTTCGAAAAGGTAACGATCGATTCTGCGGGCTCGGTATTCTGGGTAGACGCTTCGCCTCGTGGTAGAATTTTGTATCGAGGTAACTATAAACTTTCGTCTTCTTTTAGCTAGCTGTATCTTAAACTTTGGGCTCCGAGCAATAGCGGACTGGGCGTGAAAATATTGGTTGCCAGGAGACTAAGACACACCCACAACTATAAGGCTATCATTTCATTTTTATGGGAAATAAATAAAGTTTTCAAAAAATATATGTGGCAAAAGGTCCAATTAAAATTTCTGTGAAACAAATGTGTATTTTTTAGTTATATTTAGTAATATTGTCTCATGTTAAACAGGACCCACTTCCAATACGAAACGAAGGAAGAATGTTATAGGTTCCCTTTTATCGTTTAAGGAACTATGAGCTGCTAATCGAAGATTGTAAGAGGACCGATGTTGCCAAGCATTCTGCAATGATACCTTCCCATTGAGGCGAGCTTGAGAGTAATTCGGCCGATATATTTTGAGGAGAATTGGACAGTTTCGGCGGGAGTTTCAATCGATTAATCGGAACGTTTCGAAGTTCTGGCGAGAAGCTGCCTAATGACATCGGGCGGCTTCGTTAAAGCAGCTTGAGCTACACCGATTTCTCTCGTAAATCTGTCACCCCGAATGTACACGCACGCAATAGAGGTGCCCACATGCCCCGCAATCTCGACCAGTTCGCCGGGTTTCTGCGCCGTGCAATAAACTGCAAATCCTTCTTCCGCGGCACGCTGTTTCTGCGATCATTAATTTCCGATCGAACGCGAGCGCGCGCGCGCGTCGCCCCCCCCCCCCCCCCCTCCTCAATCGGGTGGGCAAAAACGCGATGCTACTTGGCTTTCTCACGTGTGTCGCTGTCAAAGCGGCCGAGGAACACACGAATATTTCCTTCGATTGAAAGAGAGCGAACTATGCATCACGACGGAAGGAACCATAAATTGCTGGGATACTCGCGGGCGACTGCATCTTCGGTACGATTAGGTATCTCCACTATCTTCGATGCATCGCCAGAAATTTCCACTCGCAGTTGGAATTAGTGATTATAAATCGGCGAGATTTTCAGGATACGTTCGTTCGATATTGTTCACCAAAGAGAACGTGATTTATTTTGTAGAGTTAGCTATAATCTATTAAACGTGATAAACTTTCCTAAATAATCCACATCACTGTCTGCTTCCTCACAATTCACGCGAAATTCTTAACACGACCACTGCAGTAAAATATAATAGGTCCTCTCCGATTTTCTTTCAACAGCTCGAACGATTATTCTACACAACTAGGGACGAGGAGTGGCATTCTAAGCAAGGATTGTGAATTATTAAAATTATTGTCTGCTGGCTGGAGGTAATGTACACTGTCAGTATCTTTATGGCTTCCCAGAAGGCAGCAAGGAACGATCTAATACACCGTAATGAGCAGAGCATTGTACGATATCCTATTAAGATTATTAACCGCTCCGCGGCGCGGCCAGATCCTCGAACATTATTATTTATCGGCTTTGACCGCGCGTTAAACGTTAAATCGGCAAAGGAAGCACACGTGATTCGAGGCGGCGAGGCAGCAGAATGGGCCAAAATTATAATGTAGATTATGGAAATCCATACAACTGAATACCATTACCGAGTAAACTACACACGCACCGTTCGAGAAGGATAAACGTTCTTTATCTACCTAATTCGCCGAGTAGATGTAACAAGACTAAGCTTTTTTCAGAGAATTGCGAGACCATGGGCCAGTCACATCGCTTTAACCGCCAACTGTTCCAGTTGTATCGGTCCGGGAGCGCGATTTCCAAGAAACAGAAATGATCTTACTGTGCGAATCGTTGAGCAGGTCGTCCTCCTCCTGCTTGGGACTGTGCAGGCTGCTGGGCGATGCTTTTAGACCAGCTCCGCTCGGACCGTGCGTCGTCGTGATGGTGATTTCCCCGTTACTAGCTGCCAGTCGGTTCAGGGCCGAGGCCGCGGATACCACGGACTCGTTCAAAGGCGACGATTGCTCGAGCTTCTCTCTGTGATGCTTCTCCGTCGGCTGTGAGGGACAGGGACGGTAGTAACGGATTAGTAGCACAACCAACGAACGACAATGCCCCTCTTCCACGCCAATTATGCACTTAATAATGAGGCTGCCGGGGTCTCGGATCGAGACACTTTAGAGTCTAATTAGTGGAAGAAACGCCGCCGCCGCGGAATACTTTCTTAACGAGATTGCTTGCTATCGGGAATTATTCTGGTTGTTCCGACGATCTTGCACGCCGGTTAAGCCCTTCCACCTTCGAAGGGGACCGCGGTTTTGCTCGTACATCGTCCGCGAGAGCCGTTTGTATTGTTACGAAGGGCGCTCGGGCAGGAGGGATGGTATCCTGGCCACCATCGGAGAGGATATCGAGCCGGGGCGAGTGTTAGTTATTGACGAAATCGGGGCGAATGAAGATTCCTCGGGGGGAAAGTATTCTGGAACGGGGCTGGCCCGTCCGTGGATTCGCGAATAATAATTGGGGCAAACGAGCGAGATGTCAGCGGGTTGATTGTTCCTCGTGAATGCGGTTTGTCGAAGGGAGTCGAGCGTAGCCCTGAAAGACCTACTATCGCCACGCGCGCGCGCGTGAAGGGAGGCTCTCGAAGAGGAATGCCTCTGGCGAAGATTATTAAAATATTCATGTGTACCCTTGCCCTGTGCAGGCCGCGAAGTTAATTCTGTTTTTATTTGACGGGGATATAATAAAACCCATCAGACAAAATTTGATTAATCTTTCATGCGACGTCGCGCGTAAAAATCTTGGCCGGGGACGATCCACGAATTCCGTATTCGGGGCTGATTAAATTACACGGGCCGCGCATTAATAGGATTTACCGTCGATATGGAAGTCATGATCCAATTACAGCGAAGGCGAAGTTGTATTTCACGTGCTCTTCAAAAGTCCCTTGGCCGGGCACGGTTAAGCCAGAAAATGCGTAAATTATTCGGTCCCGTAATCAGCGGTTTACGTACCGTGTAGTGATTCATGTGAGAGCCGTGTCGATGGCCGTGTTGCTGAGGCGACGTGGTCAGAAGGGGTTGCTGGGAGGCCTGAGCGGCCTGTACCGCCTGTGCCTGGGCTGCCTGCGCGGCTTGGAGCAGTTGCTGAGGCTGCAGCGCGTTCAGAAGCTGCTGGCTGGCGGAACTGTTGCTCAGCAGGTGCGGCAAGGCAGCAGGATTCAATCCTAGCCCTGATGCCAAGCTAGGACTTGTTGGAACTGTTGCATGAAAACGAGACACTTGGTCTGCTTGAGGTGAAAACGAAACGTAGCTTTGAAATCAAAAGTGAGATCTACAGGTGCCGCGAGCAAAACCGAAGTGGCTGGTTAGCGGGAAAGCTGGTGGAGCCGTGGGAGTCTAAAACCCTCTCTCCTTTTTCCCAACTGTCCCAGGCTTTTCAATTTTACTCGCGGCATCTATAGCGTTCGTAGTTTATTAAACACCATATAAAAATCTCAAAAATCGGCTTCGTCGCACCTGTAAAGTCGCCGTTGCTGGTCGGTGTGCTGAGCATGTTCTGTGGCTGAGCGATGGATTGAAGGTTCGCGAGAGTGGTGGAGACCACTTGACCGTTGCTCAGCGCCAGGTTCACCATCTGATTGTTCGTGACGTGGCTGACGGGAATAGTTAGGATGGTCTGTGTGGCGATCCCTGACGGAAGGACGAAGAAGAATGTTAATCCCCGTGCGGCAAGTAGTAGCGACGTAACGAAACAGAGATGGTAACGAGCGGGGACAGGGGGTGGCTGATAATTCTATCCCCGCGGGTCCCAGCTACGAACGTGTCTCGAATCAATAGATACTTCATTTCCATTATGAGCGTAGCCCACGCGTCGTTGATCCGGGAAGGGTAGTAAAGTTATCAGAGTCTCATAGAGGGATTATTAGGCAACCCATAGGGCAGGTAACCTCGCAGGCCAGCGTAGTTGGCAAACTATTATCGTCATCTTAATAGTGGGTACAGGTACTGGCACTGGACTAGGCTGCGAGAAGGACGCCTAATCATACTTAGAATAGTTTCGGGATTACCTCCAGCTCCGCTAATCTGATTACCCTGTACACGCGCTTAATATGATTACTGATCATGAGTACGTACCCGTGTTGGTACCTATAGCTAAGCTAAGCAAATCCTGTATTCCGAACAGCCATAAAAGTTTCCCGTTCTGAGGTAAGGTCAGCCGGCAATCCGATTAACGTTTAGTTTAAGCGACATTTGACGATAATATTCCGCGCTCCCCGATTCTTTTATTTCGCCCGGGTGACGACTTCTCGCGAGCACGCCCACAAAATCCCATCCGTGGGTCGTTTAAACTATTACATCCGTTGGGTTCCGGGGAACGAAGTTCGTTCAATTCCACGGGATAGAGTGCTGCTTCGAGGCTGGCGCGACGAATCCTTTTTGCGCCTAACGTTTTTAGGAGCACCGTACGTCTTGACATATTTCCGTCGCTCCATTGGCTCTAGCTGAAAGGATTCGCGCGCTGACCCGAGTCTTTTTCAAGATTCCTCGATGCCCCCACGGAAATAGTCCCCGTCCGGTAATCTCCCGAGAGCTTATTCTTAAGGAGGCTTCTAAAACACAGGCCGATGCATTATTTCCGTTTGCCAGCGATCCGAATCCCCGCGACCCGCCGAAAGGCATGAAATATTCAGACACTATTGCTTTCAATCGTGCCCCGATTGCAAAATTATTCACGGCGTACTCGCTGCCCTGTTCTCCGCGTGTCACGGTTTTACGTGGCTGCGAATGTTCACCCATTCTCGATTTAACCGGTCGCGAACTGGTGCAAAAGTTCAGGACGTCGGAGAAGGCAGCATCAACCCCGGCCATATATTTAAACGTTTCCTATATTCTACATAATTGAGCTGCCCCCTATCGAGAATATCAACAGTGAATGCCTCTTAAATAAGCCCATGCGGAAACCTTCCCCGGACGATCAATCAGTCGGCTGTTCGATATAATCGGCCGCCTCGACACTTTCTTCGCGCTCGACGTCTATCAGGAGCCAATCGAGCGTCAGTCAGTTAGCATCGATTGAGCCGAAAAGCAGTGCAAACATTATTTGCCACCACGTAACTCGTCATCCTACCACGACTGGTCCATATCCGCGAACTTCAATCCACTTAGGCGGACTCCCAAAGTTCTCCTTACCCCCGCCAACACCCTCCCGCAACCCGCGTCCCTTCTACCGCCGTGGTCCCATCACCGCGCGTCTCTATCTCTCTCCCCCTTCCTCGCAATTGCCAGAATAGGAACCCAACTTGGTAGAAACGAAGTTAGCGCGAACCGCAATCGATATAATAGCGGCCGAATCCGCGGAGCTGTGATGTCCAGCCAGAGAGTACGAGGGTTAGGGTGGGAGGGAGCTGGCCAGAGGGGGGCGAGCGAGGGAGGGGTTATTCGTGGGTCTGGAAAGGGGTAGTGAGACGTTAATTATACATTGAAATTAGTTGCAGAGTTTGCCCTCTGCTCGCCAGGCTAGTCTAGGACCACTAAGTATGGACGACGGGCGAGAGCCTTACCCCGAGCTGGTCAGAGATAGTCGATATTATATTATATATCGGCACATCTTGATTGCACAACATTATGCGCCGGCACATCGTGCAGATTTCACGACGGGAGACCACTCGGACTAATTTACGGCCAAATCCAGCACCCGAAATTCGAAGGGTTGGAGACTTCTTGTCGGTACATTGATAGCCACCTTCCCAGTGTACCATTTGTCTCTCTGCCGTTTAATTAAATTACCCTCGTGAGGCTTCGCGATCGGAATGCTTCCGAGGATGTCCACGGTACGTGCAACTTAATTTGAGTTTTACTCGTAGCTGGGATTCGTTGCTGTATTTAAAGATTTGAATGTTAGAGCCGCTCGGAAGGGAGCACTATCGATCCACGTGACACGTTCAACGCTTACGGCCTCGTTGCGAGCGGGATTTCAATGAGTGTAGATCAATGGTGATTTTGAAAGTTGAAGGGGAATGAGTGGAGATGGAAGAGAAGAAACAGAGGCTTACCTTGCGACGTAGGGATAAGAAGCTGAGCCCCTTGAATGCCTTGAACCAATTGACCGGACGTTAGGATGAATTGAGGCATCGCGACCGGTTGCGGCTGAGATAATAGCTGAGGTAATGTCGCCATTGGCGCCGAACTTGGTGGAAGGAGATGAGGCGCAGCTGTCGTACTCGAGGCTGTCGGTACTGTGCCACCTGAACATCGAAATTTCCGGATTTGAAGTCGCATCTTTCAGGAATACATAGATCATGAAACTGTCACAACTGCAAGCTTTTTAGGAAATTGTACGCTAGGCGTAAGATTTCACGCTCAACGGAGATTTAATCAGAGGGAAGAAACAGAAGGCCTGAATGGCGATGTTAAATGGGAGTGTCAAGTTTTGCATCATTCCGTCACCCTACTTATGACGCGCATTTCCATTTGAATTGACAATTGGGAAGACCTACCGGATGAGCTGACAGTGAGATTCAGGGGCGTGTTGATGAGCTGATTGTTAGTCAGTCCCGCTGTCATTCCTTGGAGACCTGCGGCCAGTGACGCGACTTGAGGAAGGTTTTGTATATTCGCCAGGTTCTGAAGATTCTGTAGGGTCACCATGCTAGCCACTGGCGGAACAAAAGAACATGGGAGGTCAATAGACGTATAATTCATCGGTAACTGGGTGCTCTGAGTATTGGTGTAATTAGCACGACATTAACTGGCACGTTTCATCTTGAAAATTGTAGATGAACTAGATGGCATGGAGATTTTAGATCACATAAATGACTTTCTAGTGAAATCAGCTGATTTTATACAGCAGAGAATTAATATTTTGTGGGGAAGGTAATTTGGAACTCCAAAGCTATGGCTAAGCTTAATACTTATTTCTTAAAGAAAACCTGGCTTGATGAATTGAGGAGTTGAAATGGTAAACGATGTAAGTGCCAAAGAAATGAAAAATTATTTTTTTTACTGGAAAAAAATGTCAGTTCTATGCTGAATAAGGTGATAAACGCTGTAAATACTAGAACAATTTATTTCAGTATCTAGGGCTGTCGTAACATAGAGCTGAGATCATAAATAGCAACGTCGCTATGGTTGAAAAGGAAATACTGAAAATTTTCACTTCTGGCACTATTCATTTACCATTTCAACTCCTCAATTGTGTTTGAGACAATTGATGCCTGTATCCCCTTTGATGTATTTTTTTTTAATGAAGAGTCTTTGCGCGAGATGCAATTCATGTAAAATACACAGATAATCCCACTCACTTGTCCCATTAAGATGAGCTGCCACAGCCGCCCGTTTCGCCTGATGTAAATTTTCAGGTGAAGGACTGCGTCGCCTCTTCCGCGAATTCTTCAATTCATCCATCATCATCTGATGCTCGTGGAGTGTCCCGGTGGTGGCCGCAGGTTCAGGACTGCCAACGCTACTCCTGTCGCTATCCTGTAACAAATACGCGTCCGAATTCGTAAACCAGGTCTGAAATTCGGGGTGGCAATAATTAAAAGCCAATATAGACGTCGCGCTGCTGGTCCCTCTATCAAAATCTCAACCCCCTAGAGTCGTGTACAATGCCACACTATAAAAAATTATAAATCTACAACATTAACAAACCTTAAGTGTCTATCAGTGTTCGAAACGTCGATTCGTACAACATCATCAACAAAGATAATCATACTTTAATCGACTATAGGCGAAGTGCCATCGACTACACTTGCCACTGAAAATTCTAAAGCCCAGTACCCTGCAGACGAGAATAATCGCCAATTTGAATAGTACCTGAAAGAAGTTAGGTACCTTGAAAAATCTGATTAAGCACAAAATTTCTCTTACATGTCTCTGAAGAAGCTACGAGCCATGTAGTGGGCCGTTTCTCGGCTGATGGTAGGAACTGGATGTAATTGACGAATTACACTTGATTTTCGAAAATGTGGTGTCGAAACGCTTCCAGTGGGCTGGAGAAGAATGAAGCACTGGCTACAGTGTTCGGAATCCTCCCTATGGTGATCGTACACTTTCGTAGCGCCTAATAAGACGAGAACACCACTAACTGTCACACTGCAGCACTGGTCCGTTGTCGAAAGGACGCGTGTAGTACCGTCGTCAGCGAAAGTTCGTTTGATACTGCTACGGTAGTACCGACTGTTTCGCGAAGGTCATGTAAACCCCCAGCTCCGACCAAAAGTTTCGACTTTCAACCTGTTTAAGGACTTCCGCGAACAAAGCTACTGGAACCAACCTACCCCAAGAGGCTTCGATAAACGTACCAACTTTCGATGATACTCGACGCGCTTCGAAACACGCTCACGATTTAAAATTATCAGTCCACGCGCAATGATATATAATTAATTACCGATAATGCCGCTTCCGGATCTGGTGTACCGCTTCCTTTTGGAGAACACAGAAAACAGTGAAATTTATCGAGTTAAGAGGGAGAACTGTAAGATAGACTGCCCTCCCAGTCCCTTCACGTTCAAATAGATCGCCCTCAATTTGGAGCAGAGACAGATCGAAATTTCGATCAACCTTTACCGAATTCCCACCTTTTCTACGTTCGTATTAATTCCCCGCCGCACAAAGCCTCGTTTCGGTACACTAATCCGGCATTCTAAGCGACTCCACGGCCCGTTCGAATACGTCGCCCGTGACGCGTCTCTTTCCAGCCATTAAAAAATAGAGGGTGCGCGCAAGTCCCTCTATCTCTCTCTCCCTATCGCTCTTTTTTTTTGTCTTTACCAGACCGAAATCAATTGAACGGGCACGCAAAGGTTTTAGCACAGGCTCGCAACCATTCTCGCCAAAATGCTCAATTATACGCGGCCGGTTCGTTAACGTAGCCCGCGCTTTTTATTGCGGCGGCACGTTTAACGCTGAAAATTGATTAATAATCATTCACGGTCCAACTGGCCGACGTTAAAATGCTTCGCTACGAAATAATGGCGGGTAGACACCGTCGCCCTCCACCTCCCCTCCGCCCCCGATCGGAGGGTGAACAGGTAGGGGAAAAAACGCGAGGGAGGTGTGGAACAATGAAACCGCGCGCGACAAATCATCGGCGAATATAGAAAAATCAGCGGTCGAGCCCGCGGAAAATACTTCCGTCCCATCGCTGCGGGGGCTAATAAAGCATCCGGCTTCTCGATCGAGCGCGCTTATAATATTCTATGACGCGTGCCCGTCCTCTATGCCGGCCGATTCTTTCCCGAAACGAAGCTCGTTAACGAAATCCGCGATAACAGGAATCCTCGGCGAAACGGCGCGGCGGTGTTCGAAAAATGCTGCGATATTATGTGGGCATAAATAATTCGCATCGCGGGATTTCGCTATTGTACGGTCGGCGGTGCTCGCCCGAATTAACGGGAGCGCGTAGGCGTGCGGGTTCAATTAGCGCGATCCGCGATGTATCGGCAATTGTATTACTGAATGCGATTTTTTTACTGCGCCCGTGATTACGAGGGTTTGTAAAGGCTTGTATCGTCGATGCTTCTCGAATGGAGGGGGAAATAAATTGTGCAGTTTTGTGACGTTCGGCGTACAAGCGTACCGCGCGCGGTTGAGATTCAGGATTGGAGCGCGGCGAGTATTCGGGTGTTGCTGAGTTGAGGAAGGCTGGAATGCGAGGAAGCAGGATGTCATGTCTGAAGAAGTTCGCAAATTATCGAGGGAGAGTTTGAATATTGGTGTAGGTTTAATTGTTGAGATTCTTGGATAAAAATTTTCGAGTGGAAGAATCCAAGGGCATCATATTTGTTACTGAATCGAAAGAGTTGGATTGATTTCACTTTTGTGTGGTTAATGGTGTGTATATTGACTTGTTAGAACAGTGTTTCCCAAAATTTCTTGAGCTCCGAGCCCATTTTATATTATTCAAATGACCTGCGACACCCCAATTAAGCTAGGGTAAATCCGGGAGGTGCGATCGACCTAATATAAAATGGCTATTAAAACTAATCCAGATATTACTTATTTTATCAGGACAAACCTAATATGTTCAGAATTTTATGCTGATTCAGAAAAACTGGTCGATATTTGCTTTAAGACAATATTTACTGTAAATCGGGTTGAAAACTGAAGTCATGACATCTGACCACGTCTCCCGAGGTGCCGGGAGAAATGGTTTTCGTCGTTGGCAGAGACCACTCACATAATTATTCATGAGAAAATAACAAAGAAGAAAGCAAAATTGTTTATGAGTGAATACAACTACAGATTCATTGATATTTAATTTGTTTACGCTAAACAAGTAAAGAACACATCAAAGATAAAGCGAACTACGTACCTGCGATTAGCAAGGCAAATGAATACAAAAGTAAATAAATCAAATAAATAAACAATAATAATAATAAAATAATGATAAAAAATAAAAATATAAATAAAAATAATAAAAAAATCATAACTCGACCATCTCTCCTTTCTGCAGCGAGAAATGCTCTTCTCGTTAGTTTTGAGAGGAAGAGTTAATGTGGCTAAACACTTTGGCTGCATTGTCCCACAATATCTCTACTATCTTATTATTCCCAAACATTAAACGAAAATAAACTTAGAAGAATATTTTAAGTACGATTCTGTACACCGTTGTTTGACAAAAGAGGTTAAATGTAACCTCAGTTTACCTTTTATAGCCTGTAAATCTAGAAAAACACAGAAGGAACCGAAGTGACGCTATTCATTCAATTATTTGGTTTCTAGAGAAGTAATTGGTCTGCACTTTAACGCGTTTCCACGTATAGAATATGAAATATAGCGACTCGACCAACTCTCCGGCCCGACCGCGTCTCCCGGATTTACCCTAAGGTAAATTTTATAAGGTAAAGAAAACACATTAAAAATAAGTATTTCAGAATATAATTCTAAGTTAATAATATTAAAAGAAAAACAAAAAACCATGGCTACCTTCCAGAAAATACTTCGCGACTCACAGGTTGGGAATTACTGTGTTAGAATAACTCAACAAAATAATTAAACAGTTTAAGGGGGGATTCTCGCCTAATAGCCCGAAAAGTAACTGATATTTCAGATTTTTTTTTAAAAAGATTGCTTGTATTGGATTAAACTCCTTTGGGATACAGTGAGGCATCTTTAAACTTGCAGAAAATATTTTTTTTTATGTTGATCCTTTAAGAAGGATAATAATAATAAGTTATTTACTAATTATTGTGGAATCTTGTCCACCTCTTCGCCGATGTAACTCATTTTGGCGGGATGTGTAGCACCTATCACAGTCATCTGATCGCAAAAACAAAATAAAAGTTTCTTAAAGTCAGATAGTTTGCGCTGGGATCGGTCCACATTAAAGAAAAAATAAAATGAAAAATTGAAAGAGTTATAGCGTTTGAAAGAAAAAGTAAGTTCTTTCCTTAGACAGATTGTTCATATTATTCTTTATATCGACAAAAAAAGTATTATAAATAAAAACTAATATTAAAAATTTAGGTCCAGTACCAGCGTAAATTATTTAACTTTAAGAAAATTTTCTTCTTTTTCTAATTAGATTACTGTGACAGATGCTACATCTGACGCCAACATCGTCGAAGAGATTAACACGGTTCCAGAATAATTAATAAATAATAAAGAGGATCGACATGAAAAAAATCTACAAGTTTAAAGATACTTTCTTATATCCCAAAAGAGTTTAATACAATATTAACAATAGATTTTTAAAAAAGAAATCATAAATTTTGGGGGCTGTTACACGAGAAGTCCCCCTTAAGGCATCCAAATCAGTGTAAAAGTCATGCATAAATTCCACCCAGAAAGTTCATCCAAAGTTCAACAACAGTCGGAAAATAGAACGCCCAAGGGTCAGGTAGGCGACTTTTATAACCAATCCGACAGGATGCATTAAAAGAACAATGTAGGTCACATTTATCCCACTCTACCGCTTAATAGGGTTGTTAAATAAAATGGTATCTTAATGTTCCTAAATTTGAAAGCTACGTACCTATGCAAATACTCTGATATCTTTCTGTTAAACTTTATACCATGTTCACGTCGATGTCTAGAAATATGCACTCCACATTTATTTTGACATTTCTCCCCAAACAATGTTAGAAAAAATAAAACTTTGGGCACTCGGGCACTCGGTCGCTCGGTCCAATTTGACACCAAGGTGTGCCGCGCCTGACGTGTCTCCCTGAATATTAATTGTCTCTTCCAAGGAATTGCTGAAAAATTCCAGCAAATCACCAGGGAATGAAGTCCACGACCGAATGCGGCGCGCCGCGACCCAAAAATCCCATTTTCCGACGCCTGACCTACAAAAAAATAATTCCTGACCTACCTCCGTTACACGCGACGATCCTTGCGCCGAGAAGCGCCCAGCTAATTTTACCATCCGTCCCTTATTCAAAGAAAATCCCCGTTAATTGTCAGACGCGCCCCCCCCCCCCTCAAAAAACGAGTGCCAATAATTACGCAGCCGTTAATTGCCGGATATTTTCCTCGGTTCGCCCGAACAGCGGGAGTCGCGTCCCCGCTAATTGTCAGACATGATGCGAACGGGCTGCGAGCAACTTAACCGGCGCGGAATACTCCCTAAATGCAATGTCGTTAATTATGCATCGAAAAACACGGGCCCGAAGGGAAATCGCGAAGGAGCTGGCCGATGTAACGGTATAATCGGCAGCCCCCTCCGTTCGATTCCCGCGCTCGCGAGAAAAACGTAAGCGAACGGGAACGAGCGCGCGGAAAAAAAGCGGCATGTATTAATCATTCGTCCCCCGGTATAGCCGCGCTTTCGTGCCGGGCGCGATATATAATTCATGCATATTTACGGGGAATGCCGGAGGAATAATTAACGAACGGCAGCGCATTAAGGCGCGCCCTGCGTCGTCTCTGTATGTGCGTGCACGCGCGCGCCCCCTCCCCCCCCCTCCTTCCCGCGCTGTGTGTGTGTGCACGTCCGCGTACGCGCACGTACGGTTCGGCTTCTTAGAAGACAATCTAAATTATAATAAATCGATGCCGTACGTATACGATGCTTTAACGCCGCCGGTCTCCCCGTGTGTGTATATACATATCGACGGGCGGGCGGTTGTACGAAGTAATGTCGGCCCTTTGCATAATGGCATGGAAATATGCCGGAACGTGTATCGCCATAGTTGGATACAGATTAAGCGTGTTAGAGCTTCGACACCACGGCTAATTCGCGAAAAAGGAGTCCCCTAGGTGGCCCCGGCGCATGAATAAATCCGCGCGGCAAGGTTCACGGCTAACCGAGACGGGCAACTTGGCCCTGCCACGGGATGATTTCCACCCCGACGAAATTATTTCCCCGAGTTTCGCGGGGGACTCGTGGCGCTGGCTGCGTTTAGCGACGTCCACGGCGGCTGGGCAGTTGGACTTGCTCCCGAGGACGGTTGTCCGCACGGTAAACTTTCGCTTCTAAATGTATCTAAGCGTGCGTTGGCATTAGCCGGGTGAAACTGTAGGGCGAGCGGTCTGGCATGGACGCAGATTGGAATTCGAATAGACGGTAGGAATAATTCCATCGATTCGAAGTGTCGATTTCCAGTGGAAACGAGGGACACGCGAGAATATTGCGGAGGGACGGAAAAATAACGAGCGTCAGTGGAAGCACCGGAAAGGTGGAAGTTATCGAATGATTCGAACGCGTTCGGCCATTTTTCTACATAAAAGAGGGAAATGTCCCTCCCTCGCCCCGTGCCCTGTTTCCCGCGCGCTATAATTTCGAATTTTCGACGGAGCCGCACAATGGAGGGCGCGCGCGCTGCGGCCGCCATTGGTCCGGGGCATTTCATTGCATAAAAAATAGATAAAGCCCGGTCGATAGGTAACGAACGAAAATAGGAGGCACAGGAGCCACGGTGGTGGTTCAATTTTTTTTTCCACGCAAATTCGTAAACGGCTATACCGACGGTATGGGCGCCACCCCCATATTAAATGGACGAGGCGAGGGGGATTAGTTGAATGCACAGGCCCGGCCATTTTGCTTGTAAAAGTGCGCACCCGATATATATGTAGTAAGCCGTAGAAACGTATGTTTACTGGCTTTCGGCATTTCGCATAAATTAATCAGCCGGCCAGCCCCCATCCCTTTGTGCAAATACCCGTGTCGTTCGATGTTCTCCACGGTCCGCGACACAAACACGTCGCTTTTCTTCTGGGGGGCCGTATTCTGTCAGGCTTGGATGATTTTGACTGACGAAAATGGAGAAATGTCGCTCTAAATCCGAGTTTTAGTAATTTACAAGCGAACGTGGAGTGTAAAACGTGGACAGTTAAAAGGATAGCAGTGATAGCATTAATATACGTGAAGGGTAAGGGGAAAAAGGGAGTGTCTCCTTTTAGTGATTCTACTACGTATAACGTATTTTGTTGGTGGTAACTGCGGCCACGGAACTGTCGAATCACAAAGGGTTATGAAACAGAAATCTTAATATATAATGCAGAAAGTGTTTGTGTGTTTGTCTAAAAACTTTCGCACTGCAAACTCTGGGGTCCCAGCTCATTATGCCTAGCTAAGCCAGATGAATGTGACTATTTTCACAAAAAAAAATAAATAAAAAGAATTTTTTATAAAATCAAAATTTAAATTTCGGGCGACGCCGAGTAAAGCTAGTGCCCACATAAGACAACGTTAAAGATTTGGTGTAAGTACTGATTAAAAACAGGGATTGTCCACCCTCCACTGAAACAAAAAAAAGAATGTCACCAGTCTTCCTTGCACTATGTACTTCTGATTAGTGTAAGCTTGTACTACGTCAGGAGCCCTCGGACGTCACTGCGTACACATCCTTGTTTTGATAATAATAGAAGTGGACGTTTATTTTGTTACAGTATTCTTGCAGTGTTCCACTTAAAATATATTAAAACAATGTAAAAGAATTGTCTTTTTGCTCCCTTCTCTTCTGATGCCTAATTAGAGTATAAATTGTTTATGTTAAAAACAATACAGTTAAGTTCATTGAACCTTGTCCCTTTACTGATGAACTAAATTATTAAAATTTGATTTTCTCAATGAAGCTGTTTGGTCATTGACATTTCTTGTTTTTCCCCTTACTCTTCATTGTGATAAAGTGTGTATGCATGGATTTAATGCTGGACTGTACTTGTAATTAGTGTACTCTTTGATTTCAGATGAGTAGAACTTCGATCATATGAAAGATATTTAATCGAAATATGGGTTACCCGCCAGTGTAATTCAAGTGCATTAGAATTAATAAAATCCACCTGAAACAGTTCGTTAAATTCTCGAAACGAAAACTACCACCTCGCGTGCATAATTCACGTCGTCCTCTCATTTACTTCGTTACCGTTTCTAATTGTTGTCCATCCGTTCCCGTGTTTTGGCAGGAATTTGCGATTTCGTTAACAAGTTCCCTCCTCATTCTAATTACCCCGAAATAAACTACTCGCGTCAAGTATCCCTGCACGCCGACACACCATGCTTGGTGCGAAAAAAAGTTCGCCGAATTTCGGGTACGAGTCTGCTGTGGCCAAATAATTATTTCAAGTGCCCCTATGTACTCCTACTATCTATGTACGCGATAATTGATTTCTATGAACTTTGCTAACCACAAATTTTTAATAAATACACATCACTCGTGTTTGGAAAACAACTTCAAAAAATTCCAAAATCTCAATGACCATTAAAACTAAAAATGTATTTTTTACCACTCACTAAATGGTCACACTGCCTCAAACATTTTATCATTTTACCCTCCTTTGCGACACCACACCCTCGCTGTATTTTAATAAAACACTACTAAAAAATTATACAAACTTCATCCAGAAGCTCTTAACACTCAACACACAAGTGCTCCACCCTCTTCATCCCCCTTCGCAAACCCGCCGCGCTTCTTCCACCCGCAGCACAACAACCATCCCCGACTTACAACCCCCATCGACAGGGCAATCGAGCCGTCGAGGATCGACGTCGACAGCCGTCCGAGCGAGATGATAACGATTTAAATTTCGCGGGGAAGGATCGCCGGTTGCACGGTTCCTAGCAGTAAAAAATCGTTAGCCTGCCCTCACGGGCCATCTCGCTAATGCGAAAAACCGTGCTGCATCGTTCTCTCTGGTCGGGAGGGACCGGGATCGGATCAGGGGGCGGGAGGGGGGGGGGGGAAGGGTGGACGAGCACGCAGGGTGGCGCGATGGGTAAAAAAAAGGAGAGAAGAAAAAAGACCGCGCGAGCGGAAAAAAAGGGTGGCGTTGCGAGCGACTGCGGGGCGGCGGGCGGGTGAGGGGCGGGGGTAGGTGGTGGTGGTGGTGGCAGGATTGGGATACACGGTCGTTGGAAATGCAACAATAAACATTACTTATCGGCGCGGGAGCCTTTAACAATGCGGATACGACGAGAAGCGGCTCGCGGCGGCCCGGCGCAAAAGCGCAAGTTTTTTGCAATAAAGTCATTTCGAGGCGTTTGAGTTATGGGTAATTCGTGCGGGAACGCGCGCGCGAGCAAGCGCGGGGCGGGGAGGGGGCGAGCGCGCAACGGCTAGCACCGCCGCCACGGGTCCCGGCTCCATTGATTAGTATTAATGACTTAGCTGCACTCATTTCGCCCGAATAAAAGTAATTGGATTTGGCTTCGACCCCGCGGACCAGCGCCAGCGGTGCCTGGCGTCGGCGGCGTCGGCGGCGTCGCCGGCGAGTGGCGGGCGTCGGCGCAACGAAAACGGCGGCCCCGGCCGTGTAAAAATACATTAATATCTGTTTGCGCTTAATAAACGATAGCCGCGCTGACTTCAGACTAATGGCCGTATTCCGGAATCGGTAATACGCGTTTTTATGTTTCTTTCTATACAACGACCGCCACACGTCCGGACCGGTTTCCACCCACGCTTTATATTCCCGCCTATCTTTCGTTTCGATCGATTCTTTTCCATCCCCCTCCCCCTCGCCCCTCCCCCCCCCCTCCACCCACCGGCGGCCTATCCGCGTTTTAAAAGGTTTCCACGGGCTTTTTTTCGGTTTTTCGTGTCGACGCCGCGATAAGAATTTTCCGCGTCGAGTTCGACTTGACCCGTTAATGGATTTCCGACCGAAAGAAGGGGAGGAGGGTTGTTTAATGTCGAGATCAATGGAATACACGATCTGCTGCTCGGAGTCACTTCGAGTGAGCGATCTTGATCGGTGCTCGTTAATTCTTTGTCAGTCGAATGTGAAGAGGAGGGTAAAAAAGTTCCTACTGGATTCTTACAAAATTAGATAGTTCCGATTGGCTGACTCACTAAACGGAAGAGAGGGTATCGAGGCTGGTTCAATTTCGAAGGGACGTCGGCCGCGTTGAACGAACTAGGACACCTTGTATAATTACCCCTGAGAGCGTGCGGTACAATTATCAGATCCTATCTCCCCGGCAAATCCCGAAATTTAATATCACCCCGTTATTATCCGTTGCGAATAAGTCGACAATAATCCACGGTTAACCCTGCGACCGCGCCGCGATTCCGAGCCGAGAAAAACAAACTGCCCGCGGAGCCGCGGGGGCAGGGAGGAGGGAGGGAAAGAGGAACAAGCGAAAGTCCCGCGACGCTAGAAACCTTGGCAACAAAAGAGCGAGAGAACGGAGGGAAGCGAAGGGGAGGAGGAAAAAAAAAGGAGGGAGAAATCCCCATTAACAAAGTCCGTATCACGACGTAACAGACCCACCAAGACACTTTTAACTCACCGCGCACCCCGTCACGAATACTCCATTGATCGGGATTAAGGATTATCCGTGGCCATCCAGAGCGGCGCGGCGCGAGGAAACGATGAATTTCCTCGACGACCGGGGGGTATCCTAACGGGGACGTGCTCCACGGGGGTTGCAATTATCACGTGGTCATTGCGAACCGTTGTTATCGGGAGTAGGGGAGCACGTGTGGGAAGGACGAGGACGCCGGCTCGGCTTGGCAGCCGGGGACGAGAGAGACGGGGCGAACGGGAGAGAGCCGACCGACCCCTCGGCACAGGCTGCTTTGTCTGTAAGTGTAATTAGTCCAGGGTGGGGTTTCTCCAGTGTGGAACAGAGAGCGAGAGACAGACCGGGCAGGAAGAGGGGCGGAGGGGGGAGGGGGCGGGCGGGCGCTGACGGAGGAAAAGGGTGGTTCATCCTGGCCTCCCTTGCCGCACCGGAGTGCCCCACCACCGCCTTATTTATATGCAAATGAGCTTCATTTCACGATATTAATGTTCCACCCGAGTCGGCCTGGCCTGGGCGCGAAAGGGTGCGCAGGATACGCGGAAAAGGGTTCGTCCTGGTCCGTATATGTTTACGACCGTTCTATTCGCCAGCGCGACGCGCGATTTGCTCTGCTGGAAATTACGGCGTCGATGGTCGGGAAGGCTGAGCTGCGGGGGTGTGGGGCTCGGAATCAGAACGTGGGGAGGAGATTCATGATGAACCTGAAGATTCGATGAATGGCTACTATCTTCTGCAAGCTATTATTTCCAAGCGATTTGACGGAAGGTGAGTCCAGAAAATTTAAGAATAAAAAAAGGAGAAGTAGTATAACTCGTAGATAAAGCAACCGAAGTAACAGTTCGCGCAGAAACCGGTAGCAGGGAGCACAAGAACGGTGTGCTTGGGATAATTACAAACGAGGTAAAAGAGTGTTCCCACAACATATCCGCCGATAGGCAGTATCGCGTTACCTCGGAGGCGTCTCGAAAACTGGATACCACGGGGCCACCAAGAATCCGTAATTTTCACTCGGGAACTTCCCTTAATCTGCGCCGCTATCTAGCCAGAACGGCCCCTTATCAGGGACGTCCGATCCGGTTATGGTAATCGCGCGGCGCGCGCGAAACCGCGGCGGAATCGAAATTCCGGTTGTTCGCGACATCGAAAACTGGAGGTCACGGTGTTTTCCAGACACCAGTAGCCGCGCGCAGATAATGACCGATTTATCGTAACGAGCAAGAGCCTGGCGTCGGGCAGACAGACCCCCGTCAAGCCTCCACCGGGTTAAATTAACAACAGACAAGCCACTTGAAACATTACCGAGGCTTCCTAGCGGAGCGAGCCGAGGGTGGGCCCCTGCTACCTTGCTCAACATAAATTAGGGCCGATAGAAAGGGTAGATTGCAGAATGTTGAGTGTATAACGACCGACGCTCTGTCGGTGGCTTATGTCTCGAGCATCCGCGGCTCGCGTCTTACTCTTGCGGCACACGCGAGCCCGAAAAATCTCCCCTGCCGCACGCCACTGCATTCTAATGCAGGCGGGGGCGAATCGCGTTTCGGGGCTGCGAGCCGCCGAGGCAATTGGAAATGTCAGCGACGATCGCTGACAGGGAATCGATAAACCGTCGACCAGCTTCACAAATTGGAAACGCTCGATCCCTTGCGCAAGAATCAGACCAGGGGGTGAAATAGATTTTTCTTTTCGGTACCTACGTGCTAACGAGTAAAGACTAGCGACTGTTCCATTGCGAATTATAGTAAGCAAATGGGAAGGTTAATTGATGCGCTGATTTATAAATTTAAGGGAGAAGTACGGATGAAAGTTGAAGGGGTTCCAGAGGGATGCGTCAGTCAAGATGTAACGAAGTGGTTGCACGCTCCACGTGTTTCCAAGCTCGATTTTCTCGAAAACAAAACCACGCACAGAAATATTATTATTCTACATTATCGACTTATAGGGTAGACCAAGGCGAATCGGATACTTTGTGTTTGACGGTAAAAAAATAATAGTTAAACATTAAAAAACTAAGTTTTTATAATATATTCGTAACCAGTACTCCTTTGGCTTCAACTTGAATATATAAAAATTGAAACTAAACATAAAAATCTTTCATTTATAAACAAAAAACGAAAAAATGAGAGGTGTCCGATTCGCCCCGAAACTTGGGGCGAATCGGACCACCCAGAAATTTCTGAAAAAACTGAAATTTTCATAACAAAATCTTTAGAATCAACTTAAATAAATCTAATTTAATGACAGTGAAGTCAAGTGACACTACTTAGCACACTGATCGGAAGGATATTGCCGTTTTTTGCCGCCTCTATCAGCACAATTCTCGTAGCACCACTCTTCTCAGACAATCTTCTGAAAATGGACGAATTAATTTTTCACCGCAGTAAATACAATCTCATCTTCTTAAAACCATTAATTTATTTATTTTTTCGTCATTTTCTTAGATTGAATTTTTATCACAGCTTCCTTTATTTTTTTTTTGGACACCATGATCCCTGATTGCGCTTTTTTATGTACCTACGAACCATCTGTATATAAACAATTATCATATTTATAATCATAAAAATACTCAAATGAAAAAAAGAGTGATCCGATTCGCCCCACATAACGTGATCCGATTAGCCCCATATATAAGTATTTCAAAGATTGTAGATTACATAAACATATCACGATATAATACTCTAAAATACAACAAATACTAATCTTAGACACCTTGCAAACTAATAACAATAAGCACATTTGAATTTTCAAGCTTACTTTTTATTTTAAATACGAAATTGCAGATTACGTAGGTTAGAAACGACCAAAATTGTAACGCTCGCACGTAACCATCTCGCTGAAAACGTATGCCAGCTCTAAACAATGACTTAAAACAATTGATGAACTATTGCAGTAGGTGCGGGGGAGAGGGCTGAGATACTACGAACGATTGGAATGATCATTTCTATCGCGATATAAGAAATATGGACTAAATTCTTATTTTGATCCGATTCGCCCTGTGATCCGATTCGCCCTGGTCTACCCTACTCTTGTATAGTTTTCCTTCGTCTATCCTCCCCTTCCAGCAAGAGTTACAGGGCACCTCCGCAATACTGAATTTTGATAACGAGAATTAAATACAAGGGATCGAGTTTCTCTTTTTCCGAGAGTAATTGCGGGCTCATTCTAATTATAATTTGTAAAATTCAACGGAATATCTTTCCGTCTCGGTGGGTACTTGAGCGCGATATGGAAATCGCCCGGCGAAACTTTATGTCAACGCGGCCGAGTATCAGTTTTATTAAAATGATTATAAAAGCAGCGTTATTAACGCGAGAATTTATGAATATTTTAAAGAGCTAGGGAAGGAGATAAGACGATCGTTTCGTTTCCTTTCCTCTTTTTATGCACTTTTTTTCGTTCGCCCCTCCTTCGCTCGGCGTGCCTTAAATTTTAAATTCCGGTTATCGCGCACGAAAATCGTCATGGTGAGTGACGTTACGAGGTGGTCGTGTGCAGCTAGGAAAAGTGAGTGGGGGGGGGGGGGGGGGGGGGCACGAGTGAAAGGAGGGGGTGGAAGGATGAAGGGGGTAATGGGGGGAGGGAGAATCGTTACCAGTAACGACTCCTCCGTAGGTAATGTTTCCCCGAGTCCCTTCGAAAAGCTTAATTACGGCGAGTCAGCGAAATAATTCGAAATAGGAGTAAACGTTTGTGCCGGGGCGGTATTTGCATTTAATGGATATTAAAATGAATGACCATCGCTCATTACGAATGCCGCGGGGCGTCCGTGGTAAAATCGTGGGTAATGAAGTCGCGGGGCTGAATCTTACTTGTAAATGGATCCTTCATTATATCCAGATATCGTTTCCTCGGCTACGCGTTCTAACGACTATTCGGACACGACGGCCCGAGAATATCGTAAGAGTCCCTTGCTCGCGACGATAATGCACGGCGGCGTCGCCGTCGTCATCTACTCTGTAATTGCGCTTTGTATAACTGTTACTCGTGAAACGGTGTTTGCTTGTCTGATTGAGGGAGAATCGGAACGAAGTTGGTCCAACTTCTCCGGGCTCTGCCTCCACCGTCGGCGAGCTGTTGGGGAACTTTTAAATAATATCGTTTCGCGGTTAAATAGTGCCCTGCAGTCGATCGTCTCGCGTGATCAGTAGGGTGGAGATTAAAAGTTGAAAGAACCACTGATTTGCCACCCCGATTTGTCCCTTTAGATAAAAAAAACACTGTGTAACAACTTTTTACAATAGATTCTTATGTTTAAAGACAGCCCCAGTTAGTCAAAGATTATAGAAATTATGAAAATTCAACATATAATGGCTATATTTTAATTTCTACATTTAATTATACATTTAATTTGTTAAATTTATTGTTCACGGAGGCTCAGACATCAGACGGTGTCTGCTTCCTGCTGTCAGAGAACAATCTACTAATTGTTTTACTTAATTATACGTTAGATGTGGCACAATCATACCTTTCCTCAGCTTCTAGTTTTCTTAATGAACAAATGAATGCATTTAAAAACACTTCTAGTGTTCTACGTCCTATCATATAATTATCATGTACATTGGAAATTTCACAGTGATCAGACATCGCACGATGGCTGTGACACTCGAGATTAAATAATAAATCACGAGCTACGTGGTTCTTCCTTAACAACAAAAGTATACTTGCGTTCAAGTGTTACCCTGACCCTTCCGATGATCGATCCTCCCGTGCAATCCCCCATCACCTCCTAATCGCTCTCTAAATCAATCTCAATCTACTTAACATATTCACTTCGCAGAGACGAAAGCATCGCTAATGGAAAGTACCGGCGAGCCCACAACAAGCTGGAATAATTACACGCATCACTCACTAGCCCAACAGCCTCATTACGCGGGTATCCTCGATCAGTCCCTCCGTAAGACACCGAATATTCTTCGCGACGGACATCTTAATGCCCGCGAGTCGTAAACACCGCGGACGTGACGTAAATCTATTCGCAGCCTCGTTGTTCAGCTCGGTCTTTGCTGGCGCGGGGGTGGTCGAGGGCGAAAGAGCCAAGGGGTGGGTTGAGAGCGGAGCGCGCTGCCACGCGGAGGGAGCGAGAGAAAGGACGAGGCGAAATGGGGGTGGTTGGGCGAGAGAATCGGAGGTGGGTCGACCGATGTATGAATATACATGACCTTACCACCAACCCTTACACCGCAACGGGGCTCTGCTTACATTATTGTATATCTAATTCCGCGGATGGTTCTCAAAATTCGCCGTTACCCGCGACGCCCGAGCGACGCCGGCGCCCGCCGCAGGCCACGTGGCCAATTGAGAATCACTGCCCGGCGCGCGACATTATGCAGGCAGTCTACATATTATACATTCGGACTGGGATTCAATTAAGTTTGGTTAGACCACCCTCCCCCTCCCCCGTCGTCCTTCCTGCACCCCCTGGCCTAACCAGGCCTCTCTCTCTCCATTCAACTTCGCGCACCACCTCCGCCGCTTCCTTTCTCTCTTCCTGCGCGCTCCCTCGTCCCCTTAGCCTCCTCTCTTTCCGTAGCGCCACGTAGAGGTGTTCCGAATCGTGTCCCGCTGAGACGATTCGTTCCGCGGTTTTCGAAACGTTCCGGCCTCGTCTCGTTTGAATTACTGTGGTCTGCCGCGCTCGATAGGCGGCCGCGGCCTCGAACCGGGGGCACGGGGGACGGACAGGGAACCGCGGTACCTCGATTTGATCGGTTCGCTGATTTTTGAACACCGGCTGGCCTGATGCGACGATTAAAACGGGGAACCGCGGGGAATTAAAATCGTATCGATCTACTTGAAATTTTCGGGCCTCCGATGCCTTCTGTGCGGTGCGGCTTTATTGCACGCACGATATATGCGGAGCAAATATTGCTCGTTTCTCAATCTACCGCGGCTAATTGTACTCCAATTTCCGAGCTCTGTGAAAATTAATGCGAGTATTTTAGCGACTTCAAGATTGCTGTCTCCGTTCCTGTTTAAAGCTCCAAGTTTGTCCATTTCTTGTTTGGTAGAAGCTTCGCACCCCCCATATTGGCAGGATAAAAAAGAAAATGCTTGTGTAAATTGGCAGGGTGTAGAAGCAAATCTTTGCCAGGGTTCGATTAGTCACTGCGTGGTAAAATTTCTAATAAGGGTATGAGTAACGTAAGCGATAAAGCTGTTGGCTCTGAGCTTAGGAATATTCTTTAGCATATGTTCAAATATCGTTAAGGGCGGCGGAGGACTCGAACAGCACTCGACAATGGCTGAAATAATAACCGTCGAACAGCTGGTTCGTTTTCATGTCACAGTCACCATAAGTCCTCGCAACATAGACGTGTTTGACGTTCGACAGGCATAACGAGCCCTGATAATAAGGTTAATTGAAATATGTCAAACGTAAGCCGGCATTGGATGTATCTGTCGTCTGTTGGGAGTAGGTACAGCATGGATAAGCATGTTTCAAACTACTCGAAAAAATGTGTATTGAATTAGAACATAGGGGAGAGTCGTGCAGTACCGACCAGCTTACAGTACCGACCAAAGCTAGTTCTCGCTTCTTCCACCAGATATGAGCGTTTTACTTGAATAAACAAATAAAAATCACAATTCTATATAACCTATTTCGGGGTCATATCGTTTAGTCCATTGCGCTTGATGTTATGAGACATTAAACGTGTTCGTTGATATTCAGTAGGTCAAAAGTTATTTTGTAAAGCCGATCATTTCTTTCTCAGGTAAGTAAATGATTATGTTCTATGATGTGTACTGTCTCTAGTCTATTAAGTTTAATAAAACGCCCTAGTTTTTCAATATTTTTTGGTACATAATATACCATGATCTAAAATGTTCCCATATGTTTGTCGTACAGTACCGACCATCCGACTGTCGTGCAGTACCGACCAATAGACTGTCAACCAGTAGAGACCACATTTTTCTTATCTGTAAGTTCATTCTGATAGCAACTCAGATTAATTTATAAGACGTTCCTTTAGCCTTCCTTCTACCTAATTTCATTTTTAATTTCATGGAAATTATAAAAGAAATCTCTCCTAGAAATGAAACTGTAGAAGTGAACACGAAAAAGAAAAAACAACGAACGCAACAATCTGAAATCCTAACTTCAACATCTTTTATAGACGCACTTCAGGCAAAAAAGAAACTAATTGAAGAGAAAAAGGTAAATGCAGATAAAAGAAAAGCTAAAAGAGAATTAAAAAAAAGCGAAAGAAACGAAAGAGCAAAAGAAGCAGAGAAAAGAAAAGCTAAAAGACAATTAAGGAAACCTCAAAAAAACTTGAAAAGAAGAAAATTAGGGGATAAAGTAAATAAGGATAGGTGTGATAACCGAACAAACAGGAAGGTAGAAATTAATGAAGAAGTTACCCACTGTGTTATTTGCAAGGAATCATTTGACGAAGATTGGGTGCAGTGTATCGAATGTGAAGGTTGGGCACACGTCGAATGCACAGATCAGGAGACATTGAATTATTTTACTTGCGATGTTTGTACAAATAAAATTTGAAAAAATCTTCTATTGTAACAATTAAATGTCTTTTTATTAACATTGTTAGTTATTTAGACTTAAAAATCTACTAATTTAACAGTTGGTCGGTACTGGACGACAATTTTTCGTTTCCTAGAAATTACAACTTTTCTACTTTTGCGAATTATCAATTCTTATTATTAAATTTCACAAAAATAATTTCCCTCCTCTTATTAAGTTCCATCTATACTACAAACACGTTTTTGAATTTCTGATTTTTATCGACTCTAGCCGAAGATATAACCAAAAAACTTAGAGCGGTCGGTACTGCACGACTCTCCCCTATGGGAGCATTATGTCTTCCCCCGGTCCATTTTAACAACAATGACTTCGAAAAGAAAATTCAACCCCCTGAACGTTATCCTGGACGTCCTAGAAAAAATCGATCGAGGAATAGGAACTGAAACAGGAACTAAGTAGCAACCCCTAGCTGCACACAAGCTCCAAATTTCGAAATACAGTACACCTAACACAAGTCACTAAAAAACACCCCCAGAATATACTCAGCCACCTTGACCAAAACATTCCACGAACCTTCAACGTACCCTACGCCACAGATCTTTCGGAGAGCAACCACCCAGCCTCCCATCCCCAGGTGTCACCCAAGACACCCAATCCTTTCAATTATCCCGCGCACGCTCACTTTATCAATATTTCCCCCGGTCGTGGAAAAAAAGTCCTTACCGCTCCCGCGCCAGGTCTACCCTTCCCGTCGTTTACTCGCGCGCGGTACAGCTGGATGGGTAATTAGTGAGGGCCACGTGGTGCAGCCCACGACATAAACGCGCGTGACGCGGACGTATCGGTCGGATGCGTGAGTGCGTGTGCTCGAGGAGGGGTGCCGATAGACAGACACCGGCTCGAAAGGGGTTGCGACGACGGGGTGACGGAGTTAAGAGGAGGGTGAGGGAGGGGATCGACGAGGAGAGCGACGAGGAAGACGCGCGGAGCGGGCAAGAGGGAGGGAAGACGACGTTGGAGAGGCGCGTAGAGGGAGGACGACGTCGACGGGCAGACTGCAAGAGCGGGGGGTGGCGTTGCAATAATGACAGAAAATTGCGAGCCTCCAGGTTCCGCGGCGCAGCACCGACACTTAATTCAATTCAATTGCGATACAGTTCAATAATTCGATTAATTAAAAAATATCGCAGGGTCGCTCAGTCGCTTTCGTCCGCGTCGTCGTACGTGGAGGCTGCGTCGATTGATTCCCTTTTCCCCGTCTGCCAGCGAGGAGACGCCGAGCGGAGCCCTCTTCTGCTTCCGTTCGCGAGACAGCCAACCCCACACCCCCGCCTCTCCCCCCCCCCTCGACGTGATCACGCGGGGGGTACGGAGCTGAGAGCCCCTGACTAAAAAGCGGCGTGTGTATCGACGAGGGTAATAGCTGATAGGTGAAACGTGCCACTCGATGTTCCCGCATCATCTGTGATTACTTGATTATGAGTATCGAGTGAGCGATGTTTTCTGCAACCTACTGCAGCGGGGGCGGCCGAGGGACTCGCGAAACGTCCCAGTGCGCACTTGCCAGCTTATTGGGCGACCTTTGAATCTTCTCATCCCTCTCCCGGCTTACAGCGATCCCGTCCTCCACCTACGGCCCCGTCCCACTCCCTCGTCACGGCTCGGGGATGCGAGCTGCACTTGACTTTTAAAAACCCTATTAACCAACGGTAATAGAGAAATCGTGCTTTCACAGACTGTTTCGCAGCCAAGGGAACGAGGAAAGGGTCCCTGTCCCAGGCTGCTCTTCCGTCCCCCCCCGATCAAGGGCTCCTTCTCCGTTCCAACGCTCTCTGCTTTCTTTCTGTTATTCTTCGATCCATTCTTCGCGGGCTTTCTCGCCCCTTTACATATTCCTCGGCGAATTTATCACTGATGTACCGATTTCCATTGTGGTTCGAGTAATTAAAAGGTTCGGCTTCGTAGTAAGCCGCTGCAAATTCTCTGCCAGGTGCTTCGAATGTTTAAAAAGCGGACCGCGTGTTTACCATTTCTGGAGTAGATGGCTAGATTTGGAAGGGTTAGATTCCCCAGGGTTTAGGGTTAGACAAAGAGCAGCAAATTGTTGAATCTCGCCCTTTACATCTCTTCGTGCAAATGGGATCATATTATTTCAGCATGGCTTATTTATTTTTTGTGAATTATATGCAGGTGGGAATTTAATAAAGACGTATTAGTATTATTATTATAATATTCTACAACGATAATACATCTCGTATAGTCTTTGCTATTGAAGATCCCTGATTTCGTGTACAGATGACTTCGACGATGGGATGTTATTGCCCGCAATATTTTGCAATAAATAGCCATCTTTACCCCACCCAGAGTATTTATTAGAAAATCGAATAGCTTTATTTCATATTCAGTTTTTCGGATTCCTTGTATGTGTACTTTATCACAAACGGGTGCTGTTTTCCTTCAGAATGGTTCAAGAAAGCCAAAAAGGAGCCTCCACTTCTGTCCCGCTGAAAAATAGCTCGCGGGCCAGGGCGTCCTTCTCCTCGGGAGCATTTCAGGATATTATAATCCCGCGGCGGTGTCGTAATCATAATAACAACGCGTTAATTAAACCCGCTGATTTATGCGCCTTTCATATTGTAATTGCCCGCCGAACTCGAGTCGAGACGCGTAAAAGCGAGCAGAGCCATGGGTCTGGGGCGATCTCTTGCCCGTGGAGCTGAGATAATGCGAACGAATTAATGAGTCAAGGCGCAATTAATATCGACCATTTACGCCCGCGGTCTTTCAATACCGCCTTGCTGCTCCCGTTTTTAACGCCCCCCCCCCCCCCCCCCATGAAAAGTCGTGAATTATCGGGCCAGGAATTCCAAAGACCCGCGTTAAACGTTCACTGCCCATTCGTGTTTTGAGTAGAGTCCAAAGAAAGATTAGGAAAATGAAACTTTTTATCACTCGCATTAAAACCAGAATAGAAGTGCGCGTTTCTAAAACATGTTTGCCACGTGTACAACAACAGTAAGTCAATTTGCGAGATTCTTGCGGAGGAGTAAAAGTTTAAGAGAGACCGTGGACCGTGGAAATTATCATCAAAAGACTGTACACTATTAAAATATAACAGAAGTGTCTCGTGCAAATACTGACTCCACTGCCGCTCCCACAAAACAAAGTTCCAATTACTGTCAAACACTTTCCACACCCCGTCCCAAGATTCGCCACTCCGCCATACGTATACAGAGGCTGCAGGAAATCAGCAGAGACGTAACTCGAAGCCGGAGGTAGGATAGAGAGGGACTCTTGCCGCGAATACAATTCATTATGATTTAACGGTAGCAAGAAAGCGTACAGCAGGCGGCGGCAAATCGCTTATTTACACCGTGAACGGTGTAATACGCTCGCCGGAGGCCATATTTAGTTTACCATCCCGCGGGTATAATGTCTTTTTAGGTACGTTAATTAACAGTATTCATTTTGCACAAAGGTTTCTAATTACGTACTGTACGGCGCCATAGACTTAGTGCCGCCTCCGACACGGAAATGTTATGTCCCAGGGCCCCCAGCCCCGTCGCCTACGTAAAACGGGGGTGGGCCGAGGGTGGCCCGAAGGTGGTGACGTCCGAATGCGGAATTAAGGCTGGAAATCTGCCGCGTCAGGGGGCTGATGACACTCCGCGCGCCAGTGGGATACGGCACAGGCGAAAGGAGCAGCGGCGGGCGGGAGCAGCTCGCTGAAGAGAATCGAAAACGGTCGAGCGTGGCTTGTCGAGTCAATACTTGTCCGGTCGCCGCAGTTAGCAGTCGCATTAATTAATTATAATTAAGTTTTAGTTGACGCGACTGTGGAGCGGAGCGCGCGAGCGCGGGGTAAGCAAGGCAGGTAGCTACGCGACTCGCATTTTGAGCATTACCGATATTATGCAGATTTCACCCCCCCCCCCCTCCCCAGCCATCGTCGTCTTCAACCGGCGCTCCTGGTCTTTCTCCCTTTCCATGGCACCCCTCCGCCGCGATCCATCCGCCTCCGCTCGTCTCCTCCAGGACACGCTCGCTCCTCGTGCCACTTGCCAAGCGACTCGGAGAATGAATTATTTACTTATTTACGGTACGTAAACGGAAACTCTGTAGCGCCTCCTGCGACCCGTCTATAGCGGGGTGAGAATTAAGATCGCGAGCCCTGGGCGGGTGAACGGAGGGTGCTTTAAGATCGCTGGACAGTAGGATTTCGGGGGCAATCGGGACGATAGCTAGTTAAGGGGGTATTCTGGTCTGACGAGGCATTTTCGTCGCGTTATTTCGGAATTTTTTACAAAGAACCCATAAATTTTATTATTATTTAGTTTATTGCTACATGCTTATTGATATTTGAGCTATCAATACAAATTTTGTTAATAGAAAAAAATTAAAATCAAACGCAGTTGACTGCTTTAAAGTAATGGTGGAAAAAAACATGGGGTCACGGTGACCATGATTGGGCTCGTTCTAGTGACCAGAAACAAAAAATGTAAAGAGATTCTTTATTTGTATGCCTCTCGCTATCGTTCCTAATAGAATGATAAAAAAATATTGAAAATTAAGCAAATGGCGGCGGTTTGAAAATTAAGTTTCGATTTTCGCACATTTTTTTCAAATTTAATGGTTTGTGAAAGTTTAAAAACAAAATATTTTATCATAATTCTGGTAGGGACGATAGCCACACGTGTGCTGATAATATATGCAAAACTTGGACTGAGTTGGTCCAGTCGATCTTGAAATATCATGGTCATCGATTCGAAAAACGTGGTTTGGAGAAAATCGCGTTTAAAGTTTACTCAACGTTCGAAGCCAAACTAAGTTATGTCCTAGGAGAGTAACGGTTTCTTTGTAACCAAATGGTCAATTTTTGAGTTCTACAAGGCACATAAATGCACAACCCCCTCCCCTCCCCGCCAGAAAGAACAGTCCGCCGAAACTTTGGTGAAATACACTTGCAGGAACAAAACTGTTATGCGCCACCTGTCCCGCTCAGTGAGCGCGCCGTATAGATACCTACCTATTCTGCACCCTGTAGCTCTGCAAATCTTACGAATTGGAAAAAACCCTTTCGCACACGTATTACCCATATAATGTACCAGTAGAAAATGCAAAAAAAAATTTTTTTACCCGTCAGAACAGAATACCCCCTTAATGGTATATTCTCGTGTAACAGCCCCGGAAATTTATGAATTTTTTTGGAAAAAACTATTGTTAATATTGCATTTAACTCTTTTGGGATATAAAGAGGCATCTTTAAACTTGTAGAATTTTTTTTTTTGATGTCGATCCTTCTTAATATTTATTAATTTTATTATTGTGGAATCATGTGAACATCTTCGACGATGTTGGCGTCAGGTGTAGCACGTGTCACCTTCATCTGATTGCAAAAAGAAGAAAATTTTCTTAAAGTTAAATAATTTACGCGGTAACTGGACCTAAAATTTTAATTTTAGTTTTTATTTATAATACTTTTTTTTCGTCGGTATAAAGAATAATGTGTAAAACTTGTCAAAGGAAAAGACTTACTTTTTCTTTCAAACAGTTTCATAACTCTTTCAATTTTTCATTTTTTTTTCTTTAAAGTGGGCCAATCCCAGCGTAAACTAACTATCTTTAACAAACTTCTATTTTTTTTGCAATCAGATGACTGTGATAAGTGCTACACATCCCGCCAACAGGGGTTACATCGTCAAAGAGGTGGACAAGATTCCACGGTAATTAATAAATAATAAGAAGGATCGACATAAAAAAATTATTTCCTCATGTTTAAAGATGCCTCCTTATATCCCAAAAGATTTTATTCCAATACGTCCAAAAGTTCCTTAAAAAAAATCTTAAATATCGCGCCGTTTTAGATAACTACTCGCTTCAAATAATCTTAAAAGTATCTTAAAGGCAAATTGAACTACTAAACACAAATTAAAATTCAAGTTACTTGAATTCAAGCGATTTGAAGTCAACTAACTTGACTAATAACAACGAGGCATAAGTGTGCCGAACAAGTACTTCCGAGATTCATTTGTTTTCAGCACATTTAAAAAATGGATCCCAGGTAGGTGACACAGATTTCGGAATATTGAGCTTGCGAGAATAATTCACCAAATGCAGAAATACTCTTTGATGACTTTGGTGACTCTTACCAGATAGAATAGTGGCTCAAAGGTTCGCTAAGGTTGGCTGTCGGGAGAGGCAAGAATGTTATAAACCGAGCACTTCCGTCTCCTTTGAATGGTTTTGGCAAGGGGTTACTAAAACGTCGCGAAGCATAGCCGCCAAGCGGCAGCAAGTGCACGTCGTCGTAAGAAGCTGTTAATCTTCGGTAATAAACTGTATTTTCATTATAATACGGCATGAATATGCAACGGCGATAATGGCCTTAATATCCCGGCATGCATCTTCCTGTGCTTTACGAGCTGAGCCTCCTCTGCCGGAATTTGAGGCGCACTCACAGTGGATTTTGCGACGACATTACTGCCGAGGCTGCCACTGTGTCTTCAAGCGGCTCTCCTCTCCTTAGCGCGGCGGGATTCGCGGCTCCTTGGTGGACGTTTTGCGACACCGAACGGATCGCAACGTTTCCCCTGTCCAGAGAGACAATCCGTCGCTGACCGCGGTAACGACGCCGGTTATTTAGACTCGCTCACAATGCGGCAATAATTTCGTGCCACTACGTTATTCCGCCGTGCCGGGAGAGCCTGAAATACTTTGCTCAGCAATAAAGGGATTCTGTTTTTCCCGTGCATTCTGCTCCCTTTGTTCCGCCGAGCACCTAATATCCAGGCTGAATTATTGCTGCACGTATTTCTGCAGGGATGTAAAATATGCAAGAGTTGATAATTCGATACCTTCAGCTGGGGTTTCGATATATTTCTGTCGCCCAATTCGAGACGGATCTAATTCCAAACCTGGCGACATCTCTGTGGCAGTTTTCGATATATAGATTTGGATAATTTAGCGGTTGGAATCCTCTTGCAAGTCTTTGATTAGCATCTTGGATTCCGAAGTGGCTGGGGTCACGGGATTCCCTGTTAATTGGCGGAGGTGGGAAAAGTCGGCGTGAGGAATTCCAATTCATTTCCCATTTAAGAGTCTCTCTTTTACCTCGACACCATGAACATCCGCGATCACGATCCTAAATTTCGAGCTGCTGAAGAAAACAGCTGCTCCTAGCCGTTACGTACACGGAGAGGAGCGTTCGATCGGGAGTTCGGGGGCTTGTAATGGGCGCGATACATTCCGTATCGCCGTTAATGCGGGGCAACTTAATGTAAGCAGCGAGCGAAGGAATAATAGTGGCCTAGCCTACGGACATTCATTTATCTTAGTTTATTGCCAACTGCGAGGAAACAAACACCGCTGGAATACGCAACGACGCGCCATTAACCTCCCAGTCGGTCTGCTGAGTCTGGTCTGAGCTTAACGGTTTGTCTCTGTACTTTTATTCAACCGACTTTCTTTCTGCTTAATAATGACGCGATGATGTATGGTCATTTGTACAACCAGTGCTTTCCCAACCAGCTCCGAACGAACATTTCGCTGATGCTGTTGCAAGAGCACGCCGATCGCAGTTGCAACTCACAAGGGAAGATCGGTTTGCCCGAGCATACCGATTTTTTTCAAACTGTGCAGGTTTGCAAAGGACCTCAATAGAAGTCTCAGTTTTCGGTTTTTCAAAACACCCCTTAAAGGTTAATGTGTGATTTCCTACTTTCCCGTATATCTTGAAAACTGTAATAGATATAAATAAATTATTGCAATGAAAACTTAACGGTGTTTTATGCTCTACAAAACTGTGCACTCAAATTTTTTGAAATTTATAATTTAAACAGTAAAATGTGCCCAACCATTCAACTCATAACTGTGTGCTACCACAAGGAATTTCAATTACTACTTAACCATCACCAAATTTAAAATCAAATTGCTCAGCATCCACGAGGCGATCTCCGTAGATTAATCAAGACTCGTATCACAGCCTTGCCACGTACCCCTGTCCGTTAAACGGCAAATAATCGAGCAAACGCGCCCCCGCCCTATGAAACGGGCAGAATGGCGGAAGATAGAGGCGGAAAAAAAGCGCGACATCGCCACGCGGAGCCGAGACGAAATCGAACACCGATCGGATGAACCGTGAGGGTAATTAGCGTCCATCGTCGTGCGCAACGAGCCTTGTTCCCGGGGCCGAAACAAATTAGACCGTTGCGCGTCGCACGAGCGAATAAATTTAGGGAATGTTTCGCTGCGAACGGGGGAGGAGGGGATGAAAAAAAATAGGGCAGAGAAAAATCGGAGCCAAGGAGGGGGGGGGGGGCAGGGAGGAATGTTTCTGGCACGGGATATAATGGACGCATTGCACACGACTATAATGAGATTTTACAGTGCAATTCACATAAAGCATTGGAAACAACAAAAGCTTCGCGGCGAGAAGGGGCGGGCAGACGAGAGGGGTGGTAGCGCGCGATAAAAATGCCCGCGTCTAAACACATTATTTTTACCCGCAGCCGAGCTTTCCACTCTCTCCCCGGCCGCAGACCGCGATCTCTGAATGCAGACTGTTACCCTTTTCCACCCACCTCGAGGCCACTTCTCCGCTTTTTCAAACACACCCCTCACCGGGGCGAGATCCGGATCGCAGGACGTGTAAAGCGCGTCTCATTAATGGTGCTTCGCGCGTCGCTTTCTTTGACGAACCCCGTCGAGTTTATTACCTCTCAAACGTGCCAGCGGAACGAAACGCCGCGGCGCAGGCATTTTCGATTATGGGACGGTTAAACGGTGATAATTATGCGTGCGCCCTGGAAAACGCGGGGGCGGGATCAAAGGAATTTTAACCCACTCGTGCGTACACGTGAGCTACGCTTTTCTCGTGTAACAGTTTCGGATATTTTGTTTACAATTAGTTTTACTGGTTACCCACTTTATTTAGTGTGATTTTGATGCTTCTGGTTGCCGCAGAGTGACTTTATTAATTGTTTTGTAGTAGTAGAGGTTGGCGGGGGTGTATCAGGAATATGTGGTTGATTGTGAAATCTCCTGCTTTGATAATAATTATGTTAAGTTATTTTTTCCGAAGAGTCAGGTGCTTCTTGATCAATTTTCTGAAATGAACTTATTGAGTGTCTACTAGTATCCTTATTCACCTGTTCCAACGAGCTACCAAGTGCTCTCAATAGCACAAATATGAACACGAATGACACCAAATTTTTACCAAACCTATTTAGTAGCACGTCGCACAAATAAATCGACGAGCACGATTTGCGAGTGTCGCTGCAAGCTTCGATTTACTCGAGCACGTAATTAACCAAGGTAAACCGGACAAAGGAGACCTGGTCGACGAGCGGATTTGAATTTTTGGAAAAAATCACGATGCTCCTGGATGGGTATGCTTGGACAAACAAGTGCCTAACTCTGTCTACCTGTTTTTTCACCGGACCATTTCCGGACCTTCGACTCTGAATACCCTTTGAACGTTGTCCAATAGGGAGCGGAACGCTTGAAAGCGAACGAACGAAGGGGGAGGATGCAGGGGGAGTGGGCGCGATAGAGAGCGGATGAGAAAGGGAGAAAGGAAGAAAGGGAAGGGTCGCGAGCGGCTGGGTGACGGGGAAAAAGAGATAGATAAAGAGAGATAAAACAAAAAGGTGGACAAAAAGGGAAAAAAGAAAAAAGATATCGGAGGGTGCGTTTTGTCGCGCCGCCGATAAATTTTGAATGCACCAGCCGGGTAGAATTAGTAGGCTGTTGGGGTAATGATCAAAAAAATTATAAACAAAAGATTCCACGGATGGCGAGCCTTTTTCGTGGATCAGCGAGGCAAGCGGAGAGAACGCTTGCGAAAAAGCTTTGACGGTGGTTCCCCCCGCCCAAGCAGGCTCTCATTGGTGCCCAAACCTACGCCGCACTATATTTAAAAATCGGCGCGGTCTGCCGGAAACTTCCTCCACAAAGGGAAGGGGCCAACCGTTTACGTGGAGTTTATTAAAATCGACTGCCCGCGCACATAAACGGTCAAACGAAAATGGACAAGATTTCGGCTGGAGATCACTGACGGATCCGCTCACCGCAGAGGCCTCGGAAGCCATTCTGAAATTTATATTGCACGTGGGTGGAACGCATCGAGTGTGACGTTCATATATTCGCAATAACTGAATCAATGCCTCCCGTGCACGAACTTCTTGAGTGGATAGAGGCTTTCAAAACGTAACTCGCTGGGAGCGAATGGCAATTTAAATTGATATTTCATATACTTTCTGCAGCTAACACTAAGTAGCTCAAATATATTTCTCTCCTTGCTTGTATCGGAGAGCTCTTTATCGCAGAAGCATAATATAAACCACTTGGAGACAGAAGTATGTACAGAAAATCCAAACGAAGTTGCTGGAAGTAGCAACCACCCCTATTAGTCGCCTCATACGCGACAAAAAAAGATATAATATTGGTGCTTTGTATACACTTTCCTTCATCTTTTGCCTGTTTAAAATTATGGAGGATGATTTAATATGTTTACAACTTTGAGACTTATAAACTGTCGCGTCCGACGTCATTCGAACATCCTCGCTGACTTGTCCCAAGGCTGGCGGCTTTCCTATTGGGCAGAAACAATTTAACCAAACGTTTTTTTTAATCCTTATGGTGTCGCTATCGCCCCTACCACGATTATAAATTAAAAAAAAAATCTACAAAGTGGCAATCGGTTAAAGGAAAAATACGTTTTTTCCTGCCAAAAAGGTTGAAGATTATAAAATATTAGCGACACTCATAAGGATTAAAAAACCACATTCGGTTTAATTTTTTCTGCCCAATAAGAAAACCGCCAGCCTTTACACAAGTCACCAAGGATGTTCAGATGACGACAGCTTATAACTCTGAAAGTTGTAAACATCTTAACTCATTCTCCATAATTTTAAACAGCCAAAAGATGAATAAATTTATATACAAAGCACCAATATTGTATCCTTCTTCGTGACTTAAAAAAGAATCATGAAATCGGCTGGAAAATCGGCCGTCTAAACCCGAACACCCCCTTACCACCAAGTAAAAGAAAACACAGAAACCTAAAATTCTTCTGTTCCTTACCATCAACCTTATCTCCAGAAACACATCATCGAGCAGACACTTCCAAGCCCCTTTTCCACAGATTAACTCAACACCCCCTGACCCATCGATTCGTCCGAGACACCGCCGCCAAAACACCACCCCAATTTTTCTCCAGAACAAGCGAAAAAAAATCCATCAACAACCCCTATTCCCCGCGAATCTGTCACACACCCTTTAGCCGGGATCGCGTCGCTGTAGGACGAAGCTGGCGCGCTCGCTCGCACGATCATCCCCTACACACTTCTACGCGACGCGGGGGGGGGATTGGCGGAACACAGAAACCGCGCGTATGGACACGCATACAGAGGATGTCGCGCGGACGAGCGCAGGCAGACGAGTCGGGGGCGATTCGGCTACTAACAAACCCAATAAAAATAATGCACTTTCGCGCATTTGCAAATGAACGTTGTCATTTTATTTCGACGGGGACGAGTCGCGTGGTGCGCAGGGGCTGCCAGCGGCTCCCTGCCGCTGATAATAATTATGGATATTGAGAATGGTTATCGCTGACGGGTCGCGTATTAATGCCCGTGGCTGCTCGCACGGCCGATAAACTAATTTTCCGTGGCCGTGTCTACGAACGAGTCACGGGTCTAATTTTTTCACTCGCCCTCCCCCGTCACCAAAACACAACCCGCCCCCCCCCCTGGGCGGGCAAATTGAGCGAGTCCAGGATCGCCGAGGGCCTCAGCGGCTCGGAAATTAGTTCATTAACGGCGACATCGTTAACTGGGATCCTTGGACAGCCGTGCATCGTGCTCGCTACGGTGTGATAGAGACTGTCTTCATCCCCTGGCTATTGCAGACGAATCTGACCGATTTCTGAAAGCGTTGGGAACAATTCTTGGGTATTAGGTGTATGTACATTTACGTGGAAAGGAGAAAGGTGTGTTGAATAGTCGTCAGCGATGTGTGCCCTGAATTGTGAATGAAGTAATTACTGCTTTATATCGGATATGAATCTCTGATGCCAGTAAATAATAAGTACCTACAGAGCATGTAGATGCTCTTATCTGAATCCTGTTTAATCCACAATCACGGGATAACAGTGGCATTCATGTTCCTTACAAGTTTTCAGACCCCGTTACACAAGTTCGCTAAACTAGCTAAGTCTCGTCTTGTCTAATCTGCTATCAGGATGTTAAGTGGTGATAAAGCCAGTGGTTACATCGCTCAGATGGGATCTATCGGCATCGTTTCGCGTCCCTATCCCGTAAAATCGCCTCTTTTAACCGGCACTCGGCGAGGGTGAATCAGTGGCGGGCGCATAACGCGTAATTACTGTTCATCGAGCGATGCAGGCAACGTTTATGTCGCAGCCGTGTAACGTCCGGTTATACACGGTCCTCGATACTCGTCATTTACAGCGGTGTCGCGGTGGACTATTTACGAATCGACGCCGCATTAGGGATATTGCTTAACAATAGCGATACGTCGAGGCACCGAGCAGCTGTTATTTCGAGCCGCGTTATCGCCGCGACTTGCGATTGCGAAATTGCTGAGCACGGGTTAGGAACGCCGCGGAACAAAGACCCATCCATCGATCAAGTGGTGCGCGAAACAATGTGGCAGCCGTGAGAATTCACGTTCCAATCAAGGATCCCGCATATGGACCCGATATTCTATTAAGTCTCTGGAACTTGCAGCCGGAAGGTATGTTTTCCTATACGTGTCTAAACACAGTGTCAAGAAGTTCAAAGTCGATTTTCTCGAAAATGATGCGAGATATCAAAAAAAGTTACTGTTTCTTTTCGACTTATAATAAGTAAATAAGTCGGAAAAAAAGAATAAAATTTTTTGATGTTGCGCTTCGTTTTCGAGAAAATCGACTTTGTTTTTAGTAACGTTGTCCAGTCGTGAATAGGAAAATCTACTTTAAGAAATTTATCAATTTCGGGTCTTTCGCGAACCTTCGTCCCCGTCTCGAGTTTTCCTCCAGCGGCAGCTCAAAAATTCATCCAATCCTGTCTTATTAATCTCTTTCCCGGGGCCCAGTAAGTGACCGTGTACAAAGTGCTGCGGAACTGGCGTTTGTATTCTGTAATTAATTAACGGGCGGCTCACAGTCGGCCCGGAGAAAATAACTTTGTATGGACATCGTTTTAATTAAACTCTCTGCCGTGTGCCTGTGACGCAAGGAGAAAGAAAGGCTCGCGTAATTTCTGACACGTTCTTTGCGCCGCCTTCCGCGGACGCGTTCCAATAGATGGGGAATAACTCGAAATCCCGTAATTAGAAAAGCCAAACGCATTCTGATAACAATAAGGCGGAGCGCGGCGAGGAGAGCGCAAACGCGGCGTTTCGCGCCGTTTCCCGCCTCGTTACGTCGACGCTTTACGGCTCCCTCATTACTTTTCACCGGCAAAGTAATTCCGCGTAGAATTAATACTATTAAAACTATCGCCCGCGCGGGCACTGTGCCCGCCTCTGTGCTCCCTTTGCTGTTAGATTTTTAACGGGTGTCCCATTGTGGGCGCCGAGCTTGCCCTTTGAGCAATTCAATTGCCGCGCGCGATATTTAAAAAAATGCACCTAAAAGTCCCTGCAATGGACCGCGTTGGGAGAAGTGGGTGTAAAACATGCGCGTTATTTGCTTATTATGATGTTTGCGGTAATTACGCGACGTGGCGAATGAAAATACTCTGAAATTTAGGATAAACTCTGTGTGATGGCCACCATGGATTTTTTCGGGAGGTGTTGTGGCGCAACCAGAGGTGGGCCAAGGGGCCCTGACACCCTCAAGAAAAATAAAAGAATGAGGAGATTAATATAGCCACGACTAAAGTAATTTAAGAACTTTGTAAAAAGAAAAAAACTGAATTTTATTTTTTAAATAAATTTTATAATCGCCTAATGAATTTTATTGAATTAACATTAAAGATCTTTTTAGCCATTCAACTCAGCTCAGGTGGATCGAGCTACGATTGTAGTCAATAAGTTATGATATAATAAAAATTATATAAAGTCTGTGAAATTAGTTGATATTTCATTTTACTTATAGTCTGCATGTGTATCACCCTTTTCTTTTGTTGCTCTGAGTTAAATTAGTAAATTGTACACTTTATGGAATGATTGGGTACAGTCAAGAGAGGTAAAAACTTCTATCTTGACAAAATTTCCAGTATCCCCAGCTTTCAAGTAAGCATTTGCAATGAAGGCTCTGATCCAATCAATTCTATCTGCCACGTAGGCAACAAGTTTAATCGCTCATTTGCTCTCTTTGCCACATCTTCCTCCACGCTCAAACGTCGACCGAGTATTTGAAGTATTATATTATGAGATGATTTAGTTTAGCTCTTTTTCTTGCTTTTGCTGATCTCATTTTGTGCCCAGCGACATCTGTTTTAATGTTTTACACTTTTTGTACACTATAGTGAATCTTTTTTCCCCATTTACAAAATAAATAATAATAATTTCCAGAACTGTGTCTTTATGAATCTCCTCCCGCCACTGATCTACAGAATGCACCCCCGTAGTGTAAAAAATTTCTCAAACACTCTGTGCAAATGCTAGTCTCACCAAACCATCCCCACTAATTATTAATACAATTCTTGCTATCGGAGTAGCAAAATTAAGGACGTCGAGAGATTAAGGAAGCCACGAGGTGAGCGCTAAAAACGCGCCGCAGACCGCGGTCACTTTTTCCACTGTTGTGCATCTAATTAACGTCGATCGTCATGCAGCGGCGCGGACGCGAAGAACTGCGGGAAAACGTTGTTTCGCCTTAATATCGCGGAAACGATCACGGTGGCACAATGACATTTGAGGCTGTAACCAGCTCATAACGTCGGCGGCGGCTCGCCGCTGGCCGCGATAATAACATTAAGCTTTATTTAGGTGAAACTCAACTTTAAAAACGTGACTCGCGGTAATTATGCGAGAGTGAAACAATGCCTCGGCGCGGCCTGGCCTCGCATGATATACGTCTGCGGGGGTTTTTGCAAGACAAAGGCGTTTTATATCGCGGTGCAACTTGCGCCCGGTTTTTAGTCCTCTCCCCGCCGCCGCCCACTTGCATACACGTCACAGGAAGTTTATGCACTTCACGCCTCCGTAGGACGTTTGAAAATTGCCTTACAGCCGTTCAAACGTTGGCTTTTTCTTCAAATTTCGTGCCCCGAAATCTTCTGGGGCGTAAATGGTATGTGTAAGGGTGGCGGGCGGAAGGAGGGTTCATTCTGAGGTGGTTGCAGGGGAATATCTCATGCTGGGAACGCTGTTAAAATATTATTTCACACAGGAGCTAATGGTCTTTTGATAAAAATATAAACCTAAGTAGCAGTGGTAGTAATTACTGTGGGGGATCAAATTATTCGGACACCCTTTAAAACAGAATAACTTCTTTAAAATTATTCCAAACACTTGAGTTTCTTCTCAAAACGACAAAACACGTGACCTAGTAAACTAATCTTTATAGCTTCTAAAAAAAAATCAAGTCCTTTAGAACAATTTTAAAAAAGTTATTCTGTTTTAGAAAGTGTCCGAATACTTCTGTCCCCCACTCTATTTCGCCTATATTTCGAGGAACTTAATTATACAAACAGAAGTATCTTCTTTCTGTCAAATCCCTAATCCTGTCGCCAAATTCCTGGTTTCCTGATTCCTAAATTCAGTACTCGTGACTATTAATGGCCACGAAATTAGAAGACCACCGAGACTCTAACAAATCAGTGTTTAGAGCGATGAGACTGTTCGGTGGTTGAAGGAGCAGAGGTTGCAGAGACAGCAACACGTGCTCGACGACACTGACGTCTCCGGTAAATCGAGAAATTAATTACTAAAGTTGCAAAAAACGGCGATGGGAGGGGACGGGTCGATAGGTGATACAACTTCATTAAATTCACGATCGATGAGAAGTCCTGGGCGCGCGGCGCGGGCAAAAAGTCAAGCTATTATCCCGCCGAAAACGGCGTATTGATAAAACCCGCGTCGCGATCACGGCCGACCGGACAAACACAATGATACGAACGACCGAACTTTTTTCCACACCCCTCCGTGCCGCTCGTCCTCGCTACCCCTTGCCCGCACCCTGCGAAGCCCCTGCTGTAAAAGTCGGCGTAATAAGCGATGGGCGTCCAAAGGATCGAAGGATGGATTAACTGACGGCGCCGTTGATGGAACAACGTAATGCATACGTGATGTTTAATTAATCAATTAATAAGAGCATTATTGTTTTGTTTAATTAAAAATAATGAATCTCTCTGTGGCGCGGTGGACGGGCTCACAAGCGGAACCAGAGTCGACGGCACCCGCGCATGTATCAATCGCATCTGAAAGCTGACGCGGGTATGGATGAGCCTCGGTTATATCTGCGCTCTTGTCGCCACTGTAAATATTTGTTTTTTTTCATCTTGTTCCAACGGCGCCATCCCCCGAACTCGGCTCCTTCGTTTCGTGCCCAGTCGAACGCAAATGTGCGTAATGACAGCATTGTTTGAAGCACAAGCATTGATGTGCATTCTTCTGATGGAAAATCTTCTTTGGGGCACGTGGGGCTAGGAATTGGCGATGATATTTGCTTCTTTGATGAGAGGAGGTAAATGATGGGGAACTACTAAGATACAAGTAGGTAGGAGGAGAGACCGGGTATGGTTGTCACACGCGTAGGTTGTCAATACCGCTATAACAAAGAAACACCACTCAATTCGCTGCGGAGTCGCATGAAGACACGACGTGTCACTGTTTGTTTTCGTGCGCACGAAGTAAATTACGCCGTATTTTCTATGAAGTAAGTAGGGTAGATCCGGGAGACGCGGTCGACCTAATATAAAATGGCTATTAAAACTGATATAGAAATTACTTATTTTATCAGAACAAACCTATATGTTCAGAATTTTATGCCGATTCAGAAAAACTAGTCGATATTTGCTTTATGACAATATTGACTGTACATCGGGTTAAAAACTGAAGCCATGACGTCTCACCACCTCTCCCGAGGTGCCGGGAGAAATGGTTTTCGTCATTGGCAGAGACCACTCACATAATTATTCATAGAAAATTATCAAAGGATAAAGCAAAATTATTTATGAGTGAATACAACTACAGATTCATTGATATTTAACCCTCTATGGGCTCGTGTAACTTTCAGGTCACATTTTAATTTATCGACATTTTACAAAATAATTATAGCTTTTTTCATGAGATGGCGCACAAATCTTAACTCTATGACGTTGCCAACACAACCAACACTAGTATTCATGACCATTGCTAGGCTCATCAACCTGAAATAACAATGAGTTATTATACACAGAAGTGCAAACTTTATAGGTCGGTGTGACTTGAAAATCACATAGTGAATATATCGCAATAAAATTGTTTAAACGCAAAAATTTGTTTTCATTTGCATATATAGGTTTATAATTTCTGATTTTTCGTTCCCACAATTTTTTTGGAGTTAAAACAAAAATTCGGCCCATAGAGGGTTAATATGTTTAAACCAAACAAGTAAAGAACGCATCAAAGAAAAAGTGAACTACCTACTGACGATTAGCAAGACAAATGAATACAAAAGTGAATAAATAATCTAAATAAACAAATATAATAATAAAATAATAATAAAAATAAAAAAATAAACAAAAATAATAAAAAATCCTAATTCGACTATCTCTCCTTTCTGCAGCGAGAGATGGTCTTCTCATTAGATTTGACAGAAAGAGTTAATATGGCCAAATACTTTAGCTGCATTGTCCCTTAATATCTCTACTATCTTATTATCCCAAACATTAAACGAAAATAAACTTAGAAGTATATTTTAAATACGGTTCTGTACACCGCTGTTTGACAAAAGAGGTTAAATATCACCTCAATTTACATTCTAAAGCCTATAAATTTAGAAAAACACAGAAGGAAGCGAAATGACGCTATTCATTCAACTATTTGGCTTCTAGAGAAGTAATTGGTCTGCACTTTAACGCATTTTCACGTAGAGAATCTGAAATATAGCGACTCGACCAACTCTCCGGCCCAACCTCGTCTCCTGGATTTACTCTATAGGTTATTTCTTAGTATTGACTATAATATTGTTGCATTATTCTCGTAGTTTAGAGTTTCTTCTAACATACTGTAATGATATTTTTGCATTTTTTAAAGATTTTAATACATGAGTAGAGAGGTGCGATTGTTTAACGGGTTGGGTTAAGTTGTCACAGAACATTTGGAAAGAAGAACAGAGCAAAACGAATTATTTTATCCGATAAAGGAAAAAATAAAAAAAGAGAAGAATTTCAACGATTAATAAAGATGAAAACGAAAATGAAGAAGACTTTTGCCTTGTGTGCTTGTCTCTGTATTCAGAAAGCAATTCTAGAGAAATTAGGGTTCTGTGATAAAGTTGTAAACTGTTTGTTAATAATGGTTCTATGTTTAATTTCGTGTTCAAGACTATAGCTTTTATAATAACAATAACAAACTTATATTACTTCCTTAATTGAATCGGCTTTTTATTAATAAATTTAACTATCTAAATCTGTGGCAATCAACCCAGTCTCAGGGTATATTGTGACAAAATGGTTTCTGCAAATAAGGTGAATTAACTCCTAACCTGATTGATAAAATCCACCGTACAATTTTTTTTTACAAAGACGGACGTACGTAGTTTATATTAATCTAAGTCTGAATGAATTTCTCTGCAGCTATATCTCGAAAAAAATCAAAATAAGAAAATGATACAACCATACCCGTTCTCCCCTACCATCGTTCTCCCCATCAAAAAAAGAAGACAAAATTTTGTTGGAAATACGGACAAAACTGATTCCACGCAGAAAATTTGTATTCAGCAAAATAATTTAATATTTTTCATGAAAAATCAAAGCATTGCACATTAAGATGTATTACTTATTTTGTTTTTTATGTTCTATAAATACTCAAACATTGAATAAAATATTTTTTACGTTAAAATTCCATATGCGTGTTCAGTTTCACTCCTTACCGTATATTTTATAATTTCCATTTTAAGCTTAAGTTTATATAATAAAAAATATATATTCCAGAATTTCCATGGGAAACCCATAAATTAAACCTTCCTATTGCAAGTTTCTCAGTTTCTCGTAAAACTCCGTACGATTCGCAGTAGGCCCGCGACCCCCACCGGCAAAGTGTTAATAAACGCGGGACACCGTTGGAATGCAGGAAAAAAACCGCCCAGATCCAGAGAAGCGAGTGCACGCGTGTCCCCAGAGTTCCGCGGCCCAGGACTACGCAGGACTCCCAGAAATCCAGCCGTTTTTGCGGATTATCCTAGCCAACGCTGGTGCACGTCGGGGCGGTTGGTAAAAAAAGCGCGGCAGCGGCGCGAAATCAGCGCGGCCGCCGCCACTTTTCGACTCTGGTATGCAAATCGCGGCGTGACGCGGCGACGATTACGCTCGGTTTTGGCGCGCGGCGGGCCGCGAGCGCGTGCAGCAAACCGTCGTCGTGGAAAAAAAGGAGCGGAAAGGAGACAAAAAAGGCGGTTTGGCCGTGGCGGCCTGCCACCAGGAGCGGGCCGAAGGGGGAGGCGGTTCGGAACGGAAAAAAGTCGCGAATGTTGTAAAAATCCGGGAGCGCCAATCGGGCGCATTGTGTCCAGCCGGTGAACAATACCGACGGCGTTCTGGTGACTGGCGCATTTCCCCGCGAATTGGCCGGTATTGTTGGATTTTTCAAATTGTATTTTCACCTTACGCAGGGACAAAACTTGCCTGTCGGCGACGAGTCCTTTCGGGGGTCCCTTCGCTGCCACCCAGCCTTCCCCATGCCCCACTTCAGTCGCCGAGTTTTGTTTCTGCGATCCTCTCGTGCGTGAGAATTTCGAAGCTCGGAAAATCGAAATACCTACCGTGCACGAACGTCGATAAAATTTACACTGGGCAAAGTTGCTGTCTTCTTGGACAATAACACAGGCCAGACTCCGAAACATTGCTTTACAGTGAGGCGCACGTGGTGTTTGAAGCTACTAGGATTTTTCCGCGCTGCTGTTTACTGTGATGCAGAATGTTTAAGTAATTGTTTGTGGATTGAAGTCTCTTTAGTGCATGGAAGGAATATCGAGAGGATGTTAATATAAGGGGATGAAGATGTTGCACATGAACGTCCGACGTCTATAGTACACGGTGGTATTTTATATAATTTTTTAACAATAAAGGCTCGAGAATATTAAAATCTATATTAAGTATTATGGGCCTGCAAGACTTCGCGGATATCGTTCCAAAGACGATTTAAACTTGCGCCCCGTAAATCATTCACATTGTCTTCCACTTACTGTAACACGAATCTCTGAATACCCTGTGTAATTTCCTGCTTGAAGGATCTCCGTCTACTTCTTTCGCGCAGTCATTTGGCTATCAGTGGTGCAACCTCGAAGCAAGGTAGCGGGTAGCCTTGGCTGATGCGAGGCACATTCGGACGGGAGAAGAAGGGAAAAAGACGGAGCACCGTTTCCTGTTTACGCGAGGCGGCAGCGGTTCCGCGTGCACGTAAAAAGCCCGGCAAGAAACCCGCCGCTCGTCCGCTTGAATGACAATCAAACGCTACAACAGGCGCGCGCCCTCAACCCCCCCCCCCCCCCACCCACGCCCCGCCACCCCCGATACAAGGAGTCGCGGTACAGCCGCTTGTCTGCACCGGGCATTCCTAGAACAGTAATCTTATTAAATTTACATATTAATCAACGGATTTTAATTATCCCCAACCCCCCGCCGAGAGGGAGAGGAGGCTCGCCGAAGGAACGGGCGGCCAGGGTGGAGGGCAGCGGAGGAGAAGAGTGGTTGCAAAAGAGAGACGACCGCAGACAGGGGACGGTAAAGGAGAAACGATAAGGGGTTGTGCGCGACGGCGGGAGAGAGAGAGAGAGTCGGACGGGGTGAAAGAGCAAGAAACTGTCAGTGAAAGGTGGAGGGAGCACGGCGGAGAGTTAGAGGCAGCGTCGAAAAGAGACAGCTCAAGTGAGACAGAGGGGCGAGGAGGAGGGACGGGGAGGGGGGGGGGGGGGTTTCGGGAGAGAGGAAGAGAGACAACTCCACCCTTGTGCGGCGGTGGCGGTAGCGGTGGCGGAGACCGAGCCAGCTCTCGTAATTTACATTAATCCAATAATTGCATGGAGGTTTCCTAATTAGAAATTCAAATGAGGTGGTGGCAGGCAGGCACAGCCAGGCAGGGCTACCAACTCAGCAGTGGGAGAACACCATCGCCAACGGAGCAAAGTCCGTGCACATCGGGCGATCGTACGTCGACTGGCCCCGGCCTAACACGAGTTCGGGCGATGCCAGGATGGGCGTTAAAAGCTACCGGAATTCTCGAAATTCGGATCCGATGGTTCTGTTACGTATACCCAGCCACCGCTAATGCCCGGCCCCGTAGACGCTGGAACATACCTAAGCCTCGCCTTTTAATCATCCTCTCGCCCCCACTCGCCCCCCTATCCGGCATAAAACATGACTCCTGATCTATCTAACTTTATTTGGGATTAAATGAAACCAGCAAGGGAGAGAACGGTATTTGTCTCGTCGAGAGGCATTGTCGGACGGAGCTGATAGAACACTGTGGTGGGTGGAGAATTATATAATTCTTTTACTAGGTGGAGTTTTTATAACACTTCGATGGGGGAGGAAGATTAAGATTATGAGAGTGTTGTGCATCGAATAATGGGGGCTCTGCATAACTCCGTTTGAGAGGAATTAAATGGCACTTTCAATATACCTTGAACGATGTATACCATGTTTGCAATTTCGATACCCATTGACAAATAAAGAGGTCCATGTGTTCGATTCTTTTTGACCGGAGTTTCACAAAGGACACGCTATTCGACATGTTCCTATAGACAGATCGCTGTCGTTTCAATCAAGGGGGTGTTAACTAGCTTGCTGTTATTTTTTTTTCACCGAGCAACGTCAGCGGCATAAGCTGACGCTAGCTGGGTTGAAATATGTGGCTTGAAATATTCATTTATTTAATTTTCCCATGAAAGAACCGAAAGGGGTGACCAAAGATTCGGTCGAGCCGCCGGGCGGCCGCAATTTCAGCGCAATATAACGTTGTCCATTGGTAGGTCCCGGTGCGTGTGGTCCTTTTGTTGTCTCCAGAGGGATCCCTCGGCAAACCTAACACGTCCCTAATATCGTCACAGGTTCGTCCCTCGGCCTCAGCCAGGGCATATCATGGCACACGGTCGAACCGTCCCTGATAGTCCCAACGTGGCCGATTAGCGAAGGTGTCAACCTGTGAGTGCGCGACGCGTGCATATCATTCGTACGAGCTGTCGCTTATCTCTTCGACCGTTCCCCAGCACCCATCTCCAGCTGGTTTATCCTTTTCTCCCCGTGGAAATGAATTCGCGGGAAGAAACCACGTTCGATGGCGATATATCGGAAACATTCGACGACACACGTTTACCCGACGCGATCCTAATCTGTGCTTGATTGTAAAATGTGACGTTCCGCGGGCGTAATAGCGGCGTATCACTTTTACGAGCGAGTACCCGTCCTTCGATGGAAGAAACGGCCGTCCAGAAAGCCTTCGCAACTTTATTCACCGTGATAAAGGAATCCCTTGGGGCAGTGGTTCTCACGTCGAGATTCAGACAACTACTTCATGAGTTCGTTCGCAGATGTACTTCAGCAGGCTATCCAGATTCTTATCGGGGGGTCTGTGGAGGTTTGATTATAGAGTGAGGAAGGTGTTGATGCCTTCTGGCAAGGGGACCACGAAGAACAGTGCAGAAATTGCCTACAATCTATCAAAATTTAATCCCTAAACCATAGATGGGCAAAAATTTTATTTAAGTAAAAATTCGTATAACGAATAAAAGTTAAAAAGAAATTATTCTTCATGAGTCGAATAAGATAACCCGAGGCAACTTTAGCAAACTTTAGCCAACTCGGGTTAACTTTATTCGTCGAATAAAAAAATTAACTTTATTCGTCGAATGATCTAAAGTGAAAGTAACTTTTATTCCATCTGTTATTTAAATAATTTTGCATTTACATGATACCCAACTCTGTCCTAAACTTCACAAAGGATATACAAACCACTGATCAATTAAACCTCATTAGTTCCAATGTTCTAACACACAAACTTGCCTCTGCTAAAGATTCTGTTACCGAGTTCCCCGCAACTCCGTTCCACGAGGAGGATAAAATTTCCGTTTCAAGCTATCAGAAAGGAAGACCCACATCCCTGGCTGCGTTCTTTCAAGATCCCAGGCTGCAGACTTCGAGCAAGAGGCCTGAAGTCGCCGCACTGATTCCGGGTCACCGAAGAGATCATCGTCTATTCCCATTGCGACAGGTCAACCGAGTTTCGTCGAAGGAACTCCACGTGCAATTATGATAATGGCGGCCGTAGTCGAGGCACCTAACCCGTGCTAACTCCGTACGTTAGTTCTGGTAGTTCTGATATCGTCTGTGTTTAAACAGCCAGCCGGGTGCTGCGGCAACCGTCGTCGTGGAACGAGGGGAGGGTTCAGAATAGCGAAGGTAACGGGAAGACGGGGGGGGGGGCGGGAGGGAGAGAACAAGGAAAGAGGGGGAGGCGGATGAACGCGAAGAGGGGGCAAGCTTGGGTGGCGGGGGTACGAGGCTACGACGGCAAATCTACATAATATAACCAACTATTGTTCAAATAGACGGCGCTCCGCAGATTCAATTACCATTGTGATACAATTAATGTTGGGAATTTCATCAATTCGAGTGCCGGGCACGGCTTTTACATATGCATAGGAGAATCGAACGTAGCGCGGATCTCGCGCGCGAAGAAAGTCCGCGACAAATATTATGCAGCCTGGCTTCATATCTAATCAGCTGGCCAGACTCGAGGATCGTCCACGGAGCCGTGGACATTGCGGACCGGGCTTTATCGTGTGTACAGGGTACGATCGAAATCGGTTGCAAGGAAGATCAGCAATTAAGAAGACAGCAATTTCTATCTACTCGTCGAAGTTCAGTTGGACCAACAGCTTTTTCTTCAATGATACTATGCTCAGATAGTGCCATTAATGACTACGGTGGAATCTTGGAAGCCTGGCTGATTGCGAACAAGCAGAAAGCGAAAGAAAAATCGAAGGAACCAAAGGCACCCCTATCCTTCGAGTCCATCTTGAACGGAGAATCTCCAGCCACGGTTCCTCAGCATGCAAATCAGCCCTAGCGATACTCGACCCGTATGCCCCGTCGTCGATGATACCCGGCAATTATCGTTCCGCCACACATCGGCATATTCGACGCGCAAAATCATGATCAAGGTCTACCCCCATCGTTATTACGCAAAAATGATAACGGCGGGTTATTCAATTAGATTATTTTCATGGGACGCGTAGTAATTTCGTTGTGTGCGACGGGCAAAGCGGGCGGAAAAAGGGTGGACAGAGGGAGTGGGAGGCAGTAGGTGGATCAGGGGGTGAGGGTTTGAGTGAATTGGCGAGCTGGGCGCCGGAGGCGGGGCGATGTAGGCGCCACATCATTGCTGGACGTTAATCGCTGATATCGTTGCCCGAATTAAGTGGTATATCGAGAGCTTTTAGAATTAATCGTAAACCGACCGCGGCCCGAAAACAGATCGTCCGTATCACGGGGCTGATTTCCAGGACAGCCGCTGAGAGCCACTGGCTCGCGTGCTGGGATCCATATAAATTCTAATTCCGCAATCACCGGTATCCAAGATAGTTCTAGGCCGATCCTAGCCCCGCTAATTCCAACTACCCCCTCCCTCCCCCGAGCGGCGCGGGGCGAGAAGCAGCCCTACCTTCTTATATTTGCCCGACAGTTTATAATAGCCATAATCAACGGTTATATACCAATCCCGCGATAATAATCATCGTGGCTGAAACTTTCACCCCGCGGGCCCACCGTGTGTGAACTACCCGCGTCTCGTGCGGCTAATGCGCCTGCACGCGCGTCCTCGCCTAACTTCTTTCGGGCGATTAAATTTCGTTCCGACGGGGCGCCAAGAAAGAGGACGACACACACGGCCGCTCGGCGTCCGCAAAAAAACGCAGGAGACGTAGAAACCGAAGGTTAATAACTTTGCGAAGTATCGATCCTCGACTCAGCCGAGATGTCTTATTGTGTCCCTAGACTCGTCGCGCAATCTGCGACTCATTAAATGCAATTAAGGCCCGCCGCCGTTGGACGAACTGCGAAACTACGAGACGATCGGCAGACGTCGAAGAGTGCTGCGAGCGTTAGAAAAAAGTTTCGCGTATAAGAAGTTTTAGGGAGATCGTCTGCACGAGTAAATGCTCGTACGTACGAGTTTGCCTGTCCTGGAGGGTAGGAGGAGGAAGGGAGGACCTTGAATTATCGAAAATAGGATGGATCGATTCGAGTCGAAGCCAGCCAAGTTTACTAGACACTTCGGTGGGGACGGAGGGAGCAATTTTCATCCTGCCCCCGTCGTCCCTGGCCCCCGTTGGCCTCCTAGAATAATCGATCGTATAATTATCGTGATGTACCTGCTAATGCCGCGAAAATCAGCCCCTCGCAACGTCCGCCGTGCCGTGCAGACGGCGGGTTAAGCGTCGGTAGTAGGAGCACATGGTAATTATATCACCGACTAATGGATATAGTTAATTGCTAATTATGAGGCCTGCCGAATGATCGATAGTACCGTGAGGCATCGCGGCACCCACACGATCGTTGGTTGCAAACGACAGGGAAGGGCCGGGGGGATTACCAAGAGTGTCATTCTGGCCTACGTTCTCCGCCACCCTAAGCCAACCTCGTGCTCGTTCTGTCTCTCTCTCTCTCTCTCTCTTCCTCCCCATCTCTGCCTCACGCCCTCTGTAAATTAGACTACGCTCGCCAGTGATCAATAATTGGAATTGATAAACGATCTGACGGTATTCGGGAATTCTAAGGGATTGAGGGATGTCGCGACTGGTGGCGGCATCCACGATGTTTTAGCTGCTCGTTTCCTACTGGGGGTGTCTGTTCCTTTGCATGGTAGCTATTCGATAGGTGCTTGCTGTTTCATATGCTACGATACTCTCACTGATCGCTAAGAAAATTTAAATATCTGACAACTGTGCTATTGAATTCGTCGCACACTATCCCGAACCCTCTCTGATACTAGAGAATCCCTTGTAACATCTTGCAAAATTTCTTAGCCAACTCAGTCTAACACAAGTCCAATTCTGCTTCAGTTCAATCTCATTCAGTCTGAACAGTTTCAATTCTTTTAACAGCTGTTCTTGCTTCCGGCAACTCCAAAACGTTTACTACTCAAATAAGATGCTGTGATTCGTGAGAAAAATAAACGAACCTATCACTCGACAAGGAGAGGCGCAGAGGGTTCAACAAATGACAGGAGATTGCAGCGTTCTGTATTTCTATGGTCATCGACGTTGTTCCCAGGAACCGTACGATGATTGGGATCTCGTGCTAGGGAGGAATTAAAAAGGCGACCCGCGAAGTCTGCTCGCTAAAGGTGAACGTTACCCTTTCGGGCTCGTGTCCCGCGGATCGCGTGTGCACACGTCGCCTCTGCGAGTTGCCGCCTGCCAGGTGGAAAACCTAGTCAAAGAGCGGGAATAATGTTAGCCTGCATCCGAGGGAAGGAACTTTATTAGATCGCGTCGGCGACGGCGTAAAGTGTCGCGCGAGTCTTCGCTTTCACGCCTCGAAATCCGACGGAAAACGGCGACGTAGCGGCGCCTGGGATGAGAGGCGAAACTGCCACGGGGCGCGAAAGGTGTCGAGGGCGGGCTGAAATTCCAACAGCCCTGCCAAAAATCAAAGAGATGGAGATTAACTCGCGCTAGGCAACGCGGGGATTAGCTAATGCGATTCCAAGCCGCGACAGCCGACGATAATTAGTTTCTTTTCCGGTGCCTGGGTTTAAAACGCGTTTACTGAATGACGCTGAACAATATCGGGCGTGAAAACTTCCAGGATTTGTTAGAGTAAAATCAATTGATGTTTGGTGCAGGAGGATGTGCCAGAAAAGAAGTCATAAAACTGACTGATATTGTTACGAGTGAATAGATTGTATAGGGTAAATCCGGGAGACGTGGTCGACCTAATATAAAATGTCTATTAAAACTAATACAGATATTACTTATTTTATCAGAACAAACCTAGTATATTCAGAATTTTATGCTGATTCAGAAAAACTGATCGATGTTTGCTTTAAGACAATATTTACTGTAAATCAGGTTGAAAACTGAAGTCATGACATCTGACCACCTCTCCCGAGGTACTGGCAGAAATGGTTTTCGTCGTTGGCAGAGACCACTCACATAATTATTCATGGAAAAATAACAAAGAAGAAAGCAAAATTATTTATAAGTAAATACAACTACAGATTCATTGATATTTAATTTGTTTACGCTAAACAAGTACAGAACACATCAAAGATAAAGCGAACTACCTACCGGCGATTAGCAAGGCAAATGAATATAAAAGTAAATAAATAAAATAAATAAACAATAATAATAATAAAATAATGATGAAAAATAAAAATATAAATAAAAATAATAAAAGAATCATAACTCGACCATCTCTCCTTTCTGCAGCGAGAGATGATCTTCTCGTTAGTTTTGACAGGAAGAGTTTATATGGCTAAATACTTTGGCTGCATTGTCCCCCAATATCTCTACTATCTTATAATTCTCAAACATTAAACGAAAATAAACTTAGAAGTATATTTTAAATACGATTCTGTACACCGTTGTTTGACAAAAGAGGTTAAATGTAACCTCAGCTTACCTTTTATAGCCTGTAAATCTAGAAAAACACAGAAGGAACCGAAGTGACGCTATTCATTCAATTGTTTGGCTTTTAGAGAAGTAATTGGTCTGCACTTTAACGCGTTTCTACGTATAGAGTATGAAATATAGCGACTCGACCAACTCTCCGGCCCGACCGCGTCTCCCGGATTTACCCTATTGTTCAAATAAAGAGTTGTAAACCAAAATGCAGAGGAACGATATCATCGCTATTCTTTATGTTCCTCATGGTTTCTAGATTTAATCGTTAGAGATAACTTCCTCCTGCTAAATTGAATATTTTCTAAGAATAAGACTCTAGAGGCAGACTGAATTACGCACACACAATCGTTTAACTTAAGTAGGATCAAATGGAATTTTGAACGTCTGGCTCTGTGAAAGATCAGATTATTACAATACTATAACTGTCACGCGTGGCCGTGCAATGAAAGCCACAAGCCAGTTAATTCGCCTCATATCCGTCGTCGCCTTGAACGCCGAAGGAAAATTGATTCGACATTGATAGCCACGTTTCGCAGCCTTGACGATGATAATGGAGAAACCTCGGTACCGATTAACCTTTTTCTTTACGAACTCTATTGACCAGTGCCTACTTATGGCCATCGCCTTGGCTGATCGTCGGACGCTCAGAGCTCAGCGAGAATAATCGTCTTAGCAGAGAACCGCGAGAGCGCTGCTAGTATCGCTGCAACATCTAGAATTACGCTCATTAACACCGAGGCATCTGCTAATGATCTTACTTGGCTCCGGATTGTGTAACTCAAGGACTGCACGGAAATCGGTCGCCGTGTATAATAAGCCTCCTCTCTACAATGTTATTCCTTACACGAATTACGACGTACTTGAGCTCCTCTAACCCAACACAGCCGTCATTATGAATTAAATACTCTTTGATGACGAGCGGACAATTACCCTCCTCCAATTTCAATTTCCTGGGATCTTATCTCTCTGCTCCTTACTTCCTACTTCTACTTCTTCGCTGATGGCTAGTCTCTAACAGCTATGACAGAATCTACTTGGTCGGGCGATCATTTGATTCGAATCTCTTGCTTCATTAGCAGGATTAGGCACCTAGGTCTATCCAGTGTACTCTTCTAAAGAATCTAATGTGTCACTCAGCGATAAAGAGACGAGCGAGCAATCATGCTGTAACTAATTTCAGCAGACCGTGGATAATGGAACCAACACAGTCGCAATAGTCCCCCTGCTACGACCAGCTCATCTTCCAAGCTGGGACAAAAGTAGCGGACGATCTCCTTGATGGTGTCGGTCAACTTGAACTTGCGGTTCAACGAATGAAGACGCCATTATTAGAGGAAATGTCAAGTGTGTCGGAACATTCTGCGCGGATTAACGCACTCCCATGCATCTCCATTGTACCCATTGGCGGCGTTCGTCGTCGTCATCGCAGAGTCCGTCCACGAGATTGACCGGATTTACCAGTGTAATAAGAATTTATTCCCTCTCCCTCCTCGACGCACGACAAGTGGATCCTCTTAACATGTGTTCAGCGGTCGTCCGCGCTTGATGACTTCTGGGAAGCGTCCCCGCGGCGGCTGACTTGGACGTTACCAAGGAAAACGTCAGCACATAATTACCGCACGACCGAGATGGCCGACACAGCCACAATAGAGACGGTCCAGACCAACGCGAGCGCCTGCACCCAGTGTAATTCTATCCCCGCTCAACATACGATCCGTCGATCGTCAGGTAACGTCCATGATACTTTCAGCCAGAATTCGCGATGCAGGTTTAAGGATTTCGAGCTCTCCATGGAGCACCAAGTTCGAGTATCTGTGTGATTGTGTTGTTCAATTTTTTAGTGGACACTTTGTTCTTTAAGCGATGGGATCTTCGTGGTGTGTATGTGTCTTGGAATGGACTTACTACGGTGCACTCTACGTGAATCCTATTTTATGAACAAACATCTGAAGAGGACGTTTAAATCTTGACACACTGAACACTTCGCCAAAGGGTTTCTTCTCCCCATAGGCCACCCATCTGTCGACTTCCCCGCCATATGCAAGGGATCTTCGCGGGGGGATCTTCTCCTCGTCCTCCCACGATCCATCGATAGAGACGCGTTACGTAACAACGGTGTGCCAAGTGGTGGAAAGCAGAAACGTTGGGCAAAGTTGCAGCCGAGAATGGTGGAAGAGGACGAAAGGCGAGTCGGAGTGGCAGGGCGAATGGAAAAAAGAGCAACGCGACCAGAGGTAGCTCGACACTTCGCGCAGGACCGCGACCACGGTCGGTTTAATTAAGTTGCGCGGGCTGGTAGAAGTTTCGTCGGGTTTGTTTCGAGGCGGTAGAGATGGCAGTGTACAGCGACACAAATAAATTCTCCCGGAATGGCATTGTCTTTGAGGTCGACACATTTGCGGAATAATACTCGATAACTCGGCAGGGCCGAGGAGAAGTTATATTAGGACGGCTTAATTAACCCCCTACCGTACCCCACCGCCTCCCCACCAATTCTATCACCCCACTTCCTGCAAGCCGTCTATCCCTCGCCCTCTTTCTCTGTCCCTTCCGCGGAGCCTGGCCGGCGCGTAACTGCGAACCCTTTTCCGTAGGCGATACAGGGTGCTCCCAAAGTGTTTGATCAAACTTTAACGGCGTATTTGAGCAATTGTGCTGATGAAAGAACGCTACGCAAACGCGGGCCCGCGAGTGCTTTGTTTCCGACCCCGCGCCTTTTTGCACTCTGACTGCAACGTTAGTCGTAGGCTACTGATAGGAGTGAGCCCTAATTGGCCCACATCAGTCGACCCGGGACGATAACACGGTGTGCCTTTTTTTAATTCTAATATCCAATAAGACTATCGAAAGTATTTTAAAAGAATATTCTTTAATACATCTCTATCAAACAAAATATCCCACAAACGTCACAACTCCCAATATAAATAACCCACGAAGAGTCAGCTCTTAGGACTCCACTGGCGGGACATTTCTTCATCGATACAATTAGCGAAGTTTAATCAAACACTGGAGGAACACCCTGTACGGACGTCTGCTTCGACTCATTACGGATTCCTTATTACGGGAATAGATTAACGGATTAAATCTTAACCGACGACAGACGGGGGTGGGCCGAGCGGGTAGAGTAAGGAGAGAGAGAGAGAGAGAGAGAGAGAGAGAGAAGCTCGGCGCCTTTTATAGTTCGCGTCGAAGCGGCGCTCTCTGCTCTGTCATTGGTTTTCTACGACTACGAAAACGGGTCAATAATCGCCTCGTAAAGAATCCCATTATCCGTGCCGCGGCGACAACCATCTCCCTCGGATCATTTGCAATCGTTTACCGTACACCTTTTCTCTATCCGTCGTGTCTTCGAGAGTGCTCGTCGAGGAACAGGGGAAAAACTTTCTCCCTCTCTGGACGAACTTGGCGGCGGCGTACCGTTAACGCTTCGCACGTTCCAGCGGAACTGCGGCTTCTCCTGCGCGTTTATCGCCGCCGGTATGCATAGTATGCGATTTTGCAAAGAAAATCGAACGGTACAGCGTGTCCCGCTGGTTTCAAAGCAGCAGGAAAGAGCAAGAGAGGGGGGAGGCGACGTGGGAAGAGAAAAGTGGACACTGCTGAAATTGATTAACCCTCGAGGTACAGCCGAACCAGGTCACCTTCTCGCGATAAGAATCTTGTTACTCCAACAGCTTCAGATCGCTTTAAGACGCTACTTACGAATGCAATTCTAAGTGTAACAAGAAGTCAGCCTAAAGTCTACACAGAGTTCTATACACGGTGGATATAGAGCTATACTTCCGTCAGAGACGGAATGAGCACACTTTAGTTTTACACACGTCACCAAGTGGCTCTAATTGATCTGACACGTGAACACAGAATCTCTGGTTCCTGAAGTTGTTTCGGAGTCGAGACAAGGGTGAAACGAGCACAGGATTAGAAGCTCCTTCGCTGATTACATAACAGAATTTGAAGAAACGTTTGAGAAGGGAGGGCAGAGGTTGACGCGTCCCGAGGAGGGTGTTAATCGTCGCGTAAGGGAAATTAATACGTCCCAGGGAAAATGGAAGAATACCCGATCGAACGTAACAGTTTCTCAATCGCAGTGATCCCTCTCCCCCCCCCCCCGTTGACCTGCTAAAGTCGGATCAGTAATACGGAACACTATTTATTCCCGAAGTTTCCGAAGGCTCGGGTGAGCCGAAAGCAGCTCACTTCGAGGTAATTACGAGGATTCGCCGTCTTTCTCGGCTGGCGGCGGCGCGGCGGGCTTCGCCGTCTCTCTTTCATCGCCTGCGCAAAGTATACGGCCGTCTCGCTCCCGCCCGCCGATTCTATCGGGCATAATTACCTTTCGCTGTCCCTCTCGGATAATCATTGTAACACCTAAGCACCCTACCTAACCTACCGGAGCCTAGCCAGCGTTTCCAGCGTTATTCGCCATCGATCGACCGCCCTGACGACGATTTCCGTGCTACGACGTGGTCATTGCTGCCGTACGACTACATCGTTTCGCTAACGATTACAGTGTCACTCGGCCAGGCCAGGATTATCGGTATTCCGAGGCGTCGGGGCGACGAAATCGACGCCGCTCGTGCACAGATACGGCATTCCCGGGTTTTTTTCGGCCCCTTCGGCGAGGATTACGCCGCTGCTTTATGCGTTTCGGGTGTTCCGATTTTGGGGACTTGGATTTCCAGTTGGATCTTTGATTGGGGCTACATTCGGGGTAGTTAGAAAATTGCTGGTGGAAGTTGAATGTGTGGGAAAGGTGACAAACTTTTTAGATACGTCCATATGAAGTGATGACGTTCTTTCATACGAGAAGCTCGAAAAGATGACTGGGGATGATCGAGATTGGGGGTGGTGATAGGATTTAAACTTTAGTCAGGTGTCAGAGGAGCTGTTTGATAGAAAGAAACGATCATTACGTCGTTGAAAAGTCAGCTCCGTGAAAATAAGACGCGGTCTTCGAGGAGTGTATAAATAGGAAGAGTCCTTTCAAAGTGTGTTCCACAAAGGTGGAATATTGTTATTTCTACGTCTGAAACTGTATCTGTATCGATCAAATGATTAGGGGAGGTCGTTCCCCTCTTCGAAGGACCTGGGGCTACCGAGAATATTAATTCTGCCATTGTTTGCCGAATACAGCACTTTTCAATGTTGTTGCGGAGTCTTACGTAAGGACTTACGCAACGTCAGCTTTTCGCAGGAGAAGGGGCAAAAGAAATTAAAGGTTTCCCTGTGCTCGGGCGAATGTGGCGAGAGTTGAGCGTTAAGCAACAATTAACGCGCTCCGGACACGCTTTTGAGAACTCCTCGGGACAATTGCGCTGGCCGCGGCTCGAGCGCGACGCGGAGGCCCGATAATGCAACGGCAACGTTTGACCCAGTGCGTACGGGAACGATAAACGATCGGCCGGCGCAGGATCGATGAGTTTTCGCGGCGCGGATCGATCCCGGGCGAAGTTTTATCGATCCCTATTCAATGATGATACGCGCAGCACGCGCGACGCATTAAATCATTGAAATTTATGCATCCCCGTACCCGCTGCGCGGGTATCTTTCACTTTTCATTACGGGATCATTTGTCATGCGTCCGTAGATCCCTTATCACTCGGCGATCATAAACAACCGAGGCATAAATTTCAACTTTCGCGCATAACCTGACGGCGAGGCATCGACCGGCGGCCGCAGAATTTATTACTTCAACGTCCATCGATCGACATACGTTTGCCCTGGATCGCGGGCTCCTGCGTGGCCCTCCTTACGCGCGCGGCTCCGCCGTCCTCGATCCCTCGATCGCTGAATGCGGAACGACGACTCGGGTACGGGTGATGAGTGGGATCGCGCTGCAGATCTCTGGGGCAGAGTGAAGACGCGCTTGGGAGATCTACGCGGGCCAAGTTTTATGCGTTTGAGCGCGGTGATGCGTGGAGATCCTGGGAAATGTGGTCTTAAGCGTGTTCTAAATGATGATTATAGTAAAAAAGAAGGAACACTGCAATATTATAGCTTTGGAAGACATGGTTACCCATTAGAGTGGTGAATGCGTGGATATAATTTGATTACTAGAGCTTCTACGCTCTAATATGACGATATAGAGCTTTAGATGATATAGAGCTTTAGATGATATAGAGCTGTAGATGATATAGAGCTGTAGATGATATAGAGCTCATCTAGAGCTATTGAGCTCTAGAACAAATAAAGCTCCTCTAGAGCTATAGGGCTCTAGATAATATAAAGCTAAATGGCTCTATTATAGCTAATAGAGATGAGTACATCATACTTTCACGTCACTCCTCTAAACCTCTCAATAATTAAGTTGAAGAGCTCAACTGTTGATCTTTGTTTCCATGTACGCAAAAATTCAAGAATACTCTAACTTCCCCAAGGTTTTGAGTATTTCAAATTCCCTTCCCACCTCCAGTCTGGATCGAACCGTAGGCAAGGGCACGCGAATTCATCATTTACGAATTCGTGATGTCCCAGGAATGGCGCGGCCTCGGCGAGCGTCGTTTCACAAAAGGATTTAATTCTCCGCAGACGAATCAGCGCCACGGCGTTCGTTCACCCCGTGCCGCATAATTATGTGTCTATGCTTTATGGCAACGATGTAACGAACGCGCGGGTGCGCTTTCAGACGCTGTAAATTAAAGTTGAGAAAGTGCGCGCTCTACGCGAGCGAGCAGTCATCGCGGCTAGCGCGCGCGCGTTAATTAAAGCTCATTGTAATAAAGAGCACTTTTTATTCATTTTGCCTCGTTCAGCCAGCTAGCCGGTCAGGCTACCGACCGCGATATTTTTGTTTAATTATATTAGGTTTTACGAGCGCCGAAGACCGTCTTGCGAGCCCGTAAAACTACTCCCCTTTTGGTCCCCAAGTTTGAAACTTTAATTGTCAACCAGTACTGGTGGTTTATCTGACTATAAACACCGACGCTGGCGATGCTTCCCTTCGATGGGATCAGGGGACGATCGTCGCCGACTCCGTTCGTCTTCATTAGTGGCCTGTAGTGGGGGCCATTACGGTTTCATTTGGAAACGTGTTTACGCGATCGACTTCTTGCAAAAAGTAAATGCCACAGTTGGTTGGGTTACTTTGAAGAATAAGGGGGAATCGATTTTGTTTTGCATTACTGTGTCATGAAGGCGTTGGGAAGTCGAAGATTTCTGGGGTGGAAAGAGAATGTTACGAAGTGGTACGAGATTGGGATCTGACGGCGAGTCTGACCGAGAACGGCTGAATCTACTCTAAAGTCGTGGACTGATTCTGATGAATATCGAGGCAGTTCTTTGATTACAGTAATTCGTCGTTAAAGTCCCGACGAACGGGGCTGGCGGCGGGACAATAACGCGATGCGGACACTATTCCCTTAGAGTAGTATATGCTCTAAGACTATTCCGTGCGGCCGATGCCGCGAGTGAGAAAACCCAAGAGCCGAGCGAGAGGGAACGAAACAGTTGACACGAAGTTGCCGTCGTCTCTTTCGTTCTCTCACTCTCGACCGAAGGATTCCAAGAAATGGTGGGGATAGTGAGCGGGACTATTATGCATGGTAAAAACAGGACAATAACGACGAATTACTGTATTTTGACTAAAACGATAGACACACAGAGTATTTCCAGAGCATGCCAGAGTGATTCCCAATTATTTGTAGTTGATGATTCTTAGCACTTATTTATTTTAATATGGTTATATTGCCATATTCTGTTAATGATAATATTCTATAACACTGATTTTTCATAAATGAAAGAAAGGAAATGTTTACCTTATCTGATATGGAGAACGGGGGTTGCAGGTTATTTGAATATTATAAAAGGGGATCGTGACTCAAAAAAGGTTGATTGATGAAGAATATTGATTGCGTTGAAACAAGTAACATTATGATTACCGTATATGATTTCATTAAAAATAATAAAGATAACATTGAAATCGTTGTGAGTAATAATGCCTCTGAAAAATGGTGCCCAGTACTGCACCTCTATCTTCCAATTAAGTAACTTTTATCTGAACAATATTTCTTTCCTCAATAAATAATTTGGTACAATTACATGCCTACACTTAAACTGGACATACTGTATACATAATCCTATACCTACGAATCTTCGCGCACACAAATTCAAATTCTAATCGTTTTAATCAATTCTGATCCCTGAATGACAAGATGAGGCTATATTGGCACTTTCTAGCCGAGAGCACCCTGTCCAGTGATTAAAATCAAGCCCCCGCCCCGTTTGTTCGCCTGTCTCTCGCCCACGAAACGAAGCGGCCGAATTTTTGCATCGAAAAAGGATAACTCACGCTCGTATCAAGATTCGAACGGTCCAGGTGCAGCTGCGTTGTAAGCTGCGGATCTCTCCCCTCTCTCTCGCCCTCTCTGAGCCTCTCGCTCGCTCCTGGCACCGGGAGATATCAATTAGCACTACGTCCTGGGGAATTAATCTCGGGAATTAATATCGCGACGTTGCCAATTAATTTTCGTTAATTTCGAATCAGCAGTTTCCAGAGCAGCGCCGCTGCGGCCCCCTAACACAAATCCTCTATCGCTCGGCCTGGCTGCGCGAGAGAGCGAGCGAGGGCGGACAGGGACAGAGAGACGTGGACAGCAAGTAAGACGAGGAGGCAACGGGAGAGACACGCACGGCGGGACGAGGACGGAGATTCACAGGGGCGAGAGCGCGAGAGAGACGGGGACCCAGTAGCGACGCTGTGTAGACACTTCTACGAAAGTTTCGCGAACAAGCGGGTGGCTCGTCGACCGTTTCTTGCCGCTCGCCCCGGTTGCAAGAGTTGCGTAGCGTTTATCAAAACACACATTTAATTATACCGCGCTCTGCCGCCGGCGTCGAAAGTAGTTGCGCGGCTCACTTTCAAAAATCCCGCCGGTCAGACACTTCTCAGAACTATCCAGCACTCGTTCGCCGGCGCGTTGCGTAATATCCCGCAAAGTGGATTGGCCTGCAGCCGTGTTGCTACAATTTGCACGGCAATGTGTGCGTGAATCGATGCTGGTGACATCGTTATTGGGAAATTAATGTTGGGGTGAAAGATTGGGGTGGGATGAAGCGAAGTTCTCTTCAAGCTTTTTGGATGAAGGTGAGTGGTTTACCGACTAAGTTGGAAGGCTCCTCTGATCTTTAAAAAAGGCTCGAATTTGGGGATGTTCTTTTTGGGGGATGTTTGTAAGTAGAGAACGCGGGAAAAGGGAACTCTTTACAAGAATATTGTTCCTATCTAATCAATGTACTTACAACTCAAACAGATCAGAAAACCAGCTTCTACTTTAGATACCTGTAACATTGGCGGATTTAAGGGAAAAGGCCCAGGTGGCAAACGTTCCGAAGGGCCCATTTTTCGGGAAAAATGAAGTGGTAGTTTACTAAAACCAGGCTAACAATAAGTGTAGTAGTACAGAAAAATATTCAGCGTTTGGATAAAATCATGATTTTTTTTAAGATGGGGCCCTAATGGGCAGGGGCCCAGGCGGCAACTGCTCACCGGGCGCCCGTTAAATCCGCCACAGACGTTAATGTATGGGTCTCATTTAATCACGAATGGTATTCAAAGCGACTTACCACCAGTCAAGATATTACAAAGCGAACGCAAAGCAGATAATTCCCTACGCAGCAAAGAAACCCCCTGTACAATCTTACACAAGCGGCGAAAAAGGGCATCACCCCCATCATCAAAAAATCCATCCACCAACCGAATCTCTTCTCCCCAAACCAATTACTCCCAACTGTCCGCCAGCTCGGGACCATTTTTCCCGAAGCCCACAAAAAGGGGTCGCCATGTTTCACAGTGACAAAACGCTCGGGTCCAAAAAAAAAAAAAAAAACAGCCGCGAATGAAAACATTAAGCACACGATATCCGACGAAATATTACCCGGCGGCCGCGTCGCTGGCAGTCCTTCATTTACAAATTGAACGAATAACAATGAATCACCTTTATTCCGCAAAAATGGGAAGCGAGCGTATCTGCGACCGCCCAAAAACCAATATACATTAAAGTAGCTTCGATAATTTCGAGCGGGGAAAGGATCACGGTCGAAATACATGAAAAATATTTGCATAAAGATCACCCGTGGCCATGAAAAACGGCTGTCCTTTGGTGGCCCATCTCCCCCTCCCCCGACGAAATTTCGCTGGCCAGGGCGAAAGCTTCGGGAAACAGGCTGGAATTGCGTGTTTCTTGCGCGTCGCGGAGGGTCGCCGTGGACGGTTTCGTTTGCGTTTATCAAAACACACATTTAATTATTCCGCGCATCGCCGTGGGCGCCGAAAGTGGATACGCCGCGGCGGTCGCTTATTCTGCGCTTAATTCACACCTGGACCCGTGACGGAGCGACTAGAGGCCGCTTAAATTAAAGCGACGGATAATAAAAGCGTTAGCTCGTTGGAGGCCCGGGTTCAGCGGATCCCTTCCTTCTCGTTTTTCCCCCCGCCCTCGTTTTCTTTCTGTTCTCTCTTCCTCCCGCGCTTGTTCCACCCCCGTGCTTTCTTCTTCCTTTTTTTTATTCGCTTCCGCCGCGTACGGGGCAACTTGCGCGTCGCTGCAACTTGCCTTTTGTTTTCCGCGGCGCGGCGCCGAGGTTTTAAAACACAGGAATGCGACCGCGTGCATGCCGGTCCGGGGGAGCCGGCCGCGGTTTGGCTAAAACTGTGCCATTACGCGACGGTGTCCGTTAATTGGAGGGGGGGGGGGGGGGGGAGTAGGGGAGACCGTTGCGACGAAACGTGGCTGATTTTCGGGGATGAGTGAGTTTTGGGTGGCGCTGCTGTGAAATATTTAGGCGCTGGCTCTTTGACGGATGTTTATGGACGGTTTTGTGAATGGGAATAAAATTGTGTGACTTGTAAGTGAGGTGGAAGTACTGGATGGTGACATTCGTTTGCTGTTGGAGTGCAAAGTGTGCAAAACTGCGCAGATTTTATTCCCCTAATCGTGACGAATTGAAGAGTCCTTTTAGAAAACACTACAAGTACCAAAAATGAAATTCTATGCTATAATATTACCAATGGCACCTCAAAATTATCCGATAAAACTTTTCTGTTTGTAATTTGGCACTTACAGTATTTTCTACAAGGATTCTTCAATTATAATCATAATAGAGAAAAGGAATAAGTAATTTCACTTATATATCAAGAAGAACTTATGCTTTAGTTTTGCCATTTTCAGCTAAGCTTCCTAATGCTAAATAAAATCGAACGCATCCTTGTCGTGCCTCCCATTACCAGAAGAGGAAATATGTATTACGACGGTGTGTGCTTTTTCCCCCCAAAAAACAAGTATTGATCCTAATAGCAGAGGTGTAAAGTGGTAGCCAAACGTCAAGTAGACGACATGGGGCCAGGTTTTGCGAGCATGTTGCACGCGACTTATCCAGACGACGTATTTAAATTCAGACGAACTTTGGAGCGGTAAGTTCGCCCGTGGCTGGGACCGGTGCTGTATTGAAAAGCTAATTCTCGGCGTACAATCGACTCGTCTCGGCGCGGGGCAAACTTTGTGAATGTGTCTCATTAACTGGCTGCGACAAGCGTGCGCACGCGTAAATTCGCGCGAACCGAGACGCGTGTGCGTGTTAAAGCGTTTCACTCGGTGTAACCACCGCGTAATCTCCTCCACGGTCGCGTATTCCCCGCGCGTATTTCAATTTAAAGTCACGCATCGGGTGACCTTTCCCAGCTTCTGCAAAACCGCCGTGCAAATTGCTTTATCTCCTCCTCATCGATCCGCTCTGCTTAAATATGCCGAAGTTTACCGAGCAGTGTAATCCACGAGAGTGTCTTTGCGGTTAAAATAGAAAACCGTATCGAAGCTTCTTTGAACCAAGAACATAGAAATTCTTGAAATTCGTATAGGTAATTATTGCAAGAATTTTTATAAAATTCAGAGACTTTTATGAGCTGAATTTGATACTACATTTTGGCAAGATCAAGAATTACCATTTAGTATATTAAAAATTTAGCGAATGTCCCTGTTTTATTTCTCGAGGAAGGGACACTCGAAGGCAGCAGGTTTTCAAGCATTCCCGTACAATTATTCAGGAAGCATTTCGTCGAAGGAAATAACGCGTATTTAGCTGTGAATTGTAATTAACAAGCGAAAATGCGATCGAAGAGAGGAGCAGATCGCCAGGAGGGTAGCTTCGATTAGCCCGGGACTCTCGTTACTAAATTCAAAACAATAAGGGTTCAAAGAGAGAGAGAGAGAGAGGGGGGGGGATAGAAAGCTCGTCTGGTGAATTCCACCCGCGCCTGGTAATGGAACTTCTGCCGCTTTTATAAAACGGCCGCTCAGGCTTTGTTAAATAATGAGATACATTTAATCAGAGGATTAATGAACGCCGAAGAAGTGGAATGAATTATGAATGATATTTATTCGTCGAGCACCGAGGCGACTTGGGAAATGATAATGCGGATCTTCGTCACGATCGTAACAATAATAACAACAGCGGCAGCAACAACGAGAACCGAAGGGTGTAAGGGGGGTTGGAAAAGTGTATAAAGAACGACGATAATAAAGATGGTGGAACGTGGTAGGGACAATAAGAAACGTGTTCGGCAAAGCCAGACTCGGGGCAAGGGAGTGAAGAGGGTTGAGGAGGGTGGTGGAACTTCGTCTTTCGCCTCTATTTGCATAAAATCGTCGTAGTCGACGCCTTCGAAGATAATGAAATGAAACTAAACAAATAACGCGGATGCTAAACATTAATTACATTCGCCCGTGGAGAGGAAGCGTGGCAAGGGTTTCGTGGAAATTAAGAGGCGCAGGGTAAGGGGGCGAAGCAGGGAGAACAGAGAGGAGGGGCGCGGTCGAAAACGTTCGAAGGGTGGATCCTCGACGGGGTGGCGAATTAAGAAATCGTTTAAGAAGTTTAAATCGGGCACGCTACCAGAAAGAAAGGGTTGGACCGCCCACTTTGCCAAAGATACTACTGCATTTTAAGTAACGATCCTCGCGAAGCTACCCTTCGGCTTCACCCTTCGTGCTACGATTTACAATCGTGTTCATAAATTCTGATCGGTAAATTAGATTTGCCTGTAGGCTACGGCTTTGCAATTATTGTTGCATTTCTAACGAACTTGAGTGTTGTCTAATATGTATCAGGTCCTAATTACTTATATTTCTAATTTAATTAAACATCGTACGTATGATATATCAGCATATATTACTCAAGATTAGTATTATTATATTAATTATTATTATATTATTATATTAAACACATAGGTAGATGTATTATATAGACATCGTATAAATATTGCAATAATGCAATATATAAATATAAATATATTAATATATAAATATTATATCACAGAAAATCAACAATAAATTTAGTTCAATCTCATCAATAATTTTATAAAAGCTTCTTGTAAATTTTTTTGTGTCTCAAAATCATGGTTCAGAGACATGCAAATGCCACAGTAAAAGGGACATAGTAAAGTATCTATTTCATTTTACCTTGCGTGATGTGTAAGTGTCAGCGAGAGCATACACACAGGCACCGCGAACACGAAGAAATGTTCGGTTTGTGTACATGATTTACGAACGTTTCGTGTGATTTATTCCACTAGCAAACGAGCCTGCATGTTTTTCAAACTATACCTCTTTTCGTCATCCTCTGGAGAACGAAAACAGGAGGAATACAATTTGCAAATCACTGACCTACCCCTCCAAGTTTGTCAACTTATCACTTTACATTTTCTATCTACATTATTTATTCTCATCAGTGGCGAATTGCCAGGCTGTCAGCTTGTACGATAACAAGTGGGTCTTGTGGACCCCCTTAAATATCAGACAATTATATTTTTATTTCTTAACAATCTGACTAATACAACAAATGCGAAAGTGTGTTTCGATGTTTGTTACTCAATCACGTCGCAACTACGTAATGGATCTTTCCGAAATTCTGTATATACGTAGTCTAGGACTAGGAATAACATATAGGATATTTTTGTATCCTGATTTTTTAAACATAATTACTCTCTAGAACCGTGGGGAAAATATAGGCTATCATGAAATCTGGACATCCCACCCTTCCCCTTTCTTTCACCCCCTTAACACTCTGTAACAATCAAAGTTTTACCCGGACAACGCCGGATACTTTAATCCTTCGTGGTCACACTTCTGTATAGTTCCGCGGTGCTCACACTGGGTCCAATGGACCCAACCGATTTTTAAACAATTACCGTGCGAACTGTATCAATCCAATAGATTCCCAAAAATCATAATACACACTTTGAACACTGTAGAATATAGAATCGTCGCGTTTTAGTAAGAAATGAAACGACAACATGTACCAACAAAATCGGGAAGGAAAGCCAGGAACATACCGGTATCAAGCTCCAAAGTTAAAAAGCGGGTCTATTGGATCCAGTGTGGCCATGAAGAGATAAGCTAGTATAATAAAAGTTCCAATATTATGTAGGTATGAAACCAAAATTTACGTTGTATTACTATTTTAGATGGGTCTCCTTTGTCACCTGGCAAGCAATATTTTTAGACCCAGTCCGCCAATGATCCCTACCACGTGTCACGTAAACAATTATAAAACTATAACTGCTCACGTCTAAGAAACGTGGTCCGGATCGTAAATGATTAAAGAAACACTCAACTTTCTTTAGCTCGAGAAACTAAGTACCTAGTACATATGTACATACATTAGTGAACAACTTCACCGGTCTTCAGTCCCCAGAATCTAATACTCGACTAAACTACCACACAGTGATACATGATCGAAGAGGACCGACCAATGAGATGGAATCAGGCGATGGTTCCGCTGGTTGCTTTCGAGGCCTCTATGGATGCCTCGCGGGCCCGCTGTATCCGAACTAAATCGACTGAAAAGTATGCGAGAAGAGTCTGCGCGCCAGCCAGAGATCACCGTTGCAATTCTGTAAACGATAAACCGCGGAGATGCACACGCTCGCGTCTCCGAAGACGCGGCGGGGGAGGAGGGACGAGTTATGCGATGCGCAGATCCGCACGTACGGATGTATGATAGCCACTGACCGTTGCATTTCGTTGGGTATGCATTTACGAGCATGTTGGACCTCTTTCGCGGAGACATTGATGGACAAGCGCAGCTTATATGGCCACTCCGAGAGAGGCTGGTCGTGGCCGTTTACATATTTATGTTATGACTCCGCTTCACTCGACTTAATTGACGGAATTGCCATAAATTTGCGAATATCGCGTGGAAGAGGCCTGGCCAGTGAAGGAGAAGAAGACGATGGACGAACGTGGGGCCACCTATGTGTACGTAATATATTTATACGTACGTACCGTTCACGTGCAGGCCGCCGTACGTGTGTGCATGCGCATCTGGGATCGGGACGAATTCCAATGAATACCGATTAGGAGAGTCACGGAACGTCGTTTCGTATCCCGGGGACACGGTGGGAATTCCGAAAGACGGGGCTGTAATTGACGGAATTCCTGTTGGTTTTGAGAACGTCGAGCTTTTACCGTGATCGATACCGCCGTTCTCTGTTCTAATAGCGAATCGTTTTCGAGTTCCTTCCGAGTTCCCGGGGTCCTCGAGCGGGACGCAAGAAACCTCGGCGAGGATGGCGTCGTTCGGATGTTCCGTGCGGTCATACCTAGGAATTTTGCTGTTTTCTTTGGTCTTTTGGCAATCCTGGCGTGGAACGTGAGAAACTGGGTTGGAACGGGATGCGAAGAAGATTCTTAATACAATCGCCCATGGGAAATGGAATGGAAGTATCTATATAATGTTAAGGGGGCATTCTCATTAAAAATTTTCAGAAATTCGATTTTTTCTTCATAACACATCTATAGTATGTTATCTGAAAAATACTCATTGTCAGTAAAAATTATACTATCATCTTAATATGTAAAGCAAAAAGTGTTTGTGTATTTGTCTGTTGCCTAAAAACTTTCGAACGGTAAATCCTGGGGTCACGAAATGTGTTCCAGCTCATTATGCCTAACTAATACAGATGAATGTGACTATTCTCACAGAAAAATAAATTTTTTTTTTATAAAGTCAGCATCTAAATTTCGGGCGAAACCGAGTAGTAAAGCTAGTATAATCATAAGTCATATCCTTGAATAACGAATAAATAAAGGCCATCAAGTTTTCTCACTGCAACTTGTATACTTTTTCAAAAAAAAAAATCGTAAAAATCACCTATTTTACGAGCGATTTGATGAGAATGTCCCCTTCATTCACAGTAGCGCTTTTGCACCTGTTAACAATTACTACTTCGAATACTTAAGCCTGCACAGTGCACAGAAATTCCAAACTATTTGAATTTGTAACAAATTAATAAATCTATCTCACAAAAAAGTTGTACATTTCTTTAAACATGCACCTTCTTCAAGTTTCTAACAAAAACACTCAACTTTCCACGCCAAACTGAAACTCTTCCCATCAAGTTCCCGTACCAAACCTCAAATTAGCGTCTTCCATAACATATATACGCCACATTTGCCATCGGGTCAAAATATCCACCACTAATTTATATTTCCCCGTAATACACAGTATCCCACCTGACTCTAGCTTTCCAGCAAGAAAAGAGGCGGCCAGGGTCACGGGTCAGACTGAAATTGCGCGCGGGAAGAGTTACGGTGGTTGAACGTAGCCAATCGAACCGAAGAGTCCGCGAGATCCTAGCGTTTATGCGATTCGTCATTGTGCAACGGTTACTTAGCCACCGCGGGCACTGAGTAGCATTCCGCTGTATACCGATTAAGAGAGCCTGGGGAACGTCGCCCGGTATCCGATCGTCCGGCGACTCGATGGGAATTCGAAAAAGTCCACGTCGCCGGTTTATCGTGGAGGTTTAGCGGGATCTGCCCGCGGAATAACTCACGTGTACACGCGGGATCTGTCTCTGTGCGTCGGGGGGTATGGGAACCGTAGGTCCAAGCGTTTCCTCTTTAATTGAATCGTATCTACATATCTGGATGGCTCCATCCGTCTGTACCGTAGGAGCTTCAGTAACGAAGGCGGGCACGGCCCTCAAAAAATGGATCTATGCCAAAGCGCGTCCATCTTCGCGTAATTGTGCTTTTAAATTTACTCAACGCCTCCTACCGCACCCCCTTTCCGCCCGTCACGTTACACGCTCGGTGTTTCCAATTTCGTCCCGTGCTTTTTATTAAAAACACCGCTGCTTTGGGTTATTGTTAATCATCCCTGACGCCGCGACGAATAAAACGCACGGTAAATTCTGCCGTTTCGTTGGCGCGTTTTTGTAATTACTCCTGGCCCGCGAGCTATGGACGATCCGCTGATGACTGCGAGGACTGGGTGTAGCCGTGGATACGTCTGAGGGAAACAATCGCGATAATGATCTGTGATTATGTCGCGAGTTGCCGGCTGCGATTTCATTGTAATCGCATATGTAATGATCTAGGTATGGTCGGATTATCTTTTGCGAGATGCTGAACAGTGGTCGGGATTTTCTGGTATCATGCACACGCTGCGACGTGATTAACCGTCGAAGGAAAAAGCTAAGTAGGTATAATGGCTGTTTGAAATTGTGCTTTCCTTTGAGACAAGATTCTTCAAAGATTTATCGTTTAGGGGAGGTACTAATTACTTATTATATTATATTATACTTCTGTTAGACTTGAGCAGGTCAAGTAACTTTCAGTATATAATTCCCAGACAATCCCAAAAAGGGGCCTTGTAAAAAGAAACGAAAATTGGATTTTATTCTTTAAATAATTTTTTATAATCACCTAACGAATTTCATTGAATTTTCATTAAACTCGGCTCCCCAAAATTAAATCCTGAGTGCGTCACTGACCACATCCTTACAGTGCAGTTCTCTGGAAGTGGGTGTGGCCCTGTTATACAGAATTTACAAATCCACAGAATCTTCTCAAAATTTCTTGCAAGTCCTTTCCTTCTTCTCAGGCTGCACACAGTCAGAATTACGTCGGGAATATTTTAAGCAGAAAGTGAAGCTCCTTTTGTAAGAAAGGACTGCTTCCTATGTCCCATGAAGCGTCCATCATTCTATTATACTTGGACTCGGAGAATGATAACGTCCTTCATCCACCAAACGATCGCACGAAGTACGTCGACGTCAGGGCACCAGACGTTTCAGCGTAAAAATGAGGGAGCCGGGCAGCACGTGGCTGGGTAGACTCTGCGAAGACGCGATAGTGACGTTTCCCGAATGATGTAGACGGGCATAAACTGGACAAACTGGGACGATTTGTCTGCTTTCCCGCGAGCTTGCACTCGGCGATGCTGGGGCGCCGAGGGGGCAGAGCGCGAGGGAACGGGCACTGGTTTATTTCCAGGGATAATCCAAACAAATGTACTCGGTGGCTCGCGAGTAAATAACATGCAAATGCCGTAATGCTGGTTGACCGATGGCTTCACTCGTCTCCAGTCTCGGACGTGCCTCGCGGAACACCGTGCTCCCTACGGCGCTGGCTTCCTCCGAGGAAAAAAAAGGGTTTAATGTCGGCGGTGGAGGATCTATAGAGCCCTGAACGCGTGACTGGCGGGGCTTTTCATATCGATGGAACGTACCCCGGGTTCGTTATCTTTAGTCGGTAGTATATTATTATTTAGTAGACCATTATACAGTGCAAACTCTGGGGGTAGACAGAGACTCCTAAGAGAAAGCTTACATAGAAGACATGCTATTATGCAAGAATCAAATCTCGCGTGGGCCATAATGGTCCTTGCAGTTTCATTTCGAAAAATCCTTGAAAGAACGACTTACAATTAGTCACCACGCGAAGGCACTTTGCAAGTGTTGCTGAAGTAGTTGAAAATTTAAAAAAAAAAGTGTCTCTTAGGTTGCTCTTGTGATCTTGCAGGAAACATTCTGTGTGACTATTATCGATCAAGCTATAATACAGTATCCATTACGCTAATCCTTTAAAATAACAAAGAGTTTGTTTTAAAGTTAATACTCTGTTCACATAAAAGTATCCGGGTTAATTAAAACGTGTAAGCGAACGAGTACCTCGCGAAATGAACTTTTTCATTCGCATAGGGAAGCGATGTCAGGGGGTGAACATAAATATTATAAATTTTCTCTCGAATATAATATTCTCTCTTTTTTTTGCGGCTCCGCAGTGGAACATCGAAAAAGACTGATAATTTAATGGGCTACGCGTGTGTCCACCTGTTTGCCTATTCGTATTATGTCGAAAAGCAGCATCGATTTTTCTAAAAATTTTTATTCATTTCATAATGGGACTTTTATCTCGCGAACGCGCGACAACTCGTGTTCCTGTGCTTGCTGGCAATTAACAAAACGAACGCGCCGCCGAACGAATTTGTATTTTCAATTCCGCGGCCCGTAAGTCGCGCTGCGCAGCACACTACGTCTTCATTAATTACCGGGGTATTACGCTTCGCGTTTTATATGATTGTTCGGGATTCCTCTGGTCGACGATACTGGCGCGACGGATGAAGATGCTGGCAAGCTCGTCAGACTTTGAACCCTTATTGGGCGACATTAATTAAATATCCAAACTTCAAACTCAACGATTAATAGAAATATCAGTGCCAGAGTAAATTTAGCGCCTGAAAAATTATATAAGCTGAGAACCAAACCGTATGAAGTTAATTGGAACAATCGCCGATTTTGATACGACCTTGGTAATAGTTCCTACAAAAATATTTCACACGTACTTTTTTTAACGGCTGACATTCATGTTGAAGCGGTGAAAATGGCCCTCACAGTTGAAGATGAGAAAATATGTTCATTAATATATGTAAGGTAACGCAAGGTTTGATAAGGTCTACAGGGAATGAATGGCTACTCTTTTCCCCCGGTGCAACGCCCACTATCGCGGAAGCCCTCGTATCCCCTAGACATCGTCGAAAACGATGCTGTCCGCATAATTTCGGAAGTCTTTCGAGCATTAACAATTGTCCCGATCACACGGAGGGATGCGCAACGTAGTTTCCAGCTCCTGGGCGATTCTCATTCGACTCTAACGGGGGTTGAACAGATAACCTGGTTTCGAAAGGGGCAGCAGATGGGGTGTTGGCCAGTGGCTATCTCAGACTTCCCTCATCTTGTGCCGTTCTGCAACCCCCGTGCCCGCCCCAGCCCCACCCCGCCCCTTACGACGAGAGCTACCCTGCTTTATCCGCCCGCTCGCCATCCACCCCCATAGTTTCCTGGGAGATCGATTGTTATGCATAGCCTGTATTTGCCCGGCCAGCTCTGTAACTGGCCCCAGAGTCTGGAAACTCGGGGTGAGAGTCTGCAAGAAGCCACCCCGGCCGACTCGACCGATTGACCATCGTCCAGAAGGGACCATGGCCGAGACGCTCTCGAAAAAAGCAATTTCGAATGGACAGGCAAATTAGACGGGCCGTAGTTTTAAGGTTTCAGGAGGATACGCCCGGGTTGATCGATACTTGGACAGAGGAGATCGCGCTCGTTTCCTAGTGGACGAGTCTGGCTTGGCCGAATTCAGTAATTACTTCACGCATGGGCGTTCAAAGTTCTTGCACAAGGAATAAGTGGAGATCGAAGGCGATGGTGCAGCTTTTGAAGATAGACTTTTAAAGTATTTGGGTTTGAAGTAATATATTTGGGGATGGCTTTGGTGTTTGATTATTGCGAGAGGAAGATGAGGTTTTCTTTGGTTGGGTTGTCCGTATTAGGGGACGTTTCGAAGTTTCGATTGGTGGATTAAAAAAGGGATAAGAAGTGAAGGATTCGATGGATTTGAGGATCCAGGTGGCTGACGTTGGCGTAGAGACACTGTCCCTTCCAGGATGTTTATTCTTGCGTAGACCAGACTGTACCAAGCAAACAACGAAATGCAAATCGAGATTATTCCGTGCCGCGCTAGCTGTTAACCAGAATTATTCGAGTCTTAATGATAGTTTAGGTAGCGGCCCACTGATCTAAGGGATTAAACTGTGAATATTGCGGGGGCTAATGAACACCTGGGAATTAGCTTCGCATTTAAAGTTTCGGAAGGAAAAAATCTATCGACCTGTTACTTCGAGTTCACATCGCTCTGTATCTGTTGGAGTCGCTTGGAGTCAGATCACGAAATTAGGCATTTGCAGGGAGAACCAGTCGATGGCCTGAACAGCCCAGTCTCCGAAACAGTTGCCTAGAAAGCGAAGGAATCTAATTGAATTATCCAATTAGAATCATTCTTCATCCGCTTCAAAGTTATTCCGCGAATTTTAAGTGGACACTGATGACAGAGATAGTCGAATTGAAGGGTGTCAGTCGTTCGAGATGATATAGATTAAGGAGAATGAATGTGCGAACGTCCTGGGCTGCTCCATTGAAAGATCAGACATATGGTGAATCAGATATTCAAGATTATTTATATTCTGCCATTCGGGTAATCAATTCGTTTCTATCAAAAACACTCAGTGTGTACGTTTGTACGTCTGAGAGTGACCAGTAAGGGGAGCATATGAAGGGTAAGGGGAAAACAGGGAATGTCACAAAACAGATTTACCCAGAAAATTAAGTTTTAATACTTTAGTCCATCAGTAAAGACACAAGGTTCAAGGAATTTAATTTCCTTCTATAATTTTTTTCTTAAATAATTTCCTGTTTTACCTTGACGACGGAGGCTCATGCTTAGGCAAAGAGTGGGGACATTCCGTATTTTGTTCCTGTGCGGAGTGGACATTTCCTGTTTTTAACCAGTATACCAACTCTTTAACAATATCTTACATTTGAACTTTAAACCCCTTTGTGACTCTTAACAGTTCTGTAGTCCCAGTTGCCACCAACAAAATATGGTATAAATCGCAAAATCACGAAAAATGAACATTCCCGGTTTTTCCACTTACGTTGAACAAATTCACAGGAAATTTTTAAAAGATATTTAGCACTATCCCCTCCTCCACCACCCCAATTCAAGACCATTAAAAGGATGCCATCAAAGATATCCCCCTGAATATTCCCAAACGGAGGAAAGAGTCCCAGCAAAACAGCGAAGCCACTTCGAGGCAGATATCCCGGAAGATTCCATTGAGCCCCGTCGGACGGTAATAATCACTGGACAAGTCTCCATTGGGCCGAGCCGCGCCGCAGACATCCGCTCGGGTACGGGAAGGGTTGGGAAGCCACGATATGAGATATAGAGGTGTTGCGCGGACAATAGATACGGAATGCGGTTAACCGAAGAAAGCTGAAACAAGGGGGGAAGTGGATAAACCGAGAAACAATAAAGTGGAATGGCAGGGCACGGGAGTAAATGGGTAACGACGTTTGAATCGACGGGGTTGGGCCACCCGAGGGAGCCGACGGTGTCGTCCTCGGTGAAAGTGTTCGCACGGATTCCTTTTTTCCACCCCCTGCCCGAGCCAGCTACGCTCAAGTTTGCCGATGGAGCGTTTAACCTTCCTTTCTGTCCCACCCCGACTCACTTGCCTGCATGTGTCAGCGTAGGTGCAGGTGCACAGACGCCCGGGCAGACGTTGTACGAAGGTCCCGCGTGCCCCGAGGCGTTTATGTGTTCATAAAACTCGAAGGATCGCTTTGAGTCGTCGAGGAACGCGCTTTGGCTGCCTCGTAGGAGCAACGATACGACCAGGGATCACAGAGGCGGAGGGTGAAAGGGGGAGCGAGGCGGAAAGGAAGTGGAAGAGAGTGTAGGAGGGTGCTAAGGGGGTGGCGAGAGAGCGAACGAGGGTGTTTTTCCACCACCAGTTGCTCGCGGCATCCGCAAACCCCTCTCGATCCCGATGGTACAGAACGAGACGCGCAGAGGGGAAGACGGAGCCAGAGAACTGTTCAGACCATAAAAGTCCGAAACTCGCTTCCACCGTCCGCTTCCTGTTCCTCTCTTCAACGTTCGGCCTCCTCGACCTCGATACACAGCCAAGGGGGGCTTCGAGGGCGTAACGAGGAACGCCCGCGGACACGAGAAAAAAGTCACTGCCACGGTTTAACGCATCGACGTAACGAGCGTGAAGGAGGATCCGACGATGCTCGCTGATGGAATTTAGATTAATGGAGGCTGAGCTGGGCCCAGCCGAGTGTATGCTTGTCGAAAATTCTTCACGACGCGAGCAGCCGATTGATTTTTCGACACCTGTCGCTTTGTACCCTCCTGCTTCTCGCGTTGGCCGCTACCGCGTGAGAGATCTGCTCGACTGAGAAAATTGGCGCGGGATGAGAGGGTAAGAGAATTCATGGGAACTCAATGATAGCTACTGAGTTTACAAGAAGCTAGATTACGTTTAGTAGAATTTTTCTGTTTTATTATTATGCTTACAAATATGGCACTTGTCCAAGCAGTGGCGTGCTCAAGATTTAATCTTGGCGGAGCCCAGTTGAACAAATAGAAATAATCGAATTCAGTAAAATTCAATGCAAATTAGGTAAAATTCAGTAGGTGATTTTAAAATTTATTTAAAGAAAAATTCAGTTTTCTTTTCTTCTTACAACGTCCCTTCTTTGGTGGTTGTTAGGATCCTTTGGACCCCATCTGGGTGTGCTACTGGTTCAAGGTTTTATATAAGAAATATTGAAAGATGCGACTAAAAGCTCGACCAATTCTGGAAATGAAATGGCAACTGAAACGTGACGATCGAAAGCATCCCCCCATTTCGCGATTTAACACTAAGCCCAGCTGCCCCGTGACAGGAGCAAATACCTTTACAATTTTCCCTTGTGCAACAGAACGGGGAGGGGTGAATGGAGGGTGGCCAGTGCGAGAGGGGTTTCGGATAGCCGTTGTCAACGCGTAATCGTAAACCGATAAAAAGCGAGCGCGAAGATTTCGAAGAAACTCGTCGAGGGTGGTAGTTTTTTTTCAGCCACCAGTTGCTGCCAGCAGAAAACCCCACTCGAATCGACGCCGCATTACCGTAAAAGTCTGAAGCTCTCGGTTACCGCCGTGGCTTCCGTCCTCTTCTTTTTCCCTTTTCCGACCGCCTCCCCCCATTCGCGCTCGCTCGCCCCCATCGCGGCCTCAGACTCTCTTCGAGCACGAAACTGGGTTAGAGAGAATAAAACGGGAAATACCAGCGAGCGGCCGATTGCAAGGAGGGGAAACAGAAGCACCGTTGATTCCGTGATCCCGCGCGATTTCGTACGTTCAGATCGTCGACAGAAGTTGCGCAAAAGCACGGAAGCTCGGCTTTGTTAGCTGTGGAAATGGTTCAAGGTCGAGAAATTGAAGGCTGCTTACATAGATGCCAAACAACATTGCGGAATTCTTTCCCGCTTTTCCAAATGGACCATGCGTGCCAACGTACAGAGTATTTTCTGCTATCTAAACATATGTAACTCCAGATGTATATTTCATAGTGTAAAATAATAAGAAAGTTTGTCATAAAGTTGTTCGATTGCGTGTCACCGAAAGCTCGACAGAGAAGTGTTCAGAGTCTCGTAGTCTAGTTCAAGGTGGATACTTTGACTCCCTATTTATAGAGGGGTAGTTTATACACGTATTAATCCATTTTGATTTCGCTTTGAAGCAGAAACGAATAGATTTCTAATTTTCTATTCGGATTCTAAGATTCTACGCAGGAGGAATAAACAACTATCGAAATCATCGATTGGACATTGTGTGGTCGAGCATAGAAGCATTCTACGCCCTGCTAGGGAATCAGGACGAACTTATCGCTGTGTCTAATAAAAATTCGACTCCTCAGGCGTGCCCCAAGCGAAACAGTTTCATGGAAAACGTTGAGCTTGGGGCGGTTTCAGGTTTAAACTTGACGAGATAAGATGTCTGAATATATTCAAAGCGCGGCTCCCACTGAGGCTGCCAGGCTTGTATGTGTGTATTTCGAGCCGGTCGCGCCTTGGCAGAAAATTAATTCCCTCAATTATGCCGTTTTTAGCGTACACCGCTTAAGAAACATCTACTCGCGATCCGCGAGTAGAGTCGTGCATTATGCTTGGCCGGAGGCGACGCGCACCCTACAGCAGTCTCTGCTTACATTAGCCACCCTTATGCAAATTAATACGAAACAAAGTACACCGATGCGATCCTTCAACCCTCCGCCATGGAAAAGATATACTGTTGTCCCTCGTCTAGACTCTGTGCTCAAGGCCTTAGGTGGACTGCCATCGCAACCCGACGAAATTATAACACATTGAGTATCATGTAACCATAGTACTGATTTCTGTGCAAAAGTAATCTGTTTCATTCGTGTTTCCCTCTGTTCAATCAGTAATCGACCAATTTTCCCTTGAAACGTGGAAATATCTGAGTAGTAGACATAGAGTATAGATAATCCCTTGTATTCTTTGAGGATTTGAGCTTACATACGTCTGAATTGTTGCATTTCAGAAATATTTGAAGTTCTCTGGAAGCTTGACTGAACATTTTAGAAGAGTGGTGTTAAAGAATAACATTGATGTAGTGAATTCTGCGTGGTTTTTTGAGCTTTCATAGTAGAGATGGTGGGCTGGAGTCCTCATCGATGGTGGAAAACTCGCAGCAGGTGGAAAAAGCCAATTGCAACAGACATTAGGTGGAGTAGGTAGCGGAGAAGGTAGACCGACGGTGGTAGAATGAGGGATGGGCCGAGTGTCCAGGTTGGAGGGTCGTTTATTGATCTCTCAAGTCCGAACCTCGCCTCGTGTACAAGAGGGACCTAACCCCATCCCATTCGCCCTCGTGACTGGCCACAACCACCCCAGCGGCCGCACGCCGAGACACTGGACACAACGACTCCCTCCTCGGCCTCTCCTTCCACCTTATTCCACCCTCTTGGGGAAATAGGTTCCCAACCAGAACCCTTTGCTCGTTGCAGTGAAACGTCGAGCTGCTGGATATATTCACAGAAGATCAAGCGAAAAATTGACACACTTTCTGACAGAATTAATCGTCGATTACAATCGACGTTAATCACTATCTAGTTAACCACTGACTACCCTCAGAGAGCAACCTAAACAGATGAACTTACCAGTGAGAATTCCCTTCTTTTTTCCTCCAACTATCCTGCTCGTTGGAGCTGATAGACTCGTGAGCCGTCGACTATTCTAATAGGAATCCCATCGTCGTCACAGCGACGGGACAATGGAGAGAGATGTTCCCGCTTGAGAACCGTCCACTTAGCCGAAGGGTTGCTAGTTGCAGATAACTTATTCCAGCTTCGCCGGCTGCCCACTCACCCTCCGACGGGAACCCTCTCGCGCAGATCTTGGGCTGGCGAGCAAGCGGTCATCTTGTCTGCCGGTCCCTCGTAATATGGATCGTGCTCTGCGCGAGCCATTTCCACGAGGTCTTAACAACACCGTCGGTACAGGTTGTCGATAAATCGAGAGCCGTCTAGCCCGGTCTGACACGCCTCTACCAAGAGACGTCCGACACCTGCTCGAATCTGCTCGCTGACCAGCTTCGGACAGTTGCAGCCGGATATTTTTCCGCGGCCGGGTCTTAACGGCAGCCGCTCGGAAGTCGAGGAAACAGCGGCTGCACTCGAGGAAGCAACGGCGCGAGATGATTCGTTGAAAGGGGGATGATTCTTTGACGCGTGTTAAGGGCAAAGAGCGGGCCGCCGCGCCGTCCCTCTTGGCCGATACAATGCGAAGTACCGAGAGGGATTTGCGAAGAAAAGACACGTAACGCTCGACGTTTGAACATCGATTGGCCTTTCAGTCGACTGTTCCGTTCGTTACTCCAGGCCTTTGAATATGAACGGGGTTGTAAGGGGAGCGGAGTCAATGGAGTCGCGAGTTCACGTCTCCGGGACTGCTCTGGGGGTGGTAGCTTGGTGCTTTCTGTGTTTTATTCGAGGTGCAATAGCTTCTTATTTCGTGGGTCGATCGGGGTGGCGATTTACACGGAAGTGAAATGAAATTGGTACTATCTGCTTCAAGTAATGACTGATGCAAGTGGTGGTTAGCTGAATCATCTCGTAGGGTAGGGTGGGGCTGAAAGTCCCATTTTTCATATAAATCTATGTAAAATTGAGTAATAACAATCTAGAGATATACGGTGTTATTTTATGTATATAAACTACAACTATTATGCTTTACTTTTACAAAGTTGATGGTTAATAGTGTTATTTTTTGTTGAGTTATATCACAAAATGTGTGTCAATTCAAAATAGACTTTGAATATCCATTGCTTGGGGTAAAAAGTCCTTAATATCTTCTAGCCAGCTTTTCGTGTAACATAAAATAAAATAAGTAAAAAACTCTTTTGAAATCAACAAATATTTATTAAACCAATTTTTATTTTGTACACTATATTGAAAGGAAATATTACAGAAATCTTTTTTTAAACAAAAGAATAAAAATACAGGACACAGATTCAGCTCGAACAAAAAATTGCACAATAATCTTGGCTCAACATAAAGATATAACTCTCTGTTAAGCACTTTAGCCTTATTTCTGAAATTCAAATTATGTTAATATAAAAAAAAACAGGATAAAAGATAGATAATTTGTGACTTTACTAATTAGTTTGCTTCAACAAAGACAACCACTATTTTTCGTATTTTAAGATGACTTCTTTAACAAAAAATAAATATATAAGTCAAAAATATAAGTAAGGAACTTTTTGTCCCAATGGTATCTCTGTAGTTTCGCCGATATATAGGCTCGAAAATATTATCATTCAGAAATAAACAATGTCGTATACACATTACTAAAGAAACATATAATCTTAACATATCCACCTTATACGCTGTTAAACGGTGGTTTACTGCGAATAACATAACATAAACGACGTACTTTTCTCGCTTCTTGATGTACATAATGACAGAGGCGTCATATGACACGCACGAGGGCCCAAAAACAACTGGCGACTCTGCAGTCCTCTCCATTACCGTTGCCATCAACATAGTTCTGCTGCAATATTCAATCGATTGTTTACGAATGGAGATTTTGCATTCGGGACTTTTGACCCGCCGGACTTTTAACCCCACTCTACCCTACAAGGACTTATTTACCTTTCTTTTCATTTATGGATCTTCATTCAATATTGCGCCTCTTATCTGTTATTTGAGTAAAACTTGCACAAACTTCACTTCACCCTCCCCAAATTTTCATCTCCTTACCAAATAAAACAGCTTGCTCGTTCGACAGATAAACAAGCGACTCACGAAATGTGTCTAAATATCGTCTTTCAATGAAACATTTTACTAAAGCGAAAAAGAATACATTTTTAAAATCGCAAAGCGTGCAGAGGGCTTTGAAAAAAAAGGGAATATCGTTACCTAACAAGCAACAATGCTTTGGATGGACGCAATCGTCCCTTCTGATCCTTTGACACGCTCGATAGCATATCGCAAGCCACATCGCGGATAGCGGCGTTCTCATTCATCAGGAACGATTCGTCGGTCGGGCTACGAAATGAAAAACGTAAAGGGGGGAGGGGAATGGGAGAAGAAGAAGCAGACGAAGTGGAGGAAGCGGTGGAGAGGAGAGAAGTTCGCACGCAAGAAACTTCTTTGATAATTCTGCAATCTCATTCCCCGGTTCATTTACTTTCTGTCCCCCACCTGTCTACACCTAGTTAACCGGGCCGGGAGTTTTGCATCCCCGCTTCTAATAATAGCTATCGCTTCATACATTTTCATGGCATTACAAAATCGGAACAAATAGAGTGTACACGCGGCAATTACGAATGCATTATGCAATATAAATATTGATGCTTCCTGCAAAAACGAAACGCCGAACGGGGCGAACGGAATGCAAAGGAACCGCGAGGAGAAAGCAAGGGGATCCCAACGATAACGTCTCTCGATGGGTTTCGATCTTTCCTCCGGTCCCGCTGTGCGTTATTATACATTTCCCTGGGACGTGTCGCGGAGAAGCAATTTCATTCGACTGGCTCCGATCGCTAACGGCATTTATTTATTCGTCTATATTGAGACGAGCATGGTACGTCCGTGTTCGAAAGTCGAAGAGATTCGTTACGAAGCTTCGGCGGATAAATATTAAATGTTCCTTACGGGGATCTAAGGTTTACGGAGTATCACAGTTAATCACGAACTGTCGCTCACCGGTAAATTAGTCTTGTCTCGAATTAATTTAATATCCGCGTCTGGCATTTATTAAGCTCTATCAAATTTTGAGAGGCAGAAAGTATTTCACAGTGGATCCGAATCATTTATAGAGGGTCTTATTAGTGCGGTTTACTGTGACGATTTAAAAGTGGCAAGGGATGAATGAGAATTCCGTGATACGTACAGGAAATGGATATTCTATCTCCTCCGTATCATAACATATTATCAAAGTTTTACTACACGATCGTGTAAGATTCAATTTATATTCCCGTATGTATGTGTGAAGGGGAAAGGTTATTTGGAAATTATGGGTCATCAAGGGGTAATCAATATTTCACAGCACAGAACATCCTTCCTCTCTATGAATCATACCTAAATATTTTCACCGTTATATCGAGTCAGTTTACGTCTTTATTTAACCTTTAGGGGACCGGCAAAGCCCTTTTGGGGGCTTCGAGTAAACACACTACTTAAAAATGATATAAAGTATAAATAAGTATGTGTGTGTTAGGTGTTCGACTGTGTTTTTATGTATGTTTCACTATAAATTCGTTCTGTTCAAAACTACACAAAAAATACGACAAAATAAAATAATTCCTGAAACAACACAAAACTCACAAAAATAATAATAAAAACATGGGAAAAAAGAAGAATAGATGATACAAAAACTTGTCAACGTTGTTAGCTCTGGGTGAAGCTGAAAAAAATTTCTCTGAATTTTGGTATATGTTCATTCATTTAGATCAGTCGAACTACCATGTAGATAAAATTTTTTTACTATCCGACTACAGATTTGTAATCAGCAGTATCAAAAAATCCCAGACACACCGTGTTTTTGAAATTAAAAAATGTTAAAAATTTTATTACCGTTCCGGCCCGACAAAGCCCCTTTTTGGGCTCTGTGCAAGTTCTCTAATTCTGCACAAAATATGCGTTACATATATAAAAAAAATTTGGAAACTGAAAACCACTGTTTTTTTTTTAAAAAAGCCGGTCCTCCAAAGGTTAAGAACGTTTGAAGATGCATCACCACAGATTTGCAAAATCTAATCCACAGACATATTATCAAGGCAATCAAATAGGATATGAATAATCCTAACTTAATATCAAATAGAATATGAATACTCCTAACGTAATATTACCCCAATTATAATTCCTCACACGTCAGAAACAAAAACCCTAACAGCCCGAAATAAACCACAGAATTCTCCCCAATCCTATCACACCATTTTTTTTTCAAAACTCCACATTATCATCTTCCACAAATGATTCAAGAACACAAGTTCGATCCACGTTCCTTACCATCCTCCCCCAAAACCCTCGTCTTCCTCTACCACGACCCAACAAATTTCCAAAGTCACTATCCACCTGCAAGCGTTTTCCTCCTTCCTTCTTTCCCCATTCATGATCTCGTTCGGATTGCTAAAGACCACGCGATCGGCTCTCGCGGCGCGGAGAGGTCACTCGGGTGGAGTTTGCAGCGAGGCGGTCGCATTCGCGCGAACGTCAGCATCATCGCGGCTTGCAATTCGACGCGGAGATCCTCGGTACGTGTGTGTGGCGCACACGGCTGGCGGAAAGCGTGTGTGGTTGCGCGCGAGCCAGAGGCCAATAAAACTTAACTCCTAATTAAGAAGCGTGAAGGATGAATCTATTATCCGCGGGGGCCTTGCCAACGCAAATACGCCGGCAGTAATGTCGCCGTTGGTACAAACATACCCACGGACACGGTCTGGCATACGTGTTCATTAGGCGTATTTGCTGTTTAGCATTTCAAATTCGGCAAGAGAGAGCGCCAGCGCGATACAGAAGCCACCGCGCGTCAGTGAACCGCGGCTGCCGCCCCGCAGCCCAGGCAGCCCTCCCCCCCTTTTGGCAATCAAATATTTTAATTCAATCGTTCTGCTAATGATCCGTCTTACATTCGGTGCGTGGGTGCCTCAGCCCCGCTATCGCGCCCGGTCCTACCTCTCAATTCGTGCCTGGGTCCACTCGGTGACTTAATTATGTGCAATCCGGCGGAAGGACACGCGGATTCTTGCGCACGATGTCTGATCAACGGTATCGCCGCTGTTTATCCGTTACAAGCTTGGGAATTATATTGAAAAGCGGAGGTGGGGAGTTGGAGAGGCTTTTGGATGAAATGGAGTTTGATGAGTGTGAACTCGTGAGGATTGAATATTGGGAACTGAGAGAACACTTTTTAAAGTGAAGTCTAAAGGTAGACTCTCACTACGCCTCGCCTCGGCGCAACTTCTTTTCGCACTCACAGCTAGGCTCGCGTCGTCTCGGGTTTTCCGCACCTGAAGTTATCTGATCTTGGCTCGGTTCATGTGTTTGGTCTGTCACCGAAAGCGGTGGCATTGCATCCACTCACACTACGCCTCACCTCAGTGGCGGATCCAGGAGCCTTTCTTCGGGGGGGGGGGGGGGGCGAAACGGGTAAAAGTACATAACTACATACACACATATATATATATATATATATATATATGTCTTTATATATATTTTATTATTCTTGGTGGGGAGGGGGGGGGGGGGGCGTTCGCCCCTATCGCCCCCCTCTGGATCCGCCAATGCCTCGCCTTTCTTCCTCAAAATATTTTCGAGGAAGAATTCGCGGCTCGGAGTCGCGCTTAGACGAGGTGAGGCGAGGCGTAATGTGAGTCAAATTTTCAAAATACATAAGAAAAGCGTAGGAAGAATAAAATGAGCCGAGGCGAGGCGTAGTGAGAGCCTACCTTTAGGGAGAAATAGTTGTGGGGAGCTGACTGCAACTTTTTCCCACCCGTGACGCCACCAGCACATGTGCCACTTGTCATCGGTGTCTTAGGTGTATTTAAATTATCTTATTTTACTTCTAAAATTCTATTTCTATAATAAGTGCATGTATCTATAAATATTATTAGCTATTATAAATTATGCAGATATAAAAAATAAATTTGTATGTTTTAGGGTATAAAAACGTGAAACCTGGTAAAAGAAGAAAAAGATATTAGAAGTCGACTTTAGCATAAATATTTTCAAACATTTCATAATATTTTATAGTTTTTTTCATTTGATTGTCATTTTAATTTTGAAATCAGCAGTCAGCAAAAGTACATGCGCTAGTGGCGCCCTCTGCTCGGAGCTTCAGCTTCCCCGTTCGTGATGTATTCGTTTCTAAGGGTGCACTTGAAATTCTAGCTGTGTTTCATTGAAGAAGGTGATGGCAAAGCAATTTGGTAGCTGTTCGGCATCCACCTGCAGTTTTGAGTATTACTGAAGTTAGGCTCGGTCGTAAACGCGCGAAATTCTCGTTTGTGCGAAACCACCGTCGTAAAAAAACAGCGGTGCGACGAAACGGGGGCTCAGATCCTTCTCAATCGCGATCTTAATAACGCCCACGCACCGCAGAGTGGAACGAGCAGTTTTAATTTGCGGATGACGATGAAATCTCGGACTTAATTGTGTCTTCCCGTCCCTCGACGGCCGCGGGCGTTTCATCGGCTCGTTTAAATAAATTTTCACGGGTAGCAGGGATCACGGGGCGCTACGAATTTAATCGCTGGAACCGTAAATATTCGGTTAATGCATTTTATCTGAACGTACGTCTGGCCAATTGCGATCGGCCGTGCGTGCGCCGGGCGATTTTCAGGACAAACCCGCGGGGCGGCGGGGCCGGAGAAGGGCAAGGAGGATATTTTAATTCAATCGCCCTATTAATGACTCGCTTTATATTCAGTACGTGGGTGTCCATCTTTCGCGCTCGCATTACTCTCAGTGTGTCTTTTAATTCCGATCGTCGGCTGACCGTGGCTATCATCGATTTAATTATTCCTCCTTCTCTGCAATGTAGCGACCAGATTTCTAACGATGTTGCACCTATTACATTCATCATTTAAATACTACAGAAGAAGGTGCCAAAAGTCGAGTTGTATGCAACAAAAGATACAAATCTGAAAATCAAAAATACAAAAATTGCAAGCAAGAGGTTAAGAGTAGATAATTCTAAAGCAGTGTCCCACTTAGAGGGGTGCCAATGGGGCGTCGCACGCCTCAAAGCAAGGGCTCTGTAAAAAAAAAAAGAAACCCGGATTTTATTCTTTAAATAAATTTTTATAATCACCTAATGAATTTTATTGAACTTGTATTAAACTCGGTTCTCCCAAGATTAAATCCTGAGCGCACCACAGCTCTAAAGAGCAAGAAGTTCACAGAAGAACTGCCATCGATTTTCAACCCACATTTAAAAAATTCCCTCCACCTTCTTTCCCTCACCTAGCACGCTAAAAAATCACTCCATCGTACTTCAAATGCACCACAAGCCCACCTGCCAGGATTACCAAAGCGTTTCGAGGATCATGTCTCAGGGTCGCAGCTTCAAAGAAAGCCAGCTGCTCACGCGGCTAGCCCGACGATCCTCCGTCCCCCTTTAGTGGACGCAATTCTTGGCTCTAATTTGTATTTAATTAACCGAGTCTCATGGCAGGTCGCCTCTCAGCCAGGAGCGAGTTCGGTCGGTTTGGTCTGCGCGTTGGGGTTCATTAGGTTATTGAAACCTTAGACAATGTAACTAGTGGCTGCCGGGTACAGTGCTCCAGGGGCTTCGTAATGCCCGCTGCCTCGAGTACGCCTCGCCGCGACATTTTCCATCTCTCCAGCCACTCCCCCGATGGAGTCTACGACCGCGTGTCCCCACGACCGTCGCAACGATCTGCTGAACACCCCGCGGCCTGGCTACGTCCGCGGGACGCGCGAGTTTATATGCTAATAAGCCACATTAATTAAACGGGCCGGCGCGTATGTGCAGCAGCTACGGCCGCCGCCACCTTCCCGCCCGTGCCTACGCTCCCTCTAATTCTTCCTTGGAGCGGAGGAAAAACCCCGCCTGTCTGTCCGCGGCAAGCGACAGGGGGCTGTTTAGGAAGTTGAGAGCGATCCACCGCGACGACGGTAGTCTTGAGGGAAACGGGCCTCTACCTGGAGCATCTGGTGCATTCTGGCCGCGAAACAGGGCACTGATTGACGCAGCGATGGACAAGTTGGTCGCATGGATGCATAATTAAGGACCCGAGCGACGAGTAACGGGGGCTGGTCGTGTGTAAGTTCTGAGCGGTTGCGTTTCGCCCGTGATGGCACGATTAATCTGTAATATTCCCTGTTTGAAAAGTGCACAGGTGGGAAGGGGCGAAGCGCGACGGAATGTAGATCGAATGCAGATAGACGTGGGCTCGGAACGAGCCGTGTGACGGTGCTGGTCAGTGACAGTGACAGGCTCGATAACGGTCGAGGTTTACTTGCTGGCGCGCGAGCCGATCCTTATCTGACGATCAAAATAAGGGATCAACTGTGGAGAGGCAACTTTGTTTCGCGGAAGCCTCGGACTATCGAGTCAGCAGGACATTCGCTAATAATGGTAACTATGGGTAGATGCATCCCTCAAGGAGGCGATTTAAGGGTGCATTTTCGTGTAACCTCTTCAAAAATTTAGGATCTTTTTAGAGACAATTGTAACACATAGGTTAAAAAGAATTTTGAGATAATAATAATAATAATAAAAATGATGATGATGATGATGATGATAATAATAAGTCGTCTTTATTCTCTTTTTTCTTTTTTAACATCATATACAGAAGTAGTACAAATGATATAGCAGGTAGTGGCATGAGCGAGGCTCGGCGTGGCTGCCATTATGCCTGACCCGATGATAGAAATATTTCTTTTACTGTTTTTTCCCTGATGGAATCTTGAATAAATAGCTATAACTCTGGCGGTGATAAAAACGGTGTAGATGAGAACAAAAGAACTAATGGACGGTTTTAAAATTTTTTTTCGAGATTCTTTTCGTAAACGAACTCGCTATCGTATTACCGAGTTCCACAAGTTTTGGTCCACTCGCTTTGATTTTATTTAGCATACAAAATTACCTGCTTCAGGGCACTGTTACTAAAACATGTACGAATCATCGAATTTTCATTATCCTGCAACCCCGAACCCGGAGTGCAAGCAGCTACTGCTCAAATATGGAGCAGTATTGACCGTTCGTCCACAGAATCGTGACAAGGAGTGATAGATGGAGCATCGCATTGGTCGCTGAAGAGTTACACAGACGTACCCTCGATATATTCACTGTTTCCTCTATATACGAGGCTCAAGAAGGTCCAGGCATAAGAAAGAAGATCACACTCACTCGGCCGATAAGCGTCGAAGTCGGTAGGCCAGAGGAAACGTCAGAGACGACCCGCATGTAGGCCTGGGTCGAGACGTCAGACGGCTATGCGGGCCGGAGAGGGTATTTATTTAGGAATCATTCGCGTTTTTCCGCGGGCAAAAACAAGGCGGACAGGGCCGGCTGGTGTAGGGAGTCAGGGAAAGTAGGAGGAGGCGAGCCATCTCGGCCCCGGGGAGAGCATACGGCGCCGTCTGCTTCTTTTTCATTTTCCTGGCCAAAATTTAATTTGGAACGCGTCCAGTTGCACCTTTCCGGCCGCTTGACTGGCACGAGAGGAAACGAAGCCCCGGAAGATCACACGAAAAATGTTACGTGCTTCCGTACCGCCGCGGCGGAGAGCAGATCCAGCGACGTCCGCGAATTAGGAATTTTACTAACTCGGATAGTCGCATTTAATTTTAAGCCGGAAACCATACGAGTCATTACTGTCTCCATTTTCGGTGCGTATATTAAATTACAGGCCGGAGGTAGGAGGTGGGATCGCGAGGCGATTCGACGGAATAGGGGGAGAACGCACCCAGCAGACGTATTACGGAAGAGAGCGGATGCACTCGAGGATTAGCCAAAGTCGTCCCGACCGCGCTGGATAATATGTATCCTGGTGGACGGGCGGGCTCGCGGAACTCGAACAATCGGGAACTCGTTTCAATGCTCTGGTCTCAGCCAGCTCAGGAATTCTTTAAATGCTCCCTGCTATCCCTGCGCCATCAATCCTCAGGGGCTGCGGATGGCTCTTTTCTGACGTAACTGGCGAGCGCAGCGTGTACGATCAGTCACACGTGACTGTACGCTCTGTGCGCGATATTCATCAGAAACGATATATCATTACACAGTAGCGGAGAAGGGGGAGCAGCAAAGGAGACGATTATTTTTGTGGAAAGGCTTGTTCTGTGAATTCAAATACCGTAGAGGTAATTTAAGTGGTTTTTGAAGCAGTTTAGCAGGTAAGGGTGTAGATGCGTCTCTGTTACGTTGTTGTGCGAAGGAAAGGGAAGTGTGTGCGATAAGAGAAAGCTAGGAGAAGAGCGCTCTAAGCGGAACATTACATATTTCTGAAGTTACATACGTATGGAATGTGTTCCGCGGTTACTTAGCTTCGCCTGTGGTCCTTTTTCCCATGCTCATCCCTTTTCTGCTTCGTACAACGGCGCATATTTAAATATAACTTCCCTCGTGAGAGCCCGCACAAGAGCTGAAACGCTCGAGAAATTAATGAAAGAGTGCGGTGCGCGCTGGTGCCCTGGCCGCTATCCTCCTTCCTCTCCCGCATCACGGCCAATAATTTATTTGACTTTCAGTGTGCGTGACATCATCATGGACGCATTAACCGCGCTTACGGTGTAACGCGATAATAAACATTAAGCACGCTTCCACCGTCAGCAAAGTCAACAGTTGAATTAGTTTCCTGTTCGCTTAACCCCTTCGTATCGTTCGCCTCTTGACGAGTGAAAAATTACGGTTAACCGGTGATCTCATTTTCCACGCTAATGCTCTCGAGGACGAGCGTTTCAATTAAATTCGCCGGTGAAACGTTCATTTCGTGAATTACTTTACACATCAACGTTTCGAGAACAAGGGTGGCAGAAAAAGACTAAGGGTATCAAATTTATTTTGAATCTTGAACCTAGATCTCCTAGACCCTAGAAAGATTCTAAAAAAAAAACTTTAGGAGGATTCTAAAAAAAGTCCTAGGAGGATTCTAAGAAGACCCTAGATCCTCTACATTACTTAGATCACCAGTCCAAGAACACAGTCTCAATCTACTTACACACCACACTTTGAGAGAAAAGTGAATAGCAATCGTGACCCCTCAGTATCCCAAATTTCAGCTCAGACCACCGAAGAAGGGCACAGGTGAGAAGTCAGCGGAGCATTAAGACGTTCCACGGAGCTATTTCCCGGAAGACAGTCGGTCACCGCATGCAAAGCACGCGTGATCGTCGCGTCTCATCGCGCGGAGGACTTAATTACAAGGGTTACTCTTCCGGTGGCACTCTAAGAGCGGCGATGATCGTATCTGACGAGATCATGGGCAATTATTAATTTATAAGCGGCGGTGTGAGCGCGGCTCGGATTCGAGCCGAGAACCCCCGTTAATTAGGTTCTTCAATCGGCAGTTATTGTTTCGTGGCGGCCCTAATTTGGCAGGCTGCAGCTGCCACTGCGAGTGGAGGCGCTAATTAAAACACCTAATTGTGGCCATTAACGCGAAATGCGACGTAGCGATGCGTTGCCTGCTACGCGGTTCACACCGATCCACGCTCGGTTATGCCCGCGCTTTAAACTGCACTATAAATACGATCTAATTAGCATTTCTCGGTGTCTCGATTGAAATTAAGCGGCTCGCGGGCCAACAGAAACGGCAAAAGAGAAGTGACAGGGATAAGAGAGACGGAGGCTGTCGCCTGTTAAGCTGAAGTCGTCAATTGCCTCCGCGTTCGTATGCTTAACGGCCACTTAAACCCCGAACGGGCCGTCGTATACCTTGGCTCGTAATTTATAAATAGGAAAAAACGGAGAAAACTCTTTAACAATGACGTTATTATACTGCGTGACTGTTTGCACCGCTGGAGCATGATTCGTTCAGGTCGGTCTGGTAACGTTTGTTTTGCGCTGACGAGCTTCCAGATCCGCCTAGGAGATAATTTTAATTATAATGCATGCTATGTGCAACGTTATATTTTAATGCCTAGATGAAAGCACGAAGGGCTGGTGGGTTGCTGGCGGGAGAATTTTACGGAGGAAAGTCGGCAGGTGTATCCATCTCCCTTAGCTAAATGTTTTCTCTGAAATAACCGTTCCTTGTAAAGTACAGAACTTTTCCTGCATCACCCGATATCTGCGTCGTCCGCACGCTGTGTTATTTTGGTCCCCATGTTATCATAGTGTTTGTGCTACCGAATCTCATTCTTCTAGGGAGGAATAACTTCTTAAACCATTGAGGTATACGTTCATCCTCATCGCTACATAGAAATCGCTAGAAACTCAATTTATTTCAATAATAACAGTCAAAAGCTAAAATCAATGGAGTTGAAAAATTCACAAAATTCAGTTACTTTAATTACTGATAATGTGGAAATGAGGACGAAAGGAAATTGGTCTCTCGTGACGCAAATAGCTCTCGAGTTCCTCGCGCCCATCAAAGGGATCGCACAAATCACTGTCGTTTTACCAGACATCGTTGAATCTCCTGGACGACGCGGCTGCAACCAAATGTTTTTCCGGTTGCGCACCGTATTTCCCAGCCGAGACCCGAAACTTCGTCTTCCGCGTAAACCGCAAAACCGCTCGATTCGATCCGACTATGGGCCATTCACACGCACGCACTCTGCCGTTAGTGTGCGACCGGAGCGTGCTGCATTTATAAGATCGTATTTCGAAATCGAAGGCTAGCGAGTGGCAGGAAGAGACTACTTAATTTTACTCCACTAAAAGAATTTCCTCGTAGCGAGTTGAAGGATAAAACGCGATAATTGCGCGGTTTAAAGGCGGCGTCAATCGTACGTCAATTACATTCGTAAAAGCATTAGAAAGCGAAGTGGACCTGCAACTTTCCCGACTTTCATTCCATCATTCACATATGGCGAGCGAGGATTTGCGTCGGCGTAGGAAGCACTTGAAACTAGACACTGGTCCTGCAAATTATTTCCCGAAAATACTTGGTCGAAATCGAAAGAAGAGTTATGCAGAATCAAGTCGTAACTTTAACCCTTAAACTTCACTTTTCCTGATTAATATATCAAGTATAATATTAGGAGCAGATATGGGCAAAAATTTTATATAAATAAAAATTTCGAGTAACGACTAAAAGTTAAAAAAATTATTCTCGAATGAAAAGTTAAACTTAAAGTAACTTTTATTTGATCCGTTGTTTAAATAATGTTTTATTTAATTAATCCCCAATTCTGACTAGGAGTAAGCCATCTACTTCAAATGCAACAATTTACTATCAAAATTTCTACATTCAACTTCACAACAAACTCCTAAACTCTCGTTTAAACTTCACTTCAAAATAGTCCACGTCACAAGACATTCGCACCCATAGGTATTCTATATGCAGCGTACTCTACCTACAATTCTTATTTAGCCACTAAACCTCGACAAACACGATCAAACGATATCAAACATCGCCCAGCATGTATCATCTCTCATCCACCACATCAATAAATTTAACTTCACTCCTCGAAACCATCTTCAAACATGTTCCAGCAACAGACGCCGCTTCTACCGTCTCCGATCAATCCACTAGCCCACTTTTCCTCCTCATCGCTCGTCCCCGGAATCAGCATCCCGTGACGCCACGGTATTCTAATTATCCGGCAGCGGGAGCACGATTATTCGCAGGCCGTTTGGACACGGCTTATTCATAGAAACGTCGCGGTATCGGGCGTGGCATGCTAGCCGCGTCCAGTACACGTTCCGCACGCTCGTGTACCGCCCCGGTCCCAGGAGCGAGAGGCAACAACCACCGAGTGTCAAGTCGCTGGCAACACAATGACGTTATAATGACTAATGATCATATCATTTAATTAACATCGCGCCTAACTAGCCCAGGCTTCATTAGCCTGCCGCGGCCTTAGACGGACGCGTACAACGCCACGCTTATTATGTATCTATCGGCCCGGCGATTGTCCGCGGCGCGTGTTAAAGCCGACACGGTTCCTCGGCGGCGCTGAATTTCCACGCTTGCACGCCTGTACCCTGTGCGCCACGAAACGATCATCGTTACAGGGCCACGATGAAAATCGGGAAACTATCAATCGATCGACCGGCGTCTGGATCACCTTCCGGAGTGACAGCGACGGTGGGTGGACTGTGTTTGCAAAGGTGCGACACGAGTCTCTGATGGTTATCCAGGATGCGCTTGGATTCTTTAATCTTGTTGGAAGGTGGGTCATTTGCGGAGGCACGTGTGTTTTAACCACGGATATTTCGGATGAATTGGTAGGTTGTGAGGGGCTGATTGAATGCTTCTAGTTGCTGACGCAGGGTTGTGATTTTAAATAGAATTCCGGGTGGTATAAATGGAGTAGTTAAAGCAGACGTATCTTCGAGGGAATGAATCTGATGTGATCAATGAACGGAATAACGCAGTGTTGGGAAATTCTTAAGTTTCTCTCAGAAGAGCAGAAGAGAACATTTCTGAGAGAAACTTCATCAGTTTTTTAATGATTAAAAACAAACTGTCGTTTTTAAAAAGAAGACGGTATAACAAAGAATAGATATCGATGTGAGGAATAATCGTGCCAAGTTTCATTCAAATCGGTCCAGTAGTTTCTGAAATATCATGAAATATCAGCAACTACTTGAAAAACATAATTTTGAGACAACAGCGTTTAAAGTTTAAGGTACAGATTAAAGTGAGATACCTAATTCGTTTTTTGGAACTTACAGAAATTCGTCGATTTCAGGGTCATAGAATTGACCTCCCCTTTCTTTGATGTTGTAGAAAAATCGATTTTAACAACCATTCTAGGTGTATGTAACGCCTTAACGGTGTAAGAGACCAAGTGTTTTATCAAACCCTCTTCAGGTTTCCATTGTAATGATACATTGAACAGGCGACCGTCTTCAAAGCTACGCACAACGGGCGACATTATATAAATAATTCGTTACTGTTCGAGGATAGCGATACTTTCCCAGCGCAATTTACAGGCGAGTTGTAAATCACCGATAAGATCAAAGATTGAACATCATTACCGGGAGTTCATTACCAGCCATCATACGTACTAATTACGTGCCAAAATTTTACCGATCGCTGCTTCGACAAGCCCTCCTTAATCGAAATAATGAAAGGGCTATCAGGACGGTCGCCTTCCGGCTCCGCAGAAGCGATCATTCCAGTCGGGTGTCGTAAACATCTGCGCAACCTCTTCGGTCATTATAATTCTCGTATTAATTAAAACGCAGCGACCGTCTCGCCTCTTAACAGACTCTGCCCCTTTTTTCCTCTCGCCGTCCACGATTTATGATCGCCAATCACCGCTTTTATTCTCCTTGTTTCGCGGGATCGCGCCTGGTCACCCATAAACGTTGCCGAGGAATCGGCCTTATCTGCGAATCCCCCGTGTACGGTTGCACGCGAGACTCCATCGATCTCTCTCGCGGGGTCCCCCCCCCTCCCGGCCCCGTTCGAACCCTCCGTGAAAGGAGAACGAAGGGATTCGTCTCTGCGCCCCATAAATCATGCATCAGCATATAATTAAACCACGCGTGTAATTAATAACTCATTTACGCTGAATAATTACGCTCCTTGGACGCGACGGAGAACACGACGCGGGCCAATGCCAGTCGCTCTCCGCGCCCGGCGGATCCGGGGATCGATACGCCATGGGATTTATGCCGTACGTGGCTAAACACGAAAAGTCACTAGTCAGAATCAAAAGTCAATGCATATGTAATGGGACGCGGGGCGCTCTAACCGACCGATCGCCGGCAGCGATATGCTAACGCGCGAGCCGCGTTACCTGTTTACTTATGATTATACCGCAATTATTGGATTTATCGACTACCGTTTCGAAGCTCCTGATTTATTTCAACATTAATCACGTTAATGATGCGCCGGCTAGGCAGCCTTCCACCCCCTCCAGGCACCCCTTCCTCCCCTCCCCCCCCCCCCACTCGCCCCGGACAGCCGTGCCATCTACCCTCGTCGAGCGTGCTGGGCGCGATCACCCAGGCCAAACAGGAAATGAGCATTTCGATCAAGATCGATCGTCACAATTACCGACGATTGCTGCCAGACCAGCGACGGCGTCAGTCGCGACGCGCGCTCGCGACGCGTTTAACTTCGCTAATGAGCCGCGTAACCTTAACCCACTCTGTCTCTATCTGCTCATCGGCTCATCACCAGCGTGTTCAGTTCGAGCTTGGATTGGTGGCCGATTTTTCCCTGGTCATTTAAGATCCTGCTTTAGTTGCTGAGCTTGGGGGTGCGGTAGTAAGGGATGGTGGGTGAAATAAAGTGGGGATTGAAAATGGTGGGGTTTTGTGGTCTGACGTGTGAATGTTTAAAGAAGGATCTTTTACTATTGGTTTGTTATTAATTCTGTGGAAGGTAAATTTCTATCAGAGGGGTTGATGAACTTAGCAGACGAAAAATCTGTCAATTTAGAGATTGGAATATATCCTGTCTATGGTTTTATTTTTCGTTACTGCAAGACTTGTAAATTTTGTAAAAAATTCTACGAGTAGGGCGATAGTTTAGTAGGAATGTGAATGAGTAGGTATGAGGAGATAGATTGAGAGGGTGGAATAAAATTTTTCTATACGAAGTTTAGTTTTGGGAAAAATCGGTAATGAAGAAGTGGAGCACGTGTGCTCTTAATTAACAATCGATTTTATCGAGGCAATAGTTCGAAGTACAAAGTTATATCTCGTTGGTGGAGTAGGTACTAGGAACCACTTACAATCGAAGGGAAAATACGTTCAAGCATTTAATGGGTTAGGAATTCGTATTCATTCGCAGAAAGTTCAGGCATTCGCGATTTGCTAATATTCTCGTATCAACGAGCTCATCAATTGAAGACGTGAAGGGGAGTAAAATTCAAAAATAACACTGATCTCTGCGCACGTATCTGGTAAAAGCACGAGAGGGTCTTGTACAAATATCTACCGCACAAAGGTTACGCGGCACCCACACATTTCAATACTCGATTTCCTCGAAAACGAAGAGGATTCCTACCTACCCTACGTTTTTCAACTTATTTTACACCTACACCGTTTATTCCAACAGCTTCTACGTACCAAATTTAATTCTTATTCAATTCACAGCTGCCTCGACGAACAGGACTCGATTCATCGGTGAGTAGAATAAATAAGCGCGAGCTCGGACTTTGACTACGAGTTCCAATTTTTTCGGAAAGCCACGGGGATGAAAATATCGACCCAATGGACAGCCTTCACCCATTTCTCATCGTTCCGCCTTGACACGAAACTTTCGTTGCAATTTATAATAATCCTTCTTTGAAGCGAGGCGATCCCGCCTTTATTAGATATCGAGCCAAGCGCGGACGATACACAAAAACGATGGTAACGGCATAATCGAGGGTCGATTAATATTCATACGTTGCTCGCGGTCCTGTAAATCGGGATTCTTTACCCTGGATAACGCTGCCCGATCGTATCTAAAGCGTCAATTTAAGATAATTGACAAATTATCCGCTCATACATCCGCGAAGAAACCAACACCCATATCTGGTCCGCTTAATTGCTCCGTGAATTGCTCGAAATCTTCGATTCGCAGCTCCTTTTATTAACGCTCGCCCCTAAGTGTACATTCCCCGACCCCGTTCATCAAGCTGCCACGATCAATCACTTTCTTCATCATTTATCACCTAATTAGCGATCGATATGCATAGGCAGCCGATAAGCAGGGCGCAGGGAAATTCGAATTCGACCGTAAAACACGCGGGCCCGACGTAATCGTGGCCACGATCGGTGGTATCGCCGCGATCAATGTATTAATTAACTAATTTCGGATTAGAACACCGAAATCTATTTAACGCAGTGGATATATCGGCCTGCACGCCGTCAGATACCCGTGCGCGCAGCGCGGAAGGATAGAAAGTGAGTGGGGCGACGGAGGGGTACAGAAGGGGGCTGCTGGGTAGCCTGAAAGGGCGGAAATCGGTGGGAGGGCAACCGGGATGATGTTACATCATCAATCAGCTGGCAAACATCAACTCAACACTCGCACCCCGCCTGGTATGTCCTAACCTGTAGCCAAATATATGCGCCGATAATATCGTCGCGGCATTGCTACATCATGTCCGGCTGTAATTAATTATCTAATTCTTAATCGACGGTGCGCCGGCCACGCTCGACAAAGATGTGGGAAAGATTTATAACGGGACGATTTTAACGGAGCATTGAAATTCCTTTTGGACTTATTTTAATTTAGCGGTGGTCTTTTTTCACGGATACATTAATCGCGAACTTAATAATTCTCTGTGGCGTTAATTACCGATCGTGTTTTGTGTTTCACAGCTCATCAAGCCGCTTAGAAATTTGGATAATAAAAATTAAGTCCTGAGGTTGTCTTTCATTGAGGATGAAAGAAATTTGAGGAAAGTGTGGTGCTTGAAAAATCATAAGGGGATTGCAGGGACTTTGTCTGTCATAGACAGGTGGGCACTAGTCTGCAGAATTGAAGTAAGTGCCAAAATTAAAAAAAAACCTTTTCATCGAGAAATATTCTACGTGCCACTGGTAACACTATATAGTATAAGATTTGATTTTTGGCACTTACAGTGTTCCCTACAAGGACTCTGCAATTATGTAAAGAGATGTAGAAATGCCAACTACCACTTTGTACCAAGAATCCACATTTTTCATTCAACCCACCCTGTTTTTTAACCCCCGCGATCTGACGTCTTTGAATTAGAAAATACCAGTGACATCCATAACCATTCCAAGTAGCACCCCATATTTTTGCCAATACCATTCAGCCGGTTTCATTAAAAGAACCACGTGCAGAGTATCCATGGAACTGAAACTCTTTTCACCCAGGTTGGTTTCATCGGTGTTTAGCCCTGCGGGGGCAGCGAGGGGTGGTTGACGCTGGGGCACAGAGTCGGGGGGAGAGGGAGGGCGTGTAGGTGGTGGCCACCTACGATAATCTACCCCCGTGGCCCCCATAATGCGCATCCCTCCGGCCGCAATAATGATGATTTATTTCAGAGCTAAAAATTGCGCGAACGCCGAGGCATGAGTAATGTTCCGATGTGGCCCCACCCTTTTGCACCGGGCCAGCCAGCTTTTTTATCCGCGCAAACGTTATGAATTCCATTGACCCGTTCGGCGTGTGGTAGGGGTCCGGCAGCGTCGAGGGCTGGTCCTCCAGATAATGGCGGATCCCTATTTATTTATCCGAGCATGCGAGCAGACACGACTGATCGTCTTCCATTCATCCAAGAGCTTTTTGATTCCGCAGATGTCAGGGTGGGAGGCCGACTTTAACCGCAGCCTCGGGAATCGTTGCGGATACGTGCGACGAACTGAGGCGCAGGGGGTCAAGAGAGGGGCATTGATATGTATTTCGAACGTTTCGGCTTGATAATTGCGGCGATCGGTTATGTTTTGTGCGCCTCCGCGGTTTCGTGCTGAATATCGATGTTTTCCGACCGCGGCATCGCGAAGAACCGAACGTACACATCGGTGTACGTCTGTGTATGTCGCAAGCGTTGATTCGTTCCACTGGAAATTAAGTTATCATCGCGTAAAAGTGGACGTTGATGTTTTCGTATCCTTAAACACGATTCGAAGATACATAGTACACTGTCTGAGTAGTGATGGGAAAGATACCGGAAGCTGGCAAAGCTTACCAATGTGGAATCCCGTTTTTTAAGAACCTGGAGATGAGAGTGTCTTCCGATAAGAAGACTACGAAGAACAGCAGTTATTTCAGAAGTTCGAGATGGAGATCGCATACTTGATATGCAATCTTCCAGTACGCATGAAAAGACTATCGTTACGCGACGGTAATTCATCGTCGATTCATGGCGCTCACGGAAAATTCCCGCGAACTAAGCCGCCCAATAAAAATGCGCCATCGATAACAATTATCCCGGGCAAGGCAGCGCGAGGAATCAAAACATTATGAACGCACAAAACGATTGTTCGAACGTCAGCGTCGCTCGGTCGTGAGCGGAACGAAAGAGAGCGGGAGAGAGAGAGAGAGAGAGAGAGAGGTAGCGAGAGCGCGGACTGGGGTGGAAACATAGGGGGTGATATCGGCAGTCGCAGGGCGGGTTGGAAGCCGACGACGCAGCAAACAGCATCGAGATGCACAAAAATCGGTCCTTTCAGCTTAAAATTACGGTTGTCGCGTGGGTGGCGGAATAGCTGATGGGGTGGTATTGTACGGGGGTGGCGTGTAGACGGGCAGAGAGACCCGGCCGTACAGAGGGGGAGGGGGAGGGCCGTAACGGGAGGGTAGAAGAGCAAAAGGTAGGGAGAGGGTGGGCCAGTGGGGGTGGTGTGTGTCCCGGAAAAAAATCCATACAATCCGATCAGGACAATGTATTCGTGTGAAACGCTCGATTGTCTGGGTGTTCACGTGTGTTCGGACATTGATACGGAAGCCAGATCTGAGCGTGCACTGATAAATGTGAAAAAATCCCCCATTTTTAAAACCAGCGACGCCTGCCGGCGCGTGATGCTGCTGCGTGAACGTGTGGGCGAACGTGTGTTGCCCGAAGAATCAGCCCTCGCTGTGCCTCCTCCACCACCTCCTCCTCCACCTCCGTCCACCTCCGCCTCATCCTCCTCGCGCGCCCTCTCTCTCTCTCTTTCTCTCTCTCGCCCTCTCCTCCACTCGACAACCCTCTCGCTCCCGCGCGCTCCCGATCCACCCTACTTTTTTTCCCTTCCCGCACTCGCGTTTTCTCTCTGTCGCCCGTCGCCACCGCCCCCCCTTTTCGACGAGCGGGTATTGTCGAAACAACGAGAGCGGCTTTGTCCTTTGGTCCCCGCTGTAAAATCCTGGGCGTATTTTAAATTCGCGGCATTTTATCGCATTCGCTATTTATCGACGGGCTGCACGTCGTCCAAAGGACGTCCTTCTCTCCCCCGTCCACCCCCTCCCCCGTACCCTCCCTCTGCGCCAGATAAAACACCGGTGCCAGCGGGATGTACGGCGCGATATCGCTTGGCGATCATCGCCTGCATGATCTTTGTTGTTTAGGCTCCCGGAATTGTTGGTCTGTTGCGCGCAGTGACGTTGGCTGAAGCACCGATTTCGAAGATCCCGCCGCTTCCTATCGGTCCTCCCCCTCATTCGCGCCACTTTTACCCCTTTCCACGTCGATTTAATTGGGCGATTCCTCCCCCTCTACTCCGCCCCACACCCCCTCGCAGCTTTTACTCCTATTCTTTCACTCGTTTAATTATCCCGCGTCGCCTCTCCCCGCGATAAATTTATCGTCCAAGAAAAGGGAGGCTCCGCGAGTCTCCTACAGGGCGGGCACCCAACCCCTCCTCAATTGGCCAGTTTCGAGTTGCAGGATTCTGTAACGGGCTCCATCGAAGATAACTTAAGCAGATGCAAAGAATGGGTTTAATTAGTAAGAGGCACGAGTGGCCAGCCTCCGCGGGAATAAAATATTCATGTAATTATGATGGTATAATAAATTTTTATAAGAAGCTGTAAAACGACCGGGGGCAAAAATGGGGATGCTGAAGGCGGGGGCGAGGATGGAGGTTCGTAATTAGTTATGCAACGTCGGTGAAAGTAATTGGGCCGCGCGGCATTAAGACTAAATTAATATATATTCTTCGAATATCTCCTCTCGTTTCCTTTTCCTCTCTCATTATTCGCCCGAGTCGCGATGTTTCGTTTCGCTTGCCTTCCACCCGCCGACCAATTACACTTGCCCCCCGTAAATTGCGCGCCGCCATTCACGCGGCGATAATTATACTACGTAAAAAGAAATACTACACTCGCGATACAAAAGTGTGTTAAAAGCGTACAATTTTGACTTATGACCGCCGTTAATACACATTCATCGCCCGCGGGCAATATTCCCGCGCATTTAATCGATCCGTTACTTCGAGCGCCGAATCGATGGACCGGGCTCGATCCTTCCCTACATTCATCTAGCGTGTTACAAAAATTCAATTAACACAAACAAATACCAATTCTTTAAAACCTCAGTGCTCTTATCGTTCCAACTCCTTTATACAGCGGAAGATTTAACGGGCGGTTGATGAGCAGTTGCCTTGTGGGACTCTCAAAGCCCCACTTAAAAAAAAAAACTTAACATTTTATCCAAACACTATATTTTATTTCTCTGCACTAAGCCCGTTTCTAGTGAACTCCTTTTTCAAATTTTCCAAAAAATTTGGGCTCCTTGGAACGTTTGCCGCCTGTGGCATTTTCCTTAAGGGGACTAGGCAGTTGAAACTTCGATTTTTTATTGCATTTTTCGAAAGTACTATCTTTTCTGAATAAAATGCCGCTTGATTTCTATTAAAATTCGCAAGATTGTTGATTTGACAGCTTTAAACGTGTTTTTCACGAATCTTTTTTCGCTTGGTTTTCGGCTAGTTGCGAATGAACGAAGGTTCAGATCGACTGGAAAAAATTACAGGATGTGTAAAACATGTGCCATTTCGCGCCAAACATCTGACATGGTCCGTAAAAATTCGAGATTTTCGTAAAAAAATTAAAACTTAATAATTCTGTTTTAATTTTAGTTTTTATTGGTTCAGCGCGAAAGTACGGACGTCACAAACAAGAATCACACCTTGAAATTGAATTACGTTACTTTTTAAGACCAATATTACCCGAAAAGTCATTTTTAAAGCACATGTATATTTCATACCAACTTTTTTCCAATCTCTATGAGAATAATAAACTTCGGGTAAATTGGATTAGGTTTCATTTTTTTTTTGCAAGTGCGTTACAAAGAAGATAGTCTTTTTTCGCGGTAAACGACTCCTAGTCCGATTAAACCCACCGCCGCCTTTATAACAAATCAGTCATAAAACCATCCCTCAATTTCTCCTCACTCCACCCCGGTTCGACGAACGTGGACCCGCGTCGCCAGAACACAGGCCGGACGAAAGTGTTCCACCGTCACTTCCTTCCTGACCGTGCCGTCAGCAGGTACCATTCTAAATGGGATAACGACGTGTTCCAGATTTCGCTATACGATTCCCGAGCACGAGACTATGCCGCGGCCAGTTTCTAGTATTGCTCTGTAGAACGGCATAGACCTGCAGGAGGGGGTGGCGGTGGGGGGAGAGCGTCGAATACGATCAAGAGTGGGAGGAGGAGGAGAGGGTGTTGGGGTATAACGCAAGGGGTGAAGATGAGGACACGAATAGTCGGATTCGTTGATAGCGAGTAGGTGTACGTTCGGCTACCAATCAAGCGGCCCCGAAACCTCATCGGTTTTTTCCTCCTGTTCGATCCCCCTTCCGCCCCCTTTTTCCACCCGCTCCCGAACCGATCGTCCGTCGAGCCCTCCCCCCACCCCCGCGCCCCTCGCCCACCCGCCGTCCTACCACCCTCTCTGCCTCACCCCCGGCGTCCCTATTCCTCTCGTTCTATCGCTCCCTCCACCCTCTCCGTCTGACCTGCGGCCGCCCCCGTCCTCCGCGGTACACCCAGCCCATCCGCGCACCCGACCCCCATACCCCGGCAATGTTCCATTTTTTCGCCCGGCTATCCCGCAACTCGAACTCGCGATGCAATTATAATCCAGCTTTATGAAAAAAGAGGAAGGAAAAAAAATGCATCGCAAATGTGATTGAGCACCGATACGGTGGCGAGATTGGTCGACGGTGGGGGGCGCGCGGGGGGGGATGGGGTGGGTGGCGTGTGGGTGGGCAGGCGAGTCGGAGGTAGAGAGCGGCTCCGCGGGGGGCAGGGGGTGGGGTTCAAGGGGCGCGGAACCGCGATACGTACAGGTGCACAGGGTCGGCCGGGAGGTGGGGGGGGGGGGGGGGGAGGGGGACGCCGAGAGGCGTGCTATATAGGGGTTGGAGGGGGTTGAGGGATTGGTCAAAGCGCTTGGTTGCCGGTGCTGATAAAAAATTACACCCGAAAAAAGTATCGCCGTCACCCCTCTACCCCAATGCTCGCCCCCTGGGTTACTCGTCCGACCTCTCCCTTCGACCCCACCCCACCCCCGATCCAACCTCGCAGGCCCTCCTCTTTTTCTATCGTTCCGCGTGTCCCTGTCCCTCTCGCCCTCTGTTTCTCTTCACCCTTTGCCCTCGGAACGGCTCCGCGGCTCGACAAGCCAGCCAAACCTCGGGTATACATTATTCCTGCCGGCCAACCCCCTCGGACGGCGGCGGAACACTGAAAATTGTTCGGAAACAAATTCGACTCTGCCCACCCGCCGCTCCGACCCTCGTAGACGTGCTTCATACGCGGCCGCGTGAAACGGCGCCCGTCTGATTGGAGTCCCGTTTGTCCAGCGGACAACGGCCTAACGTTGATCGCGCGCACGTTCTCGCCGCGGAACGAGAGGTCTTAATCGATCCTCGGACGGGGCTTGTCCGCCGACGGGGCACCGATGGGGTTTGCGCGGAGCGCGCGGCTTCCGGTGGCGTCATTTAGCGGTTCATTTGACGCACCGCGCGCGATTATCGCCGCGGCCGCGGTGTTAATGGTCGCGCGTCGCGACGATTCCAGCTGGGCAAATTAAAATGATGTGGAATATTGCCGGCTGGCACGTTGGGTCCGTGCACGTGGCATTCATTCTGCTCTACTTCGGGGAATGGCTGAAATATTTATTTTAAAGTACAGAGTGGTTCGATTGATGGATTTGGACTTTGGTAGTGCGCATCAAAGGAATGAAAAGGAGTGTTCTTCGTTTCGTAAATATGGTTATTCTCTTTTGTTTTTATGAATACCTACTACATGATCGAGAAGTCCTGGACCTTCGTTAAATCACACTGTGTAGTAGGGATTAAGTGTTTTCTAGTAGTGAATGGATTGTGTTTCAAAGCTCCGCGCGAAGGAGAGCAATCAGGGGAGTAAAGGGCAACCGTGAAAGTTGAACGCTGAAAGGTTTACAGGACATGTTGTATGAATTTTTAAACGAATCGCCACGGCCAGCGCCGCGGGGACGTGATTTCGTGCCAAATTCGGTTCCAATCGGTCGGACGACGTGGTCGCAATCCCATTCGCAATTTTCTGCCCGCGTGCCGGCATTAGCCGCGCGATTGATACCGCTGATTCAAATTTGTCTCCTTCTGAAAAAATTATGAAAGTTGCAAGCCACTGTCATTCGGTCTATTAACTGACAGCAGCCGCGCCATTAACCTGCCGCTATTATGCAAATTCCTATCGATCCATCGGGGGAGGAAAGTTTATTTAATTTCGCGTCGATTTCTACCTTCGCCTTTTATAAATCAACATTAAATCAACATATAAGAAATGTTTACGGATTCCTCGAATTTTCTGAATAAATCCCCGCTGAAAAAGAATTTCACAGACCTATGCTGGAACTTCACTACTTTGAGTATTCATTTAAGTTCTGGCAGCAGATTTCCGATCGACTTGTAAAGCCTCGGGCATCGGGGCGCCTGCAACTTTGCGCCATCCAATTGGCTGATTTTCATTCCGTCCCGCTGATATCATCGTGTGCCATTAGACTCGTCGTTCGTTAAAATTTCATTCTCTCATAAAAAATAACAACGACACTCGTACACTTTTCGAATTAAATTTAATTATATCACTGGCTGCGTTAATATCAGGCGGTGCCGAACGCGCGGACGACCGATGCAAAATACGATGCAGATAAAGTCATTAAACGGGACTAATATGATTAAAAATTTTTGCAAAAAAGTTACCTGCCAGTCTGGCTCGTAACCGAGATTGCGAGCCATAATATATTGTGCAATATTTTCGCAGTGGCACCGTGCATTATCTCGATCTGTTTCATTTACTAATTAGTAACGCGATATCATGAGCGGTTTTTACGGACCCAAATGAGAAAGGAAATGAGTACACGCCGGTTCCAAGACCGTTGCCATGCTCTCCGTTCCGAACGCGCAATTATCGTGGCCGAGGGAATTTTTCCGACGTTCCGCGAACAATTCATCGAACCCGCGAACGTCGAACAACACCATCTTCGACAGTTAGAGCAGAAGAGTTAAGTCTTCTAATTAAAATAATCCTCAAACTTTTTTAAACATAATTTTTATAATTTTATAACACAAGAGTCACGGAAGGGTTCCATGTGAAAAGACGTTAAGAGGCAGCGGATCAGAGTGCCAAAAATTCGGTGGACAAGATAACGAAGCGCATAGCGGGCGCGTAGCGCAACAATAAACGATTAAATTTAGCGCGTCGGGCGTCCCGCGGGCAATACGGGGCAGTGATTAAATGCAACAAGTAAAATTCGATCCTCTATGAGGTGAGCTGTACGGCTAATTGGAGCGTGGTAAATAAATTATGTTCACTTGTAATGCGGTGGGATTATGTGGCGACTGATTACGGTTATTTTCGCGCCCGCGCGGCTAACACAGAAAGCGAGAACGCGGTTAAGGTGTGTAACGTTACGCCACCGACGCCGATCTTCCGGCCAATTATATTTTACCTCATTACATCACCGGCCGCCCCGATTATTCGTAATATTTTTTAAGCGAAACGGCCGGCCGCTGCTTATCTATTACGTAACGCGGCAATTTGTTGCAGCGAAACAGCCGCCTGGCGTGCGAGGCAACGCTGCTCCTAATTCAATTATAAAAAGGTTAAATTATTGCGTGTAAATCAAACATCTGGCCGCGATGGACGCGCGCGCGCGCGCGCCACTTCCAGGAAGTTTTGTTTATTCTAGGAACGCCGTAAGGGGCTTCGATTACACGTGAGATTATAATCGGGGCCCCCGCGAGTTGCGTGGACGTAATTACTCGTAACGAATGTAACTAGGAACGCGGCGTTAACGCCTCTTTACGATGTGTATCGTCTTTAAATTTTCCAACATTACGGCGCAACGTGCACCCCGAGGACGGAATTCTTGAAAGGCGGGGTATCTGGCTCGTACATTTTGGACGCTGTGTATGTAAAATGGTTGAGTGAGTCATGTTGCGAAGAATTAGACTCGGAAATGTATCAAGAGTTTATAGCTTCTGTTTCGTGGAGGGATAATGATTGCGTGCCTCGTGATGCTAAATATTAAACGTGTTCCATGGAATTTTCATTAAATTTTTCCATAGATTCGAAGCTGTTATTAATGCCAGTAATGTTTGTTGAAAGTACTTTCTTCAGTGATTAATGAATCGAAAGCTATGGGAGAACGAAGATTGGATATGTCTGACCACGGACGTTCCAAATCCACTTACAGTAAAGCCTCTTTGAAGATTCGCGTGCAACAATTGCAAGTGTTATCCGTTTGCTTTATTAATACAATTTTTAGTATTATTGTAATGATTATTAGCGAAGAACCGACAGTTTTAAGCGATGTCTGAATTACAGTTCAACTTCGGTGATCTGTCAGGGACCGGTGCTTTGTGCGTGGCGAATCATCTCTTAACCCTGAGACTATTTTTAAAATGTTTTTCAGTGAAGAAATGTTCGTTACAGTCGCTGTAGTAAATGTTTGGCGATAGACGATCCAGCTCCCCTCACGACGCATTACGTTTAGTTATCTTTTCTCCTACACTTCGATCAGATATTAAAAGCAACTTAACCCTTCGTGGCCACACAAGGTGTATCGCACTCCAGGATACGTCTTTCCCAATATGTCTGTAAATTTTGAGACCTTAATGATACAATTTAATAAAAAAATTTAAAAAAGAAATTAAAACGACTTCAAAAATATAAAACTGCACTAAAAAGAAAAAAAATAATTTTTTCCGTTATTTAATCTTCGACTCTCAATTTTTTTATGTTGGCGCTACATTATTTGCACTCTGGAAATCTGACGCCGACTTAAAAAAATTGAGAGTCGTAGATTAAATAAGGGAAAAAATTATTTTTTACTATTTAGAGCAGTTCTATTTTTTTTAAATTTTTTTATTTGATGGTGTTATATATGTATATATATCAATCCTATATATATATATATATATGCGACACAACATGCTGAGGATATATGATTAGGTGACAATAACCTGTATTAACCAAAACTCGCAAAATAATGGGCTAATATTGATGCAGTACGGGATGAGACTGCCGGGGCATCGCCCTCTTTCGAATAAAAAAAAAGTTCAACAAAATCGGTCCATATGCTGAGGAGTTATGTGGGGACAAACATATAAAAAAAATATATTTCCGGATCGAATCTATAACTTCTTCTTTTTTGAAGGCGGTTAAAGATATAGCGAATTCTAACATCCTCATCTCGCTAAAAATCTCCCTTTCCCAACAAATTTTCATTTCACATTCAAATAAATATCCCAATCCTATTCCTCCAAATCTAATCAAGAAGCTTCATAATCACTCGCAACTGATTTCAGAAAAGCCGTCAAATGCATCCCGAAGCTATCAAAAAAGATAAAAAGATTCCCCCGAAGATCCACCATAGAAATGTGTCCTCCTGTAGAACGGCGAGAGAGAAGGGAAAACAGAAGCATTCCATTCGAGGATGCTCGAGCGTCATACCCGCGCGCAAATTGAAAAGCTCATTAATGCGAACGCGTGCGTTTCTCGGGAAGCCCGTCTAGGTAATTCGTGGCGGCCGAACAAAAGCGGCGGCCGATCGTACGCGCGAGATTCTAATCGGCGTGTTGCGTGAACGTAATTTCGCATTACGAATGCAGCCGTCGGCTGACCCTTGAGCGGCCGCCTGTGACATAACTTATAAAAGAGTATCGGAGAGAAGCGGTTAACTGTCCGCCTCGCCTCTGCCACTGTCCGCCGCCGCAGAGCCGTTGCTTATTTTTATTTGTGGCCTGGACTATTGCGTAAGCGTGCGCGACAGCACGCGGAGAGAAACGTCACGCCGCTTTATTCTTACGTCCTTGTCCATTCAGGCTCACCGCGAGACGGCCGGCTGCATTTCCGTAAATTAGCTGGACTGATCCGTCGAACTGAACGCGCTGCAGTCGCGTTAGTGGATGGGGCAGAGGCGGGCGCAGGCAGAAAGAAACAGAGCCACTAATTTTCGAATATTTCACACACTGGCCGACGATAAAAATCGATGTTAGCCTCGTTACCGCGCGGTTCCCTGCGCACGCTGGCTCTATCACGGGTTAATTGCTTTTTTCATTATACTTAAAAAGAAGGCGGTCATTATTTTCACTCTTCTGTCGTTCATTCTTCTCTCTGTCTCTCTCGGGCGTGGTTTTTTTTTGCCCGAGAGTAGTGAATTTTATGAAATTTCTGTCGGGCTGAATCGGCCGTGCAAAAATCACCGACCGTGATAGAGAATATCGTGGGTTGGGTAAATGTGAACTTGGGGCTAAGTTCGAGAGTGGCTTCGATTGTAGTCCGGGTTGAATTAAAGATTCGAACAGCGACGAACTGGAGACGCTAGGAATTTTACGAGGTCTCTTGAGGGAATCGAAAGCAGTAGAGGTTTGAGGTTTGAGAAAATGTGAGATAGTGGAAATGATGATGAGTACAGATATTTCTTTGTAGGTAAATCAGATCATTACACACTGAAAACGATCTTTCGACTCGCGGCTGACTTATCGTCCTCTTTTCTACTTCAAATCCTTAAAAATCGTCCTTATCTTTCCATCCAAGGCAGTACCAACTCTCCATTCTGTCTGCGCCCAATTCTCAACCCCCTTTAGTATCACAGTACTTCAATCCCAACGCCCCAACCGATATAAATTTCCTAAGAGTACCTCTGTCGTCGCTTACCCCATTCCGAGACGTTCCAACGCAAAATGGCCCTAAAAATCGAAATGAACTTGCCGCCTAACCCAATAAGGTGTCGCGAAATGTGCAAATCGCCGTTGGGCAACGCTAAGTGCGCGAGCACAGGCGTGCAGGAGCGGCCGCGTAGATTTATTCCTTGTGTCGGAGGTTGGCGGCCGGAGCAGCCAGAAGGGCTCACGGTAATTGTAATAATTGTTATTATTCGGTGTATAATTAACGCCGCGGCCCGAGCTACCGCGGGGGTCTCGAACGAAAAGTTTAAGCATGGTGCCCGGCGGCCATTTGCATAATTAATTAAAGAAGGAGCTGAGTTTTCAACAGATCTTCGTGCCGCGCCTTCTCGCCGACAGAGGCGGGGGGAGCCTTCGAGATCCGCTCCTTCCTCATCCTCCGAAGCCAGACGGATTTAACGGACGGGATCCAGCTTCAGCCGGGAGGATTCTTATTTTTTTTCCCCCTCAGGAAACGGACAGCGTCGACTTTACTCCCTTTTCCAGCCACCCCTTTCGCGCCATCCCCCTCGACGACCGGTAACCCCCACCGTCGACGCGACATCGCTCAACCTATGCCCCGTCTAATCGTATATTTTTCCATTGATTCCGCCACTGCTCGTATCAGGGTCGAGGGGTGGCCGCCGGGAGGGGCGAGATCTGGTCGCCGAGGGGGGAGGCAAGGGCCGGAGAGACGAGGGGGCAAATGTAATTAATTATCCCGGTAATGACTCTGACTGATGAGCGGCCGGACAAGTCCAGCCAGGTCGAAATAGCGTAGAAGTGGTGACGGCCTCGAACTACCACCTCGACTTATTTGCTCCTCTCCCCTTTTTTCCCCCTTTTCTTCTCACTCGACCCTTTGCACTTCCAGGGATATCGGTTTCTAACAGTGCTCCACTGCGCGTTCAATTTAGAAACGATACACTGGTCGTGACGCAATCCTGTTTCCACGTCCCGTTGAATTCCTCGACGTACTTAATGACAGTCGCAGAAACCTCGTTAATTCCCAACGGATACGTGTAGCAAATTACTCTTCCCACGTTGTACAACTGTTTTTCTCTTGCGGAACTATGATTTGCATACGGTGAATGTAAATGCGATGCTAGGATTTTGAATGATAGATTGAGTATTGCTGCTGATATAGCAGGAGATCGATTGAGAATCGGTTAGGAGATTCGATCTTGGAGGCGAAGGAAACGGGCAAGTTGCCTCGCCGATCGATCGAACGTGTTCAAGGGCCGTTCATACCTGTTCCTGAACCGCCGCCGCGTAGAGACAACGAGAGTCACGGAGAGGGGCTGTGCATGACAAGGTAGATTTATTTTTTTCACACCCCACGCCGCCAGGACTCGCCAGGGGCTGGACGAGGTGTTTTAATATTTTAATAGGACGCCGGAATGGCCGGTTTCGTGACTTGGCGTTTTATAATGATATTCTCCCCGCGTTTCGTTCGCCGTGGCAGGAGAAAATCAACGGCTCGGAATAACCCATTTCGTTGGCAACTCGTTCTATTCTCCTAAAATAACAACAGCGACCCTTTGCACCCGTCCGAGTGATCGGTGGCAAGTTGTTCCACGCCCGGGCGTTGTTTTACCTTCTACAAGGACGTTATCGGCGTGCTCCGCGCGGACGATTATAAATTTCCATTCGAGCAACGGGCATCTTCCCACCGAGGCGAATCGATGATTGGTGTGCAACGAGGCCCCAAGTATCTGACGAGTCACGCGATTAAACTCGCGTTTCGGTCGAGTCGATATTTTCAATATCTTAATGCGCCTTCGCGTCGGATTGCCGCGCGATGGCTGATAGCCAATCCTTCGTCGAATTTCCAACGAGCTCCGTTCAAGATTAAGTTGAAGATGAGGGTAGAGTCGATGCAGTTTCAGCGGGAGTTGAGAGTTCGAAAAGAAATTGTTACAAGTAAGAGTAGAATCGATTGTTACGTTAAATTCGATTAATGACAGTCTAGAATATTTCTCCCCGATCGTTTTCACGGCTGAAGCAATCTAAAACGCGAGGAGATTGTATCGCCGCCCGAACAGACGATCCGAGCTGAGTCATTCCACATCATCGTTACCGTTCTTCTTTTGCACTCATCCACGGACACCTTTCCGTCTCTCATTTCCCCGTTTCAATCAATCGTCGAGTCCAATTTCATTTCTTCCATTATCATCTCGCTGTGAATTCGATTGAGACGTGACAGCTAAGATCTAATTACCTTCCGTCGAATTAACTGCACGTCCGCTGGCTATTAGCGCTTTGCAATTCGGGAAACAATCTTTACCAACACCATTATGATTACCACGGCGATTCCTGGACAGGTTCGCCGAAGTCGCAATCAAATAATCGTATAAAATATTAACCAGAAGGTCGGTAGTTTCTCTGAAATAGTTACAATTTCATAAATACCTACCACAGTCGCGAAGTTGCCTTTACAGTTTCACGACTTAATTCCCCCCAATGCTCTAACCCTCCCGGAACCATTACCCCTTAGCATTTCCCGACCACACTCAAGCCTCCAGAGCGTGCCTTATCTCAAAATCGTATAATTTCTTCAACGCACGAAAGGATCAATTAAAGTTTCAATACAGAGGTCAAAGTGGCGTTTCAAAGGGAGTCCACGCATTTCAGACGCGAGCCATCTCGCACCAAGGAAACGAAAGAAAACCGTCCACGTCATACGCACTGCTCTAATTGTGAGAAACCGTTTCCCCTCCGTCCGAGCGCGGTATGTGTGAAAAAATTGATGCGCCGGAGCGAAAGGTGATCCTTCTCAGCGAGAGATCGAAGCGCGGCGCTCGACGATCTCGCGGATATTTCCCCTCCGGCTACAGTTCGAGATTGATGCGTTGGGTAAACAGCGAAGGCGCGTCCTCGTTTGTGCCAGCGGACACGACGGCTCGCAATTAATTGCCGGTAGGATCGTTAATGCCGCCTAATTTCGCGGAAGGACAGAAACGGCGCTCGGGGGCCGAGGATCACGATTCGTTAGCGAGCTGGCAATTTTTTTCGACGCTCGCCTGCCCGCCCTGTCACCGTGTATTCGGAAATATAACTGGATTTACGTCGCTCTATTATCTCTATCGCGAGGCGGCGCCCCTTCACCCCCTTCGCCGCAACTCCCCCGCCCGCTTCTGGCCGCGTCTCTAACGGTGGCGCGGCGAGCAAAAATTCGCTAGCCCCGGCGAAATTTCCGATTCGATTTTTACATCGACAACGAAACGAGGGACGAAGGGGGCCGGGTGGCCGGGGAAAAAAAGCGGCAACAAATTACGATTTATAATGCACAAGATAAAACGAATTAAAAGCCCGGTGGCGCGGGAAAAAATGCAGTCGCGCGACGTTGCAATGGAACACCAAAGCGAGCGGCGGCGGGGCTGTTTGGGCGAATTTTTTCGTATAATGCGTGTACAATATTGCTGGTAATTATTCGAAGGATGGCTGGGATCGATAATGCAATTTTTTTTCTCCCGGCGATTTTGAAAGCACGGGTGCGCGTGGTGGTGACTGAAAGTGGGGAAAAGGTGTGTCGCCGGGGCGTGGTGCGTGTGTGTTTGAAAATACGAGGAAGTTTGTTAATTTCAAGGGGAGCATATAATATTCGGCTTGAATTTTCTGTTTTCCGTTTCGCTGGATAAATAAAGAGAACTTTCGGCCAAGCATTCGCCTGAATGTGCGTATTATAATTGCGGAGATCTCTGCACCGATTTAATTGTTTCTGTATCATGTATAATATCAAATTCAAGTAACAATCCTACAGGAAAATTCACGTGCAATGTAAATTACACTGCTTCGAAATCGGCACTCTTCAGACCATCGTTTTCCTCATCACGTTTCAATGTTACGCATCCAATTTGTAGAATTTGTACTTTCGAGACTAATTATAATGACAGATTTGATATTTTTGCAAGACACACCAATGTGTTTAGGTCTGAACTGTTTAGAGTTCTGGGTTAGGTGGTTTGTAATCTCATGTGCCGTAATGTAGGTATCTGGTCTTTTTTATATTATAAACAATGAGATCTACCCGTAAAAAATAAATAAATAAATAATCCCACCTTCTCAAAAATCAGTGACTGTTCGACTTTCTTCTATTAAAATTCATTGCTCTGCTACCAGAACCTCTCCTATTACCCAACAAACCACCTCTCCCCCTGTCGTCGACAGGTGTTCTCCTTCGAATAATCGCGATCAACATCGCGAATCTCCGGGACACGACGGCGAACCGTGCAAAACTCCCACCCGGCGATAGTACGAGGAACGAAAATGAGCAACGCCGAAACAGCCATCGGTGCGACCGACGAAGAAAGAGCCGAAAGAGAGCGGCGGAAAAATTTCGAGTCGTCGTTCGGATAGGCGGTGTTCGATTGAAGCCAAATCACGAAAAAAAGAAAGGGCGGTGGGGGGCGAAAAAAAGAAAGAAACGAGGAGAAAAGGGAATCGTCGACTGGGTGGGTGTACAGGGTCGAAGAGGGGGGGGGAGTGCACGAAGGGGTGAATTCGAAGAGCGGTCAGCGGATAGAGCGCGGCGTGTCGGAACAGAGGGGGAAAGAAGGAGGGCAGAGGGGGCGAGGGCAACCTTTTATAATCCGGCAAAATGCGAAACGCGCGCGCCATTTTAATCGAAATAGGTTTTTGCCCCGAAAAAAAAGCTCGTATTTAGAGAGAACGAAATGAGTTCACCTCCGGCTCGATGAAAGACCGATAAGCATAGCTGATTTATACGAGGGACGACCGAGCCGAACCGAGACCGCCCGCTCGTCCATTCGCTGGAACCGGAGGCATCACCCTCGCCATACGAGATGCCGTCCCGCGTTTACCCTCGGATATATACGATTTCGTGTTATCCCTGCCCCCCTACCGCCATTTCTCTCCGCGTCTGAAAGTGTACAGTGTACACAGTGCCTGGGGAAATGAGTACATTGGGTGGTTCTGAAAACTGAAAGGTTGTTAGAGGGTGTGTACGGTAGTGTTTGGATAATTCCATCCTCCCATCAGTATGACAGTTGCTTCGAAGAATGCGTCGATGCACTTGTAAAATGGAACCGCGTTGAGGCTGGAGTGGAACTGCGTATTTTTATATCAAGGCGAGGTGCCACCTTGGACGCTTGAAGATCATAGACTTTGTTTAGCATTTATTCTTCTTTTAAATAATGAACTCAATAGAAAATCTGCTTAATGGCATTTGTATGCATTTTTTGAAGATTTAAATTTGTTTCTTATTCAACAAATTGCGGAATTAGAGCTGCTACGCGGCGCGTTCTGCGAAAATAGAAATAAAAACTTATCAACTCAGCGACTACTACTTATTGTGTGAAAATATATATTTTTCAATTAATTCTCCTTTTAATGTTAAGCGAAAGTAATAATTTTATAAATATTTTTTTCTAATTTACTTGAAGTTGTTAAAGATGGAGCTGCACCCCTTTTGCTGCAAAGTCCTCAATTGGATCTTATGTGATTGCAGTTGCATCTTACGCAGTTGTACATTTATGAGCGAAGATAATATTTCTCGGTCATGATTTCTTCGAGTCACCGTGTATATTATTTCACGTTATTCCTTCAGCTGCAGCCATTTTTCTGCACGTCTGAAAGCGTACACCGGACGCGCGCGCGCGTACGTGTGCACGGCGTTTAAAAAGCGAAAAAGGGAGAAAAAACGCAACTGCGCGTCCCCGTGCATTCCAATCTATAGAGAGGTTAATAATATCGAAAATATTGCTCTCCATCGGTAATTTAAATAAAAATACGCTTTTTCGCGGGGCGGGTCGCGAAGGGGTCTGGGCTGACGCGAGAGCGTCGCTCGCTGGGAAAAGCATGGAATTAGAGGGGCAGCAATTTCTGAGCCGGAATCAACACTTATTATGCTCGCGTCTATGGCGCCTGATAAACGGAAACAGAGAGGGAATATCGTGCTCGAGCTTCATCTGCGATCATAACGAACGATTATTTTTCATACGCTCTTTTGGCGTGTCCCGATCGATCAGGGTATCGGCGCGTATCTCCTGACAGATTTTAAACGATACTGCGCTGAGGACACTAGTATGGGTTGCCAGAGTAATTATATGTCGCCATTTTGGAGACCGAGGGTGCAGAATATTTTATTTTTGCATGTGCAATTATTCAGAGGTCAAAAAGAATATTGTACGTCTAGATTCTAATTAGGAAGAACGGGGTTTGAAAGGCTCAAGGATATAAGATAAATCCAACTGAGTAATCGACTGGGATTCGAGAATTTTGGGTTAACCAAAAATGTAAATATAGATGCAAAATTTAAAAAATCAATCAAGAAGTTTCTGCAGTTCCCTATTTAAGATCATCGAAGGAATTCTTAACACTAGACCTGCCGACAATTAATGTATTTCTACTATTTCTACCAGACCACTCAAAATGACTGGTTATTTATAAAATACGTTATGCAAGGAAAACAAATTTTTATTCAAATTTTTTTAATTTTTAAATTGTTAAAAAATATATACATATTTATACTACTCAGAAATACATTTTTTCATACTTAAAAATGATAAATTTATTACCAAATTTAAAATCAACCATTTTGACTGCTAGTTCCTGCTAGACTGGTAGTTCCAGTGTTAAGCACAGGCATTCACTCATCCAGATTACGTATCTAATTCCATTCTCCTTTATAGACTTAGAAAAATCAGAGAGTAGTTAGGCATAGAAGCTGAAGATGATGTAAAACAAGTGCAACAGAATAGTCGCCACAATTTCTTTTGAACGCGTGTGAACGAGTCCACTGTATGCAAGTACATATGTCGAGGGATGAACGGAGACGGTAGACGATTTTCCATTTTGTTCGACAGTCAGGAGAGCGAGTGCCCGTCGTCCGGCAATTTTCAAACTAACTGGTTATCCGAGAGTCGTCTATGCAAACAGATGAGCGTTGATTTCGTCGCTCGCGCCGTTGAACCCAGGAGCACTCGTTCGTCGAGTGCCGGAGAAAAAGAGAAAGAGAGGGTGAATCGTAGAATTCCACGGGAACGATACGACGAAAAGGAAAGCCGGCGTTCATTTCGCAGCCCACTAGGCAGCCCACAAGAACCTGATTCCATTACTTTGTATCAACTGCCTGTAAACCTGCTCCCGCGAGCAACTTACGTAAACAGAACTGTGGGGAAAGAGATCATCAAAGAACACGAAAAGTAATGCTCACATCTGTATCAGGAAGCTTGCTTAAGATTATAAGACTGACTCACAAGGGAAGATCCCTCAATTCGGGAATTCAAAAAATTAAGGAACTTTGAGAATATGTAGAAGATATGTAGATACGTATTACGCAATATTTTTAGCTGCCCAAATTTTCTTCAAGGGGGTGAAGTTGGCCCCTGAAAATCCGGCTATGTTCCGATTTTGTGTTATAAGTTATAACTCATAAACTGGAAGAGAAAGGAAAAAAGTTTTCAGACTAAAGTTACTTCTTTTAATTCGGACATTCATTTGATAATTTACAGTTCGCGAGTTATAACACAAAATTGGAAAGTAGCCCGATTTTGAAGGATCAATTTCACTTCCTTTGAGTGAATTTGAACAGCAAACAAAAATTGCATAATACATATTTATATATCCTCTACATATCCCCAAAGTTTCATAATTTTTGGAATTTCCGGTTTGGGGATCTTCCCTTATCAGCTGCCTATCTTTATAAACACCTCTCTGATTACTACAAAAGAACAATTCCACCCTAGAGAAATATTAAAAACATCTCTAGACCCAGTAGCTTAAACAGAAAAGTGATCAAACATCCATTCGTCGAGGAGTTAATTCACATCTATAAATTCATTTCCTGCCGTCCCACTATCCGAGGAAACAGAAGAGGATGCCAGACCGAATGAAAGAAATTGCGACGAATGGCGTTAATTCTCCTCTACGGCCTTGGAGCGAGGATCGATCTTCGCCGTGATCCCCTCGAAGGGCGCGAAAATAATAACGGCCTGCCGGCGGTGTGTTCCATCCCCCTGGGTCGAGTGTAAGTTTGGTCCGTCTGGCCGTTTTGTTTCACGTCCAACTGATTTTCCCGTGGCACCGGCGCGGTTACTCATTTAAAAAAGGGGGGTGGCGAACGAGACCCGTCCGAGAGACAAAAGAGACAACAGCGTGCTGCGGCGTTACGCGTATTTTTATCGGGGTTCCACACACGCGGCGGCCGATTAAATATGCGCGCGAATTTACCGTGCGGATTGTTCAAGGAATTTCGAGCGCAACACGCCGTGTCCCTGCCCGCTCGGGCGTTCGATATGTGCGAGAAAGGACCACCCCTTCGGGCGTCGGATGAGAGCGAGGGTTTAAAAAAAAAAAATGGTATAAATTGTTTGGTCACGAGGGAATGACGAAGGGGCACGGGTGGAGCGAAGAGACGAAAGACGAGAAAAAGGAATGAGATTACAGGGTGAAAAAGTGTAACGACGCGGGGTTGAAAGCGCAGAATGCAGGACAGTCGGACGTGTGACTTTTCACGGTGCGGGAGAGCCGGCCGTTTGGAACTCCCCTTGTCGCCCGTTTCGCCCGAAATAATTGATGCTAGTTATGAAACGAGTTGCAAAATGGCGTGATTTAAAGTTACGACATGACTCGGTGGCCAGGGCACGATTACGCGTGCGATTTCTTTCGCCGACCGTCTCGAGTAGAACGCTGAAAACAACGGCGTCACGGTTTCGCGCCCGAAATCGCTAATGGGAAAAGTGAAGATCGCTCGGTGTTTTATCGTGGAGGATATGCGAGACTTGAACTGACGGAAGTCGCTGGAAAAGTTGGGAATATATGCAGAATTAGAGGCGTAGAATTTTAAAGGGGAATGGTCATGGTGATTATTTCGAAACGGGCAAGTTTCGACAGGAACGACATCCTCGTTGCGGCAGAGGCACGCAATGCAAATCGGGATCACACTTTCAAGAGTCGCAAGCATTCACCGTTGAATGGCAGCGACTTGAACTTGGCCGCCAAGTTAAATGTTTTCTTCTTGTTGGAACGGCGCCTTCACCGTCGAGAGGGAAAGCTGGACCGACTATTTCTAGCGTCGCGACGCTCCTTTCTTCCTGCGTCCCGACGCCGTCGGCACGGCGACCAGTCGAGTCACTGGGTTAAACGTGCCATCGTTCAGCCAGTATTATTCCAACTAGATTTGCTTCGATTCCCCCTCGCTACGCGCGCTAATATTCCATTCATAAATGGCCACGGAAATAACCGTGACGTGTGCTATCGAGGCGAGCAATGAGATTGATACTAAACAGGAGATTTAAAAGTGTAGAAAAAAGTCTGCAAAATTGAAATTGGGGAACTTAATGTTAATTTATTTAAATATACTTAAATCCTGAGTGAAAACTCTGAGATAAAGTCAAGAGTAAAAGATAAACTAGGTATGTTAAGTGTTTTAACCTCACAAGGAAAGTTCAGCAACTCGAAAATTAAAAAAATCTGAAACTTTGTAAAAATGTAGCTCAAGTGAGGCTAATAACGTAACTACTTTTTGATTCGGTAATAAAATCACAGATGGGCAAGAAATTATTTGAAATAAAAATTTCGTACACAAATTTTTATTAGTGTACACGAAAGTTCGTACAAAATTTTTATTTAAAATATGTTTTGCCCATCTCTGAATAAAACAGTCCTACGCGTGAAAACACCACCTCGAAAAAATGTCAAGTTTTCAGATTATTGTGAATATCTGCGAAACCGTAAAAGATATCGAAAAAAAGCCTAATTCAAAGTTTTATGACATTCAATATTCTACAACATGGTGATGAAGAATTGTTGAAAAAAAGTGTTTCGGAGATAAATTTTGAAAAAAAGAAGAAAGTTTTTCACAAATTCCTTATCGCGGCTTTATAGGACCCAAAAAACCATAGAACTTTGAATTTAACTTCGTTTTTATATCTTTTACAATTTCGTAAACATTCACGATAATCTTATCAAAACTTACCATTTTTTCAGTCGGGTGTTTTCACCTTTAAGACCGTTTTATTACCCAATCAAAAAATAATGACATTATTAGCATGACTTGAGCTACATTTGTGCAAAGTTTAGGATGTTTTGAAATTTTTGAGTTGCCGAACTTTCCTTGACAGTAATAAAGTACTGCGACACTTTTGGGATGAATTAGATGACATCACCTATCACTATTTAGAAGTTCTCCAATTTAACATCCACTTTTGAACCTAACAACTTGAGAAATTCCTCTTTGCATAAGAAAGTACCCTCCATATTAATCCCAAATGCAATTTCCAACAATTTTTTATTACACATCACAACACGCCCCCCTGGTGACTTTATCCACATCAGCCCCGCGATTCAAAGATCCTCAGCTCCAGCAGGGCTGCAGCCACGGTCCGGCCTGCACCATTGCAATTGACGGCTATCGCTAATTTTGGCAGTGTGGTCTACGAATTTGCAGTCAGTCGCCACGATGGCGAGTGGCTGCTGGCGACAATAATGAACGGCCGGCGACTGTATCGCGACGCAATCTGCACATACTTAACGGAGGAAAATGCATATTCATAACCGGGTCCGTAGGCGCGACCGCGTGTGCGCGTTCTACACGACGCGCGGAATTTCGCCTTCCTCTTTCTCCATTAGCGCTAAACATAACGCGGACGCGGACGCCATCTTATCAAGAAATAATAACGAGGGCACGCATGCCGGAATACGGCGATCGATGGTGTAATTTTCCTCTGCTGTCAGTCTCATGCTTAATTCGCGAGACGGAGACTTTCGACGATGGTTCGTTGAGTTAGAGTGGGCAAACGTTGCTCCTGTTGGTGAATTTTTGGTGGCTCCTTGTAGAGGAACGAAAGCGGAAGGGGCTCGTGTGGTGAATTTGTTGTTCGAGTTATTTCTTGGCTTCTATTGCTCGCGGGAGTGGATTTGGAAATTAGGCACCCCCAGGTTGCCGCCCTTTTTGGGAATATATCATCAAATATTTTAATTGAAAATATTAAATAGTTTAATTTCAAAGTAATTCAATATGGCAACTCACAAATGAGTTATTGCTAATTCGCTATATGAAAAAGAAGGGAATTGTTTTTAAAACTGTCTCAAGCCTCTGTGTTTAAACCTTTTCCAATATCTGTCGCTCAAAATTTGTCGCTCCCCAAATTTTTCCGCCCCCAAATTTTCTCGTCCCAAAATTTGCCGCCCCCAAATTTGCACTCCCAAATTTCCCGAAATAGGCTGCAGTCTACTTACAATTAACCTATATACAAACCCGCCCCTATTACATTAAATTTCTGTTTCTTAATTATAAATATATACTCTTAAAAATTTAATTTTCCCAAAATTTCGAGTCATCCACGTTTAACATCCAGTAAGAAGAAACGAAAGGGACAGAATTTTTCGTCAGTGGCTGTTTCATTGTCAGTAGGAGATGGAAGGCGTCGCTTATGAAGTGCCAAAATTCAAAAGGGTGGCGTTACTTGATTCCAAACGGTTGCCCTCGGTGTTGTCGGTCCCTTCTGCGCGGAGTAACCCTTCCGCGAGCACGATCCCTGAGAGAGCGAGGTAAATGGGAGGGCAAAAGAGGAGGCGCGGAAAGAGGTAGAGGAGCGTGTGCTCGCAGTCCTCTTGTTTGTAATTATTCATGAACAAAGGCCCTGATAATTGCGCTGCTTGATTGCACACTCGTGTACCGATGAGCGGCAAAGACTTCTGCAACGTATGGAAATGAACGGCCGTGTGTTTTTATTGTCGCCCCGTGTGCCCCTCTTTCGGAATAATTCGAGAAACCCGCCCGAGGGTCCCTGCGACCTGTTACAGGCCCCTCCGAGCGCGGCTTATAGACGAAATCCGTTTTCTTTTTGCTTTCTCCTCTGACGGCGGATATCGCTACGCGAATCGTATTTCATAACGGCGACCGTATTAATAAATTAGCAGGAAGTATTTACACGCGCGTTTCAATCCACTTTCATTTCTATGATTCCTTTCCTTTTTTTTAGAAAGCGCACCGAGCCGCTGGAATTCCCCGGCTATTCGTTCAACATATACAATCGTTCTACTTGCAGACGAACAGGACGCGCGCTGTAATGAACAAAAGAAAAATTCGAATATATAGGACGCTTTGCTACAAGCGTAAGCAATTGGTAGAACTCTGCCTGAGTGAGTTACATTCTGTGTAAGATAAACGTGGACACATTGAATTATTGTAGTTTATGCTCCACAAACTAATTCACAAGAGTTCACAAGCAAAGAAAAAATCCACACTTTTTCATCCTCTGCAGGGCTGGGTTAAGACCTTTAGAGGCCCTAAACACTTAAAAGATTTTTCTTAGGCATTTCCGACGATTCGACCAAAAAATGTTTCTAGCAAAAGTTAGATTTTAGAATCCAGAAAATTTCTATGGTGCCCCCATTTCTCCTGACACCCTAAGCACCTGCTTATTTTGCATATTGTTTAATCCAGCACTGACTCTCTAAATATACCTAAATCCTCAAAACAGTAGCACATGAAGAACACTGAATTCCCCAAACCCTGAACACCTACTCAACAGAAAATCAACTATAAACGAAATAAAAGTAACTATCCACTGAATCGCACGGTCCTTGAATGATGCAAACGACATACATACCAAAGAAGATTCAGTCGGAACGGTTATCTCCTCAGCACAGAATACCGATTTCAGTATTTCCATTCTCCCCTCGGACCGCAGACTGGCAGAAACCGATCGTCGTCGTTCGATCGCGATCCGAAGCCGATGACATCGCCCTCGGCATAAGTATCCGCGCACGTGTTCTAATTACTTCGAGCAATTTGCGAAGCCTTTTGTCGCTGGTGACGGTGGCCGCCCATCGTGTCTACGCTGACGGTAGAAGCGGCGGGGGTGTGTGAATGGGGGATGCGAGGTTGGACGTTGGCATGGAAATCTTTCCGGCGGCCACGAATGAAAAACGCACGCTCGATTCGAGATAAGTAGTTTAGTTGTACGCGTGTCGCCGCAGAGCGGCGCGGTGCTCAGGAAGCGCGAGTGCACGAGAAAAGAAGAATGCTCGAGACTCGTCAGCGAGACACGCGAAAGAGACCGAGGGAGGACGCGGGAGAAAAAGAGAGAGAAAGAGAGAGAGGAAAGGGAGCGGGGTATCGCGTTAAGGGGGCCGTCAGCGGGGGTTGGAGACGTCGAGGAGGGTCGTCGTGACGCTCACCCTCTCGTTCTGCAAACAATGCTCCATATCGTCTCCATAATGAACGTGGGTACAGGGACATGCATGCTCGTCCCCTTGCAGTCCTAGTAATAATGAGCACGCAGATTATGCGTGGTGATTGGTGCTCGATATACCTACCCTCCGGAAGGGAAGGAGGAAGAACGCCGGGGGTACGACAAGATCCTCGATAGATACAAACGAGTGCGCACCTCGCGCGACCGGCTCAAAGACGGTCGTTTTGAATTTAATCGATCGTCAGGTTCGACTGTCTCGAGGGGGTTATTCCTCTGGATGGCGGGGAAACGATTTCATCGCGCTTCTAACGAATGACACGACGTAAAGTACTTCAGGTTCGCCTTCAACGAGGGAGGAATCGAATTCTTTCTGAGGCGGAAGATTGGTTCTACGAGGACAGATGTTAAGCTTAACTACCCCAGAATACATGCGTCAGTTTCAATCGGGATTTCCTTCGGAGCTGTGAAAAATGCATCGCCACGGGGACGGATACGGAGTCGCGTTATTTCAAGGCACTTCGTTGCACCCCGGAAATTCCGGGCGCGCTTGAAAAGCAATTTCAACTTTAATTACCGTGACTGCATCAACGAAGAATCTCGATCGCGAAGATACGTGCATGATTATCGGCATAATTCAAATTGATTCCGCGGAGTCACGGGCACGACGCTCACGGATACATGGGCGGGGGCGTGCGGAGGGGGTAGGGGAGGGGGGGGGGGGCCGAAAATCGAATTGGTACATACAGATTGCGAGCGGAATACAGATCCAACACCAGCGTGAATGCACCAATTAGAGTATCGAAGGATTCCACCGCTACCCGCCGAAACTCCAGAGATTCCTGAAGGACCTCGACGAAGGTATTTGTCCAGCATCGTGCTTGCGGTGTTCGTTCGAGTAACGATTCGATTCGAGGGACTACGAGTTCGTATCCGTCCCGGCTGTATTGTCTGTTACGCCTGTTTACACATCTGACCCGGATTTTCAGTGCCGGAAGTTCGTCCACGCTCTCTATTTAGATGCAATCGAACTCGATTAAGGATGTCGGAATTAACTTCGCGTCCACGTCTACCACGGGCAGCGGGACACGTCGAGCGTTGGAAATTTAAATTTCGATCGGCTGGGATAATTGGCCGAACGCGTTTTAACGGTTGTCCATTGAAAATGTACCGATACAGAAGCTGATAATCGGTATTCCCGTCCGCGCCCTGATGATTCCATCAGCCCCGATTTTTCCGTGAAATTTTCATAGGCTCGGGGATAATCGCCACTTCGAAATCGGGGTGTCACGCTCCTGACATTCAATTTCTACCGTCACGAATCTCCAAACTCTAGAGTCGTGTCACCCTAACGATTTTCAGCTTGTACATTTTCTGAACACACAATTTCGATGCTATCTATCCTGAACCTAGTATGCCTATACATTCCTATCTTTATTACCATCCTTTCACTTATACACTCGACGCTTTCCTCTCAAGTATCTTCTCTACCATCTATCAGTTAGTATCTCAAATCACCGATTCATTTCTCAATAACCAAGTTTCACCACTCCGATCTCCCCAAATTAAGACGAAACGGGCTTTAAAAAGCACGAGCTGCCAAGATCGCTCGAGCCTTTCCTCCCCCGAAAAAGAGCGCACTTGCTCGCCAAACCGTGACAGCCAAGCGGAACAATGGCAACGGGCGCGGCTGAGGCGGAAAGCGACCAGCGTTTCTCAGGGAATAATTTACGGGGTGGGAAAAGAGCAAAGGGCTGGGGTGACGAGCCATCAGAAAGTCACGCGTCTGTATTCACGCGACTGCAGCGATTTCTCGAAATATAAATTCCGGGCTCGCGTTACGCACGCCATTTGCCCGCCCCGCGTCTCCTCCGCGGCGCGAGACGCCGCTTAAACAACCGGGCGCTGTGGTGCAGGGCGGCGTTTTTTTTTTCGCATTATAAATTCTCTGCTCCGGACAGCAGTCAGCCTGCCCACCCCCGGCGGACCTCTTCGAACCCTGGCCACCCTCTCGCACTCGCTGATGCTTTTGCTCGCGACACATGGACACCCACGCGCGCTCGCATTCGATACGCTCAACTCGACGCGTCACTGCCAAGGGTGTTCTACTTGGCTCTGTGTTCGGCTACCCTTATCGAGGCTCGGTCTCCTCAGCGAGTACGTAGAGACTAGGGTGTTTGGGATAGTTGGTGGAGACTTAAGTGGCTGGCTGATTTTGTGAAAGGGAACAGAAGTGGTGATGAGTATGGTTTGCGGGATTTTTTAGGCGAACAGTGGCGCACCCAGAGAGGGAGCCAAGGGGCCCTGACACCCCAAAGGAGGGGCTTTGTATGAAGAAAAGAAAAGTAGACTTTATTCTTTAAATAAATTTTTGTAATCACCTAATGAATTTGATTGAATTTGCATTAAAAACATTTTAACCGTTCAACTCGGCTCCTCCAAGATTAAATCCTGAGCGCGCCACGGGTGTGAGGGTAGGTGGTGTGATTATTGTTACCTCTGCGTAAACGTATAGGATTGGAGACATCTTGAAACCAATTATAGAGTGCTTGTTCCTCGTGTGAGGATGCTGAAGAATACTGATCACTCATTGTAGAAATTAGTGATACTTCCTCCAGTCGACGTAAAGAGGCAGAAGAGAAATATTCTAATAAGGTAATCTAATTGGACGAAGCCCCGTATAATTTTCCAGGCTGGAGTAATTGGATAACTCTTACCGCTCAGCCAAATCTGATCCGTCCAAGGTCCATCGAACGGAAAGCATTTCGAAGAATCACCCCGGCTCGCATAACATTGCCACAGCAACGCATAATGAGCCGTCCAATCTAGGGGCGGCGAAATTTCGACCGAAGGGACGCCAGCCTTCGAAGGGGTGAATGCAATACCTTCGTCGGATGCACGCTCATGCAGCCCCCGTTAATAATATACGCAGGAAATCTGATTATTGGTCTGCTCCGCCGTTTTAATTTTCAACGATTTTTTCCCCTAGCCCCCCGAGCCGTCCGCGACGCGTCCCTCTGTACGTGGCCGCGCGCGCGTTGCCAGTCCAATGTTTTTACGCGGGGTGAGGTCCGATTGGTCGGGCGGCCTGCTCGTCAAGTGGGGTGGGAAATGAAAGGCTGGCCACTCTTCGTCGTATACGCGAGATCTCGTACCGGGCACCACACGTGGTTGAGTCTGCACCGTGTGCTCCTCGATGGAGAGACGGACAGAAAGAGACAGAGGAGAGAGAGAGAGAGAGAGAGAGAGAGAGAGAGAGAGATCGTTGAAGAGAGGGAGGCACGCGAAGGCACGATACGCGCGAACGAGTGTTTGCTGGTAAAACAAACGCGTTTTCGTGCCCCCTTCGTCAGCCAGCACGCGCTTAATCCTGCGCTTCGTTCTTGAGCAGTCACGAGACCTCTCCGCGACACACACTGGTGCCTCAATTCGGGATACACAAGGCAGGAGTTACCTCAGATTGCTTCTAGAGGAATCGGGTTTTTTTTTTTTAAATTACCAAAATTGCTCGACAAGGGCATGAAGTCGATACGCTCCCCTCTCCCGTAGCGCGAAATTAATTAAAACGGGCGATCTTTCGTGTTTTGCACGGCCAGAATGGAAATATTATCGAATATTTGTGCAAGACGGAGGTCGATCATTTTTTCCGTCGTTAATTGAAAAATCGTGCAAACGCTGCCGCCCCCCCGCGGTTCGAAATTTTTTCCAATCGACCCCCGCTCCACCACCCCCACCCACCCTCCCGCCGCCATTGGCCGGGGCTCTTCCTGTCGAAAAGCGACGAACAATAGGGAACGGTGGCCGAAGGTATTTCGATTCGACACGGCCAGACGCTTGCGAGCGGCCTGTCGGCGGCACATCGCGAGAACGCGCGCGGCCTTTCGCATTTTCACCACAGTCGCGCGCTCATGAGAGCCCCGGCGCGCGCGCGCGCGCCCGAGAGAACTCGATATTCCGACAAACACCGATTGGAAATGTTAAAAGATCGAAAGAATTTTAATGAAAACCCCCGACCACCGCCAGCCCCGGCCGAACGTGCCTTTTAATAGTTCATCCGCGTTCGTTTTTTCCTTTTTCCATCCACCCCCCTCGCGGCCGCCCCTCCCCGTCCTCTCGTTTACCCCCTTCCTATTTTCTCCCTTTTTTTTTTTATTCGCTGCGTTTCGGTCCGCGAGCGGTCCGCTGCGGCCGGACACAGAAAATATATATCTGTTGAAAAAGTAAAGCGACCGCCGTACGTTCGCCACCATTCCGGATGGACGGACGGACGGGCGAACGCAGGGGTGGCTCGACTGCTTGCGCCGAAAAAAAAGGAGATGAGAGAAACAGAGAGAAAGAGAGATGGGGCGGGGGGGAGCAGGAATTATCTTTCCTCGTGCATGTTTATTTTTCGCGTGATTACAAACGAAGTTAATCTGAATCGAACGAAATTAATTTTATTGTCCGTCAGGGGTGGAAAAAAGAACCCCTCCGCGGGGGCTGCCGCCCCCTCCCTAGCGCTCGCCGATCTTTCCCTTTTGCTCGAGGGCAGCGATTGCGACGATGCTCGCGCAGGGCTGGCGCACGTATCCTCTATCGGGGACATTTCTCGTGACGAGAGAGACCTAACGGACGTGCAATTCGCCCGGAATTATTACCGAGAAGTCGCGTGAATGGCGGCAAAATTAAAATCGGAATGAAAGTCGAGGCGGCCCGCGGAAGGGGACAACGGTATCTCGGTGACGCGACGTCGTATTAAGTGGTTTATAATCGATAATTGGCAATTAAAAGTGCGCTCGCGACCCCCGGTGCCCGGCGATGTTAAAATGGCCAAACCGGGGAATGCAAGCAGCCACGTTTTGCATCCTGATCGATGGACAACGATTGCTTAGAGGCCCCGGCTATCAATGGGATATCAACAAGTATTTCAGCTGTTAATGGGGATAGGCAGCGTTCCCTATGTTTTGTGTTAATGATGTAAGTGGGATTGATATTAATCGATAGCGGGGATCACGGGCGATCATCGATAACGTCATCGTTAGCAAAAGCCATCCGCGATCATCGAGCAGCCGCGACCGCAATAAATATTCAGTGTCACGAAGAATGACAATCAATTAACGAACGGACGCGAGTATACAAATACTACGAGAACGCGCGTCCGGCTGTTGACAAAGAAAATTATTATTTTCGATTGGCAACACGAGCCGGTGAACGATGACCCGAGTCATCGAGAAAGTGATGAACTCGAATTCCAGCCTGATTACTCACGCGCGCTCCATTAACTCGAATTTTGTGCGAGCCAATCGACCGTGCTAGTCATCACGCTCTCTGCAATCACCCTTTCGGAATGGCAAGTTCTTCCGCGATTATCAGATCCGTGATTCCAGCGATTACCGCGCGCCCGCGGTTCGTCACAGAAAACACACGCTTTTCCTCGTTGACCTTTTCCTAAACGACCGCCTAGATATTCGATGAACCACGTCATTGGATCCTCATAATCCCATTATGTGATTATAATCGAACGAACGGGGGGAGGATCTACGCGTTACTCGGCAAAATGTGTTCGTTCTGCTTCTGGAATACAATACGTATACTTACGGATGTTTCAGTCGAAACTATTAACCCTCCGTGGTCACGTCTTCTTATAATCACAAATTGGTCACTTGGAGTTCACTGCACCTCAGAAATATAAATTATGATATGAGGGGAGTTGAAAAAATAGTTGTGGAAGAAAGAGATTTTTTTGTTCACCAAACTTTTAAATTTTAATATTAAGGTCTAAAAAAATCGTGAAGGCACGATATTTCAACTCAAAAATTGCCTAAGGTGCAATACACCCCGGGTGACCACGAAGGGTTAACTCAATCTCTTGCAACTAGGCATTGTGTCTACCTCCTTGATCATAAAAAGTTTCATTGATGAATAAAGGAAAAATGTATTAAGTTGGTGCATGTAAAATAATTCCTGTTTCGCGTAGAGAAGTTTTAATGAAAATATTTTTGCCTTTTTAACTTTTTTCTTTAAGTCTCTATGACAATTTCATATACCTACACCAACCCAATATTTTCATAGCACACCAGTTTTATCAAGCATCGTACTAGTAATCGAATATAACCTCCAAAAATACAGTGCCCAAAATAATCATCCCCCATATCCCCACTAGCAACTAAATCCGTTCCTGCAGCAAACGCCGCAACATATCAGTATCCCGGAAGAGAGATCGTATCATCATCGTGACAAGAAGCTTCCCTACAACCCCGCAGCTGGCGAACGTATTTGCGCGGGGTGTTAGGCACAGTGCGTGCACGTGCTGCACCGTTTAACCCAAATCGCGAGAACGCCGCGTATAAATCATTAGGCATTAAGCCCGCTAATTACGACTGTCTCTAAACAGCCACATTAACGGCCACCCAGCTAAACCATCCCCGCTGTTCCACGAAGGCGGGACGAATCTCGTCCGCCATCGAACGATCCCTAACCACTTCGCGGAACAGAAATTCTTCCTGCCGAATTAAAATCCTCGCCAAGGAGACTGATAAATCCGCGGAGGTCCGTCACGGCGGCTAAACGGTCCAAGTTAATAATCAGGAATTACGCGGGGGCAGTGTAAAGCACGGGGCGCTAGGGCGAAACGCGGGAGCAGATTGCGTTTCATACGGTAGCCCTCGAACGGCCGACCAAGCCACCGGGCGTATCCATATATGCGCATACATTAAAAGCGCTCGCCGCGTTACCGCTGGCGTGTTCCTCTGACAGGGCGCGGGGGCCGGAGAGACGCTTCTTTCCAGGGGTAATGCCGTGCGGTGAATCATTATTTATTTTTGTGTTTCACGCTGTCGAGTGGCCCGCGACTGGGGGAGCCGCTCCACGGAGCCGCGCAACAGAAACGGAGATACCGGCCGGCCAACCCCCTCGCGCGGCCGCCAGGTAGCCGGGCAGATATGGAAAAGGAGAGGCAGCGCGCAACAAACGCGGAGGGAGGAGCGCGCGGTGGCTGACGCCGGCTGACAGACGGAGACAGGGGGCGAAAGGGGCGTAGGGCGAGAAGCGGGAGGCAGGGGGTGGGTTGAAGTCGGTGGGAAGAGGATGCTTCGGCGAGCGTCGCTCGAGTAATTATTACGGATTTTCCGGATCTAATTCTCCGGACGGTAACACGACACAATTCACTCACGCAGATTGCGCACGAGAGGATGTAAATTCCTGTCAGTCGGACGGTCCATTTCATCTCCTCTTTTTCGTCGGCTCCTAACCGACACCGAGGTCGGCGCTGGACGATTATTCGGTTTTCCACTTTCTCTACGCTCCCATTCTACCCCCCTCCCCCTCCCCTCGGCCTCTCTCTTTCTCTCTCTCTCTCCTCCTCTTTTTCACCGCTCGGCTCTTTCGTGCTCCGTTGCGCCCCTACCCTCGCTCACCCCACCGGCCACCCTTCCTGCGCCCCCGATCGTTTCACTCTCCACCCTGTTCTCGGCTTTTAACCGCGATTACGGGGATCCTCGAGTAGGCCTCTCGAGATCGAAGTAAAGGTGATCCGTGTTTCCTCGTCCGTTGATTTCCTTCGTGCTTTCGAATCCAAGGTTACCGCGCCTCGCCCCCTTCCGATCCCCTCTATATTACCCGAATTTCCACTTAATAGAATTTCGGGCTTCATCAACGGTCCTTTTTTCCTTTAATCGCTCCAACCCCCCCCCCCCCCCGCGGTTCAAGCTAACCCTTTTCATTCCGACTATACCGCCGCGCCGCTCTGGTCCTTTCAAGCCGAAATGAAAGAGATCCCGCGGCAGGCTTTCCCGAACAGCGCTCCTTCTCGTATCAGTTACTGTGATTCTTCAATTGTTACATGGTTCCCATTCGTTCCGCTACCACGAGGGCTGTTGGAGTTGATGAAGATGCGAGCTTGAAGTGGTGAATGTTACGTGGGACGGGGTGCTTTTAGGCGTTTGTGTTTAGATTATGGATTGTTCGATTCAGTTGTGAAGATGGTTGCTTCGGTGTGTTAAGGGCACAGGTGCTGCAAATGTAGGTTCGTTGGCGTATAGAAGGCGCTTGCTCATGATTTCACAGATCAAGTATTTTGTCATTAAGGGATATTATACCGAGAAGTAGCCTAAGTTGTACTTTCCGAAAGAAGTATTCTCCAAGCCACTAATTGTGACTCTTCTTGTATCCTCGTCGTTGCTTAATTTCCTCTTCAAGAGCTCGCGGTGTGTACCTTCCTCGAACGACGGTTTCATCGAAAACCATCTGCCTAAGCTGCAGAAACGGAATACAGCGTGTAAGTATACGCTGCCACTTGATCTATCATTAAGAATACCGAGAACAGCTAATCACCAGTTAGGCCAATTTCTCCGACCCCTGCCACTCTCTTCGTCAGTGGCTTGAAAACGATCGTTTCTGACCTAGAGAGACTCGCCCCGTGCACTTAAAATTCCATACGTCGCTTTTTCCATCCTCGATCGCAGCACGTTTATGTCTAATGTCGATTTTCACTCGGACCCGCCTCTCACCGAGGCGCAAGCCGACCTAGAAATCACTTGCGTGCGATATATGTTCGAGATACTTGGCTGGCAGCCTTGATAGCTGGAGCAATACAGGGAACAAGTGTATTTCACTTATCCCTGATATTCAGAAAATTAGAAAGGAACTGAGAGAAGTCCAAATTCAACAAAATTCAACATTTAGGAAATGTCTTCGAATTTTTCAAATGAAGGGTAAAGGGAAAGACGAGGAATGTCCATGTTTCGATATTTTGTGATTTATAGTTTTGATAATAATAGAAATAGAAATTTCTTATTTTGCTTCAATATGCTGCCCTGTTCGAACTTGAAAAAATATTAAAATAATGCAAAACAATTATTATTTTATTGCTTATATTTTTCTGATGCCTAATTAGGGTATAAACTTCATGTTATGAAGAATGCAGATGAATTCTTTGAATATTGTTTTTTTACTGGTGGACTAAAGTATTGAAACTTAATTTTCTCGATAAAACTATTACTGACATTCCCTGTTTTGAAAATTTTATCCTTAACACGCCACACGTCTTCTTCTACTGCTCTATTGTCAAAACTCTACTGCTAACTTCAAAATCACGCTGACCCCATTTCCCCCATAACGATCTTCGTATAACCCCCCTCACAAGTAGAATGAATTCCCCAAAGCAAACCCTGCAGCCCTCTAAAATAAGGAACCAGTGGTTGAAGTATGACAAACACAGTTTTAAATTCCCCGTTCCAAATGCCGCTTTCCCTGCAACTGCATCCTGTCAGTGGTCAGGTGGAGAAGAATAGCACCAGCAGCCAGCGTTTCGCGCGATAACTCGCGTGACGCCTAATTAAGCGTCCTCCCCTCGAAATATCATATTCAGCTGGCTAGAACGATCTAGATATCATACGCCGTGTCACTGGAAGGGACTCACGCACACAGGGACGAGCGGACGTGGGGTCGAACGTGTGAGTGGTCATTAAGGATGCCGGGGGCCACTAATCGTCATCAGAGACGTATTCACCGACGACTCGGTACGCAGAAAATATAAAATTGCCCCGCGCGCCGGTCAATAGGCATAATGATTATTTTCCGCGCTATAATGAGCCCCAGTCACTCCCACCGCGCGCTCGCGGATTACGTCTGCGCGTTCGAGGGGTAATAAAGGATCCAGGTCAATAGCGATGTAATGAGGTATCTGGACATCATCGCCAAGGTTCCCCCCGAGCGTTCGACATTCTGTAACATCGCCCGTTGAGACAAACGTTTCAAGACGATCCTGTTTGTCTGGATCGCGATACACTGGCCATATCACTGCAGTTAGGATACTTCCATTTGTACCGAGTCCCATAGTCACCCAAACCCTCCGTTATTCCACTTCTTGCAACATCAACCTTGATTCACATGCCAGGAAGAGACGTCCTATGTCAGATCGACCTGAATTCAGACGAATTTTAATGCAGTTCTTGATTGACTCTGTTTACAATACCGGTAATATGTATTTATTGTATTACTTTCAATTTTACATACGTAGTACACACAGTGGTGCATGAAAGAAAGTTTATAACTTTTATAATCGCTTAACTTTTTTTAGAATTGGTCTAAACGACTCGAGTCTTTTTTTTTGAGAAGCTAGAAGGATTATTTTGCTAAGTAACGTGTTACGTCGTTTTGAAAGAAATGCAATTGGTCGGAATAGCAAAAAAATAGTAAAGATCGTTTCTTAAACTTCTTTTTGTGAGCCTGTAATGAAAATTCGAAATACCCGTTTGTAGATTAAAGTAAGTTGTATACATGCCTAAAATTTCATCAAAATCGGTTAAAGTTGCTCTGAGCTATAAACGCTTAAAGATCGCCGCATAAGGTCGAAAATCGCGAAATTCCCGAAATCATTTTTTTTCAAAAAGACAAATCACGTCACTTAGCAAACTAATGTCGTTTGGACCAATTCTAAAAAAGTTATGCAATGTTAAAAGTTGTAAATTTTCTTTTGTCCACCACTGTATGTACAAGGTCCGTAGCAGTATTTTTTTATAATTTCCTTGATTATTTGTATCTGTTTACGAGAAGATTTGCAAATACTATTTCGTAGCAACATGCTTGATAAAAATTATTTCTGCCAAGATAGTGAGCTATAATACACATTCTCGCAATAAATAAATTTTGCAATAATAATTATTATTATTAATCGTCTGTACTACTCTAATAGAAGAAACCTGAATATTTACAAAAGGCATGGACAAGAAGAAAAAACGTGAGTCTGCACCGTTGACAAGCTCACCCGCGAAATATAAACTAAACTAAAATAGGAACAACAAAACAAACATTACAAAAAGTAAGAATGAACCAGTAAAGTAATCTTAACTTATTAACCTTATCTAATTTAAAATAATTTTAGCTTCAGACTTTAAACTAAACGCGAGAGAACACAAAAGTAAAGTAAACTAAAAGTACTAAAACTAAAATTCGGACTAAGATTGAATGCACATGATACATATTGTCCTAGCGCTAATAATAAGAGAGGTATAAGTGATAACCTGTTTATTCGAGTGACGCAATAAATTTAATACTTCCAGTACTGTATCTGCGAAATTATACCTATTACAATTAACCCAATAAAGGCTTTGCTAACTGAGCTGGCAGTGTGTTCTTTCCCTGCGCCCATTACTGGATAAGTAGGGTAATTGATAGGTGTAGCGCAAGAGCCTGCCAGCCTGTTCATACGAAAATTTCTACCACGACCTGGGCGAATTAAAAAATCCAGTTGTACGTCATCGGAGGTCCGGATAAAACGCCCCTCTGTGCCAGACGCATTCGCCGCCCCGTCGAATTTTTCCAGGGGTTCGATCGCGAGCCGTCCACCAGCGATTTCACTTGCGCATATTCATTAACGGCGCGGAGGGGGTGGGAGATAATTTATTTGGCCGGGGATAAAAATATTTTTCAGGGTAAAAAGTGCGCGCTGGGTGGCGCTGGGAGTCCGCGATACACGCGTGACGGGAATTTCCGCGAATCTGGGTAATTATGAGAATGCGTGTATTTAATATCGCGCTGGATTAATTTGTTTCTAACAGAAGAGGGCCCGCGCGCTTTCAAAGAATACGCGTGATCGTTGCCAGCTTTCCGTCTCACTCCTTCAACGCCGCTGCCCCTCTCCCTGTTTCGCGTTTCTGTTTTATTCGGCTCTTTTGTTTCCGACCTCCCGGGGGGCACGGTGGAGGCGGGGAGAAATTAAATTCGACATCGGGAGCGGTTTTATGCGGGCGAATTAAGGCGAGCGAAGCTAGCGCGGCATAAAAATAGCATCATAAACGCCGCCGTATTTCGAGCCGCTTCCGGCCGGCCAATTCAACGGCCGCGCGGCGAAACAAGAAAGTCGAAATGCGTACCGCGGATCGATCGAAATTCACCTCTCGCGCGGGAGACTCGCGCGATTATGTTTATTAATTTTTAAGCGCGACCTGGGAGCCCGCGTTGCTCGAGAACCCTCGCCGGGGCGTCGTGAATGCAGCTGGCCTGGATGAAATATCGCCGGAGTAATTACCATTCGTGCAAACATTTATGATGGAATAAGAGATGTGTTTGATGAACAGTGAAAGTGGCATTTTAGTGACTTTGATAAGCTGCATTTTTGGTTGAATGTTTCCTTTCGTTCTGCTTGGTAAACTGTCCAAGAAAGAGCGGTAAATGTTTCAAAGAAGTGTCACGTGTCTTCAACGGAGTAAGCGTGTACATTCGTGTCACTTTGTTTTAAGAAATGAGAGCGTGCACACCCTGGAGGGCTAAGGGATGGTATGTCGTTTGACACGAAAAGGATTCTTGCAAAATACAGAAGGAACGTGTCAACGGTTTTCCCTGTAATTTCGAAGAAACGGCTCGTAACAGTTCACGCAATTCTCTGTGGTTATTGGGGATGCAACACTTGCTCGGGCTTCAAGCAAAATAAATTTACTTTAATCTACTATCGAGAAGAAGACTGCATTATTCTCCTTTCGTTAGTTTTTCATTTCTCTGTATTCTAAAGGATTTTCTGACGAGAATAATAATAAATGAAGAAGAAGAAGAAGAAGAAAGAAATGTATTCCTCTCAGGTTAGATTAATAAGGTTACCATCGAATATCCGCCAGTTATCACTTCTTCGCAGCGGATCTAACGAAACAATTATCCCAGATCGTGAAAACACCAGGGCAGCGAATTCGAAGGCGGTGACTCGTGGATTTGATGTCTCAGCGAGTTCTAACGATCCCGCGGAATTCGTATAACGAAATTTCCGCGGGCGCGCGAAGTATACCCGCGGAATTAGCCGCGATTAAGTAACAGGGGACGTCATTCCGTATAATTTACTCGCATAATGCCGACTGGCGCAAATTGAATCGTTAGGACTAACCGCATCGAAATAAATGGCGAGGTCGCAATTTAATAAGGACCAGTCACCATCTTCCGGTGATTAATTCTTGCTAAAAAGTTCCAGCAACTTTACAGACTCCTTTCTCATGGATCCTAACTTCTCCGAGTCATTCTCACCGACCGCCAGCCATCCCCTCGTCCACCGTGGGAGGGCGAAGTAAACTTTCGACCTCACCCACCCCCGGCGAACTTTCTTTCCCGTAAAACAGCCGGCAACGACATCGCTGTATCTAAGACCATCGACACCTAATGTATTTAATTTCCAATTAGCCGCGGCATAATTCGATCGATATCTCGGTGAGCATCGAATCCTGGCACGACCTCTTCATTCACCTCCTCCCTCGTCCACCCTTTCCCACTTTCCCGTCGAAATGGTACTCCAGCGAAGGGGAATGTAAGTGAAATTTTCTGTAAGGGTGAATTCCTGATGAGAGGGATAATTTCTAGGTCTAGGTAATTACTGTAGATATTGTTATTTTATGTAGTTGATGGAGAAGGAAATATGAAAATATGAGAAAGGGTTTTCTTTCTGTGATGTTAATTTTCTGGCTTTTAGTTTAGTGTTTGAATGTTGAATTTTGAGGTAATTGAAAGAATCACGCGAGTTCATTTCACTTGAGTTGGAATAACACTTGGCGAGGTGTTACCGAGGTATTTTATAATGTAAGGTAGGCTGCAGAAATGTTGTCGTCAAATAGACGCCTCATTTCCCTCGAGGGTGGCAGAGGCTGGGCTCAGATTGAAATAAGTTGCCAACAACTTGGGCAATTATGGCTGTAATTGCGATATACATTATGCTAATGTTGTGCGTTCCCGTTGCCAGTCTTTAGTCGCAAACTTTCGGTGGAAGGGGAAAGAACTTTCGAAAATAGCATTTTACGAACAATATCTATCTTCCGATTTTCCCAAATTCATCGCACTATAAACCATCGCAATTTTTACTCGAGATACACTTAACCCTCTTACTTCATCTTTGCAGAACAATACTCTACCTTTTGATTATTGGCATTCAATAGTGCAAAGCAGGTACAAAGTGCTTGACCAACGCAAAATAGATAACTACACTCGTGAATGTTGAATTAGTTCAATAACCACTACCGTATACTTCAAACTTTGAAATACAAACTTCATGCACCGATCAAGCTCACAGAAATCGACAAGGAACCCCTGTAAATCGTTTTAGCAGCATGCAATCATTTCAATTTATCAGAATATACAAATATGTGAATGCAAATATTCTCATGTCATGAAAATCCAACATGTGGTATGATCCGAATATATCGCACGAATTAATCCCTTTTACTGAAACCACTAACAGTGTGTATTTAAGCTTTTACCAAAACGAGTGATGGATAGTTAGAACACTTTCTAGTAAAAGACTTCCTCAATATTGTCACTATCTTACAAAAAAAAAAGAAACCATCTTTCAGATCCCCTTTGAATCGAAGAGTTCCCTAGCAAGGACACTTTCCTGCCCTTTTAACGAATCCTTACGTCCACTTAACATCGTGTTCAGCATTCTGACACGTCCTTGCGCCTCGCTTAATGTTTCATTCCGCTCCGCGAGCGGGAAGGTTTAATAAAATACTCGGAATGAAAAACGAGAATCGTAAAGCTCGAGTCCCAGGGCCTTTCGATATTTTTTTTCGGTACAGGGTGCCAGCGGGGGGTGGGATACAAGTTATTACGCGACGCTTGGCTCAGACCCGTTTGAAATCCCCGAAGCCATTAAAATAGAAATGGGAAACTCGGCCCTCCCAATTTCAGCATAATATTGTGATTACGATATGCAGAGACGTTTATATGTATATCCGAGCGGGCACGGACGAATGCCCCTTGCCCAGTGTACGACCAATATCAGTATCGCCCTTCTCCACCTTCCCCATATACATTTATTCCAGCATAATCGACCTCTCACGTCATTATTCCTCCAGCACCTAAATGTATATTTTAATAATACAATTACTTTCCATCCCCTTCTGTTTTACTCTGCCAAGTAGACACTAGGTACCCTTCTTCCTCTTCCAACCCTGCTCTTCCTCTTCCATTTCTTTACTCGAAAAATTTACGAACTTATGAATTGCACGTCTCTTTTTCCTGAACGTTGAAAGTTACTCAATGCTTCCTTGGATGTTCGTCCCAGTGGCACTGAATGATTTCAGTTTGATTGACGTTGTGATCACAGCAAATAGATTCTCCTGTTTGTATAAGATTCTACTGGGAACAGTGGCAATTATTTTCACATGTATTCCCTTTACCGATCTATGTCCAATCACACCGATCTTGCTTTTCATATACTCCAAGTGGGAATTCAATTCTCCTCTAAGTATACACCTAAGCTAACTTCTTGTCCACGTTTCAGCACATTGTCCACACAGCACCACCAACCGATTCAGAAGGAGACAATAGAAAAAGCATTAATCATTGCGCAACCAAGGCCACTCGCACGTCGAGTGTCTACTCAGCCTTTGTTTTCTAAGATAACATCAAAGACTCCCTCCCTTGCGTTATCAAAAGACACGCATACATGAGCGCCTCCCACCGCTATCTTCAGTGGCGATTTTTAACGCGATTCGCGGAGGTGTTGCGGCTGATTCGTAGATAAAAAAAGCTGTCGAGCGAGGGGGTAGACTAGGCGTCAGTTGGTGAACGGGAACGGGACTAGAAAAAAAAGTCGCGAACACGCAGAAAAGGGAACTCTATCGCGGCACTTCCGCGGCATCACCATAAATCCCAAGTGTATGGGCTACGTAGGTCGTATTCGCTGGTGAGATAGTGCTACGAGTGGAGAATGTATCAAAATCAGGCGCGAGGTTGCTTTATGGACGGGAACGCTCGTAAATACGCACTTCTGGTACTCCGACTCGGGGCTGCGGAACGCTCGGGACTCGAGAGAAACTGCCTCGGATAGGTTGGGCGATAGAGAAAGGGCCACGAAATAGCTTCTACGGGATGCTAATAAAAGATAGAACCGGCTAGATAGAGACTACCGGCCGCGATACCGTCTCGCCCCTACCCCTCTCGATCCCATTGTTTCGCGCAGATCGTCGTCGTCTTGCGGCCAACGTCACGGAAGGAATAGGAGCTGATTGCTCGAGCCTCGTGAGCAGGAATCATTCAAGATAGCACTGGCAGCATTTCCCAGTGGGAACGGGTGCGTTTGGAGTGAGTGCAGATAGTCGATGGTAAAGATAATTGGTAAAGTGATTGGTTTCCATGCGTCAAACTGATCTGTTGGTTCTAAAAGAGGGTGTATCTGTGGGAAAGACACGAGAATCTTTGTGCATGGGAAATTATCTTGCAGAGCCCCAGAGGACAATCATCCGCAAGGCGCGCTCGAGTCAAGGGTACGTTAACGATTCCCTGGAACGTTTCCTCGAGCGTTTCCCAACCATAGAATTCCCTTACGAGCGATACAAACAGTTATGCCTTCACTATAAAGTGCTGATCGATATCTAGCGATCGAAGTCCCGTTCTGAGTTCTACTAGTACACTTCTTTCTACATTTTCAATTTAAAAAATGACCATGCAGAAAAGGAAACCCTCGAACCGCTCAAATAATGTCACTAATCCTCAGCAGACGTAAGTGTCACTTTCTCGAATTCATCTAAAGTAATCTAAATGGGAATTACATTACTAAAATTCGACACCGTGGAAGTGGCGAAACAAAGGTAAAAGAACGTGGTCGGAAGTGGCCGTGGAGCACGAAACAGTCGGCTTGTCACAAGGACAGAGACAGGCGGCATGAAAGCAGGGAGCAAGGTGTTAGTCCGCACGGAATTTCCTACACTTGATGCCGGATACGAGGCTTAATTGCACCGCCACACAATGTAAATATTCCGCGTCAGTTAACCACCGGTCCACCTACGTACACGCACGCGTGGTACGCGGCCGTGTGAATGAAACCGACCGCCTCTGTCATCTACGGGTAATGCCAGTGCGTCATCGTTCGCCACCGGCGTTATCGTCCACAATGAATCCTTGCAAACCGGCCTTTTTATACACCCCCCGCCCCTCCGGGCGTATCTGAGCAAACAGCGTAATATAGATGATTGCGCCGTTCGCCGATGACGCAGGCTAAAAACGCCATGATTTAGGGCCCACGCGGCCAGATAAGCCCACCATGAACGGCAAGATCAGAATGCTGCATATTTCACGCGGCGTTGAACGCCATAAGTTAACTGTCCCGTCGAATCGCGCTACGCTAATGAATTACCTGCATGCTTTGTCGTTATAGATTGGCTAGAATTCGGTTAGAGTTTGAATAGATACAGAAACTCCATGGGACGTCGAGGGGATTATAAATGGCCAGATTTGGGCTTCTTATTTTAGCCGCTTTAGGCGAAGGGAAGTGGGGTATTGAATCACGTGCAGTAAGGTCGAAGATGAGATTTTAACTGGAAGTTACTTTAGGTGTTAGCAGGGAGCGTCGCGGGTGTTTTCGCGACTCGTGCGGCGAAATATTCGAATCAACACGGATTGGGAACCACCGAACCACGAATTTCTCTTTTCCTTCCGCGATATACCGATAGGGAAGCGCAAACAGTGTGCACGGTGACCCAGCCGAAGGAAGTTCCTAATCCCTGTGGCCGGCTAACGTTCAAACCCACGGCGAGCTCGCCGAGCAGATAGTTACACCTCCGTGCGGAGATACAGGTAATGCCTGTTTACAGATATCGGGGCAAACATTAATACGAAGTAGCTTCCGCGCGCACACTGGAGGATTATGTTATTCTTAGGTACAGGAACGACCCCTGACTTTCTAACGGAACACTACCGTTCGTTGTTCCAAGTGGAGCAACCAGGGAAGAAAATATAAAAAGCTGTCTGCTGTGATACTGGTGTAATCTACTTCTTCCAAGCACTCGCATAATCAATAAATCCTCCTTTCGTTCCTAAAATTGCAGTCATGGATTTAAGGGTAGTCATTTTTGTCGAAAATGAAGCATTTCTTTTGCATTTAATGACGGCTAAATAAATTGAAGCTGAGACTTGTTTTTTGACACAAAGTTTATTAACATCATAAGCTTTAAAGAAACATGTTTGTGTAGTCGAAAATATGCATTATATACGACGCTACAGATGGATCTTTTAAGAGTCGCAACTTTCGCGAAAGAAACATTTTTTTTAAAGCTTATGATATTAATAAACTTGTGTCAAAGAATAAGTCGAAGCTTCAATTTATTTCTTTGTAATTAATTGAAAAAGAAATGCTTCGTCTTTAACAGGAACGACTGCCTAAGACCCTTAAGAAAAGAAATTTTTTATTGATTGACAAGTCTAATTTTAGAGACTCTTCCTTGTATCAATGATTTGTCAGACATCAATGATTTCTCAGACATCACTGAATTCTCAGACACGAATCTTCGCGGAAATGAAAAGAATACTGTGCTCTCGAAAGACGGCGATAAAGAGGACTTTATTTTAGAGTGGTTGGCAATCAGCGTACCAATTTCTTACTCGTGAGTTTGAACCCTTTCGTGCGGGGGTTGAAGACCAGAGATGAAGGATCGGTGCTTGCGGTCACCAAGGTGGAAAACGGGCTGGGTGGTGGCGTGGCACACACGTACAGTATCATCCCTTTCAACCCCGTACTTAGGGTGACCATCTCATTTATATAGTAAAACAGAGTCGCGCAATGGTGAAGCCGGGGCCCGGAGTTGAGTTTGTTTGTCGAGCAAACGTTTGCCGACGACACCGCCGGACACTGGTGCCTAGCTAGCTCTGGTCCTTGCTACAAGTCTGTCCGAACCACTGAAGGCAGGTCTAGAGGGTGGGCGGCAAAAGGGGGGAGGGATTTAATACCATCTCCCAGGATGAACAGTGGTGGTCAAATAACTTCGCCAAGTGATTCCCTGCGACGGTATTAATGTGTCCAGTCCCTTCGGGCTTCTGCTTCATCTCGAAATGTCGATAATCTAAAGGCGGCGACCCCTCCAGCATCATTAGATCCCCCGCGCGAAAATTATTCCTCCGTATCGCTTGCCCGTCTGCCCGAAAAACTTCAAAACCCCGTTCGTTCATCAATCCTTCTTTAGGCGAGGCTGCGCCAGTTACGTTCGTTTAATTAAGCCGCTTCGATTACACGGCCCAATAAAGGTACAAGAGACAAGGATTAAATTCGCCGTGCAAAACGTCCACAGTCACCGGTCGCAATTAGTATTAATTGAAAATTCCCATCGACCTCGCGAGAGGGGGGGGGTCGGCAAGTCTGACGTCAACCTCCCGCTCCGAAGAAACAAACAGCTTGCGCGGACTTGGCAATGAGAGGGCATCGCAAACGAAGATTAAAGGCGAATGACGCCGACGATTTCAAGATTCCATTCGTCTTACTCTAAGATCTAAACATCAAGGTCGTAAATCCATCAATAAATCCCTGCGCCCTCCGCGGCGGTGACCACATTTGCTTAGGGATAAGAAGCAAAGACAAGCACAGAAGGAGAGGGGGAGAGGGGAGGGCGGAGGTGTAAGTCTGTAGGGCAGTGAGGAATGGCTCGGTCTAGCGAGCCTTTAGCCCCGGCTTAGCATGTACTGGAAACACCATCCCCTATCCTTCGTGTCGGGGCCAAGTTATACCCGCAAACAGTCGTACATTAGTGCCTGCAGGAGTCCTGCAGGATTTATAAGGGGCGCCCGCGGGCGCACAGGAGGCTATGCGGCCGTCTCTCGATGGTTAAAACTAGAAGAGACGGAGGGATGGGGCCGAGAGATCGCCTGTGTGCAACTATCGCAAGTGGGTGAGCGAGGGACGGGCTGAGAGAGAGAGAGAGAGAGAGGGGGGGGCGAAGGTGAGACGCGAGAGTGAGTCCAATCGAAGTGGAAGGACTAAGGGGAGGGCCAACCTGGCGAGGGTGATCCCCAGCTCTCAGTTGCCTGGAATACGAGAATATTTACGTGTGCATCTGATGCACTGGTCAGTTTATGCTACGCTGAGCTTCCCTCTTGCTACCTCCGCTCAGTCTGAATTTCTCCCCCAATTTACAGGGGTGAACGCAAACACTGCGCCGGTTAGAAACGAAAGGCTACGCTTCGACTCCGGTTCGACGTCACTCGATAGTGATCGCCTGGTCTGTTTGAATTTTGAACCCTGGCGATTCGTGTAAGGTGCCGAGTGCACGGATCGCCATCGATAGCATTCATTATGGGAGTGGATAACGCATCGTTGGGGGGAGGGGGGTGGGGATTATCGGTGCTGGACCACGAATTCGTTCCCAACTCGGCGAAACTGCTGCTCGTTGCCCAGGTTTAACGAGCAATTGGCAGGCAGTAGGAGCGGGCTAAACATCAGGGACGAGGTGAACTCGGGGAGTCTCTAAGAGTTCAGTTCGGTACGTGAGCACGTCGCCAGAGGGTTGGATCGGCCGCGGAAACAAGATGGGGGCTCGGTCAAGGGGGTTGGTCAGGTTGAAGGGAGGTCGACCGGCGTGGGTGGTGGTAGCCAGTGGTCAGCACACTTGGCCGACCCTACTTCGCTAACTAGTTTAATGATATATGTTGAGCTACAAGCGCCTTGATTAATCGTTAACTAATGTTGGACCTCGTAGTGCACCACCACCACTATCGCAGGACCAGCAACACCGTGCCACGGCGGCGGAAGGGCGGGAAGGGGGTGGTGGCTATGACGAGGAATAGAGGAAGGAGGAAGGTATACGCCACCGCAGCACAGAGTCCTTACCCCCTTCGTCGAATCCACGGGACCCAAACTCGAACGTGGCCAAACAGAAATCTAATCTCACTCAGCGTATAATTTGATTTACGACTCGCGGCCGTTTGTCCCGAAGGGCGGGGGGGCGGTGGTGGAAAAAAAGAATGGAGAAGGCTGTAGGCCGGTCGAAAGAAGGGAACCAAGTCACCAATATGCAATTTGGCGGAGTGTCCATTCGTCCTTGGGGATAAGAGGAAAGGGGTTGAGCGAGAGAGGGGGTATGGTCGTACGCAAATTTACGTCTCGCGAGAGACGTCCCAAAACCCCTTCAGCCTTCCTCGAATTGAATTAACTCGGCGTCTTCCCCCAGCTCTATTCCTGAGCTCCGCACGCGGAACATTGGTCATCCCTAATTCGCTTATGGCCCTCGATCAATTAAGTCGTCGGCCATTCGCGCAAATCCCGGTGACCCTTGCAGACGTCGCCTGCTCGTGGACGAAGACATTGCGTTGCTTTGCACGGGGCTGCACGGAACGCGATTCCACTCTCCAACGGCCCTAATTGTTGCTGGGAGGGACGACGAGGCTCCGTTACTTTCGCATTTACGACTACAACGAACTGCAACATGGTCAGCCCGGGGCAAACCCTTCCCCCTATCTCCCTCAAGTGCTCACGCTGTTCCTAAAAATCTTCTCGATGATCCTCGCCCTTTATTATACGAGATATACAAGAAAATGAAGGCCGACAGGCATCGTGATTAGAGCGATCCGAAACACTGTGTCCTGGTTTAGTGAACATCGTACGCCATAGCGGACGTATCGAACGCGGGACGAAGACGTCCGTACCGGAAAGGAAGAGGCATCCCAGGAACGCGTCGCAGCAGCTAGATCGTATTCGATTAATGCGCTGAACGTCGATCATAATGCGGGACTGGCGCACGAGTATGGCGAACGTATCGCGCGGCTTTGGACGGCGAGTGCTGCGAAGGGGGAGTGCCAGAGGGGGTGGCTCAGGGATGCAAGACACCGTGAAATTACCAGCAGAGTCTCCCATCCCCGTGGGGGGTGGCTGGGTGGAACGGACTCTGTCCACTCCGCGCCCTTGGACCACCGTCCAGCCGGGTATTTGTCTTGTCTCCTTGTTTATGAGATTCAACATTGTTATTTGGCACCGCACCGGAGAGTTCTAGGTACCATGTGGCCGCTAGTTTCCGCCGAGTTTCCTACTTTAAAAGGCTCTGTGTCGTGGTGCGCGATTGCGCCGTGACTTATCCGCGGTTCTTCCTGTTACACGCTTGTCTTTAATCAAGCCGACATAAGAGTCCACGAATTTCCCCGGCACCTCCAACGGGGCAGTCTAAACTTCCTTGAGCATCTAACACAGTGCGATGGGGAAGTAACAAGATGGAATTGGAGGAAAAACATTTGATGTTATTGGGAGTCAGTAGAAAATTCAAATTCGTTGGTTTCTAAGCAGAAACTGAATTTTTCAGTCCACCAAATTATAATGAAATCTGAACCGAGAATTATTATATGTTGAGACTCGAGATATTATTATTATTATTATTATTATTATTATTTTTCTTGTTCCTCTTATTTTTCTTCTTATTATTCTTATTCTCCTTCTGCTTCATTTTATTATTATTATTATCAACGGGAAACCCTTTAGAATACGTATAATAAAATGTAGAACATAAAAAGGCAAATTGGTACAACAGAAAATGGCACGAAATGGTAGTCTAAGGAACTTAAACTCTCAAGCGCTCCAACTCAGGTGTCAACCGACCGGCAAATCGACTATGCAATAAATTTCGGAAACGACTGAGGGGGAGACTATACCAGCGACGAATTATCATCCGCAAAAACGCGTATAATCACGGCGCTTAAATTACTTAATAATGACCCCTGCACCATGTACAGTTTCTACGTGGCGTTATCGTTAGGTCGGTCTTCGCATTTTCAATTAAATATATCTGCCACAATCACGGCGCCTTATCGTGAGCGTAATACGTTCTCGATTGCGCGGCGAACATCGAACTGGTTCGGACAATGGTGCCATATACGGTCGCAACGGCGAATTGCAATCACGTTTCCCGCGGTGCTTAGCGTTCCTCCTCGCAAGATACTGTTTTAAATCAGTCGAGATAATGTTATCCGGCTTATGTTCCGCCTAATCGTCGAATTATCTCGACTACCTCCCGGGCTAAGCCCTGCCCGAACGAGCTTCTTTTCCCTCCGCAGATGTACGCGCGGGAATTAGAATAAACAAACGCGGACGCGATAAAAGGCGCCGATAACAGTGCGATCTAAACCGCAAAAAGTCGGCGCAAAGAATGCGGAGTAAATAAACAGACGCAACTAATTCGGCGAGCCTGCGATCCATACTTACAAAGTAGATTCTCACGGCGATGTTGCGTGGCTATATGGACGCGTAATTGATTGGTCGCTCGAAGCGCATCGTCGGGCACATCCGAAGGGGGGGATGCCGGTTTTAATAAGCATTTTCCAAGTGGATTCTTAGAATCTCGTTAAGAAACGATCTGCGCCCCAAGTATGTGTGCACGGAGCTCACGAACACACGCCCAGCTGATTATACTAAATTAGGTGCCTACATCCGTGGAGACCGCACTACGTGTAATCCACGCAAAGTGGCGGAAAATCCTGTTGTCAGATGCTTAACTGCGACACGACGGAGCTGATTGGGTGTAATCGCTGCTTACTTTTACGCAAAGTTCACTGGAAAACATCAGCGTGTCTAACACACGACAACAATTTTGCAACGCGCCGTCGCACAACTATCTTTCATCTCTAACTCCACATTACGCAATCGTCAAGCTCCCGACTGAGCGATCTTCTCGTTTTCTTGACAGGAGCTGCTCAGAGGAGCCCGAACGTAACAGTGTCCAACGAAGCACAGTACGCGGGTAATCGAATCGGTTGGGATCGTATTATTGCAGGGGCACAAACGCGATAATCGTGGTCGACTGCGGAGACGGGGGGGGGGGGGGTGAAGTCGCCAGGTGGAGATTGAACGAATGACACACACCGCGAGCAAATTTCCGGGGATCGGCGCGCCGCGGCGAGAGGCGTCGCCCTCAAAGAGCGTCGGCAATTAATTTTACAAGGGCGCAAAAAGGAGGCAAAATGCCGGAGGGTGGTGACTCGGCCCGCGGCCGAGAGCGGCGGAGTCGGCAGCCGGGGTGCTCCCCGCGACGATGGGTTTTTATCTGCGCGAGTTGTCAGGCCAACGAGTTCTGCCTCGTTGCCTGGCCAGTGGCGTATAATGTCCACCGTCAATATAAGCTGTCGGATGCTTTTTCCTAAATTGACAGATTTTCAATTTAATCAAGTTCCAATCTAATGGAAAAATGCCCGATCTATCGGGATGTACGTTCGCCGGGCGAATGTGTATATACCGGCGTGTATATGGCTGGGCGAGTCGGAATGTACGGCAAACGCGGAGGGGCCAGATTGAAATAATACTTTTATGTTTAATCGCAATCGAGGAGCCCCGCTCCAGCGATTGTGCGGAGCCGCACGCCGATCTCCGAGATTAATCTATTGATAAACATTCCATCACTCCGCGAATAGCAAGCGGGAGAAATAGACGAGCCGTCCGTGCGACGGGATATCGCCCTTCCCTTCCGCCTCCACTCTCTCCCTCGCGCCAGCCGCCCCCGCTTTTCGCCCGGCCACCCTTTCCCACGCACCCAATGTTTCTCTGTCCCTCGATCTGTCGATTCTTTTTTGTTCCCTAGGTTTTCGTCGTCGTCGCTCGCTGCCTGCCTTGCTTTTTGCGAACGGCGCTTGTCCAACGAACAACCCAACCCCCGAACCACCCGCCCAGCCTCCCCGTTTTTTTTTCTATTAGCTGAGTAAACCTTCCACGGAGTGGCAAGTGTGATTGTGCGTCATAAAATCGGAGATTTTCCAATCCATAAAGCGACGTATGCACGCTACGCTCCAGATGCTTGATGAATTTTCGAGTTTGCCGATTGCCGGCGAAGAAATTGATTTCTGATCGTCCGGGGAGTGGTTGAGTGTTTTCGAGGAATGGTGCCATATATTTCTGGGCGATGATAGTAGTAGAATATAACTGTAAATTGATGGTTCGAGAAAATTACCAGTATGCTTTCAGCAGGGTAAATCCGGGTGAGTTGGTCGGGCAGGAGAGTTTGTCGAGTCGCTGTATTTCAGACTCTATACGTAAGAGCGCGTTAAGGTACAGAACGATAGCTTCCCTAGGAGCCAAAGAGTTGAAAGCATAGCGCCATTTCGCTTCCATCTGTGTTTTTCTGGATTTATAGGTTATAAAAGGTAAATTGAGGTTATGACACCATTTAAACTGCTTTATAAAACTGTAGTGTAGAGAATCGTATTTAAAATATACTTCTTCAAGTTAATTTTCGTTCAATGTTTTGAATAATAAGAAAGTAGAGGTATTGAGGAACAAGCAGCGAAAATATTTAGCCATATTAACCCTTTCTTTCAAAGCTAACGAGAGGACTAACGACGGAAACCATTTCTCCCGGCGCCAGACGGGTGGTTTGATGTCATGATTTCAGTTTTCAACCCAATTTTCAGCAAATATCGACCAGTTTTTCTGAATCAGCATAAAATTCTGAGCATATTAGGTTTATTCTGATAAAATAAATAATATCAGTATTAGTTTGAATTAGACCTCGAATTAGTTTGAAATAGCCATTTCATGTTAGGTCGACCGACTGCCCCTGACTTATCCTAGCATAAAAAAAATACTATTCCTCATCTTCCTGCTTAAACTCCAATCAAGTCCAAAACACCAAATATCACTAGAATATCCCGAAACCGAAGCCATTCCTTTACAACGAACCTCGACGATGTTCCCCAACGTTCCTCCACTTTAACCCCCATTTTTTACAGATCACGAAACACCACAGACTCTCGCGAAATGATCTAACACGGCCCATGCCAGAGCCTTGGTCCAGAGCACCGGCTATCGCAGTAATTGTGAAACTCGATCGAAACCCGATTGACTCGGTGAAACGAACCACCGAGGTAATGAGATCCGAACGGCACCGGTTTGCTGCGCTGGCACCCCTCGTTTGCCTTCAATCACTTTCTTGACAGATGCATTTACGGTCCAGCCTCGTGACCGTCAAGGTGGAATGCGCCTTAAGGCCCTCCGCGTAGCCACCCGGCTGCCTATCGATCCATCGAACGCTCCCAAGAATCCACGTCGAAGTCTATGCATTGCGAGCGGTGCGGTCGAGTGGCTTACATGCGGGGCTGAGCTGGTTCTTTTTTTTCTCTCTCTCTGGCAGAGTGCGGGGGATTGTTCCCGGGGCAGAAGTCCTCGTGCGCTCCGCGTCGAGATCATCTCGAGGATCGCTGGAATATTCGTGACGGTGCATCTAGCCGCTGTTTAACGGCATTCTGACTCGCGGATACGTATCGACGATCGACGCCGGCCGAATTGCCGCAGTTCTTGCCAGCGTCAAAGGCACTCGATGCATCGCGCGCGTATTTATCCCCCGGGGGTTGTTCAGCGTGCACCCTCGTCGGCGGGCTCACGAGTGGGCTAGAAATTGGATTTCGCGGCGATAGTTGCGCTAGACAGATCCTGACGGATACATTTCGGCGACAGTTTGCGCGACGTCGAGTGTCTTCTTTTCGCGTTTCCAGATATGTGCTAGGTATTAAGTGAAAAAGAAGCTGCGGCTCCAATTGATTGTCAAACACTGGTGGTGTTCTTGTGGGATAGTATCTGGTAGAATAAAAATGGATGAGGGGTTCTTCCGATGATGGTAGTCCTGATGCATGAGTCTAATTGGTAGGAAGTACGATGAAAATATTCCATCGTGCTAGTAGATCGTCACTAAAAACAGAGTGGTGTAGATTCTACGTCCTTTTGAGAATCTTTGTGAAGGTATACAGCAAGTGGGAGGAAGAACGAGGTTTTTAACGATCATGAAAGAACCGTGACTGATAGTGGTGAATAGAATTTGTAGGATCATGTGTCTGATTTTTAGCGAGTTTTATGGCTTCTAATTGTATATGGTTCTTCGAGTCTTTTTCATGTGGAGCCTCGTTTAGTCATGAACGGCCTCGTGTCTTTTACAGAATCCTTGAAGGACCGTGTCTTCGTATTCGCGTACAGTTATTAACGTTGCTGAATACCCATTATTCTCGCGCGAAGAAGATATTCCGCAATTAAGAGGAACGGCTAATGGCATTGAGAGGGATCGTTAAGAATGCACCGCTCAAAGGTCTAATAATTTATGATCATTGGATAGAAGAGTTCGAGCGATTGGAATTCTATGTAGGTAAACTTTTCTTATGAACATCATGAGTTGGTTCAATAGCTTAAGCCATTTCAGTGGAATGAAGTGTAGTAGATTTGCTGTTACTTCAATGACCTGCTTATCGGAACTCTCCGATACCTAAACGCTATGGTATTTAAACGCTCTAGTGTCTCAACGCTCTGATATCCCAACGCTCTGATATCTCAACGCTCTGATATCACAACGCTTCAATATCTCAAACTCTCTGATATCTCAACGTTCTGATATCTTAACGCTCAGAAGTCTCAACGCTCTCATATCTCAACGCTCAGATATATCAACGCTCTGATATCTCAACGCTCTCATATCTCAACGCTCTCATATCTCAACGCTCTGATATCTCAACGCTCTGATATCCCAACGCTCTGATATCTCAACGCTCTGATATCACAACGCTTCAATATCTCAAACTCTCTGATATCTCAACGTTCTGATATCTTAACGCTCAGAAGTCTCAACGCTCTCATATCTCAACGCTCAGATATATCAACGCTCTGATATCTCAACGCTCTGATATCTCAACGCTCAGATATATCATCGCTCTGATATCTCAACGCTCAGATATATCAACGCTCTGATATTTCAACGCTTTAATATCTTAATGCCCTGATATCTCAACGCTCTGATATCACAGCGCTGTGATATCTCAACGCTTTGATATCCGAACGCTCCGATATCTCAATGCTCCGGTATCTCAACGCTCGTGTAAACATTTTCCACTCAGAACGCTCTACTATCCCCAATCATATCTTTCTGTTATATCAAATTACAAAGATTCCATGCCAACCCCACTCCTGTACCCACAGTCTCTAAACATCTCTGTGGACTTACAACGTCACCAGAAATTCCTGAAATCCGAGGGAACCAAGAACCAGTCCTCGACTCTTCAAGCATCAACGAAGCATACGAACATGGAGAAAAGATGAGCGCTAAGCAGCTTTGACATGTTAATACCGATAAATAAGAAGATCGTCGCTTGTGCATGGGCGATCGCAATTTCTCCTCCAGCCCTTCATATTTCACCGGCCACCGCGCGCGAAAGCGCCGACATTATTATGTATGCTCTACCCTGTTAAGCAGAAGCATTTCTTTTTCCACGGACCAGAGTACCGCGATACATCCTAGTTCTTTTGCGCGTAAATTGCATGTTCCCTCTCCTCATACTCGGCGGGCACGGGCATTAAGTCCACGCGTGGAGTCCAGGATGGATCCTGTGTGTTTGCTGAGGGGATAATAGTGTAATGGATGGACAGGGACTGCGGACTAACGCGGATGAGACTGCTGTTTTCGAGACTCTAGTCTGAGGCTGACGCCGCCGTCGCCTCGGCCCTCCTCTAGCACACTATTATTCTCTTCTGCTGGCTAATTGGCATCATTGTTACACGCATTGTTCAACGACAAATTGTCCGTTCTTTGGCGAGCGAATCAACAGCTGGTCCGCGGAAAAGTGCTTTTGTCGAACCTCAATAACACACGAGGCGTGCGCGCAACGTGAATGCGCCGGCGATTAGAGATTACAGCGACATTAAGGCTGTTCCGCCGGTCACTGTACCTGGCTGTTTCGTCCTATTATTTCAATAGAATTTCTGAAAAACCCGGGGAGTCCAGTCTGTGCTTCGTCCATGATAAATTCGAGGATAAATTCTCGTAAACAGGGGCAGGCGTGTCCTTCAGGAATTTGGTAGCCATGGCAGAGCTAAAGAATTTAATATATTTCAGCAGGAAAGAAAAAACGAAGTTATGAAGAACCAAGAGAAGCTACGAAGTCTGAAGAATCTGAATTTTCAGGTGGTACTGAACGCGTTAAAGTGCGAAGAAGCAATGCCGCCATGTAAAGACAGGTAACTCTTTGTAATCTAAAATGAAGGGGGAAGCCTCAAAGTTACGGTTGGCAGTGCACGTTGATTGTTTTGTGCCTACAATCAGAGCGCACGAAAGGGAACTTTCTATACCCAGATCTCGAAGCAAATACAAAAACCAGCCCACACAATGATCGATCGAAGCAGCCAACGGAAGATTAAAGTCTCCAATTGTGATACGCGGAACAGAGGCAACGAAATCGTGATTAACGCGGCTGGATCCCCACCCAGCGCCCATGATAATTCCGCCTTTACGATCCGAGCGAAAGATTCCGCCAGCAGGTCCCCCATAAATATTAATTCCGCGCGTTCCACTCAAGTGACGCTGCCGCGCGAAATAAAATCTCGAGCGGGTTCACGGGCCGTGTAGCCGGCTCGGTCGACCTCGCTTTCCCGATTAGGGATCATAATAAACAATTATCAGGCGCAGTAAATAAGTGTCCGGCGGGAAAGTTGTAGCGAGAGATCAAAGGCGATCCAGCAAGTCGATCTTCTGATACAGATTACCGGCTGATAAACGATCGACGCGGGCGTTTCGCTGGTGGGGGCCGGGTTGCAAACTGTGATTAGACTTTACTCTGTAGTTGGAACGCGGAAGTCTTTCGCGCTAACGCGCTTAGGCAAATGTCGTGCTCGCGCGAGCTGGCATAGGTGGCTGTAGGCCCGTTAGAAACTTTGACATTCTATCCGTACGATTTTCCCACGATTCTCCATCTCCTAACGGGAGCAACCTTTTCTGGCAGTTTCTGGCAATAAGCCCCGTGGCTCCCCTGGTCGCTTAATGCATGAACGGACATGCGCCATGTATGGAGATTAGACTGGCGCTGCTCGCTTGTTCTCGATAACGCCTTTGTCACATTTTTCGTTTAGCGAGGCCGCCGATACCAGACCTAGAAAGCGCTCGTAATCGTGTAAACTCCCGTGATTTATGATTCCTGCGGTTTTCTAGCTAGATCGTGTTTGATAGCGTGTAGAATTAAGTGAAGCTAGGAATGAGACTTGAAAGACTTGATGAATATAGTAAATGAGAAACTCGTTTTTCTGTTGCATCTTCGGGTGGACAGTTGGATGGTGGTTCGAAGGCAGATTTTGTGCTGGATCCAAGTCGCGTGTTGCGCAATACTCGAAGAAAGAACGAGGACCCGTGCATTGACCCCATCAGCCACATGGAAGTCGTTCGACACGCTTTGTTTTGTACGTTAATCGTATACAGGTCAGAGAGACCATTGGCCGATTTAGGTTGGGACGCGGCGCGGCAGCTACTTAAGCAGACAATTGCTTGTCATTGACACACAAAACCGTTAGTAACGAGTGTGACGATCGCTTCGACGTAGAGGGTCTGCCTTATTAACCATCGTAGACGGTCCACGGATCTCGCCGAGGATCCTGTGCGTATTATTTCGTGCGGCTCTTAATGCGGGTCGTCAAACTGATCAAGCTAATGCGGACGGGTACGAAGAAGAAACCCTGGGGAATGCTGTGGCCAGAAGAAATCAGTAGATGCCTTCATTGCTCGAAATAGTTGGAAGATTGCCTGGTCAACTGAGATCGTATCGATCCTCCGAAGGCCACTTATATCGAGCAAGTTAGAAGAAAGCATCATCTCATTCCTCTCTTCATTTCTCCACCTTGTTGTTACGCGGAAAAAATTATTACAAGCTATCTCTTACATCCTGACGAATAAAAACTCTGTATCCTCTATGTCCACTTTGAAACTCTGGCTACAGCTTCCCGAATGAAACAAGCTGACGCTTTACTACCCAGAAAATTTGACAACACTTAACTGGATTTCCGAGCTGAGCGTCGAACGACATCTCCCCGAGGGACTAGCAGATAATTAATCGTCGCAACTAATCAACATTCCGCCTAAGGATAAGGCGACTGTTCCCGCCTGATTAGGTACAAGTCCTAATCGATCAACGGGCAATGGTTCATAGAGATTCATAGACTCACCTCGCTCTTCAGATTCAATGGGACGTCGCAGGGAGCGTCCAACTCGGCTTCCGTTTTCATCTGATGAGACAGCATGCTGTAGCTGTGCTTGGGCGGTACGGCGGTCGCCAACATGTTGGGATGCTGCAGATGCTGAAGACGAGGCTGGAGATGCGGCTGGTGGTGATAAGGCGGCGACAATTGGGTGTTCAGAGTGCGAAGATCAGCTGGAGGGGAAGCGGGCGCAGCGGTACTGCTCTGTTCCTCCTCGGCCAAACCCTCCGCCATGTCAGGCTTGCATCCCGGGGACTCGTAATCTGCGAATCGACCAAAACTCTCTGAGGGCCGATCTAATAGTTAGAATCGCCGCGCGCTCGCTCGCCAGCCTCACGCCATCCCATAATGCTGGGGACATAATTTGTCTAATTGGTCGCGGGACGACGTCCAACGTCGGCTGACGCGATGACGCTTCGATATTACCAACAGCTTTGCGGTGGAACGTAGATTAAACAATGATTTCTTTGAGTGCTTTCTTATGCTGGTTAATTTGAAGAAAAGCCTCGGAGATAAAGGCTTGGGTACTTCAATATCCATTGAATTAAAGGGACGCATGTGCTACTAATTTGTGAAGATTGACGTCTAAAAGACGGGTTAAAGAGTTTAAGAGTGCACAGAACTATACATATAATATATTGGACAGATTTAACGACAATAATTCTTCCAAACGCAAATGCCCAAACAGAAGATAACTTCGCGATGTAACTCATTGTCAATTGAAACGGCGATTAGATTCGAGGTTTGGCAGACGATCTAGCATGCAGACATTACAATTGGTGGCTGTTAGCCAAAGACACTCTACAGCCCCCCAACCCTTTTTCTCGCTCCTAAAAGACATCATACTACTGCTAGGTCCACCCAGAATCTCCTAAATCATTCCAATCCCCCCATATTACCCACCCCACACCAACACACCCCTGTAATACGATAGAACTTCCACTACCATCGCCAGGCAATTCTTTGAACGAAACGTTCTTCTGAATGATGCAGCTCGATCGACAGGACGTCAAACTCGCGGCAACCGAGACTTGAAAGGGCGCAACGACACGCATAAACGCGATACTAATTAAACGCGGGGATCTCCCGCCAGCCGTATCGAAGCGTAGTGCGTGCAGCTGTTAAGAATGCAGACAGTAGAAATTGGAAAGAGGCCCGTTCATCTTCCGACTTCAAAGCAAAAACATTTGCTCGGGGAGGCGTCGAGGAGGAGGGCGGAAAGGGGGGAGGGTGGAATCCAGCACCGCTGCGCTTCGAGAATAAAATGGCCCGCCATCTAACAGACACCTCGCATTTATCTGGCTAATTATTTTTAATCTAACCGGGCCGTTAGTAAGAATTCAAGGGCAATGAAATCACCGTCTCCCAGAAAGAGCACCGGCGATCATCTCCTCACCCCACCCTCCCCCCTTTCACCGGCCCCGTTTACCCGCGACTTTCGCCGTAGGATACATCGTCGAAGCCCCGCGTCTTCGTGTACTTGCTGAACGCAACTAACAACATCTGCTTCTATTTTTGCGCTGGCCCGAGTCCAGCGGCTCACTTTTTTAAAAGCGGTGCGCCTATGACGAACGGCTGGATGGATCATCGAGCGGAAGCCCGGGGTGGTAGAGAGAGACGAGCCGGTTATTCTGGACAAATTATTGTCAAAGGGCGAGAGCGCGCCTTCTGCCCACCGGCAGCTACTTTGTTCCTCATAAAAGGCGTTTTATATAATGGCCGTCGCGGCAAATATTTCTCGCCCGGTTTTTTAAAAACGGCAGACGCCGGTGGCAAAGGTGGCGGGCTCGAAGGGGGCCCCCGGAGCGGGATGGCCGCCTGAATCGCGGCCAGACACACGTTCACGGCTCTGAACACAGGGTCTTAACGCGACGTTACACGGCACGTAACACGTAATTGCCGTGGTTCTGTGTCGCGGTGCTTGGGTTGCGTCACTCGCGACCATTTCTCAGAGTATTGATTAAGGAGGACGTGATTCGAGAACTGTTTTCTTCGAGGGAGACGGAGGAAATCTTTCGTGGAAGCTCTGGGGGACGGCAGATTGCGACGAGAGATATTCTTCATAAATTTCACTTGAGTCTTAGCGTGCCGTGATTTATGATTTAGCATTCTTGTGATAGTAGCTTATCGGTAGAATCGTTGTGGTATTCATAGATCTGATAAGCGATTTGGTAGAAGAAGAGGTGTGTGTTTTGAAAAATTCTAGTTCAAATGCCTCCATGTGATAAAAATGGGAAATTGTTGATATCGAGCGTTGGAATCACTGTGCGCCAGAAGCAAGGAACTTCTGGGTCGAAAATTCTCCATGGGAATGTTACCTACTAACAAGGGAACACCGCGAACCCGCACCCACCGATTGGAACGCAACTTTGTGGGCTTATAAAGTGACTCAAGTCAAGAACAACGATAGTGTCATTCGTGGATGTGAAAACTAACCTCAAAGTCAAATTGGCGCTCTCACTCTTTCGAGTATAACTCCTAAAGTACAAGAGACAGAAGAAAATGTTTCAGACAAAAGTTTAATGGTGCATTAAGCCCTTTTCAAAATTTGCGTTAACAAAATTTTGAAAAAAAAATTCTATCAGGTATTTTTTTTTAAATCTTTTCAAAATTTCGTTAAGGCAGGTTTGCAGCGCTTACTGTACCATTAAAGTTTTGTGTGAAACATTTTCTTCTGTCACTTGTACTTTAGAAGTTATACCTACGCGAAAAGGTGGGAGGATTTGAGGTTAGTTTTCATATCCACGAAGGACACATATCGTTGTTCTTGTCCTGAGTCCCTCTATAAACCCACAAAGTTGCGTTCCAATCAGGTCACGCGGGTTCGCGGTGTTCCCTTGTAAGACATCATACAAGGAACTCTGAATGTATTCGCGTGGAAGAAAGCAAATTACTCCCGTCTTAAACGATCCCCTCGTTTCGAAAGGATCCCTTGTTGACGATGATCAGTCGGCGCTCTTCGGCTTGCCTGACTTTTTCCCCACTCGCGGTCGTTAATTTCCGTCGGAATCATATTAATCGCTCTAGGGCCGCGTCCGTGAAATTACTAGACGCTTTAACCACCGGCTGTCCGATCCGAATTCGTCCGTAACGATTATTATATCGCGACCTGAGGTATAATGCCGGGTATTCCGAAAGCTGGCCAATTAGTATCGTCGATTTGGATGGTTTAATGAGAGTGCGGTTTCATTAGCGTATCGCGTCGGCCTCTCGATCCCGTGATACGTGAAACGTGGAGGAGAGTCCTTCCAGCGGGACGAAGAAATCGACAATGATTATAACCGCGGCCGTTCAAGTGTCATTGAGCCTTAATATTTGAAAATTGCTACCTTCGCCGCGGCCAAGCCTTCGAGAGGCGTTGCGCTCCTGCCCCGGTTTAGAAGAGGATTAATCACCGACGAATCCCAAAACTCCTCCGCCACCATTACCACTGCACATTCCTTTCTGGATAATTATACGTCCATTGCTTAATATCTAGAAGACTCGTTAAATTACTATCAGCGATGGCAATTGGGAACGTAAACGTGAAAAATTGAAATCATCAGCTTCCCAATAAGCAAATCGGTAATTATTTATAAAAGGGCAGTCCCTACCGATTTCGATGACCTTGAAGCACGTTTGCAAAGTTAACATTCTGAAACAACTTTTTGCTACACACGTTACCGTCGCTCGGCTTTAGTTTTCGAGATGTTTGCAAGACACTGTGATGGGTAGTTGGTTCGGGTTGATGGTTTAGTGGCCTCCTGAGAGGGGTGGCGCCACCTTTCATGAGATTTAAGACAAAAAAATGTGTAAATCTCTCAAATATTGGCGACGCGCTGAACCATCTAGCCAGAACTAACTACCGATCACCGTTTTTTTTTTTTTGCGAATACCGGCTTTGCGGCTTTGCGAAAACTAAAGCCAAGCGACGGCAACATGTGTAGGAAAATGTTGTTCAGAATCATACTCCCTACCTGATATTGCAAGGTCATCGAAATCGATGAGGACTGCCCTTTTGCAAATAATTACGAGCAAACCCAACTTCAATAGGGTAGGTACCTACATACTACACCGTAATCCACTGATAAAGTTTCGTCAATACCTGCCAAGATGATGCTCCTTGACAGTCTACCGAGCTGCACTCGTAACAGAGGTCCGTCCACCGGTCAATTTTCACAGCGCGCAAGTTGACTGGTCGATCCTGCTGATCGGGCAACAACGAGGACCGTCTGCTTTCACCGGGTGCATCCTGGCATGTCTCCTCGAGCGATAATTGCCGACGGGATCACCCGGTGAAAGTCCACGTAATCGAATATGCAATTAAAAACACCGGGACCATTGATACGAGGATCGCTCGAGTGTCTAGGGAGGCAATTAAAACGCGTGCATTATGCGACGAGCCGTCACGAGCCTGATCCGAGCTTCCAACCCCTCCCGACCCGTGATCAGACGTTTAACCACTGAAAGCCACCCTCGGGGCGACTTGGTCGCGACTCCCGGCGTGTCCCTCGACTTCCACCCCCCTCCCCGGGTCCTCGCCAGGGTCCTCTTCCTTTTTCGATATTTCTGGTCCTCGCTCCGGGGCGGGTATCGTGTTTTCGCATTATCATCCTGCTGGGCCGACCGGGAAGGAGGCCACCGAGCTGGACGGAGGGACGAGAAGGATGACCAGAGCGGGAGGGAGGCATCGCAGCGTCAGCGATGCCGGCAGCAACAGCGTACAATTAAGGGGGTTGATTGATGTTAATTCAAAGGGTAATTAAGAATGTTGCGCATAAAAATCCGGTAATTTATGGTCATTGGGTATAATTATATGTTGACCAGCTTGTAATTGCAAGCTCTCCGTGGCCTACAACACGTATAAGCGTCCAGGGAATTGCGGGTAGCTCCTTCGACTGGCCTACCTTGCTTGTGTACGCGCGAACCCCTCCACCATCAACTGGCTTCTTCCCCGGGCTCCTGTGTGTGTGTATGTGGGTGGGATATACGGTCTCAGATCGCAGCTTATTATAGAGGCCAGTAGATAAGGTGGGTTTAGAAACAACCGTGCGCCTCTGGCCAGCAGCTAGTTCCTACATAGTCTTAGACTGCCTCCCTCGTCCCGTCTCTGTCTTTCGTTTCTGTCTCGCAGTGCCTCTGTCTCGTTCCTGCTCGACGCTCCAGGCAACGCCGAAGTGCGTGTAAACCGCCCAAAGTCCGGGGCCGACGATTTATGAGGGCGATTCGCAGCCGCCAAGACTGCGGCGGTTTTAGAATTTTAGGCTCGGTCCAATTCGCCGCGAAAACGCGCTCCGTTTCTGGCCGACCAGCCTGCTCCTGCGTCGCCGTGCCCGCCGACGAACACTATAAATAACCGGGCGCGGATAATCGCCATATGGCCGCGCATGCCGCGAGAACTACCCGCCTCAGACGCTGGCACGCTTTACGCGCCGATTCGATTTCCTGGTGTACCGTGTCGCAATGGAAGGAGCGAGTTAATAGCTCTGTTTCTATGTCGTTTAGCGGAGATGTGGGTGCTAGCAGCGATTAAGATTGGGAGCGGGGTCTTTGGAGATGGAAGGAGGAGCAGGAAATGGTAAGTAATTTTCAAGGTGGTATAAGATGGGTAAAGGGACACGGCAATGAGTTTGTTTGGAGAACGGGGACTCGTGGGTATGGTAAATTGGGAAAGAAGTGTAGTAGTTCACTAGTAGATCACTTGGAAGATGAGGTGAAAGTTGGATCTTGAAAGTGGAAAAGGATTGACCTGAGGAAGGGCTGACAGTGTTTAATTTAATTTTTTTTAATCTTAATTACAATAGACGGTGATGAATTTAGTGGTGAACGAAGAAGGTGAAGAAAGTAGAGGAGTTTGTATGACCGTCTAATAAAAATTATGACTAGTTCTGCAGAAATTGAATAGTACTTTTGGTGTTGCTTAATGAAGATATCGAGTTTGGGTATCATTGCATGAGATAGAGTAACAGAAATGCAGAGATCCTTACACAGTGAGAAAGAGGGGCACTGGAATCGTTAGACAAAGGGACAAGGTCGTCGACGAGGGGTTAGCGGAAAAGGAAAAGGCGCAAGGGGGAGGGTGAAAGCGCAAGAAGGCAGCGTGGATAACCCTCGTACTTGAAACACGGCCAATAAAATGATCGCAGCGGGACCAGTTGGCAACCGCCCATCGCGACATTGTCCTTGCAGAGTCCTCTTTTCACGATCCCGTAATCAATCGAGCGGGCTAATGGCAGCGCATAATCGCGGCTTTGTGGCGCCTGCACCGCGCTCGTAAATGCTAAAGAGACTGTGAGCGGAAAAAAGGCGTGAAACGCAGACTTTGAACCGAGTCGGGTCGCTGGAATCGAGGGTGACAAGAACCGCTGCGAAATTCGTGCGAGCTCGTTCTTTCAGGCTTCAACGCGATCAGAGTTGCCCTCGTCCCTCTCCTCCACAAGGGCAGTTGGAGCAAATGACTTATTAGACTTACAAGAAAATCCTCAAACATGTCTAATTCCTAATCAACACAACTCCAGAATTTCCAGAACAACTGCATCTTAGAAACTTAGAAACCCTACTGCCACTAATTCCTCGAACAGAAAGTATCGACTCACACCACTCCCATTCCAAGAAACTAACTCACTCGCTAGATCTTCAACCTTTCCATTTCCTTTCGTGAACCAGTAACATTCAACCCCTCAGCCCTCCGATCACACCCTCGCACGCCCACGAAACCCAGCGGCACCTCGTTCCTACAACGTCAGAAGAGCGAAAGGACTCGCTCCTTGCGCCGCTCCTATTAATGGTTCAGAACGGGCTCGAGACAGCAGCGATTCGGTTAAACGTCGTCACCGGTTGCCGGGGCAAGTTGCTGCCCTCGGGGGAGAGGGTCGCGGTGGTATCGAAGTGATTCGAATTAATCTTTAACGCGCGTACGTACGTAAGCGCGCCGGCTAAGTGCCGGCCGAGGTAATGGTCGTTTCGTGCGATACCATTCCGTCAGAAATCCGAGGGGCTTTGTCCCGAGTCACGAAACGCAAGGATTAAACTGAACAGCGACCCGTTAATGCGGCTGTACGAACGCCACGCCGAGGATACACGACCGCCGCGGACGGGTGTGCGTGTACGCAACCTGGACCTTCGATCACGCGAGTGTCCATAAATCGGCAGCGAAAGGGGGATCCGAATCGGCATCCCTGCGCTGTCCAAGATGCCTTGATTGGGCTGCACACTCTGTTATCGCGGGTACCGAGAAATCGAGACTTGGGTGCTATTTTAGGTTGCTGAAAATTGAAGTGTTGAGTCTTCAGCTTGGGTATGCGATTGGCGATAATTATTGAGGATTTTGTTGGTGTTGGGAGAGGATGCTGGATGTTGGAGGCTAGGAATATAGTTGAGAGAGATATTGTGACGTTCTTGGTGAGCTTCATGGTAGCTGTGCAGTGGTGGATTAGATGGAAGGTAAGGTTCTAAGACTTGGGTACATGTGTTTGCTTTTGACGCAGTCTTAGGGCATTAAAGGGAGGAGATATCGAGTTTTAGTAGAAAATATTCTGCTACACTTGTGATAATTGCTTTCTATTAAATTGGGTATCCATTGGCGAACTTACTTGCCCCATTAATAAAACACACCATCAACAGAGACTTGGTTCGTAAAAAACAGCGAGCGGGGTGGTTCGCACCGAAATAATCCCACGGAAGGGAGAGGCTGGGAGGGTGCGATGGCATTAAACTGGTATCAAAATTTGCCGCTGACGATGGAAAATATGATACGGTAGGCGAGCGCTCGGCGATCCTCAGAGGCGCAGGAAGAATATTTCATGTTTTACGGCGCCAGCGTCGTTGGGGTTGCGCCGGACAAAAAAGTGTCAGCCCGCCGGCTAAATCAGAGCCGTGGAGTGCATTAAACTCCGAATTACCACAAATAGAACTTTAACCGCACATGCCCATTATAATGGTACCCCCTGCTGAAGATGTATTTACGTACTAAACCGCCTTCGCGGCTCACGCTGAGTCGTTGGAATTAACATCTGGCCCAAAAACGCGCCGGTCGGTTCATTGGACCCTTTTTCGCTCCCCCCAAGTAACGGGATTAACCGTCCTGTTTGCAGGGCACCTCGCACTTATCAATCTAGCGTGCCAGAAAATGTTCAAATCTGAGTCACAAAATTGCTCCCTCAAGAGATGGTTACGTCTGCTCGAAACAAGAATACACTTCTGTCGCTGACTTCTTTGAAACGTGAATGGTAATCCACGGACGAGTGGATATAGTACAGCAACTTGCACAGTAGAGAATTCGAATCTTTAACAAAATATGTCACGTCTAGCGTGCAGCATATTTTCCCTTCTCCAAGTAATAAATACAAGCTACTTTAACCAGAGAAGGAGTAGCGAAAGGGTAATGGATTCGCTGGAAATCTCTCAGCGCGGCAGAGGCAAAAATGAAATACCAGAGGAGCAACTGATGAAACAAAGATACGAGGGGAAATAAAGAAGCAGAAGGGACTGGAGTACAAGTGGACCACCAGCTACCTCACAAAACGGTCCAGTTATCCCAGCACAGAGGGGCGGAAGGAGGAAGGGACAGAGGTGGGGGTCATAAAATATGTGCGGAGCATCGGGGCCATCCTCGGAGGAATTTAAATTCTTCCCGGGACCCTTCTGGCCGACAATCGCGCGCGAAGAAGTCCTCAATAGGGCGACGAGGCACGGAAATCTGCCGAGTGCTTTTACACGCAAATTAGGTCTATTAGGAGCATCGGGCGTACAAAAACACTCGTGCCGGAGCATCACTCTGTGTCCCCCGACGCAGCGCGAGCCTGCCCGCCCCGTTACGCACGTGCGTGCTTCTTTATGAATTATTAGAATTAATGACACCGCACGCATCGCCTCGCTCTACGGGGCGTCACGTCGTCCAATTGCGAGTAGGAGCGGGGGCCAGGCTCAAAGGAAGAAAGACTTGGAGCGATAAAGGGTTCCCGCTCCGGCAAAGACTGCTCCACGGACGCTAATTCTCAAGTATAAAACTGCGCCGCGTTCCATGCGCCGTTTCAACGCGAGTGTCTACGTTCCGAACAGGAAGCTTGAATGAAATGTGACTAGGGACGATATTGGGCAACCGTTCATTCAAAGCACTCGAGGAATGATGGGGCAAAGAATGGGTAAGGGGCTTGGCGTTCAGGGCAACTGAGTTTTGTGGGGTTCGATTTCGGTGGACTGGTATCTACTGACAATTGTGAGGGTGAAGTATTGGTAGTTGGAGAAGTGTTCGAGGAAGTAGGAGAGTTGTTAATTTATTTAGCAATGTGTTAAATTAGTCGAGGCACGAGAACCCTTTAACGGAGCATAGAAATGAAAAGGGAGAAGCAATCTTTAAGTAGGTAAGAGGAAAATGAAGCTTTTATACGAGAAAATTGATTGGTCAGGCGCAAAGAGACGCGTGTGTCGTCGATTAAATACGCGATATCGCGTCGAGCATCGGGTGGGAAACACTCGATTCACATTTGACGCTCGGAAGACGGTGGCGTAACTTGCTTAGGCGGCGGTGATTCGTGAGTCGATAATCGATGGAGGGCGCCGGATGGAAAATAGAGAAGCAAGGCTACAAAGCGAGCTGGAAGTGGGTAAGTTGTCGAGCGAAATGTTATCGCGCGCCGGATCGTCGGCAGGGGTTGAATCGGGTAAGAGGGAGCCTGAATGGGGCTGCAAACGGGGGTTGACGAGCCGAGGGAAAAGGAGAACAGAGGCAGAGGATAAACGCGGAGGAACGGGGAGAAATGTGCAAGGATTTAAGAAGGGGAAGGCATCGATTACTTTCCTTGACCTCGACAATATCCACGTTTCCTCCTCTGTGGCTTACGAACACTGGCGAAGCACATGTTATGTGTCCCTTGTCAGCTACTGACTCAATAAAAAGAAAATGCTTGCACGCAGCTATAGTAATACAACGATACTGTTTTCCCTATTCACTTAAATAGAGACTGAATGAAAATTTGGAAACCTGTTTGTCCTGTGGCACTTTTTAAATACAAAAGTACTAATTATTATACTTTCTATCAGAATGAAGAAAGCCTAAAAGTTTATTTTCTGTGATATGTAAAACTTCATGAGACTACATGTCAAAGGAAAATTTCAACTGAGTTTTTAAACAGAGAAACATGACTTACAATTAGACTTAATAGAGTAAATTCGATAGAGTAATGTCACATTGAAGTTGCTGAAGAAGAAGCTGCATTCACAGATGTTCTGCATGATAACAACTATTTTTTTAATTTTGAAAACTACACTGCCAGATGGAAAGTACTCGCAATCCTCACAGAATATATTCCAGAAGCCTACCACCCTCATTTAAATCCACCCCCACATCTGATACCCAGCCCACCAACGAAACACAACTAAGTACATCAGAATTTCTCTCCAAAAGTATCCTGAATTTAAGGTACCCATTGAATTTCCCCAAATTCCCGTCACCTAAACGCCAACTTACGCGGAACGAAAAGGATCGCAGGAGGGATAAGAAGAGCTCAACAGCTTCCCCGTTTTCTTTCCCGCCAGCGGCTGTCCCAGCGATATCGCGAGTCGAGTGCTTCCTTTGGGATTTTCCGCCTTCGACTCTCCATCAACCGCCACTTTCCTCCTCTCTGTCTCCCTTCCGCTTTCGCGTCGAGTGAAACGACCAATCTCCCTCCTCCGACCGCCCCTCCAACGCTCCCTCTTTCGTCGACTCGCCCATGGTCCCGAGGCGGCAAGCAAAGAACTCTCTCCTACTAACCTCCGGGTTGCTCGCACTGATTTTCTACCCTCTGCACCCTTCCCGTCCACCCACCTGTCCCCGCACACCCCCTCGCCCGCCACCTCCTCCAGCTATCCGCCCTCAACCCCCGCGGCGTCACTCGTAGTCACGCTGCCAACACGTGCTCCTGTTTACCTCTCCAATCACATGGTCCGCTACGGTGGGACCAGTGGCTAGGCTGGCTTCAATGACGGTGTCATTTCATCGAAAATATATCCGGGATGCCTGCGCGCCGCCTGGTTAATTGGATTCATGACGAGTGCGCGCGCGATACGCTGCGTGAGCGCGTCCAAAAGCAATTTTTGACACAACCGATAGGTGGTGTTTCTTTCGGGGAGGCTGCAGTTATTTTTCAGGGACTGGGGGTGTGATGATTGAATTCGAGTGGAGGCAGGATGGCTATTGTAATTTGGTAAATTCTGTGTAGTGTTGGACGTTTCGGATCCCTTTCGGGAGGAACTGTTTTTAATTCTTTTTGAAGATCGTGGGGGTTGGTAGAATTGTGATCGATATTGAAGCGAAGATACTTAGGGTGTTTGATAAAATGAGTATGGTAGTTTTAGCTACTTGGCAGGAGGAATTGCTGATAATGCATTTCAGGGACTTGGATTTTAACTGTATGAAGTGAATGCTGTTTTGAAATGTGTTTTAGCTTTTGTAGAGATGTAGACTCTCTTATAAGTAATTTATGGTATTGATAGAATCACTGAATCTAGATATTCCTATTCGATCCACATATAAAGAAGTATCAGCAGAATCATATATTGGTTATTCCAAAATTCTTTGCAAAGCAGTGCTACTTGTTTGACTCAATAGAAACTTGAACCATCATATTCCTTTACCCTTTTATGAGTACCCTTAAACTCAGAATGTGCGTAGCATACTCACATCGCTATGACTGACTATCACTATCAATATCTTCCTTATTCCTAAATGCTGATACTTTATTTCTTGCCTCTCAAACATTCCCTTAGCCATCCCCGCATGTTTCATTATTCAATCGCCATAACAACCAGCATTTCACGAGTTATTCCCAGAGATACCCCTCTACTAATTCCCTACCACTATGTGCCTACAAGAAATATGATCCAAGCACAAACTGTTGTCTCTCTCCCCCCGTCGACAAAATCGATCCCCGGGTATCGTGTAAACGAAGGTTAAGAACCCCCCCGCGGCCCCGTAGCGTTTACCTGCTCAACCTATCCTTCAATTAGCATTTTCAGGTCACACACGGCGCAGAGGCACGTACACATGGTCGTGCATAATTATCACTCTAATTATTGGAACGCAGCTAAGTAACCGCGGGGAATTATCGCCAGTCTTTGGGCGAGCGGCGCGGAGCCCGACGTCGGTTTCAATCCCTCGCTAGCCGACATTCCCGCGTGGCCTGGCCCCGGAGTAACTTTCTTAATTACTGAGATTAACTTAATGGTATCGGAGCAACGATTATCGCTCGCAAGCCTCGCAATTGCTGGCCAGGATATAAATACACGTTGGAGTTTTGAGTCGGAGTTTTGACAGAGACATTTTAACGCCTCACCGATAAACCTCTGGCCTCGTTTAAGAGAAAATTTCCCTGGCATTCCAATGACCCTTTTAGGTCCCCACGAAAATCCCTCGCTCATAGAAACCATTCTCATTCTCTAGTTCCACCTGATGCTTTTCCTAATTTCATATCCATCCAAGCTTAAAAAATATATTCAACCGAGACCGATGATCTATCTTATAATTAGAGACGAGTAAATTGACGAATGGACACTCACCAAAGTTGACCTGTAGCTGATGTACGTGGGACGTCGTCCTGGCGTAGGTTCTGCCGACAGTTACGATTTATCTCGCACGTTGCCACCTGCTCTATCGAACCGAGTCTCGATCCCCAGGTACCAGAGCGATCGTGGTCTTCTCAGCTGGCGCAAGTCGATCGCCTCTCGGTCCCTCGGTCCCCGGCACCTTTCTCCACGTGTCTCTCTTCGCCCTTTCACGAGCCCCCGGTAATCTTCCGACAAGCAGCGGCGACGAGCAGCCTCGATGGCGGCGGTGGACCGACTTCGACGGGCAAACGATTCACAAATACATCGGCTGCCGGTGACATCAGCCTACTTAATTACGGCTGGTAATTGCGAGTAATTAGGAACGATTAAGAAGCAAACAGTTAATTGCTCGCGGGGCCCGATAGTGCGTCGGGGTCGATTCCTCGATCGTTCCCTCGCCCCCCTGCACCCGGAAGTGCCGTGCAAAACGGTCCCGCGAAAAGCGGGCTGCCAAGATAAGGTCCGGTTCGAACGGCGCTCAGCGTGGAGTCGTGGTGACAATGCAGCGAGGCTTTGACGTCCGCCCGTTCACCTTCGAGATAACGCACGCGGCACAGGGAAGGGGAGCCTTCTTTTAATGCGATTTTAATTATTCTATTTGTCAGCGGGCTGCGCGCTACGGAGCGTGGTTATCGTGCAATTTCACGTCGGGGAGCACACAACGGCGTCGGTCACGTGCGTGCCGTAATTACCCCCCGGCCACTCGCTGGCGATAATTAGGAGTGTATTATTGTCCGAGTCCTTGTACGATCGCCTGCCGCTTGTATCGCGAGTACTAGGTCGTCGCTGGCGGGCTGCTCCTTCCTTGCCGAACGCTCTTCGCGTTGATCAATCTTCCGCGGAACGTCTACGTTTTATTGCCGTGCAATTAACTCGGCACCACCTGTCCCGAGCACCTGCCACGTTTAATGCCTCCCGCACGTGGCCCCTCGCGGCAATATATTTTCGGCGGACGCCGCGTCGAACACGTGCACGCGCTACCCTGCAACGCAACCAGAAGCCCGGCTGAGGAAGCGTCTTGGAAGCGACGCGAGTAGCTAAATGTCCGGCGATAATGTCACTGGTCAGACGCGACGCGCGGGCACAGTAGTCTATGGCGCGGAACGGTCAGACGACACCTCGCGCGCACTTATTCCACTGGATGGCCCCAAGTGTCGATCGCCTAGCCGCCAGGGAGCAGTGTCAGTGGTATAGGGAAGTGTCGCGGCTTTCTCGGGTCCACGTGACGAAGGCAGGCCGGCGCACGCACCTCTACGCTCTGATTCCCTGATCACTGTTGAACCACACACTCGCTGATCACAGGCGGATCACAAACACCGTCTTCGATACTTCCAAGCGTCTTCTGCTTGCTGGCCACTCGGACGGTTCTGTCGGCCTGCCAGCGGTGTCCGTCTCCTGGCCCGATCGACTCCAATTCCCACTGCGGGCCGCTCGAACGAGACTGACGCGCCCAGGGATGACGGCTGAGGATGATCCAAGGACGATCGATCGGCTCGGCTGGCTGCTGGATCACCGCTGAGGGGACCCGTGACCTCGTGTCGCTTGGGCAGCGTGGTGTGCACGTTGCGCGGTCGAAGCTCGGCGCGAAAACTTGGACCTGAATCCTGACGGTCCGCAGTCTGGCTGCGTAGTGGCCCCGGTGTTGAGTCGAGGGAAGGCGACCCGCCGGTGGATTCTCTCCCGCCTAGCTGCCAGCCAATGCTAGCCCCTGCTGGAAGGGGCAACGGGGGCGGTGCTGGAGGCGGTGCCGATGCGCGGAGGTGGTCCGCGAGTTACTCCGCGAGATCCCCGTTGTTATGATTGTTATGAGTGTCCGAGCTGCCCTCCTGCGAGGCTGCTTTTGGGGGTGGAAACGCGCGCGCTGAGAGGGACCCAGCGCGCCTCTGCCCCCCTTTTTCCGTCCGGGTCCTCTCTCCCTCGCCCTGTAATAGAACCAGCACGAGAGCCCGAACGAGCTCGTAACCGTGATGCAAATCAGCCCGACGGGGCTGAAGAGTACTTCGACCGGGGATGCCTCGGGAGGAGCGATTCCCGCGAGCCGCCGATCTTTCGAAGGACACCCGAGGTCGGTCCGGGGCACTCCGCGATGTGATTTTAAGGGCTGATCAAGCGATCGGGAAAACCTGTCGAGAGGCTCAACCTCGCGCTTCGTTTCTGACCATGCGAATCGGTAAGTAGAGGATGGGTGCACGGTTGATGGTTTCGGACCGATTGCTGGCACTTTTCTTGTTGGGTTCGAGCGAGTGGCTTCCTCCGGGTGATCTCCATTCTTGGCCCTGCAAGGAGGATGGAGTGTGTGAGAATGGTGAAGGCGGGACATGTTTAGGGGGTGAATTTTATATTCTGTCTAGTCTTATAAGTGTCGTTTGTAGTAATAGCTGAGGGGACGATTTTCGAGTGGCATGACGGCTGCATGTGTTCAGTTCTTGGTACCAGTGACAAAGCGGGGGATGTTTCTAACAATAAGTCTGAATCATAGGGGCTGTCTTGGCTTCTCATGTCTGTTCCTAATTTTAGGGAAGGATGATGTTATTTGAAAGTCATAAGAAACTTCTCCCACCGATGTACATCCCTAACGTAGTTATTATCCTTTGTTTTATAGAGAGGCACCGTGGGAACTGGAGTACTTCAAGTGCGTGTCTAAACTGTTTGGGATGTTATGTTTGTATACGTCAGAAGTGGTAATAGACAACAGAGGGTGGACATTTGTACGAACTTGGGGTGTGTTTGGGGATAGTGAATGCACCACGGAAACGTATATTTTATTCAAACTACAAGCAGCTTTTAGAGGGAGTAGACCTATAGTTCAAAAGACTTGGGGAGTTTTCAGAGAATCTTAAACAGGTCTGAGTTGAGCGTTTCAGTGGGTATGGCAGTAAAGAGTAATATTTACAGTCATACAACCTGTCCTTGGCATCTACTCGTCATCTACCCTGTATTTTGTGTCAAGTCCGTCATATTATTCCTCCACTTGATCCAAAATTTTCTAGTAAAGATAACTAAGAATATCCCTCTAATTTAGGTCTTCCACTTCCAAGGAGGAAAATAACTGATCCACTTACTGAATCAAGATGCACTCCCAAACCTTTCACTTATTCACCAACTTAACTTCCATTCGAACACTTCAGGTCGCCAAAAAACTCTTCCTCCTCAAGCTCAGTATTCAAACGTGAATACCAAATATTTTGATCCTCGATGAAGACGTCCAGATCAATTCGACTTCCACCAATCCCAATTGCAATAACCAACGATTTCTTCCAAATTATCGATGTTGCCCACGTTTCTTAAGTATACACACTATCAATTGCAAGTCACAGATGCACTCCAATTATCCAGATGTCCGATGAGCCCGCTCAGTAGGCTGCCGGTCATTAATTTTGATGAATCGTTGCGCACAGAAGTCGGAGTTCGTCGACGTTGATCCACTGTCTCATTTATCTTCAGGGGCGCGATGGACCCTCGACTGGTAATTGCAACGGTACGCGCCGATAGCGCGCCATTTTCGTTTCGTTCTGTCAGGGAATTCGATCGGCACGACGACAACGTTCTCTGAGTATTACCCTGAGCGACAGGTAAGACGTACGGCTGCGTTTCGTGGCGTTACAGCTGAAGTGACAGGTGCGCAGTTCCTCGCGAAACTATGGACTTCGCGATACTTTTGCGCGGCCTGCAAGCACCTTTACGTTACTTCGGGGTAACGAGCTCAACCGGGGGAATAAAAGCGACGGCTCGGTGTGACCGGCACGAAGGGAAATGGACAATTTCCTCGCGAGCGATATGAAAAATACGAACCGAATCGTCTCGTTACCCTTTCCCGCGGTTTCGACGGATGGAATAACGCGCGGGCTTGGATTTTCATCGCGCGCGGAGAACGAGCCAAGTCGGGAAGATATACGCGCCGCAATACATATTAAAATGCGTCAATCTGCTCGGCGAATCTACAGCATTACCGCTTCCATAGCATGTAAATTTTTCGGAATTTTTTTCGCCGCACAGCACAAAGTGGCTGGCTCGGTTCGCGGCGGAATACATTACCCAGGATGGTTTTTTCATCTTATCTTTGACTCTGTACATGCCCCGCATACTTAGATGTTAATTATTTCCGCCCGCCAGGGAACCGCGCACCCTGGTCCCCAAAGTCGCAGAACTTCTACACGCGGCCGCTTAACCCGGGAGTAGGCGCATGTTGGTCTTTTCGACCGATGATTTCGTATGTTTTGAAACATGATCCATAGCGTTCGACTGTTCTGGGGGCACGGCAGTGCCCCCGCCGAGTTTACTTTTTTCGTGAAGCGATTCTCATTTGAAAGAAGTCTCGACTTGTTTATGTTGTGGAGCGACACTTATTGTTAATGCACTCGCGTAGGTTTTAAAACATACATTGGTACGCGTCGGTCTTTTCGACCATAGCGCGCCTGCTAACGTAAGTTATTTGGCGCGCCTACTCGCGGGTTAAGCGGTCAGATGTTTACGGCGGATCTTGCCGCGCGAACGGGCGTGAAAATATTCCGAAACAGCGAATTCCCCGTAAATATCACTGCGTGTTTCGTCGCGGCCCGGCAGGGAGCGTTTATTAAGTCCAAATTTTACCCCTTTCGAGCGACGAGCCACCCTCGTCGGCGCCGCTATTACTGTCCGCACCCTCGGTGTTTTAATGCGCTCCCCTCAATTTCTCCAGCATCGACCTCGACAATATTCTGCCGTGATTCGAGCCCTTGGAGGCGCGTCCTCGGATATATTCAGTTCAGTTGAAACGTCGGTCGAAGAGGCCACCTTGTTTATGGCTCCTCTGACGAGCGACCGGCATCGTCGTCACGCTAGCTGACAGTAAATTATCGTACTCATTTACGCGCCTCCGCTTCCTCCAACGGCGTTCTTATCGATCCCCCGCAACGGCGAGACGCTGATTAGGGTCTACAGACACTAATGAAGAGCTTCTGATTTGATCACCGTAAAAACTTCCATTTACAATGTGATCGCGTGTCCTCGTTTCTGCAGGTTTGTAGATCCATGGACGTGGAACAGTGGGTGGTTCGCCTGTGATATCTTAATCGCGATGCTTCCTCAGCAAACATACTTCCGTAGGTACCTGTTTGAAGTCCACCAGTGTGGTTTAGTTTCATATTCTGTAGCAAGTTGTTGGGACCCTTTAACACTCGGCATTTGATTCAACTTAGCTGTATTCAGCATTTTTCAGCAATGCTGAAGCGACTTTCAGATGGAGAGTTTCATATATGATTTAGTTATACTACTTGGCACCCATTTCCTAAGGGTTGAATTCGCCTCGCGTCTCCTGTATCGTACCGGTAGCTTCAATCATTTCCATTTCTCTCCCTGACGTTGTAAATTTTCCAAGTATCCAATGAGAAGATATTTTTAATCTCACTGGAAGCTGACCTCAGGATAAACTCGTTATACTTAGCACTCTACGATTTCTGACAAACATTCCTTTCAGACCCCCCCCAGACAGAGCTCGAAAGATCGCCAGCCTAATGACCCAATTCCCCAAAGATAGCTGAGCAGAACGTGGCAGAAGATCCGCTTGCCGGCCGTCGCTCGGCATGGGAAAACCTGGTGACATTGACGAAAGAAAGGACGGATCTTTCGCCACGAAATATACGAGGAAATGAATGAATCCGGTTGTCCTTCTTCCTCTCGAGGGTCCACGTGCTTTTCACATATAACTCGGCCCCTCCCGCCCCCTCCCTCTCGGTGGAGGTAGGAGGTGTACCCAGCTGGTGGTTGAAGTTGTAGGAGTCGGCAGGATGTGGGTCTCTACTCTCTCCCCGTGTTCCTTCCATCCCTCTTCCACTCCAGGCTTTCCCTCGCTCGCGCCTGACCACTCCACTCTCGTCCTTCTTCCGCCGATACTTGCCCTCCCCTTTTAACCACACGGCCTGACAGCGTGCCCTCCGTTTCCCTCGCTCTCCTTTTGCCCGCACATGCCGACTCACCCTCCGCTCCGGGGGGTGCTCCGTCTTTCTCCCCCGTCCCACCGGATCGATTAAAACTACAAAGTGTTGCCTCTCCATCCGCCGGTACGTTCATTCGCGGTCGACTACATTGCTCCGGCACTCTCCTGACGGCACTGGGTTACCAACTCTTTCCCAGCTCCATCTCCCTTTTCTCTCCTCTCGCGCGCCCCCGCATACCTGCCTCCTTTCACCTTCCTCCTTTTTTCTCCTCCCCCGTCGTCCTTTTATCGGAGGATCTCCGTATTCATGGGCGTCCGCTCCGCTTCCTGATAATCTCCGCGTAAAACTTCACCGTCCCGACGGGATTGCCTTCGCGCGCCACCGCTTGGGACCGTTCTCCGCTTGTCCCCGTCACGTGCCGCCGCCGGTCCGCCGTTACCTTTCGCCTCTGGACCTGTCCTCCAGCTGGGTGCTAATCATCTTCGGTGGCATTCTTCCTTTCCTTCGCTGGAATGCGGACGGGTCTCCGGTCAAAGGGCTCGTAATAAGGGTTGTTGGGTCGTTGGAGGACGAGTGTTTTGTAAATATTGCGCCCCCCGAGGCTGTTGACTTTTCTAGGTGGTTCTGGGTTTGCTCTCTTCTTGGCTGCAGTTTGGCACGCCTTGAATGCACCTTAGACTTCATAGCAACGAGAACAGTGCCCACATCTGGGTTTCTACTTAATTATCTCCTCAAGAAAAATCCTTGCTGACAAGCCCGCAGCGGCCGGAAATCCACTTCTCGCCTGCTCGCGTCATTAACCGCAAAGTTAAATTACGTATCGAGTGCCGGGGAATCGAGTTCTTGGGCAACTTTCCTACGCGGGGGCAGGGAACTTGCTCGAATTCCAGCGCAGCCCCAGCAGCTCGGGGTGAAGCGCGCTTGAGGCTCAATCACTCAATCCCGCCAGCAACATAGTTCCAAACGGTCGGCCCTTTTAATTCCCTCGCCAGGTCGAGCATCTTTTCTCGCATAGTAGTCAGCCACGGAAGATTAGTGGTATTGGGTGAAAGGCTGAGTGGCGAGGCGCGATTATATCCCCCGGGCCCGTCAGGTTCCCTTCCCCTCCCCTTTCACTCGTTTCAAGTCGCAGCCACGCGGCTAATAACAGAGCCAGCGAAAGCCAAGCAGTCTTTACGAGCATCTTCCCAGAAGTGTAAACCCCCGGACCCGCGCTCCGGAGCTTCGTTTTCGTGGCCTCCCTCCGTCTCTTCGTACACGCGGCTTCCCGGCCGATCCGCAAGGGGCTAATTAATGCGGGAGCCACGGTGCTGCGCTCGCGTGATCCTGGAGGCAAGTGTCGATGCACGGGGCCCGATGAAAAGCGAGAAAACAATGAGAAGAGCAGCGCGCCGGAGAATAGACGGCTGAAAGGAGAGCGAAGCCTCCTTTGATGGGGCTAATGACAGAGGTGCGCGAGGGGTGGATAAATATCGCAACATTGTTCCTTTCTTTCCACGTGTCGTTTCCTCCGCTCGGAAGACATATGGGGGCCCGGCGACGATCCCGTCAAATAGAAAAGGCAAGAGGGAAACAAGAGCACCGCGAGAAACGAAATACCCTCTCGGAGTCGCGTGATCGCGTTTACTGGAGCAGCACGTTCGAAAGTTCGTTTCTTCGGGGGGTATTCAAGATCAGGGAGAAGAGACGGGGAGGGAGCAGGTGTCTGACGAAGGTAATACCTGAGGATGAACATTGTCGTGTTCGGGGAAGTGTACACGAAACAAAGTGATCTAAGGGAGGATCCCTTTTGTATCAACTTCCCATTGATCGATAATCTACCGCATTATTGTTGAGATAATAACCGCTTCGCGGTGCTCGCTGTCGCCGTGCTACGCCCGGCACGGGCACTGTTTTGTACTTCGCCGGAAGGAGCAACAATGCTGCCACTTCGCGGTGTACATTGTGGCGCGGGCTCTTTTCTTGCGTTTTGCGCCGCTGGTGCAACGGTGCTGCTGGATGGAAAAAAAGATGATGCGCGGAAGCGAGAAAATGTTGCTTGAACGACCGCGGACGGATGCGGAAAAGGGGCGGTGATTCGTTTGGATCGAGCGATTGTATCTTTAAGGGGTACACCACGTTGTAGGCCTAAAAGAATGGGTAAATTTAAAATTTAATTTCTCAGGCAATTTTTCAGTGAAATGTCGGGATCCTTTTGGGAGATGTTAGGTAACATTTTTAACTTTATATTCGTACATTATTTATTACTTTATGTTTTAAAATAACGGAGTTATATAACATTGTCTAATCTCATGTCTTGTCAGCTGGTCCCCAGCGCCAAAAGCGACTGGAACATGAAAAATTAAAAATTCTTGTGCCAACTTAAACAGAAATAGATTGTAAAAAATAAGGAATTGGCGACTTTATAAAGAATTTTTTTCCACTGGGAAGAACAACTTTGGAGACTTGAAGAAATAGATTGTAAAAAATAAGGAAATGGCGACTTTATAAAGAATTTTTTTCCACTGGGAAGAACAACTTTGGAGACTTATAAAACTTAAGCAAATTACAATATGACGAAAATGGTAAGCTACATTGAAGACAATCTATTTCAACCAATTGTTTTTGGTGATGGGGCCAGCTGACAAGACATGATGGTAGACAACGTTGTATAACTCCACCATTTTAAAACATTAAGTAACAAATAGTATATGAAAATCAAGTTAACATGTTGCCTAACATCTCCTAAAAACATTCCGATATTTCACTGAAAAATTACTCAAGAAAACAAAACTTAAATTTACCCATTTTTTTATGCTCACAAGGTAGTGTAACTTAATTTTTCGGGTATTAAAAAAAGGTACAAGTATTGCACATGTAATTTTGCACGTTTGTAGCTATATTCTATCACCTTTTAAGACTATAAAAAAAAATTGTAGGCTAAAATATCCATTTATGGCAGAATAGGACTTAGGAGTATCGTGAAGAGAACAATATCGTTCCGGTGAAGGTGACCGAATATAGCTACCAACGTGCAAAATAAGACATGCAATACTTGTTGCATGTTTTTTTTAATTCATGAAAAATAGTATCTTTTAACAGTCACACTAAGAAGGCCTCCTAATCCAAATGAATGTAAAATAGTAATTTAAGAAGAATAAATGTACTTTTCATGGTTGTATTCAAAATGAGTACTTCATTTGTATTATCCCACAAATATAATAACAAATACGCTCTGTACTAACACTTGTCTCCATTTCCTTCAGTAGACGCCATTGTATCGAGCACATTCTTTCACCAGAAACCTGTCCACCGTCCGCTTGAAATACAAACCACCCTGATCCTCTGTTTCTTCGCGAAAATGTAGCAAAACGATGAGCAATGCCAGCGCCGCGACAGTTGCCGTCCCCCTTCTCGCCTTTTACGACCGAGTAATATACTACCTTGTCTTGTGTCGTTGTTTATTGCACAATTTATGCGCCGATAATAAAAGAGATCTCGTCCCTTCCGGCGTTTAGATTCGTTAGCGACGGGGCTCGCGAGCCATCCTCACCAACATTGACCGCTTACGCCGCGTTTAAACGAAACCGCTTGTTCTTATATCCCCCGTAATTAACAATTATTATCGCCATCCAGCGCCCGGAGATTTACGATTCCGATTCCACGGATGTGTTCCCCGAGCCCGCCACGAGCAACGCCTCCATGCACAAAAGTGCTCGAAGTAGATTCAGAATTTGCACAGTCGAAACGAGCCCCGCGCGATTCCACTTGGATATAGCTTAAACGTGACACCGTGTCTCGCGAAACGAACTTGATATTTCACCCGCATCTTCGTGGCCCACGTAAAGATTACGCCTCGTATCGTAGGACGACGGTTCCCGCCGTGATCCGGTAACAAGAAACGCCTCGCTCTTGTTTGAATGGATCACAGAACGAGTCTCTCTTGTCTTTGTATTTAAGCACCGTCCTCACCACTCTTGGGCTCGAGTAACTCCACCCAGGGATCCCTCATCATCTCTTCGCGAAGCGATGTACGATGACATGGAAAGCTGGGGAAACACAACATTCTCAAAATCACCCCTTTAATGTGTCCCAATCGAAACTTCCGATCGTTTCGAAGCTCCATCGTCATATATTGGTCTCTGAACGAACAATTTCAGCGGGAATCGATGTAATTCCCTAACTTCGACGTCTTAAACAGGTGTCAATTATGGCCAAAGTCAGGGCACCTACTGTGCCTCATTTCTCACTCGATGGGAGTGTTGGTTTTGTCCATACGTCGAGTATCTTGGCTCCTTTTTCTTTCTATTGTTAGGTGTTTTCTCACGGGTCTTCGTGGCTTCCAAGAATGGAAAGCTTCGCAGAGTGGATTCACGAATGGTACGGGACAATAGTTGCCAGTTGTAGGAAGACGTGTCGGCTTATGCCTTCACACCATTTCAGGACAATATTTAGCCTCGCTCCCCTGCCCGGTAGCTTCGATCATTAAACGTGCGTATATAGCCTCATAATATTGCAATCCGCGGCCATAATTTACGTCGTTTTATAGTTCAAACTGCAACCTACGTAGGCAGCTAGGCGTACGGGCCTTTAGAACGCGCTATTCCCGTTCAAGTTCTACTGGGTGATCATAAAGTTCTCCGACTGTTTCCCTGCACGGTGCCAGGCGAACCTCGACCTCCTAAGCGTTCCACGCTGTTTCCATTTCGGGATTTAACGCGATAACCACGCACAGAGAATTATCCTGGTTGCAGAATTATCCTTATCGGACATGATTATCTGAATGTTAGACCGATTGTTAAGGAAAATCATTGTAGACCTTCTAACTCTGTTGCGCATTTAGTTGATTTCTTCTGCCACTCTGTGAAGAAGGCGGTTAACAATTCTCGTTAACTTCTATTTTCTTTCATTGTATTTTTTTCTTTTTTTTTTGCTTATTTTTTATCTAGGTACTATTTCTTTTTTCCTTTATTTTGTGCGTTTTTGTGTTTGCTTTGATGTAGTAGTTCTCTACTGTTTTTCTCTATTCTCTATGTAGGTACCAAAGGGTTTTCCAGTATATATATAAATAAATAAAAATGCTTTGAAAATTGTTTGAGTAATCTTGAGAATATGACACTTCAGATTTTCAGTTTCTTTAGAATTGTACGTTTTTTAACTTGTAAATTCTTCTTCTTGGTATTTCTGATGGAAACTCTGTTCAGATGGAGTCACTTCATGGAACACTGTAGGTATCTTTATATGAAGAATTTTTTATATCTCCGCAACAATCAGCTCTTCAAGATGTAACTATCATCCCTGTATGTCTATTACCACAATTCTACCCTTTATCATGACTCCAGTAGCCATGTTTGACCTAACAATTCTCTAAAATTGTGTACAGTTTCAAGTACTGAATATCCTCCTGATTCTGAGCGTTGAAATCACTTAAGCAGACCATTTTTTAATTCTTTCCAACAGAGTGATCACCAAAAAGTGATTCTCATTAGAAGCAACCATGGTTTCAACTTCACCCCTTTGTCTAGATTCTTTTACCCAACTTCATTTATTCTTCTTTTAAACAATACCATCTTAGCAGAAACTGAAATAGCTTTCAAGAATACAAGTTATACCCACTGAAGTCGTTACTAGGACTTTGTGCCCCTCGAATTGAGATATACTGTTTTATAGGGAATCATCTGAGCGCGGGGGGCCCTTTTATGAAGTTACCACCGGAGGAACGTTAGCTCTGAAAGCGGTTGCTTCTCGTGCACCTTCAGCTTAACCGTCGTTGCCCTGGCCGGGACCGTGAGAGTAAGCTATTACTGAAATTACTCACGCTCGCAAATCAAAATTCGCCGTTTTCTTTGAGACGGGGATGCGCGTTCATCGCTGCATTGTTACGATTTATTGCCGGCAAAACGCCGAGATTCCGCAAAAGGAACGACACGCTCGCGATTCAGGGCCATTGGCTCCGACAAGGCAAACAAGTGCGAAGGTAATCGGGGTAAGGAATGATAATTAGCTCGCCACTCGCCAAATTGTTGCTCCCACAAAGGGAACAATTTCTACACTGCTACTCCGTGTAAACGTCAAATAACAAACCAAGTTACAGGAACTTTTAAAAAATTCCACCATTACAGAAGTTCTTAAAAATCTTGAAAATATTGATGGTTATCTGATCCCTGCTACAAAGTATATACGTGATACCAAAATATGATGTTGTACCCACGTGTTCCATTTCAGAATTGGAGTGCCACGAATCGAGACGTTCGCATTGGACTTTGCAAGTTCCTCCGAGCCTACACGACCAAACGAAAACGTCGTAATTTCGCCTTCAGCTCTGTTTTACCCGATGCATCGGGCTGCGAAGATTGGGGCCCGGGCGAGGCAAAGCGACTGACCTAATTTACATACATATAAAGCGCATTCGATGTGTTTTAGGGGTCGTAAATCGACGCAGCTACGCGAATCGTTAAACCCTTCCTTGCCGCAACACCCCGGCGGACGCGTGTAGAACAGAACTATGGACGTGTATGGATGGATATAACGCACGCGCGAATACATATTCAGATACTTCGTCTTCTTCTGGTCGTCCCGCGCCCCCTCGCATCGGCTGGTTTATACGCGCGCCAGTTTCCTTTGCTTTAAATGATTGCTATGTGGGCACAACGAAGCTTCCAATTGGGGTTGTCCACTGCAGGACTGAAACCATTTTCTCGGCAGAATTTTGAATCGGTAACAGAAGTTTCTTGGAGGGAAGTTGACAGGCGACTGCACAAACACCAAGTGGTTTACAATTGCTACAATTGGATAAGTGTTCCACACTTTGATACCGGAATTTTTCACTCACTTTGCAACACTGTCGAATGGAGCTCAAGTGGAAGGTATGTAAGCATGGAATCTTGGATTGTGTTCGGTTTGATTGAATATTTAACCAAGAGGGGCGGAACAAAGGTGTGGGTAATACAATATTAAGGGGTTACATACCTCTAGCTGCGATGAAAATGAATAAATTTGTTAATTTCTTGTAGGGGATTTAATTTTCAAATTTCTCACATATTTTTTAATTTTAAAAATATAAATGATTTTTGGCAGTTTAAAGTTAAATGAATTTCTTTCTCTACAAAACTTTGATCTCTAATTGTGCATAAAAAAATGGATTGAACAAAATATGAAGGAATGGCCCGTCAGCCCATAGTGGCAACAGCAGTTTACAAGAACATAATTTTACTTTTCAGATCCATTGATGTTTAAAGGAGATATAATTCTGCCCATTTTTCTTCAGCAATTATTTCGTGCACTTTATTGACTAAAAAATCATGTGTAATAAATATTTTGTTTTATTTGTTTTTAATAAAACCCCTAAAAAAGACTCAAACCCCTAGGGAATCATTCACTGTCGCTAGAATTAAATGAATGTAACCTCTTAAGGGGTCATTCCACTGTGAAGACGTGAAAAATTGTCATTATTTCGGATTTATTTTTTTAGTAAACGGAATGTTCAAAGTAAATAATAGTTTGTCTACTTATTAATACAGTTATTGACAGTATAAAAAAATCTGTTTTAAATTTGCAACAGTTTTTTTAAATATATATCACACTGATCTGAAAACAAAAACATTCAAATTGTGTTGTAGTCATTATGAGTGTAGTGAACGTTCGGAGCAGAATTATTTTGACACGTAGAAAAGTAACAAGATGGCGGAGGTTTGAAGTTTAAATGTCGACATACGGTGAATTTGTCAATCCTTTTTTCTCGTAAAAAGTATGAAATTGTGAAACGTGTGAAAATTTCAAACTGATTGGTCAAACTGTTTTTTTTTCAATCACCTGCACCAATTGAAAAACTGTCGTTTTGAGATCATCGCGTTTAAAGTTTTAAAACAAATTAAAAAAATTCCTATAAATCTGTTTTATATAATATAAGTGTAGCTTAATAAATACCAAAAAGATTTATTGCATTATTTGTTATATCTACGGAGAAAAAAATCTTTAAAAATAGCTTCATTTTTCGACCGATCAAAATAGAATGACCCCTTTACTTGGAGAAGAATAAAGATACGGCAACAGTCTATTAAAACTGAAGATAGAATAATATTCAAGTACCTAGGGACTCAGATCTACTTCTTCGCCCCATGAATTCTAAATCTAAACGCAGTTTACACACACCAACCAGAATTTCACCCCCTACGCACACTCAAACGTAATGAAGTAAAAATACAACGAGAAGGTTCCCACGTCTGTGTTGCTCCTCGGGACCATAAAACGTCCCCTCGCTGTGCAAGCTCCAAAAACTCACCGCGAACATCCACCCGCCGAATTCTGGATCCTCTCACCCGCTCCCCGTGGCACACTCGCGATTTTTCTAATTACAGGTAATTAATTTTTACGAGTACACCGTAAACCATGGCAGACAGGTGTTTCCCGAGGGCGATGCGAGGCATTTGAAGTAGCCTGGCCATCTTGAGCGGGTGAGGGAAGGTGGTTGGTAGCTGGCGGTCGCGTTTGGGTAGTGGTAACAATGATTGCAGCGTCGGTGTCGGTGGTGGTGCCGATAAAGTTAAAGCCACTGGCGAACGATGCCAGGGGCCGCGTAATGACAACGCAGCGCGTCGTAAACGCGTTTATGTCCAGAGTTGCATTATAGTAATATCTGCCAGCACCCAGCGAATGCTCGCTACCTCTTCGGCGTTACCATGGCCAACAGTTCTGCGACTGGCCCCTGCTTCCTTTCCCCGGAACGTCTGCTTCTAACCATCATTCTGTCACTCCCAGAGACTTCGATGAACTCTGACTCTTTTCGACTCGGTCTTCCTGTTCCTACGACAGGTGAATCTTCAACTGGTTGCTTCAAGTAATGGACTCCTCTTCCTGACCAGGTCTGGAAGGACGTACTTGTAAGATCTTGGATACTGGAGTTTCGACACTTGAGTTATCACTTTGTGGTAATCAATCTTCAAGCACAGTGTTCCAAGGAAAATTATTTCTTCTTTATTGAACTGTGGGATAAGGAAGTTTGGAAGTGATCCAGGTCTGATTCATGTTACATTAAGTAAAGGGATTCTGTTTCATATAAAGTAAGATATGTTATAAGAAGCAGAAAGTTTAAATGTTTGTCTGTCGCCTAAAAACTTTCGAACGGTAAACTCTGCGGTCACGAAACGTACTTCTGCTCATTATGCCTGGCTAATCCCGATAAATGCGACTATTTTCACCAAAAAAAAACTAAAAAATTAATTTTTTCTTTATGAAATCAGAATAAGCAATATTCCTCAAAAGTAGAACAACTGCCTAAGAGACACCCAGTTGCTCTGCACCCTCTTAAAGACCACCCTCGTTCCAAACATTGAACAGAGAACGAAAGTAACTCAATCCTCCATATTCCCGAAATTTCGGGCAACAAAATCCCCAGAGGAATTCGAGCCTGACAAAAAGGCGTGTCCATAGGCGTAGACGAAGAGGGAGCAGTTTGAAGAAGAGTGTAAGGGCGTTGTGGCGACCGAAGGGACTAGTCGAAGTGGGAGGGAGAGGTAGGGCGAGGACCAACGACGAGATGGCAGAGTTGTAAAGTCCTGCGCGTGACACCGGGTTATGTTATGTTCATCCACGCTTGTGTTGGCCGATCCCACGAACGCCCTACTCGTGGACACTGGTTTATACGTTGGTATACATGGTTAGGTGGCACGCGGTATTGCTCGTACACTGCGTTTATGGCACATAACCGAGGCCGGCCGCTCGCACAGATTATTTTGGCTTGATCAATTTGATAACTCCCGCACGGTTATGCCCGCCTTGCTGATTACGTGCGCGCGACAGGGCTTGAAGAGTTAACCTTTATCGCGGTCACGGTGTCCTTTCCACGATCGACTTGCAGTTTGCATCGATTATGCTTGGATCACTTCGGAATAGCTGACCCAATGGTGAGTCTAAGGTAATAATGGGATTAGCCTCGTTGATTCTGTTTCCTGGAGCCGTTCGAAGCTGCTATGTAATTCACTTCATCAGGATCGAAATTGGTGACGGTAGCGAATGATCTAGAAGAGATCGGGATCAATAGGTGGTCCTAGGAATCTTCTGATAGTCAATGCTTGAATTTGTAATAAGCTTGAGTATGAGAATTTGAGATTGTGAGAGTTTGAGATGGCTGTAGGTATGGGAGAAGGTTTTGCGTTAGATTTTAGCCAGCAGGTGTTAGGCTGGTGCCTCTTCCTTCCGGGTGTTCCGAGGATATCTGCACCTTGCTCGGCCTTAATTGAGTCATAATAGGGAGTACGCCTTCGTGCACCTTTTATGCTGATCGATATCGACGTAATGGTCCCTCGCTAGCGATGCACGAGCCAAAAAGATGACCCTTTATGAAGGTATAAATTTACCTGAAGCGCATTTTAATACAGATTCCTTGGAGAATTGATACTTTAACTCCAGTGTCTCGCTTTAACATCACCATAAACAAGAATATTAAAGCTCCTGATGTTATTTACGAGAAATAACCTGTCACGTAATGGCAACAACGTGGATAAAACTGTCTTGATTAAAGGCTTACTGTCAGGAATAAATGCAGCAGGAGAAATAATTTGCAGCACCTTGAACACAGTTGTTGCTGAGTAACATATATCAAGAAAGAATTACAAGACTAGGATTCCTAAAAATTACTCCGTAAAATTTGAGTAAAAATTGAAACTACCTTCTAGAACTAACATTTCAAGATAACTCGAAAACAATATCACACGAATTCCTTTAACCACTCCTGTAGCTAGATTAACTTCCACCCAAGGTTCCATCTACATTTTACAAATCACCTGAAGCAGTATTCCTTTCAGCCATAACATTCGCCTGACTCCCCCGAATCATCAAGGAATCCCCCGATTGTTCCGCTGCAAGACACAGCGCAGTAAACTTGCCACACAGGCAGCAAAAGCCTAAAAGGGATGATGGGGTGCGGCGAGGTAGGGAGGGGGAAGATCTGAGGCGTGTATAATCGCGGTCGATTTGACTTGCGCGTAATTTCAGCGAAAGTTTCGACAGGCGTGCAGGTCCGAAGGGACAGTAAAGTTAAGAGGGGCCCAACGCGAATGAGGGACGTGTCGGATAATTATGCGCGCTGCCTCGTTTCGGAAGGCCGTTCGGGCATTTTTACGAGAGATGAAGTCGGCCCCACGAGGTCATAACTTAGCCACGAATACGGGACTATCTGTTACGACCTGATGGCTCTCAAGATGCAGTACCTTTAACCTCTTCGAAAGCGGGTAGATATTGGCATAAATTAGGTTAACCGCACGGTTTACTCCTTCCGGGAAGTTGGTCAGAAGCACGTTTAGCCCGCCGGGGCATTTTTCACGGCGCGTCTCGGCTTCGGGGGCATAATTTTTTATCGCGATGCATAATTGCCGGCTTCCTCTCGAATTAAATTGTCGTTTTCTATGGCCGGTTGCAACAAAGTTTCGGGACGAAAAAGAAGGCGCCTCCGAGGGAGCAAGAAGCGCGAGGGGCCGCGCGCAGTATTTTCGAGTCTTAATGTTGGGTCTGTCAGAAACTTCTGTTCCTTTTCCTTTTTTTGATACATCGCCATAATGTGCGGCTCTTAAAGAACTTTCCTCGGGAATACTCGGGGTTTCTACTTAGAATTCCTTGAATATGTAGTGGACAAGAGCTTATGAATAATTAAAGAACATCTATAATTAAAAAACATGTATAAACAGAATCGATGACAGAGTTTTCCACCACGAAGTGATCACTTTCCCCACGCAATCTAAGAAAAATAACACCCTCCCCTGTAAAAATTTCTATCTGGCATTGGTCTTTTTGGAATACAAAGAGACAAGGGACAATGACAATTCGCGTGACAAATGAAAATCGTCGCAGGAGGTGACGAAGCGTTTACAGGTAACCGAGATTAAGAAATAAAGAATGAAAATATCTTCCCAACTTCCTGACAGGTTCAATAATTGAACGTATACCGGCCAGAAACTTTTACGGATACCTAGAGGGGTCGAAAACGATTATGATCCGGGGATAACGATCCAGTTAAAAAAAAAAAGCAGCGCGCACGCGAAACGCACAGTGACTTACGCGCAAATGGACGGCGAAGAAAAATGGTCCGGACCATGTTTCATCTGGCGCACACGTTTATCGTCCGCGCACTGTAAAATTTACACCGTCTCACTTCCGAAACGAGTGGCCCCGCCGTTGCATAAACGCGAGCAACATTTTATTTTATACAGCTCTTGGTCCGCGGCCGGGCAATAGTAAAATATTAGTTATTGCTGATTTTGCGAGCGCCTAATAAAATTCTTCGTAAAATAAAATCGCCCGACTCTGCCGTGGCGGACCTCGCACCCGCCCGTGTGCGTGTACGCGCTACGATTCACAGTTAATAAATTTTTCCTACGCAGTTTTGGACGTTCCTGGGATATTTGCGTGTTCGTCGTGCATCGACGGAACGCTGTCACTGAGAACATAATGTTGCACAGCGCAATACAAATTCGGGTCAGCGAAGACGATGACTTGAATGTGACCGTGAAATGGATAGTGGAATTAGAAGATTTTAGTTTGGTCTTCCCAATTGTGAGGGAAGGAAGTATTTGAGAGGAAGAAACTGCATCAGGAAAATTCGCAGACTGCAATAAGGATAAATAAAAATATATCCATAATTTTATATATTAGTATCTAATATTACGAATCACAACTATGGCAAGATCTTTCGAATAATGCGAAATACCACCGATCTGAGAACTTGTTTGAATACAGGGGATTCAGAACGACTCCGCACAGACACAACTCTGAGAAAGTTTCCTTTCCTACTGACAAGCGACCATCCATCTCGCGAAACACCCCGGACGACAGAAACTGAAATTCATAGGGGCCTAGAAAAGCAGCCAGTTCCGAGTAATAAGCTTCTAATTACCTCTTCCTCCAATTAGACTCACTTAAGGGGCATTCTCTTCATAACGTGCAATGATTACCCGTAAGTAGCGGCCGAGCACGTGTGCACCCAGAGTCCGTTACCATTAATAACGGGCAGCCCGATCTAATTCCATCAATTAAATGCTTTGCTGATAATTATTCCGTCGTCGATGTCGCCGTTCCCCCGGCCAGCCACCATGACGGTTTGGGACCGCGGAACGCCAGCGGCTATGTTCGATCGCAGACGAGCGGTATTATATGACATTAGTAAACCTTTCTGTGCCCTATAAAAATATGCTCCGGCCCCCGCGGGCTAGGTGACAGCACCGAGTGGTCGGCGGAAAATTTTTCGAAAACACACGCCTCTCTACGACGTGCACCATATATATATATATATTTTTTTTTTTCGGCGCATTTACGCCCGTTACGCGAACGTATTTATTTTTTCCCCCCGGAATCTATCGTTTTTAACCGGAGCACCCCGGGAAAAAAGCACGCGCGCAACATTTTCGAAGCGCGCCGGTGCCTTTCAGTGCTTCACCGCCGCCGCCGCCGCCGCCGCCGTGACGACCTAGGGAAGCATTTCATTGCGTTCGATACGATGGTAAAAAACGCCCAGGGATCGGACAGTAAAAAATGTAACTGGTAATTTAGTTAGCCGTTGCGAACTGGACGGCGCTGGGGCGCTTGGGTGTTGGTGGACAGTAATAGGGCGTATCTCGTATCTGTCCGGGGCTGACGGGTTTTTATGGGTTTGCGATGCGCGGATTCATCATTCGATATATTACGGGCCATGCGTCCGGCTACCTCTGATGTCACCGCGTTAACCTAACGACCCTTCAAGGCAGAATTTTAGGATTTTCAAACGGCCTGCGACAGGTGAGCTGGGAGACCCCTATTGTTCCGGGTACCTTCTGCAATCTGATACGCTCAACGCTTGCAATACCGCAAAGTTGTGGGATAATGGATATTTAGAACGGTGAGGGTAGCTTCAAGAGGATTGTTGAAGAACATTTATGATCCGGTTTTTTAGAATCCTTAAGGGGTTACTCGCAGTAAGGAGGTAGAAAAAGAACGATTCTTTGGGAATTTATTTCAGAAAGTATATGCATATTTTTATACAAAGTTTATTGTATTCAGATGAGGGACAGTTTAACAGGTGATTATATTATGTTTTGGTATAAATGTATGTAATTATTGCAAAATTACAACTGATTTCCCGGAAGATCTTTTTAGAAATACATTTCGCGATGACCAACATTATTCGAAACTGGATTATTTGAATCAAGAAATCAAGGAATCAAGAAAATAAGGAGATTCAATTAGTACAACAGTTTACCTAGTTTTTAATCGTGCCGTTTTATAAAATGTAAATCCAGGACACAATGGCGGATGTTAAGGTGAAATGATCGATTTTCGTAGAAAAAGACACTCAGTTTTCACACATAAAATAAAAACTATGCATTGGAAAAACAAATGCTTCGATTAAAGACTAGATTTGAATGTTTATAAAAAACTTGAATAGTTTCAGAAAGATTGGCGAAGCGGTTTTTAGGAAATTGTGGTCAGCGCAATCGAAAAACCCATTTCGGGAAATCAGTTATAATTTTGCAATAAATAAATACTTTTACACCAGAACATGTTAAAGTGTCCCTCATCTGAATACAAAAACCTTTGCATAAAAAGTACATGTAAACTTCCTGAAATAAATTCCCAAAAAATCGTTCTTCCACCTCCTGGCTGCGAGTAACCCTTTAAGGAGTCTCCCAACCTTGACGGACGAAAAATGATGCGAAATTCGGGAATTTTTTAAAACAAAACCATCAATTATGTTTACTTCCAGCTTTGTGGCTTTATATGTCAATCTATAGAAAATATGTAAAAAAAATTGTATGCAAAAATAGTGATTATGTCTGGAGTTATAGTGCTTCAAATAGAGCGTCAAATACACTTAGTAAAAAAAGTATTTGGACACTTTTTAAAATCGCATAACTTTTTTAGAATTGGTCTTAACGACTTGATTTTTTTTGAGGACCTAGAAGGATTTGTTTTCTAAGTGACATGTTTCGTCGTTTTCGAAAAAATTGCAATTGGTCGGAATAGCGAAGAAAATAGTAAAGGTCGTTTTTTAAACTTTTTTTTTGTGAGCTTGTAATGAAAATTCAAAAAACTCATTTGTAGATTGAAGTAAGTTATATACGTGCCTAAAATTTCATCAAAATCGGTTAATGTTGCTCTGAGCTATAAACGCTTAAAGATCGCGGAATAAGGTCGAAAATCGCTGATTTCTGGGAATTTCCGCGATTCTCGACCTTATTCTGCAGTCTTTAAACGTGTGTAGCTCAGAGCAACATTAACCGATTTATATGAAATTTTCAGCATGTATACAACTTACTTCGATATACAAACGGGTTTTTTTTTAATTTTCATTACAAGCTCACAAAAAAAGTTTAAAAAACGACCTTTACTATTTTCTTCGCTATTCCGACCAATTGCAATTTTTTCGAAAACGACGAAACACGCCACTTAGAAAACAAATCCTTCTAGGTCCTCAAAAAAAAATCAAGTCGTTAAGACCAATTCTAAAAAAGTTATGCGATTTTAAAAAGTGTCCAAATACTTTTTTTACTAAGTGTACTTAAAATCAGCCGTTGTAGTTGTCTGAGAATGAAAATTTAAAATTTTGTGTCATCAGTATGAGTGTGGCTATCGTCTGAACTACATAGATTAAATGAGAAATACTGAAAAGTAAACAAAAAATGGCAGCGTCTAAAACACACTTCGATTTCTGCAAAAAATTCGCTGGTTTTTTTAAGTCGCAAAATGGGTGATCGGTTTTTGAAATATCATGCTAATAAATTCGAAAAATATCGTTTTGAGAAAAACGCGTTTAAAGTTTTAACTACCGGTTTTTTAAAAATATTTTTTTTTAAATGTTGCCTAATATATACAAATATACGCATAAAGTTTTCAATTAATTTAATTCGAGGGTTTCTCTTAAAAAAATCCCAAATGTCTTGCTCCTTTTCAGGCCGTCAAAGTGGTTTGTCCTGTTTGAGAAGGTTAGGTATTCGAAACTCATCAGTTCTTCAGCAGTGGTGGATAACAGCCTCCGGTCTCCCAGCCTGTTAATAAAATTTGGCGAAACTCCGTGAAACCTGATATCCATTTTCCAAATACCATCGAAGCTCCAACCCCACCATTCAGTACCTCTGAAAGCCCCAAAATTCGGATGTCCCCACTATCTTCAACCAGCTCGCCGCGCGGAACTCGCGAAAACAGGCGAGCGCCCCCGATCTTCCCAAGGGCGTATGTTTCGAAAAGTCGTGAATTAGCTGAACAGAGTGCATCTAATGGATGGTGACCGAGCGACTTCCACAAATTCCTAGGCATCGAGATTTATCGGCTTGCCAGTCGCGGGGGAGGGGGTCCGCGACACCGCGTCGTTCCGCGAGGATATACATTTTTGAAATGGCAACCGGGCACGACGATGAACGGCCACCGTACCCAGCGGCATCTATTCTCCCCGGCCGCGGGGTGCTCAGGATCCGCTACTAACGATTAGTCCGGCGCAGATACGTGTTTTCGTCAAGTACGGGGGAGGAAAAAAAAATATTTGATCAGCCCCGCGCGCGCTCTCGGGGAGGGCTCTCGATATCCAATTCAGTTGATATTCAAGTGGTGCGCGTGTTTCTACATTTTGATTTCTATGTAACAGCGTGGCGTACGCGCCCCCGAAACCCCTGCCACCCCCCCCCCCCCCAGCGATGCCTCCTCGCGGTAGCCGGCTGTGTATTTGCAGTCTGGAAAGACAACAAATATTGTTTCGTAACCGTTTATTCCCATCAGCGGCGGAATTCCATCCGCGACGTTGTTGCGACAGAGGAAGCGAAAAAATAAAACAGAACGTAGAAAGAGGTAATCGCCGACTCGAAATGTCGTCCGCCAGCCCCCCTCCGCCCCGGCCACTGTTGGAAGCCTTTCCGGCGGTGGTCTGCACGGCACATCCGGTATCTGCGATTCGCTAATCGCCCCGTGACAAGATAAGCTTTCGGCGAGCTGGTGCCAAACTTTCCTCGTAACGGGGCAGAAGGGGACGGCGGGGCGGGAGGGCGGTAGGAAGGACGGCGGGCGTGGGAGGGTGGCAGCAGGGAAGCGCGCGCGCGCAAGGCAGAAGCTTTCGTTTGCCAGCGAGGAGAGGAGCGCGATTGTCAGGAAGAGTCGCATGGAAATCCGATGCGCCGGTGCATCGACGATGCAATTCAGACGGGTGGGTAACCACCCCCTTTTTTCATCCCCCTCCCCGTCTACCGAGCGCCTCTTTCGCATCGGGCGTCCCCTCATTCACTCCCTCCGGCCACGTCCACGCTCCACCCTCTCTCTCTATCCTCCTGCCACCCCCTTTCGCGCCACCCCCCACCCCTCCTCCCTCATGAACGCGTATGCTCGAGCGCGCGCGAAAGTGTGCCAAAAACCCTTTTGTAGCGATCGGAAGAATGGGACGCATTGTTTGCTCACTTGTGAATCGGCTCTAATGGCAAAAGTATGTGAAATCATTGTGAATCGAGATTACATACGCGAAAACAACGCCGGGGGCTACGTCCTACGTGCTCGTCGCCGCTGTCTACGTCCGCGCGTACGTGTCCACGCGTCCACGTCCACCAGCATCGCTGGCTGCCGCACACCGTCGCCTGTTACGTGTGCTCGCGTGCACCGCGGCCTCTCTCCCCCCCCCCCTGTCCCCGGCCAGGTCCCTTTCGCCCTCTCCGTCCCGCGCGTCCACGCACACGCGTGAAAAAAAAGCCGCCGCGCGCGCGCGCGACCGAGCGAGCGGGCGAACGGTTCGAACTGCCGTGCCGGGAGGACGTAGATATTTTTTTTACGTGCAACGAGAGAGAGTGCAGGGAGAGACATGCATTCGACTGGCCAGGGCGGAGGGAAACGGTGATGCCGGTGGTAGGGGGCCGGGCGGGGGGTGGCGCGGGTGGTCCACCCTTTGCCGTCGATTTTTCGGGGCTTTTTTTTACGGGCGACGGCCCTCGCTTGCCTGGATGAACGAACACGGGGAGGAACATCAATAATCTACAATCAAACTGCAGATAAAGCTACGATCGCCCTTTTGTGAACGTTTCAATAAGAACCGACGTGACGAACAACTTCCTGCCGATGGACGGGACTGCCCTTATGTGCCGCTTGTCTTCCCCCGGCCCGCGGACGTCGCCGTCCGCGCCTCGTAGCCCAGTTTTCGGGATTAAACAGGCGAACCTCGGGGGCGTCGGGGCGCGTCGACGGAACTGGCCCGTCGTCGCTAGCCCGGCGCCCGGGAGCGCAAAAAGTAAGCGCGCAACGTCCCGCGTAGGCATCCAATAGTTATGAAGCGCGACTTTAAAAATGGAGGAAGTTACGAGGCAGCGTGACAAAGTGCATTATTTATTATTTAGCCGCGGTGCAAAGTAAATTTGGATGAATGATGCACGGAGGTTTTTACGACGAATCCTCTCTGCCCCTGCTGCGTGCCGCGCTACCCGTTACCAGCATGAAATAATTACACGGAACAATTAGTAATGGCCCGGCAATTTTTACAACCGAAGGGAAAACGGTCGCGTTTACCGTCCGCGGATAAATCTTCTTGAACGTTGCCCCCGTTTCGCAACTGATCGAGCATTTTTCGAGGGAGTTACGCTGCTGGGTGCACCGAGAAGAATTTCGGGGATACAGGATATCGAAAAGTGGTCGCTCAATCTTTCAAAGCCTGTTTCAAGAGGGAAGCCTTAATTAAATAATCGCATTTCACCGATACGCTGTTTAAGTATAGTAGCGCAACTGTTGTTCCTCCTGTTTCTATTCGCCCTTAAAAAACAATCTCGGCACTGGAAAATGTGGTGCAAGAATTCAACGATTTACTACGAAAAAAGGAAAGAAGCTGTGTCAGGTCCACAACAAATCCGCTATCATTACACGAGATCACGGTTAATCGTAAAAAGCTTGAAAGTGTCTTGATATACCGCAGGAGTACCGAGTGGAACCTTACTGCGACAATGGACCAGCAAAAGACGTGACACTTTTATCGAGCCGTATATCGGAATGTAAATTTAGTTTGTAGCACGATGCGCAGGGGCGATATATTTTCGTTTACGACCGATTTTAGTAGTGATATTCTTGCACTTAACGTCGCAGCGTGCAGTCAGCTCTTCCCCGAACAGCTCATGTGCATTGGCAAACCATTTGGTTGCTCACAAACGAAAATCTTCTACCCGAATAAAACTCAAGACAGAGTGAAAATTGCTAGTAATTCTTTGCTCAAAAACGATATACCTCAAGCCCATTCTATGAGTGGCTACAACTACTTACAATTATTGGACCAGAGAAATTATTCACAGACTTAATTCTTCCCGCGATACAGGTGCTGGAGAACCTCGGCGAGTCCAGTTAAACAAAGCGCGCATACCGCTTATTCTTTCAGCGAAATTCACCGTTGCGTTAAAAAGTATTCCTCGGAGCGAGCTGGGCGTTAAGGATCAAGAATACAACAGTGGTTGAAGCAACACTGTGCCCAAGCCCGAGCGGTATTACTCTCCTTAATTTACATGGTTAACGTGGTTAAACACGGCGCAAGATATTTAATTTCGCCCAAGGAAAACTTTATACCATTCTCCTAGCCAGTCGTTTTTCATCCCCTTATGTAACGCAGCGAAGTAAATGAGCCGTGGTGTTTAGTCGCTTCTTTTATTCGGAGATCTCTGCAGCCAGTTTATGCAAACGCCTTTATCTCGCGATAGTTCCCCGTTCGAAAATAGCCGCGGCTAAAAAGTCAACGCCCGGAGGGGGGTAGAGATAATATTTACCCGTTTCTGGATATACTGCAATTACACGCGTAACGAACGAACGCGATAATCGAACGGAACCGCGGCGGATAAGATTTTGCTGTAAAAGAGCAGAAGGGGGGGATCGAAGGATTCGCGTAGTCATTTTGTCCCCAGCGTGCATCGTTGCGGATTAAATGGCCCGTGCATAGTCGGCCGTGTTTCCATTAAGGCCTTTCGCGCGATTGCGACCGATCCGGGCTGAACAACACGAATTTACAATAAGAAGGTCCCTGTTCAGGTGGCGAGTGGTCAGAGAAAGGATCCACGAAGCCGCGAGCGGGCTGTAATGAGGAGGACACTGGAATCTTATCGTCTCCAGCCGTGAGTCCGAATAGAAACCGCTTTGGCTAATTATCGAGGTGTATGAGTCTCCGTTAAACTCGATCAAATGGAAGAATAGAACCAGTGATCTCAACATTAATTACAGCTGAATAAAAGTGCAGAGTTGGTCAGAGGAAGTTGCAAATATGAGTGATAGGAAACTAAAAAATCATCTCTCGGCAAAAAGAAATCACTTCGCTTTATAATACCCGAAGAATACCGTTGCTAACATAACAGGATAGTCCACGCAAGGCTACCAATTTCAAACTTTCGAACACCGCTACAAACCAACTGCAGACTGCAAAAGGGAACTTAGGGATGCTTTTTCACCAGAGATTACAAGACAGACCATCATTATGTAAAGCACAAGGGAAGAGCTTCTTTCTAAAGGTTTCCAAGAACCATCCTGCTCCGATTGATTGTCACTCAAGGAAGAAGCAAGCGTCCAGGTCAAAGGTCATTGAGGCACCGTCGACTTCGAGGGAAATATTGAAATGTCGTTTGGGAGTCGACCATCGCGGTACACCCTTGTTAAGGGCGGCATTTAACGACACGCGTTTTGCCTCAAAAAGGAACGAACCGCGGCCCAATACGCTCGTCTTTCCCTTTGTTCCGCGGCGGCACGATTCGGAATTTGCACAGTGCCGCCCCCGCAATCTCGAAAGTTCGAGATCCTTTTACGCCTCCTTCCCCTCCCCCCTGCCCCGTTGCTCCCCCGCGCGTCCGTTTCGCCGCCCTTCGGGGTCGAGCTCTTTGCAAATAATGTATAGGAATTGCGAGGCTCATCTACATAAGTAATACCGCGTTAAGGAAAGCACCAAAGGCGTCTCGAAAGGTGGTAGTGGATGGCGGCTGAAACGAAGAGGAAGAGGAGGAAGAAAGTGGCGGATGGGGTCGCCGGGTGGGGCGCCGAGGTGGGGAGGGGGAGGGCAAAGGGTTCCTCGCATTAATTGTGCCGAGGAGAGATAAGGAACACAATGTTTGTTAACTTCCACGAGATGTATAAGACGACTAAAGCGATCCGCTTTGTGGCGGCTCGTTTTCCTCTGTTGAAATGCGGGGGGTGATACGGAGGGGAACAAAGAAGAGATTAACGGACGATCGATAATTATTATGCGAATTTCTTGCCCAGGATCCCCGGACCCCTCCTCGCGCTCCTCATTTTATCGTCGTATCGACCTTTAATTGCGAGTCGCGTTGCTTGGTTATTAATCGGAAGAATTCACGAAGTCGCTGGCGCTCGGGGCCTCCTCGTGTCTCGACTCTGAATTTTAAATTTAGGAAGCGGTTCTTGGGGTGGTTTGTGTGAAGAGTCTGTGGGAAATGTTGATCACGTGGGATTCTATGTGGTGGAGTCACTAAGGCGATATTAGTGGACTGAAAAGGGAAGCCCCGCATATGGCCCTCGCCGATTTCAATGAAATAAGCCTAAGCGTAATTGGTAAAAATTGAAAATTACATGTAAAGTTTAGGAAAGCCGCATAGTCCAATATATATATATATATATATATATATATATATATATATATAAATAATAATTTTGCAAAAATAATTTTGTGGTGAAAGATAAAAATATATACATATATTTGTAAGTATATGTACTAACCTCGGACAAAAAATTTAAAGTCTCTTACAGGGACTTCAAACCGGTATGATTTTGATGCCGGTATTACGTCAACAAAGCTATACGGAAACCGATATCGTACCAAAACATATGAGTACCGAAACCGAAATAAATACCGGTATTTTTCCGGTTCTTCTTTCGGTGACGTGGTAGATTAAAGTAATATCTTCATAACCCTTATTAATTCGACCTGTAAAAACACCGACATAACATAATATCTTTTCATAAAGACATCAATATATTAGTACTGGCCTCGTTAGTTAAAATGTCCTACCTAGCATTTTACCATTTTGCAAGAAATATTATAATATATGAAGGTATCTCCAGATATCTTTTACATTTTAAGTAAAGTTAAAAAACCCTACATGCTTCGTAGAGATCTAGAAACAGTCTAATTTATTTATTTTTTACGAGGAGGGCACAAAGAAAATGATAAAACTTCAATTTTCTCGGATGTTTTGAACTGTTAGATAGGACATTTTAACTAAGGAGGGCAGAGTATACGTTTACCGCATAGATCCTTGTCTAATAATATTTTGAAAATTAATGAAATCCGAAAACCGAAAAAATTACCGGCAAATATAGGTAAATATACCGGTATTTGCATACCTATATTGGTATGACGTGATACCAGTATTGGCATATTTCGGTTTCTATAAAGGTTTTGAAGATGGAACCGAAAACATCGGTATCATACCGGTATTTTCAATTTCGGTAAAAGTCCCTTGTCTCTTACGCTTGCCGCCATGACCGTTGTTAAACGAATTGTTCCAATACAGCAATATACATGTGCCGGACTATTGTGAAGTTTTTCCAACCTATGCATGTAATTTTCTCGTAATTGGCTGAATGTCAACAGCTACCATTACGGTTACACTTATCTTAGTATACGAAGCAGAAAGTTTATATGTTTGTGTGTTTGTCTGTCGCGTAAAAACTTTCGAACGGTAAACTAAGGGATCACGAAATATGCCTCAGCTCATTATGCATGAGTAATCCAGATGAATGTGACCATTTTTACAAAAAAACTGAAAATAAAATTTTTTTTATAAAATCAGAATCTAAATTTCGGGCGAAGGATAGTAAAGCTAGTTGTAGATATAGACCTATCATTTCGCACAAGTTTCATTGAAATCGGCGAGACCATATGTGAGGCTTCCCTTGTGAGAAGTCGAAAATGTGTTAGAGTGACTTCATTTATCAGTAAAGTAAAGTATTAGATTAAAGCAGTTCTATCAGCACGATTTAATTAAAATACGTAGACTATCGACTACTGAAGAGGAATCTTCAGCATTAACGCGCCACGAGGTAATTCTCCTTGAACTAATAATAATCGTATTTAGAAGAAATTAATATTTAAAGCAGAAGGAGCCAGCTTCCTCCCCTGTTCGCAGGGCGCCCCTCGTAACTCAATTATCGATCAATCAATTCGCAATTCTACCGTTCTCCCCGAATGAAGAAGTCAACGAGGCCCGCTAGAACACGAGAACACACTTCTGTACACGACGACCCCTTAATTTCCCCGCTTTATAATCACGCGACAGCGTCTCGTCGTAAAGTCACGCGAAATTGGCCAGCTTTCGAGGGAAAAACTCTTTGTGAAATCGTCACGCCCGTGAATCATCGTCCTCCATCTCTGCTGTCACGCTGTTAACCGAGCGACGATGATGCCTCGTGTTAAGGGGTTGCTAAAGAGAGCAGAGAGAAGAGGGGGAGGGGGGGTTGGCTGACAGGGGGATGTCGAGAGGCAGCGGGTGAGGCCAGGGGTGGCCAGATAGAGAAGGATAGGGAGTGTACCCCCTATTTATATTCCGGCTCACCCTCCTCATCAACGGCGTTCATCTTTCCTATTAAAGTAGTAATTTAGCAGGAAATTAAGCTACGCACTCGCTCCACGCGGCGTGGCACTTGCTTCGTTCTACGACCCCCTACCCTCGTCCTCTTCGTTTCTTCCTCTTTTTCCCCTGTGGACGGTTGGCTTTAGTCGATCGCCGACGTTCTGTTTCCAGTTTCCCAACCTGTTATCTCGCTTCCTACTTTCCCTATCACTCTCTCTTTTCGTTACCCCTTTGACTCGGTCTCCTTCGCCATCTAACTACTCTTGTCTCCTGCTCTGCCTCATTTTCTGGTGTTTGTAACACCAGATGATCATCTTTGCACACTAAAGATCCTTGTCCTCCTATATTGAATCTTATGCTCTGATAGGAATATTATTATTAACTTGGTGCATATGATATTGCCATTTTGCCTAGGGGAGATTGAATCAAAATATTTTTTGCCTTTTACCTACTGTATTTATTCTATTTTCTTCAGTTTCTGTGATATCTATTGAGTCTTAAGCGAGCGTTAGCAATCACTATTGCATCCCCATTAATAAAGGAACTATTACGATCATTTACAATTTTAAATTTAAATTTTGCTTATCAGTTCCTCTAGCGTTGGCATCAAGGACTTAAAGGGGAATATTTAACACCACTTGAAGCCATTAAAGTTACGTTTGCTCCCTTTCATCTAAAGCTGAATATATTTCTGCCCCCGTGAAACGGTGACTTAACATTCCCAAGAATCGCAGGGTCGTCAATCATGTCCATCAAAGGTGACGATCATCTGCGCAATATACCTACTAGGTGTGACACTAATGATAGGTGCCGAGGTATCAGCATCCTGTAACGCGTCCCAGCAACCGAGACCCCTGAATGGTCAACGGAAACGTTTAAACCGACGATACGGGCAGTGGACAAGTGTTTCTCGAACGCGGTAGAACTGCCTCGATCTCAGGCTATTTTCCAGGTACCTGCATGCTGGTAAGTATACCTTGATGAGGAGTACTTGCATCACATTATAAGCGGGACAGGCGAGACGTGTTGAGGTCTACATTCACGCCCCTGGAACACCTTCCCCTGTTTATTAATAGTCGATGGAAGACGGTGATAGCTAGCTGCAGCTGGCCAAATAAGAGGCTAACAGACTCCGTGGGATAATAAATCAGCCGCCATTGGAATACTCCCGAATCGGAAGTATCAAGAGGGACGTGTACGATCTAGGCCGTCTGGGGTCACTGGCGATTCAAGCCCAGAAATGCAAGATGCTCTGATAGTTGTGGATAATTCGAGCACAGCTGGGGGAACGACGCGCAACGCTCTCGAATCATTGTTTCTGGGATACTCGTGGAACAACGAGCCGGCGGCGCCGTGGCTTTCGAACAAAAAACCGCAACCTCCAGGCGCAGCTGGAAATTTTTTAATCGGCCCGCACTACAATTCTAGAATTCCGTATTGATCGTTCATTATCGTTGTGGGAATAAACGATGGCTAGCACACGGCCGGCCGTAAAGAATATTTTAATTGCCGCTCGACTCGTGAATTTCCGTGCTCATATTCGACGTTCGACTGATTTAAGCCGCGCTTGCAGAGGGGTTGCTAGCATTCAGTGAGACAAAGAACAAAGAAGCGCGTAGGGAGGGCCGTAGGAGGGGTGGTTGGGAACTCGGGTGGATGCACAGGGCGGGTTGATCCTCGTATGAAGGGCTGTCAAAAACCTAATGAGAGGTGTGACTGCACATGTTCGCCGGCCTCTCCCGTGATTACTCAGATTTTTCGCAGAAATTAAAATTCAAAGACGTGACTCATCTGGCCGTATAAACTGAAAAGTCCTTCCTAACAGCAAGCTTCGGCATTGTTCAGCCTCTGCTGTAATTACACAATCACTATATACTTGCTCCACAAACATTCGAAATTTTTCAGAAAATTTAATTCCCCATTTTCCACTTGAGAAGCATTAATTTATTTCATTTTATAACTAGAAAAATATTTCTTCAGTCCAAATGCGATCGCATTCTGCAGCCTTTCTCGACTATTAAGCTACGACGTGGAAGTAAAGGGGATCCGGTGCAAAGAGGAGGCGCGCAGAAGTTGCAGCGATCCCGAAAAATCAAACGGTGGTTTGGCTCTCAAGAAAGGAACCCGCGAGCATTCACACGGGTGCAGGATCATGACCCGTGGAGCCATGGAAAAGTCGTATTGGTAGTCTGGATCCACGAAATCCCCGGTCCTATTTTAAATCACAGCACGCCACGCGCTGTGGGGTGTAGTCAGAAGACACGGGCGCAAAGGAAGAGTGGGGAAAGGGAGAGGGGGGGGGGGGTTCACCCCATAAAACAATGCTCCCACATCTGTCAGCCTCTTCTACTTCCTCTCCCCTGGTAGCCGCCCCTTCAAGTCCCTAATTATACCGCCCCTCTCGCCCCTTTACCACCCCATCATCCCCCGAGTCGCCCTCCTGTGCGTCTGCATTATGCGTCTGGACCACTTGGGCACGCACGGGGCGAAGGGGAGATGCCCTTGTAAAACGAGAGCGAACGACGGTCAAGACGCGCGAATCTAAACTTTTTTACATGACATTTGCAAAGCCCGCCGCGACGACCCTGCGAGGAGAGCGAGAAAAAGGGAGACGACGGCTGTAAAGATGCCCTCGAGACAGCGACCGAGGGTGGGGGCGTCCAAAAAACTCAGACAATAGGGAAAACGAGCGACGGAATGATTAGTTGTACATTCGCGCAAAGAGTGACCCAAAAATCAGGGGTGTTCTTTCCTATTTTCGTTCCCACGATTTTGCAAGTGAATTTTGTGCGAAATGGTACCTTATGATGAGACATCGATCGAAAAAATTTCAAGGTGAGGGGATAATTAGTTTCTGAGGCGTTTTGGTGACTGCTAACGACGAATTTGAACTTAGATTTTCAAAATTCACAATGGATTCGATATAGCGGACCGAGTGTCAAAAAATATTCTAGTTTTCACAAAGCTTTGGTTTAGTATTCGCAACGTAAAAAGTTATAAAATGAATTTTCGAAACTAAGGTAATATGTGTGGATTTAATGATAATTGTTTTCAATTTTGCGATAGCTGTGTATTTTGATCGCCCGTGGCCGCTGAGTGACTCTGTATTAAAGACATTCTCGCAATAGAAATTGTGAATTTTGAAAATTGAGTTGAAGCGATAATTTTCGCTTCTTTCACCTCCCGAATCTGAGAAATTCCTAATGAACCAGAAATTCATAAGGTACCATTTGGCGCAAAATTCAGTACCAAAATCGTGGGTACAAAAATAGGCAATTTCTTGGGTCACTCTTTGGCGGTTCTGTTGCCCGCCGATGAGGATTTACGCGGCGCACCTTCCCTCCTGCTGTAGCCCTGAGATTGAAAGCAATTCGATTGTCGTTGCTGACAGATGTTTGCATGATTAAAGTATCGGGGAGCTAGTGGCAGAAACGAGGCGGAAGAATGATTCTCAGTGAAGAAACGAATCGAAGAATGTGAAGTTTCCTCGCAGGGGTGGTACTTTTGAAAAAATCGAGTTTGAAAGCTGAAGGGTTGCGCGTGCACTTGGTTGCAATTGGAAAATGGAAGTGGCGACATATTTGCAGGAATTTAGCGACGTAAGCGAATGAAATCGAAAGTGGCGAGGTCCATTAGAAGAGAAAAAATCGAGACGTATTTTTGACGTTTCTTCGTTCACCGCTCCAAGGGGTTGAATATTACGAATTCATCGTGGTGCCGTATCGCGCAAGATGGCAGCGCTTAGGCACAGAATTACAAATCGATTGAATCGAAGGGGGTTCCCCCGCGGCTCCGCGCGCAGAAATTAACATCGTGTTTTTAATGCCGGGGATAATTGTAAGGGTGGAATTATACGAGGGCTGAGCTGGTCCGAGTCCGTTGCGTAGTGACAGAGGCTCTCACCCTCGCCCGTTCTTTCAATAATCAATGAGGTCTCGTTCACGGCAAATAGAAATTAACATAACGAGCGCGTATCGCGGAAGTTCGTCCAGTCTAAATATTTGCGAGAAGTATCGACGCGCGCGCGCGCGCGAGCGCTTGTCGAGAGCGAGTCGAGTCCCACTCGACCGATTACACGCATTGTAAAAGTCAACGCATTCGTGAAAATAAAATCCGATCGGCCAATTGGCGCTGGAATGACTCTCTCCCTCGAACCTCGCGATCTTGAATCTCGCAAGCAACTTTTTTTTCTCTCTCCACTCCCGTCCATTCCTTCTGTTCGCATTGCCCCCGCGTGGCGTACGTACGTTTCACCCCTTTCCGGAGCACCACTGTCGTATTCTAAGGTGACTCACGACCACTCAGCGGTTCAACTGCGCGTGAACCCTCGATTCAACAGCTCGACCGTGCTCGTTACGTGAACCGCGAAAATCGGTTCCACCATTGTGAGCTCGATCCATCCGCCGATGGATCAGCGCCGTTTGATAAGTCCGATTCGATGACTTTCTTCCCGCCCGTGCGGGATCGTGCCTCGTCTGCGAACATTTTGCCGGGGTTGCCTCGCTTTTTTTCCTCTCTCTCTCTCTCTCTCTCTCTCTCTCGCTCCTTTCTTTTTTTTTTCGATAACCGTACAACACCCACATACACACACACACACACACACATATACACATATACACATAACAGTTTCTGTTTTCCCACCCTCATCCACTGCTCCTCCTCCCGCCCCCTTTTTTTCCCTGTACCCAAACGATAACAACGCGACGCAGCGTTCCTCGACGTAGTATTTTACCCCGAATTAATCTGCAATTTTATTTACTACGGATCTCCGAAAATAACGATTTTTTTTCTGGCGTTCGAATGAACGCGGCTATAAATATCTGGTGACATTACTCGGATGATCCCGAACCAGCGCTAGGTAGTAGCAGATCTATCGAAAAGGATTATTATGGAATCCAGCTGCGACAGATAGAGAGAGAGAGAGAGAGAGAGAGAGAGAGAGAGGGAGAGACACATACAGAGAGAGAGAGAGAGAGGGAGCTAGAAAGGGTTCAGGAGTGGGAGTGGAGGGCAGAAACGGAGAAAAAAAATCCATACCCGCCGCGGAGGGGCAATCGAATTCGTAATAATAACAAACGGAGTCTAAAGTGTTCGGGTTTTCGGTCTCTATACCGCGCGGGAACTGCGACAGTCAATGTAAGCCGCGCTGTACTCGTACATTCGTTAGGTTGCGGGTTTCAGATTAAGGGGTATGGGCGTAAAAAGAGGGGGTGCAGGGCGGTTCGGAAGGGGGTAGGGCCAGGGGGAGAGGGCGGGGGGCGGTAGCAAATGTAAAAATATTGCTGAATCGGTGCAGATAACGGTTTCATATGGGGGCTCTCTCTGCTCTCTCTGCCTAAACCCTCCCCCGTGCCCCGCCGCGCCCTCACCCTCGCGGGCTGATACGGTGCGGGACTTGCTTTGAAAAAAATGTATCTCGACTCCGGGCGTAGTGATACGAAAACGTTTTGCATTTCAGCGAGCACGATGGGGCGCGAGAGCCTGCACTCGTTTCGCCCGGTAACGAATCAAACGAATAACTTTCGACGCGCGAATCGCCCCGCGAAATTACCGCGGTTCCGCGCGATACGTTCGTATAATACAGGTGGAAAAAAGCGACTCCCGCCTGGCAGGAGCGGCCGGCATCGCGAGCGATTGTAATCTACCCGGCCGATTCTTATCGATCCGCGGCCGGCAAGATTCCGCCGCCGCGGATCGCCGCGGAATTTCTCGCCTCCCCCGTCGCGCCATTTTAATATTTACCCGTAAACGAGCCGCGACCGTCCATTCCCCCGACCGTCCCCTCCCTAAACACCGCGATTCGAATAAATTAAATATTATTCGTTACCAAGCCTCGGTGCTCCTCGACGACCGGAACGCCCGCCGCGATTAAAAACCTCTCCAGATTTTAATCGAAGAAAAATATCCCTATCAATTGAACCGGCGCGGCTCGATCGATCGATAACGAAAAATATTTTTCCTCCGCCTTTCAGACCGTGCGCGGTTTCGAATTTATTCCAACCACCCATTCGACGCTCCGCGAGGAAACCAACCCCCATTTTCGTATTCAACCTCCGCACCTTCGTGGGAGGGATTTATTGGCATTCCGATGTATAAGTTTACGCGTTGCATCTTACACTTGCAAATAGTTTCAAATTTCTATCCTGTATTTGTGCCGCTTTGGCAGCTTTTGGTGACACCAGAACTCGTAAAGGTGAAAATCCACCATAAGACAAAAATATCGTGTCTCGCATGAGACTTTAATCTCACGAGACGATTACCTATTTCATTATTTAATTATATTTTAATTAATTCGTCATTACTTTTATGAAACTAGAGAATTTCGTATAATGAATAAAAATTAAAAAATGATTCGTCATGTGTCCAATAAAGTTAACTCGGGTTAACGAACGAATGACGAATAATTTTTTTTCATTATTCGAAATTTTATTTAGATAACATTTTCCCCATCTCCGCATGAAACTAGACTCTTATAAGACCAGTTTCATGATATATTTTGAGAAATCTCATCCGTCACGTCTATTTCCATTATTTACATTTAGTTGTTGCTGTTTTTGTCTCATGATGGAAAAGTCTCATGTAAAATTTCATCGTGGATTCGCACCTTAAATGAATTTATGTATGCAGGAAGGTTCGAGGCGTATTTGACGAATTTGAAAATAGTCTGAGAGGATGAAACGTAATATGGCGGATGAAATTCGAAGAAGGTGGATCGATCGATCTGCATGTTAAAAACAACGCAAGCACGTTCACCCCGAGGGGAAAAGCATTAAAATGAGAATTGATGGACTGCAGTATCCCAGCTAGTGAAATAATCTGGAAAGTTATGGGCGTCGTAATTTACCGTGGCCTTACTTAAATTCATAATGAGACGCATTTAAAGCAGCTGCCGGTAATCACGGCGATTAAAACGTCCTTAAGCGCGCAGCGAAACAAATTGTGCTCGCTTGAGAAACAAAAATCTGCCTCCCCCTCCCCGCCCCTCCGGGGCAAGTGTTACGGGCGATTTTGAATCGATGCAGTTTCTGAAACACGAACGTTCGTTCTCGGCAAATTACCAAGATCGTTAGACGATTATACGTCTAGCCTGCTAAGAAGCGCAATTGCAAGTAAACTATGGTTCGCGATGAACACGTTTAATCCCGAGTTACCAGTTGTATGGGCGCTTCGCGTGCCTCATCCTGAAGATGCGATGTGATTAACTAATTTGCAAAAAGTTGCCCCAACTGTTACCTTCGAATCAGTTAAAAAACCACGTTAGTTTTACACGAATGGTACGAAATCTATGCCAGTCGATTAAAATTTGAATAATTATTACTGATAAGAAAGAAACTTGTACAATTGGATATCAATTCATAAAAGTTTCATAGAAACTTCATAAGAGTTACATGAAATTTATATTGTGCACTATAGATAGGATTATAATTTTTCCTTTTGGAGTAGTAAAACGCAAAAAATATGTAAGGTGTCGTCCTGAAATCAGGTAAGAATTTTTGGAGGGTGGAGGGGGTCACAAATTTCTTCTGTGTTCCTAACGGGGGGGGGGGGGAGTCGGTTAATGCCTTACGTATTATTTTTTTAACCTAATTTTCAGTAGAAGTAGCCTGAAAAACGAGGTTTTATCGTACACACGAAACCGAGATAAATAAATTATATAAACCTTTAAAGGAACATTAGTAACTGAAAGAATGCAATGTGAAAAATATTACGTAAGGAAGAGAGGGGATATAAAATGTCACGAATATACTTGAGAAAGGGCAGGGTAAGAAATCCTCAAAATTACCCTTAGGTAATTTAAGAACGGCCCCTAATAACCATGTAAGAAAGCTATTTCTCCACGGTGACCACAATTTACGTGTGGCCGAATTTTCTTATGACCGTTTCCGCGTTATCGAAACGATACAGGAGAGCTACTTAACGTCTGAAGATCTGAAATCTTGGAGTTGCGAATTCTGCGGCCCTATGATTCCAGTACATGGTTTTATCATTGTCAAACAACTTTTGTGAAATTTCCAATTTAGGATTAGCCGCGACACACGAATTTGCCAGGACGCAAGGACGGGTATCGAGACACTTGTGGAAATTGATTACCGCTTTCGATCGAACCCGTATCAAATTCAACAAATATAATTGCAGTAAAAACGAAGCTTTACCGGCCTGACACGTTCCCCAACGGTTCCCGACAATTATTTCTCCATCCATTTCCTATCGCCGCAACCACGATATTCTCGAGGAATCCGATATATTCAATTAACGTTATACCGCACTTCCACTTGCGGGATACGCCGCCGCCGCCGCGTTTCATGCTAGGAAAGAGTAATTCTTTTCCGGGGACATCACGTTTTTTGCACGAGAAACGTTTATGAGGTCAATATGCGGTTGCGGTCGCTTATGATTTTAATTCGACCGGTACACGGTCCTTCGCGGATCTCAATCTTCGCCCGACCGAAACTGGATAACGATTTTTCAACGAGTTACGGGTGTCAGTCGGCGCTGCGAAGGTGTCCCGTCGAAAAATTACCACGATTCAATTTCCCTCGTCGAGTTGAACATGAATCGAGCAAATAGAAGCGAGACTAATCTAACCTGTGCGTCTCTAATCGCGGATACAAAGATTAATAGCATCATCGCTCCTCAATTTCTATTCTGGTAAATCAATCCAACAACATCTTTACGATCTCACTCGTTAATTCTTTGAGGGAGCAAGAAAACGCTAATGGTCACCTAAATGTCATAATCCTATCGTCATCAATACCCACTCGGATCTCAACAAATATTCCACGAGCAGAAGCACCGACAGGATATGAAGCCAAATTCCAGCGTCGATATCGCTGCCGATCGCGTGACACCCCTCATTACCCTACCCGATTCGGAAACGCGACGAGGTGGCAGGCGGGCAGGGGTAGGTGGCTTCGAAAAAAAAGCATTTTTTCCGCCCCGACGAAAATTCCTTACGCCGATAAATCACGATTATTTGACCGAGGCTTCCCCGGGCCGGGCAGTATATTTTACTTACAAAGTCACACGTTGGATCACGCGCGCACTTTTTCCCCCAGCCGCTGGGTATTACATTTTTAAATGGTTTTTACGTTTTGAATAGCAATGGGGGGGTTTCGCCATACCTTTACGTGGCTGCGCGCTTTCTCCTCCACCCACCTCCCCCGAATATATACCAACTAGCCGCGTGGCCTAGTCCCACCCTTCCTTTCATCCACGGCTCCTCGCGACGCCACCCTCGTACGCCTATCCGCGGCGAAAGGGGTGCGAGAGGAGGGGGGTGGTCGATGTCGGGTTTTTCGCGGTCTCGTGCACGATATCGTTTGTGTCAGACGGGCGCCGACCTCATTTGCGAGGCTTTCGTCGGAACTTCGCGGCCAAGAATTATAATTAAGATCCTGCACCGCTCTCTCGGCCTTACCCACCCCCGCGCTCCCCCAACGACTCTTCCCGGCTCCCCGCCACCGGTGGCAGCCACCTTCCGTGATATTACATTCCATTCCGAGCTGGATCAATCCTCTAATGGCCGGAAGTTTAATTTGTGCCTTGCTACAAAATAATCGCTGCTAAAGCCCGGGCCATTATTTACAGCTTCTATTCTTACACCGACTCGTCGATGCCGTCGATACCTGGACAAATATTCGCGTCCGCTCCGCTGGCCAGCGATGCGAACTAGAAATGGTCTGTTATTTTTATTTAAGCGCTCTGGATCAATCTTTAGGGAGAATGTACTCCGTAGAAGCGTATGGAGACTGGGAATCCTTTGAATCTGTGAGAGATGATTCTTTCGTTTGTTTTGATGATTCGACACTTTTATAGGAAGTGAGAGCGAATCGATGTGACGTCCAGTTTATTATTCGTCATTAACAAGCTTCAGAGGAGCCTTCGAACCATCAGTTTGTTCGTGTAACCTGGCCAGCGTGACAGTGCCTATTGATCGCTAACTTTATTCCAACTCAGCTAATGGAACCGGGGACGTAATTCGGCTGTGTGACATAATGTTAACCAAGCATGCGTGTCTTATTGAGTCCAGGGTTTCGGGGGATATACCGGTAATGAACCGTAATTACGTAAGCCCTAAATATTGCTTTAATTATATATCTCAACAGTCCGAGAGAGGCTTTCAGGATCCACGTCATGCTAGGCTGACTTTATCGATTGGCCCCGCGTCATTAGTATCTTCTGTAACGCGCTATCAAAGTGATTCTTTCCCCTTCTAACTAACCGGATTACCGTAATTTATTAACGGGCTAACAATGCCCGAGCTTTGTGAATTCCGCTGCCGGTCAGCCGTAGCTTGATTCGCGGTGCGCCTGTTTGTTCTTCATTTTTGGAAACCGGGGCTCATTTGTTCGATCTCCGGCTGTGTACCTACGATCTGTTTACTGAGTTTACTCCATCTGTCCAGCCCGAAAATTCTACCACGTTTTTATATTTATAGGGGGCGCGATATTTTCACTGTGTTTTGCGCGTTGGGTCAATGAATTCAGTTGCAGAAATGAGCTGCGTGAGCTATTGAAGTTGGTCTCTCAAACTTCAGAGGCTAATCATTATTTGGAGATAGTTCCATGTACTGAATAATTTTCTTTAGGTAAATACTAGCTAAAATAATTAATTACTTTAGTTCAATATATTCCATAAACTAAGACAAATTAATCGGTATCTGTATCAAGCCCAAAAGATTGAAAAAAATATCTGCACACATCACTAGACGGTGCAAAAAAATCGTCAGCATTTCAAAAGTATATGAAGAATAGGAAACACTATTTCCAAGAGCTAGCATTGATAATTCCTTAAAAACAACGAACAACTCTAATACACTGCGAGATAAACTTGCTCGACACTATCGAATTTCAAACGGTGAATTTCAATGAGCATAAAACTCCTCCAAGGGTTCCAAGGATCATCGATGGACTGTACCAGGATCATTTACAAATTCCCAGAGAGTTGCGTGAAGAATAGGAGTCACCTGTCTGTGGGAGCGTAACGTCATTCCATTTAATGGACAATGCCAATGATTCAAGCCGCCGCCGACAACACGTGCTTACGAGAATCAGATTCACGTTCATCATCAGATACCCGAAATAACAATCTCGGGGCACGTACATGCGTGTCCCTGCCTCTCGATGCATATACGACAATCCGTGTAAGTGGCAAATTACCAAACCCAATAGTCGCGCCTGACTCCCGTTCAATAATTAAGTCGGCTCGTGTTACGTAACGTACCTACGCTGTATAATCGTATCTACGATTGAGAGCCGTTCGTGTGTAATTCGATATGATTATTCATTGGGACAGGTGAATGCGACGGTAATTCCGCGGTGATTAAAATAATCGGCACCCGTGACCGTGCGCCGGCGTCGCGTTTCTGTTAGCCCGCTGATAATAAACGCTTTCATCTGTCGACACCGTCGCGGAATTTTCTGCCGAAACGTTGCCACTCGCCACGAAAATCTTTTCGATAAGTGGCTGAATGAATTGGTCGGCGGGGATGATGTCTTGTTAAAAGCTCCAACTTCGTGCGACACACATAACGCGATAATCCTCCGTTTGCGCCAAGTGTCAGAAATTTCTTCGTTGACGAGTTGTTCTGCAGACGTGAATTTCTAATTATTTAGATTGTAATTCGAGTAATTCGTTTCGAGTACAATGTACTGATCTCTCCTGGCTGAAGAAGGTGCTTTTTTACGAATTCTGTATTCTTCTTAATGTTAATTAGAGTTATATTAATATAACCACGACTGAAGTAATTCAAGAGCTTTGTGAAAAGAAAAATAATTGTATTTTATTCATTAAATCAATTTTAAAATCACCTAATGAGTTTTATTGAATTTGCATTGAAAATATTTTATCCATTCAACTCGGCTCCACCCAAGATTAAGTCTTGAGTGCGCTACTGATCTAAAGAGTGTGGTATCCTAGTTTTTGAATCACTGAACTTGACTTACCTACTGGATAAGGTTGTTTTAAATTTTTGAGTGATATATTAAGCTCACGTTACTCAAAAAATCCTGTGCATATTCGCGATCAGTTCAGTTATAATTCTGGATTCTTGTTTAGATCTAGATCCAGTTCTATGTCAGTGGGAATCTATGTTGAGTTAGTGAAAATAAACATCAACTGTACGATCTATTTTCAGTGTTCACATTTTTGGGATGTCCACTCATCAGAGAAGAATTTAGTGTCTTTCTTCAATGATACTTGAAATGTAGCGATTCTCATAAATGGAGAAACTGACTTTCATGGGAAGTAATAGCACCGAAAAATTATAGAATTTTTTATGTGATTGCATTAGCAAATTCTGAGAAATACTGCTCTACCGTTAGTAATTGCATTAATGATTTTAATAAGTTTGATTGCAGAATATGTGAAGGGAAATGTTATGCAGAACATCAAGCCACCCAGGTTCTACAATAAGTACCGGACACTGTACTTTCAGTTCATAAATTTAATGCATCTGCGTTCCTACATTTGCCACTGAATATCTCCGAATGCTCCGTCCGAGAATAATAATTATTACGCTGTTTAATCGTAGGGCAGTTGTTAGCCCGACCGAAAACAGTAATACAAACATTCTCCGCATTATGCTAATGTCTGAATCCATCCGGCCGAGTTTATCGCCGGATCGGGACGATCTCTGCAATTTTCGGGGCCAGAGTTTACGACGCCACGAGCGGTTGCGTGGGAAGTGAAAAGTGATCTCAGAAATGAATGATGCATCGTGTGTGACATACCGAAAATTCAGAAATTTTGCTGATTAAACGTCAGTCGTGTATCATAGCTTACATTTCTCCCCTTCCAAACTTAACACCGCAACATATTCACACTCACGATGTTCTGATTACGTGAAACGTCTTCCTATGCACAAATAATTTAAGGGGGAATTCTAGTATAACACGCGCTTTGTCTTACACAATCTTTGCTACTTTTTTATGAAGCATCTATACAACCTTTTTCGCCACAACTTGATTCATATATTTATCCATGTCTCAGTAATGATTACAAATTTTATTAGAGAGAAATAATTAAAATTTATAGCAAAATTCTTCCCATGGTTGCCATAATTCCGGCTATTCTGTGCATCTGAAATAAAAAGTCAAAATGATTCTTAATTAGGACGAGTTTGACTGTAGCTGGACTTAATTCCAAATCATGTTCTTTTTCTCATTTTTTTAGTCGGCGAGGGGTAAGAAAAACCTGAAAAAATTAGTAGTCAAGCTTCAAAGTGGTGCCATATTTTTAATTGTCGATTTTTTCTTTCATTCCGTTACCCGCTATAGCCAAACTAGTCTTACACTAGAATACCCCTTAAAAATATACACTCTGAACTGTACCCCCCCCCCCCCCCCGCGTCACAAGCAGAAAGCGTCGATGAGCGACAGTCACTCGAAAATATGAAATAAAGATTTCCCATCTGAACCATTTGCATAATTCGACCACACGAATCACCCCCCCCCCCCTCCCCCCAATCTACTCCCGCAATTCAGTTGACGGAAGCTGGCGGAACGCGAGAGAAAATAAAAGCGCTTGAAGCAGACGACAACGCGCCCCAACCCCCGAAAGAGTGCCCCCAGCCCTCTCCCAGAACCATCGTTCACGATCTCGTTCGCCGACCGCGATCAGCCCTCGCCAGAAACGAAGTGGAAGGTAAGCCAGGGGGTGCGGTGGCTCGCGGAAGAGTTAGAGAAAAACGCGTTCCTCCTGTCGTAATTCGATAAACGAGTGCGTCGATGGTCGTCGGAGGGGTTGGAAAGCCAGGCAGCGGCAGCCAGACCTGGCAGGCAATTGGCATCGATACTTTCGATAGGTCGACGCGTGCATCGAGTCAGATCCGGTTCGTTTCCCCGAGTGCTCTACGATGCTACGGTTCGACGGAGGATAAGAGGAAAAGGGAATGGCATCGACGTAAAGAGAGCAAGCTGCGTAGATGGGCGAGAGAATTAGGGGGAGCAGAGAGATAGAGAGAGGGGGGATAGCTAGGAGGGAACGAGTCGCGAGAGACGCAGGATGAGAGAGAGAGAGGGGGGCAGAAGGTTAGCTGCTGTAATTAGTGAGAACGTATCGTAATTAGAGAAAATGCCACGTTTAATTGCTAATTGAGTTTCTGGCTGATGCGAGATCTAATTTTAATCACCTAATTACGTGACTACAGGCTGCGGGCTACGGACAGCCACCACCCTCTGCCTCCTGCGAATGTGCATGGCTACCGTGTGCCGTTCTGTGGGCGTATAAGTACTCGTCTAGTCGAATTGTAACGGGTGATACGCTGCCCTGTGCCGGTTAAACAGCGGAACATTTCGCGGAACGCGACCGGAAGCCTTGTGGCTCGTCTCATAAACCCCTCCCTATCAAAGGAGACTTATACGTTCGTGCCAGGGAACCTTGGACACCACGGGGGACCTGCCTGTGGTATATTTGTATTCTTGGTTGCTTCGAATAGTTACCATGTCAAATCCTAACTCGCCGTTTAAGTGACATTTTAAATTTCATCCGTGAAATAAAAATTTAGGCAACTTTTTTCTATTTTCTCCCCAATTTCTAGCTTTATATACTATATTTTACATCCAGGCTGTGAGGCACTGTGGCAGTTTGAATTTTAACGCGAAGGTCGTTGATTTAAGAAGAATATCAATGATCGTGGTGGATTAGCTGACCCCTTTCTGTAACAAGACACACGGTATAGGGGCTCGTAACTTCCAGCCACCTTCGCTCGTACATGTACGCGCAGGTTTGAAGCGAACACAGGGAAATGCGGTTAGAAATTACATGGCTGCCGCTTATATACAGAGCGTGGAGCGTGGAACACGGGGCTCTTATTAACGCGTGTATTAGCTATGCCGACTCACCCTTCTAATCTATATCCAACTGTGTGCCACGCGATTATTGGTTTCACGCGAGGACGGCTATCTACATTATGCCTACAGGGTGACGCTAATTTTGGAAATGCGCGTGTTTCTAATCTGCGAATCCGAGCCACGATTATAAATAGAGTAGTATGCTTCTCGCCCCAGCGATCATCGTTGCAGGATCAGCGTCGATTATTTCGATCGATCGCGCACCGATCGATTTCAATTTCTTTTTCTCGAAACATACAATTGGGAGCTGTACGCTAAAGAAGGCCAGATTCAAATTTAGCTTCAAATTTAATCTGCTCCAATTCAGATCGCGAGATAAACACTAGAAATTCCAACAGCATCAGCGAAAACATCATATTTTATTGAACATAAAGCGAATCGATAGCTTCGAGATATAATTAAGTAGCCACCGGGGCTCGACAAGAGTAATCAACTTAAATTCCCCACATTGTCATCCCTGAAAAACACCGAAATTCTAGTTTACCGTGAAAGCATCCACTTACCCTCAAACGTTCCCCAGTAATGACATTGAAAAATCGTGTTAGGGACGATGAAAGGGAGCGCGCAAGACACCGGTCGTTCGCCGCCCCTGCTCCCCGCTTTTCCTTTCGTTTGCAATAATAAAAATAACATCATTATCGTGGCGGAGCTGATAAAAGAATCTAAAAAGCCGGTGACGTTTAATGTCTCCTAATAAAATTTCACCCATCGAATCTTATTAAGGAACGATGCTCCGGGGACGAACATTTCTCCGCGTTGACGATGAATGCGTCGGTTTTGAAACGGACCACCGTCCGAAGGGGATCGGCCAAGCTGGACGCGATCCGATGTCCCGCGATTCGGTTGGCGTGCATCAAAAGGAGGCGCACAAAGGAACGAACGGTCGTGTGAAGTGCGGTGGTCGGTGGCCTTAGACGTTTACTAATTTAAGCTTAACCCCGCGCCCACTCGACCCCGTCCACGTCGAAGTCGCTTTTTAATGCCGGTCAAGAAGTAGTCGGCGGCACACAAAGCACGAGACAAGTGAGCTTGCCGGAAACAAGGGCCGGTAATTAAAAATGTCAAAGTAACGGGAGTCTAAGAACCCCCCCGAGTATCAGGGCGCGTTGGCTGGAGTGGCCATTCGGCCGCGGTGCACCCTCTCGCGATACGCCTATAATCACCCGAGACGAAGCGGCGATTTCGAAGATCGATAACGCCCCGGACGCGAGGGTCAAGTTCCCACGACGCGATGTAATCGCGAAGTCAGCGCGACTAACTTTCGACGCTGTTGGCTGTCGTCGAAAAAAAGGCAGGAAAAAGTGCACGAGGGGTGCGAAACGCGAGAGACGAGGCGAACTGCTAGGCTCGCGTGAATTCGTCGCGGTGAATCGTGGAGACTCTGCTGAAGTTTCGTGTGCTGTGCTTTGTTGTCTCTTGGACTTCTTGGTGATAGACGGGAAGTAATTGATAGGAACTATTGGTAATGGATTCATGCAGGGATGTTGGATTCACGTGTGGTCTTGAGGACAACAATGAAGACTTTTGTAGACGCACCTTCTTGAATATTTGACATGACTTAGATTGGTCACCCAAGGATCCTCTAGAATTTGCCACTTTATTAGATATTTTCCATGTTGGTTGTTCGCATGGGCGCCCGCAGGGGGAGGGGGCAAAGGGGGCAGTTGTCTCCCTCCTGGCTTGTGAGAAAGAATCGCTTATTTTTGAAAATTGATCTTTATTAAGGGGGTTATAACCCTTTGGTAGTGTCAAAAAACGGATTTTTTATTTTTTACATATTTTCATAGATTGATGTTTTAGGAATATTATAAATCAAGTGCGATGTAAAAATTCGGAAGATTGAGGAAGTTATAGGCATTTGAGTGGAACAGCTCAGGTACCACGGGGCGCCGCGCGTCGCTTTTTATTCCGATTCCCCGTTTATTATTTATAAAGAAAAAACGTGGACTTTTCTCTTAGAAAAATCGAACTTCATCTTTGATCTCTCACCCTTTCTTTATTTTTTAAAATTTTCAAAATCGACCCCGTAAGTCGATACCTACTAACATATTTTATAAGAAAATTTTACTGCCTGTGATTTCAAACACGACATGCAGCTTTTTCCAGGGACACATAACTTCCGAAAAGCAATAGTTTTTCAACTGAAACTTTTTTTTCAGTAGTTCATAATACTATGTCAACGTAATACAAGAACGGAGAATTTTCATCAAGCCGTTGACTTGTAAAAAATCCACAAAATGTACACATTTTCCGAGCGTTCAAACGGGTATACCCCCTTAATTAAGTCCATACTAAAAAAGTGAATACTTTTAAATTTCGGTTTTAAATATTAATTAAATTGGCATTACGAACTGGGCTCACAGAAGCAAGAGGGCTGCTCCACTCGCGCAGGGTCATCGCCAGGGTTGTTTTCTCATCACTTACTTTTTCTCTACCGTCACCCCAAAGTTGCCCCACGCCCTCTGGGAAAAAGACTCCCTCGGTTATTCGGATAACCCCACCAGAATGCAACAGCCTAGCACTAAAATAAGAAGAAGTTGAAGAGCAGAAGTTCGGAAGAATCTCGTCACCATACTTCTTTAAGAAACCACGTGCAACATCCAAAGATTGCCTACAACGTCACGATCTCACTGTTCAAAGGCAAAGGGAAATACAAGAAATCGTAGTTTCCTGATCCAGCAGACACGCTATGTACTCCACGTCTCCAGCTCTCTCTTTCCCTGCCTCAGTCAGTCTCACCTCCCCCCGTTGGCCAGCGATCTGCCCCTCGCCCGGTCCCCGCCCTCGCGTCTCTCCGTCCCGTTCTCTCGAAGTGAATGTAAAAACAAAAAAGTGGGACGCCTTATTGTGCGCCGGTGAGACTGCGACTCAAAGGCTTAGAGCTTTGTACGTGGAAGCTGTGCCTATGTGCAGGGCGCAGCAGGAAGGGCGGCCGGGGGAGGGGGGAGGGGGCGCGCGAAAGGGGCGACGGTAACTACCCCGTGCACGGGCCGCCGTGTACGTGCACCCTCGTCAAAGAAGTGGGGGAGAAAAATACACCTAGCTACCTCGTCCATTTTTATCCCCTAAAGCAATTTCAGCATTGTTTTAAAATAGTACTTAGCAGGGTCATTGTATTATGCATGCGCCCTCGGTCTAGTGGGCTGCGCCAGTGTGTGAGAACACTTGATTCCTCGCGCACGTGAGCCTCGCCCATTGTTAACTCAGGAGAAGCAGCCGGAGGAGGAGCAGGGGGAGCCGGAGGAAAAGGAGCTCGGACGTGGGGGAGCAACGGTGGAGAGGGTAACAGGAGGGATTTTCTCGGGCAAGATTTTTTAACAGCGCTTACACCTCGACCATGAAAGGCGTCGGTGCTGCCGGTCCAGGCCGATCGATCGATCGTTTCCGCGATGTTGAGCCGTGCATGTCCTAAGATTTTGGCAATTGGTCTTAAAGTTTCGGTTTCCTGAAACGCGGGTCGCGTTAAGGGGATGATACTGGGTGGTGCAGCTGATTTGATGATGTTCAATTTGAATTAGCAAGTGAATTTGTGAATTGTTTGTTACCGGAGGTGGGAATGCGTGATGCTGTGATTGGTAACATGTTATCCAGGGTTTGGAATTAGAAGGACCATCGAATGGGGAATTAAGAGTTCCGAGATAGAGATAGACTGTAAGCTGAAATGGATTCTGTCTGAATTCCTTGTTGGGCAATGAGCAATGCACGAGTAAATCCATCTTTCTCCGAGGACAACAATTCTTCGCTTCGAAGAAGTAGCGAGAAGGAACGAAAGAAGTAAAAATGGAAAGAAATCCAATAATCATCCGATCTTAATAAACAGAACTTGATCAACAACTTCAACTACTGAGAAAGTATATATAATTTCACCCTTCAGTCCCATTCGTTAAAACTTCCAATTTTAATAATTTCTCGAGGTCTGTGCAGAATCAGATATGAAACAACATTCCAATTTCTTTCAAGTACTGCACGTAAACATTTCTGTTCAAGGTACTTAATTTTTCAATAAAATATTATGCTTCGTCCTCTGTGCCACGCATTACTTTACAAACAAACGTATTCTATGTCAAATGAAATAGTTTAGAGGAAGAGTGCTGCGTGTCTGAGGGATTCACGTTTGCATAGCTGCACGCGTTTCACGGATAACGATTATGCTCCTGATTTTGAGACGTACCCCCTGGCAGTGCCGCAACCGTGTTCGGTTAAGTATGAAGTCGAGTGCGATTACTATTGTTTCGGGCCTGGCAGTCGAGCGCCCCGGCTGCCTACCGGGTAAAGCAATATTGCATCCGAAAGAGAGCGTACACTCGCCAAGTGTGACGCCCGCGGTAAGGTTTTGAGGGCCCTTCCGCAAGATAAAGGCTTGCATATACTTACTGAGTACATATACTCGTCCAGATTCTTCCCTATTCAGCTGGCGAAATTTTGTCCGGCGAATAGTAAGATCCCCAGCGGTCCTACTTGGTAGCTCTCCATCTGGTACAAACCATTCCTGCAAATTACTACGTTCTCAGCACACTTCTATCGGGTGGAATCGTTCCATGGTGTGACTATTGCAAATCGTAGGCGCAGTTGCAACAAGAAATTGCAGATTTCAGGAAAGCTTCTGAGATGAAAAGTGGGATAAGTCAAGAAGGGCAACAGAGAAATAGAAACACGTGGCAAAATTCTCCTTATCACTTACTGAACGCCAACAAACTTTAAGGATAAAATGCAGACATAAGTATGATTATATATTCTAGGCAAAAGACAAAGAATTTCAAAATATCACGTGGACGTCATATCATTGACAAACTAAAGAAGGTCCCAACTCATGAAACCAAAATGATGATGACCATCCACTAAACACAAAAGTCACCCCGAAAGAGGTCATCAAATTTCCTTAATCAATTCGCAGAAATTTAGCCATTTTGGTGAATGAAAAGTCCCTTAACGTGTCCTTTGGCTGTACGAGAGGAAAGAGGCTTATAGGGCACGATGCACATCGCGGAGACAGTGACAATTGCAGATCCACGACTTTAAGTACACGGCCGTGGGCCGCGTGGCCAAAGGCGCTGCAACGGCCCTCTCGTGTTCATTGTTCATAGTCAGCGTCCTCTCCTACCCCCTCGGCTCGGTTGTCGACCACCCCGCAGAGCGGCGGATCCCACCCTCGCCAACCAGCCGTGCCTCTCGCTCCCGTCTCATCTTGTGCCAGCCTAGTGACTTCATGAGGGTCTCATTTTCATTAAGAATTAAAGTTGAAGTCCGCGGCAGGAAAAAAGTTTCCATTCGCCTTTCTCATGCAAATGAGATCGCGCTATCTCGCGCCGCGAAACTATCCCGACCCCTCCCCCGCCCCCAAGGCTAATGCGGAAACCGCGAGGAGATCCGCGGCAACGACCGTGAGATAAAAAAACTTTCCCTCCGCAGGATCCACGACGGTGCCTTGAATCATTAACGAATCACCGCTCGCGAGCAACCGCCTAATTTCGGGGATTAACCGTGGAAATTAATTAGGTCGGCCCCCCATCCATCCCCTCGCTCCTGAAGGAACTTTGACACTGCCGTTGCCAAAATATCGGGGACGATCGATGTGAAAATCTAAAGTCGTACTGCAAGTTTGAAGATGACACATTTTGCCGGCCGGAGGACGCGGGTCAGGTGAGATTGAGCGGTGTTTCTGATTTCCTGAGAAAATAAATTTTACTCTGTATCTCTCGAGAATTCTCTAGAAATCTATTGATAACAGTATATATCCTTAAAATCACTTCGATTTTGTTGCAAGTGGATATTTAAATAATCGAGCATGAATTTCGCAAATAAACACATCCTATGTAATAATATTTTATTTAAATAAATAAAGAAGGACAATAAATTACGCAATTTCCCGAGAAATAAGAAATCAAAGGCTTTACTTTTCCTCGAGAAATTCTTGACAACGAACTCTCGAAAAGGAACATTAAGTCAGACACAGAAGATTCCGCATGGCGATGAATGTATTTTCTAATTTCGTTCTATTAGATTCCTTTTATTAGCGTGTAAGTGGACAATGGAGCAGCGAATGCTTCCATCGAAAGGATCGATAAGGGCAGAAGAATGCACGGATACTATACACATGGTGAATGGAACGGCGGCCACGAAGAATCTATTATTTAATGAAACCTGAAAACGCTAACAGGTCAGCGTAGAGTTGATTGACGGCATTAAGCGGCGAGAATTAATTGCTGCACATGGCGGGGAACGTGATACAGGGGCTGGAGCGGCAAGGAAACAATCGAACAGAAATCAGATTCACCTAGAACCCGCGCGGTATCGCGGCGTTTCTCACTTGAGCGTCGTCTGTGTAACGTCGATAGCCGCGATAATTAAGCGGCTGCTCTAATGAATCCCTATTCGCATGACTAATTTGCGCGATAAACTGACTAAATAATAATCCGCGATATTTCTCCCCTAGGAAAAGCGCGGTGGATCGGATGCACCCGCGCTCGCGATATATGCGTGCATCGGCGGGGGCATATTGTCGAAGGGTTCTATAGAGTAGGCAATGTAATTTGACTAGTCAACGTGCCCGATAATGCGTTTCGAATTAATTTCTTTTTAATCCATTACGCCAGCAACGAGCCTCTACTAGCTTTACCGCCCGTCAGAAAAATCTGCTCTATCCCGGTGCCGGATGTTTGATGAATTATGGATGCGAGCGTTAAATGCTAATTGAATTTATAGGCTCATTCAGATAAGTACCTATACCTCGCAGGGAGTTGCGAATATAAATTCCGCGTAATTCTACTCGCAGGTCACACTATCTCGCGAGTTCTATTTCCCACTGCTGTCCAATATTTTTCAATCGTCCCTGAGCAAAATAATTACACTGGGTTCATCAACGAGAACGCAACAAAAAAAAGAGATAGGAACGAAAAAAAGAACCGTAAAATATCGAACGAAACGTTCCTCGTCAATTCCATCTCTGAAGAACGAAAAACTATCTATCCCCGGTGCATCATATCGATAACATTCGTTATTACTCTTTTTGACATTTCATTTCCATCCCCCTCTCACGCCGTCCCGTTTCCTCCATCGCGGCTAAGCACATAACACTCGCGACTCGCGCCAAAAGACATCGCTCGCCCGCGCGGCGCCAGCCATTGGGGGGGTGCGAATCAAAAATGCTGGATCCAGCGCATGACGCGGGCAAAAGTCATTTCGGCGCGCTGCCGTTTATTTATATTTCACAAATCGCTTTCAAAAAGAGCGCAATACTTTGGGATTAACGGGCCCCGGCGGGAAGAGGGAGAAAAATACCGCACAGGGAATCACCTATGAGTCGCGACGCCAGTGAAAAAATTCGGAAATATTATTAAAAGCCGCTGAACCATCCCCGCTCCGATCTGTTTCAGGTATGCACTGCGATAGCCTAGGTTATCGTCATTCGACAGCTCGTGCGCGAACCCATTTTGACCATTTTGCTGCGTGGAAAGTTTTCTAATGATGTTAACACTTTAGGTTAACATTCAGAGCATTCGGTTGAAGTGCCAGTGCGAACGATTTGAAATGTGTTTAGAAAGTTAAAGTATTGCACACAGGGGCGGATTAGGACTCTTAGAGGCCCCAAGCATTTAAAAGATTTTGTGGCTCCCTTATACAGGGTGATCACTTCAACGGAATGTACGATTTCTTAGAAATTTCTGACAATTTAACTAAGAAGTTCTTCTAACAAAAGTGGGATTTTAAAATTCAGAAAATTTCTGCGGTGAAAGAAATTTGCACCCTTCCTCACGATGGCCTAAGCACGTGCTTATTTTACTTATTGGTTAATCCAGCACTGATTGCACTGCGTCTACGACAACTTTGTGTCTTTTACGTGATTTAAGAATATTTTCTAATGGGCTTTGGATGGACATGTTTGATTCGCGTCCATTATACGAGATATGAAGCCTTGAAAAGGGAAGAGACGAACAATCTGTCACGCGAGTGATGCCAAAAACTGGCACTTCGCACGGCTCCCGTGGATTTTTCGGTCATGTTTGCTTGATTGCAATCAGCCTCCTCGTCGATCTTGCAAATAGACGTTGTATCAGTGGGTGCACTGAATTAACGGCACCCTGCTCCGTTTTCGGACCTATTGTAGTAGAGATGAAGTATTTAACGCAGCGTTTTGTGTACCTGCTGAACAGCAACCCAATCAGTATCTAAGGGGGTACACGGGTATTTCGAGATAAAAAAATCGAAATTTACTTTCGATTGTTTATGATAACCACAAATTTTAAAAGTATTTTAAAAAAGATTTCATTAAAAAATTCGAGAAATTTCGAGAGTTACAGCGTAGAAAGTATCGGGCGGGTCAATGCAGGTAAACGCGCCGCGGCGGGCTTAAAAGCCGTTTTTGTCAAAACTATGTTCCTCAAGACGGCGAACATCGTAACTCGAGAACGGATTTATATTTTTTGTTGAAATTCTAACTGAACCTATACAACACCTTTCTCCACAATGTGAAACTCGCTCACTAAGATCGCATAACTTTAACAACATTTAAGACAACATTTGTCACAGAATTACTTCAGTAAAATCCTTCAAAGCTGATATTTGTTGTATAACTGCGTGAATTTTTATTAAAATTTTTCCACCGAGTACCACATTGTAGATTTTGAGTTAAAGGATACTCATATACAGCGATTTTGCTTTTAGATCAGTCGATCGAATGCAATCGTGTTCACCTCATAGAGGCGCGCGTTAGGCAAGCACCCACTTTGATGTCTTGTATATTAATTACTTTTTAATATTTTGTAAACATTCTTATTTGAAATACGTCTTATATCCCTTAGAAAGAATTGTTGAAAGAGCAAATGGTTTAAGTTATTACTGGTTCCACAATCTAGCCCAGAAGCAACCGTTGAGTTTAGCTGTCTAATACCCATGTACCCCCTTAATCTTGGGGGGAGCCGAGTTGAAGGGATAAAAATATTTTTAATACAAATTCAATCAAATTCATTAGGTGGCTACAAAAAATTATTTAAAGAATAAAATTCAGTTTCTTTTCTTTTTACAAAGCTTTTGAATTACTTTAGTAGTGGTTACATTAATCTCCTTTTTCCTTTCCCTTTAGGGGTACTAGGATCACTTGCCCCCTCCCCCCTTTTGAGTGCGCCACTGTTACTGAACCCTTTGGCACGAGAAGTAGAGAACCACTTCTCGAACTTCGTAAACAGCAAACATTTTCCATTATTGGGAAGAAAACTCATCCACAATGAAAGCTACATAACTGCGTAAAAAGCACTCACTGCATTTTTCATCACAAATAAAAGTACAACGTAAGAAACTTAAAGACTTCATTTACAACCATATACTCGATATCCTAGATTTTATTTTTCGAGAGGAGGTGCGATAACTTCGATCCAAATCGAACGAAGATCAACGACAGCAACTCCTAGAAAGATACATATCTTTAGGGCTTCCCTGGCGAGCATATAAACGTCGCATGGGATTGTTAATCAAAGGTGCTCGTATTTAGGGGTGGCAGGGAAGGCCAGCATCGACTGCTTTTTACGGAAGGGGGCAGCGATCTACATTCATATAAAATATTTCTCCGAGCGGAAGAAACCGACGATAATAGTATTCATTAGAGAGCTAAACTGCAGGTAAACGGTCGTGCATCGGTATCGTAACGGGCACGTCGTTACGGCCGAAAGTGTTGCAACCGAACGTAGATACAGAACTGGTTCTGACATCTTTGGTGGTTCATTACAGAGCGCCTGGCGAACGGGCAAAAAGCGGTCGGAGAAGTGCAGCCAGCGCCCCAGCTGCATTATTATCATTAATTATATGCGCATTACGGCCGCGACTGTCCGTAACAGTGTTGCAGTTATTAGCTCGCCGCGTAAACCCGAAACGCCAGGCGAGATGGGCCCCGGCTTTCTGATACCTGCATGCGCGATCCACCGCGGGTCATCGGCGAAATAAAGAAACAGAACGGGAGAAAAAATGCGGCCGAGGCTCCTCGTGCCTGGCCGGCGTGAATCCCTTGGCGTGGGTCTTTTTTCGAAGGTCGGTCGAAACGGGCCGTCCGAGGCCGTGGTTTAATGTAATGCTATAAAACCGGCATAATTTAGTAATGAACGGCCACTTTGCACAAATGGCTTCGTGCATCACGGGCAAACCAAAGAAGTCCCTTTGGACGAGCGAGCGAGCGCGTGATAGGATAATAGTAATGTGCTTAATGGTAAATGGAGGCATTCAAGAGGCCGAGATTCAGATGGCACTCATAATGGCCGGCTGAACCGGCGTATCACCCCTAATAAGTACAAGTGGCACAAAATAGCTGTAATCACTTGACATCGTGGATCGTAAGATTATCCTTCTTCCCCACTGCGAAGACATCGCTCGATCCATGCGTTTGTCGCGCCACGAACGGGGATATGCAATGGATTTTAGTATTCCATTGGTGTCGGGGTAAAAATCGTCGTTCCTTGCCATGTGGAAGATGTACACTATGAATGACACTCGATGACTTGGGAAAACAGCGAGAAACGCGTGTCTGGTCGTCTTCAGACAGTTGGTGAGGGTCCCTGTAACATCTCTGAGGCGGTGGATGTATTTTGTAAAAGGAGTTCTGATCAATTTTAATTAGGTGATGCTAGGGGCTCCAATTTAGGGACTGTTATGAGCTGGCGATTTATATTTACAATGAGTTGCTCGGTGAAAAATTATTTCGAACCGTTCATGGCTCCAACGCCCTATCAAAGGGTACAAGGTTCCTGTCAGAGTGGATACGCCACCGTGGGTGCGCCACTGTGAATATGTCACCCTGTACCCCGCCACCAAAATGGGCACATGCAGGAGTGGACAAAAAAGTTACCAATATACATATTCTGCTGGAGAATTAAAAGTTGTATAAAACCCAGTTAAAGTTGAATTTATTTAACTAACAAGCAAAAACGCCACATAACATGAAACAAGACAACACACTTTTAAAGCCGTCAAAAAGCTGCCACTTTTGAAAAGTAATAAAAAATCTAATATTTCGTGGGGGCATGTTTTGCTTTTAGAAGGGTCTAAAAGGTTGCCAAAAGTGGTAACTCCTTTGTCGGCCCGAAAAATATGTTCAATGCCATATAAAACTTTTGTTTGTTAGCTAAATAAATTCAACTCTAACTAGGTTTTATACCACTTTCAATTCTTCTTTAGAATATGAATATTAAACATATACTATAGTTCTAAGTGGATGCTAAAAATGACAAAAATAAAATAAATCGAAAAAGTGGTAACTATTTGTCCGCTACTGTGTAACAAGACCCCAAAACAGTAGCAAGATCCGTTCCAGGAACCCCGTTAATACGAGCAGTCTTTATTTTGAATATCATTAGTAATTCTCGCGCAGCAGAGTGTCTGAGGATCCTCTTGTCTATCCTGATAATAAGTGTAACTTATTCTTTAAGTTTTACATTTTAATAAAGTGTGATAAAATGAACATAGAGGCTTCCTTAATTCGCCTCATAACAGTCCTTCTCTTAACCAAAGAAAAAGTGAAGCAAATTATGTAATTCAAAAACTGTCAAAAGCTATTCTGTCTTTATTTTTACTGGTAACCGAATAAAATCGACAGATTACATGCATAAGAAACGCACTTTCAATTCCACCTCATTATACTTACGAAACTTTCCACCCTGTATTTAGAAAACAAACCGTGGTAAATGAGAGAAAACGACACGTTCCCCGTTCGGCTGTGTATGTACCCCGATCGTGTGAAAGAGTCTGTGAAACGAAACTCGTGCGAGTGTTCCCTTTGACCAAGGAAAACTCGATAGGCGTGAACGGAAAGGGTGAGCAGGTGGTTGGTTATTTTCCTTCGCTTCTGCGGCCGTGGGGGTTATCGTTGGAAAGGATCGGTGCACGGCGCGGGTGGCAAGGTCATGGTAATGGACCGTACGGGAATCACGGACTAATAATAATCCAGGTCGCGTCGCACTATCGGCGGTAATTCAAAGCAAATTTAACGCGCGGCGTATCGCAATTGCGGACAAACCGTATATAGAGCGGGAAGCATAACTCACCGTGGGTTTGTTTGCATTATCTGCCGCGCTCAAATACCCATATTTATCTCATCTCTCGTGACACCCTGATGGGAGATGGTTATTTTATTGACACCTCGAGCCACGCGAATATTAAATAACCAACGATGCATAGCCGCGTACACTGCATACTTGCCATTGCTATAGAAACCTTTAGCTCTGGCTATAATTTATACAGCAAAAGGTTCCTAGAAAGATCCACCGTTCCGATCGTTCCCCGTAATAGAAGAATCATGGTGGAGGACAATACCTTCCCAGCCGGTGGTCCTGCGATTTTTCTGATCGGGGTGTATCAACGTGGCCGATGAATTATCGGTAAAACAGTCGGCATAATATCAGCCGGCATTAATCCCAGTAATGGCGACGCGGGGTAATTATTAATTTATACGACGCCTAGGAAAACGATTCGTGACGCCGGGGCATTTGTCACTAGCTCAAATCCTCCTCCTCCTCTTCCTCCTCCTCCTTCCAACTCCCGTTTCATCCCTCGCTCGAGGGATATACTTTGCTTCCTTCCCCAGTTAGCTGTTCAGCCCATCCAGTTAACAGAGCCCGACCAACCCCCTTTAAGGGCCTATCCGTATGCCCCGTGATCGATGAAACGATTTCAATTAACAAAATGCGCCACGTCGATGACCACTGGCCGGTCTCTCATTTCGGCCGAGCGTTTTCGGAATTCGCCGAAAAATATGCTCGCACTCAAGGTTAATGGGCCGGATGAATGAGGCAGTTTCGCGCGACGGAAATCGCGCGCCGGAAAATATCAGCGGCCAAGCATCGCGCCGCGTCATTCCGCGACCATTCGGAGCTGGATGGTGTTTATTTTCCAGCCACGGGGGTGAATGCCTTGGAGCGTTCCCAGTTTATTGTGAATTTATTCAGGATTGTTACCGATGCACGTGCGCTTATCGCGCAGTATTACTTCCGTGAATATAGTACTTTCACTTGGTCACACTGCCTCGATGATCAAGCTTTCACTTAAAGGGTTAGGTTAACCGTCTACGGGCCGAATTTTTGTTTTAACTCCAAAATAATTGTGGGAACGAAAAATAAGAAATTATAAACCTATATATGCAAATGAAAACAAATTTTTGCGTTTAAACAATTTTATTGCGATATATTCACTATGTGACTTGAAAGTCACACCGGCCTATAAAGTTTGCACTTCTGTGTATAATAACTGATACGTGGAATTCCATAAAACAATTTGCATTTGGTGTTAAGCATAAATGTACATTACACTTTGAACATTTTATTTTCGGAACTCATGAATCTCATGAAAAAAGCTATAATTATTTTGTAAAATGTCGATAAATTAAAATGTGACCTGAAAGTTACACGAGCCCATAGAGGGTTAAGTTGTCGATCAGCCGATGTTTAATTTTTTCGAAGAAAAAAGCTCATTTTCGTGTGTAAGAAAATGGATATAATGGAAAAATTGAAATATCGAAAAAATTGAACGTCAGCTGATAGACAACTTAGATTTATTAAATATTCTATTGTTAAAATTTTGTTTCAGAAACCTGTTCATCAGAAATACACGCCTCTTGACCACTATATTCATTTTTAAAGAAAACGTGAAAAATTGTATATATTATTCAAAGATGTCTCTATCATTATTGAACATTTTTAATCGAAAAAAGTGTTTTGGTTGCTTAGAAATAAATTCCCAAAGGTATAGATATGTGACATAATTAATACCAAGGGTGGTCTAACCCCTTAAGTGGTATGTGTATACTAAAACGTTCGATTAAATGGTACTGTAACATTTGCACCTTTTTAAGGAATACTACAACTTCCTTCCGAAGCATTCCTCGTCATCCCATAATACCTTTTAAAGCTACCTAAATGGATCGATCGAAATAGGACACCTTCTACAATTCTACCAATGAAACTCAATGAAGAACTCAAACATCACGCTCTACGCTAGCTACATACAAGCACGACTGCGTTGCTGATGAATAAAGGAAAATGAGAAAGGACCCCAGAACCCCCAAATAAATTACCAAAAATGTGATCAGGAATTGACGCGGAGTGTACAATTAATTATAGTAATGAATTCATTTACCACGCGACAAGGGTCGACCAAAATACGTACTTCTATACGAACCGACCAAAATGTCATTCGCGTGATACGATATTCCCGTCTCTCTATTCCCGGCGAATTTTTAAACATTTCCCGTGGACGTCCCAGGTGGAACATCGCGAAATCATTCTCCACTTTCGCGACCGGCAATTCCATTAACATTCGTTGTAATACCCGCCGCGGAATTTCATAAGCGATGCCTTGGTCGATGCAAAAGTTGTTAGTCTTTCCGCTCGCGGCACGGCATCGCGGCGGAGCGCGCTCCTCGCGTGCGCCGCGGGACCGCGGGAATAATTCAATAATCCCTGAACACTTTTATTCCGCACTCGGATTTAATAAACCGGCAAAATAGATTTTATTATTTGCAATCACCATTGCGGCCCCGCTCTCGTTAGCCGGTTTTAATCTCGGCCGCCGCGAATTCTCGCGCTGAGGATGCCGCGTAACGACATTAACATGGCACTTGGTACTTACAACGGAGCAGCGTTTATTCCCGTCTCGGGCTTGCCTTTAATCGATACCGCATTCCGTTACGCGAGATTCCAGGGAAATAAGAAGAACCCTTTAGTCTCTGTTAACTTTTCCGTCGGAGGAGGAGTAGCTGAACTTAGGCTCAGAATTTCTTAGAAGTCTTTGACATACATGTTGAATTATTTGAAAGAGGAAGGATTAAGTATTCTGGGGGACTAGGGTTTTGGTGAACGGTAGGGAGCATCACGCGTGCTCTGTTTTTTCCTAGAGCTACGATACCAAGTATGTAGAACCTCTCAAAAGGAGGATTGACGAGCACTTGAGAATATTGAATGGGATTGCTGGTAAATTCGTACGTATGCATGGTGCGTTTACTAATCCAAAGACGAATTTAGACTTTATACTTTGGATGTACATCGTGGATGATTCATCCATAGTGAATGTGAATACATCAAAAGTAGAAACTGGCTCTACTTTTTAAACCTTTCACTGTGGGTGAATCATCAGGGATGTACATCCAAAGTCTAAATTCCCTGTAAGCTACTACTATTTAAAAATAATACAATTATCAAAGTGTGCACGTTGCAAGATGCAGAGGAGTACGATTGACTCAAGTGAATAAAGTCACTAAAGTGAAGCAGCAAAACGTAAGAAGGCAAGGGAAGGGGAAACGTCTATGGTCAGGCACACTCTACAGACCATCATCGTTAGAACGCCAATCCCCTCTTCCTACAGATACGTTGTTCCAAAAATTCCTTCAAGCAACGTTTTATAGAATTTTATAATTATTCCCAAAAAAAAGTTAGAAAGTAACATTGATTGACCACGATATAGAAAAATCTGTGATTACAACTTTATTACAACTTTTTTGTTAACACTCAAACAATATAGATCTAAACGAACATTAACATTACTCCATAGTCCACGACGAAAGATATTAATAAACAAATTTTTTTTATTTATTTTTTACACACTGGAAGCTAGACTGAGTGTGAACCCTACTGCTAAAGAAACAACAGACGGCGATAAGAGTCCAGTAGACCCCCACGTGTTCACTGCCGGGTTAACTTGTGCGTTTATTTGCCCCTTTAAGAGAGCCAAAAATCCATCGAAAGAATGGGGTCATAAAAAGCCAGAGTAACGTCATCATAAATTCCCCGCCTACAACAAGTGAAAATGATTTCGAGGTGAAACAGAGCCGAACGAAACAGCGGCGTAACGCGCGCCCCGATATATGGGTCAGCGAGGTATCCAGCGCGAGCATCATCGAATACCGCGCGCGTGCCGGCGGTAATCATTTTAATACAACAATGTAGAAACAACGCGTGATGCACGGGGCGATAACGCCGCCGCGCTTCCGTTCCGGGGTATCAACAGTTGCCACCTTCCGGTCCCTAATCCCCTCAGCCGCAAGCCAAACCCCGTCCCACCAAAGCCTCCCGACACACCACCGAAAAGCGATCTTAAAAGGCTTTCCCGTCAAAGACCGCCGGAGCAGGGTGGCGGCGGCCGTTCGCCGAAATTGGAAAGCAATCGCTTAATTATCCGGTGTCCCATAAAAAAAGGGGGAGGCCGGGGACGGAACGGGGGAGGTCGGGGGGTGGCTTCGGAGGGAAAGAGAGGAGACCGGACCAACGGCGGGAAAAAGCGTACGTATGATCGCTTCATATCGCCTACAAAGTGAGTCTCTGCGTTCTTATGGTTATTTATCGAGCCCGCCGACCCCCCGGAAAAGCCGACAGGAACGTTCGCCGCGACAAAGGAAGCGAAATAAAAAAAAAAAAATAAAACAACACCGAGGCATCGCGTATGTGTGGCGCGCGGGGCGTCGCCATTTCTGATTGAATCCAGGCTTCGAGCTTATATTTTGTCATCCATTGGCGCCGTTGGGAGCGTGAGTGCAGGCTAAAAGAGTCGAAACCGGTGACGAGGGGGCGCAGATTGGGACGCAGGTGGAGAGAGCCGTGAGGGAGTGGGTGTATAGGTGGTCTAGGGGTGGTGGCCTCTACGAATCGGGCTAGGGGCGAGACAGCAGGGAGGGACGAAGGGAGAAGGGGGGGCTGTTTGCCAACGCGAATTTTAAAATCACGAATTTTTAAAAAGTACCCCGCGGCCAGATTCTCTTCGCTAACGTGGTTACGTAGTCTCGATGCGCGTGCACGTGTACACGCGCGGGAAGGGTGGCCCGCGAGCGTGTGCGTGCCGGCAGGAGAACGCGAGCGCGCCCTCGCTACGCCACTATACGCGTTTATCCTACATATCTATAAATGCATTCGGTTATACCGGGGCCTCTGGAACCGAAAAAACTCGATTTTTTCCCTTTCCGGGCGGTCGTTTTCTTTGATTTCACGTCCCCTTTGTCGCCACACCAACTCCTGAATAAACGCCGCAAAACGCCAGGCCGAACGCTCTGGTGCGCCCTTCGGGCCACGCGACCGGCGCCCGCGGCTTTTGGGCTGAACGGAAACAATCGTGATTCCCTACTAACAAAAAAGACGATATTGGGTCACCGAGTTTAAAGATACACACTCATTTTGTTCAGAGAAGGCTGGAAGCATCTTTTCTTGCTCTCCGTACTCACTGGGCATGCATTTTACTATTTTTCAGAGTTCATCCCCTGTACATCGTGGCAAAATTGTGAACACTTATGCTAATGTTTACAAGTTTCGGAATTCTAATATTAAAATTAGGACTGCACTATATGATGTCATTCAGTGGCGCACTCAGAGGGCAAGTTGCCCTGGCTTTGTAAAAAGAAAAGAAAACTGGATTTTATTCTTTAAATCAATTTTTATAGTCACCCCATGAATTTCCTTGAGTTTGCATTAAAAATATTTTTATCCGTCCAACTCGGCTCCCCCTAAGATTAATTCCTCAGTGCACCACTGATGGCATCAACCATCATAATCTAACTCTGTGAATACTTCTTATCCTAGCCTTTTCACTGAAATAATCTTTACGTCAGAATTTATGGAAAAAGTGTCTGACTATAGATAGACCATTTTTCCTTTCAATTCTTCCATTTATATCCTTCCCTTATAAGAGCTTCAACTAGATAAACAACCCCAAACACCAAGTTGTAACACTGCCTTAAAAATATTTAAATAACATGTTGCTGGTATATTGCAGAAAACGTCATACAATAAAATCAACACACACCACGTTATTCGATTCCTTTTATTATAATAACAGCAATCAACGTCAACGGCCTCAAAAGGATTCAAAATAAAAACTCACCGTTACAAATCGACGAACTCTTCAGCCCGCTGCCCAAGGAATATTAATTATCTCGCGTTACACGTTATTGTTTAAAATGTTAATCGCAACGCCGTTTTATCATGGCCGCGACCGCGCACCGTAAAAAGGTTGTCCCTCTATATTCTCAAAAATAATTACTGTTTACCGAGTAATTATGGCGGCCCTGTTGGCGGCCGTGTCCGTGTGCACGCGTGCACGAGCGGCCGCGTTATTATGTGTGTAAGTACAGACGAAATACCAGGGGAAACGAGAGACTGCGTGGATATTTAGCAACAGGCGCTTCAGCGAAATACGCTTCGCGGGCTTCCACTTTATTCACGAGACAGCTCTATTTTTTATTCGCAAATAAATGTGTCCCCCTAAAAATAATATTTAACGTACGCGTAATGTGGGAGCCGCCGGGACGAGGGGGTGGGGGGACACGAGGAGCGTATATTTTGACAACGTTGTACCGCCGCGCAATGTTTTTGTTCCCTTCGAGCAACATGGACGCGCGCTGAACTTTGTATCCCCGGCGAGGAGAGGAAATGATTAAAAAGCTCACGGACTATTTACGTTTCCTACTGTCGTCGTCGAAATGAAAAATTCAAAGGGAATCAACACGCTTTAATTAAATTCTGTTTAACACCACCGCCCCCGTTAATTATTCCGCATTAATGTTTCAATTCCCAAATACCGCCAAGTTTGTCCGTTTAGTGCGATACGTAGGCGTGTAGATACGGAATGCTTCTCACAGAGCATTGCCCTTAATTGTAGGGCACCTTTGGCAACATTCACTTCTCTCATTATAAAGAAGGTAGGTATTATTGTGCCACAGACCCTACGTAAATATACTATTTAATTCTCAATATAAGAATCCTACTGAATAGTGAATTACTTGCTACTGAATAAAGCTTCTGCAATTTTTTCCTGCTTTGTTTATTACAGCAAAAGTATTCTATTTTCTGTCCCTCGCATAATAATCGTTCCTCCACTGAAAAAGCCATACATCTGCATAGCATTTATCGGAACGGGTAATGGATACCTCCCTTGCGCAAGACGGCAACTTTACGAGGCTGTAATTTGGAAGAAATTTTCTCGGGGCAGGTGGTAAGGCAGTCTCGGAGCCGCAGTACCTGTGCCCTGCATTCGCTAATTATCCAAAATCCTAGGGGTCGTCCTTAAATTATTTTTTTGAGGGAAGAAGGTTTCGAATTTTTTACGTTTTCTTAAAAAGTGGGGCGAGGGAGTCAGGTAGCGTCTTACATAATATTTGTTTAACCTGATTTTTCATATTAGTAGCCTAAAAAACGATGTTTCACCGCATACACGAAACTGAGTTAAATAAATTACATAAACCTTTAAAAGAATTTTAATAACAGAAAAAGTGCAATGTAAAAAATATTACGTAAAGAAGGGAAGGGAGAGGGTTGGAATATAAAATCTTACAAATTTTTATACTGGGGTGGGGAGGGGGTAAGAAATCGCTAAAATTACCCATACGTAATTTAAGAACGCCCGCCTACACCTACCTAAATATTTCGCCAACATCCCTCAAAAAAACTCTCCCCATATCAATCTCGTTGGACCTCCTTAATCATCCAAATATCCAACCCGAAAAACCGAACGGAACCCGAGGCCACATAATGGCCCCTACTCGAGCACTCGCGCGAGAGGCGTGAATGGGAAAGAAGCTAGGAAAATTCTCATGTATGGCGAATGCACATATTCCTGCATAAATACATTATAGGCCGCAGTGTCGGGCGCGTTTCTATCGCGTGGATCTGAAAAGGTGCGAGAAAAACGGCGGAGCGAAAGGCTGAGCATAAAAATGCCTACGGGGGTTACTTTGAATTTTACATCAGGCAGGGCGGTCAACATTTAAATGAGACGATCGATCGATGTTACGCCGGGATATGAGGCGAAGTAGCTGAAGATGCAGCTGGTCAGCCGTGGGGTCCGAAGGGAGGGCGAAGGAAGGCCTTCAAGGGGTCGCGAAATGAGACGTTCTCGAATTCGCAAGGGTCCCTTCGAAAGGAACATCAAACCCTACTATTGGCCTTTCTCGAGGAATCGTGCTGCCCTCCCACTTATTAGTGGTGCTGGACGAAATGCTCGAGTTCTATTACGGAGGGACGACAGCTTCGTTAAAGGAAGGCTTCCAGACAATTCCAGCTGCGTTTATGTGTGGCCACGATCATCTCTGTAGCATCTACATTGATTCTCAAAGACCCTGACTGACGTTCAGTTCGATTGCTGTCCGGGAACTTTAGTCGAGCGTAAATTTCTGCTAAATTATAGAGCGTGCTCGCGGGAGAAATTAGAGCGATTTGGCCATCGGCTGGTCGATGCTTGGAGAAATTGATTCGCGCTATAATTTTCATTCGAATTAACCACATTTCGAAAATGTTGCTTTGTTTAATTATTTGCCGCGATTGGGTTATGTTCTATGTTCGACGATCCAATTGGCGACTAGTTAAATAGAAATTCAGTATGACGTTTTCGCTGAATTCACAAGAATATAGAATATCTACTTATAATAACTATTTTTTCCTTTTCCATAATTTGCACACCACACGCGTGTAAATTTATTTGTAACTCTGTTGTGTATATAGGGTGTCCCAGCACGTTTACCACCTGGGCCATTTTCCTTAAATCTGCCATTACTTATACAGCACCTTTTCCTTATCCTTTGTTGCAGCCGCTTGATAATTTAAAAGAAAATCTGAAAAGTGCATTGGAGCTAGCGGAAATTCGGAACAATTCCACTTCGAATCAGAATATATTCTAAACTTGTGCAAAGAATAGAACAGACAGCCTACCCGAGGAATTGCTATTCGGACGTTAAATATTTATCCTTCGTGGCCCGGTGTTTGTCGAATTGATTAGGCAGAAATATGGCGGGATGAGTCGATCGCAGGGCCGACTTCCGGCTGACGTCTTTTACCACGTTACCTGCAAACACGGGTCAGAAGGAGCGGCGACGGAGCATCGGCCAGAACGACACAAAAGCTCACAAAGTCTCGGGACGCTGTCGGGCTTTCCAATAATCTCCGGCTGAAAACGCGATTTATACGAAACGGTAAACTTAATAACGCAATTTCGCGAGGGCAGACCGTGCTGACGGCGAGCACGGCCAAGCAATTTAAATAAACAAATTATAAATATTCGCCCGGCCGCGAAACCGTCTCAGCATGAATAATCATTACGTCGTAGATGGGAGGCAAGGCGCAGGCGATTCGATTGATTAAATTTTTAATAATTCATTTGCATTCGACCGCATACCTTCCGTCCCCCGTACTGGCCCCGCCGACGACTCTCGGCCCCCCTTTAATGTATTTTTAAATTACATTTTTAATTGACGCAACAAATGAATTATCGATTGTTCCGCCGCGATACGGTTCGGTGGTGGGGTTATTACTAATGCCCCGTGGTCCTGTTATACGACTCTTATTAAATACACCGCCAAGACGGCGCGAAAGTGTCTTGGAAATTAGCATGAAAATTGCATCCCCATTACAGTGATCTACTGTAGATAATGAGCGCAGGATTGTCTGAGCAATTAAAGAAGGGTATAAAAGGTGAATCGGCTTGGTCTCTTGTATCATCGAGGTTTAAGACACTTTAGCGTTTACAGAGCTTTTGACTGATTAATTCAGTGATTTGTAGAGAATTCTGCCGGGAGACCTAATGTCCTCTCAGCAGTTTTATCCTCAGAAGACTAGTTCCAGTTTTACCCTGCTGGAGTAACGAGCAAAGTTACACTTAGTTAACGTTACTCAGTTGATTGCCTTTCCAATCGGCACGATGTTTGCAATCAGCTAGGTTTGATTAGGTTGGTTACAAACCCCCGGTCGATCCTGCGTACACGACCCGAAACGTGTAAAACTTCTCTTTTTCCTCGGTGTTTCGAAATTCAAAAGGAATTCTGGCTGGAATGGAGGAGACTACACAATCATTATATGCAGAATTAAAATATTTCGTGCGTAAAATTTGTATTTAATTTAGCAGTGGCATGTAACAGTTTATATTTATCGAACGTCAATAAATAAATACGAAACTTCAAAGACCCGCTTGTATCATATGCGACATACAGTTCCGTGGTAATTTGCGAAAAGTATCGATGCGTTTCAACCATTTTTCGGAATGCATGTATTTTCGATCATTCTAAAATAGCACAATTTTGCAAACACTTGTTTAATTTCGTTCTCAATCCTCAAATTTTAAGCAATTATTCCTTGAATTTCAATTGGTCCTTTCAGACGAAATACTTTCATAAATCTTGATTACCATTTCGAACACATTCACTCTGCGGAATCAGCGATGATTCGTAGCAGGCGGAAGAAGATAGAGGGTAAGGGGAAAAACCGGGAATGTCCATTTTTCGTGATTTTGCGATTTATAGCATATTTTGTTAGTAGTAACTGGGATTACAGGACTGTCGAATCACAAAGGGTTTATAAAGTTCAAGTACCCCCGTACGATAATGTTAGATATTTGGTATAGCCGTCAAGGTAAAACAAAAAATTATTTAAGGAGAAAATGATGTAATAAAATTAAATTCATTGAACCTTGTGTCTTTAATGGTGGACTAAAGTATTAAAACTTAATTTTCTCGACAAAGCTGTTTTGTGACATTCCCTGTTTGACCCTTACCCTTCATATTATGGCCATTTCACACGAGACACTTGCAGCTAATTCATAGCTAATTTTTCAGATACTTCAGATACAAACAACACTGGTATCAAACAGATACAGACCCATAGTAAATGTAACATGACCATTTGAACATATCAGAAGCACCAATAGTGAGACACAAATGTATCTCCCAAGAAGGGCCCTTACAGTACTTAAGCTACAACAATATCTCACCAGAAAACTCTCTACTGTAATTCAGTTTGAATACCGCGATGCAACGAAGCTCGATGGAATGCAACATTTGATAGTGTCCAGCATGCAAACCAGGGAGAGAAAGTCATCCGTTTCAGAAACGTTCATCGAGCCGAAACGAAGTCAACGGGATATATAAACGCACGGATCGGCACATCGAAGGGGGGTGGGGGGTCGAAATCCGAATCTCATAACTTCCGGTCCGCCGGCGGTCGACTCAATATTCAAGATGACCGGGTGGACGGGACGGATGTGACGTCACGCTTCGTCGCCGCCTCAAGCCATATTAGATCGAGGAGTTTCATATTGCCGCGCGCTGCTTCGAGATCTCTCGTGCGCCGGAAGTTTATCTATGCTTCAGTTCGTCTCGTAATAATGTCCATTCGGGGACGTGGTCGCCTCAAGCGGCCGCGCTCGTCGCGATCGTGTCGTTAACGACAACGAAGGAATTCATCGTCGCTGGTCACTTCCTTACGGAGATCCCGCTGGCTTCCAGGGATCGAATACTTAAGCATCCTCGGCGAGCGCCAAACATGGGAGCAGCGTTTAACGAGATCGACATCGAGGAGAAGGTAGATTGGGACTGATAATCTGCTCGGTACGCGGAAGAGAGGCTCGGACAGGCGTTATTTCGCTTCGATATAACGATAGACAGATGAGAGGAAAGTAGATCACGTGATTATGGAATCTTTGAGCCACTTTTCGGCAATTCTCAGTGTAACACTAGCTAAACCATTGTAAGCCTCGGGAAGACCAAGGAGGCTTTGTAAATTTTGAAACATTAGGTACATTACACAATGCTTACACAATGCTAAATTATTATCTGATGTGGGTGGTAGCTAGACTTTCTCTACGTGGAGCCACACTACCATCGACGCATTGATAATGAAACAACGGTAGAAGGGAAAGTCAATGTCAACGTTGGATGATCCTCAAACAGAACTATAGCCTGTCAGAAGTCAAAGAATATCCATTTCAACAAGTACCATCGCCTCAGATCACTTTACCAATTATAGAAACGGAACCATGTAAGCGCCATTCTTCGAAGTCTACGTATTCTGAAGAACATGGTCAGTAAATTTCACGAGGCTTGACCACGATCGCAGCGCAAGCCAGGGACCTACAAACAGGGTGCAGGAAAGGTACCACTGGGTCCGTCAGAAGCCTATGGATGGCCAAAGACCCCGAAGCAACCGACCGTTCAGGTGGCGACGAGAAAAAAGGATTGCAGTAGCATCATCAGGATAACTGGTCACCCACGTGAGGCACATACCTCGTACGTAAACCGAGGAGGGAAGAGAAGGAGGTGGAGTAGGAGGGTTAGCCGTGGTATTTCGGGAAACGGGACTCGGGTAACACAAGCGCTCGATGGGGAGGGATAGCAGAGCGAGAATCACGAGGATATCCGGGGAATCTCTTTTTGTTTGTCGGGCAGCGCGTCATCTCGGCGGTGGGAACGGGCCCCGGCACCGGTTTTAAATTCCTTTTGAGTCCGTTACGCGGGTGTTGCGGGGCAGCACGGCACGACAGAGCATCGACAGGGTAGTCGTAGGAACAACGAGCGACAGAGAAGGCAGACACAGTGCCGGAAAGGGGAAGGAGCAGCCGCGGTGTAGAGAGGCTGCCAGGGGACGGAGGAAAGGGGTGGAGGAGGAGGAGGGGGGGGGGGGGGAGCGGGTGTGTGCGCGAGTGCGCACTCGAAAAAAAAATCATTTGCACGGTAATTCGAAGCCTGGATTTCAGTCGATAAAAGGATGCACACACGCCGCGGCGCATACAGAGGGAAGAAACAAATGAACAAATTCGCGTTTCAGAATAATGCCCGGCAATCCCATCTACCCGCCTCTCTCGCAGCTCGCCCACCGCCCGCCTCCCCCGCTCGCCCCCCTCGCGGCCGTGGGCCACCGCGTACCCCCGTGTACCCCGGCCGCACCGACGCCCCGCTCGCCCTCCACCGCCTACCAACGTCCTACAGCCTCACCCGCCTCACCACTGTCGATGCGCCGTGGCACCCACTCCTCCGGCACACACCGCTACCCGCGCAACCCCACAACCCTACTTTTTTCATTCCGTCCTATCAATTGATCAGGTTTTAAATTTCCGCGTCCATCCGAGCCGCGCCTCCACCTCTTCCTCCTCCGCCTCCTCCGGCCACTGCCTCCTCCTACTGTGTGCACCGTGCTCCTCCACGCACACACGCGTGCACACAGGCACAGACGGGGCGCGCGCACACACACACACACCACCCCTCTTCGGTGTCCTCTTCCACCTCTCGTGCACGTCTCGCTGCCCTCCCCCTCTGATCCGATCCTCGCCCGCCTGTCCCTCTCCTCTCTGTTTAATTAAAAGGACACATTAAATTATTTTTTCAATTGAACCCCCCATTGTTACTCGCAGACTGCTGATTCTATCCAATCGTTCTCCCTCTTCCTCTCTCCGCCTTCGCTGGGTGCCCCTTTCGCCACCGTCGCTTCCACCCTCCCCCCCCCCCCCCAATCGCGCCTTTCTCTCCGCGGCGTCTCGCTCGCGCGTCGGTCCGACCGATCGTCCGTTCCACTCTTTCTCGCGATTTTTTTTCCGCGTTAGGAGCTTTGTTGGAACACGCGTGCGCGATGATGTAAGTGTACATATGTAACCGTTGCCACGGTTATGTGTGCACGCGTCAGCGTGTGCCGCGCAGTGCGTACGCATCTATTTCCTGCGTGCGCTTGTGTGCGTCGTATGTGCGCGCGGTTGTGTGCCTGAAATATGTTTTACGTACCGTTGCCCGTGTATAGATATTTCGTCTTCCCTGGTGTTTTCCCTCCCCGCGTGTATGGAGGAGCGCGAGCGCGCTTTCCTATTAATTGGGAAATACCGAAATGCGCGGAATATCGAGCACCTTGATGGCCAGCGTGCCCCTCCGCAACGTTCCAGCCGGAGGACGAAGAGGTGCACGGCGAGGAAGAGTAGTGGGGCACGTTTCGAGGGGGGGGGGCGGGAGGGTGGTGGACGGGGGTGGTGTTGGTGTGGGTGTGGCGACGATTTTTTCGACGACAGGCCTCCACCGCTCCGGCCGTTCTCGTTAAACGAATTCGACGGCTTTCGCGAGATTGGGAATGAGAGCTGCGCCCCGGCTGCGAGATATTTGGGTTACTTCGAATTTTACCCATGTGAAAAAGGTGATTAGAGGACCGGCCGACGATTGTTCCCGTTGCCGAATGTTCATTAGGGGAAGCTTGGCGAACGTTCGACGCGCGAGCCTCCTCTGGGAAGCCGGGGCGCTTCCGTGCCCGCGAAATCGCCGCGCGAAATCCTCTGCAACGTGAAGAATATGGAGCACGAGTGCCGTTAACTCCGAGCGATGATTGGTCATCGGGCTCGAATTATTTTCAGAGATTGTAACCCTTCATTTTACACGTCGTGCTAACTAGACACTGTATATGTAGTGATAAATCTTGAGAATTTTATAAATAAATTCTGTCTAAGCTTTGAGCAAGAGTTGTATCTTTTATTTATTTATTTATTTATTACTATTCACGGGATAAACCCTTTGGTACAAAGAGATGTAATGCGGGGAGTCATAATATGCATATGACAAATATACATTCCGAAGAGAACGAAAAGAAACAGTAGATATAGAAGTTTAAAAGTGAGCAAAAGATAACAAATTATAGAATAAATTATAGGATACCTTCAGGAGAGCATCTTAAAGATGCTAGGGATTGCCCAAACAAATCAAAATTCTGCTGGACAATGTTAGCGTGGTTAGACTGTGGTATACTGTGCGATGCAGTTCTGTATGAAACAGAAAGTAATTTCTTAAGCCCCTTGAGAACAACTGAATGATCGCAGGACAAGAAATAACACCTTTGACGATTTTGCTTACGAACATGATTGCAAACTTTATTCTTCTAGTGCTTAATGTCTTAAGATTTAATTTATTAAAAATTACATCATAGTTGTGAGAATCGAATGGCATGGGATGACCACTATGTTTGGCAGCAAGTCTTAAAAATTTATGTTCTTCTGTGGAATCTGGAAGTAATGCTACCAAACTTTCTTACTTCAACTACTCATAAAGACAGAAGATCCTTCCGTTAAATAGGGATGCAAGAGATGCTACGTTCCCTCAGAAAACAGATTCTTGGTACCGATCCTTCACGAAGTCTTGTTTTAGTCTTGCAAGTGCAGCCGATTACGTAATTCATTTGTGAGGACCCGACGTTTAATAGAATTTTACGTAAAGCTGAAGGGAGTTCAATTGGATCACTATATTCCCAGAATTTGATTAATTTCTTAATGGAAGTCCTTCCAGGCTGATATTATTTCATCTATATATATTTACTTCATCTTCACGGAAGTGTTTGGAAGCGAAGATTAGATTGCACAATTATATTGAAAATATCATCCCCTTGTACACACTATTTGAAATATTTCAAGCTCCCTCGAATAATGTACCCCGTTAAAAATCCATCGAGAAAGTTTCTCAAGACTTCTCGTACTGTCCAGCGAATCCTAATTAACCCCCAATTTATACAAAACACCGTTCAGGAGGAAGGCTTCATTGAAATACCAAAATCGTGTTTATTTACTAATTGAGACGTTTTTATTAAGGTCCCCGTAATCAGCGAGTGCTGCATTGTCGAAGATAGACCACGGTCGAGCGAAAGGGGAAGGTCTAGCCTACCACCCAAGGCTCTCTCTTTGTCCGCCCGGCAAAGAAGTCTGAAACGGTGAATCGAGCTGAGCTACATCGGTAATTCGGAAAAGCTAATTAAAAGTTGACTCGTAGGTACGAAGGCAGGCGCATCCGCGCTGGTCGGCGGCCCTTGAAACGCCCTCGGTCACCAAGCCGACCGCTATGAGGGGTTAAGTGAGGTGAAAAGCAACCCTTAGAAAGAGAGAGAGAGAGAGAGAGAGCAGAAGTCTCACCTCATTCCACCCTCTTATCCTTCTGATCCCGTTCCGCCACTTTTTCCAGGATTATTTTCGCATTGTCTTCGCGATCACAAACATTTTCTTTCCCCTCCATGCTCTGTCCTTTCCACTTTGAAGCAGCGAGGAGAAGTGTTTTCCACGAGACAAGTGTAGGCAAGAATAAATTCTTTCAACCTACGTGCTTTCAGCTGCGCGCGAGTAATGCTGATGTCAGAGGAAAGTGATCCTGCTACATATTGTCCGACTGAGTGTGAGTGACAGTGTCAATGACTCAGAGAATTGATGTGGAACTGATGCAACGTACTGGTGTGACTGGTGCGTGGGGTGATTGCGCGGAGGGTTAACGAGGGATCGAGGAGGAATCAGGGGTTGACAGTTGAGGCCACAGTGCTCAATAGTCATGATCAGAGAGTTAATGGATCGAAGCAAAGATTTGGAACTACTGTAAATTTTCATTATAAGCTCATTTCGATTATGCCATTACTTGACTAAATCATTTCTTGGAATCCTTCGCCGAGAGTGAAAAAGAGTCTCCTCTCACTCACTCTCGGGTTCCCTGACTCGCGCATGCTCCCATTGGCGGCTTGGAATAGTCGACGCTATGCGTTGTCAGCTCACCGCCAGCCTAATTATTACAAATTATAAGTTAAAACAGAGAAGTGTAGTCTCGGCATGCCACAGTAGATTAGTCCCTTTATGGTCAGACGCTTGGCTCTCTTCTTACAATCTATCTTTAACTCAAGTAGGTCAACAAAGCTTGCGTAGGTCTAAGCAGGTGGCAGTGTAGTACGCTTAGATTAATTAAAAATTAACCCCATCTCTTTGTTCTTTCAATTTTGTATTACCTTCTTCAATTATCCTTCAACATCACAGAAACGCTGCTCCCAAGAAAAGAATTCGGCGGTAACGATCATAGTAAAGCTTCCATTCGCCACACGAGTACGTATGCGCGTGCAGGAAAAGATGGTCCCGCAAATTGACCATCGAATGGCCTTTTCTCACGTTCGCATAAGTGCCCAGACGACTCTCGGTGACAGGATCATCCAGTCCTTGAAGCTGGGATCGGCGCACCTGTCGGCCCATCGACTTTCTTTTTTCTCATCGGGTGTCACCGGAAATCCGTGCAACGACAGTACCGCCATCGTATCTGTCGATCTGCGGTATCGGCGACGAGGGCGATTCATCAAAGTGTGTCGCCTCCCCCGCCTGATCCGCGCAACCCTACGGCTAACGAAATATTACGTCGCGGCGGCCGAAAACATCCGTATGCAGTTATCTGTGCACGAGGATTCAGGTGAGTGTATCTACACGGTGCTCAGTAAAATATGGTGTAATCGATGGGGAGGCAATTCTTTGAGAATATACAAGTGGGAAACGTTCATTACATTTTTAACGACTTGAGGAACATGGCTTGATCTTCATTGATCCTTAAGGGGACCACCTTGGCCAGGTAAAGAAATACGGGATCTTTGGGAATTTATTTCTAAGTGACGAAAACACTTTTTTCGATCCAAATTTTTCAATAAAGATCTTTGAATAATATACACAATTTTTTTTAAGTTTCCTTTGAAAACAAATATGGCGACCGAGAGGGTGATGTACGTTATTTCTGATGAACCGGTTTTTGAAACAAAATTTTAACAATAGAATATTAAATAACACTAAATTGTCTATTGTCTAACTGTCTGCCGACGTTAAATTTTTTCGATATTGTAATGTTTACCTGACTTACGCGTAAATAAAGGTGGATTGTCTTGAACACAAAACTGAACTTTTTGCTCCAAAGTGTAGGTATTTTGTTATTTTTCAAACTATTGACAAAATTGAACATCGGCCAATAGGCGAATTAGTTTTATTTAATATTCTATTGTTCAAATTTTGTTTCAAAAACCTGTTCATCAGAAATGAGGCTATGTGCGCGTTAGTGTCATAACACCAAAACTTTTGTTTTGTGATAACGGCTAATGAAATTATTGACGTTTTAAAGTCGTTGCTTAAAATTTCTAGTTTTAGGTACATAGGTGTACTTTTTTACAAACTATAATTGCCAAGGTGTATATTATTAGTATATAAAATAATAACCAATGCTGCGCAGGCCAGTATTTTGCGACGTAAATCAACAAAATGCGCAGTGCAAAAATACGTTTTTGTGCTGCCATTCTTTGTATGTTTTTTGTAGGGTTGCTCAGGACACTATAGAATTAAAATTTTGCTGTATAAGAAATGGGTTAGGCTGAAATTTCAATTCACCCAAAATTGTGGGTTACGCCACTATTGCGCTAATAGCCTCATTAATAACGTACATCGCCCTCTCGATCGCCATATTTGTTTTTAATCAAAACTTGAAAAAAATTCTATATATTATTCAAAGATGTCTCTATCTTTATTGAAAAATTTTAATCGACAAACGTGTTTTAGTCACTTATTAATAAATTCCCAAAGATGCGGTATTTGTTGACCTAGTGGTGGTGGTCTAACCCTTCAGCTTTTCGAATGACAAAGTACTCCTTTAGAGGAAAGTAGGGGAATTGCGAATACTCAAAGGAAAATTTAAATTGAAACAAAAGTATTGACTCCAATCAGGTTTACTTTATAGATAATTGAACTTTGGTTAATTATCTGCGAAGACAACACAAAGAATTATAGATAATTTAATAAAGAAATCATTTTTTTAAATAAAAACAAAACTCTTTCTGTACGCAATTACCTATAGCTAGCGGGGTAAATACGAACGGCTGCTTAAACATCTTGATCTTTACGAAACTCTGGTTTTCTTCCACACTGTGGGCCCGACACAGTCTTTCTTCTTGTTTGATCGAATATCCGTTGCTCATGGGATGGAATATTTATTTGTTGCCTGACGGATTGAAAGTTTTTTATCTTTAACTTCTTTCAGGGTTATCTCAAGATCTTTCAATGAATATGTACGTATATTCTTCCTAATATAATTTCGGGTAATAGCCATCGTCCGTAATAGCCCGATACACGCTGTTCGTAATTACCTCAAATGAACAGAACATAAGAAATTTGAAATAAAACAAATACGAACATGTATATACACAAAGTGACCCCGTGATTTTTCATTTTGTGAAAAATAAAAGTTTAGATTTAAGTAATGGAACTACGAAAAAATTATACTTTGTTGGGTAGAATAGATTTAATGCACTATAGACTCAAAATACTCGAGCGTCAAATTATAAGAAAAGCTACAAAAACATTTCACGAGCATTATCTTCACGGTTGCGCGCAGCCTTCCGTCGTGACAGTTTTCGTAATACTAAACATAGCTAATTACATCATATAACAATATCGCGTTGGAAAAGAACAATCAAATCCAGCGAATATCGCGATGTTCGTGTTTACTCCGCGTTCGCAATTTCCCCACTCTCCCTTACTTAATTTCTTCTCCACTTTTTCAAACCCACAAGACTGGCCAGATGAATATATCTACATATGACAAGAAATTGCCTCCGGCGTAAAGAAACAAGTGCAAAGTAGTTCCACATTCAAAATCATTTTTCCCCGAAGCCATGTAACCAAGCAAAAAAATTTATTCAACGCATGTTGCTCGCGCATTCAATAAGGAATCACCTCTCGCCGAATTGCACCACGATATCCCGGGCACTCCGTATAAAGCGCGTGCAGGTCTCTCGGCCGTCTAAGCGGATACGCGGGAAACGAGCTCGTAGATGGATAAATACTAAAACGTCAGTAACTCACGATCAGGCCGTGCCCTCTCCTCTGCCGTTTCCTTTTTCCTCCGCAGGCGTGTCCCTCTTTTCATCCCTCCCCTCGCCCCGGCTATCCGTGTGCTTTGTGCGCGACGCCATATAGGCATTGTATACATCCTGCAGGATGTACATCTAGATCAATAGCATTGGAAATTATCCAAACAAATTATCGATAGAGCGAAAAAAGCCGAGGCCGGGAGCGAGCGAGCCGAGGCCGAACGAGGCGCTACATCACGCATAGCTCGACCGGAAGAGAGCGAGCGAAAGAGCTAGCCCCGCTGTCCGGAGAGGAACAGAATGCGGCACGGGGGAGCGAGAGCGACAAGGAGCGTATTAAAAAATAAAAAATTGCCGTACATTTTTCAGGCATTAACGTGTGCGTGGGTGGGTTGGGGTCGTTGCTGGCTGAAGAGTCGGGGGAGGAGGGGGGGGGTCGAACCCAGGGACGCGGGGAAACGCTTTTTAGGGACGTGAAAGGGGTTTACCGGCAGCAGCCCCTGGTCGTCGCGTTTGCACGGGGGGGAGGGGAGGGTGAAAGGTGGAGAGAGGGTACACACCTACGCGTGCACGTCTCTTCCCGATTGGCCTGCCAAAGCCCCCCCAGAAGCCAATTCACGGGCGGCGTGTTTAGCGCAATTTTTCAAAATTAACTAATGTTCGACAGCCACGGCGTCGCCGAACCTTTCCGCGCTGACCCTTCGCCCTCGACCGCATAACATTAATCACTCTTAAATAATGGGGGGGAAACGTGTGGGCTGCTAGCACTGTCTTCGTCCCTCGCGAGCCACTGTCTCGTTCTTAATTTCTTAATTTGCTCCCGAATCTCCTTTCCCGATCCCTTTCTACGCCCAGCCCGGCGTTCCATTCCTCTTCTTCCCCCGCTCCTCGCGTCCACTTCGATCATAAATCTCACCCTGTCCGTCTTGTCCAATCTTCTTGGGGTTGAAATAACTTTGCTCGCGTTTGGCAGGTGTCTTGAGACAGCGAGGGGGTAATTCGTGAACGGGAAGCGTACGCGTATTCGCGGGGGTGGAGGGATGCTGGAAAGATGGCCAAGAAAGGGGTTGCGATTGCTCGTTGTTTCATCGGGGGTAGCGCTGGCGGTCCTCGCTTTTCGTCGCGTTTGGCGGCCGGCGTAAAAATTACGTCGACTAGAGTTTATTTGTCCGGAAATGGCGGTGCCCCGGGGGTGGTGCTTGCACGGTTATAGGTGCGGGGCAGAAAAAAAGGGGACTGGCGTAGGTGGAGGCGGAAGGGGGACAGAGAAAGGCGGGTGGGAGAGAGAGAAGGCACGTACGTACCTACCTACCGGCGTGGTTGATGTATTGCGTATTATTTGTGTGTTGCGTTCGTTGCTGCATTGCGCGTTTTTTTCTGCTCCCACCGCCTATTATTTATTAGCACTAACGTGCAATTGTATTGATCTGCAATATACCACCCGTCCCGGCCCCACCCACGCCGATGGATTTTTTTCCTCTTTTCGAGGATGTATCCGGACTTTGCCGGGGAATGGAAGTTTGCTACGATTGGCCCCGCGTGATGGAACAACCGCTGATGCTACACTTTGCTGCTCCACCGTGTCACGGTTTCCCTTTGCCTCCTTGCATAAACGAGTTTAATCCCCTTCATATTTAATCGTGTCCCTGTCTACCGGTGTTTAAAAATTGGGACGGTTGTAGCAAGTGGAGTACAATCCACTTAAATCTTCTTTCACTGTCTTTGATGGGTATTTCCTTCTATCTTCCGTGTTTCGCTGTTCAGATCGTGCGAGTGACTTTGAATGGTACTCAAAGCTTAGTGGTTTATGGTACATTTCATGTTGATAAGTGGGAAGAAGGATCTGTGTATAGGTGTGTGCTCTGATATAGCATTTATTAGCCCTGTCAGGCATGCAACGAGCAGAAGATAAAGTTTGTTTGCTTCTCGAGGATGAATGAGCTCCATCTACAATTTTAGATCCTCAGGCCTCTGATTAACTGACCAAAGAAATCGATGTCAACGAATGTAGAGAAGAGAAGGAGTTACCAGAGGATTAAAAAGCGACGTGTCCTATCTTCGTATCATTCATAAATCATAGCAAACTTCACCCTCCTAAGCAAATCCTCCATCCTAAGAGTGTTCAAAAGAATCTTCATCTCCCCTACGGAATTTCACACTGCAAGGCGTATCAGCAGCAGCCCCAGACAAAGAACCTACTCGCTGAACACTTTGGCGTGCGGAAGAGACAGAATCTTATCTGTTCACCAAAGTGACGTTCTGCTAACACATTACGCTAGCATCTAAATAGACAAGTTTAGCTGAGACTTCACCTAAAGCCCCAGCAAACGATCGCCAAAGAAGATGCCTATCGATGCAAGCAGAGAGACATCACATGTCCCCTCGTGAATCCATTCGGAAATCCTGCCAAACTCCACTGAGGCACCTGGAAACTGACCATTTGTCCTCCCTAGGTCAAAGAAGCTCTCCCAAGCACGTGTCCCTATCCTGCCTAACTGCCCCGATGACGAAGCTCGCGGCTGAACGCCCCGGCCCGTCCGCGTCAAAGTGCATCTATCCAGGGCCGAGCATCAGCGGAGCTATTATACCGTCATCATAACGATATAACACGAAATCAACAGGGTAACGATACACACCGGGTCCCGCGTGGCGAAACACAATAGCCTCCGCATGCGACCTGTCCCCCGGCGCGGCCACTCTCTCTCTCTCTCTCTCTCTCTCTCTCTTCAGCGTTTCCTCTGATCTCTGGAAAGCCCCGCGTGTGCGTGCCCCCTTCACCCTCCGCCGCACGCGCTCGAAACAGCCGGGCAAGCCCGCGAAACTGACCGTGCGGCGGGCAGTCGCGTTGCGTTGCGTTGATGTAACTAAATGATTGGGTAAATGATTCCACAGCGTGCCGCGAGTAATTGAGTGGTGCTGGTGTGGGCGATGACTGCCAGAGAGAGCGCCGGCCGGCCGGCGTGGCCGAGTGTGTTGCACGTGCACGAGAGTCCGCGGGCCTGTGTAGACCGCGATATATACAGATCAGCGCGGAACGGCCAGTGGCATCGCTGTTACCCGCTCGCGTTTCACACGCACGCTACTTGCCGCGTACACACGGTCGCGGCACCCCGGTGGCGGGGCTGTGTGCGTGGCACGCGCGCCCCACGGCAATGACGAGTCATCCACGCTAGAACACCTCGCCGCGCCGCGCCGCGTCGCGTCCACTCGCTCCAACCGCTGATCCCTCCTGCTCCCTCGCTGACTCTTCGACTCTGTTACCGTTCACCCTCTCGCTCCCGCGCCAGCCACCTACGCCGCGACGCCTCGGTGTCCGTGGGCCGTGTGTACACGGGACATGGGACCCACACATAGGCCCGCGGTCCGCGGCCGTGTCATGATTTCGCGTTTGTTTACGCGCTCTCGATGCCTCGCTCTCTCGCGCCCCTGCCTCCGTCTGCGTCCCACTCGTTACTGATCGTTCTCTCTGTGGCATTCCCGCCGGAGAGGACCAACGCCATCATCTCTCACTCTCTCTCTCTCTCTCCGGCTCTCCGTTCCTCTCACCTGCGGTCGGGTGTTGGCAAATTTGCGTGGCCGCGGGGATATGTTTTCGTTTCCAATGATTTATGCCGGCAAATGGGTCGCGCGCGCGTGAAAGTGTCATGCTCGGGCGTTATCGATGACAGCTATCGATGGGAAGGTCGAGTACGTGCTTCTCTAAAGAATGCGGCTTTTGTAACGGGCCGTCCCCTGCTCCAGTCATCCGCCCCAGCTGGGAATCATTCAATGCCCTCGTGCCACCGGGAAAATCATGCGGTGATTCCTCTGGTTTGCGGTACTTAGAGCTAGCTGCGAGTTTTCCTCATTACCGTTCGGACTATTCAAGCTGCGCGCTGAAGGGGCTGATGGCTTCCATTGGGAGTGAAGTGTTGTGCGAATTGTTAAACAGGTAATTAGGGCGGAAGGAAGTGATTGCTGATGATTAGAGGACTTGGTGCACGAGTGTATCTCGCGCGAGTAGGTTTTACTGAACCATATGGGGACCTCTGTAAATGATAGGTGTTTTTAGATGGCTTGAAGCTGATAGGAAGAAGGCAGGGAGGTAGTTATCAAAGTTAGTGGAAGATAGTAGCTTGTCGAATCTGGAAATAGTGACAAAGTGGAATGAGGAAACTTGATGCAAGTGTTCATCATGCTTGAGGAATAGCCGCCAAGAGTGCAGCTCCATTATTGAAACCAAAAACAGGAGGGGAATCCTGTTCTTTGGACTAAAAACATAGCAAAATTGGGGATTTTTTTTAAGAAACTAGCGATTTGATTCATCTAAAATTTGGACTATATTTTAATGCATCTTTGAGGGAGCAATAGCTTTTTTTATAAATATTTAATAACAAATATAGCAGTTATACATAATTGACCAACACGCCGCCCAAAATACGTCGTCCGCTGGTGTGCATGAGATTTATCTTCCTGCTAATCTAAAACGGAAAAATAAAACGGCGTTTCACTGTATACATATGTAGCCATAATTTGATGAGCCAAAAAAATACAACAATTTTTTGAGGAGTGTAGAGAGTTTTCAAATTGAAACATCTGAAACTTTAACTTTTGCTATACAGCTTTGCGCCAATTTTCATATGTAATCAAAGAAGTATATAATTCATCGGTATCCTGGTTCATCAAAGTATAAAGTAATGTTTGTTGGATATACAAGCCAAATGTGAAGGTAATCGGTTCTGTGGTTACAAAAATATCGTGCACACCAGCGGGCAATTATTATTAAAAATTAATAAAAAAAAACTACAACTTCTTCAAAGATGCATAAAAACTTGGTCCAAATATTAGATTATCCGAATCGCTAGTTTCTTAAAAAAAAATCTAAAATTTCGCTATGTTTTTAGCTCAAAGAATAGGATCCCCCCCTTAACTGAACATTGTATACTTTTGTAAATACTATATCACCCCTTTTCACACACCTGTTCACAGTCGAGCCTCTTGCAAAGTTTCAACAGAAGCGAACCAGCCCGGGCATCCCAGGATCGTCAGTTCCCATCTTGGGGACATGCTTCTAGGGAATAACCACCCACGAAACAACCTCCAAGCCCTACGGAGTAAATAAACAGTATCGCAGAGATCACTCTCAAACGTTAACCCACTGTGCTCCCAAAAATAACGGAATATCAACAGGATTGACGTTTAATGATAACTTGATGCAACAACTCGCAACTGTAATTTGCACTCACGCTTTAAAACATAATCATATATCAAGGTCCGTCGGAACATAGCGAGCAATCATCAATTTAACGTTTACCGCCAGCTGAAAATTCCACGCAATATTTCGCTTTCTACGGTATCCCGGAATAATTCCGTTTTTCCAAACAATGACGCTATATACAGACGAGTGCGAGCGGCTCGGGTGGTGTCGTGCAAATTACCCATTAACGTCGCTTGATAGTTCGACGGACCGTTCCTCCGACATTTCCGCGAGGCCAGTTGATTATCATTCGCTCGTACGCTTTCAGCTAATCCGCGCAAAGGCAACTTGCGTGGGCTGAAGGGGGATGGAATCGCGATAGAAACGTTTCAGGCAAGTGACAGTACCAACAAAAAATGAAATCGAGTTCTGCTTGACAGAAGTGGGGTTCGTAATTTAAAAAACAATGGACGCTAAGGCACAATGAGGCCAAATGAGATAGGGGATGGTTTCGCCGGGGGTGAAGAGCGCGGGCGTGCGCCGGGGGATGGGAGGATGAAATCCTATACTGGACAAGGGGAAGGCGGCTGGGTATGTGGTCAGGGTGGCTCCTAGCGAAAAGTTCAAACGTTTCCCGAGCTCGAACAGAGGAACGTCCCCGCGGATTAAGCTTATGCCGCATTAATTAATTTCTATTCTTTTGCTCCGTAAAGTCTGCTGTCGCTGGGCTACGATATTTATTGTGTCCCGCGAACGACAAAAAAGTCATATTTCATTTCGCGTTCCCTTTATCCTCTTGAATAAGAATGGAGCGCCGATTAGGTGCACCGAGGCACAATGAAGTCTCTAGGATATCCTAGCGATACGCAGACTTAATTCAACGAGCATTTCAAATCTACGTAGGACTGGACAAAGTCCTTCCTACTGTTTTGACAGTATACACTGCTCGAAATAGGGTGAACTGCACTAATCATTGGCACTACTGATTAAAATCACAGATATTAAGAAGTACAACCTTAGAAAGTACTTTTTACAATTTCTTATTTTTCCTTCACTACAACACTCCAAATTCTAGTAGTTGAACTACACACTTTACTTCTGGCAACACCAAAAAAAAGTCTTAAAGGTAGCGGTGGGACAAAGAGCTGAGTTTTAAGCGTTTTCTTAAAATTTTGATCACGAGTAGGTATGTTTTGTCACTTTATAACTAAGTAATGGATTGAAATACAGATTTACTATCTTATTTAATAGTAAATCTAATAGTCTGTTCAATCTTTGTTTTTAACTATGTACTTATATGCCTATTTTTGTATTTCATTGAATGCTTTTAAAATAAAAGACTTCAGATGTAGTCAAGATGTTTTATTTTAACGAGAAATCCATAATCCATAAATTCACAAAAAAATATAGACATTCCAATTGGGATTTCCGCTTGCCAATCATTGTACAGATTACACCACTTGTCATTCAAAGAAATGAGCTAGATTCCTCTGCTTAAAGTAGGTAGCAATATACTATCTAATATAATTATGTCAAAATTCATACTATTCTACAGTAAATCTTATTTAAAGCATCTGTAAAGCATATCTTTCAATCTCAATATTAGATTCTCTCTTGAAGCACTACGTTCTCCACATTTTGAAAAATGTTACTTCTAACAAAAAGCAATAAAGGCTATCAAAATTCGTAATATGAATTAAACATTCCAGATGTTGACCAACCGTTCTGGTTCATTTTCTTCGCGCGTTGCTCCTCGGTGACGCGAGAACAGGTTCATATTCATCACTAGCAACTGCTATCGATTGTTGGTCTAATTGTGTTACTGTGGATGTCCGATTCACCCAGCGGACCCCGTAGCACGCTGCTCAGACAGAAACCGGAATACGCTCGCGCCCTGGCGGCTAAAAAGGGGTGGTTTGCATATTTTTCAACGTCCGCGAAACACCCTGAAAATTAATGTAACTTTCGTCCGTCGAAGCGCGACGCGGCCTGTCGCGCGGCTAAACGCTCTGCGCGTTCCTCCAGGAGGAAAAACCGCACTTTCTGTCTTCGCCCGCGACAATTTTCCCCCATAGAAATAAACGTTCATTCAAGCCGCCGGAACGCTCGAAAATATCATCCCTCTCCCGGCGGGTCCTCGACGGAGTAACAATTTTTTGAAACTCGTTCATTGCCCGTAGATTAAATTCTTTCTGACGGCGTTTGATCTCTGAGCAGCCGCTTTAATAAGGTCTCCCGTGTACAGAATAATGGAAAAAAGCGAATTCCCGGATCACGATTGCGCGTAATATTTCGCTTTAATCCTTACCGAATTTAATCCGCCGGTTTTTAGCCTTCGTCTCATGCATATTTCAATAACATCGTGCGTTCGCCGCTGTTGATACCCCACAGACGTTCCACCTAGGGGAAAGCTGGCAAATGTCGTGTAAATTAACGGAAAAGTTCTTGAATTGTTTCACGTGACATACAGATTAACTCCTTTAAACGGCGTCTCTTATTTAATTTCCATTTTCCAGATCTATGACGCGGGTGTTTTGTAAATAGACCAGGTCAGTGTTCGTATTCCACGAGAATTATGTTTCGCTTTGAAACGTAATTACGATAGAAACACAAGATATATCGTTTTTCTTTCGAGGTAGCAGGGTTTTCGCGCGGCAACCGTTACACCTTCCGCGGATGAAGTAGACAAAGTCCGCCTATTTGTTCCTTTGTGGCCGGCAAGGTAACTGGATACGCGGTTAAATAATAAAGGAGCCAGAAGTCGGCGCGCGCTAATTAACGATACCTTTGCGTCCCCGCTAATTGCACTTCACTTTGTTATATTACGTTTTAAGTGGGGCCCCGCGCTGAGAATTACGCGCTCGCTCATGCGTTGTTACGGTCATTTACATAATGAACGAAGGCTGCCGTTAATTAGTCCCATAATCGCGCCAAGAAAATACGGGATTGATGTATTAACACGCTGGTAGAATATTGATATCTCTGGGCGCGGATGGGGCTTCCTTCTTGCTCGAGAATTCATGTCGCGAACGCGATGGGCGATAATGTGATTGGATATCTCCAATCACATTAATAAATTGAGTACATAATTTGTTCGGGGTAACTGTACTTCGATACTTGAAAGAGTAACTGAAAGACACACGAAGCGATAGAGTTATATAGTACAAGCGTGGGAGGAGAAGAAGAAGGCGAAGGAGATGAAGAATCCTTGAATTTAACATACCCTAACTAAAAACCCATCATTCATTTTTTATCAGCAGCACACACTTTCAAAATCTCTCGCCTTTCCTTTACACAGAGTTTAAAAGTTACACTGCCGCGCGGATTCAACGACTACGTCGCGCTAGCGCAATTTAAATGCTCTTCAATTTCCCATCGACCAGTCCCGAGACGCTCAAGCATAAAATTACCATCCAGGAATAATTAAAATCGGAGTCTATCGGGCGAGCTGTCCGGCGCGATAATTTTCCATGTGAAAAGAAAGGTGGACGCGCGTTTTCACGCGCCCGCGCTAACTAGTATGCAAAAAAGGCTTGTCGCAATAAAGGTGTGAAGGAAGCAAAACTTCCGTGAAAATCGCACGTGAAGGATAATGTATACCGAGCTCTCTATCGGTTCCTGTCGGACGCTATCTTCAGGGCCTGGGCGATGTTACAGAGTCCCTCTGTTCCACCTATGGCGGTGCACAGGCCGGATCTCAAATGACTCACGCAAAAGTAAATTATACATTGAAAGGGTTTAATATAATGAAACGCTCCATATGCATGAGAGAGGCCAGCCTGCCGCTTTGCACACCACGTCCACGGTGCCCCGCGTTTCTCTGCGTGCCACTGACGTATCGTGAGTTCGATGAGCCCAGATCGAACGTCTCTACGAGCAAAATAATGGCGCCTGCACGCCGACGGGTGCCAAGGGGAAAAAAAACAAAAGGGAAGAGCGAACTGTAATTTAGTCACTATAACCAAAGCGGCTCGTAGCGTTCGGTTTATTGCAAAGCTTTATCGGGAATCTTTCATTCCCTGATCCCTCCCACTAGGTAAATTCTAATAGTAATCGCGATGGTGAACCGAGGAAGATGGCATCGATAAAAAAGGCTACAATTTTCGCAAGTTCTATCTTCTTTCAGCCATTTCTGATGAGGATACATTAATTGTCGTGGGGCTGAAGAAATTCTGGTAGGATTGAGGCTGTGAATACTCGAGGGTATCCTGTGGTAGACCTACTTCTGCAATATGCCAGACTCTGACACTTTCTAAACTCTCCAGCTATGTAGAATCCTTTACTTCTCAAGGGTCTATTTTCAAAACAAATTTTTCCCGTCCTTCTCGCGACACGGACATCTCATTTGCGCAGCGCCAATAGAAATCAATGAATCAATCGGACCGAGCAGATTACGAATTAACTAATTCATCAGAGTGAATCGACGCGAAGCAGGTTAGCGTCGAGTGGGTTAGCCAAGATTATCTTAGCACGGTGAGCTATCAGCGGAATAACAGAAGGGAGGAAAATTCAGAAGTAGATGGGGGGAGGAAAATTCGCGAAATGAATTCGAGATATCGACGAAATTCGATCTCTCGCGCCAGTTCGCCCGGAATCGCTCGACGGAACGGACGTCGAATGGACCTGACGGTACTTACTGCGAGGAAGGGTGCGATCGGGAAGAATGGGGTGAGAAGAAAGAGGGGTGAGAAAGCGGAATGCAGCGCAGAGAGCGCCCTGAGCGGTTGCGAACGATACTACGGAGGGCTGGGAGCGCGGGGGTGGCTCAGTTGCAAGGGCAGGAGGGGGGGAAGGGGGGAAGAGCGGAAAGCATCAAAAGCAATGTTTGGTGGCGCTATAATGAAATGAATTTATGCAGAGCCGTAATGCCTGAATATTTAGCAACCCTCTTCTGGTTCTGTTCCTGGCCAGACCGTCACCCTAGCCGCTATACCGTATTCGAATTAAATTCGACCACTGGACCTCCATTACAAGGATTGAAACGACCTCGGCCGTGGTAACGGGATACTTTTGCATGAAACATTTTGCACGCGCTCCAATTGCACGGCCCTATCTTCGGGCGCATCTAGAAGATTTGTAAATCGAACGGCAGCACGGACCTGACGATTCAACTTGCGCTGTAGAGCGTGAATCTACTTGGGACCGTGCACCGGTGGGGTTAAAAGAAAGAATAGAGTCGACAAGGGATTGATGTCTACTTCAGTTCTGGATTGAGCAGGCTTAACTTGCAATTATGTATGTTAAATCTACGTAATGTAATTAAGCTACAACTATATTGAATTTGGATCTAATATATGGAAAGGTCGAATTTGAATTACATTTGGGTTAAGGGGACTCGTCGGTCAAAACGCTGGAAAAATAGGTGATCTTTATGAATTTGTTACAAGAGGAGGATATAACATATCCTAAAATATGCTTTTGACATTTATTGATACATTTGTTAGGACACAAAAAAATTTTCGTTTTATGTTTTCGGTCTTGATGTGATTTTCTAGGTAACGCTTAGTGCAGCGCTGCCAAAAAGAGATACCTAAACGATAACCATGATATTTACTCACAGGATCATCCAAAATCAAAAATTGAAAAGATTTCTTAAAATTTATATACATGGCTGTCGCAGTATCCGTTGTTGCGTCAAAATAGATCAAAACTGGGACGATTGGTGCACATTTGAACGAAGTAGTCCAAAAAAGTGGGTAATTTTACGTATAAATCTGCAGATAAAAAACACCCGTGATTCAAAAAATTATGTTATAAGATGCTGCGATAGCGAGTTCAATTACGAATCAAATGCCTCAAGATTTTATTGAATCGGTTCACTAGATCTTCTGAAATCGTGGTTACCAGCTCGAATATATCGTGTTTCAAGAAAAACGTGTTCAAAGTTTTTTCGGCTCATACCTGCGTTCGGCGTTTGAATTGGTTATATGCCTGTAGAATCTATACCGTTGCGAATTCTGATATAAAACTTTCATCCGGATATTTTCAGGATGTTATAGCTATGAAAATATATATAAAAAAAATCGATTTCCTGGAAAGTTTTAACCGGAAGGTCCCTTAAGCCTGGCTTAGGTCTGGGTGAAGTCTAAAGGCTAAAGAAGTATTTAAAAAAGGGACATCCTCAAGAAATCAAGTTTATCAAATAAAAAGTACCTACTGGTACCTAAGTGAAGCTGAGAATCCACCCAGAAGCTAAGCTAAGCTATGCTATGCTGTGTTAAGTTTTAAAAAATTAGCTTCAATACATCCTTATCGAATCGTTTCCACCAAAAGCCAAGCTAAGATGTGTGTTTTATATTTTAAACCACAGCCAGACATAGCATAACTTAGCATAGCTTCCAGGTGGATCCCCGGTTCGATCTTCCCGCACACATAGAACACGTTTCACCGACGTGGAAGTTAAAGATACTATCCACCAGCCCCGTCTAATTTCCTGCAGTTTCACGTTCTATTTCCCAAACGACCATGGAATAAAGAATTACTCGAAACGTACGCGAGCCGATAAGATAGCTAGCGCACGTAGAGCGTGAAGAGTTAAATATCCCCAGCACATTTCCCCGGTTATTAGTGCGCGAAGCTAGGCATGCGATCAGAGCGTTGAAATTATTACGCGACACTGGAAATACCAGAAGTGTCCAGACACCCGAGGAGTCAGGATGGTCCGAATTCAATGGCGGAACCGTGGACAACAGTCGGGGCCGCCTCCTTAGCTCCTTCAGCGAGAGAGAATCCGAAGGAACTCGAGGCAGCCAGTTACCACGGACGCCATGGAACTCCATTATTACTCGCCAATTAGCCATGATTAAAATATTTCGGCACCTCGCGTGCATTCGGAATATTAATATACATGTGGTATCCAGAAAAGTGGAGGGGTGGGGGAGAAAACGACGATTATATGGAAATGTCAGAGGGAGCGCGATCAGAAAGGAACCGCTCCTTCTTCGTTGATTAAATAATCCCGCGAAAATGGCCGATAATGACTTATTTATTACGCCAATCATGCTCTCCCTATTAACCATGCTGAGCACCGATCGGGGGTATCACTCTGTACGCTGTAAATCCCGCGAAAATTGCCCGACAATCGTCGTTAATTGCATATTTATACGCGTGGTTAGTTAGTCAGTCGGGTAGTTTTATGGTGACGCGTTGGATCGGCTCCGTACCGGGCTGCATAGCCGATAAAATGCACCGTCATATGCTCGAGATAATCGTTTCCACTCGCATTAACGTGAAACGCAAAGATCGATCGTGGAAAATGATTTTTGGAGGTAGACGACGTTGGTCACAACCCCTAGCCACTCCACCCCCAAGCGACGCACCGCTTCGTCGTTACTCTCATCGGCGATAAATTTTACCCCGAAAAACGTTCAAGTTCCCATAGACGGCCGAACATCGCGGGACGACTAATTACTCGCGTGTCTGGTCGCGGTGGCTGGGCTGTTTATACAAAGTACGTATTATTTCAATTTAGAAAAGGCAGCGCGCGCGGGCGCGCGTCCGCGTTTTTGCGCCGCGGCCCGGGCAGCATAAATGGCGATTTAACCGTGTATCAATCTTTTTAATTAGAGCCTCAATGAAATTGAATTATTAATTAAATTACGATGTTTCCGCGGCTCGTTATCGGGGTATCGCCACTGAAACGAGACATTTTTTATGAAAATATTCGTTCCTGCGGTCTAATTGCATTTTACCGGGCTTTAATTATATACCGATATATCGAAGGTCGGAGGAAAATACGACGCGACTCGATTGAAATACTCATTAAACGATAACGTGCTCTCGGTGGAGAAAAAAATTAAAGAAAGAGTGCCGATGGGGGCTTCGTAATGGATTGCGTCGTAACTCTCGGGGCTGTGTAAGGCAGCGGCGCGCGGTACGTGCATAAATTATAAGAAAATTTCGGCATAGTTTGGGCTGCGATGTAGCTTTTCGAAGAATTCAAAATTAACCGCGGATTCTTCGAACTTTCCGGCGACGATAATTCAGAACTTTCGGAGGCTCCTCGAGCCGTTCGACTATCGGCTATTTATCTCTGACGAAATGGGGTCTTGCAGAATGTCTCCCACGGTGTCTATGATCAATTTCTACACATTTACTGGGCCCCGCACAGGAATCTGTCTATTTTTACCTGCTACTGCTTGATGTCTACATTACAGAGCAATACTTGAAGTGTCCTCGTAGAAAACACTGCATCTGCCAAAATTAAAAGCAATCTTTTTTATCGAAAAATATTCTACTTACCAATTGTAATAGTGTAGTATAGAATTTGGCTTTTGGCACTTATAGTATTTTCTACAAGGACTCTTTAATTCAGAATGCAGATGTTATCTAGTGAATAAATATTATATTTAGGTAGAGGAGACCGGGGCAAGTTGATACATTTTCAGTTTTCAATTTTTGTCATTTTTATTTGAATCAATTACTTAATGACAAATATGCTAAAATATACTTTAGTCCTTCCTCTTTAATGTATCTTAAATAAAAACTTGAGAAAATACATACAAAATGAATGAAAAATTGTTATGTGGGTGTAAGCACAAAAGAAATATAACTAATAACGAATTGAACAATAAACAAATGGAGCTTCACGTAAACACAGTGTCGAAATAATTTATCAACTGTATCAACCTGGTCCGGTCTCCCCTACTATTCCTAGCACAGCCTGGTTCACAAGTAATGTTCGAAAACACTCCTAAAACACTGTAACTTTAATGTTATCCAAAAACATCCAAGCTGATGCGAAATTAAATTAGACTATATTTCCGAATGGCGAGTGGTGGGGAGGGTGTGTAGGCTCTAACTCCAAAATCGTTGCTTTGGGAACTTATTAGTTCCCAAAATATTAATAAAAAACTTTTAGTATTTCTGTTGACTTATCCTGACACAACGCATTCCTCCTCTTTCAAACTTGTTCCAGATATTAGTATTGGTTGGGGCTATATTAGCAGGGATCGCGTAAAACTTGGTAGCAAACCGATGTGAGTTTGAAGATTTTAACCAGAAACTTGCGGATGCGATTCCTATTATACAGGATGGATACCTATTACTCTACTGAGAGTCAATACTCTAGAGGGTAATTCTAGAGGCCAAAACAAGACGAAAATATAGAATACAGTTTCTTAATATCGCGCTTCGTTTTCCAGAAAATTGGCTTTGAATTTCAGCTAAATACGAATGCATTTTAGGCTCTTGCGGTGCATGCGGAGGTAAAGGGAACGCGCCCAGCCGTCCGTAGAACAGATTGGGGGCAGGATAGATCCCCGTTAGGGCTACGTGTGTGCAGTTCCAAAAAATAATTTGTAAAAAAATTAACAATAATTTTTTATTAATATTTCGGAAACTAATAAATACCCGAAGTTTTAGATTTATGGCCCACACCTCCTCCCCACCTCTCTCCACAAACCTTGTATCGATCGGCCACTGGGGCCATTCGAAAGAATATCCTTTTAGGTACTCGATACTCCTCGATTGAATCGGCTTCGGTGACGTAAGATCGAACGAACGGGCAAACCCAGCGAAATCGATACATCGTTACCGAAATAGCTACGTCGTACTTATGTAAATTCATTATGAAACATTCAGTGGTGCAGGAATTTAACGCCGGGTCATCCAGACCCAGTGTAGTGTGTGTTCGAAGCGCTCTTATGCATAAAGCGGCTTATTCGTGGCGCGCGATCCTACTAAATCTTCCAGAGATAACATAGCTAAGCTTTCTTATGCGAGCAGACAGCCACTTCCTTCCTTAATAATTTTCCCGAAATTATGAAGTAATAACGACTGGCCGTCGCGTATAATATCTCTATATTTCAGGGTCCCATTAGTTTATAATCAACACGTCCAGCGCGGGCCGATGCTGAGAAACGCGGCGGCCACCGTGGGAACGCCCACTCTTTTGAATATTACTATGTCTAAGCGCTGAGAAACATGCAACACCTCGCCACCCTAAATCTCCGAATGTCTTATTGCCAGAGGAGCCCGCGCGAGCCCTGGAAAGTGCTCGAACCGCTATAGAACCGCCCGCACTTCCAACCTGGCCACTTAAACGAGTCGGCGTTTTGACAATCTTCCAACTGTGCACTCTGGATTTGAGTTATCCGCGACGGAAAATGATAACGACTCCGCTTTCCAAGAAGGACACAGAAATCTGCTCTCATTGCTCGCCCAGCGAAACCCAGCGGGGCTTTAAATACCCCTACTTATGTAACTGTTCCTAATGGATCACTTCAATTTAAACGCACCTATAAAACACCACTGCGCAAACTCAAATATGTGCTGAAGAAAATGGACACGTGGAACGACCCTCTTTATCTTCCTCTATATCCACCAAAAATAAAGTTTCCTTGCAGATCACTGTTTACCGAACCTTCTTTCCCTACTTTGAAGAATATTATACATATATACCTAACAATAAAACCTCCACCTCGACAGTTCTCCTGAAACCAAACCCTTCGATCAAGTCCCCCCCGTCGTTCGAGGACCGACGAGCCGCTCGCAGCCAGCGTTGGACGGCACCGCGTGACGGAGCCGGTGGCGGGCGTCGAGTCAAGTCGACCCCGCGGCCGAATTATCGGGGAACTTAATCCCGCCCCTGTCGCACGGAGGACATCCAGCACGCACGCGGAAATTCCGAGGCACCATTCCAGTCGCGGGCTGCACATGCACCGGCCGTTAACAGAGATCCAGGGAGTCCGGGCATAGAACGGAGACGGAGCGTGTGGCAGGGTGCGACGGAGACGGGTGCGGGCGGCTCTGGCCCGCTATACAAGTGAGCGGTGCCGAGAGATAGGGCGAAAGAAGAACGACGACAGAGGGGGGAGAAAAAAAAAGCAAGCGTGGCTGGTTCGATCGCTGGAATCGTAGCCAGTTCGTAATGAAAGGTGAACGGAATTGGACCCCCTGGAGCCGGAGAGTCGGAGCGGCGGCGAGTGAATATAATTAGAGGATTGGGGGCAGGGGACGCGAGGGGTATGACGTAATCAAAGGGTGGACATGAACGTAGAGGGGGACGACAGGACGGTGGTTGTACGGCGGGGCGGGGGGGAGTTGCAGCGATGGACGGAGGAGGAAAGGGGGGCCCCTGGAAGAGGTGGCCTGTGGAGGTGGACGGAGCAGCAGGGAAGAGGGCTTGCAAATTATCATTCGGCCAGAGAGAGCGAGGGTCCAACTGAACTGGACCGGCAACAACTTGATACCGACGTCCAGGCAGGCGGCAGGCCGATGCGCCACTGTCCCGGAGCCTGTAGTTTTGTCATTAGCCGATAGCGTCTGCCGATAGACGACGTGGAACAGGGATTATTGGGCTAGGATTGCTAACGGACGCCACTTGGATGCAAATGCCCGGCCGCTATGTCCGGTTTCCCTCTCGAGCTACGTGGGCTGCTTGCCGGGGATCTTCAACGACTGCCGGGGTCCCCCGCAACGAGAGGTTGTAATAATTTGTGGCTGCATTAGGATGCTTGATTAGAACGTTAAGATCTCTAACGACGGACGCATAGCTCGGCCAGCAAACGACCGCCGCGTTCGGTCGAAACGTTATTCCAGAGGGCTTGGCATCGAGTGGCTCGCAAAGTGGTCGTTTCGACGTTTCACCACGCGGAGGTACGTGCCCTTTGTAAATGGAAAAGTTTGTAAGGGAAGAAGATTACTTCGTTCGGAATATCGTGTGACAAAGTTAGCTTAACGGCCGAGTGATGGGAATTGCAGCTCGAAATTTTCTGCCTCTTTATTTCGATGGAGTACGAAGAAGTCGGGTATGCGAGGAGCTTAAAAGAAGAGGCAGTGTATGAACTAAACTGAGAACAGTGAGAAAGTATCGCGAGAAGCCTTTACATTTGAGAATGATCTTCCTTCATCCATTCCAAGGTTTCCGTTATTCCATCCGGAGAATATACCGACTGGGGACTTTATACCAGAATTACTTGAACAGGGGTGCTTTCTGGATCATTCGTTACCCTTCGGCATATATTATTTATTCCACAGCCGCCTCGGTTGCTCCGAGTGGCAGAAATTTTGTCCAGGACCTGCTGCAACCTTCCACTGTATCACAAAGATCACCGAAATCAGGCAAGAAACGTGAAAAATCACGTGCAACCCTTTAAAAACTATCTTATCAGCCTAAATAATCAACGCGCGACGAAGAAAACCTACCATTCGTTGCAAATATACTTCGACATCCAGAGAAAGGACGCGTAACAATACTTTCTCGAGCAGCAGTCCTCAAGACAGCTCGGTATACTCGCGGGAGCGATTCGGTAGCGCGCGGAAGACGGTAAAAATGCTATTAAAATTCCATTATGATCTATTCCCGGCTCGATTCCACATATTGTCGGATTACGGGGCGAGGCGTTACGCCGGAATTTCGGGATGCAATTTATGCGCATCGGTTACCGGGCGCCGGCCGCGCGAACGAAATGATAAATTGGTCATTTCTCAGTTCTCTTCGGGCTGGCTGGCTTTTACAAATGCGCCCGAACATCAGGATTCGGGCAGTACGTACCGGCAGGAAATCGAACGTATGCACACGCCCGGAACGCTTTTCCCTCGAAAGCGTTGCCGCGCTCGCTGCGAGTTCGTCGAATCGCCGGGGCCCCGGCAGTCTGGACTTTGCATACTGATTATGTCGCCGTGATTGCGCCCGACGAAAAGGGTTCGAATCGACCGGCGAGAAGCCCGTTGCCACAGGGGACCCAGGCGCCGTTCGCGTCCTAATGCTATCGATTTTGGTGCTTAGCATAATCAGGCCGGCCGATGCTCGATAACGGTCACGATACGCGAGAGGAAGCGTTCTGCGGGCCGTAAATTCTCCTTTCGGTGTGCTCCTGTTGTCTTGTAATTAAATACGTCCGAGTTGTCGCTATAGATCGTTAAGACTTCGACTTCGTTTTGCTCCGTTTTCCATACTGACGACGAAGAAGAGCGCAACGTCGATGAGAACAACAAGAGGAGAAGGAAATTCTCTTCGAGGAAAATGTTTGAATAATCGTTCGGAGTAAATACTGTCTCATTTCTCAAAATAGAAATTTATGCTCGTGGGGATTCGAGTTTGCTCGAATATGGCCAATCGTGGTTAAATTTGTTACAACACAAGCAAACGCCGGAATTCTTATTTTCGTAGCATTATTTCGTGGAATGTTTTGAAAATGAAGCGAAATTATTACAGCTGTAATTAGCCTCCGTGAAAGAAGAATTATATTATAGGGAGATTCGCGACGTAATGATGGTAACGCCAAGGGAGATAATTATTAGCTAATTACCGGGAATACAAATAGTACGCGCACTTTGTAAACTGTGGAGTAAGCAGCACGTGTAATTTTGCAAAACACGCGAGCATTAAACGTATTCGTTGGAGGGTAAAGCTGCGTAACTAATCTGAGAGATGCAGCGTTCCTCAAGTAATTATTTCGCTGCTTAGTGTCGGTGTCCCATTCGTTCCGGTTACGATATACCGTGGAACGTTCGTTCCGACCGATACTATCGCGGGCAGAAATTTAATTAATATAATTTACCAAGCGTGCAGTGTACTAATATATGCGGCTCGGATTAAAGTACATCAAGGTTTGCCTGAAATGATTGCCCTCTTATTCAGCATCGCAAACACGTCAAGATTACGTGTACACTGCCTTGACCCGTGCAACGGGGAAACGGATCGCCAGTCGTTTGCACTTTAAAAAGTTACAATTACTGCGCTTCTTTAAATTTGTTACCTTCTTATCGTATCGTGCATCGCACTGAATTATTTGAATTCGTATCGGTAACCGGAGTTAATTATGTGCAGGCACGCAACACTGTCGTTGCAATGCATCACTACCCCAATTGAATAAAATCTTTCCTCTAAGAACGTTCAGTTAGACTATAAAAAGGTTTCACAAATATATTCTCTCTTGACAGCTCTGTGGTAAGAAGGAATTCTCTTTGTTGATGTGTAAAGCAGTATCGAATGGAAAATTAAGTGTGGAATAGCGAATGCAATAAACTGGAACACCTTTTAGAAACTTTCGTGTGTATGTGGATATATGCATACTAAAAGTTACACCAAGCTAGTGAATGCTATAGAAAAGGCAGAGAGTCTAGAGTGTAAGGAGAAACGGGTTGTCTATTGTCAGACGTACGCGTCTGACTCGAGCAAGTGCATTCCCCTGGAACTTTTAGCATGCGTTGCATCGAAAGTACACATGTACTTCGGAAGTATTACCGTAAACTGGGGGAACATTTTGCTATATAATATTAAAATATCATTTTTAAATTTGCTTTTGGTATCCTATTATAACATCGCATCGTTTTTTATTATTTTACAAGTGTGAAAATGCATAAAATTTTTGTCTCTTTTCTTCTTTAATATATGTTCAGTAACTGCCAATTCTTGGTAAGTAACTTCCTCCAGTTGACGATATCATACTTTGCATATTTTTTTCAATACACAATGATTGAAAAATTAAGCATAGACAAGTAATCCTCTCATTTCATTGTTATAAAATCATCTGAACAATCAGTTCACAATTGACGATCCCTTTGCAGAAGAATATTTATGTCTCCTGCATGTTGATGCAAGTTCTTAACACCTCGAATTTAATCCTTCAAACACCCCATTTCTCGTATCTAATTCCCCCGAATAATCGCGATAAATTCAGTCGGACGCGTCGACTAATGAGAAATCCTAACATTTAAACAGCTCCACGGGAGCTGGCCTCCGAGAATCTCGTTCTTTTCCCGGGCATTCATTATCAATTCGTCGAAAATATTCGATATGGCCTCGGTGGACGTCCGGACAAAAATAAAATGTACAAAAAAAACGCTAAATTCGTCGGGGAGGGGTGGGGGCGAAAAAGAGAAAGCCGGCGACTGGTGGGAAGGAGCAACGAAAAAATAAAAAAAATTCCAGCAGTACACGCTGCGAAGCCGAAATTCAATTTATAATATGACAGCAGCTATTCGATTTTAAAGTCCATTTTTCATTCTCGCTCCGCAGTACGCACACACGTCCTGACGTACGCGTGTTTTTCTAAAATTCAAACTGAAGAGTGTCCAGCGCCCCGAAAATGTCGAAGAGCACGGGCGTTTAAATCGCCGTTGGAGCTTTCGCCGACCATTCGAATCCGAATCTTAACGCGCAGAGGACCGGCCATGAATTTTCATGCAATCCGGATCCCGCAAATGAAGGATCAGCTGCAATATTCATCGAGAAATCGATATTAAGTACCTAGCAATTGGTGAAACACCAAATAGGAAGCATTATAAGCTTCAACACAAAAATCATTAAAAATAGAAATTATAATTGTGCATCTAAGTTTTCTACTAGTTTTTATTCCAGTTAAACTAAAAAATTCAACTTGTATAACACCTTATACTACTCTGGACACGCTCTGTATTCATTTTTGAAATTAAGGAGAACCTTTCAGTAGCCAAACGTCATTGCCTGCTCTCTCGAGCTTAATATCACAAAATTACTGTAATCCACGAAATGATGAAGCAACAAATCCTCAGTCCTCCAAGTATCCAAATGACTATCCTCCGAGTGACTGTATCAGCTAAAAATCTTTTCGCTGTTTGAGGAGCGCGCTACTTTATAATCGCGTCAAAGCGGGCAAGAAATATACCGGGGAAAATAGGGTGAAATTAGCCCTTGGATGATTTGCATAAGTGGCGGAGACATGTGCTGCCGCGACTTAATGACAGGACAGCGACGCAAGCGCGTCGTTATTAGAAATTATTAGAGGCCGCACTTAAAATCAAGCCTCTTTCATGCGATGAATGTCCAGTGATTAAGAAGGATATAAAATTATTCAGCGAGATCGCACGGAAATCATTTTAATTAGTAGAGATCGTGACACTGAATCAGCCGGGCGATTCACCGACCTGGGCGATGTCTCTCTTGTCGCTTTATGAAATGAAAACCTTCTTATCCTCGAGCGGCAATCAGACCCCCGTTGTGTCGCTCCTCTCCCTTTCAGCCGTCGGCCTTTCCTAATTAAATATTCGCGATTAATTCGTTCAATTATCGCCGGGGAAGAATCGCCGCTTCTCTGCCCCGCCGTTTTTCTAGATCCCATAATGAAGTATTAACGAGTGGAGAATGCGATTCAGATATTCCATTTCGCGCCTGCGAAACGGCTAGCGAGCTTGAAATCAACACCACGCTACTAGGAAGCTTTACACGTTGCTAAATAAATTTTCACTTCTGCATTATTCACGGTCAAGTCTGTGGGAGTGTTTAAAAGAGTAGAAAATGGGGGAAAGAATATTTTAAGTATGCCGAACTTTAGCTGATGGTCGAAATATTGTGATAGGTTTAGTTTACGATTTCATTAAGCTGAAGCGTGTTAACCCTTCATGGTCACACGGGGTGTGTCGCACCCCTGGATATGTTTGTCAATATTTTTTTAAAGTTTTACTTAATTTAATTAGTAATATAACTTTAAAAAATCGCTTTTATCCACAACTATTTTTTCAAATACAAATTTCAACATATCAAAATTTAGTTTTCTAGAAAAAGACTATCAAAGCATGAGTTCATGAGTATTAGGAATGCAATTATCACTCAAAAGTTAAAAGATTTAAAAAGACGAAAATGGTAACTTAAAAATGACCATGTGGGTGTTTATGAGTGATTCATGCTTCAGAAAATACACACTCGAGTACTCAACAAGGGATCATGAGGTAGAAATCTAAAGGTGTGGTCAAAAGACGAAAAATTCAGGTGGCACAGCAAATTTTTAAATCTACATAAACTCATCTCACAATCAGATATACCTAAGCACAAGCATTCCGCATAATTTAGAAAGAGGAATTGCGAATAATTTCCAACAAATACCTAAAAATCGTGGCATCGATTCAGTCACCAATAAACTTCGTTCGAACAGAAGAGCCGTGGTGAACCGAGCCCTACGTTCTTAATTTAATACCCGCGGTTAAACGCGACGGTATATGCAGGGCCACGTAATTTTTATAGTTACCCCTCTGATTAAAATACCAGAGGCCGGGACATTACGAATGCAGCCACGTCGAAATGAATGCGTTTCGCATTACCGCGTTCCGCCGGCGCTCGGTACCGATGTAACGCTGCCGGGGAAGGGCCAGAACGCTCCTATTTTTTTATGGCATAAAATTTCGCCGAAATGAAAATTGCTGTTGAAAAATTGATAGACAGGCCCGCCGCGGTGCTGGTGTTTCCCGTACACCGCTACAGATTGAGTTAAGGTTCATTTGCCTTTTTTTCCCCACCCCCTCCGCCGCCCCCCTTCCGTTGCAACTCGGTGCCCCCGGGCGTTTCGCGACAACGCGCCGCAACTTGTACGGAAACAACTCGCTTAGAGCTCGCCTCTTAATTCGGTCGCGGCTAGTGTCGTGTTCGCGCTTTAAAAAAGGTGCGTTGCTTCATTTTGTATACAGCGAGGCGCGCGATAAAGGCGCCCCTGCATTCTGCGGTTATAAAAAATTCAATCCGCGCTGACGTTCCTCGTGTTGCACAGCTGCTGGGTCAGGGCGATACATTGCTGGGTGGATGTAACTGTTGAACGCATAGCGGCGATAAAAATCGTGTGGATGAGATCAAAGTGGTTCTGATGGTCAGGTTTTGATTGGGTGGAAGTAGAAGGGGTGTTGGTTGGGTGTGAACTGGAGCTTATTGTTAGTTAGGTCTGTCTGAGATCCTATATGAGTGATAACTGACAAGGAAATATTCCCAATCCGAAAATTCTGATATTAGAATAGATTAGAAAATTCTGAGATTGGAATATTTGTGGACCAATTTTTTCTGTGGAAATTCACTCTGAAGAAGTAAAGTCAGTCCTTAAAGTTATCTCGTTCTTTCGATTTTTGAACGTAAACAGAACTAGAACAGAAGAACCTCTCACCGTTACGAAGTTATATTTAAAAAACGAAATCACGATAACTTTAAGAGTTGATTTCAGAAGTGAACTTCCGCAGAAGAAAACAAGTTGGTCCTTGTATACTTCAATATGCTGTACATTCACACGAAGTTTTATTAAAATCAGAATTTTCGAGATGGGAACGTCTCCTTGTGAGTCTTCTTGTGAATTAAATTTAGCTTAGAGCTTGATTAAGACTTTATTAAATCTGAGGTGCAATGGGGTTTGATCTGTTCTATATTTTAATAAAATCGAAGTTATTTAGTTTTAGACTTCTGTGATGTTCAAACTGGGTCAGATTTGAATCTAAACTGTTTATAACCTGGAAATAGAGATACAGTATTTGAAGAACTTACAATTACTATAAAAAATATTTCGAGAAAGGTATGCATCATTATCCAAAAAATTTTGGGACGAGTCTTAGCCACTTTTTGCGGATAAGATGCGATTCTTTGGTCTGAACGCAACAGAATATATTACAACGGAGCAATATTGGACTACGTGCACCCCAAAGCCAGCACAGAGTATTGCACCCCTTACTAAACGATATTTCACCCACCGCGTTAGCACTCGCGTGGACGTGTGGATCCCTATCGCAGCAACAGTCTCATTTTACCCCCGTTAAACAAAACGACCATGTAACGCAGAATTTTCACGAGGCTGCTGTTTTTGTCATCTAATATTTAAGCCACAAAATCTCTGCGTGTATCAGGTAAATATCTCGCGACATTCGACGTGGATATCGCAAAACGAGACAAAAAAAATGAGACCACCCTTCCTAAACTTCAGCAAAGCACAAACCTGTACGTTCAAACTAAACTATGAACTTCAAACACATTGCAGAAGAACCCATATTGCTTTTAATATTCCAATCTGAAAAAATCTGACGATCCAGATGACTCTTTTTCTTCTCCTCGAACAGCACAACTGGAATTGCAGAGCAAATGCACCGAAACAGAGAATTTTAAGATTCTAATAATGTACGAAGTGATAGCAAGCAGGAAGATGAGCCGACTGGTTGGCATTTTTCAGGAGAGCGGATTGCGCTCACCCCATCGCTGCTTCCAAGGATATGTGAGCGCCCTCCGCTAGCTCTCATCCCCGTGATCCCGCGCGGGCGATCAACGCTGCGGAACGAAGTTTGCGATAACTTTATTGTAATAAGATGAGCCTCGCCACGGAGCGCCGGTCGATGTCACGGCTGCCCTGTGTACGGGGGCTTTGCGGGTGGTTTTCGAGTGTGTCGGTAAGTGAGAAGAGTGCCGGACTCCGGCCCGCTGGTAGGAAGATCATTATGAGCTTGAGTTTCCATGGTGACCAACCGACGTGGCCGATCCCGAAAGTGTTAGGGGAAAGCCCCAAAGCGAAACGGCCGGCCAAGTATCGCATTTGACTTTACAACCGATTCCGTGCAGCCCCCTCTAACGATTGTTATGCTTATGCCACCCCCGCCTTTGCGTGCACACCGCTCGCCTCGGTCCAAGGTTCTTCGCTGGATACTGATATCTCGCTTCCTTATTGCCTTATTCCGCCCTATGCAATTATCGTTCGCGTTCTTTAAGTAGCACTAATGCACGGGTTACAGTTAAGTTGTTCTTAGAATGCCAACTGCCCGCTCCTTTTTTATTACACCGATACGCGGTAACTTGAGGCGATTGAGTCATTACGCGGGGATTGGGGGAGATTACGTGGCAGGTTTATGAAGGGTGTTTTCTTGATAAATGCAGAGTAGAATCGAAAGAATCGTAAGTAGAGGAGGAAGAGTGACCGGCTGAAGTATACCTGTGAAGACACTGAAGGTTGAGCCAATTCTTTTCCAAACAATCCCTGTACACCGTCATGTAAATAACAAAATCTTCATAATAGGTGACGTAAAATTCATCAATCGATTTTCTTAGTCTATAACTTCGGTTTTATATGAAACAACGTGGCGTTTTCTTTGCGGCACAATTTATTCAGGCTTATAAATTTTGTGACATAAAGTTCCGAAGATAATACGCAACAAATTTTCTCAAAATTCGAATTATTTTGGAAATTATAGCAGTTTGAAGAATTGACTTTAATTTTTTACATAAAAATGGTAAAATTATATTTAAATATTTGTAAAAAATTGAATAATTGAAATATTCAAAAAATCCTAGGGTAGGGTAAAGATAATAAATTACTATTTATACATCTTTTTTGTATTTCCTTCTCAGATGATTCAGTCATTTTGTTCGCCGCCATTTTGTAGAATTTTTCATAAAAAAAATATTTTCTAGCGAAATAAAGATTGCTTTAAGACTATATAAAAAATCGAAGCCCACTATTTTCTTTTATACGAACAAGAAAATCCCTAAATTTGCCTTTTGTTAGTGGTTTCAGGGTGGGACCCGCCCTTAAGATCACCGACGAATTATTACGTAAAAACATCGATACAATTTTATACTTATTGTATTGAAATATCAAAGTATCACTGACATATACTTGAAATTAAAAATATTAGGGGCTATTACCATCGGAGAATGACTTTCGCACCATCTGTTATATCGCTCAACTAAAGCCTAAACAGAAAAACAAAACTCAAGCCAAAGGACATTTTTGAATAGACATACTAGAGTTTCCAAATGAAATCAACCCTTTAAGATAAACCAAGGAACTCGTAAATCCTCCTGAAACGTGGCATTATATCTGAGACAAGGGTCGAGGCAGAAACAGAACCAGCCCGTAAAATATTTTGCGCCAGCGTTGCGCATTGGCGCGCAATAAAATCCCATCTTGCGGTTCTCGCGTGCTAAATACTTTCGTTTTTCTTCACCAACGATGTACTTGGCCGGCCCGTTATTCCACAGGTGTTTGGCACTTCCGTAAGCGATAAAAGCCCCCGGAGCTCCGCGACCCCGACTTCCCGCCCTTTTCTCCCTCGCAATCTTTTCGCGCCACTTCGAGCGAGCGCATCGTCCACGCACACGCTGACCCCGACGATCGACCATCCCACCCCTATACAGCTTTCCTCGCCCTGTTTTCTTCCTTCTTCTGTTTTTCCCTTTTTTTTTATTATTCCGCGCCCGACACACCGCATCGATTCGAGACGCGCAACGGGAAACAATTCGTCGCGTTCCAAGTATCTACGAATACCAGAAACGAACGGCGTACGAGTTGTAACGACGCAGCGCGGTTGTGGCACCGTTGGGGTTACGGTATGACGACGTATCGGCCAGCGAAACGGACGCAACCAGCGCGCGAGCCGATCGCAGATGGTCGATGGCCACGGGCCATAAAACTTATTATCCACCTTTTACAGCCCGGTGGTAAATTTAAATTGGTTTTAAAAAATTCGCCCCGGCGAATGGCCTCGCAAAAAGGATCGAGTTTTCGAAATTGACGACGCTACTGAAACCTGGTGGACTGGGGGCCACCCGTGTCACCGAGGAAGATTAATATTACCGTGATCGATTCGATGGGGATATTGTCTTGCAGCTTGGATACTGATGATCGCGCGTTTCGCGGAATTTCGGGATGTAATCGTGGTTTTTGGGGCGTTAATGCTTTCTTTTGGGGAATCGAGGCGATTGTTTGAACCGGGTATTGAAAAATGAGGAATGAAAAAGATATGTGTTTATTTCTTCGATACTGGTAAGTTAGGCATTGAAATGTCATTTGATTTCTATATAATAGTTGATAAAAAAAGTGATTAATCTATGTACAAGAATTCTTCAATGAAAGTGCAGAGCTCTGAAATGTGTAATTCCAAACACAAAATTGATTAACATCCCTTCTCTCAAAGAAATTAGAAGCGGGAGCTTCTTACCGCCAAGTCTCTCATTCTCTCATATAATATAATTATGTAGACTATATCTACAAGTAGTACCATCACTAATAAAAAATGCGACAGATATCCACCATCAAATTTAATGATACTAAAGAATATTTAATCGAACGCAATGCGACTTCAAGAGCCTACAAAACTTCTTAACGATTTTGCTAAATAAACCTTCCAAGAATAGTGTCTCCAAACATCCACGCTAAAAGACACCTCCACTCCCAACTTCAGACCAGAATATCTAAAACAGAAACTGCTTTAGATATAGTCCGCATTTGACACCAATCGCTACCCCCGCAGAGTAACTCATAAATAATTGCAGCAACGCCGAAAATATTCGAAAGCAAGAAGAACGGGGTCAGAAGTGGGCGAAACTGTGTTCCTGGTGAAAAGACCATGAGCGTCGGTCTTATTATTGGGCGCTCGGAAAGTTTCGCGATGCTGTCCCCGGGCGGGAGGGCTGCGTTCGAAAAAGAGGGACGCCCGGTCCAATCTGTATGCTTCTCTATCGATGCTTTGTACGCGACCGTGTGTGGAGGTGGACATACAGATACACGGCACATCGGGGCAGGGGTCTACGAATCGATAAAAACGCATCCCAGGCAGGCGCCAGCCAGAAGAGGACCGCGCGGATGAAAAAATGCGAGCGGGGTTAATGCGCTGATCATGTCATATCGAGGTGCTCGCTAAACAAATACCCAGGCCGTCGACGGGGACACGACGGATGTACGACTGTGTCGACACTCGCCAATCCTCCTACGATCGCTTTGCAACGTCACCCCATCCCTAGGCTTTCCCTACAAATCGACCATCGCCTGGCGACTTCTTCGAGCCATTTCAGGGGCATCTAGCGCGGCGAATATTAAATTTCTTTGCCGATGAAATTTGAAGGGGTGTTTGAATCACGGAGGGACGAAGGAGAGTAAATTCGGTTTCTTGATAACAGGGGAGATGCCCCAATGATGTGAAATTTCTGAACCAGATGAGCTTCATTCAGAATAAAAATACATCCCCTGTTTTACAAAATTACATAATACTATATTCAATCCAGAAGAATCATCCAAAAAGTGACTACGTATCTCAAGAAAATTTGCAGAACATTCCACCCTTCAAACTTTAAAATAGTACAAGGGAGGATCATCTTAGTTTCCTCAGCTTCAAAATTAAAAGACCACAAGATACCCTGCGACGTTTCAATAAACTTGCATCGAAAGACACAAACCCAAGGATCGTCGACAGCCTCCTTCGACCCCCCCAGCGGGTAAGCAGTCACCCTCCGCCAGGAGTAGGACCGCAGGGGTATGCGAGGCGTGGAGAGTTCGCAAGTCCGGCGAGCCACTTGAACGTTGGCGCGCGTAAAGGTTCGCGAAGGTTCCTCCGATGTAATAATATTTCCATCCAATTCGACCTGAGGCCCATCCCCGGCATCCAGCGTGCCGGCACCCCCTCGATATATGCACCCCCCGGGTCGGTGCCGGAGCTCGCACTCGACCGCGCGCCCTCTCACCATCGTCTCGCGTGCATCCCCACCCCCAAGCGTGCTGGGGGGTGGCACGTCGCTCACTACGTCATCTGTCCCCTCGACCAATCGACGGGCGGCGCGCATTTTTTCCCCGCGTCGAAAAAAAAAGCCCGCGGAGGCGAAGTACCGCGGGCGCGAGCGAGACGGCGGTCGCGGCGCGGGCGGCGGAGGGAGCGAGATGGCCTGCGGGACGGGGTGAGCACGAGGAGCGTAGCGGCGAAAGAGCGAAAGAGGATACCGATACACGGCGGAACCAGCGACGAGGCGGGCTGAGGGGGGCGGCGGGTAGAAAAAGAGCGCGGTTCGGCATTACCCCCGGAGCCCCGTTGCGGACCAATCGCCATACGTAAAGAGGCATTTTTTATGGGTGCCGCTCGGTCGGCCGGTTTGTGTGATAAAAATTGACCTAAGTCCTCTTGTTTTTTTTTCCTCCCCCTGCCGAACGACAGGGACGCCTGTACGCGGCGAAGCTTGGGGAGGGACAGAGAGGCGCGCAGAGCGGGTGAAAGAGACGAGCGCTGGCCAGCGTAACGGGGACAAAAGAGAAGGCGGCGCGCTGGCGGGAGAGCGAGGGAGACCGGAGAACGGGCGAACCGCTCGCGTTGCGCACCGGCTATAACTGCCTAACATTAAAAAAGATGGGCTGTGTACGGGGTGGCGGACGGACGGGCGCGCGAGAGAGCAGTGCAGGAAGGGGTTAGAGGACCAGCCGGAGGAGGTGGTTGCTGCCACGAGAGGTGGTGGACTAGAGCTGCAAGAGGGAGGGAGGGCGGTCGGGTTGCGAACGACGAGCACGGTGAGATACAACTGCGTTCCGCGTATGTGTCTCGTTTCGGGGGTGAGGAACGCGAGGAAGATGGGTTGGGACGCCGAGGATCAGAGGTTTGGGTGGCCTCTCTCGCCCGTGAGGACGGAGGGGGCGCAAAATAATGCGCATAAAATGTAGCGTATTTATCATGGAGATAAAATGATGTGCTCGACTTTCAGGCGACCGACGCTGTTGGCATGCAAGTACAGTCCGGCGCGAAAGTCGAGAGGATACCCCGCCACGTCCGGGGAGGTGGGGGGGGGGGGCTGGTGTTGCGATGCCTCCGGTGCGCCCGAGGAGGGTGGGCGTGCGACTCTTACGAGGGTGGACTTGGACGTCGCGCGCCGCGACACGTGTGAAAGTGTCTCGATAACTTCGGCTATTAGGGCGACAGAGGCGGGGGGATGTCGGTCCGGGGTAATTGAAATCGTTTGTTCGGGAATATGGAACGTGGCTTCCAGTAGGCGAGATTTTTTATTTCGGGCCACGCTTTGTGCAAAAAGAAATGCAAATACCGACCGTAAAATCGCGTTCTTAAAAGCTACGTTCAGCGGCGCTGTCTTTGTGCACGGGGCGTAGATTGTTTGCATATTTGTCTCTCTGTAAACATTCGGGGGGGGGGGGCTGTTTGAATTGTTAAAATTAGTGCCGTGGAAAATTCACTGTATCAACCTGCTGTGTTGTTTAAGCTTTATGTATTCGAATAGAGTATATTTCTGAATCATAGAAGATATGAAGATGCTACTCATTGATGACAAAATGATTGATAAGAAGATTGATACGATTAAAGTACGGCAAACTTCAAAACCTTCACCCTTTTTGGTCACACAGGGTGACATTTTTTTTCTTTGCAAATATTTCTGTAAATTTTTAGACCTTAATAATTTGGTGAATTTTAATAAAAAAAAAACGCTTTTTCCACAACTATTTTTTCAACTACAAATTTCATCACATCAAAAATTACATTTCTAGAAAATGACTATTAAGGTAAATGTACCAGTGCCCGGCCATGTCCCAGTACCTGAACAGTAATGCGAATTTGATTTATTTTTAAGCTTAATTTTTAATGTAATTAAAAACAAAAAATAGTACCATAATGCACAAGTATTTAGCAATATTAATTAAAATCATTATTGTAGAAAATTAAAAATCGTTAGATAGAAATAATTATTTTGTAACACACTTCGTACGCATAGCAGATTTCGAGAAATTTCTTAAGCTTCTGTCAAGACACTTCTAACATTTACTAAGAAAGTATTGACAGCATTTCTTATTTATATATTATAATAATACATTATTATAATAGTAAATAGATTTAAATTTAGTTTAAGATAGTTAAATTTGCAAGAAAATGAATGTTTTTTAAAACAAGTCTAAGTTTATTTACTGATACAAAATTTCGCGAATATAAGTAATTTAGACATGCATTTTTAGGTTGTCCGCTTACTGGGACGATACAATTCAGGTATTGGGACATGCAGTTTTAGGTTGTCCGGTTACTGGGACATTTGCATGTTTTTGTATTTTTATTAATAAATACGTCTATTATAATACATAAACTTTTTTTTCAATTTCCGATAGTATAATATGGTGTTATCTTCCACATTTCAACAACATTTTTTTATTTCATGATGGTTTTACAAATTAAATTAGGAGGCAAACTTTGCCGCTATTCCTTAAGCCCCTTAAGCGTCCGGGTATTGGTACATTTACCTTAGAGTTCAAAATTAAAGTTAAAAAGTTAGAGTCAAAGTTAAAAGTTCCAAAAGTACCAAAATGGTAACTGAAAAATGACGCCGGGGTGCAGTGAACCCCACGTAACTAATTTGTAATTGAAACGAAGCCGTATACTTCTTGCTAATAAAAGCATCGAACAGTTTTATTTTAGCCATAATGCATACACGGAAAGAATTCCGAAACAATGATTAATTAATCCAAGAGGGGCTCGATAAAATTGTTACAAATTCTGACGACACGGACGATAATATCCCATTCATGGCATTCAAAATTCATCCCTGTTACTACACCGCCGGTTGATTACATCGGTGCTATGGAAGAAAATATTCCCGTCACACGTTTTCGATAGAAACCGAAGGATTTTCATATTAAACTCGTCGTGAGGCTTCTACAATATTTATTCCCTTTAAAACCGCGTATAATTACGCAGCCGATCACCCTCGCGAACACCCCTCGAACATCGACTATCACACCAGTGGTGGCAGCACGTCGATTCCCCCCAAGACTTCGTTTCGACCCTAAACGCTCTTCGACTACCCCAGCACAAGAAGGAAGGATCGATACGATCGAAACTCCTGCCCGCGCACACTGATGGATCGCAAACTGCCAATAAAATTATGAAATTCCGTCGAAAGGAAATTGGCATGAATGTCGTTCGAATCTTTCAATCTCGGCACCCTGTTCGCGCCCTTGCCCTGCCATATCCGGCGTGTTAGGAAAGATCTTGTACCTGATCGTGCTTCTTCAGACTCTCTGCACGCACCTCGGCCCTAACATTTTCTTATCTGACCACATAAAACGATTTCCTGAATTCTTATTGAGGAACTAGACGACAAATTCATCGGAATAATAGAAAATATCCTCGTAAAGATGATAAACAAGTCACGAAAACTGAATTATAATGCGGGCAGTTCGTGGTGCAATTAAAAAGAGGGTGGCAGTTACATTCTCAACTTCATTCTGAATAAAAATCCCTCTCCTTTCAATTTCACCAAAAATTACAACGGATTCTGTATAAAACTACCCTTGAATATGTAAGATAGAATTAAACAACAAGGGATGAACTTCAGGTGCACCTGCCCTTCTAATAGATTAAACAAAATCGCGAGAAGTATTCACGAGAATATTGAAGAATTGAATTTGCAATTCGCACAATCGTTAAACATTTAATTATCATAGTAACCATATGAGAGTCAATACACCATTAAAACCCTACCACAGTGGCGCACCCATAGGAGGGGCTAAGGGGCCCTGCCACCCCTCAAAGAAAAGGCATTGTAAAAAGGAAAGAAACCTGGATTTTGTTCTTCAAATAATTTGCGCCACTGCCCTACTGCATTACAATATTTCGAATGCATTCGTCGCCCAACGATATCCGAGCGGCACATACATTTCCTCGACAATGGGGAAAGAGTTCTAAGCCTCGCAGAATGGCTTTCTAAAATTCCGTGCAACGGAATGCATCACGAGGGGATGGACTTGGGGTCCTTTCCATTCCCCGTAGAAAGGACCTCATCAATTTCCCGTTTCCGTGGTAAGGGACAAAAAATAAACTTAATATGATCCTGACTATATGAAGATGCGCCCGAGCGACGTCCTTTGTTTTAAGCGAGGGTCGTTTGTGGTCCTGCCTATGTACCACACGCGCCTACACACACGCACACGTACGGAAAGGACCGTACACAAGGAGCTACCCTGTGCGTCCACCCTCCGTAATTCTATCAGAAGCCAATCACGTCCGGCGGAGGGTGGTCGTATCCATGCATGCGGAAAATCGTTGAGGCGGAAACGTTCGATTCCTGGCCCCGTGTCTTATGAAAATATTGCCCCATTGATGCGCGGGGGTGAGAAAGGAGAAACGTCTGTGAATTCCGCTTATCCCGCCGGTCGTCTGGTTGTCCCTTCGAGCTGTCCTACGGGAGCGAGCTGCCCTACAGCTTCAAGTCGGAGTCTGTGAGGCGGAGGACGTCTGAGTCTCGTAGACATCCAGGTCGCCCATCGCATCCGAAATCGGCTAAGCATATTATGAAAGATATCAAGTGTTAATTGTTGGGAAACTGGAGTGGTAGTGTGCTGGCTATTCGGATAAATCGAGAGATAGCTAGAGGGCTTTCAATCTGCTAAGTTGGTAATTTAATGTATTGGTGACTGGTTTGGTTGTTTGTGTAGAATTATATTTTTATGCGTAGAGAATAAAAGTTTTCGAATAACTAGTTAAATTGAGATAATTCTTTAGGATGTAGAATAGTCAATGTACCTACTGTTTTTTTTTTTTAGTTGAAAGTGAATGAAAAATTGGTTTATTTCTTTTAAACGATAATAGAAATTTGCATGTTATTTATGATGTATAATTTTTAACTATAAAATATTTTTTACTATTAAAATTGATGGTACAATGAAGTACTGAAAGAGAATTATCATTTCCTTAAATATATTATGCATTTTCATAAATAACGCTATTATTACCAGCATTATAGTTAAGTATTTCATACTAAGATTCAAAATCGGGACATTTACTTCCCGTATTTCTTATCTCTCAATGTTCTCAAAAAACAAACATAACTATTCAAAACAACTCCATCATACGTAAGTCTCGAGGTATTAATAATTAATTATAGTTCCTGCACAAACAATACATTTAACAAATTAAGGACATTTTTCCACCAAATCACTTAAAAAAATGTAATTTTTAGAATTTTATTTTAAAAAAGTAATCGTCATAGATAGTGTTATTTAAAAAACTTTTCCATGAACAATCTTATAAATTCTAAAAGAATTTTCTTTGGTTGTTGACTTCAGATAATTCTACAAGATGTAATAAATTCCGCAGATTTTTTGTATCACCAGGACAGTCACAGCCACCAACAGACAGCAGTATTAGATATAATATGCAAAAAAAAATCTTCAATTATGTACAAATACAATCTAAAATGTTTGTTTAACACTATGACTTTTAACAGTTTACTTTTCTTTAAATAAAATCCTAAAAATGACCTATGTTGGAGTGACTCGATGGGAGGGTATCCATAATAAAAAAAGAAAGAGGTTTATTACATGATAATAAAAAGTTTAACGCAAAGATAAATATTTAGACTATCCTAACAGAGACACGCACTTGTTCGTGGCCAAAAAGTAACTGACAACGGAAGATCCCTAACCCGGAAATTCAAAAAATTATGTTACTTGGGAGATATGTATAGGATATATACGCATGTATTACCTATTTTTGTTTGCTGCCCAAATTCACTCTAAGAGGGCCTGAAAATTGGCCCCTGAAAATCGGAATATTTTCCGATTTTGTCTTATAACTCGTATATATTCCATACTCAACGTGCCCAAATCAAAGATAATATTACGTTTCGCGTTCAAGTTTCCTCTACACTCGTTGTCGCACTTGAAAGCAATAGTCGAAGCGTAAAGCGTGTGTCGTTCAAACTTCTGACAAGAAACACTTCGAACAAACTCTAACCTCTTCTAACACCCAATAACTTAGAATACTGCAATAATCTAGTACACGCTACGTTACACTTTACCCCAGCATAACCGCCTTTCTTCCACAAAACACCTACCTTTGCAATTAAAAGATGCAATTTCGCTTTACACTCCTCCCGCTTTCAAAGATAATTCGCGACTGCACGCTGCGCACTAGCGCCCCCACTTCCCGCGACGCCGCGACGTTTGCGCGGGCTTTTTGATCGTCTTTAAAACGTCTTAAGCACTCTACAAAGAAATCTTCAATAAAAATAGCACAGTTTCAGCGAGAAACGTTATAACCTTTTGTATATTAGTACTATTATTTCAGAAGAGCGCAGGGGTATAAAGAACGTGGCTCGCACGAAAATCTAGACAGTTTCCTCTAAAGAAATATCGTTAATTCAGGTAGACGGGCAGGGGAGCACTATCGTCGTAGCTGTCGCAGGAATCAGTACGCATACATAATCGCAACGTGTTACGCGGAGTGTAAGCTTCTTTCCCCCGCGCCTTATCCGTCGTCATCAAATGTCAGGCACGGTTTCGAGGTACTTAAATCCTTCCTATTCCCTATGTAATATGAGAGAAGTACCCGCGTCACGTCGGCGCCGCGGAGCCAGTGAGAAAAAGTAGCTTAACGGGCATTAAATTCACGGTATCTTTCGCGTACGAGAAAGGTCCACTTACAAAACAACGCCCCGTAAATCCGGCCTCCCCGTACTTGCATTATCTTTCGCGGGAAAGGAGGCAAACATTGCACGCGTCGGCGAAAGCTTTTCATTTCCGTAATATTTTAAAGTTATCGTGTCCGCGCGGCGAATTTATGCCCCAATAAAGTTTTTCGACCTTTTCGCGAAAGACTAACAACGCCGGGAACGGGGAAAGAACGCGGGACGCTCGGATAAATGGGATTTACGAATCCCGTTAATGGATCATTAAACGCTTTTATCTCTCTCCCTCCTCGCGCCTCGCTTTTCATCGATGCATCATCGGTGCGCGGATTTTTAAATCGCCACCGTTTATGGTGCGGGGTAGCCTGTCTTCTTCGGGGACCATTCGTGTTTTCCATCCTTTGAGTCTTAATTAAGGGGATATTCTACTGTACGCGATTTTTTTTACATTTTTTTCAAGAATTTTTTTTATCGACTTAATGAAAGATTTTTATGTTGAACTTTTTACTGTATATTTATTATATTTTAAATTCTGAATAAACATTTTTTTGGTTGAAAGTATGAAATAAAGATGGCGCCACAGCCCATGAAAGCCGATCACCTCGAAAAAATTGATTCGAAAAAAAAGATTCTTAAATTATTCAGATATTACTATCGCAGGTAGCAGATTTGTATTAAAATTTAAAAAAAATTAAAATAGCTACAATTTGAAAAAGAAATGTCGACTTTTGCGATTTTTCTGCGTCTTTTTCGGGCTGCAAAATTGAAAAAAATTTAGAAAAGAATATTTTAGCCTAATTCTGCTAAGGACTGTAGCGACACATCTGCTAAAACACCGTTTTGAGGAAAACGTGTTTTGCAAACAGTTCTAGTGAAAAAAATTCTACTTACAACTAATCTGCCTCTTCCTCGAATAAGTGTTGCTGAGCCGATTTTTCCTCTCCGACGGTCACAATAGAATACCCCTTAAAAGCGAGTCCATCTGAAGATCGCACCGTTTTAATATAGGTACACCTGCCAGCTCCCAACTCGCACGTCTACATGCATTTCCATTCCTCGCGCCTCCCAGTAACAGTCAACCGTTGCGCGAAATTTCAGTTGGAGCGATTTTCCTTCGCTGGCCCTTATTTTTATCGCGATAAAAGAAGCCGTCGGCACGAGCTGGGGGAACGCACGGGGTGAGAGCCACTGTGTAACCCGCTAGCTAGAAATCCAAACGGTAACAAGAGGTTACGTTTAGGGGTGTAGTAAGCGGTAATGTATTCCGTCCGGAGAAGTGAAGCATGCATATTCTAGATATATTATAAATAATTACTCAATTATATCTTTGGAAAGGCAATGAATAAAGATGTCTGTTGCCCGGGCCGCGGGAAAGGAGAGGGCAGGCAGGCTAATAAAAACAAAAAAAAGGAGGAAAAAACTTGCGTTGAATATTCAAACGCAACAAACTAGGTACACGGGGGTGCTAGAAGCTGGTCTTGCCGGCGGGTGGGAGGGCGAGCTTATTTCAAATGGAGATCCATATTATACCCTCTTCTTACCGGGTACGTACTTTTGTTTCCAGATTTCGCGATTTTCGCTGTGCCTCGAGTGCGTCAAACGAAGGGAAAGAGACACTTGAATTCCCAACCAGTCCTTTATCCGCCTATAAATGTTGCAATGAAAATCGAGGTTCCATCGATGACTAATTATACTCATCGATGTGTACGGGGACACGCGGTGGGTGAGTCACGCGACTCGTATCGATGCTTCTTCGCTATGCTGTGCGATCCTTCCCTGGATGAAATCGTCCTCGAAATGGATTCAATTAAAAAGGAAAATCTCTTCGCCCGTCGTCGACGACCCGCATATCTCGCACGTCGATCTCGCGTTTTATTCTCTGCTCCATCCGTTCGTTCAGCAAGCACAGAACATTTTTGCTTACGTACCTTCGCGTAGAACATATGGAAATGGGACTTAACTGAGGTAATCTCTCATTTTTAATGTTTATCATGTTAGGCAAAGCTCATAAATAGCTTTGTATAAAAGATGTCGAGCTATTATACTGAAAAACTGAATCGAAACGTATTTTTGAAAATCAATCCTTCCTGGATTTAATCTTAAGAGAGCCGAGTTAGACCCATAAAAATATTTCTAATGCAAAGTCAATAAAATTCATTAGGTGATTATAACAATTTATTTAAAGAATAAAACCCAGTTTTATTTTCTTTTTACGAAGCCCCTTCTTCTATAATACAATTGTCAACTAAAAAGTGCTTTAATGTATTTCATATTTCATGCAAATCTCAATTTTCAAGGATAGAAAGGAAATATTAAAAAAGGATAATACTAAAGGAAATATTGGTCACTTTTTTTAATCAGCTTAAAGTTTTAAACATATTGGGTTTATTCTGATAAAATAAATAATATCAGGATTAGATTTAATAGCCATTTTATGTTAGGTGGGCCAACTGTCCTGCACTTACCCTGTATTTTACATTCTTAGAAGGAGGAAATACGTTGGCTAGCTTGCTCCAGAATTCAGTGCAATTGGATCGAGATTGAGTTAATTTTCTTAGCTCGTTAATGAAGAAGCAGTGCGCATTGCCTGTTTACGATTGCCCGGCTGCTTATCGGCGAACATACCGTTCTTCGTGCTTTGGAAAACGGGCGCGAAACATGAAACCCCGTGGAGCGGGAAGCCATAATTCCGCATTAAACGGTAATCGCAATCGGAGTAAGTAATCGATATATTAGTCGTTCGTTAATTAACGTCCTTATGATCGCGATATAGACTGGCTGGCCTGTCAACGAGGAAATTTACCGGCACACCTATGTTAGAAATCGGCACAGGCGTATCCTTTTCGGGTCGCCAGTTCTGCCGACTGGTTTATGCAAGAAGGGAAAGGTTTATTCTTTCCGCGGGGCCGATAAAAACCGGTAAAATCACGCGAAAATTATTGCCCAGTCAATCATGGAGCGCAGTAATGTATATTCAATCAGTTTTATGATGAAAAGAGGCTGACAGAGTGACTTTCTATTGATTTGCTTGAGGAATAGAACAGACAGCGAACTTTATATTTCTTAAACGAGTGAGAGCAAAGAATGTTAATTACGTGGAACTTTCTATTTTAATCTACAAATGTTTGCGTTTTTGCACATTGGAGAGTGTGCTAAAGAAACATATGAAATAGGAAGAATATTGAAATACCCAAGGGAATTAACTAGAATTAACTAGAATTAACTAGAATAAATTAAAATTAATTAGAATTAACTAGTTAACTAGAATTTTGCATAGAATGTAAAACTTACGTGTAGAATGTTTCCAAAACATTTCTTTGTGAAGTGGAGATTTTTAAATTTGAACAAAGACAGGTATATTTGAGTTAAACTTCTGAGTTGCTTTCCTAATTCTAGAGTGTTCTAAGATGAAATATTTAGTCTGCTCTAGACCAAAAATCTGCAACCATTTCCCCAGTATTTATCCAGGATATAATTTAAAATACAGTTTTTGTGTTTTAATATCTAACATTTCTCATCCACCTTTTTGAAACAGTGAAACTGTACGATTACAGTGTTTGAGAGTCGCTTTAATTCGTCCGAGTAAATCAACGACTGTGCTGATTAAGGAGAAAAGCCAGCCACCATGAAAGTATACCACGAGGGAGAGATAGAGAAAAGGAGGTGCTGAAAGTCGAGCCGTAGTTGCTGGCTACGGGCCCTGTTTCATATTGGTAAGGAATTATGGTGTGTCTGTCGCGTGTCTGACCGCAGTTAGGCTACTCCGTTTGACCTAACCCACGCCTCGCCTCGATCTCTTCTTCTTTTCCTTCTGCCATCTCCACCTTTCACAGCCCTTCAGTTCCTCTTCGCTCCCCACTTCATATACACGTGCCAGAAAGAAAATTATATGCCTCAAAATGTATTAACGAATGAACGTGTCACTGATAAAGCACTACATAAAGAAGGTCCCACAAATGAAACGTGAAGAACATCAAATGCGACTGAATGGAGGTATATAAATTCTTGAAATTTAAATTCATTAAATTCAAATTCTTTAAATCTAAATTCTTTAAATTCAACGTCTTTAAATTCAAATTCTTTAAATTCAAATTCTTTAAATTCAAATTCTTTAAATTCAAATTCTTTAAATTTAAATTCTTTAAATTTAAATTCATCCATAAAAATAATATCCGAAAAAATTACATAAATACAAAAAAATGTCTAAATTCCACCTAATACAGAATATCCCAAAGTAGAAAAATTTCTGCTGCGTTTTCGGCTCCGTCGATCATTCTATCGTGATCAGACACAAGTTCTCAGCTACCCCTTCACGGAAAGACCAGACTTCTTTCACAGACGGAAAGTATTTAAGAAAAAATCGCACGCGAACGTCGGACGAATATCAAACAAACCCTAACGAAGGAAAATCGCTATGTCTCAAAGCAGTATGCATCTATTGTCCTTCTAGCTCAATCGATCATTCGAGCGCGACTGTCAGGATCACGCAGTTCGAGTGGCTTTTTTAGAAAAAAAGTCCGAGGCTGTTGGTTCGCGAGGAAGGGCAGTGTAGGAGGAGACACGGAATCCCTGAATGGCAAGTTGCCGAAAATGGCGTTGGGTATACATCCCAGCAATTACCATTACGTGCCTGAAGTTGGCCTGGCGGTCTGGTAGCATAATGCTGTATTTAATGGGCAGCACTGCCGGCCGTGTGTGACACGATATACGAGGCCGAGTCAACATATATCCTGTCAGATTTTTAAAATGCCCTGATTTACAATGACCATTGTACTGTCCGCCGCATATCTATTGTCGCGCCCTTGCCAACGGATATCCAACCACTTCTGTCTAACTCGCAGTTATATCCCGTTTGCAGCCTGCTATCCGCCATTCCTCCGTGCACCTTACGCGAAAGGATTCGCCTAACTACGTCACGTGTTCGCCAGACCGTTTCTCAGAAGAGATTCAACGATCTGCTGGTTGGAGGCTTCGATCCTCCCCATTGCATCGTCCAACTGCTAGATCTATGCAAAAATTCGTTGACTGACTGTCAGCTGATCTTAGATATACAAAAAGGCCACTTTTTACTGCGCCCACAAGGAAAATCCTTTGATTAAAGAGACATGTAGTCAGTGCTGGATTAATCAATAACCAAAATAATCACGTGCTTAGGGCATCAAGAGAAAGGGGGGCACCATAGAAATTTTCTGAATTTTAAAATCTTTCTTTTGTTAGAAACACTTTTCACTCAAATTATCAGAAATGCCTAGGAAATAGTACACAGTAATAGTTGCGTTGAAGTGATCAACGCCTCGAAATCTTTTAAGTGCTTAGGGCCTCTAAAGCTCTTAACCCGTCCCTGCATCTAATACAGTTTTACTTTTAATAAAGTCTCTGCTTCCATAAAGCGAACGAAGTTCTGCACCGACCTAATAGATGCATACGTTCCTGGAGCTATCGATGACGCATACCGGGACATGGACTCCACGAGAAGACCCACGGATCACAGGAAAAAAGCAATATCGTCACTCCGCTGAACGGAGGTCGCTAACGAATATCCGACTGTTCTCGATATTTTGATATCTCCCGATTACTACAGGCATCGGTGTCAGATATTATCAGATTTAAGGTATTGTCTCGCGCGGTAAAACAAGAAACCTGTTAGCAGTGACCGTTTTTTAAAAAAATCACCTCACCGTTTGAGGATGGTTCACCCCTTTTATTGTCACAGCGAGGTGTTTGTTACATAACTGTTGGGGAGGAGTGGGGGAGGTCAATTTCACCTGGATCAAAAAGGTACACCGGTCTTGTGGGTCCAATGATCCCAAATTGAATTAACACACGCTCAGCCAATCGCTGAATCTGAACGTGAATATTCGAGCACCGCGAATAAATAACACATTACGGAAGACACTAATTACTATGAATTAAGGTCTGGCCTGTATCCTTAGATCGGTGGATGTAGAACCTCGGGAAATAAGATTGCTCCAGGAATGATGCCATCCATATTCATTGGCGCGTATTCCTGGCCCCGTAAGTGCGATTTAAAGTAAGAGACGAGGCTGCGACGTAATTCTCCCGGTATCGGCGTTCACGCAACCCGCCGATTTCATCAGCATCGGCTTCCTCGCGGGTGAACGAGCGGCCCAGGCACTCCCGGCCGAACGTGACGGGCTACATAAACGCTCGCTTACGCCTCGCGAGACGGGCCAGCGAGGCTTTACGGTGGACAATATATAGAAAATGAATCGATAACTTAATTAAGCGCGTTGGTCCGCCGAGCATCGCGGTTAATCAATACGTAGCGGAGCGTGTATTATACGAATACGTAGAACAATCTTGATCGTAAACCAAACCGCACTGCCTCCGATTTCATTAACTTATCTCCTCCGCCGGTGCCCCTGCGTGACTGCCGCGAGTAAGATCGGCCAATTATATCGGCCGCGTATGCGAAACCAACTTTTTACTCAGAATAAAAGTCTGTCGCTTGTTGCACTCAAGGGTGTCGTTATTGCTTGGTCCTCGATACGCGTATTTCTCTTCATCGGCGCTGGAAACGCGACTTCCTGGCTCCGAGCCCGTGGACAGATGGTGTGGATATTACAAAAGGGCTCAATTTTGCAAAAAGCGAACGCCGTCTTCGATACGACGAAGTGAGGTATAGTTTTCTATGGTTATTCACTCGAGTCCGGTTTCTGTTGCGATTCTCCGGTAAATAGCGTAAATAGCTCAAAGTCCCAATTTGTATTTGAGTCTGTACAGTGTGTGTAAAATACTATAATGAGCAAGCAATTGGCATGAAGTTTCTTTGAATGTTACTCCGTGTATCCAGGAATCACAAAATGTAATTTTGTTATGTCGGTACGAGATAATAACCAAAATGCGAAATCTGAGAAAAGTGTTCCTAATTTCGTCCCCAAGAAAGTGTTTGTAAAACAGGAAATAAATTGAAATATTAATTTTTTGATTCGTGTAAATACAAGTGAAGGGTAAATGGGGAAACGAGGAATGTCCATTTTTCGAGACTTTACGCTTAATAGCATATTTTGTTGGTGGCAACTGGAACTACAGAACTGTCGAACCACAAAGGGTTATAAAATTCAAATATCCCCGTAAGATAATGATAGATATTTGGTATAATCAGCGAGGTAAAACAGGAAATTATTTAAGAAGAAAATTATATAACAAAATTAAATTCATTGAACCTTGTTTCTTTACTGATGGACTAAAACTTAATTTTCTCGATAAAGATGTTTTGTAACATTCCCTCTTTTTCCCCTTACCCTTTAAGTGATCTTGTATCAAGAAATGCAGGGGGATGAAATTAGGCGCGAGAACGAACTTTGGGCCCTTTACCCTCCTGCTACTTGGCGTACCAACAGCCTGTCCAAAACTAAACGATAAAATACAATTTATGAATTGAATTGAATCCTCCGCACTGTCTATCAGTAACGAGCAGGCGAATGTTTATTGCCGCACAGAATACTGATAGCTGTATTTCATTCACCGACACCTTGTCGTGCTGCATTTTCCTCCGGGTTTATCAAAATCCCGCCCCGCGGAATTGTAGATTGCGGGCCCATTAAATTAGGACCGTTCACGCCGGGCCCCGTAAATTCTTTCGCTAAGTCTCCCGGCTGACGCCGAGTTCAAGGCGAAGTGCCGTGCAGTAGCCGGCCGGGAAGGGGCCTAGAGTGAAACGAAAAGGCAGGCGAGCCAACGTGGCTGATTGTAAGTTATATGCGACGCGCTTGCTTTATATCTCCCGTCGCAACTTTCCGCTCTCGTAAAGCTGCTCCGTTCTGTCTTCTTCGCACACCTCCCCACGAAAAACGTCCCGTCTTTCAGGCCTCTACACGTCTCCGGTTTTTAACGTTGCAGATTACTTGGAATAATTCCTCCTGATCCCACCCATCCCCCATCGTCAAACAAAACATCGTTAGCGTCACCGTAATTACGACTTGTACAAAACTCGTTCAACGGATAATAAGATTCCCGTGCCGGTGAACACCGAAGGATCTCGATCCTTATACTACCGATGCTCCCTTGACTATATTCACTGCTCGCGCGCCTTCTCAGGTGTTTCTAAGGGGCCCATCGAACTCCCCGCGCAACCAAGTCCGTAGCCAGCTAGTGGTCGGGTGGGTCCGGGCAGTTTAGGGCTAATGGGTGACGATTTACTTTCGATGCTGAATGGAAATCGGCCGGAAGTGGCTCCGGCAGACATCGCTGAAGAACGGACAAGAGGTGGAACGTGTTATTCTTCGTGTGACCTGGAACACTTCCTTATACAAACGAAGCAAAGTTGGGTACGACGTTACCCCAGATCTAGCTGGTCGCTGGCTGATGGCCATAATCTGAGCCCGCCCGGCCGGGGCGGCGGAGCTCGGGGTCGCGGGGGTTTGGGGTTAACTTATAATAACAGAAGTTGCTCGAGAGTTCAGTGACTGGACAGTGCCTAGAAGCTCGGACAGCTACGACAGGGGATGAGGGATGGGTCGTCGCCAAGTGTCCGGCCAACAGAATGTGAGCTATAGTACCGGGTACAAGACGTGAGACCTGGTCTCACGTGACCACCGGGCAAACTAACCGTGGCGTATGCTGCACAAACAGTGTCGAACTTTGGCGCAAATCGTGAATTTAGAACTTCGACGTGTCTTGGTGGTGCCGCTGGTAAATTGGTCAGTGCATCCGAACGAATTTCTTCGCCGGCGATGGATATCTCGAGGAATTTCGCGGCTTTTAATATCCAGCCGCGCGGCGATACGTTTTCTTAGGATACTTCTTGGGAAACTTGTAGCCCGCTGGCTACTTCAGCTTCGGATAGAAGCTTGTGGCTTTAGACTACATCTGGCTGTTGCCTGAAGGTCTTAGACTGTCCGGTTGCTACAGAGTTGTTCTTGATTTATAGTGGCGGAGTGGATAGAGTAGATATACTGCGATCTGGTGGTGTGTAGTGATTTCCTTAATTTGGGGACAAAGTTCAGTTTAGAATATACTGCCATTCCGATTATATTTCTTGTAGGGGAAAGTAGAGTTTCTAAGATAAGAGCTGCGATATGCAGCCAACGTATGGTGTTACATTCTCAGAGCAAAAAAAAATTTTCCAGACGAAGAGTTCCAGCGTTGTGTTGCGACGAGATCTTTATTTATGACTAGCAAAATACACCCGCGCTTCGCTTCGGGCCTAAGAGATATTAAGGACTCCAAGAAAACACAGTTCACCACTTTTCACCACCCCATTAGAGGTTGATTAGGGCAAAATTCTGAAATTGATTTTTAGGCATTTATGTGGGTAATCTTTCGAAGCAAAAACCAAGTTAATATCTAATCGGACCTAAGAGATTTTAAGGAATCCGTGAAAATACATTTCACCCCCTTAGGGGTTAGTCAGGGAAAAATCCTGAAATTGTTTTTTACGCATTTGTGTGGATAATTATTGTGAGTAAAAACCAAGTTGATATATAATCGGGCCTAAGAGATATTAAGGAATCCGAGAAAATACATTTCACCCCTTTGGGGATGGAATTTCCAAAAATCCTTCCTTAGTGGGTGCCTGCGTCGTGAAAACAATGTATGTTTCAAATTTCACATTCCTAAGCTAAACTAACTTTCTTTATAACTTCTGAAATAATAGTAATAAAGGTTTTATAATTATACATATTATATTTTAGGCAGTTTTTTTTAATAATTCTATTATATTTTACGCGTTTTTTAATAGGTACACGATATCACTATAACGTAAAACCAGGTACTTGCATACTTACAAGAAATCTTCTTTTCCCGCGAGCCGAATAGTTTTTTTCAAAGGACTCTCATTTTCTGATTCTGTAAGATCTAATTAAGATTTCTAGCGGTGTCCAAAGTTTACTTTGCCATCTGACATTTTGCTACCAGGAAAAATACATTAGGCACCCGATTTTACCCCACTTTCCCGTACCCCCTTGAGATATCGAGCGTGTTTAAGACTTATACACGAAGGAGCTCGATGGACATCACTTTCACGCCTCAAAATGTAAATAGACTTGAATGCAGATAGTACGATCTGCACGTGGAAGCTGTACAAGGCGTAATGGTAATCTCGATCGAATTTCACGAATCAATTCTTCGGGGGCAGATGATAAATAGATCAGTAGCATCGATCGAAAGAACTGAATCACGCTCCGACGTAGGAGAGCTGGACGTAACGCGCCCGCGGGCCTTGCGATGGTCGGCGCCGATATTTCGCTGGAGCGACGGTGCGTGCGGTAGGTACTCGTTAGAAAATGTCGAATCGATGTTCGAACACATACCTCGCGAAGAGCGAGCAGCTGAATCATGACCTTCATAAAGTATCATCGGTAAACAATTAACATTCGTGTTGCGCTGCCCACGCGCTATCGCGTTACGAAGGCGCACCGGGGGCTTAACACGTTCGCCAGATCGGCCCTAACAATTTGCCCGAGGGCTGTTACCTCGTTAAGTGACAATCAGAGGCGTTGACTTGAAATACTGCATAGCTCTTGTCAAGATGTCCGTAGCTGTTAGGCTCGCGAGACTTCGTCGGGCACTCGGGGCTCCGGGCTAGCTTCGACCAATTATCGCGGAATAGAAAATATATTAGACCACCTGGCTTCTCTGTAATTAGCTGGAAACTGAACGCTATTCGAGTATAAAGAATCTCAAGCTTGTAAAAGACGCCAGTGAAAGAAAAAGAGATTATTGAAATTGGAGAACTTTTCTTGACTCCCAAATAACGTGACGTTATTACTCTCAAGCTTCCTAATAGAGACATTTCGGTGCCGGTAATCGTAAATCCCGATTGTTGCAAGACCATAAAGAATTTTTTTTAATAAATAAAGGCGTGTTCCATAAGAAAATGGTCTGGTAAAATAACAGTGCCCTTGAAGGGCAACCGCAGCAAATATTTGCATCACGGAGGTTGCGCTCTATTATCGTAAGACAAAGTTGAAGAATTCCGGAGAGCAGAATTTATATGATCCCATTATACTAATACAAGGAATTTAATTTCCCCCGTGGATGATTAATTGTTACATTGTGATACATCCATAAATTACCGTAATGGCAACTAAATTGCATAATGATACAGTGGCGTATTAATAATGCATCGCGGTGGCGAAAAAACCGCAGTAGCCTCCCGATAACGATTAGAGAGGGAATTTATTTTTTCCCCCACGACTCGGCCTCGATGCACCCGCTAATTTCGCGGCGAATTAATTCCCGACACGAGGGGGATAAGCAGGACAAGTCGTTTTTCGCTGCGGGACCAAAGATCGCGAGTTATTACCTCCGTCCGGGTACACTCATTACGAAAGTTAAGTCCAGCGAATTATCGAGAATTATTAGCTTTTACCCAGGGGCCCGCGGACCGGCTGCAACGGCCGCCAGATCGGTATCGATACGTATCAATTAGAGGACGAATATTAATGAGTGAGTCGGAGAAAGAGGCATCGGGGCCGTAACACTTCGGCCCGCGCGATCATCAGAGGGTACAGGGAGCGGGTCTACGTGCGCGAGTATTTGACGAGGGATCTAGAGTTGTCCCGGGCACCCGCTCGGAAAGGGCGCCCGGAGAAAGAGGGAAAGGGAGGAGAAAAAAAAAGCAAGAAGTTGATTGAATTTTACCGCGGCGCCCGTGTACCAGGGCTGGCAACGTTACCACCTATAAATGCGCTCACGCAAGTGTGCATTCGTATATAACAGCTCTGGGGACGTGTGTATTTACAGTCGGCTGCAGATACTTACGGCGCCACTTTCGATGTGACGGTGTTATAAATGGGAATTGAATCGAACCACCGTCCACGCCTTCCCAAGGTTATCGCCCGGCTGAAATCTATAGGCCAGATACAATCTAGTAGACACGCTCCGTAAATTCAATTACGCATTAACAAAAATCCACGGACGGCCGTATAACCCCGAGGCTGGAGGGGGATAAATTGCTGGGGAATCGTAAGATGAACGGTGACGATATTAATTCTGATTTCCAACCTGGCCGCGCGGACTCGAATGCGACTCCAGTCCGGCTAGATTCTTAGCCGGGCGATCTATCTTCTGGCTGCCGATATTTCGCGCGCGATCTTTCTGGAGATAACGGAGAACGAGGTGCAGGTGATGGTTTCTTATCCAAAGTAACAGAGAAATATTATTGCTTGGATGCAAGAATTGTTTGATGATGAAACATTCACTTTTACTTATTTTTAGTCACATCATGCTTCAATAAAAATGAATAGCAAAGTCGACGGTCTTCGTGGTTTTTCAGTTCCATTTATGGGAGCGTGGTGGATGAAACATTTATAACAAGGAAGTCGATAATGTGTTTTATGTTTCATACAATTGCGTGCATAATGATTTGAAAGACTGAAGAATAAAAATACTCCCCTTTGATTTAATGAAGAAATAACTGTACCTATGCGACTAATATTACATGAAATAAATAATCTTCAAACCTACAAGAGTCTATTATTTAAACCATACCATGGGCAGCGATTAAAAACTGTCACGCGCAAGTAGAAAAGGTAAGTATTAGTCAGACGCTCTGCCGAACGCGTCCTCAAACCCCCACGTCCCAAAGAATCTGAAATTCGATGCTCAAGGAGATGAAACGACAGAACCTCCTGCGTGAAAGCTTCCACTTATATCCACTTATTCCCCGCATGAGAAATCACCCTCCGCTACATTGTACCTCGAATCACGTCCCACTCTGTGTAAACGTGTACCACTTTTAAATAAAACGAAGTAAGGTAAACCACTCCTCGAGTTTCCAAGACCCGGCGCGTTCGATCTTGCACGCGTAACCGTCGGGCAGACAGGCACGCCAGGATTGATATAATTTTTGCTAACGGGAGTGTACGCGAGGACGAGCCACCACGCTATACAGCTATTACGCGTTATTTGAATGCGTTACGAGGACGCATAATGAAGTGCCTCCTGGCATTTTATTGTGCGCCATCCAGGCCGGTCTTTTGCATCATTCGGTACGCAGCTGGGTAATCATCCGCTCGGCATGATAGGGCCGAGGCTACTGGGCGTGGATAAATCTGTAAGCTCAATAAGGGTAACCGTGATTAAGTGCTTTCGAGGCTGTACGAGGCTCCTCGCGGCGGTGCAACGACGACAAAGATTTATACCAGCGGCGTGGAAAACGTGGAGTCTGATGATCGACAGAGAGCAGCCAAGTCTCTTCACCCGGGGAACGGCGTTTAAGAGTTTTCTTGGGTCGTAATTACATTGCACGTGGTTACATTTTAATTCCTTTTCAGCCAAGGTGTACACCTCAAAATGACGTTGGAACGGGATTTCGAAACGACCTGGGTTAGGTGAAAATATCCTACCCTTTATCGCAGTAATTTATCTTTCAGGCCATTTCACGTGCTTCGATGGGCAAGCCGCAGGACCGTTCGTTCGAGATGTATTAACGAGTTTAGTGGAGTGTGGGGCACCTGTGACCTGAAGGAGATACTGGTTCATACATATTTTTGGTAGCATCGTAAAATGACGATTGTGCACTCGTTGTATGAAGAATTGAAGAGTCCTTGTAGAAAACACTGTAAGTGCCAAAAATAAAATTGTTTTCAGGGCGGGACACCGTTTTTTTAATATTATTAAGGGGTTACTCGCAGTCAGGAGGTAGAATGAAAAAGACTATTCTTTGTGAATTTATTTCAGAAAGTACATGAATATTTTTATGCAAAGGTTTTTGTATTCAGATGAGGGACATTTTAACAGGTTATTATAATATGTTTTGGTGTAATCAGTTGTAATTTTGCAATAACTAAATACGTTTATACCAAAACAGAATATAATAACCTGGTAAAGTGTTGTCCATCATCTGACTACAAAAACTTTTGCATAAAAATATGCATGTACGCTTTCTGAAATAAATTCCCAAAGAATCGTTCTCCTTCTACCTCCTGACTGCGAGCAACCCCTTAAGTTAGAATTATATTCTGAAATACCTACTTTTAATGTTTCCTTTACCTTATTAAATTCACCTTAACTTATATGGGGGGAGCAGGTTATTTGAATATTATAAAAGAGTATGGCGATTCAAAAAGGGTTGGGAAACACTGTTCTATACTATAGTATTACCATTGACACGTGGAACATTTCCCGATAAAATACTTTTTCAATTTTAGCACTTACAGTATCTTCTACAATGACTCTTCTTCAATTATGAACGATACAATAGCTATCTCTATTGAGTTACAACAGGTGCTTTTTCTCAGCAATTTGCCTTCGATGGAAACTGGAAGTCATCGTGGAATACATAGAACAAGACAGACTATTGATTATATGGTCCACGACAATGCCCAACAAAATGAATTTTTTAATGGAATAAAGAAAAGAAGCAAAGGCATGAGAAGGATCTCACGTGTCATTGAATCTACAATTAAAAATGCAGGATCGTAATAAAATTGCACGTTTACATGACGAATAGCCGAGCTAAGCTCGCTATCCTCTGTCGCGACGTTTACATCGCCAGAGCAATTGGGAACGATTCCAAATACAACCATCCCAGCGTTACACGAAGAGTGTTGCACTGGCCGCGCATAATTAGCACGTCGAAGGAACTGTTCTTTGTCCGAGCTGCAAGGTGCAAAACCCTCTCCCGGGATACCATTACACGGCGATGAAATTATGCGCACAGGAGTCGCGACAATAAATCATGCTTGTATGCGCAGCGCGAAAAATGTGCTCAGCTGTCCTCGGGCCACACCTTCGTATATTCCCCTCGCCGCGAATTAATGAACAAAACGCTCGGCTCAAGTAGGACGTATCTAACAACACGGCAGTAATTAATTTTTTCGTGGGACACTGCCGCGGCCCCTTGTCAAGCCGTCCGCGTCGAATGTGTTTCAATATCCACTAAAACTGCGTTCCCAAAGTGAAAGTCTGATGCCACCCGCTTTGCTGTCGGAGAAGCTCATGCATCATTCAAGTCATTATATTTGTAACGCGACAGCTGAACTTTAATCACCTATAGACTAATTTGAATCAGTGAAAGGTCCATTCTCCTCGAATACACACGTGCGGTTGCCACCGGTATTTTAAAATAAAGTATCTTATGTTATTACATGTAAATGTACTCTATACTTTTGAATAACAATAAAATATGCGAGAATACTTCATTTCACGAATGGATATTACGTGAAACGTAACGCGATATTATTGCACGTAGTTTCCAAACGTACACAACTTTGATCATCTCAAAGTAATTTCTTATCTTCTGCCTATTCCTGCCACCTCAGCATTTAGTGAGAATGTTTTCTCTGCCATGAATGTGAAGTGGCGGGATGAGAGAAACCAGGTATTTCTTAATTTAACAAAGAACGAATTATTTATATATTTTAATATGAATATTGCCTGCAATAATGCCACTGAGTTATTTAAAAATGATAAAAAATTGCTTCGTAATACTAAAAGTAAAAAGATATGTTTGGAAGAAATGAAAACTAATAAAATATACTTGTAGCTCTTTCTAGCGTATTTGTTTTATACCCCGCGAAAGTAAATTTACGTTATTTTCCTGTAAAAGGGGTGGCAACCCACACGGTATGAAACTTTCAAGCAACCCAGGGTGCCGCAAAGTTTCTCGATCAAACCGTCAAGTATTCAGAAACGTTATCGACCAGAAAGGAACAAGAAATCGCTAATGGAAGACCGGCACATTGTCGACATCGTCGTGTTAAAGGTTAATAACTACAGCAACGAGAGGACAGCCCTCCGGAGATTATGGCAATTAGAAGATTTTATCTCGCCCAGCGATCGAGCCCAGGCGTCGATGTTTTGCTCGCGCATTAATCGTCCGCCTAAGGGATAATTCGAATTCCAGCCAGACGTTCGTTTTCGCCACGCTGCTCCCCCGGTAACCACTTGCAAGCCACATTGTAACGAATGCGAAATTCGATCACGGTTACTTTGTTGCTCCGCGGCCTGATTATTCGCTCTCTCGTAAACGTCAAACTTGGACCGCGCAAAAACGATGGCAATTAAAATGCGTCCCCTGATTACGTGACGCAGTCTCGTAAAAAACCATCGCCGCCGTCCGATGTGACTTAGACGAGCCGGGAGGGACGCTCCGACCAGTCGCAACAATGTACGATAATGAAGAATTATCGCCGGCATAAGATCGGATGGAATAGGCGCTGGGCTACTCGTTAGCGGATCGAGATCGTAAAAATCATCGCGGCCGCGTGCGCCAGCGGCTCGGGGTTGTCAGGCAATCGGGCCCGAAAGCTGTCGCGGCGAAACGAGGGAAGCCTGGTACGCGAGGGCCGGAGGCAACGCTGCGCCTGGAGCTGTCCGAAAGCAGCTCGTTTTGCTCGTCAAGGGGAAGTCCGGCGAGCCCCGGGGACACCGTGCCTCTTCCGTAAATCCATACGAACTTGTTTATCGCGATCGCCCGTCACCCTGGCCGGAGCTGAGTCCTTAACTTCTCATCGTTGGCGCGGATTACGCGGCGGATAAAGTGACGATCGGGATCACTGATGAGTTGGAAGCATCGACGTATCTGATACGCGGAGAATCGGTTCAGGACGATTGAAATGGCCACTGTGTCGTAGGCTTGGAATTAGATCCAGGGCGATAATATTTGAGCGAGGGATTCTTCGGGGATTAGGATATGAAGAATCACCTGTGGATAGGCTGGAAGTGGTAGGTTCTTGGATGATTGTAGAATATTAATGGTTGGGATAGTGGCAATCTATGGGATGGTACATGGAATGACTGCTGAGGAACACGCGTGAAATTGAATTCACTTTGGTGTTAAGAAACATCTAGTACTACTAGGGTTGCCAACCATACTGTAATATATGAAGGATAAGGGGAACTAAAAAGTGAAAAATAATTTTTTCCCTTATTTAATCTACGTCTATCAATTGTTTTATGTCGGTGCCTCATCATTTGCACTGTGTAAATCTGGCGCCGACTTAAACAAATTGATAGTCGTAGATTAAATAAGGGAAAAAATTATTTTTTACTTTTTAGTGCATTTTATATTTTTGAAGTCGACTTTAATTTTTGTATTTTTTACGTTTTGGTTATTTAAGATACATAATTACATTTATTTAAAAAATATGAGTATGCCATGAGTACAACAAGAGCTGCTCGTAACAAAGTAACCGTTTGCTAGAAATGAAAGATTCCAAAAATAAGCAACTTCAAAAAGTGAGAATAAGGATATCTCAAATTCGTTATATGAGGTCTACAACTCAACGCGCGGAAGTATTCTAAACTGCGAGAATACATGAAATACAAATTATGTAATGAGGCGAAGTTTGAATTAATCAGTACTGGCAGAGTAGTGAGACAATATTGATGCAGTGTAGAATGGAAAAACCGGGACATCGCCGTCTGTTGAATAAAAAAGAGATCATCAAAATCGGCCCATATGCTGAGGACTTATGCGGGGACAAGCATAAAAAAATACATACGGGTCAAATCTATAACCTCCTCCTTTTTGAAGTCGGTTAAAAACGAGGAACGTCTATTTTTCGTGATTTTGCGATTTGTAGCATATTTTGTTGGTGACAGCTGGGACTACAGAACTGTCGAATCACAAAGGGTTATAAAGTTCAAATACCCCAGTAAGATAACGTTAGATATTTGGTATAATCAACGAGATAAAACAGGAAATTATATAACAAAATTAAATTCATTGAACCTTCTTCCTTTACTGGAGGACTAAAGTTTTAAAACTTAATTTTCTCGATAAAGCTGTTTTGTGGCATTCCCAGTTTTCCCCTTACCCTTCATATATAGTGTTGTACTACATTTTTGTCTAGTGAACTATATACTGTTAGAAAGATATAGTACGTAGAAAAACTATATTTCCGACACATCGATAAAATTTTACAATTTTTACTTATTTTTTTATTCTATGGCAACATCAAAACTTTAATTTGCGAATTTAAAGTTTAAACTTTTGGTTGTGACTTAAGAAAAGTGTTTTCCACGATCTGCTTGTCAAAATTTATATAAAATAATTCCATACCCTTTTTCTATTCCCGCCACTACAGCTTTTACAGTGAGGATTTATTCTATAATGAATATGAAGTGTATATATGTCACAAAAAATGAGCTCCTCATATACGTTAATTTGGACTTTCATTGCAATCAAACCTTTTCATAATGCGAAATGCACACAAAAATATACAATTAAAAAATAAGATGTCGTTATTTTGTACCACTTTCCTCTGAAAACTACTTTATTTTTAATCACATTTGGCCGTAAAGTAGGCCAAATATATATTACTACTATATTACTATTATTATATTTTCCCAGAAAAAACTTGGCAACCCTAACAAAATACCACAGCGGTAGCCCAAGGAATACACTCCCCACTCACCCATTTAAATTCAAGCAATTTTCCAAACTCTACTATCTACAAAATACGAGCTCCAGCTATTCTTATTAGAAATCCACGGTATGATGCTTCTAAATAGAATCTTGCGCGTCTAGGTACCCTCGAATCGCTATAAGCGAGGATTCACAAGCAGGCATTCGGTGGCATTGAATGCAGAGTAAACGGGGGGAGGCATCGGTGGGCAGTAAAGCAAAGTTAAACGGTCTGAAAGTCTCTTAAGTGACCTGTCGGGGGATGTTCGCGCCGTTGGAAGTCGGGTGCCATCCGACTTGATCGCGGTGCGCGCCAGCCCTCGAACGGCGGGCTTTAAGGAGGCGAGGTAGAGGCTGCAGAAGAAACGAGCGGCCACCACATACGTATTAGAGGCAATATTTTAGCGGTACTTTTAATTTCGCCGTGATCGTAAACATTTCGACGCATACGCGCGCAAGGTGGCGCGAGGGGAAGCAAGGAAACAGAACGGACAACCGGAGAGCTGTGTATTTGCATATTTTAATGAGGCGCTGGGCGTAGAGTGCCGCGGGAGCTGGACCGGTGCAGCGCGGCACCAGGTAGCCCACAGTTTACCCTGGCTAACGTCAGATTCAAATGCCGATGATAATGTGACATGGGGAGCCTAACGACGGAAACGCGCTGTCGGCGCGTCAAACAGGAATTGCTGATGTCAGAAGGCATACGGACACTTGGAAAATATACTCCGGAATAAGGGGTCCTGCTATGTCCCCCTTTTGAGAGGGAAGAGAGTCGAGGAGTCGTGAAATATTACAGAAAGAAAATGAGATGGAGCAGAAGTGAGAGGACTCTTAATCATATTCCTTCATCCTAAGGTGTCAATCTCAAATTCAAAGTTTCAGTGACACCAAGTGGACCACGAATAAAACAAGTTACAACTGCAGGCGAAATGTCCCTCAAAGTTCTGCTGACAGTTAAAGGTGCAATAGAGTAGATTCACAAGGGTACCTTGCCCTGAATCCCTCGGCAGCAACAATGCTCGGTACGAAGCAGCTAAACGACGTCGTTCTGCCCTGATACGCAGGGATTTTCACATATCATTCGCTGGCATTAAATGAGTACCAAAAGGCTAGGTATAGGGTCCGCGTATCCAGCAACGACGTCGCGGTGTGCCACAATGAATCTCTGAAAGGGCCCGCGGACGAGGCGAGTCCCGTCCACTCGGAGCGCAAATCTGATTGGCTCATGAATATTAAGTTCGGCCCGCAATTATTATCTGCGTTATAAATCGGGCGACCTGCCTCGACGGGCTTCTCCTGGCCGAGCCGGGCGTTATTATCCGCGCTCGCACACTCGAGGGACCGAAATACACGGATACAGAGAGAGAGAGAGAGAGAGAGAGAGAGAGAGAGAGAGAGAGAAACGGACGTGCACAGACAGCTGGCCAGCTCGCTCGTGCTGTATCTTCACGCAACGCTCGCGCGATTACCCCCAAGTGTTAATTACTAATCTCGCCTCTGCTAATTATAATTAACGCCTTTCGGCCCCTGGAATAGCCTCGCCGTTGTCCGGGGGACGCCTGCAAAACGAAAGGACAGATCGAGGAAGGATCGACCGCGCGGTCTTGCCGCGAGGAGTCCAGCTTTAAAGGAGATCAGAAGGATCCCAGCGTCTGGCGATCCTGCGGACCGGTTTCCCGGCTCCTTCAACGCACTGCGGGATCTACGAGGACCCGGCGAGTTGCGCCGGTTTCCGCGTAATAAAGGGGTTGTTGATCTAATGCGCTTCATAATTCGATCGGGACCGCGGCCCCCTTCGAGTGTCCCTTTGATTAAGTGACTTAAGCCGTTTATGTGTCCTTAACATTCAGCGGTTTAGTGAACGCATTGTGCGCGCTGGAATGCTTGTCTATCCACAAATGACCTTTGATCTGGATTTACTGGCGCCTCGGAATGCTGTTGTTTGCGAGCAGATCACTGGACTCTTTGCTGATGACGTTTGAGGTGCGAGAACTTGATTCTTGGATGGGAAGTAGAGAATTATAAGACTTGTGTTTTTTGCGCAATGGGAGACAACAAAATAAACTCTACGAACGAGGGGAAAAGTTATAATGTTTGAGATTTTGTGAGGATCAAGTACGTACTTCGTCATTCTACAATTCGATAGCTATGTTAAACTGGAAATCCCCCTGAAAACTAGGTTAAGCTACGCTATACTATGCTAAGTTTTAAACAATTAGCTTCGATACACCCTTACGGGTCGTTCTTAAAATACCTAAGCCTTTTGGGGCGAGGAGGGGGTCGCTGATTTCTTACAAAAGAGGGAGAGGGTGTCAGGTAGCGTCTTACGTAATATTTTTAACGTAATTTTCAATATGAATAGTCTAAAACCCAGTGAAATGAATTATATAAACCTTTAAAAGAATTTTCATAACTGAAAAATGCAATGTAAAATATATTGCGTAAGGAAGGGGGAGGGGGTTGGAATATAAAAGCTTACAAATTCTTATACTGAGGGAGGGAGGGGTTAAGAAATAGCCAAAATTACCCTTAAATAATTTAAGGTTTTTGTCGCGTGATTTGTGCACTAAAAATCAGGATTTCAACTTTAAATAACCGCTATTTTGTTTTAAATTAACATGTCAGAAATTCCCTACGTTAAACAGAGGATACATTAATATACTAACGAAATCTTTCTTGTTCTTTTATTTTAGATAATTTGGTTCCGAATGGCAGTGTTCAACGCAAAACCAAATTTTTAAAATGCCTTCTTGAATGTCGGTTGTTACTTTATTATAAACGTAAATATTTTTCTACGAAAAATTACCAAGTTTTCTTTCAATGTTGCTCTTTTAAATGCAAAAAGTTCTGTAAAAATATATGCTTCCTCTTTTTCAAAAAAATTCACAAACTTTCGCCTCTTTTCGACCGTCTGACTAGGTATAACCACTTAAGGGCGAACCTTATGGGATCGTTTCCACCAAAAGCTAAGTTCTGCTTTATAGAGCACTCAGACATAGCATAGCTTAGCTTCCAGACGAGTCCCCGGCTTTAGACACATCAAATTTCTTGATTATTATCGCAAGGATAGCGATTTCACGCAACTCTTTCAAAACAAAGCACCCGCCAATCTGAGTAGCCGAGGAGCGACTACAAAGGGAAATAGTTGGCGGTACATTGGCAGACGAATAATCAAAGGGTCCAGCGGCTATCCGAAATGGTTATTATGTTGGTTGATTGCGTTCGCGGCCGACGATATTAACAGCGATTCGTACGTAAGAGGGTGGCCATCGATGCACTGTTTCCTACTGATGAGTCACTTTAATCGAAGCTCGAACAGTGATGGACGCTGGCAGTTAATCGCCGTTATGCGCCGGGGCCGAATTACAATCTGGTACGGATACGATGCCAATAATCGGCGAATACAGATCGAGGAATCCATCACATTCCCGAGGAGCATCGTTAATTTCGTCGAAGGCCGCGGACTCGATCCTCCTCCGTTTAAGGACAACCCCGCCGTATATGATTATGGAAGATATACCCGTGTACATAAAATCGCGGGCCACTCGGTGTACATAAACATCGACCCGCGCAAAGGGTAACGCAAGGCATACTTGACTGACGTTAATTGTGCATAATTCTCCGCGTGGTCTTCCCTTGATCCGCTTTAACGAAACGCGTACGTTACGTCTTAGGGCTTTTCGGCCTGCATACGAATGAGATTCAAGGGCCTCGTAAGAGGGAGCGAATATTTAGTCGGTCTCTCTTGGTCTCGCTCCTATTTCACTAAATCGGTGAGTCGTAAGTAGTGCAAATTGTTGTCGGGGACTGATTCTCAATTCTACTGTTGGGGGTAAGATGGGCCTCAGTCCCATAGTCAGTTTAGAGAAAGGTATCTGTAAACATTACGAAGTTAGATATTTTTTATACATAGTGAAGTTGTTGTGAAACTGTCTATACTATTTGAAAAATTGATATATCTTCTTTGTAATATACTAATCAGTGAAATTAATTTTATTTATAACCCTCTCAGGCCCTTATTACATAAAATGGAAAAATATAGAAAATGATGTTGATATTTATCAGTATTTTTTATTATTTATTTAATATTTTCAGGATATTTGAAATAGTACAGAATATTGAAAAAAGGTAGTCATAAAAATAATCATAGATCGTGTCCTGTTCAGGTTGATGTATGTTTAGCTTAGATACTAGTTAGGTTGGTCAAAATCGATTCACAAAATTTAACATAGCTCTGTCAATTTTAAAGATACGGCAATGAAATTTAGAGGACATATGTAGAAAAGAACGAGGAATCTAATTATGCGTTTCATGCAAAAAGGGCCCGAGTGTCCTGAGACCATCCTTGGATTCAACAGTACAATTTCAGATCCTCGTTACTTTGTGTTATATTAACCCTTCGTTGACACTCTGGGTATGAGCCACCCATAAACTGATTTTGACGCTCTGTACCTTCTATATGCAAAATAAATACCTTTTTTCCAAAGCTAACATACAAACTGTTTTTTCTCCCAAATATTACATCCGAACCTCAACTCCGTAAATTTTCAGCTCCTAATATTAAAATTGATAAAAGTTACATTTTTTTAAAAAGAAAACTTTTTTACAAGATTTTCTTCGTTTCTTCTCGACATGTGGTAATCTAATTTTTTTGTATAAAAACTGTGATAAAATTTCAATCAAAATACTATTGGAATACAATTTATAGACTTTGAAACTGACCCATAATTTTTTTGATAATTGGATTCTTTAGATGAGACTGGCAATCGTTCAAAAATTGCTCTGACCCACCCAGGTATGTCAAAGTTGATCGAAAAATGAAGTGCGTCAACGAAGGGTTAAAATCTACCAAGGAGGTTCATCTACGAGTTGTGGCTTGTTAAAGGAGTCGATGAGAATGGGGAAAAGATCTGGGAAAATATGTATATAATAATTAGAATAATTGCTAGTGACAGTGTAGCGTCTAAAGTAGATTTACAACTTCCCAATTCTATTCTGTAATTAGGGTAAGTCCGAGACAGTTAGTTCACCTAACATAAAATGATTATTAAAACCAATGCTGATATTAATGATAATAATGAGGCTATTCATTCAACTATTTAGTTCCTAGAGAAGAAATTGTTCTGCGCTCTTACCTATGGAATCTGAAACATAGCAACTGCACCAACTCCCCCACCACACAGACTCACCCAGATTTACCTTACCCCACTTTTGGTTTACCACATTTATCCTTATGACATCCTACTATCCTTGAGCTATCTTTCAATACAAATCAATAACTATTGTAGACTTCCCATATCACACGCTGTACGACTTACAATACTCCCCTTCCTTAGACGACACACATCAACCCCCATAGTTCCCGAAAACCTCTCAAGCACCCCGCGATCGTGAACCACCAACCGCCCCCATTCATCTTCCACATTTCCCCTTGAACGGGCCGAAATCGGGGTTGACAGTGTCCAGCGCGCGTTTCCACACGCGCGCGCCAAAAGAGCGGCATAAGTTGAGCCCATTCGAAACCCCGTCGGAAGCATTTTTTTTCTGGCGAACGCCGCTGCGGAATTAATAACCACAATGAAGCGACTGAATTATTCTCACTTGCCGCGGATCCCGCCGTTTAAACCGTCGCCGTTCCGGCGTGGTTAAAAAAAAGTGTCGTCATTTGCACCGCGCAGATGACATTTTAATCGTGCCATCAACCGAGGGGGTGGAGGCGCGGTTCCTTCGCACCTGACGAACACGCCGAAAAATAAAAACCAAAAAAAAAAAAGAGCAGAGGGTCGGGTAGGGTGGTGGAGGAGTCAGAAAAAAAATATGGCCACGATTTTTGCAAGCCCAGGGAGCAGCGGCGTTTCGAGTTTCGGCGCGGGGGCGACGCGGCGGCGGAGGGGGGGGGGGGGGTGACGCGGGCCATGGCAGAGCAGTTTGGCGGTCGACGCGGCGCGCCGAAATGGCCGGAAGCCCCGGGTGTTTGTAAGTTTCGGCTAATAGAAAAAAATGACGAGGTGCCCGGGTGTACCCCCCGTGTCCATTTCCAGCCATTATTTTTATTCCGGTGCGTTTTACCGGAATGGTCGCGCGCGCGCTCGCCCGAGCCTGCCTCCAACCCGCCATCTATACACGGGGCCGCGATGGCGCGGTTCTATCCTCTTTCGTTACCCGAGCCTCCCCCGTTTCCGTTCGTTCCTCACCATCGCGGCCGTTCTTCCTCGCTTTACGGCGCTGGTCAGCCGCCGCTGCCTTCTCCCCCACCATCCCCCTCCGCCCGCCGCCCCCGGGGAAAAACGGCGCGGGGTACGATCGCAGCGGTTCGATCCGCGGCCGCCGCTGCCGCGCGCGTCTCTGTCTGCCTCGTTCCAGCAGATTTACACACTTTTTTTCGCGGCCAACTGTCTGTCATTAGGCGCAGCACGTGGATCGACGGGGGTAGAGTGGCACAATAGCTCGCGGAGGGGGGTTGGCCGCGCGCGAGGAACGCTGGGCCTGCAGCGGAAGGGCGGCGAGGGGAGGGGGAGGGTCTCGGACGGGAGGGGCGACGGGGGGTTCCGCGGGAAATGCATTTAACAAGGACAGATAGTGATTTAATTTTAAAAAATTGACGAAACGGCGCACAGGCGGGGCTGCATGACCGACACCCCCCTCCCCCATCCCTGCCGCCCCTCCGCAACCCTCTCAGTCCTTCTCGCGGGGGCTAGGGTGCAGCTCGCCACGGGGGCATTGATTAACTTTCGACAATGTCAAATCGCCGGCAACGCGGCTCTACCGAGGCCGACTACGGCGATGCAACCTGCGTTTTTTAACTCATTTGTCTGCATTTTCGCCGTGCCCACCATTCACCCTCTCCGACGCACGTACACGCGATAGGGAGGGAGGGAGGGTTGAGAGATAGGTGGAGGCGAGCGGTGGCTAGACCCGCGGACCGGCTCGAATAACGCGGACAAATTACTACGACGCTAGTGCATTCGCGGCGTGTCGTGCCTAAGCGATCGCCGTGTTGCGCGATTTTAACCGGGCTAACGACCGGCGATTTTGCAGATTTTTTCGACAAACGGCGCGCCGCTGCCCGGTCCCCGGGCAAAGTTACGGGGGCACGCGCGAAACTTTCCGGGCAGTTGAAATTTTCACCTCCACATGATGCAGCCCCCGGTTTTCCCGAGGCTTGTCACGCGAGGTCTCTTTAAGGTTTGGGGGATGAGCTGTGCAACTTGATCGCTTTGAACGGATTGAAGTTACGACCAGGTTTCACAATGGGTTCAGGTCTTCTTTGAACAGAGAATCAGGCAGCATTTTATGGCCCATTTTGGTACGGTTTAGTCACCCCGAGTCCAACTCTGGTTAAGGGGACTAGGCAGTCGAAAACTCGATTTTTTATTGGATTTTCTGGAAGTACTATCTGTTTTTAATCAAATTCCGCTTGGTTAATATTATAATTCGCAAAATTGTTGATTTGGCAGCTAAAAAGGTCAAGCGGCAACCAACAGCGGCGCCTTTGCCCAGAAACTTTAAACGCGTTTTTCTAGAATCTTTTTTCTCCTGGTTTTCTCCTAATTGCGAATGAACAGGGGTTCAGATCGACTTAAAAAAATTACAGGATGTGTAAAACATGTGCTATTTCCCGCGCAACCTATGATATGGTCCGTAAAAATTCGAGATTTTCATAAAAAAATTAAAAGGTCACGGATTTTTAGTAACGCACGAACACGGCCGAATTTTTCTTGACGTAATCGCCGTTTTTCGGCCACCAATTTAGGTAATAATTCTGTATTAATTTTAGATTTTATTGGTTCCGCGGGAAACTGCGGATGTAATAGACAAGAATCACTCCTTGAATTTGGATTACGTTACCTATTAATACCAATATTACAGCAAAACCACAGAATAACGTTAAAATGTTTACCAGTCAACACCATCATTTTTAAAGCATATGTATATTTCACACTAGCTTTTTTTTCAATCTCTATGATAATAATAAACATTGAGTAAAAGCATCTGGATTTGCTTTTATTTGTTTTACAAATACATTAAAAAGTAAGTGTTTCTTTCACAGAAAACGACTGCCTAGTCCCCTTAATCTGCTAGCCAGTTAAAATCAGAATTTTCAGGTTGGGAACGTTTCCTTGTGAGACGTGTATCCAACACCAACTATGTCTGTAATTTACCCTATGATATAGCAGAGTAAACTGGAAACAAATATGGAAGTGTGTAAGTATTTTTAGAAATAAACGAATCATTTCTTGTCCAATATCGGTCTCTTGTTAATGGCATAACATTCGTCTGAAGTTTTCTCTCGATGGAACGTCCAAAAAGGTATCTCTACAGAAACTTTTATACACCACTTTACATATTAGGATGGTGAATAAATCGTGTCCTTATTTGAACCTGCACTTTCCAATTTTATATTTAGACTAGAAATATATTCCTGATACGCCTGCTCTCCAGTAAATTGCACCACTCCACCTTCCTCCGACTACGATTTCACAATTTTATATTCATCAAGCCTGCCGATGGACATCGATATCAAATTACGAATAAATTAATAACAGAGGTAATAGCGACTGCTCACCAAACAAAATGTCCTTGCCTTCGTTCCTCTTCGCCCACGCAATCATTCGCAAAAATCGGTAGAAATTTATTCAGCAGTCTAATACATCCCCTCGCTCGTGAAGTTTTCGTCACAGCCCCCACCCAGGTATCCGGCTCGCTTTTTATAGAGCCGCGTTGCACACCGGCGATAATACGCCGGAGTTTTCTATAAATTTTCATAGAAATTCTCGCAGCCTTTTTGAGCAGCGCGCCGACACGTCCCGCTTTAGATGATCGATCCGCGTATCGATTTATGGGAGAGTGGCGTGGCACGCCTAAATATTTATAGAATAAAAAGCCTGGACTTATTACTTCCTCGGTTTACCGATATCGCCGCGCCTAAATAACATCAAAGAGCGCGGAAAGTACCGGCTCGTTTGGGGTGTAAATTATTACGTACGAAACGGCTGGTTGCCAGCTGGCTGGGGTGGCCGAAGGGCGGACGGGCGGCAGGAGGGGGGAGGGTGTATCGCTTGAAAAGCCGTGACAGAGAGAATCTAAAAACCGGGGGAAGTTTCCGCGAGAACGATGTATAGCGACGACTAATGAATTAACGCGCGTGCGGTGTGTCCGCTTTGAAAAAGACCGGCAACAGCAACGGCAGCAGCTTTCACGTTACTGCCACTGCAAGAGAAAATAAAGCACAATGTTGAATTATAGGATGGCCCGGAGGGGTCCCGGCCGCGCCGCTCGCTTTTAATGCTAATTTAATTATTTAAGCTTTTTATAAGTCAATTAACAGACGCGCCGTGTTCTATTGCCCGGCGCTCTCCGACGATCGACGCCGCGCCGCGGAAGTTCCCATCTCTCGACGTCCGTTCGGTCGTCTATTAAACCGCTCGATGTGAATTTCCTGCCCTCGGGGCCAAGCCGCGTGTAACTACGCGAGCTTAATTGTCGTCGCGGAGCTGTTCTTAAAAATGCCACCGGGAGGAGCCGTTCGATCGCCGGAATTTATAACTTCCGTGACGAGTTTGATGTAATCACGGGGATGGGAGAGCAGGATGCGACGTCTGGATGTGAATTAGATTCTACTTAGCTGTCGATAGATAAGCGGAATTATTTCGTACATTGAATGGTTTTCATAAAACTGATCGTATTGGTGGACGGGTAAAGGTGTACTGTGTTCGAAGGGGATGGAGAAATATTTGGCTTGGAATATTCTGAAATTTTCTGGGTGTTGCGAGGCATAGGGTAAGTCCGGGATAGTTGGATCACTTCTTAGAAAACAAATCCTAGCGTTGTTCTTTCTGGCAGAGTAAAGGAATGCACAAGTAATTTAGGGTATGCATAAATTATACTACGCGATAAATTAACATATTTGTTTTCATTTGCAAACAGAAACATTGACATTGCAACCTTAAAAAATAACGAATGTATAATAAATGAGAAAATTAATTGCTATGTTTAATTGCATTCGTTTTCGCCCCATTCTTCTACCGACATACAACTTTCTTGTAAAACTGGGCTTTCGCTCTCTGAATCTAAAAATTATTCTGACTGTTTTTGTGTTTCTTTATATTTTTATTCTTCTGCATTGAAAAGTTCGTTTGTTCTAATATACTTTGAACTACTCATAATAGATAATTAATGTGGCCTAATTATACCAGAACCACGGGAGTGACCACCTTCTCAACATAAAGTTAAAACAAATACATGTGTATTATTGATGTTATAATGTAGTTTTATGCATATTATATCCTCCAATATCGGAATAGTGTAAACAAACTCACCCGTCTTTCTAATACCTCAACACTGTAACTCGGTAAAAGAACTTTCAGATTTGCATAAAGCTTTAAGAGGTAACACCACTGCAACGGCACAAAAACTTAGTGTACATTTGACAATTGTTTGTGAGTAAACAAAGAAATAAGTCGATAATCTTTCTAAACCCCTTTATTATACACATCTTAAGTAGGTTCAAACAATTTTTCTCCTTTTCTTTTTTTCAAAAAGGCCCTTTAAACGCATGTTTCTCGGAACCACATTTTTCAAATTGGCCAGCAGCACCATTTGAACAAATTTTATTCGAGTCACTTGAAATTTTTACAGTAGCTTCTAAAGTACATTTTCCATTGAAGTATGTTTCGATATTATAAAATACTGATTTCCTTAGAAATGGTAAGAATTTGAACATAAATTTCACTCTCTAGCTCCAATCGTCCACGTCCAGCACGATTTTCAGCTAAAAAATTGTACATAACTTTGAAAGTATTCAACAAATCATAAAACCGGTACGTACTTCGATGGAGAATGTAGTTCAGGTGCTACTGTAAAAATTTCAAGTGACTCGAATAAAATTTGTTCAAATGGTGCTGCTGGCCAATTTGAAAAATGTGGTTCCGAGAAAAATGCGGTTAAAGTGCCATTTTGAAAAAAAAATGGCTTGAAAGTACATAAGATGTGTATAATAAAGGCGTTTAAACAGGTTTTCCACTTATTTCTTTGTTTACTCACAAACAATTGTCAAAGATACACTACATTTTTGTGCCGCTCTACTGGTGTTAGCCCTTAAGCGTAACTTATAATTCACATACGATTTATCAACACTTGAAAGTGCGAGAACAAGAAGCTGATTCATTTGTTTCGTTTCAATGACACAGAGAGCCCCATCTCGCTTCGTCCTTAAAATGTCAACACTGGCCGGCCTCTCCCGTTGGTCCAACTATCCCGGACTTACCCTATATTTATGCAAAACGTCCCAAGTAAGCACCTTCCCTTGTAATTTGAAGAATTCAACCCTTGGTCAGAGAGACGAGTACAGCCACTTGAGTACTTACCCAGAAGTACTATTATAAAACATGAACGTAATTTGGGGGATGAATTCAGTATGCACGAGGGACATTATTCCAGTAATCGCATTTTGTTATCATCCTCGTATTCTGAATGTTGTATCCCGAAGCCGTTCCTCCTGAAACTCACAATCTTCATCGTTAACTCGATTCACTTCAACCTCCACTCTCAGCCATCTCGTATTTCCCTTCATTCAACCCTTGCTCCCCATCCCACTCTCCCCCTCCCAGCCTCTACCTTATTTACCACCCATTCATTACGAGTCACGGGATCCACCTTTTACGCGATTTTCACGCGTCCCCAACAATACGTGCCATCGTTCCGCAATCAGGCCCCGATATTAATTAACCGAGGCGCAGGGGTACATTACTTCTCATTTAAGAAATTACACTGTATCTACGTTACTCCACCCCTGGCGACCTTCCACCTGCAACCACCGTCTCGTTTCCCCTTTTCAATTTCAAACCAGGATCCGAAACTCGCGGCACTGCGCGCTTGACGACGAATAGCGGCGATGGTATAGGCCCGATGTGATTCGACCGTCGAATTATAATAAGTTATTAAGCCCGACTGTAGAAAAAGAAGGGCGGCCGGGCAAAAAGGCGGACGCATATTGGTTAGCAGAAGGTCGACTGCGAGGAGGCACGTTGCGGGAGGGGGTCGAGGGAGGTGGTCGAGGATGATTAAACCCCCCCGAGACGGTAATTTTTCATGTCCGATCATAAATTACCAGGTTGCACTGCCTCCGCATGCGAGGTACCAGTGTGTTGCGAGTTACGAGAAAAATTTCAGCCGGTATTATAATTAGCTATGTTAATTATGCATTAATTTATTATCCAGCGCCGCGCGACGTTTTAATTATAATCTTGCCAGGGCCGCGGGGGCAGCTTGAAAAGTAGTTTGGTAGTTTCGAGCCGACGCTCTCGCCCTTCCACCTACTTCTGCCCTCCCCCTGCCCTCTTCTTCGTCGTCGTCCACGGCGTCGTTACTTTCTTTTCGCGTGTCCTTCTCCCCCTTTCGCTGTCGTTTCATTCTCAGTCCGAGTTTCCCTCCTTCTTCGACCACCGTCTACAATTGCGCTGCCCTCTCCTTTTCCTCTCCCTTTCCCTTCACGACGATCGCGCAAAAATAATTTCATTCCAAAGCGCCGAGTTAATTAGGTTTCTTCGAGATCTCCCGCCGCTTCGCTGACTCGCCGAGGTTACGAGCGCCTGTATTATCCCTCCCCCCGACCCTTTATTTCGTCAACTGTGCAACTTCGCTGGGAAAGATCGCGGCTCAAGATGCATTTCTACCCGAGCAAGTCTTTTCAAACTTTCGCCTGTTTCTTTTTTTCTTAGTTAGTTACGTGGCCAGATTCGAGTGGCCGTTAATTGATCGATCCGCTCGCGTCCCGGGAACGATATTTATTCATTTCGTGGCTCCTCTTCAGGCGGGGTACCGCGCTGATGTAGCGAAGGCTCCGTTCGGTTCGTGGAACTTTAGGCGAAGCTATGAAATTTTTTATTTTTTTTTTTTACTTTAATCGATAGTAATACTCTTAAAGAATATATTCATAAAGTTTCAGAGGGAAAATCGAAGTATTTCGGAAGTAAACAGTTATGCGGCGCGCGGTACACCTACACGCCCCTGACCGGTAGCCGTAAACGCTTTTTCCCAAAACAACATTTTTCAAGTTGGTGGGAAAGATACAAAAATATTTCACCAATCGACTTTTTTCGCGGTCTTTTTAGTTAAACAATGACTAACCATCGTCGATGAACTAAAAACATTTATGGAAAAATTAAATTAAATCATATTTTTTGTATAAAAACATCGAAATTTTTTCCTCAGAACCGTACTTTTTCCTTTAAAGTCACACAATTTCGTTAATTTTAGACTCTTTCCTTATGTTTTTAGTTCATCGACAGTGTAAGTTCATGAAAACTAAGAAAAACTTTGGTTTCTTTATTTTGTGTAAAAATTAAAAGCTCAATTTTTCCCGCCATTTCACAATTCCAGATGAACTTGAAATTTTTCAATTAAAATTTATTTTGTATTGTATAAATATATACATATTAAAATACCCCCGAAATTTTGGAAAGACGGACTCTATTTTTCCATATTAAAAAAATCCCAAAAATTACTCATTTTCAGTGTCCTAAACCAGGTTCCCCTTAAACACATTCTTTTTCCTTCTTCTTTGTGAATCGAAGTTAAAAATAAAAATTTCTTTTAACATTTAGTTGGCTTAGTGCACAAATATTGTATGTCCACTTTTAGCGTTTCCGAGAAAAACAGGTTTAAACATGCATTGGGACATACAATGAACAGAAACATCATTTTTGACAAATTTATGAAGTAGATATAAATGTGATTTTTATACAGCATAAAAAAGCAGTAAATAACTATTTCTTGCATACATATAAAAACTCAAATTTCACAAACAGTCGACATACAATTTTTTTGCACTAAGCCATCGATATATATTATCAACTTTCACATCCAAAATTTAACACCTAATCTTACATAGCAGTTTAAATATTCCAAGTTCCTTCTTGCAAAACTAATATATAATTCTGAATTATACTCGTTTACCCGCCCACCAGAGTGTTATTCTTTTCACAGCGCAATCAGTGAATTATTCTAGATAATAATACCAAAGTCATAAGAAAAGAAAGGCAGACCTTTTATATCCACCTGACAACTCAATTCACGTCTTCCAAGAATCCTTGATGCCCCCTGTCACGCGTGTCCTTCGAATCCAGCCAAAACGCCGCGGTGCACTTTCAATTACAATAAAATTCATGGCACTGTGGGGGGGGGGCGGGAGGCGTGGGGTCAGTGCAACCGTGCAAATTGGATTGCAGCGTACATAAGTATTCCGCGAATGAAAATTGATTTTGATGCGGTGCCATTAATAACCGCGCGCGCGGAGCGCATTGCCAGCGTCATTTAATGAATGCAAGAACGCCGAAACTGGCGGAGCACCGCGGTGTATTTGTCATATTAGAGGAGTCAGAATAGACACCGCCCGTTAAAAGCACTTTACTGTTTCTACTAATTCCATTTATTAATGCAATAATACGACCGGCATGGGGAGGGTCACTATTTAAATTCGAGTCGAACGGGAAGAACGCGCTCGGTTTGCCCGGCTCGTTTCGGCGACAGGGACCTCCATCAGCGATGCCTGCCATCCCTGCGTCCACTTTAATCCTGTTTTTCGAAGTAAACACCGATACCCCCCAAAGTGCTTTCATAACGCGATCCGCGCGTTTATCAGCTGTCCGGATACGTCTGATCGATCGGATAGATGGAATAATGCGGATGATGTAACATTGTTCACTTAACCGCGACGTGTGCGCGTGTAGGTGATTTAATTGGTCCACGTAACGCTCACTTTTCACGGGGAGGAGCATTGTTCTTTGCGGGAACGAGCGATCCGGTGAATCATCGCGGATACTTCAGTGGCAGCATTGTATTTGCAGATCTGAAGTAGAACAGGTTAATATGGATTCTTATTTTATCGTCGTCGTGTACTCTTTCCTTCTCAAGGCATCATTAACACCTGACAGTTTTCTGTTTCGGAACAGGAACCAGGATAGTTCGCGACTCTCTTGGTCTGTAAGCACTTCTACAAAGTATGTATCCATGAAGTTAGTAGGTGCAGTATGTGGACCCTGTTTTAGTTTACTTACAGATTATAAATTAGTTTCAACGTTGACACAGTCGTCTTGTTTTTAAAAATCTTACTTTTAAGAATAATGATTTTGGCGGGGTAGGAGAATGTTTGATAGGGAGAACGGAAGGAGAGAAAAAAGGGAGGTTGCGTTTCGGGCCTGGGCCTGCTGGTGGATTTATCGGTAAGGCTTCTTTTTTTAAACTGATGTTTATTGTCAAGAAACATACTACAATAATCATAATTGGCGGCAACAACACATAGAAAAAAGGCCATCTTCATACACATTCTCCTATTCTTCTCTACTGGTGGTCCGCTAGCACGCGAATCTCATAGAGAGACTCTTAACCACACATCATCACCACCCACTTTGTCCTTACTGACTGTAAATTAGGTCGTAAGTAAAACCCCTCAGCGTGGTATGACGGAGCAGGGACTCGTCATAGGAAAACTATCCGCAAACGACGGTATGTATGACGAGCAGCACCGTTCGTCATGGGACGTGAAAGAGGAGGCGTAGCGGCGAGTATGGCATGGGACCAAAGTCTTATTGAACACACCCGAATTAGAGGCGTGTTGTGCTTTTTTCTCATATACATTATATAGGGACATTGGGAAGGAAATATTGCCGTGAAGAGGGTTTCTTCAAGAGAGTGGCCGTTTGGGAGGGATGCAAGTCCGATTTGGTTAGAAGATTAGAGAAGGTGTGACAAATACTTTCTTCAGGTCGTGCTACGCAGTAACACGCCTTAACAGGCAGTGGTCAAAAAGGTTTCGACCAATGCAATTTTTCATCCCACAGCTATTGTGTGTAAACTTTACTTTCGTTCTGGGCAGAAAGCCTCCAACGCTGAAGGGTTAATAAAATCACACTATCGATATTTACTAACAGATATTGTTAATTCAATTATCTACTAGGTGCACTGCACAGGTTAAGTGACTGGAGTAAAGTCAATTTTATCGGTAAGGCGTATTTAGGAAGCCCTGCCTCAGATGCGGGGATATTATAAGGTAGAACGAAACTGGTATATATAAGAATGAGTAGATGCGAGAGAGCAGGATCGGTCGAGAGGCCCTCTTGTGGCGGAGTCGGAGGTATCGCTACAATGGTTCTCAGAATACTTCAAACAGTTCAATTTTCAAATGCTGTCTTCTCTCACGATATGTACTTTTAATTATTGTATAATGATGCCTCCTACGATGAAACCAAAGTGAAGCTATAATGAAAAGCTCTTGTTTCTTAGGAAATCGATAGTCCCCCTCGCATATTTATAAAACAACAGCAGGATTGCTCGATACAATCGGTAAGTCCCCGAGCAGATCACCTATTCACCCGAAAGCTGCTGGAAAAGCAAGGGCCGGGGTATGAGCCAGAGAGCTCGCCCCGGCGAAAAACAATGCGGTTCTTTCCCGGTTTATCGGCTATTTTTCAACGGAGCCGGGGCGTACGCACGATATTTAATTTTCGCCCTGCTCCTGCGTAATAACCGGTTGCGTCGGTACTCGAACCGACGTGAATCCGATTTGCGCCGGGTATCACGACAAAGCGCATCCCCGGGGGCAGGGGTCGACCGAGTAGAACTCCGGAGATAATAACGATTTGAGTAGACGGGACATAATGCTAATTCGCAATTTGCAATTCTTTTTACGCGTTCCTCCGCGCTCCGACCGAGGCCCTTCAGCCCTGTCGGCCGGCACGGGGGTGGGGAGGGATGCTTCCATTGGATTTCTTACTAACTATAACACCCGTACGACGCCTCTTGATTACAAATTGCTTATTATGCGGCGGCCTTAGCCCAGGCCGGGGTACAGTCCGCGTTAGGTACCGATATTCGGATGGCGCGGCCGTAATTTTCGATGCATAATTTATAGTCGATTTAATGAGCCGCGAAAAAGGAGTAAAGGGCCGCGGGGACTATTTTTAATTATCCATTGGACGAGAGAGGGGCGGGCAACCGATCACCTCCCATACCACCCCCCTCGCCCCTTTCCGTCTAATTTCTCCTCCTGTGTCCTTGTCCTTCCCCGCGATTTCTTCGACCACCCTCCGATCCGCGATACTTCATTACTCGGCTGCCGCGTCTTCTTCTTCTTCGTCACATCCACAGGGGGAGAGGGAAGATGAATTTCTTCGATACAAATTGTGCGCCGTGTTGGAGGCACAGGCAGCCCCGATGACGCGGTCGTAAATAGCGAGATAAGGGATTAATCTCGATGCTATCGGCTGATAAATATCGCTGATCGTTACAAACGGCCGTTTCTCTCATTCGATCGGCCGGGCGGGGCGGAATCTTTTCGCGACGGGCGATGTTTGCTCGCGTCTAAAATACACTGGGCAAATTCGATCGCGTGATTTGCAAATTCGCTCGCCGGGATACATCGTATGTATTCGACCGCACCGCCTTTAATCCCTTGGGCCCTTGTGCGTATTTAACTACGCGTATCCGCGCGGTGATATTTAAAGTCGCCGTTTGCAAATACACGTCGGTAGATGAATTCCCTTAAGCCACATGAAACTATTCTTTCGTACTTGTCAACTATTGGAGCGTGCCACTAATTGGTCTGTCCAAAGCAATCAGATTTGTTCCATTTAATCGCCCTAAGTGGAAGATCGTAGGCCGGGAGCACATTTTCATCCCTTGATTCGTAACTTTCGGGAGAACAAAACTCTAATATAATCAGGCATGTTTAACTATTATAAACATAAGAAGAAAGAATTCATCTTAGCTCCCAACGCTACCAACTAAGGGTTAATTAAGATGGGAAGTACTAAATGGAAAAAATAAAGACTACTTTCAAGGCATTCTCTTATATAATGAAATGCAACTTTCTACGAAAAATCGTTATTGCCATCCGAAAATACATATATTTAACAGAATATTTTATACTCTTATGCCTGCACTCACAAAGTTCCGAGCGCTGCGCTACCTACACAAAGCCTTCGGTAGCTCCCAGAATTTCTCGAGATCCACTTTGAAACTGTGCGGGTATATTTTTCAGCCTCCAAATCTCATGAAAATATAAAAAAATTCAAAGTGGCTTCTCCCTTAATAGGGTAAACCAACCAGTGAATGACCGAATTGTTGAATTTATAGACCTTTGAGATTAATACTTGAATATATTTATGTATAACAACAAAACAACTGTTGAAATTGCATTTAAATTTATTTTTCTTGAAATTTCTATAAAAATAATTACTTATCTTATCGTAATTTAAAAAAAAAACGATTATAAAATGCAAAACATGTAGAAGCCCAGTAAATGACCGCATACTTTTAATAAGAATTGTACTTATTAATGTTTGCTTAATACGCGTAACTAAAAATATGGGATATTAAAAGTGCAACTACACTCCATTTATAAACATATAATATTTTTAAATTTATAATTGACATTTCTTTGCCTAATGGTCATTCACTGGTATAAGGTCAATTACTGGTTGGTTTACCCTACCACCCCCAACTCGTAATCAACATCCAAATATGAACATCAAGCCTTCCAGAATTCTTCCACCTTTCATTCTCATCCAATTTAGACCCCCGTACCATCCCCACATCGAAACTGTTAACGCCACAATTCGAAGCAAACCGAATCACTATGAACGAAGTTGCTCCAATAATTTCATCCCCCCGGGCTGTGTATTTCCCTATCCTGATCCAGTTGCCGAGCCCAGGGTGTTAAGAAGCCGGCGTGAAATTGCCAGGGCAGAAAGTTTCATTCGCGATTTTTGCACGCGTGTCGCCCGGTGTCCGGTTCACGCTCGCGGCTTGTCCTCGCCTCGTCACCATCGTCGTCCTCGTCGTCGTCCAAATGCCGCTGCACGGCCCGGGGCTTCCATCATTTTTTTGTCGGCGTTACTGCACTTCTATTTTCATTCCGCCTCACGTTCCGGAGGCCCGCTCGTGGTGGAGGAGAAAAAATGCGTCCCCCGAACACGATTGATAGGTACGGGCGCGCCGGCGTGTGCGAAACACGGTGGTGCCGCGCTTGTGTGCGGACACCAAGCAGCCGCTCTGTGTATGGATCATCGGGCGTGACGCGTGTGCGGCTGTGTGCAGAACGCGACAGAGGAGGTGTAGGCGGCAGAGGAAGCGAGAGGACCGGCAGAAATAGTGGCGGGCGGCCAGGGAAAAAAAGGGGTGTCGCCGTAGTACGTGTTCTGTTGCAGCGTCGTTATTGGTAACAGGCAGAAATAGTTATTAGGTATAGTTTATTAGTTCCGGGACGTGTGTTGTAACCGGAGATTTCTCTGCTGACGATTCCGTTTCGAGGGCTGTGAAAAAGGTAGGAAGAGATTAGGCAAATGGAGACACTGTAATACCATTCTTCTTCCTCGACTGTTCTAAATACGCATGGAGATCTGTACATTCGCATTTGCGCTCCACTTGAAAGCCGTCCAGCACATTTTCATAATACTCTAGCTCTACGTATTGTACGTAGCATTTTACTAAAAACTGATTGGATAAATATATTCCTCCAAAATGTACATCCTCCGAAACTATTTGAAAGGACTAAAGTCGATCAACAACTTCTGCCATCGATCAGCAGGGCGCCGCTTTAGCGAGCCCAGAAATCGCCGTGCCCAAATTCTCTCGCGGATCCACACATTCCTCCCCGGAATGAAGCTTGCGAAAAAGAGGAGTAGAGAAACATCGGTCAGCAGCGCGTTGACATCGCGGCAGAAGTTGCATAAAAGACACGCAGCGGCGATGTACAGCCAGGACAAAACGTTCCCACCCCTATCGTTTTCTTTCGCTCGAGTTCGCGTGCCCCCTCCGCCCCTATGCGAGACGGCTGTCGGTGGAGGAGCGCGCGCTTCCACGGAACACACGTACCGGTCGGGGCTGTTTTAATGTCAAATGTGTTTGTCCCAATGCATCAACCACTTCTGTCCCGATCCAGGCGCCCACACCATTGGCCCGCTGGCCTCGTACGTTTTCACGGTTCTCGCGGCGTTCCAGCCTCCAATGTCCCTCTGTCTCACCCCTGCTCGACAGCCCCCCTCCATCCCCCTTCGACTTCCTTCTCTGTCAGTTTTCCCTCTGCTCGGCCGCTGTGCGTGCATAGCCGCACAATAGTGGAAGAGGGCCGCGTGTCCGGCCGCGGAGATGAGAGTAACTGGCATCGGGCTGCATCGTTCCTCCACCTCCTTCGCCTCCTCCTACCGTTCGCCCTCCCCTCACCCAAGGCTACCACCACGGACGCGCCGATCTGCGTGCTTTTTTAATGCTAAATGTAGCCTTTTGTTTGCGCCGCTCTGTATGGGAGATTTGGGCGAGGCTGCCTGCCGACCGGCCGGGGCTTTTTTTCAAATGCTAAACGCGCGCTTCATGCCCACCCATCCTATGCTGCGCGGCATCTACAGGGTCGCGTCGAAAGAGGAAGTTGACGTTTGGTTGGTGGGGTGACGCATCGCGGCGCTCCGTCCCGGGACCAAATTGTGTATTCTACGTTGAGGATACTCTGGGGGACTTAGGGGGCGTAGGATGAAGGTGCTAGGAGATTCTGGGTGTTGGATGAAGATATGGAAGGAGACGCTTTGATGGAAGTCTGAAGAATGTTGAAGATAAGCTACGTGAAGATAGAAAGGAGTGTCTGTGTTGAAATCTTTGAAGATACAAACTATGGTCTTAACGTTTGGACCTACTAGAACTTGGGAAATTCAGGTGCAGTGGGCCTGGAAGCCTGTTTCCAGAAGTAGGATGAACATGGCCGCTTGAAGTCCATATGACGTAGGTAGTAGGGAACAGTGGAGAGGAAACACACCATAGCAACCTAGCATGGAGTGCACAAGTCGTATTAGTATATACAGGGATATCCACTTAACTCAGAACGCGAGAACACGTGAATTGACCACGTAGTCAGTCCCTGTCCTAAAGAAGAAATTGGATTTTGAATGTACCAACGCCTTGCTCAGGGTTCTTGCGTCGTTTTCCCCTGAGCCTGAGGACAAATGTCGAGGCAATTGCTTGAAAAATGCCACTCAAGGCAGGTAACCCTGCATAGCTGTCTATGACGTTGTATGTGACGTCACATAGCTTTTACTTCGAAGCCTTCGCCTAGCTAGCCTGACCTGGAACCTTATGCACCTTGACACTAACTGCCTTCTTTACAGCCGAGGGTGTTGCACTCGCCAGTCGAGACTTAGAAGGCCTCAGCACTGGTCCGCCAGCTGGAGTACATAACCCGGAATCGCCAGTTGCCATCTTGGGGACACGCTTCTGGGGAATAATCGCCCAGACACGAGCACCAAGCCTCGCGGGGTTCTTTCAGCCACAACAACGCGGGCAAAGTTTGGCCAGCAGCGCGTCGAGATGCCAGCGGGTACGCGGAAAGCTATAACGCCATGGAAGGATCGTAGCCCCAGCGGTGTGTGGGTCTGTTTTTCGCGCACCGACCGGCCGTTCTTTTGTGCCGCCCGTTATTGGTATTGGTTAGTGCCCGTTTCATCCGCGAGCGGCGCCAATGTGTGAGGGTGTAATATTTTTTACTCTTTCCGAACACCCACCCCCCATTGGCCCCTTACCCCCGCGCCGTTATCCCGGTCCAACGGTCCCCCGTCGCCCCTTGCCCCCGAAATGGCTCCGCGGAACCGTCGCATTCGTATGCGTGGCTTCGATGGGTATTGATATATTATTCCCAATAGTTCGCGTCCCGTCTCCGTCGCTCCCGCGGCCGGCCGCCTGGCGCCCTCTCCCTCCGACAATCCCTCTCGCTCCAACCAGCACCGCGCTCGTGCTCCCCCTTTTTTTGGTCAGCACTCGGCGTTTTTTTCAATTATAATTCTTTTTCGTATCCAATCAATCATTAGTATTTCCATTGTCCTTCGGTATTTTCATTTGGCGTCGCGCTTCGCGCGAGATGGAAGGACGGCGGGGCGAAAGGGGGGGGCCCCCTCTGCACCAACCCTGCTGGCCCCTCGCGTTCTCCGCGGCCCCCCCCCCCCCCCCTCGCCGCTTTTCGTACTCCGTCGTCGAGTCCGTCGCGCGTACGTTCCCGGGTATAACGATGGCGTCGCCAGCGACGATTCGTTAATGCGATTGAATATTAATTCTCACTTTGTCGACGCCTCTTCACTTTCCTCGATATTTTTTTCTCCCTTTCTCGGCCAGCTGATCCCTGCCTCTCTCTTTCCCTACCTCCCCTCCCCCTACGGCCTCTCTGTTTCGAACCCGACGCGGACTCGTCCGCCGGCGGACGAACACCGCGGATGACGTATACCCGTCACCGCTGACACATCTCATTGACGGCTGAAATAATAGATGGCTTGCTTCCTCGGCACCTACATGCACGCGTTAACGATGTGTGCAACGCTTTTTTGTCTTGCGGACAACGTTAATACCGCGCTAAGGACCGGGGGGATCTGCTCGCAGCGCGGAGGTACGGGTGGATCAGGATGAACCGATTGCGGATCGCTGCTGATACCTTTGCAACCCTTGTGAATGAGATATGCAGGGAATCTACAACTTGTGTGCAAATGTACGGGGATTGGAAACTACAGACGCTAGTAGGAAGGAATAGAACGTCACCTAATTATCCTTGAAATACTAATTCAGTTTCTTTATGATAATTCTATAGGTACCGTAAACTGGGGGAGCATTGGCAGTTACTTAACATGTATTAAAGAAGGAAAAGGTCAAAGTCTTTATGCATTTTCACGCTGATAGTACAATCACAACAGATGCAATGGTAGACTACTTAAAACAAATGTAAAAATGTTAATTTTTATAATATATAGCAAAAAGTTACAAAGACCTGCCAATATTCACCCAGTTTGCGGCACTTTCAAATAATGAACTCTTTCTGCTTTAATAATGGAGGTTTAACTCTCCCCCCAATTGAAATTGAACCTCAAGTGCGTTAAACGTAAGTCCACGTTCGGGCGGTTCGGGTGTAGAGAAAAAAAAACAACGACGTGAAAAGTGTAACGAACTGCTTCAAATGCGGTCTCGCGTTATCAGCGCTCCCTTTAGCACCTGAAAATTGCCTGGCGCTTTTTCCACGCGCGACGCACTTAATAAAACATGCTCGCTCCTCCCGTTCCACGGGCCTCTCTCATCTTCCAACCCCCGCCTCGGTTGCTCTCACGGGCACAGGATCGCGCGGACTGCACACCGCCGCGCCGCCTTTACACAAATCCACGCTTACACCCCCGCGCTCTGTTTTCCTTTCCCTCCCTCTTCTTTTCCCTTGGTCACGCTTCAACACCTTTCCCCCGTTCCTCTTTCGAGTTTTGTGTACTACATCGGCAACCGAGTCTCTTTATCTTCCTTTCTTTCTCTACACCCCTGCCTTGCCCCGCTTTCTCTGTCCAGCGGACTGTAGGGCTGGCCACCTCCTCGTCCCTCGCCGTTCCCCCTGCCGCAGGACCGGCCGACGTCGCTCTTCCTCCCTCTTCGGTAGCACGATGCAGAAGTTTCCAACTGCTCCAGCGACAGCCAAATAAATGTCTCTCCTACTCCTTGCTCCGACACTTCTCTCCGCTACGCTCGGCTAATTCGGCACGCGTACCGCGGTAAAACTTCGTAACCAACCCCCACCCCAGTAGGGAATGTTTGGAGATTGAACAATTGGTTCGGATTTTATTCCCGCTTCTCCCTTTTGGCATCGCGCTCGTCACTGCTGCGACACCCCTTTGACCTGTCACAGGTGACACTCGGTGAAGGCTGAAGCATGCGTTCGAATAATTGAAACCAGTTACGTGTTCGATGTATTTTTAAACACTGTCATTTTTCACCGAAGCTCCTGTATTAAGCATTCAGTTGTGTCATGGACTGAGGGTGTTTTTACACGGTTTCGGAGGTTAGAGGTAAGGCGGAGTGAAGCTTCAAGTGGATTGTGTTTTTATTAATTGAAACGTTTTGTATGTGAGATGTAATTTGCAAATATCCTGTATTTACTCGTGCTTCATTTCTTTCTTGAATTCACAGCGTGCACCCCTTTGGGAGGGCCGGCCGTGAGACTTGAAAGAGCTTAGTACGAATGAGTTTGAATAGTTGAAGCGCTTTAAATGTAAGTAAAAGAGAATTCAAAATATGAGAGACAGAGATACCATAGTTATATTACACAAAATGAGATATTTCTTAGGTCGGAAATCCACCGGGAAGCTAAGTTAAGCTATGCTATGCTATGCTATATTTTAGCTTAACTTTTGGTGGAAAGGGTTTCGTAAGAATGTATTGAAGCTAATTTTTTTAAAACGTAGCATGGCATAGCATATCATCGCATAGCTTAGTTTCTAAGTAGGTGGATTCCCGGCTTTAGAGTAGACTAGTGAAACCAGCATAATAGGTAAAATCCATTATTAAGCAAATTATCAACACACATATAAAACCACCCCTGTTTAATTTTCTTCCCAGTCACCACTGCACATTCACTCACACCTCACTTGCCACTCGTTTTCGCGATGTAACACCTTAGAGTATCCCAATTAAACGGTGTATTCGTGAAGCTCAGCGACTCATCCCCATTTCCTACACCTCCCAACTAAAAAAGAACACACAACTTAGGACCGCAATTTTTCCATAGACCCAGAACGATTTGCAATTAATTAGCAGCTGAAAACGAAGCAATAAAAACTGGCCTCCTAACATATAATCATCAGAATACCCCATGCGCGGCACGTAAAACGCAGCTTTTTCACTGGCACGGCGGCGCGTTCTTCTTGCGGAACCCTTTACCAAACAGGTTCCAGCGATCGATCGGAGGCCGGGATCGCGAGATCGCCCGGTGAAAATCATCGGTGCAAGTTGTTTCCGTTACACAGTGGTCAACCGAGGGCGAGTGTCTCGGGGCCGGCGGATATAGCAATCGCGGAGTGTTTTTCGCGTTGTTATATTTCGGGCGGCCGTGCAGTCACGCACGGAAGAGAGAGAGAGAGGCGTATTTGCCGCAGAAGAAGAGGGCCGGGGCGGTTTGGCCCGCGCGTATGTGCGGCCGCCAGGCCATTTGCCTCTGCGGTCTCTTGATTCCTAGCGACTAAATTTTCATCTGTACTCATTCAAGTTTTAATGTGTTTTTGCGGCATCAGTCATTCAAACTTAATCAACAACCAGTTACGCGTCGGTCCGCGCTCGCGCGCTCATCCCTTGTCCGCCGCGTGCCCCGCGATCCTCTCCACGGCACGTTTATCCGTTTCCATTCGTCCTGGCCGGGCGCGCGGCTGTGTGGGCGCGACGGAATATTGGTCGGCCGCTCTGTGACGAGAGCGTATTAATTATAACTCTGGTCAGAGGAACGTCAAGAGATGCTTTCGCAGATACCTACGATAAATTGTCGGTTTACCAGCAAATCTCATTTCCAAACCCCGCCATTTTTCCGCTCGTTTGTCCACGCCCATCGGCAGAGAACAACGCTGGTGCCCGCGCCGCGGCTACCACCAAGTGCTATTCTCCCTTTTACTTTCCCGCTTCCATGCATCACGTGTACACGTCCGGCACCGCTCCGCCGACGACTGTCGCCTGCACAAGAGTCCAATGACAGCGAAAGGGAGAACGGCTTTATCCAATAAAGTTGACACGGGTAATGGGAATGTCGACGTTCACTGTCTTGTCCGCGTTAACAACCCTGGTTCCTTCATCGTCAGCTGGACGAGGCATGAGGCATCTTCTCTAATCGCATTCGCGAAGATAGCGCGATGAGTTTGTTAGGTTTGGAGGGAGTTGGGCGAGGAGGCTGTAAGTGTGTTGATGAGCAGGAGAATAACACAGTGGTAATACGCTGTCCAACCTTTAGCATAAGATATCCAAAGAGTTCAGAGTTTCCTCGCTTCCTCTGATGTTCCCCAAACATCATCTCAGACCCTGGTAACTAAAGGTATCTGGGCTTTGAACCTGGTATCGTTAAAAGCCGCAGCAAAGATCCTCCTCTCACATAAAATGTTTACAAGGGAATCCATCCTCGCGAACCTCCTAAATTGAGAAGAAACTAGATGTCAGGCTCTCCTCCAAGCCACCATCCACCACGTCGTCAAGCGTCGCACATATGTCTTCCAGGAGGCACATGGGAACCGAGGTTTCCAGGATGACAGAAACATTTCCCTCCCAACAAAAATCCCGACCGATCGTGGTCTAATTGGACGAATTCATGTCGAACTCCGCAAAGTTACTCCCAGCGTCGCGTCGTTCATCCAGAGTCACCAACGTCCCTCTCACGGAACACCAGCGAAGAGCAGCATCCAAATTAGGCCCGAGGAACCTGGTACCAGGACGATCCATCTCTAAGACCCAGCAGTCTTCCTCGATTGTCATAAAACAATTGACTCGGGGAGATTATCGCGATGGGAGTGTCGTAAATACTTCAAGATCGATCGGAAATCGCGAGTCCAGTTTAGCGTGCGATCGAGGATGGAATGGGAATGGGCATCCATCAGCGATTCGCAATAGTAAAAGAGGGGCGAGAGGACGGGGGAGAGGGCTGAGCGCGCGCGGAACGGAAAAGGCATCGGTTGCCCCGGAGCCAGCGAGATGATCGTTTCCGTAATAAAAATCGTCAACCAGATCGTAGCTCACGGTACCGATACGGGCCTGCACCACTCCCTGTCGGCCAATCAGGGCCTCCCGTCGGCTTAATGTATTCAAATGTAAGCGGTAGCAGTGTTTATGTCTTGACATTGCAAATTGTGCCGGCTAGGCCATAACTTATAGTAATTGCTGCGCGCCGGAGTAATTATTTATACGCGTGGTATAGCGTATAGAGGCTCCACTCGCGGTTATTCCGAACGGGTATCCGTATCTCGCCGCTATAATTGTAAGCGTGAATATCGAAAAGGGGGCTTATGGGCCGCGATATTAATCTCGGAGCCGTTGCCGCGGACGCGAATCGGCGACTTCGATGCCTCGCGCGAGGGACAAGACGGAATCCGTGGCGCTAGGAAAAACTGCTCGGCGAGGAACTGTTACAATCGAACGCCCGGCTGCTTCCACCGGGTTGCAAACTGTAATTTACGTCGCAGGGTAATGGAACTCCGTGGTACAATTACGAGGATGTAAAATATGGGGTCTACATAAAAATGGCATGATTTAAAATTGTGTGGATTACTTGTGCTGCTATAAGTACATCTAGGGAACTCTCGGAGTCATCCTAGACTTGGGTTTGAAGTAGTTAAAAACGTCCTTTTCAAATTTCTTAGACTTGTAGTTACGTTCCCGTGGCATTAGAACAAAGGGGTGAGTGAATTGAAATTTTTAAACAAATTAAAGGTGTTAAGAGGCAATTTGAGTTCTAATCTTGGAAGAACATTCATAATATCTGAAAAAAGCAGAAGAAAATAAAGCTTGTGTTTTTTTTAACAAAGAAAGTCGTGAGGCCTCTTGCGTAATCCATAGATATATTTACAAAAACATATACGTGAGTGTACTTCGTTTTGAGTATTAAACTTCACGCTGTAACTAAACATGCGATGACTTCTCCAGAGCTGAATGTCTCTTCGTTCGCAGCACTGCTGTGCTGCCATCTCGCACAGCCCAAGGGAACTTGCGCCCGTATAAAAAAGTGTGTCATTTTTTTCTTGCAATATGGCTGCTTTTGGCAAATAAACCCAGCAGAAAGATGATACTTTTTAGCCACCCCCTGAAACTAAAACCGATATGTGCATAGATCTTATCACGTACAGTGGCGTATACTTGTGTGCCTCTAGGGTGAATCGGGGGTGTTCCCTTTGGGATCATAAATCAGAGTGGAAATTAAGAATTTCGGCGACCAGAGGCCAAGGCGAGTGTTCTTCGAGAAACGCTAAGGGCATCGAGCAACTTTCACGATGTCTGTCGATAAATCAGTTTAAGCATTCAGCCGATGAGAAAGGGGGTGGTTTTGCGGTGTAACAGGTGGTTGAAATTCTCATTCGCCTCGCCTTTTTACTCCTTTATCGGCAAAAAGGGAAAGAATAAGTTCCAGTTTATGAATCGGGGCGCGTTTAACGCTTCTTAAAAGGATAAAGCGGCCCCGACGGCTTTCCCCCCCCCAACAAGGGAAATTGCGGAGCCTTTTACGAGGCAATGGAACATATCGGTAGAGTCTCGAAGTCCCTTTCCACTGATATTTATGAAGCAAGTCCCGTTTCCTTATTGTAACCTATTGTTTACTCCGCCAACTACCTACCAACTCCGCTGCAATAAGGATAAATGTAATCCAAGTCAACGAATTCGTTTCACTTTTATTTCGTCGCTTGAACATTATCACAAACTGGCAATCTTAACATAGTTAACGAAGAAGATCACGCTCGATCGCCCAACAAATCGTTACGCGTGCAAATTCTTAACCTAAGGTAAAAATTAAATAAGATCAGTTATTATTTACAACGTTATTCACAGAATACTTATTGTACAAACGTAGTATTAAAGCTTGGAAGTCTTCACATGTTAGGATACTGAGTTGCACGCCTCATCCCTGGGGTTCATCAGTTTCATAGTTACTACTCTCATTCGATTCCCTGCCATCGCAACGCGAATCAACGCTAAACGCTATTTTAAACAATTTTCTAGGATACTAACATTTTTTTTTGTTTAGGAAAGGCCTATTCTAATAATAAATACAACAACTCTTAACATTACCGCGATACATGCATCATACTCAAATAAAACGCAGTGCAATCATCCCTCAGGAGAAGTGAACCTATTTTGTCTTCTTTAAGGCACAATGTTTTCTTATGTAAGGAGGACGAGCTGCAGTCTCTATTGTTCATTGTCTCATACATTCGCATTTCAAACAATTCAGTCAGACAGTCAGTAGCGCCGGACCCTGCAATTCTTATTTGTACTAAGGTGAACCTAGGCGAATCCTCGGTACATCGTCTGCAACTTAAACAAAACAGCAAGTACAACTTTCCGTAAATCACCAGGGTCGCCACATATCGCCGTTCGCGCCCGAAGGGCCGGCCGCTGCTGCAAATTTGATAGGATTAGGATTAGAATTTCTATTAGTCGAGCAAGTCGCCCGCCCCGGCAAATCCTCTGCAGGAGCCGCTTGATCTTCCCCGGATTTTAGGCTGCCATTAGAAGAATCCGTGGGAACCGTTGAGCTGATCGATTCCTGGTACCTGGGTCTTTTATCAGAGATTACCAAAAGCCCGTCGGAGTGATGCCTCTTTAGAGCCTCCTTTCTGGGCGTCAAGGAGCCAGAGCGATTATAAGTTTTGTCGGTGATCACCGACAGAGGCTGCCGCAGATTGTGCATCGCCATCCCATTGCTGTTCAGTGACTCCGACGAGTCTGCAGCTTCCTTCCTGAGTGCGCCACTATCGGTCTTGGGTTCCACAAAAATAGGCACCGGCGACTTGTTGTCGCTCGTCGAGCTGATGTGTGGCTTCTGTGTCTCCGGCGATGAGGAGAAGCTCTTCGAGGAAGCTGGACTCTGCTCGGGCGGTTTGAACAGTCGTTGTTGTTGGTTAGGGGAGTGGGACTCTGGATAGTGCTCGGTCTGATGGTTCTCCTCGCCGAAGCTGGACGTAGACGTGGTGGGACTCAACAGTGGGCTTTGGGGCCTGTGGACGGCGGTGAATGCTGAGGACTGCCCGATTTTGGAGGTGGATTCTGGGGCTGGCGGGAAGAAAGGAAAGTTTGCGGAGATGGCAGCCGATTGGGGCACCAACAGGGCCAGCTCCCCTGTCGGCAGCCTGCTGGGTATCAATTGAACCCCGTTTGGTATCTGTATCCTGGCACTTCCATTATTATTCTCGTCGCCATTCTGGAAATCGCTCTGAAAACCGACCTTCACCTCGGGATAGAGGCGTTCCGGCATGTAGGGCACGTAGTGGCTGTAGAACGGCGCCATTTGCTGGAGATTGGTGACGCAATTGTTCAAATGTGATACCAGCCGTTGCTTCACGACCGGGTCGACGTTCTCGAGGTGGCTGACGTACCGCGATACTTCGGTGGCACATTCAGAAAATCCGGAACGGAATTTCGTTAACACCGCTGGATCGGTAGCGACCGCGGTGCTCAATTGCTGACGCTGTACCGTTTGTAAATGCTTCACCGTCATCTCGAGGATATCGGCCTTCTCGAGTTTCGAATGCCTCGTTGGCTGTAACAAAAGAAGAAGCCATTGATATTCGCTGGTCGAGCTAGAAACACTCTTCCTATATAAAGTTTAGCTCGGGGCTCGCGTATTAAACATTCGCCATTTATTTTTTCGTATGTTTTCGAGGCGTTCCAGCCTTTCTAGGGTTAAAAATGTCCCTAGCACTCGGTCGACAATGCAGGACGCTCTACCGGCAACGGTCGGTAGACAGGTGACTGTTTTATCCACCGTCGGTACAGGCGAGGGGCGCAGTACGAAGGGAGGAAAGGTGGTTTTCAGCTTGTTCGAAGCACAGTAATGGAGGTATAGCCTAAGGGTGCTGTCCACGAGCGACTGTGAATACCGATTGTACGTCTAAGGAATCTGTGGCGTCTCGGTAACGCCCATTTAATTGGCACGAAACGACCTGTTACCTTAATAACAGAGTGGCAACTTCGGTAGCTAGCGCGAGTAATTTCGTAGTCAGCCTACGCCTACAGGCGTTGCATTCTAGGGGAACGTTTTATTAATTCCCTCGTGCAATTTAGATGAGACTTATCACCCGTACATGCAAATTGTTTGTTTTTAATAACAGCTGAAGTAACTGACAGACGGATGCTGGTGCAAGGTAGAAACGCGAATGGGGAGGTGTCTGATATAAAATCTACGTGTCATCTGTCAGGCAATGGATATTTCATGATCACAAAAAGTATCTCATCGTGGGAACCCGTTAGATCTTCAAGAGCATCCCGAAACTTTTTCTCGAACACCGCTAGCCCTTTCTATGCTCGTCGAACTCCCACTAGCCTTTTAAGGATCAATAACCCAACACCGATGCAGTCCTACAACTCCGAAATCCTATTGTGCTCTTTCCGCGCTACGGTCCTCTCGTCCCTGGATCAGCGCTCGCATTTTTATGGTAAACTGACGGTCACCTTCGAAATAAGCGTGGGAGTCGAAGAAGAGATCGCTTACACAGCCCATTGTAGCCCTTCTGTTCCCTTCTTCAGCTCCCATCGTGTTCCCCAAAAACCCAACCAGCTTCACGAACGTAAACAAAATCCGGATCCAAAATCACGTTCACAAGAAGCCACCTCAAGCGCATGAAGAATTTTACCATTACTATCATCCTCGATAGAATCTTATCACAAAACTGATTATTTAAGGTGGCTCCTGGTCTTGGGTACACGACACAGCAAAATCATGGAGGAAATCTATTTTTCTTCAATCAAATGTAGCAGCAGAGAGGATCAAGAGGATCGACACCTGCTAAAGGAGCAAGCAAAAGGCAAAGGCGTTGGGCATCCTGTTTTTTGCCCGATCAGCGGCGTTCTCGCGAACCTTGGATCCTTAAAGATGATACGGTCAACAAAGGGAGGCTGCAACCCGAGATGAGATTCTTTTTTCTTCGTAATAATTATTTGGAGGTTCCCACGAACGCGGGGGGCGTTTCGTACGGTCGAACGGGACGGACACCGGAGCGAGCAGGTAGCGGAAGTCATCTGGACGAGGACAAGAGAACGGTGAGAGCGCCTCGCTCTCGTTATATTCCTGTCTGAGAAATCAATCTCGTAGGATCGTGTTACGCTGCGAGGAGTCCTCTGTCCTCCACTGCTGGGAGAAAATCCCGTGGATAGGATCAGAGCTTTTCCTTTAAAAGTCTGCCTTCAAATCTACCGAGGGGTTTGCTATTTTTAAGGATGTTGAAAATTTTCTTCGCCGAATTAGAAGAAAGCCGGTGATCAAGAAACTACTTGTATCTTTGATGAATTCTACTATACGAGATAAATTGACGATGGCAAAATTTACTTCCTGACGTTCCTCTAAACGAAAGTCTCATTCCGTTTTCTAGTTGGAGATAGTTGAATGTTAGCTTTCACATAGGAAATGTGCCCGGCGAAGCTGAGTTCGTTTAAAAAAAGCGATCAAGTGGAATGTGCCCAACACTGGTTTGGCACTCGGTTCAGGGACTGAAGTGCCATTGTGGAGTCCCCGGCGGAGATTACGTGTTGGCAGAGGGCTTCCACCATCCGTTCCCACGCCGAGGCATCTAAAACACTAAAACAAAACCCCATCCACCTCCTGCTACTACGCATAGTCCCGATTCTACGGTCCAAAACAAATCATGTCACGCGGAGGAGGATGGTCAGAGGGAGAGAAGAAAGGAGACGGCCTGATCAAACACTTCTGGCCAACATCCGCTGCTGAGCTCTTCCTATCAGTTTAATTAAAAGATCGACTCTTGACCTTTATACCGACGAGCACCGAAACAATCTACAGCTGTTACTCCGTACACTTTATCTGACGATTATGACTTTAACCAATTCGTACTGTCATTTCAGCGTGTATGAATTGCGGTCGAAAAAATGGACCTCCGCGAGGGATGGTTCAGTGATTAACGTGCGGGAAACTGAGGGCTTCGAAACAGATATTTCTTTTCATGAGATGAAGAGTATAGTTATTGAATATTATGAAGTTATCCTTGGGATACTATATTTTTTATTCGAGTACTTGCAATTAATGACCTAGTGGAAGAAATTTAGACCGAAATGTGGTGTATGTATAGGGTTTCTCATAAAATGTGAGCATCACTTCAAGGGTGTAATTTAATGAGAATATGGTAAACGCATCAATAAATGAACACTTAAGGATAACGAATGAAAGCTGTTATAAAATTATGTTTGCAGTGCGATTGGTGGGACGTGCTATTAATTTTTAAATTAAAAGAAGTCTCTAATTAATTAGTTACTTATTTTAATAACTTATTTTACTCGTTTTAATAAAGAACGTCCATTCACTGGTACGTGTTCATTTACTGGTACATCCACCCTATTAAAAGTAGTTTGTGCAAGCGTTTCTTTTATCTAACGTCGCTAGCGTTTCAATAATTCTCGAGTAGAACTGCGTCAGCGTAACTGATTCCACCGAGTTATTTACAATCAGCGCTTCTTATCTCACGCACGATATTGTTGACTGGATCGGGAGGCTTTCACAATATTCTGTGTATCGCTTCAACTGCTTACCACGTAACAGTAAAAGCACCTCATTATTTATGAAGTTACGATACCCCTAGAAATTGGCCAGCGATGATAAAATGATATGTACGTGGAAACCTACAAGCTGCCTACGAAAAATCGAAATTTTCTTTCAGGGACAGCTGAGTGCAACACGCACGTCAGTTAAGTAAATAAAAAATGGACAAATAACGATACATCCAAATAACTACTACCCCAGATTTCTCGAAAATAAAACACCTCTACCATTCTTCTCTCTTAAATATTCACCCCCAAACTCCCCATACTTACACAGTCCACCCCCTATTACATCACAACTTCATTCAATAATATAATCCTCAGATTCCCTCCACCGACCAAACTCCAACCTCACATCGCCACCAAATTGCAGAGAACGACCCAAAAAGCCTCCTACCCCTAATCACGGGGGAAAGGATCTCCCAGGCTGTTACAAAAATATTCCATTGTCCTCCGTTCGACCGGCGCGGCGGACCGAAGAGTTGTTGTGCATATTTTCCCCGTTATCACTCGCAAACCGGTATCACGTCACTGCAGATAAGTCGTGCACCGGTCACGTTTTCCGCGGCACGTTTCAGGCGCAATCGACAACGTGGATTCCACGGGCACGGTGGCGAGATCACGCGTCTGCCCGCGCGGTCTCGTGCTATCGTCCAGAGAGGCTTTGCTGATGCCGTTCTTCGCCGAGAGAATTCCGCCGGTCGTTTCACCGTGTCACGCGATTAAGAGATTAAACCGCGCCGCGTGAGAGCGTTCTATCTGCGTCCGGCATCTATCTGGCCGGGGACTGATCGATCGCGCGCGAAATCACGCTTGTTATCGTCACGGGGCCACTAGGAGGGGAGCCGATAACAGGCAACCGTCCAAACTAAGGAATCGTTTCGTTACTCACGTCTTTTTTCATCGCCTCGAGAATCAGGCTCTTCAGCTCGTCCAGGCACTGATTTATCCGCGCACGCCTCCGTTTCTCCATGATCGGCTTGTTGCTCTGCAATTAGGGAACCGTTTCAGTTAAGGAGCAGACCTGGGGGGGGGGGGGATTTGCGATCGCGCGATATTCAAGCTCACTTTGCTTTCAGGTCCTCTAAGTAAATACTCTCTGTGTCTTTTTATATATTTTATAAATTCGAGAAGATTTTATCCGGATCGATGTAGGATACTAGTAGATCTATATACTCGAAGTCAGAGATGGGCAAAATTTTTATTTAAATAAAAGTTAAAACTATTATTAGTCATTCGTTCGTTAACTTGTGTTTAACATTCTTTTATTCGTTATTCGAAATTTTATTTGAATATAAATCTTGCCACAATTCGAAGTGCAAGGAATGGAACATAGTTCCTTCAAAGAAATTTAGTAAGCACTCTAAGATATTAAAAATCATTCTTAAATAAAAGAAGAACAGACGGTGCCCAGTGACAACTGTCAGTACGTTCACAGCTACTACTGCTACTTGTCGACGTTTCCTAGGAAAAGGGAAAACAACTAATTTCAAATTCGTTTTTACCCTGCGCAATTCCGCCTTGGTCATCCCCGACTGCCCATGGGGCTCCGGTTCCTCCTCGCTGCCTGACATCTTGTAATTGTAATAATCCACCATTTATGCACCAAACGTACGCACTCGTCAACCGGGAAAATCAACAGGAACCACAACACAAACTGTCGCTCCGAAATTGCAGCCCTCGTCGAACTTCCTTCAGACGAATCGGTATCGCGCACACGTGACGTCTCGGCTACGCTTCCATGAATGATTCACGCGAGGTCTCGTGATTTTCGCGAGCACGCACCGTGATCGTTGAACCTTTACCTAGCTGTTCGTGTACAGGGGATGGGGGTGATCGCCCGTAACGGCGACGTCCCTCTTTGGGGTGTGGAGGGTAACTGTTTGACGTTTTCGATTTCGAAGACCGCATGCCGATGCACTCACCGCGTCTAGAGTGGGGTGGAGTGCGTCCTGGAGTGGGGTTCCCGCGTACCCTTGGGGAGGGGAGGTCCTCCTGAGACCTGTTGATGTGTGGGAATTCACGCCGTCCCCAGGACTACGCCGATATAGTCCGCTCGAAATTTGAGTCTCTCCTTGGCAGCTCCTTTCGTCGCTTCGCACGCTTTTTCTCTTGCTTTTTTTTACGCTCGAACATGAAACTGGGAAATTTATCTATATTCTTGAATGATTCCTGCTGCTTTCATTCAGTAACTGCGTTATGCACGGTGTCTGCTCCCGAAGGAGGACGGAAGGAGAAGTCCTTAAACGAAGAAGAGATCGAAATTCACGTAAATTGATATTTCGTCCCCATGCACGCTGGATCATTCACTGTTACACCGTGTTACATCTTGTAAAACAAAGAAGCGAGGCTTCTCCACTCACACTAACTGCAGAACAAGTATGTTCATGTAAATCATTATCCCCAATTTCCAACTCGAATGATTATTTTCATTTAATTTTATTTTATCATACGAGAACTGCTTTTATACACAAAAAGTTATTGTTGAAGGAAGTAGAATTGAAAATTGAGTGCGCTAGCATAGCCATTGGCTAACAATAAAAATTTAAGTTTCGCGACTTTGACTTATGATTTTTATGTATTGATGATAATAAATGAAATTGTTTAAGAAACAATAATTTAATTGAAAAACTATATAATGTTTCACTCACTTTGTAAAACATCATTAATACAATATTTCGGTTCTGCTAGTTTAAAATTCTCCTTGTTAGCTTTAAGCTTTTCAAAAATACGATAGGTTGCATATCCAATTATCCAGTTTGGCGAATTCAGTGGCGAATCAGAACCGCGGCGAGGCTCCTCGTACATTGCAAGAGATCGCCGGTTTTGGCCCCTGTATCAGTATGCATGGGGCGAGGGGAATGAAGTGAAAATACGATGGAAAAAAGTTGGAGTGCCGCAAGAAAGATTTGCGACAGCTCGATCGCTGTGATCCCAGGGAGCCAGGGATCGACCCCAACTGCGGCACGGCAAAGGCGTACACGACGGAGAAGGGCAAGCACACCGTGTGCCAGGCGTGTGTGTACGTGCGTCATAAGTGTGGCTGGCGCGCGCAACGCGATCCGATGCACGGATGCGTGAGGGACGTGTGGGACCCTGTGTGGGAATTCTTCTGTAACGTTAAACAGTGTTTACTCGGCGGGGCCGGCAATGTTTTACTGCCGGCCCGTTTCCATCAATGAACTCTTTCTTTTACGCAACGCCTGCGCGGTGAATCCGTCCTTTATGAACGCAACGCCATGGGAACGTCGCCATTCTGAATTGCACGCGATTACCGCCACTGTGCCGAGCTGCTACTAATTAAGTTTCACGTGTAATTCTTCGCTCCCAAAGCTTGCGCGTCGGATGTCGAGTAGAACGTGAGTGTTCTGATACTGCGATGAGTAGCTTCAATGCACCACCCATAGCACTAGTGCCTTAATAGTAGTAGAGGAGTTGAAATGGTCAGTGATGTACGGCGAGTAACGTAAATATTCGGACACTTTTTAAAATCGAATAAGTTTTTTAGAATTGGTCCAAACGACATGAGTTTTTTTTAGAAGCTAGAAGGATTAGTTTGCTAAGTGACGTGTTTCGTCGTTTTGAAAAAATGCAATTGGTTGAAATAACAAAAAATAGTAAATCTTTTTTATTGATTTCGGGAATTTCGCGATTTTCGACCTTATTCTGCGATCTTTAAGCGTTTATAGCTCAGAGTAACGTTACCCGAGTTCGATGAATTCTTAAGCATGCATACAGCTTACATAAATCTACAAACGGGATTTTTAAATTTTCATTGCAGGCTCAGATAAAAAAGTTGAAAAAACGAACTTTACTATTTTTTTCGCTATTCCAACCAATTTCATTTTTTTTTCAAAACGAGGAAACACGTCACATAGCAAACTATGTCTTCTAGCTTCTCAAAAAAAACTCAAGTCGTTCGGATTAATTTTAAAAAAGTTATGCGATTTTAAAAAGTGTCCAAATATTTTCGTTACTCACTGTAAGTGCCAGAAGTGAAAATTTTCAACATTTTCTTTTCAACCATAGCGATGTTGACATTTATGATCTCAGCTCTGTTTTGCGTCAGCCCTATAAAATAAAATACATTATTCTAGTACTTACAGCGTTGAAGTCCACATTCAGTATGGAATGTTCATCCTTTTCCACTAAAAAAAATAATTTTTCGTTTCTTTGGCACTTACATCGTTTACCATTTATACTCCTTAATTCTACCAGCAACAATGCTGATGTTACTAAAGATCCTCGGTATATTATCAGCAATATCAATAAAACTACTAATATTTCTAAAAATCAGCAGTAATAGAATAAATCTTTCCTCCAGTTCCTCCACGTTACAACAAATTTGTAACACAAATTCTTCAACAGCTACTATATTTCCAGGTGGGCCATTTGCAACAAGATCGAGCAACAATAAATACAGCTACTTAAGGAAACATCCACCCAGGGTGCCGTCGATTGACGACCGGCACGCTTCCAAGCAGTAACACCTTGTTTGTTAATAAACGTGTAAAACCATAAAAAAAATATCTTACGAACGAGCGCGCCGCGCAGGCGAGCGCCCGAGAGTGTAGAGCGCGGGCCAATAAACGCCGGACATTTGTTTCGTCGACAAAATCAGTTACAGCCCATTTCAAGAGGCAATGCAGGCCGCAATAAACAGATAAACCTTTACGACCCGCGATTATTGCACCGGAAAACTTTTACTTTTAGAGGCCCGGAGCCAGGCGGGCCCGTTCCGGGCGTTCCCGACTTTATACTACGTAAACGGCCCTTTTGACCCGTTGATTTATTTTACCTTCTCCGCCAGGCAATCCTCCCGCGATTTCGGGACAAATTACGGAAACTTCTCCGTGGATAAATGGAAGTCAATGTTTTCGTTCGTGGATTAGGTGTACGGTGTTCGTTCTGGTGGATCGCTGACGGTGCTGAAGAAAGTATGCAATAATGTGCATGCTTGATCGGAAGATATTAATGAAACATCGTAGACCATTGGACTGCTAAAAATACACGGTAAGAGGATCTGTTTTCAGGAGTGCCAGGGACACGTGACTCGTGGAAACGTGACATATGCTTTCTGCGAAGAATCAACTCTGCATAATGGCTTAGCTTCAATGGTTCTTTCATTATTTGATATTCAGAGAATTTGGTGGATAGTGATGTCTTTAGCAAGATTCAATGCAGGTGACTCATTGGTTTCATTCAGTAGTCGAGGATGTCGAAGGAAGTGCATGCTTGAATGGAAGGCATTAATGAAACATCGTAGACCGTTGGACTGCTCGAAATACGCGGTAAGAGGATCTGTTTTCAAGAGTGACTGCGACACGTGACTCGTGGAAACGTGACATCCACTTTCTGGGATATCAACACTGCATAATGCCATTCCTCAATGTTTCTTTAATTAATCGATATTTAGAAGACTCGACATACGGTGACCAGTGGCGGATTTAAGGGGTTACATCCACCTAGAGGTCCGGAAAAAGAATACAAGTTCAGGAATTTTTTTGGGGGAAAAGTATAAGTGAAAATCATACGCAATGTTTTTCTACTAAAAGATACATCTTTTAACTATATTATTCTAAATTTTCATGAGATATTAGTATTAACTAAAGGAGATATCGGCTTGGATGTGAGTCGTGTTTTTTTAAGCATTAGCTGGAGGCATTCTCTAGGCCAAACGATGCATCTGAAAGCAAAAATTCAAATAGGTTTTAAAAACAAATAACTTTCAGAGTTATATAATATCGAATATCGAATTCCGTGAGAAAAATTTTCTTTTTTTCAAAATTGAAAGGAAAATTTAAAAATATGAGAACGTCAGGTACTTCTCAAAGTTATTTATTTTTAAAATCTATTTGAATTTTTGATATCAGATGCATCGTTTAGCCTAGGGAATGTCCACAGATAATGCTTAAAAAAGAACACGACTCATATCCAAGCCGATATCTCCTTTAGTTAATAATAATATCTCATGAAAATTTAGAATAATGTAGTTAAAAAATGTATCTTTTAGTAGAAAAACATTGTGTCTTATTTTCACTTATACTTTTCCCAAAACAGATTCCTGAACTTGTATGCTTTTTCCGGACCTCTAACAAGGAGAGTATTTTAGGTGTCCGCCTCCGATCATTTTAATTTTTGGATATGTTATAGAGGACCGAAAAATAAGAAATACGTGTTTTTTATTTTTCCCCGTTTTCATATTTGGGGGGTGAAAACTGCGTTCAAAGTTAGGGTTGAAAAACCATTTTTGTGGAATATCTCGAGAACTATTAGAGATAGGGGAATAGTGTCAATGGACGAATTTTGTGTCTTTGAATGCGAAATATGACTGACTCACCAGATTTTCCCCTATCTCTAATAGTTCTCGAGATATTCCACAAAAATGATTTTTCAACCCTAACTTTGAACGCAGTTTTCACCCCCCCCCCCCCCCAAATATGAAAACGGGGAAAAATAAAAAAACACGTATTTCTTATTTTTCGGTCCCCTATAACATATCCAAAAATCAAAATGATCGGAGGCGGACACCTAAAATACTCTCCTTGTAAGTGGATGCAACCCCTTAAGGAAAAAGGCCCAAGTGGCAAACGTTCGAGGACACCCTATATACACAACAGAATTATAAATAAATTTCCGCGTTTGTGGTGTGAAAATGATGAGAAACGAAGAAAAATATAGGTAGTATTTGTAAAATCATAATTTTTTTAGACTGTGACCTTCTGATGGGATTTATAAAAATTGAACGCAGGTGAACCCATTGGCTTGATTCAGTGTACTTGCTTGTTTGAAAATTAATAATCAGTATTATTGAAGCAGTACAGTTATCGCCACTTTAAAGTAGCTTTTAACCGATTATTTATCAATTATCTAATTTCCATCATTCAACTTGACAACCACTGCCAGGATTTCGGAAATCAATTACCCAGCCGGGTATTGCGTCCACGCGACGGCCTGGCCACGATAAGCTGGCCACGATTACAGGGAATGATTTTGTGACGCGTCATTGCGTCACAATGTGTCTCGCGATAGTTTCGCGATAAATCGCTTCTGGAAACAGCTGTGCCCGCCGAACTTCCGCGTTAACATTGCCCCCTCTGCATTATATCGGTGCAGCGTAAGGCAGATGCACGCTCGCCCTTACGCGGAATACGGGATCGAAGAATCAAGATCCAGGCTCGATCAGGTCACCGCGCGGATAAAGGCAGAATTCTTTGCGCACCGAACGGGTTGGTCGCTCTTTCACCGAGTCGTTCTGGGATCACTCTTCAGATCGCTGATAAAGCAGCTCAAAGCACCGGGGGAAATTGTGGAACTTGCGCTGTTTGCAAATTTTGTGGGGCGACCCTCGTCGCGTCCGATGATTATCGAGATGGATCGTTATAATAATATTAGGCTGAGTGAGACATCAGATTAGACTGAGTGCTACTTGACTGCAACCTCGTTTCCGTTTGGGACACTTGAACCCTTTGTAATGGAAAGTTTTATGTTTCTGTAGGAATCTTGATTATATTTCTAAACGTTCAAAGATTCTCGTTGTTGGTCGTGGGAGGTTTGATCCTAGATATCGGGATTCGTTTAAATCCTAGGTTTAGGAAGCATCTTATAGGAGTTGCACGAAACGTCTCGTTTCGGCGTGATCCAGAGTCCAGTCCGTTACGGCCCTGAAAAAGGATAGGCCCCGTAAAACTAGGTACTTTATGGTTTTATTTCGGGTACCTACCATCAGTAAATGCATAATGTGCTGCGCTAAACTGCAGCTTTGTCCCTGGGACTGGTATATTATTGCGTAGCCATGGAGGACCCCCCGAGCTCGACAAGAGGGCCAAGTAAGAGCCTGGGCCCCTTCTTGCTCCTGCATCTGCAAACTCTGGACTCGGAAGTTCCGACGAGGGTAGCCTGGCTTCCACAATAAAACAGGCCAGCGGCCTTGAATTTTGTTTTTAACTTATCGCCTTGCTTGGTGGTGGTCACTGTCGATCATGGTTCACCGTTAACGCTCCTTGTACCTGCGTGCACTCGCGACCTTTCGCTATCAAGTTCCTTTAGTCATTCACTAGATCGCAAACGTGGGTCGACGGGGTGCAACTGATCGATTATTCTCCAAACAAATCATTACTCTCTTCTGAAGAATTCTCCATCACGTTTACTCTTTAATTCTTCAAATTTTCTTATGTAGACTGCTTTGCAGATCACTTGCCCTCTACTGTTCTATAAAGATTTAACAGCTAATATTCTAGCAGCTGGTCTAATTGTAAGTCTTGACGATCTTTCATAGAAAAAATTGAGTTCCGCAACAGTGGCGCACCTAAAGAGGGGGCCAAGGGGCCCTGACAACCCCTAAAGAAGAAGAAAAAAGGAGATTAATCTAACCACGACTGGTGTAATTCAAGAGCTTTGTAGAAAGCAAAGAAAACTGGATTTTATTCTTGGAATAAATTTTTATAATCACCTAATGAATTTTACTGAATTTGCTTTAAAAATATTTTAATCCCTTCAACTCGGCACCCCCCGAAGCTTAAATCCTGAGTGCGCCATTGTATCACAATTTTGGCTAAAATCGCAGCAGTGGAGGGATAATAAACCCAAGAGACTAAATTCCTTCTAGTTCTGGAAATAGGAGCGACAGTCAACGAGGCCTAAAAATTCTCATCGATCGCCGCTTCTGTCTTATTCCCATGGCCCACGATATCCCATAAATATCCCAGCTAGCTGTCATAACGGAAGGCGTTCGGTCAGATGTCGCGACCTGCTCATTAACCCCAGGCGAGAGGCTGGGAGGACCGTGTGGCTCAGCTTGACCACAAACCTCTTGAGGAAGATCAAGAAGGCGAGCGTCTCGGTCTAAATTTGGAACGCCCACCCTCTGCCTTTGGGCCCCGATCACGGGATACACCTGCAGCTCGAACCCACTGTGAGATCCGGGCAGGAAGGAAACGCTATCCACCCCGAATCTCCAAATCTTCGCTTCCGCTCGCAAGAAGGACGAGGCTTCCTAGTCTCACGCGGGAACCCCCTAATCGATTTCCTTCACCAGAGCTCGTTCCTTCAGGTGCCTGAAATTAATTCGCTTTCACACGATTAATTTCGACCCGGCTACGGTTACCTTATGGATTTTACGGATTTATATGCGGGGTGTCTTGTTTAAAACTGCAGGCGCTTGCATCTTGCTGAGCACGGTGCATTCATAAAATTGAAGGCAAGGAGGCAAAGTTGAAAAAATGGAGGCATTAAGGACTCGTAAGCCATTTACATAGTTTTAAGGGTCTAACAAACGGCCTATTTTCATGAATTTTTTTCTCGAACTACTGTAGGTATGGATTTTAATATTTTTGCTTGTTAAATATTTATTATTCCTTGGTGTATAGAATTGTACTTTTCGTATTTCCAAAATATAATTAGTAATTTTCTTCCGCAGTGTGCTTATTGAGGCACAAACATTGCGATTGAAATCCACACATTCGTAATTATATTTTGGAAACACGAAAAATACAATTGTATACAGCAAGGAATAATAAACATTTAATAAACAAAAAAAAACATTAAAATCCGTACATTAGTTCTTGAAAAAAAATTCATGAAAATAGGCCTCTTTTTTGATCGGCAAAGTAGAATGGACTCTTAAATGCAATTTATGCTTAATGCAGTTTACTGGGGAGGTTATCACGAACTGTTTGAACATTTACAGAAGACGGGGACTGGATGTTAGTGATTGTCGCGTGTGGTTTTGTAAAGAAATATCTGTTTAATTGCGCCCCAAAGAGGCCGCGTTAACGATGCATTTATATTTAGGTAGTAGCACGGAATCTGTGTGAAAAAAAAATGCGTGCGTGGGGTCGTTTTTAGCCGCCATCTGGATTGCTGTCGCAGGGGAACGTCTAGATTGTGGAATACAGGAAAATATAACTCGTTTCCGTGGGAGTTCGATGAAAAAAATGTCTCGTTCGCGCGACAGACGGTGCCATTTATAACCCCGAGTATTTGTTCCTACGAGTGGGGTGAAATTCCCATGAATTTCCTCATGATAAAAAATCGAGCATCCTCATCCTCGTGTTTTACATGTGTTTCCAGAGACCCCCTATAAAAACAGAAGGACATGGAAACCGTAGCACATCCTATCAGAATTAAGCATTGGAAATTCAACCCCTATACATCTTACAAAAGTAAATCTGTGACTTCTACTTGGTTAAAAGAAAACGCGATGGAAGGTTTACTGACACATCCCAGCTAGCTAGATTCATTCTAAAGTAACTGGAACATTTGTCGAACAATGCGTCTCAAAATCCTGATCCCGTAAATTCAAGCCACCCCATTCAGCCGAACTGGGTCACTGGGTCGTGCCTCTGGGAATCAGGTCGTGTGCTGGACACACGTAAGGAAACCGATTACAATGGCGAATTCGGTCGGGTAATCTTCGACACAGTTACCCTCGAAATGGCCTCTAACCACCGTCAGATTAAACAAACCTCTTTCAACTCCATTCCTCGGCAACCACCCCTAATCTGTTGTCTTAATTCACCTAAACTCTATTCACCTAATCACCAATCATTCCCCAACACAGAGACATAAAACTGAAAATCCTCCTCCAAGTCACGCTCATATGCAAACTTTGTATAATACCACGATCCGCACAAAAGTGATTCTATCAAGCTAATTCCTCCGACTTCATTCGAATGCATTCATAAGGATTCGCGTGCAAGCAGCGCGCATATGTTAAAGCGCTTATTACAGCGACAATGGCAGTTCATCGATTCGGAGGAGGCACGGTGACATCCTGCCACCACGCCGCCAATAACTGCAGCAGACGGAGGGAAAAAAAGCCATCCAACCCCGTGGCTTGGTCCACCTCTTGCGACGCAGTTGCGTCTACGTAACCCTTTCCAGAGAGGCGCACTGGCCACCCCATTCTTACGTGTTCCCCTCCTTTTCCGGGGACCGCTCCGCAGCTCAGTTGCCTTCCTCCGCTCTCGCAGAAGTCCGTGCTGGGCCTTGCCTCCTCTGCGTGGCGCAAGGGATCACCTGGCGACGGTTCCCACGTTTCTGCGATTCGCGTTTCGCTTCACCCTTTTCGCCTTATATTCCTGGTCGCCTTCGCCGTGTCGGTGGATATTCCTGGGGCCCATAATGCTGTTCGCGCGCGATGGAAAAAAGGGGAGAGGGAGAAGAGGGGTCCTTCGGAGGGACAGAGAGGGATGGGTTGCGGAGGGAAAGGGAAAAAGGAAAGGTGGAAAAGAAAAGAAAACGAGCGGTGCCTCGTGCATCTATTATGGGGCCCTGACCGCTATGGAGGTGCGCGTGGCTGACACACGAGGGACCCCGCGATGGGGACCCCGGCGTTCCACGTTTTATTGGGAAGGGAAAAAGGAAACGGTGCTAAGTCGGGCCGCCCCGTGGAACGGGCAGGTACGTATTTGCATAGAAAGGCTGAAATTTCGTGTCCTCGCTGACGCGCCGCTTAACTGTTTCCCTTTTGGTGATCGTGGGAGGTTGCGCTCGCCAGGCCCTTGTGGGAATCATCTATACGACTTTGCCTGCCTTGCTCGTGGCCCGTTCGCGCGCGATCACTCGAGGGGCCTTGGTTTATTGTTTTATGCCGCCTCGGCTCCTTGTCGTGGCGGCGAATGCTTCGAGGATACGATTTGACGCTGAGGTTCGATAAGACTGATGGAGGAGCGAGATGAAAGTCTAAGTGGGAGTGGAGGATATGGTATATACTGCACGACCCAGAGCACAGGAAGCGATACTCCTTGAGATTATATAAGGGATTGGCATACACATCATATTAGTAAGATTATTCATATTATTTCTTCCACAAGTAGGCATCAACGACGGAATATTACTCTGAAGAAGTCTAAGTAGGTTCATCAGAACTTTATTGCTCTTGCTCCAAAATTCGTAGTAGGCTAATGTGAATAAATGTACTCCAATTTGAAAATCGTTGAATAATCTTCTCTTAAGTCTTCCTCCATTTGTATCTCTAGGCCACGTTATTAAATGACCAATTTATCTTTCAAGAGCGAAGTTGTTGATTTAACCACTTCGAAGCCATAGACTAGTTATCCCGTCGACATAACATGGTTTGTACGATGCCGTAGTTGCGCAGCAGTTAAGAAATAATACTTATTTCTTACATAACAATTATTGTATATTGGAGTATTGACGAATAATTGTGAATGGTACTTTTCTCGTTTCTGTGGTCTGTTATGGCTGAATGGGAATCAAGAACTCTTTGGCAGAGTGTTATGAGTACAGTAATTTAATCTTCTCAACACATCCGGTAGTAACTCAGCCCACGAGGCGAACAGTATTAAGAATCTGTTCACAAGTCCGTTAAAATCATTCAGGCGGCCGATCTTTGGGAAACACGATCTGTTTAGTCTCGGGTGCTCTGAAACGAACCTCCATCGTTCTTTCATGAGAGCAGACACATTGACTGCTTGCTGCAAGAGAGGGAACGGTAATCTGGGCCCCGCGCCGTAAAACTGGATTGTTTTTACATTGTGCCCTTAATTGCCTCTTTTTCGGGGAACGCAATGATTTACAGGAATTTACAGGAAAGGGGTTGTGTTTGCAGATTGAACGCCTAAGGCACCCCTTCCTGCCAACGAGGTCCCAAACGGAAGCTGCGGGATTAACTCTTTGCCATAACAAATTCAAATACTCAGCTCCTTTGGAGGAAATCAATTTTACTCCGCAGCCATGCCACATTATGAAATTGTACCACAAAAATTTAATTCATTAAAAATTTCAGTAACAATTTAATTAATTTTCAGCACTGCTCGTAGCAACAAACAATCCAAATTGGAGTACTCAATGAAGACTTCTTAAATGATGAATGAAGCACTGAATGGAAAATGGAATGAAGATGAAATAAAATTCCACGTCCACCTAGCAGTATAAATTTTCTCTCAATCTTTGTTTGCTCCAACAAACTAGTCTCACATCCCAGTTCCACACCCCCAACACCTTCCCAAATACTTATTAAAAAAAATAGAAATATCTAATTAATCCCCATCACTTTCATCCTCCTACGCCATCACTATGCCCCAAATTTCACCCAAAAACCTCTAGGTACCAAGATTTACTCAGTGCAAGGGTATCCAGAAGATTCTCGGTGACCAGTTGAGGGGTCAATGTGTGAAGAGGTAAAAAATGAGAAGTGGGACGAAGAGGACCCAGGCCCTCGTTACGCAAACGAGACAAAGAGACGGCCCAAAGTGGCAAAGGGTCACCGCGAGCCTCCCGTTTCGTGGCCCGAATGTCGTCTGCCGCGATTTCAGCAGCGAGGTCGCGGCAACCTCGTGGGCAGGTTGCTGCAGCAACGCGGAGGCAGAAGAGCGGCGTCACAGCGGCAGCAACCTTGCTCCGTGGAGGCGCTCCTCGCAGCTAGGCGCCCCGAGAGAGAGAGCGAGCTGGTGAGAACACTCCGCGCCACGCGTTCCCACCATCCTCCTCGGGCATCTTCGTCCACCTCTTCGGACGTGCTCGGGCCCGCACTTCGCTCCCGATATCGGCTTAAGGCCCCCCCTTCCCCCTTCCTGTTGCCCGTGGTGGGCCCCCTCGTTGGGACCCAAGATGCCCTTTTGTTGCTTGAAAATTGGCGGCTCCGTTTGGGTGTTGTTTGGTTGGCAGATTGTCGAGGATGAAGTGTCGTAATGAAGTTTCGTGAAAGCAGCCAGTCGAAGAGCGAAACTTGGAGGCGTTGCACAAGGCCCAATTCTGCGGAGGATCTATTCCTCTGGGGTTTCGGGTCTTCACGATGGCCACGATTGCACGATTATACTCGAAACGATTGGGCTTTTTGGGTAAAGACTGTAATTTTGATACACGAGCTCGTAGGCGGTCTTGTGGCTCTGCGGGGACTGTTAAGCACTTTGAAGATCAGAGGGATTCGTTTCTAATAAGCTTGGCAGAATATGTATGATTAATTAGAGATTCCTAAGATATAACGTGACTAAGTGATACTTAGTCTTCATAGATGATAATTCTTTATCACTCTGAGATAGGTTTTAAGATACCAGTGTTTTGCCACTCAGAAGATTATATTTACAGTGCAAACACGGATATTCATAGACTGAAGGTATAAACAGTTATTCGCATGATTTTTTGATTTCGTCATTCTGGAGGCAGTCGAGACAGCAGAAGGTCTACTGTATAGGCTTGGAATGGATGATTCTATGTAAGTTAAGAAACAAATATCTTATTTTCATTGAAACTGCACTTAAAACTTTAAACGAATTTTTCTCAAAACGGATTTTTCGATTACGCTAACCACGATTTCTCGAAAATTACTCCACCAATCGTTCTGCAACTTTGCAAGCTTCTTCTAGACATACAAGTTTAGTCCTTAATCAAAAGATTTGCTTTTCCAATGCGTACTTTTTATTTTATGATTTTTTTGTACGAATAGCGATTATTTCACTTAAACAACCCCCATTTTGTCCCAGATTAATGTTTCATAAAAAGGAACGATTAAGTACTAGATAAACTAATATACTAACTAAATCTGTTTGGTTTTTTGATATTAGATAACCCCAGTTCCGAGCAGCAATGGTCACCGCAAAACACTTTTTTTCAAAAAGACCTTTTCAGAAATCGATTGTAAACTTTAAAATAATTACATATTTTTGCATCAAAATATAATACAAATCCTGTTAAAATGTTCTTTACTTAAATATAAAAATCTTTGTACAAACATATGCACATAATTCTTCAAATAGGTACGTTCCCAAAAAATCGTTCTGCTTTTACCTCCTGACCCCCTCAAGTTCAAGTTTCCAAAACCTCATCCCACCGTTGAAGCGTTCCAGGAAAGCAATTAGAGCAATCGCTGCTCGCGATTGATTCTAATCCTTCCTGATCGCGCAGGCTTCTTATCCGAGCGGCGGAGGGTTCGCAGGGGGGCTGCGTGATGGTAGGCCTTAGGTAAGAAAGGATTATATACTTCGCGTTTCGTGAGTACCCGGAACTTCGAGGCGTTAAGGGGGACTGGCGAGCCAGCAATTAAAGCGGATGACGTCCTCGGTCGAGTGGTTCCTTGTACGTGCATCTGCCTTCCCGATGATGTAACGCCGCGTCCCAACAATGGTGTTCCTTTAAACGGCAATCGACGTAGCCCGTTTCTCGAAAAGCTCGTAGCCGCAGCTCTATGCAAATTTCCCCGTAGGTCCCATTTGGGGGACGCGGGCACCTCCCGGTGAAATTTGTCACTTCGAACGAGTTAGCTCGCGCGAGTAAACCGGCTATTAGTCGGCTTGGAGAAATCGCCCGGCTCTCTGCTTGTTTCGCAGCGAGAACGGTATTGTCTACTTTTTAGTTTATGCGAGAAGGCTGCATGGGTAAAAGGAAGAACGGCGGTCCCATAAGCTACCTCTGCCAAGTGGCTTTGCTTATTCTAGTATTTTGTACCTTGATCCACGTGGAATGTTTCAGAACACGATTTACCAATTGGAATATAATGAAAAAAATTTTAAAAATTTTAAAAACCCGACTGCTTAAAAAACGAACTAAAATGACAAAAATAATAATAATAAAAAAAATAATAATATGACAATTTAAATTAACTCAATTGCCTGCAGTCGGAGGCCTTAAATCTTTTGATGCTCTTCCATCCGAAGCATGTACCGCAATGACTAAAGAAAGTGCTTCAAGCTGGTAACAAAAAGAGATGGGCAACATTAATGCAAATTCAAGCTTATATAGTGACATTTCAACTTCAGCGTATTTTGTAACTTATATGTTTCTCCCTTTGTCCGTGTGGGAAATACTGTTAGTGTTGTTAATAGCCCATCAAATCTAATTAGGGCGAACAGCGATACACAATATTTATTAAGACAATATGTAATTTTCTATTTCAAAATAAATGTTCGAATGTAATTACATCAAATCATTTGCATCAAAAGATTTAAGACCTCCGACTGCAGGCAATTGAGTTAATTTAAATTGTCATCTTATTATTATTTTTGTCATTTTAGTTCGCTTTTTAAGCAGTCGGGTTTTTAAATTTTTTTAATTTTTTTAATTTTTTATATTTTCCAAAATTATATATCCTATAACATTCGGAACGTCAAGACAATTCGAAAGACCCCATTTTTCCAAATCGGTGTATCCGTACAGGCTCTAGAGCGTAACATGGACATACAAACATAGGCTGATAAACACAATACCCTCCTTTGCGTGCCGCAGTCGGGTAATAAGAACTAAGTACATTGGTGGTTAGAAGAGAGCTTAAATACCTAGTGCTCGATAATAAAAACACAGTGATTTGATAATAGGAACTATATCTAATTTAGCATCAACTAGATTCCAGTTCAATACTCTGCACTATCAAATTAGAATACAGAGTTTGATCAGCCATCTAGAATAGTGGCAAGAAATACAATAAAATGAGGTGCTGAAGTATTTGGAAATTGCACCACTATCATCAGGGTTAAATAAGAACTGCACTTTTCTCAGAATAAGAAAGTCTGTTGCTGTTTATGAGCTTCCAAGGATGTAGCAGTCTGTTTGCAATAGCCTAGCAACCTTTCCATAGTATATTTCCTCAGGAAAGATCTCTTCGACACGCGTTAATGGTAGAATCGGAGATTGTCGATGACACAATGAAACAGCACCTTGATGCGAAAATCGTTGCATCAGCTGGAGCAAATGTGCTCGTGCTACAACTTGGGGTGCAGTACAATACCCTGGTCCAGTGAGATCGCAGGGGAGCCTCTTCTTATAGCAATCTTCGATTTTTATGGCCAGAAATAACGGCACGTGCCAGAGGACTGGCTGTAACCGATTTATTGATCTGTGGAAAGCAGCTGATGCTCGGGCCACTCATGGTATATGAGGATTGAAAAGGGAGCACCTTGTGAGAGATTGCATTGCACACTAAGATGGTGTATTTGCATTTAGGACAGAATATTTGGATGACTTTAAGGAGCAAGATCTATAAAGGCATTTCTGTGGAATCGTCCTAATCATCAATACAAATCTCAATTGTACTATTTCTTCTATCTTGGACTACGAAACACACTATCACACTTCAGCTTCCTCTGAACACAATCCTCAAAGAAACACAGAGATTGCTTAAAAAAAAAGGGTGTATTCTCATGCAATCCTTTAAAAAATTTAGGATTTTTTTTAAAGAAAACTGTAACACATGGGGTAAAAAGTATTTTTGGTATTGATTTATACATATTTTAAGGTGATAACATTTTTTTATTGTTTTATCTCCGATGTAATCCTGAATTCATAGCTATAACTCTGACGGTGATATAAAAACGGTGTGCATAAAAACAAAAGAACTAATTGACGGATTTTAAAAATTCTTTCGTGATTCTTTTCGCAAATGAACTAGCTATCGTATTGTCAACTTTCATAAGTTTTAGTCCACTCAATTTGATTTTATTCAGCATAAAAAATTACCCTTCTTCAGGGCACTTGTACTAAAACATGTACCAGTCATCAAATTTTTATTATCTGCAGTAACGGTTGATAATATGATAACCATACGCATATATTTTAAGAAAAACTTCCGATTATTGATTTCATTGTCAGATGAGCCTATCTTGAAATATCACGTAAACCGTGTTTTTTATCAGCATCACAATTATACCTATTTATTTAAGATTACATCGGAGAAAAAAACAGTAAAAAAAATGTATTTTCTTTAAATATGTATAAATGAATACCAAAAAGACTATTTACCTTATCTGTTACAGTTTTCTTTTAAAAAATCCTAAATTTTTTAAGGAACTACACGAGAATCTACCCACCACGTCAATGAATCGAGAGTGAAAAAATGAAGAAAGCATACACGTTAGAAAATGGTGGTGTGTTTGATGGTACCTATGCTATCGTGACGAAAGTCAATCCTAGCGGGACACATGGATCATTTCAAGATGCACGCGCGATCCATCCGACCTCAGATCTGGTGCCCCTGTAGTCCAACCCGAATGGAAATCCCTTCACGACGTTTGAAGGGTGCCGGCCTTCTTGGACCCTATGTTAAAGGGACCACAAACCCATGAGCAAGGAGGGAACAAGGACAATGGCTTGCGCAAAATGCTTTTCTTACCGGCAAAAGGAAGGGGAGTCTGGCACGCGACCAACGTCACCTGCCTGCTCTACGACCTACCGAAGACCTTGTATCGATTTTCTTGCGTGCAGCTGCAATGTCGTGCTTTCTTGCGTCGATCAGCGGACCGAGACACCTTCCCCGTGCGTCGTTATCTTCGCGACATATGGCAGGAACGTTGAGATTCACCGGTTTCGTGGGATTCGTAGATGCTCCCGCGTTACTATTCCTGAAAATCGGAGGCGTTTCCGTGCACCTGTTACTCGCTTTGGTTGGAATAAATTGCCCCTTTACTCCAACCCGAATGGAACTTTAGAACTGCTTTAGGTGAAATACGTGTGGTCGAAACGATTCCAGGCTTTCTTGAAAGAGTACACCGAGGCTCGATGAAAAATATTCTTGTGAAAGGTAGGAGAGTGTTGTTCAAGACGAAGATATCGTTAATGCAATGCAAAATTGAATAAATTCGCAACTGAGGGCCTGTACTTTTGTCAGAATCGGGGACAAGTTGGGCAAAGTGCAGCGAAGATAATGAAAGTAGTAATAATAATATCGTGGTATATGTAAATGGAACCACTTTGTTAACTTTACAAGTATCAATACTTATGAATTCCTAATGCGCTATTAAGGGAGGATTCTCGTGTAACAGTCATCGAAATTTATGAATTTTTTTTAAGAAACTATTGTTAATATTGCATTAAATTCTTTTGGGATATAAGGAGGCATCTTTAAACTTGTAGAATTTTTTTTCTATGTCGAAACTTGTTAGTATTTATTAATTATTGTGGAATCGTGTTAACCTCTTCGACGATGCTGGCGTCAGGTGTAGCACCTGCTACAGTCATCTGATTCCAAAGAAGAAGAAAATGTTCTTAAAGTTAAATAATTTACGCTGGGACTAGACCTAAAATTTCAATTTTAGTTTGTATTTATAATACTTTTTTTCGCCGACGTAAAGAATAATATGAAAAATTTGTCTAAGGAAAAAACTTGCTTTTTCTTTCAAACGCTATAACTCTTTCAATTTTTCATTTTTTTTCTTTAAAGTAGACCAATCCCAGCGTAAACTATTTAACTTTAAGGAACGCCTATTGTTTTTGCAATCAGATGACTGTAATGGGTGCTACACATCCCGCCAACAGAAGTTACATCGTCCAACAGGTGGACATGATTCCACAAATATTAATAAATAATAAGGAGGTTCGATATAAAAAAATATTTTCTACAAGTTTAAAAATGCCTCTAATATCCCCAAAGAGATTAAAATAATATGACCAACAGTTTTTTAAAAAAAATTCTTAAATATCTGTTACTGTTGGGGTTGTTACACGAGAATCACCCTTAAGGTGCAAATTCACGATGAGATTTTACATGAGACTTTTCTATCGTGAGACAAAAATCTTTGCAACAACTAAATCTAAATAATAGAAATAGTCGCGAGAGATAAGATTTTTGAAGATACATCACGAAACTTGTCACATGAGAGTCTATAGTATCATGAAACTAATGGCACAATAATTAAAAAAGAATAAAATAATGAAATAATTGTCCCATGAGATTAAAGTATTTTTTTATTTTCTGCCTCATCGTGAATTTGCACCTTTGGATTTGATTTTATCACTGTAATTTTTCAGATACTGAGGCTATCGTTACCAAACTAGCTAAAGAAATAGAAGTCAAATGAGCGTCCGAAATATAATACCTACTAAAAAACCACATTCGATATTCCTCTTTCTAAAATAATACACACATCTTCCCCCCTAACCATCTTCAAACCCCCCTTCGCGCTTCTGCCTCGTGCATCGCCCTAAGACCATGCCAAGAACAATCCCCCCCCCCCCACGAAAGAAATGACCCATTCAGAGGCACCCCTCTTGGGCCTTAATAATCGCCTCTTTGATCGATCCTCGGGGGTCGAATCCTCGGAGCCCAAGGTCGCCACGCGAAGTCACACGATGGAATTCCGCCTGGAAGGCCGTGCACTGATAAATGCCCGAAAAATTCCAGGTGTAAGTGACACCGGTCCAAAAGAGGGACGCGTGCCGTTTTCCCACGTGTGCACCCCTCGCGATACCACTTCAATCTCCTTGCACGATCCTCTCCCCCTTCTTCCGCGTCTCCTTCGGCCCCGTGATCTCAGCCTCGCCCCTCGATCCGAGCACCCTGCAGATGCCCCCGTTCAAGATTTCGGGGAAGGGGGGGGGGGGAACCCCTCGTCGGAGGATCGACGTCACGCCGCGTGACGTGTGCATCGCGTGACGTCACGGGCATGTGCCGCGAAATCCCCCCCGTGACCTAAGGCGGGGAGGATAATAATGATTCCTTTCTCTCGTCGTAAGTCGATCTAAACAAGGAGCCACGATGGCCCAGGGGTCGTGGGATCGTAAAATTCGCAGATGCGCCGACAGATGCAAACGAGCACGCGTGCATCTTCGTGCGAGTTACTCGCACGTTGACGAGTAGGTACGTGTTATCGAAATATTTGGGGACTTGTGGACACAGGCACAGAATGGATGGAAAGGGAGTAAAGGGATGTTTCTGGTTCCTGTCGCTTTGAGAGCTTTTGTGCTCGTTTTTTTTTTGTATTATAGCAAATGGGGAATAGAGTCGAAACTGGCAAAAATTGTGTAGGTATATAGGTATGTAACGAGAGATCTTTAAAGAGTGTACGATTATCGGGATACGTAGGACACACGAGTGTGTCTTGGATAACTAGGATCTGCAGGGTTAGGGTGGACATCATGGAAATGTGCAGATTGCATAGAAGGAAACAGCATAAATGGCATTTGAGAAGGACATTATAATTTAACTGGATCAGGGTAATGCACTATAATAGTAATGAAAGACATGTAGTGCAGGTTTAAATGAGCTGCAGGGAGCCAGAAAAATGGCGGAATAAGCTTACATAGCGGACGACCATGGTGTTACATGTATGTTTAAGGGGAAATGCCTATTTGTGAGGTCTGAGAACACATGTATTTCCGGGATTTTTGTTTTTGAAAAACTTGAAAACTTTTTTTAAATAAACGGTTGTGTATTCGAAAGAATATATTTTAAAATTCTTACCCTCCCCCACCCCATAAACATGACTCATGTATGAAAGAAGCTAATTCCCTTTAATTCACGAAAAAAGTTCTCACGCAAAGATTGTGAAATCAACTTTGCTAATTCCAATTGTATTCTCGTTCTCCGCTCGAACACTGATTCCTCTGTCACTTTTTATACTTAACATTCCTTTATTGGCCACAAATCAATTCAGTGCTCAGATTTTCAGCTTCGGGTTTAAGGAATTAGCGGGCGAGAGGCCTGTAGTTGACACAAAAACTTTTATAAGAGGGACATCTTCTGTTAAAACTGACATCTTCTGTTAAAACTTTTCGCATCCAATTGGCGAAAATTCGCACCCAGTGCGCACCAGTGCGACCGTCCGAATACGCTGTAAGAGAGATGCGGAGAATATGAAACATTTTGTTTTAAGTCGACTTCATAGTTTTTTTTCTTATACAACGCCCGCACATTCCTTAAAACCGAAGTTGAAAATCTGAGCACTGAATTGATTTGTGGCCAATGGAGGAATGTCAAGTATAAAAAGTGACAGAGGAATCAGTGTTCGAGCGGAGAACGAGAATACAATTGGAATTAGCAAAGTTGATTTCACAATCTTTGCGTGAGAACTTTTTTCGTGAATTAAAGGGAATTAGCTTCTTTCATACATGAGTCATGTTTATGGGGTGGGGGGGGGGGGGGGATTTCATCACTTTTTTCATAATTTATTATAAATTACTAAGTGGTAAGATGGTACATCAGCATAGAAATGTATTGACAACGACAAAATTAATCAAACGAAATGGCCCAAAAACGCTAAAAATGTGTATATTCTTTTTTTGTAACGTCAAAAATGAAAATAAATCGTATTTTTTAAACGAATTTATTCAGCTTCGATTCCTCTGTTTGCTTCTGGTACGTCTGCTAGATATCTGAAAACTCAAATTTAAACCAATTCCACCAATCCAATTCTCTTGAAACTTTGGAGGCGTGCGTAGTTCGGATGACAATACGATATTTTAAAAACCAAATTACCCCGAGGGGGTGAAAATTGTACCCAATCAGCAATAACCAATAAATATAACCCGTAACCACAAATCCAAACGACTTGAAATCAGTCACTGCGTTCGGGTAGCTAGTCGCATCACGATTTCCGTAAATACACAATTTATATCGAGAAATGATTCGTTAATGTACCACCGATCACGTCCCGCCGCTATCGCGCGAGATCTTCTTTACCATCGTGACATTTCAAAAATGTTAACAACTAACACTTGGCAGGTGATGATTGAGTGACAGCCAAGTGACATTTATAAATTCTGCTTTCGAATGGCGACACCTACTGGCGTCAAGTGGAGGAGGAAAACGTGACGTCACGAAAACTCTTAATCCCAAAAGTATCATTTTGATAACTATTAATTCAGAATAATCCTTTTATCTTTTAGACAAACAGCTTGATACATTAAGTAAAACGACAAATGGGTTCGAAAAAAAAAATGATTCGCTTAATCATGTTAAAACACCGGGGCTATGTCATAAAACAAGATAATAAGGCCAAAATAGCTGCGGGGACCTGTCAATTTTGCTATCATTCGTGTATAGAGACATGGTCGCTCAGTGTGCCTATGGGTAGAGGGGGAAGGGGAATTAACTTCCAGACGCGACCGCGTCTGTTGATAGTATCTTTTGCAATGCAATACATAAATAAATAAAGGGATTATGTGTGATCTCCCGGCAGTGTTTTTTAAGTACCTACTTTCCGGTGACCATTGTAGCTTCGACCTGATTCATCTGAAATAAAACATTCGACCAAATCTAGTTAGTATATTAGATTTATCATTATGCCGAAAAATTAATTTGCTACAAAATGTTCATAGCAAAAGTATCGATTTTCGCCACAGAATCGCTCATCTTTCTTCATTTTTCATCTGTAAAATAAAAACTACGCAACGAATTTATAAAAGCCACGATCGGGCACTAGATAATCTAATATACTAACTAAATTTGGTCGAATTTTTTATTTCAGAAGAACCAGATCGAAGCTACAGTGTTCACAGCAAAGTGCTTAAAAAAATCGTTGCCAGCAGATCGCCTATAATTCCTTTATTTATTTATATATTGCATTGTAAAAAATACTATAAGAAGTTTGAAATATAAACTTTCAAATACACAACCGTTTATTTAAAAAAAGTATTCAAGTGTTTCCAAAAAAAATCCCGAAAATACATGTGTTTTCTCGCATAGGCATGACCCCTTAAATGAGATTGCTATTCTTTATATTGTGTCTTGAACTTTCACCAACCAAATCGTACCCCATGCTTCACACATTTCCTTCGCGTCTGTGTGTAAGGCCTACCCGATTCTACGTGCCCCCGTTTCTTTCAGGACTAGGTTAATCTTCCGCAGCATGCAACGTACTTGCAGCAGCTGTGAGTGCAGACTTGTTATTGTTAAATTTAGGATTATGCAAAATATGCAGGAATGCCCTGCAGTTTGCTTAAGTGGGGCATGCATTTGCATCTGAAGCCGAGAGGTCTTGTCCTTTGCCCAGTAATTAGAAGATTCTCTTCGTTACGATGCAATCTCGCCCGAAGCAGGAAAAGAAGGGTAACGACTCTCGCAGATCGACTTACGACGATGTGAATGCAATTAAAAATTTCTTTGCCCGTATGTCATGATGCCCGCCATGGGAATTACCTTCCAGGTGCTTTCACCGCTATGTGCGTGACATGTGCGCGATTATGACGCTATCGTTATGGGAATGCCTCTATTCCGACGCAGAACAACTTTGTTTCTGCTATCGATACCTGTACTTGCCATGCGATGTGGCAAACAATTAAATAAAGAAGGGACAACCAAGAATAGACATAGAGCTATATACTGAAGAAATAGTATTAGAAACCCTAAGCCCTAGTTTCTCCGATTAGAACATCGTCAACTTCAGGGAGCCACTCGATCAGATGATTCTTCGTTTTCATTCGTATACATAAGAGATTACGTGATAGCCTCGTCGCTCTAATCAACTTAGAGTATCTAATAATATAAAGAGACGAAGAAGCAGGTTCCACCGATATAGTTAGAGTGATAAGGCTTTCTTGATATTTAATTCACGTTCAACGAGTTAATTTAGCATTTACATGCGATGTCGTATGTTGGACCACCGTGAGAATGCGCGATGAGTTATCAGCACAATTCCCATGGATGCCTCAACACCTGGCAGAATGTGGTCGTGGTCGAGGAAGTTTTGTCCTTAAAAAAGACCGAGGTCCGGTCTGGGCGCATGCTGAAACGTCCGTTCCGATAGACAATAATTGTCTGTTAATAACGTCCGGTGGGGAGCTGACGCACATGGCAAATAGTTTAACTCGTTGTGACAGATGTTATTAGAAGGGTCTCGTCCGAAAGACCTGCACTACGCCCCCATATATGAGACTATTTAAACGCATCACCAGTGCATACGATTCATTTGATCTGTAGACACGAAATAGTGAAACTTGGAAACCTATGGCTATACTAATGAGTTTGAAATCGAACGCGTGGTTCCCTATGTGTAAATTACGCTGAAGATAAACTACTTAGATGAGGATCGCAGCTATCGGTTTGATGCATTTCCGAGGTAATTAATAATTTAGGGGCCCAGTGAAAAACAGGCGTATGCCAAATATGCATAAATTATCGTCTCTTTATACTATTCAGGGGTGATTCTCCTATAACAGCTCCCGAAATTTATGATTTTTTTTAAACAACTGTTTTGCCAATATTGCGTTAAACTCTTTCGGAATATAAGGAGGCATCTTTAAACTTGCAGAAAATATTTTTTTTTTGTCGATCCTCCTTATTATTCACTAATTATTGTAAACCTCTTCAACGATGTTGGCGGCAGGTCTACACCTGTCACAGTCACCTGATTGCAAAAAGAAGAAAATATTCTTAAAGTTAAATAATTTACGCTGGTACTGGAACTAAAATTTTAATCTTAGTTTTTATTTATAATACTTTTCTCGTTGATGTAAAGAATAATATGAAAAATTTGTCTAAGGAAAAAAGTTACTCTTTCTTTTAAACGTTGTAACTGTTTCAATTTTTCATTTTTTTTTTTTCTTTAAAGTGAACCGATCCCAATGTAAACTATCTAACTTTAAGAAACATCGTCGAAGAGGTGGACAAGGCTCCAAAATAATTAATAAATAATAAGAAGGATCGACATAAAGAAAATATTTTCTGCAAGTTTAAACATGCCTCCTTATATCCCAAAAGAGTTCAATCCAATATGACCAACAGTTTTTGAAAAAAATTCTTAAATATATGTTACCTTTGGGGCTGTTAGACGAGAATTCCCCCTTAATTCGTCCCTGCAATGTAGTGTAGTTCCAAATTTTCTCCACGCTGAGAAAAAAGAAATGCGTAGTGGAAAAAGGGCCCATGCCACTCGGCTCCATGGGAACACGTGACCTAATAAAATTAATTTTTAGCTAAAATTTGATAATAATTGTCATTTACCATCTAATGCAAGTACCGTTTAAATAATTACAATTTCGTACTACATTTTCTGTGAAAACAATTTTTCCTTCAACTTGCTTCCGTCTAAAATCAAAAAACGGTGACTTATGCCTGTTTTCCACTGGGCCCCTCAATTATATTGCACGTGATCTGGTGATACGATTAGTAATTATATGCCAAATGATATCATTTCCAGGTCTCACCACGAGGAGGTTGCTGCGAGTGGAGACCCCTCCTAACCACGAGCACTTCCACCCTCCTTTTATGCAAAATTGTATGTTTCTTTATGGACTATGACTTTGATAGCTGTGGAAACGAGCATTAGAAGGAGTTTTCTTGTAGGTACATGCCCGCGAAAAGCTAAGATGAGAAGAGTCAATTAAATTCTAGAAAGGGGGCATTGCAATATAATTCTAGTTAATATCTATGTACACTACCACTCCAAATTTTCTTAAATAAACTATTTCTCCTAGTAAGAAAAATGCTGATATTTATCTTTGCAGCATAACGTTTGAAAGAATTTTTCTTCCAAACATTAATTTAACTCGATAATGATAGATGTCTTTATGATGGTCAAATTAAATGGGGCACTCCATAATCGACGTTTGTTTACTATCAGATTACACTTGCATCAGAATTGGATCGTTAACACACTATCAACGAGCAATCTCGTTACAACTTTATCAAAGTGAATAGAGGCGCCACCTACACAGGCAGCAGCTCATCACTGCATTGATCAAAATGCTTCAGTGAAGCCAAGCATTCCAACGACGAGGTTCCTCCTCTCTACTCCACAATTATGCCTCATAACTGTGCAGACCAGTATAATACTACGCGTTGCTCTGTTTCCTCACACACGTATTTTCGAAGAAATCTAAGATAACGTTTTAATGATACGTTTCTATGTGTCACCAGGATTAATCTTCGATGGTTTGTGCTACTCATCGTGACGAAAGTATCGTGTATATTTTGTCTGAGACGAGGATGCTATATAAGTTTGGTGGCAATCCGTGTTGCATTATACGTCGGTGATTTAACACGGAAGGTGCACCGTCATTGACACTGCATTTCATCACGTGTCCTGGAGAAAAAATAAGGTAGCAGAACTACTTTTTTTGTGGATACTAACTATTAGCTATATGTAATGTTCCCTTTAGTTGCTCTGCTTCATTGTCAGTTTGTGCCAGGTCAAAGTAACGTGATAATTAGCAATAGCGACAGTACAGCATGTGTGTTGGTAAATAATTTTTTTCGATGTATTACGACGCAATATACTAAGTGCGTTGTTTACTAAGTGTATTGTTTATTATTGTTTTGTCTGTTCTTCACATGAAATTCCTGTTTGACTGTTGTTTTTAATTTTGAATAGAGTTTAAGCACCAGGTATAAATATATGTTAATGTAGTGGAATGGAACAATAGATTCTTCAGTAATTAATTATAATTAATTAATTACGAGTTAATACTCGTAATTAATTCGCAAATATACTTGATTTTCGACCGATTTGATTAGCTAAGTAGTCCCCTTAAATTCGATTTAAAATACATCGGAAGTAATTAGGGTTTATACAAAACCCGACTTTCGAAAAAACTGGGTTTCAAATTCCGCTATTCATAAAAAACCGGTTTTCGAATTTTCACAAAAATATAATTAAAATAGAAAATAAATATATGTATCTCTTTTAAAAATTTCCAGTTTTTTTTAATATTTATGGAATTACAAAAATATAACAAAATAAAATATACTCTATCTATACAAAAGCAAATAAATAAAAAAGTTAAAATAACTCAAATCTGTAAAAATCCGTACAATTTTTAAATTCATTTAATATTTATGGATCTACAAAATATAATACAATAAAATACACTGCATACAAAATAAAAATGAAAAAAACTAAAATAACTAAAATCCGTTCAAAATATAAATTATAAATCTTTATTTCATTTAGTATCTTTTTTCCGAAAATATGAACTCATGAATATTAGTTTTACAGTAAACTGTTACCTACTACAATACGTTTGCGTCCGAGGCAATTTCAAGTAAAATGTTAACGTTTTTAATTAAATAATTAATTAATTTTACATATTAATTCTAGTATATAAAGCCGTTTTTTTTTAAATTTAAAAACCGGTTTTCGAATTTTACAAATTTATAAAAACGACCGATATTTAAACACGATTTTTAAAAACTGTTACCCTTCGCGTGAAACACATTTTGAAAATTAATCAAACTACTTTGACATCGCAACTGTTAGTCAATGTATGATTTTCAATGGTAATAATGTTTTGCAGCGAATATAATTAATTGAATCTGATTGCCAAACGGATTATGAGCACCGACGAACAATGGCGAGTTACGTAGAAATTTTCTTTGGGATCGCTGCAGTATTTCTTGCGCTCTACTACTACTTCACATCGCCCTTCGATTTTTGGAAAATTCGAGGGGTGCATGGACCAAGACCTATTCCTCTGTTCGGCAACGTAAAAGATGTTATGATTACAAGGATTTCCATGAACGATTATTTAAGAAAGCTTTACGAGGAGTACAGTAATGAGCCAATGGTTGGAATGTTCGTGAGAAGAACGCCAGTCCTTGTTCTGCGTGACGCAGATCTTATAAAGGACGTTCTGATTCGAGATTTCTCGAAATTTGCCGATCGAGGTGTTCCAGTTAACGACAAGGTACAATTAACATCAACCTTGACGAATCTACAGGGTGTATAAAAACCGATGGACACCGCTCTCAGGGGTGAATTACACCTCTGAATCAGTGGAACTGTGTAAAGAAACCTTGCCGCAAAATTGTTTATAATATTGACAATTAAAGTTAAATTTTTTTTACATCAACGTGCTCTGCTCCGTGAGAAGAAAAAGAATTCAAGAGAATCCATATGCCGCAAATGCACCGTCTCGACGCAAAAAATTGTGAAAGTTTATGCAAAAGTTAGAGTGTGTAGAGCCACTGGCACAAGCAGTAGCCTGTATGTATATAGATGCTTCCTTTCTCGGGAGCAGCGAGGAGAAACGCGGCGACCACGCATCGCCCATATGACAGAACAGCAGCGACGAACGAATTCACTTCAGCCGCCGCGCTTTGGCCTAGTGCAGTCAGAGCCAGTTGGAGCATTTGGAAGCACGAGTATCCATAGTGTCTTCCAGAGCCGCGGGGAAGGGAGCTCGAAGCTAATTATACCGCGGGCGTACAGCGAATAGAGAAAACTGTAAGAGTGTAAGTTACGTAGTAGGGGAGACCGGGACTAATTGATACGATATTCAGTTTTCAATTTTTTTCATTTTTATTTTAATTAATTACTTAATAACAAATATGCCAAAATATACTTTGATCCTTCCACTTTAATATATAGTAAGCGAAAACTTGAGAAAATACATACAAAATGAATAAAAAATGTTATTTTGACGATCGATTTGGATGTATAAAAACTACTTATTTACTTTTTCTCTATATAAACGAAAACAGTTAAAAAGCGATTGCTAACGCCAAGCTACACATATGTACGCTGGATCGTAGTAAAGAATTGAACAACGAACTTCACATATCTCGCTCAAATATACGGAGCTACATATATACGGTGTCGAGATAATTCGTCGATATCAACCTGCCCCTGTATCAGCTAGCCCCGGTCTCCCCTAATGTGCGGTGCAGGCTCGTACCCATAAGCTGAAATAACTGTCCCTCCTGGAAGCCCCAGTGACAGCGAACACTGGGGCCCTCAAGAATCCCAGTCATTCAAGCCTATCTTACGGGTATGAGTCTGCACCGCACACTACTGCAGTTTTCCCTATCCGTTGCGCGCACGTTATCACTGGGTTTCGAGCTCCCCTTCCATGCGACTCTGGACATGGAGACCGGCCTCCCAAATGCTCCGACTGGCCTTGACTGGCCTAGTGAGCGACGGCATATTATAGTTTTCCTACTCGCTTCTGCTTCTTCTCACTCACACACATCTCGAAGCCCAGCTGTGTTTCCGCGGATCGGCATATTGATCATGATTTCGATTTTGCTTTTTACAGACGAGAAAAAAAGGATGTGTGTTGTGAATGGGAGGGAACAAGATGTGCTGATTGTTGAGTGGCTCTACACACTCTAATTTTTGTGTAAATAAGCTTTAACAATTTTTTGGGTCGAAACGGTGCCTTTGCGGCATACTGTTCCCTTTGGTTTTTCGATTTTTTATCTTCTCATTGAGCAGAACACGAAGGTGAAAAAAAATTTTAACATTAATTTTCAATATTATAAACAATTTTGCGGCGGTTTTATTTACAAATGTTCACCGATCTCTTAGGTGTAGATTCACCCCTGAAAGCGGTGTCCATCAGTTTTTATACACCCTGCACATGAAACTATTTTCCAATTTAATTGTCTGTTTATTTATACATTATACAAGTTACAGTCATAACTTGCTTAATCTTAAGCTTATCTATTTCGAGATTAGATCACTCGTCCTACTTTGTACATCTACAAGCAAGATACATTTACTGATCGTTTGTGTATCACTGGAAGAATGTTCCATACACCGATAAAAATCATTTTTATATACCTTTCATATACCGTAAATAATCGTAGATGGAACCCCTATCTCCACATTTGTTCAATCTGGAAGCAGAAAGATGGCGGCCACTTAGAACAAGGCTATCGCCAGTATTTACGTCTGGCAAACTCAAGGAAATGTTCCCTCTTATATTGGAATGCGCCGACAATTTGGAAGAATATTTGGAGAAAGTGGTGGCAAAGGGAGAGCCCGTGGAATGTCGCGAATTGACGGCGAAATATACAACAGACGTGATCGGTAGCTGCGCTTTTGGGATCGAAACGAACGCGCTGTCTGACAAAGAAAGCGAGTTTCGTCGGATGGGCAGAATGGTGTTCGCTACTAACTTTTTCCAAATAGTTAGATTCAGATTTAGACAGAGCCTGCCATGGCTCTATAATTTGCTTGGTTACGTGCTGCCGCCAACAGAAATTACAACGTTCTTCACGAAAGTCATCGTGGATACAATGAACTATAGGACCGAGAATAACGTCGTCAGGCCTGACTTCGTTAATATGCTTCTCGAGCTTAAGAAACACCCGGATAAATTGGAGAATATTAGTAAGTGCATCAGATTTGGGGGATTTTAAGAATAGCAGTCATGACCACGGACCGGAAGTAGTGGAAGATGAAACTAGATTAGAATGAAATTGAGACTGAACTGGTGTCAGATTATAAATCGGCTGGTACTGACACTTACTGACGAATTTCTGGGGGGCTCGTTTTTATGAGTTATTGGGGTAGATACACATCTACATTACCCACACGGGTAACACGTTAGGGTAACGATTTAGAAAATTACGTATGTTTAGCACATTAGGGATATTTAATCGTATTTTACAGAACTGACGGACACTTTGCTCACTGCGCAAGCTTTTGTTTTCTTCATTGCTGGTTTCGAGACGTCTTCGACAACCATGAGCAACGCTCTTTACGAGTTAGCTCTTAATACTGATGTACAGGATAAATTGCGAAAAGAAATCGCGGAACATTATAAGAAGAATAATGGCGAACTAAAGTACGAACACGTAAAGGATATGACGTATTTGGATCTAGTATTTCGAGGTGCGTATGAAATTTCTGAGCGGTATATTAATCTTCACTTAACTTGAAATAAATTATCATTAGTAGCATACACGCAAAACACCGAATGTGTTTCTGAATAAACGCTGCATCTGTTTAATTTTAATTTTAAAATTAAAGGCGATATTTATGTTCAACATTTAATTACAAACACCTGGTCTAAGAATAATATACACATATATTAACTGCAAATATCTATATTCTACTGTTAAAATAAATGAATTAGCTGTAATAGTTGAATGATTCGTCGTCAAATTAAATGATTAGCTGAAATCAGTCATATTTCAGAAGTTCCTTTTATTATACTTTTCTACATATAAAGTCACAGGATCTGTTTCATTAAAAAATGAATTACATCTAAATTAACATTTTTCGTGTTAAAGATAGATCAAGTTCTATATTTATTTATACAGAAACATTAAGGAAATATCCTCCTGGGGCATTTTTACTCCGAAAATCAATGTGCGACTACACTTTCAACGGTACGAGGGTTACGATACCAAAGAAAACGGTTGTGTGGATACCAGTATTAGGAATTCATCGGGATCCCAAGATTTATCCAAATCCAGATGCTTTTATCCCAGAAAGATTCGACGACGATGCTGTAGCGGCTCGAAATCCGATGCATTACATACCTTTCGGCGATGGGCCAAGGAATTGTATTGGTACGTGGAAAGGAAAATTTCCGTTTCTCAACATCTCCCATCAAGTTTTTATAAAATGACAAAACCTTGAATACGACAGATTCGATCAATTACTATTACTAGGGTAATATTATTTATATTAAATACGATTTCTAGGCGCGCGATTTGCAGTTTATCAGTCCAAAGTAGGTCTGATAAAAATACTGCGTAACCACAAAGTCGAAGTCTGTGAAAAGACTATAATTCCGTATGTCATTGATCCAGCTGCTTTTATATTGTCGCCAAAAGGAGGAATATACTTAAAGATAACGAAGGTGGAAAAATGAAACAAGCGTTGGAGACAGCAATATCGAATATCGATATTAATACAGATACTTATCAGCTATGGTTGACTTATTGTATGGGTATTCATGACGCACATGGTGTACAATTTTGTATAGTGTTTTATATAGAAATTGATGTAAGAGTGAAATATAGAGAAAGTAAGGAGAATTATGACTCTTACCGTATAGTGTATCTGTATAGTATAGAAACAAATCTGTAACATGTTTGTATATTTTTGCATTGTCCGTAAATACTATTTTGATCTAATTTATAAAAAATATATGATATAGCAAAAATTGATTGTCTACGTTCGTTTAATGAATTATTATTATATAGCATTTGCAGGGTATCCTGCAGGTAGGTAAAACGAAATGAAAATGTTCCTACAAATATGGTGTCAAAAACGTATTTAATATAATGATAGAAGTCAAACATTAACGATTTAATAACTAATGAAACATTATATGCGGAATGAAACGGAACTGTTTCGCTAAAATAAATTCATTTATAAAATGCAACAGGGGCGTCCGGAGACTTTTTTCTAGGGGGGGGGGGGGGCAACTTTGGGATGATGGTAAAGAAAAATATACCCCTCTTGCTTTTTAACCCATTTTATAGTGCCAATTTAATTGAAAAATTAAAACCGAAATTTAAAAATATTCCCTTATTTAGTATAAACTTAATAAAGATCAGTCTTGAAAAATTAGCGATTTTTTCTCAAAAGTCAGGGGGGCAACTGCCCCTTTTGCCCCCCTCCTCCTACGGACACCCATGAAATGGAAGTCTTTAAATAAAATTGTGTTAAACCATAGATAATGATGCCCTTTTTTAGTGATATTCGTACACGTGCAGGAGCTGAAATAAATATGTATTAACATGCAATTATAAATGTTGATGCTAAATAAAAGTTGAAAACAAAAAATAATTAAGCTTCTCTGGGGTTTCCCATGATATATAATATCTTCTATGCGGAGTAAGGACTTCTCCTTTCCTTTTCAGTGGATTGTGATCTACTGGAGATGGACCAGTTTTATTGAGCATAAAAAGTCGTTCAGTTTTCATTCTAATAATTTTTTATATCTACTATACCTAGTTTTGAAGATATACTGGACAGTCGGAAATCACACATTAACCTTTAAGGGATATTTTCACTCTGAAGAACCGAAAACGGGCACAAAAAAAATTTCTTGATAGATATTTCTATTGAGGTCCTCTACAATCCTGCAGAGTTTCAAAAAAATCGAAGGAACAAAAAACATTGTTGGTTGGGCAACGAGGCCGAATTATAAATAGTAAGTGCGCACACCATGGTTATTTATACTACGCGTTGCTTGAATGATTCCTGGAACATGTATTTTGTATGATAACGCTTTAATTATGCATTTCTATGTATCACCTGGCTTTGTCCACGATTGTTATTTACGAAAGTTATTTGAAGTTTTATCAGAGCAACTGTGCTAGTAATATATTTTGTTTGACATCAGGATGCTATATAAGTTTGGTTTTAGATCGTGTTGCACTGTGCGGCGTTCATTTAACACGGAAGGTACGCCACGATAGATACGGCATTTCATCACGGGTCCTGGAGGAAAGATAAGGTAAAAGAACTAGTTTCGTTAGACACACTAACTATTAGCAACACGAAATTTTTTTCTTTACTTGCTCGAGCTCTGTTTCAGTTTGTATCACGCCAAAGTAGTAATTTGCAACAGCAACAGCTTGTGTGTTGGTAAAAAATTGAAGAGTCCTTGCAGAAAACACTGTAAGTGCCAAAAATCAATTTCTATTCTATCGTATTATCATTGGCAAGTAGAACATTAAACGATAAATTTTTTTCAATTTTGGCACTTACAATGTTTTCAACAAAAACTCTTCAATACAATTGTGTTAGATACATTATGATGCAACATAATAGTAGATTATTGTTTAATATGACTCAAAGGATCTTTACACGAAATTCCTGTTTGACTGTTATTTTTAATGTTGGATAGAGTTTAAGCACTGGGAATAAAAATATGTTAATGTAGTGGAATGAAACGCTAGGATTCTTCAGTAATTAATTAATTAATTCGTAATTATTTCGCAAAAAATACTTGATTTTCGAGCGATTTGACTGCGCAGTACTCTTAACGGGGTATTCTGGTCTGACGGGTAAAAAAATTTTTTTTTGCATTTTCGACTGGTACATTATATGAGTGATACGTGTACAAAAGGGTTTTTTCCAATTCGTAATATTTGCAGAGTTACAGGGTGCAGAATAGGTAGGCATCTGTACGGTGCGCTCACCGAGCGGGACGGACGACGCATAACAGTTTTGTTTCTGCAAGTGTATTTCGGCAAAGTTTCGACGGACTGTTCTTTCTGGGGGGAAGAGGGAGGGTTTGTGCATTTTTGTGCCTTTTACAACACAAAAATCGACCATTTGGTTACAAAGAGACCGTTACTCTCCTAGATCACAACTTAGTTTGGCTTCGAACGTTGAGTAAACTTTAAACGCGATTTTCTCGAAACCATGTTTTTCGAATCGGTGACCGTGATATTTCAAGATCGGCTGGACCAATTCAGTCCAAGTTTTGCATATATTATCAGCACACGTGTGGCTATCGCCCCTACTAGAATTATGATAAAATATTTTGTTTTTAAACTTTCACAGACCTGTAAAATTGAAAAAATGTGCGAAAATCGAAACTTAATTTTCAAACCGCCACCATTTGCTTAATTTTCAATATTTTTTTATCATTCTGGTAGGGACGATAGCCAAAGGCATACAAATAAAGAATCTCTTTACATTTTTTGTTTCTGATCACTAGAACAAGCCCAATCATGGTCATCGTGACCCCATGTTTTTTTTCACCATTACTTTAAAGCAGTCAACTGCGTTTGATTTTAATTTTTTTCTATTGACAAAATTTGTAAAGATAGTTCAAATATCAATAAGCATATAGCAATAAACTAAATAATAATAAAACTTATGGGTTCTTTGTGAAAAAATCCGAAATAACGCGACGAAAACGCCTCGTCAGACCAGAATACCCCCTTAAATTCGAATTAAAATACATTGAAACTAATCGTACACGTGTAGATATATCGTTCTCCTTCGCGTTGAACACATTTTGAAAATTGATCAACCTACTTTCAAATCACACCTGCTATTCAATGTATGAATTTGAACGATAATAATGTTTTGCAGTGAATAAAATATATTGAATCTGATTGTCAACCGGATCAACGACGAACAATGGCGTGTTACGTAGAAATTTTCTTTGGAATCGCTGCAGTGTTTTTTGCGCTCTACTACTACATCACCTGTACCTTCGATTTTTGGGAAATTCGTGGGGTTAATGGACCACGACCTATTCCTCTGTTCGGTAACATGAAAGACATTATATTTGCAAAGATTTTCATGGGCGATTATTTAAGAAAGCTTTACGAGGAGTACAGAAATGAGCCAATGATAGGAATGTTCGTGAGAAGAACGCCATTCGTTCTTCTACGCGATGCAGATCTTATAAAGGACGTTCTGATTCGAGATTTTTCGAAATTTGCTAATCGGGGTACTCCACTTCCCGAGAAGGTACGTAATTTCGAGCTTGGATCATTTGTTCTACTTTATATATCTAGAATCAAGATGCACATTGATTTTATTTGTGTATCCCAGGAAGAATGTTCCATACACCGATAACAATCATTTTTAACTGACTTCAAAAAGGAGGAGGTTATAGATTCGACCCGTATGTATTTTTTTTATTTTTTTTTATGTTTGTCCCCGCATAACTCTTCAGCATATGGATCGATATTGAGGATCTTTTTTTTATTCGAAAGAGGACGTTGCCCTGGTCGTCCCATCCTAGACTGCATCAATATTGACTCAATATTTTGCCAGTTCTGGTTAAAAATAAAGACTATTGTCATCCAATTATTATTATTTTATGTGCGTACGCGCATATCTCCTGAGCATGTTGTGTCAATATATATAAAACTAAAAAGTTAAAAATAAAAAATTTTAGAAAAATTAATACCGACTTCAAAATAATAAAAATGCACTAAAAAGTAAAAAATAATTTTTTCCCTTATTTAATCTACGACCCTCATATTTTTTACATCGGCGCCAGATTTACACAGTGCAAATGATGAGGCGCCGACTTAAAAAATATGAGAGTCGCAGATTAAATAAGGGTAAAAATTATTTTTTACTTTTTAGTGCATTTTTATTATTTTGAAGTCGGTTTTAATTTTTTTTTTAATTTTTTATTATATACCTTTTATATACCGTAAATAATCGTAGGCGGAACCCCTATCTCCACATTTGTTCAATCTGGAAGTAGAAAGGTGGCGGCCACTGAGAACGAGACTATCGCCAGTATTTACATCTAGCAAAATCAAGGAAATGTTCCGTCTTATATTGGGATGCGCCGATAATTTGGAAGAATATTTGGAGAAGGTGGTGGCAAAAGGAGAGCCCGTGGAATGTCGTGAATTGGCGGGGAAATATGGAACAGACGTGATCGGTAGCTGCGCTTTTGGGATCGAAACGAACGCGCTGTCTGACAAAGAAAGCGAGTTTTGCCAAATGGGCAGAATGGTGTTCGCTACTAACTTTTCCACACTAGTTAGATCAAGAGTTAGTGAGGCCATGCCAGGTCTCTATAATTTGCTTGGTTACGTGCTGCCGGTAACAAAAGTTACAAAGTTCTTCGAGAAAGTAATCGTGGATACAATAAACTATAGGACCGCGAATGACGTCGTCAGGCCTGACTTTGTTAACACACTTCTCGAGCTTAAGAAACACCCGGATAAATTGGAGAATATTAGTAAGCGCATCAGATTTGGGGGATTTTAAGAAGCAGTCGTGGCTACGGATTTTGCAATGAATAGATATTGTGATAATGTAATGGAAGATAGAATTTCGAGGATGTGTTTACTTCAATTGTCTAGACTGGCAGAGTTTTGGTCTCGTGGAACATTTAAAGTGGAAAGGAAGTAGTGAAAGATGGAACTACTTAGATTAGAATTAAACTAAGACCGAATTGCTGTTCGATTGAAATTAAACAGGTGTCAGATTGCAAATCGGCTGACACCGATACTGACTGACGAATATCTAGGGCATTCGTTTTTAGGGGATTGTTGGGGTAGATTTGTGGGTAACACGGTAGGGCAAGGATTTAGAAAATTACGTATGATTAGCACATGGAGGATATTTAATCCTGTGTTACAGAACTGACGGACACTTTGCTCACTGCGCAAGCTTTTGTTTTCTTCGTTGCTGGTTTCGAGACGTCTTCGACAACCATAAGCAACGCTCTTTACGAGTTAGCTCTAAATACTGATGTACAGGATAAATTGCGAAAAGAAATCGCGCAGCATTATGAGAAGAATAATGGTGAACTAACGTTCGAACAAGTAAAGGATTTGACGTATTTGGAGTTAGTATTTCGAGGTGCGTGTGAAATTTTTGAGCGGTATATTAAACTGCAATTAACTTGAAATAAATTATCATTAATAGCATATACGCAGAACTTGAGCCTGAATGTGTTTATGAATAAAAGCTGCAGCTGTTTAACTTTAAAAATTAAAGGTGATATTTCTGTTTAACATTTAACCCTCGGGCGAGCGGGCCAATTAGAGGTATGTACATACACGAGCAGGCGCGTTGTGAACTCAGTTCACCACAGGGCTTGAAAACTGTTATAATATCGGTTTCGGTTCTCCAATCGGTTATAAAGAACCTTTATTCTGAATAACTGTTACGAAGATCCGAAATTTCCAACTGTTATCTGTTTCGGTTACGGTTCCTGTTTCCCTCCTTAGGATTTTGTAAAAAATATGCACATATACAGTAATCTGCAGCTACAATAATTAATGGTATCAATCAGGGAAAAGTCGATACAAGAATTGATTCTGGAACCGTTTCGGAACCGATATAGAACCGAAAGTAACAGTTATGGAACCGATTTGAGAAGGGAAATATGAACCGTAACCGAAACAGATAATAGTGGGAATTTTCGGTTCTTCATAACAGTTATTTGGAATAAAGTTTCTCCATAACCGTTTCAATCAGAACCTTTATATAACATTTTTAAACAGTTATTTTCGGAACCATTTCAAGCCCTGGTTCACCAATTGAAAATAATCATTTTAGCCCCCATATATATATAAAGTATACACTTTAGAAACGGTTTCTCTGTTGACAGTAGTAACTTAGATTAAATGTGATGGGAAAATATTAGGGATGTATCCAAAAGGGCAGTAAATGTATTTAAAAACACAAAAATAGTAAAAACAACTGGCACAAGCATCATAGAATTCTTGAAACATACCACGATCGTATGGAGGGTATGTTTGTCTTACCGAGACGTAATGAAGGAAATACGCGGATCGATGAACGGAGGTCACAAAGCGCACCCGCTCGAGGGTTAACTATAAACATCTGGTCTACGAATAACATACACATATATTAACTGCGGATATTTATATGCTACTGTTAAAATAAATTCATTAGCTTGCATAGTTTAATGATACGTCGTCAGATTAAATTGTATAGAGAAAACTCCAAAATGTTGAGAAACGCGCGGTTTATTTAAGATTGAGAATTGAGACGATACAATAGATGTGTAACGATTTCGGCGAATGTTGTCGAGATACTTACTGCTCTGTATAACCGAGCACTCGGGTCGGTCACGAGCGTGCGTGTGCGTGTGCGTGTGTGTGTGTGATGTCGCGAAACTAAATAAGAAGTCAATCAGCTGTTCGAGAATGCTAGTTGCCTTGCGACTGATGTGAAAGAGAGTAAGAGAGAGAGAGAGAGAGAGAGAGAGAGAGAGAGAGAGAGAGAGAGAGAGAGAGAGATATGATTCTGCCGAGACACAGTCATATTTTAGAAGTTCCCTTTATTATACTTTTCAACATACAAAGTCACAGGATTTGTTTCATTAAAAAGTTGAATTATATCTAAATTAACATTTTTCGTGATAAAGACAGATCAAGTTCAATATTCATTTATACAGAAACATTAAGGAAATATCCTGCTGTACCATCCTTGCAGCGAATATCAATGTGCGACTACACTTTCGACGGTACGAAGGTTACGATACCAAAGAACACGTTTGTGGTGATACCAGTATATGCAATTCATAGGGATCCCAATATTTATCCAAATCCAGATGCTTTTATCCCAGAAAGATTTGACGAGGATGCTGTAGCGGCTCGAAATCCAATGCATTACATACCTTTCGGCGATGGGCCAAGGAATTGTATTGGTACGTGGAAAGGAAAATTTCCGTTTCTCAACATCTCCCATCAAGTTTTTATAAAATGACAAAACTTGGAATAATTCGAAAGATTCGTTCGATTACTATTACTAGAGTAATATTATTTATATTAAATACATTTTCTAGGCGCGCGATTTGCAGCTTATCAGTCGAAAGTCGGACTGATAAAAATACTGCGTAACTACAAAGTCGAAGTCTGTGAAAAGACTATGATTCCGTATGTCATGAATCCAGCTCTTTTTTTATTGACACCAAAAGAGGGAATACACTTAAAGATAACAAATGTGTAAAATTGAAACTAGCGTCGGAGGAAGCATTATCGAATCTCGATATCAATATAATTAGATACTTAACAGTTACAGTTGGCTTACTTTCCGAGTATTCATGTTGAACATGTACAATTTTGTTAGTGTTTTATATAGAAATAGATATAAGCGTGAAATGTAAAGAAAGTAAGGAGAGTTATAACTCTTACTGTATAGTGTATAGTATAGAAACAAATCTGTAATATGTTTGTATATTTTTGCATTGTGCGTAAATACTATTTTTACCTGATTTATAAAAAATATATGATATATTAAAAATTTAGTGTCTACGTTCGTTTAATGAATTATTATCATATACCATTTACAGGAAGGTAAAAGGAAATGAAAAATTTCCTACAAACATTGTGTGAAAAACATGTATTTAAAATAATGATATGAGTCAAACAGTAATAATTTAATAACTATCGAACCCTTATATACGGAATGAAACGAGATTGTTGGGTCCCTTATTTTTGGTATATGGAACTGTTTCGATAAAACAAATTCATTTACAAAATGGATGTCTTTAGATAAAATTGTTTTAAATCAATGACGATGATGCCCTTTTGTTTTGGGATCTTCGAACCCGTGCAGGAACTGAAATGAATATGTATTAACATGCAATGCTAAATAAAAGTTGAGAAACAAAAAATAATTACGCTTCTCTGGTGTTTCCCATGATATAAGATCTTCTGAGATCTTACTCCTCCTTTTCTTTTCAGTGGATTGCAATCTACTGGAGCTGGCTCTAACATGAGGTGTCATAGGTAGTATTTGTTTATTTTCTATGCAGCCACTGCACTCTTTCTCTGCAAATAAGACGCATTTATTTAAATAAATATCGTTTACCCAGTACAAAGTATCGTTAGTCTGTTAAGAATTGCCTTTACCGGAAAATTTAACACTCCTTCTGCTGTATCTCCTCTTATCATTGTTTTCATTCAAATCCATGTTATCCATTGCGCTCTCTAACTTTGATTTTCGATTTTCATTATCTTTCGACCTAACTTTGAGAGAACTCTTTCTTCTCGCTTTCGAAGGAGTTTTATTTTCCTTCTGCTCTGATTCCTCTACTTGCATGGATACTTTTCTCAAAGTTCTCCTCTTATCTACAGGCGTCTCATTTCTTTGCATAATGCTTCTATTCCTCAAAACTCTTACATTCTCATTATGCAGATTTGTTTCTTCTTCTTCTTTTATAGAGGTATACTCCAGCTCTGCATTGTCTTTTATTTTCGTGACTGGCGCAGATGGTGTAACATTCACGGGTGAAATTTTGTCGGTTGTTTTGTTACTTTCATCCAAAGCATCTTGCCTTTGCAATCGACTTCTGTGCGATATGCTTCGACTTGTACTATCACCCACAGAATTTCTTAAGCCAGAATGCTCCTTGGCATCGTGATCACCCTCATCTTCTTCAGAATCACTATCATCGAAGTTAAGTTGTTTCGCGCTGTTAATTGGTACTTCCTCGTTGCTGCAGTCGAGATCAAAACTATCTATTCTCGCCAATGCTGCAGCTAAATCAAGTTTTGTTCGCACCTCTTCATCAACTGGAACCTCATTTAAAAACACATGATCATCAAAATTAACTGTATACGTTGATTTCGTAGAAGAATTTTCTTTAGTTAAGTCTTTCGATGGTTTTAGTATACTTTTCATCGGTGTTTGATCCGAGTTGATGTAGGATATCGAGTTATCCAATTGAATATCCGGCGTTTTACACATTTGGCTTACTTTTATTACGGTTAAGGGACTTCTCATTCTTTCTCTGTCAGATAATTGCACTTTTAGTAACAAGTTTGACTTTAACCGTCCATTATTGGAAGATGTAAACCTCTTTTTGTCAAGACCAACACTACCTGATGTAGATCTTGTTCTGTACTTTGAGCTAGGACTGTGTTCAATTTTATCAAATATACTATTTAAAGTTCCGTGATTTATATCGTTAAGCTCTCCTGTATCATCTTCGTCCTTCGTTTCCTGTAACATCTTCTTTTTCTTTTCTTGCAAGAAAGCTCTGAGCGAACTTGGTTTCGTAGACACCACTTTCTTTTTTCTCGTAAAAGCTTTTTTCTTACCGACAGGCTTGCTAACAGGCGGTTCCTCTTCTTTCCAACCTTGCGTACGAAGTTTTTCTAACTTCTCGAATCGTGTATCGCAGTCCTTAATTTCCATGTACATCATATCCCAGAATCCTTGCAAGTCTTTACATGTAACTAACATTTCACCTTTCCCTGTTTCACAATCGGTCACTAACCGACGGAATCTTTCAAACTTTTTACATATTAACAAATTCGTTTGGCCGATAGCCTGATGAATTAGATACTGCGCATCTTCTGTGATCGTAGGTTCGTCCTTTATCGCCGCCCACTCTTCGCACAATTCATTTAATCTGTCTATTTCGCAATTGAGGAGGAATTGGAAATACTGTGCGGTACGCTCTTCGTCTTCAATCGATATATTCAAATTTTTCATTACAGTATCCTTCGTGGGAATGTCACTACCTGGCGAAGGGCCAATACTAAAACCACGTCGTAATTGCTGCTCTTTCCTGGCGTTACTTTTTCCCCGACTAGTAACAATGTACGGCGAAAAGAACGCTGGCTCAGTGGGCTCGGTAGGCTCAGTAGGGCTTGGTGTTGTAGTTTTATTTTCACTTGGAGACAGTGATGCTTCTTCTGCTGAACTGTTATTATCAATTACTTCATTTTCTGCCTCTGCCTTACTGTCACTTCTCGCGATAGTACTACCCTTTTGGCTACTGTTTCTGAACGTATCAGGCAGTTCGTCTTCGTCAGATGACAATATCAACTTTACAGATTCAGAACTCTCCTCTTCATTATTAATATCCGTTTCTTTATCGACTAGTGACACATCGTGGTTTGTAGTATTAAACTGCCCGCTACAAAGTCCTATACTTTCACCTTTTCTACTCGCGCCCCTCGTTCTCGAAGTCGATACAATTTTGCTTAATCCGAGAGGCGACATACTTTGTACGTCTACACGACCAAATAATTGCATATGATGCAATCCGGCCGGGGGTTTAAATTCATAATTATTTGGAGCAATAGACTGTTGTTTCTTTCGATTCTTTTGTTCTTTATCTTGCGTGCAGGCTTTGCTTAGCAACCTTTTTTCTGTTGCTCTTGTAATACGTTTCGGTGGTGCCGCTGGCGCGACGGGCTTCCTTACCTTCTGATGCTGCACACTCTTGCCTGTTGCGGTATCATTGTGTGAAATGGGGGAGTATAATCTATGATGTACTATTCCAGTTAGAAATGGGCGCTTCTTTTTCAACAGATCCATCTTCTTGCGCATATCACGCTCCGCTTTCCACGACAGAAGTCGGAGCACACGAGCTTCTGGTTTAGAAACAGTTGATTGTGGTTCTGGAATGAAATTATAATCACACGATAAACGTCAGTGATGCGGAACAAGATTTATTAAGTGCAGGTAGATTGTTATACAAACCATCCTGTTGTGTTACATTTCCTGAACCGGCTGATATATTTCGTTTTTCATTAATTACAGAGGCCCTTTGTTTCTTCCGCGAATTTTCATATTGTGCGACTCGAATAGTTCTACCGCCATTCGTGTCTACAAACTTGGTAGGTTTCGCTTTGTATTGGTGCTGAAAGACCGACATTGTAATTAGCAGTCTGTTGGAAAAGTCTACGAACCTGCTCGAGCTCAACTGCCGCTCCCAACGGAAATTAATTTAAATCGGAGACACTATGAAATGGCAGCACAAATAACAGTGTTGCCAATAATAGAAAAAGTACATATGGGGTGCGTTCAGTGGACTCAACTGTTGAATGATTTCACTAGATTTTATTCGCGACCACTATAGTCTGATTTTCGAGAGTTGACACCTGAGGCAGGTTCCTGGACGGAGCGACGCTTAAGGAGGAACCAATGGTACGCTACGGATTGCGTGCGGCGTTGCAATCCATAGCGTACCATTGGCAAAGAGGAGATATAATAAGAGGCGTCACTCCGAGCGGAACCTTTGAAGTCCTTGCTTGACCTTGGCATTTAAATTGGTTGTCTATTCGAGCGGGATATTCAAATCGACTAAATATACCTTATCGCAGTTGGCTGATTATTGCCGAAGTTTACCGATCATTGCCGAATGGGCATTTAAATTGGTTGTCTAGTGATTTCCCTAGTTTATTTCTGTCCTTGTCGAGTGACACCTCTTATTATGGCCGGTATTCATAGTCGCTACTTATTCTTAAGCGAATGCTTAAGCATTCGGCATCCTTTACTAGCTACTAGGTTAGTAGAAGATGTGGCATGCTTAAGCATTTGCTTAAGAATAAGTAGCGGCTATGAATACCGGCCTATATCTCCTCTCTGCCATTGGTTCCTCCTTAAGCCACGCTCCGTCTCAGGTCTCAACCTTAGAGCATATAAACCTGGAGGAAGCATGCAATGGGCGAGAATGTAGACGGCAGTAGAAAGAGAAAAATATACATGAGGGACACCCTCTCTCTTCCTAACAAAAAAAAACGCTGGCGCTAGAAAGAGAGGGGGTGTCCCCCATGTATATCTTTCTCTTTCTATCGCCGTCTACATTTTCTCCTATTGCATGCTTCCTCCATGTTTATATGCTCTAAGGTCTCAACTTCCGAAAATCAGACTATAAAGAACGTGCAACTTCAGAGGAAAATGTAGTGAGATCACTCAACAGTTGAATCTGCTGAACGCACCCTATTTATATCCTGATCGAAGCCACAGATTTAGGCGGGAGACAGCGAGGGATGCAGTGCAAAATCACTAACAGTGATTTATCACCGTGATCGTGATTTTTTACCACAAGTGAATTTGCTCACTGTGAATACTGCGATCGTAATTCTTGCTCATGATTGAATTATTTTTTATAAAATACTTCAATATAGTTTGTGTTACAGTCAAAACGTGCTAATTCAGCGAATATATAGTATGTACACTCATAAATAGTCAATTGGCCGGTATTCATAGTCGCTACTTATTCTTAAGCAAATGCTTAAGCATGCGGCATCCTCTACCCAGATAGCACACGTCGTCTATAAGTCTTATAGACGTCGTGTGCTATCTGGATACTAATCTACACAGATAGCACAGGGCATCTTTAAGACGTCCATTTTAGGTCTGAACGTCTGTGGCTTGATTTGTGAAAATGGACGTCTTTAAGACGTCCAGAAGACGTCTTAAAGACGTATTTTGCAGACGTCTTTAAGACGTCCAGAACACGCCTTTATACGTCCGAAACAGGCGTTCAAAAGAGGCTGTGCGCCATGTGAGAAATGTAGATAGATTAGGATACATTAGTTCAAGGAAACCAGGGATTATAACAGCTGTCTAACCCAAACCATCCACGAAATATGAATAGATCGCACAGGTAAAGCCTAATTAGATCTACATACATATCTAGAGACGCGGTAGCGTCTCGACGCCAAGTACATGTTTCGACACCCTGTACATGTCGACTGTCGCTACCGCTTATAATTTATTCGTCGCCCAGCTAATCCGACCTAACCTGAAACTTATTTCATTATTATCTCATCACGTCTGCAATATTTTCTAAATTTAAAGACATTTTTAAAGATGTCTTGGTTAGGACCGAAACAGACGTTTTAAAGACATCTTGGTTAGGTCCGAAACAGGTGTTTTTGTGACGTTTTCTAGACGTCTTTAAGACGTCTTGAACGCCGGGCCTGGACGTCTTTAAGACTTCTTTAAAACGTCTTTGTGCTATCTGGGTTGCTATGCGCTCAGCTGACCATACTGCTCGGACTCTATATTTTTTAAATAATGCCTACAAATGATATCGATGAGTCTTATAGCGAATTCGGACCGTCGCACTGGTGCGCACTGAGTGCGACTTTTAGCCAATTGGAAGCGAGAAAACTCGCACTCAGTGTGTACTAGTGCAGGTTGCCGAATCTGCTATTATAGCCTTCTAATAGCGAATTCGGACGGTCGCACTGGTGCACACTCAGTGCGACTTTTAGCCAACTGGAAGCGAGAAAACTCGCACTCAGTGCGCACTAGTGCAGGTTGCCGAATCTGCTATAAAGGATGTCATTTACACAGTGTGTTGGCAATATTGCGCTCTTCTAATTGAAGCGAGGGGACGCTGAATAATCGAATGACCGTGAGGTCGGGTTCTATGAATCCATATGAATCTACATCATGCAGTTGCACCGTGTCGGAAGAAGGTGCAAAGTGATTGGTATGACATCACCGTGGGAACGTTAATTCGAAAAAGCGATATAAAAGATGGAGCTCGCCAACTAGCGAGCCATTCGATGTGGTATTATAGTGTTCCTTCACGCGCGAGCACTCGTGGGTTTCGCCGTATGAAATCACCCAAAACATTGTTACCACAGCGAAAGGAAAGTATTTAAAGTCATGGAATACGAAAATAAGTTTGCCAGCACTTTGCCGCATAAGATCGATCGGAAAGAAGGCACTCCGAGCGATGACCTAGCTCATTGGATGACTCGACTTCCGCAAGCCTTAAAAACCGTACCCATAATACACTTGGCGATACCCGGTACGTTCAAAATATCTACACACTGAAAACGTTATCACGAACTAGAAAGTTGTATTTACATTTCGAGCTTCTATTCTAATAGCAGATGTTATTAAATATAAAGGAATTTAGAATGAATTAATGTTTATTGAACTGCAGTAGCTATACTATAAATACGAAAGTATTATGAACCATGAAAGGATTTAGGATCTAATTTCACGGGGTCACACGTGATCGTGTCTTATCGTAGAACCTCCATTATCCGAGCTTCGGTTAAGCACGCTCTACTATTCGTTCATTACGCAAACAGAGGATGACCTCATAGATGCTTTCTCAATCAAAACCGCTTTCTATCCTATAAACTTCGCAATAGTGCATGCTATCGAAAATCTCAAGCCCCATTCTTTGTAACTGACCTTCAATCGATTTTTCGAAACTTCCAAGAGCAGTAATCAATAGTATATTATCATTTAATATCGAAATGCAGAGCTCACTTTTCTCAACTTAATTATTCTATTTCTCACGCAAAATAACATTCATCCGTTTCTAACAGTTTTCAAGTTTCAATTTCTATGGTACTGATAGGGGAACCGTTACTAAATAGAACCGTTACGTGCAAGAGCCTTTCCTATTCATGACACTTATAATATAGTTTTCCAACTACATTTACATACGATAATTTTCAACAACTATTTCTGCAACAGTTCCAATCTTCAATCCTGTCATCCAAAAACTCCCCCATCTGAATAGTCGTCTCCGTATTAAATCGCATAATGGCCGTTCTACTAGACACGTGCAGTACGTATGCATAATATCAACTGATGACTCGTAACAGGCTCTCACAACACGATGACTTATACCATAAATCGGCGTAATGATGTGGGGCCCGACGAGCCGAGGTACATCAGGGCTCTCGGCCGTTACTGCTCGCTGGTCTCAAAACCCATTATTTTTAATTGGTCCATTACACAACACGACGATATCAAGGATCAGCTTAATGGCGGAATCCGGTACCTCGACTTGCGTGTTGCTACGAAACCGGCGGACGGGGATATTTACTTTCTGCACGGCCTTTATGGATCGAAAATATATCAGCCGCTACAGCAAGTGGCAGAATGGCTATCCTCTCACAATAATGAAATCGTCATTCTGGACTTCCAACACTTCTATTCCTTCTCAGAAATGGACCATCGCCGCCTGGTGGATACAATTTTCCGAATATTCCACAGAAAAATGTGTCCACTGGCCTCCAGCTTCGATCATATCACGCTGCAATGGCTAAATCTAGAAAAGTACCAAGTGTTCGTCATTTACAGAAACGCTTACGCGCAAAGTTATTCGAATTTGTGGCCGAGCGGCCTGTGGCGTACACCGTGGCCCAACACTGTCCGCGTAAACGAACTTACAGAATTTTTGGATCTTGAACTGCAGGCGCGTCCTATGGAAATCGGTTTTGTTTCGCAGTGTGTTCTAACTCCAGACGTTTCTTACGTGATGAAGCATCTGTGTGGAACACTTCAGAGAGATTTAGTATCGTCGGGCCAGAAAGGAATTATCACGTGGATAGATCGAAAACGACCTGGCCAAGGTAGATTAAATATTGCTATAACGGATTTTGTATCGAATAATGGCTTCTTATTTTGTAAGAGGGTTATCGAGAGTAATAGAAAATTGTTCAATTCGCAGTATTCTACCTGAAATGCTCAAGTCATTTCCGAAGTGTTACTTTCATTATGCGGTTTCGATCAAAAAATTGGTGAAATAAAAATCGAAGTATTTCATTTTACATTTCCTCGTAAATAGTATTTAATGGGGTGGGTTTAGGAAGTGGATTGTGTAATAAATAATGTAAATATTGTTAAAAACAACAATTATATATATTGTTCCGATTGCTCTTTATGAAATCAAGATCACTGTAACATCGTTTTACCACATACTCAATGCCTAGTATAACTCGTCCGAAACGTTATACTAATCACGTCATAAAATAAATATTCAACAATAGCGATATATTATTAACAGGAAAACCAACTGGAAGTATATCGAAAATTAACGAAAAAAAAAATACAAAAGAAATACAAAATTAAGTTACCTCCCAGAGACGAATTTTAAGTATACATATGTTACTTACCTATGGTCGTTTTATGTAAATTCAGTGAAATTTGATAAATGAACGTATGGTGGCGTCGAGGGGGATGTGTAAATGTGGCTGGCTTTACTATATGATTTGAATTGAAGGGGCAGTTTGATCGAGCAGCTTGTGGTTCTTTAGAAGTTTTAACAAGTTCTTTGAAATTATGTGTTCATTTCCGGTCACAACGCTTTCACTTTAAGTTGCTTCATTCTAGGCGCTCTCTTTTTCGCAAGTCTTCGTTGTTCTTTTTCTTCGTACTTTCTTTGCTTATCAGGATCTTCTTCCTGCAAGATGCGCTCCTTTTCCGCTCGGCGACGTTCTTCTCTTCGTTGCGCAGCTGCTTCTGCCCTGGCAGCGTGAGTTGTCTTTAAGAATGCTTCCTCCACCCTCAATCGATTTTTATCAGCTTTACTTTTGCCCTAAACAACGATAATAATCAAAAATAACGATGCGCACGAAAGTGTTCTCGTGATCGAAAGATCACGAAAGGAAACTTGATACAGACCTCTTTGGATAGTTTGAAACGACGCAATTTATCTAGCAAGTAAAATGTTAGTTGCAAAAGAAGTTTCAATTTTTCTTGACCTTCTGCAGTAGCACTACGCCCCTTAATGCTTATATTTAATCCAACAAGTAAAACTCTCTTTACTTCCGGCATCGTTAATTGAGTTGTGTCCCTGAAACAAAATTAACAATATAATATCGCGAAAGAGACGATGGTAAATAATTAGTCAAATTAGCTTTATCATCCTCACTCTTGTTGCTTGGGGCCACTGAATTGGTCACTGATATGTATATAATCTATGTACTGCGAGAACTTTGCGAATGCTTGTAAAACTCTTGTATCTAAAATAGCTGACGCTGCTTCGGCGATTTCGGACATTATATAGAATCCCGACGGAAGACCAAACTTTTCCCCCGGTCTCTTCTCTGGGCAATAGACGCTGATATCAGCCATATCCCGTGTTAAATGCATCGCTGTCCGTTTTGTGGCCACCGCCAAGACAAAATTATCTGTCTCATCTTTTGCTAAATCCATGCGTATATGCGCTTGATCGTTCTGAGGTCGCACGAGCTGTGCTAATACTGCAACTAAATCTTGCCTCTTGATCAATTTCAATTCGATTAACATGGAATCGCAACCGACTCGACCGGAACAATATAGACTGTAATGGGATTGACTTTCTTTCACTAAACCATTCTCAGATGCGTCTTCGCTTGACTTTCCAATATCGCCGACGAGGGAGAAGTTATCGAGTAAGAGCTGTTTATGCTCGAGGAGCCACATTTCGGCTATGCGGGCATTTTTAGCACGTCCTGCTATATAGTTCATGAAGTATACTAACAGTCCAATGACCATTAATATTTCTAAGTAAAAACTGTCCCATCTTGCACGCAAATGTAACGGTATCTTTGTAATCGTTAACGTAGATGGCTCGTCACTTTTCGGGACTGCGTTTCCACCGGCTGTATCTACGCCCTCGAACTCTTCCTCGTCGAAATGATCGAATTCACTGTCACCGTCGACGATTAGCACATCTTCCTCCTCAAAGTCTTGATTGCCATCGGATTCCGCGAACTGTTCTGTTCCACGATCGTTGAGCGATTGAGCTGGCTTCTCTTCTTCGAAGTCTTCAAACTCCGCGAACTCATTATCTTCGGGGAGTTCCTCGTGAAAATGTGCTGTGACCCATATATTTGTTGCAACTAGGATAATATGAATTACGACTAGCCACAGCTTCATTTTGTCTGAAACGAAAGGAGGCAACAAATGATCAGTCCACAATAAAGACGCGAATATATGCGAGAGAAACAGCTACATTTGCATTTATAAATATTTTCTTTTTCGCTTCTGGGATTAACAATCTTTGAATAATGTGCTATTTATCATATATCTGTGTAAAGATAAGATAAAGAATTCGTTTTTATTGATCTCATACGTTACACTAACTTTAGGCTAAATTTATATAAAACGGGTCCAGTTTTTCGGCATTGATTTCACTTGTGGCTTAAACAGAACAGTTTTTTCCAATAAATAATACTGCCGCAGCACCCCTTGGAGCAGGTGACTTGCACGCCACGAATCTGGCCACGAAACATAACGTCATTTCCTTGACCAAAGATTCATTACTGCATACAGGAAAAGTAAAGCTCCTGGTTCATAGGTATCCGTTTCGTTGATTCATTCGAAATGCAATTTAAAATTGAATTTATCCGAAGACAGAATATTGAAAAAGATTGTGCATGATTTAATAATCATTCAACAAAATGATCAAATACGAAACTCCACGTTCAGAATAATAGGTTTTCAATTAGAAACTTACATACAAGCTGTATGAAAGTGATTTTAATTTTGCGATATAATAAGGGTATTTAAAAGACATCACAATGAAACAACTATAGACAGTAAAAACAATGTTTATTTCGATATTTGTATATTGGATGCGTGCTTGATCAGAAAGTACTCGGTACTTCCTGTGGAAGGTAATCACCACGCAAGCTCAGTAAGAATCAGCTGATGATTTAAATTTTACATAGATAACAGAGATATACAGTAAAGGTAATACAAAATACTAGTTGAACTATTACAATACCAACGCATAGATACCTAAATCTATACAAACCAAAGAATCTAATTCCACCGAAATATAAAGTACATTTAATATTCAATAATAATATACACCTTTCCTCACAAAGGTAATCGAATTTATTAAAGTAAACTAAATTACATTCGTTATTCGACAAATAAATATAAAAAATATGATTCGTCGATAAAGCAAATTCCCACTGGGCAAGTTCCGCGGACGGATTTGAAACGTGGCCGTCTTGAGTAAGAATACCCAACGGTTAAGCGAGATCGATTCAGTAGGTCTGTGGAAACGAGCGAGGGAGCTTCGTTGCGCATGCTCGACCGTAATGGCTCGTCGCTGTCAAAATACGATGCGGTTGAGTCTGTATTAGTGTATTCCGTCGCTATGAGCCGCGTATCGTCCTAGTGAGTCGCTCAAGTATCGAGTCGTGATTATCGCGGGGTGTTAGCAGCAACCCTCGCGGGCCAAGATTCATCGTACGAGTGGACGTAAAAAGGGCGCGTGTTGACAGTGCGAATCCTAGAAAGCAAACAATGGATCAATACCTTGCGGAGGAGGGAACCATGCGGATGCGACGAAAAATCGTTGCTCGTTTATCGTAACGCTATTTGCACGGTGCGTGCTCGTCCTGTCCAACGGCTCAACGAGGTAAGTACACTCCTAAGAAGCACGGCTGCGACACTCTGGCCCGTGTCACCTAGTGTTTGGTTAAGCGGTCGAACTTTCATTTCTTCTGAGGCGAAAAGTGACAGAGACAGCCGTTGAAAAGCATTTGAAATGAGAAACCGAGAAATACTTGAGTTAATTGGAGCAAAATTGCGCGTGTGTACTTATGGAATTCTCGGCACGAATTTCTCTCAATAATCGTGCGCTGAAGGATCGGTATTACGGGTTTCAGTCATGGTTGGTCTCTCCCCAGTGTCACTAATAGTAACGAGAATGAAAATGAAACTTTCCAATTGATTTAACCAGGTAACAGAGATAGGGTGTGCTATGCATTAAGAGGCACTCGTTCCGTAGTTACGTGAACCGGTCGATTCGTTTTCCTAGTAACGGTGAGGAACGTGAGAATTTCTCGCAAGATTTTTAATTCAACTTTTAACTTTCCCATCCGAGAATATTGATTTAGAAACACGGGGAGAGCGTCTACCTAGGTTTTACTTGATAAATAGTTAATGCGTTACTTTTATTTCACAATCTCTCGGTATCGCACGGGGCGGATTATTGATTTGGCGTAGCAGCTGAGCTTGGCTAGGTCTCGTGTTAGCTCACCGTTGCGTTTGTCTGGTTGCATAGGTGAATCGACCGCCAACATGGACAAAGCGGAGAATCAAGTGAGACCCTGGAAGAAGAGGAACGTGAAGTCGACGAACACGTCGTCGAACACGTCAACGGAGGCGGTGACCCAGTGCGTCCAGGTAGTCGTACGATGCAGACCGATGGACGAGAAGGAAGGGACCCGAGGGTACATGCGTGTGGTGGACGTGTTTCCATCCAGGGGAGTGGTCGAAATACGCCATCCGCGGGACGATCCGTCTAGCGACAACGTGAAAGTCTTTACGTTCGATGCGGTCTACGACTGGAATTCCAGCCAACAGGACTTATACGAGGAGACGGTCAGGCCGTTGGTGTCCTCCGTTCTCGACGGCTTCAACGGCACTATTTTCGCCTACGGCCAGACTGGTACCGGGAAGACGTACACCATGGAGGGCTTGAAAAACGATCACGACAGACGCGGCGTGATCCCGCGGTCCTTCGAGCACATATTCAATCACATTGGTCGATCAGAGAACATGCAGTACTTGGTGCGAGCGAGTTACCTGGAGATCTACCAAGAGGAGATTCGTGATCTTCTGCAGCCGGATCAGAGCTTGCGATTCGAGTTAAAAGAGAAGCCAGATACAGGCGTATTCGTGAAAGACCTGTCGACGTCGGTGTGCAAAAACGCCGCGGAGATACAGCAGCTGATGAACACAGGGAACCTGAACAGAACTATAGGCGCGACTAATATGAACGAGCATAGTTCTCGATCACACGCGATCTTTCTGATCACCATTGAGATGGGATCTATCGGTGACTCGGGTGGAATTCGAGTGGGTCGGTTGAATCTGGTCGATCTCGCGGGCAGCGAAAGGCAGAGCAAAACTGGAGCTTCTGGTGAGAGGCTGAAAGAAGCTAGCAAGATCAACTTAAGCTTATCGGCTCTGGGGAATGTAATATCGGCCCTGGTGGATGGGAAAACCACGCACGTGCCGTATAGAGATTCGAAATTGACGCGACTGTTGCAGGATTCTTTAGGCGGGAACTCCAAGACCATCATGGTCGCGAATATTGGCCCGGCGAGTTATAATTATGACGAGACTTTGACCACGCTGCGATACGCGAACCGTGCTAAGAACATCAAGAACAAGCCAAGAATAAACGAGGATCCGAAGGATGCCTTGCTGAGGCAGTATCAAGAAGAAATCGGTCGATTGAAGGAGAAGCTGGCTCAGAAGGGTCCGGTGCAGAGGCGAAAGAAGAAGCCGAAGAGGAAGAGAGGAGATGAGACGGCGGATTCGGAGTCTGAGGCGGAGGACAGCCGCGGCGAGGATAACAAAATTGAAACGGATAAGAAGCTGATCGCGGAACAGTTGAAAGCGGAGAAACAGGAAACTGAAACACTTATTATGAGAATAAAAGATCTGGAGAGCAAGATGCTCTGCGGAGGTAAGAACATCATCGATCACACGAACGAGCAGCAAAGGGCGCTAGAACAGAAGTCAGCTGAGATTGTTGAACGAAAGAAGAGGGAGGTTGAGATGCAGCAGAAACTCGAGGACGAGGAACTAACGATGCTAGGCGTGAAGGAGACGTACACGAATCTACAGCAAGAAGTGGATGTGAAGTCGAGGAAACTTAGGAAATGTTTCACCAAATTACAAGTACTGAAGCAAGAACTCGAAGACGTCACTAACGACTTTAATAGGGACAGAAGGGACTTGGAGCAAACTCAGCATGAGCTGATGAAGGAGCTGAAGTTGAAGTACCTTATAATAGAGAATTTCATTCCCGAAGAGGAGAAGAACAAAATCCTTTCGAGAATTCACCTCGACGAAGAGGAAGACTGTTGGACGGTGAAGGATCCAGAGCCATCCAGCTTGGACTTGATAAGAAGACCGACGTCTATTCCTGGTGCACGTAGGCCTGTTTCTGAATATGCGCGGATTGCATTGGCCATGGGAAGGGGTTGTCGCTATGCGGGAGAAAATATATTGAACTTAGACCTTGACATGCCCGCGAGGACAACGCTGGACTACCAGGGGCCCACCATCGCGCCAACGATTCAAGCTGTTCTAGAAGAAGCGTTGCGCGATGAGGGGGACATTGACGTGGACGCTTCGAGCGCAAAGCTTAGGTCAAAGCCACGATTGCAGTCCGCGAAAGTACGACCTAAGAGTGTTGGGAAGATCCCGCAGATTCCACCGCCCGTTTATCCAAAAACCAGGGGTCTCGTGCCGAAGTAGGAGATTTTAATACGTTCCACTACGTCTGTAAAGAAACATGTAAATATTGTACGAACTGAGTCTCGGGCTTTATTCGAATTAATTTATAGAGTTCGTTGTGATACACCACACGTTATCCACTGGCATGTATCGATAAGCGCGAAATAGTTAAAAAAATCTTTATAACTCTCTAGTCAATGTGCACTGTACAGCCACGTGGTATTAATATAACGATTATTTCATTAACGTACTAATAAAACACGCAGCGTTAAACGTCCTATAAATTCGGATTCCTACTCGTTATAAAGACTGGCAGTATGTGTTTGTAGCTTTTAGTATTTACTAAAATGAAAATCACGAGACATAGAATTGGAACGAATCGTTTATGTATGTTTCTTTATACAGTGAAACTTATTATTAATTTTATTACTATTAATCTTATTACCGAATATTAAGAAACATGTTCCTTGGTATGTTTATAGTTTTGCGGAGACATGAAAAACTTGTACGCTTAAAAGTATTTACACAAACGATGGTTAACGTTTACTTATCTAGTACACTTTTACAATGTTCTTTCTTTTTATTGAAAAATTACACGTAACTGTTCTTGCTATCGTATATATATATATATATTTCTTTAAACATTAAAAGTGCTTGTAAAAATAACATCGTTAGTTTTGACTCCTTCGATATTTTATCACACGCATCTGAAACTAGCTAAATAATAAAGATGATAAACGTATTATCAATTAATGAAATTTAATTAAAATTAGCATTACAAAATTGTAATTCAGTGTAGAGACGTTTCATCACTTCAATTCTCTGGTTGCTTTTACTTACTTTCTTGCCGCTGACATCGATCATTCAACAATACTCCACATTATAATATGCACGTTCACTCCACCCTATCTTAAACAGAAAAGATTCGAGATATTTTTCTCTCATAAATTTGAATCTCACCGTCGACCAATCGAAGACATACGAGATTTGGAAACGTATAAAAAAAAATGAGATGGAAATAAATTTCGCATGCCGAATCTCAATGATGTGAAAATCAATGAAAATCAATGTGAAGGATGTGAAAAATGTGAAATCCGTCGGTAAGTCCCGTGACAATGAAACAAGCGTATTCCCAATTTCTTATAGAAATGATTAGGATATCTTCTATCTGATTTAATAACGGAAAGCTTGGTATCACTCTCTATAATGAATCTTTAAACGTATTTACACTGTTGGTGGAAATCGTTTAGAAATTAGATAAGATCATCCCAACCATTTCTACACTTCAATTAAGATTCTCGAACTAGTAACATTTAAAACCTCCCACTAAACACTGAAATCGTATATGAGGAAAAGAACTAGCCCGATAATAGTCACAAGTAGTCGTACAGTCCTGCAAAAATTCAGTACACTTTTTATGAACGATTCCCAGCTTGACTGTCACTTTAATAGAAACGTTGTTGTTGCACATAGTTTCCATATTGCTGTTGCGGTTGTGGCTGCGAATAATTTGAAGAATGTGCCCCTGGTGGACCACCGTACTGTGGCCCACCGTAATTCTGTTGAGTGGGATATTGATTCGATGGCATGGACGTTCCACTGTATTGACCCTGATTGCCTAAACCACCGTACCCTTGGTAATTATAACCATTGTCCATGTAACCCTGATTCCCACTATAAACTTGCTGCTGGGGATAGTTTTGGTACTGCTGATTAGACATGCTTGGGTAACTTAAAGGGGGGCCTTGTGGGCGGGGGCAGGGCTGCTGGGTGTTTTGCACGTAGTCCTGATTATAAAAGTTCGACATGGGAGCTGCCGACGCATTAGACATCTGATCTATCGGCTTCGATACATTCTGTTTTTCACTTCCGAGCGGCATGTGTGACTTTGGCACGTATTTGTTCGGAAGATCCCCCATTATGTTAGCTATCAATCGTTTGGTCTCGTTCAAGATCGCATTTGGATCGTTGTTTTTCGCTAGCTCCTTAGTCCTTACTGGAGAACGTGACCTTGATCGTGATGGAGAGTGCGTCCACGATCTCGGCGAGTTCGACTCAGATTTTGAAAACGCTCGCGACTTTTTCTTCGCCTTTTCATTCTCATTGACGTTCTTATCAGCTGCTTTGTATATATCTTCAAACGTATAATCGTCATCGTCGTCCGACAGATCTAACTTCGGCTTCTGTTTCTCCTCGTTATCGTTTTTCGTCTGCTGTTCCTCCTCATCGTCATTCGCGAACATGTCCAACTTGGGCTTCCACTTATCCTCTTCTTCCACGGGATTCTGATTCCCTTTGCGCACCGAAAACGGCGAAATACTTTTCCTCGATTTAATCACCGCCTCCACTTTCTCTGGCGTCGGGGATTTTACTTTTGGCGTTGACGCTACTATGGAGGACGTACCCAAGTTAACGAACGCCCTCAACTTTTCGACTCGAACTGGATCTGTGACCTCCAATTTCTTTAGAAAATTAATCAACCCATGCTGTTCCTGAGAACCCAAATCTTTGAAATTCTGTAGAAGCGATTTCAAGTCTGTGTCTGACAGACTCTCCATTTTATTAGTCGGACGTTCACCTGTGTCCGTTGCTGTTGACGCTACAGGTATAGCGATGGCGGCCTGAGGAAGGGAGGCGCTACCTCTAGCCAGTCCTTTAACGAAATCCGCGGTAGTCACCGGTTTATCTGAATTCTTCGAAGCCTCCGCCATTCCAACAACAGCGTTAATAAGGGTTTCCAATTCCTCCTGTGACACGTTCGATCTGCCTTGCGCTACCAGAGCAGCTGCTATTTGCTGGGCTATAGCTACTTTGTCCACTGTACCAACGCCAGGCACGCTAACGGGTTCAGATTTAATCGTGGGTGTAATCTCTATCGGCCTAGTATAGACAGTCCTTGGAACGTAACTAGCAGCTCTGGCGGCTTCCAATTCTCGCTTCTTCTTCTTCTCCTCTTCCATTTTCTTTTTGCTCTCCGCTGCTTTGTGCAACAGCTGGGCAATATTCTGTATCGCAGTTTTCGTCGGTGTGATGGCCATTTTCTCTATCATTCCCGCGAACAACTGACCCTTAAGCTTTTCCTTCACCGTTTCGAACAGCACGCTCACTTCCTCGTCGTACAGCAGCTCTTCGGCAGAGTTCGGTTTCGCTTTCTCCGCGGCCAATGCTTTCGATAGAAGGGACACTATCTTCGGCCCGAGGGAACCCAGCTGGCCTTCCAAAGCCGTGAGTAGTCTCAACAAACCGACCACTTCTAAATCTTCAGTCAACACTTCGTCAGGTATGGGGCTTGGAGACTTGTCTTTCACCGGATAAGGCGTCGCGTAATGTATCGGTCTTGTACGCGGCGGAACGCCACGGGGGTAGTAACTACTACTGCCACTACTTCTGTACACACCTCCCCTGCCACGCATATACGAAGTGTACGCGTACTCACGGTCCCTCGCGTCATGGTGATCGTAATAATCCGTTTTAATGGTTTTCGTGCCGACGTACTCAACCTCGTCATCGCTCTCCACGCGATGCCGAGTCCTTTTAGGCGGCGACCGTTCGCGCCTGCTCGACGGTACCCACTTTTCTGGCGGCTTGTCTTCTGGCAATTCCAGTCGCTTCCGGATCTCTTCTTTTCGCTGCTGCAGCTGCTCGTTATGTATCTCGCGCATCCGTTTGTTCCAGAATTCAATCCACTCTGGCTTGAAATCGTGTTTACTGGGATCTTTGCCTTCGGCCTGCAACTCTTTGTACCGTCTGTTCCAGAATTTCTTCCATTCGTCAGGGTAAGACGGATGTTTCTCTGGATTCTTCTCGTGGAACTTTAACGCGCGATCGAGAGTCTCCTCGGCGCGCCTGATCTGCTCGCGGTACTTGTCCCATTTGTCTCGTTCCCGAAGCGGTTCAAGGGAACGCGAACGCGAACGGCTGCGAGACCGGGTTTGATCTCGCGAATATCGGGCTTTAGTACGATACTTCCCACCTTTTTCCGCTGCACTGGGTTTGCGATTACGAACAGGCGAGCGTGATCTCGAACGCGATGGTGACGGGCTACTCGATATACTTGAGAGCGACGAGAGAGACTTAGTCTCGTCAGAGGGACGTTTGGGTGACTTTTTCACAGGCTCTTCTTCTTTGTCTAATGGCTTGCGGATGCTTAATTTATCTCTCGTAAGAATACGAATCTTGAATCCCCTAAAAAGGATAAAACACGGGTGTAAAGGCTAAGCCTGTGTGATTGATTAACAAAGGGAATGGTTATTTTTAAATTAAGTGGAAAAGGTTGAATATTAAAAATTAGGGGCGGGGGGGATTAGAACATTGTTATTAATGATTTTAAATACATATCAACTTACGATTTTGTAGTTTCTGGTTTAGACTCCGTTTTCTTTGGCGGTGACTTTTCACTTTTCTTGTCTTCACTTTTACGTTTATCATCCAGCTTCTCATCGGCCGGTGGAGCATCTTAATATAAAATAATCATTGAACAATGAAATAGTTTGGGTATAAACGGTTCTTCTTAAAAGTATAAATCACTGTATACTCACCTTTCTTTGAACCACTATTACCAGCCGTTTCAGTCATCTTCTCTTCAAAGTTCGTTACCCATCGCACATCGTAAACATCCATAAATGTTAATTCTGGCGTTTCCCTGCACGTAGGAAACAGCCATTGATTTTTTAAGGCAATGCAAATTAAATAACAACGATCATTTCCGCGCGCGTCGTTAAATCACGTAAATTGACTTTCGTAAAGCACGCGAATCGAAATGCTCAATCCGTACGACGTTCGAATGTATACAGTTGAAAATGGAGGAAAGATAAGGGTATTACGACTTACCTAAAATGGTAGTCCTGATAGACTCTCTTGATGTACTGCATTTTATTCTTTTCAAATTGATGCTTGTCTACCAGCTGCGGCTGTAATCTTCCAAATCGCTCTTCGATCTTCTTAGCCACTAACACCGATATTTCATTAGCTCCACGCTTGTAATTGGGAGTACGCGGTAATTCAGTAATTGCTCGCGATATTGTTGGGAAATGTCTATTTAGATATGTTATTCTATGATTATAACTGGTAATATGAGCCATAACGGTGCGAGGGTCGCCCCGTTTGTCACACAAAACGCATGTATAACTGGGTTCACACGAGTCGTTGTCAATCAGTTCAAGTAGATATTCAAGACCAACGAGTGGAGAGCTTCTGTGTCGATCCAGACTCATCTGAATCGTTGTCGTTCTGGTTATTTGGTCCTCCATGCCAGGTGGTACTGGCTCCCCAGGTGCCAGTCCATCGCCAATGGCTGCTGGCTGTGCAGGTGGAGCTGTTTTTACAATATCTGATCGTTTCGACCACAATAAAACTGGGTATGGCCATTCGTCTAATTTCATTTTGTGACGATTACACATATTATGATTTAATAACTTGTGAGCCCCGAACAGAGCGATATTACATATATGACACCATATATCACCATCTTCTGTTTCTGAATACACAGGCCTGAGCGTGCCATCCTCGGCCGTGACACTGCTCCTCATTAAACGCTTTCGATCATATTCTTCCTGTGAAACACAAACGCCTTATAAAATCGACACAAAAGCGTGCCAGATACATAAGAGTGTATTAATAATTTCCTTCGAACAAAAATTAACTTCTCGATATAAAAGCATACGTTTGCACGATAAAGAATAATTAAAAGTATGATTGTATCGAAACAGAAAATTCTATACACTAGTATAAAAATAACACATATTTACGTTTAGCAAACATATATAGCTGTATGCTCAGAATTCAGACTTTGTAAATTTCCTAGATATTTTTGATCAGTAATCAGATTATTCTTACGCGCAACTTCAACATGAATTACCTTCTCTTTGCCTGTTTCTGATAAATGAGAGGGATTGCGACCCTCTATGTCAAGATCGTCAAAATTCTGCATGGCTGCTCCACGTCTATGAAAAACTCACACAGCGATTTCTGAAAATATAAAACTGTTATAAGGTTTAAGAAAGATAAAAGTGCAGCATCAGGGTCGGCAGAACTAGAGAGTGAATAAGAAAACGAGTTGTTAATTAACAAATGATTATAAAAATAAATACGTTCCGCTTATTAACAAAACTGAAGATTATTATTCTAAAAATATATGTTGCCAATGTTCTGTTACACTAGTAGACGTAAAACTGATGAAACTATATTAGACAATTTATAAGCCAACCCTGCAGCAGCAATTATCAATTCGCTTAACATTAATTATCCGATAAATTCTATCATAATAAAGCTACAAATTTTAATGAACTATACTTACCAGTTCAAGTTGTACATGCTATTATATTTAAACAGTTTATATACATACGTAGCATTATCTAAATGCAAAGTTTCCGTAAAGATAATTTCATTCCGTTTTAAAAGTAAAATAAATCATGACACAAATTTGCATTTAGAAATAGATTGCTCGGTACTTGTAATACGTGCTGAGAAATATTGCTGAAAAGACAGTTTCAGCAATATAGAGTACAAGTAAATCTTTGAGCCCAGTCTAAAGAAATTATTATAACACGCTGGACAAAATATATCCTTATGTATGTACTTACACATTCAGGAAATTCTACAGATATATTAATCAGTAATACAATCATATTTCTAAGGACATCGACACTAAATGACAATTATCCTCTGGTGTTTAATAGAAAGTCTAACCTACGTAATTACTATTATTATTTATAATATTGCTGGAGCGTAACAATCGATCCCCAGCTACTTACCGACAGAAAGAAAACCTCATTATTCCAACAATGTCTCCAGGATTCACAAGTACCACAGAACATTAAACGGAGTGCACCATACAAAGACACTAATATCGCGCAAAGTTAAGAACTAGAATAACTTTGCGATTCGTACTTAAAAGAGACAAAACATAGCTGTTTATCTTGGAAGAAAATGGTGTTACTGTTAATTGGAATCAACACAGCTAATACAGGTGGTGCTGCGAAATTGGTTCGCAACAGGAGAATGAACAAGACGTGTAAACCATGTGTGTCTTTTTATTAAGCGGTGCTTACTTAAACAAATTATGCTGCCAATAACATAAGAACAACAAAATCATGGCGAGAATCATGGAAGAACCTGTAATACGCGTAATCGACGGATTATCCGATTGAAAGGATCAGATAATACAGACGGTACACCGATTTTCACTCGCGCCGCTATTCTACAGCGGCCAAGCGATCATAGCCAAATGGCGATCTCTTGGGGTTTGAATTAATTTTTCCCGTCCTATAAATATTCTTTTGATCCCCTGAGGCCACGACGGGACTGAGTCGTAATCTCCGAAACTAATAGAACAGAAACGTGTAGGCTTGACTTACCGAATTACCAGAACACGACGGTCACATTCAGCAAATCTTGCCTCTGGAGATTTTTTCCGTCTCAACGTTGTTTTCGATAAAACCTTTCGGTGGCCATATCGAAAGAGATATATTCAACCAGGACTGATCTGCGCATGACTGGCCTGCATTCAGAGGTCGAGCTTAGCAACTATCGCCGGTAGGGAACGTTGTTTCCAACGTTCTTTTTCTGCCTGTACAACATCTGATAAAAGAGTAATCATATAGCATCGACACAGACGAGGTATAGGATAGACCAATCACGCAATGTAATTTTGTGTCACACGCTCGGGGGGCTCGCGAGCCCCCTTACCATTTTGATGTCACACCCAACGTTATCGATTCAGTCTAAAATAAGATTGTAACGCTGCGCGTGGTAGAAATCAGAATTCAACACGGGTAAACCTTAGATCATTTGAAACCCGCGATTTACAAATGATTCTGTTAGAGTAACAATTTAAAGATCGTTTTATAAACGTATTCCGTGCAACGACAGAGATAGAAGGATCACAACAAAACAAGAACACATACGCCTTTTAACCTTGCTGTTCTATTCCAGTTTACTTAACGCAAAACAAATTTATTGAATATAAAAATTTATATAAACAACAACATTATTTGTGGAAGACATGCTTTCATGATGTAACGTGAAATACCTCGCCAAGGAATATATTTCAATAAGGTGCTGAAGCAGAGAGGACTTTAAAAATTGTCAAAAACCCATCGGTTACAGTATTTCGATGAAATACTCCAACATGCACTTATCCTTCTACCTTAACACTATACTCGTGTTCTGGGGGCCGGTAGGAACAAACGAACAAACATTTCAAGTTACATATTTTATTTTTACATTCTACCATAGTATTGCAAGTTAAAGAAATTCTTATATCTAATTAGAATATTTGACAATCGCAGCTATCGGCTCGGTTTTCACCGATTACCAGGTCTCACCGCGAGGAGGTTGCTGCGTTTTGAGACCCGTAGAGAGATAGATGGAATCAAAGTTCCATCGATCTCCCTGTACATGAATCCCTTAGCCTACTAAACCAAAGAGATGGATGGAAACAAAGTTTCATCGATCCCTTCGGTTTAGATATCGAATATAGGGAACTGTCAAGTAATCACACGATTAAAATAAATTCAGCAAAGAAGGAAAGACTACGGGTGAACATGAAAGGAGTATTGGATGGCGCAGTTCCTACCACCCTGCTGTCCGAGTCGAAAGAAAAAAGCGCACGGCGTCTCCCAAACGATTCCTCTGCACCCAGCGACTCGTCAGGAGCACACTAGGTGTGACCTGACTCAAGCCGTCTAACAAGGAGACTGGGAATCGGACCGGGTAACTTACGCAGGCAGTATACCAAAAGGTACACCTCCTACGCCCGAAACTTTTCCCTTTCGACAAGAACACCAGGGGATGAAACTGATCCACCCATACCAATTCCATGCTGACTCACTTGCTTCCGCAAACGGAAGCAGCGGCGATCTCCTCATCAGATATAAGGAGTCAGCAAACGAGCAACAAAGGTAATAAAATTCTGTGACTACTTGGCAATTTTACATGAAAATCTTAGCCTACTAAACCAAAGAGATGTATGGAAACAAATTTACATCGATCCCTTCGGTTTAGATATCGAATACAGAGAACTGTCAAGCAATCACACGATTAAAATAAATTCAGCAAAGAAGGAAAGACTACGGGTGAACATGAAAGGAGTATTGGATGGCGCAGTTCCTACCACCCTGCTGTCCGAGTCGAAAGAGAAAAGCGCTCGGCGTCTCCCAAACGATTCCTCTGCACCCAGCGACTCGTCAGGAGCAACACTAGGTGTGACCTGACTCAAGCCGACTAACGAGGAGACTGGAAATCGGACCGGGTGACTTATGCAGGCAGTATACCAAAAGTACACCCCCTACGCCCGAAACTTTTCCCTTTCGACAAGAACACCAGGGGATGAAACTGATCCACCCATACCGATTCCATGCCCAGTCGCTTGCTTCCGTGAACGGAAGCAGCGGCGACCTCCTCATCGGAGATGAGGAGCCAACAAAAGAGCAACAAAGCTAATGATTCAGTGACTACTTGGCAATTTTACATGGGGCCTTAAATACTTCATGCTATAATAAATTAACCTAGGCTTCCTTAGATGTCTTCATTCACTATCACTGTTCACTATCACTTTTCACTAATTTCTTTTAAATATATTATTTTATTAACCTCCTTCTCGCGAGAGCGTGGACCTGAAATGCTGAAACAATCAACTTCATTATGTTAGTAATAGTGTGGTGGGCTTCAGAGGAAACTAAGAACATACTTATTCGGTTGGTGCCGATCGACATGTTTTGAAATTGTCAGAAGAGCACGCACGAGCATGCAGAACCATCGTAGAGATACCTACATGAAGAAGAGCAGGAAATATAAATCCATCGACAACATGCACGAGAGGAAACAAATCATTCAAAACCATCAAAGGAATGCATCAAATAAAATAAATCATGCAACATCATCGAAGAAATGCATCAAATAAAATATATTATGTAAACCCGTCGAAGAAATGCATCATGTAAAATAAATCATGTAAACCCTTCGAAGAAATGCAAAAAAAAATCATGTAAACGCATCGAAGAAATGCATCGAATAAATTAAATCATTTAAACCCATCGAAGAAATACACGAAATAAAACGACTCATGCAAAAATCCACGAAGGAATATATGAAATAGGACAGATGATGAAACACAATCGAATAAATCAGATAAAAATGAAAAGAAATCGGTTTTGGCCTTGGCAAAATAATAACATGTTGAATGGCTTTTAACGAACCCGAAAATTTCATCGGCACCAACCGAATAAGCTAACCTAGATCAGGGGGCCTAGGGGGTGAAGGACCAAGGGTTGGAACCCTGACCAGATCCCCGGGAAGTTCAGGTGGCTCGGGAACTCCATTCCAGGGGGCCGAGGGGGTGCAGGAAGGACCAGGGCTGAATCCCTGACCAGGTCCTCAGGAAGTCCGAATGATCCAGGTGGCTCGGGAAATCCATTCCAGGGGGCGAGGGGGTGCAGGAAGGACCAGCGCTGAAATCCTGACTAGGACCCCAGGAAGTCCAGGAGGTCCAGTAGATCCAGTAGGTCCAGTAGGTCCAGTAGGTCCAGTAGGTCCAGTAGGTCCAGTAGGTCCAGTAGGTCCAGTAGGCTCGCCAGCTCCAGGGTCCCCGGAGGTCCTCCAGGCCCGGAGGACCGACGACGACTGAGTACATGGAGCTCCGTGAGCTCCCTATATACACTTCGGGAAACCATGTCCCCCGATCAAAACAAGGTCGACGGTTGATTACAATTGCGAATCCAACGAATTCTTCGGCAAAAATGGATTTTCTGCTAAAATATCCGTTCCAGTGGCTATTGCTATGACAAATAATGTTAACAACATTTGCACTAACCGGCCAGTATAAATTATTATTAACTATGATCGATACAACTCGAGATATTAAGCAATTAGTAACATTTGGCCTTGGATTTGCAAATGATTTTCTACGCCGAATGAATTCTCTTTTATTCTCAATGTTTAATCGTTCGATAAATGAATGTTAATGGTTATACATATCACACAGTATTATTTATAATGTATAAATACATTTTAGTTGAACTTGGTGTAAACGAATAGTTGGAGGAATATTTGCAGAAATATGAGTGACATACTTGTTTCTTCCCCTTAGTCTACATCGACGAAGTAGTCAGTTTCTAAAAAAGTCTTCTAGGTAACGGGTACTAATATACAATGTCATCTTGCAATTTATAGCTTACACGGGCTTTGAAGAAATACCATTGTTGAGCGCCATAGTTTCTTTGATCCCCGAAATGGATTTTCGGAGAGAAATCCACGTGAGTCGTTGACAAACCGAGCCAAAGCATAACGTAGCAAAAGTCTGCCCTCTATGGCAAACACCCACTCTGAACAAGTCACATATAAAGGCACGCACACACCTTTCAGCATCTCAAACATTTCAGAGTAGTTGCTGAGTTGGACGCTGTTCATGAGTAGATGCCACTACATTCAGTCCTGAAATTATGAGTTGGTAACACAGTTTGGGTGGCGACACGAACATCCATAAGGTGATAGGTCTATCCTATACCTCGTCTGTGGTGACACTAACTCCCACCACAGACGAGGTATAGGATAGACCTATCACCTTATGGATGTTCGTGTCGCCACCCAAACTGTGTTACCGATCCATAATTTCAGGACTGTGTGTCCCGTGGCGTGTATACACATATTAACCCTTTGAACATTAAATTAAAATCTTTTGAAAGAATACAGTAGCCTTTTCCCTCTAATATTGAAAGCAAAGTTCAAAGGATTAATATATTTTCGCGATATTTTCCGGGAATTATTTGGGAGTCACCGAGGGATGCTCGCGTTCAGATTTAAGTGAGAGAATCGTAAAGACCTATGTACGTACAGGGAGATAGACGATAATCGGAAGTCTATCTCCCTTTCGCGTCCGCGGATTTTTTTTAAATAGTACTTTGCCAAACGGTATCATGCTAAAAGCTACGATTTAGTGTTAAAGCGTTCTGTGGAGCAATTTTCTATGAATCGCAATAATTGATTGTAAGAACTGCGCCATCCAATACTCCTTTTATGCTCACGCGTAGTCTTCCCTTCCTTGCTGAGTTTATTTCAATCGAGTGATTGCTTGCTAGTTCCCTAGATTCTATATCTAAGCCGAAGGAATCGATGGAACTTTGTTTCCATCCATCCCTTTCTTATAGTAGACTAAGGGTTTCATGTACAGGGAGATCGACGGAACTTTGATTTCATCTATCTCTCTACGGGTCTCCAAACGCAGCAACCTACTCGCGGTGAGACCTGGTAATCGGTGAGAACTGAGCCAATGGTTGCGATTGTCAAATATTCTAGTTGGATATAAGAGTTTCTTTAACTTGCAATACTTTGATAGAATGTAAGAATAAAATATGTAACTTGAAATGTTGTTCGATTGTTCCTACCTGACTCCAGATCACGAGTATAGTGTTCAGGTAGAAGGATAAGTGCAAGTTGGAATATTTCAGCGAGATACTGGAACTGATGGGTTCTTGAAAATTTTTAAAGTTCTCTCTGCTTCAGCGCGTTATTGAAATATACCAAGTTACAATTCCTTGACAAGGTATTCCACGTTACATCATGAAAGCATGTCTTCCACAAATAATGTTGTTGTTTATATAAATTTTTATGTTAAATAAATTTGTTTTGCGTTAAATAGACTTGAATAGGACATCAAGGTTAAAAGGCGTATGTGTTCTTATTTTGTTGTGATCCTTCTTTCTCTGTCGTTGCACGGAATACGTTTATAAAACGACCTTTAAATTGTTACTCTGAGGGAATGATTTGTAAATCGCGGGTTTCGAATGTCCTACATTTACACGTGTTGAATTCTAATTCCTACCACGCGTAGCGTTACAATTCGTTTCGAGACTTCACCGGTAACGTTGCATGCGACACTAAAATGGTAAATTCCTACTATGCGTAGCGTTACAATCTATTTCGAGACTTCACCGGTAACGTTGCATGCGACACTAAAATGTTAAGGGGATCCTAGGACCTCCCAAACCTGTGACAGAAAAATGCATCGGTTGAAAGGTCTATCCTGTACCTCGTTTGTGGTTCAACGCTGAAAGATGCGCTCGTGGTTGCATACACGGAACTTGTTTACGGTGAGAATTTGACATACAAACATATGGAAACGTATGGGATTGGTGTGTAAACTGTAGATTATGTGCTTGTACCTAAAACATAGAAACTACATTTTTTGTAATTAAAAACTGTCTAAACCGAAGCAAAGTTATTTAACACTAGCAAAATTCCTCTGTGCTTCGCTTCGGGCCTAAGAGGTATTAAGGATTCCATGAAGACACATTCCACCCCTTGAAGAGTTGATTAGGGCAAAATCATGAAATTAGTTTCTAGGCATTTATATGGGTGACCTTTCAAAGTAAAAACCAAGTTGATATCTAATCGGACTTAAGGTGTTATGCCTAGTCAGGAGGGCGAAAAGAAACGATTTTTTTTTTTGAAAAAGCAGAAGCATATATTTTTACAGAACTTTTTGCACTTAAAAGCACTACAACATTTAAAGAACATTTGGTAATTTTTTGTAGAAAAATATTTAAACATTTGTTTATAATAAAATTACAACGACATCCAAGAAGCCTTGTTAAAAACGGTAAGCAAGATATATTAAAAACTACTGCACCAATCTTTCTGAAATTTTGTGGGCTTATTTTTTTATACCAAAATCTACTGAATGACGGAAGGATATTTTGTGCAATGTATTGTTTCGATTATATACAACCAAAAATGGCTTCATTACGTTATCACTAATTCATCAAGCCGTTGACTTGTAAAAAAATCCATAAAATTTACACATTTTTCGAGCGTTCAAACGGGTATAGCCCCTTAAATGGGAAACGACGCGATGCACGGTGAAGCTAATTGTAAGCGAAAGCAAAAGCAGAAGCAAAAGGTATCTCTCTCAACAAGCAAGCGTACCTCTACCTTTAAATCTGGCCTATCGCACTATTTACAATGGGCCCTAGTGGCGTAATCCATTGGAAATATGCACTTGCGTAACTTTCGAGAGATATGCGAAAGTTAAGAATCGCCCGATTGAGATTTCAAAAGAGACTAAACGACTGTCGAACCGGAAGATCCGACGCGAACATTCACCCTCGATGTACCGAAATTTCGTTTCTACATGGCGTGCTCCACATCACGATTGTACACAGCCATGGCGTGCTCCACATCACGATTGTACACAGCCATGGCGTGCGTGACCGAGAACGAGCCATCTGAGACCACAGAGCGGGCCGAGTTGGACCGAAGCCCGGTATCGACGCGATAACTATGGTCCTCTGTGTAATAAGTTTTATAGCGCGAAATCGAAATCAGTGATCAAAGGAGAATTGTATGTCTACAAGAGTGCGTTTGGCACTCTTATATTTAAAAAGAATGAGGCGGAACAGAAGCTTATATCGCTCCAAGTGCGCAACTGCATTTTTGAACAGATGTTCAGACCGAACCAAATACACCGAATGTAAGTTTGGCTCGATCTGGACCCTTATATAGGATAGTGGATAGGTAGTATAAGTAAATGCGAAAATGCATTTTATAATCAGTATCAGCAATATCGTATTTTTATTCACGTACCAAAGTACAGAGTTACAAATTTTCCACTACACTGGAGAGTAATACATGTAATGGACAAAAGTACAAAAGATTTCAAAAAGTTCTACGCTTTCTGTAGGAGAAGAAAAGTGACAGAAGGTAGTTTTAATCAATGTTGCAAACGTTCGAGAATGCAGTGAATTACTTAATTGCAAGGGATTGGCCAGATGAAGAATGGAATGTTAAATTTCTGACTTAAAATCGAAATAGATTGCAAGAGATAAGTTTCCAAATTTAAATCAAAACAGATTGAAAAGCGAGTACTTTACCTGATTAAAATCGCGAGACCTTCAGAAACAATACTCCCTGATTAACGTTGAAAGGAGAATGTTTAAGCACGCTCGCTAAATTCGCGCTAGAATGAGAAAACAATAAAATGATCGCTGATTAGACTTAAGTCGATTAACTTTAATCGTAGTTCAATATTAACGAAGCTCGGGTGACATTGAAAGAAGACGCGCTTCATCGTTAAACAGAGCAGATTGATCAACGCAAAGTTTCCTCATTAAACTTGCCCAGGAGTTTGGAGGAAAGAAAATAAAACAGCACGTCCCCATCAAAATTACAAAACCATGTCACGATCTTATGAGTTTAGAAAAGATTTTAGGATAGTGCTGCGTAGTAAATTCCAAAACCAAAACGAAACACGTCACCTCTGAATATATCGCGCCTGTAAAAAGGCAGAACATCGAATTCAATTTTCTCAGCCAATTTTTATTATCGACTCAAATCCATGTAGCAACATTCTTTTACACAGTATGCATCATCCATATCCAAAATCCGAATCAAATTGGTCACCCAAGCTTCACGCACTCCCCCCACAAGTTCGAGGACCCCAGAACTTTACAGTTTTGCCATGAATTCAAACTCCTACTAGGAACAGAGTTCGATTTAGGGGGGGGGGGGGGGGCAAGCAATGCAACTGTGCGGTAAAATTGGTGGAAAGAGAAAATTAAAATCAATGTGTTTACGTTGTTCTTTATAGGGTTTTCAAAATATTTCATAAGATTTGTTTTTGTTTTAGATATATTCGATTCTATTTTATTATTGTTTTTTCTTGAATATTCAATTTTTTATAAAACAAAATAAGAGGCTTTAGTAATTCAACAAATACCTACAAAAAACTTCACTCGCTGTCAAAAATAATCTTTTTAAATAATTATTTAAAAATAAATACAAAGGGTGGCAAAAATCATTTTTGTGCAGAGCGGGGCAAGATATATACCGGGCTTTGACTACAAAGTCCCAATGGAAGGACACGTTGTAGCACCAATCTACATCGTCCGAATCCGCGAGCGAACATTTCACCTGGTTCCCATGCGAAAGCGTGATCTGGATGCCAGAAGAAGTGATCGACGGTAGCGGGACCGCGTGGTGTAGCAGAAGCAACCGTAGCAGTAGGGGCCCAACATGTGCTGGGATTGCTGGGCCCCCAGCGCCTGTTACATGGCCAGTCAGTCGGTCATCGTCTCCCGCTCGTGTACTTTTGAGGATTCGTGAGAACCGCGCGGATCGCACGTCGCCTGCATCCAATCGACCCGCGCCTTGACCATGATACCCGGCCACTTGGCGATTATCCTCGTGCAATTCTTCGCGCTAACAAGCCTGGCGCTCACGTCCCAGACACGATGGAGCGTTTTATCTCGGGCGTCGAGCGGTGTTTGCGTTCTGATCATCTTCCCCTTGAACACGCACCAATGGTCGTTACTGGGCTTGAACCTGTGGCCGAGCCAGGCGGTAGAGAAGCCTTCGGACGAGCTCGACTTCGACGACAATCCAATCTCGAGGGGTAAGATTCTAGGCCCCCCTTCGCTGAGTGCCGTTTCGTGTTACCCTTTTTGTCCTGCGCAAGGCTTTTTCGAGAACCGCGGCGCGGGAATGGTTCCTGTTTATTTTAGCGCGCATGGCATTTTCAGTGTTTCCTGTTAGTTGAAATTACAGCTTCCTGTGGGAGGTGCTGGATATCGCTGTGCTACTGTGCTTAAATGTTTGATAGCTGGAGTGGGAAGTTTCAATAGTTGTTACTGCTGAAGTAGTACGTAATTATTTACTAAATGGATTTTTTATTCTCTGAGTGGTTATATAAATGGGTTGCCAGGGGATAAGGTACTTTTAGCTTGACACTGTTTTCGCGCTTAACGAATAAAGTACGTCCGACTTGCAGAATAGATATTTGCATACAGAGTTCATTCTGGATTCATTCTAAAATTATTTGAATACAGACTAGTATTACTGATGTAGCACCTGAAACCAAATTTCATTTCCATTTGCCCGCAAAATGCGTTACACTTCGTAGATAAAATAATTTGTCGCGTCAAAAATACTCTCCAAAGTGCATTTCTCGCGAATTGAAAACGTATTGGTGTACCTTCATGTGGAAATATACTAATTATAAATTATTCATATTCATAAATATATTACATATTTGTTTCACGAATTTTTAGAGAAAATATGAAAATGTAGGAATTGAACGAAACTTTTAATTAACATTATCATAACGTTTGGACAATTTCAGAATCAGTTTAGAAAGTTAAGAAATTTATAAAAAAATCTTTCGTTCCACTTCGAAAGAATTCTTCATCTCTCGGGTAAAATTATATTTTATTTCAATTAATAAACGTGTCTGTTAGCTAGCTGACTGCGTGTATACTATTTTGAAACAGAGCGTATAAAAGGAAACACAAGAAAATCTCGTTGTTTCCTCTGCTTTAGTGATCCGTAAAGATTGAACGGGAAATCGTTCCTCGTGACAGAATTTACCTACAAAGTCTCTCGATGGTTCATTGTGAATGACGAAGTGCTTGCAACGCTCTTATAATTCATGAATATTATAATTAACTGTTACACGAATCTTGCACTATACGCGAAGCGTGTCGGTTAACGGTTAAGTAAAATTACATTTCAATCAGATTAATAAACATAGCTAGTAATGAATAGGCAATTAGTGGAATGATTAGTTCGCAAATTTCTGAGCTTTACAACGATAAATTGCTTGTACCTCAATTAATAATTAACACAGTGTACATTTAATGACTTTCGAACGATAGTCATCAGAATCCATCAAAATGATTAATTCTTCTTTTTCAAATTTTATCTAACTTCGCTTTGCGCATTGACAATGTTTTATTTTCTCTTCTGCACAAATTAAATATAATAAAAATATTGAAAGTTAAACAAATTTCTGTTGAATTAAGCAGGAAGTAAAGGCGTTTTCATACGAATACTTGAACCACATAAGTGTCTGGTGTGATAAGACCTTCACGTTGCCGGGATTCGTTATCTGACGAATTTTCATTTGCAACCCCCTTTTCCAGTTCTAAACTTCTTCCCCACCCCGGTGGAAGAGGAGTGCCTCTCGCAGGACAAACGGCGACGAGGAGTATGCATGAACACGTATGAGTGCCGCATTCAACGAGGCAAGTCCCATGGACCGTGCGCGCTTGGTTTCGGCGTGTGCTGCATATGTAAGTAGAGATTGTTATTCCCAGATTCGTTCGATGTGTGAACGTTTCGTGGATCTCGCGACGGAGCTTTTCAGTTGGGAAATAAACGTTCAGTGCGTACGGTGCGACTCGAGCTGGTTATTGATAACTATTAAAACCAGTGGCTATTTTTACGTGCCGTGTGATTAATTCAAGCTGAACGTTTTCTGACAAAATAGGTTAAATTTCAGTTAAATAATTAATTAAATTAACTGATTTATAAATATAAACTTGAAACAATCATTTTTTAAATAAAAATTATATTCTTATGAAAATATTAAATTTAAAAATAAAAGAAAGTTTAATTTAACTTTTGATTTAAATAAAGGTAATTTTAGTACCAGCAACAGCGGTTAATCATTCTTTTTAATTACTCCTGGTACTCATTGATGTTACGATTTGCATACTATAGTGAAACTAATAATAATAGTATAATCACAAAAATGATTTGATTATAGAATTTTAATGTTTGAAAGAAATGGACTTCACTTGAAAATTTTCATGAACCTATTATTTCTAATTCGATACAATTTACTTTTTCCTCACAAGAATATTTATATCCTTTATTTCGAAAACCTACAATTGTCCCGGAATGTTTACATAAACTTTTCTCTTTTCTCTCCATGTTTGATCGGTGAATCATAAACCACCCTATGTGTCCGTATAAAATTTTTCTTCACGAGAAGCGTTGTAAAATCTATCGAAATTCAATATCGCACTGATCTGTTTCCAATATGTAAATTAATATGCTGGTCACACTGGGAAACTTCAACCCAGTTTTATTTTCACCTTTGCAAATATTAGTGGCCGGCATAATCAGCGGCGGAGCATAATAAATTTCCGAAATTCGCAGCGCGTCAAGCGAAAGTTGCACGGATTTTTGTTTCACTCTGAAAGTAAATAACGCTTCCACTCAATGCACCGGTTGTTTCCACCTACACCGTGTACTGGTAATCGTGAATTGCTCAGTCTTCTGTATGGAAGCACTTATACGTCGCATTCTCATTTCGTGTGGAACATTTCACGGATATCGTATCTGAAACTTCGCCACGCAATGTACTGTACCATTAATATCGCTAGACTGCACACGCTCAAAGATTTTATCCATTTTCGCGTTGGGAACTTTCATCACACCCTCTATACACAATCACTCCTGTTAGTAGTGGGAGTTTACAGTAATTCCACATTCTCTGCTCGCGAAATTGCAAAATCATTGAAACAATAGCTTAACAGAGTTAGCAGATTATTTTTGAGAAACAAAATTATTCTGTTACAATATTCTGTTTCCAAAAATCAAACTGTTAACCGATTGATTTAGAACTCCACTTTTAGAATATATCGTATGAAATGTTATTAAATTAGCGTATAATCTCATTGAAAAATGTATTCCTCCGAGTTACTTGCAATTAAGTTTACATCAATGCTTGTCTAAAATATAGAGTAGAATATAATTCAGAGCATAATCAAAAATATCGCGATTCTTGACGTAAAAATACATGGAAATGCAAAATCAAATTTTTAGTACAGTTTTATTTTCGAGAAAATCGATTCTATGAATCGTTTGGGTGCTTGTGCGTTGAATACGACTTGGCTGGCTCGTCTGTCCATGACATACCAACTCTACTTATTTCTTAGAGTTCAGTTTATAGTTCCTAGTTTCTAGTTTACTTACTGTTTGTAAGTCATTAGACATGCTAAAGTATTTGACCTCTACTTCCTGAGTCATATCACAGTCTTTAAGAAAAATATACAAAATATTTTCCATATCCAACGAAAGAATCTTGAAATAAAGTGAAAATATATTAGAGTTTTTCATTTATTCCTCCGTAGTTCCCAACTACGACACTGAAACAACCAACAGCGACAAGTGCAAACAATGACTAACATCATAAACAATCCCATTAGCCACATCGTACTAAATTTCACACATACTCAAACCCACCCTGTAAATGAAACAAATTGCGCGTAAAATTTTATTCCACGATTTGAATTTCACGTTCCCCCCGCTAGGTTGCATCACTCGCGACCCTGTACAAAGTCATTTCATTATCCCCCACTCTAACGTTTCACTTGTAATCTCTAAATAGTACGAATTATCATAAGTATCTCATAAACACTTCCGCTCGAGCGTCCAATTCTGAATCATCGTTCTCAGTTTCAACTAGCCGCGCCAGCGGCAAAGGTCCGTCAGGTCCGTTGGACCCAGAGTCCCTCGGTATCTCGAGGGGCAGGCATCTTTAATGACCCAGGACATTGTAAATCAATCGACAGGCGTGCTCGATTTCGTACGCGACCGGCAATTCGATTCGGCGCGCGTCGATTTTACTTAACGGTATCGCGCGCCGAAAGGAACGATCTGGAGGAACGCGTTCTCCTTGAGCGCGGAAAGGAGACGGCGGTGACGAGCACAAGAAACAGGAGGAACTAGGGGAGGGGGGGCACGCTTGATACAAGCAAGCTCGCGTGCCGCGGGGAGAATGTACAGCACAAGTTATACAGTTATTTAATTGCTTCTCGTCTCGCTCGCTCCTCTGGCCCAGATAAGACGAGCTTCAGGTTCCGGCCACCTTTTCGCCAAATCCTTTTTTTGGGATCGCCTTCGAAGGCCACGCGAATGCCCGTTAGATCATGCCCCGCGACCATCATGATATTCTTCGGCTCCCTCTGTATCTTTTTTGGAGGGGTAGGAGTGGGGTAGTTAGGAGCTAATGATGAGCGATAGAAAATGAACAATTATTTTAGCACAGTAGATAATCATCTATGTTTAATTAATAATTAGTAGTAGTATTTGTTGATTTCAGCAGGTCGGCCCAGAAATGGACTTGGTTAACATAACCATCTAATTCACGCATTCTGCATTCTAAAATTCACGCTTAACTGTAGGTATCCTATGTTCTAGTGTTTTTTGCTCAGACCTTCTTAATCCTTATAATTAAGAACGTATACCTAATAACTAATAATTACTATATAATTAATAATTATCGTTGCGTTATAATTTTGAAATATTAGAAGACACGGTACTCTGAGTTTGGTTGCTGAAACAGGCAGATCTCTTGCGCTGTCGATACTGGAGATTAGGGGGTGGTTTTTGCACATTTTAGTTGTGACGATAAGTGCCGCCGAATGATGTGGCCTGTTTTTGATGATGTCTATGATGATTACTACGTCGTATGTAGGGAAATTGCGTCGTTTGCCTTATTCGAAGTTTATAGCCCTGCAACAAAACTAAACAATGGAATCAGTCTGTAACACACGCCCATTGTTATGTACGTTTCCCTGCCTTTTTATGGGCAGCTTGACAATACTATTTACTTACGAGCTTGCTTTTTTAATTATTAATATTCTACCAGCATACTCGAGACTGCAACTATCGCTTCTTTTCCCTTTTAAAAATTTAGGAGAACATGGTGGATGAGTAATTATTTTCCAACCAAAGCCATAAAGTTGCCTGTTCCAGGTAGAACCTTTATAATATTTTATTTCAGGGATGATTCGATAAAGCACTGTGTGTGACGTTTTTGGTTCAGCAGACTTTATCGGATATTTCGCGCGACATCCACTGCGCTCAGTGCGACATCGACTTATAGATAGAGACGTATTGACTTCAAATTGACTTTGACAAGAGAATCTCCGCTGGTCCTAAAATTTTCATGATTCTGAAAGCTTGCTTGCGTTTGTGAATATTCTGTACGAATATCCCAAAATCCCCATTCACGCCAGTGCACCTGTAAATCCACTTACGTGGTCTTGGAAAGGTGCTACTTATACTTTTACTGCGACGAAGGTTCTTCAATAAGCATCGTCACATAAGATAATGTTTTCAAATCAGTCAGAACGAGTATGGGGAAGACGTTCTTCGCTATTATAGCGGTAAAACTTGAACGAATTCTCGATGGAGGAACGCATGAAATGGTGAGCCACGGATAATTCTGACGTTCATTATCGATTCCTTGGAAGAGTTACGAACCTGTGACACAATCTTCCCCAGGCTTGTTCTTTAATTACCTGCTATCTTCGGTTTTCGTGAATCACTCGGGGAGAAAGTATTTTTCACGCGGAGGGCTACATTCTTCATTTCATTCGCTCGTAAGCCAGATTGGTCAGTGACACTTTGACCATCGAACCGGCTGTTTTACATCCAGTTATGCATATGGAATAAGTGTTGCGCAGAAATCTTGCTTCCAACCAGTTCCCGAATACCTGTCATGATTTTCAACTAGAATGATTTACGTTGAGAGTTACTTTAGTCGAGTCTGGGTTAAAACTGGCTTTTAACCGTGTCAAGATCGACGATATTTAAATTGTTGGCAGGAAATATGTTTCCTTTTAAATGAAAATGGTTCAACAGTTTTATAAAATCGGAAAACGATCCTTCTCTGTGGAATGTTTGGAAATAATGGAGATTCTCTAAACGATAATATTGATTTTCTTTTCGATACTTACGCACATAGATTAAGGCACAGTTTCCAAATAATACGATTAATCAGATTCGTCTAATTATTTTAGTAAACGTGGGAAACGATTGTTTATTACGAATATTTGCGGACCGCTGAACGCGTGCTTCGATTAATTATTTCAACGGGTATCATCGAATCTCTGAGTTCTTTTCTTTAAGGGGTCATTCTACTTTGATCGGCTGAAAACTTAAGCTATTTTTTTCGGAATAAATACAGCATATAATGAAATAAATCTTTTTGTAATTTATTAAGCTACTCTTATATCATGCAAAAAATATTTAAAATGATTTGTTTTAATTGGTTTTAAATGTTTTTCTATAGCATCAATATTTCATATTTGTTAAGAGGTCATTCTACTTTGATTGGTCGAATAATTAAGCTACTTTTAAAAATTTTTTCTCAGTATATAAAATTCTTATCTCTATTATCTTAGTAATACTTCTTGTGAACTTAAAAGTTTACTTTAAACCTGATTGTATTCTCATACAATTTACACCAGTCAGTTCATAAGAATAATTGTAATTTGAATTTCAACTCAAACTCAAACCCCTTAAAACTACCTACCCACTGTCATCATTTCCAGCTCAATAATTGTTCCCCTTTAAATACAATTTTCGTATAAACAACTGCTGCCTCCTATATTACTGCCTTATCCGGCAAAAAGCTGGAGGCAGAGAGGAAGAGAAAAACGAAGTGCAAATGCGACTAATGAGAAGGTTAGGTCTTAAGGACCTAACGAGACATTGCTCTCTGCGGAGACACCGCGCGGTAAATTTTTAAGGTTGTCTACTGGCTTGTTTCTCCAGCAAAAGAGGGTGAAAAATGTTCGCATGGAACTGCCAACCATTTCCTCGGGGTTGCGACCGGCTTGAATAGAGTCCCCGTGGGTCTAAAACGACCTCGGAATGGTTGAATGAGAACTCATTATCGGAACTCGAGGCTGCTTACGAGAGCGTCACATTGCGATTAATAAACCCCCCTCGCGAAAATAGTTTGCTGTAGCTTCGAACTCACCCAGAATGACCTTTGGCAATTCATCGCCAGTGGTTTCGTTGCACGTAATTTCGCGGATTTAAAATGCTCGCTCTAATTATACACATCGAAAATTTAATTGCGTTTCAAGCCCCTCTTTTAATGAACACTATTTTCCCTTGGTTTCTAAATGACATCTTCTGAATATAAGAACACTTTGTGTCTTCTATTTAAAAGTTTTCTTATTAAAGTTTTTTCTATCTCCTTTTGTAGCCAAGTCCTCGAGAATATTAAATTAAAAATTTTTCGTTGATTTGGGGCGATGTTAAAAGATTTTTATTTCGGATGTCATTTCTTCTTTCATTCTTAATAATTCAGTAAATTCCAATTATGAGAGAATTATATATTATCCATAATTTAATAGGCTATTTAAGGGTTGCAACCAAAATATACTAAATTCCTTAGAAGCTTCATAGTTATCCGCTCACTTTCATTAATCGCACAATCAACAAAGAATTCCTCCGACATTCTTCTCACCCCATCCACCCTTCTCAATTGCAAAGGTGATGAAAACGTGGGTACCTAATTATAAAAGCAAACACACGATAATAATACCGTGGTGGTTAAAAGAAAATTTAAAATCGATACTTCACCATAACATGTTTAATATCAGACTCTCCGTATCATCTTGGTACGACTGATCTATTCTTGGGAACCCTCTTATTCTACACCATATACGTAGACTCTTACTACATCCACCTGTCTTTCAACTAACCCTGCATAAGAATCCTTTCATTAAAAAATGAGGAACAGGCTACGTGTCCTACCTCTAAGAGTCACAGCGGCAACGACATAGGAGCATGGCACATTCTAAAGTAATAAATCTAATAAATCCACGCGCGAAAGCAGCTTGCAACTCCTCACGATATCTCTCGAAATGTCTGGCGCCTAGCCTTTACGAATCATTAGCGGCGCGTTCTCATGTATGCAGAGAGATATGATAAAAGCCGTGTTACGGTACATGTTACTCAATCTCCGCGGCACGATCATCGGTCTCTGCATGTTTTTGGCGCTAGACTGGTTTCTCCGTATCAATCTTTGTCCCATTTCGCGCGTACACGCGGTAGGTACTATCGCGCCGCGTATCATAATTCATCGTGTACCGTTGTCGCAGTTTCCCTGTTGTAGGAGTACAGTAACTTCTTTTCCCGTTATCGCGGCCACAACATCGTAAAGATATCAGCGTGTCCACGGCGTATAAAAGTGGTATAAAACGAAAGAGACACGGAGGAAATTGAACACCGTGGATGCTCGATTTCCAAATGGATCGTAAGTACGGGCGCGCTACCGAGATGGTTTTCGAATACCGGTTAGGTGGGCAAGAATTGGGCGTGCGAACGGTTCTTCCTCGTTATTCGTGGAAATGTGGAAGAATATTTGCAAAGAATCCGATCGTCAAGGAAACCTATTTATTATTTTCAATACTTATTATTTATTATTTTAAATAAGTATTAAATGAACAAGTGAGAAATTTATGTTGGATATACCGGGAAGAACAGGCAAGGGCAAAGGAAGTATAGATCGTTCGAGTTACACTGTGTTTGACTGGTGCACATAAAATATTTTCCTCGACCAAACACCAGAGGCACGGAATTCTGTTGAATCTTCATACATCCCATCGAAATGTTTGCATTTGATTTTTAAAGCTTTTTCAGCGTCAAAGAAACTTTACTAACGCCATTCCAATTTGATAAAAACCAGATGCTCCGAAGGCTGCGAACGTTTCGAAAGAATTTCCTTCTATTCATATCATTTCTTTTACGTAATTCAATTGGGCAAAGAACTGGGTTATGCTTGAAGCCTAAGTTTGTCTTTTGGAACATTTTCGTCCAAGTTGACCATCAGTAGCTTTTTAACCATTGTTACATATTAGACGTTAAAGAAAGCGTTTCATATTTTGGGCCCTAACACAGATTAGTAATTAAAATAAAGCAAAATCTTTCGAACTAGATTTAATTCCTGCTTTGTTCCCTTATCAAGTTTTTGGTATACCACCCCGATGTACAGTAGCGGATTTAAGAAAACAGGCTAAGGTGGCAACCGTTTTGAGGAGCCCATTTATTTCAGGAAAATGAAGAGCTAGTTTACCAAAAACGGGCCAAGTGTAGTAATACGAAAAAAAATGTAGTGTTTGGATACCTATACCTAATCATAATTTTTTTGCGAGATGGGGCCTTGGGAGACCTTCTGGGCAGGGGCACAGGCGGCAACTTCTCATCAGCCGCCCTGTTAAATCTGCCACTGCCGATGTGAGATCTAAAATAATGTGATCGAATGTAGAAAACTGCAGGAAATAATCACACCTTTACAGGCGACAATCGAAAACACATTAACCTATCGCAAACACACGGCGTGCAATCTTCGCAAACAACGCTCAACCCGCCAAAAGGGACAAAAGGAAAGAGAAGCCATTTTCCCCTGGAGCAATCAACCGATGAATTGGACGAACCGCGAAACTCCCGCGGCACGGAAGGAATTTAAAAAGCAACAAGAGAGAAGCGAGTCTTTATCGATGCGATCGCGTATCGCGGCACAGTCTGACCACACGAACGCAACTCGAATTCTTTGTTTCCCGGCCATAGAACAGTCTGAAACTGGATCAATATGTATTTTCGAGCGGATATCCACCGCTAGAACCACCGTTTTCTACCTGCGCAGGGAAATGGCCAAACGTATTTCCCATGCCATTGTGATGCATTCATTTCTGCTGAACTAAAAAAATTCTGTTAACAAGTTGAGTGCCAAGTTATGGAAATATGATTTTTAATGAGAATTTAAAAACCCCTGAGAAACTTAGATTGCAACATTTAATTACAGGGAAAATAAAGTTGCGATAAAAATTTTTAACCCTCCGTGGTCACACCTATTTATAATCACACAATGATAGCATGAGTTACCATTTTGGTAATTTTGAATCTCTTAACTTTTTCTAGAAATGTAAATTTTGATATGTTGAAATTTGTATTTGAAAAAATAGTTGTGGATAAAATCGATTTTTCTTTAAATTCGCCAAATTGTAAAATTTTATTATTAAAGTCTAGAAGTTAGAGTAATATTTGCAAATGCATATCCTGGTGCGATACATCCCATGTAACCACGAAGGGTTAAGATTCCTTTATACTGTGTCTTATTCCGACATCGAAACGACGGATAAGCTTCCAACTTTAATGGAAGATTTAATTAGGGTAACTATCGCGGATCAGTACTGTCCCCACATGGTACTCGACGGGTTAAATAAACCTTCCTAGACCTATCCACAGTCCTCCGAATCACTGCATCCAAACACACCTTCAAACTCCGAATCGTGCTCGCCCTTACGTTATCTAAACTTGTTAAACCCTTCCTCATTTCCGTGTGTATGCACTCCAAACCCAACTCCTATATTCTACCCCATTTCCTATTCCAAAAATCCCTAAAAAAATTCATCTCTCGAGCAGCCTCACAGAGTTCCAAATCCAAATCGCATACAACACCGAAACTCTCGTGAATCCTACGTAAGACCCATCTACGACGTCTTAATGAACTTATCAGCCTTAATGAACTATGTTTGATTTATTCGATCGCGTTGTGGGTTTTATGACTCATTGCTATTCTTCTGTCACAAGTCATGGCGAGCTGCGACGAGGAGGTGCAAAATAATCTGACCTACGTAATCAGCCCTGGTTTCCCCAACCTCATTGACTGGCCCATGAACTGTTCAGTGGTCGTACGGAAGATCGATAGGCAGGTCAACCAGCTCAGGATCGATTTCGTCCACTTCAACATAGTAAGCCACGCAGCTCTATCATTCTTTGCTCCACTAACGGCATATTAACCCCGGGGGACACTACGCATTCGTGATTTCAACGACACGCTTTCCGACACCCCCCAAAGTGAACGCGCGGTACCTGCGCGCACGAACGCGACACAACTCTGCAGGGTTGGGGCGTGCTGACCCTTAATCGCTCGCAGGCGGGGTTCAGTAACCGAAATACAGTGGAGTCTCGATCATTGTAAAATGCGGGCGCTGAACATGCGTGCAGCTATCGAGGCGTTGATGGCACAATTATCGGGGTGACCAATCAGGCACGTGAAACTCCTGATTCTGTGCTTCCCTTCCTACTAGCATTGGGTATTTTATTTATTCTCATTGCTAAGCATCAGGAAACGAGGTTCCTTTACAATTATCGGGGTTTCAAGTGTTGAGGTTCTACTGTACAATGTTTTCAAACTGCTTGGGTCGGTGTCCCTCAATTGGATCAAGTTATGCGGAAATCTATCAACCCTCTAAATGAGAAAAAATTAGTTAAACACAGTGCGGATCCTATAATTTTGTGTTATATAAAACTCTTAATTATAAAACTCTTACATTATATAATAATTATTGAAACTACAAAGCCATTGTTCCATGTTAGATTTAAAAAATAAAAACTACAGAAAATTTAAAATAATGTTAATTATACTAGTTACTATTAAACAACCCGTTAAAGACATTGCAAAATAGTAACAAAAAATAAAATATACCCAATAGAAATAAAGCTACTTTTCTTTAACAATTAATATCTTCACATTAAAACGTTGAAAAAGTTGATAGCTTTCTACAAAACTTGGCCCAGGTGATAGCTACAGTGGAATCTCGATCATTGCTGAAAAATGGGTACAAGTATCGAGGTTCCAATGGTACAAATATCGAGGCGAGGTAACCATCCATGTGCACGAGAACCATGATTTAGAAGTTTCCCGTACTACTATTACTTTGCACTTTATTTATTCTCATTGCTAAACACAATCCTTACCATCTCATGACAGTATGCACGAAGCGAAGGTTCATTTGCAATTATCGAGGTTCCACTCTACTAAGTTTTCCAGCTGTTCCGATCGCTGTCCCTCGGTTGATAGTTATACGAGACCCTAGGGTGTATGCTTGTCCAGGATTCAGCCCCTGTTGACGCATAAAATTCTGGCGTTGTAAATTAACCGGGCGAGTGAAGGGGTAGGAGGGATGAATTTTTCAAGGTACCCGTTTAGGGGGAAGTTAATTTGGTTAGCCCTAGGCTAGTAGCACGAGCTAGGTTCCATTATGCTCGAGCGTGTATTAACCGAAATAGTTTGGATTGCTTACAACGTGCGAGTATAGTATTGCGAGATTGTACTTCTAACAATAATATTAAAAATAATGGGAAATCCTCATTGCACCTGTTTCAAGGGATTATTTTTGTTACATACAAATTTTATCGAAGCTGTAGTTACATCCATATAAATATTTATATTTCAGGCTTTTCTGGGCAAAGTAATATATTCAAGTATCTACATATTTACAACAAGTAAATTATGCATTTATTCAGCGAATTATTTCAATTTATCGAGGTCCTAATGGACATCGTAAAATGTTTCTGACACCTCGCTCGAACGAAGTTAGCGAAATGTCCCCAAAAATATGTACTATCAAAGAAACTGCACATTATGCCTATTAAATGTTAATAATCTTTTGTTGCGAGCCGTGAATTTTAAATTCTTGGAAAGCTCAATAGATTTGGGTTAGGTCTGAATGACGGGGATGGTTCATGACGGGCTTTGTACGAAGCGGCAGCGTTAGGTCCTGTCGTTGCCTTGGGGGAGGCAGTGGTCTTCCTCCTCGGCACAGCGTTTAATAATAATAGTAATAGGTCTGGGTTGGGTCTAGGGAGAAGCTCAATAGATTTCGTGGGTCTCGTGGCAAGTAACGCTACAGCGCGTCCAATTAATTACTCAGACCAGTCGATTAAAGTAATTACTTTTATTTCGCGAGAGAACGAGCCGAAAGGATCTTTGCAATTTTCTCCACTCGGCTGCCAGTTAATTAATGACCCGTGAAAATAGGCTCCCGCGGATCAAAGGCGCTGGCCACAATCTAGGGACTGCTTTTACTATTCGAATGCATATGTATTGGCCTGCCTGATGAAAATCGTCCACGTTTACTGCACGAGCTGTTCATTCAAGAGACTTTTATCGATCGTCGTAGGGTCAACCCAACGCCAGGACGGGCGTATGTGACGAAGATATCATGGAAATTAGAAATGGCAGGAGCGTGTTTCAAATGTGCGGCTGGAACAGTGGTCAGCATTGTAAGTAGTACAACAGTTTCTTGGTACTGCGTATTAGAAATTTTAATTCACCCCGCAGTTCCTAGTATTTGGAGCTTAACATATTCTGTGTTGAACTACATTTTGTGGCGCATAGCTATAAATGTAAAATATTTTATTATACAAATTGCAGAAGGAACACGTATATTGAATTATTTTTTTATTATTTTGAATGGGAATGATAAATCTAATTGCAAATATGGCTTGATCTGGTGTTTCTATTTTATTATAAATCTGTGGCTTAAGTTTTGTTTATTTAGAAAATATCCTTGCAGAAGTTGCATTTAGATTAAAGTCATAATTATATGGATATACATAAGTAAGCTTAGGATTACTTGCAACGAGATGTGTTGGATTTTGAATAATTAAACGAGTTTGTTATTCTACTCTTTAGATTCCAAATTAATAAAAGAACGTCACAACATTAACACAGGAAACCACTCATTGGTTTCCAATAAATCCCAAATTGGACCCCTTCCACTGAAACCGATGTAACTTCCGAATTTCCCCAGGACCATTAATTCCCACTTTCCTACTTCTTATTAAACAACTCTCGTCAAAGTTAGTCAACCAAATTCGCGCAATAAATCTTTACAAGAGCATCCCAGCCGGCGATTAAAATCCTCAGTAATATCGTTTCCACGGCGGAGCGTGAAACAATCAATCTCTCCGAAACCTCGGTTCTGACGAAAAAGAAAAGAAAAACAAAAAGAGATGCTAAAAAAGCAAGACGGAAGAGAACGTTGGAAGATGATACTTCCCCAGCCGGTTTCCCGACTTTGCCTTCAGAAAGGCCGCTTTGTGAGCGGACCAATCGATCTCCTTCATCTGGAGCCGCCTTTTGGAGTCAAGTCTTCCGTTTCCATCGTTCTTTTCTTCTCGCAGTGTACATAGACGCGGCCGAGGATGACGAGCCCTTAACGCTGGACTTCCGGCTGCCAACGGGGTTGCAGCCTCGAATGTGGGAGATGAGGATCGTCCAATTGGCCTTCGAGCAGCGCGCGCCATCTGGGTGCCTTCAATACTTTGAAGGCACCAATGGCACCCTGAAGACGCTGAATTATCTGTCGAATGGCAGGTTCATCGCTGACCAGGACTATTTGCTGTGCATTCGCCAGGAGAGGGGGATGTGCGGAGTCTCCTACTCACCTTGCACGCCTGACTCCTTCCGAATTGGGCCCCCGAGGATGATGACGGTAGACGGAAACAGCACGAACGGCAATACGTCCTCCATCGCTGAAAATTCTAACGTGAACTCTAATCGAAACCTTACCGCGCAAAACGTGACCGATTCTATGAACAACACGGACGTGGATGTCGAGGGATCAGGGACGAATCCCACGGAGCAGTCTGGGGGCTTGACGAGCACCGCGTACTTTGGCCAGGAACGATGCAGGGACAGGGTCTTGATCCCTTGTGACTTCGAGGAATTTATCACGGTAGTATTTTTGGTTTACGTTTGGGGCGAGGAGATTTAGAGCTGCTGCTGGGTGTAAAAAGTTTTGCAGTTTGGTGAGTGGACTGGTGGCCAGAAGTTTAGAGACACTTGCTGATTTGCATTAAGGGACCATTCCCATCTGGCGCGTCGTTATTTGGGTTATTCAAATTTCTCTCACTTATTTGCTTATCTTTTAAGGAAGTATGCTACTCACGTCAGAAGTTAAATTGCTAAAACAGATTTCTCTGCACGGTGAAATATGGTAGATCTGGAAATTCTTAATTTTACCCATTTTTCATGGTCGCGAACAAAGCTCCAGGGCAATATGCATAATGCGATTCCGGGAAAGCTCTGCAGTGCGAGGAATTATGACGTGGCTGTTGAAAGATGGATGTAGGCTGTGGGAAACGCGTTTCTGGGCGTAGATAACATTCGTGCATGCCTACAGATTTCTGCTTACTGTTACCTTCAATGAATTTCGTTATTAAGGGGAGGTTCTGGTCTAGAGCCCAAAAAAATAGGTGATATTTAGGAATTAATTAAAGGAAAACTACTATATATAATTTAATGGGACTTGTTGTATGGTATTAAGGATATCTTAAATTATAGAAATATATTTTTTGTTTTATAATTAATCATTGCGGACAGCCCTGGGGAGTCGTTAAAGTCAAGGCGTCAAAAAATTGATCCAAATCGGTGGGACCTGTATCTCCAAAAGTTATTATCCGATTCGACTGAAACCTTTTTTATTTTGAAGATTATTCTTTTGGCTAGGGGGGGGGGGCTAAAAAAATACAAAAATTACATTTTTGAGAGAATGACAACACTTCAAGCTTGAAATCACTTTTCCATGTATTTTTCGTCCTTTCAACGCCTTTAAAAATTATTAATTTGTCAATTTTTTGTAATTTTTTCTAGTTCCCCCCCTAGCCAGAAGTATATTCTTCAAAATAAAAAAGTTTCAGTCGAATCGGATAATAAATTTTGGAGATACAGGTCCCACCGATTTTGAGAACACTGTTTCGGGAAAAACGCGTTTAAAGTTTTACGTGAGCGCCGAGTGACCGATTGTGACCCATGCATTTGCCGCTACTCAAATGCCTATAACTTCGGGAATTTTACGAATTTCAACAAATCCTTTTAAACACGTTTTCCTAAAAGGTTGAACATTCGAAAAATGAAATAAAAAAAAATCGACATTTAGACCAGAACCTCCCCTTAAGGAAATTTGTGTTAACTTCTTTCTTATGGGAATTACTTAGGCAGTTAAAATCAAGTATTCTTTGCGAATTAATTACAAGACGATAACAATAAGCAAAGACTTTTCCTTGTACATAATGTTTAATACTATCACGTAGAGTAAAAAATATTTTTTCTGTCTACATATCTATTTTACAAATGGCGCAACACGAGGTTGATTAGACAGTGTTTTAGAAAAAGTATTTTTGGTTTTGCCTTGATATTGAGCTTAAAAAGAAAGATACAATGCTTTCCTTGGAATATGCTTCTCCTAGAACCTGCAATTCTGGAGGGAACCTCGGTAAAAAGAATTGAACCAAAATTATTAAAATAGCGACTGGGAGAAGGCGATTTTTACGATAAATGTCGATTTCCAGTATGCACATATGGTTGTTTCTTTTTTTTATCTCAGAAACTAGAACTTTTACACTTTAATGGTGAGGTACACTCCAGAGAATAATATATTTTGAACATGCTGTAAATATTTCAAGTCGATTCGAACCTCAGTTTTTTCACAATCAGGGCAAAACCTCAAAATAAAACTATTATCAAAATATTATAAAAAAAATTTACAGTTTGCAGTATTAACAAACATTACCCAAAAGTATTAGTTACAATTTGTATTCATCTCCTTATAATTAATTCGCAAAAAAATAAGCGTTACTCTCAAACTGATCAAAATTAACTCATCAAAAATAAAATCACAAAGTTGATCAATTTCCACCAACATATTTCAAAACTTGTAAAATCATAAAGAGTTTTAAAGAAATCTTCGAAATCTGATATTGCAGCCAGGAAACAACGAGGCTGGAATTTGCAATCTCGAGCACTGTGGCAATTCTCTGTGCGATCAAACCCAGCTGGACGAAGAAGGAAGCTGTCGCGTGGAGACTTGGGCAACACCCTTTCGTATAAGGGTGGCTTTCGGTCCTGGACAGGACACAGGGACCACGCTGGAGGACAATATTGGCATGTGTCTGATGTTTGAACAATTGACGTGCGTGCCCTGAACGGCCACTGACAAACTGCTCCAGAAGTGGAAGGAACGAAGTCCTAAACTCGTACGAATAGTCCAAAGATTGATCTCGCTGGGGTAATCGATCACAACTGTACCTAATATTTACCATCTGTGCTTTACTTTTCGTTCTCATAACGCTCGTGATTTATGAGCCCACGTATCTACACTTTTGATACTCTGTTTTCTTAATCGTAAGTGTTCTTTGGTTTATACACGTTGAATGTTTCCAGATTTACATGCAAAAACATACGTAGTTATCATAGGTAGTATTTATTTATTTATTCGCTGTTCTGTATTGGACGGAAAAATAAGAAAACCTTTAAACTAAAGGTTTGAGTCCACATTTATACGCAGGCCGAAAATGAAACCCGAGGGCGGAAATGAAAATGTTCTCTGACGTAAGAAATATTCAACGAGATAAGAAGATAAATGCAGAAATATATTTGCACAAGGGACGACGCTCTAATTATAAAACCAAATACCTCTCAGCTCTCCGTAGAGATGACCAATTAAAATTCTGCGATCTCCTTCTTCCTTTTTAGCCATCATATGCCGACAGTGAGGTTGGTTCTCAGCAGGATCAGGAGGGGGTGGGGGTGGCAAGTGTGACTTTAAATCACCAGAGGATACACTACTATGTCAAAGAGTTAAATAGTCTTTATTTACAAACGAACTAGCTTAAATCACAAACGCAGCGCACAACTCTCGATACAATAATAGATATATAATTCGCCTTTTTTATTTTTTTCCGCTTCTCTTCCCTCGATTACCCGTCGCGATCATCGGCCGCGATACACCGCGGTGGAAATCAAACATACATCATATTTCCCTCCCTTAACTACGATTTAGAATCGCCACCTTTCGACGTCACAATTATATACAAGGGAAAACGACCAACGCGAGCGCGGTAAGTTACAGAAATTGTTCGAAAAGGAATTCGCTTATAGAAAACGCTAGTATAAGTGTGCAGAGCAATAGTAAGGCCTACAGTGCGCATGCGCAGCCGAAGATGGGCACAGTGGGCGGGGCCATTAGCACCCTCCACTCCACGGAGCGAATGCTACGACTAGTTTCGAGGCTGACAGGTGATCTAGTATCGAGGCATTCCTTCCAAACTCTACAAACCTCATTACTGCTCTGTACAGCTACAAATTCTTTTAATAACGAGTCTACCAAAAGCCTCACATACGTCCAATAATAAATAAGAAACAATTCACGAATATTTCCGAGCATATCATGCAAAGTTTTCAAGGATCTGCTAGTCTCCAAAAGAGATAGGAGACAGGGTACTATATAAAACCGGTGTCTGTAATTGAGTACGAGAAAGGTGGCACCTCTGTCGACGTTCTCCACTCTCTTCCCCACACATCCACCCCAAAAAACGCAGATTTTAAATGTCCCCCCCCCCCCTCCCCCTCGAGTACAGCCGCGGCAAGCGCCGACGATGATCACGGGAATCGCAGCGATAACGATAATGATGTTACAAGAATAAATTATAATGCTATTAATACAATAATGAAGGTGACGTCACGCCGGGATTTCAAAAGAAACCACGCCCGCTCAGCGGCGTGACGTGACGAGCTCCTCATCATTTTTGCATCTGTGTGTCCTTCGTCGTCATCCCTCTTCTTTCTCTCTTTAAGTGTATAACCATAATGACAAGTAATTGTAATCATAACGAGATTAACGATAATCATGATCGAACGGTGACGGCCTCCGCGAGCGGGAAGCTAACCCCCGACGCGGACGTTGTCGGCGTCGCTGCCATATGAGAAAAGTCGTACCTCTATCTACAAAGTCAAAAGGACCGATAAAACGTGTAAAAGGGCGGGTGGTCGTTGAACCTGTGTACTTCTGTCGCTGTCTGTGCGTGTATGTGTGTGTGCGTGTGTGTGTGTGTGTGTGTGTGTGTGTGTGTGTGTGTGTGTGTGTGTGTGTATGTATCTGTGTGGTGTACACGAGTCAGGTGTATAAGGTTTTTGTACAGAGTCTATTGGATACAGCACATGTCGCTCCCCTGATACCGTACTGTGCTAACTCTTAATAAGCTTCTCTTTTTTTGTTCTTTTTATTTTATTCGTCCTCCGTTTCACCGGGTGTTTGGTCTAGCCCTGCGAATCCGGCGTAACGAAACTCCTCTGCGTCCTTTTTTTTCGCCTTAGAGCGCCATGATATGTATGCCAGCTAGGAGACTCGGTGAACGTATCTTTTCTACGGTGCATCATCTTTTTTTTTCGTTCCTTCTCTTTTTCCGGGGGCCGTCGCGTTTAGCGATGTTGAAACGGGAACGTGCGAGTTGAATCGCCCTGTAGCGATCGTTAACCCTTCAGTATGGCACGGTGGTTGATTCAACGAGTAGGCGTTCGATTCGCGTCGATTCGTCATTTTTCCACGCGGAAACTGAGGTGACATTTTGGGGAATAATACACGAGTGGCGTGGAGCACTTGAGTTTCTTCTTTTCCTCTTCACTTTTGTATTCTCCTCTTATCGGCGCAATTTTCTGTGAAATAAGCGGCCAGGTAACGGTATGCTGGCGCTGATAGGGGAAGTATGACTACAGTGGTTTAAGATATAGTTGGAGATATCATCTTTGCTAAGTTCCACCATGGAAATGCTAAGTTCTCTTCTCACGCAGCGTACCACTTTGCAGATATTGTTGAAAGGCTTTGTATTTATTCTGATATCGTTCTTTGTGTGTTTAAATATAGTTTTGTGAAGCATTTTCTAGCATGTTTCCAAAATTCCACACATGAACGGTCATTCAAATTTTGGACACTTTAAATATTTGTTGATCTGCTTTGGCGGAAAGTATTATTTGCCCAGGTTTTCAGTAATTAATATTTTGGGAGTGATATGATACCAGAGAATTAAATTTTATAGCTAATGAGAACATAGAAGGTTTCAGAAACTAAAATTATGCAGAACAGAATTAAGTGGCCATTCAAGAACAATTCTCTATTAGGAAGTTTAACATACTCGACTTTTACAATACTATTTCGCCAGTTGTGTGTATTATTTATATATACATATGAGTGTACTTATTATTTAATTAAAATAAACTTATTTAAATGAAAAATCTATTTCCCTCTTTCTTTCTTTCTTCTCGTTACTCTTTTCTATAGTGTTCCCTTTTCTCTCCTCAACCACGCGTTATCCCATTTTTCGCCCGAACGCGCTCTCGAGTTCTTCCTGCAATTAATTATCGTGCTGCAGAAAAAAAGCAAGTCAAGTTCCGTTTCCTTTCGCTGGACGGTTTCATTGACGACGAAGAAACTTATTTCCGAGTAAACTCTTCGAGGAATTAATAAATTCACGGACCGGTTTCACTTCCGCCAGCAAGTTGCCGACTAGAATTTTTACGGCGATCAGGGTTTTGCTTCCCAGCTGATCTGCGTTCAACTTATTTATCTCTTCTTCACATTTATATGGCGATATCATCAAAGTTGGAATAACATTTAGAGCCTTAACGCCTCAAATTAAAACGTGTCCATTTGTGTAATAACCAATAATTGCCAACGAAAACAAATGAAACAAGAATTTCCATTTTCGAGCTCAACATATTCCAAGGGTTAAATTATCCACCCCCTCCCAACTAACGTGCCATTCTACGGTCCCAGCCCGGTTCCACAACCCTGTCGATTACAAGACTGTCAATTACAGACGACTCGATGCAAGCGATTGAATTCCTGTCACGTCGCCGAACGTGTTTACCGATCCTCAGCAGATTTATTCATCGCCTGTGGAGCAATGTATCGGAGCTATGAAGTTCGTGTGCGCTGAGAATATGTCAGACTGTGGCCACCGTGGCCCTCGAGAGACATCTAAGAAGAGGATTGGTTGCGGGTTTAAGGATCGACGTTCGCGTCACTTAAATGGAAGTCGATTTCATTCTTTCGTTTCGCTGTAAATTGAGTGGATGCTGTGAAAGATAATGTGAAAACAAACACTAGAGGAATACATTTCACGTCTTCACAAGTCATGTATCTTCAACTACTAGGATCTAGGATTTTACTCAAATTTGAATTCTGAAGATTTTGGGCTCTTCATTTGAGGCTCTCTCAATCAAAGGTCAATTTTCAACCCGTTTATTTTGTTTGCGATCTCGAAGTTACGATGTTCTGATTTGCAAGTTGAAAATGGTACCTTCAAATCGTTTTGCAGAGAGCTTTGTGGTGTATGGTAGTGATTGCACTCTCTGTGGTTGCAAATCATTCTCTAGAGACGTGTCACTGTCACTTTATGTCAGAGCATCGACTGAGGATCCAAGATCAGTTTGATCCTTGGGGGGTTCGTGCCGTTAGACTCTCGCGTGTTTCGCGTAACGCCGTGTAATTTTCTGTCAGTCTTTGAGTTGTCTGAGTTGCTGCTGACAGCTTGGAAGATTGATGATATTGACGAGCATATGTAGGTAGCCTGTCTTACTTCCGAGGCTAACACTTAGTGAGGTGTGACTGTGGAGGTGATTGATGGTATCGTTGGGTAGATTGAAATTTTTATTTTTTTTGGAAAAGAATTTAGGGAAATGAGACCAACGAGGAAGTCAGCAGTGTTCCATACAAATTGTTACAAATATTCTTAAGCGAAGTCTATGTCATCTCGAAGGATAGGTCGACGGTAGGGGTGCTTAAGGACACCCTTATTTTTTAGAAGCTTCCAATGGAGAAATTATGAAAGTACATGAACGAAGAACCAAGGCTCGAAAAATTAATTCATTAAAACTAATTGAAAAAAAATAGTAGTCACACTGCTATTTGACTTGAGCAAATCGAATTCTATTTTACATAGTTAGCACTATATGAATGCTTTTAACTCATAATAATAATTTCTCTGCTTTCCATTTCATTCAACAACTATCTCATCCCCTGCAGTTCAGTTAAAATTCCTTAAATATAAATTCGCCGCGTACAAAACTCAGATTCTGGTGATCGCATTCAGCCCTCTGTCCTCTCGCGTATCGCCACGATTTTTCTTCACTCTTCAACGCTCCCTCACGCCTGACTCGCTCCTTCTGCCGCTCCGTGGCGTTCCTAAAGTCATCCTCGTTTGTCCGCCGAGGCTCGATCGAAGTCGATATAAATGACAAAGGATCCAGGGAAAAAATTCCTCCCCATTTTTCCTTCTAATTGTTCCCCTCGAACTCTGCTTTAAATTCAGCCCGCCCCTCCGCGCCGTTCCCACGCAGGGCTTTCTTACACGACTCCCGCAATGTATTCCACCGTCGGTTTGCAGCAACTCCCCTCTTTTTCCCAGCTAGCTGGAGAAAAGTTCCACGGAGTAGGTTTTCGCGGACTCTCAACTTCCCTCAACTTTTCACGCGTCCTCGCGCCCTGTGGTTTCTCTCCACTCGCGGAATTTTTACTCGAGACCCTCTGAAATTCGCGCCACCCGACGCTTCTGGCCCTCCTCGAGTCACCTGCTTCCCTCCTTGCACTTTGCAGAGACCCAGAAACACAGTTTCTCTTTCTTCTCGTGTTGATCCACGCGATCGGTATGTAGGTACAAACTTCTTGGCCGTTTGATATGCTTGTCCTGCTCTCCTTTTATGCTATCCTTTGCCCTCCCCTCGTCCCCCTTCGCCACTTTCCCTCCCCCGTTCGCGCGCAACGTGTGCGCTAAATGTGCGCACGGTTCTCTGGGCACAGACGGTGCGCACTTCCGGCGGCTTTGGGGAAGGGCGATGCAAGCTTTCTCGCAGCGTAATTCGATGATTAGGGGAAGGGGGGCTGTCGATTGGTCCCGGCGGTATTCAGGGTGCGCGTCGTGTGATATACATACATTCATACGTACAAACATGCATTCCTGTGTGCGTGTGTGTGCGTCTTTTTTCGCGCGGATCCATTTTTTAATTGGGTTTGGGGGCAGTGATGGGCGTTCAGCTCGAACATTTTGAGAAGCTTTCATCAGTCCCGTTATCCCGCTTCGAGTCACTTTAAATGTTCCTTAAGTTACAGCAATTTTCTGACGGTTTTGGTGGGTTTTCAGAGTATTTGAAGAGAAACGAAGTTTTCAAGGCTCACAAAAATTGATTCCACCAATACCCATCGTGACTTAATATTTTTAAGATTCAAATAATATTTAAAGTGGTCAGAAATTTATTTCACAAATTCGAAATAAATTTTAAGAGACTTGAAGCCCACCACTGTTTCATGTGTGCAGTTTCTCTGTACCTATGTGTGTGACTATATATGTGTGTACATTGTACTTGGCATGGGGTGGCCAAGCATATTTGCCATAGTACAATTCAGAAAGGAATTTGTGTACGTGTGTGTGTGTGTATAGATTAGTGTATTTAAATGGTATGAGTTGAAATTGTCGAGCTTCGACTGGAATTCAGTTTTGTTGTTCCTCGAACGCGCCTCGAACGATATTACACAACATTTCTTCATTCTTTGAGGGGACCTCTGATGCCAGTGATATCGTCTTACGTTATTTAACTAGAAGTCTCACTATCAGCTTCGCCTGACGGTAGAATTATTGCTTTTTACCATTGGTAACAAATCTCTCTAATTCCTCTCCCACCTCGTAACAAGATATCTTCTTCGATTCCTCCTCAATTGGTAACAAGTTATCCCCTCCAATTAGTAGCGAACACCCTCCCCTGATTCCTCTCCGATTCGGCAAGGAAACTTTTCCCTATCGACTACTTCTTTCTCCTTTCTCCGTGTTCAGTAGTAAACGTTTCTTTAAGAATAAATTATTGTCGTACGTATTATTTAGAAAATGACTTGAATGATTGTGACCAAATACTAACGTGTATATGCACTTTATATTTTTAAGCGTTTGGTGGGTTAATATGCTTTTCGTTTCTATTTTCGAAATAATTTATAGCATTTATAGTGTACACCTATTGCTTGTATTTGTAGTTCAACGCTTTATTTCGATTTTTTCCATAATTAAGATTCTTTTCTTACCATATGTTCTATATCATGGAAGCTTAAAACAATGTATTGAAATTTAGGTACATAGTGACATATTATGGTGTCTGACTTTGGTAATTGGTAATAATCAATAGTTGCTGTTTGCTCAGTATTTTAGTTATTTTAATTTTACTGTGTCTGTTTTTAGAGTCATAACGATCGAAGGAAGTTTGAGTAGACCCGACTGACTACAATAAATTACTACGATGTAAAAAGTTTATTAATTTAAAAAATGTCGTATCTCCTATACACGTGCATAAATATATGTTCGAGTATGTAGTATTTATTAAACGTCCATTAAGTCTGCTAACGTCATCACGGAAATTCATCAATTTGTTAAACGATTTCACGAAAGCTTCGTATTTATTTCCCAGTAAGATTTAAATTTCGTTTTGGACTAACGAAGCTGCAGTCAATTCCCCTCTACTGTCTCGAACGCTTAAAGCGGTGACAGAAATTCTACTTGCATCCAGCTCGAGACTTTTTTTAACAGCCACGAGCCATATTTTCTGCGATGCTGTATTTTTGGATTCTGCTCGTTTGGAAATTTCAGGACCAGGCGACCAGAAATGATTACGAAATGCGTGTATGTGCGGTAGCTTGACGGACGGAGTTAAATGGATTTCACAATTTTCTCTTTGTGCCTCTCACGATTATGGAGATAAACAAATCTGCCGGACCAGTGGATTCGAATTAATGAAAATTTTATCACGTGGCTGGTTTCCAGTGAATCAACCTTTGAGCGCTTTATAATTTAGTTTAGCTTTACTTGGTAACGTTCGCGCATTCATTCGAAGTAGTGAAAAACTTATAGAACCTTAAAGTAATTTCCAATGACTGTGTGATACTTTGAGATTCGCTTTATTTTATTTAAGGAATGCTAACGTGTCAATTTTAATATTTACCTAGGACACGGCTGATTTTTAATTACCATTCCCTTTATTTGCGTATTCAGGAAACTTGATTACTGTAGTGAGCCACGAGTAGGCGCGGAATTTGAAAGAGGATACTCGAGAAACGATATCACTGGTTCCAGAAGGAATCTCCATCTCAAAGACAGTGGTACCATATGGATATGACAATTTACAACTTCAGAGCTTCTTAAGGGTTAAATGATAAAGATTGCTTTCTATTTATACGATCCGCAGCGATTCTTGCAACTCTGTCAAAGGGAATATTTCTCGAATTGCAAAGTATATTTTGCTTCGTCGCGAGAAACGAGTATGTGACGTCTTGGAAGGTAAACAATTTTTTATAAATATCATATTAACAAAACTGCAATAAAATCGTCACTTTCGTATGGTAGATTGCCTTAAATATTATTAAAAGTGATATTGCTGTAAATATTCACTTCGACTGTAGAACAAAAGACAGGCTACGTAAAAAAAGTATAAAATATTGCGAAAACTCTTACACTTGCTTTCACAATTACTTGTTACCTATAGAGGTTCAAGTGACATTTATATATTTTTTAACATGTTTGCCTTTGATTTTTATTCACCGTCGAAAGTGATATTTTGCGTACTTAATACCACAGAAACTTATTAAAAATCTCTTTTTAATTACTGCTCATCTTTTGGTTTTCACTTTTGATTACAATCTCCATGACATATTCTTCCACTAAAAATAACTTCAAATTTCGTTCTGATTTTCACCATCCGAGCTTTCATTTTGCTAAGTAGAAACAAAATTAACTGGCCAGCCACAATTACTGCATTGACTTCTACGCGTAGCTCGCCTCTCCGGAAAACACAAAGCTTGAATTTGTTGTTAACTTTGCCAACCTAAACAATACCAATTATCGCCCAACCAAAAGCACCTATATTTCATAACGACCTCGTTTCTCGTGGAGGCTTTATCAGTTTTCTTTTGTTCGACAAGTGTTGCCACTTTTCTGAAGTGGAGAATCGCCGGTTCGTCTAAATAGAAAGCACCTAAAAGCAGATAGAACGAGGAGGTGTGGAGCTGCCTGTATCGTTCGTACCTGGATCACCAATGATCCGAATATTTACACGTACGTGGACGTATGTGCGTGTTAAAACTTTGAGGTTTATACGTGTGCATGCGTGCGTGTACAGCGAGGATCCCTTGCCAGCGCATCACTCGTCACCACTCGTCTGTCATTCTCCCATTAAAAACGAGACACCCTCGCAATATTACCCTGTAACTTGGAAAACCCCCGAAGATTCTCCTCTACTATGTTACCAAAGACGACATAATTCTCCATATCCAGGAAATCGGAGGCTGCTGATTTAACCTTTGGCGGTTACACTTCTGTAAAGTTTCGCGATGGTCACACTGAGTCCAATGTCCAATCGAGTCCCAAAAATTATAATACACACTTTGAACATTGTAGGATATGGAATAGTCGCGATTTAGTAAGAAATGAAATGACAACATGTACCAAAAAAATCGGAAAGGAAAGCCCGGAACTTACAGGTATCAAGCTCCAAAGTTAAAAAGCGGGTCTATCGAACCCAGTGTGACTATGAAGGGTTAAGTACTATTTAGAAAATCAGTGGAACGTGCAGCTTTTCGTTACATCATTACAATCATTACTATATTACAAAAACAAAAATTTATTTTTATTACAATGAATTTTAGAATAATTTAGAGAACACGGCTCTGAATTAATCATCAAACAATTCTGGCCTTAATGCTGTGATTTCACTGATCATCCCAAACACAATTACTCCCCCGTTAAATCCCCGAAACAATAATTAGTAGAATAAATAAATCAGCGAATACACATCAATAATAAAGGTACGTATGAATCATGGCCCGGCGATAATAAACACGGTTCCCCTTTACCACCCAGTCGTTTCAAAATAACGTTCGAAACTAAAATTCATTGGCCACTAACCACCCCTCCATTTTCCTCGTAAGCAGCGAAACGCCTGAAAGTTGCCGCCGTTTTCCTGGTACAGAATCTCGTTCCGCCCAACATAACTTTTGTAATGCTAGGGGACAAAGAGGAGCATGAACCTCGTTGCATCTTTGCCCATTAACCTCGAGTCGTTTCGAAGAGACATCCAAGGTGTCGGCGTTTCCTGGTGCGTGAGTTCCGAAGGAATTAGGCGCGACTCGGGGTGGTCATGAAGCGAGCAGGTGGGATCCCCCTGGTACGACGTCGAGTCCTGACAAAAATTCCTACTAACGTCCCGAACGCAAATATTTAAGCTCCCCGAGGTCCGGCAGTCTCATTACGCGGCTGTTGCAACATTCACCGGATACTTTCAGGAATTTTTGGCAGCGAAGCTGTGCTTTCCGGCTCATAAAATATTCGGCTGCGCCGAGGGACGAGGGGGTCGCTCGCCTGGCGCGCCATCAACGTCTCCGACAGCCGTTGAATATTCCTCGTCGCCTCGAACGAGCCCCTACACTCTCGCCCCGTGCACGAACACTTTTTACGGCTTACGTCTATGGCGGCCGGCGGCTAAAGCCGGGCGCACACGGCTGTGGCGCGACGCGTGACGCGAGACACATGCATTTGGCAGCGAGTTGAATGGATCGTGAAAATATATTGCCAGATGGTTTTGATCACGAAGCTGGAGGCGTTCGAAATGGGCAAATGAAGTTATTGAATTTAATGAGAGAAATATGTAAGGTTAGGTTGTGTAATTTATGGTTAGGTTGTAAAACAGTCTTACGACTGAACCTCGCATTTGCGATAGTCTTGCTCTTTATATTTCTTTTCTCTTCCTTATTTTGTTTCTTTGTGCAATAAAGACGCTTAATAATAATGATGTATGTGTTACTGTCGACCCGGCACTTTTAAACAGAAATAGCCCATCGGTATTTTAATTTCGAAGAGTTTATAAGAGGATTTAAACTGAGTGCAGTCCTCAACTCTTTCAGTACAAGTGCTAAAACGTGTAAAGTATATGCGAGTCAAAGGGTTGAGGTTTATAATGACTCCTTCTTTTTTTAATTCATAAATACTTGATTATAAAATTAACACCCTCACTACTGCCATTTTCGTGGCAACTGGTTCGCGACACGTCCACCAATTATATGTTGCATCACACGTTACGCGACACCCGTGGGCACCCAGCCTAACGCGATCCCCACCGCTGGTACAAACTCAAACGCGCGTTCTGTGCTCTACGAATGATGGCGAGCGGATGATACGTGTTCATCGGGATATAACGGTGGCTAGGGGATAGGCGATGGCGAGGGGAGGAAATATAGGCAACTGGGGGAGGAGAGGAGGATCCGAATGACAGGACAAGTAAGGTGAAAAAGAGAAAGAGATACAGGTGAACGATGGATCGCGAGAAATCCCTGAATAATGGCTTGATCGGTGCATGCGAAATGTCGGACCTTCTGCGCCCACGAAGCTTATTTATTCAATGCTGATTTGGTCGGTACCTTGGCTTACCAGGTCGTCCAAGGTTTCGCGCGAAGTTTTCTCTCGGAAGCTGGGCAGATCGAAGCGAACGTGATTTAATTAAAAGCTTCGATCAACTGCCATTGGTTGCTACTTCTGATGCGAGAATTTTCGTTCGCGGTGATCGATAGTTTGGAACCTTAACAAACACGTGCGAATCGTATCTTAATTGCTCTCACGCATTTACTCCTATTCATCCATGCCCGTCTGTGTCCATCTACATTTCTTCGATCGTACTCGTTTGTCACACATGGACCCACCTTAACCCTTCAGCTGCTAAGCAGCGCAATTGAAAACTCACCACTGCATTTCACTCGTAGGTTTACGTTGACTACAAGAAATGCAATAGACAGTTGAAACCCAGGACTAACCATTGCTTAGATGCCCATATAAATAACCTTCAGCTTTTGCAGCCGAAGGGTTAATAAACCTGTAAAACGCGCGGGAGCTCGACACGACGAAGTCTAGCGGCTGAGATTCGCGCGTGTATCGAGCAAAAGTCCCCTCCTTAGAGAAGGAAAGAAGGGGAAAGGGGGGTTCTAATAATTCACGATGGCCTCGCCGTGGAGAGCGTCGCGGATTCGTCGCGGTAAAAATCCGACATTTCATCCGCAGTGATCTAATATTCTCTTATAGACCGTGCAATCTTGATACCCGTCTTGAGCCCCGTTCCACTGGCAATCCTTCCCCCACGTCCCCGGTTCTCTCGCCCCTTCCGCTCTCGACACGGTCGTCCGACCGCCCCGGTCGAGCGCACCTCGGCAGTGGAGAGTAGTCTTGGTTCCAGCTTAACCCAAACCTCCGGCTGTCTTGGTCCCGTTAGTCCGTAGGTTAGAGTTCCTCCGGTCCTCCTCTGGAACCCACCGTACAAGAAGAAAAGGAAAACAAAGAAACTAGAGGCCTTTGCGCGCGGGGCGACAATTACTGTTAAATTGGCTCGCGTTTCAAACGGTGACGGGTTAACCCCCTCGCGCGGGAGCGTCCCTTTGTGAACGATAATTGGTCGGCATACATGGTGAGTTCTGAAAGGGCGCGAGTGGGCGGGGGAGGTTCGAAAATTCAGGAATCTGTGTGGAGCTCGGGTGACGGAACGTGGAAGCCTGTTTGTAGTCCATTTCACACGTTCCTTGGGCAGCTTGGTTGTCGACATTTCGTGGTGGGCGCTCATTTTGTAGTTTTTGTACAGTAATGGTAAAAAGAACGCTTGAAATGTGTAGACTGTGGAAGAATAATGTGCTGGAAGTTGTGTTCTTTATTATTAAGGGGTTGATTAGGGTGGAGGAGTGATGACAACAGAATAGGTAAAGCTATGCAGACGTGTAGAAATATGAGTTTTAATTAGTGACTAAAAAATGAGGCCTTTTTTCGCCTCTTTTTGGTCCCACGATTTTGGAACTGAACTTTATGCCAGACGATACCTTATGATGACACATTAATCATACGGAACTTTGAAGTTGAGGTGATAATTACTTAGTTTTTGAGATATGGTAGGGCAAAGAAGTGAAAATTCGTTACAGCGTCAGCCCATACACTTCGGTGTACGGGCTTTTATATCAGTCCGATAATTTAAACAATTATTTCCAGGGATTTTGCTGACTGTCAACGACGAATTTAAATTTAGTTTTTCAAAATTCACAAATTTTGTGCTTTTTTAATATATCGCCCATCATAGTGAATCGGCCATTGTGGATTTTGAAAATGTAAGTTCAAATTCGTTGTTACCAGTCAGCAAAACCCCTGGGAATAATGGTCTAAATTATCGGACTGACATAAAAGTCCGTACATCGAATTTTCATTTCTTTGAACTCCCATATCTCAGAAATTAATTGTCACCGCAACTTGAAAGTTTTGTGTGATTGATGTGTCATCATAAGGTATCGTTTGGCATAAAATTCAGTTCCAAAATCGTGGGACCAAACAGAGGCGATTTCTTCGGTCACTCTTTCCTTTTGACCTACACTGCATATCCGCAATCTACAGCCTGTAAACAGTCTTCTAATTCACTTAAAAGCCCTTCTAATTCATTTATCTTTATCGAGTGCTTAATCCAACCGTGCCCCGAGATCAGTTGCACTACTCTGGGCAGCTTCTTCCCCTTACAAATCAATGTTTTTCAATCTTTCATCCCTTAATTACCCCCAATCTCTGCTCCTCACAAGGAGAAGCGTCCCTCGCTTCAACCATTAACCCCTCAAGCCCCACTAACTACTTCCTTGCGCTCGTAAACATTAAATCGATCATTGATGATATACTTCTGGGACGAGAGTCGAAAAGAGGGTTCGGAGAAAGTAAAGAGGACTTGTTTATTTTATCGAAATGTCACAACTCGCGCCGGGCTTGAGACGTCAAAACCTATCCTTCACTTTAAGACACAACAACCTAATTATTTCCCCAAAGAAACCCACGGATATCCAAAACACTGCCCCCTCCCGTCGCAACTGACCCAGCCCCAAGTCCCCGGAAAATGGGCTCTTAGGCGAGCATCGAGAACTTACCTGTTTTCGTGGCGAACGAAACGTCCTTGGGATGATTGGTCTTGATAGCGTTCATCCGTCTGTTCTGGGGCCCCTGGCCGCCAGGGCAGCCAACGCCAGGCGTCTGCCCGAGGCCGGGGCCCAAGACGCCGGCGCCCGACGTTGGTCCACCTGGTGGTATGTGCTGCTGGGCGCATCCGGGCGGGCCCCCAGCTCCCGGCCCGCCCGACATGCCTGGCGCGCCTGGTGCCCTGGTTCTGGGCTGTTCGACCGGAAGCACGCGGCGCCTCTTCTTCGGTAGCTTGGCTCGCGCCTGCGTGTGACTGTAATACATCGCAAAGTTGCTGACGATCACGGGCACCGGCAGGGCGATGGTGAGTACACCAGCCAGGGCGCAGAGCGCGCCTACGAACATTCCGACGTAGGTCTTCGGCACCATGTCCCCGTAACCGACCGTGGTCATCGTGACCAGGGCCCACCACAGGCCCAGCGGTATGCTCTTGAAATCGTTCTTCGGGTTATACTGGGTGCGTTCCGCGTAGTAGACCAGACTGGCGAATATCACGATGCCTAGGACCAGGAAGAACACGAGGAGGGTGAGCTCCTTCGCGGACGCGCGGAACGTCTGTATCAGGATCTTGAGGCCGGAGGAGTGGCGGGTGAGCTTGAACAGTCTCATGATGCGTATGATGCTCAAGAACTCGAGGATGTCGGCGTTCTCCAGATGGGAGGCGAAACGCTGCAGGGCCAGGTCAAGGTAGAAGCTCAGGGTGGCGACCATGTCGATCAGGTTCACCGAGCTCTTGATGAAGACGCAGCGATTCGGGCTGGCGGTGATCCGTATTAGGAACTCGAGGGTGAACCAGGCGTTGCATATGCACTCGATGTAGAAAAAGAAGTCGTGAGCGTTCGTGTGCGTTTTGTCCAGCGCCCATGAGGTGACGTTGTCTATCTTCACCGTCCGGTTCACGATCACCGGCACGCGCATGTCCGGGTGCGTCTTCAGGCAGAACGAGACGATCGAGATGCAGATGAAGAGGACTGAGACTATGCTGATCACCTGCGAATTCATTTCAGGCAAATTCGGTTATCGACGTAGAAAATTCACACGTTCGATGATTTGCTGAGATTTTATAGCAGGTTTACACCGTGACATTAGTATTTTTACCATTCGTGTGAGAAATGTAGAGCAGCAAAGCTGACAAGGGAAGATCCCGAACCCGGAAATTAAAAGAATGCTGAAACTTTGTGAATATGTAGGGAAGTTCATCTTGATTACAACGTAAATTTTGTTTGCCGCCCAAATTCACTTTACGGGGTATAATTGAACCCCGAAAATATGGTTATTTTCCAATTTTGTGTTATAACTCGTGAAATGTAAAATAATTTTTTTAATAATTTTTTGTAAAATAATTTTTTTACCAAATATATCTAATTAATTAAAGTATCCCTACATATTCACAAAGTTTCAAAATTCTTTGAATTTTCGGGTTCGTGATCTTCCGTTGTGAGTGTAATGACAGCACTTTCGTTCGTTACTATACAAGGCCACACACCGTAAATCAACACCTAAAGAGTTTTCACGTTTTCAATTAAATAGCTCCCATAAATTATTGCCCACAGAGAAACACTCATAAGCAGAATACAACTCAGACACTACATAAACTAAAAATCTAACAAGATCTTGATCAAGAGCACGAGTTAAACTTCAAGAATTATTCGCCAGCCCTTCGCTGTAGTTTTTAAGACTGCACTTCGTTATGCTAGCCGCTACACGGAGGAAGTTACACCCGATCTAAAGAGACCATAAAGTCTCGCGGAGAGTAATGGTGAACCATAAAAATTGAAACTGCCACGGGTATTGTGGACGCTTTTCCAGGCTCGAAGGGAAATCCTGTTAGCACTGGAGTTTCAGTATGGCTCGCTGCTTGTAACTACGCTAAAGTTACGTGCCGCTACGTGATCACGCCATCCCTGTTTCAACGGCCAGATTTCTTCGAAAAACTAGGTTTTGGTAAGCGCTTGACCGAACCGCTATCAACGTGAGAATTTATACTGGCGATTGTTCCTCTCTCTTTTTAGGTAACGGCTTAACGAGGGTGAACTAAACTGAGATCCTTGGTTCCAGGACACACTTCAACAAGAAATTACCCTCGTTACGCTTAAGCCATGGCGAAGGTGCTGGAGCATCGATGGGATATATTAAGCCAGCAATGACTATAAATTGTTTGGGATAGGTATCTACTTAGTTAGTGATACTTTTTAACTTCACCTACTATCGTGTTAGAAAGAGGATCCACTGGGGTGGTGGGAGGAAATATGAAGATTTTCGAGAAGAAATTTCTCCCAGTTTTTGAGGGGAGAAAGAATCACTCAGTTTGAGGGGAGAAAGATAATAGGGAGAGAAGTTTTTTTTTAAAGGAACTGTATTCTACATCCTTTTATGTTCAATTTAATTGAAATTTCAAGCTTCGTGGTCACACCTTATAATCAAAAATTGGTCACATGGGGTTCACTGCATCTCAGCGTCATTTTTCACTTAAAAAATAGTTACGGAATAAAGCGATTTGTTTGTTTAAAATTCACCAAATGTTAAAAAAAATTAATATTAAGGACTAAAAAATTACAGAAATATTAGCGAAGTGTTAAAAAAGAATTCAATTAGTGTGTTGAACAAAAATTGACCTTCAGTGGTTACTGATTCCCCAATTTTTCAAACTTTGGAAGATATATGAAAGAAGTTCTCTTCTTTACTGCCCGGATTATCTTCGCCCATTTTCTTGCGACCCGTGAAATATAATTTTCGTTAGCTATATCCGGGGTTCTTAATACTGTCAATATATAAAAGGTGCAGGAATATGAGGCGGAGAATGGCTTCAGAGGTGACAGCAATTTCTTGTAGCCTTTATTAACCCTTCGGAGAAAAACGACGTAATCCGAGAAAGTATCGTATCGAGGAAGAAATTGTTACCAAAAAGGGAGCAAATATTCACTGGCGACGCTCCATGTGGAATTATGCAAGTTACGCCACTGAAACTTGTTATCTGCAAAGTGGAACATTTTTCAGGGGATGAATAATGCATGTATGATTTTTCCTGGGAACAAAATGAACTCGTGAAACTGGAGAAACATGAAATAGAAGTAAATTTCGAAGTTTTGAAGGTAAACCTGATTTTTTAGGACAAGTTGCGATGGGTTGAGCAGAATATAAAGTTTTCTGAATTTACAGTAGCGTTTCGGGGAAAGTTTCCCAGGAACTTTGCGTAGAATCTGAGTTCTAAATAACTCTGAAGCATGGAAATGGTTTGTTTTGCGAGGGAAAATTAACTTATAAGTTAATTAATGGAGATAACGAATGCAAATATAGAACATAATTGATTGACATTACATTTTACAATAAATTATGCGTTGTCCACATAATTTGAAGTTAGGAGAAACTAACATATTACTGTTCTGCATGAATTAGCTATGCAGAAAATTAAATTTCCATAGTAGTCGATGCATAGAATTAAAAAGTTCATCAGAGAGTCTACTATGGAGAGGCTTTCATTATGCCTGTTCGTAACGTGATCTCAAATTAATCACCGTGATCTGAAAACTGGAATGAAAAGGTATTGTAATTACTTCGCCCAGGCTTCGCGAGTCGGAGTAATAGAACTCATCGTGGAATAGCATTCGAAGTGCGAGACCATAATGGCCGAGAGGGGTATAATATAGGCTGCTCAGATAAGACGCGATAAAACGAAAATAAAGGTGAAAGAAAAGTAATACGGAAAGTAAATTCCGGTCACCTATTCGCGAGTGCTCTTTAATCACTTCTTTGCTGTCGACTTAGTTATTCTCGGCGCCAGGAATTGCCATTGATAACTGACGAAGCGAAAGATATTATCGCGGAAATTCTGTGGAAATGAAATGTATTCGAAGAATTACTTCCGCGTGAAAGATTCAACGCTAATTTTACACGTTGTCGCGCTGACACATTTTCCACCCTTTTGCTGCTGTCGTACGAGCATTCGTGCAAATTTATTTTTCATTTCGAGCAACTTTCATACAGCTGGGTCATTCCACGCGAAATCGATTACTCTTTGCGGTCGATGTGTAGGATTCTAATGGAACTGAAATACGACAAGAAATAGTCTACAAGAAATTAGGGGGGGTTTAAGTCATCATTTTTCTTGATTTCGAATTTGTTTAAAAATTACAAACTATCAAACTTTACTATTTTTGCTCTTTTCGCGAAAACGGGGTCTCAAAATAAATTTATATGTCCGCAACTATACATCACATGAAATTGAATCCTGTTTCATTTTAATCGAAAAGAATTCGACTTTCCAGAAAAATTTACTTTCGACCCAAAAACTCATTTTTGCAACATGAAAATTATAAACACATTCTTGTTTCTCGAATATCGCTTAAAGGTCGCATTTCGAAAGTTCAGAAAAAATATATCCAAAATTTTTTTAAGGTTTTTCTAGAAAATAAGACTGTTTCTAGCGTAGACACTTTGGAATTGACTTCGCCACGAGCTGTTGAAGACCGCGGTGCGCTTCGATTTAGGTAGCCAGACTATACGCTTGTATGACCATACAGTTTGCATCCTATATTATTCAAATGGTGTCTATAAATGACACCGATGAGTTTCATAGCCTGCTTAGTGGTGTCATTTATATCTCGGGAACAGAACAGATAGTTCTTTTTTAAATTATCGACACTCATTCTTGAAGTGCCCACGAAAAGGCAGAATTAACAGGACAATATGTCACACTTTTATGTTTCCAGTAACGTCAAATGCGGGCGAATTTTACGCTTTGGTACTGTGCGTGGTCTATTGGACACGGAAAAGTTATTATCGGTAATAACTTTTTCATTGAGCGTAAACTTGTTTACAACGGAACGGTGTCGTTTCGACAATCGCGCACGTACGACAGCAGTTGAAACTTTTTCAGTTTGATCCACTTCTTTGTCACAATCAACGGAACGAAAACAAACGAACGGTTTTCTCTATGGAGGTAGCTTTAGAAAAAGTTGCGCCTCTATCAACTATTTCATCCGCTGTAGTCTTTTATGCATTTAATTAAATCATTTGTGCATTTGTAATTAGTAATTATTACAACATTCAGCGTAAGTTAGCATCCTCCGTGGTACAACGAGGAAAGGGATGATTCCACACTTCAAAAAAGAAATTTCTCCTAGAACTTCAATTTCTTTTGAGGCGTGGAATCATCCCTTTTTGAATTGCCGCAGCAATCTTCTTGCACCCCAAGGAAGTAAGTGGAAGAAATGTTCCCTTCACTGCGGCTACTGATTGTGAGGCGTCTTCCATGTCGATTCTTTCCTTGATTCGAAATCCGAGCTCCCTGCCGATCCCCGTGTGAACCCCTACGCTCCCCGTGCCCCCGTATTACATAGAGTAAAACGTATACGAACCTTAGCTGCGAAAGAGGAGTAGGGTTCGTCGAAAAGCGACCACATCTGAGGCTTGAGCTTCTGCCACCACGTGAGGGTGCCCTCGTAATACGCCTCCTCGAAACCGAACTTCCTTGCCAGCTCCTCGTCAGTCGGCTTCTCGGTGTCGAGGTCCAACCTGTCGAGGACTGTCAGCGTTTCCTGCGTGTCCCGATGCTAGAAGAGCGGGTCGGGGTGGAAGAGAGGGGGATGCAACAACGATCGTTATTCGTACCTGCGAAAGTCTCTCGCTCTCTCGAGGGTGCTTTTTTTTTTGTTTCGTGCTTTCCTCGGGACAGACAAAGCGCGTGCAAAGCGTACGTGAATCTCCACATATGGAACAAAAAAGAAATCATTCCCATCTCGGCTACGGCTAAACTTCTAACCGACTGGTTTCGAAACGATCGGATGCTCAGCTAGGGGGTGCACGCGCGTGAACATATTCCGTTACGTTTTTCTTTGCTCGCATTCACTTTCCATGGGTTTTATCGCGAAGGGCCGATGGAAGCATCGTGGTCACGGTTCACCCCACGTGGCGCATTTGTTACGACTGCCACGTGGGATTGCTGGCTCTGCTGCGGCTTCTAGCGAACTACCAGTGTTTTTTTAGCAGCCTTTGAAATACTACGTTACAGCTGGCTCGATACCACTCAGGGGGGATCTCGGTCAATTTCAAGATACTGTGAATTATTTAAGGGTGGATTCGTGTACTTGCAGGCAGTGGTGGATGTGTAGGGGATGTTCATAGTGACGGTATCTGTGATTTTGAAATCGATTGTGATTGTTGATAGAAAAAAGTTGCGTATGAAATTCGGCTAGGATATTTTATGAAATTTGAACTTATAGCAGGGATATGTAGCGTTAGGGAAATGTATAAGGAGTAGGAAGATTAGAAAAAGATTATCTTGAAAATTGTTGATTAAAAGGTGAGAATTAGAAAGTTAAATGTAACTCAAACCAAGCAGAAACTAGACTCGAGAACTTGATGCAAATTAAGTAAATATAAAATAAGGTGGTGCTCATTTGATTCGAAAAAATTATATTTGTATTTTTTCACGGGGCACCCTGTCGATGCATTCACTATCAGTAAGTAATATGGTATTCATTTCATTTTTTCAGTTACATATTAGGGGTTGCTACCAGGCATTGAATGTTGTGCTTTTTAAGAATAAAAATGCAATTTTCTTTTCGACGTATTATATACTTCAAACACATTTGCTTAACGTTGGAGTATTATTATTACTACTTTTTAAAATAGTCAATATATATTTATAAAAGTCGAGGTAGTAATGTTTACTAGTCAGAGTTGGGGAGGGCTGGCAAGGCAGGATGCCATTTACTATTCTGGAGGGGGAATTCTTGATATAATATAAACTCTCTGGCTTGTAGAGTGCCTGGTGTAAGAACTTGTCTTAAGTAAAAAATACAATTTTATTTAAAATATTAATAAGAGGATAGCAACCTCTAAAACATCATGTTTGTAATAAAATTTTAACGAGGCCCGTTTTCAGCATAGAGAACAAAATGTTAGGGTGCCCCAGCAATATTTTAAAAGTTGAAATTTGAGCACCAGCCTAATATAGAGTAAATAAAACTGTTATATTCTATGACTTTCAATGGAGCCATTTCTACTTAATTAAAAGTACCATTTCGTTGCATATAATTAACACGATATGAGAAACCATAGCAAAGCATCCAGTTGTCTTTTATTCAAAGCTGCCATTTACTTGGTCAATTTACCCTTTCACAGACCAACGATGTTCCTCCTCTGATAGCAATTTTGTCAAAGCACTATTGCTTCGAAACCAGCGTCAACGACACAGGCATTGTTTATCCTCCGCTCTCACATTGAACTCCCTTGTACGTTATCGAACTTGCAATTACATTCGACAAAAAAAAAGAGTATTCATTAACGATAAAGAATGTAGATTCGACATTGCATCCATGTCTATCATCTTATTCAACATACAACGTATACATCCATCACATTTGAATTCAAAATGTGAGGTCGTGGCTTCTATGTTAGATTATGTGCATTCGATATGATCATGATTGAACGCCAGGCCTTATTACCGCTTTTAAAAAATCCATCCCGCGCTATTCTATCTTCGTGAAAACGGTAATAAGACGTGCACAGAGCGCGACGATCAAAGCGTCCTTTAATCTTCGCGCGTTTTCTACGTTAAAGGGAGCGAACAGGTTCTCGTAAAACAAACTGGCGCGCGATCACGACGTGACATTCACTAACGGGCAACACGTTACAGCATTCGATGATTTTCCATGGAAACAGTAATAATTTTTCACCTGGCGTGCTACTCGATCGGTCCACGCTCCTGTTTTCTGATAATAAATAAATTACAGGCCGCCTCAGGTCGAGCGAACGAAGGGGCGACATTTAATTCGAATTGCAAACAGGGGCCATCGAGCTTCCAAGTGCCCGAGGCGCAATTTCAATGCATCATTGAATGGACTGTATCATTGGGGCTCACACCTTCGTCTCACGATTAACCCTAATCACTGGGGGAGCAGGTTTTCTCTGTTCGCATGGACTCGAATGGAAATTCGATTGGCGCGACGTTCCTCTCAGCCTGTGCATGTCGACGAGCTAATCCGTCCCTTCTGATCGAAGTCAATCAAAATGTAAATCTTCGCAATTAGGTTAATCTACGTATCGACGATCTTTAGTTACTTCGCAAAAGTAAAAACGTAACACGAACTACAAAGTATAAGAAGCTTGAAGTAAAACCTTAAATTTTAAATCATTCACTGTATACTACATGACAATCTGAATGTTTCTTTAAATGACAAAAAACGAAAGCTCACTTGAATAAAACCCGCCGCAGTTTTTTTTTTTGCTACACTAGCTGTGTACTATACCTTGCACCTAGTGTCATTCCAAAAGCGATTTCCACACCCGTGCCCCACCCTTGTTAGTACTCATTTGCGAGTCCGACTAGTAGGCCCAGGTTTAAATGCATTCCTCTCCTACCTTGTGCTTTAACAGTTAAAAAACATTGAATTTATTGAAGGCAGGTAAGATCGCCGGCTTCACGGTATTTAAGCCGAATATTCCGCGGCTAATTCCAGGGCCGCGCGCCGCCATACTTTGAAGCTAATTGAACGCCGATTGACAATTTCGATAATGTACAACGCACCGGAGTCTCGTGGACTGGTATGCTACGATTGCGGCGGGCCGCATTTGAATATTACCGCGAGCCTGTCGTTGCTGGATTTTGGCGAATGCGATATATATCAGAAGCAGAAACGGCGTGGTACACGCGCGACCTCGATTAGAGGAAGATATAGGGGAGGACTAGGGGGAGTGGGTGCATGATCGTGAGACGTGAAGTTAATCGCTCCGAGACGGCCGCGGTGCAATGAGAATTCCTTCGCACGACCACTCAGACATCGTCCAATTGCGGGGATGGAGCTTCGAAGATTAAGTTCGCGGAAACTTCTTTCGAACCTCGAAGTCCCGCGATTTTCGAGGGCCCCCGTTCGAGGAGAATAGAAATTGCTATTCCGGGCACGCAATAAGTACGTTACATCGATCTGAACGGGTAAACGGTCGTCGTAACTTTGTTTGTTGGGTGCCCGCCTCGGGATGAGGTAAGTGAAGATTTTAGAGGGCGTTTTATTGATTGCGTTACGAGGTGCTTTTAGGAATGCATTCGCGGCGCGAAAATTACTTTATTTTTATTAATTTCGTCGTAGAATGGCACCCTCTGTTTTGCGAGAAAAAGAGATTTTTAAATTCGAGAGTTTTGAGAAGTATAATTTCAGAATTGTATTGAATGTATGTTCTGATTGTTCTACGGCTTTCTGAGATTTCAGTCATTATCTAGCTAATTTTGTTAAATTTACTTCACTTGCAAATAACGTTACTAGTGACCCAACAAGGGAACATATCGAAGTGGCAATTTCATTGCCAGTTTTGATGCGACTTTGGTAGAAAATAGTTCTAAAAATAATACATTAAAGGAAAACGGATTTTTTGGAATCTGTTTGCACAGCTGTATTCCTTATTATAAAATACACCATTTTGCCATTTACACCGTTCTGCTAACTCTAGTAGTTTCCAAGATATTCGATCAAATATGTTTCTCAGACCTCAACTTTGATGACCATTTTCACCCCTTCGACATGAACGTCAGCCGATAAGAAAAAATACGTGTCAGATATTTATGTCAGAACTACTTTCTACCAAAGTCGCCTCAAAATCGGCGATTGTCACTTTGATATGTTCCCCTGCCAGTAGCAAACGATGCACTAAATAATACATTACGGTTATCAGATCGCCATCCAATGGGTCACGATAATTTCTATACATTACACGGTATACAATACTCCATTTGCTGAACTACCTAAATTCCACTTTTTCCATTAAATTGCGTTGCAGTGGCGAGAGAAACATTACCAAAAAGTGACCCAGAAGTGCGGCTTAATTCAAACACGTGGCAAAATGAATTTTTAGTGAACCGTCCTGTTCGTTACGGGCTGATGCCGTGTTAACGTTGTTTTAAATCGTAATCGCCACTGAGAAAATGGCTTACGCCAAGGATGACATAAGCTGGTTTATTAAAGCCCTTAAAGCATCGTAACACTCGCGTTGCTGGGATCAGATTTTTAAATATTTACGAGTCATGGAAAACCGCGGGTAATTCGCTCGGGAGAGAGTTACGCAAGAATCTTTGTTGAATCATATTGTCAGGTGCCATCTTGGGATTCGCAAATATTGGTCGCGCTGCCACGAAGATATATGAGTTACTTTAATATTTCTGTGTGGAGTTTTGGTACTCCTATTGCGCCGCGAAGAACGAGTTTAGAGAAGATCTATTAAATATCGCTATTTTCAATTTACATTAGAAATATTAAATTTCTTGTTAAGAGTGAATGCTATTTCTAGTCCATGCATTATTCTAATTACATAATAAATTGTGTTTTGTTGGGGCAGACCAACTGATAACCAGTAGGTGATAATGTGGTTTACGTATCCACCACCACACACTACGAGTTACGAGATCTTATCGTGTTTACGGCAACACAAAGATATCATCTTAATTTTCTGCTATCACGATAGCTATATTTGTACAACTATGCCACACAGTCAACATGATTTATGGGAACGTGCAGAATTTTTGAGGACGTAAAGCTATTACTTTATACAAAATTATATTAAATTATTTCTACGTCGTTCCTCTTTAGTATTTGTCGTTAAGTTCGCCCCTACACGATGCTAGTCTGAGTTAGGGAAGGATTTCGTTAATAAAGATTTCTGGGGAACGTTGCAAAATAAGGAGGTTAAGCTTTCATAAAGTTCGAAGCAATCTCTGGTTTGTTTTATAAGTACATTCTTTAACAGAGTGCTTCTAATATTCAAAGGCACAAATGTAGCAGTAACGCAAATATATATATATTTATAGACTGTGAACTGAGAAACATTGTGTAGTTAAAAAGCTATAGAATTTAACGAATCCTGAAGTAGCAACTTTTTTCCGAACAATCCTTTCTAACTTTAGCACACAAATTAGTATTTATTTTTTGTCTAACAGTCAGAAGAATATTTTATTTACGTTCAAGAATTTAAACTTCATTTTCCAACTGAAATTTTTTAATAATCAGGATATAAATTGTTTCGATTCTACGAACTTTACTGAGTCTTTAAATTTAATTTCTTTGATATTATGTTAGCTCGGTTTCCTACTCGAGACTTAATGGAACCAACAATATTAAATGCATTCTTTCACTTTCAATCATTGTTCAATAAACCTTGAGTGCTTTTCCCTTCGACTTATTAAATATGAACTTCTAACGTCCAATCTTTGCTCAATTCCATCACACTTCGTTGCCTTAGTGGCTCAATACGCTTGAGAGTCTTCCTCCCCTGTTATTCCCAACAAAAGGACAATTTATCCCGGAGAAAATAAATAGCCGTATAAATTTCAACGAAACACCAACGCCAGAAGGAACGCACACAGGTACTTTGTCTACGATTCACCGTCACAAATCAATGGAGTTTAATCAAAACACAAGCGTGTCCTCCCCAGACTGCTCTTAAGTTCACGCGCCCCCTAACATAAATTTCTCAACTGCCCTTCTTTTCTTCAATCGACTACGGTCAATGTTACAAATGATCCCCATTTAACTTAGACTTTGGAAGTGAGTGCAGATTTATTCGATCTAAAAAGTGTCATAAAATCTGGCTTAATTTAATGTCATCAGTAAAAGTTGGACGAAAAAGGCTTGAGCAGAAATATAAAAGTTCATACTGATTCTGTACTGCTCTTGTTCGTCTTTGGTAAAAATTCTATTTCTATTGCAAGATCTGTCGGTCATTTTATTAGAGAAATAGAGTGCAACCTCAGCAACTAACAAATATAGAAAACGAAGGAAGAAATCTAGTAAATATGGATCCTAAAACCACGTAGTTTTTAAATACTCCCACTAACCATAGACATTATTACTTTTGATAACTTAATATAACTAAATGAGATATGGAAACTTCTATTTTCAGATTTTATCCATATTAATAAATACAGAATGAACAGGAATTGAAGAAGCCATTGCTTTCAGTTTCAGTTCGTCAGTGGTAAGTAGTAGAATGCTGTATTGACCGGACGCACAGTGGAGTAACCACGAAATAAAGGAAGCATGTTGATGAAAATCCGTTGGGTCAGTGATTACCGGACACACGGTGCATTAATCGATCACCGGAAGGTTAATTATGGCGAGAAGTTCAAGATAATTTAACACTTTGTTAGCGGGGATTTTAATTTTACATTGAACTCGTATTATTTATGAAGCCTGCGTATCAAAGTGAGAAGAAAATTCGCATTTAAATAGTGATTGATAGTGGAAAGAAGATGGACCCTGTGCAACTCACAATTATTGATATTGATATTGTTTCAACGATGTGCAATTTTGTTTTGTGCTAGTTTCGTTTGGAAATTAATTTGATTTCTTACGTTTCGCGAATTCCTATCGGTGCTGTAACTTAATAGTGAGACGAAGGCATAGAATGTAACCTAGTTTATAATATTTCCTTTTACAATGCTATCAGATCTGACAAATAAAATGAAATTATTTATCTAGGGGCACACAAAATAGCGAGACATTTTGCGGAACACACTGAACTTCACGATTCAAAGTAAATTAAAATAGCAACCCACGTAAACACCATTTTCCAGTGAGTAATGTTGTAAATAAAGTACTTACTAACAACAATGTCCACTCGTTACTTTAAACACAATTCATCAAGTAGAAAATTTCATAAGATTTCACTTTTCCTTAAGCTTATACCGAAATAGTTCCGCTGCAGATATTCAAGTGACCTTCCTCTTTTCTTTTTTCCAAAGTTAAAGGCTTTTAAAATGCCTCGCTATCGCAACAGGCTAGCGATTACGCTGCAAGGGACGAAATAATCTGCCACGATAGCGAGCGTTTTCGATTTTTTCGTACTTGCATCCTGTGCACGTGCGCCACAATGGGCACATCAATTTGCTCGTCTCGTATATGTCGTGCTAGTTTCCATAAATCGATGATTGTGCTTGCACGGTACAATTTAAGAAAATGTCTGCGTCGAATCGATCTTTAAAGGGTGCGCGGAAAATTTATTGCAGTTTGCCTGAAAGGGACCATTTTGGCTTCCGATGGCAATTTGTTAAACTACGACACGACGAACTGTGAAGCAACTATTAATTCAAGTGAGACGTTTCGTGGTGCTTCAATTTTTGCGGTCTAATTTGCGAAATACGTGAGAGTACGTACTATAGTGAAAACGTTCCATCTACTTTTACTGCCCGACCTTCCCAAACTAATTTGTTATCCTATTTCCGTGGTGCTGTTTATGTTGTTTAGAATTTTACAGACTATCTGATCAATTCGTGTAAGGTACGCGAGTCGCGAAGATTTAGTATCACGTAATTAGCATTAGGTGACCCTACATCTGTAACTGGGAATCTCGATCGAACAAACGGTAACTAGATTAATGAACAAAAGAGATGCACAGCCGATTATATCACGCGATTTGCATTATATAATCGGCGACTTGGTAGTGTATGTACACAATGAATTAAACGACTGCGTTGTAGATGAAATAAAATGGACGCCAATTGTGTCACGTGGTTTACACAGTGCAATGTATCATGTCCGTGATTATTGATCTAGATTGAATATAAAACAGTATTATAAACAGACCAAACAAACACATTCCCATTATACTGTATAATAATGCACTTTTACCTATTTCACCATCGACGCAGATTAAGTTCGATCTTGAATAATTATTCCTCTCAACAAACATCCACCCTGCTTTCAATTCCGCCAACGAATGCCGTCGATCTATTTCCGAATCTTAACCCTCTGTAAAAGCATACAGTTTCCAACCCCTAAATAACGAGTTCCAATGGAAAAAATTCTTTCATTTCTCGTTTTCGATTTCCCCCAAGCCAATTCGATTAATCCCCGAACCTTCAAATTTGTACGCGACGTAAAAAACATTTCACTCCTCCTAAAAGTTCATCGCGATGGAATGCATCCCCCCGATTCCGGACATCAGAGTAATATTACAGGCAACGTAAAAGCACCCAGTTCCCTTGATCTGCGTCCAGAAACAGATAAAATCGCATCTACAGATAGTATCTAGGTGAAGCGAGAAGAAAGAAATGAAACTCGAAGCAGATAGACCTGGGGTTCAGCGACTATGTACCTGGGTGTAGGTCATCCAGCAGCACGGCTCCACCTGGTTGGAGTCGAGGCCCCAGAAGTCCAGCTCCTCCTCGAACAGCGGCCCGCAAACATCCGTGGGATAGTGGAGCTTCCCCGTGCGATAGTAGTTGAGGACCTGTGCAAAGACCCCCGGATGCCTGTCGAAGAAATACTCGTTCAGGATGGGGTCGTAGTTGGCGAGGGCCTCGGTCAGCCTCGAGAGCCTCGTCGCGGGGATCTTCTTCAGGGTCGCCTTGTACGTCTCGTGCCGGATTCCGCCCACGTTCAGGACCACGCGGTTCTCCGAATCCATGTTTAGAAGACTCATTTTGATCACGGCTCTGCTACCGCCGGTCCCAACTCAGAGAAACCCACGCGGCCTACGATCAGAGACAAAGATGGCGGTCAGCGGCGGGGGTGTTTTGATGGACGCCAAGGGGCAACGGTTTCGCGAAAATGGAACTACTGGGGGAAGTGAATGAGAATGGCCCCCTGTGGGTTAAATTGAACTGCTTGCTCGGGAGACGTGAGTACGTATATACCTAATCTAGGTTTCAATGTATAGTAACATTTGCATACGTAGCACGCAGTATTTTCATACGAGTATGATTGGTAAAATGATTCGTAAACAACTTAGATTGGTCAAGATAGTGGGCTATATACGTTCGCAATAATATTTTCATAGTAGGTAGTAATGATAAGAGAGGTATAAGCGTTTGTTCAAGGGGTGTAATAAATATTTACAGTAGTATAGAAGGTTACAAGTTTAGATACACATGAGAAAGGTATTCTTAAGGGGACTAGGCAGTGAAATAGCTAAAAAATCAAGAATTCTTTGCGAATTAATTACAGGGAGATGACAGATTAAATTCGGAAAATAATACTTGGACTTCGAGCGGTTTGACTGCCTAAGTAGTCCCCTTAAGGGTATTTAAGATCTCATCATTTGAGGCTTTCGGGAGGGTAAAACCTCATGAATGGGGTTTTAGTTTCTTTTCATAAAGAATAAGAGTTTTCATTAACTTCGGTTGAGGTCCGGTCCGAAACTACACATTTTGTGAACATGCTCGAATTTGATTTGAATCGATTGGAACCTCCGTTTTTTTGAGTTATCACTGCGAAACAAATGAAACATTTTTAAAAAGCCTCTTTAATGATCCATCTGTAGCGTCATATATAATGCATATTTTTTACAAAACGAACATGTTTTTTAAAGCTTATGATGACAATAAACCTCATGCCAAAGAACAAGTCTTAGCTTCAACTTGTTACTTCGTAATTAATTGAAACAGAAATGCTTCATTTTAGACAGGAACTGCCTAATACCCTTAAACCTGCTACGTCCCTCGGGTCTTTTTTTACCCACTCGCGTTTTCATTTTATCTGACGGTTCTTTTAATTTTGGGAAAAGTATAAGGAAATTGTTAGTAATATTGTATGTGGTTAATGATACTGATCTGAACAATAGAAATTGTTTTAAACTATTTGAAAAATATCTGGAAGTAGAGTGTATTGCAAACCAAAATCGCCAACGCGAATAACAGAAAAATTCATGAAACTAACTGATGAATGCGTTGGGATTATAAAAAGTCCTATTACAGATGTCGCTCTGCGCGAATACAGGGTGTTGAAAAAGGGGATGCAATATTCACATGGTAGGTACTCACTAAATTGAGGAAATTTGTTTAACATGAATGGAAAAATCCATCCTGTCAGAATTATAATCCAGTTTTGGTTCTAATAACGCAAGTTCAAAAGTATTTACGTTATAAATATTGAACCACTATTCGTTTACACCCCGTGTAAATGCATTGTGTGACAACGCGCAAATTTTCTGCCGTTTCGATTCGCGGCTCGCTGGTCACGAACGGTGATAAAATTGCTTTTTGGACCAATGAAAAACTTTGCCAGAAACCGAAACGAGTTTCCCAGCGAGCGCATTTTGTCAATTCCTTTGATTTATGGGAACGTTGGTCATCAATAACGAGGAATTTAATTTTTCGATCGTTCTGCAGAAAACTGGTTGTCTTTATGCCATGAATGAAAAAGCCGAGTTTTTTTTAACGATGTTGCCAAAATATGATCAGCGCCCGTCCAGTATCGAGGGCCTGCCATCATTCACGAGAAGACGCGTGAATTTCCAAGGCGTTCAACTGAGGGAAAATGGCTATTTGCTTTTTATCTAGCGACTCTACGAGAGGAGCATCGATAATACCCTTTGCGTATACGAAGATCGATAGTTGTAGTGGAAAATATGAAGTACAAGGAGATTGTTAAACGACTGTCAATACTTCCGGTGGTAAATGTAGGGTCAAAAATAAGAAAATTTTTGGGCTTTATTTTCTGACTTAAAAGAGATTGAAGAAAGTGTTCAAAATACCTGTTTAGTGTCGACGTTTAAAATGTAAGGTGGACACTTCGAGCAGTTTCACTAATTTTTTGTAATTCAAAAAAGAAATCCTAGATAATCTTTTTTCATATAATATTAATTTATCTGGTTTTGAGTTCCACAGTTGTTGAAGAATCACCCTGTATTTATCGATGTAAAATTGTAATATTTTTCAAACAGTGATAATTTTGAATAAATGTTGTGATTAGTAAGTATTTGATTTGATTAGTAAATGTTCAGTTTCGACGAAGTAATGGAAAACATGGAATTTTATAGTGGAAATTCTACTAATTTTATATTCTACGCAGCATTTCAAATTAGTTTTCAATTGTATCGTGCAGCCGTTTGTGACAATTATGGAGAAAAGAACCTTTTCGAATGTATTACTTGCTGATTGCACTTCCCTTGAAACTTTTGAACAGCCCCAATATTCTCTAATTATACGCTTTCGTGACTTCGCCATTGACGTGTGCATATTTAACAATTGCACCTTAACTGGGACAACTAAAAATACGAGCTCTTTATTGCTCCTCCATGTCTAAACTTTTCATCTTGGGATGCATGTTACTTTGCCTGCTAATTTAGCACAAAAATGGGTCCCAGTTGGCCGGTAGCCATCGCGAAAGCGAGCCAATACGTGGACAATTTGTGCAACGAGGAGCAGAAAAAAGTCTTTCTTATACAATCCGAAAAAGAATACACCAAAGGACTGGAGCTACTTTCAAATAGCTGAAAAAAAGTGTAGTGCCCTTAACTAGCAACCAAACCATTAATTTAAATATAAAACGTAAATACACTAATTCTACATATACAATTATCTTCTCATATTTGTTATGTCTCATTTGTAATAGATTTATGAGATTTGTTACATGTTAAAGTGGCCAATAATGCTACAAGAACATCAATGATGCTGGAATCGATGTCGATAGTGAATTGCTGACAGGAATCGATAATGTGTGACAGGATCTGCACGAGGTTTCCATGAAACCGCATCGAAGGCGCTATTCAAGTGATATTCCAATCCTGTCGAGCCGTGATTAATGTATCAATCATCGACTAACCTGATTCGTGATCCCTTAAATGTGCTCTAAGTGCTAAATGTACGATGGAAGCATAAAATGGCACTACAATGTAAGCATACATGTATACAAATCGTAAAAAATTTCGAAATTATTTCTGTTTGAAAATTCAATAGGTATATAAGGTATAAAATATTACGCCACAGGAAACATGTATTTTGTTTTATATACCGAAGACGATTTACAGATCTTCTTAACGGTGTAAACGATGATGCAGCTTCAGGATTTCAGATGGAATTACTGATAAATTCGCACATCTTTGCGAAGCTTTTGCTTAACTGGGTAACTTTTCCTTGAAATAGTTTTTAAAGCATGTCTTTAGCGAAAAGTTCACGAAGAAAAAGGACGAGTTGATGACAAGTTGACGAGAAGTTATAGAAGATGAGTAACTGGTACGACTAAAATACAGGAGAGTAATGAAATAATATGAGGAAGCAAGGGAAACCGGTCGATCTCTAGTCAGACACGTTTCCAAAACGATATGATTGGATCTAATTATCTCTCTGTAAATTTTCATACATGCGTTATGTCAAAAATTGTTTCGGATAAAAATTATTTAGACTAATATGAGCTTTAAAAAAAAATGTACAAATTTAGAAATAATTTGATTCAATATTTTTAATCTTTTAAGATGCGTATAAAGTCGTATTTTCTATGCAGATAATACGAAAAGTATCTTTGTAGCATAAAGTTTAATATAACTTTATAAATTAATCTGTTCTCCAGAAATGCCTTGTAAGAGAATTAATAAAGCATCCCATACTTCAGTAATTGCATTATATTAAAATCTACGTTCATGTGTTTTCAAGAAATACTTCTTCGTTATTGAATATTTCCCAGGGTAATGAAATTAATTACGAACTTTAAGCCTTCACTTCATGTTATATTACTACGCTTTACGTACTTTCCTCATTTACCTACTTTTGCTCATACTCAACGCAGAAACTAATACACATTTCGTCTTTCGTTCAGAAATTCAATTGTATGTTGGACTATTTCATCACCATTATTTCGTACCAGGCTTTTTCCACAGTTTCCATAGAAACCCCCTTTTTCGAAAAAGCGGGCTTTCTCTAATTTTTAATTTAATTTTCAACGAAACGAGCCGCTGTCAATACGCCGACCCATTTCGAATACCGCGTACATCAGATCGCAGCGCGTATACCATTTTTATCCCAATTTCGCTGTATCGTTTCATCGAATTAAAACTAAATTGAGCTGTTCGAGGCACAAACAATACACCTATCAAACGAATGCAGTAAAAGTTCAACTTTAATCCGAAGTAGTAATACGTATCCAATTTCCTGGTGGGGATTCGCTGGAAAGAGGGCTCTGATTTCGTATATAGCGAGGATAACGACGATCCTGCGGTTTGTGCTTCATGTCCTTTACATGACACGATCACGAGGACAGGCATTCGCAATTTCGTGCCATAGAAGGACGAATTAATCGGTCCACGAAGTAACTGGAGATTGATTGCGAATTTTACGGCCATTTTGTGGACGTTGCATACCAGATAGAATAAATTACATCTCAATGTCGTCCAATGTACCTTTCAAGAAGGAGTTTTTATTAATGCCAATATATTACAGTCCCAAAAATTCAAGACAAAAGAATTTTATTTATTTCCTGCAGTTACATATGCAGTGTTCCTTTTTCGTCTTTAAATAGTTAAACACTATTTCTTTTAGATTCCTAATTGCTGCGTATCTGGTTTCGTGTTAGAGAATGTTGGAGAAAAGTTGTATTAATTAATTTCATAAAATACGAAGATAATTTTTATTCAAAATTTTGAGTTGTGGAGAATAAATGCTTAATAATAGATTTATATATTTCAGAATTATAATAATAAATTGTTCATGGAAAAATGTTATTGGACTCTTTCAACTCATTTTTTTTTGTAGAATTATCACATTTAGACTCTTACCGCCAAATACTGAACACCCTGTATAAACGGCAAGGCATATTTTAATCTGGTTGTGAAAATAAATTCGGCCGCGAGGCGGGCAAAATTTGCACTCCGTATTTTCGGACCGTCTGAAAAGTGTCTGAAAAGCAGCGTACGATGTGTTCTTTAGACATCAACTTTGAGAGGGCTTTCATGTTCTCTCTTAAAGGAGCCGCGCACACACCTTGGTCCAGCGGAAAAGACCCATAGGGTATTTTCCCCCGGACAGAAACGTCGTTAAAAAAATCTCCCGGGCTGAGTGAACTTATTTAAACGTTTTTCATTCCAAGCTTACTTTCCCACATTTTCAGCTTTCAATAAAATGCTGTATTCATGCGTGCATTTTTAATTTACAAACTCTTGCATTTTTACTTCACAAAATCCATTCTAGTTTTTTCATCTATTTCTATTGAAACACAGAATTATCCTTTACGTCGACTCTTGAATATTTAGATTAAATTTAATAGAACTGAATAATAATCAGCTTCTATGAAACTTTTTTTCACATTATTTTTATTATTTATTAAATAACGACTTACTAACTGTCAACTTTATAGCCGAATGCAATTAAAAAAAACTAAGTGTTACTCCTAATTTTTGACTGAACACGTCTCCTTAAAGATTAATCAAATCTAGTAGATTGAAACCGAGGAGAGGGAATAGGTCCTACAGGAAAACTTTAACGATAAAATTCCCCAGGATATTGGAAGTTTCGTAGAAGTCCGCCATGCAATTGACGTGTCGACAAGCCACGAAATTTATTATAACACTTTATCGCGTTTCACTGAAATTGGATCAGGGATTTCAGTATAATTTAACGTAGCCCCATATCTAACGTACTCGCTTATGTAAATGGAACTCCTTCCTTGTTTTTCAAAGTTCTCAGTCTCCCGACATATTGAAAAAACTGCCCCCTTGGACGGAAGAAGCCGCCATATTGCACCCTCCATTACCTACGTCGACGTTGCTCGCTGACGCGGTAAATGAGAGTTAATAGCGAGTTGAAAAATTATTTTGGACCCGCTCCAAATTTCTTCCCTTGGTCTCCGTATTATTTTTTATTATCTTCCGCGATCTCTTCCCTCGTATAGGGGGCTCGTACATCAATGTGGCCAGCACTTTTCACGGTTTCCAGTCCGACGCGCAGTTTAAATTGCGCGAAATTTCTGGCATCGTGTGCTTTGAACCCAAAACCGCATTTCTGGTTGCTAATTTAGAAACGATTATACTTAAGTGGATGATTAAAATATTTCGTGTTCGTGATTTGATTACGCATTTGGGAGCAATATTAAGCCCGAAAATAAATCACCATCAGGCTTAAAAAAAAGAAAATTAACTAAAATGAACATAAATTCAATTAAAATTAAAAAGAGAAACAGAAAACTTACTTTTTCATCTTTTTTAAGTTAATTTTCTGTTTCACAAGTGAATTATGAAACAACGTGTAAAGTAAATTTTGAATGAGAAATATACATATGTTCGCTGAACATGTTTTCTCGCTTTATTCCCTGAATTTAGGATACTGTTGCAGAGTTAAGCTTCACCCTGCATATTACAACGCCATTAGAAATTCAAAACATCAGTGTTCCTATGCACTGTGGTACTAAACTAACAAATAACACGTTAAATCGGACTTTAACAAGTACTTCACTATTTATGACCAACATTTAAACCCCTTAATCTAACTGGAATTAATTAGAAAAGTTATAAATCATTTATCCTTCAATTTGGGGAAAGCTTTACATGTTACTCGCTTTTAGTTCCAAACATGAATAAACTATTCCAATCTGGAACAGCGCAGTACCATATAACTGCAGCGTTTAGAAATTAAGATCAGTCGTGTAGTCTCCCTTCTGGAACTCCATGAGTAAAACGAAACCCTACTGAAATATTCACTGTTTCCTTAAATATGCCGCTTAATGTATGCAATTTGAACGCTATCGCCCAGAAGCCTACACACTGAAGCTATTTTCTGCTCAAACGCTTATCTATCTTATTGCTGTAATCCGCAATTATCAGATTACCCACTAGATTTACAGTTCAGGATTCCTGCAGCGCTTGGCCCGGTTTAATTATGGCCCCTGTGGAGCGCAACGACCCTTTCAACTAATTACATATTATTACGATACTGGCTACCGTCTGGAATCATTCAATGGCTGCCTTAATCTTTTTTATTCGGAAACATGCGTCGCGAAACAAAGTAATTAATGGGTATAGCACTGAATATGAGGAACACCGATTTGCAGCTGGTCATTAGTTCTCAAATAAGAAAGATTAGATTTACAGTAGCGGTGAGACGAGAGCTTAAAAATATTCTGTCGAACATCGAAAGTCGACATTCTTAGAAGAAGACTCTGCTCTTATCGCCATTAGAAGTTTAAAGGTTCTAGCACAAAATTCTTTCGTTCGCACCGCTTCCCCTTCTTAAGGGAAGATTAAGGCGTCACTTCATTACAGATATGGCGGACCTAAGTGCATGCATAATTTCTTTAGACACTGCGGCGTGATCGTTCAGGTTTAACGATCTGGAAAAGCGATTGCTACTCAATACGCGAATAATCGTTGAATTTCTGAGGTCCTCGATAAATGGGGAGAACGTTCGCCGCGAATGTAAAAGAATTTAAATCGCTCCTTCGGAACGGAGAGGTCGGTACTTTTAAATTCAAATCTGAAAGTTTTCTTGCATCCCCTTCGTAACAAATTCACTTCGGATAAACTACGGAGAAATGCTTGCGCGAGATACTCCCGATCGAACAAGAAACTCTTAATGGACGTGCGCTCGAAGGCTAACCGTTTCACAGATGTCCGATAGTTGTTCATGTTGTCTGAGTCTACTGTGTGTCTAACTTGTATCGAATTGCTTACAATGAGATTAGTCGATGCGTGGGTGCAGGGGCGTTGATGTGATTAGATGTATAATTGCGTTCCTCGTTAAAGAATGGTGACGTTATTACAGAAAGGAACTATTTAACTGCTATTTTTTCCTTACAATTAGTGATCGAAATGAAAAATAGTGAAGTGGCGTTATCACTCGATGTTGTTATTTCAAATAAATCGATAAGTTGTTTAATTCTAATTGTAGGTACCATTCTCGCAAATACAGATGACTCCTCAAGTATTATTATTTTTATTATACTTCAACTGATCATTCCAAATAAATCTTCTCTACTTCTGCTCTCATTCACCCCTAACGTTACGCAGTATACAATCGAGCTCTCAAATCTGGTGATAACCGTGCGAAATCCCAAGCAGCAATTTCAAAAAAACAGTTGCACTTTTTAAAAATTTTCCAACGAAACTGCCACGGCTGCCGCGATAAAAGAATAATCTACAAGTGGTTCTAACCTTAGAACCACTGTGCTCGAGAGGGTTGCAGCATTCAGAGTGCTTCATTCTCGGTCAACGTTCGCCACGAACCACCTGCCAACACGACTTCGTGCTCGGCTCCCGCGAAATCGTAAAGTCAGCGATCGAGTTTCAGAGTGAAATACAGTTTTCACGGAGTTCCAAAGTTTTTAGGATGAAACATAGGATTTCGTGACAGGTGTATCAAAAGCCTTTCACCGATAAAGAAAGTTAAGTGAAGCAGACGATGCGAGAAATATGTCCACCTTTACAGCTCGTTTCTTGTCAATTAATTACACTGTGAGGTTGTTAATAGCGTTTAGTCGCGACCCCTTTTTCTAATATTCAAATAACCTGCGACCCCCACTCTCCATGTAAGGCAAGGTAAATTTAATAAAATAAACACACCACATTAAAAATAGGTATTTCCGAATATAATTCTTAATATTTAATTATCTTAATACATAGGGTAAAGGACCCAATTACTGACCCCTAACCAATTACTGTCACCTTAAGCTATTTTACTTAAAATAACGAATAAATAAACTATAGTATATAATCTATAGCATAGATTATAGGTTGAATTACATAATTCTTTTCGTATATGACTTTACAAAGTTTATTTATTCGTTATTTGAAGTAAAATAGCTTAAGGTGACAGTAATTGGTTAGGTGTCAGTAATTGGGTCCTTTACCCTATATTAGATATTCTTAAAGATATCTACTATATTTAATTATTTTATTTAGTGCTGGTTGTGCTTGCATCTGGGTAACCAGATTCTTCTTCTTTTTATTTATGAAAAATTAGTGCTACCTCACTACAAAATAAATGAGTGCTAAAAATCGTCAACTAAAAAAAACCACGTCGATCCCCCCAGAAAACATCGCGACCCAGAGTTTGGAAGTCACTGCGCTACTAACTTATAAGCATGATACACTATTTCTCCATGTCAGAACATATTCCACTTTCCAGGGGGATAAAGCAGAGAGCTATAAATCCTCAGCCTCGAAAATGGGCTAGCTCGGCCGAAAGTCAAAACTGCTCGAAGAATACGGGCTCTATCGAGCGGGGAAGGAATCTAAGAAAATCTAGGATCAACGCTCGCATGTCACGTACGATCACGGAAGCTCGTTTGCCCGACGTAGTCCGATTGACGAACACCGAAGCATACTACGTAGCAAAGTGGTGTATGGTGGAGATTTCTAGGTCGGTTTTCCAGTCGTGACGTCACCAGAGGATTTTCACGTGCACGAACACACGTCGACGAGGGCGCGCGCGCGCGCGCGTGTAGGCGGATTGAATGTAGGAGGGCGTTTATCCATCGAGGTATTACAGAGGAACGTGGATTCGCGTGACCTGGGGACACGGTTCTGTAGGATTACGATAATAGTTCGTGGCGCAGAAAAACAATAGCAGATAATATAATAGTGTACCGGACAGATTTTTTTTAAATATCATTCACGAGGCAGGCGAACTTGTTTGTACAACGCACCTATGACACACCAGTAGAGAAATCAAATTTAATTGATTTTAATCTGTTTCCTACAGTGGATATTCCGAGGATAACTGGCGAGGTCGGTTTGCTTGTTTAATTTTCCATAGAGTTTCCATTGGTGTGTGTTAATATCTCGCGGAAAATTGATACCCAATATTCAAATTGTATCAGAAGTGATAAATTCTGTTTACTGACAAAGCCAAATGAAGAATAATCGACAATTATTCTCGATGTTTATATTGTTAATGCTATTATATCATTCTTCCGTTCGTATCCGAAATTCAACCAACATGGTACAAATATGCCAGTTTCATCAACAAACAAATAATTCATTTTATTAAAAAACAAAATTTTAACTAAAAGTAATCCATATGTTTTATTTTTCAAAGAATTCTTTCATTCTATTAACATACTACGAAAGAAAACATGAAACAAGTCGGAACACATTTTCAGAATAAGTAAGACCTAATAAGTAACATTTCCAAAGTTTTAATTTACTAGAGAATGGAAAAATGCAAGGGGAATTTCTACTTTAAGGAGCATAGAAATCGAAAAAAATCTCAATAACGTGCGCGCATAAAAGCGTGGAGAAGAAACGTGCGCATCCGTGTAATTAGCGCAACGAATGGCTCTAAGCGATAATATATTGCCTGCGAAATTCGCGTGGCATTGCGCCAAGGGTAGCAACATTATGTCATGAGTCACAGTCAAATGAACAAAAAAAGGGCGAACGTTTAACAGCACGAGGCTGATGCGGTTACATGTGACCGTTGAAGAATTTTCTGCCGCCGTAAAAATTTCGCGAAAATTCCCTCGTTGCGCTAATTGGCAGAAAATTCGCCTTAATAGGATAGCATAAATAGTCGCCGTTGTAATTTCTCAAGGATTAAAAGTACTCCGAGGGGTGGGAAATTATAAACTGCATATAAATAAAAATTAAAATGTGAAATAAATTTTATGACCACGCTGAATATTCATCGATATCGCGCGTGTGTGTGTGTGTGTGGGGAGGGGGGAGACAAAATAGCAGGAGGAAAAGGGGGGAAAGTTTCGTGGCGTCAATTTTAGCTTGAAAATTTTGAGTTTAACTAGTAATGAGGTCATTTTTTATAGTCGCACAAGAAATTTAATAACTCGTTGCCATAGCGTTTATCGAAAAACGTGGAGGGTGAATGGTTTGATTTCTAACAGATCTTTTTAACAGATTACTCAGGTACAGTTTGTAATATAGAAATTTTGTGTTTGATTGGATTTTAACGAACTTCTACGTAATTCAGGGTAAAATTTACTCAAATCGTTGACTCTGTCTTTGTTAAAATTATCCCCATTTTATATTGTATCTTCATCATAGCGTAATAAAGATGTATTGTTATGATTGTTATTACCGCCATCGTCGTGCTTTATTTTCTATACTCTAGGCAAAATTTGTTCGCAAATATCGTTCGGTATCGACTGGCTCGTTAAAACTTTTAAATTCAAAGCCGTTCGGAGCTGTTTGGGGAAAGCAATCGAGTATACAAAACTGAGTGTCTATTTGTCTTTATCGCGCAAGAATTCCCAGTGAAACATATTAAGATCAAAGCGAGAAAATTCTTTCAGTAGGTACGGCGATCACGTTACCTTTATTTTTCTCATTTGCAATTATTATGTGTGTATCAAAGAAACATTAAGTAAAAACCAACGTCTATGTACACCGAGAACTGTTAATTAAATAACAGCTTTGAACAGTAGTTCAGAGAAACTTTTTACTCTACTTAAAAGAGGGGACTTAAAATTGTATTGGAAAGTCAGCATTAATAGCTTGTAACCCATAACTGTTTGAACAGCTTCTCAACCTTCTCCGTCAAGTAGAAACAGAATTAAAGAGTCCTTGTAGAAAACACTATAAGTGCCAAATTAAAAAAAAAGTTTTTGTCTGAAAATGTTCTACGTGCCAGTGGTAATACTATAGTATAGAATTTTAATGCAACTTCTCTTTGTTACCAATAGCGCTGAAAGATGGGACTTGGGACTGACAGTGTTTGTAAATTTAAATAAATGGCACACACAGGGTTTTCTCCAAATACAATTCTTTTTTCATGAATTTGGATGATATTAAGGGGGATTCTCGCCTAACAATCCCAAAAGTAACTGATATATAAGATTTTTTTTAAAAAACTGTTGGTCATATTGGATTAAACTCTTTTGTATCTTTAAACTTGCGGAAAATATTTTTTTATGTCGATCCTTCTTATTATTTATTAATTATTGGACGATGTTAAATAGTTTACGCTGGCATTGGCCCACTTTAAAGAAAAAAAAAAGAATAATTGAAAGAGTTATAGCGTCTAAAAGAAAAAGTAAGTTTTTTCTTTAGGCAAATTTTTCATATTATTCTTTATATCGACGAAAAAAAGTATTATAAACAAAAACTAAAATTAAAATTTTAGCTCCAGTGCCATCGAAAATTTTTTAACTTTAAGAATATTTTCTTCTTTTTGCAATCAGGTGACTGTGACAGGTGCTACACCTGCCGCCAACACCGCCAAAGAGGTTTCCAATAATTTATACATAATAAGAAGGTTCGACGTACAAAAAAGAAATTCTGCAAGTTTGAAGATGCTTCTTTATATCTCAAAAGAGTTTAATGCAATAATAATAAAGCAACAGTTTTTAAAAAAAAAATCATAAATTTCGGGGGCTGTTACAGGAGAATCCCCCCTTAATGCAAAAAATAGAAATCTGTATGATGCATTTGGATTAGCGTATACTTAAGCACATTTAGCAATCAAAACCAATCAAATTTCATAAACAATTTAAAGTCAGGGAAGTTTTGCCTCCCTCCTGCAAACTATTATTTTAGGCACTTACAGTGTTATCTACAAAGCCTCTCCAATTACCTTAATAAAAATTTAAAGCTGTACAAACGTCTCTATCACCATCAAGCCACGCAATTCCCTTTAATCATCCACAATTTCTTCCCGCAACGTTCACCAATATTACTTTACCTATCGTTATCCACCGTGCCCTCTCCTAAATCCTTCCACCGCTTCCAGTTCCTCCATCATTAATCACGACTCCCAAAGCGCGCGTCGCAGAATTAACCGATTGCAATCCCCGAAACGTTGGAAAGCCCCCGCGACGGACGCGCAAGAGATTGCCTCAGAAAACGGTGGCGAAAAGGTTGCAACTAGGGAGAGCTGAAACTGGCTAGCATCGATCATCGAAATCACGACGTATCCGTGAACTCATGTTGCCCGTGCCAACCACCCTCCGTCTCCCTTGTATCAACAGTTCCTTGGATGTCTCTCACCGGCTGCCGGTAGGGGGTAGGTTGACATCGTTCGAGAAGGTTGTTGACCAGCATGACAGTGGGCGCTTATATGGGAAGACAGGGCGCGTGCTGTCACACGAGCTCAACGAGCGTTCCAGCAGCTCGTACGAGCTGGTTTACAAGTAAGCCTGAGCGGCGGCAGTAGCAGTCGGCCCCTTGTCGCGGGAATCGATAGTCTGCGTGCACGAAACGCCGATAAGCAGCACTCCGGTACGCCCAACTACATTGCAGCCGCGATACCTTCTTCGATGAGCGACGGAGAAGTCGGTGGAGTGGGGTGGGCGACGAGGAAGATGAAGAAGAAGAAGAAGAAGAAGAAGAAGAAGAAGCGGCGGAGAAGGTCTAGCCTGTGGAAGCGCCAACGGAATCGAACCAACAGCCGTCTCGGCGGGAGGGGGCCGGGTAGGCGACGGCAATCGAGCGAGAAAGCGAGAAACTGGTGAATCCGATAAATCAATGAACGAAAATACTCTACGCGACGGAAGAAGGAAGGCACAGTGGTAGGTAAGGAAATGGTGGGTGCGAGTGCCGAGAGAGTGCATCGAACCAGTGTTTTAGCGCAAAAGATTGATGGAGGTATGCGGGAGGCGATCGTCTGATCGAATGGTCCTTTATCCCGGCGGTGTCTTATAGCTGTCGCCCAACAAGCGGCCCCTTTGAACGATCGAGAAAGTGCCGACGGCGGGCGGGGGATATTAAAAATAGTTTAACCCTGCTAAAGGACTCCCATCACGTAGCAGCCACACTGGCCAGCAGGGACGCGACGTTTCTCGGTCACCGATCCAACGCGATGGCACGGGCACGACGGCAGGGAGACGAATGATCCGTTCCGCACGACTGGATCCCCGTTCACTTCCGTTCCCCAAGAGTCTCCGGCGACGGAGGTGCGCGAAGCCGAGAAGCCAAAGGAAACGAGGCCACGAAAGGGACACGTACGCTTCGAGCGCGAGATAGCCTCATGGTTCGCGTAACCCCAGCCTCTGGAGAGCCACTCGGAGCGAGGTTGCTGGCGGAATAAATCGCTGGACGAGACGCGGGGAATATAATTAGTCCGCGAAAGGGAACGTCGCTGGGTGTTCGACGGGCCGAGCGTCCCCCCTGAGGGGCTGTGCTGGGACCCGCTCCGCCGGTGAGACAGGTTAACTCGCGATCCACTTACCCTGGGTCGCGGTCTCTTCATGTCTCGGGACTGGTTCGCGGCATCCCAACGACACTATTCCGCTTCCGCATCCTCCATGTCGATGCTGGCGGCGACGATGGCGCTGGCCGAGGGCGCACTGGCACAATGGACACTATGGTTCCTCGGCGAGGTGGCCGACGTAGCCGGTCCAGAGGTGCTCTGGGTCCGTTCACCCTGCGGCTAGGGCCGGCGATTGGCTCGTTGCCGCGACAACCGAGTTGGAAACACGGTTACCGGTTGATTCTCACCGTGACACCACCCGACGACGCGGGCAGAAGGTCATCGTTGCCCCGCTGATGGTCGCGATCCCGTCTCGCACCGCGATTCAACCGTCAGGACGATGGCTTCCCGGGCTGTGCCTGGACTCGCGCGCGGACCGAACTGACCTCGAACCAAGTCGCCGTTTCTGTCGGAAGACGAGCGATCGTAAACGGGGGTGGCGCGGGAGAAGAGGGGGTGGGGGGGGAGGGGGCGCCAAGCGAGGGTGGGGAAGAGTGGCGCGCGCACGGACCCGAGTGCGTATGCGTAGCATAGTCTGCTACGGACGGCGGCGTGCACACGCCGAGGCTTGAAAGGGGACGCGGTTTTTCGGGTTACGCGGGTGCACCGATTTTTTTCACAGCCTCCCACCCCACGCTCCTGATTATCTCTTTATTTCTGCTGCTTTCGCCCCAGATGCGGGAGGGGGAGGATACGCAGCGCGTACTGGCCGGAATGGGGCAGCCGAGGGTGTTTGCCCAGGCTTCTGGAGAGGTTCTCTGGAGGCTCTGCGGGAACCGGAAGATACTTTCGCCGAGCCTCCTGTTCTTGTTTCCACGGTGACCTGGGCGTTTTGTTCGGTTCCGAGGGATTTCGAAATGCGCGGCTTTTGTGGCCAGTGTCTCTGCGAGGGGTTGCGATGGCTTTGGTTGATGGAGGAGTTAGTGCGTTGAAAGGTACAAATGTTCGTGTTGCCGGGGTACATTTAATCAGAGGGTTATATTTCTTGGATAAACTTGTTCTTAGTTTGTCACGTTTTGTTCGTTTCTTTTACTGCAACACTGTATTGTGGAGACTGTTAATTAATGGTAATACTACAATTACTTTTAGTATAAATTGAATGATAGTGTGCATGAAAATGTTTTTCATGGGTCGATAAGATCTCGTTTTTCACGAAAATACGGAGCCGTTGGTACGTAAATAATTTATGAACAAATGCTCCCCTGTTTTATTTACGGGACAAAGCATTTCAGCATCTTAGCGTCGGCTTTTGTAGCGTTATCATGGCGTCTGTCTGCCTCAGAAAGCGGATAATAGTATTACTCCCTCGGAATTAAAAAAATACAACGCTAAAAACTAACTGAATTTGCTTAACATCCTTCGACATGCTCCAGCGCGTTATGACTTCTGTACTAGGTACAATCAGAATATTATACAATTATTTACGAGGGGAAAATTGAAATTACGGCGTTTTTTGAAATATATTTCATTGAATATACCACTTTGTTCGTGCATTTTTAAAATGATAAAATACTGTGAAACGTGAAATTGACGAATATTTTATTAATACTAAAATTCTATCGCAATTTTCTTTTCCAACCCTGGATAATCTATAATCATTAAATTACTACATCTGTAATCAATCTATTAATATCCTAATTTCCTTTGCAAAACGAAATAGTTGAAAGCATGCTTAGTAGGTAGATAGATTGCAAATTAATGTGACATTATCCTCGAAAATGTATGAACGTGTACTAGTTACAGAATGACCATTCTTCTGTTCCTCCTCTTCTGTGTTTAATCCTTAATGCGGAATAAAGTCGTATAGAGCTTTAGAGGGATACAATAGAGTCCTTAAACAACAGCGCATTAACGTCAAAGATGCAGTGGCAAAGCTTTTGTGCTGGGGTACGCAAGAACTGCATATTTACATTCAGATCAATACTCAGTTTACCATAGAGCGTTCGTTTTCAAACTTCGTTTCATATACGCCAATTTGTTAAACAAATCATTCCCGACAACATCAGCTTTCATTCGAGGTTCACACAAAATCACACAATAATAATAATTCAGCAATCCTACCGAATTAAAGAATTCTTTATGTTTTCCAGGAAAATAGGATAAAATAAAGAAAAGTATTGATTACGATTTTAACAGCAAAAATTTAAATAATATTCCATAATTCTCAATTAGTGCCAATTTTTATGTGGGGTTTTAAACTGTAGTATTTAAAATGTTTGTTAACTTATTGGGCGATCGATATATTTGACATGTTTGTACAAGTATGTAAATTATTTGAGTGAGTTTATAATTAAAGACCATTTCATGCAACAATAATCCAGTAATCGTATCGCAAAATATTGCTGAGGAGGGTGTAAACAAGTTTCTCAGATATCCGTAGTTATAATTACAGATTGTTTTAAAATTAGTGCACAAGATAGATAACAGGAAGGTTGTGTCTAATTAAATTTTTTAGTGTAAAACACGAGACAAAATACGACACCAATTATTCTTATAATAGAGATAAATCTATTTGAATGCAGCTGGAAGGAAAGTAATGTATATTCTATTATTTAAATCTTGGTCATTTACTCCCAGATTGAATTATACATACTACTCCCACGGGTGTATATATTATAAACAGGTAATTTCCTTATGCTCTCACAATTGGAAACTGAGAATTTTTAAAAAGAGATATTGGTAGCTCCGTTTCCTATCAGACTTAAAAATAAATTTTCATAAAGAAAACAGAATACTTCTAAAACTCATAGTTTATGGACCTCCATCCACTAATACACTTTAGTCACCTTTATAAAGTTCCGTTCCCTAGTTAACTTTGTACCCACACTTTCGAAACACCTTGTTCATAATCATAATACTGTAGGAAGTATAATCACTGAGAACACTATCAATTATATCAAACGAATTTGATTTAATAGAAACACATTGCTGTGACTGACTTATTATACACATTACTACTTTCTGCATCCTCATATCCCTCGTATGTATTTGTTCACTCACTAAATGTATAATAAAGACATCACTGTTACCATTATTATGAATTTAATTGCTTTTTTATTCACCTTTTCGCAGAAAATGCTCGCAGCATATTGGACCCTTTCACGCGTGTAGGTAACACGTGTACTTCCAGCCTCTTTCCCCTGTTATTTGAGTCGTTAGTTCACCCCTTTCCACCTTTCTCACATCCCTTCTGCTACCCTGCCCCCCTCTGTCTCTTCCCTCTTTGAACGAGGCGCCAACGTCTTAAAGGGAAGTGCTTCAAGTAAGGCTTGCTCGATGACGAGAGCGACAACGATCGATTCATGAGGCTTTTTTCGTAGGTCCAGAAAGATGGGAATCACGCTCGTGCAATATAACTTGCGCGCTTATTGCCACCTTTCTAATATTTTTGGGGTAGTTATTTTTGGGGGAGGGATATAATGGTATTCTCTGGTGGTATTGTATTACTTCGGTGTTGTTCAATTATACAGGGTGTCCCAGGAATGGTAGTAGAATCGAGAAGGGTGGATAATTTTCGCAAAAACAAATCGAAAACTAAGGGACAGATTTTGAGATGGGTTTTATTTTGTGAGGGTGGTTACTTTCGTGTTTCCCAACTATATAGAGTGTTCCAGTAATATTAGTATAATTCAGAGGCTGACAGTTTGTATAAAAATAAATCGAAATCGGATCGATCGATTTTATGTTATCATGCCCTTCGATTTCTCCGTTTTTGTCCAAGTGAAAACTGAAACTCGTATTTTTATGCTACACCTTCAATTCATTTCTGCAGTGAAATTGTAGAGAGTAATAAGACGCTGGTATTTACAAGGCGCAGGCCAGAGGAATTTCAAGAAACAGGAAAAATGTTGCAAGCGAAGTAATAGGATGCAAACCGCTGGGCAGTTCAATACAATTGCAGACGAGGAATATAAATGAAACAATTACACGCAACCGTAGCGTTTTTATTCCCCGTTCCAGAACTAAGCGGAAGGTTAAACTGGAAATTCTTACAATCTTGGAATTTCCTATTTTCCTCCATCATCGCAATATTCTTTGCTAGAACATTTACAATCACCTCGCGGCGTGTTACCTTCACAGATGTAAACATTCTGTCTTAGACGTTTCCAGAAAATTGGAAATTCTTTCGTAGTTCATTGAAATATTCTTCTTTGTCTGTTTGCCTCCGATTAATAATAATAATTATAATCAAGAATTCTTCATTCATTCAAATTACTTGATTAGTTTGAGTATGATGTTTGTTAAAACACAATATTAAACTTAACACTAAACGTTAGAGAAAATTTTTTTCCAAAACGTTTGAAAACTTTCGTACTTTTTTTTTGTTAACACTATTGTCCTTTTAAGTTCCCATCTATAAGTCAAAAGTATCTCATAGAATGATTCATATTAAAAATGTTTATTACCTGAAAATTTCCACTCACATCTCCTTGTTACTTTAATGAATGCTGGTTCTACTGTTCCTATTTGCACAGGGTATCTCGATGTCGTCTCTGCAAGCAGAATTCAGTTTAAACCGTATGCTGAACGTCGAGATTTTTCTGTTCTTTACGTACGTATAAAGAAAGTGCCAGGCTACTATTTTAACAGAATTTCTTATGTTCTTTGAAATCGATCAGTGATAAAACAGGTATTCTGTGTCTTATGGCTCGAGGCCAGTAGGGGTTCGTAGCCCAAGAAGGTTCAGATTGAATTTAGGGCATCCCAAAAGTGATTTGGCGCAAGACACGCTGCGAATTCCTCCTGTGTCCTCTGGCTAATATACCATCGAGGATAAGAATCGAACGAAGTACCTAGATATCTTTCAGGAATTAAGTAATTAATGTATTAATAAATCTACAAACGAGATTAATGTAACTATTACGCAAGGTGGTGATCGAGAAGAATATTAAAGTAATCGTGAAATGTTTAAGAATATAATTTACCAGGAGAGTAAGAAGACCATATGAAATAAAGAAATATTTATTTCAGGCTACATTTGAACTATTAATCATTAGAAGGAAAAGCTGAGAAGGTTTACAGTAGAATGCCTTCAATTGTTAATTTATTTGAAAGAGAAACGTTCACTATCATCCTCGGTTAAAGTTACTTTAAAGGGATTTAAAGATTCATACATTTTCAATGGTAGTATAAAAATAACACTGCATACAAAGTATTCTTCATTCAATAAATTAATCAATTTCGTTGTAAGCCCGTGTCTTCATTTTAATTCCCCCCTAAGTAAACCTTACTTGAACGGTGATAAAAACATTGTTTCACTTATTCATCACTTAATAAGCGACTTCCTGCTTTCCACTCCAACCTAGATTGACTTTTCATACTCCCCACAAATGTAAATTTTATTAAATCTTATCATTTATCAATTTTATCGCAATTTTAATTGAGTGAATTCGTAATATCTATTAGAGTCATTCCATTTCAAATCGACCGCCGTTTCTTTTCAGGGATTTCGATGACATTGCAATATGACGTGATCCGCGTGAAATTAGGAGAGATTTAAGTCATTAAACTTTGGAGACATAATAAAGTATAAAGTAAGCTAGGGTTAATTCGCATTTTGGTATGTCTCGAGGTGAGCTGAAAAATGTATTGCAAGCTTGAGTTGGGTCTGCGGAGGGCTAATGAATCTCCTTTTCAGCGTTTGGACGATTTCAAAATGGTGACTGAATCCGCCGTCTTATTACAGCTACGTCAGGTTACTTTCCTTAATTTGACGTTCCAACTCGAGCTGAGAAAGCTGCGCTTTTAATACTATTAAGACAGCTCGAACTGAGGGTGCTCCTGGAAACCCGTACGATGCACGATTCAGTCCACCGTCCTTGAATATAAACTGAAGCCCGATTTTAACAGAAAGAGACGGATTTCAGGGAAACGTTCTGCACACAGGTTGTTTAAAAGGCGTTCACAGCTATTCACTAAAGCTGTGACAAAGTGAGTGAAAAATGTTTTGTCAATATAAATTGGAACATCAACCCTTGGAGGCCACTGTATAGAGATTTTCGAAGCTTCTATAGGTGTAGCAATTAATCCCAGAAGCGATTTTAATTGACACCCTCGATGGCTATCGTTATCTTTCTAGTCTCGTGGAAACTATAATTTACACGACCCCTGATCAGTAATGAACCACTACAATTCAGTTGACTACCTTTTGTCGCTGGTCCCACCTTCCCTTCCTCATAAATTACTGTCTACAGTCCTTTTTTTTTCGTGACACGAGCGTGTAATTAATTCTCCCGCCTTTTCTCCAATCATCCCTTCCTCTTTCTATTTACGTTGCGCGACGGATACGTTGATTCATTACAACCTTTATTACTACCATAAATATTCATTTCAAGAAACGTCTTCTTTCGCGTAAAAATTCAAGTCACAACAAATGTGAGATTAAAGTTCCCAAAAGTGGTAGGGACCATGGTTGTTGATTTGCAATCGGGCATGCTGATTTACCTAGCAATAGTGGGACCTTCGAATACGCATGCTCAAAGGAGTGCTGTACGAACCGCGAAATCTGTGTAGAGAACTCTTTTGTTCCCACTTTCCCCTCCTAACACATAGTACACATACAAATCCCAGTACTGCGACTCAAAGCTGCGTAAAAATAATTTCCTTTGGAGGACGTAAATCCTTTGTGTACCTATACTGTAATCTCTGCCTGACTAGTTTCGAGTGTACACCACTTGGCTGATACAACACTCCAATACTACTGACTTTATTTAACCATTTCCTGCCACGAACCCATACACGCGTTCGATATCGATTCGTTCGCTGTCGACGCGCATTCTTATCCTCGCATGGTCGTGGGTGCGTGGAGTGAACTGTGCAAATATTTTTATTTATATCGAAGGCAATCCAAAACAAGTGATTTCAATCTGGCACTCGCTCACTTTTTAAATACTCAGCAATGAAAGGATTTTCGTATTTCTGCACTATCAAGTTGACTTATCGAATCGGTGTACCAAATTAATGTGAATAGAATATTAATGAAATAAGATCACCTGGTACACTTCATTTTAACGCTTTAATATCTTCTCTATTCTTCCAAAAGGTATTAGCTACATATTACAGAATCATACTGCAAATGTACAACTTATGAGAGCTTTAATCACATGTGTATAGATGCACGTAATGTTCAAACACATTGCTATGACAGATCTATAAACTATCATTGCGGTATACACATTAAATTCAGGACCCCGTCCAGTCTCGGAATGTTTCATTTTGTTTATGTAAACAGTGCAATATCTCGACAGCAAACAGAACTATGTATATAGGGAAATTCAGTAGGATAGTATAGAGGAAAGCAGGGAAAGCCCACTGTCCGTGCTATTATATTACTTCGGTTCGTTTATATTCATAGAATTTTATAGAAATTTTCACTTGTCAATTTGCAGTAATTATTATTCAGTGATGTGTATATAGGTGATTGAATCATGAGTGGGTGAAAGTTGCAAGTTGAATTTTAAACCACAGTCGAATGTTCCTCAAGCGCGATATTATTTCCACTGTCATGCTACTGCAGAGCATCTTCTGGGTTCACATATGGCGCCAAATTGCTACGCCACAATTCTGCAGCAGTACGTATGTACGTGGATTACATTACATATCGTGATGGGCAATGTAAGCTGCGTTCTATTTCAGCGAGAATATTCCACGTGCGCGATATGCTTTCGTTAGATAACATCAGTATCGACGAACAATTATATTTAGAATAATGTATGTATGTACGTAACGCTGTTGCACTGGAAACATATTCTGGTTCGATAATCGTTTTGTTAAAATTGACTTTTATACCCTATTCATGCGAACGATTAACAGTAAAACCGACGCACCGGTGCCATTTTGGCGGTTTTTAGTTTTTGTGTCTTCATAATTTTCTTATTTTTGCAACTAAACATATGTGGGTCTGTGACTTTTCTTTAAAGTAGGTAATCTTTCATGCTGTAAAATAAAAAAAAATAAAAAATTATCTACTGCAATGAATGTGATGTGTAACTATATAAATGTGCTATAATTATTATTATTATTAGTCTTTATTATTCAGTAAATAAAAAAAAAAGCAGTAATATCGAAGTAAAAGGCGAGGCTACAGTACAATTTTGTTAGACGCCTACCCGTAACTACAAAAAAAAGAATAATGCTACTTTATATTAATAAATTTAAGCAAATATATACTTAGATTACTGCCGATCAATATGACCGTTGTTGGCGATTTTAGGTTGGTTAAACTTTCGGCGGTTCTAGTGTTAAAGCAATTAAAAGAAAGATAGACTTTGGTATTTAATTTTTTACTTAATTTTCAAGCATACCAATCTGAGTCCCTTATTTCTCCAAATAGAATCCTCAAATTCCGAAACGATAAAGAACTTTTCATGTGCCGACCTGCAGTACAATTTTACGACACCCAGTGTGTGCATAAGGGATCAAGGGAAAATGGATTGTCCGTGGCCAGACACGTCTCTGAACCAATATAACCGGAACCATGTCCCTTTATAACTTTTCAATCAGGAACTTCAGAAGCTCGTATTTAGTCCTCAGTTTAATTTAAAATTATTAAATTATTCTTCCATTTAGCAGTGCAGAAGCATGAAATTAGGTGGCTTTTTGCTGTTAGAAGTTTAAAGAAACTGCCAGCATTCAGTGAAGACGAAATATGATTTATGAAGTGATTACTTCACTTATCACAGTTCGATTTAACTCACTGCGTGACTTCATATTCACCACGAGATAGGCGTTCAAGTGAACCTAAATTGATTTACTTAAGGGTTTCCATTGTCGTCCCTCTGTTGATCATAGACGCGACATCCACTTCAGTTAGAATAAATCATTGAGATGTTTAAGCTGTTGCAGTGGAAGATATATCGAACCCACGGTAGCTCCAACAGTATCGTGCAAACTCGCCAGAAGGTATATGGAAAATGACTAAAGTCGTCAATAGGTTAACTAGCGGATCTGACTCGCAGTTACAGACAGCAGAACCGACGCCATTTACAACTAGCCATCCGGTTTAGTGCGTGACAGCTTACAACACGAAACACCGCGTATAATCGATTACAAGTCGACACGAAACGATAGTTAACCCTCGTGTCCTACTGGCAAAAAGAATTTTGCCCGCTATATTCGGAGCTTTCTAGCATCGAACGATGAAAGTCGAGGTCAACTTGGTTGAACGAGTTCGCTGCTGGATCTGCAGAAAAGAATTGATTCTATTTTCTTTTTCACGCGTAATGGGGATTTTGCTGGTGTTGTAGAAAGTTATAAGAGATGATATTCGTATATTTAATACACATTACCATGCATGAAGGGCGATGTTAAGTCTGTAGCCTGATGTGTAATTAACGAATGTGCAATGATTAAGGGTCCATTCTACTTTGCCGGTCAAAAAAGTGGCCTATTTCTTATAATTTTTTTTCGACCACTAATGCACGAATTTTAATGCTTTTTTTGTTAAATGTTTATTATTCCTTGCTGTATAGAATTGCATTTTTCATATTTCCAAAATATAATTAAAATTTTAGCCGCAATGTTTGCGCCTCAGTGAGAACACAGGCCCTTTGGGGAAGTCCTCCTCGGTCTCAAAGTGGTCCTAAAGTGATAAAAATAGAATGACTATGTCCTACAAGGGTGTACGCATAAAATGGACTAGACTCATCTAGATGTCAAAAATAGTTTTTGTTCCACCCACAAAAAGAAACATGCAAAAATAGGCAAAAAATCCGGAACATTTTCTTTACTTTCTTTACAAAGACGTCATGTTGATACCGCTGGTGATAAATCAATAATTCTAGTCCACTTTATGCGTACACCCCCATAGGACATAAACATTCTACCTTTATCATTTTTGGACCACATTGAGGCCGAGGAGCATTTCCGCAGAGGGCCTATGTTCTCACTGAGGCATAAATATGACGGCTTAAATCCAAACTTTTGTAATTATATTTTGGAAATATGAAAAATACAATTCTATACAGCAAGGAATAATAAACATTTAACGAAACAAAAATCATTAAAATCCATAGATGAGTTCTTGAAAAAAGATTCATGAAAAATAGGCGTCTTTTCGACCGGCAAAGTAGAATGGACCCTTAATATTGTACAAAGGTAGTCTCTTTCTTCTTCGACAGTATTCCTATTAATTCTTTGTTAAAAAAAAAATTGTTGCTTAGTCAAAGATGATCGAGATTCTATTCTTTCCCAAATTGCCAACCACCCGTTTGCATTCATCATGAATTTGCTCCAGAATCGTGTCAAACGTTTGCTCAAGTCGGCCCCTGCGCCCTTCATCCTTCTTCCTTAAGTATTTTACCGCGCACAAGGTGTCACTGACAGCACGGTGAAAATGCTTTCTCATTTGTTCAGGCTGGAATAATCGATGAAAGGAACATCATTCATGGCATCTTCCATATACTTGAAAATGGACCTTGGAAACACCCTTAAAAGGATATTTATAAAACGTATTTTCAGAAAATTCATTGCATCAACCTCTTATGTAATTCCACCCACCTTTCCCTTGGCCTCGAAATTCGATAAAAAATTCAGAATTGTTTGTTCCCTCAACCAATTAAACAATAAGAACTAACATTTCATACCCCACAAAGCATTGCCAATTAACTCAAACCCCTCACCCAGGCTCCCCTAATAAATCCTACGATTCACTGTCGATCCCCTCGCAGCATTGAAAAGCAATAGAGTGATCCAGATCAGGTAAAGCTGTGCAGCGTGAGGGGGTATGCGTCCGTGGGTCCCGAAGGGGTTAAAGATTAAGAAAGCGAAATGAAGCGGACTGTCAGGATACAAGAAGCCCCTCGGCTGAAAGTCAGCCACGGGGACCTGATCGACGTTGTCAAAGGGAAATCGAAGAAAAGAGGACCGCTCGTTTCTAGGCCCCTCCTCTGCCACCCCCTTATACCCGTGCGCCTGCAACTCATCTGGACGCGGCTGACAGACGCGACGAGAAAGTAAACCGGCCATAGAAAAGTCCAGACGGAGTCGCCTCCAAGAGGGACGCCGTGGGGCGCGGGACGCGGGGCGACGAATGGAAGAAGCCGCGGGTCGCGGTAGGGAAGAAGAAAACGAGGAAAAAGAAGAAAATAACCGGAGAGACATAAGGAGTCTGGGAAGCGATACGCGCGCCCGCGAGGGGGTAGGGGGGCTGCGTTTACTCGCGCATCATGTTAAAATAGGTTCAAAGGTATAGCCCGGAGGCCTCTGACGGCGTCCAAAGGGCGAAGAGGGGAAAAGGGTCCGCCACTCTGCCCCTAAGCAAACTGCCCTACCCGGTCGATGCCTTACGCTTGCGCCCTGACGTAGCCCCCCGCGTCGGCCTTACCTCGCTCTCCCGCGGCACTGGATCTCCTCGCGTTTGAATCGGTGATTAAAGTTTCACCTGGCCACCCTCTTTTTCCTCCCTGTGTTTCCCTTCGCGGTTACCGGGGGAGGGGGGCACGGACGGACCGCAGGAAGTGCCTTTCATTGGCGGAGGAGCTCCATTGTTAGCTAGCGTGATGTTTCTTCGTTGGGAAATTCCGCGGAAGTCGGTTGTTTGGATTTTATGTCTTGACTGGGTTAGGGAGGCAGGGGGTCCAATACGACACTCGTGAATATCGATCGATTTAATTCCTATAATTTATTTTGGCAGGGTCAAGTAGTGGTTTTATCGGGTCCCTGCAGGGTATAGTGAATTTGTAGAAGCAAGGGTGGGGGTTGTCGAGGGTTTTGAAGAGAAATCTGGAGCCCAGGGATGGCGTCTGTATTGTCTTTAAGTGTTAGTGGTTTTGGGGATAGGGTCTGTAGGAATGTGGCTAAATAAGGGTAGTCCTGTAATGAGTGGCTAAGCACACATTTGGGGGTTTGTATTTTCAGGGTGTTGTTTTACGCGTCACTTGAGTGAGTTTCAGGTTAATCAGGTACATCACGGAGCACTAGTCGTGAGTTACAGAAGAGTCTCTTGTGATGAGGCCTTAATATCATATATCTATTCGTACTGTGAGAAACAAGAAGCGCTGCAATGTTTTTTCTCGGTAGATATCGAGAACTACAATAATTTGATATTTAGATCTGCGTGTGTAATGAGTTACAAGGAAAAATTCTGAAGGAACGACTCCAGAATGACTCAAGGTTTATACGAGTTCCAGTGTAATCTGAATAAGAGACGAACCGTGTCATTTAATTGAGCGGTATTGCAGAGGGTGGGAAGACACCCTTATTTCGAAGGAAAGACAATTACAAGGGAAGAAGAGGGTAAGGTTTATTCTGTTGCTTAGTGAATTGTGACCAAATGGTATACCGTCGTTTTTATTCTAATATGATTGATTACTCAGCATTTGAGAAATAGGTCAGTCAAACAGAGACGTGGATAACCGTGGTCGTCTTTAGATCCAGGAATTTGTTAGCTATCTGCAATTTTAATTTCGATGCAGGCTTTTGAAAGACCCAACCGCATCACAAATACTGCTTTAACATTATTTGAGGCCACTGAATCGGTTACATTAATTGAACTAACTCAGTAAATTTAAATAAAATACGATAACAATGTGGATGCTCTAGATAGATTGTATTCATTAATTGGAATTACCTACCAGTAGGTAATTTAGGTCATTTCCGCTGTAAACACAATAAATCAATTACATACAGATAAAACACAGTTTCGATGGAATGAAAAATTAAGCTCAGCTTAAAATTTTTATTTTCAATACTCATGAATCTTATGATGATTCTGAATTATCTGGCATAGAGATGCATGTATGGGGAAAGTCTCTACGTGTGCCCATGAAAGAATTTTCCTCGTTGCTTTCGTCCCCTCCAATCGTGTCATCGGCGACCCCATCAATTGCTTTGCCATTTTTCATGGGATTCTTGGTGGTAAAGTGAGGACAGTCTGTTCCAGCAGAATTTATGGTGCCCCTGACATCCGATTCTCGTGGTAAATTTATCACGACATTAGGCTACAGAAAAAATACCAGAATGCCTTGAACCGATGAATGACAAAGTATCCCATTAATGGCCATGTACAGAAAAGAAACTCCTCTAATTTCTGAAGCTCATTTAGGAATCCTTAAATACCTCGAAATTAATTACTGGAATTAAAATTACTCTCCGTAAACGGGAAGAGTAATTTTTAACCCCCGTACACTTTTACATACTTTAATACTTTCTTGAATCCCTAAAAAATGATAAATGTGTGGTACTTTTTTTATATTACCATATGCTCACCATTCATTTGAATCTCCTTGTGTTTACTATCTGCAATTATTTTCTTCAAGCGTCAAAAATAAATTATAGGCTTGTGTTGAGGAGATAATTTTGGAAATTGTCGCACACATGGTATAAAGATTAAATCGAAGTATCGTATTATAGTTGCACCTGAAAGTGTAGGACATCGCGCAATCCTAAGGCGGTTGGGCTTGGTGTCAATGATTTGGCTGAGTCATCAGGAGTAAGTTGTTGAATATCCTTTGGCTCCCGATAAATGGAACATCTCCACCGTCTTGGCACTTCCGCCGGAAGTACTCTTTGCCTCTGCTTGGGCAACTTGCTACGAGCCTACGAATAATTTTATTAAATTGACATTTCAGGGTAAATATTTTCATAATGTATTAATTCCAGATAAATCTACAAAATTCTAGATAAAACAGAATAGGTTTCAAAAATATAAAACACAGGTACTAGATCGAGGAATGACTTTGCAGCTTAAAATTAAAATCACACACACATGTCTCCTCAAACTCAAAAATAATTCAGTTACAGAGCACATTTGTATTTCAGTGGTAATTTTCAAAAATATTCTTATATTCATTCAATGGCCTTCTAGGATCTTTATATAACACAAAAGCTGATCCAAAAATAGGAAGTCGAGTACTCTCATAAGAACTCGAATATACAACCGCAGAAAATCCACAAACAATATAAAAGCCGTAGAAACTGCAGCGTTCAGTTTGCACGGTGTTTCCTAAGGAACTTTCGAAACGTTTCATCTCATAAAAGAACTTCCCAATTGCCTTTAAACTTACGAGTGCCAGCACTTCGCCCTGAGCGTTCCCCTGCCAAGGGTTCGGTCCACGTTAACGATCCAGGGACAACGTAGAATATTCTACCGTCGATTAATTGGATACCAACAATGAACTAGTTCTCTACTACACGTGCGCAGAGTTTCTAGGATGTATAAAAAATTGACACGCACGGGAACTTCGGCTATAGGAGGGGGCAAGGAAACTTTCAAATTGGCTACTGAAAAGTGCAAAAGTTCACGTGTTGCGCCTGAATGAACTTCCGGCTCCGTGTCCTCCATGGACACATATTCAATGTATAAAATCTCGACCAGTCTTGAGAAACTTAATCCGCTGAAAAGGAAAATCCTAACGTTGCCGTGACTTCTCTGGTACGGTAAAATTATTATGTAAAAGTTAGTCAGGCAAAAGGCTCCATTGTACTGTGTAGGTGAATATTTCTTATCGATATGTAAAGAAACTAGGATGGAGTATAAATTATTTAGAACAGGGTTAATTTAATTGGAGTAATTCTCGAATGATTTCTTGAGGGAAAGAAAATTTCTTTGTTTAGTTAGTTTCGACTGGCTAATAATAAATAATAAAAATACAGTGGGTGGCCAAATGATTATACTCAAACAAAAAGGTTTCAGATTTTGTAAGTTTAAGCGATGGAATGGCTGTATATCTCTGCGAAAAATGGTCGCAAAAAATATTTAGAAAGCGCATTTTAACGCTTGAAGTTTCTAGTTTTTGAATCAAGGGCTCAAATGTTTTTCACCATTATGATACTGTTTTATCAAGATGAAGAGCAGGATACGAAGTTTCAGAAATTTTTGCCTAGTTTGAACGTATGCACGGGCCAAAAACAATTTTTTCCGGTAAATCCAACGAAGAACTCTTATAGAGCAAACATTTCTCTTTAATTTCGTTTTTTCTTATTTTGTTGTATGATTTTTATTGACCGAGTTATTCGTGATCAAAGCAAAAAGGTACTTTTCACTTTGAACACCTATAACTTGCGAACTCATGATCGTCGATAAATTTTCATCAGTGTTTTGGAAATCTAAGAAAGTTTCCTTTCAGAACCCTTAGTTGTCAATTCAATATATTTTTTTAAATCGTATTAAACCCGTTTTAAAATTATCCCAAAAATTGACGAAAATGTTTTGAGTATAATAATTTGACCACCCTCTGTAATCATCGAAAAATCCATGCTTTTCAAGTTACCCTCACCATCAATCCTTAATTCGATAATTATTTTCACGCAGTTTTGTAATGTATAAAAACACATGCAACTTTTGATTAAACATCTTGACATCTCTCATCGTTCTCGAGATATCCGACGAAAAAAAATTCTGAATTGTTTTCAAGATTGTAATTTCACCACCTAAAACCGCATAAAGTTGCATAATTTTCAGAGTTTCCGGGTTGCCCAACTTCCCTTCTCAGAATACTATGCGACATACAAACCTGAGTATGGGAGTAAAACATGGAGAAGTTGCTGACAATAACTGGAACTGGAAGAGCGATGGCTAGAACCCCAGCGATGGCGCACAGCCCCCCGATGAACATCCCCGGAAAAGTTTTTGGCGTCATGTCTCCGTACCCAACCGTCGTCATGGTCACCAAGGCCCACCATAAGCCACGTGGTATACTGTCGAAGTCATTATGCGGGTTATCCTGTGGCCAGAACAGATATAATATAACAACGTTCCGAAACTTTTCCTTGATGTGCTTCAGTATTATTAATCCAATAGCCCTGTTCCTCGGGCTTGGGCTCAATATGGTAACTTTTGAAACTTATGCATGCGCCTAGCATTCACGAGCATCCTTATTTATCATCGTTACATTTAAATAAAGATGTATGAAAAACAGGGAGTCGCGTGGTAAAAAAAGAATGAAGAATAAGTTGGAGGAAAATCGTCGTGGCAGAGCCATGTGTGTTGACTCTTTTTTTCGATAAGATATACGGTGACCCGTATTTTTTGAGTTTGAATCTGTTTAAACCCATCCATAAATATATTTGCAATATTTGTAGGAGTGGAAGGAAGTTGGGAGCTCAATCTGCGTGGAAATTCAAGTCGATATACTGGCTGACACGGATTAATTCACGGCATTAAGCTGTACAGAGGGTACGATGGGTTGTGCAGAAACAACTGTCTAAGTCAGGAACATTATAATTTCATACTGGAGGCATGGTGAATCAAGTAAAATATACATAAAGTATAAAGTATAAAGTTCTACATGGTATATAGTAAGAAGCATGCTGAAAAAGTAGAAGACTGTGATAAAAAGAAAATTCACTTGTAATTGTTTGTGGCACTTGCATAAGGCATGAAATTGTAAGTAAATGAGTCTCAAGTCTAAACAATACTCCTCACCTGAACCACCATTCTGTGAAATCTTAGATCTCTATCCTCTCGTTTAAAGATAATAAAGGGGTAGAAGCCCTTAAATTTATCATTTTTTATCGGATATTACTTAAGATAAATAAATGAAACAAAAGAGGAAATATAGCTATTTTAGCAAATGCACAATTGCTTTTCGGTTATTAGCAAACTTACTTGAAGCCTTTCCGCGTAGAAGATGAGGCTGGCAAAGACGACGATGCCCAGAACGAGAAAGAAAACCAGCAAGGCTAATTCCCTAGCGGACGCCTTGAACGTGTGAATCAGTATCCTAAGCCCCGGGGAGTGCCTTGTCAGTTTGAAGAGTCGCAGGACACGGGCTATCGACAGTATCTCCAAATACAGGCTGGATTCCGTGAGAAACTCGGTGTAGAAGCTCAACGTCGCGGCTAAGTCGATCGCGTTTACAGGCGACACGGCGAATCGCTTCAAAGTTGGGCTCACCTGTAATCAAATTCGCCAGAGAGCTGGACAACATGGTGGTTCAAACTTCCAGGGGGTAATCTTATGTCGGAGGCAGAAAATTGATTTACTTTTTTGTTCTAATAGTAAAACTTCTAAAATGTTAAAACTGCTTCGATAGGTACGTGAAATCAATAGCATACAATATATCCCTTCAAGCATTATTGTAAGGGTTTCCTAGAATAAATAGAGAAATATTTTAAGAGGGACTTCAACACAACTAAGGAATAAAATAGTTCTTATAAACATATGTCCTATTTGTTATATAATTCTTTCGTTAGATGGACGTAGGGTCACTCAATTCCTCCCAGCTGTTTACAGACAGAACCCGGTATCCTCTGTACAATATTGTAGCCTAATTCTCAAAACACTAGCTCAAAACAAAACAAAAATCCGTAAATCAAATAGAACATAAGTTTATATGAACTTTTTTTTATTATTTAGATGTGCTGAAATCACCCCTAAAATATTTCCCACTTATTCTGGGATACCCTATGCAGGCCTCGCTTAAATTAATGGGCAAACCGTGGCAAGTAAAACTGTTCTGAAGATATAGATGGTACCATTGTTCTCTAATAAATAATAAGTAAGAAAAGTATTGAGAAGTGGGTCAAAATGGACCCTCCTGGTGGAAGGTTGCACAGCAACGAAGAAGTTAGCCGCGAAGGGCGATCGTACGCGCTCAACATCAGTCAACGTGATTACTCGTTCTCTGGGCACGCGTTTCGCCGCGAATTTTTATTTTACTTTGAACAGCCGTCGACACGAGGGCGCTTTTCAGGTCAACGTTTGCACATTGTTCTTGGGAGTTCGCGCGGCTCCCACTCTGAATTATTCGTTGCGCCAGTGCTTGCCACTCGCTCTTACTTTCGATGCATTTCAATAATTTCTCGCGGAAATTTTCGGCTCTCCCACCCATGAAATCTGGACTACTGTTTACTTCTACATGGAAGTATGGAATGGCACTACTTGGTATGGACATTGCTAAAAAATCGCTAACTCTTTCTCCGCGAGATTTTCGTTCATATGATCGTTAGTATTGATATTTTACATAGAAATGTCAAAAACTTGATTGCGTTATTAAAAACTCAGAGTATCTTAACTTCTAAACGATTCTTGGCACAAGTGGACAGAGTTCCGCAAAGTCTCTCACAGTGCTTCAACTTTTCGGCCGTTTCGTTTGGATTTTTCGCACCTGACCACGTGTTCAGCCGACAGATCAATAGACGAAATCAGCACAGAACCGAAAGAGCACGCGAAATATAAATTACACGAATGATCTTGCACGAGTCGCGTGCAATGTCGCTGCGCCTGAGAGCGTATTCGCTTAATTCTAATGCGCTGCTTTGATCGCGAAGAGCCGTCATTATGCAGTTAACAGAATGAAATTATGATGTAACACTATTTCCAAGCATCACACATTCGGACAATTTTAAAACCTTGATAGGCGTTCCAAGGGAATGCACTAAAATTAAAACTGCTTTAAATTTATCCGGTATTTTGTAAATTCGATAGTGTCGTCGAACAAACAATGGAACACTCGAATACATACTAGACAGCGGAGTGTAATCTCCAAAGTGAACCAGGCGTTACATGCATGTTCTAGGTAAAACAGAACAGGATAAGAATCGACGTCGTCCTTGGTCCAAACTAAATCAGGCTGGAACGGTTTGCCCTGTCGTTGATTGTTTCTCGACTGTTTCGTTAAAGTATGGCTCTTCAAGCAGAAGCAGAGAACCGAGAGGCAGATAAAAAGTATCGAGACGCAGGCTATCCATTTCGCCATTACGGAGGAGTAAGGCTCGTCGAAGAGCATCCAGATCCTTGGCCGCAGCTTCTGCCATTTCGTCAAGGTTCCCCGGTTATATGCCTCCTCGAAACCGAATAGCCGCGCGACTTCTTCTTCGTTCAGCTTCTGCCCTTCCACGTCCAACTTGTCGAGGATTGCCAGCGTCGCCTGGGTGTCCCGGTGAATGCTGTATGTACTCCAACAGCACGGCTCTACCTGCAACAATCCATTCACTTACGCTATTTTTATCATTCCGTCTCCTTGGAAGTGAATTTGCGAGTAGCGTTACTGGTAACTTCTGGTATTCAAGAGAACAGTGAGATGGAAGTAATTGAATAATATCTAATAGAGTTGAGTAAGAGTTTGCTAATCATTAAAATGGTAATTATTTATAAAAGGCCAGTCCTCGCCGATTTCGATGACCTTGAAATATGTTGTCAAAGTTAACATGCTGAACAACTTTCTCCTATACATGTTACCGTCGCTTGGCTTTGATTTTTGAGATATTTGCAAAAAAACTGTGATCGGTAGTTGGTTCGGGTTAGACATCTATTTATCGGCCCCCCGTGTAAGTCACTTATCACAGCTTTTTGCGAATATCTCGGAAACTAAAACCGAGCGACAGCCATACATATTCCATGGTCATCGAAATCGGCGGGGACTGTCCTTTTGTCAATAATTATCATTGAAATTTACCAAGAACTGAAATTCTTGAAAACTTAGTTGTTTTATACAGCATTTAAAATTGAGGGCCCAGTGGAAAACAAGCACATGCCACCATTTTCTGATTTTAGAGGAAAGCAAGTTGAAGCAAAAATTATTTTCATAATAAATACCGTACGATATTATAATTATTTTAAGCGACACTTGAACTAAATCAGGGGTGCACAAGGAGCCGTTTTTAGCGCCTAGCTGCGAGCAACCCACCTGTCTTGTTGCTAAGGTTAGAATCGGTGAGGAGAATTGCAGTAGTATACGTGCGTGCTCGTAGGCTCGTAGCGTAAGTATATATGGCTGGGTTCCTTGTGGGACCCCAGTGCAGAACAGGTCCCGTAATAAAATTCAGGGGAGTCATGAAATTTCCAAAATATCTGCTACTGCCGGAATTTGGTATGACTTGACGGTTCTATTTTACTGATAATGAAACATTTTTTGCTAATAATACTCATCTTTTCATCGACACATAAAATATTTAGAAGATTAATACTATACAAATAAATAACTCGGACACAAAGAAAACCAAATTTTTATTAACGATAACGATAATTCATAAATGTTAGAAAGTTATATATGTACAAATATATACATATCTACACGCATGTGGTGTCCACCATTAGACTTAGCGTTATTTACAACCACAAAATTACATAACTAATAAATATATACACGTAACAATATACGGGGAGTTAACGAAAATGTAACAATAATAATATATACATAATATGTACATAACTGAAAAATTATATACACAAGGATGGAAGGACAGAACAATACACGCAGACTTTGTGAAAGATACTAGGTGGAGTACATGCAATTATAAAAAATGATTATTGCGCTTTGTTGCCGGTAGCCGTTTTTGTTGTACCAGATATTCTATGTTTGGTTGTATACTTCGGTTTTGGCTCAAGAGCAACGAACATTTTAAATTGTTATCCGTTATGAGTGTCCGGAACGGCGACTTCGCTTTCTTCAGGGTAGAACCAAATATTGCTAATATTTTCGCGACGCATTTGTGCAAATACGGATATTCAATTTGTGATACATTAATAATACCATCCGTCTCCTGAATTTTTTTTTCATTTCTACGTCACCTCTTAAACTTCTTAAGTCTATTTGTAATTGTGGTGACACTGTATCTATATTTACAGTTAGTGGACTGGTAACTACGTTCAATTCATTTTCGAGTGCATACAAATCCTGATACCGGTTTTCAAATTGATCACCCAACTTCTGTAATATAATTTCATATTGCTCAAAATTAGTATGCTGTGTCATAATTGATCTTAATTTCGGAAAATTGCACACATTTTTTGCCTGTAACTCTGCGTTCCATACTTGAATTTTTTTTTTAAAATCGCAAATTAAGTTAGAAAATTGAAGTATGGTTTTATCTTTTCCTTGCAGCTGTGTATTTAGAATATTTAGATGGTCTGCTACATCCGAAATAAATCCTAAATCACAGAGCCAATCTGTATTTTCCAACTCGGGAGCAGGATTTTCTGACATTTCCAAAAACACGGAAATTACGCTATGTAGGCGGAAGAATCGATCTAAGGTTCTTCCACGGCTAAGCCACCGTATTTCCGTGTATAGGGGTATCTCCGTGAAGTCTGCGTCTATATCTTTTAAAAAATTTCTGAACTGCCGGCGTTTTAAAGGATTCATTTTAATATAATTAGTTATTCTGGTCACAACGGACATAACGTGTTCCATCTCTATACTTTTTGCACACAAATTCTGCTGGTGTATCGCACAGTGCATTGCCCTAATTTCCTGAGGAACTAGTAGATTTTTTAATTTGCTTCGGAGGCGGCCAACGAAACCACGATGTTTCCCAATCATCGTTGGAGCACCATCAGTAGTGACGGACACAAATTTAGTCCAGTCTAATTTATGATTATTAACCGCTTCCTCCACACAAAACAGTATATCATCTCCTGTTGTGGTTTCTGCTAACGAAGAAAAATCTAGCAGTTCCTCAGTTACTTCTAAATTTTCGTTAACCCCCCGAATAAAAATTGCCATTTGCGGAGTGCCGGAGATGTCCGTCGATTCATCCAGGGCCAAACTATAAACAATAAATGTTTTCCCTAACTCCCGCAATTGCCGCGTCACATCTGCAGCCATCTCTTCTATCAGCCGCATGATTGTCATTCGCGAAATAGTGGTCGCTTCATATATTTTACGCTGCTGCGCATTGTCATCCACTGTCGCCAATAAACAATTTTTTATAAATTCTCCATCCGTACATGGGCGGGCTGTTTTCGCTATTTCCAGCGCGATTTGGCACCTGCATTTAATTCCAGCGATTCTAATAGAATTATTTTCCTAGGATCAAAACAATGAGTTACTATAATGAATGTTAAAACAATGATTGATAATCGGGGCTATTCCACGTCAGAATTAAAATTAAAGAAATTGCATTGCTCATATTTGAATAAAGGATTCCATCAGTTTTTAAATGATTATAAACACAGGACAATACCTCGAAACAAAGCGCAAATATTGAATAGAAGGATTCATAGATTATAAAATAACTTACTTTGTCTGAGATGTCTTCCTACTGCTATGGGGGCCCCTACTGCCATGGGGCCCCTACTCCCATGGGGCAATTCATAAAGAAAAAACAAAGGCAAAATGATAATCAATAAAAATGGCGTTATATCAGCTCGAAATGTTTATTAAAGTTTAGTATTCCGTGAAACGCCATTTTTATTGATTGTCATTTTGCCTTTGGTTTTTCTTTATGAATTGCCCCATGGCAGTAGGGCCCCCATGGCAGCAGGGGGGCCCCCATGGCAGTAGGGGCCCCATGGCAGTAGGGGGGCCCCACGGCAGTAGGGGCCCCATGGGAGTAGGGGGCGCCCCATGGCAGTAGGGGCCCCCATGGCAGTACGGGCCCCCATGGCAGTAGGGGGGCCCCCATGGCAGTAGGGAGGCCCCATGGCAGTAGGGGCCCCCATGGCAGTAGGGGGGCCCCCATGGCTGTAGGGGGGGGCCCCATGGCAGTAGGGGGGCCCCATGGCAGTAGGGGCCCCCATGGCAGTAGGGGGGCCCCCATGGCAGTAGGGGCCCCCATGGCAGTAGGGGGGGGCCCCATGGCAGTAGGGGGGCCCCCATGGCAGTAGGGCCCCCATGGCAGTAGGGGGGCCCCCATGGCAGTAGGGGGGGCCCCATGGCAGTAGGGGGGCCCCATGGCAGTAGGGGGGCCCCATGGCAGTAGGGGGGCCCCATGGCAGTAGGGGCCCCCATGACAGTAGGGGGGGCCCCATGGCAGTAGGGGCCCCATGGCAGTAGGAAGTAACAAAGACTCAGACAAAGTAAGTTATTTTATAATCTATGAATCCTTCTATTCAATATTTGCGCTTTGTTTCGAGGTATTGTCCTGTGTTTATAATCATTTAAAAACTGATGGAATACTTTTTTCAAATATGAGCAATGCAATTTCTTTAATTTTAATTCTAACGTGGAATAGCCCCGATTATCAATCATTGTTTTAACATTCATTATTGTAACTCATTGTTTTGATCCTAGGAAAATAATTCTATTAGAATCGCTGGAATTAAATGCAGTTACCAAATCGCGCTGGAAATAGCGAAAACATCCCGCCCATATACGGATGGAGAATTTATAAAAAATTGTTTATTGGCGACAGTGGATGATAATGCGCAGCAGCGTAAAATATATGAAGCGACCACTCTCTCGCGAATGACAATCATGCGGCGGATAGAAGAGATGGCTGCAGATGTGACGCGGCAATTGCGGGAGTTAGGGAAAACATTTATTGTTTATAGTTTGGCCCTGGATGAATCGACGGACATCTCCGGCACTCCGCAAATGACAATTTTTATTCGGGGGGTTAACGAAAATTTAGAAGTCACTGAGGAACTGCTAGATTTTTCTTCGTTAGCAGAAACCACAACAGGAGATGATATACTGTTTTGTGTGAAGGAGGCGGTTAATAATCATAAATTAGACTGGACTAAATTAGTGTCCGTCACTACTGATGGTGCTCCAGCGATGATTGGGAAACATCGTGGTTTCGTTGACCGCCTCCGAAGCAAATTAAAAAATCTAGCAGTTCCTCAGGAAATTAGGGCAATGCACTGTGCGATACACCAGCAGAATTTGTGTGCAAAAAGTATAGAGATGGAACACGTTATGTCCGTTGTGACCAGAATAACTAATTATATTAAAATGAATCCTTTAAAACGCCGGCAGTTCAGAAATTTTTTAAAAGATATAGACGCAGACTTCACGGAGATACCCCTATACACGGAAATACGGTGGCTTAGCCGTGGAAGAACCTTAGATCGATTCTTCCGCCTACATAGCGTAATTTCCGTGTTTTTGGAAATGTCAGAAAATCCTGCTCCCGAGTTGGAAAATACAGATTGGCTCTGTGATTTAGGATTTATTTCGGATGTAGCAGACCATCTAAATATTCTAAATACACAGCTGCAAGGAAAAGATAAAACCATACTTCAATTTTCTAACTTAATTTGCGATTTTAAAAAAAAAATTCAAGTATGGAACGCAGAGTTACAGGCAAAAAATGTGTGCAATTTTCCGAAATTAAGATCAATTATGACACAGCATACTAATTTTGAGCAATATGAAATTATATTACAGAAGTTGGGTGATCAATTTGAAAACCGGTATCAGGATTTGTATGCACTCGAAAATGAATTGAACGTAGTTACCAGTCCACTAACTGTAAATATAGATACAGTGTCACCACAATTACAAATAGACTTAAGAAGTTTAAGAGGTGACGTAGAAATGAAAAAAAAATTCAGGAGACGGATGGTATTATTAATGTATCACAAATTGAATATCCGTATTTGCACAAATGCGTCGCGAAAATATTAGCAATATTTGGTTCTACCCTGAAGAAAGCGAAGTCGCCGTTCCGGACACTCATAACGGATAACAATTTAAAATGTTCGTTGCTCTTGAGCCAAAACCGAAGTATACAACCAAACATAGAATATCTGGTACACCAAAAACGGCTACCGGCAACAAAGCGCAATAATCATTTTTTATAATTGCATGTACTCCACCTAGTATCTTTCGCAAAGTCTGCGTGTATTGTTCTGTCCTTCCATCCTTGTGTATATAATTTTTCAGTTATGTACATATTATGTATATATTATTATTGTTACATTTTCGTTAACTCCCCGTATATTGTTACGTGTATATATTTATTAGTTATGTAATTTTGTGGTTGTAAATAACGCTAAGTCTAATGGTGGACACCACATGCGTGTAGATATGTATATATTTGTACATATATAACTTTCTAACATTTATGAATTATCGTTATCGTTAATTAAAATTTGGTTTTCTTTGTGTCCGAGTTATTTGTTTGTATAGTATTAATCTTCTAAATATTTTATGTGTCGATGAAAAGATGAGCATTATTAGCAAAAAATGTTTCATTATCAGTAAAATAGAACCGTCAAGTCATACCAAATTCCGGCAGTAGCAGATATTTTGGAAATTTCATGACTCCTCTGAATTTTATTACGGGACCTGTTCTGCACTGGGGCCCCACAAGGAACCCAGCCATATATACTTACGCTACGAGCCTACGAGCACGCACGTACACTACTGCAATTCTCCTCACCGATTCTAACCTTAGCAACAAGACAGGTGGGTTGCTCGCAGCTAGGCGCTAAAAACGGCTCCTTGTGCACTCCTGAACTAGATGATAAATGACAACTATTATCAAATATTTGCTGAAAAATTACTTTTATTAGGTCAGTTTTTAGTACATTTTATTTTGAATGAATCATTGGTTATTAGCTCCTATAAATTGAATATTTTGGAACAAATTGGAAAATTATATTGCTAAATACGTGTTGTGTATTTAGTAAATAACTAAGAAATAATAGTATAAATAATTAAACTCTCTATCGGTTATATCCATTTTGAAAACAATGAAAGATCTGTGTGGCATAGGCCCTTCTTCCACTACATATTTGTTTCTCACAGCGCGAAGAAAATTTAATATGATTTTGCTCGGAGAAACGTACATGCTATTTATTTTAGGAGGTGGTAGAAATACACTACATTACAGAAACTAATTAATAGTACAAAAAATCGCAAATTCATGCATACGTGACGTGTGCCTGTTTTCCACTTGCCTCTCAATTATTCACAGCTTCAAATTTGTGACCATTATGGGTTATTATTTATTATTATTACAAGCAACCAATACAAAGCATGGTTATAATAACTATGACGTGACAGGGTTTTCGTGACGTAAAAATCTACATAGATTACACTTGAACGAAGATCTACTATTAGAAAAGAAATCAACGTCGTCTACATATGAACTAGTACTTGTAATTATGCGATTAATTATGATTTCATTAAATCGGCTTATTTTGCATAAAAATACCGATTCGTGACTTTCATGTAATTAATCACGGGCCATCGTAGAAGCATTAGCTCCGATAAATAATTCGTGGCTGCAATAAAATGATCGCCGAAGAAAGGAAATCCCTAGGACTAATTACGGAAGCAGTACGTGATGGCGAGCTGGTTTCAAAATTGCGGCACGTGCTCGAATATCCGCGTAGATATGGCCATTTACGAGAAACGTTTAAGGGTCAGGTAAACGTCGATTTGTATGCAATTTACGAGCAACATTTCCTAAGTACGATTAATGCTTTCGCCAATGTCGATTGAAAATCGACCGAGGAGGAGTTTGATCTTGAATTCCACCGTTCGTCATTTAATCTTGGGTAATAATGTGCAAGAATAATTTCAATTCCCAAGTAGAAATTCTATCAGCTTTACCCTGTCTTTAATAAAAGATAATGGTATGATTAATAAAACGTTCACACGTAAACGTTTTCGGAAGTATTTTATATAACCCTAAGTGATGTAAAAATGCTAAATATTTTAACATTGTGTTAGAAATTTTGATATTTTCTAATAATCTCAATTTCCCCAGCATTCTTCTGGTGAATATTGGAAGCTTTAAGTAATTTGCTGAATGATCAGAATTATCTCTATTTAAATTCCGAACGATTTTGCATAATAAATTATAGTGGCAGAGGATGGATTCGTGAATCCATCGTTGAACGGAGTTCCTCCAGGGATCTCGATATATTTATTCATGTCGATCGTTTAGTAGAAAGCTAGCTCGTCAAGCCGCGATTTCGGGTAATCGATAAAACAAGTGGCGCACTGAAGCAACTTCTTCATTAGTTATTAGCGAACGATTATCAATTATAACATTATCGTAATTGGAACAAGTGAAGACCCTTGGGGCCCATCCAAAGTGGGGAAAGTTAATTAATATTGATTACAGCTAAATTATATGAGCGCGAAAACGTACCGGAAAAGTGCAAGGAATTATTTCCTTTTATAGCTAGTATTATTTTAATTAATGAATTACGATGTTTAAAAGTTTTAACACCCTTGCTTGTCTCCAATTCTGGAAATGACGAGTGCTTTGGCACACAATTCCAACGAATTCAATACCAAAGGCAACGATATGACTTCGTAGAATTCAAGCTGATGCCGAGCAAACATTTCTGAACCGTTGATTCAATGACGGCCACACGGTTTGTGCATTTCGAAACGCACATTTGCCGCGGGATCAAAGCACATTTGTGCTCGCGATTTGAACAGGGAAACCTAGAGGGTAATCAACGGTTAGTTATGAAATAATTCAATAACGTTTCAACTCGACAGACAAAGGGTCTTCGGTGCAAACTATGATCGAGCACATTTACACCAGCCACTTTGATTCCTGTACTGTTACTTAGTACTATCGAAAATTATTATTAGTAAACCCAAAAGGATATGGTTCTCCGTAAAATAAACTCAAAACTGAAAAATGACAGTTTTCAATTTCTCTTCGAACTCTTTACATGTGGATTTAAATTTTCAAAAATTGCCAAATCTATTACAGATGATGTTCTCCTGTTTATATTTAACCCTTCGTTGAAGCTCTGAGTGTGAGCCACCCGTATATGCAAAATAAGTACCTTTTTTCCAAAGCCGACTTACAAAATATTTTTTTTTCTCTGAAAATATTCTATCCGAACAACAACTCTGTAGATTTTTAGTTTCTAATATCGAAATTTGTAAAAGTTACAATTTTTTAAAGATTTTCTTTGTTTTTCTCGATATGTGATGATCTATATTTTATTTACAATAACTATGATAAAATTTCAATCAAAAGCTATTGGAATACATTCTAGAGACCCTGAAATTGATCCATGATTTTTTTCATAATAATTGGATTCTTTAGATGAGACTGGCAGTCGTTCAAAAATTGATCCGGGTGTGAGCCACGCAGGTATGTCAAAGTTGATCAGAAAAGGAAGTGTGTCAATGAAGGGTTAAGCAGTCTTGTATATAATATCCCCTATTTCTATTTTATCAACGTAATTGCAAAGTCTTTTCTGTAAAATAAGGCGATTTCACGAACAGGGTAAAGAAAACACAAACTTGATTGGAGTCGAGGCCCCAGAAGTCGAGCTCCTCCTCGAACAGCGGCCCACAGACGTCGGTTGGATAATGAAGCTTCCCCGTACGGTAGTAGTTCAACACCTGGGCAAAAACAGCCGGATGGCGGTCGTAAAAGTATTCGTTTAAAACGGGGTCGTAATTGACCAAAGCTTCTGTTAAACGCGAGAGCCTCGTGGCAGGTATTTTCTTCAATGTCGACTTGTAGGTCTCGTGACGCACACCACCGACATTCAGAATCACCCTGTCATTCCATCTACCATCATCCAACTTCCTCATCCTCCTGGCTTCTCCTGGATCGCATGATAAAAGAAAGGGCTGGAAATAGAATGAAGATCTGCTGGCGGTCTTTACGTCACATAAATATAAAGGTATATAATAAAACAGTGAGGCTTGTGAAATAAAAATTTATAGTTGCAATTTATTAATGATTCTTTGGGGAATATGGTACCAGCAGTGTAATATTAGTCTAATATAGCTTTTTAATTGTTAATACAGTATAATCTTTAAAACAGTATAACTTTTTTAAGATTGTTCCAAACGACTTCAGTTTTTTTTAGAAACTGGAAGGATTAGTTTAATAGATGATGTGTTTGTCGTTTTAGCGAAAAAAATAGAGCTTCTCAAAAAATAATCAAGTCGTGTGGACCAATTTTAAAAAAGTTGTACTGTTTTATAGGATGTGCAAATACTTTCGTGAGGCAATGTATGTTTGATATGATAACAAGTACCAAGCTATTACCTATTTAATTTTGACATGTTGACCACGATCTTCTGAAGATCAGCTTAATATCTAGCTCATACAGTAGATATTAGTAGCAGAAAATGTGCGTTCATAAATTTAGTGATATTTATAGTAATTAGAATCGTTTGCTTTTGGAAAATTAAAATTACTGTCTTAAAATATTATTATATTACTTAGAACACCTATAGTAAATAGGTGTGACATGTTCTCTTTTGTATGTCGAACTTGTCGACAAATGTTGGATCGATATTTTCATATCGGTACATAAGCTCGCGACATTGTGACAGCAATCAATATGTACTTTGGGTTATTAAATTTATAACAATGTGAGGAGGGTTTCTGGATGCAGCGTTATATAATAATGGTGGATGTACCTACTGAGTACTCCAGAAGCAGTTTTCTATTATCCATGTAAAAGGAAAGTGAAGCGAGTATTACGCCGCTCTGGGAGAGGTTCGATGGACGTGGGAAATTGATTGGCAAATAGGTTGGAATTAAGAACCGATGCGGAGGGAAACAGGGACCTCCGTCGATAATGCAATTTAAACGAAACCGTGTTCATTGGGGTACAAAATTGTTATACCCTCGTAATAGTCTTTTGTGTATCTATTCTATGTAAACGAATTTATATGTGACATTTGTTCACGATTTCCAACGCTAACAAATATATTCTAATTCGATTCTTATAAACGATATACAGGGTAATTCGTTAGTATTCCAAAAATAAAGAGAGATGATTTTTATAAATAAATTTACTTAAAATTGTAAAAGAGAGTTCTTTCAAAAATATTTCGCTTAATCAATTGTAAAATAATAACAATAATCACAAAATATGCAAAATCAGCTCAACCCTTATCCTACACTCTACACTAAAAGTGAAAATAATTAAAAAATTAAGAAGTAAACCGCCTTTAATACAAATTGAAAGAGTGTCTTAAAATTGCATGTACTTACCAACGAACCACTGAAATTGTCGACGATATTTCAAACACTTCTTTAATGAACACCACAACTTTTCGAAGGGAGCAATACGATGTTGGAGAGATTCACTTTACACTTGAAATTTACAAACGATTCACTGTTAAAAAGTGTACTGACGGTCCATCGTAGTCGTTCAGAGAACATCGTTTCCTCGCGAAGGAATAAGCCGCGATGCGGTTTTCAGTTCTATAAATTCGACTGTGTTTATTTGCGCGGCCCACCGCGAACGTTTAAGTTAACATCGAGTCACGAAGAAAAGACGAGACTGTTTCCCCTGGGAGAGGTCTGTTTTTCCACCAAAAGTCGTTCACCCTTAGTTTGAGTAAAAATCGTTTGAACATAGATAAAATACTAGAGCCCCTATTGACATGATTTATTACAGAATTTTAATAAGTTTATTAACATCGCTGAGAAACAGAAGAATAAAGAAGATTTGTGAGTTTGTAAAAAAAAACAGTAATTCAACAAAACAATGCATAATGAAAATTGCATGTCTTCTATGGATACTAAATTCCAGTACCTCGATTCAAAGAATTAAATGATTTATTAATTTTCAAATCACTACACTCTATTTTTCCGATTCCAAAATTCTGTTTTTAATAAATGCAGCATTTATCAAAAGAGTTTCTAGTAGATTGCCTAGCGAATAAGTTGGAGCGCAAAGAGTTAAAATCCTCTATACTTTTAAGCAGCAAGGTTCGCATATACCAAATTCCAGTTAAGAATAATTAAAAACATCCTTTACCAATCATTTTGCACAATAAAGCACAGACAAACAGGTCTCCAGAAGTGTTTATTCGTGAATGCATTTGAATAATCCCGCGTAAACCGTGCCACCCTCGGTGTTGTCCCCGAGAAACTCGTACCAAAATAAAATAGCGTCGATAACGGTGGCGAGTAAAGTCGGTACATCAGAAGCGCCTCCGTTCCGTAGAGTATCTGACCTCTGTGTTGAGAATTCTGTACTGCAGGGACTATCGAGGTCAGGAGAGAAAACCACTTCACCCTCGCCAACCCCTAAAGCTTGCCCTGAAGAGAAACAATGAATCTCTGGACAGTAAAAAATAATCTCATAAATCGGCGAAAACTTGTTTACCAAAGCTTCTCGCACAAGCAAAAACTCCCATAGACACGGACACCCTGTATCCTCCTGAAGAGAATGTACTGGGCAATACACTAAAGTATAAATCTATGGCTGTAGGCAGGTAGATATGATCTTCAACTCTATATCGACGAAGATACTTTGTTATAGTAATATCCAATAATGGCGGCAATTAGATCGTCAGTTATGCAGATAGATCCGCTGATTTCGTTAAACTTCGTAAAAATAAAAAAAAATCATAATTTGTAGGGTTAATTGGTTTTGGAATAATTTTGCTATATTATTTCTGTATGCAAAGTCTTGTTTTCAATGAGTGTAATATTGAGTAAAAATGTCTTATCTCTTTCATTGAATTTTACTCTTTATAAATTAGTGGTTTCAAAAAGTCCTTTTCTTTATGATTTTTTTATCCTTAAATTATTGTTTAAGGGTGTACTGTTATTATTATACATACAATAATATCGCGCTGTTTCTCTTAGTATGCGTAAATACGCGTCTGCTTGTGTGGGTGTCATTGCTTCAACAGCCGCTGGCTGATGACGTAGAACCGGGTCTCGTTTTTTTCTTCCACCCGTGATATCTCCGGAACGATACGTTCTTTCTATATTGCCAGTCCTCCGACTCGTTTGCAGACGGCGCGTAATGCTTTCTATACTTTTTGTTAAAGCTGGGTGACATTCAATGATGGCTACCAGTGCAAATGTCCTTCTTTAAATGGATGTCGGATCAATTGCGGTGAAAGCCGCCGCATGATTCTTATTGTGCTGCTTTCTTTTGTTGTCGTTGGAAGTCGACGCTATCGTTTAGGAAAACGTTAGTACGTAGTATATGTTATTATATAAAATATAAATTTGATGCAGATACACTTTTAGATTCGAATTTTATTGAATCTTATAATCCTGAAAATAATTTTTGTTTCAGTACGAAGTATTACATGACTTTCCAAATTGTAAAAAATTTATTACAAATTCTATTCTATATTTTATAAAACACCCTATTATATAACACAATTTAATCAACAACCTAGCCACGCTTAATTTTACACTTCCAAAGAAACACAGCCCCCGATATACACCAATTACCCTTTCATTCTTGGTCATTGAATTTTAAAAACACTAAACATCCCATTGTAAATTTAAACTTACAGAATTAAATTTAGTCGTAGTGTAATAAAAATTTAAACAATCACATCAATAACTGTACCGGATCGAAGATACACAAAAGTGCTTTAATAAAAGATTATATTTCATTTGCACCCCCCTGGCAGCCTCGTCATATATGAAGCGTAAATAAGCACAGAAGACCTAACCTAGACCTGACCCAGCCCTCGAGTTTCATCGAGCAATGCCCTCTGCCTAAATACTACGAAAATATTGGCAGCGCAAACGATACGGGGCGCGTGAGCACGTAGGCAGCCCAAACAGGGGGTTACAGCCCCCTTTATCTTCCAGGCTGCCATGATTCTGGTGGTGGTAACGGCCACTGCGATCGGCTTGTCTCAATTTCTTCCGCGCGTCCATCGCCACTATCCGTCTATTCATCCCTTCCCTAATCTGAAACTCTTCCCGACGGACGGTGTTCACCCTCATCGCAGCAATCAGCCTCCGAGCTGTTCCGTTCCCTTTTCTCCACCCTACGACCTTCGACTAGCGAACGCTGGGAAAACTGAGCCTAGTCGCCGCGGGGGTCGAATGATACACGTTCTGATTTTCCTTTGGGAAATTATTCTGTCGAGATACGTCTTACGCGGACGTCGAATATTATTTGTAATCATTTCTTGCAAGATTCAGGGTTAGTTATAATATTCACATTGATTTCTCCCTATTTCTCTTACATTCTTCTCTTGTTCTTGTTTTTTATTTTTGTTAATTTTGTTAATAATTTTAGTGTTACCTTTTCTTTGGAATTTGTGTATGCTTTAAGTGTGTAATGGAAGATGTCTTATTATTATTATTGAGTTCATGAATATCATTAGTTATCGTTAATTGCATGGAACTTGAGCTCCTTAGCACGTAGAATGAGATAGGGAAGAGTAAAGTATTTTTATTCAATTCGTTGGAATACACGAAAAATGTAAAAATCGGTTATATTTTAGGATACTTGTAATGTATTTCGTGAATGACATTCTTATGTAGCACAAATTGCAAATGATAATTATTATGCTAATTACGAAATTAATATTCACCGTACATCCCAATGGTTACTTCGCTGAATCTGAATGGTATTGCTGTAAAGTCAACAATTCGTTTAAATGTTGCTTCATCGTTTGTTAAGCAAATATTGGTGGGGCTTCAGATAAATCTGCATATAAGGGATAAATAAATATAAGCAGATTTTCCATTGATCAGCAGCTGAATAGTGAATCAAGCTCGTTGTTTTCCAAATCTACGGTAGAACCTCTATTATTTTACATAACATGTGGGCTTAATGTACGAGTATTCGATATTGAATTTGATTTACCAACTACAAATTATGTAAAACATTAATAATTCCATTCTTTTAACTTGCTGGACAACAAATCTCTCTGTGTCACCAAATTTCATATTAAAACTACTTCTCAAGGCGTTAAAACAGAAATATTCCTTCCAGAAACAAAATCCACCCAATCATCGTCCACTGCATTCCTACCATCCCTCATTAATCACTTTCAGTTACCCCACACTGAATTATTGTTCTCAAATCTGCACATTTCAACACGCTCCATCTCCTCGACACCACGCTCTGAATAATAAAACATTCGCTCAAATGAAAAAATTTTCAAACAATAAACCACTCGGTTAACCAACTATCTACCCCATCAACCCTCCACAGAATCCACCTACCCTCGACACACACCATCACCTCCAATCCCTCAAAACGTCCCAAAAAAGCGTAAAAAAAATCTAGCAAAAAGGGTCACAGAGAGAATGTTAAAAAAAGGGTGCGCGAAGCTTATTAAATTCCGCGCCCGCAGCAAAATTACTCGCCCAAACGAAACATTACGCAACCCCCTCCATCGCAGCGTTTCGCGTGGCGGGATTAATGAAAACATTCACGCACCATTCATTAGTGGAATGAAATTGTCCCTCTCCTCCGACCGTGCCAGCCACCCCCTCGATGATCGCGGCCTTCCACCCTTGCTTCTCTCCCGTCGACGAGACATCTCTCGTCGGCATCGGATCCCACCCTCTCTCGAGGCTTCGCGGCCGTTCCGCTGGCGCTAGTGTCTGGCCCCTAGGAGGTCGGGGGTAGGTCGACGGAACGAGACGATGCACGTACGAGGGAGGGAACGGATCGCGGTGATAGTCGTCGAGGACTCAGGGTGGTGAGTGCCACCTTGTCGGGTCCTCTCCCCTTGGTCCTAGCCGTCCGGGGCCAGGATCCTCGGCCGTTTCTTTCGGCACCTCGCGTTCCTCGAGGGCCACCGGGAAAAGGCACAGATCGATAAAACCGGCGGCCAGTGTGCTATCCAGCCCCCGACAGCTCGCCCGTCCTCTCGCGTGCGTGCGTGCGTGCGTGCGTTCGTTTCGCGTGGAGTCCGCACCGTCTGGCGGCCAGGATCGCGCGGGGTGCGGCCGACGATGGTGAAGGCCCCGACCATGGGTCCCCCCGCCGGCAGCATAAGGAAGATCCACCCGGGGCCCGAGATCGCGATGAACCCGAGGAACCTGCCGACGGCTCACGCTGCTACGATACCTGGCATCCGAACAGATGGCAATTCCTTCGGCAAGCCAGCCGCCGACTATCACCCCCAGGTACCACCAGGACGATGGCAATGCGCTCACGCATCCCTTGCCAGCTGGTTCCCCGTCGCGCCTTGTCAGGTTCCCTTCCATTACGCCAAGTTCGTTGACCCTTCTGTCGGCTGGCGTTTGTTTTGATGCTCTCGCTGTTTTCTCGCGGGGTGACAGCCTCCGACTGAACCCGTCCGGGCTGCCACGATGCTCTGACAGCGGTCCCTGTAGAGGCGGCGCGTTTTAAAAAATTGCCTCCATTAGAGCGTTTCGTTGTTTGTGCCCTATCCCTCCGCCCCCTTCGCTCGTTTTAACCGCGCGTTCTGCCAGCGTGTGACGCCGGGCTATTTCATTATCGAAAAATTCTTTGTACGCTGAGGGTGAAACGAGTTTTCGTAGTCGTTGATCCAGGTAAATTTAAACCCTTGTTTTTACGCTGTGTTGTTTGCTGCGCTGCGTAGTACGCTTCGTTCCCCTTTTTGGGGCGAAATCGAAGCAGATGCTTGTTGATGATTGTTTTCCTTGGTACTGTTTTCTGGGGGTTGTAGTTTGGTAAGTGCCAGAGGAAAGTTGTTCTTTTTTATTATTTTCTCAACTTTCTGTCCCTTTTGTAAATTTGGCTGTTTTTATTTGTATTTTATATCTGTGCATTTTGGAATTATATTTGAGCTTCGAAATACTTCATTGAAATCAGTGAGCATTATTAAAACAGCACGAATAACGTTTATCTGTCAGCAGTGGTACAAACATCGTACTTCGTCGGTCATACGTAATTTCTCCCCGCTTTTTGTTCATTTGAGACTCGTTCCACCGTTTCCCCGCTAATGAACAAAGTGGCTTGTGTTCAGCCAAACATTTCCCATAGCTGCATAATTATCGTACCAAGATAAAAACGGAGTATCGGAGTTCTAGGTTTCTTTCCTTGCTCTTTTTTGTTTGTATCAACCCCGCAGTAAACTAAATTTAAACACATTTCACATTTTTTATCCCCCTCCCAACTTTTAATCTGTTACTATTAGCGATAAAGTAATATTTTAATTCCAAGAGATTACACACTCGTAAATTATAAATATCGTAGCTACCATTTACACAATATTAGGTTTAATCTCACACTTGCGTGTGATCAAAGTTTCAAAGTTTTTTTTTTAATTTCTTTAAGTACTTGTTCTACGGTTCACAGTTCCTTTCTCTAGCAAAGCCTTTTCCATAAAGCTTCTTCCCTAATATACACATCCATTCGTTATCACAATGTATTTAAAATGACTCAAAGGATTTGTGATTTTTTATCAAAGTAGAATTTTAACATAAATTAATCGCAGTGAAGCATTTACCCTAATCTATCTCGTATCCTGTTTATTAAGCCCTTTTCTGGCTCCCTCTTTCGAAATTACCTGATCTCACTTCCTGGAGTTGATTGTCCTACCCCCGTTTTACTTTACTCTCCTTGTGCTGCCACTCTTTTGATCTTCACGCGACAATTTCTACCCGTTGCTCCTCATTCTACCTTTGTCGCCGTACGTTTGCAATTCAGCGAGCACTGGAAGCTTTCACTGTCGCAAATAAATTATTGATAAATTCAGCAAGTAGACAGCAGGGTTAGGTCAGGCGGCGGTTTGAAAAATGTGGGCGGGAATACATGAATGAATGGATGCCGCGGTCCTTTCTAAGGAACCCGTAATCTTTTAAGTCCATTGATTTATTCAGCATCCCCTTTTTCCCCTACGACCAGCAATATTACCGCAAGGGGCTGAAATATAAATAAGCTCGTGTATATTCTCTTCCGCGTTTTCGCCAAAATGCGTACGAAATTTTTGCGAAAGTTTGAAGTGGACTTGAGGGTAACGTTTAACAGACACCCAAGAAATATCAAAATAGCGAGGAACTAATTAAATCACGTCCTGACGAATTCTCGCGATGTAATTCAATCTTAGATGTTCCTTGAAAATAAAATAGACTAAAGTTTTGGAGGACCTTCGAATTAAATGAATTATTCCTTTCAAGGAAATGCTCGCAAATTCAATTACTGTTCACAGACGCCCCAGACACCTTGCGCATTGAAAACGATAAAAAAAAAAGAAAACTTTTAAGATGCAAAATAATTATACTTTTACGGTTTTAAATTTAGATGCTGCGTGTTGGTGTAATAAATTGTTTCCTCCTCTATACAGGGTGATATAAAGTGTCTCGTTAAATTTCACCAGCGTTTTCTAATAATAATCATAATACTGACGAAGAAATATTTTACCTTTCACGCCCTGAAATTTTACATTTCAAATTCTAGGGACAATGTAATAATTAAGCTTCAGTTACTTTCCAAAAGTAGCTTTAATTCTCTAAAAGCGCGTAATTGAAATGGCTGTATTTCTGACAGGTGTCAGTGCCCAAATAAAAGGCATTGAAATAGAATTTACCCCGCTAGGTATCCACAAAAACAGAGGTCCATTTGAAAACCGGGATCCAATTTCGCGGAACAAAAATTGAATTTGCTTTTTTCCACATTCACGCATACAGCGGACGAGTTGAAAGCGTCGTGTCATTGTGAACATTCCTCAAACTGCTCATTTTCTACAATACCATTTAATCAACATCCTCCCCGAACTTTCGAAATAATATTGCTACTGCCAGTGATAATAATACATCTTTTTAGAAGCAGTCGCGTTCAACGAGGTGCACTCACCGCCGCGAAACCCAACCCCGACTGAACCACCTAGGAAAACTGCTTCCCCTCGAGCATCGGCAGCCCCGAGCGTTCGAGACCGTAGATCCCAGGACGACGAATCGGAGCCTCGATGAGTGGGGATTGTTCGCGAATATGGCCTGTGCGTCGAGGTTAATAATTATCGCCGGGAATTCGATAAACAATGATACCGGTAATTCGCGGGGAAATGCTTTGAAAGGCGGCCTTAAGTCGAGCCAGGCCATTGAAAGTGTCATAAAGGGTCCGGGTACCGTAAGAACCCGAGTTAGTTTAAGCCTTTAATTAATCGTGATTACCGCTCGAGGAGTTCCCGTTTCTTCTTTCTCCACCCACTCGACCGCCCCCACCCACTCTCACAGATCCACCCCCCTTTTTTTTTCGTCGAATAAGAGTGTGCACGACCTGGAATCGAAGCTCGCAACTCAGCGTGTCATCCTCTCGTCTTTCGAGTAAGTGCTCGGCTGCGCTTCGATGATGCACTCGAAGAATCGTTTCCCGCGATCGAATGTGGGTCAGTTTTATCGCGGGGGAGCGGCGGGGAGAGAGCGAAGCACGCTCCATTTTCCCCGTCGAAGGGTCCTTTCTGTTGATCTTTTCACACTTGAATTTCAATAAACGGGATTACGAGCCGCGGGGGCGGGGGAAGGAATTTCAGCGCCCTCCGAAACGGAGGCGAGAGGGGGCGGAAAATTTCATGCCGCGAGATTACACGTCGCCCACCGTCGGGGGGACACCTTCCCGTTGATGTTTTTAGCGGCACGAATTCCGATGAAATGGCACCGCTGGGAAAGAATTTCCATCGTCTCAGGTGATGCCGCGAGAAGTGCATCGCGTCACGCCGTCAGTTTTCATTTTTCTTGTTGGATATTTCATGGTGACGGTGGAATTGACCTGGTGGATACCTTCGCTGTGTCTTTTTATGATTCTGTTGCTGGGCGAGTAGGTTTACAGTGGCGGATGTTTAGGGTTTAGATTTTTATATGTACCTATATTACGTACTCGCACATATTTTATATTTATGCAGTGCTGTTGAATATTACTAATGAGGAGGAGGATATTGGTAATGGGAGTAAATATGCAGCTCGTTTATAATACGAACGTATTTTGTTAGCCTCCTCCGTTAATAGCAATGCAAATATTCAAGTTGTGTTTACTTGACAGAAGTTGCGTTGACGAACCGGTAGTTATGCAGTATAGTTATAGCGCAACTGGAGCGTAATTCTTATAATTTTATTTTGCATGTAAATAATATAAGTAATAGATTCTGTGTGACGTGTTTGTGTCACTGGCATGTTGCACTTTTTATGATGTAGTCGGTGATAACCCACTCTGTGTAAATAATGATGTTTTTTTATCATTCGTATTTCAAGCACTCTTTCTACCATCACTGTAATTTAAACCTTTTTAAGTTCCCTCATTTGAATACAAATTAAAAAGTTGAATTATATTTCTGTGATACTCTGCATAGTAAGTTGGATTCAACCACGTGAATGATAGTATAGATAAAATTTATAAAAAATTTCACGACCTCAATTTAATTTTATTTCGTCAAATTTGAAGTTTGTAAAAATCGCGAAATGAATACGAGATTTGAGAGAGGTAGTATGATTTTAAAATATAAGGGGAAAGGGGAGCGGGGTGCATGTGCACCACCTTAATGATCGAAACTGACGGCAGCGCTGCCAAAGCGCTGACTCGAAAAATGCTTCGAAAAATCCAAGTCACGCGCCGTTTTCTAGAATGGGGACACGTGGGAAAAGGTTTACTGCGTTACATAACCACCGCTCTGTCACGAGCATATGTGAACACAAGATGTTGCATACTCTTGAACACTATAAGCGACTACACTCGTAACTTTTAAGGTGCCCATTTATATAAACACTTTACTCCGTCTGAAAAGCTCTGTCACGCAGCTGCATCGTCGCAAGTGCAATTTTACTACACATGTTTAGTGCATACAAGAAGCTGTTTGCTGCTACTGATATATTGTTAGTCAATTTATTGAATAAAAAAGTATGGTGCTTTGTAAATTGTGGTCACATAAATCTAGGATCTGCACTGTTAAGTAATAACTTCAGGAATTACTTTCAGAAATTTTATATTCTTATTTCTTCTACTTTATATAATTGCATGTGAAGATGTAGAAATGTCTTGCTAGTAAATTGAAGATAAAGTATTTGTAATATTTATAATTGAAGAGAATTATTCACAAAAATAAGATTAAATTATTCTTGAAAATAAAAGCATGTCATTTTTGAAAATTGTTGATTTTTGGTGCACGATATTATTAAAAGATATACTTATCTGAAATTGAAGAACAGAATAATTGGCATTTCATTATTTTCATCCTTCCTTCGCGAAGCATGGTCTCATAATTTTCTCTTCTGCTAGGAATTTTTGCAAAACATGGAATGTTCCGTGATATCGTCGCAGAATTTTCTTGGTGCACATAAGTATACCACATCGCTCTATCGATCTTCGTTATGAAACATTCTTGTTCACCTCTTTACTGTTTTACAACGGAGAAAATTATTGGAGTAGAAGCTCGGCGTCTGCTTGCGATGGAGAAATGATTTTGAAAGAGAATAAGAAGTCTCTACACTACTTTCTAGTAAATGGAGATGTTTATTTTACAATTTTCCCTTAAAACAGAATCCTGCTATCCTTATTTATTTCCATTTTTGTGCGTGTGCCTCATTATGGCCTTTTCACACGAGACACATTTGTCGAATTAAAATTGATATTTCGAACAAATTCACACACGTTCTACCTGATTCTCTCTTCCTAAAACTACCTCCATCTCTACCTAGCAAATATATGAATCTGATAAGGAAAGTGCACAGTTCAGCTGCCACTGCAATTTATTTGGGGATTACATGTTCACATATGTGTGCATAAGTCGGGAGTCTGGAAAACATATAAGTATCTTTGAACCCCATTTTCTCGAAAACTACTTTATACAACGCTCTTCGGGTTTGACACGTTGTTATACACATCGTGCACTAACTACATATCTGTGTCTAACTGCACTCCCCTCGTGAAATGCAAATCGCGAATGACAAAAGTGTCCCATGCGAAAAGGGCTTTATTATCGACTGGAGTATCAAGTAATTATTTCATACTGACGCTCACATCCAAAACGATGTGAAAACTCACGGTATCGCCAATGAAGAGTCACAACGCGAGGCATCGATGTACTTGTGACGAGCATAACGAACCTAGAGGCAGTCTCCAGCAACGCAGAAATTCTTAATTAATCCCTAACGATCAATTATCGCTTTTCGGAACGCCTGGTGCAAAGTGGAAATTATCGTGTATTTCGAATTTATATGTACAGAGGGCAATTACACAAATTGGGAGATATATAATGATAATCGAAAAAAAGTTCGAAGTGTTAACGGTAACAAAAGTACCATAGTCTAACCAGAAGAAACTATTATAGTACATACAGTTCCGGACAAAAGTATTGGAGACACCATTTCAAACAGAATAACTTTTTTAAAAATGTTCCAAACAACTCCAGTTTTTTTGAGAAGCTAGAAGGATTGGTTTACTAGGAAACGTATTTCACCATTTAAACAAAAATGCAATTGATCAGAATAGCGAAGAAAATAGTCAAGGTCGCTTTTACAACTTTTTTATCTCAGCCTGTAATGAAAATTTAAAAATCCCGTTTGTAGATTTAAGTAAGTTGTATACATGCTAAAAATTTCATCCCTCAATTGCGATAGTAAACACAAGACTCCTTCTATATATTCCAATCTGTACATACACATGCATTTGGTCTCCTCTGCCATAATCGAACATTTATGATATTGGAACAAAGAGACTTTCGAGATATTCGTACCGTAGGTGAATTTTCCTTCGATGGACCCACAAGCGAATATCGACAGCATTGAGAGAAAATCCGTTTTATCATCGACTAAAGCCCTTTCAGCAACGTGCGGGCTACGTTCTTCACCATCTCTGCCTGGCGATTTCGTTTCGGACAAATTTGACGCGAACGTTCAAGTAAACTCAGATTAATTGAACTGAATTTGTTTGACCGTAGTGAAATCTCGCGAGAAACTTTGCTAATGTTATATCTGAATTGTTGAAGGGACTTAAGCTCTTGGTACAGTGACTTTTAACAATATTCGGACACCAGAGTATGGTTGACTTTATGAGTTGATATTTCAGTTGTTTGTAAAGTATTGGCAGTCCATAAAGCATCGATAAACAGTAGTTTATTTATAAAATATATCGAAGCTACTGAAGGCTACTTCGATTAACAAAAATTGTTTCGAAACTATATGACTTCCTTTTGGACCACCTTTACTAATTACGATAAATTGTTTGCGCCAACCTAATATGTCAAGATTTGAACTAAATTAGCGACCTGGACCGTGTGCACTCCTCTTGCCAAGTATAGAATGGTGTATCAGCTGTTCGAAACGCGCGCCTGCTCTTTTTTATCTCGCTCACAGTATATCAATAGTTGGACTGACGCTAATAGCGTCGCAGTTTCCGTTCAACACGTTCTATCGATCTATCTGCACGATCGATAAGCTGATTTCGGTTGCGCTGACTGGGATAGCCGTTAGCAGAGGATGAAAGGGCGCTCCTCTCTTTTTCCCCTCTCGCAGGCAATTAGAAATTGACAAGTAGCGACAGATGGATCGTTACGCGGTGGAATTTTCAAATTTCATCGGGGACGGGGAATATAAATTTGTTTGGGGAGGAATTGCACGATGCGCGTTCAAAAATATCAGTCTCTCCTTCCTTTAGAAAGGGAACAGTGAGTCGCTTGCACGTTTCGACAAGTTGATCAATTTATGTATTTTGCACAGGAGTGTTGTTGCAGTTTTTAATATCACAAATGCCACTCACGTATATTAATTCGCTTTATTTTAACGATGCTTCTGCAGTATCCGTATTCCCAGTCACTGATTAATCTGTATCTTCAGGGGTACTCTAGTGTAACTGCCCGCTTTTCAACGCCATCTTCGGGAATTTATTTAACAAAAACTATAAGTTTCTACTGGCTAGCCTTTTGCCTGCATATTAAGGTATGTTTAAAGTAATATTCAGATTTTTTTAAGCTTTTGTATCCCATATATACATAGATATAGTCGGTGGCACAAGCTTCTTCAAAAAAATTCATTTCCATCAGGCGATGGCGTGGGGACTCTTATAACCATCCAAAATGGAAAAACTAAGATTTATTTTATTCATTATGGTTGTCTCTATAGTTGGAACCACAGAGGCCGCCTAATGATAAAAATTTACAGAATGACTGTATTTGGAAAAAGATGTTCGATTTTTGCTCAAAATTCGGCTGTATTCGTTCTGTAAAATTAATTTTCACAGAATAGAAATTCGTCCATGGTTTCAACTATAGCGACAACCATATTACAGAAAATGAACCTTAGTTTTCCATTTTGAATGTGTATAACAGTCCCCACACCATCACCTAAGTCCTAATGGAAAAGAATTTTTTTTAAGAAACTTGTGCCACCGACTATATCTATGTATATATGCGATAGAAAAGCTAAAAAAATTCTGAGTATTACTTCAAACATACCTTAATATGCAGGCAAAACGCCAGGCAATATAAAGTTGTAGTGTTTGTTAAATAAATTCCCGAAGATGGCGTTGAAAAACGGGCAGTTACACTAGAGTACCCCCTTAATATGGCTACCTTGAAATCAAAGTGTCCTAATTTTATACATACCACTAACGCATTTCCTTGAATTTAAATAAATCCTGTTGCCAATTATATTTTCTCCAAACACATCACAATCTATTTTATACTTCCATATCGCCCACAACTACATCTCTGTGAATCATTTCCAGGAAACTCTATCGCATTTGAGAAACTACCCTGCCCTTCGATCGTTCCCAGACGCAATTCCCTAACTAACCAAGCCCCATACATATTTTACACGTAGCTCCAATGATCGCCAGCGGGATCCCCGAGTCAGATACTTCGCAGCCTCGACGACCTCCCACAATCCAGTCCACTACGAAATTAGTTTTACCCTGGCCGCGTCGCTTTCAATCAAACTGCCACGCGTCCTCCATCGATTTTCCACTAATTAGACTAAACCCCGTGTGCATGACAGGTGGACGTCTCGACCCAGGTGGATCTGCACGGCGGTTTCGGTGCGTCCGGTGGTAACATTAGCATCGACTGGGACAGAAGGGCGACACCCCTGTACTCCCGCGAGGACATTAAGGAGCAGTATTGCATCACCAGCAGGCAGCTGGACGCCGTGGAGAAATCCGGCGGCGGTTTCTTCGGCTGCCTGTCCACGAAGGGTCCCTCGCCTTGCAACACCGCCCGCGCCTCGATCCTCTCCGCCTGCGTAAGAAGCGTCCCCAGCGACGAGAACCTGTGCGACGCGCCCTGCCCCCGACGACCCCTGCAGATCATGTACCGTCAGCCCTACCCGACCTACTCCAGGGGACTGTCCCGCTACAACTTCGAGGACGAGGCCGACTGGAACGAGAGTTCCTACTTCCGGCGGCGACCCAGATCCTTCTGCACCGTGCCCGATCCGAAGAGGTGAGTTTCCATGTGGAGGACAGCTTTACTGCCACGCTCTGTATTAATTTAAGCAACGGGTATAATGCGCAGACTTGTCCGGGGGTGTAGATGATATCATTGAGGAAGGCTATTGTAGTTGTAGGGGAGACCGGGGCAGATTGTAACAAAAAAAGTTTTCACAGTTTTTCTCGAAAGTGTTTTCCTCAATCAGGAAATAATTTGCGTGATTTACTACTTACATATGTGGTGAACTGATTGCGTGAAAGTACGTGACAAAATCTTGGACACTTAGATATATAACTTCATCTTAAACAAATCTGAACCTTTGTTACAGCACGTAAGTAAATTTTGTCTTAGTACTTTTATTTCAATTAACCGACATTAGAAACCGTTTGAAATTTTGCTTCTTTGTCGCAAACGAATCAGTACACATTGGTTTATTATAATGTGTACGCATTTTAGTAATTTGATGTTTAGTTTCTCGTTTGCTGAGATAAAACGCAAAAATTCAAGCTCGGGGTAAATTGTAACATGTTACTTCTTACTCCACTCTAAATGGTATAAAGCAAGCTATTTGCTGACACACCGGAAAAAGATGCTCTAGAGGAACAACAGAACAATCGAGAATCCAAAAAGTAGAAAAAAGTATAAAGGAAGAAGTAAAAAAAGCGAAGAAGAAGATTTTGATAGAATCAGATGAATAAGTAATGATTGTTTAACTCATGTATATCAAATGTTTAATAATGATTTGTGTTTTTATTTATATTTTTTAGAAATGTTTATTTGAGTTCATATTTGTATTTAAATAAGTAAAACAGATGTGTTACAATTTACCCCCGAACTGGGGCACATTGTAACAAAGGTTCAGATTTGTTTAAGATGAAGTTATATATCTAAGTGTCCAAGATTTTGTCACGTACTTTCACGCAATTAGTTCACCACATATGTAAGTAGTAAATCACGCAAATTATTTCCTGATTGAGGAAAACACTTTCGAGAAAAAACTGTGAAAACTTTTTTTGTTACAATCTGCCCCGGTCTCCCCTACTAAAATTCTGGGCTATAACCACAAAATGAATACATAACGCTCGTTTGTGTCACTAAAACCGACGGTGCTAATATCGTCAAGCAGCTCTCGCATGCTGTGGGTTACCAGATTTGTCGTTCAAAAGATTTTACTTATGTTACAATTTACCCCGTGTTACAACCTGCCCCGGTCTCCCCTAGATATTATTTGGTTAATATAGGCTGCAGGTAAAATGGTTAGTTTTTTGAAAGTGTGTAACTATCCTAGAGGAAGGCTCAATTTGTACAAATAGATTTAAATAATTTGGATATACTTTTTAGGGATTTTAGAAACGCGAAGCTTGAAGAGATATATCGAAAGCAGGGGTTTGTAATTTTTATGTTCCAAAAATGAGTTTTTGGATCGAAAGTAAATTTATCCGGAAAGGCGAATCCCTTCTAATTAAAATGAAAGAAGAATCAATTTTATGTGATGTATGGTTCCCGAGATATAAATTGATTTATAGACCCCATTTTCGTGACAGTGCGCGGAAATTGGAAACTTGGATGGGCGTTGTTTTTTTAAATAATTTTGGAACTAGCGAAGTGATGACTTAGACCCCTTCTGATTTCACGAGGACTACATATTATTTTAGTTTCATCAAAATTCCACGTATAGACCGCGAAGAGTGATCGATTTGTCATGGGATAATTCCAGTGTGATTTTCATCCCGTTTTGAAATGAAAAACTGTAATTTTTGTGTCGTGTAGAAGTGGCCGTCAAAATGAGTTCATTGTCGGTATGACACGAATATTCAAGGTCACAGAATGTTAGAAACAAAAGACTATAAGGATCTGGTACACAATGGAGGCAGAATACGTACGAATCTCTGAAAGGTTAGCCATTGTTTAACCTCGTTTTCGCTTTGCACGGTATACTAATTACGTCTTTCATCTCTGACCTTATATAATTTGGAACACTGTTATATCTTACATCGTTGAACTTGTCTTGACAATACAAAAAACCATAAAAAGCAATAGAAAATAAAATGAAAAACATCTTTATACCCTGATATCTATAAATAATTTTTAAAAATTTACATACACATACATAAGAAACTAAAAATATTACTCATTACTATTTTATTCTACATTAGTTATTTATAAGTCTCTCCATCAAAATGTTTGTGTTTGGAAATTGCTTCTTAGTACGAAGAAGTGCTTAATTACATTCCTCGATTAATGAGATCTTCATAGTCCATATTCTTTTTGTGGAACCTGCTAGAGGCTTTTATCAACTTCAAAATTTACTGTCAGCATGAATGCGTCCTTATAGTTAGACTCATTGAAGCAGTCGCAACGCTAACAAAATGTCGAAATTATTTTCCAAAAGCATCCAGCTTACAATTACAATCTTCCAGCAGTTTTATACACACGTACATATTTGTACAAAATCATAATACAAACTGAAATTTTTGATAGTACAGCTCCAATATGGAACCTATTCAATAACTTTTCCCCATTACAAGTTCGCATTAAAAATGTACCTGCAATTAACAGGAATGGTAAAAATGAATCGTTTCCACTCAGTAATATAAATTTCTCGTTATGTAAAAACTGCAGATGCTATTTATTCATTTTTCCCAAGCTCGTCAATCGTGGGATTTAAAACAACGTGTTCACTCAGGACATGAAAATAGGTTGAGCATAATTAACGTAATTGTTCATTCCACCGGGTTATCAAGATGAAAGGAATGCTCCAAAACAATTTTAAATAATACACGAATAAAATTTCTTTAAAAAAAACATACAGTGGTGCATGTGTGCCGTTCTCATTGCTGGTGAAATGTAATATAACACGTGTCTCGGAAAACAGGACTCACATTTAACTTCGTTCTATTCAACGACGCAGAAGAATACGAAGGGTTTGAAGGAGCAAAGATAATGACGGTAACTTTTCTCCCTCAAGGCCTTTTTGCATGCTCACGAAGGTCATGAATGTTTTTTTTAAACAGCACTCTGTATTTTTATCTCCCGTGTGTAGGTAGATGACGTCAAAAAAATAAGTTTGTTCAGGTACCATTACCGTCACTTTGCAATGGCCATGACTTCAGAAATGTCTATGAATAAGGTATTTACCGATAAAAGTAATGAATCGTTTAGTTTAAAGGGTAATGATAAATAAATGTTGCAAATAGCCTAAGTAATACAAATATATGAAGGTAACTATAATGATCTACTTAAGTTTGTTAGTCATGATAGTCACCCGAATTCCTATTTCGATTGAAAGTTGGTAGCCCAGGAAAAGTAATTTATCGCCCTACCAGTGCTCCGTTATTTCATGAAAAATGTTTTAATAGAAAGTAGAATTGGAATTCAGAAATTATGTTAAGCAGCTTCGCCTGTTATGAACTTCAGACATATATTTGTTTTTTTAAAGAGTGAAGAGGTTACATATACTTGGCTTTTTGTTTTCCTTCTTAGGTTTTTGTAGCGTATATAGACTGGACAAAGCGTTTACAAAAACATTACGTTGAAGTTTATATAATTTACAAAGTTGTAGAATTTTAAACGAACCAACACCCACGTGCACGTGCGCACGACTCTCCTCGCCCTGCAGGTCAAAAGTCAATAATCCCGGTTGGATTTCGAATTCTGTTTCATTCTCTAGTTACGTAATTTTCTCCTCTTATTGTGCACTTACTTTTTTTGGACTCTTTCAACCCTGAACTACTAATTAAACTAAGATGAAATGGAATCTAAAATCATGGTTTCAACTCACAAGGGAAATTCGGTTATCTGAACATTCCGATTTTTTTCAAACTCTGCAGGTTTGTAGAGTACCTCAATATAACTACCAGATAATTTTTCGTTTGTGCCCATTTTCGATTCTGCGAGGTGAAAAGACCCCTTAAATGTTAACGTGTGATTTCCTGCTTTCCTGTATACAATCTTGAAAACTACAGTGGATATAAAAGAATTATTAGAATGAAAACATAATGGCTTTTATATATATCTCGAGAAGTATTTGACCAAATTATTTGAACCGTTTAGAGGATATCCCCAAAACTGTTCAAAGTTACCTACATTCCAAATCCATGAAAAAATACGTAAAATAGAGATTTCCCATTTCAACCCCTCCCACGTTATTCCTCCAAAAGAATTCAACGCCCACCACAAAAAAATACCAAAACAAACACGCTTTTGCACCAATATTTATACCTCTGACATTCGAACGAGCTTCCAATGAAATTGTACCTACCCAACAGTGCTTCAACGCAGGTACGTACCATTAAACGCCAACAAATTGGATCGATAGAAGTAAACAGTTTATTCAATGGAAAAATTCCAAGGTTGCAACTTTTTACTCGTTCACGTGCACACAACCCCTTAAAGGTCTAAAGAAAGCGCTGTCAGTTTTTCTGGCCGGTTAACGCATTGGAATAAAAATATACCGTTAACTGGGGGCTACAGCGGCAGGTTACGCGCGACTTAATTAACCTGATAGCCGATAGAAACTTCTGCGCCGTTCATTTTTATTAATACGCGCCAGAAGCGCGGCAGAGATATTGCTTCCAGTGATGGTTACATTCTCATTTCCATTGTGTCGGCCGCAAGCCGATCTCGCGAGTGACAGGCATTATCTTGGGAAAAGTGGGTGACGGCGCGTTGCCTCTGCGACAACGACCTAAATAAATTGCATTTAGATTTCAACCGGTGCCTTCGAGGATACGTTATTACGCCAGCTGTGTTGCAAACTTCTCCCCGGACGACGCTTCCTCCCTGATTATAATAAAATGAATCCCACTTCACGAATATGCGCACCTCGGGAGACACGTTCCTTAGGGTGCTTCAATTTCACGGGTCATCTCGGTGAAATGGACCGCTTAATTTCGAAGGAATGTGAGGTGTAGGTAGTAATAACTAAATCCACCTTCTCACCAAAGACAGTGATACTTCCAGTTAATTCATTAAGAAAACGATTCTACATGTAGAAATATAAATCGAAAATTCAGAATGCATTCTCACCCATACAGCTTGGTTCTCAAGAAAAATACTTTTAAAAAATCATGCAACAAACATAAGGCAAAAATTAAACAAGTTGAAACTTAGATGCATTGGTGCTCAGCAAATTTTCAAACTCATTGTCAGACCTTCTTGTCTTAAAAAGAATCACCGATAAAAGAAACAAATCACTAACACCTTCACTTTACAATCACACCCATTCGTTTTTCAACCCCCTGTTTATGGAACGGCTTGTAAAAAATCGACTCGTCACGTGTCACGCTTACTTCCTCGGTTTTCGCATCGACGCTTTATTAACGTACTTATTAATACAGTAATTTACCACGGGGGACGTCATTATTTATCGATCGTTTAGACGTGACCTTGAGGTAACGTCGTCCACGCTCCCGCGCGCGAATTACAGCAATCAGAAATAAACTGGACCGTTCAGCACGCCATCGAACCCCGTAATCTTTTGCCTTCCCGCTCGCAACGACCGCTCGTAACAAGCTTTTCCTGGAAACTACTAAGCAAGCTCCCTTATAACAAACACATTACGAACTTCCGCCCGGGCTCCTCCTTGAGATTCTATCGGGGTTGTGCGTTTTATGTGTCTTTTCTAAGTGGTTAATTTCCCATCCCGCCACTTGGGGAATATTTATGTCATTGGAATCATGGGACCGTGAAAGACGAGCTATCTGGTCGGGGGTGTAGCGGGGCTCTTTATATTCCGAGAATATTATCGCTCGTTACCGTGGACGCGGTAGTAAATTTGCTGTACAACTGGTGATCAAAGTGTTAGGAGATTGGGCAACGATTTTCCTTTGAATTCGCCAGAAAGGCGATTATATCTTCTCGATGGGGTTGCTTCGATAACAATGGTAGATGTAACGTTTGATTTACAATATCGGAATTGTACGGGTGCACCGAGGCAGCACTGAGAGTTGTACGTGTTAATAGGAGGGACTGGGAAATAATGGAACTCGTGGGAGGGCTTCGCTTGATATTGATGCTCTATAAATTGCAGAATAAAAACTCTGAATAATCTTTTCAAGCATAGAATTTTCTTGTTCCTTGAAAATGCTACATGCGAAGAAGGCTAACGAGAGTCCCAACGAACTGAGCAGAGAGATTAATCAGCTCTCAGCTCTTAAGGAGGGTTCTACAGTAACTTTTAACTTTTTTCAAGAATTTTTTTATGAACTTAATGAAATATTTGTATGCTGAGCTTTTTATTGTATATTTATTATATCTTAAACTGTGAATAAATATTTTTTTTTATCGAAAATATGAAATAAAGATGACGCCACAGCCCACAACAGCTGACCATCTAAAAAAAATCGATTGCTCGATTTTTTGCTATGATTGTGGTGAGAAATTGTTCGAGCATGACTACCGTTAGTAGATTTGGATTGGAATTTTAAAAATTCTTAAGATGGCTGCAATTTGAACATTAAGTGTCGACTTTCGCGACTTTTCTTCATCTCTTTCGGATTAGAAAATAAACATTCAAATAAAAAGACACTTCTGCTGAAGATGTGTGCCCAAGATAAATCCAATCAGTCATGGAGAATTTGAGATATCGTGGTAACCATTTTGTAAAACACTATTTTGAGAAAAACGTGTTTAAAATTGTGCAAACAGTTATAGTGAAAATAATTCTACTCACACGCAATTCTAATCTGCCACGATTCTTCCATAATAAAAATCATTCATTAAGTCCACAAAAAATTCCTGAAAAAAATGCCATGTCACAGTAGAATGCCTCCTTAAACCACCCAAATAATTGAGGCATTTGATGGAAAAAGGGCACATAGGCCTAGGTATGTGTCCTTTTTTCGTAAATCGTTTAAATCGACTCAGGTATATGTTAAATATATAATATATCAAGGACATTACTTCTCTCGCGTTCAAATTAGCTAAATGCTGCTTTATTACGTAGCGTGATCGACACGCAGCTACATAGTCGCTGAGCAGTCGCGCTACCGTGCTGTCGTGCAATAAGTAGTTTTGTTTCATAGAGGATTTTCTGTAAGCGAGAATATATGGAAAGTGGGGCGAGTATTAAAAAATTGATTTGTAAGAAGAACAGCTTGCTGCAAAAAATCGAAGAAATGAATACTTACTTAAAACATAACATTTTTTGTTTATTTTTGCGCTTCATTTTGTATTTTTTATTTAAGCGATGTATAAAAAATGGGCAACGAAGTAAGTAAACAAAATTATATGTAAATAACTAAACAAGGAAGCAATTTTGATACAAATTTACCATATTTACGGAAAAAAGCACATAAACCACTTGCTTAAAACTAATAAATAAAGACACATATCATTTTCAAATCATGACTTCTGTTTTCAGAACGTTTGAAGTACACGGTAACTAAATCCTTAAAAAAATTGGTTTTAATTGCATTAGATTATATTAAGTTATACTATAATGAAAACTTTGAAATTGATTTTCTTGAAATGGCATTTCGGCCTATGTGCCCTTTTTCCATCAAATGCCTCAATTTACATTTATTTTACTCCTTGCAATTACTCGTTTGTTTCTCTTCCGAAGGTACACCTGGGTCCCCGAGGACGAGGAATCCACGAAATTGGAAGGTCCTCGGCCAGTGCTACCCCCCGCACCCCCGCCGCCCGTGTCGCAAGCCCCGAAAACGAAGCACGTGAGCTTCGCGAGGTCGCATACCCTGACATCCTTCGATATACCAATGAGTGGGAGCCCGCCGAGGCCGCAGAACCAGGAACGCCTTATAGATTCGCAGCCAACGATGCAGAACTCGATACATCCTTCGACCTTACCCCTGATGCACCCTTACGCTGCCAGCGAGCCCCGTGTTCTCGTTCTCGGTAAGTTTCCGTTCTCATGAAAGTTCACGAGCAACTGACCCTCGCTCGGTCCATTTACTTAATGCGATGTAGCATTCGAAACATGGGGAACCCAAGGGAATACCAGGATTCATGAACATGTTTAGATTTAGAGTCCCTCGTCGAAAATGAAATGGTTCAGCTTCTTCCTCTGCGAAGCGTTCACCATTTTCAGACACAAACGGTGCCGCCCGGGGTACAAATTTTATTCAACATGCCCAGCCCCCTTGCTCGCGAAGAAAGTAATTGCGAAGAAGCGTCTGTTCCCGTTTGTGTCCACCCTTTTCGCAACAACCTGTACGTGCATTCTTTACGGCAGCATTGTGCGTCGCGGAACGAAAGAGTCGGGGATCTTTCTTATTTGCAGAAGTCTCGCGGCCACGGTGTGCTTTACGGGGTCGATTTTCACGCATTCATACACTTTCGCAGCTGACTCTCACCTGTCCCTTTTAGAAACGCGTGGCGCCACTCGCTCCTCAAAGGCACTTACACAGTTCCCCCCATGTAACTAAATAGATCCTCTAGCGTAACTTGAAGCTAAGCTTGTATGCTGGACTGAAGGTACTTTTTGGAGAGGAGTGTTTCTATAGGACGGCAAGCTCGAAAGTCTTTTTGACTCGACGCTGCCCATTAGAACGTCAGGCGGAAAGTTTCGTGACATTTGAGGCTCGCGACAATTAAAGCTTCGAGCCTCCAGCGACCGGTACCAGAACTAATAGCAGAAACTTCGGGACGCCTAAGCGGATATAATGTTCATATATTTTCAGAGATAGAAAGTTCAGTGTCCCCTTAATGATACTTAATCCTGTTTGCCGCTGATTATCCTCTTCTCTTTCTACTTCCCCTCTGTCTAATCTTCTTCCTCCAAGTTCTTTTTGAGTTTCTTTTTCCTCCCCTCGTAGCTTCTCCTGGCTTCTCGTGCCTTTCTCTGCCACGGTATCTTTGTCCGCTGAATTCACCGCCCCATTCCACTTCTCACTGTCTGCTCCTGCTTCTTTTTATCATACACCCCTACTGCCCCGCGTGCCATTCCCCTACGCGCATTTTCACGCTCTCTTGTGACTATCACCTTCTGCGACAGCGGAAATTGCCAGCATCTTGCGGAACTTTCGACTCTTTTCGATCTGAAGTTTTTGTACCACAGAACATTTTCGTTTGCATAAAGAAAGAGAATGATTAGGAAAGTATCATTCTTAAGAAGATAGACTATTTTAACCAGGAGAGGTTGTTAGGTGTCCGGATCCGATTGCTTTGGTTTTTCGATATATTTTGGAGGACCGAAAAATAAGAAATATTAAATTAAATAATTAAAAAATAAGAAATTTTGTATCCCTTGTGAACTTTGAGGGGTGGTTTAACTCGCAAAATATGAAAACGGGCCAATATAAAAAACACGTAGATCTGATTTTTCGGTCCTGTAAAGCATATCCAAAAACCAAAGCATTCGGAGGCGGACACCTAAAACCCTTACAACTTTGAGGGGTGGTTTAACCCCCTAAATATGAATGCGTACAATATAAAAAAATAAATAATTAAAAAATAAGAAATTTTGTACCCCTTGTGAACTTTGAGGGGTGGTTTAACTCGCAAAATATGAAAACTGGCCAACATAAAAGACACGTAGATCTGATTTTTCGGTCCTGTAAAGCATATCCAAAAACCAAAGCATTCGGAGGCGGACACCTAAAACCCTTACAACTTTGAGGGGTGGTTTAACCCCCTAAATATGAAAGCGTACAATATAAAAAAATAAATAATTAAAAAATAAGAAATTTTGTACCCCTTGTGAACTTTGAGGGGTGGTTTAACTCGCAAAATATGAAAACGGGCCAATATAAAAAGCACGTATATCTGATTTTTCGGTCCTGTAAAGCATATCCAAAAACCGAAACAATCGGAGGCGGACACCTTAAAACCTCCCCTTGTAAGTAATGATACAGTGCTAACTTAGACCAAAAAGTATGTAGTTGTGGCAAATAGAATATGGTCCTTCTATTTCCCTCCACCTTTCTTCTTTACCATAGCCCCTACTTTCTCTACTCTCCTCTCACCCTCTTTATCTCTACCAATATTTACTAAATACCTGATACGACCACTTGAAAAACTCCACCGCCATTTATGAATAGAAATTCAATATCATAACAGGAAGTTTCATCGTTCCCGCAATCCGTCACTTCGACGCGTGGAGTCACGCTGACAGGAACTGCGACCCGTTCCCATTTCAACCCTGCACGATCTGCAGATTATCAGGTCTCCCCGGGTATTAACTTCTTGCCCAGAAACCAGCAGTTAGCTCAGTATTAGCCACCAAATTGCCAATATAGCCGGCCCAATGAGACACGATATTGAATTCGTGTAGGAAACGATAACGACTTGGAGCAGTTTCGCAGTGCACTGACATTAGACACGACTCGCGAGTCACGCGGGAAGGGGGGCCTGACTCGGTGAAAGCATTAATATTCCCGTCTCAATTAATTCCTAACGAACGTCGAATTACGGTCGGGACGTAAATTATGTTACTAGGGTAATTTCCACGCCGAAGAAAATCCGTCTCTTATTCGTCCCTTCGCTGAACTTGCAAAGGCGTGGAGATGAGATTGCAGTGGACGTCGAGATTACTCGACTTATAACTTATAACGTATCCAACGTGCCCGTTATAGTCTCGCCCTGATTGCTTCTTGTCGGGGATAGACGCGTGTGTAAGGAATTTAGGAGCTTTCATGCTAAGTTATTCCATTTCAGAGGCAGATGTCTGCATAGAAAATTTAAAGGATTGCAGGTTTCAGGCTTGAACTTCGTTGGGGGATGAACTTCGATCGATGAAGATTGAATAGGGGTTCTTATTCGAAAAATATACTCCTGCAGCAACTTAATAATGAAGAATATAAAATAAATGACGGCAGCTCGCGATGCTTTTTTTTAAATTGATATTAAACCTTCCTTCATAGTCTACACCCTACAGTAATACAGATGAAAAAATTGAGGAGGAGAAGAGGAGACTAAGAAGGATTTATCTTCTAAGCTGACTTTCATATTATAGCAATCCCTAGCTTTTCCCTTACAGTCCCTATCACGAACTCATTGTAAACCATTGTAGGCAAGATCCATGAATTCCACAGCGAAACAGGTTCAAACGTCCCTATTCACTGTTCGCCACTCGTCAAGCAACGATTCCAACAGATTTATAGGAAATGTCGTTGCAGAAAAACCACCGAAGCGGGGTGTGATGAAGACACAGGCGACTCAGACAGAGATCCCCGCCGTGTTTCGAGGCCGAATTCCTGTCACCCTCAGTCCTAGAACGATACACCGCGTGAAAATGGTCTCCCAGGGGGCCCAAACGAACGGCCTGTTTAATGGAAGGAAACTGACGAAAAGCTATTCGGAGGCTGGTCAGCTGAGCACTCCCTTGGGTAGTGGTCAAATCGGGGCAGCGGGAAAAGAAGAGATTGACCATGAACCCCTTCACAGGACGCAGAGCGAAGAACCACCAAGGTCGCCCTTCCTCGTCGACTCGCCACCATCTGAGACCCACCAAGCCACTCTGGAGGAGGTTCTGACCAATGGGGACATCTTGGAACCCATGGCGAGAATGGTAAGTGTCACTTTGAATTGCAGTCGTGGATTCTGGTATTATAGCAGTGGTCGAAAGAATGTTCAAAATGAGAACAACGAGGAAAATAAGAAAGATGAAAAAAAACGTGTTAAAATTTATACTGTAGGGAGCTGCTTAGAATTAAAGATACTTCTCGAAAACTTTCTTTTGACCACCATTCTATGCCTTGCAGGAATGTAATGAGTAACCAGAGACTTAGTTAAGTTGTGTAAGACGATATTGTTGAGGGTAATAACTGGCAGAAGTGTGCTTGAATATTTATTTGGTCACATTGTTGTACAGTTCATGTATATGTAACACGAATTTCTAAAGAGTATACTGAATACAGTATATTAGATAAAATAAAGGGAACCAAAGGCATTGCTATATTGTGAATTAGATCTACTTAGTTACGGGTATGTATCATATTAGGCCTTTTTCTTTTATTTAATGAAGCCTGATAGCTCTAAGGATTGTGTTAAGGCTGAAAGTGGCTGGAAAGTGAATTATTACAATAATTATTTAGTGTAATTATCGTAAGATCTGTGATTGAGTAGTTCTGCAATTAATTTCACCCATCCATTCTACTGATATTGTCTGACGGCCGCGATTCAGTTAACGGATTAAGCGTTTGAAACGCGTCCTGGCTTCAACGCATCCTAGCACAACGTGTCCTAGCCTCAGCGCAAAATAGATGTGGCGGTGGGATGCTGTGCAGGCCCTGCACTGCAGGGTGAACTGCTTAACTCAGTAATTCTAATTATTTCCGTTTCGTGAAGAGCAGTATAGAGATATTTTGTGCCAAATGCAATGAAGCGATTACATACGAGAGTTTACAATTCGATTTAAAACTTTCTCAGAGAGTTTTCGCACTTTCCCGGAAATTCAAAATGAAATTAGAACATTATACTCATATGCTATTAAAATTCTCCCAAATATAGCATAGTTATTTTTTAGAGAATTAATGCCCAGTTTCACTATTATTAACCCTGCTGAACTCAAATTTGAAAGTAAATATTTCCAATAAAAATAAACGTAGATCAAAACTAAAAAAAAATTTTAAAATATACGAACGCATATACATATTCATTTACTTTTTAACCATTTTTATCTAAAATATTCGTTTAATTTTTATCCATTCGTACTTTCGTCTCCAAATCAATTGAATTTCGGCAGAGACTGCTTTGATAGTAAAACCATGCAGAAACTTGTGATTCACGTGAAGTATTGCGACTCTCAAACCCTCCGAGTTGAATCACATTGATTCTGCTAGTCGGAGTGGAGAGTCGCTTGAAATGGTGGCTCGCGATGCTCGAGCTGCTGTACTCGATATCGCCTTTGATTGAGAGGAAGATATTACAGACTTCAATTTCGCCGCCAGTTAAGGATCAATCTGAAGCCCCGCCCGAATTATTCGATTGCGCATTCTGCGTTCGATTAAACGCTCCCCACCGCCTCCATTCGGTTGAATTTTACGTCCGAAATCTCGGCAGTGTCATAATGGTCGTATCGATTAGGTGTTCGACTGGGCCTTCCGATTGGGCGATTTATACGCGAAGCTTTATGTGTGCAATGACGTTTTAAGCCGAGAATTACCAGAGCAGTCGAAAAATATCTCCTTGTGAATTATTTATTTCAAGCGCTACGAGCAATAATCATGCAGCATGAGATTTATCTCTAAACATGTACAATTATGTTCCTTGAAACTGTTCTTACCATTAGTGTTATAATAAACACGTTGGATCAAATTGGACGGAATTAATTAATTTATTTTGAGGGCGTGCTGTGCATAAATCAATGAAGCAGCGCGTTCCCGCAGGCAGGCCGATTCCACTCTATTAACAGGAAGGTCGAACAAGAATCAAATTTCGAGGCCATCTATAGCAGATTGTAATGGTAGCGTGATCGAATTACTGTCCAGGCAACAAAATAGACGTGGCGAAAAGCAAAAGCTTGTTAGTGGGGTGTAATTAAAGGACACACGTCGTTACGGATATTAACATATCGATCCATGTTGCTCGTTTTATGATGTTCCGCAAATGACGGAATACGTGCCTCGCTGTCTCTGGTTTCGTAAAAACGGGCAATAATTGCAAACATCGACGGCTTCAGGTTTTTAAACAAATTCTAACTCAGCAAAGTGATGACTCAACCTCTAATTTTAGGTACACTACATCGTAATCAAATTCTATGAAAATCCCTTTTATCGCAAAAAATAATCTATCTAACGTATATATAGTTGCGTGTATATATATATATATATATATTCAGCATTCTTTACTTATCCCCCCTTCCATTATACTTTAATTCTATCATACATCACTTCAGATCAACTCATACTATTTTCCTAAAGCAGGCCTAGGTGACTGTCCAGATGCTTCTCACACATAATTTTCTTTTTTTTTATTCCTTTTGCCCAGCCTCATCATCAACGAAGGTCCTTCGACTTGGACGACCAAGAAATCCTTATAGACTTCAAGCCCGCGCCCGTGTCACCGGATGCGCGGGTTCTCCTCAACCGGATATCCCAGTCGACGCGGAGGTTCCTGCCGTTGCAGAAGACACTGTCCGACGGGGAGATCCGCGTGGAAAGGCGTGAACCGGTCGGCGAAGCTAGTGAACTGAGTTATCCTCACACGTGCATAAGGAACCACCAGGATCCATGGGGCAGGACCGTCAGAACACCCGTCCAATTTTCCTCAACGCCTGAAGAATTGTTCCAGCTGAGGGTCGCCTCGCCTCATGAGGATCATCTGGAGGAGGCAAGTACAGGATCATCTTGTTGAAATGAGATTCACTATAATCGATGATTCCTCAATTTTGTGGGAAATATAAACGCGTGACTTTTCCGCCTTAAGAGGTATTTTATGAAAATTTGAAATATTTGGCTGCCAATTGATGCCCTTTCGACGGAAAATTAAGTAGAGGGCTATGTCTAAATCTGTAGTGTGGTGTGCACAGTGCAAGCTTTATGGGAGATAATAGAATGCGTAAGCAATATTAAATAAACTTTTGGGGCATAATGAACAAAATGAAACTGCTCTAAAATTAAGTAGTCCTCTACTTAATTACTAAAATTAAATATAGTCCTGTACTTAATTACCTAAATTAAATAGAGTCCTATACTTAATTACTAAGATTAAATAAAACTCTGTACTTAATTACTAAAATTAAGTAGTCCTGTACTCAATTACTAAAATTAAATATACTCCTCTACTTAATTACGAAAATAAGTAGAGGGCTGCTTAATTTTCGTAATTAAGTAGAGGAGTATATTTAATTTTAGTAATTAAGTAGAGGACTATATTTAATTTTAGTAATTAAGTAGAGGACTACTTAATTTTAGAGCAGTTTCATTTTGTTCATTATGCCCTAAAAGTTTATTTAATATTGCTTACGCATTCTATTATCTCCCATAAAGCTTGCACTGTGCACACCACACTACAGATTTTAAGCAAAAGCGAATTTAAGCGTGATTTCTTCTTCTTTCTTCCTTCTCACTTTTCAATAAAATTTTCTCTATCTTAAATTCCTTCGATTCATATTGTTTATACTGTATAAAATACAGCGTATTATAAGAAATGGACATTGCTCTAACAAAAGCATTTTAAATCGCTGACTCAGTGCAATACGTTTCCGCCCGCTATTGAAACCTTCCAATCCTTATCTATCGAACTTTTCGAATGACTATTTCCTGTAGGGATTGAAACGCGCCATCATCGTTTCACCATCGACTCTTCATTCGGTCGAGTAGTTGTACTTGAAGATTGATGAGCGATTCATTGATTCTTCCATCAAGAAATATCCTCCATAGCTATGCCATCTCTAAAAATACCAGGGAATACAGGCACATCACGAAATTACATTGCGATGATATTAAATCTGGAAAACAGGAAATGGCCCCAACGTGCCTATGCTCCACTTAACTTCTGCAAAAGAAGAAACTTCTGATTTCGCAGCGAACAACGTTTCGATGTTTAAACTTAAAATCAAGTTTCAAATTAAAAGTTCCTAATTTTTCCGACTACGACTGCCAAGGTTGGCCGAGTTTTAAATTAAAAGTGATCGCGTTGCGTATAGAGGTTAAGCACTTTCGAAACTTTTCTTTACGCTAATTGCTTGAATTCTAGAGATACTACCATTGTCACAGCGCGGCGCGGAGGCCGGTCGTGTAACTAGTTTTAACTTTTCGCTTGAATTATTCCTCTCGTCCTGTTATCTCTGATCCACTTGCGAAATTACGTTGAACAGCAGAGAATTAGAAACTGTGTAATTCTATAAATTAGTAGGCTTTCTCTAGTCGTGGTGAAACAATTATGCTTTTGTAACGAAAATAGTGGGAAACTTCGTTAATAGCTTATTTGCAAAACAAATTGAATTTTTTTGTATATTTTAATGCAGAATATTCCTCGTGTGCATTTGGACATTTCAAATAACAACTCTACACTGCAACACAAGCAAAAAGAAAGTCATACGAAAATGGAATATTCAAGTTTCATGCATTTAATTATAATAAAAAAGCCAGTGTGGCATTTTTTAAATTGCTGGACGAAGCAAAGTATCCTGCACGAACCCGTTTCGACATATTGGCCGAAAGCTGTTGTCGCGACGTTATTTTTCGATATCGTTTGCAGGAGTTTCACGAGAATCTCATCCGACGGGGGCTTTTCCGTAAGAGGAGCGTATCACTCGAGGATGGCGTGCAAGGTTTAGCATCGGACGACTTTATGCTACCGAGATCGCTTCCCACGTCGCCCACGTCGCCGACCGCAGTATCAAGTATGAAATATGATTCACGCCGCGGTGCCGCGTTACTTCCGCAGCCTAGTGAAATTTTGAAGAAGTTTCGCGGCAAAGTTCCGTCAGCTTCGCGGCGGGGCAATGTCCTACGCTTAAGCTGGTCCTCTTTTTACGAACGTGACGTGACTATTTCGTGGGAAAAACGACGCCAATTTATCCTCCGTCTCGTTTTTCTTTCTGCCTCGTGCTTGACACGCGTTTCTTCTTTTTCCTTTTTTTTATTGTTATTTACGTTCCACTTGTGGTGGTTTTACTCGCGGTTTCACCTAACACGATGGCCGATTAAGGTTGTCGATCTAGAAAGAAAAGCTGAATTTTGAAAAATGAGATTATCTGTTGCATTGCTGATACAAATAGGGAACTAAATTTTGAAGGTCTCGTTTTAAGAGCATCTCTTCTTTACTTCTTCTTGAAGCTTCATGGTTCGACTGTCAGCTTTGAATTTTGAACGTGGAAAATTAAGAGACGTCTCCTCCAAGAAGGACGTTCTTAGTTTCAATTTTTTAAGGGTGATATATATTAAAATTTCGATTTATTTAAATGCAAGTAGTGGCAAAAGATGTTCAACTACTAATATCTATCCATGAAAAAAATTACCATTGCAATATTTAGGTACGGTGACAATTTTGATGAAGTGCGCCATCTCTCCCATAACTGCCCTATTAAGTCCAGCTAAGATCCGAACACCGTCGTTCCTCCATGATGTTTCAGCGCCAAGGAAGATTTTACAGAGTCCCAAGGATTATACGTCGCCGTCACGTCTGCTGCGGCGAATTTGTCCGATAGTTTTCAGCCCCGGAACAGGCATTTCTGGCTTGATCACGTCCCCGTTCGTTTCAAGCGATTCGTTAACCAACGACGTCACGAGGGACCACAGCGACGGAATTTGGAATGAGTCTCAGGCGACAGTTCTCCAGGCTGACTCATTGGCACTGTTGACACCGTCCTCCAGACGAAGACACTTACTGCTTCTGCAGCATCAGCAGCGCTCCTCGATGGACACAGAGGCGTTGGATGTTGAAGAAACGATGGAGTCGCGGCCGTCGAGCCCGAGGGTACGTCTCGAACCTGTCACGCCTGTCCAACCATTAACACCAAGGTAAAATGTTACATATTCTTTCATGAATTTATTAATTTTAATTGGGAGTGCTTGAAATAGTTTGCTAAAATGTAAATGTGTTGTGGAATGTACCAAGAATTGTAAGACAGATTTAATATGAGAGTTGGTGAGGGCTGTGATTTTCCCTTTATGATTGGTTTATATTTGAGAAATGTTATAGAGTACCTGATCAAGAAAAAGAGTTATCACTTTCCCTGTTTTTCAAAGACACTTTATTTGCAATCAGAAATTACCATTTCTGTTTCTGATGTTTGACATGGTTTCTCACTTCACGTTTTAAATATAATTCTGAACACTATTTTCTGTAGAATTATGTTTATACCAAAAATTTTAGTACCAAATCAGAATCTTTGGTAATTCCAACGTGCTCCACAATTTCATTTCTCTAATCTCGACTGTTTAATTGAAATATTAATGGACATACACAGTTTCAATATCACCATCAATTAAATGTATCTATCCAAATATTTCGAATTTATATAAGTCGAAAAAGAAATTGCTTCTGTACCTATTTGTGACGTTCGAAGAACCTTTCCCTCCCCTAGAATATAACTCACAAAGTAAATTTCTGGTAACCATCGAACGAGAGTGCATAGTGAACCCTAAAGCGACTTTTAAAGGGACCTGCTCCTGAACGTGGAAACGTCCGTGTTGCCGAGCAATGGTAGACCAAGGAGCGCTTTCCGTCGTCCTAGCCCTGCTCCGCCGTTGTCGCAGCCGCAGTCACAATCCTCGAGCGAGTTTGGCTTGAGCCTCGCCCGGACGGACTCGGGCGGACGCACGAACACTGATTTGTCTGAAACCTCGACCACCGAGGACTATGTCACTGCCAACACCTCCACTGAGACTGGGACCACCACAGGCACTTCCGCAACGACCAGTTCCTGGTCGAGGCCCCCGCAGACGTCGAGCGCCGCGGCGTCGGCCTCGGCGACGGCCACTGCCGCAGATGGCAGCTCCTTCGAAAGTGCCAGCTCAATTTACAGCTTGGCTCGCAGCGAGGTGAGTTTCTATCCGTTGCTCGTCTTCATAGTGACATTTTAGTGGTTTATTCTGAGTGCTTTGAAAATGGTTGGGTTTAGGGTGAGGATCTGACTCTTTTGTTGTTTTTAAAATTCTACATAGATTTCTTATTCTCTTATTCTTCTAAGGTGTACTCTACTTGGTCCTAAATACTTTTATGTGCATTCTGTCAATTGTTTCGTAAAGAATTGCAGTTTTTAATTGATTATTGTGTTATGAGGTTTGAAGGAGGCTTACCAGTGACCAGAGTTGGACAGTAACTAAATAAAAAAATATTTAAATAACGGATCAAATAAAAGTTACTTTAACTTTATATTATTTGAGGAATAAAGTTAATTTTTTAATCGACGAGAATTTATTCTTCAACTTTTATTCGTTCTTTGAAATTTATTTAAATAAAAATTGTGCCCATTTCTGTTAGTGACGCCATATTGGTATGTTAGAGTTTAGAGCTAGTGTAACAATTAAGAAATTATACAATATATGTAAAAGTAGAAGTAGAAGTACTATCCATAAATGTTGAATGAGATGAAATATTATGAGGAACGTATGGTTATGATCAGACTGTGACAAAGTATTGACATTTATGCGCATTACATAACCTGGGATATTTATGGCTCGTACCAATCCAATGAATATAGATCACCCATTGAATACCAAACACGCGTACGTAAATAAAAAAAACGGAAGAATCAGGAGGGATAGTAAAATTTTTATTGACCCATAAGCATACTATTGACTTGGCCCAGTTTCCCCTATCATGCGCTTTCTTATGACCAATAAATATGATGTTCTATTAGAGAATGAAATCCCAAATACACGTGCAAGAAAGCAAAAGAATAAAACGTATTATTACACCTCGCCAAATACAAGCTCAATTTATTCTCTTAAAAATTCACTACCCTCAGTGTTCCATACGTTTGAATTAAGTTACCTTTCTCCCGGTGTAAATTATACATCGTTTTGTGCGCAAGGAAAAAATAAATTACAGTAGAATAATCACTAATTCTGATTTTACTTACAAAAAAAGAATTCCATTACAAAGTCGACGGTGAGTGAGCATACTTCTCCTTAAAAGTGTACACTGTATCCAGTAGGGTTGCTGAAAATGTGGTCCGTAATCCGCGGATACAATTTTCCAAATGTACAGTGATAACGAACGTATTAAGCCCGCCATAGAGACCTCAGTAAATTAAGAACAGTTATCGTACCATGAAGCGAGATAAAATTCTATGGCACGTCAGGCTGTCGTCGAAGAACCATGCAGCCCGCCACCGATCCTGGAGGAAACGGAAATTCCAATTGGATTGGAGGCGCCACCGTCTCCAGCCAGATCCAGCAGTAGCAGTAGTTCGGGCAGTTACGATCTGAAAGACGCGATGACAGATCCGGGTCAGGAACACGAGCAAACTGCACCTCCAAGTGGGCACACCTCAGAAACGGAGCTGGACCGTGACGTAAGGCGATAATTAAACTAATTCCGATCACCTTTCCAATGGAATTTTTGCAAATTCCACGAACTCTATGACCTACAATCTACGGATCCTTTTTGCTGTCTATGCCTGGGATTTTGATAAGACTGGAAACATTGGATAGTTTGAATGAAATCAGGGAGGGTTTAAGTCATCATTCCGCTGGTTTCGACTTTACAATTTTATAAAGTTTATAAATTAATTTTTATATCCAGAAATATACATCGCACGAAGTTGGTTCTTCTTTCATTTTAATCAGGAAGGATTGTCCTTCAAAATGATGTTGTATATCCAGAGTTCCACCCTTTCCCCCGTCTTCTACTCACTTCCAGGAAGGTCACCGTTCCTCTTCCGGGGGTTACGCCGAGTCCCCTCCAGACGTGCCCGCCTGGAGCGAAGAGGAGCGACGCAGGCGAAGGAAAACCTTCACTCTTGACTTCCTGGGTGGCGCAGGGGACACTGAGCGTGCCGCGGAGCTGTACGCGGAGAACGCTGAGGTCAGCCCAACGCCGACTCATCGTCCCAGAGCCAGAGGCAAGTCGACGAGTGCCAGGAGCCCTCACAAGAACAACAGGAAGCGCGAGACGGCCCAGCAGCAGGCGCAAGTGCAGCAACAGCCGCAGCAACAGATCACTAGGAGTCCCCAGAAAGAAGACTGGCGAGTGGAAACAGCAGAAGATGGCGGGCATGTGCCAACCTCGGACGATTCCAGCTGCAGTCATCATTACCATATGCATCACTACCATCATCATCATCTGCACCGCGAGGGCGCCGATGGGGGGCGGCATAGGAGGACGAGGGAGAGTCCGAGAAGGAAAACCACCGGCTACGTTTCTGCTAGAAGGAGGAGCAACGAGGTGAGTGGATGTCAAGATGTTGAAAGGAAAAAATAGTGGGTAGATATTTACTTAATATAATATACTGAGAGGGTAGCAGTAGTATAAAGTAATTATAGGACTAATTAAATTGAGCACAGTCAACCCTCGAATTACCCAATTTCAGTGTAACACGGAAGCTATAATGGTTTATAAATTCCTTGATCAAAATAAATTTTTCCCCTCCAGATAGTAAAACGAATAAAAAAAGTATGCAAGTGATAGATTATAGCTTTTTCTATTTCTTCATTTTTGTTCTCATGTTGTGTTAAAAAAGACAATATTTCATACCAAAAGTGTTATATTCAACCAGTGGCGCACTCAGGAGCCGAGTTGAAGGGATAAAATATGTTCAATGCATATTCAATAAAATTCATTAGGTGATTATAAAAATTTATTTGAAGAATGAAACCCAGTTTTCTTTTTTTTTTTTACAAAGCTCCATCATTGGAGTGTGCCCCCACTGTATTCAACCCTTCGTGTCAGCTATTTTGTTACAAAGCAGCAGAATGATTGTCCTCCCCAAGCGTGTATTCCCTTGAAACTAAAAGTTACGAGTCCATGATAGTATGGTTTCACTATGGTTGACGGCACGAGTACCCAGAGTTTCGATCCCAATATAGGACAAGAACGCAGCCATAACAGGGAGCCTGCCTCGAAGAAGATCACGCGCTGCGGACGATATAATGTGCTCGAGGCTCAGTCCAGGCCGTTATCAGCGCAGCCCAGGACACAACGGGCAACGAGCGATGATTGTCGAGGCGCAAAGCCCGGAGGCGAGATTAAAGGCCCTTTCAGCTGAATCCTTGAGGTCCGTCAGTCCAGGGAGCGACAGTGTGTTTTACAGCGAAAGCGCGGACCAATGCCTCACTGTCAGCGTCCTCGACGCCCCTCATTGCCACCAATGCGGCAGAGAGGTAAATTATTTACCGTTTGTTGGATCAACCCTTCGACGAGGAGGGGAGAATTCGAAATGTTCAAAGTAGTCTTTGGTGATGCGAATAAGAAATGTCTTAGAAATTGAAACTCTGGTACTATTTCGAACGACTATAGACGAAGTATGTAGTTTATAGTGTAGCTAGTCGCTTCAGCCTCACATTCCTCTTTTCCTACCTGTTTCTGGGTCACTCCACCCCAAATCGATCGTTTTCTGAGGTCGTTGGGGACCTCGATTTTCAAAGGTCATTGACCCCTTAAATGAAAGGGAAGAGAAAGAACATCCGCCATGTCCAGATCGACCTGTCTCTCTATCTATCGGTCTATCTACCTCTTTTCTCTATCGTGCGTGCCGTCGTGTTGCTCCACCCCGAGGTCTCGGAAGAGATCGTTCGACCGCCAGCAGGTTTCGCGGACTCGCCGGAGGGGCACAGGGCGTCCACGAAGCACCTGTCCGGGCACAGGCTGTACAAGAAGTTCGACAAGAGGTACCGATCGGAGGACCGAGGGGACAGGAGGCACCGGCGCAGCAGCGCTGGTAGATCGGACGTCCGGGCGAAGTCGGAGGAGAGGGCTGGACCCAGACGCGGAAGCAGAGGTTCTCTGGAGGAAACCGTCATGGGGAGGAAACGACTTCAAGCGAGAAGCACGGACGTCAGCTTGGAGATCCTCACAGGTTGGTTTCGACGAGCAGAGGGGCAATCTGTCCAGGTGACAACTCTTGACAATTGGACAGCGGATACGGGGTCGAATTTGACCCACAACAGGGGTTGTTTCACTCACTCTCATCGTAGAACATGGTTTTGAATTAGTATTTGAATCTTGTCGATGTCAAAAGCTCATATTTCCTTATGGAAGGGAAACTTATTAGGTGGGTCAAAAGAGACCCCTGTCCGCCAGGTGACGGTTATGGGGTTTTGGAGGTGATTCATAATAAAAATTTATTAGAAATTCATAATAAATTTTTTAAATATTGACAAATTTTTTTGCTTCGTTTGTCGAATATTATATACAAACTTTACAATAGGAATGGATCTTCGGCTTACAAGAAAAGAACCCTTTGTTGTTTTGGAAGTATGAAGAATTTCAAAGTCACTGAGGGACCATTAAGGGGGGAATTCTATTATTTGGACTAAAAACGTAGCAAAATTGTTTTTTTTTAAAAGAAACTAGCGATTTGATTCATCTGAAATTTAGACTATATTTTGATGAAACTTTGAGGAAGCAATAGCTATTTTTTATTAATTATTAATCACAAATAGAGGAGTTATACACGATCGACCAACGTGCCGCGCAAAATTCGTCGTCTGCTGGTGTGCATGATATTTATCTTCGTGGTGATCTAAAACAGAAAAATGAAACGGCGTGTCACTGTAAACATATATAACCATAATTTGATGAGCCAGAAAAAGATACAAATTTTTTTGAGGAGTGTGGAGACTTTTCAAATTGAAAGGTCTGAAACTTTTACTTTTTCTATACAATTTTGGGCCAATTTTCTTATGTAATCGAAGAAGTATATAAATTATCGGTATCCTGGTTCATCACAGTATAAAGTAATGTTTGTTGGACATACAGGCCAAATTTGAAAGTAAACGGTTCAGTGGTTACAGAAATATCGTGCACACCAGCGGACAACTGAGGCGTGATGGTCGATCATGCATAACTCCTATATTTATTATTAAAAATTAATAAAAAAAACTAAAACTTCTTCAAAGATGCATAAAAACATAGTCTAGATTTCACATTATTCGAATCGCTAGTTCCTTAAAAAAAAATCTAAAATTTCGCTATATTTTTAGCCCAAAGAATAGGATTCCCCCCTTAAGTCCACGATCGTCCTATACATCTGATTCTGAGGCCATATTTAAGACTATATTTAGCCTCTATTACCCTTTTATTGTGAAATAGTAAAACACTGTTACAGGATCATAATTTCTATTCTGCAAATTATGCCAGCTCACGAAACTCAACTTTATGTTAGTTAGCGATGCTCAGAGAAGTACTTACTCTGTGCCTCGAGCTTGAATAAAACACATTCTAATAAAGACGTCTACGCGATATATCGTGAAAAAGGCGTTTATAAACTTCCGACGCGTAAAGTCCATTAGCCACGTTTGCATCCACCATAAAACGCGTTACACAGAGAAATGGATGCACGAGGTATTGCGAAACGAGCATAATAACGGTAGGCGAGTATTGCCCTGTAAAAAGTGACGTAATGAAACACGATTGAAAAATTGAGTGGGAAGAGTGGCGGTTCATTAGAAAAGTTTTACTCGTTTTTCTGTTGCGACGTTTCTTCCCTTCGAGAGATTAATGATTTTCGAGCATGTTAAAACACAGTGAAATTCGGTAAAAGGTACAATAACGAAGCGTTCGTAGCTTTTAATGGATTCGTCTATATTTCGTTTCGTAACTTTCTGTGCTCCATAGGGATTCATTTCTGCTACATACTGTGGAAGATAATTATCATATGTGAAGGGTAAGAGGGAAAACAGGGCGTGTCACAAAACAGCTGTACGAGAAAATTAAGTTTTAATACTTTAGTCCAGCAGTAAAGAAACAAGGTTCAAGGAATTTATATGCATTCTTCATAACATGAAGCTTCTACTCTAATTAGGCATGACGAAAAAATAAGCAATAAAATAATAATTGATTTACCTTATTTTAATATTTTTTCAAGTTCGAACAGGGCAGCATACTGAAACAAAATAAAAAATCTTCCCTTTACCCTTCATGCGTGATAATTGATTGCGTAGAAGATATAAACTAATTTGAATAATTTTTAAATTGAGTAATCGTAGGGGCTTGAATATTTTAGGAATATGTAGGGGATATTATAAGAAAATATAACTTACTGTCAGCTGTATAATCCCTAAGAATGTCTCCCTTCATTTTCATAAATTCTACAAACTCCCACGTTTAACAGACAATTTTATCGTAATGTTTCACGTTGGAAACTTGGTTTGTTCCGTTCGAAACAACAGGTCGAGAAGACGAGGACAGCTACGTGGAACCGTACACGAGCAGCGAATGGATTTACATCGGGGACCTCGAGGAGAGTCATGTGTGGAGGAGGCCAGACAGCAGGGATGGCGACGAAGAGATCCCAGAAAGTATCGTTAAAGAGAGGAGAAGCTCTCAGGAATCGACGGAAAGTGAGAGAAACTTTCGTAAGAAGTACCAGGCGGCGACACACAGGATGGTGCATCGAAAAAGCAGCGGGGAAATGTATAAGAGGATACAAACTAAGAGCTTTGGTAAGTCTCCAGACAGTTCTTTATTATTATTCTCTTCTTATTAGATTGAACCCCTTTCAGCAGCGTTTATGTCGATCCACCAGAAACTAAGCATCTTATTGTGTACTGTTAATAAAGTTTTCTTCTTTATCAATAAAAAGGGAAGAAAAAGGGGTCATAAAATATTCATAGTAATTTCTGAAGTGTGATCAAGTAGTAAAAATCAAATTTATTTTTCTATGATAGAATAAAATTATTGGTAGTATTTATTTTGTGAAAAGAATATTAGTATAATGTAAGTTTATAATGAATAAGATTTTCCGATAACGAGTAGATATTCGAGGATTTCAAAATTCCTTTGAAAATACATCTGACGATACTTGATTGGTATGTCGAGTATTTGAACACGAGAACGAACGTTTAGATACAATACACTTAACGCTCTATATTTAACAGTCTCGCTCGCAATCGAAATCGAAAGCAATTTACACAAAAATGATTGCTTTTCCGTTGTATTAACAATTACACAAGCCCAAGCACTTCCCTCAATGGGAATTAAACGATAGTTATTTCGCTTTGTTGAGAAAACATTTCGATCCACTTATCACCAATCAGTGAAACTCGTCCGTTGGTGTACTTGTAACCTAAACGTATGGAAGTCATAGTTTATGTATGTTAAAATACATAATATGTATCTTAACATAAGAGCAATATAAATTATTAAATTATGATTAACATTCTTAAAAAAACATTTGTTTAGTATTTCCCAAATTTATAATTAACCATTGAAGCAACCTCAAATGTTGAAATTGATTGAAGAAGTCAAATTATTGTAATTTAAAATATTTGGAACGAGCAATATTAATAGTAAATTAATTTCAAACAAATAAATTAATAACGAATGGGCCTAAAAGTAAATATTTTCTTATCAAAATAATATAAAGCAGTTTTACCCTAGGAATAGTTTTCAAATATCTTACGAGGACGAATCCTTTAAATAATTCGATCGAAGCGCAAAGCTTCGCGCGACAGCCCGATGAAACTTTTAAAAAATTCATGGCGCTTGAAAAATTTTTAACGGCACCGTCGATGTATTGTACCAAGAATGTAACGCCGTTTGCATAAATATTCGCTAAATTCGTCTGGCGATATATACCACCTTAAAGCTGCTCCTAAATTTATGCTCTTAGACGTGGAGCTTCCGACGGGCATTTACAATCCTCCGAAGATGTAACATGTAACACATAATGTGTTGCATGTAGACATGCCTTCCCAGGTAGTTGTGACAGAAAAGAGGAATCGCGCGCAATACGTCAGCCCAATAAATCGAAATTTTTAGTGAAAGGTGAAACCAACAGGGACGGGTTAATGGAGCGTGGATGAAATTAATTACGGTGAATGTTTTGCCTAACACTGTCCTTCTCTGTATCCTAAAGACCCATGTCTTCGATCTAATGAAAGCAGTTTACCAAAGTAATGCAATAAATTAATATTTTACTTGTAACTTAATAATTCTTAAATATATTTAAATGAAAAAGAATTTTAAATTCATCTAAATTTCGAAATTTCCAATTAAAGAAGCAAAGCTAATTATCAATCCAAAGTGGGCGACATATTGCACTATAATTGAAACTCTGAAGAATATAAAATCTTAATCTAATTGTGAAAAGCAGAAAATTTTATTTTTTGTCGCTGTATACTGAAGGGAGTAGCTGAATACTGTATACTGAATCCTAATGTTGCATCTGTGAGAAATTTCATGTGTGATTCATGGCACAAACGACTATGCCATACCTTCGAAATTTATACGATAAAGTATGGATAAGTATGCAGAGTATGAGCGGGGATGAATATACGAGGGTTATTCAAAGGAAGAACTAATATGGGAACCATTAGAGACGGCAGATGTTGGCTAACTTTTATAGTAGCAGGGAATGTCATTTGAATTCCAAATATCCCCGTTTGAATGAAGAGAGAAATTCCCATAAACTTATACCTAGAAGTATAATACTTATACAGGTAAAATTGGTTTAATTCAGGGTTTCGGATTTACAGGACTTATAATATTTATTAAACTAAATAAAAATTTGTTAGTAAAGATGCATATGTAGGAAAATTACTAGTACATTATAGGTATGAAAAGATTTATAATGCAAGTGTTATGTATCTCTCTCTTTATTGTTTTCAATGTGCAAACGAATAACGTTATTATCTATCTTTTATTTTAATGTTTAAAAAGGTGTTCCAAAATCTATCCATCCATTTTCATTCATGTTTCATACTTTAGTCTCACAGAGTTCTGTACTGATCAAGAAATTCGTGGTCTGTGCATGACAGACATTTTCTACTTACAAGGGCAAGAGATTCATTGCTCCTTAAAATGTTGTATGCTTATTTACAATATCGATTGTAATAGTACCATTAATTGAATATAACTATAATTTATATTTATTTATCTTAGAATGTTGTTTATTATTCTAATTTGAATGAATTACATTATCAAGTCGATGTTCTCCAAAACGAAGCCACGTCGAAAGAAAAGTTATTCTACTATTGCGATTCATTTTTGTACAAGAGCGCATTCACCCTCAATTGTGCCATATTTACTCCTATATTCTGCAACTTTTTAACCAAGTGCACACATACTAGACGAATTTTCAAAATCGATTTTCTCGAAAATGATAGCTCATATTGAAAACTTTTATTTTACACTTTTGGTGTATTTTTGCATAAAGAATCATCCTACGCCCAGTTGTACCATCATCCTTCACCCCTCTCCCCCGTATAAGCAAGAATCAAAAAATTTATTTTTCATCGACCCAGCTATATAAAAGCACATGGTCCACTGTAGCAATCCAATAATTAAGATAGATCGTCTATTTCCTACAAGCTTCAGTAAAGTTCTCTTTCGTTCGGCCATATTGGATAAGTCTGTCCTCCAGAGCCTTCGAAGACAGAGGAACGCGTCCACTGTATCGAGCCTCGAAGAAAGAGAAATCTCGGCTAGAAAAGGATCCAGATACGAAAGCACAAAGGGTACAAGGGAAACGTAGAAATTCCATCCCCGAAAGTGTAAGGAGGCGGAGAGAGTTGGTGGACTAGTGGGCTACTGTAACTAAAATTCACTCCGCCGCGAGGCAACGCATCGCCGAAGAATGCCTCGAAGAGAACAGGCCGACAAAGAAATCGTTCCCGATCTCGGCCGAATCTGCAGACGAAAAGAGAAAGCAGAAAACGGGGCAAGCTTCGTGACGGAGGCGGTAAACGCGGCGATGTGGTGCAGAGCGGAAGAAAGACAGGCAGAAAGGAGGAACGAAAGAGGAAAAAAGAGAGAGCCGTTCTTCCCGTTTCTTTAAATAAGCACCGCGTAATACTTGGGCTAAATATAATCGGCACGGCGCAGCTGAGAGAAAGACGCCGAGCGTCGGCTGGTACCGACGCTTCACCGACACCCGGCGTCGTCCGTTGGCCGCGTGTGACGAATCGGTCGTTGCTTGATCGGAATAGGCGAATCGTTTCCCGTGAAACTGTACTTGCTTCGTCGATTTCAGGAATGATAAGTATAATGACATCTGGGGATGAATCTGAAGTGAGGTTTAGAAGTTGGGCCTGAACTTGAGTTTATTCAACTCGGGTTTAGAGAACATAATATTTCTGCTCAGGTTTGAACCTAAACCTAAGTATAGTCCTAAGAAGGATTTAAGCTTTGGAACATCTGAGAGCTAAGACCTAAGACTTAACAACACTCAGGAACAGATTTAGGTCTATGAATATAATAATATGTCTGCTCAGGTTTAAACCTAAACCTAAGTATAGTCCTAAAAAGGTCTTTAGACGTTTCTGGAAGTTTTAACTTAGGAATCTGAGACCTAAGATTTAAGATTTAAAAAGATTGAGGACCTTAGGAAATCTGAGACCTAAGTTCTAAAAAGACCCAAGACCTAACCCGAATTTAAATGTAACAGTAATCTAAACTTCACTTGGCAAGAGGAGTCCATTATCAACTCAAATTGCACTGACAACTCAACTGTAATCTGTACAATAATTTCACATATGTATAGTGCACTCTGTGCATTTAACACGTTATTAGACAGGAAACAGAGTAACTGTTTGCGGGAATGTTAGCCAAATTGGTGACCCAACTTCATTATAAGTAAGTTGAAAGGTACACATAAGGTAGATGAAGTAACAAAGTGTAGCACTGGGAACTAAGGGGTTTTTCAGTAAGTGATTGGATTAGTGAGTTCACTGCTAATTTCGGTCGATTTGATCATTTGGGTTTGAAGTGGCCAGCGCCAGCACTAGTCGATATATTCTTTCTAGGTCTTTGGCATTAACCCTTAATTTTCTAGTGCTACTATGCACTAAATATAATGATGCGTGTTTATTACATCACAGTTATATGGAAGTTGAAAACAGTAAACACAATTGCGACGAATTAAGTATAAATACGAAATCACAACACAGAGATGACATACAGTTACATTTTGTATTCAAACAATTGAGAATCTTGCAGCACGAGGGGTGCAGCTCGATTTTTGACAGTTTTTGAGTTATGACTTTATTTTTTATGTAGATAAAAAAATATCTACATTGTTTGGTGCACGTTTGATGCAAATGCGATAACAAATGAGCGATTTATTGTAAATTTCGAATCTACACTCATTACTGTTTTACGCAATACAAATGCTCCAGATTTGAAAAATTCACCAAAAATGGAAATAGAAAAATACATATTTTTCAATATCGATTGTAATAGGATTACAATTAAGTAGTTTCAATTTTTATAATAGTTTCAATTATGTAGTGTTCTCTTTTTAATGTTAAGTCTTAAGCAGTAATTTACTCGACATTGGTAAAAATGGAGTTGCACCCGTCTTGCTGCAAAGCCCTCAATTTTAAGAAGAACCCATTATAAATTACTTCAATTATTTCAATTACTTCACATTCCTCAAACTCCGCCCACTAATCTTGGAATCTCCCTGAAACATCCTTCTGCAACACGCCCCTGACCATCAAAACTATCGATCCCGCATCGAAATATGTACAAGTTCCTTCGGTGGAGGGTTGATACTACGGGGCGTTTCAAAACAATATCCACAAACAGAAGTGACAAAAACAATTCCCAGAAAGAAATCAGAAAATCTCAATACACAAAACATTATAATAACCACTCAGCAAGCCACTCAAATTCTATTTTACACTAACCAACGACTACAATACAATTCGAAAGCATTCAAAACTATGAACCATTAAGCAAAAGCACATCGACCCTCAACACTGGACTCACTCAAACCTCCCTGACCTCCACAATCATTCAAATTTCAGCCCCAACATTTCTATAATACATAATAACATCAATTCCCCTCCTAAAATCTCCACACAGCCTCCCACAACTCTGGGACCCCCAAATCCTGAACGCCCTGTAGCTCTGGAACGCTCGGTATACGTGGAAACGCGATTCTCGCGTCCGAATATCTCGGCAGAAGTGAAGTCTACGTGGAGTTTGCCGCGTGGCGAAACGCCGAGAGGGGGATGGTCGTTGAGGGGGGAGGGGACAGAGGGTGGCGAGTGGAAGAAGAAGCTTTTGGCTGGCAGTCAGTGGGTCAGGGCGCCGAGTCGCATTCCACGAGTCGGCTGAAGGCATCCTCTTCGGGAAATCGAGCTTTCTCCGTACACCCACGTCTCGCGACAGCCGCGCGTCTCGCCGACTCCTTCGAGCCTTTCCGTCGCGCAGTAGTAAACCGGAAGTCCCCGTTTTTTCCCGGCCCCGTCCTGTGCGCACCCCCTTCGCGGCCGCGAGGGCGCCCCCCGTAGCTTTTCGACGTCGGAGATCGCCGCGTCGCCCCCCTCGAGCGCGATGGTGTGCGATTGCGCGGCCACGGAGTGTTCCGCGGAGCTTGGGGCCGATGTGTCCTTGAAGAGGGCCTTGGAGGAGCTGCTCAAGTGCATGCTCAGGGTTTGGTGCAAGGAAGGCCAGGCCCTCACCAGGCTCGGCGCAACGACGCACGGTAAACCTTCCTCGAGATTAATGCTCCCCCCACGCTGCTCGGTGAACGTTTCGTTGGGTTCACTGAGGGTGAATCGTAGGTTCTTGACCAGTTTATAAACGTTCAACAGGTTCATTTGCTGTTGGGAAGTTTGTATAGTATGATGGGTTTTGGTCTTTCAAATGAAGGCCATTTTGTTGTGTGGTGATGGATCTTTGTGGTAATGGTGTGATTTCAATAGTGGGTGCTGTACACTGAGCAGGAACTTATGATTCGCCCTCTGCAATTTTGTCCTTTGATCCTTCGATTGGACGTTCTTGATATGGGAATGCTGAGGATTTGGGATTTTAGCTCCAGTGATGTGTTTTGGAAACTTCTGTGTGCTGCCGACATTTCTTTTGCTGGGTTTTATATGTATATTGATCTGTTGATGAGTATGGTATAAATGTTTCTGGGAGAGTTTGAAATGATATTTCAACCACTTCCGTTGGAACGACGAGCTGCAAATATCTATTCCCGTGCCTCGTTTGGTACAAAATATGCTACAAGTGTCGTGACTCGTCTGTGGTATTTAGTTTGAAGTAATTACTCATTCTTGTCAAAAGTATCCTCCTCCATTTTGTCAACAAAGTGTACTGCGAGTTTTTAGGAAATTAGTATTATTATGCGTTTAAATATCGGTTGAATTGAATGGACACAAATTAATTTCCAACGCAAGTAGTTTAGTGGGATTTTGGTCAGACAGAATCGTATATCGTGAGGGTGATGGAATTCTTATAATTTTTTCATATTTGTGAATGCTGTTTGTCACTGAATGTTGGTTATATATTTGAAGAAAGCATAGGTTCGGTTCGATATAAAGCAGAATCCAAATATTCATTTGAAAATATTTTCGGAAGTGATGGTGCAGGTGCCACAATGAGAAAGGCTATTTAATAGCTGTCTCTATAATAGAACAGTTCATCTGGCATTCTATTTCGGTCAATAGGAAACACACTTGTGTTCACATTATACAATTTTAGTTAACGCGATTTTCATGTCTCTTGTTTCATAATTGTATTATTCATATTTAGTGTAATATAAATCTGAGAAAATGAAGAAATAATTAAAGTACCCATGTTAATCCTTTGGTACAATGAGATATTGATGATCCTATCTCTCGGAAAAATATCTTTTGATTTATAAGTGCCTCATACAGAACTACTCCAATTTATTAGAAATATTTTCATTCATAATTGGATGCATATGTAAAGCACAATTCTCTATACCACATTTCGAAGTCAAACTAAGTAATGCTTTTTATACTTTGAGGTCTGAAATTCCCCACTGCTGAAGGTACATCATCGTAAATATTGAACCGCTTACCTTTGCAAATTGGGGTGAGCGAAATCAACGAGTGGAGAGTTTCAGAAGTGAAAAATTAAATTACTATCTCGAATGTTTGCCGGGTCTGGGAAGGCTGTCCCAGGTGGCATTAAAGTTTGTTGCACGAAATGTATCCCAAAGCGGTTAACTTTATACTGTTTGCCTTTGAAACTTATACAAGTAAAACCATCAAAAACCTACCCTGTATTCGAGACTGAAGTATAAAGCTAATAGTATAAAATTGTATTATTTATACATCTCCCATAAATGCATGAATTCTGAAATATTTTTGTAATAATTGTAAAATATTACACTAAAAACAGATCAGTTAAAATATTCAACCTTTTCAATTTAATATTGTTTCATTATTCAGTTTATCGATGACATGTGTAATGGAAACATAATGTATCGTGATTATACAATAACCATTAATCATCGGTGCAGAGGTATTAATATACCAATACGGTATTATTTTACATTATTAAATTATCATATGAAGCTTCATTAACAGTAATACCATCGTAATAATTTCTCTTGTGTAATTATTGATTTCAATTAGCATTGCACCCTTGGTAAGTTCCACAATAAGTATTATTTGTTAATCACTGAGGAGATAGAAAATGATAAAGAATTTTGTGTAAAACACAAGTCATAGAAAATAAGATGAGTTACACAATTTACTAGTCTAATTTATCTTTTTCTCATCTCGTGATATTACAGTTTAAAAAACAAAATGTTTTTTCCTGAACGTAACTTTTGAAAATTTGTGAATAATAAATTTCCTATAACAAAAGAATATTTTAACGTTCCCAAGCGTCGTTCATCGAACGAAGTCATGGTCGACGTCGACAATTAGTAGCTGCGTAACCTTGGAGAAGAAATCGTACGAAAATACCTTCTTTTGAAACCGCAGCAGAATGCCGTCTTGTAGTCGATTTATCGAAATCAGCACGACATTGAACGAGCCGGCCACAAGCGTAGCATTTACTAATTTAATGACAAGAAAATTAGATTACTTCTTCCACGGTAGTCACAGCTTCCCTGTAAATAATTGAATATCTTCGATCTATCAGACACGCTTCTCATTAGGTAGCTACTTAACTGATCCATCAAAAGTTAATTTGCTCCAGTGGAACAGCATAACGAAGTGGAATATCAATAAACTATTTGACGATGTGACCGTCCCACTTTATGCTAAGTAACATTTAATATTTATGTAAAAGCCGTTCCCTTGACTGTTCTACTTTAATTTTATCTGTTACTATTTCTGTCTCTATTCGTGTGTTCCTTATTCATTTATGTGTCTATCCTTAGGTGGCTCCTCTAATTTGCATGATCCCTTTTTTTTCTTACCTTTGCAGCTCCACCCCGCATTTTTTCTTCCTACATTCATAATTCCTTCTTGCCTGTTCGGTTCTTATTAAAACTCTACTGGTTTCCCTTTTTTCTTTCGTCATTATTTCCAACTGGGAATTTTTTAATCCTTTCTCTTTTACCTTGGAGTCTAGGCGAAGAAAATTTTAAAATACAGAAATTTGTAGAGGAACGTGCCTCGTCTAAACGGTAAAATCCGAAGTGTGCCAGATCGCTACGGCAAGGCTTTGTTGTCATTAATCGAACCATACATGCCGCTGCCAATCGAGTTTTCGTGGCGATCAGGGTCACAAGGATAAAACTGAAGCTGCAAACCGACATGAATTAAGAAAATTTGCTCGTTCGATGAATTCTGATATTCTACATTCTAATCAACTGAGGATGTGTTCCATAAATTCTAGTAATGTATTAAACAAATTGTCTTAATATAAACACCGTCCAAACTATCGATTTTATGAAATACTATTAATAAAAAAGCTGATTTTCATATAGAATCTCATGTGAATTTCATATAGACTATATTATTATTACAGTGGATCTCACAGAATTTGCATCGTTAAGACACTTTGCAGTTCATGTTATTCTAACTTTGCTAATAAATTAAAAAAATTGAGAAATTCAAAAAATTATGAAACTTTGAGGATATGTAGAGGGTATATAGCTTTGTATTACGCAATTTTTTTGTTACCCAAATTCACTTTAAGGGTGTGAAATTGACCTCTGAAAATCCGGCTATTTTCCAAATTTGTGTTAGAACTCGCGAACTGTAAGGGAAAGAACAAAGGTTTTCAAACAGAAGTTACTTCTTTTAATTAAGACTATAAAAATCTCTGATTTAGTGACTTCATACCGAATACTCTTCAAATTCTCAACCCCTTCTCTGCACTACCACGCACAACACTCGGGAATCGAATATCCCCTTCGCAGGATTTAAAAAGAGCGTGCCGGTTAAAATCGATAATTACGATGATTCTCCCCGATGAGACTCCACAACCTTGGGATTCTTGCGTCGCGCGTGCGAGAATTTCCCGCCACCAGGAAAAAGACGATAAAGGCTGCCGCCGCTATTTCTGACATCGACCGCGATAAGGGTCGACAGGAATGCGTCTGCCTTCTTTATCGGGGAAATAAAACCTTGCCGCGGGCGCACGTGGTAATGAGACAAAACGCTAACCATGTATACACAGTCGATTACGTTTGAAGCATGGTGACGCAAGGACTCGCTTATTTTTATGGCGTGATGCGCTCCTGAATAACTTCGGCTCGACCTGCTTTTATTTTGCCCGCATTTCGACCTCGTTCGACACGTCTCGATGCTTTCCAGACGCTTCCGATTGCACGATTCAATCAGCTTTTGTTGCTTTTTTGCCGCAGACTCGTTTTGTGAATATAGAATTCCATTTAGTTGTACTTTTGCCACTGCAACTGGCGGATCATAAAATATTTTGTGGCTGTAGTACCGGTGGATATACGAGGGCAACGCATCCGCTTCCAATTTAGGTGTGACACTTCATTTCAGTTTAGAAATATTTTCTACTTCTGCAACTGCCTGTGTATTTGTAAATACTGTATTACGATACTGTGTTATCTGTGATAAATGGAACTTTTTAAACTTTGTCTTATTTTGGTACTTATTCTTTTAGTTCAAAGACTCTTAAAATTCATTGGATTTGTTTAATAATAATGCAGTATTAATTTAAAAGCAGCTCACACTATTGACGTTGATATTACTAGCCTCGATATTTTTTATTGCCCAAGTAATTGGCTTCTAATGAGTATCGAAATATTGTTAAGACCCTTAAGTTTCACTTCAGAATGTAGTAATTATCCCATTTGTTAAATTTATTATTTTTAGGGTATCCAAAAAGTCACATTTTTAAGAAGATTTATATTTTAAAACTGTGTTCTCAGTTTTCAGGTTTAGAAAGAGTTTCGTACTAAATGTACTTTAGGTTGGGAATTAAACTTCAGTTCCTGTGAAATACCGAGTTTATCGTGAAGCGTCTATTTACAATGTAAACTTTTCTTTCAGTTAAAACACCGTCTGTTATTTATAGATTTAAATACTAATGGAGTGCCACTAATTAATGCGAATTCCAAATACCAGTCGAAGCCAGTTCCCGAAGCTTTTATAATTCGGTTGACTCCAGCTTTGTAGTTGTTTAAAAGCAATTTACGATAGCCATCGAGCGTTTGACGAAGACATTGTTAACGAGCGACGTTGATGCAGGGTTCAATAATCGATCTTACGTAAATCAACCCCTCACTGTTTAGGAACAACTTTAATTACGGAGGGGGGGTGTAAGTACGCCCAGCTCGAGGTTCCTGAATAGTAATGAAAACTGGAACATCATAAACCTGTAAACAATACACAATTCCCTGGATATAATTTTATTTTTGGCGAAACGAAAGCTTAGAAGTTGAAGAGTGTTCCTGAACCATGGGCAATATTAATCAAGTTAATGGAAGTTGTGAAAAAAATAAAAAAGTCTTAAAGAATGTAGGTCGTTAAACCAATCGTTTCTGAGATTTTTAATTAAATAATCAATTGCTATTTAATTAAAGCAGTTGCTTTAAGGTGTATTCAAGAAACACCCTCTTATATAAAAAATATGTAGCCCAAAGTTTTCTAGGCTGAATCTACCACCACAGATAACATCAATATTAACAAATTTAAAAACAACGAAATAATTAATCTTCTTTTTTTAACAAATGAAGGCAGAGTTTTTACATAACTCTCTTATACAACAAATCAAAAGGAAGTTATATATATGAAAAATAAATTTCTGAATCTAACAATAGCAAAATAATAATTTATACTGTAATAACATTTCCTTTTATAAAACGAAATTTACTGCTATCTATTTGTAACAGTCTTCAATGTATCACTTCATAACAGTGAAGTCACGACGAAAGAGAAGACAGAAGATCACGTGGCTTCGTTGATGCGAAAATGAAAGCTGTTACATAGCACTCGAGGCGAGTTGTCTTTTTGTACTCAAACATAGTAGGTACGCCACGTGCGGAACGCGGTGACGTAAAGCATTATTTTTGTGATACGCCGAACTCGTGGGCGACACACTGTACTGTCTTATTTTAATTGCGTCCCTGGTTCGATCTCAATTGATTCTCTAATGTGTAACAAGTAGTCGTGCGTAAACAGAAGCTCGAGCGCCATGCTGTTACGCGCGCCACCAGTAATTAGAACAATCATTTCAAATAATTGAAATATATCGTCTCATCATTCTTATTTCAAGGGAAAAAAGTTCCCATTCTATTTATACTTCGTAATATTCCCATCTCTATTTTCCATTTTTCCATCACTCCATATTCATTAAAATAATTTATGATTAAGTAAATTCCGTCTACGATAAAGAAACATTTTAAACTGTTACAAATAGCAGTAAATTTCTTTTTATAAATGGAACTGTTATTACAGTAATCATAGGAATGGTAAATTATTGTTTCGTTATTAAAAACAACTTAATTTTAATGTAATATTAGATAATTATCATTAACCTGTATTATGTATAATAAATATTCAAATGTAACTATTGCGAGCGAGATTTATAACATAATTATTATTGTTATTGTGAAACAAAGTAGATGAAAAGTACTAAGGGTTCGAAACCCACCCTTTCGTGACTCGAAGTCAAAGTTCTATTGAAATCCCTGATAAAACAGTTTTTGGTCGTTCCACATTGTACAATTTTTCTGTCAGTTTTTGAATGATGTCCTACGTGCTACAGTCGTTCAAATTGAAAACAAAAAAAGTAGTACAAAGCATAACGAGCGAAGTGCATTTATTTATGTAGCCACGACGACGTGCACTGTCCCGCTTTCATTTTATTTTTACCCAGTATTCCTTTCTATTTGTGCACTTGCTTTGGGCTGTGCATAGTACTACTCTCTCTTCTCAAATCTGCACGACAAACGTCGCGAATTACGCGTGCTTCCTGATTATGAAAAAGGAACGATTGAAACGTTTATGACTATTTCTCACAAAATTATCTCGTTACTGTCGCCACTGTATTTCCATAAAACGACTGTATTATTAACACGAAAGGTTGTTTTTAAGAAATAGTCACACTGATGGAAAATAAATATTTGCGGGAGTATCATTTAAAACACAAATAGGTACTGAGAATTTTCTATAGAATTTGTATGTCATTGTTTACTGAAATGCCACGAATGTACAGAAATGTTCTGGCGACGTTAATATTAAAGTACACGAATGAATTCAATTACGGAAACTTGATTGATCGCTTCTTGTGCGCGAGAAATTGATTGCAATTAAGCGGACAACGAAGGGAGCGTGAATTTAATTTCACCAATTAGCAATTTCGAACACACTGATGAGGCTTCTCAGCTATTTTATATCATCTATCCGGGAATGAGCTGTAGAGTTACTAGAAATGGAGACGGAAATCCAATAAATACGTAATTAACAGCGGATCGTATTTTGAATATCGTCCTCATCGTCAGCTAATAAATCATCACAATGGCATTCGCCAAGACAAATACAGTAAATAAAAAACGATAGGAACGAGATAATGGTCGTTTTGAAAGGTCGTTTGACATTTTAGGGGGCTACACCACCTTGTAGGCCTAAAAGAATGGGTAAATTTAAATTGTTTTTTTAGGTAATGTTTCAGTGAAATATCAAGATCTTTTTTGAAGATGTTATAGAATATTTTACCTTTGTTTACATACATTATAAAACGTGGCAGAGTTATACAACATTACCCACCGCCAGGTGATAAGATTACATAAAAAATTATGAATTCTAATTTCAGCTTAAAGAAAAATAGATTTTCTTCAATGTAGCGTACCCTTTTTAAATAATTTTCAAAAATAAAGAAATATCGTCATCGTAAAGAATTTTTTTTTAGTTCACTGAAACAATTCGGCCTTGGGGGTTTACATAAATTAAACAAACTAAAATATGATAAAAAACCTAACCGTGGTGTACCCCCTTAAACCCACATAAAAAATTGCCTTCTTCCAAAAGTGATCGAGCAATCGCGTTGAATCAAAGTGCCTTTAGCTTCGATCTCGTACAAACTTTGACACTTTGTCGTCATGTATGCGCCACACGACTGGTCACAGCTCGGCAGCCTTTTCCACTCGCCACACAACAACGCCATATTGAACACGAGACAAACCCCTCAGTCGCGGATGCAAGTTCGAGGAATCGGTGGAGCGGCATTCAACCAGCCGGGAAAACTCTGCGCATAAATTCCCCGCGCGAGGGATGATTTATCGCATGGCTGCGCGTACAGTATCCACGAAATCGCGGCGGAAAGTTCGGCGAAGTAAACCGTCTCTTATCTCACGTGAAAGCGTGATCGCAAATAAAAATAACCGCGTTGTGAATACGCGAAACGGGGTCGAGGAAAGAAATACGAGCGGCGACATTATTCTTTCTTTTTGTTTTCGATCGCTGGCGTCTTGATGGATATGAAAAGAAGAGGTCGTCAATGTCTAGGGTACTTGCTTGCAAGGATTACTGTCAACGAGAGTGGAGGAACTATGTATTATTTACGCCTTCACCAATGATTACCTACTTCTTAGTTCGTGTCAGACACTTGTCTGCCTTCTGTGTCTACTGAATTTATACAGGGCGGACGAAAAATTGTAGTGAAGCTAGAAACGGTGGGTTCCTACATTGTAACCATTTGTGGTCACACCTTATAATCACAAATTAGTCACATGGTTCACTGCACCCCACAGCTATTTCTGAGTTACCATTTTCGTATTTTTGAATCTCATAACTTTTGAGTGATAATTAATTTAATACTCATACAATCATGCTCTAATACTCCTTTTCTAGAAATGTAAATTTTGAAAAAATAGTTGTGGAGAAAAGTGATCTTTTTCGTTAAAATTCATCATGTTTTTAAATTTTAATATTAAGGTGTAAAAATATACAAAAATACTGCTGGCAAAGAGAAAAAAATGCCTGGGGTGCGATACACTCCGCGTGACCACGAAGAGTTCAAATAAATCGAAATTGTGGAATAAATCCCCCTGAATCATCTTGGTGGTTCACGTTTGATATTTTTCTGTCTCCTTTAAATCAACGCTATATCTACCAAATGGACTTAAAGAAACTTCCAACGTGAAAACGCGCCAGTGCCAGGCGTATGGTTAATTGAAATCTCGTTAAACGGCATTCACCCTTCACGGTGTACGCGATAACTTAATATGAAAGGCCTTGTTTGATTGCAGAGAGCGACAAGAGGGTCGTAGTGAAACGCGAAGCTGGCGGCGAGTTTGGTTTCCGCATTCATGGCTCGAAACCAGTGGTGGTCTCCGCCATTGAGCCAGACACACCGGCAGAGAGCTCCGGCCTCGAAGTCGGTGACATTATAATGTCCGTGAACGGCAAAAGTGTGATGGACTCGACTCACTCAGAGGTCGTCAGGCTCGCACACTCTGGCACCGATGTTCTTGAGCTGGAGGTGGCCAGGACCTGCAACGTATTGGCACCAAGGCTCACCAGGCCTGGGATGAAGGATGTCGCCGACGAGGCACCCATGTGCTCTGGCTACCTTTGGAGGAAATCCGCGACGTCCTCCAACACGGATAAGTGGGTTCGGAGGTGGTTTGCTCTGCGCCGCGATAATTGCCTCTACTACTACAAGACTGACGCGGTTAGTATAGAAACGACCCATGGGGTGGAATTGTTGGTGGAATAGATCTGGAAATCGTGGAGATTTGGAGAAATTCGTGGACTTAATAATTCATTGTTTATTAACCCCAAACTGATGACGTCCAATTTGTGATATAAACGGTGACGTGGAGTCTCACAGATTCCTCTTTAATAATTTGAAAGTGTCAAGCCTAAACTTATTTTTAACATACAGTAGAGTTATTAGTGACTTTAGTACATGTTTGAAAATATGTTTTTGCATGTTGTGTTCAAAACTCTGAAAGTTGCCTTCATGCAGAGTTGGGCATTATTCAAATAAATTTTTATTCGAATGATCTCAAATAAGAATTGCGAATAAAATGAAATTATTCGAGAATAACGATTTTTTTTATTCGAATGATGCCATGTTGTGGGATCAGGAACCTACATTAAAGGGAGCCCGGAATAAGAGACCGCGGAGGGTCGACTTTGGCGACATTGGTAAAGCCGCTGGCCAGTAGCGCAGAGGTCCCAAAGATCGTGGGTTCGAATCGCATCGTCCGACGAGGCCTTTTTTTCCGTGGCTCCCGGACATATAGGAATTACGAAACCTATTTCTACAATATTATAAAACAAGGTCGAATGAAACAAAGGAAAATAAAACCTATAGGAAAAATAATTCTATAAGAGATTTCTAGACTCCACGTCACCGATTTTCAAATGAAATTCAGTCTTCGTATTAATTTCTAAACTCATGCTTACATTATTCTCGTCTGATTCTACCATTCCCCAAAGACTCCCCAATCCAAACAACTTCCCTCCATAACTTCAAACAATAGATGTTGCCCTATACCACCACCCAGTAACTGGGAGCCCCGTAAGTCGTAACTTATATCCATCTCAAGTGACTGGAGCTCGCAATCCCAGTCGTTCGTCAAACGAAAAGTCCCCCAGCCACGCCTTATTGGAACAGAACCCATTCGACCGTCCTTCCTCCCCGCGAATCGCATCCCATCGCGATGACGAGTGTTCGCGCGCGATCGTTTATCCGGCGAATGGTTCACGGGGGTGCGATTCCGTTGCAGCAGGATTCACAGCCAGTGGGGGCGGTAATGCTGATAAAGTACGACGTGGAGCAAACGCCCGAGCTGAGGTTAAACAGTTTCGCGGTGAAGAAACAGGGTGCACCGACGCTCCGGCTAGCGGCGGACACGGAGGACGCTGGTGCCCGATGGACGACGGTCATCAAGGAAGCCATAGAGAGAAACGACCAGGTGAATATCGCGGGGCAGCGACGAAAGTTTATCCTCTCCCAGCGTCCTCTTTCCAGGCAGCCCATATACGTTCCAGGAACACCGGGGCCGCGATAAATTTCGAGGCCATTCCGGGCGCCGCCATTCGCGCGCTGCAACTTCTGAGAATGTAACGAGATGCAGAAACTGGCCAGACCTTCTCCGCATGCTTCAGAAAACAAGATTCATTTTAAATTCCTGCACTTCGGCGATATAGTTACGCGAGTTGCTTCAACGATCAGAGTTCTGGTGGAGGCGGTCCCGTAGAATGGTATTGTTTCGTCGCGGGTGTTTTATAATAGGATTGTATAAAATAATCGGCTTTAATTTGTGAAACGGGAAAATTCTGACTTCAAGTTTGTTCGTTTAATTCTATATTTTATCGTTGGGGTGGTAGTTGAACTTTGGCGAGGTTCATTGTGTCGATGGAACGAAATGTTAGGGGTTTGTTGTTTTTAAATCAATTGGTAATTCAGTTTCTGTTTCTCTTTACTTCATCACACTGTCCAACCTATTTTTTTCAGACACTTTATTTGTCAGTGCGATTGAACATTATTGGTCTGTTCTGTAGGTCGACACTTGGCTAGAAGCGTCGCTGAAAATGCGCGAGATGGCGGCCTGCGCTATTCAGCGACCAGATTGTTTCGGATACCTCAGCAAGCAGCAGGAACACGCCAAGAAGACGTCGTCACCGACGGGTTGGTCCAGGCGGTATTGCGTGCTGAAGGATGCTGCGATGTACTTTTACGACGATGCCAATGCGGAGAAGGCTTTCGGTGTCGCCTGTCTTCACGGCTTCAGGGTGCACAGCAGCGCGCCGACTTCCGGTGGCAGGAAACACGCGTTCGAGCTACAGTCGCCAGACCCCACACGGAGGAGTTACATCTTCGCCACTGAATCTGAAATGGACAAGAAACGGTAGAAACTGTTCCCCTTCGGGGAACGGGGCCCTTTCACTGTAGACACTTCTGTGACCTTTCTCTGGTATTTCAAAATACTCATTCGATAAAACAGCAGTGATTTAAGAAGAATGGGAAACATTGAGAATGTGTGAATACGCCCCAAATATCAGTGAAGATGTGGAAGTGTCTGTTGTGGAAAGGGCTTTATGCGATTTCATACGATTCTTTCGTAGTTAGAGACTCTTGATAATACTGTCATTTTCAATTTGTTATTCTGATAATAAAGCAAACAAATTGTGTATTCCTCCTGACATGTAAATATACTTTGCCATAAAATATAGAATTTTTTTAAGCAATTTAGGCAAATTTATTGACAATTTTCTTTACTATTTTTATTAATCGTTGTCCCTGTTTTTCGAAATTTTAGATTTAGTTTCTTGGAATTGGGAAAATATTTTTTGGGAAGAAATTTAATTAAGGTTGTGTTATTATATGTGTGAATTGATAATGCGAGTTTGACAGGATTACGACGAAATTTTAAAAGTTCTTGTATGAATTGGCATTTAATGGACCCTTTTTTTTTACAGATGGCTAGCAGCTCTCGAATATTCGATCGATCGATGGATAAAGATTGGTTGACACAGGCCCATTTACCGTACGAGGCGGCAAAGAAGTCGAAGCAGCGAAGATCCTCTGAGGTGTCCTTCGCCTCTTCCTGTTTCTGGTTCCTAACAAACATCGTCGCGAATCACAAGCTCATCGACCATTGTCATCGTCGCCTCGATTCTCGCGCGCAAATTCATCATGTGGGTCATGTCGCAAATATCCATCAAGTTCGCGATTCTTCACAAGTCTTGACACCTCTGCTAACATTATCCTCAACTCATAATTACCTTGGCCAGCATTCTCAAAATTATCGATGAAAATATTCCACGATAGAATATCGAACAACCCTAGAATCATCAGCTCATCTCGTAAAATCTAACGCACTTGTTGCGCGAATTTTCAAAATCAATGTCTCCAATGGTTGTCGTTGTGCCATTTCTGCCAAACCCACTTCAATTGCCAAAGTTTTATTCTTAAGAAGATAATTTAATTCCCCGATCTTTGATCATTGAAATATTGTACAGGATTTATCTCGACGATTCTCCTCTGTGATTTGTAATTTTGTGGCCATTTTAGCTGTTAATCGTGAATTTCGTCGACTTTATTGTTACCAACGATTCTAACTCACAGTTTTATAAATTTGATCAATCTTAATGTCGCTAACGCTATTTTATGATAATTACTAGTCAGTATTGGTGTTGTGTTTATGAACCATTAAAGACTTGAAATACGACTGATATTTGAAATAGCGTTTCTCAAAATCATCCGACATTTATTTCGAAATACTAATATTACGCTTTTAAGAGGAAATGGATGGTGTAGTTAAGAATGATTATACAGTTCACAGACTTATTAGAATTCCAGAAGAAAGTTTAATTCAACAATCATATAATTTTTATTTTAGTTATATCTAAGTAGTATTTATTGTTCATTATTACATGAACGACGAGGTTCGTTTTTATTTTCGCACAAAATGTAACGCACAACCATTACTATTTATATCATTGTTTCTATTTCAATTAATTAGTATTGGAGAATTTTCTGTTTTATTACATTTATATTGTTATCGAGTACATTTGCTATTACTGCCATTTTGCGCCAACAAGTGTAAACTTGCACATGATAAGGTTGTAAATAAAAAGTTCTATTTTGGACGTTGTATAAAGCTTGAGAAACGCTGTTTTATGTATATAGTTGGCTCCAGTATCAATTCATACACGAATTTTATTGGATTGCTGCAGGAATTCTTGCAAATTCTTACATTCAATAAATTCTTCGTATTTGTCCAGTTCTTTAATTAATCGATAAGCTTTTCCCTTGAAAATTCTACACACTCCAAAATGAATGGCAATTTTACAATGTATACACTAGTCCCTTGTCACCACAAACCCTAAACATTACACAGTATTTTTAATAAGCAATATTAAGTTCGTACTATTTTTATCTTGCGATACTTTACTCAATTTCAAAGAAAGAGGGACTCAGCGTTTGTGGGAAATTACTCTGTGACCATAAATGGCCCTGAGTTGTCTATACTCCACTGTATATTACAGATTATAGTCAGCAATAAAGACATCACTAGGGTGTATAACAAAGACTTACTTACAACAAATCGAACATGCTGAGCAAAAATTTGCAAGGACCTCTGCAGCAATGCCAGATTACTCTCCGGTTATACTCTCAAACTCGTGCGCAGCGTTTAACCCTTTGCCCTCCAAGTATGCCTCCCATGCACACTGTGGTTTCAATTAACACTACTGGCTGATTTGATTAAGAGTTGTCAAAATGGAAAAATTTATAATTCGTGAGATTATAAGTCTACTGTGCAATAGTGACAATTCCAATGCGCATGCCCAAATAGAAGATGGAGTGGGATGGAGCCATCGACCTGATATTTAGCAAAATTATCTATTTAATATCAAGACATTAATTTTCTGTAGCAAATAACCAAATATCCCCCACCGAATCTTTTGTTTCTTCCTCCTCCTCTATTTATAATTAAATTATTGCTTTTAGAATCATTCTACTATATTATTCCCTACTCCAAAGCATTGCATTTAAAAAACACAGCATTGTGCATTAATGGAGTAAGTTGGAGCACAAAGGGTTACTGGCTTTTTGGATTCCGTTTTTTATAAGACATGTACATAGGAGATTGCATAGCCGACTTAACACGCAGGAATTGAAATCGTACTCATCCCTGACAAAGCGTCGAGCATCAAAACCGTGAACGAAGATCGTTTATTCACCGATTGTGTCTTGTACTAGAAAGATCCCCGCGTTCCCTTTAAAGTAATAGGACTCGATTTAGCTTTTAAGATGGTTAACAGTCGTCCACCGCGTTTCCACGAATCTCCATGTGAATGTTCACCGTGACAAACTACGATACCCGTCGCCGTCTCTGAGAACGGTCCCTCAAACGCGCCGCATCGTTTATACTTTATATTTCGTTTGGGCAAGCGTCGCCCAACGCCGTGAAATGGGCACACGTGCGTCAGCATGGTACCTAACACTTATTAATTCGATCGCGTATCGCGGTATGCTGTCGCGCACAACTACGACAAACGTGTCGGGGAGATAGTTAAGTACTGAGACGTATGCACAGTTGAGCGAAAGGTGTTACTTAGACAGTAAGAATCGTGAATAGCGACATACGCGAACTAGAGTCAGGTAAATTAACCAGGGACGAGTGTTCTAACGAATTTTTTATTCGCCGAGGACGAGAGAAATGTCTTCTCCAACGACCATCCTTCGCTCGCGCGTTTGAAGGTTTATTCGAATAATTATCGATTAATCGATAAATTAGAGAATTCGTGAAAGTGAATAGTACAAAGTTATTTTGTGGGAAAATTATAATTGTGAATAACATCGCGCTGAAAGTAAATTCAACAAGCTTTCACGTTCTGTCGTGTTTAAATATTTGGAGGAAATATTTTAAAAATAATGTACCATTCAGATTAGAGTATTCAAATTAAATATTTTAAGAATAAAATACCATTCAGATTAAATTTCATATGCAGGCAGACTTGCTGGTGTTTTAACGCCTTGCATCTTAATATGTTTAGTGGACATAGTTTCAGGGGTGCATCCAACACATGAAAGTAATAAAAGAATTTATATAATTGTGTATCCGACATGTCCTAGGTTTCGAGTTACAAACGCATTTGTGATTTAGTAATTTACAGTAGGTATGTTACAAATCATCTACAACACTGTCCAACACGATTTTTGGTCCGCAATATCCGCTCGGTGGTTCTTGTAGAGTTTTTCGTCCTGAACGCGAATTTGCAAGCAGAATTGCTCTATCACCCTCAGTTTTTGAGAAAATAGATTCTGAAAAAAATTGCAATTTTGAAAAATTCAACTTTGAACATCTTTTGTGTCGAAACGGTACTAGTTATTCGGTTGCTCGTTGCGTCAAATTATTTTATGAACCCTCCCGAATACAACGATATAAGTTATTATTGCATTATGAACATTTAAATATGTTTAAACAACGATCAAAGGGGAAATGACGCCCGAATAGCACCCATTTTTGAAGATATTTTTCAATTTATTTCCAAAACTAAGGGTTTAGAAGAAAATCTGACCATCCAACACGTTGCAGCAGATATTTTTCCTTCGGAAATCATCAACAAAAGTGGTAAGTCACGTTTCGTTTTCAATACAGAAGCGAAATAGTTTGGCAAAACGCGCGGTGTCGACAGTGGTAGTCAACGGCGGCGTGCGATCCACTGCCGCGCAGCGTAACACAATCGCTTAAGGCGCGTGACTACCACTGTCGGTGTCGCGCGTTTTGCCAAACTATTTCGCTTCTGTATTGAAAACAAAACGAGACTTACCACTTCTGTTGACGCTTTCCAAAGGAAAACTATCTGCTGCATCGCGTGGAATTGTCAGATTTTCTCCCAGACCCTTAGTTTTGGAAATAAATTGAAAGATATCTGCAAAAATGGGTGCATTTCGGGTGTCCTTTTCCTTTTGTTCGTTGTTTAAACATATTTAAATGTTCATAATGCAATAATAACTTATATCGTTGTATTCGGGAGGGTTCATAGAATAATTTGATGCAACGAGCAACCGAATAACTATTACCGTTTCGGCATAAAAGATGTTCAGAGTAAAAAATTTGCAGTTTTTTTCTCAAAATCGAATTTCTCACAAAGTGAGGGTGATGGCGACAAACGGTTTGCGGATTCATGTTCGGGGCAAAAAACTCTACAAGAATAGTGGATATTGCGGAACAGAAAACAAGTTTGATTTTGTTGGACTGTGCAATCAGTGTTTTCATCATCATGCATGGCACTATTTCTAAAGTATTAGTGTTAATAAATATTAATATTGTGAATATCACTAAACATTGTTCATTTTGATTAATTTTTTCCAAATCAGACTTTTATCAAGATTAAATATTAAATTAGGCTGAGTTCACCTTTAAAGCAATGTCCACAAATAATGAAACCAATCATATTTACCACATATATATGTGACTCTTATTAAAGAAGAAATGAATTATTCGAATAATCTTCAAACGCGTCGAAGCGTCGTCGAACCAAAGAATCCTCTGACAAATCTCCAACACCAAAGAAGAAGAATTCTGTACCGTGTGAATGCTTTCTTCTGCGTGCTTGTTGCGTGAATACGAAATATCTGGCGCGATGATACGCGTGTACATGGAATTGCCGCAATTATATCTCGCTGTTCATACCGCCACTCTTTGTATCGATGCCAAAGAATATCCGACGAACGAAAGGACGATACGAAAACAGCGACTAATTGAGATCTAGCGCGCATGCGCGCGCGCTACCAAGGGCAGCGAATGAGACGAGTCCTGACGATTACGACGAGCAAGTTAATCGAGTTTGTGCTCGAGAACGAAATAGAAACGAGTAGGGGGGGCAGAGAACGACAAGAGGGAACGCGATCGAACCGATCGTCATTGGACGAGAAACGACGAGAGAATGGCGCGAAATTTAACGAACAGACCGCTCAAATGCACAGATAATAAAATAGGAGGTTTAATACAATTGTAGAATGAAGTGCGTCAATTATTTACCCGTCACCCTTCGAGCTGGTTTGAAGGATGTTGGTCTTATTGCTGTTTAGAGTTTTAGACGATTATTTATCCCGATTATTTATACCTTATCGCCGTGAAAACCGATTGCATTTTTCTGTTCTTATCGGAGCATGTTGTGAAAGGATTTTGTAAAGTGTCCCAGTGACTTCGTTTACTTTTGTCTCTTCTCCACGCTGCTTGTTAAGTTTGCGGCAGTTGAACCGAAACGAATTTCTTCTTTCTCCGAACGACCAGCCGTGTCGCCAACGGCGGTCGCCTTTTCAACCCGAGAAACATAGTGTTTATGATAAGCACGTGCATTTGTAACTACATCACATAATGATAATAAATATGGTAATTGTTATATTTTTGTTAGTTATATGGAGTATTTTATTCTTGGGTTCGGTTTGTGCTACGTTTCATGTAGGATTTCAGTTCTAACTTTACGATCCCACGGAGAAATGCGCAAACATAAGTTCGCGATTTTGTTAAGAAATATGTACCGTCAATTAAATGTTGTTTTTTCAGAAATCAATCGTTCATGATTTTCAACCACCACGCAATAATAATCGTCAGTAATTAAGAAAGAGCGATTTTGTTTTATAAATACTTTTTATTTCACTTACTAACTCATATAATAAACATTTACTTAACTCTACTCGTCGATTGAAAAACAAAGAGCAGAGAATATCAGATATTTTGGCTTAACAGGTGCAGTAGTGACCACTTCAAATGCTTCAGTTATAAAAAAATGGTGAAGAATAGTTAGGCTGCCATTAATATTGGAAGTAATTTTGACTAAAATTAAATCCAGGTCAAAGGGGTGATTTGAGGGTACACAGTACATTACTAGAAATATAAAAAAGGAATCATTCACATAGCATATGAGTGACTTCAATTATGCATCATCTTTGATGATATTCAATCTCCAACTTGCCATCACGCAAAGTAAATTTTCAAGAAACAAAGGCTAACAAGGCTTTGGAGGCTAACAAAGGTCAATATTTTTTTACTCGGAGTTCAACATTCTTCAATATTGTGCCATAAAAAATATAGCATTCCATTTGAAATAACGAAATTGACCCTGAAATCTCCGAAACGACGCCACCCATAAAAAAAGTACATACACTAAATAATGTGCCCCTTCAAACCATGCAACTCTTGTATAACAAAAATTTTGATACAACGCATTCTTTGGAAGGTATTCGATGTGTTGCAAGTTGCGTGGACCACCCTGTATATTTCCAACAATTTCGTCAGCCACCATAAAAGCGTACCATGCATCAAACACACTCTTTAAAGAATATGTTACATTCTAATTTACACGTAGCTTTCCTGCAATCGACCTGATAACCTCTAGTTATCAGTGTCCCGAGCACTAACATAGAAGGGAAAGCCACCGATAAAATATAGTCGCTAGTCGCCAGACCGTCTGTGGCACTGAACGTGGCCATTGCTTGCGACCAATCTTCGGTGGCTTGCCACTTGGCGTCGCGGCATTTAGTGTCCCGTTTGGGAAAGGCCTTTCCTCTCTAGTGGCTGGGACACTGACTCTGTGTCCGCCACTCTTCGCCCAAATACAGAATCGAGTGCATTTCACGTGAGACATCGGTGAATATTGAACTCCTACACCGATATTCCCATTTGAAACGGAGATGGACAGTTTCGATACAGAGACGTTCGTCAAATTGGTGCGTGCCAGGTCTGCGTTGTGGGACATTCGCACCGAAGATTACGCTAACAAAGTTAAAAGGAAAGAATGTTGGCTGGAGATATTTCGTATAATGATAGAGGATTTCGACGAGCTTCACGATGAAATGAAGATAAAAGTGAGTAAGTATTTCTGTCTCGATCAGTGTGTCGAATATCGAATGTGTATAGACAGAGAAGTTGGACTTAAATTCTGTTGTAAGGCTGCTCTGATTCACCACTATGGAGAAAGTACTTTGGAAGTACTCCATAAGTTTTATTAGAGTCTGAACGGAATGAACTAACCGTTCAAAGACACGACTCCTACTTCAGAACAGAGATTAGCAAAGTTTTATTCGGATGACGAATATAATGAATAAGAATAACGAGTAAACTTCTATTCGCCAGAAATAAATAAGTTTTTAATCAAATGATAATTTATCCAGATAAGATATGTAATTTTTATTGGGATAATTATTTACTCGTATTGATCGGATGAACATACTTTTAGAAAATTAAGAGATCAACATTATGAAAAGTTGTTCGTACCATTATTTGAATAGTTTTGTGATAATCGAATAAATGGATTAAATAATATTTTACAAATAAACTAATAACCATTATCCGGATGAAATATTCGACCAAATGAAGTTTATTCGGATACTTATCTTAGAGAAATATTTATTCGAAACAATTCGATTAATGTCCAACTGCTACTTTTACGTCAGCAACCTTCGATGTATAATATAGTTCTGTGAGTTCCCCCACTTGTCCACTCGTTGCCATGGCAAGTTGTGTATACTGTGGCGCGGCGACGTTTGGCGCCAGATTTGAATAGCATATGTTCGTAGAAAGAGAATAGAAAGACTAAACTAGAAAGTTTGCAGTGTATAGGATGCCGACGGTTCCCACTCGGAGTGGGAATGGACTTTACTTGCTTCGAATTGTTTCGAATATTATTTGAGTCTCAAGAATTTGAGAAGGCAATGAAATATTTTTGAATTTCATTCAATTTTACAAAACTTCTGTCCTACTTTCAGTATGAATTAAGTTCCAAAAGAAATTTCAAATAAAACAGAGGAATTGCATTCTTTCAGGCGCTGAAATACAAAGAAAGTGGAAGAGTCTACGGAATTGTTTCACCAGAGAATTAATGAAACAGAAATCTGAAAATTCGGGCGCAGGAGCTTCGAATAGGAAAAAATACATGTACTTCGACATCCTCACATTTTTAGCCCCAGCTTTACTAGATAAAACGTATGTTCTGATTAATAAATCATCCCACATATTTCTACCATTATCAACGGTTCTTTAAATTATCCTTAGTTTTACATATTTTCAGTACACATTACCTGACTGTCGTAGACGAAGACAAAACCATAACGGTGAAAGAAGAAGATGGACACAGAGAAGCGCCAATCGAGAAAGATATATCTATTGAGAAGGAAAAGCAAATTTTACCTACACTGAAACGAAGAAAAATCGAGTCCGACGATGTGCTGCACGATTTAAATAAAGCATTGGAGGGTATAAATCAAATATTGAAGGAATTGTTCAAGTACAGAACGCAACACGAAAGTGTCCTAGGGGATGAAGATAAATTGTTCCTGTTATCTCTTCATAGAGATTTGAAATCTATACCACACGAGAAAAGGCTAACGGCGAAGGTAGAGCTGATGCAAATTTTGCACAAATATAATAATTTCTAAACACTTCTCCACCTCTGTACATTTAATGCAAAGTGTCTTTCATCTGCAATATTTCGAACATCGACCTTCAGCACCTAAATATTTCACGATTAATCAGTGTGTACCATTTGGTTCTTCCGACCCCATATTCCAATTTCACCATACTTATGGAATATCTGCTCCTTCGCCAGCAGAATCGTCTCACAATTCTGAGTCACCCGTGCTAAATGTTCTTAAAAATACTGCAGAATTGTGTAAGAATATGTATATTGATGTTTGTTAAATAAAAGAATGTTAAAGTTAAGTCTCATTGATTTCTCATCCTGAAAGAATTTCTGCATTAAGAAATCAAACACTTGCAACACGTGGATATCACTCAGCCCATTAAGCATTCACGCAAAGGTCAACGAATGCGTCGTGTAATCGATCCAAAAGCCCACGAAGATAAACGGAAGTTTGTATTGCCAGTAGCCAACGCGTTTTACAAAATGCAGACGAGCAAACGCCAATGAATGGGCGGTTGGCGAGAATCGCCCGATAGGAAGCAACAGCAACGATGAGCAGAATATTTTGCACAGGCGCACGGTTGCGCGAGACGTCGAGAAATTTAAATGACCCGATACAAATGGGCGTAGAAGGAAGTACGACGCGGTTTTACGCGAGTTTGTCGCGCTATTTTACTACCGCTCGCAGCGACTGGTATTCGTCGAACCACCGTGAATGGCAACTTCGCGGATTCGGTTACCGTTTCGATTGACGATACCAGTGATGTATAAATTTCATGCAGAAAATACATAAAAATGCCTCTTGGTTTGTGCATAAATTTCATCCTGACTTTTGTCGAGTTTTCTGCGCATAATTGCGTTTTATTGACGACGACTGCGCAGGAGCAAGAAGAGAATACTTCTTCGTATTTGGGACTATTTTAAGAATGAATTTCAGATAGAACTTTGGAAATGTGAGATAGTATAGGTTGTTTTATGCAATTTGGTACTTTTAGAGTGACATTTTTGCAAAATGTAACTATGAAGTATTGATGAATATTGAATAATAATTCCCTACTATGAGGTATTGATGAATTTTTTAATAATAATTCCCTACTATGAAATATTGATGAATTTTGAATAATAATTCCCTACTATGAAGTATTGATGAATTTTTAATAATAATTCCCTACTATGAAGTATTGATGAATTTTTAATAATAATTCCCTACTACGAAGCATTGGTGAACTTTGAATAATAATGAATATATCCATTCTTGATAAATTGATATTTTTTTTATTCCATCACTGTGACAAGTATCAAATTCAAGGCCCCAGTTGAAACAGGCCTTCATAACTATTCCCATGTGTTTGATTTAGTAATAATTGTACGCCAACTACTTCCGAGAATTCGTGAAACGTTCACCCAAGATCGAAACGTATAATTTCGCAATGGAATTCGTTTCTGGGGATTATTAGTCGGTCCCCGAACTTGATACGCACTCCTTTACTGATCCGTTACGCTGTGCGTGGTGATATTACTTATTAATCCCTACAAACAGTAATTACTATTAAATTATTACGTCTGGCGCTGTATAATTTACATCGTTTCTAGATTCGAAAGTTTCGCGGCATTTATGGATTCCACAGCAGGAAATTCCTGCAAGAGAGAGTAATTGCATTGCATTAGGTTTCAGAATTCTGAGATGAAGCAATCCAAAAACTTTAAGCAAAGAAAAACGTGACTGCAAGACTAAGACGTTATCGAAATATAATTGGAGCAATCCAAATCTATTACTACGAACTCCATCACTATCAAAATCACAATTCTTTACAGAATTAAAAAAACTAAAGATGCGATAGTAACGATAAAGCGTTTTCAAGATACAATCAGTTGAATGAAAAAGATTTACCACCATGAGTACGAATCCAGCAGCGTGGAAGGATTAGAGACTCCTAAGGTGAGGGTCTGTAATTGGAGTGGAACGCAACGCTTGATTCTGCGAGCCGTTGAGAAACGAGATGCAAAATGGATTCGAGGTTGCTTAGGGCCCGGTACACGGTTTATCCGAGGTTGAACCGGTGGTATCCGTTTGATAGCAGATAGCAGGCCGAACGACGCTGGTATGTTCTCATTACGCGTCGTGTAGGTATGCGGCGGCCAGTTCGTGTTCTCCATGCTTCGAGATCCGTGCACGCCGCGAGACCACGTTTCTTCTTCTTTTACTTCGCCCTCTCCTCGTCCTTTTGCCCCGTGATCTCCGTTCGTCTTCTTCTTCTTCCTGGCCGCCTCGTCCTTCCCCTCGCCAGCCATTGGAACAGGATTCAAGCCCCGTTCACACCGACCACGTGCGCGTTGTTGTTCGACCTGCGCGCCAAACATCCCGGCTCCGCGGCTTCCTTTTTCCACCAGCCCCCTTCCTTCCTCCATCTCCGTTCGCCAATTATTCGTAGGCCAGCCTGTTCCTCTTGTATCCTTTGCGGCTGTTGCGAGGATGTACGTGTTCCCGTTGCTGATGTATCTTCCTCGCTTCTGCTGAATATTCATTCCACTCCCTTTTTTCCCCTACCTTCCTTTTCTTCCCTTTTTCAACAGGTTGTTTCTTTGCGTTTTAGCGATGTAGCTTTCGGAGTGAAGGAAGGGGAAATGAAGTTTGTGATTTAGGTAGATTTTGGGGGAATATTGGTGACTGGGAGGTCTGTATTACATTGCTGAGGGCTTTGCGCCTTGGGGTTAATTTGTTTCTTCTTCTTTTTAGTTGTGTTCCTTTTGGAGTAAATGGAGGGGAAGGGAGTCTGCGGTTTGGTGGAATTTAAGGAAATACTTGGTAACTTGATGGCCTGCTTCTGATTCTTATTTCACTTCTTCTTTTTTTTTTAGGAGTATTTATATTGAAGTGAGTGGAGGGAGAGAAACTGTTTTACTCAAATTTGGAGAAACATTTTGGTAGCTTGATGGTCTGCTTCTGATTCTCGAGGTTTCCGCTTCTTATTCCCGATTTGTTTCTTCTTATTTCTCCTCTTTAAATTCTTTCGAGCGATGCACGCATTTATCTTGAAGTTTCGTGAGAAGACTTGCACTTCTTTTTATATTATACTCCCTTACTTCTGGTTTTGCAAGGTTTCTGTATCGTCTTCTGGTTTTGCGCTGCACTCTTTTTCTTCTTCTTCAAGCTCTTATCTTGTTCTGTTCTTATTTAATGAAGATTTATACACCTCTAAAATCTCATTTTATGGCTTCGTGACATTTTCTCCTCGTCTTCCTTTCAGCTTACTTTATTACACTCTTCGTTTCCTTCTTCTTACCTTTAATTACTTTCAAAGCATTCTGGAGCTCCATGCAAAGTACACTTCACATCTTCTTTGTAAATTATACATTTTATTCATCACTGCTCATTTCTTCTCTTCGAATTCTCTTTAATACAACATAGCGGTTCAGAGAACGTACTTATCGTCATTGTACTCCTTCAAGAATAATCCCCTTCCCACTTTCGTCACGCTTTGTTATCTTGCATCTTTCTCTTACATTTTGTTATAATCCTTTTTCTTTCTGCTTGAAAATTACAATCTATAATTGGAAATAACAGTTCGCCCTGTATACTTTAATCAAGCGGCAAGGAATCTGTGCTGGGCTTCTTTATAATACTCCCCCTTAATTTCCACTTGGGCGATCATATGCATAAACTTTTCCTTTTCCCTCTCTTCGAAATTCATTCGAACGACAACATAAATACGCTGGAACCAATCATTACTTTACTACTTAAATTTTATGATATTACTTCCTTAATTACGTACCGTGTACTCTTTTTTCTGCTGTACGTTTATAACCTCCATCTTCACCCCTCTCCTCCTCCTCCTCCTCCTCTTCTTCTCCTTCTTCTTCTTCTTCTTCTTCTTCTTAAACTCTTTTGGCACGGAAATAATAATGCATAAAAAGTGCATAGATTTTGTGAGGGCATCTTCCTTTCTTCTTATTTCTTCCTCCTCTCTCTCTCTGTCTCTCTCTCTCTCTCTCTCTCTCTCTCTCTCTCGTGCTACAAACCCCCCACTTTTTCCTTCTGCTTTTCTTGAAGTTCTGTAGGGTATGAATAAAGGGCCGTCCATAGTGGTGCGATTAAGCATTAATGAAGCATCGATGGAACAACGTATTGCAATCGAGAAAGCACGCAATTATTTTCTACATATATCGATTCCTCGGTGTATATTAGTTTTTTGTTTTCCTACCAGTGAAGGCGTGAAGAATATTATTTGCATAATTTGTGATTAACGATGCTACATTATTTATTCGTGACGAGCATAAAGTAGCAAAGCTTCTATTAATAAGCAAATGTTAATTCTGGTGTACATACTGTGTGTGTACATATTTTTCATGCAAAGGAAAAATATGGCAGAAATACTGGGGACAGAAACCGGCAGTGTAAAGAAGAAATATATTTGCGGCTTATTAGATTGTTTTAACTCCTAGCGTTTCGCAGAAAAGCTACAAATTTGTTCAAGGATAGCGCCTCCTAAAGTGTTAACCGCTAGGAGTCATAAAACCAGATAGTTCAGTTTAGTTCCCCTAATAAAATTTTAAGCGGTAGCTTTGTTTGAAACATTTATAAGAGGCTACCAGCAGCACACTGGCGTAGATTACTTTCGCTTTTATAGATACTATTTCGTTTCGCAATTCACTTTGGGTTCGCTCAAGCCTCACCGCCAAAATGGTAACAGTAGAGCAGGTGCCATACAATGTCTTAACATGCAATATAATATGCTAGGAAAGATTAAATGGATTCTGGATGTTGAGAAACTATTTCGACGATTCTGGGTAAATGTGATATTAAATTACATAACTATTCATTCTCATTTAATCCTCCATGATTTGTTTAAATACCCAATGTCTAAAAGGTCTGCATATTCTGGGGAATTTATGCAGAATTACTGCACTTAAACGAAGGTTCGTAGATACTCGAAGACATTCTCGTTCTTTCAGTTCTCATTGTCAGTAGGACATTTTTAAAAGTAGAACGCTTATCAAATAATGGCATCATTGTCGAGGTAATCAAGTGTTAAATGCTCAAATGATCAACTACTCAAGTGTTTCAGTGCTCTGAAAATCAACCACTCAAATGTTTTAATGCTCAAACGATCAGCTACTCAAGTGTTTCGGTGCTCAAAGGATCAGCTACTCAAGTGTTTCGGTGTTTCAAGGATCAGCTACTCAAGATTTCAGGGCTCAAATGATTAACTACTCAGCTGTTTCAGCGGTCCAAGCATCAGCTACTCAAGTGTTTCAGTGCTCAAGGAATCAGCTACTCAAGTGTTTCAGGCCTCAAAGGTTCAAATACTCAAGTATTTTAGGGCCCAAAGGTTCAAATACTCAAGTATTTTAATGTTCAAAGGATCAGCTACTCAAGTGCTTCAAGGTTTAAAGGATCAAATACTCAAGTGTTTCAATGCTCATAGGATCAGCTACTCAAGTGTTTCAGGACTCAAAGGTTCAAATACTCAAGTGTTTCAATGCTCATAGGATCAGCTACTCAAGTGTTTCAGGACTCAAAGGTTCAAATACTCAAGTGTTTCAATGCTGAAAGGATCAGCTACTCAAGTGTTTCAGGGCTCAAAGAATCAACTACTCGTGTGTTCAGTTGTTCAAAGGATCAACTACTCAAGTATTTCAGTGCTCAAATACTTAGCTACTCAAGTATTTCGGCGCTCAACAGTTCGAGTAACCCTGTGATCAAGTGCTTCAGTGTTCAAATATCCAAGCATTCACTCCAACTAATTCTAGACACCCATCTTCCTCGTTCCATCCTCCAGCAAGCAAACTCGTTATCACGAGGCTAATCGAGCATATGCTGTGAACGCCGCTTAAATCAAAGATTCCATCAAGTTCGCCCGCGTAGCCACAGGTTTGACTTGACGAAACTTTAAACGTCGCACGCTAGAACACGTCTTTCGCCAAACCCCTGAGGCCGCCATTTCCAACTATCGCTGGACACATCCCGAAGAGGAATTCCCTGTAACTGGTCTAAATTCGGTGGAATCTTTGCTGAGAGTCAGACAGATCTCCCCTGCCTCTTTCTCTGCTCGCTTTTTGCCTGATTCCTTCCCCTTGCTCCTTCGGCGCTCTCTCGTTCCGTGTTCCCTCAGCTTCCAGCACGGTGGTGATCTTGATAACGCTGGCCTGGCGGTGGTAGTGAGATGGCGTCGGTGGTAGTGGCAGAATGGATTGGGGAGGGAAGAGGAGAGGGAACTAGTTCAGTGAACAAAACGACGCGAGAGACAGTTGCACGCTGTAGCAACGCCTCGCCGCTGTCGCTTCGCCTAAAAGCTTGTCCTCTCTGACCCTCTGAAAAGTACAGACGTTCCAATTCACACGACGGGCTTTCTTTTTGCTTTATTGTTATGTAACTTAGTGGTCGATTCGCTTCGTGATAAGTAAAGGCTACAAAGGATAAATTTGTCAGGTGGTCAGGCTTTTGCTAGCCCTGGCAGTGAGTCACTGATGGATCTGGTTATTGGGATGCTGTCTCGTGGCTACTTCAAAAATACATTCGTCAAAATGCCGATTCGCTTTTTCTAAATTGGAAATGGAATGTACAAAATTGGATTTATTATTCTGTAACTAACAACAGATTGCATATATAGAGGGCCAAAATTCATAGTGGTGTAGGTCACTCGCATGGTATTTCTCGTAAAATAATGACTTGCGTTTACTGTTATAAAAAACCCTACATATATATTGCAGTTGTGGGAACACATCTAAAGGCTCAAAATACTATCATAATAAATATGTATATACCAGAGATGAGCAGAAAATTTTTTTAAATAAATATTTCGGATAATGAATAAAAGTTAATGATTGTCGACTGAAAAAATTACCTTTATTCGTCAAATAATCTAAGATTAAAGTAACTGTTATTTGATCCGTTATTTAAATAATTTTCTATTTAGTTAATGTCCAACTCTGGTATATACTTAGAAATATAAAAAAAATTTATTTTTATTTTTTTTCTCTTATCAGTACAACGCATGAACAGCATCTAATCAGCATCAGCACATTCGTTATATTAATTTATACTGATTATGCGTTGTGCTGATAAGAGCGACGACACTTCGCACTTACCCCAGTACCTATGTTTCAAAACGCTCCGCACTTGTTAGTTAAGTGGTAAAGAGAAATGTTCTTATTTCTCAGTCAAAAATTAAGTTATATCTTAATTCACCATGAAAGTAAACAGATTGAGCCTTTAAGACTTAAAAATTGTTATTAACTTAAATTATCAAAATTTGCATTTACACCACCATGATTCTCAGCCCTCCAATTATATTACTTAGAAATTACTCGTGAGCTCATATAGACACTTCAAATAAGTATAGTGTACTTAAAAGCAATTACAAAACTTGACAGTTTAGGACTCACATCCACAGTAACTTAAAACTAGTTTACTGTACAAATTAATCCTTCAGATTGTGCTGTATGCTTCATGATAGTCTGTAACGAGAACCTTCTTCTTCATTTAGGCAAAATTCAGTAGTAGTTTCAAAAAACGAACGAGAAGTTTGATGGTACCTGATCATTTGAATCATGAACATTTTTTAAATTATAGTTTACGACAGGAATACACCAAGAAACTGCTTCCCTTCCATCATTAGCCTTCATTTTTATTCGTAAGTCCCCCCATACACAAAGACACATGATATTTTGCATCAGAGTGCTACACGCCACGCAGGTATTTAAATGTAAGGTACCTGTCATTGAAGACCAGTCCTTTTTCTCACGTTGAAGCAGCCATGTTGACCTTGTTCCAGGTGTCTGGCCCTTTTAAAAAAGGAGATTCGTCACCACGTGTCGTGACGACAACCTCCTCCAGCAATTCGTCAACGTTTTGTCTCTCTGTGCCTCTTTGTATTCCGCGAATTCACAAGTCGCGAAAGGAATCGGTTGGATTGTCGTTAACAGTATTAGAGTCTCGCGTGGGAAAATCTGAATATGTATAGACATTCTCAGACACGTTATAAATATAGTGGTCGTAGGAACAATTGTGGGATTGGGGACTTTAATTATTCAGGAGATTGAAATAAATTTAAAACAACATCCATCTTCGATTACTCAAGTTCACTTCATTAACAACCACGATCGATATTCTCTTCCATGTTCCGCCACTTTTAGTTACAATTTTGTTGTAGAGGAGTCCAGTCCCTCAGAGGAGTGAAAAGGAAAGAAAATATATGAAAAGGTTCGTTTGAGGCGTTCGAGAAGCCTGTTCAGCGGCGCATCGAGTAATAAGGGGACCGGTGAAAAGAACGACTACATTATCTCGCGGAGATGGTGCATAAAAACCTCCGCGGCTGATTCGTCTGCATTGGCAGGTACCTGCAGCGTTTACACGGCGCTGCGGCCGACTGCGTGTCGCCGGCTCGTGAATACAAATGCACCTGCAGGTAGACATTGACCTACGGATGCACTTATGCAGGAAGGACGAAAAGATCGCTGATGACTCGTATTTCGATACACCCACGATCGACGATCACTTTTTTAAGAGGTTACATGCCTTTGGAGATTTAAAAAGAATGGATTCTTTATCTTTGCACTGTTTTTGAGAATCAATAATAGATTCTGTATGAATATTACTGTGAAATCTGTGTCATTAAAAATGCTGCGGAATTTTAAGGAAACCGATAATGTATGAACTAAGAAAAGTGGAAGAGGAACATATTCTGGGTGTACAAAGATACTACTCTCCCTAAGTTTTGTCAAAAATCGATTTTTATTTTTCACAAGAAATTTAGTGATGGTAAAATAATGAATTTCAAAATACAAAAATTATTATTCTTAAAATAATTCAAAGTAATCCTTGATTCCACAAATCAAAATTTTAAATCAACTATTTAAGTAATAAAATATAATTAAATTAAAAAATAAACAATTTAAAGGCATTCAATGAATTAATAAATTCTCGTGTCTCAAATTTCATAAGAAGAGGTACAGAAGTGACTGGCGACAAGAACATCATTCATACAGCAAGTTATGACAAAAATGAAATTTATATAAAGTTTTCTTCAATTCAATATTATAATATTCCTTAAACTATCAATATAAACTTTTGCACCTCTTCTTATGAACTTTGAGGGGTAGTTCCACCCCCTAAACGTGCAAACGGGCAAAAATAAAAAGATACGTATTTCTTATTTTTCGATCCTCTAAAACATATCCAAAGATCAGAGCACCAAACACCTAAAAACCTCTCCTTGTCAGATTCGAGGAACGTAGTGGACTACTGTGACTTGAACTGACCGACATGAACTATGCCTGGGCCTAGTTCCAATCTGACTTCCTTAAAATCGATGACGGTAATAAAACTCAAAGCTGTCACACGAATTGACCACTAACATAGTATTTAGAAGTTAGAAGTTAATATTAAGAAGAAGAACACACTTGGAGCAAAGTGACGTTGAACCAATTGGATAGACCTCTCGCCCAGGTGTAGTGAAAGTTTGCAGTAAAAAGAGATTTAGTGGACATCGATGCTCACGCTCGCGGAGAATAAAGGACACCACTAAGGTCGTGCTATGATTTTACATTCACGATGTGCAAGAGTATCCCTGGATATTTGCACAGGGGCAAAAGTCAGCGGCGTACGCTTTCTCGTAACGCGGAACAGAAATTCACGGGGCATTAAAATAGTTGATGAACAGTGATAGAGCATCAATAAGGGATCTGTTCAGAGAAAACGGTGCTGCGAGCTCGCTGAAGTCATCCGATTGGGCCGATACAAGATATTCGTTTTAATATTCATGCCAGGAGGCCGCCACAACGATCCATCGATCGACACTCGCAACTCGTCTATCGACTACTCCCCATTCGCGAACTAGTTTCGAGGGCACTTTTCAAGTTGAATAGAAAGCAATGTGAAAAGGAAGGCCCTGATGATAGCTGGAATATAAAACCAGTGAACTCGTTTGTCACATGGATAACGCTGGTATCGTTTCAATGGAAATTCCGCTTGAACAAGGGGGAATGAATGGGTGCGTTTTTGGGGTCGATTGTTTTGTTTCACAAACAAGATCCATTGATTCCAACGGTAAATAGAAAAAGATCCAATGAACGAAACAATGGAGAACCTAGGAACGCGAGGGGTACAGCTCCGTCTTTACCAACTTCGAGTAAATTAGAAAAAACTGTTTACAATATTATTGCTTTGACATAATTAATTACAAAGAGAACACTACTTGAAAAATATATATTTTCACACCATAAGTAGCAGGTAGTTATTGAGTTGATAATTTTTTATTTTTATTTTTGGCGAATTTTTCAAATCTGGAGCTGCCCAAAACAAAAATATTGCGCAAAACAGTAACGGGTGGATGTTCAAAATTTGCAATTAATTACTCAATAGTTACTGGATTTGCATCAAAGGTGCCCCAAACGATGTAGATTTTTTTTACTTATATTAACTACGCATCATGACACAAAAACTGTCAAAAATAGAGATGCACCCCCCTTACTGAAAGGTCCTCAATTGCTAGGATCTACCAAAGTCGTGACATTTCTACAGAAAAGCAGGGGTATGTCCACACGTAATCTCAGACGAACAACGATCCAATATGATCGTTCCATATTTTCCTTTAATACCCAACAACCTCCCTTTAATTCCATTATTATCCTCCCTATCTTGCGTCTATTCCACCACTATATTCTACACGTATATACCACGTTTGCTCTCCACGGAGTATGTTCCACTAGGAGCTGAGCTCCCAGGGACCAGCTACTTCAAACGAAACGGTGCAACCCGCTGGAAAGACGAATCACGTACCCTACAACGTCACTGTAACGAGACGAAGGGAAGCCAGAAAGCGACGTAGGAAGACATACATACGAGTCCCTCGAGCGCCCACAAGCTTCCCCCTTAGAGGGAAGACGGGCGAAGCGGACTATTCCTGTTCGAAAAGCCGAGCGCCGCGAGGGAGCGTATCGTCATCGGCGCGAACTGAATCCCCGAGGGATCAGACAGACGGGAACAATTACGGCCGCTGTTCTAGGCAAGTGGAGCGAAATCCACGATCCATGAACTAGAACCAGCCACGTTCCTCCGAGACACGCGATTGAATCGATTCCGCCAGTGTAAAACCGGCTGGGCGTCGGCGGCTGCCGCCAGCAGAAAGGAGACGGAAGGACAGAGAAAGGGGAGAAGGGGGGAGGAGGAGGGGGAAAAAAAGGAAAGAAAGAAAAGTGAGGTGGACGGTGAAGAGGGAGAGGGATGGAGTGGACAGGGATGAAAAGGAGAGAGTGCACGAGGGAGGGGGAGGAGAGAGAGATCGAGACTCGATCTCTCTGAGTGCCTCTGGCCGCTGGCCTCTCCCCTTCCCGCCCACCAACAACCGATCTCCTTCTTCAGTGCCGGCGCCGCGCGAGTCCCCTGCAGGTGGACACTTATACAACCTGCCCCAAGATTTTTCACCTTCCGTCTAACTCGCGGGGGCACTGAGTTTCAGTTGTGACGCGATCCACGATCGTCTAGATCCTTTCCTTCGAGTGACAGTGTGCGGGTTGGTGTCTGGTGCTTTTAGAGCTTCGGTCTCTAGAGGGATGAAACGGTGGCAAAATAGGGAAGAGGGTCTCTGATCGTCTCCTGAGGGAACTGGAAGAGACAGTAAGTGTTTTTTCGGGAGGTCCTGCTCGGAAAATTGGAATGGAGCTCGGTGGGTGGGTGTGGATGCGGGACAGGATAGAGGATTCGATGGTGATCGGTGTTTATCGATCAGGGGGGCACAGAACCTTAGTATTACGCACCTGTTCCTCATACCACGTCCCTACCTAAACCTCCTGCGTTCAACCTGCGCGGCATCGCATCGTAGGTACTGGTAGATAGGATACCCGTGGATCTCCCTCCCTCGTTCCTGGTCCCCTTTGCTCTACGTCTCTGTTAGCGATGGGCTCGAGCGAGGCTTGAACTCGCAAGGTGTAGGCAAGACGATGTTGCAGGAGAGTTTTGTTGCGTGTCTAGTTACTGGAGATGAGTTTATCGTGGTACAGTGATTCGTTAAAATTGTGTTCCCTGTTATTAAATACCTACACCTGCATTTGCTTTGGCATATTCCAAGTAGCCGCATATGTACTAATTGATTAATGAAGTGCATATCAGATGCAATTAAAAAAATTAGAATAAAATACTCTTCCCTCACTTTTCTTCAAGATTAAATTCCAAGAAACTTCTTAAACAATAGTCCTTCCTATCTCACCATCTAAATATTAGGTTTGAGTGACTAACACTGCTGCTTCAGGTTACTTGACCAATTGTTATCTTTGATATCCCCAGTACTTATCTAATTTAATCATGATATACACTCCGCTATCTATACCGCTCATTTTTTATATTCCCTCTGAGACTTAAGTAATCACATTTAAAAATTCAAATTCATCAAATTAACCTTCTCATTTACACCGTTTCTGACCTCTATTCCTTATCAAATCAAACAACCCCGCTAATACAACCTAAATCTCCATTTACTCATAATCCACATCAGCCCAGCCCCAGACGCAACACCCAATGATCTCCCAAGCATCCTCCACGTCCTCAATATCGTCCCAAGTAACCCACCGAAACTTGTTCCACCAGACGTATCGCCTGCGAGGGTGTCAATCCCATCTCTAGAGCCTGCTCCAGGTTCTCCTGCGTCTCGGTTGGACTCCCCATTGGCCGGTTCCATCGGACTCTGTCGCACTGTCGGGCCAGGAGCGAGGCAGTCGGCGCACAGCATCCAGCAGCAGCGCTACTAGCGGCAGCCGAACGGAAAGACTCCCAGGCAAGTCGTGGCCGGTTACCTGTGTGCCAGCGTGCGTGTGGACCATGCGTGTGCCACGGTTGCGTGGGTGTGCGCGGAGGTAGCCTACCTGGCGGCGTCCAACACGCAGTAAACCGCGCGCTCCTTCGTATCCACGATCCAGAAAGAAGGGAACGGTTCGGTTTCCACGGTTTCCGTCGCCGTTTCCCAGCCACCACGGAACGCGCCTCGCCGATCCAGGGAAAGGAGAGTAACCGCCGGGGCACGGTCGTACCCGCGTTCCTGCGGCTTCCAGGCCCCCCTCGAAATAATCGTGTGCCCGAGCCATCGGACCTCTGTGCGGTTCACGAGTGTCGTTCACGAGTGTGGATCCGTGTATGTGTGCTTACGTGGGTGCCCGCGGATGGTTTATCTGATAAAGCAACGGCGTGGCGAGCTCGATGTAGCCGGTGCTGGAGCCGCGACGAATGCCAGCGATCAGTGGACAGGACCAGATATCTCGGGCGGAGATGCGACGGTGGAGCAGAGGAGGAGAGTAAACGCGTGAACGGGAAGTGTACACGGCCGACGTTCCCCTGGTGAGCATTAGACGACGGGAAGCATGCACGACCGGGTTCCCTGGGGAACGGCGAGCGCTGGAGGCCCAGGGGCCCCCGAGCTCGTTGCATTCCTGTGGGCATTCGCGATTCCAACATGGCCGCTGGGACTAGCCGTGACCGCTGGGTCCGCGGAAGCCATGTTGGCAGGTGTGCGCGGCTCAAGATAACCAGTTCACGTTCGTGGAACGCACGCGGCTGGCAAACGGGAGCGGGTTCCACGTATTATTGGAGAATCGTCTCGGATGCGATTAGCAGATAGGCTTTTCTGATTTGCTGGCTGATCGTTATCTGAACCCTTCCCTGCAGACTGTCTGAATTTTTACTTGAAAGAGACTACGTCGGGTGTATTGCTTATAATTGCTGAGAGCGATGGTGTTAGACTGGGAATGATTCATTTTTTAGGGTTACAGTAGGATGTTTGGTAGTCGTTAATGGTGGAAGGGTTTGTAGCTGCTTGGTTTTGATGTCGTATTTAATGCGCCTCGTATTTAATGGATTTTTAGTGGATCGTTTGTTAGTACATGCTTGTTGTAAAAAATGCTTTTCATTTAGGAAATTGAAATGGTAATAGAAAGGGACAGGAATGGCATTGTTTGCTGCGGGAAAACAATGCTTGTCTATGTTTAGTGGGGGACACGGGTAAGAAGCAAGATGGCGGATATGTTTAACGTGGTTTATACTTAACCTTGTCAGTAAATCTTTGTATTTAGTATGTAGAGAATAATTGGAAACGGTAATCTGCCCCGCATGTTATCGTAGATTTGATAACGGATTGATCAATCTTCTTTTACTTACAATGAAATGAATATATATATATATAAACACGTGAGGAAGAGAAGCGTTGCAAACGCTGCCGAAGTCCTTGAGTCACGTTTCCAAGGCATTTCGTAATCAAAGTACACGTTACCATTTTGCAACAGCGTGAAAGTCATTTAAAAACTAATAAGCTAGCTGTTTGAGAACGTTGAGGCTACTCGTTGGATTTTGTCGTCAGATGTTCCGAGTGATTTTTGGGGGAACTTAAATTTTATGTGATTATCAAAATGGAGAAAGATTATTTATAGGTGTACCGAAACTGAAGAATTCATCGATCAACTTTTTATTTCATGGTGAAGATGGCAGATTCTAATAAAACTGTTCAACATAATTGGAACTTTAAAGTCATGCAAATTTTCTGTGTTTAGGAGAAGAAGAAAAAAATGATGAATTTAATTTCTCTTCTTATCCTTAGAATTACTTAATGTAGACGTAATAAAAATATGCAGTTTTAAAAAGAATCACGAAAATAAAACAGATCTTTTAAATCCAAAAAATTATACTCAATCTGGCATTATTAATAGTTCATGATTAATTAACTACTTTTTATTAAGAAGCTATGGAAAAAGGACGAATGAATGAAAGTATCGTCATTAACGAACACAGCACAGTGTAAAAAGAAACTAATTGGCTTTTAAATTTATTGTTAACTTTAGTCAATGCCATTCTGTCGATCTTAATATAAACGCCCACATCTATTTTATACTAACTTACAGAATTCTACAAATATTTAAGTAGCTGAATTAATAATAACTTAAGATACGTTTATCAACGTCTAAAAACCCACAATACTTATTACGGCAATTTTCATAAAGCACTTAAACAAATTCCAACGATTCTCAACGACTACTCCTAACTCCACGGCATATAAATTTTCAAAACTGCATTACAGTCGCGTTTAAATACATCGTTTTCACTGCCTGCCACCATTTACGCTATTTAGATTCATTTTCCATCGTAATACACGTTTCAATTCATTCATTTTATCTCCCAGCGTAATAAAACCATTATAATTACTATAATTCCCAGTTCAAACATGACATAATCAGAGATAACGGAAGACCAAAAGTCATTCTCAAAAATTGATTTCTAAACCGCCTCAAGCAAACAAAACACACAGCCACAACTGCTAATATCCTCGTTTCCTTATTGCTCCGTTGTTCAGCGTTGTTTTGCGTTTCGCACGCGTGCCTGAAACCTGTCGTCGAGTTCATTCACGTCGTCCCATTGAATTCGTATTTCAGCGAACGCGTCATAACTATTGCCGCCGGTCCGCGTTTCGAGGCTGACAGTACTCATTCAGCGTGTTCCGAGGTACCCCACCATCATCAGGGTTGCTTTTCAATTGCAGGTGTCATCGGTATGCCGACGGACATCGTGGCGTCGTCGGCCTCGGCCTCGGCCACTGTCTCGGAGGAGACGAGCAGAGGTCGAGACCTGGGTCTTGGACCCTCACCAAGGTCGGCCGCCTCTTCAGCGGGCCCCTCATCCTCAGGATCAACGGGGCAGCCGACATCCAGAGGCTTCGACCCGTCTAGCGCCCTAGCTGCTTATCACCACCATCGGCATGGCCTGGTGGCGGGTCTGGGTCATCCCCATCACCGCGAGTCGTCTGCGTTCGTGCCCGTGGTGCCTTCGAGGTTGCATCTGGCGCCCTACCCAGGTGAAATACACCCCCATTTAACTGGGCCACCACCGTCGTCGTCCACTACGTCGAGCTCAGAGCACGAAGTGGGTCCAGAGCCTTCTGTCGCCAGGAAAACCTCGTCCAGCTACGAGATCATGGCTATGATGGCTGACAAGAGGAAGGAACTGGCAGCGAGAGCACTTCTACTGCCCCCGCCGCCACTCCTAGAGCCACCACCTGGCTACCCCGTCTTCACTGGGCCCTTTCCCGCTGGTTCAGCCCTCTACCCACCTGGCGGGCCCCTGGCGCACCAGCACTTGGACAGGAGGCTGCTGAGGGCGCCGGGCAGAGCGTCCAGGCCGAAGAAGCAGTTCATCTGCAAGTTCTGCAATCGGCAGTTCACGAAGTCCTACAATTTGTTGATCCACGAGAGAACTCACACAGACGAGAGGCCCTACTCCTGCGACATCTGCGGCAAGGCTTTCAGAAGGCAGGATCACCTTCGGGATCACAGGTAACTTTTATTGGGTTGGATGTAGGTGGCATTATTAGAAGGCTATGAGAGTTGTCGATGTCAACTGTAGACATCGTTTCAATAGCAAGGTGTTAGCGGTTCTTCTAAAAATAAATGTTTCCGGGAAGGTCAATCCTTCCTCATTAAAATGACAGAATAATCAACATCGTGTGATGTATAGTTCCAGAGATACAAATTTGTATATAGGGTCTGTATCAACACTTTCAGCGTCCCTGTGCCCTGTTCCAGGTACATCCACAGCAAAGAGAAACCCTTCAAATGCGGCGAGTGCGGCAAGGGTTTCTGCCAGAGCCGCACCCTGGCGGTGCACAAGATCCTGCACATGGAGGAGTCTCCTCACAAGTGTCCCGTCTGCGCACGAAGCTTCAACCAGCGCAGCAACCTGAAGACCCACCTTCTCACCCACACAGACCACAAGCCGTATGAGTGCACCTCCTGCGGCAAGGTATTTCGCAGGAACTGCGACCTCAGGAGGCACGCGCTCACCCACGCGGTGGGCGACGTGCCGCCTGAGGCCCTCGAGGAGGCCCTCAGGGACGACGACAGTCCAGAGGAGGACTGTCCAGAACCTGGATCGTCTTCGTCGACCTCGTCCTCCACGAACTCCTCCCTTCCAACCTCTTCGACGAACTCGTCCTACACACCACAGGGGTCTTCGGGCCCACCGCAACAACCCACAGCCCCGGCCTCCACGTCCTCCCTTCCTCAGAGGCCTCAGCTGCAGATCAGAAGAGACTTGCTGCCCTCGTCCAAGCCATCCACGGTGACCAGCGGCGGGAGCAGCGGCCACTCTGTCACCCAGAACCCATCAGGCCCACTGCCACCTCCGCCGCCGTTGATACTGACCTCGTACAGACGACGAATAGGGTCCCCAGGTCCCTCGAGGGTGCTCCTAGAGCTGCAAGAGCGCGAGAGGGAACGCGAACGGGAGATCGAGCAGACCAGGGAGCGGGAACGCGACAGAGAACGAGAGGAGGAGGTGTCGCGTCCACCTAGGGCCCCTACACCCCAGCCGCCACCTCCTCCCAGACCAGCACCCGCGAGACAAGGATTCACTATAGCGGATATAATGCGCCGGTAGAGGGGACAGCAGGAGGAACATCGATGGTGAATACCAAATGATCGTGAAATTGGGACCGTTGGGAGGTAATTGTTTCTCGGGATGAAGCGTCATGGACATCATTTGGGTCGTTGGTGGGATTGATTTTTTATATGAGTATTTTTTGCGTTAAGGAGGAGACCAGTGAAGGTTTATAGAGGAATTTTTTTTTATGTAAGATGTAATTCTAGGAGGGAGATTACAATTGGTTTAAGTCCACGTGTTGCTGATTTCGAGGATTTGGATGTTTTGTGTGATGTATAATGATTTTGAAATTCATTTGGCTTATCGCTGGTGATTTGTTGCAATGAATGAATAGTAATTGTCTGCGAGTAGTATGGATTTTGAGTATTCTTGATCACACGGAGTTACTCAGTTCATTGGGCCTTGTGGACTTACGCCATTTTGATTCTTTACCGCCTTTTGTTGGGATGTTAATGATAGGAAATGCCAAGTAATGAGAAATGTTACACTTCGGTGGGAATATTGTCACGAGATTTGACAGAATCATATTTTTGGGCGATAAGTATCGAAACTTATCGAAAACAGAATAGGATTTGTTCAGAACAATGTTACTGTTGTATTATTTTATTAAATACAAAAATTACATATCAATATATGTATTTCACGTTGAAAATTTAATGTTTATACAGTCTTGACTCTTTAACGATATAGTCTTTTATATAAAAATCGAATGGGCATCAGTTTGTTTTAATTGACTACTCTTATTCAATAGTTTTTACCTAGGAGCACAATTTTGTCGAAATATAAATTTAATTAAAAATTAACTATAGGTATTTATCTTCACTTTATCGTTACTGCAAACTGTTTATAATGCTATGTTGATAAATAGAGAATTTATAATTAATGTACATATCAGTGTATAACAAAGAATATATAGGTGTAAGGGATTGTTTATTTTTTAGAAAAATACAAGTGCATACACAAAAAAGTTTTACTAGATTTTACGTGTCGACAAATTGTGACAATATTTTCTGCCGCTGCGTAATACATTTAACTCGCGTTGGCAGTTAGGGCAAATTTTTTCCTGTAATTACGCGTGGCTGTATTTCTACTATAAACAAAAACGAAGTGTGTAGAGAAGTGACAAAAAACATAACTTGGAAAAGTACAACGTGAACAGATCGAGCAGTCAATTTCGTTAAAGATTGATTATATTACTCCGTTAAGATCATATTGTTGTACATAGAAAGATACGTTGAAATTTGGTTAACACTGGAATACTCAATCTTACCTTACACGTTGCGTGTAAATAAACTTCATGATTTCCCAACGTGGCCATTTTCGGTCAACATCCTGCCAATATCATTTGTTACTTCACACGAATGCATAGTTCCAATTTCGAACTCTCTATTTCATTCGAGTATCCCAGGGTTAATGTAGAAATACGTAAGAACCAGTTGAACAACGATCTTAAGTTATATTCGAATACAAGAAAGAAACGAGACTAATTGTAAGTATACTATCGTTTCATTATGTCGATTAATATCAAGATCAACATATTGGATTGCCTCATATAGTCGTAGCGTACTTCATTTAGTGAAACTAAGAAACGAACTGTACTTCGGTTTACTTTATTTTAATAATAACTACGCAACGCTACGAATATATGAAGCAACCTCGAAAAAGTGCATGAAACTCTGTGGAACACTCGCTTCAAATTACACACGAAAGCAAGAAGAGAGAAGCAACGAAGACAATGTTCTTCGCGGCGTTACTTTAAAGAAAGAAAGAAAAAGAAAAATGTGCCTCGATACACAGAACCGTGCGACAAAGAGAAATTCATGGTGACACACGAGTTGAAACTTCTGAAGAACAACTTCTGAAAGATCGATCTAAAAAGAAGTGCTTCTATGTGGCGTGAAAAGAGGGTGCAGCAAATAAAGGAGGGAAAGAACGGAGCTACTCCTTTGTCCACGGAGCACGTTGGAGGGGGTAATGCAAATTTCGTGGTCGCAGGAACAACCTGTGTCGTCGTAGCCACAGGTGACAGGTGCAATAGGTTGTCGAAGCTACTTGGTTTTAGTGGTACCTGCTCCCTTCTAAAAATACACCGGACCCTAGACGAACACCGTTCTCTTTTCTCCTTCTTCTATTCTCCCGCCGTGGAGGATCATTAAGGGCCCCTTTGTGGCCCGATGCGCGCCGTTCAACCACAAGAATGGATCCCCACGGTTTTACTATCCGACTCGAGGCGCGTTACCTTTCGAGCGGATATCAAGAGGACGGGGGGACGTTTTAGTGGAATCCGTTCGTCCAACTCGCTTCTTCTTTCATTTTTCATTGGCTCGTGTTGGGCCCTTCGAGAGGAATCCTGATATTCGAGGGGGGCCATTTTCAATAATAGGGGGATATAGTGAGTAACATTCTGAAAATTGCGTTACTCTTGGGAGCAGCAGTGAAAGTGCGAGAGAAATTTTGAAAAAGCAATTTGTAACATCTTCCGAGGCGTGGAGATTTTAGTAATGAATTTTAATTGATTCGCATGATCAAGAAAGGAACTTTACAATTTCTTATTGAAAACGATACTTCATGTGATATTAGCGAATCGTACACAGAACAGAGTTCGTTCATTTGTTTCGTGCTCTTTTGGGACGAAACGCGAAAGCTGATCGAATGAAATCAAGAGCTATAACGACGTTGTAATTTGTATTTCGAAATACATGTTAAAGTAGGAATGGAATTCCTTGTGTGTATGCGCGAGAAAGTGAGACGGGGTGAATGAGATAGGGCGAGACACAGAGCGAGCGAGAGAAAGATGTATTAAAATATTTTGTACTATTTTTAAACATGTCTAATGTATAGTGATATATGGAAATGTACAATGTACCGTGTACAACGAGTGCCGTCCCCAGGATAAATTACAAAATTCGCGGCCGGCTCAAGTGTCCTGTTATTTTCTACGTTATCAATGTGCGACTTGCACGAGCATCTATATTTTTAGATTTATACGAGAGTTAAGCAAGTTTGTAAATTATATTAAGAAAAATGAAATAAAAGATATTAGAAGCATTTGGGTACGTTACTTTTTTCGCTGATATATTAATGTTACTTTCACTGATATCTAAGGATCAACCTCAGGGCAAACCAGAAACAACGTTAAGGTGAGAAGATATTTTAAAATATTAAATTAAAGGAATGCAGGAAAGAGTACTATATGTGCCTTTTACTAGACCATATCTATTCGGTTTTTTATAGTATAAATTTTTATAAAATTTGTTTTTATTTAATGTTTTCTGCGCCCTTACCTTGACCACAAACCAAGACGTTGTCAATGATTTACAGTAGTAGTTTAGTCAATTCAATGCCAGGGGAGGGGGGGGGGGGGGCTCAAAGTAATTATTTAAACTTGTAAAGACAGTTCTTCGAAATATAAAAGAATTGATGATAGATATAGTCCCTAGTAATAATCCCACTAAATATAAAAAAATTAATGAAATAACTTTTTTCCCACTTGAGACCAAAATTCAATTCTCTTTGTATATGGAACTAAGACTGTACATATGCTTATTACGCGCTTGTATTTGTATAATATTTATGATCGAAATTTATGGAAATAAGTGCAAATTGTGCTTCTACCAAAATCTGTAAAGGGAATTAGTCGTAACATTTGGACCGTTTTATAATTTTAATTCCCACCACTCTGCACTTGTGGCATTGTAATCTTATTTTAGACTGAATCGATGACGTTGGGTGTGACACGAAAATAGTAGGGGGGTTCGCGAGCCTCCCGAGCGTGTGACACAAAATTACATTTGATGATTATTTTCTTTTGATAATAAAATTAACTATATTTACATCGAGGAGCAAATTTACATCGGTTGCAGGTAAATACCTACTGTAGGTATATTCCTTTACTCTTCAATCACTGTTTTATTATATGCCGAAATAAAGAATTTCTTCCTTCTTGGTTATGGATAAAACAGTTAAAAATTGTTTCACTTGAATGAAAAGGAACATTAAATAATTCATACATATTTATGGTAAGAATCCATTTTCTTCGTGTACCACAGATGACACACACACACACATTTTTCCTACAATTTGACTAATTTATGTAACTAAACCTTTACGTCGCTTTGAACACCAATTACAATCCGCATAGCGTGAGCAGGGGGCGCAGGTTGTCAGACAGCCAAGGAAAATGCACAAGATCTGATTCATCGACTTGGTTCAAATTTTGCATATCAGTAGTACACACCATGTACAATACACAATGTGTCGGACATATAAGTCGCACTTCTAAAAAATTTGCGGGAAAATCAATTTGAAAAATTCTCCACACCCAAATACGAAAACATAATTAAATTGCAATGATAACTGTACAGTGAGGTATATCACTTATTTTTTATTACTCCTACAATTCATTATTAAATTCCATCTCATCTCTCGCGTACGCAAATCCACATAGAGTATCTGAAAGAGTGAAAATTTTGAATCCAATTTCCTCAGAAAATTTAAAATAAAGCGTTCCACACATTCAACCCACTGCTATAAATCTTGTAGTCCACATATATTCAAGATTTCAGCCAAAATCGATTACTCGAGCCCACTCTCCTTGCGAGTTTACGAGCAGTCGACTTTATAACTCCAAGTGGTGACTAAAAATCGACAAACAATCTATTCCGCCGGCACGTACGTTTCTAGAGGCATGATAAGTCCTGTATCGTCCCAGGTTGTTCATCTTACTCGACGGTGTGCGCACCGTCGGCGGCGGTGAGTTCCTGTGAAAATTTCGGCGTGACTCAAAAGCTGAAGTCAAACATGGGCGTGTTTCACGAGGTGTCTCGGTAAATCCGGTAAAGCGCCGAAGGCAAATCCCTTCTTCTGTCAGCGGCGCGCGACAAGCTAAATGCATGGCAATATTATGTATATACGCTATACAGGGTGTTTCATTAGCTCCGTCGCGGGCCGTTTTCTGGGAACCTGTCGATAGGTGTCGACGTAAATCGTTTTGCAAACGGAGTTCGTCAAAGGATTCGTTTATTGCGTGTGAATAATATTTTTGATCTATAAGAGAGGGGTGACCACGTAAATCTTTCTGCAAGCTTAATTTGACAATAGATTCCTCTGTCATATGTGTGAATGAAATGTTTGATCTCGAACAAATGAGGGGGGATCTATCGATAGCCGTGGACACCAATCTTTCTGCAAACTTGGATCGATAAAGGTGACTTTGTATGTGACATTTCTCGATTTCGTATGAAATCATAACAATCGTAATTAGAATTTGCCTCACAGTGACACATCGTTTTAGGAGTCTTTTATGGAGGTACGTTTTATCGACAACAAGCGTTTATTATCGACGCAATTATCGATAAGGGGCATTTTCGCAGGAAAAGGTAAGTGGAAATCCAAATTAAACGTTGAGACGATATCCGGGATGTCGTTCTGATGGTATCTAGGCGGTTTAACAAAAGTGTTTCTTCGATCAGCAAACAGAAGATACACCTGGGCTGCTTCTTATCTCCCTTTGAAACGCTTCGAGGAAATTTGCATACTAAAATCACAGGTGGTGGTGTCGCCATTTTTACAATCTTGTACATAAAAGTTGGCGTCGTCAGTGAATGTGAACTGAACGCTAAAGCCGGGAATCCATCTAGAAGCTAAACTATGCTATGATACGTTTTAAAAAAATTAGCTTCAATACATTCTTATGGAACCGTTTCCACCAAAAGCTAAGCTAAAACTTAGCAAAGCATAGCTTAGCTTAGCATCCAAGTGGATCCCCGGCTTTAGTTTTTATTACACAATTTGACACCTTTAGCATAATGAAATTCCCATTAAGCCCACGTTATTGCCCATAAAACGCCAAACATTTTCGTTTCTAATTTTTTTTTCTATCGCCATTAGTTCCCTAGATATTCAGCTAAATACACTTCTCAGGCCCCACTTAGAGAGCAGTTTTCACTTCTTAAACTCGACTATTAGCCAATAAAAAGACACACGTTTGAAATACTTTTTAACACTCTACCAATCTGCAAAAAATTCATCAAAATCGCAGAATGTTGATTTGGTGATGTTCCTTTAAAATTGTCCAATGACTCATGAATGCTGGTGTGTGCTTACCTATTGTTTCAGGTAACAGAGCTTCCACTGTAACTATCGACGGAGTCGAAATTGGAATCCTTCTGAACGGGGCGAGGGTGGAGGGATCGTAGGTGAAAGCAGAGTTCCGTGGAGCTGCTACGGTGGTCGCAATAACCTTAGTTCCCTCGTACGTTTGCGGGCGTAGCATTATAACGTGTGCACGTCGCATACTTATGTGGCCAGCACAAGGTGCGGCTTTAGTCCACGATTCTTCTTGGGTTCGTCCTATGCCCATTATGCCGGCGAACTGTTCGTGGGGCCTTACCGTGGGCCCTCGATTAAGCGTCGTTCACAGCGCATTTGCCGAATCGTCCGGCGTCTGATCTAGAAGCCGCTAAATTTCTTAATTCTCTTTTTCTGTGATGAGGCTAAGTAGTAACGTCTAATGAATTATGTCGAGGAACTAATTTTTGGGTCCACTTATTATTATCTTGTTTCACGAATCATTGTATTACTTCGAATGTTTAGTGTAGGTTGTATCAGTGGCAGACTGCTGAATTTGAATTTTGGGATGAGAGGAGTATTTATGTAACAGTTTTGTGATTGTTTTGCGTGGCGGGAATTTAATGTAAGTCTACCATAGATTTTTTAAGAAAGCTTTTGTTACATAAGAATTAGAGGATATAATTTTTGCAAATTTTCTCGCTAAAAAGAAGTTTTAAGATACTGAATGCTAATATTTAGAGAAGAAGGTTCTAAAGTGATAACTATGTCGTAGATGACGTAGACGAAGATAATAGCTCAAGCGCGTCAACGTTTCGGAGCTGAAAGTGCAGATTTCCCAAGTGGAATGTATGTTAATCGTTTTTAGTCTAGAGAATAACACTCTAAACTGTATTTTCGATTTGTAATTGGATGCAGTGCATTACCTTGAGTCTCTTTAAAGAAATTATTTAGTGCTATCCATTAGCCTTCGAAATATTTCAAGTTTCAAAGAATATGTATGGATATTTACAATTTACATAATTTTTCACACTGAATGTGAATGGAAATAAACAGTGGGGCTTGTAGGAAGAAAAATGGGATAATCATTATTATTGTTTTGTTCACGAAGTAGCTACGATGAGAAATGAAATTTATAGTTTTGGGAAGGGTGTTAAAATGATTTCACATTTTATTGGCAATGTCTCTCATAAAAGTTGGAAATAGCCGTTTGCGTTATGTAATAGATGAGAGTGCAAACTTCAAGATGATAACGTAAGAAATGTCGATTACTGCTAATACTAGTGATATTATTTAAAATTGATGATCTATTTAAACCAGTTGCTACTGTCAGCTACTTACTTATTTTAGAATCGTAATTCAATAAAATTCATAATGACTTACAATTTGAAATTCATTTAGGAAAACTTATTTAAATATATTTGAACACAATAGTTACACCAGTTACTTGTAACATTTACAAGTTATTTGTTAATGATTTACGTTAAATTATGACAATACAGACTTCAATTATTTATGTACTAATTAAAAAGTAAATAAATTCATTTCTAATATAGTTACCCCATGCACTAAACACTTTTTCCTTGTAACTAAATAACTGCACTACAGATAACAAATAATCCAACAAATTTATATGTTTATATATTTTATTATTTATATATTTTAATCTGCCAATTATAAAAACATTTAGAAATCGGAGTTACCAAGCCAAAATTATGTAAATCAGATTTATCTACTATTAATCACGGAACATAATTTTACGCGTACAGAAGTTCAAGCAGAAATACGTGTACAGAGTAGATGAAATAGTTTTCATACAATTTTCTAGCAGAACTTCATAAAAATAAAGTATGATTCAACAGTTATGTGTTGCGTTAATTATCAGCGAGCATTTTAAGAGTAAGTTGCTTTATCTGCGCGTTTACAAGTGCAACTGATAACCGCGTACAATAAAGTGCCGCAATTGTGGAATTATCCTTTGTTAATGTCCGACAGTGGGTTAAAAATACAAAGTATAAACTGTGAAGCATTAACTACACTGATAAAAGCAGAATTCTGTGAAGAGTACTTCTTTACACTATTAACTCACCCTTACTGCACATACTTACATGGAAGCTGAATATAGTAAGTGCGTTTATCTACCATTTGCAATGTATGTCATCAGTATTATATCATCACTCTAAGTTTCAACAGATACAAAATGTCATAATCACGAGAAATTGGAATAAATTCGTTTATGCAAAATTATATCCTTAAAGTTTATTCCACTTATCAAAAATATATCCCAAGTAAGTTGTAATTTTTTCGCAACTATTGTACATCTCAATAAAATACAGAACGTTCTATGGTAGATACAGTATTATCGGTGAAAATAAATTACGAACTGGAATAAAATGAAAAAATCGTTAAATTACGCATACGTAACATTAGCAGGTAAAGTATCAAGCAGTGTTCGAAAGAGTTCTGGAACTTTTCAATAGGTTCTATTTGAAACATGGAGCGTGGAACTTTTTTAAAAATGTTCTCACATTATAAGTTCCTACGAGAACTGATAAAGTAAAAGTTCTTGAAAATAAAAGTTCTACTTGGAATGGAACTTATAAAATATAAAAATAAAAATTTCTCTATAACAGGAACTGATATTTTGTTCATTAATATTAAAAAAGTTCTCAATCGTTGTAACAAATACTGAATACTATTCAATGAATAGTACTACAACAATAGTAAATAATTATTACAGTTAAATTGATATTCTGAATGTGTTATTCATTTGTAATATTTAGTTACGTAGATCATTTCTACGCAGATATTATAGAATTTTTGTGTATTTTGGTTTATGTAAGTTATAAAAAAAATGTTATTTAGGTATTATTCCTGACAAATTCTATTTTCTGATCAGTACTGTTTGTTATGATTTTCATAGCTTTTATTAAATAAACACGAAGAATAAGATGTTATATTGTTAAATAAAACTAGTACCGAATAGTTTAGTACTTTTCTGTATTTTATAGAACCTTTTTTAATAAATGTTCTAATATAACTGTTTCCACGGAACTTTTACTTTACAGGTTCTAAAATATCTGTTCCATGAGAACCCTTTCTGAAGGAGTTCCTAAGGGTAACATTTCTTTCAATAAAAATTCCACAGGAACAGATATTTTCTTAAACGAAACATATGAATTCTAACAGAATTTTTTTAAAAATAAGAATTCCATAACTTTTTCGATCCCTGGTATCAAGTGTAATCAAACATAATCAAACAAAAAAAAAAACATTTACTTGATTCTACATACAGTATTATGCCTACAAAGAACTATAGAGCTGAATTTCCACTGCTACTATATAATTCCCACCTTACAAAACATTAAATCAATTGAAATCTATTGATCAAACACCATCAAACTGACATAGTTAATCAAACGTTAATAATTCCAGGTATCGAACGTAGTAGAACCTGTTCGCGGCTCTTTACCCAGTCGCGAGTTCGCGTTGCGTACAGATGAAACGGCGGTATTTCGGCCATAAAGTCGTGGCGCGTTAAAAATGATTCAGCCGATTGCGAAACGGCCAATTGTGAAAGAACCATTAAGAGACGTAGCGGAGACGTGTGCATACAGACGCGTTCCCATTGGGCGCGTCCGCGTATCTTGTGACTCGCGACTTCACGCCGGCCAAGAACGCGAGTGGTGCTTTGATGTGACCGCCATTCTCGGAGACACTTATTACCGTCGTGTCTGACAACGCTTCGAGACACATCCAGGTGCCCCACGAACTGGGTGGCCTAAAAAATCTCTCGTTCGTTGGTAATTTTCCGTTTGACAGGCATCGATTTGCACACCCTGAACTTGTACCCTATCTGTGCCTCAAACTTGCACCATAAACGTACCGTTTTAAATATATTCGACGCTCAGTGAGTTACATGAAAGATTTGCAGGGTTTTTAAAACCTTTAGGTAGATTTATTGTATACTTTCTTGTGAACTCAATGTTGTTTTCTAAGTTGGGGTGTTTGGAAGGAAAGTTTGACGATATTGGGAGGAAATGTTTAATTTTCTCAGATTTTGGAATGATTAGACTATTTCTGGAGGGTTCCATGGAGTCAGTGGCAGAATTAAGAAAAAAGGCCCAGGTGGTAAAATTCTGAGGGGCCCATTTTTTTAGGCAAATGAAGAACTAGTTTACTAGAAATAGGCCAAGTGTAGTAGGACGAAAAAAATATAGTGTTTGAATGCCTATGCCTAATTATAATTTTTTTAGAGATGTGGCCCGGGGGGTCTTCTGGGCAGGGGCCCAGGCGGCAACTGCTCATCAGCCACCCTGTTAAATCCGCCACTGCATGGATGTGTAGTGAAACTTAGCCAAATGTAGTGTAGATGTGCTTCATTAATTCAATAAATCCTACACAGAGATCCATTCAAGTGTGTAAGTTAAGTATGTAAAACATTTCTTTTCATCACTCCTCATCACAAAGCCCCATATTGAGTCACAATCCTGCACACGCCAGAATCTTACAGCACTAATCCACAAACTACACCGAATAAATCCCTAGCCAAATTATCTACGAGACACCCAAAGATGCCACCAACTTCGCCCCCATTGCTTCCACACTATATCCCTGCAAGGCTCAATCCACTCACGCCACTAGAGCAACAAAACGCCACCAAATCTACAGGAACTCTCATTCACACTACATCCTCTATTTCCATACAAATTCACACGCGTCTAGCAACAGGGTCCACCCCCCACCCACCCGAACCCCAAAGAAGCGAAATATCATTAAACAATACCGACCAATATCGACGGAGATTAATCGAGCGTGGCCTGTAATCATACGTTAAACCGAGCTGCGCAGACTGATTATATATTATCACTAACATCTACATCCGCGGGCCCGCAGCAACATTTCCGTCGCGGCAGCCCCCTCTGGGACCCTCGCCGATGTTGAAGCAAGGATCTACCTGCTAATTCGACGTGGACCTGTCTCGATCGTTCCTCGTTATCTCTGCCCACGGGGCGGCGGCGATGGCGTTTACGGTATCGTGTGGTCCAGGGCCTAATCTATCGGACGGGGACGTAGGCCGAAAACGAGGTGAGGCCAAAACCTTTTTCTCTCCGTTGCCACGGACGTGACAATATTTGTCGCGGCCGGCGCGATAGCGTGGACGCGCGCTATTTGCCCTGGTAACATTCCCCATGGGATGCCCGTCTGTTTGCCGAGGCTTTGTTTCCGCCAGTTTCCGTTTCCTGCGCCAACACGGCGGTCTCTCTGTGATCTATCCGCTCACCGAATACGCGCGCTTTCCGTCCACAGACGCAAACCGCCGATCTCGCCTCGATCTTTGGTCCTCGTGGACGACCTGTTGACGGCAAGCGATGGATCGAGTGTATTTCATATTCTACGGTGTGGATATGAGTCGTTGTCAGGGTGCTGGGACTTTTGGCATTTTGGCATTTTGGCATTTTGTAAGGAGAGTTGCTTCGCTTGGTTCACGTTGAATTATGGTTGAATCGCTACTGTAACTTAATTACGGTTTTCCGCGTTTCGAGGGTCTGGTGGAGGTGGAATTTGGGAGGTTAAATATCTGCAAAAGTTGGAGAAACTCGGTGACTCGGTGCTCGTGTATTACCCTTGGTGGTAATCAGAGTTTTGAAATTTTATAGCTTTGAAGAATACATATATTCATTGTCACATGTGGGAATTATGTTATAAATTTTAGAGGAATCGAGAGAAGTGGTCTAAGAAATGAAAATTCAATCCTTTGATACACAGATTGACACGTCTCGCTAATTGCACATAAGAAAAATACCAGATAGGTATCTAAAATAATTGTTTCCAAACCCCTAAAAAGCATACTTTCCACTATTCCTAAAAGTTTACACGACACTTTGTGACAATCACATCAAAATACCATAAAAACATCTGACGACTTCTAAACATCTACAATATTTTGCCGTATCAAAAATATCAAATAAAAATTTAATTAAATGAAAAAATTTGTTTCATAAAATAGAAACGGAAATTTTTGCAGCTTATTCCTTTGAAATCGCTTTATTTTTTTACGTCTTTGATTTCTCAACGCCGTACATCGCAAATTCTTATTCTCCTTTCTCCTGGTCTGACCATCGGGCTCATACTACTTTTCATGAGAATCGGACGCAGAAACCACGCGTGAGATCGAATCTATGGTGTCGAGCTGATTCTAACTTTACGTAATACGTGTCACACGGCCATTAACGACGCATAAGGCGAAGTTGTACGCTGTCTTTCTAAACTCTACATTGCGTAATGTCCAGGGATCGTCACTGAACAAGCAGTGTAGAGATTTGAACGACTGACATCAGAGTCGATCATAGAAACTATTATTCGAATTGCAAAGAATATTGAATCGATACAGATGTTTTGCATCGAAACTCTACTGTCTTTGTAATCATTGTTTCAAAAATTTATTAAGTAAAATAATTCTTTCGTAACGAAATGAGGAGTTGTCAGGGAATTCTCAATTATAAAGAATTTCAGGTTACTCAACATATACTTAATATCCCTTAATAATTTTATACGATTCTTTGTTCCTGCTTCTGTTTATTTTTTCAGAATTTAAAACTTCTTCCTAGTTATTATCTTTAAAATCAGTATTTGCATGGTGCCCGATAATGCGTCCTCTGCAAACGGCCTTATCGCCAACGCGTTACCTGTCAATTTTGTTGGGTCTGTAAATTCTCCAACACGTCTCGTTTACTGATTTCATTCTTCAGATCGAAGTTCTTTTGCACCAGCAGATTTTGAAAATTTAGATAAACCTTTTGTATTCCTCACTCAATTTCACGTTTCGATTCGATTAGGTAAGAGTGATTCAATTTGTTCTGGATAAAGAAAATATTTAAGTATATTTTGTTAACGTTTAAATTGGTTATTTACACACTTGAATTCCGGGGTAAGACTTTCTTATGAGTTTCGGATGAATACCATATTATTTTTAAATATCGGGAGCATTGCACTTAACTTCGTCAGGAGTTTGATAACACGGTAATACTGATAATTTAAGACACTCCTTAAAAAGGAAAAAGGACATGTTTCATTTGAAGCATCAAGAAGCATTTCATATTTTCCTTAAGTCAGGAATTCACCGGGAAGGTAAGCTAAGCTATGCTATGCTATGTTTTAGCTTAGCTTTTGGTGGAAACGGTTCCATAAGAATGTATTGAAGCTAACTTTCCTAAAACATAGCATGGCATAGCATAGTATTGCATAGCATAGCTTAGCTTCTAGGTGGATTTCCGACTTTACACACACTTTACATTTCTGCAACTTACAATTAGATCCCATAAAAGTTAATCCAGACATAATCCAAACAGTCTTACTCCCATTACGAACCAGAGACTTCACTGATATTTCAAAATTCCACCCATCTCTCAACAACAAGTTTTATTCTCCTTAAAAACAAACTTCTCCATAATACTCCTTAAAATACGAACCTTCTTAAAAAAAAACAGACCTAGAAGGTTACTTTCGTCAACTGCCAACATCCACCCGGGTCTCAAAGGCCGTCCCATCCTCCCCCTTCTCATCAACGCCAAAATTGCTCTAATTAATTACTGTGCACCACACAAAAGACTCCTAACCCAAGAGAAGCTCAGTCCTGCAAACTGATACCTCCTGTTTCCATCCTGAGCACGAATCCCTCTTCACCTGCACCCTACAAAAATCTCCCTCGAAAGAATCATCGTCGACGAAGCCCTGCGCTCCAGAAACCCTGGTAACATTTCCATGGTTATCATCTTCATCCAGCCTCATCTTCCCCAGGAAGACGCAGTTCAGTGGCTACATCGGATTCCGCTCTGTACGTCGGCGTCCTCTTTGTTGCCAATCGCTCACTGGTCTTCTTCGCCCGCTCTTTCTTCCCGATCCGTGGGTGCCTTTCCCGTGGAATTTTTCCACCACTCGATCATCCCGGTGGCTCGCGAAGGAGGCGATAGCCCATTGAATCGTCCAATGAAGCGATACCGCGGGAACACGCTGGGCGGCGCCCAGTGCGCTGGCGATGGCTCTTGCGGTCCAGTCGCGGGGCCTGTAGTGGGGCCCGACGGGGCCCGACAGGACCAACGGTACAGCCGGTGGTGGGGGGATTGACATCGACTACTGTGCATTTCCCACGTGCCCTGGGAACCCCCGCGGCACCGTCTCGGCCCCCGCTCTTCGCTCTTGCGCGCTCCTTCCACCCCCGCGCCGCCTCCCACACCTTCGTCAGCGTCACTCTTTCTGGCCTCGAGAGCGCCTCGATAAAGACAAAGAGATCACCCGCTCCCGCGGATCCTCTTCCGAGAATCGACGCGCCGTTGATCCGCTTTTTCGCGTGGGCGAGTCCACTGACAACCGCCGCGAACGTTTTTCGCCTGTCCCGAGGACGAAAGCGTCGGCTGGCCCATCGGAGTTAAGGATTCTGAACGGTGGTCTAGTTTAAATCGCTGAACCACGGTTTTCTTTCAGTGTCTATTGGAAAAGAGGCATTGCGCGGGTACTAAAAATTCAAAATTGGGCCTGAAAGTACGAGAGAAAGATGAGCATATGCGGTGGCTGTTCTCGAAACGGCTACCTCCTTTGTAGCCAGGCTGGGCTACCGCCCCCGCGGGGGGCAAATATGCGAAGAGGGCGAAAACGAAAGAACCGCGTCGGTATTCCACGGAGAGTGGGAAGACCCTTTCGAAAAGGGTCCCCCGCGTGGGCGACGTGGACGCTTTGATCCGACGGTTACGAGGGCGGTCCCATCGGGCCCGGTGGTAGGGATCGTGGAAGAGAGGGAGCAGGCCGGGGGGACAGCTACGGCCGAGGGGAGGGGGTGGATGGGCACTCTCCCAGGAGCTCAGGAAGCCGCGTCGTCGAAGGATTTGTGAATAACCGCGCTGCTATTCGGCCGACTGGGCCAGACAAGGACGCGAGACGGGGCCCAGGATAAGGAGCCACATCCTCCTCTTCTCGCGGCCGCTTCCTCCTTTTCCTTCTTCCTCTTCTGCTCCCGTTCCACCTCCGCGATTGCTCGCCCGTGGCGCGCCTCTCTTCTGCTCCTTTTCAACCACCACCACCACTGTGCTGCGCCGAGCTCCGTTCAAGGAAGGAAGATCCTGGAGCGGTTTCTGGTAGAATCTAGAGAGAGAGCACACACGGACAAACGACAGCAACCGGGGTCGCGTCGGTGTGTCTGGGTTCGGTAGGGAGGTGTCTCCCGGTCCTCCAACCAGAAGAAGCGAGACGACGACGACGACGAAGGAGACCTTTGGCGGTTACACACCGCATCCTACCGTCTTCTGGTGTGCCTACCTATTCGGGCTACCAGCGAACCGAGCGGGCAAACGGAGCTTCAGTCGACGCCGCGCACCCAAACGGTCCAGACCTGTCAGCCCGGAAGACAGCATCCCGAGACACACGTACAACAGAGAATACGGATCCCACGGAACGAGTTCCAACGGGTTTTTCTTTGTACGCGGGCAATAAACGAGCGATTTCGGTTACGAGTTCGGGGAATTGCACGGTTCGATGTTAACGCGGCTGAACGTTTGTTACACGTTCAACGGAGGCGTCTGAAGTTGGAGCCACGACGCGAGGAGGGAACTACGGTGAAGCGCGGTGACTTCAACGACCGGTGAGTGCGAGTTTTGTTCATTACTTTTTTTTCTTCTCAATTCAGAGGAGGAGTTTCTTTTACCTCTGCTGGTCGCCGCTTGTCTTTTACGATCGTTGTGAGGAATAAAATTTAGGAGGATGACATTATTAGTTATTGATTATTGCACATCCTATGTTTGGAATTGAGTTGGACTTTTGAGGATTGAGTTTTGAAGTGGATGTGGAGATATTGTTGGTTGCCGTGGCTTATGTTTCTTTATATTGGTTAGATTATCATTGTTTTGATGTCGATGTAGTGTGAACAGAGAAAGTATGGTCGAGATTGTGGTGGCTGGATGCTGCATGTTTCATTGTGCTCCGAATCGAGCGGGCGGGAAAAGGTGTGGTCCACATTCGTTGATTCCTCGTGGGTCTTGATGGTGACTGGCCCAAAACCGGTAGCGCGCCAGAGGGCGGTACACGGTAGCTGGTTCGCTTTGATTGGCTACCAGACTACGCTATGCTCCAAACTTTTGCTCGTCGGTAGCTCCCAATCCCACAGCACTGAATTATGCAGTTTTTTTCGCGCTTTAAGTACAGGAGCTACAGAAACCGCTGTGGAGTGAGCGCATGCATTGCTTTGTTGTAATTTAGCTTCGTCAGATTTTGTAATTGGATATTAAGTAGGATAGACAGTCTAGGTGTTAAATAAGAAATGTAATTAAAACTTTTGGATGTTTAAGAGGAATTCAAGTTACTTGATTTCTTCATTTCTTCCTTTTTCATTCACTTCTAATTCAGTGGGCAAATATGTGATCCCATTAGCAAGTTAAACAAGGCGAGTATTAAATAACAGCAGGAAATTCCAAATGTTATTTTTCATATTCTAAAAAGGAGTAATTCTTACTTGCTTACAATAAACACATTCACTCCTCAACTCCATTCACCTTCAATCAAATTCTTCCAAACCCAGCTCATCACCAACAACTCTCACCATGCAAGTAACCAATCAGATCAAAATCTGGAATACTCGACTTACTGAGGTTTTCTTCAGTACCTTGTACTCCCAAACAATCTCCTTCTGTAGCTCCTCATTGCGAGCTACCATATCTCCCTGGAAATTTGGTACCAGGAATACATCACAACAGAAAAGCTACCCTTTCACAGTTCCACGTCTTAGACCCAATCCAAAGGGTTGGATTCTTCCTTCCTATTGGATACCAGGAAAATATCTCCACGGAAAAGCTACCCTTCCCTAATTTTAGTCTTTCACAGTTCCTTAACTTAGACTTAATCCAAATTTAATTCTTCCATTCAAGTTCCTAGAATTACTCACCATCGAGACCTACCACATCTCCCTTCCCATTGAGTACCAGGAAAATGTCCCACTACAAAAGATACACTCCCCTGACTTCACCCTCTCACAGCTCTCTAACGTAAATCTAATGCAAACCGGACACTCCCATTCAAATTTCTCAACGTTCTCACCATCGAGGACTCCCATATCTCCCTTCCCATTGAGTATCAGGAAAATGTCCCACTACGAAAGATACACTCCCCTGATTTCACCCTCTCACAGCTCCTTAATGTAAATCTAATGCAAACCTGACACTCCCATTCAAATCTCTCAACGTTCTCACCATCGAGGACTCCCATATCTCCCTTTTCATTGGGTACCAGGAAAATGTCCCAGCAGAAAAGCTACCCTTCCCTGATTCCACATGTTCACAGTTCCACAACTTACACCTACTCCAAACCCAACACTCCCAATTCAAGTTCCTCGAGGTGTTCACCGTCGAGGGTTCACGTCTCCCTTCTCATTGGGTAGCGAGAAGGTGTCCTATGAGATCCCTGCCCTTCCACATTCGATTGAATGCTATCCAGTACCATAGCACCACGTCGATCCAGAGGAGGCGGGTGTGGTTCCGCTTGGTGGATTTCTGTGGAGGTTCAGTAGCGACTGGCCGAAAACCGGTAGTCAGCGGTAGGGCGGTTCACGGTAGCAGCTCCTCTTTGGTTGGCTACTGGCGAACGAACGAAGGCTACTGCTCCCTTCTTTATTCCTCCATACATACGAGAACGGGTGCACGCACGTCGAGCGGGCTTCTTGGTTGGCTCCACTCCGTCCTCCTTTGATTGGCTGCCTCTTCACCCGTGCCCTCCGTCCTTAGTCTTCTTTTGCTCGCGGGGGAGTAAGCGTAAGCGCGGTGGCTCCTTGTTCTTTTGCCGCGAGGATGGCTTTCCTCGCGTAAGGCCCAAACTGGTGGCAGGAGCGCGCCTCTAAAGTCGCGAAATTGGGCCCCGCCACTGCGTTCCTGTAGCGTTTGGACGCTCGAAGGGAAACGTTTCATGAACGGCACATCAGTGGCTGCAATGGCTTGGAAGCTTGAGCTTTTTAAGGTTTTTATGATTGCAACGCAATGTTCATAGGTATTCTCTCGGTGAAATTGTTTCTGGATAGGCTGAGAGTACCTACTGCACCCTTAATGTTGCGTAGGTTGGGAGACTTGAATGTTAATGATGTTGAAGGGCTTGCAAATGAAGGTATAAAGTCCTCATAGTGCTGCAGGACCATGTTGATGCAGTGAGACTTTGATTATAAATGCCTGTTAATGAGATAAAAAATATATTGTCTGAGGATCTGGTGGTCTGAGACATAAGAATTTAATTCCATTAAATCACCCTGAAGTTTCGAAGAAATTAATTTTAGAATACTTTTCATTAGGTAGTAAGAACAAATCCATTTACCCAAGAATTTGAGATCCAACTTAAAATTTGAGCATATGTAGAGGTAGACAGAGCGTTAAAAAAATATTAAAGTTGATATTTCTTTCCCCTCAAACTTTAGGGGATTTTTATACACAATAGACTTCTAGCAATCTCTAGAATTTATGCAATAACTCTTAGCACTTGGAAGTTCCTGCACTCTTAGCTACTTAGGGAGCAACGTTTCCTCCAAAAGTGTCGCGTAATTCATGCGAATCACGCCGCAGTTCTTCACCAGAGATTCGAACGATAACTTTTGGTAGATGACAAGTACATGGAGCCCTTGCTTTCGTCGGACGTGCTCGTATTCACGAGTGAACAGCGTGTTAGCGTCACTGTTCTTAGAGCACGACAGCCTGATCGAATTGCAGGACGCGTGTCTAACAGGATTAAGAAATCCAATGTCCCGGTTTCTCGGCTTAATTCTATCATTGTATTCCCGTCACAGCCTGCTAAACAACTCCATTACTCCTCACAATGCATCGAAATGGTACCTTATACCAGCGGCGTGGCTGCGGCTAGCGCCATCCTTGAAGAGATGCAATGCTGTTGCTGGCTCCGGAGCTCCGCTCGGCGTCTCGAATTTAGACACTTGAATGGCATTGAACACTCCACGTGTTACTTAAAACGTAATTCCTCTTTAATCAGATTCCAAGATACGCTCTTGTATTATTTTTCAAAGGTATCGTAGATTTCCTGCGGATAGATTCTCCTCTGATGAAACCGCAGCTTCACATGGCCACACTATTTGCGTGGGTATACTCATTCGTAGATCCCTCGAACGTACTACGCGATCTTGACTGCGTGCTTTCACATACATTGCATTATCATACATTATCATACATTAGCTTTGACCTCTTGATCACGAACAGCCGTGTAGACGAACTTGCCAGTTGGCATACGGTTTGCCGGTAATCTCGCGCACTTACCTTCGAGGTGTGTGTACGTACAGTCACTGATACTTCTCTACGCAATGGAATTATGAGGCTTGAACAAGTAAAAGGAATTGCCTTCTAATGAAATCTCCACGTTTTAGGAGACAGAAGTATGTAAACATTCAAATTCGTAGCTTGAGCACTGACTCAACTACTTACATGTTAAAACAAGCTCCATATTTGTGATCACCAATCGAATTAACACGAGTGACAGTATTTATCTACTACTACTACTACTACTACTACTACTACTACTACTACTACTACTACTACTACTACTACTACTACTACTACTACTACTACTACTACTACTACTACTACTACTACTACTACTACTACTACTACTACTACTACTACTACTACTACTACTACTACTACTACTACTACTACTGCTGCTCCTACTACTACTACTACTAATACTACTACTACTACTACTACTACTAGTTCTCTTTTGACCAAGTTCTTCCTTCACCCTATCACGATGATTATCACCCAACTCCATTACAATTCCTCCACTTGTGAAGTCACAACACAATCCCCCAGGGATGACTTAATCTAACCTTAAATCCCAAGACTAACACTAAACATGGAAGCCATGAAATCTTTTCCAAAGAAAGTCGCCTTCAGCCATTCAGGAAGAATGAAACAAGTGTGTGCAGCGACGAACACGTCAGTTGCAATACCTGCCTCGCTAATCAGGCTAAAGATAGGCCGCCAAGAATAGTACTCCGGTGTAGCCTCGAAACCCACGAATCGCCGAAGCCTCTCGCACCGCCTTCATCTCCAATGCCTGCTCTTAAAGAGGCGCAGAGCAAAAAGTGAGCAGACTCGCGCGTAACACGCAGCTCCGATTAGGCCCCACCGCTGTTAGGTAACCTAACCAACCGGGATACGCCCAGCCACGCTTATTACTCATTCGGACACGCCACTTTATTCGAGCGTGCGCCGTGTTCTTACCTTGCGCTACCAGTAGCACCGGACGTGGCTCTTGCACAATGGCCGCGCCACACCGCGCGATTGGACCCCGGGGGCCTTTTTTATTGCTGCCTCTTCACTCCACGGGACCCCTCTTTTCGACTACTGTTCAAGCAATAAGCTTCTCCCCTGTATTACATTCACTTGCGCATCCTTGCTTTCCGCTGAATCGCAGTTCCTCTGCAGTTGCACCCGATGTTGCGGGGCGTAGGCCTGCTGAACACTGTCCGCACCGTTGGTTCCCTTTGGGTCTTCGGTTTTAGTCGTTGCGTTTGAGATGGATTTAATTTTTGTGGCTGAAGTGGTGTTTGCTTTGGGTGCAGAGATATTTAAGATGAGTGATGCTGGTTCTCAGTAAAGTTGCAATGACTAAATATTCCACAAAGGAGCAAAGCTTATTTCTGAACTCCACTTTTGGATGTCCACTTACCATCAGTGCTCAAGAACTTGCTTGCTTAAATATACAAGCTGAGGGAACTATGAGTACCAAGTTTGGAGTTGACCTAACTTAGAACCTACCTCTAAACCTTTGAGTCTCAGTACCCTTGAACACCCGAACTTCCTATCTACAATTCTCTGGAACTATCCAGCAATCCTCTCAGCCATTGCTACTCCAGTAACCTTGCTTCATACACATATCTATACAAGACTTTCCACTCAAGTCCAAGTGCGCGAAGGCCCCCGGACCAATTCGCCTAACTCATCAAACACATCGTCCCACGGCGACAAAGAAGGAGGCCGAAATGTTGCGGAAACACCTCCTCCCGATTCCTCCCGCCAACAGTCTTAAGCTCAGCCACCTACCCATCGGAAAGAACGCCCAAATAATTCAGTCCCCAGCCACACTGTCCGCGAGTGAATCCCCAAAAAGAACGTAGCCTCGATAAAGCCGGCCCCACGGTCCAAGATCCCCGAGTCGTCCCGCGGTCGTCGAGTACCACCCAGCGCTCCGATCGTCCCCGGGGATCGATCCGAGGAATCATTGCTCCTTTATTCCCCGCAGGTAGAGGCGAGGCAGAGACTCGATCTTCCCGCGTGGAGGTACAGCCCGAGTGATCTCACTCCCAGAAGTCAACCCGGGACTAGGTTTGCGCGGGAGGAGGCCGAAGAGAAGACGAGAGAAGACGAAGAAGAAGCGACACGGGCGGCAAAAGAGAGGGACCGGAACGGTGTGCTCCCGTGAACGAGAGAAACGGCCTGCGGTCCAAGAAGCGCGACAAAGACGCCCATAGGCTGCAACCAGGTGGAGGGAGTGACTTTGAGGCGTTAGCAGGACCGCGAGAGAGGAGGTAGAGGGAAAGGAGACAGAGAGTCGACCCAAGAGAAGGAGCGGTGGGAATTTATAAGGATGTTCGCGATAATGCCGATGGAGACAGAGGGGCACGGCAGGGAGTTCGGCCGCCGGCAGAAGATGCGCGCCAAGTGCACGGTAGAGTTCGTCTGCAAGTACTGCCAGCGGCGCTTCACGAAGCCCTACAACCTCATGATCCACGAGCGCAGCCATAAGGACGACGTGACCTTCACCTGCGAGGTCTGCGGAAAGTCCTTCAAGCGGCAGGACAACCTCAAGCAGCACAGGTACCATTTTCTCATTACCCGGATAGATCTAGATCGTCATAGAGCGGATTTGTTGTTCCCCGATTTTATTTTCCTTTTTTTTTTCGTTGCCGTGCCTCTCCTAATTCGCCGCTCGTCGCCCGCGGGCAACCGGCCCCCAGGTCGATTCCCATGGCCAGACATTGATCGAGTTAGAGATCGCCCTCTTCTTCTTCCTCTTTCTTTGTTCCCTTTTTTCTTCCATTCAATCATCCGCGCCGGGTTAACAGTGCAGCCCCACTCCACCACCCCTATTTCTTTTTTTTTTGCGGCTATGTCCGAGTCGCTAGACGTCCATTCGTTCGCGCTTGATACGTGGCGATGGTTGACGACACAAAGTTGCGCGAATCCCTCGGAAACGTCACACTATGAGCCTTCGCGGATGACAGCTCCGACTGGGTTGCCAGCTCTTCGACGGATGATAGATCGTGGGTGCGACTCGGTGTGATCTCTAGCACGGAGTTAACGACAATGTCTGCGTGGAATCGACTTTGTGGCTGGGCCTCTGGGCCCTCCTCGCTCGTTACCGTTTTGGGTGATACACGAGGAACGCTCGAGGACGCGTCTGTGCTCCGTTCGTGGTCCGTCGCGGCTGCTCTTCAACGCGTTGTGAATTAACGATTGACAGGCGGTGCATTGACAGCTTTGGTCTCGATATTAATTAACGTTCCGTGGAACAGACGTTATTTGCACAAAACAGAAAGGAATGATACTTGAAACGAGGTAGTGGAAAAGTTGAGTTTCTTGTGACGTCTTTGTTGGAAGTTCTCGTCTCTGACAGTTGTGGGATATCGTGTCCTGTGATCCTGTGAATCGAAAGAAGAATTAATACAATTCTGATTCCCTGACCTCCTCGAATTTGTTCCTATTTCTTTAATTTTTAATTAACAGTTTGTGAAATCTTTATACGTTTCAAATTTTAAGTGTAATATCAATTAATATCCATATTCCTATACAAATAATGTTTGCAATTGAACATGGAGTCTCGTGAAAATTTTGAGAAACTACATTAATGGCTGCCACTGTTTTGAACCAAAGGAACCTGTAAACAACCTAACCCGTCAAAGATTAATACTTTCCTCTTCCATAATGCAAAAACAGATAAGAATAACAAGAATCAGTCTTTTCCAAGTGTAAGATGTAATTTAGAGACATTCCAAGTAAATGGTACTGCATGTTTCGTTCTTGAATTTCCCTTTCCATTTCTGTTCAGATCTCAATTTGATTTCGACCGATTCATGGAATTGCAGGCGAAGTGCTTTTGTCCCAAACGAATTTTCGTTCGATTCCAACCGAACTAGCCGCGCGCATTGTGTATTGACCGCAGCAGCCATGAGCATAGGGACCACTTCGAAAACCGGTCGGGTCACCGCCACGACCTTTTGCAACATGAAAAAGAATAATCCAGCGAAGACAGTACTTCATTTAGTGACTCATCCAGCGGCATGATTTCCACCGACGATTCGTCAATCCTTCGTTCACGATCGCGACGGAACCACAAGCCCCCTCGGCGCGTAACCAAACATAATTCTCGGCGATCAGAGCGCAGACGCTGTCAGTGAGAATCGATTCTTCGGTCGAAGACGCGCCGTGATGAAAAGGAAAATAAAAATCAGTTTATCGGACAGATTTTCTTCGAATAGACATTGAATTTGATTGGATTTATCGGCGACGCGACGCACGTTCCATGCAGAAAGAAAATTACTGCTGAGGTGTTGCTATTGGGCAGTATTATTTCAACGCTTAGAAATCCTTAAAAGCACTGTAGATTTTGTAGTTCTTTTTTAGTGACGCGAGAAATGAAAATGTTTTGAAAGTGATGGTGATAGACGTTTCTTTATTAGAAAAGATTCCACTGGAAGATTTGAAAGTTTGGAACTTTAGAAGGGGGAGTTTAGATTTCATTGTGAATGGTTTACAATTGGAATTATAAATATGTTGCAACTGAAATTGGTATGACGTATTTTGTAGATTAATATTGTGCATTTAAGGATTTAGTCGACGTTACAACTTCTAATGGGACATTTTGGTCAATGGACTTTACACTGGATTACAAGAAGTTTATTGGTGAACGGTGGTACTTTTTGAATAATTTGAAGTGATGTGTTTCTTGGTTTCTATTGAAAATTTAAATAGTAATGTCTTTGAATTGGAAAGCGAAAGTGGCGTTGAAGTCGAACACTCTTTCGCGAGCCGTCGGTCGTCGACGACCTGCGATCGAACGAAAGACAGCTTGTGGAACGATGATTAAACGCAAAATATAACTCGTGACTGTATCGTGTAGAACTGTAGACAATGAATTATTGTTGCGAATGCAAAATTTTATGCTGATATTTCTGGGAGCAGTAACTTTTTTCTCTTGAATATTGAACTCATTTATGGACGAATTTATCTGACAATTCGTTCAAAATTTTTTTAAGCCACTAAATATACACTTTCTGCACTGCTTCAGTTTTTCTTGAATCTCCAATAGCCTCGAACCCAAAGTGAAATGAACTGGACAAACAGGATGTGAAAATTTCTTAACATATTCTGCTTTTATTTGTAGTATCTTGCTACATAGGTTGTCATCTACTTTTTGAAACACAGTCAGCATCCAGAATAACATATTATTATTCCCATCGCAAATTCTGAAGATAAACTCTAACATCGCCATAACATTAAAAGTATTAAAAAATCTAAATATTAACTAATTTCATTTCCAAGTAACTCCCAATTTAACTTCATAAATCATATGACATGACTATATGACAATATACAACAAAGGCATACAAAAAGGAACAACCATAGACTGCATAAAAGCATCAGTAAGCCTCCAACACTACACAAAATCAAACCAAAGAGTTCAGTAACCAAAAAGAAGTTACTGCACCCAAAATAATCCCCCACATTTCTACCACTTCTCACCATGTCTTCACTAAACCTAAATTCCCTCACCAAAGCAAGGCACGTTAATTAAATCCCGCCCCCCAGCTTTGCAGATCACAATTCAATTAACTGTGACGTAAGCAGTAGTACAGTACCTACTCACCCAAGTCTATCGCCCGTGCGAAAGCTGAAAAGAAAGATAACACCGACGTAACATCTTCATACGAAGAAGCTCACGAGCACCGTTGACCTTTTTGCGCCAGCATTGGCCTTGCGAAGTTGTAACGTGTCACCTTCACCGTTGCGTCTCTTGGCGGAGGCGCGAAAAAGGGGGAGATAAAGGGTCGGAGGGGGGATGGAGGAGCCGCAAAACTTCGCGCCCCTTCGTCCCCCTGCGTGGCACTTTGAAGATCGTCCTGGCCCATAAATCAGCCTGAAATAATGCTGCCTCCGCGTGGAACGTGCTAGCTCGAGCGCGCAGGCGCACGCGCGCGCGCTCGAACGCGGCCCGAACGAACGAGCGAGCGGGCGAGCGATAAAATAAATCTTCGATACTGGTGGATACTAATGGATACCTTGTATGTAACGGCGGTGGTCTTGTTTTCTGTTCTGTTGTAGATGTGGGTGGCGGTGAGCGGGAGCTCTGAATCTCCTGCACCTTGACATACACACACAAAATGTACACGCAACATCAACATCATCAACAACAACAAAAAAATTACAACATCAACAACAGTCTATAACAACAGAAATTTACAATCACGTATCTTCTATCAGTTCGATTATTTCTCTTCAATGGTATAATTTTTTTTATATATTTTTTGGTTCATTCGAAGTCTCTGCCGCGTTCTCTCCCGGTTCACGACGGGAGCACGATCATACTCGCGTACATTGCGTGCCGCCACCACGAAATGAAAGAAAGAGATACGCCCAGCATGCCGAAAACTCTGCTACTACCGTCTTCTTCTATCACTCACTGCTCTGCTATGATCTTCGATCACGTCTGCCGCCTTCTATCTTCTACTGACGTACTAACCGCGCACGAATAATGGCCATCTCGCACTCGCGAAACCGGTGGAATTTTCATTTGCTAAACAGGAGGGGAAAGAATGTGAGAGAGGAAACAGAGAGTTTCCTTGAAGAGCACTCTCCTCATCTTCCGATTTCGACCATCTTTGTTCCAGGAGCATACACTCTGTTCCCTACAAGGGCTCCAACGGCTACTCGAATGGCTATTCGAATGGCTACTGTAGGTACTAGAAGCCATCCGGCCGACTAATATCCTAGAAATCCCTGTAGACGCGCGTTTCTCTCTTTCTGATTAGGCTGTCTTCTCGTCGCGCTAGTATCCACGTTGCTCCTTGGAATTTCCGCGGGGATAAAGCTGCTCCCGATTACGTCACTGACACGTGCACGCGAACGAGGCGTTTCGACTACGTTATTCTATCCACAACTCAAGCTAACATTGAGTAATGAAGATTAGAAATATTTTTTAGATTCGTAGAGATTTAGTTCTGGGAGATGCTTCAGCGCGTGGTGTCCATGAGTTCACTGCTGGCAAAGACGCTTTCTTAAAGTTGCTGGCATTTTTCAAGAAATTGAGAAAATTTTCTTTTCAAAGAAAGAAACCTGTCAGCTTGTGTAGAATAATAAAAATGGGAAAATCGAACGTCCTGGTGGGAGTCTGGCTTAACCACATGATTTCTCCTTAATTTCTTGAAATAATAATGGAAAGGTAGAAACCTAAGTAACGTCTTTGAGCAATGTCTGTAAGCGAGTGATGACGAAATCGTTGAACCTATCACTAGCACTCCAATGATATCACAGATATCCATTTATATTCTTCCAAAAAATACAAGACACATTCATCATGAGTCTAAGAGAAATACCCACAAAAATATTCTACCCCTTGAATTATGAATCATAATCTTCAATGACACTAAACATTGCCCAAAATTGAGGGAAATACGACAGCCCAGTATTGTTCAAGAGAAAAAGCTTGCAAAGATAGGTGCAACGATAGCAACAACGAAATCCACGTGGAAATTCCAAGATCTAGATGCCACCACGCGCCTATCCTTCCCGATGTCCGTTTGTCGGTTCCCCGAGTCGGTCGATCGGCTATTGATTCGATAGAATGGCTGACACCAGCGGTCCGGGTCGCAAGGGAAAAGAGTTTCCACGGATTCTGAGTCGCCTACTCGCCTATGAACCTCGCTTCTCGCTCCTCCGTCCCGCTTGTTCGTGTTTACTTCGCTTCTGCCATCTTCCTGTATTCCGTGCCTAGACACCTAGACGTTAGCCACATCAAGTCGCCGAGACTTCCCGCCGCGACAATGACATCGAGAGACAGAAACAAAGAATGGAGAATCGCGTCAATGGTGCAGCGAACGTTGAACGCGTCGACCTGCTTCTGAAGATCCCGCAATGCCGACTGGATAAGTCCGAGCACCGAGGCTGCTGAGGAGGATGAAACTGGACGGGGCAGGGGCTACGAGCCGCGACGCCTGATCCGCTGCTGATCAGCGTGCCGCTTTTGCCAAGTCCTTAACGAGCTGGTCAAGGATTTCTTAATTAAAATTCCGCAACGGTCTGAAGGACACGCAGCGTCTGGTGCAGTCGCGAGGGAAAAAGTAGAAACTGGCTCCATGAGGAATCCGGCTGTCGTCGGTGGTTTCAATCGGGTTGCATAAGACTGTGGAAAAGTCGTGTCATTAAAGGGGCAACGGCTGAGCGTGCCTCGGTAGACAGGGAAATCGGGTCTCGTTATCAGCAGCGCGGCTCGAGGACGCAATGTATCCAGCCAGTCCCCGTTATCTCCACAAATCAACTCGTGGTTCCTGCTTTCTCCAGCAGCGTGACTGCTGCAACAACTCAATCGTGGAAAGCAGAGTCGACGTAGACGCGATTCAGCCCGAGCGTCCATGGGAACAGAGCAATCAGGCCAAGGTCAGGGGAAGAGGATTACACGCTGGACGCGAATCACTGCTAGTGGCTTACTTTGATTGGAAGATCTACTTAATTGGGAACCAAGAATGAAAGCTGCAAACCATTCATAAAGTACAAGTTTGATACATTTCACTCAGAACCGCGAGGGTAGCTATAAACCTACTTGCAACAGAAATATGGGCCCCAAGAGTCACAAAAAACTCTTCAAAACCTAATCAGAAGATCACACCTCAATTAATTAGAGAAAACCTGAGTAAACCAAGATGTCAAGCTGTCGCAAAAGATCCTCTCAGGAATGGGTCCAATTTCAATATCAAAATGGGCCCGAAAGCTGCCAATTAGGTGCCCCGGAAGCGGCTGCTTGGTATTCACAGATCAGCCAGCTGAGAGAAAGGAAAGGAGCCCGTGTCAACGCGGTTACGCGATTACCTCGGGGCCCAGAGTCCCAAAATTGAGCAGCGCGTAATAACCCGCATCAGAGACGCTGCTGAGGACTCGACGCTACCGTGGGACCACGCCCAAGGCCCCAAGCGACGTCTCCTTGGGCCCCGGCTGGGCCTGGACGGGGCCCGTTCCCACTGGGCGCCCTCGATTCGCCCCGTTCCACGGGGAATCGGTGGAAATCCGTCGACCGTCGCGCGACGACGAATCGGAGCTGCGGGGAAGCAAGATCTTCGGCGAGACGCGACCAGACGACCTTGGAAACGTGGAACAAGGCGGGCCCGCTGACGCAAATACCAGTCAGCTGAGATCGGTTTCCAGTGGATGAACCGTCGGTTCCGAGTGTTCCCTCGGTCTCGCGCGGAGACACGGGCTCATTCGATCAGAACGGCATGATCGATCGGCTCCATACTTTTCCCAGCTATATCCGTAGGTGTGACCGTCTCCTTCCTTCGTCCCCCGCCACCTTCCGGAGGTTCCGCCGCGACCTGGACACCGCCGTGGAAAAGTCTGCCCGAAGACACCAGGAACAGCAGCGACGCCGCGAAGATTTTCACCGCCAGAGATGGGTAATCCTTGATTCCGATTCCTTTTGTTCGACATTGATCCGGGACCTTTGTTCTGGCAGCTCGGTAGAGAGTTTCAGCGAAGAGGTCTTCGAAAGGGACTGCGCGAGGACAACGATTTGGCTCAAATTTTGTTAGACTCTGTGGTATTGGATGTATTATTGTATTTAGTGCATGGTAGTACTGGAAAAGTTTAGGGTTAATGTCAAATAATTGATTAACGATGGCGAGTTAAAATGAGGATTATTGGATCGATTGAGGTTAGCAGTGAACTCATCACTGATGGAGTTATATTTACTAAAGCTATAAAAATGTTTTATATTGGCAACACTATCGTCGATCAATTAAATAATTTGCATTCTTAGTTATCATCGAGGATCTTCGACATACTATGTCTTCCAAGAGTAATTTCTAGTGCTACCAAACACTTCGCTAATTCATTTATCATGTGTATACGTTTTTAATTACTCGCAGGAGCTGTGTGCGAAAGAGGGGCCTTCAATTTGGTTGAAATTTAGCACGTTATTAGTCCGTGCGAAGTATAATCACATGCACAGGGAGCAACTCAATGTTTGGTAAGAGGAATTGAGTACAAATGTTCGTCCCTTCAAGTCTTGTATGAGTCTATGCGTGACGACCAAGTCGATGTACGTAATTAATCGTAGAAGTAATTAGAAACTAGGAAAAGTATATACGTATGTCTGGAATTACTGCATAGATTAGAAGAGCTGTAACTTGTTTACGTCTGCATATAGCGAGGTTCTGGAAAAGGTGGAACTTTGAATTCGATTTTCTCGCACAATTTTTTAGCACTGCTCCCTGCGCGTTTGATGCGTTATTATATATACTGCGCACTAACTGTATGCAAAATTTGAATGAAATCGATGATCCAAAGCCTCGTGCACGCTCATTGTCAATAGATGTTGCAAAAATTGCTTGCGAATTTTTATTGCTTTGTGAATGCATCATTTGAAGTTATTAGAATGAATGATTAGAATCGTGAATCAAATATCAAAGTATCAAAGAAGTACTATTTTTAATGAGAAATTTGACGAATCGTCGAATTTGATGTTTTCATTTAGCTATTGCAATGAAATTCGCAATCTCCTATAAAATTTCAACCTGTTCTGTATCACTACTGCTTCAATAACTTGAGAAGCAATTCTTGCAACATTATTTATCTATTTAACATTCGCCAGGCACCCTGCTGTTTCTTAGGAACGAAAGCGTCAGACCTCACCGCCTAACAGTCGAAACAACTATTTTTCTTTCCGCCACCGAAGCATTGGATCAAATCGGAATCCGAATGTCACGATTACACTAATTTTGTAAAAAAAATGTACGGTTATAAAAAAGATACTCGTGCCACGTTTCATTAAATTTTATACATATAACAGCATTATCGCTTCGAGCTGTACATCTTTTCTCGTTTTCTCTATTTAAGAACGCGTGCGATCATGTATCGTGTAAATTCGCGAGGCTAGTTTTATAGTCTCCTCGTCATAAATTAAACGGCTCTAATTGGCACAGCGTGAATGGGAAGAAAGAATAATTGTTTCGAAAGGCTGGACTTTTCGCGAGCTGCGGCATCTCGAGATCGCTCGAGATCGGTCAGTCAGCTCTGGAGCCACGAAAGTCCGCGGCGAGACGATCCCCTCTATGCCGCATCGTCCGCGCGCATCGCGTTCTTCTTTTCCCTCGCACGTTTCTCCGCGAAAGCAGAAAATTTCCCCGACTAATGGACAGGAAATGGGAAGTGGAGAGCTCTACAGTCGCGCTTTGTACATAGCTTAAATTACATATCGCTGCGTCTCCCTTTTCTAATATTATTGCGGGCAACGCGATTATCGCGAACGTATTATTATTATTATTAATATTATTAATTATTTTATGAACGTTATCGAAAAATAGTCTTTAGTCACTGTGCATCGTAGCCATCGATAGGCCTCTCGATTCGTAGAACTGTATCTCGTTTTTACCGATTAATAGGAGTGATAATAATGTTATTATTTTATTATTATTATTATTATATGTTATATTATATTATATTATATTATATTATATTATATTATATTATATTATATTATAATTACTATAATTATATTATATTTGTATCTACGCCTGTATCGCTAGCTTTACAATGAACTGAGGCGCACGGTCAGCCCCGGTGAGAATGATAGATTTTGTTGCTTTCCTCTCGAAGAGAGATAAGACGACATATGCGTGACACCTCTCCCGTGTGCTTTCGGGGAATCGCAATGTACTTTCCGTTGGGGACGAACCCACCCTACCGCGGCCTACCAATAAATTTTGCCAAGTCGTAAAACTCCATGCTTTGCTCGTCTTTTTTTTGTTCCCTTTCGCCCCCGTCTCCCCCTCCCCCTCGTCCTCCGTTCCACTATTGCCACCCTGTTCACCTGACCCTACCGAAGAACAGGGCACATTTTCACGAAATCCCGCGCGATTTGGGTCCGTTGCCAGATTCCAATTTTTCTTTTTCGTTTCGTTGCAGGGACCGACGAAAGTTATCGGGTGACCGTGTTCTGCGCCGATGGCTCTCTTCTCTCCTTCGAGACGGTTGATCTATTGTCCGTTTAATTGAATTATTTTAATGGGCCGCTCGAGGGCCTTCTGACTACGGGCTCCGTCGCAGGCGGTCCAGTATCGCGCCCCCCTTCTTCCTCTGCTTGTCCTCTCCCGTTTAGATTTACGGTAGGACGCTGTTTATCGGGACGAAAGTTTGCTGAGCGTTCGATTTACCGAACCTGTCGGTTCGTTCTTGTTGCTGCGGGTATTGTTGAGCTTCAGGTACGATAGGAGTAGTTTGGCGAATCGAGCAGCACGTGAGAAATGAATAGTTAAGTGAAATGGAAGAGATGGATTGTAATTTTAAAAGTTTGGAAATGATGGGTACCTCATATAAATAATTAATTAATTTCTACACGAGAAGTTAGTACGTTGTGGGGCCCAAAAAATCGGAATGAAAGTTTGGGTGACCCAAGTAATGTTGGGAAGACGAATAATTAATTTAAGAAGAAAAATTCTAACACCAAGAAACAACTTTAACGTGAGTCGACTTCCGCGATATATTTCGCCATTATATTTATTTTATTTTACTCTTTCAAAAATATATTTTTAACGCACTAATGAGTCAAAAAACTCAGAAAATGAGTTGTATCAGTTGAACTTAGTTTTTGTACCGATATAGTGGTATACTTTAAGGGGCTGTTCTGGTCTAGAGCCCATAAAATAGGTGATATTTACGAATTAATTAAAGGAAAACTACTGTATGTAATTTAATCGAACTTTTTGCATTGAATTAAGGACGCCTTAGAGTGTAGAAATACATTTTTTGTTTTATAATTAATCACTGCAGACTGCATTGGAAAGTCGTTAAATTCGAGGCATCAAAAAATTCAATCAAATCGGTGGAACCTGTAGCACCTAAACCATTGGTCTAAAATAAAAAACACTGCCAGATTATTAAAGGGCATGAAACTCGCTCGTGTACTGATCAGTAAAAATTACAATATATGACATTTTTTGAGAAAATATCGACACTTGAAATTTGAAATCGCCTCAACGCCTCTAAAAATGACAAATTTTCAATTTTTTAAATTTTACTGGTTTCTCCACGAGCCAGAAATATATTCTTCAAAATAAAAGAAGTTTCAGTCGAATCGGATAATAACTTTTCGAGATACAAGTTCCACCGATTTTAAGAACACTGTTTTGAGAAAAACGCTTTTAAAGTTTTACATGAGTACTGAGTGGCTGAGTGTTACCCATGCATTTGCCGTTACTCAAATGCCCATAACTTCGGAAATTTTACAATTTTCAAAAAATCTTTTTAAACACATATTATTCCTAAAAGGTTGAACATTGAAAAATGAAATAAAAAAAAAAACAATTTTTAAACCGTAACTTCCCCTTAAACGGTAACGTGGCACCATTTGAAACGGTTTTTGGTGGTCGATTCGAGACGGTGGTATGTTTAAAACGAGTTTCTGATGAGTTGTACCTGCATACCACTTTAAAATGGTCGTCACGCAAATCGTAACGAGCCGGAGCGCGAGGGAAGCCGGAATGGAGAAGGATAAGGAGAATATTCGTGATCGGGTCAGACCTCCCGCAGGCGTGAAATAGCCGAGTGTTTGCACGAAATTATCATTCCTGTCACAATACGTCGTCCACGGGAGAACGGTACATCTTGACTCAATTAGCTTTACCGGATTCGAGAAAGAGAGAAGACGCATCGCTCCGGCCGGAAGACGTTAAGAGAAAAGCAGTCGGCAAACATTGAATTAGGAACGCCACGTTCAAAACACTTTAAATGACCGTCTTCTCGGTATATACACACTTGTTAGGCAAGGTTCTCTTAAAAGTACAACGATATTTTATTCCGATTCTATTGGCGTCTTGGGTATTTCGTATTGTTTGCGTTTTTGTACGATAGAGGGGGTTTGGGAGCGTGGACGTGCACCAAAATGGCTGGTGGGATGCAACCTTTCGATATTTTTTGATAAATGGAGGTAAGGAACTTTTGCATTTTTCAATAAATAAAGAAAATACTCTTTGCATTTTTGGATAAATCTGGGATTAAAAACCAGTCCTGTTACGGATTCAAAATCCTTTTTTAAAAACTTACCTAATTACCATTTACTGACAGTTTTGTTCCCTTCTGTGACCTCTTCTAAATAGCTAACTTTGCACTTCTGACTATTAAACGTCCCGTGGAAGCCTGTCGCTTCGACTGTTGGACGTAGGTTACCTTAGACATATAATTAATAAGAATCTTACCTATAATCTTCTACTTACCACGTATTCCCATATTTACTCTACGGTTAAAGATAACTCCATCGCTTTCCAACCAATCCTTCGAATTGTTTTACAATTTGCACGATAAATGGAATAATTGGTGCAGCAAGAAACGAAGAAGATGAAAGTATATTTTCACAAAAGGCAAGCACAGTTATCCTCGCACGATGCCCAGAGAGGGTACAGTGGAAGTGACATAAGATTCAGATCGGGCAGTCTTAAATGATGAAATATGCGCGGTGCGTCGCTTTCACTGACCGACCGAGTGGCGATTTTTCCGCCGTTCGCGGATCGTGCAGAATTTTGCAATTGTGCAACAAGCTTTAAGCCGCCAGAAGTGCATGGCACGGGCGAACAGGATTGCGGACGATGTATCCTGTTGGCTTTATGCTTCTGCTGGAAGCTGCTCTCACCTCCTGGGGCAAAAGTCGTGAGCTGAATGTCACGGTGATTGAATACGAGCCGTTGATGTGCTTTCCTGAGATGAGCCGGCTGCTCCTCCACCTCCGTCTGGCCGATGATGTCTTTCCTGGATTTATAAATATTTCGCGTGCACATAACCGACATCTTCGCCCGTGCCCACGGTAATAACCTGGCTCTGAATAATTTATTAGCCGAAAGATAAGTGCTAAGTATCCCCGGAGCTCGGGCGTGCTTTACGAGCACTTTGCGCGCACTTGGTTGTTTTGCTTTGCAGCCGGCAGTGCCCACTGTGTGCGGGATAAATACTTGGCACGTTCGTTTCTGGGGGATTGAATAAAGCGTTAAATGTTTTAACAATAGAAGGAATATCTTCTCAGGGGTGGATTTGGAGACTTGGCGACCTTAGGCTAACAAGCGTCTGTCACACATTTCGTGAAATATCATAAAATATTTTAATTTAAAAGAGTTGAGATAATTTTAAAATTAATTCCACATGACAACTCATGCATGAGTTATTACTAATTTATTACATGAAAAAGAAAGGGAATTGTTTTTAAAATTGTTTTAAGCCTCTGTGAATAATGATTACCCGGTTAAAATAGCCAAAGTAAAAACATTTCGCTACCTTTTTCACTTTCTTTCGCCCCAAATTTTCCTCTGCAGCTTAGTTAGCCTATATACAAACCATATTTTCTGCTCTCTACTAGGATGAGGGACCTTGTAAAATGTTCAGAGACGTAGTTATTAAAATTCATAGCTTTGAGCATCATGAAGTGGGTATGCTGCGCGACAGTGAGGCCTCCAGTGCGCATGCGCAAACAAGAGACGATCACCGAAGTGTGCCCAAGTTCCTACGGTTCTAACCTATATTGTACGCAGATACATGAATAATACCTCTCAAGTTCAAAATTAAACTACCTTACAAACTAATTTCTTCTTTTGCAGAAGTACATCGACACACTTTTAACGCTTGGAACGTTCAGACATGAAATAAAAGTGTTCACAAGTTACACAATGACATCCAGTGTGGACACCTGATGTGTGGGGCGCCTTAAACACTGTAATTACTAAAATATATATATTTATTTCACAAGAATTTTAGTTGTCCTTTTTTGCCACCTATATATTTTTTGAAAATTGTATCTATTTCTTATGAAAATTAAATGATAGCCTTAAAGTTATGGGTGGGCTTTCTTTGTCTCCTAGCAACCAATATTTTTAGATCCAGTCCACCACTAATGACATCTTCATTTTCCTTCTGAGAACACTGTTTAACAGTTACTTCCTTGTGGCTGAATATCGACACCATGGCGATTGTGTTAATCCATCATTAATCAATGGTTACTGCACCGGATTGAAGCTCGGTGGGTCGATGTCGCAGCGGTAACAGGCATAGAAACGCGTCTTAACGTCGCATTAGCGGCCGTCGATCAGCTTCCCCTTAATCTCGAACGATTTGGCACGGCCGCTAATTCGACTCGTAAACTCCGGCGCGGCCACGAAAGCGTTTCCACATACTTAAGAAGAAGTTATGGGCATGCGCGGGGCAGCATGGTAGCGGGCAGAAGCTTCCCATGGAACTCTCACCTCCGCGGGCGGAAAGTGAACTTCGCGGATGGCGCGGCGCGGCGTTGCGGCAGCCGTGCAGCCGACGTGGCCGCGATCCGTTTTGGGGGGAAAGGTCGGCGAAAAACGACACGGCGATCGCTACTATAATAGCGCCAATGCCACGGGCCGCTTTCACTCCCGCAAGAAACGCAGTTTCTTCAGACGCGGAAACATGGACGCCTCTGACCTTGCGTCTGCGAGCTACAAACGGAGTTCACCGTTAAGGCCACCGATTCCCTTGGCTGTCCTGGATTTCGTGCATCGTTCCTCGCTGGCAGCATTGATCTTGGTCGCTTCGACTACTCGCGTGGTAAATGGCGAGGATTGGCCTAACAGCCTTTTCACACGCGACACTTTTGTCGCTCGTGACAGCAATTTTGGAGATATTTACGTACCAACCGTCTGTTTTTAGTTTCGTTAAAGTGGCGGCAACTCTGCGGGAAGAACAGATCTGAAATTTTATTTGAAGCATTGAAAGCAACAACGGACTAAACCGTACTGAAAAAATCCTATTTTATATGATTAGTAGAGCTTATTGCAATACGTTATTGCTACTAACTCAATTTCGCAAAAATGTGGGTTAGTCTATTTTTGCTCTCAATGCCTCATATGTGAACCATGGAAGTATTTCGTTTGAAAGGGGTGTAAAGTTCATGAAGCTGTTAGGTTTGTTTCTTGTTGGAAGTCTGATAATCTGCATGGTTGGTTATGCAGAAGAATAGAGCAGGAATTTAAGTGGACTGAGCCTTGTACGGATGCAGGGACATTTGACCCATGATTCTGTCGATACACGTATCGGAATAAGAGGTTATGTTAGATTTGTGTGATCCTTGGTGTGATCTATAATTTCTATTTTCTCGAGGAAATAATACATGTAGTTTGATATTTAGGATTTAAGACCTTTTCACACGGGACACTTTTGTGGCTAACAACTAACACTTTAGATACATTCATAATTCATCAAATGAGGATGTCTCTGTCAAATGAATGAATCTATCAGTCATGAGCCACAGAAGTCGTTTCGTATGAGATATTTCAAATTTTCTTTCGATTTCCAGTATAAAAATATAACCCCACATTTAGTTACCAATAATGATTCACGTCAGGTGGCGCAAATTATCAGTGTAAACATTACGCAATTCCAATTCCAAGATTGTATTGATAAGTGTTTAAACAGTTCTCACAATCGCGATGAAAATATAGGCACAACAACGCGTAGAATCCCGTTTTGTCATTCCGAGGTCGGTCAACTTTCGCCGTTACCCTTTCACACGTTGCTCAACCGATTTCCACCGATCAGATGAGACGGGGCTGCGCTCAGTGGGAAATCGGTGATCGATGGCAATAAAATAAACGCTACGTGACGGCGATATTAATAAAATACAGTAGGTCGCTGGTGCACGCAACCCGCGGCTACTCGTGTAACGCGCGGTTATTAAATATAAACAGCCAGACAGCGGAGCGTCAATACATTGCGAAGGGATCAGGGAAGAAAGACAGGTTACGTGAGAAAGCGAACGTCGTTTTGTAGTAGCAAAAGGTGAACGCTTAACTGCTCTAAAGGTTATTACCGTGGTATCATCGCTGCGTCAAACAGGGAACGTAGTTAAAGCCGCGCTCCCACTTGCGCAACGCGCTGCGAGGGGATAGACTTGATTCCGTAGATGAGGGAATGCCTACAATTTTTCTGAGCACACTGAAATTTCAATACTTAAAGGTACGATGATTAATCAGATGCGTCGAATGCACCGCATTTACTTTTACACTCATCACCTCCTAAAATTTCAGCTGGATTTCCATTCATATCTTAGTCTCACCTTGTGAAATAAATAAATATCTTTTTGAGTTAAACAATTATTCACTCTTTTAAATGCAGAATTGAAAAAAATGAATTGCAGTTTGATATAAATAATTGTAGAACCTTAAAGTATCAAAACTCTTTGAGCTTCGCTAAGGTGGAGAAGTAACGATTTTGTAATACTTCAAGTGCGTTCTTTTGTCATACATTTCGCTCGTGGAAACGTAGCTTAAGACCCGAAACGAAAATGGATGAAATCGCGCCGAGCGAAAATTAATGTTACTTTCTATTTGTCTTCAAGAACACGCGGGATGCGAGCAATCGTATTACGTGTTCGAGATACCATCGAATTGAAAAGCGTTCCTCGTAATTATAGGGACGATATAATCATTTCTCACCGTGCTTATCGGGTATTTCATTAATTAGTCACGCAGATAATTGCTTTATTAATCCCAGCGCGTAGATTTTCGTGGATAAACGCGAATTGTGGGAACGTGTAAAGCGAGTGGGTAATTGATTACATCGGCTGAGTGTGAATTATTCACGCCTGGTTCGATTAAGCTAAACGTGATTCCTTGAATTATTGCTTGGGAGCGGGTAATGTTTAATGTCGCCGTCAATGGTGTTACAAATTGTTTTTAAATATTTGGGGCTAACAAAGCTATATATTTTTCTATTCGTGAAAAATGGAGCAATGCTCTATTAATATAAAAAATAAATAAATAGAGTAAATATATGACACATTTCTTATGTTTATTAAAAATAAATGTGTTTCAATTTATCTTTAGTTTTTTATGATACATTGATGTTTATGCACTTTGAAAATGAAAAGTTTGTAATTCTTAGATCTTTACAATTGCTTCAATGACAAATGATGATATCAGTGAAAAGGCTAGAATATTGTTTCTAATCACTGAAACTATGTTAGAACACGAGGAGTGCCCATTAATTTTCTATCATTTCATCTGAAATATCATAATACTCTGAGCAGCAATAATTTAGGTGAAAAGATATAGAGGAATGTTACTCCATCGTCATCACGGAGGAAGATCAAGCGACTCCGGAGGAATCTAGTTATAATAACTGCATATAATATCGCTAACTGCTTCCACATATTTGTTCAGATTGCCTCGTGATAAATAACCCCAGCCTGTAATTTGTAATTTCTAACGAGTAACAGATAAGTAATAGACACGAAGCTACGTTCCAAGCTTCGTGGTAACGGAAGTCAACACGTCACCCACAATTAACAGCCTCCGAGTAAACCATGAATAAATTCTACTTCATTTCACATTCACGTAACACCAGCAATTACGTTCACCCTCCTGGGTTAGATAACAAAATTTCGAATTAAAGAAAACTAATAACTAGAATCCTCAAATAAAAAGGGGATCAGCTGCTGTTTGAACAAAACGCAACTGTCGATTTTACTACCAAAAAGCTGTCATTGAAACTGCCTGGATGGAAATTATTAACTCCATTCCTCCCAGCAAGGATTTCCCTCTCACAGCCGATGGTGCAACGAACTTCGATTTTCAGCTTCTGCCGGGATGCGCATAACTTTTGAATCGCGATGATATTCAAGGGGGAATGAAAGAAAAGAGTGAGGGCGAAGGGAAAAATCCAAATAGGATTATAGAAGGGGAGAGGAAAGAGAGAGGCAACCGTGGGTGTGGATACCATCTTAAATAGTGCCAGGAGGCAAAGTATAATGCTTAAAGGTTACTACCGCATCATCGTCACGTCAAACTAACAGGGAGATTAATACCCCATAGTTGAGCGCTAGTTGCGTTTGCCGTTACATCCCGGGTGTTATTAATAATCACCTATAAAGTGAATGCTGTTATTGATGGTCCTGGTAATAATAATAATGCAGCACACGACACACGATCAATTACCAATTACAATTATAATCGCACCAACTTGAACTGCCCTAGTGCAAATAATAGTAAGATTATCTGGGGTTAATATTCTAAACTGTGAGATCGGTGATTGTTAAAAAGGAAGCAGAAAAGTAAAGAGGACTAATAGTTGGAGAATGTTACGTAATTGTAGGGGTTGTTAGCGCTAAGCGCGATTAGATTGCAGAATTGAATATAATTATGCATAGGAATAATTGTCGTCTCGGTGTATCGATTTGATTGATGGTTCACTTCTATAATATCGATCATGGTAAGGGGCTATTAATATTCTCGAATGGACGCTATTAACGACAAAATCACTTAGCATGAAATAGATATATGATTCAACGTGTTTAGCAATGAGATAGTTGCGATTCGGAGGAACAGATCGTGAGTGATTGAACGTTTCTTTGGTAAAGTTCTTGTAATTAATGAATATCTTGGTGGTTTTCAGGTTTTCAAGGTGCAACCTCATGCAAGTAACAGAAGTTATGTTAAAAATGCTGTAAATCATAGCAGACAGTTTGAAAACTTTTGGATTACACAATCTTTTGAGATATTGGACAAAAGTTTGATGAATTAAATATACATGTTATGACAAGTTTGAATATTAGTTATGAAGATACTATAGATATTTGTGGAGTGGTCATGATTTTATCAGTAAAATAAACAGAAAAGAAGCAGTGAACCGAACATGCTTGCATATAAAAGCATCTAAGTATGTACTATTAACAGAATAGAACCAATACTCACGATTCTTAATTATCCAGTTAAACGGGCTCTTTAAGAAATTGCCTTCATGACTAACGATAGGAGCCTCTGTTGCGACAGCAACAGCAATAGCTTCTTTCCACGTGATATTGAAATTGTAAAAATTCTCGTAACGCATGTACCAGTGTATGGGTTTATGATTAATTTCCATCTGAGTCACCTATTACTAACGGAGACGGGATTCTATACACAAATGCAGAAACTGGTAGCTCCACCTTGACAAACGAATTAATTATTCAATCCATGAAATTAATCGCTTCACCTACCGCGAATAAAAAAGGTAATCTACGATTAAAGGAGCATGGGAAAAGCAATTCGTCGGCGATGAATCGATTAAGTCTCTAATACATACGAAATAAATATACATAGAAATATATATATATGGAAGAAGTTTTACAAGGAATATATATATATATATATATGTATATATATGTATATATATATATATATGTATATATATATATATATATATATATATATATATATATATGATATGTAAATATTCACTAGCTTTATTATCTCTTCGCTGGGAATTCAGATTTGGATTTCAAAAAAAAAATTTTTTTTTGAAAATAGTCACATTCACCTGGATTGGCCAGGCATAAAGAGCTGAAGCACATTTCGTGACCCCAGAGTTTACCATTCGAAAATTTTGAGTTAGGCGACAGACAAGCACACAAACATAGACTTTTGTGTAAAACTTTCTGCTTTAAATATTAAGATATTAACTTCTCCCACTTGTAAACTAATTTCTGTTTATAACACCTCGACACAGCTGTATAGAAAATTGGTATACCTAATTAGTGGTTTCCATTAATTTTGTGTAAAAATGAAATTCATAATCGTCGTCAAGCACCCCATTTTCGTGTCTTTTCTACTTCAATTATTTCCTCTTGTGTTTCAGCAAGCGAAAACCCGCCGTCTCCATTCAAAATGGTTGATAGAAAAATCGCATTTTGTACCACGAGTTGTATGCGTGGAAACCCGGCTTAACGGTAACAGAAATGCAGCGAAGTGTATCTTTCTCTCCGCGTAGGTTTTTCTGCATCTGTTAAGCAATCGCGGAAAGAGTTCGTGTCAATTAGAAGGACCGTAATATCAGGATTTCTCTGAGTGGCTTGCACAGTTAATTCGCGTGAGAACGTGCTATTAATAATGAGTCTGGTAGCTGCGCCTCGTTAAGTGGAGTTAATAGCTAAATCAACCTGTGAGTCAAGTAACGATCCAGGTCGAAAGGTAACAAGAAAGAGACCGCAGTTGGGTGTGGGTGCCGCAGATATCACTTCAGATATCACTCTAGAGGAAGAAGCACATAAAGGTTACGGTTTGCATAATTAATTCATTTAGGTGACGTTTCAGTCCCCTATTGTGCTCCCGGCCGTTGTTATGCATGGCGAAGGTGTCGCCACTTTTTTCAATTACCTCCAGACGGTGCTTGTTAATTAATGACGAAGACTGGCTAAGCTAGAGGACACAATTAAATATTTACTATTTCGCGTACATTTAAAAAATAAGAAACCTGTAAAGTTTATTTAAACCCCTTAAAACGGAAAAATACCTAAACCCTTTCCCCTTTTCTCATAAGCAAATCTTTAACTATTTCTGTATCAAACATACTCAACCTCATAAATCACAGCACCCCCAACGCGTTTCATCTCAAACCACACGATTCACCAAAACTAAATCCCAATCACCTCTCTGTGCTACCAAGAAACATCTATTCTAGTCACGAAACAGTATTCCAAATTGTGTTTAAACATATCTCGTCCAGGCACAGAGTCCCATAAACTGACCCACGTGCTCGTGCCCCATCAGCTAATGCGGGCCAGACAGTTGGGCCCCGTTGAACGTAACTGACCCCTATAACTCCATGTGACTTAAGGTAACACCTTGTAATATCTACATGTGTCTTACACCGCATGTGCTAATCTACAAATGTTACTACGACTTCCTTTCTTCGGATATTCGAAACCACCTCATTTCCTCATCCAAACGTGCTAACAAATACTGCATCCTTCAACACTTTTCCTGGCCCCCCTCATCTTCCTTTTTCACAAACATCCTACATTTGCTACATTAAGATTACGTTTTATAACACCCTGATGGCTGCACCTCCACTTCTGTATACATTATTAATTTCTTTTTGTATTCTTCAGAAGAATCTTATGGGACAATGAAATCGCAATAATAATAAAAATCACAGACCATTAATCTACCATAATTCGTTTACTGAATGGGATCGAGATGTATCTGTTAATTTGTGTGCGATACCTATTTAAAATATACTAATGTTCCGAAAGATTGGATTGTAGGTGTTAAGAGGCAAATGAAGCCGCGAATCTGGAGAGGATCCAGGTCGCTCGATAGTAGGGGAAAGAAACGGCGATCGTGGGTGCGGATATCACCTCCGCCAGTGCCAGAAGGAGAAGTATATAACCGAAAGGTTACTACCGCATCATCGCCACGTCAAACTACCAGCTAGATTAGTCCCCCTTGGGCGAACACGAGGTATGTTTTGCTTGAACGGGTCTCCGTCTCTGTCAGGCCTGCTCTCTGTACAGGACGCAGTAACTGACTACATTGCCAGTCGGTAGGTTGGTAGGTAGGTAGGTCGGTTGGTCGCTCGGTAAGTATATTAAACGATCCAGTCTCCCCCCCCCCCTCGCCCCCCTCGCCATGAAGAGTCTCTTTCTTGGTCTCTCTTTCGCTGCATCACAAGCAGCGGCTTCTAGGATCTGTGGGAGCGCCTTTCACCTAATTGTTGGCACAATATGTGAAGACTGAGCCACCACGGTTCCCATCGACTCCTGGAGATGATTCCCTGGCTCGTGGCGGCCTAGGTATAGCGGGGGACCCGTCGAAGACCGCCAATAACAGAGGATTTTTCTTCGACGAGGTGGCTTGGTAACTGAGGGAGATTGGCAGAGGGAGTAATGGGAAATGTGGATGTAGTCTTTTATTGTGATATCTGAGGATAGTAGAAGAGATGGCAGTTCTGAATGGTAACTTCTAGCGAGAGGTTTGGGACTACGTAGTATTGGAATAGTAGACGTCACTGGAGATGTCTGACATGGATTAATTATATACCAAACTGGTGAACAAAGAATTTCATTTTGGGTGTCAGGATACTAGTTGTTACTTTGTTTAGTAGTCTCGTGGGGTAAGACCATCACAAGCTGTGAAATTAAATTGCAATACGAAAATGTTAAATAGTATAATAAACGAATCCATTTCTTGAGTTACCACTTTGCAGTGTTTTTATAATACAGATCAATTGCAAAGTCCTTCACAACATATGCCCCTCCTGCTGCTTTAAGATCAATGATTAAGATGTTCGCAGGATCTTCAGAAAATTGAAAAGAGGAAACGTCCCTACGAAAAAAAAAACCACGATCATCTTGATCCCGCGTTGCGATTCGTCGCGAAAGTATAATACACGACCATCATTTTTTCTGCATCCTGTACAGCCGTTACACAACGCGAACGGAACGGGCAGAAAAGCAAGCAGCAGAGTGTCCCGCGAGGCGTCCACCGGCTCTTCCGCCGTCTTCGTTCGGCGATTCGCCACGATCTATAAATTACGAGACAAGAGCCACCTCCGCCGACGCGAGCGGGCCCCTCGTTGTGACTCACCAGTCACAACTTGCACGGACGACGAGAGTGAAAGAGCCCGCGGAGAGGAGCGGACATTGTGCCCCGTAGCACAGGGCAGACGAAAGGAAGAAAAGCAGACGCGGCGGCCGCGGGAGGGGTGGAAAGCGCCGACGGTCGAGGGAGGGAGAGGGCTGGAGTCTTGTACAGCGGTGGACACGGGACGGCGGAAGAAAGAGACGAGCGCGCGGACGCTGCTGCCGCTCGGGCTTCAACAATAACGATTATTTACGCCCGCGGAACATTGACGTTGACGTTTAACGTCCCTCTCCTACCGTGAAAGCAGCGCTTATCCGATCGCCGCGGCCTACGGTCCGCGCAACGAATTACTGCTGCTTTTAGAGAAATTAATTCTAGGTGCTGGATCGGGGCTGACTCGCGACTCCCCCAGATTGGCGCACCAGCAATAATTCAGCAATGACTTTATAGTTCGAGAGCGTGATTGAAATTCTGGGAGGCACGGTGTGCTTTTTAACGTGCTAGACGTGCGATGATTTACGTGTCGTTACGCGGAAAATTACAGGCGGAATTATTGGGATAGCGAGAGGGATGGGTCTCAGGATTCTGCGTGACGGTTATGGCTTAAACGCCTGCAATTATGAAACATGCAGCTTTCTGGGTTGTCTTTCAGCGTTTGGGATAGTAATGGGACTGGATCGCAAGTGGTATTTAGATAACTTGGGGAAAGTGCAACATTGCGATTTGAAGAGGTTGATTTAGGTGTACTCTATGGCTGGCTTTGGAGACCATTGTGGGTTTGTCTGGGCGCTGGGTTATGAAAGTGATTGGTTCTATTTTCTGCATCATATTGAATAGATTACGTCAAAAATAAATTTATGTATGAACGACTGCAATATAAATTTGCTTTTTAAGTATTCCTAAGTTTTGCAGCTACCTCTGGTCACCACACATAAACCTCATAAAAGGTTTGTGGGATGAAGAAACACCATGGATTTGCAAAAGTGCATTCCTTCAAAAGTGAAAAGCGAAAAAAAGAACCATGTATTCATTTACAATGTGTAATATAAATTATTTTAAGTATGCATTAATGTCTAGCTAGAAGAATTCATTATGAAAAGTAGTTATCGTGTTACGAGTAACATGTATAAAAACCTTGAAATATTTTTGCAGTGTGGTTTATTTTACACCACTTTCCTTAAAAGCTACTATACATATCCAAGACGGTATTGGAATTGCAGAAGAAGTTATTTAAACATTTACAAATTGGAATAAGCTGTTCGTTTTTCAGCGAAATATGCGAGTAAACATTCCAGTGCTTCTTTAGTGCAGAGTGTAAAAAATTTAGGAACATTGCAAGCTTTGAATATCAAAGTGAGTGACCATAGTTGTGCGTGTCGCTACCAAGCGGTAAATCGCGATGTTTATGCAAATCGGCGGCCGCGGAAATGCGAGCCGAACCAGGCCAGCAGATTTCTCGACACCCGCGTTTCTCCGTAAACATATTACACGAATCCTTTCGCGGTCTATCCTCAGTCTTTCACCTTCTCGTCCTTTCTCTCTGTCTCGACCGCCCACGCTGATAACTCGGGAATGTTTGAAGCAAATCGAAGGTAGTCCTTTCAGAATGATGCTTGAATATCTTGGGTTTGAAATTAGCCGTTCAGTGTGATTCAAAGAATAACTAACTGCATATAGCGTAATACAAGGGAAAACATTGTAGAAATGCACAATTTCTACGACTGCGCGTGATCAGAGTCACACGATGTGACAGTTATAAGGCTTTAAATCACGTGTAGGTGATAAAAGCTTTCAAGGTAGATACTTAGCGGGGAACTTTACTTATTGAATTCGTGTCGCACACTACACATATTTTGAGGAATGAAAAATTAACCGTTCGCACTCAACAATAACGCGAAACAAGTATTGATGCAAGTCCAACTTGACAATGCAGTTTTAAGTTTACGTTTAGGTATTAAAAAAGAAATAGTAGGGAATCTTACTTATTGGATTTATCTCATAGACTACTCATATTTCGAGGAATGAATAAATAATCGTTTGCACTTAATAATAAGTTGAAAGCAAGTATTAAATACAAGTTCAACTCAACAGGGGAATTTTAAGCCTCAGAATACGTACGTGATAGCGACCGTTTACGTCTCAAAGAATAAATATTCGGAACCCTTATTTATGGAATTCGTCTCATACACTATTTACAAAAGTTGAGGTCGAAAAAATATTTCCTGAATTTTTTTAGAAACTGAGCAGGGGGCTGGATTCATTTTGAAAAAAAACACACTTTAAAAAAATTGTGTTCTACGTCCAATAGTTCTCGAAATATTCTAGAATATATGTTTCCGACTCCCAACTTTAGGAGCTGTTTTCACCCCCTCAGCGTGAACGATTGCCGATAACAAAAAATACGCGTCAAATATTTTTCACTATTCTGCAAATCTGCAGAGTCTCAGCAAAATCAGTTCGATATGTTCCTTATCTTAATATATAAAGCAGACAGTGTTTGTGTGTTTGTTTGTCGCCTAAAAACTTTCGAGCGGTAAACTCTGGGGTCACGAAATGTGTTCCAGCTCATTATGCCCAGCTAATCCAGGTGAATGTGACTATTTTCACAAAAATAAGTAAATAAAATTTTTTTCATAAAATCAGAATCTAAATTTGAGGCGAAGCCGAGTAGTAAAGCTAGTTATGTATATTTCAAAAAATGAACATAAGTCACTCCCCTTCGTTCTTCTCAAATCTCCAACAATTTCCTAATCACTTTTCTATACTTATCAATACCTCCACTCCTTCTGCCCTCCACAAAGACGTCTGTCGAGTCAAACCATCAACACGTGTCCCATCAGCACAATCGGAAATGTATTTAATATGCCACGAGCAAGAGTCACGGGAATTCCTCGGGACCCACGTGGTCCATCGTTTCGAACGATTAATCGATCTTTACCCCCGTGTCTTCACCCATGAATATTGTGACGTAGAACGAAAACGATTCGGCGGTAAGGCGGCCCAGATGCGCCGTTTATCGAGGGACGTCATCTAGCCTCGTCATCGGGGAATGTGGGAGTGTCGCGGAGGGATCATCCGCGTCTCTGACCAGAGAAAAAGATCGGTGACAGCCGGTCGACGCAGAGGTGTCACGAAGGGGCGTGGAGGTCCGTCAGTTCCGTCACACGCTGACTGTCGCTGGATTTCGAGCTCCCCTTCGCGTAGCCCTCCACCTTCGTCCTTGTTATTCGACACTGCACCAAGTTAATGAAATTATCGTCTGAGAGATTAGCTCCGGAAATGTGGAGTGCTGTCGTTCGTTATCTCTAACCATTTTTTTCAGGTGAATGGGCATTTTAGCTCGTAGCACGAACTTTATTATACAGATTATACAGAAGAATCTACAGTGCAATTTGGTTTTAGTATTTTTTAATTTGCTTTTTCTTTATGAATAACATGAAGTAATGAATGATAGCTGCTGAAGAATAGGGGCCGTCCTTAAATTATGTAAGGGTAATTTTGGCGATTTCTCACCTCCTCCCTCTCACAGTATAAGAATTCGTAAGATTTTATATTCCCACCCCCTTCCTCCTGTTCTTTCGTAAAATTTTTTACATTGCATCTACTCAGTTATTAAAATTCTTTTAAAGGTTTATATAATTCATTTATCTCGGTTTCGGTAAATTTAAACTAAAATTACTTTTCTGGAACATTAATGATAGAATTTGTATTTATTGAAAATTAGGTTAAAAAATATTACATTAGACACTACCTGCCCCCTCCCCCTCCCCCAAAGCCATACGTAATTTAAGGACGACCCCATTAGAGATGTATCGTAAACAATTAGAAATGATGTGGTATCTGATAGATGGGTATTAACTAATTGTAAATTTATAGCTGTCGTAGTTAGTGGATTTATTGATAAATTAGGAGGAGTAAGGTTCTTTTTCGGGGAAGCTTTTTATGAAAATATGTTCAAGGATATCCACCACTTCGGGATTAAAAAATATTCGCTTCCAAACTTATCCAGAACTAAAGGTTAAAAAACCATTTCATCGAATTCTTCATCCACAACACATCGCCCCACAAACCCTAGAGACGGCTATCCCCAAAAGACTCTCCAGCTCCCCGCGGTTCGACTTGCGCGTACGGAATCACCGCCACGATCGACGAAGAAGAAAGCGCAGAACAGAAGAAATAGTAGAAGAAAAACACTTTGTGGGTATGACTCAGAGGTATTTGAGTTTCCAGTGGAGAGTGCCAGGACGATCGTTCCCGTTTCCAGTCGTCCTGGCTCCAGCCACGATTTTGTGGCTGCTCATTGGCCCCCGTGGGGGTATCGGGCCAACCGCGTCCCATTATCCCATGCTAATTCCCCGGCTACGGCTGTCATTGCCTCGAGGCGAGGACTGACAAGTAACACCTCTTGGCTCGTGTTCCTCTCGTCCGTAGGAGTGTCTCCTCTCTTGCTTGCCCCTTCCAGAGGGGGCTTTTTTCCTCCAGTCATTGGTCCTCACCTGGAATTCTCTCTTTTTTAACGGGCTCCCTTCGTCTCTATTTCTCCTATTCGATTTCATCTTCTGATTCGTTTCTACGTTTGTCTCGGCTCCCTTTCCCTTCCCACCCCTCTCTGTCCCTCGCGCGCGGACTCTCTCATTCCTCCCCCCCCCCCCGAGTCGCCGCTGGTTCCAGTCCTAGCGGGCTGATCCTCGCGGTGCACGCTCCTGCAGAGACCGAAAATCAACTCGTCATGCTCGCTTCATTTTCTGGCCGATGTAAAACAGCCATTTGTTAGGTCGTGTCAAGCATCGCAAGAACGTCCGCGGGGTGTCCCGCTCCTTGGACGGGCCACGAATGGCATATCGATTGGCGATTCATGCGATTGACGCCTGATAATAAATATCCGAGGGCGAGAGCGGTGTAACATCCGAGGGTCCTCTCGGATCGAGTCCCACCTCGACGCGCACTCCCGGTGTTGTTAATAGTTCTCTCGACGCTCCTTTGGTGCCCTGCATCGACCTTGAAAAATGCGCCCCCCTTCGTCGGAGGGCTGCTCAAGGTGTATTAGGCTGCATCGAATTTTCAAAAATAGATCGTGGAAGATTTGAATGAAGCTGAAGAAAAATTCACTGCTTCGAACGTTAAACGACAGGGAGATTTACTGGAGATGAAGACGGAGCCAAAAAATGTTTCAAAGACTTCAATTATCTAATACAAATGATCTGATTCGATACTAGATCACCTTTAAATCTCGAAACTAGTTATCACTAACCCCACAAAATTCGCTTCGAACGTTAAATGGCAGGGAGGTTTACTGGAGATGAAGACGGAGCCAAAAAATGTTTCAAAGACTTCAATTATCTAATACAAATGATCTGATTCGATACTAGATCACCTTTAAATCTCGAAACTAGTTATCACTAACCCCACAAAATTCGCTTCGAACGTTAAATGGCAGGGAGGTTTACTGGAGATGAAGACGGAGCCAAAAAATGTTTCAAAGACTTCAATTATCTAATACAAATGATCTGATTCGATACTAGATCACCTTTAAACCTCGAAACTAGTTATCACTAACCCCACAAAATTCGCGCTGCTAGCTCCACGTTCCCCTCTTCCGTTGGAGCATGCGCACTGAAGATGTCACTATTACTCGACAATACTACACACTCACTGTCAGTTTTAAAACATGGCAGAACTACTCGTTCATACAAAGAAAGTAAAATATCTTTTACGCGAGTTAACGAGGTAACCTGGCAGGGATTATACATTCGTAACGGCTCCCTTCATTGGGACCTTAAAAGTCATCGTCCACTCGGGGCTTGAATGAAAATCTCCCGCAGAATCGTCCATCACGGGGATCGTAAAACGATGATAGGGCCCCCCCAATATAGACGTAAAATTTGATTAACCATCAACTGCAATCCAGGAACGGTTAAGCTGGTTAAGGAGCAAGCGCAATCGTGTTTGTTGCGTGAAATTTCACGATGTGCCCAGAACAGATCGGTGTCGCGCCGCTTAGTCGTTCGTTGGCCTCGTGGACGCTCGTTACGCTGCGGCGCTGTCTCGTAAATAACTGCCTTATATTCTCGCTCTCCTCTCTTCGGCCCTGTCCCCGTGGAACCGTATTCATTCGCTGTTACCGCCGTTTAGAGGCCGTTGCCGGTTTTATGAAACACTCGAAAAACCGTGGCAACTGTGGCGAGACGCCGCTACGATCTCCCTCGAAATAGAATACCAAGAAATCGCGAATCGAAAGTGGCCGATTAGGGACTCGCGAATCCGTCATGAAACCTTGCCGTCTACGACTCGTTTTTCCAGAGGCAGGCCTCGAGGTGGGTGCTACGAATTCAGTGCTTGCAGATGGAATTTTATGGGTAAGGAAATGAAACTGTGTTTTGGGTGGGTGTCTGTGTTACTGCGAATGAAGAAGAGTCCGCAAAAAGCAAACCTTCGAACACCATTCTCTGGCAAACCTCTCACCAATCATCTTTACACGTTTAACACATTATTATACGCTCCCTGCACTAGCTATAGGGGAAGATGGGTCAATTTGATGCAAAGAGCACAATGAAACATTAATAGTATCTTGATATCTATGAACAGTTACCCAAGGTACCCTATAAGGTATTATCTTGTGGTCATATTTTAAACTTCTAATTGTTTATAGATAACAAGATACTATTCATGTTTCTTTGTGCCCCTTGCGCCAAAGTGCCCCAACTCACCCACAGAGAATTAAAGCCAAATCAGAGACCCAAACCTCAAGAACCCTCCATACTACTTAAGTATATTCTCTGCGAGTATCTACTCATATAAACCAGTACCGAAACGTATATCACTGAATTTATCTGTGTATAATGTTCCCCGCCCAAAATTCCATGAAACAAGAGAAACGCTGGAACACCACCTGCTCGTCAAACACCCGATGGCCCTGTCGAAATAATGGGCCCCCGAGCAGTTCTCGTTCGTCACGGCTGTTCCATCGATTCGAATGCGAATCCCTGATGCACGCTTCTAGATTACGAAGGGCAGGAATGCGGAGACGTCCCCGTGGTTCTACTTTGTTAACCATGAAGAGCACGGAACAAGCGCGTTTTGGTATGCGCAGCATCGCTGTCTTTACACCGGCTTGAACCAAATTTATGTGGCACCGGGAGCCGAGGGTGTGCATTTGAATCCCGGATGAGACACATCCATATTTTTTTCTTTACGACCGCGCGCCTCTGCCCGTGCACGGGGTCGTATGCCGGATGTAGCACGCGAACCGACACTTCTGCGACGACATGAACGTGATCCCCGGCCACGAGGCCCACGGAATTTCTTCGTTTCGTTTCCTTTTCTCTCCTTTTCCACAACCACTGTCTCGTTTCTTTTCTTTTGCGTTTCGACTGGCTCGCGACATTTCGGGCCTACGACTTAACGTCCCCTCCCTGGGCCAGAACACGGTCGTTCTTTCTTGTCGTTGTTCTCGGCGGCGCTGTCACCGTCGCCTGACCTCCAGACGTCTTGGGTTTGTGGAGTAAAGGTGAAGAAAGGTGGCACTGCGGGTGCATGGACTTCTTGTGATTGCGGGAGCTAGGGGTGGTTTCTTCGTAAGGGTGATTATGTAAATGAACTGTTTCTAAGGTGGTTTAAATTTGGACTGGTGTAATATGAAGATGTTGATGCATGGAAGATTAAGTTTAGATGAAAATTGAAGGAGTTAAAGGAATCTTGTGTCAATTTTATTCGAATTTCGGGTTATATGAGAGTTGTTTTGATTTTTGAATTTTTATTGCGAAAGTTCTGTGTTAGAAGAGGATTATTGGAATACGTGTACAGTTGTGGAGCAAAACTGTGTTGTATATACTCAGATATTTACTCCAAAGGATATTCTTCTCTTTGGGCTACTTTGGTAATTGAATTACTTCTTTCCCAAAAAAATCTTTGCAATTTTGAAGTTTAGGTTGAGCTGAATTTCGGAGCAATTTAGGACCTTGCAGCAAGAGGGGTGTAGCGCCATTTTTGACAGCTTTTGAGTTACGATGTGTAATATATTTTAAAAAATCTACACCGACTTATTGCGAATAAATAAAAATGGAAATATTATTATCATTAGAGAATATTTTTTCGCCAAAATAAGAAATAAAAACTCACTCCTACTACTTATCCAAATCAACCAACTAAATGAACCTACTACTTATTATTGTGTGATACTATATATATATTGAAATTAGTGTCCTCTTTTTAATGTTAAGTCAAAGCAATAATTTTATAAACAGTTTTCTCTAATTTAAGTACTTGAAGTGGATAAAAATCGTTTAAAAATGGAGCTACATCCCTTTAGCTGCAAGATCTTCGATTTCAATTCACTGTTTCAGTTAAAAACAGTTGCCTTCAGATCAATCCATTTCATATCAGGCCACACTGTCCAAAACATGATTCATCGAATCGAACACCAATAACAAAACTTAGGCAATCCATCGACTAAACGTTCATTCACAAAACTCCTCCATAACCATAAATGCATATTTATCCCCTCCACCAAAAAATGTCACGTTTCCCAACCCGACCAGACACCACCTGTGTTGACAGCGGCCGTCCACGCGCCCTGTCAACAAGACCCAGGGCATCTTCCCCGCGCATTTCAGCCGTCCGTGGCCAGCGGAGAATATATACGACCCGCTGTCACAATCTTTCGCCAGATTCGGGAACACTCTGGGGACTCCCGTGGGTCTGAGGAATCTCGACCCTCCCTGCAAACGTTTAAATCGATCCTCCCCCAGGGGAAAAAGAGCAAGTGGGAATGAGGGGGAGGCCGGGGGCCACTCGAATCTCGTTACCAGGCCCAGCAGGACTCCGATTACCATTTCTTGGACAAATCGTCGCCTTCGTGCCGCGGTGTCGCGAGATCCTTCCTGAGAAACCGCTTTCAGGTGATTATAGATGCTGCCTGCTCGAGGAACCGCGTCAGGGGAAATTCCTCCACGCGGATTCCTAGGCGACCACTGCTCTTTTACTGGCTTTATTCGCGGCGTTTCGTGGTCGACTGCCGTTTCCCAGCCATTCCACACGCTCATTAGCGCGCGATCGCGAGCTGCTAACGCTGCTGCGCAGCTCGACGAGGGAAATGCATTGGTGGCTTCATTTTCTGGCAGTTCGATAACAACGCCATTTTGACCCCGCGGGTTTGGGACTCGGGCCTAACGAAAGTGGGTCTTTTCTCAAATGAGACCTGATTTTCTACAAATTTTCAGTAGAGATGTAAGTGGTTGTGAAATCGAGATGAAAGCTCTATTAGGTATAGCTTTCCCGAACTTAAATTATACAGGGTTTTTTTAGAGGGTGGGGGTCGCATATTTCTTACGTTTTCTTACAAGAGGGGGTAAGAAATCCACAAAATTACCCTTACGTAATTTAAGAGTGGCCCCAATTGGTAATTATTTAAATTGCAATAACAAACCCACTGTAATTCGAGGCATATGGGGAAGATATTACTACTTAGTTCCTCATTATTTCCACAATTACTTACTGAAATAAGTTTCCTTCTTATTTTCTTCTTACTTTAATACGTTGCTACACAGGGGCGAATTTAGAGATTTGCCCCCCCCCCCCCGGACTAACAAGTGTCTGATGGCTTTTCCGTGAAACTTCATCAAATATTTTAAAAGAGTTGAGACCATTTTAAAATTAAATCGATATGACAACTCACGTATGAGTTATTGCTAATTTGCTACATGAAAAAATGTGAATTTAAACCTTTTTCAATCTTTTGCCGCCCTAGGTTATAGCTTACTTAGTCCATACACAAATACGCCCCTGACTACAGAAGGCATGGATTAACTGCATGCAAAATTTTATCAGCATTGATTACCTACTCAAACCTTGTGCACTCCCCTTGTTACTACAAACCTTCAAACACTACAAACCTACAAACTTTCTAAAATATACAGGTACATTTTTTAGGAAAGACCCTGTAACCCTGCCTCGGCCCCGCATTCTCAAGTTTCCCCCGCCGTGTGACTTCACGGGAAGTTAAACTCACCTCCCAGAAGGTGCTCGCGCTTTGGGAAAGCATCAATGAAGAGCAATCCGTGTATCGACGTGTATACGCGAGCAAGCGCGCGCTGGAAGGTAGAGAAGGTAGGTAGGATGTAGGTCGTATATCAATCGGTTTATCTACTTGTCGACGCGTGTGGCCGACGGCGCGTTATGTCGCGGTCGACGAGGAGGGCCCAGCGAGATCTCGAGGAACGGAAAGAGACGTGGCGAGCCTCGGACTCGCTCCGCGTCCTTTCCTTGCGTTCCCGTCCCTTCTCTTATTTTCTTCTCTTAACTCGCGGGGACACTGAGAAAAGCAAGCTTCGGGGCACGAAGAAAGAAGAAGGAAGGGGGCGAGACCCGTGTATGCTCTAATGTTCTTCTGTTGTTCTCCTCCTTTCAGGGATCGGACTCTTCACCCTCGAATAGAACGTTTGAGAGGTCCTTGCTGGAAGAAGAAGAAAATGGGGTGGAGGTATTGAACTTCTTCCCTGCTTTCTTCGACTGTTTTTCGGACTTATGAGTTTCTGGTGTTAGAGAAATTGTTGAGGGGTGTATTAACCCTTGGGCGACGGATAGTTTTCTGCTCGTCGGATGCAGGGTGCTTTTACTCCAAAATTTAATTCATGCGCACCTTAGAATAAGCTTTCACTGCAGATTCTAAACTTCTTCCGGTTTAAAATTTTAATCTTCAAGAAATAATACTAATAATAAATGACGCGTGTAGTTTGACATTTAGGATGGGTCAAAATGGACCCTGTTTCTGGCATACGAGGGTTAAATTGACTCGTTTATGCAAGGTGGTAATAATTGATAGGGTTGAGTGGTTTAAGGCAGTCTCTCTTCCTTTCAATTCTTTCACAATTGTCCCTATGTTGTATCCATTTTTTCACCTGCTGCTTTGTTTTCCCTCGTAGTCCCAAAAGCGTTTGCAGCTGTCGACCACGACGATAACTCACTCGCCATCGCGTTTCTCAATTAGGTAACGTATGATGGTCCTTGGCTAACGTATTTTCGAATAAATCAGGCCCCTCTGTTGCCTCTCGTCTTCCCGACGGAAGGCCCACCTCCTACGGCAGCGTGGACACTCTAAAACCGATGTGTTTGTTTATTTATCATCACCTGCGTGATTGCAGAACACCTGATGACAGCATACAAACGTATCTTTTTTGCAAAATGATTAATTTTGCGTATAATTAAAATCGAAACACCCACTGACACCTCATCACGCGTGTATCTTACTCGTGACTTAATAAACATTCTGTAATTCATTAAGAGGGACAATTTTTTTATTTCCTTTTCTTTTACATGTATAAATTTGTTGTAAATAAGTATACCAAGCAGTAGTGTGTTCTCCAATACGTGTGTTCAAATACGAAAACGCTTTATTGCGTGAATTCTGGGTGGATAACGATGACTAGTACTTCTTCTACACAGTACTTCTGTATTCAACTAAATTCTTTTTAAGTTCTTCTGTAAGTTCAAGGTAAGTTTTGTTGTTGTGTTAATTTTATTAGGTATGCATTCAGTTGTCATGCAACTTAAGTGATCATTCACTGGACAGGTCACCCTATTACTGTTGTATAGCTGTATATTGAAGTCGTTGTCAACAGTGGCGGATTTAACAGGACGGCTGATGAGCAGTTGCCGAATGGGACCCAACTCAGAAGGCCCCATCTCCAAGCAAAATTATGATTAGGTATAACTACACACTTGGACCGTTTTTAGTAAACTACTTCTTCATTTTCCCGAAAACATGGGCTCCTCAGAACGTTTGCCACCTGCGCCCTTTTTCTTAAATCCGCACTGGTTGTCAATTCATTTCTTTCCCACCTCGCTCCTTCACTCCTACAAATCTCACTATTGCTCGTTTCACCTACCATCCTAAATGTCAACTACCTTTTACAATTACCCTTTTTTATTCCCACCCCAAGGACCAACGTAAAGCCACGAAGAAGTACTACACAGTAAATAGTCAACTTCCATTTGAATAATAGCCCTACTCAAACAATAACGCCTCTAATAACACCACTGCTCATGAAAAGAGTCACCATTAAGATTGATAATTCTCAAGATTCCCCCTCTCTTTGATTTCCAAAAGCTCAACCATTGATAACACTAAAAAAAGCCTCGATGAAAACTGGTCATACACAGAAACGTCCCGTCTTTGACGCGCCAGCGCACTTAAGGGCCTATTTACGCGCGAGCCGATCGACGGATTGTGATTCAACTGCCGGCTCGCTGCGCACAAAGGCTCGTTTCCTATTTTTCCCCGTGATTCAGCGGGCCAGTAACGGGAGGAGCCAGGTGTATATTTCACTCGCCTCGTCCACGCCACTTTCTCTGACTGCGTAAGAAGTCGTCGCGCGTTTCCGACCGAACAGGGCTGAGAGAGGATGCCGACCGACGGGGACGTCAGGTATAGGAGCGCACAGCAGCTTCAGCGATCCATAATTTACCAACCGTGGTGTGCTCTCTCGCGTGGCCGTTTGCCTCTAATTTATGTGTTTTTAAAGACGCGGCCTCGCGGCTCCTACGGGATTCAATTTTCGAGGGATTCCCTCCCCGCGTCTGCCGACGCGGCAAGATAGCAGCCGGCGACTGGCCCATTTACGACGTTCTTAGAGTTGCTTCTATCGCGAACGACTGGATTCGCTGTAAATGAACCAAGCAATAGTGAGACTTCTAGAGGGATTTAAGAGGAAGGGGTTTGGGAAAAGAAGGAGTCTGTGGAAAACCTCTGTTTGCGATTCAGCCAATGATATACCTCGATAAGAGTAGGTACCTACTCGCCAGAAGTAGAATATAATTCTGTGCTGTTTTCTCCGCGGGCCTGTACATTGGATATCTCACTACTGCATGGTTTACCTATACCAAAGTTGTGAATTGGTGAACCACGTGGTGAAACAAACTCAGGGGTCATTCTACTTTGATCGGCCAAAAAATGAAGTTATTTTTAAAGATTTTTGTTGAGAAATAACAAAAGGGCGCCGGTCGGTTTGAAAGAAAAAGTTCCCCTAAAAGGGTATTTTCTCAAATGTTCCCCGAGAAAAATCTCGGTTATTTTTCGACAAAAAGTTGTTAATTGAGCTACAGGCGATAGTGGCATTCATACAGATGAAGAATCTTTTAAAAAAATTTTGTTCGGATAAGCCTGAGCCGGGAAATAATCTGCGCCATGAACATACCTCTTTTTTGTAGGTGACAGTTTGACTATAAAAAAATTTGCAAAAAATTAAAAAAATCTTTTTAATTTTTTTGTATAATATAAGAGTAGCTTAATAAATTTCAAAAAGATTTGTTTCATTATATGTTGTATTTATTGAGAAAGAAATCTTTAAATACAGTTCATTTTTCAGCCGATCAAAGTTGAATGACCCCTTAAGGCAAAAGGATAAAGTTTGGGTCACTGATTTGACTCAATCTTCGCAAATAGTTAGAGCATACCGTGTATAATTATGAATCAAAGCAGTGGCGGACTGACCAGGGTGTCAACTTGCTTGATGGTAACTGGGCCCTGTGGGCCTCTAATGAAGTGGCCCCCTTAAACATCAGACAATATGTTAAAAATGTTAATGAATTCTTAGTGGCTTCCAAATATAATAGAAATTCCAATATTAAGAAATTAAATTATTACTGCATGCAACTAAAATTTACGGTGCATTACTATTTTAAACGATAGCCTTATAGTTGTGGGAAGTCCCCCTTTGTCTCCTGGCAACCAATATTTTTAGACTCAGTCCACCAGTGATCAAACGCATGGGATACAATATTGAAGAATCCACGAGAAACTAATGTTCGAAAGTTTGTCTTTCCCAGACCCTATTAATTATTTACCAATAGATCTATTATACCGAAAAGCGAAACCAAATGACATCCCTAATCATTGGAAAATCGTGTGTAGAACATCTTCGTTAAGAGCACGCGTTCTATTATCACCCGAGACAAAGGGGTAATGAAAGGACAGAGAAGACTGAAAAAATATATTAACATATATTTTCATACACCAAGTGAGGAAAAAGGTTGTGAGTTAAGTATAAGGTTAAACACGTCTCTTTCCATCGATTATTAATGCACGGACGGTGAAATTATTACCTGTATACATCGATAAATCTGCAGCCGGAATGAATTTAAATAAATTATTGTATGCGCATTAGCATAGCAAGGCAGACCGCTGATCGGTCTTCCCTTGGAGAGCACCTGGTGCATATGCATTCATGCACATTGCATGCAAATATCTCGCAGGGAACTCCAAAACAATGCACGTCCACGCCCGGAATCTGCCGATGGCAATTTCGATCAAATAAAACCCGCGCTCGTCACTTTTCTCACAGTGAAGCATCATATTCCCGCCAAAGTGTCTGTACAATACCGTACCTAATATCAATAACAATATGAAGCTACCGCAGAAACTTTCTAACCATGGAAATTTTTTCTGCAAATTTCTAAACAACAAACAATTTTAATATTATCGCTCTATCTAGTCCTATTCGTACAATAATGCAATGAAATCCACAGGTTCAATGTGATTTGTTATAAATAACTCTATAGCGATCGAGGAAATATTATTATCTACGTATTAGCGTATATAAAAAGTGGCAGTTCTTACTATATCCACTATTATATTTTGGCAAAATATTCTACACAAATTTGATTCTAAAATTGGGCCCCTTTTGACTTACCTACTCCACTTTTTATTCCACTTTTTGCTACAAACATCAACAAACACAACTATTAATCCTTTATTAACCCTCAAGATTAATCTCTGCGAAATTTCCGCAGAAACGTTTAAATGGGCCCGCGGTCCCAGCGCTTTGATTCCTCCACACCATGCGTCGCGAGGCCCTCCATTTTGTAAGCGGCAGGGTCGACGGGGAATAGACCCGTTATATCACAACGGAGGTAGGGTTTTTGATCGCCATAAATACCGTGGTCGTCCGAAAAAGTCTCTATACATCCACGCCGATAATTATCTGCGGCGGATTCTCTTTCTCGCGGGTGCCCGTGCCTCTAGCGCCTATTAAAAGTTCGTTTTCCTAGGCAACGTACGAGGGCGGAATGGCAACGGGTGCCCCTTAATTAAGGGGACCCGTGTTAGAAGGGAATTTCCTTCGAAACAGTCCAACTTAAGCGGTATTTAATAACGTAACAATTATATGGTAGGCACTAGACTTTCGAAACCGCGTGGCCCATCGGGGCCTCATCGGTCCTATCTTCACCCTTCTGCTTTCTTCCCCGCCCCTATCCGTTCAGACCCCCCTTGCCACGGTCACCACTATCCCACTTCCACCTTCTATTAGCCAATCGTATCGTCTCCCTTTGGTTTTCGTTGAGAAAAGTACCATAAGGAATTGGGACCGCAAGACCCAATTTCAGGAACCGTAGGACCCCTGTGAATACGTATACTGGAAGATTTTTAAGTGGTGGTGCAATGGGACGGACCTTGCTTTTGAGGAACGTTAGCTTGACTATTGGTTAAACTCAAAATAATAACATTAAAAGTGTGGACGTGCATAGAAATCCACTTTGGTCATTAAAATTTAGGTCCCAAAGTAGTCAGGAGCTTGGGTATTTGACAAATTTGAAATTTGTTCACAATAAATAAATATTCAAGGCCTCCTGTGGGAAAGAAACTTATTCCATATTCTCGACCCACTTTTTCATGCAGAATCATCGATTCCCTGCTGTACCAACAGTTACGAAACACACTGTATAATTGCTCGGCGATTGGGCCCGTCCCAGTTTCATCGGCCATAAACGCGCTGACCCAAGAAGGCGGCGTATAACAAGGATGATGTCTCGGGATCGATTCCGGATTCCCTTAAAAGTATCTGCTGGAGCTTCCATCAGACACAAAGCGATACACTGTATACGCGGCGTTTTCCCCTTTTATCTCCCGGTGCCGTTTCAGATTTTATGCCTTTTGGAAACGTGTAATTATACGATTCCGCTGACCCTTCAACCTGTGATTAACCCGTTGCTGGTCGCTTCGGGACAAGGCGAGGACTTAGATGAATGAGAGATGAACTCATGGATGAACTGCTGTTTCTATGAAATTAGAAGCTTCTTGGTAGTACCTGTGACTGATCTCCACGGTAACAAAATGTCACAAAATGGAAAGCAATGCGCTGAATATTAATTTACCAATTAGAATTTGAATACTTATAAGTCCCTGAGTTAAGTTCAAAATATTTAGGTGTACTACAGTAATTTATTGCAAATGTAATATTTAATTTCACAAGAAAGTAGGACTAGGTACTTTATTAAGTCTTTTGATAAACAATCCTCAATTCTTCCAAAGGAATTTGATCTTTTAGTATCAACTACTATACTAGTTTAATAGTCCAACGCGAACGTACAAAGAAAAAGCACAGATCGTCCAAAAAGATTAAGACAACCGTTAAAAGATCATTAGCCAACTGCCCCAAGAAAATCCCCTCGCGTCCGAAATTCCCTCGACGCCCAAGAGCCACGGAGCCAGCAATCAAAGATGGAGATTTCGGGATCGTTTTAAATTCAATCGGAATAATTCCCCGAAAGTATACGCTGCGAGCCGTCAGGAAGTCATTTGTCACCCTCTATCATCTTTTTGTGCTACCTTCGTGGCACGTCCATTCCTGTCGCCGTTCCGCCACTCACAATTAAGGAAATTCGGGGCAGAACGGGTTGAACCGTAGGGATCAATTTCTGAAATTATTGTCAGATCCCTGCGAACGCGTATATAATTGGCCATTGATCGGTCCCGCCCAATCCACCGGTCGTAAACGCGTCAGTCTAAGTCCAGGGGGAGTTTCGGCTCCCAAGTTTCTAGCCTTGCTGCTCTTCTTAAAAAAAAAAAATTCGATCCGACTCCCAGCAAAAGCTTTTACAACGGAATACAATATAACACCTAACGACCAAGCCCCGAAGCAACGGGCTAGCCAATTAAAAGTGGAAACGTCCAATTACCTACCGATTGCACTAGGTTACGACTACCCCTCGGAACATTGGGCACACTGTTTCACACATTTTCTCTCTTTTGTTCTACCATCATACCAGGCAAGGAGTTTTTGGGAAAGAATGAAGGCCAGGGTTCTAAGAGTCTTTCCTTCTTAAAGGAAGACGAGAGCTTCTCTTTCTAATTTTTGAAGGAAAATATTCGGGGGTGTGTACATTGCAACCTTACAAATTCCAATAAGTTTTATGCAAAACAGATAACTGTTATTTCAAAGCCAACTGCAATAATGCTGAAGAGTTATTATCTGAAGAGTTAACTTCTATTTACATTCATTCTATTTAAATTCATTCAATCTAGGTAATCTTTCTTCTCTTTATTTTACTCCTTTCTGTGTTTCTACTTATACAATATTAGTCCTTTATTAGTTTTCTTTATTCTCTGTGTACCAAAGGATTTCACGTATATAAATAAAACAATGTATAAATAAATAAAAATAAAAAAAAATTATTACATCTTAACATTTATATCTCCTAAATTTTGGAGTTGCTCACACTAGGCAGTGCTACCAACATAACACTTATGTAGACAGGTAACATGAATTTATTTTAAAACTTCCCTTTACCACCACTGTGTGCCCAAATCAGTCCCACTTTCAAACAGCTGAATTCACTCAGGAATTCCAGAAGAAGCTTCCCCTCAGTGCGAGCAGGATTTCACTCACACAGCGAAACGCCAACACTGGAAGCGGTCAACGAAATTAAATACGTCATCCGGATCGGACAAGCTGGGCTCTTAATTGGATTTTCTCGTAGGGCCCACTATCATTTAGGAGCGAGCGCTGGCTCGAAGTAGCGAAAGAAGAAAGGGAGGATATGGTAGGCAGTCTTCTCATCAGGAATCCTCGGATAGCTTCCGCGGGCCGAAATGTATCGTTCTTGAAAAACGGTCCCGGGGCCCGGCTCGTAACCCGGTGCCCTATGTTTACGACCCGACGGGAGCAACGTCTCTAAAAACCAGGTACGCCCAGCGATTCCACCGGTCTGCAGTAACCACATTTCCACTGTACGGAACTCTCCTCGCCCCGGGGCCTCGACCAACAAAACATTCATTCCGCTCCCATAAGCCACGCGGAGTTCTTTCACACGTTCTGCGCCAGCGACGGGCGAAACGCATTATTGCGCGCGCCACTGCGTTGTCCGCTGTGAAAGAACACTTTGGGGATGATCTCCCAAAAAGTTCACGCTCTATCAGCGTTTCCATAAGTGTGGGGATGGATACTTGTATGGAGCAGTAATAAGGTCACTAAATGCGCATGACTAAATGAATGGCCCTTCTAGGGATACAAAGCGTTTGTTTTGTGGGAAGTGGTGATGATTATATTTAAGGTATGATAGGTACTCATAGTAGTTATAAATACGTAGTTTGAATTTGAGAACTTATAGAAAAAAAATAAATTTTTTACCTTTGCCCCTTTTTGTAAAAGTTTCACTTCAAGTTCCACTCTTTTGGAGGATCGAATTAGAAATTAGGTTTCAAAGTCCAGTCCACAGGGTTAAATTTCGTTCATGTTCATATTATTCACTGAGCGTTAAGCAGGCATATTGATGAGGACAGACTATACGGACGTGAAGCGATGATTCTAGAGGGAGCTTCCAAAATGGCGTGGATCGGGACCAAGTGGCAGGGACGGAGTCGTGTTTGCGACGTGCTCGATGCAAGGTCAAGAACATCAGGAACAGATACGGACAGGCCTATCATTCCCGTGTCGATCGTTCGGTCCGCAGGAAAGAATTCCTGAAGGATCTCCCAGGAAAAACGTAGAAGGAACGGGGCCCAATGACGCCTCCATAAATCCCACGTAATCCTCTCTTGATTTCAGGGCCTCAATTCGCGCGATATATTGCGTCGAATTCCGATTAGCTGTTCGTCGAAATTGCCTTCAATTTAGCAATTAACGAGTGGAAGGGGGGCTAATGGGAGGGTAGCTAGACACATCGGGTCGGTTGAGTGACAGCTTTGACCTCTCCCACAAGTCTACGCGCCTCGAACTCACCCCGAGTCGCACAATTGAGTTCACTCACACGACCCTGCTGTGTCTGTTCATTGAAATCGGCTGGCTCCCATCGAATCGCGATTCCTTCTCGTACGATTATCGAGTACCGATCCAAGGTGGCGGATGGTCGTACGCCACGTGTTGCCTCTCTCTCGAAGTAACTGAGGAATTTCAGAAAATGTGATTAAAAAGGGGAATGGTAATCTTTCACACTGAAAATTTAAACATTTTGTCATGAAAATTTATAATTAACTAGGTAGTTCCAAGCTTAATTCCAGTTTCTTCAATTAAGTCGCTCCCACTTTCTTGAATAAGCAATACATTTCAAAAGCTATCTTAGAAATTAAAGAAAAGGTAGCATTTTCAAAGAAGTATCACATTCGTCCTCCCTTCCTCTCTCGTTACACCGACCGTCGAATTTCTGCAGAGAGGCTAAATTGGCCGAGCTTTTCCCGGCTTAAACCTGTCACAAATTCCCGGGCACCACCAGAGACACGAGAGGGACACTGAAACCCGCAAATTGCCCTGTAACAGCGGCACAAAGTGACTAGCAGTCGCTCGAGCGCACAATAACGACAAAAGCGAAGTACCCAAGGATGATCGTTTCCCGAAACAGAAAGAAGGGAAAAAAGAGGAGAGGATACGGGGCTCTTTTTCACGCTGGACGGCCTTTTACATTGGCACGAGGACGGGGCGCAGTTTCCAAGACAGGTAGACGGCTAGGTAGCCGACACTTGGCTGCAACAATGGCCACTCGAGAGTCTCTAGAGTCCTCGTTTCAAGGATTCGAGGAGGCGAAGGGATAAATAGGCGAGCATCATTCAGGTAGGATACGGATACTTGTCCCCCGTGTTGACTTATTGAACCACTTGAATTGACCATCCAGAATGGACACAGAGGAATGGCCTATACGTTGGCTCATGGGAGCCGTAATTTGCATATTTCATTGATCAGAGTACGGTCGCGTTAGCAGCACTTCGATATGTCAAGTGTCATATATATCGAAGACTTGATTGGTTTTACTTGTTGTTTTGTACGGGCGTGTAGCCGGCGTTGATTTAATTGGAAGAGAAGGACGGGTGGAAAGATTGAGTATAAGGTAGGAAAGAATCCTTCTTTTAGGAAATGGTAGTAGGCATTAGAGAATCTTTTAGTTAATCAAAGTAGCTACTTATCGCTTTGTACAGGGTGTATCTTAATATGTGGACTTCAACGATGGACACAAAAACGATAAAAAAAATGTTACCTATATTACTAAATGGTACCTATAAACATTTCGATGGCTTAGTGCAGAAATATTGTATGTCCTCTTTTAGCATTTTCGAGAAAGACAGGTTTAAACATGCAATGATACATAAGATTCAGGGGGCAAACAATGAACAAAAATATTATTTTTGACAAATCTATGAAGTAGATATAAATGCGATTTTTATACAGTAGGTACTAGCAAACTGATTAGGGCAAAATGCTGAATCTGCGTTTTAGCCATTTGTGTGGGTAACCTTTGTAAGTGAAAAACCAAGTCGGTATCTAATCGGGCCTAAGAAATAATAAGGAGACCGAGAAAACATATTTCACCCCTTTTTATACTCTTCGGGTTGGAATTTCAAAAAATCTCTTCTTAACGAGCACCTACGTCGCAAAAGGAATATACCCTCCGAATTTCATGTCAGCGATTTGAGTTGGGCGGCGATGAATCAGTGACACAAGGATTATATAAGTATAGATAAAGAAACAAAAACAAAAACTCAACCTTCATCTCAAAAATAAAATTTTGCATTTTTTCATGGGTTGATTTCACCTCCTAAAACCGCATTATGGCACCAACAGAAAATAGCTTTGTGACAGATACACTGTGCACCACGGCTGGGCAACCGGGCGGCTCGTGGGCCGCGTGCGGCTCGTTCCCCTTCTTGCCTGCTCCGCTGAGCCGCAGGGGAACAACCCCCTCCACACTTATTTGGGTCCTACACTCTACACTGGCGGCTCGCGAGCCGCGCGGAGCTCTCGCTCCTACATAGCTAATATCGCTGATAGTGGGGGTACCGCCTGACTGAGAGTGGGTCTCGAGCGGCTCCCGGCGGAGAAGAGTTCCCCAGCCCTGCCGTACACGCAACTTCAGTGTGCTTAGGAGCCTCTGATCGAGTTCCTAGCCCACAAAGAGCAGCTCGTAGCTGTCCACCAGTTGTCCTTCCAGTTGCACACCACAATCGATCAAAAGGCATCGACCTCCAAACTCTAAGTCGGTGTTGAGGTGTATTCTCAACGCGAAACGACAGAAGGCTACCTGTTTTACCCAGGGTTCAAGCGAGCAGGTCGGTGGCAGAGGAGCAGTTGACAAAACCGTTCTTCTCGCCGCTTATTCTTCGCCATTATTCAGGCGGGGCTTTTTGTGCGTCAGAAGTAAATCTCGTGAAGAGGAAACGTCAACGGTGGTCCAAAGGCGGGGACAATCTGGTCGGCTACCGTGCGGTTCAGCCACGGGGGGTCCGTCGTTTCGTCCTCCTTTTCTGCTTGCACCTTTGATCGTCAGCTTCTTGGAGGAATTCGGCCACAAAAGGTCGTTAGCGGTGGCCACGTTTCAGGCGGAAATATCGCGGCGAGGCTACTGCTGCCCGTGACAAATTACTGAAATCGCATTTCGACTTTTAAATAGGGAGGGGGAGGAGACGGGGAATATTTATGAGACCCAACATTAATAGAAATTTAATGTACTGCCAAATTAAATACACTTCATGCAGGCATGTCTCGTCGTGTACGATGGAGCAAGTAAATTATGATTCATTATTTCTATGTGAAATTTGTAATGTTACAAGGGAAGCTTTGCATGTTACAAGGGAAGCTTGCAAATTGGACACCAATATTTAAATATATGTACATAGGAACCTCAAAGCCCTGGAACGTGACTGATCAACTTTATTTCTTTCACAATTATAAATCTCCAGGAAAGGATTAAAGAACGTGTACTATCAAAGAAATCTGCTTGCCCATTCGACAAAAGTTTCTCTACCAATCACATCACCCACGGGACACGAATCGTGTTAATTCCTCAGTTCACAGACGCGAGGCTGCACACCCACGACCCCAACAATAAACAACGCAGTCACCAATCGGTGCTGAACAAAACACGCTGTCAAGCTCGAGGAAGCCCGCGATAGCGTCCGAAACTCCGCGCCCCTCATCCCGCATGCGCCTCCGTCCAGCGGACAATAGAAAATTAAGGGTACACGAGGCGCGATGTAGACTTCCACGATAACATACGACTCCCCCTCGTGAATCCTCAAAAGGTATCGACGTTGCCACCCTGTCAACCTGTATTCTTCGATCCAGACGGGGGTAAGGGTGGGGGGTCAAGTCAAAGGGAGAGGAAGAGGCGAGCTGGCTCGCGAGGGTACGGGAGAAGGATCGAGCGGGTCGAAAGGAATAAATGAATGGACGTAGGATGAAGAAATAAAGAGAGGAGGCGAGTGGCGAGGAGATAAAGGACGAGAAAATCGAGGGGGGTTGGGGGGAGTGGGCGCGGAGGGGGAAGGGGGTGACGGTGGATGCAAGTGTCTCGATTCGACGGCGCTTCAAAGGCGCCCGAAGGAAATAAAAACTCGGCTCGCGGCTCGTTGGCAGAAAAAGGAAGGGAAGCCCGCCTCCTCGGGGACCCCTCGGTGAACCTCTCGTGGACACGCCGCCATAATAGGCGGCGTCTTTACGATTAGCATTGTGAGCCTCTCGATGAATGTGATTGTTGTCTAAGCGGGGCCCTGTCGTTCCGTATACCGGCAGGGACCGAGATGGGGGGACAGCGCGGAGGGCCCTGTGGACCCATCCCCGCTCTCCCTCCTCCCCTCCCGCCCTGCAGGACCTCGTGCTGGGCCCACAATGCGCGCAGCTATGCCAAGCACGCGTCCCTTGTGTTGCGTGAGCGTGCGTCCGCGCGCGACCTGCCTGCCTATATTTATAATGCATTATTTACAACTACAAGGGCCCGGTATTCCTCTTCCTTTCTCCCTTTCGACCGCCGCCACGGCCCCCTCTGTCCTCCGCCACGAAAATGATCGAGCCGGCTGACCGACACGGTGTTACTCCCCTACACTTTTTTCTTCTCTCCCCTTTCATCTCGATTTCTTTCTTTCTTCTTCTTCTTCTTCTTCTTCTTCTTCTTCTTCTTCTTCTTCCTCATCTTGTGCCTCGTACCGAGTTTCTTTGTTTTGCCTTTTCTCACGAGGAGACACTTTGCTTTCCCTCTGCGAGCTTGCTTTGTTTGATCGATGAGGAACGTGGTATGAATCTTTCTCCGTGCGCTGCGTCGCGTTTTTTGTGATGACGGTGGGAGGCTTAAGGTGATTACTGGTGGGGATAATTGCGGTGAATATTTCTCTGTAATGTGAATACTATTTCCCTGAAAAATATAAAAAGCACCAATAAAATGTCTATCCAAAACTATTAGTGTGTCATATGTCTAAGGAACACATGTGCGTCCATCAGATTAATTACACTATGCTCATTTAGCACCACTCGTCGCGCCTTCCTTTACAAGCCTTTACCCCTTCCCAACTACGATGTCTTCGGCCTGTGTAGGCATTGTCCCTTCCTCCCCCCTTTGCTTCACCCTTTCCAAGTGGTTGCTACAGGCACACGTGCCCGATTTAGCATGGCACTTTGCCATCTTGTCCGTCCCAGGACTCCCCCCGGCACGATTCCCTCGGGTGTAGCCGGACGATTCCTACGGGGCTCCGACTCGATTGAGACAACGAGCCCTCCAGTGATCGATCGATCTCGAGGAAATCTTATCTCGCGACCGATCCAACCACTGACACCTTTCCGCTCTCTCTAGGACGAGGCACGAGGAAACCTCGAAAAATATTGTATTACCTGCGGCTAAGCCGTCTGTTGGCTGTAGATCACAGCTGATAACGGTAATAGGCTTTTAAAATGTTTATACTCGCCGGGACTTCCGTCGGTGTTTCGCCAATAACGAAGGGGCCCGTGGCCCTCGATGCGTGGAGACGATGGCTCCGACCTCGCCTCCAAGGGAAACGAAACGTGAAACGATAATTGCCAGTCAATATCTGAGCAGTCAATGAATTGGATCGAGGGCCTCAACATGTTTTTAACGTTCAACCTGATTTTGCAGCTGCATACTTCTTCCACCCATAAACTTATAATTCCATAACCACCAACTACGAATTATAAGTACATATCTATTAGTTTGTGGGATTGCACTTATCCATTTTTTTACATACTTAAAAAGAAAGTATATTTTGTAACTAAGATTAAGGTATCAAATATAAATTAAATACATAAATATTCAACGATCACGTTGTTGTACAAAGCTTCTAGATTTCTAAAATCTTCCACAGGTAATAAATGTATTATTACTGATTATTAATAAGAGGGAAAAGTGTTAATGTGTGGGCTGGAGCAACCCTTGAAGCAAGTCCCACTATATGTACCTAAATCGACTAGTGGTGAAGGATGTTGACCGATGAATGGGGGACTTCCGAGGGCGCCCAATCGAGGGGGCACCAGGAACACTGTGAGAAGGGAAATAAATAAGTTCGTGGACGTTTTACGGTTAATTATCGCCACGTAGGGCCGACAGTTTCACGGGAGAATACACGGGAACGAGGGAAAGAGAGGAAAGTAGAGGAACTTCAGAGTGGGTGGCCGTCGCCTCAGATCCTAATCTTCTGGTTTACGGGGTCTTGTCCTTCCTTCCTTCGCCGGCGACCTTACCGCGTGTGCATCTCTCGCGGCGTCGACCCTCTCACTTTCCTTTTCTGAAATCGTGACAAACCACCCCCACCGGCTGGCTTAATTTCACCGCCATCGCGGGTGAAAGTGGACTCTGCTCGGTGAACCGACTGTAGGATCATATTTGGTTCTCACGGGATCACGGTGAGTATTCATTTCCGTGGTGCTTCCGTTTTACAGTGAATGAAAAAGTATGAGGAGAGGATCAAAATGTATGGAAAAGTGGAGAATCATTCTAAGTGGACTTCACCAAAAAGGAGGATCCGACCTGAAGACTGCTTTACTGAATATATTAATGCACAGGGGTGGATTTGTATATAGGCTAAGTAGGTTGCCTAGGGCGGTAAATTTTGGGTGGTGGTCAATTTTGGGCGAAAGAAATTGAAAAAGATTTAAACACAGAGGCTTGAGACAACTTTGAAAACAATTCACCTTTTTTTTCATGTAGCAAATTAGTAATAACTTATATGTAAGTTGTCATATTGAATTAATTTTAAAATTGTCTTAAATCTTTTAAATTAAGTATTCGATAATATTTCACAAAAAGGGTGGGATAGACTTGTTAGCCTGAGGGCTCCAAATCGCTAAATCTGCCCCTGTGAATGCAGTGATAACACTTAGGTTAATTATGGAAACGATTAAAATACTGTTAGAACGTGTTACGTATTCTCAAAATACTGTTTGATTAGAAGTAGGTACAATCCAATTTACTACGTAGTCATCAGTCTTTCTAGATTTAGAAAAATCGTGTAGCAATGATTTAAAGTAACTCTCGTTGGCTGTTTAAAAAATCCATTCACGAATACAGACGAATGGTTAAATTTCGAAAGCAGTGCCCCTTTGTGGAGTCCAGTTTCGATGTGTCTCGTTATTATTCTCTTGTAATTAAGGTCGGTGACAGGTGGTAGGCGCGGCACTGATAGATGTGAGTGACGTGGTTAAGTATCAATTAATTGACAGAGCCTGAGATAAATTGATTTATGACGGTCTCACTGTCGTATCGCTCCCATTGTTCCTTCCCTCCATCGCAGATCGCGTTTCTATTGTCTTATAATTTACACCGAGTGAACACGGGACGAGTGAGAACAAGATAGAAACGATGGACGGCGCTACACGGGTACTTACACCACGGTTACAGTTTCTAATTAAACGCCTAAAGCATTTTATCGCCGACGATACAGCAGCTTCAGTTACGGCGCAATAAATTCTATTTTCATGCTCGTGTGTCTTTAATAATTCAGTGTAGGTACTACCAGAATAGAGTTATTTTCATGTTACAGATTAATTGAAAAGTAAGGAGAAGAGCAATTGGACTGCAACAACTGTCTGTATGCAACAAATGGAACACAATTTTGCAATGATAAATGTTTCTTAAATACGTAAAACGAGTCAGTGCTAAAAATGACACTTTGATTTCCATAAATAATTTATTCAGAAAGGCTGATAATCCTTCTCGATTCAAGTAAAAGAAAAACAAATGATAAAAATGTATTTTTAGGAGTACTTTTTAAATGACAATAACTGCCAACTTTGACAGCCTCTATTTTTTAAACAAACACGAAAACAGCAAAAAGGTGACTCAACCCTTCGTGTTCACACGGGGTGTATCACACCACAAGAACAATTTTCGAGTTCAAACGTCGTGCCTTTACGACTTCCAAAGGGAATTTATCACTCAAAAGTTAGAAGATTTAAAAATACGAAAATAGTAACTCAAAAATAACGCTGGGGTGCAGTGAACCCCATGTGACCAATTTGTGATTATAAGAAGGTGTGACCACGCAGGGTTAAACTCCCTCTACATTTATTAAAATATTACAATATACGGATTACAGTTGATCTTCCACTGCAACACAATCCCAGTTTCGTTTTCACGTATGAGTTCACATATAGAGATCCCCAAAAATCTAAACATTCCACTCCATTTTCCCCGCAAGCTTCCAAGCAACGCATTCTATCCTTACAATACGTACTTATACATGCCGTGCACAAACTGTACGAAAACCCTGAAGCAAATCGGTTCCCCGTCAAAGCTCTGCCGCTCCCTCTGTCGCTTCAATAAGTACCACCTATGTAGCAACTTTGGAGCCCTCGTTCTAAATACTTTGTATAAGCCAGGATGGAGGGGGCGAGGGCCGGGCGTCGGGAACGTGCAGAAATTTTCGTGGTGGTCCCCGTGGAAGATTGTGGAAACGCCGGTCCCGGCACGTCCGTCTTCCTTCGCTCGCCTTCATCGCGGCGCATTACCTTCTCTCCCGGGCCCTGTCGCGCGTGGAGAGGCAAAGACGGGGCCCCCGTTACCGTGCGTGGTGCGCCCAAAGAAAGCAGAGGAGAGAAAAAAGGAGAACAGCGTCGGGAAGGGGCCCGGCGGGGAGGGGAGGACCCAGTACATCCTTGGAGGATATTTGCGCCGAAAGCGGCATGAGCAGCAGATTGACGGGCGACCACCCGGGCCAGAATGGGTCTTGCGTGGTCCTCGAACGGCGACAAGCTCCTTTCCCCTCACGTTCGTTCCTCGCCCTCGCGATTTCGTACCTGTCGCGCCTCATTGTCCGCCAGAAATGCCCCGGACCATCGGCCAACTTTAACGACGTCTGCCAGCGTCTTCGGTAGGTCTCGTTTCCGAGCAAACGGCTCTTTTATGTGTCTACTCGCGTCCTACACGCACGCGTGGTAGTCCCTGGGCCCCCTCCTCTCCGCTGGGCCCAGCAGTTTCTTCACGGGCCAGGCGAGGGAGAAAAGGAGAGATTACTTACGGTTTTATTCGCGAGTCGACACTGGTTCTTACGCTTTTGGTAGCGGGGGCCTCACCGTGGCTGCGGTCCGCGCTCGGAAACTAGATCGTGGCGGATTCGAACGGGGACCCTCCTCCCCCACCCCTCCGTAATCGTAAAGCACGAAATTTACCATCGTGATAAAAGTCGAGAATTTATCATCGTCTCGGTGTTTAAATTTTTTATTACGATCTTAGTTGCCGTTAAGAGCTATAAAGCTCTTTTATACGGGGCCCTTTATCCGCCTCCCTCCACGGTGTTGGCGGTAAGGTAGACTCCCGTGTAGCGTGGGAGGGGTGGAATTCGAAAAAGCGCTTTCAACCCCTTAGGTTTTAAACATCTTACGGGCTAGCCTCGGTTCACTAATCGTTTTACAAAATCTACTTCGTAAATCGAATTCTACGATGTAAAACACTACTCCTTTCAGTATTCTCGTATCGAAAAACGATAGCATAAATTGGTACATCATTCCTTCCATCAATTTCACATCACAAAATTCGATGAATGATATGAATGAATTCTATGAATGATCTCATACGCGTCAGCAGTATACTCCTTACGCCTCCGACCCTTGCAATTCGATTAATATCCATCATGCCAGGCGTGTCGCATTAAAAGCAGATCAGTCATCAATTACTGGAGGTCGAAGCCACCGCGCCGATCCGTTCGAGGCGAATTCTCTCACGATCCACGAAGGCGACCGATCCCGTGTCGTCGATTCGTCCCCCGTAATAGGAGCACCACGTCCCCGGCCATCTATCCGGATTTATCCGTCGCGGGACGCATCCGCCGTTACCGAAGCGAAATGAAGAGAGAGCGCGGAACCAGTTCGTCAAATTTTCGGCCCTATCGGCTGCACAACAATAAAACGTCAAGGACGACACGGGGACCACCGTTCCGGCTTTCATTCCCATCCTTCTGCGCGGATCCACCTTCGGGACGATCCTCCCGTGCCTCACGGAGATCCTCGCAAAAGATCCTTCGGGCCAGGGACACGCGAGGGAATAAAAATTTCGCGTTGACAGGAATGCTGAGGCAGGGGGCGTTAAACAGTTCGTGGGTGGTGGCTGAATGTTTTACTTGCGGCTGGAGGAAAGTTGTTATGAAAGTGCAACTGCGTTTGTGCTTATGCTTCTTTATAAGTTCTGCAGAATGGAGTAATGGGTGTTTTAGTTATAGTTTAAGGAGGGTTGTACGAAGGGAAATTTAAGGGAGTGTTGCTAGATTTGGAGCTCAACAGCTCGTTGTTAAGTTAAACTGAGAGTGTCCATCCTCCAGGAAGCCTTACTTTGTAGAGAAAGCTTCAGACAATCCGACTGTTGTTAATCAGGAAGACTAATCCTTCCTGATTAAAATGAAAGAAGAACCAACTTCGTGTTATATATATATATATATACTTTCTGAAATAAAAATTTATTTACACACCCCATTTTCATGAAAATGGATGAAAATTGAAAAGTTTGTTGGCCTGTATTTTGTACTCAAATTCGAAATCAAGAAAATGTTGACTTAAACCCCCCTTAATTTCACATGAACGACATCATATTTCAGTGTCATCAAAATCCCAGACATATAGAAACACGCAGCACATCTATCACAAATAAAGCACACAGCACAAAGCGTCCCAACTGAATCCTTCATCTCCTATTAAATCAGAACTACCAATTCCTTGACACCAACTAAACCTATCCCCATCTCCGTTGATCCTCCTCTGCCCGTTCGCGACCACCGTCTCCTGATCCATCGAGCGGGCAGCAAGGAAGAAAAAGAATCAAAGAAGAAAAAGGAACCCTTATCCTCGGGCTCAATAAACCCGAGCCAACCTCTGGCCGATATCATGGTGCTCCGACATAATCCTTGCGCGACGTTGCAAGCGGAGAGATATCCACGAGCGCCGAAAATCCAACCAGGGGACCCAGAAACCACCACTCTCGTGTCCGCTCTCGTCTCCTCGTCGTCGCACGTGTGGTCCCACCGGCGTAGATCTAGTCTCTTGTCACGGATACGCGCCCCTCTTCGTTACACCATCCCGTACGCCCGGATCTGTCTCCTTTCCACGCGCTGCCAGCCGTGTTATCTCGTATTCTTCCGATGTTCTTACCCCGTGTTCCGTCCTGACGCTCGGGTTAGCTTCGAGAAATCGCGTGGGCAGGTAATCGAGTAGGGCCCTCGCGAGAATTTAAGATCGTCGTATCCAGGTTCTTGCGCTTAGGCTCTCCGCCGCGTTGTCGCGAGATTAAACCTCGATCCTTCTCTTCCCCTTGTTTCGGCAGGGTGGACGTCCCTACGTCCACGCCTGGGCCCCGACCCCTCCTGTATCCACGAATGGTGGATTTGGACGCGGAAAATGGGAAGGTTCTGTGGGTTCAAAGGAAACGACGATGGAGGAGTTTTGGGATTTCTTTTTAGTAATCCTGAGGAACAGGTAATTGCATTCTTGCAACCGTTGTGTTTGTACGCATCAACTTCGACAAGTAGCTGCATATAGGATTAACACTCTCTAGCACAGTGATTCCTAACCGGTGGGTAGCGACACCCAAGTCGCGAAGTGTTTTCTGGGGTTCGCCACGGTATTTTCGTTTTTCTTTTTTAATATTTTTGAGCTAGAATTATATTCTGAAATACTTATTTTTAATGAGTTTTCTTTACTTTATTAAATTTACTTTTCGAATTTTCCAACCAACACAGTAAACACCCCCTTGACAAATTAAACTCGTCAGGCCACCCGTTCGCAAGATCCCTTGTGGGATGAAAAATCAGGCCCAACTAATCGAAGACAATGATTCCTCGAGCCAGCAGAGGGACTCAGCACGCCGGCAGGCTAAGCAGCAAAGCGTTTTCCCCAGACGACAGTCAAATCCCCGGATGCGTTTCTGGACTTGCTTACCGTTATCTCGATCTGGCTGACAGAACGTCAGCGAGTCCCCTTCTTGACCGGTTGCAAAAAGCACCGTTTGACGAGGGTGACACGAGAGAATATCGGGCCCGATCGAGTATACATAATACTCGCCGCGTATCCACCCCTCCTCCCCCCGCCGCTGGTGCATCGTCCTCGTCTTTCCCATCGGGCCCGTCCCGTGGAGAAAAAAGAAGGGGCCGAGTGGAGGGGAGGAGCGGGCCCGATCGTCGCTGGTGCGCCCCTTCCAGGAGGATTACAGGTTTGCGGAGAGATCAAGATCTAAGCTTTTTGGTGCTGATCGGATGGGCGAACGGGACAGACAGATCGGAGGAGAGCAGTCCAGGCGGTTCCCACACGCCGCTTAATTGATCGATTCGGAAATCTTGGTGATCACTCCGAGGATCTGCTCGAGCATTTACTGTAGATCGTGTCCAGATCTTCCTCCTCGGCTGGCCTTTACTCCTCGCTCGAATTCTCAGGAGTATAATAAATTCCTTTTACCTCGTTCCCGCTTCTTCCTCTTCATCGCCGTCGGCCCCCCTGTCCCCCTCTTTGTGTACGTGTTCCTTCCTTCTTCGTCGGCGCGTAAGGCCTTTTTTGGCCAAGGATACACTATCCTGCGGGCCGGGGGGGAGAGAGAAGGAAAAGGTGAACGGAAGGAGGGAGGAAGGGACCGAAGAGAACGGCGGAGGAAGCGCGAAGGGGGTCAAGCGACCGACCGAATATTTCCTAAGATTATGACGTCAGGCTGCCAGTTAGCCGCGGCTTACCGGTGTAATCCGTCGTAATACTCACCAGAACCCTCCTCTCCCACCTCCTCTGTCCTTCCCTACCCCTTCCGATGGCCGACATTAAATATCCGTGGATACGGATCTTCCCATGAACACCGTTGGGGTGGCTGCTGCTACGGTTGAATGGGATGGAAAATGAGGATTAGCCTCTTAACCTCTTCAGGCACAATGAGTTAACTAATAACCCACTTAGCACCGTGGCTTTCTTGTATGATGGGTCAATCGATGAACCCACTTTGCAGATTTCTGTGCAATTCAGCGGAATTTGTTCCCTGACTCAATGATCAAGATGGTGGAGTCAAATGACTGGTTGAATTGATTTCTAAGCACTTTAGATTAATCAGGTTAATTAGGGCAAGAAAACAAATCGTAGCACTGATGTTTTTCAGATTTTTGTTCCTTTGGGCAAATTAAAGCAACGCCCAAGTAATTTAGAGTATACATCAATTATACTTTGCGATAAATTAAAATACTTCTTTTCGTTTTGAAAGAAAAATATTGTCATTGCAACTGACCGATCTCTCCCGGTGGTCCAACTACACTTGCCCTATATCTTGCTTAAAAGTGACTGATTTTTTTAAATACTTAGAATTGAGTCTTTCGTTAAATAAGGGAAAGGTGAGGCATTTTCATTCCACGAAATTGTTTATTTTGTACCTACTGTATGCGTTCATATTTTAATTCAAAGTCTTAAAACTCAGGAAGACACGTCATAACATTTTTCCACTGAGAAAGCTTAATTTAAATTCAAATCGGTTTACCAAATTCCATTTCAATCACAAATATCGACACATCCCTCTCAAGCTCACCCGCTATCCGTCAAACTCAATTGAGTCGAATGGAAATCAGCACCGTGACCACCAACACTTGCGCACGAAATTTCTGCCAGCCCCGAAATCAATTTCCACCCATCAGCCCCGTCAAGCAAACTGGTAGCCATATTTCGTTACCGGCCAGCCAATAAATTACTTCATCAGCCCTTCTTTCACAGCCGCGAAAGCAGACGAAAGAGGGAAAGAAACGGGATGATGAATGCCACCGAACGAAGCGGCCGGCACGCTGACAAATCGCGGACTCTCGTCACACGCCTCGAGGACAAAACGTTCGGTAGATTTATCGCGTTTTAACGAGACAACGCGTGCCCCTTACTTTCGACGGGGCTACGTCTTGATCAGCTTGAACTCGATCGTTAATAATCCCCCTTCCCCGGCCGGCTGTAAACGCCGTGATTCGACACAATTAAACGAGAGGAGAATCGAATTCGAGAAGCGCGGACGAGATCAGAGCACAAAAGGGGGATCCAGTGGGACCGTGGTGGATGGTGGGTCATAAATGGAAACTTTGGTGGAAGACATCGACCGGTCGATTAAACCGGGAACTCGATAAATTCCACGCCTTTTGTCCGCGCTAACGACCGGGCGACAGTTAAACGCTCGCTTGGGAAAATATTAGCGATAAATTTCGACTGCCTGATTTACTGTCGCCCCTTCCAGCTAACCGCATGCGCGGGTTACGCGCGCGCGATGGACTTTTATCCAGTGGCGGATTTAGCGGGCCGATGAGCACTTGCCGCCTGGGCCCTAGCCCAGAAGGCCCACGGGACCCATTTAAAAAAAAATTATGATTTTATCCAAACACTATATTTTTTCTGTACCACCACACTTGGGCCGTTTTTAGTAAAGTACCTTTCATTGTCCGGAAAAAATGGCTTCTCAAAACGTTTGCCACCTGCGCCTTTTTTCTTAAATTCGCCACTGGTTTTATCACTGAACATTCGAGTAGTTGGTCTGGTGTTTTGTGTTTCATATGGTTTCCTTCCGAATTTTATGCTATTTAGTTATAATTTGCATGGCGGATGCGGGACCCATTTTGAATATTAAACTTGTACGTGTGTTTTTTATTATTGGTATTCGATTTTGAGGAACATGATAGATCCTAATACAAAATCTAATTCTGAGATGTGTATGAGTGAAGTTATGGGACAAAAAGGAGTCTACATTTGATATAACGGTATGATCAAGCTATCTGTTCAGTTAAGGTGAATCTGTGAAACGTGGAATTTGAGAACTTAAGGGGTTACACCACTTTGGATTCTAAAAATGTCATTTTTTACGTAAGAATTGAGTATAAAAGTGTCTGCAGCAAGGTCAATTTTTAATGTATCGCAAAACCGTTTTTTTCGCGTACTTCAGTAGTTGTTTAATAAATTCTTACTTATACATTTTTCATTTTCTTTATCATTTTCTAAAAAAAGATCTGAGATATACTGCTATTTTTAAAATCCAAAGTGGTGTAACCCCTTAAAAACGAACTAAAGTGTTCGGTTTCCTACGAGTTACTAAATTTACCACCAAAGTCGCCAATTTTCCCAATAATCCACATATTACATTTCACGTTAACTTTCCCCAGGCATGAATAAAAAGCTTGTTCCCGAACACCCACACTCTCACACGCCCAATACTCAATCTATTTACCTTGAGTATTACTCTCACAGTCGCACGTCTCGCCCACGAAAACAACAAAAAAGCAACAGCTTGGAAGTTTGAAAGCGTGGCTGTGGTCAAAGGATGACGTTCGACCCGGCCAAAAAGAGGATCGCGCCATTGAAATGGAGGAAAGCTCGCGAAGATGAAGCACGCGAAGAGGAAGAGCCGGACGCACGAAGAGGAGGGAGAGGAGGGCGAGGACACCGGAGACGAAGAAGAAGAAGAAGAAGAGGAGGAAGTAGGCAAAAGACGAGAGGCTCGAGGAGAAGGATTTTCGCGTGGGTGTCGCTCGGTGGGCGTCGCGTCTGCCTCGTCGAGAGTGCGGCTGACCTCTGACCTCCTCCTCGAGCACCTTCGCTCCTTCCACCATCGTTCGGTATCCCCTATGCGAGAGAGCTCCTCTTGCATGCAGATGTTAACTCGCGTACACAGACCGAGGGAATCCAGAGTGCTGGCCAGGAAAACAGAGGTGGACAGAGATGAAAGGGGAGAGGTTGGAGAGGGAGGGAGAGAGAGAGGAAGCCTGTGCCAAGGGAGAATCACGCGTGCAATTATCCTACGCGTGCGTGGGCGACCCCTTTCCACCTCCACCCCTCCTCAGCTTCATCACCTTTTGCCCCCTTCGTCTACCTCCTAGGCCCATCTCTCTCTCTCTCTCTCTCTTCCGCCTGATCCCTCTGCTTCCATCTCGCTCACTCTATTTTCCGCTATCCTCGTCTCCGCCCGCTCCAAGACGTTCCTGGCGCAGGACGAGCACTCGTTGCATAATCAGATTTTTCTCCCTTCCCCGTGGCTGACCCTCGACCCCTTGCTTTCAGCGTTCCAGGGGCGAGTGTGTGAATCTCTCCTCCCCTCCCCGGCCTCGGTAGTTGCCGCGGACTTTCGGCCACGTCCAGCCAACCGTGTCTAGCGGATTCCGCGAGACGAGCCATTTTACCGGGATTTTATCTTAACGGCGAATTGTTTCGCACGGGATATGGGATTTAGCGGCGGATGCTGTGCCTGATAATAGCGTAATGGGAAGGTTGGACCCTTGCGTTGCAGGGGATGGCGCTGGACGATGCACGTGGCTTGTAGTATAAGCATTGATTATTGGCAGTGGTAGTTTGAGTGGATGATGTGGGAACATTTTGGGAGTTTTGGAGGTGAATGTTGTTCAGGGCTGTTCGCTGTGACAGTGGCGAAGGATAAGGTCAGTTTTTCACAGCTTTGGCAATTCTTTGAAGTCCAGTGTGATCCATTAAGGAGGTAATTATTGTGTTGGATCAGGTTAGAAATTCAATTCAAATTTGTGAACAAATTCAATTCAAATTTGTAAACGAATTCAATTCAAATTTGTGAACAAATTCAATTCAAATTTGTGAACGAATTCAATTCAAATTTGTGAACGAATTCAATTCAAATTTGTGAACGAATTCAATTCAAATTTGTGAAGATATTCGATTCAAATTTGTGACCGAATTCAATTCAAATTTATGAAGAAATTCAATTCAAATTTATGAAGAAATTGAATTCAAATTCGTGAAGAAATTCAATTCAAATTTGTTAAGAAATTCGATTCAAATTTATGAACGAATTAAATTAAAATTTTAATGGTATATTCTGGGATAAAGGTATACTCTGTTCCCCATTTGTGTCTGTTTTCTTTCTTTGCTCCCAATTTTTTAAAAAAGTAAGAAATTTGGTGTCAAACATGATATATTCAAGTTCACACGACATCCATCGGGTTTTAAATTCTAGTTTAGTTAAAAGCCCACTACTTTGTATTGTTCTTCACACTTTTTCCCACTATGACAATTCCAAACCACACCACTGCAAAACATATTAATAAACTATATTCTCTCTGAAACTTTTACCTAAATCTTCCCTTCAACCAACTCTTCCACACAAAGCAAAATGACACCATATTACGTTATCCAAAACTCATACAATCCTCTGCAGTGTACAAAAATCTCCACTTCTGTATCACGAGACAGGGTATTGATGCCCACGTCGTCAGAAAGGAACCGTGCAATTTCCGATTCCTAAGGAAAGGACTCGCCCGACTCCTTCGTTACAACCTGATATCTGGAAATACTATTTTGCCCATTCGAGGCGAACGCTCGGCGATATATACGCGAGATAATAACGGGTGTCTCGAGGGAGTTGCAGTGCTGGTTGGCGACACTGGCGACAAACTCTCGCATCCGCCGGAGGCGGCTTCGTGGTATCGTCTTCTTGCCTCTCGAGGTGGGACAGGCCGCGCCGTCCCCCCGTAATTAACGTCTTGGCGCACCCACGTACGTCGATTCGCCTGTGTAAGATCACGTATGCTCGTGTCCTTTCAGGTATCTACACGAGGCAATACGTATCGCCACCTGAAATTACCGATCCCTTTGTCAGGGGACGGACAGAACGCTCTAATCTGCCACGAGACGTTCAGTTTCTTTCTGTTTAGTGGGACAGGATAGTTACTGTACAATGGGTTGGGAAAGTTCCTGCACAAGACGATTATCTGCTGGGGATTTATTGCTGGAAAAGTTGGAGACTCAAATCTGCGGTGTCGAGGTGGGGAATGACGTTTCAGGCTAATGTGATTCAGGAATGGCAATAATAAGGTGTTTGGATATTTGTAAATTTATTCTATTCATTTTCAAGAATTCCGCAGTGATGGACATCTTCATCTTCCTAGTCCCCACTTACCGAGTTCCTCTCAAAGGAACTATAAACTCGCAAAGGTAAAAAAATGTCCCTTTCGATCAGTTTTACGGGTGAGTTGGCTATAGTCGAAGTAAACCACACACCGTGCTACAGTAGCAAAGTAAATTTCGTATATCACACATATGAATATATCTTCCCTTCGACATTCAATCAACTTTGTCGTTCCCTTAACAGTAAAACGAATCAGACGGTCTGAAACAACAGACCCAGAGCCATCTCCATGCCCCCATCGGCCATGATTAATCACAGAAGCGGCCGATTTCGTTCAATTCCAGCGTCCAATTCCACCGTGGTATTTGCCATACACGTGTTCGCCGCGCGATTTCACGCATATACGCGCAAACGAAGCGCGCATTCCTTTCGCCAGCGGACTATAGGAAAGAATCCCAAAAAGGAATCGGAGGTGTCAAGACGAATTGGATACACGGGTGGAACCGTGCGAGCCTTCGCTGGGTCAATTAACCAACTCGTGAAATATATTAGCCACCCTGCGGTCCGTTCGGCGTGGATCTCGGCACTTTATTTACGAGGGAGTGCCTTCGTCTAACGGAGAAGAAGACACTCGACGCCCCGGCAATCTCGGCCGGCGGATCTCCACGCTTCCGGAAGCTGTCTGTATCCCACGGGGCCCAAACACCACGTTCCCTCGGGACGTAAAGGGCAGAGAGATGCCTGGCCTCAACGTCGGACCCACGGGGCCTTGTTCCCAAGGTGACAGGACCATCCCCCACACTACGAAAGGGGCACGAGGGTGGCTGCCAAATTGTCACCAGATACGGATCTACGAGGGGACGTGATCCAGTTCGACGTTTGTTGGGACAGGTAGAGCCCGTCGCGCCAATTTTCCTAGGGACGACAGCGTTTGGGGGACCACTGTGACCTCGGCACGAAGACGCTTGTAAGACGATACGAATGCTAGGGCGAGTTTTACGTGGAATTATGAAAGTTGTGTTGCTCTATATGGGGTGATGAGGTGGTTCGAAGATTGGGGAAGTTATTAGGTTTCATCAGATAGCATTTGAAATAAAATAAGGCAGGGCTGCACAAGGAGCTGTTTTCGGCGCCTAGCGGCGAGCAACCCGCCTCTCCCGTTGCTAAGGTTAAAATCGGTGGGGAGAACTGCAGTAGTGTATGTGCGTGCTCGTAGGCTCGTAGCGTAAGTATATATGGCTGGGTTCAAGTCATACCAAATGCACCTACACTAATGCAGTTCTCCTCACCGATTCTAACCTTAGCAACAAGACAGCCGGGTTGCTCGCCGCTGGGCGCCGAAAACAGCTCCTTGTACAGCCTTAAAATAAGGGAAACTCGCAGTAGTGAGATTTTTAAAAATTAAAAACTGGAAATGGGAATCGAAGGAGGTTCCTATTTACTCTTGCTTCATAAACCTACATTCATCTCTTCAGGCATGAAGAGTGACCCTTCACTATGCAAACCACCCTACAATTCTATACCTACACCCACTATATCACTATCACTAAGTACGCCAAAAATACTAGCAAAGAAATGCAAACCCCTCCATCGCAATTCACGCTCGTAAATCGAGGAACGAGCTGCATACGTCGAGAGCTCGGTAGGAGGGTGTGCAAGGAGGAGAGTCAGAGAACAGGACAGAGATTTCCAGTGACATCGATGGCGAGCAGGTGGTGGTCAATGCGTGTCCTCGGTATACGTAGCATGCATCGGCCCGGGGAAGACGAATCCATTAGCCGTGAGCGCGGATTGAGTAATAAACCAACTGGGAGGTAAGTCGACTCCAGCCCCATCCCCATTTCCAGAGTGTGCCACCCTCCCGTCCCCGCGCGTCTTTCGGTTCGCCTCTTATTCCTGTTGGGCCCGCATTCCCATACAAGATGTCGCGCCGATAAAAGTTCCCGAAGGCTCGTGGTAGGGCCCACCCCGAGCAATTCATTTAAACATTCCCGGAGGTGGTCGCACGACAAATTACTCTCACGAAACCTTCGCACGACAGCCAAAAGCTCCGTCGGACCTCGTGGCTCCTATCTCCATTGAGAGATCTCCCCACTTTCCTTCTCTTTCCCTCGCTGCATATCGCCCCTTTCCACTACCACCTCGCTCCTTGTCCCTCTCGATGATCCTCCCCCCTCTCCCCCTCGTTCTCTCCTCTTCTTTTTCCCCCATCTCCTTTTCCCTCCCGTTTCAACGTTTTCCCTTTCCCCTCCCCCTTCTCCGGCCGCGACATAAAACCTGGTGACACTTCTCACCCTTCTTAAGGAGCAGCTCTACGGCACGAGCTGGCAACAACACGGGGGACCAGGCCGGCTTTCAGGATCTTATCGGGCTCCGCGGGCCCTTGCGGCCCAGGGGACGTGGAATCGTGGTTGCCGGCTCAGATTCAATTCGAAAGCTTCTCTGATAGCGGCGGTAAAGCTCGGCCAGGATTTGTTTGATACCGAACGGTGTAATCGTTCGCGAAACTCGCTGCAACGGGCAAGAGTAATTAGGGGCCTTAGACCCAAAGCGATTTAAACGCGATGAATACGATGTTGAGCGAAGTACGATTCTTTTTGGCGGTATCTACTAGTCGAGACTTTCGCATATTAGCTGGATTCTTTTGATGAAATATGAATGTTTGTTAGCGGTTCAGCTAAACAAACTGTTATGCAAATTTTGCAGAATTGCATTCAAGAGTAATATGCGACAGTGTGTCGTGTGTCTCACGTGGATACACAAGGATTGCGTTGGGCTCACACTTGAGGACGAAGATCTCTTTGTTTTCCCCGAATTGTACTTACATACTAAATAGATGGGCGTTATTACCTGGTCTACACGAAACAATACCCGTTTACAAGGTTTTTAAAAACCTATTAATTTTCGTATTTGTCGCGTTCATATATTGTTAGCAATTTTACAGTTTATAGTTTAATATTCATAGATTTCTATAAAAACAATAGTTTTCAATAATATGTACAAGTTTTTTTTTTAAATATGTATCCTTAGGTGGGCCTTATTACACGAACTTACCTTATTTAATTACACAAATTTGAAACGTATGACAGCGACGCTATGAGAGAAACAGTCATGGAGATGGAAATTAAGAGACATGCTATAAATCTTTTCAACTCTTCAACAAACATTTGTATGTACTAAACAATCTTATCACGACAAACCGATTTCCATTTACAAGGAAAATCGATTTTTCTCTCCTTTTTAACATGTCCAGTGTTGAACGAGCAACTCCACACGTGGTCCCTGTCTGTTTCTCGATAATAATCAATGCGTCTATCGACGCCTATCGCGAGGCGCTGACTCGCGGAGAAATATTCCATTGCCAGCGCGCTCGCGAGGACCGTGGAAAGCGTTAGTTAAACGGGGTAAACGTGGGATGATAAATTTCACGTAAACCTCATCTCGTTATCTGCGCAACGAAGAAATATTAACCATGCGAGCATCTTGTTTATGACACTGAGCCCGATGCACCGCGCCGTGTAATAATTCGTCCCGCGAGCCGAACGCTTTTAGAAGCCCAGTTTTATCTGGTAATCATCGCACCACTCCTCGCCGCTGATAAACTTATTTATATTACTCGATCGAAATTTGCATAATTCTATAGCACCACGTAGTTGCTGTTCGCTTTCGATTTTCGTTTCCCCCGAGCGTTGTCGATGATGATGCCTCCGTTAAAATCATTCAGCCGCCACGTTGCGCGCGAGACAGGCGATAGGACCACACGCGTTTATGTTTTAAGCAGGTGTTCAACGTATACAATTTTGATAAGTCGGACGGTTCATTTCCTGTGATTTCGTCGAATTTGTTCAATTCGATTAAGAATACGGCAATATCTTATGAAAAAACCCCAATATTCTTGAATATTTATTTTCGTCAGTCCGCAAAACTTTCTGTAGTTGCATCAGCGTCAGCACTGATCTCGCGAACGAAAAATAAACTCAGTTGGGACGATTCAAATTGAAAAGTTTATTGTCACTAAATATTACTTATCTGTATTACATCTCTAAAATTCGTCCTTCGAAAGGCACTCATATCTCGAATTGCAGTACACTTACACCTGACAAATGAACCTTCAAGAAATCAAATTCGAATAAAACGTGCGCAAGGCTACCAAGTAGAAAGCTTTTGCCAGCTCTTTTGGAGTGTGTTAAGGGGTTACGTACAACCAGAATGGTCGAAAAAATCGCCTTTTCCAATAAAGAATTCGCAGAAGCTAATTTAAATTAATTTAAAATCAAATTAGTGTAAATTTAAGTTTAAATTAAATTTAAATCTCTAGAGAAATTTCATCAGTTTTTTAATGATTAAAAACAAACTGTGGCTTTTAAAACAAAATCGGTATGTTAAATACTATTATATATTATATACTACTATTATATATTATATATTATATATACTAAATACTATTATAAATACTATTGTATATATGCAATTCAAGTTTCATTCAAATCGAGATCGGTTCAGTAGTTTTTGAAATATCATTGGCACCGATTTGAAAAACATAGTTTCGAGACAACAGCGTTTAAAGTTTAAGCTACAGGTTAAAGTGAGATAATTTTTTTTCTGAACCTCCAGAAAATCGTCATTTCCGGGGCCATAGAATTGCAAATAGTTCGTTAGAAAAATCGACTTTTTCGACCATTCTTGGTGCACATATGTAATCTCTTAACCTTTTCGCTTCGTTTTTCGACTATAGTTCACGCATTAAAAAATGTATTCTCTTGCACTGCGATACTCAGCAATATTCTCCGAAAAAAAATGAGAAACTGAAAATTAAACCTTTTTTTATTGATGTAAAATTAAAACTTTTCAAGAATCGTCCGAAAGTTGAAATACGCAGCGGAAGGGTTAAGTTGTAACCTTTAACTCAACGCACACCCAATCGCCTCGAATTCTCCATCACTATCGCTAGCCGAAAGCCACAGCGTTCCCACTAAGATTCAAACCTGGTATCCACCGACCATCTTCATACAAAGTTCTCTCTTGCCCACCACATGACAGACACATGACTGGCGGGAATTTCGAAAGAATCTCCCGCGCGGACATTGCGAATCATCGCCGTAACGGAGAACGATCGTCCTACCGTTCGCAATGCCCAGCAGATCTGCCCAGCACCCACCTGTACGTGTTACTTGTACGCAGTAAAGTTTATCTCGCTGGTCCCCTGCCACTGACCACCATGCCTCTTACCTGGCTGCTCAATACCTGCCCGTGTTTATATGCGCCTAACACCCGGCCCGGCCGAGAGGGACAGGGAGAAAGAGAGAAAAACAGGGGACAGACACCGGGCACCACACCTTCTTCCTTCGGGGGTAGAGTAGATTTCGCCTGGTCGCGATTCACGCGATTCACGCGACTCAGCCGGCCAATGATTCAGCCGACTTTACAGCGCCCAGACCAGTCTTCTCGAACGGGACCAGCGATATTAGTCTACGAATCGTCCGTTTCACGGACCCGTTCTTACTAAACCGTGGCTTTTTACGATCGATCCGCACGGTAGCTGGCTCGATTTCCCTACGCCGAGAAATTCGAGACCGGCCCCAGCGTATGGGCCCGATATCATTCCCTCGGCGGCGTTTTCCGGGCCGAGTAGCCTTAAACCGACGATTTTCGATTTTTACACGTGTACGAGGATCGAGTGTGGGTGTCCCTAGCTGATTTTTTGGACGGTGGGTGCGCGCTTGTGTTGTCCTTGGGGAGATTGTTTACCTGGTAGCGGGGTTCTTTGAAGGTGTAACGTGGGTCGATGGATTTTGGCAGGACGGGATCGTTTTCGTCTGGCTCGCTGTCGATGATTTAACACGTTCCTAGGTATATGCGCCAGTAATTATGAGTGGTCTGTGTCGAAATTTTGGATGAATTGAGTTCAGAAATCTTGAGCAGAAATGAAAGATGAAATAGTTTGAAGTAACAGACACTGGCGAATTTGAGAAAAAAAGTCCAGGTGGCAAATGTTCTGGGACACTCTGTATACATAACTGAATTGTAAATAAATTTGCGCGCGCGTGGTATGAAAATTATAGGAAACAAAAAAATATAGGATTTGAAGAAAATCATAATCTTTTTTGGAAGATGGGGCCTTCTGAAGCTAACGTCACTTACGAATGGTAAAATTATTTACATAGACAATAATTTTAATAGGAACCCGCAAAAATTAGGAAGTAATTAAGGAACTTTAATTGTTTTTATTGAGATGTGGGTGATTTAGATTGTTAAATAATGAAATCATGGACTCATGTTTGAAAATTAGGAGAAGAATGTGTATGAATTTGTTGCATGGTATTTACGTGAGAAAATTATTGACACATATGATGAGTTGTATGAAAGAGTGAAGTTTATGACCTCTTAGGTGAGTTTCGAAGAAGTTTTACTTGTTTTGGAGAACTTCAACACTTTGCACCTGTGATTATGAACGTGTAGTATTATAATGAGCATTCAGGAGAAGTCGGATATAAATAGGATGATTAGTCCTAGGAATTTATGAATGAACAGGAAGGAGGACGTTTAACCGGTTTGGAACTGAAGTAGAAGATAATTTCTTCGCTTCCTTGACGCCCTTTCGAATTCTAAGATATTGTGGGAACGACGTTACAATGTAATCTGGAAAACTATCGCCCTTGACAACAGAATAATACAGGACTTTTATCTATTATATTTTCACAAATATGATGACTTTGGATTGACTAGAAAAATTGTTATAAAACATAAGAAAACTGAAGAAACGTTCAAAGAATCCTTCTTTATCCCCCCCTCTGTGTATTTTTCAAAATACACCCAAAGCAATGACATGCTTTAAATTTCACATTTCACAACTGTATTTCCTCAAAAAAGAAATCTAATTCTACTTCAAAATCAAGATACATAAACGTCAATATCTTCCTTTATATAATACACCAGCAACACAATCATGTTCAACAAAAAATTAAAATCACTATAAATCAACTTCAGCCTCTACACCAAAAAACAAATATTATTATTATTATTATTATTATTATTATTATTAATATTAAACATCTTTATTACTCCAGTAAAAGGCGAGGCGCAGCTAGTAAGCTGTTACTATGCCTGACCTTAACACCCCCAACTCAAAATCTATACACACACAAATATACCTTCCTCTTATCCTCCCTCAAAAACCCCTGACTCACTAAACCAGAAATAATTCATTACTCATTACGACCACTCACGGCGACAATCCATCGTCCGCTTAATCGCTATCGACGCTATCGCTGCGAATGCTTCTTATTGCCTTTCCAAACGTGGACACCGATCCTCGCCCCCTCTAAAACGCGTCCGTGAATGAACAGAAGAAGGAAGATATTGAACCGGTTCAGTACCTAAAATAGAAGATGATTCCTTCCTTCGGTTTCCCTTTTTCTTCCCTTTCCATCGCTGCGCGCATAACGGCGGTGGTACTCTGGCCGCGCGGTTGTTGTGACGACGCGATTGGTACCTATATGGTAATAATGTGACATGGTTGTCGGTCGCGCGTCGTCGGCTCGCACCAGGAGGCCTTATCTTGCGGCGGAGAGGGGGGAGTAAGGCCCCATCCAGGGGCCCCCTGTGAAGCTTATACGGATAGGGCCTCGGGTCTGGCACGCGGCACACCCCCGTATGCACGCCACTCCGCTCCACGGGATTCCTACGGGATTCTTCTTCCTCCTCTTGCCTTTCTCTCGCCGTCCCCGCTCTCCCCCTACCGCCCGTCCCGCCGCCAACTGCCGAGCGGGCCTCACCGAAATCACCGTCCATCGAGCTGATTTCATTATGAATGCTTCTTTATCGTGTTGTCGGTATTGTTGTTAATAGGGGATCCTTTTGGTCTTGTAGCCGGCCCACGGGAATTTATGAGCGAGGAATTTGTACGCCGTGGACCGGGAATTCTGGGCGTTAAAGTGCCTTCGTCTGCTCCGCGTGTAAATGTGTAGTACTGTGGGCTAGCGGCATCTTTGGATTCGCTTGCGAAGGTGCAGTGTAATTGGAGTAATTAGCAACTGGAGGTGGGACTGGGTTTGGGTGTAATGATAAGACGTCGAGCTGTTATGGTGGAAGTGAGAATATAGTATTCTTCTTTTTGGGTCCTATTATTTCTGCTCCTTCTCTCGATGTCATCTGCTGGCTTCTTTATTGCCAGATTTCTCTTCCTTCATCGCTGGTTGGTTTCCACTTTTTTCTTCTTTATTGGAACGTTTTCTTCTTCTTTTGTCTATATTTTTATTTTTATAGGTTTGTTTTTTCATGGGTGGGTACAAATGCTTCCTTTATGTCCTTGCTTCGCGGCTGCCCCTTGGCCGACCCTAAAACGTATTTTCTTCATTCCTATGCTGCTTCATCACTAAAAGTATTTTATAATTCTTCCTTATTCTATCGTCTCCGTTTTCTTCTTACAAAACTTGCATTCGTACCGAAAGGCTTACTTCTGAATCAATATTCTGTTTTCTTCTTTTCTTCCTCATTTTGCTTAAACGGCCCCCCAAAAACCTCATTTCTTCTCTTCTTTTTCACTGTTTCCAAACTATCCTCTAAAAACAATCCTCTCTCATTTCTTCTTTTCTTCTTCAGTTTTCCCAAACTGCCCTCCAAAAACAATCCCCTTGCATTTCTTCTTTTATTCTTCACTTTTCCCAACTACCCACCCCCCCAAAAACAATCCCTCTCATTTCTTCTTTCCTTCTTCATTTTCTTCAAACCTCCCCCATTTATTTCTTCCCTTCTTCCTTACTTTTCTCAAACTTTCCCTCGAAGACACTTTCCTGCTTCACTTTCTTTCTTCCCCCCCCCCTCCTCCCTTTTCCTTCCCGACAATTCGAACAGGCGAAACGAATCATTGGCAGTCGACACGCACATGACTTCACCTATAACTTCCGCCTTGTTCCTGGTGAACCGAGGTACCCCGATAGAGGCGACGAGGCCTCTCGTACACCCACGAGACGAGAGCCCAGAACTCGCCATTAAGGGACACGGATATTTCATCTGCGCAGTCATCGCATATTTCGATTTCTTCCCTGTCATCCGGCCGGCTCGTACGGGTCACTTCAAAGGAGCTGCCTTCGAGCCCGTACAATATACCTATGTACCCTACCCCACCTCCTCCGGGGTGTACCCCACTGCCTCGTCCTTTTTCTTCGTCCTGGTGTTTCGATGATTTTCTAGCGGGCCACAGGGGGAGAATGAAATGCACGTGGATCGATATTTCCTCGAGAACACGAGCGAACGATTGTGTACCACTGTGATTAATTCTGAATTGAGATACAACCGTTTTGAGGTAGGCACATATTTCCACGGGATGCTCTGTTTATTTCTCTTGGACGATGGTCAGAGAATTCTCTAGCCAATGAAAGTGATTTAGAGACGAATAAAATTTAGTCAGATGTTTTAATTACTGTAAGCACTTAAAACATTTTAAGACTCCCTTATGCAGGATGATCACATCAACGCAATGTACGATTTCTTAGGCAGTCACAATAATTTGACTACAAAGTGTTTCTAACAAAAGTTAGATTTTAAAATTAAAAAAAATTCTATGGTATCCTTCTCTCTCCCGATGGCCTAAGTACTTGCTTATTTTGCTTATTGGTTAATACAACACTGACGTTAAGTGTTGAAGAATTTTATGGGGATGCTTGGCAGTGTTTGTAGTCACCAGTGAAGCCTTTGATATATAATCCACTGTTCAATTGATAAACCTTCCTTACCTCCTTTCTTCTTATCTTTTTCATTGTCAGGACCTTTTCAACAGTACAGACTGTTACACCTGTTGATTAAGTATGGTTTCAAGTTGATCAGCTCAAAGCTTAAACTTTTTTAAAACTTGTCACTTTTCGTATTAATTTAGATTCACATTAGAAAAACACAAAAATAAAGCATGAAGTAACAGGATAAATGTGACCCATGCCTCATCGCGTAAGATTGTTATAAGGCTACACGAAACTCGAAATAAAGGAAGAGATAGAGCGAAGAAGGGAGACCCTCAAGTTCTCGCCGCCATGGTTTCTCGAAAATACTGGTGTCAGAAACGACTCAAGGATCGACTTAAAAACCACCTGAAACCTGATACCACCTCTCTGTTCATTTCTTTCATGCGACATTGCCCTTCGGATTCCGAAACGCGTCACGATTAAATCCCCCGTGGAATTTTAAAGTGGACACCTACATAAGTCGGAAGACGGGAGGTGTGAACATGGTCGGGGAGACAGTCGGCAAGCGCAACTAGTTTCTAATTATTAGTCAGCCGGCTGTTCCAGGCTTTCCCTTCGTGCATGTACACGCGACGGCTCGTAAGGAACACCTGTTGGCGTGCTTTACGATATAATTTTCGTGGAATCCTGCTGCAAGCCAGGCAAACTTAAGTTCGGTGCTAAAAACAACTTTTAAATGGAACTAAATCTGATGAAAATTCATTATTACTTTTCACCATTTTCTACCATTATACTAACTATGACTATACTTATCATAAAAGAAGCACAATGTCCGGTAAATCAGGAATAGAGGACCTCAACAGTTGTACTTGGTTGTTTTTGAAAAGTCGAGAAATTTTGAACATAATTGTCATTTTTATTTCGAATACCATGTAGCACATTTGGAAATATTCGGTGAAAAGAGTCAAGGAGATGCAGAGGATAATAGGGCAAAGGGAGAGCAGCAGATTGCGAGGGACTAGTCAGAAAACTAATGGCAATTAAACAGTGCAAAGGCAGTAGAGTAAGTTAGGGTAGAAGTATAAGTTTTGTAAGACTGATAGAATAATTAAAGAGAGGGGTATGGGTAGGCAAAAAGGTAATATAAATGTAAAGGTAAAGGTAAAGGTAAAGGTAAATGTAAATATGAGGCATTGAGAGGAACAATGGACTAACCCAAATTGAAAAACATTAGTAGAGGCTATTGGAATACATTATTGCTACTAACTCAATTTCGAAAAAAACGTGGGTTGGTCCGTTGTTGCTCTTAATGCCTCATATAAGTGTAGATGTAAGTGGAGATACAAGCAGAAGCCATCCAAAGTCGAAAGGCAAGGATAATAAATAAATAAATAAATAAAAATAAATATTTCTACATTTTCGAGGATATCTTGAGTTATTTGAAGGGTGAAGTATATTTGTAATCCTCACGATGTCCATCTAAAGTAATTTTGTGCTTTAACATTCAATAAGAAGGTATTATAGGTATACCAAGTAATACTGAGGGCTCCAATGCGTATGATTAAACAGAAGAAAAATGAGCAGAGCTTCTGGTGCCTCCACCCACAACATAAACATTGCATAGTGACTATTTAGATTTGAGATATTAATCGAAATTTTATATCTACAGTGACTTATACGTTCACCATAAAGCATACACCTGCCCCTTAAATTATTAAAATTCCTTTCGGATATAAGAAATTAATTAAAAGAACGCCACTTTGCAGAAGAGGACTAACTACTGCGTCAGATACAGCACAAGTTCAAAGTGTCCATGAAAACGTGGGAAAAGGAGTTTAATGCCCCATTTCAAATCACTACCACCCCAAGAACCTTCCTAACGTCCAGCGCGCTTAAATATCAGTTACCTCGAGTCTGTCTCGTTACACAGTCGCGATAGATCAACATTCCCCAGCAATCAGCGGCGCTCTTCGCACCCCAGATCTCAGATTTCTCGTGAACGCCCCAAGTCCCCGCATCGAAGGCTTCATTTTTCCAGCCACCAGAGATCGCTCTCAATAATCGTAAAACACGTGGCGTCCCCTTCGCCTATCGACCGCCACGAAGCCACCATTGCGCTCCTCTTTACGAGGACATATCCCTTAACGTTCTTCCCCTTTCTTCTTTCACCCGGCGGTAATCGACGCGTATTTGCGCGCTGAAGAGTGCGTTCTAACCGCGACACGATCATTCTGGCGAGGTGGCGTGCCCAACAAAGCTCCGTCTGACTTTAGTCCAGCGTATATTATCGACGGAAAGTCCATCGGCGATTTAATCGACGTAAATGATGCGGGCTTGTACAGTGATGGTCACGAGACAATTTATAATAAACTTAATACCAAGCTTTACGTATTATATTCGTAATATATTAGGTAGATATCCTGAAGAACCCTTATCTATGGGATATAAATTTTGAACCATAATTCTTTCTAATGGAACTATTTTATTTCTGTCACCACTCGTACATTTCTTCATTCTTTATTTACTCCAAGAAATAGTCAAATCGTGGACAGTGCTCGATTTGACTAAATAGTTTGGCCGACGGGAAACAGATATGCGCTAGGTGTAACACCCTATAAAGTGTATTAAATGATTGATAGTAAATGAGGATAAACGAAATCACCAAGAAATATGAAAGAATGCTGTCAGAGGGGGGGGGGGGGTGGAGTGGAGTTGGAGATTTGGCGCATCTAGGCTAACAAGTGTCTGCCGCCCCTCCCGTGAAGTGTCATCAAATATTTTAATTTGAAAGAGTTGAGTCAATTTTAAAATTAATTCAATATGACAACTCACATATGAGTTATTGCTAATTTGCTAGACGAAAGAAAAGTGAGTTGTTTTTAAAGGTGTTTCAAGCCTCTGTGTTTCAATCTTTTTCAAATTCTTTCGCCCAAAATTTGAAGTCCTATTAGGCTATACCTATACAAATCCAGCCCTGTTGTCTCTTTACTGAGGAAACTGGATGCGTATGTGACATTCTGCTTCTTCACTGCGCGTCTTTTGCATCGCGCATTCAAGGGTGGACTATTGGAATTAATAAACGTAAACCTTTTTACCTAACGCCGCCGCAGCGCCGATAAATTCGTATTTATATTATAATCGAGGTGCGGGGGCCACGCATGGAGGCCACGGGCAACCATTATGGATGTATCGTCGCGTCGGCACTTCGTAAACCCGTTGAATAAGTTCCAGCCTGGCGCTTTCGTCGCACTTTGGTCCAAGTTATTCGCGGTTGAACGCGATCCTGTGAAACGAAGCTCGTACTGTCGATACAACCGCATATTATCGACTTCCCGTCGACTAAACTATTAGGCAAAGCGACAGTCGACAAATATATAGGTTTCAATGTAAGCTGTCGACAGTATAAGCTAGGATTTGGTAAAAGAATGAAACAAAGATATCTGATGAGGATGAAGAAGGTGGGAGTGGACTTGTATTCGTCGATTTTGCTGTGGAAGGGAAGAAATGAGGGTTGAGGGGTGATTGAAGGGGATTAATTGTTCGATTGGAGGAATTGTGGGTGGTGTGTTTTGAGAAGTCTATAGGTGTGCGTGTGGGGAAGTGAAGATTTACCAGTGAAAATATAGTTTAGTGAAATAAAGTAGAATTATTATTAATTCTACATTTGTGCAGATCAGAATTATTAATTCTACATTTGTGCAAAGGAGAATTGTTAATTGTACATTTGTACAAAGGAGAATTATTATTAATTTTACATTTGATAGCAGTAACCCTGTTCATCTTAATATATAAAGCAGAAAATGTTTACGTGTTTCTCTGTCGCCTAAAAATTTTCGAACTGTAAACTCTGTGGTCACGAAATGTGTGCCAGCTCATTATGCCTAGCTAATCCAGGTAAATGTGACTATTTTTACACAAAAAATAAGTAAAATTTATTTTCTTTAATAAAATCATAATCTAAATTTCAGGCGAAGCCGAATAGTAGAGCTAGTACAATATAACTTCAATAGTAATAAAATTTAGTATTGGCACCAGAGAAACTCAAACCACCAGTTGCTCCAAGAATTAAAAATTCTTGTCTCCAATCTACCCACATAACTTTAAACTCAACTTACCTAAAAGTGTCATTGCAAGCTCCTAACAACAGTTAACATTCAAGCACCTTACTTAAGAATCTCAACCACATATTCCAACCCCTTTAAAGTATCCAACCCAACATCCCTAAAGAAGCATTAAACCCAACCATTTCCCCCGACACACAAAATAAAACACCTTCCACAGAAGAGACCAAAGTATCTCACCAAGCATCCCCAAACCCAACACCAGAATCCTCTTCGAAGCACTGCAAACCACCCAGCAAGAATCTTATCGAAGGTCCAGCAAACTGAACGGCCCCGATGGTGTCCCTTAATAGACGAGGAATCTCTAAAAGTTCCATGATACGCGCGTTTTAATTAATAAGGGCACACGCATACATGCACAGCCCGAAGGTGGGATGGAGGCCTCGAGATGAATCAGCCGTGTAAATTATCGGCGGCCGTTATCTGGACGTACTATTGGGTGTTCAGGTACCTGCTCTCGTCCACACGCCCCGAAGCATTCACACGTAAAATTACGTTATCTCCCTGTTTCTTGGGAGGCGAAAGATACATCCCGAGTAGTACTCGGATACAGGTAGATAGATCGTCGTACGGGTACGTAGAGGCGCGCGTAAAACGATCGAGAGAACCGGCAGGATCGCATAAACTCTGGAGATTTAAGCGGCTCGGGGCCCTCTCGGACGAGGAAACCATCCTCCGCTTCGACCACCATGGCTACGCTCTTAGCCACGGCCTCTCGCCTATGGCTTGAACAATGTTTCACTGGATAGCCGAGCTAAATGTCACGTGGCCCCGTAATGCTTTTAGACGGAGATATTGAAAATGAAATCGTGAAAATACTATTTCAATTACCAGCCAACGCTTTATGGATGACCATGCTCCAGCGACGCCCGCGAATGGTGACAGGTAAATGGGGTGAGAGGGGACAGGATGGATAAAAGGACTCTCAAGTCTTATTACATAACGAGTTTGCCCGTAAATTTCGCGCAGAGAGGTAAATGGACGAGTGGGAATAGAGAAGAATTGTGTGTGCAAGGTTGTTGCAGCCTTTGTGTATGTTTTTATATAGTTTGGTATTTAGAGAGAGAGTCTCTTACTTTATTTAGTCGGGTTTGGGTTAGTGAATTTGAGGGGTCTCCCTACCTCGACGGACGAAAAATGATGCGAACTTTGGGAAATTTTTAACACAAAACCAATAAAATGTATTTACTTCCAGCTTTGTGACTTCATTTGCCAATCTTTAGAGAATATGAAAAAAATTGTATGCAAAAATAGTGGTTATGTCCGGAATTATAGTGCTTCAAATGGAACGCCTTATAAAAATCATATGCGCCTTGTTAGCATAAAATCAACCGTTGTAGTTGTCTGAAATAGAAAATTTAAAAATTTGTGTAATCTGTATGAGTGTGGCTATCGCCTGAATTAGATTACATGAGAAATACTCATGGAGGAAAATTAAAAAAGATGGCAGCGTCTAAAGCAGACATCAATTTTTGCAAAAAATTCGCCCGTTTTTTAAGTCGCAAAAGTCTAGTTTTGCAAAAACCGACGTAATTTTAGTACCAGCGAGAATGGGACACCTACTGAAGATATAGGTATGCCAAGTTTGAGGTAAATCGGGTGATTGGTTTTTGAGATATCTTGCTAACCAATTCGAAAACCATCGTTATGAAAAAAAACGCGTTTAAAGTTTTAGGTACCGTCTTTTTTTAATTAAATTGTTTTAAAATGCTCAATTAATATAATTTGAGGATTTCTCTTTAAAAAATCCCAAATATCGCGCTCCTTTTCAGGCCGTCAAAGTAGGGACACCCCTTAAGTAGTGAAGGTTTGCATTGTGCTTGTCTTCGTGTCAGGAAATGCAATCAGAATTATTAGATAAAGTTTTATTTTCCAAGTTATCAAAGGACTGAATCAGAAATCATATTTCATTACTTCCAGGATCTGAAGGTTTATCACTGTGAAAAATATAATTAATAAGTTGGGGTTACACCTGGAGACCTCCCTTTCTCCCTACAGAGGAAGCAGTTTTGCGAGAAGTTTCTTCTTCTCCATTAAATAACCTGCAATATCCCGCAAATGCAGAAGATTTAAGAGCCACGAGTGCTCGAAACGAAGCATCTTTATCGTGAGAAGGCTCTTGCCCAATTTAACTACTTTTATAATAATATTCTAAAAGGTGAAGTAAATGTCGTGACGAAATATAATGGAGTAGACGAAGCATAAATTGTAGAACAAATTAGAGGAGTGGCGGTACTAAAGGAACAAGACGTAAAATACAACGTTGTACGAATATGAACATTTCAAAGTCGAAACGTTATGTACTCCGCGATATAATACAATCAAATAACAATAAAACTATCTGTATTGGTAACCGTGTATATTAACTTCTCCAACTGCAAGAGGAATAAACCAGATTCGAAAGGGGTAGAAGTAGAAGTGCTTTCAAAATAAGAATAAAATTAATTCCAATACATTTTCCAAGCTAACAGATGCATATACGTGTACATAATCTCGAAAGGGTTGAAAGGTCATCACGAACAGTGCTGAAATTTTTTTCACAAAAAGACAATGGCTGGCGGCCAGTTGGGCCTTACGAGTTTATGCACAGGACGAGCCGCATGTCACGGTGAATATATTCACTGTACTGACTTAAGAGGTTAACTATGCCCGGCGATATTTCAATAGAAGGCGAAGCAAATATCATGTTCCAGCCCAATCTCGCGAGGAGGCAGCCGGAGAATAAACTGTAAAAGGTGTAAATCAATGAAGTAATGTAACGAGTAGAGGCGGAGGGATATATTGGTAACGTAATAAGTAGTCGGATCGTATGTACGTCGGCAACGCGTTTAAAGCTCCTTTCACACGATTTCCATTTCCGTGCCCCGAAGGGTTTAGTGTTTCCTGAAGGGACGAGGTTGCTGCGCGGATTTCTACGACAATTCGTCGGTGGTGAAAGAGAAAACAGTTATCGATATGGCAGAGAAGATTTTAGACGCTAAATGGAAATGGTGCTTGTGCCATTTTGTTAGATGTAATTTGACTGATTTGTAGGAAATATATATTTCTTGGAATAATTGTATTGAATGAATTGAATTCATATTCAAGAATTGGTACTGTATTTAAAATTTGGGTATTGTAATTCTAAGAAAATTGTAAAACATTGCACAGTAAACTCCAGAAATTTCCAAAATTTATAATTTCTGATTTACGATTCCACTAGTATTTCACATTTGATTAGTCAAATCCAGTGGCGAATTTAAGTGGTGGCCAATGAGCATTTGCTGCCTGGGCCCCTGCCCAGAAGGCCCCCTCAAGACCCTATCTCCAAAAAAATTATGATTTTATCCAACACTATAATTTTTTTGTGCACTACTACACTTAGCCCGTTGTTAGTAATCTACCTCTTCATTTTCTCGAAAAAATGGACCCCTGAGAACGTTTTCCGCTTGGGCCTTTTTCTTTAAATCCGCCACTGGTCAAATCTACTTTCAATGAATAAGTCTGTAGGAAGGAAAAGAGGTAGTTCCAGTCGAACGACAATCTGAAATAGTGATAGTAATAAAAATATAACAGTTTAACGAGAAAACACTACTCACTTAAAAATCATTATTTATAAAATAAATGTCAAAAGCGAACTAACTAATTTTACTCGCACCGAATGCATCACGTAATCCAATTTTATTCTACACTTCCCCCTTTTCTACAACTCCATTCATTAAACTTTCTTATTAAATTCACTCATCCTGTCAAATGGAATTTACAGATTACGAGTTGGCTCATCTTCTTCGCCTAATAGGTCAAACGATCTACCCACCGCTGCAGGATTACAACCCTGGTAGTGTGAATCGAGCTTAAGAATCGTATACATAGCCGTGTACGCGTGAAATAATAAAATAATGAAACACTGCCCGCCGAGGGTATATATCCGTAATATAATAAGTAGTCGGATCGTGTGCACGACTGCGAAACGAAAGGGAAAAATACTCGAAGAAACCCTTGAAGACTACAGCCGTTTCAGCTCGAAATTACAGACGGCTTCTGTTATCTTAAAGACATCATAAGTTACATCGCGGTAATAAAATATGGATATGTTTTTCCCAAATACGTGCCATTTCGAGGATTTCTCCCATCCTTCGATGCGTGAGGGTAGTTCATTTCTCTTCCTTAGTATCTCTTAAATTATACGTACTCGTGTAATGTAAATAAATTTGACATATTGTAAAAAATATAGTACCTACTTTCTAATGAAGTTCTAACGAAGATGGGTGTATTATATTTTATGAATGATTGTACAATCATAGTTACCCTAACGTGAGTATCAATAGATATAGGTACTGTCATTAGAATTTTAGAACCTAGACCCTATTTAACTACTATCTCCAGATACCTACCTAATTTTAGCAGAAAATAGCGACCACAAGTTGTAACGTATTGCAAGAGATCGCGTATATGACCGACCACGATTTCCTTTGACACTGTTCTTGAATACCCTTTCGGTAACGACAATGACGATGGTTGCGCCTCACCGAGTATCCTTGCGGCTGGCCGCAAGAAGATGGTCTCTGAAAGAAGAAACAGAGAAGTCGGCGCAACGAACGCGTTGAGTGCATCATAAATAAAGCCGGCGATTTGTTTCCTCTCAGTTCTTTGTCCGTATTGCACCGTGACCATGTTTATATTCTAACCAATAAAAGTCGTGCATTTACACCAATTGCGCTAATACATCTGTCATAAACGTCACTGAAAAGCTTTCCAATATTTTAAACATATGTATCCAGGAATCAAATTATATCCAATGCCCCTCTGTAACGACACAAAATGGCAAAAACCTCTTTACACTCACAAGTTCATTATGATCAATTTGAACGCTAAACGATTTACTCGGATGATAATATTACCGGAGCCTAAGTTAAAAGGGACGATTTATGGTCATTTCCCTAAATTGATTACACTCGAATGTACGGCAAAGCAGTAAGAGGAGTGTAAAGGGACGGGAAGGAAGGAAGAAGAGCGGCACGAAGGGGAGCAGAAGTAAAGGGCGAAGAAAGAGCGGAAGACGGAGCGGCGTGGACGAGGGAAAAGTGGAGGAAGGTGGAGGAGGCCGAGTTAAAGGCTCAAAATACGTGGGCGAGCATGAGCTTATGTCGCGCGAGTCACCACTCTCGGTTGCCCAGGGCGTCCCGTCGTCCGTCATCCTGTCCGCCCGTCCGTATTTCGTGGGCTAGTACACTGCCAAACGAGCGCGCACACGCGCGCACGCACGCATGCGTGCACGAGCCCCGCCGTTCCGCCAATCACCGGCGGACGCGAGCCGCGCCGCGCGATTTTTGCCCCATTCAAAGTGTCACATCCGGGGACAGGCGTATTGTAATTTACTCGCTCATTCTTACGGCCGTCAGTAAATCACGGGGCCATCGCGGGTTTGTTTTAATTGTCACCGGCGATCCGCGATGCAGACTTAGGACCAAGTGACGAGGAGCAGCTGGCGATCGGGGGAATCAGGGTCGATGGTAGTGAAATTGACGGTTGTGGTGGTGAGGAAGAAGGGTGTTAGTACGAAGCAGTGTTTTAAAGATTTGGTGGTGTCAGGAAGCTGTGTCCAAGATTTTAGGATGGAACGTTACTAGTGATTTTTCAAAAGTTGTTGCTTGCAACTTTGAAACTTCAGCGATCGAATATTATCAGTGGAAGGAATAGAGTAAGATCATGGAACTGTATATTAAAAGAGAGTGATTATTTTAAATATTTGGCAGTCCCCGTTTTCAGAAAAAAATTATGATCTTAACCAAACACTATATTTTTCCGGTACTACTACACTTAGCTCGTTTTTAGCAAACTATCTCTTCATTTTCTCGAAAAAATGAGCCCCCGAAAAAATTGGCCCCACCTGGACCTTTTTCTTTAAGGGGTCATTCTACTTTGAACCGCCGAAAAATTAAGGTATTTTTAAAGAAATTTTCCTCAGTAAATGTAACATGTAATGAGATAAATCTTTTTGGTATTTATTAAACTACTTTTATATTATACAAACAAAATTAAAAAGAATTTTTGCAATTTGTTTAATCTTTTTTTGACAGTGTCAATATGGCACATAACAAAGAGGTCAATAAAAAAATAGCTCAATTAACAATTTTTGTAGAAAAGTAACAAAATAGCGCCGATTTGAAAAAAATAGTTTGACAAAACACCCAAAAGGGTGTATTTTCGGGTGTTCCATGAGAAAAATTTCGATTATTTCTCGACAAAAATTGTTAATTGAGCTAGAGACTATAGCGACACTCATACAGATTAAATTTTTTTTTAATTTTTTGTTTCGGATAAGCCTGAGCCGAGAAATCACCTGCGCCATGAATATATCTTTTTTTTAGGTGCCATATTAACGCTGTTAAAAAAACATTAAAACAAATTAAAAAAATTATTTTTCATTTTTTCTATAATATAAGAGTAGCTTAATAAATAACAAAAAGATTTATTTCATAATATATTGTATTTATTAAGAAAAAATCTTTACAAATAGCTTAATTCTTCGGCCGATCAAGGTAGAATGATCTCTTAAGTCCGCCACTGGATACAAGGCTATCAGATAACTGACCTATGAAAAACCTCCCCTGGACCCCTCCGGTTAGCTCTCCTCTCACAAATCTCACTATTCCTCATCATAGGCATATCTCTAATCTAAATTCCACAGAATTCACAATGTGACTTATCTCTCCTTAAGTATATAAATTTGGAGACTTAACTACTGTTCGACACACTTCAACAATGACGATGAGCAGTCTCTATTCCAACATACACCTTTTTTTATTGCAAACGAACTACGGAAAATCGGACAATATCCACACTTTCATTTCTACGATAGCGACCATCAATCCCGCACAATGTGAAACGAAGCTGGCGAGTTACATTGAACCTGCTCCCATGCCGACTTGTTCGTCATCCGAATGTAAATCAAGCTGAGCGTCGGGTCTGGCGTCGATGCGAAGCCATTCGCACGTGGCCTCTGGTTCAGCTGCTAAACGATACACGCCTGCGGAATTGCGGGTGGCCACCTTCTGCGTGAGCATCCGCCGATCGTATATCGGCAAGTACAACTTCGTTCTCCCGGCTATGGAGACGTTATGCCCGGCACCACTTGCGCGAAAACATGCACAGGGTCTTGGTTATTTATTTATCCGTTGAATAACGCGTATAGAGGGAACGACGTACGAATAATAAGCGCGATAACTTTACGAATGCCTCTCGGTGAATTGAAAAGATTTTCGTATGTAGGTAATATGATCCGCATGAACGCTTCCATGCTTAGCCTCTCCCGTTTTCTTGCGAGGAAACGATATTAGACTCGAGCCGATGCTGAAGACGGGTGTCATATAATCGCTGAACATATTTTTGTACTTCACAGCGGTGGTGGACGGTTCGAAGATGGTGCGTTTATGAGCACGTAGTTAATAGACTTTACTTGTCATGTTGGTATCACCATATTCGGCGGAATTCTCGGATTTGATGTGGTACAGGTGGGGATGAATTTCTTTCCTGTCACATTGTGGTATTTTTGTCACAGTGTTCTCCTTTTAAACATTCTTTTGGTCATCATGTTTAGGTAACTCTTGAAATATTATTTACTTAGTAATTGTTAATTCGAATATTACATTATTTCAGACACTTAGATGTATTTTACTCCTTTGAGTAACTAATTGGAAGTTTAAAAGTAATATAATTTATGTAAGGTTTAATTGAAAATTAAATAATTTGATAGATTATATTAAAATTTATTTGGAAACAAATTAATATAATATACAAATTACACACAGAAATACTATAAAGATTACGAGTATAATAAAATACTAATTCTCATTTTCTTGTACCGATATATATATTTTGATTACTCACATTTAGTTTCGGCTGCAAAATGATCCCAAGAATTCTATTGCAAGACACCCTGTAGAAGCAACGAACTACGCGTTGCCAGAGAACCGACAAAATCCACAAAACAACCTTCGCTTCGCGTGCGATCGCGTCGCCTCCGCGCGATGATAATTTCGTGGGTGAGCAGGAGATAAATTCACGGTGCTTCTTGCTGCTCGTAGGTTTAATTGGCCCCTGATTCTGGTCGAGTGGAATAAAACAGACCTCTATAGCATTCGTGACCAGTGAAGTGAGCAGAACGTTGTTGACGGTTGAAAATAACGACTTGCTGCAAAATAAACGATTTCAGAATCGCTGACGACATTTTATAGACTTCGATGATTAATTTCGAAAAGATTAAAATGAATTTCCTGAGTTATTTTGTGTCTTCTAATAATCTCCAAATTTCTTCTTTCAACTGTATATTTTTCCATTTTTTAAATAAATGGACTGTGTGTTTTAAGTAAATAGTCCGCGTGTAGGAGTATTAGGGTAACGTCTTTGGGAAATGAATATTTCGCAGGGTATTACAAAATTTTTAATCACATCCCTGATAAGACTCTTTACCCATTGTATAATATTTATTTGCAAGCAATTATACGTTCATAATACAAAGGAATTGGATGTTGCATACGAGTGAACTTTGATATATGATGAGCAGCACATATTTTAAGCATTGAAACATAGAAATAATTACAGCACACGTCGATACGCGATTACCATTTTGCGCAATCTGATATCTAAAGTTCAAATCGGCGCCAGGATGTTTTTCAATGGAGAGGTTTAACGAAGAAATGGAAAAATTCGAGTGTATCACCGAGGATCTGTATAATGAAATTAGCATATTAATGGATATCCATGCTTTTTCTGTTTGCCGGGATTTTCCCTTAACAATGTGGGCCAGAAATTTCCATACAATGTGCAATATTCCTTTAATGCAATAGTCGTGTTGAAATTTACATAAATGGATAGATGTTTAGATCATTTAATGCGAAACTTTATTAGGTATTTGAATTATGCATACATGTTTTAATTAATTTATTACTCTTACGTATATGATACAATTAATATAGCATATAACACATTATTAAATGTTTTAATGTATGTTGTTTATTTAATTTCACCCTTTAAAAATGACAACATGGTTCTTATTTCTTATCATTTCAAACGGAAATTATGCCAGTATACTTGTACCTAATAATTATCTTGCTTTTACATTTAATAAAGAAGAATTAAGTGGCATATATTTTTCAAACGATATTAATAATCTTATCTAATTTTAACTGAATGAATTTTAACTGAATTCTGTTAATGTACATATTTCTTTAATTTAATACCTTAAACTCAATTTCAGGGTCATAATTATTGTATAGCAATACAGAAGTGCATTAATTGTTCTTCGGTACTAACATTACCACTTCTGGCGTTTCGGTAATTTCAACGCCTGACAAAGCAGCACAACCACCACTGGGGGTTTGGTGATTTAAACGCGAGGTAATGAAGCATCGCCACTGCTAACAGCGTCCATCCCTATTCATCTACCCAAACTCGCGAATCTCAATATAACATTAACCCACCAGTAAATAAAAACGATAGAAATCATACAGAAACACAATACATACCCCCAAGCAGATATTATCACAGAGAATCAGTCCAAGCTCGATCCCAACAGAATTAAAACGAATATAATAAAAATGCTCGCAATCAACCACCCCAAAATCTCCCACAAAGTCGAACAGATTTAATAACAATTCCACGAAACTTCCCAGGAACTCGAATCGAATCACCAAATACAGGCGACAGAGAAAAGGAACCGAGCTCTAGTTGAATCCTGCAGGAAAGGAACATCCAGCGTCATCCAGATTAAGTAAATCCAGCGGGACCAAGGATCTTGCGCAAACAGGCCGGCGAGCAACGTGGCGCAGGTCAAAACCCAACAGTCACAAAACGATCGTGTCACCGGTATCGCCAAGGAAGAGTAACCCAATCGTCTCTTCCTCGAGGCACGCGTGTAAAGATATCCATACGTGGAGGACGAAGGAAGCGGAGTTGAAGAAGAAAGAAGAAGAAGACGAAGAAATTCCGAAGGAACAGAGTAGGGCTGACCAGACGTGTTATCGACGCTCTGCCAACCCCTTAAATCAGCGAAGGTAGGTAAGCTGGGGGGAGGGGTGAAGCAGACGAGCAGAGGAAGTGGGATGGTCCCCCCCCCCCCTCCTCAACCTCTCTTTCTCTTTCCCTGATCCCTCGATTTTTTTCACGAGCCTCGTGACGAAGAGAGGACATGCGCATGCAGATCACGTCGGTTGTAGCCAAGTGATAGCGTATCTGTGGGCGGCGCGTGCGTGTGGTCCTTCTATGTCCCCTTTAACTTCCATCCTTCCCTTCGTCTCTTCCACCACGGTCGAAGGAACGCCACGGCCCGCTCCAGGCCTCCGTCTCTTTTTCGCCTTATACCTGCGTCCCCCCGATCCTACCGGTTTACCTCGTCTGCTTTTAAACAGGGAAATGACAGACTTAATACGCGATTTAATGCGCGCCCGTATACCTGACGCTCTGCTTTCCGCGACGCGTCAATGGTAAAGGGATCTCTCCGCTGGCAATTTTCATCTCCGTGTCGTGTTAGATGGACATTCATTGAATATATTAGCGATTCAGTGATCCCTCTGCCTGGAACTACCTACTTCGAGTATTATTTGAAAGTTGTTGAGGTTTGGGTTTTGGTATTTATGGGACCTGATTGACTTGGTGAGTCCTCCGTGGTATTAAGATATTTAAGACATGGAAGATTCAAGCCTAATTATCATTTTCTAAAATTCGTCGATCATCAGCTACGAACTTGAACAACTTAAGCCTTCGCCCTCCGAATCTGAAATCACTATTCCATATTCTCTCCTATGATATAGTTCTTTATTTAAATAACTGCGATATGGAGAATAAGATCTTAGGTCGATCGACGAGGGAGTAGATAATTTGAAGTGCAGAGGGTGAACCTACCAGAACGCAACTGAACCGAACTCGACTTAATGAAAGCCAGCTGAATTGATTTCGTCGAGTAGGAGTTTAGCCTGAGCTGTCACGAAATTATGTAAATTTGCTTTATAAGTGTGCGGATAAGTTTGCCTTTTTCTGATCCCGATCGGAATTCCTCGAGTTGCCAGGTTCGGGGCCGTCTCCTAGTCCAGCGGCCTTTTTGGAAGAGGTGAACGTCGACCGGTCGTGCGAGGTATTCTCCTTATCGACGCGGACTGGCCCGCTCGTAGGCCCGAAATAGCGTCCTCGGGGGCCCACCTCGTGCCTTCCCAGCACCTACCTTCGAAAAAGAAACGTAACCCTAGACGTATCGTGGTGTCATGTCCCGCGCACCTGGCGGCCTCGTTCTTTGTAACACGATACACGCGTTTCTTCTTCTTGTTCTTCCTCTTCGTCCTCTTCATCGTTGTCTTCTGCTGCCGTTGTTCCTTCCTCCCGCTTTCCACCCCGTCGTTGCTTACCTTCCACGCTGTCATGCCCGTCCCGTTGAGCTACGCGTGAATGGAACCGATTGAAATGACGAAAGAGAGGAGCCCGCTGTTAATTAACCTCCAAGACCAACGTCCGTGCTCCTAGATCATTCAAATTGATTCTGCTTTCTTCGATAATTAACTGCTTTGTCAGCTCGCAACTCGTTACGCCCGGATAAAAACGGCAGAAGCAGGCGGATGCAAATGCTCCGCAGCGTTTCGAAATGAAGTTACAATGGACATGTTTAAATTAATCTTCCTCATCTCGTCGGTTCTTCAGAGCTATGCGAGTGTAGTTCTTGCTAGCTTGCAGCTGATGAATATTGTTTTATTAGGTAACATTATCTGGAATTTGAAGAAGAGACGATGATGAGGATTACCTCTTCACGATGTGGTTGAATTTCAAATTACTGGAATTCTAGGTCTAGAGAACTAAAGTTTTACAATTAACTTTCAAACTTGATTGCGTTCTTCCTAATTAAGTAATAGAATACTGTGCAATTAAAAATCACTATTTCTCAATATTTCTTCAGTCTTCAAATCTTCGTCCCAAAAAATGAGATAAAGTCCTTTACTATTACATATACAACGTGCTGTTACTAATAGAACTTCAATACATCTTTTCTTCTGAAGCTTCCTTCAAGGGAAAGGAAGATTCCGGGATGGCAGCAGTGGCAGATACAAGCACAGTTTAAAAAATAATACAATAAAAAATTTATTTTACACGTACAAAACGGAGACACAACGCGCACATAGGTACACAATGTATGTGTGAGACGATCCTCTTTACGTACTATGTACTTCGGACACCTATACATAGGTATAATGCGTGATGCGTAACATAATTACAGACCTAACGAGCTCGAATCCGTAAATAAGCCCATCTCGTGGCATACGATAATAGTTATACTCTAATATTCACTGCTATAGATACGTGCGCAGGTAGATACATTAAAAATCGGGGATCAAAGTGCTCCACAACCTCGAGACGCTCCAGCAGCATCTATGCCGACGACAACAATTCAGCATCTGATGATTAAACACCGAGAACCTCCCAAACATAAATAATCGAGTCAGCAATTGTCCCTCGAGCTCGAGATCTCAAAAAAAAAAAACATTTCAACGAGTATGTTGACAGCGTAGCCGAGCTCCCGCGTCACACCGAAATGGCGTCGACGAGGGTAGCGTTACGTCGCGTTCCAAGCTTCACTGATCACACCAAAATCGAGGAGAGAAATCGAAGGAACGGCGTTACAGGTCGCGTTTTATGGAACCCTGCTGGTAGAGAGCAGACTTGGCGATTCAGGGGGATCCGCAGGAGGCTAGGATGTCTCTTGGAGGACCACGGTGCTGGAGCCAGGTACGGGGATCCCTGGCGGCGGCGGTGATGTCGATACGCCCAAATTATGAGTCAACGAGTGCCTCCTCAGGTCGCAATTCCTGCGAAAGACCTTGCCGCAGGAGGCACAGTGGTACGGCTTGATGTCTGTGTGCGTGAGCAGATGGGTCTTCAGGTTGCTCCTCTGGTTGAAGCTTCGCGCGCAGACGGGACACTTGTGAGGGGACTCCTCCATGTGCAGGATCTTATGCACCGCCAGGGTTCTGCTCTGGCAGAAGCCTTTTCCGCACTCCGCGCATTTGAACGGCTTTTCCTTGCTGTGGATGTACCTGGAACCGGAGAGACGGCTTTCCTGAGGCTGTCACTAGGCGTCGGCGAGGGTTTCAGGTGTTAGGATAATGGGATTAGCAGGGCAGAGTTTCTGGAGATATCGGGGAGTGTGGACATTGTGAGGTAGTTTGTGGTATTGGGGGTGAAATTATTGTTGAGTTTTAGGTAGGTAGGTTGTGATGTGTGAATGGAAAGTGGGTGTATGCAAGTGGATATGCTGGATGTTTGAATGAGAGTCAGGTACTGATGTACAGCCAATCACAAATGTCTATATGTAGCCATTAGGATTTTATTGATATTACAGTGTTTTTTTATGATACTTCGAATTTGTGGAGTGTGTGCAGAGTTTTGTGATTGATTGTAGGTGGAGTTTTGTAAAATAAGTAACTGTGGATTGTGATTCTTTGTTGTAGCAAATGTTTGACTAATAAACTGCTAGTGAAGTTTGTAGAAACAAGCAGACTCACTTAGAAGTTGTAGATTTTAAGAAATGAATACTACTGAATTTCTAATGAAACATCTTAGAAGTGTGTTAAAGGAATAAAGTTAATTAGGGAACCAGATTACAAAGGCATTGAAATCTTGAATTAAACAGAGTATAAAAACATTGCAACGGTGAAAAAAGCGAAATATCTAGACCTGAATGTATTATCCTGAAACTGTGGAGCAGTCAAAGAAAAGAAAATTGAAATCAATTTACTGAAATTTCAAGAACAACAATACTCTGAACGCATTAGGGTACCAGGAACGTTGTGGCCCGAAGGTAAGGATGTGTCAATGTTAATGAAATTAAAAAAAATAATCCCAGAATTATTTACACTCTAAAGTCAACAATCGAAGTGGTACAATCGCAGGATTATTACGCGACAAGAATAAAACCGTCCAGACGCCAGCTATTTCTGCGCGTACCAAGTCCAATTAACGGGAATTGCGGACGTATCGATTGATGTCTTCGTGATTGATGGTCAAGACACGAAAAGCTCGATGAATTATCACGAATTGATCAGCGTAATTAATACATCGCCGCGGTCCCAGCGCGCCGTCATAATTACCAGACGGATGAAGACGCGCCTATTTTGTCACATTTAGATACCGCGAAGATTGCAATCGATTGAAGCGCGCGCGAAAAAGAAAGCGCATCACGTGGCGCCGTGATTGGTTGTATACAACTAGTTTTGTAGCATGTGCGCACTAGACTGTGCCAATAAGCATAATAGCGGCCTCCTCTTCCGCGTTTCTTCCACGAACAGATTCTTACGAAGCTAATTTTTAATCGATCCTAACGGGTACTCCTGGATAGAGGTAAATCGAGAACAATTACTGGTATACGCGACGATTTCTAATTTACATAACCGATCTTTGCCACGTTTATCGTTGCATCCAACTTTCCAACACGATAAAAATTCATCTTCAGCATTCTGAAATTTTTTTCTTCTGTGAAATGCGTGGATATTTTCTAGGATAATTTATATACCTAATGTGTTTATAGATTATATTATAAGCAAGAAATCTAATTACTCATTTAAAGATCTTCTATAAAATTAACAAATACCTAATAGTAATTGTCATAAGTCTCAAGATTATCCCATAAAACGTTTCAAAACACTTTGCCCCGATAACTTATTTAAATTTGAAAAGTTTTTCAAGCTGAAGTTATCGCACAAAGTGAGCAATAAAAATGAAAAAAGTCCCTCAACTTTTTGGCCTAGTAATAACATTTATCAAAAGACAAATAGCCTCTACTACCCATCATACCACAGTGAATATTTGCAATGACTGGCTCGTTCATAGTCCCCCTAATCCCATCGAACTAACTAGCATCCAAAGAAACGCTTAAAACGACCAAATATTCAGAACATTAAATCCTCGACCAGCAGAGAACATCCTAAATGAATGAACAAATGAAACGATATGAATCCACAGAACGAAACCATCCACTTACCTGTGGTCCCTCAGGTGATCCTGCCGTCGGAAGGCCTTCCCGCAAATGTCGCACGAGTAGGGCCTCTCGTCGGTGTGCGTTCTCTCGTGTATCAGCAGATTGTAGCTTTTCGTGAACTGTCGGCTGCAGAACTTGCAGATGAACTGTTTCTTGGGCCTGGAGGCCCTGCAGGTCCGCGGTAAGCTCGGCTCGTTCGAGGTGGACGTGGCTTGCAGCGGCGATGACGAGGACAGCGACGAGGACAGCGACGAGGATGAGGATGACGAGCAAGCGGACGAGGAGGCTGGTGACGTGAACGAGGAGGCGAATTGGGACGTGGGGGCCGCTTGAGGGCCCGCCGTCGTGGAAGTCGAATTCGTCCGGCCGCCGTCCGCTATCCGTCGCAGCAGCGCCTCGTGGTTCGCGGCGGCGGTTGCCACGGATGTATCGCGCAACAGGGCGTCCTGTTCCTCGAGCAGAGCCAAGTTCTCCTCCGGGTCCTCGATGAAGTCCAGCCGACCCTCCTCCTCGTCCTCCGCGGCCTGCAGCAGCCTCTCGGCCGCTAGCTGATCGCCCTTGGACGCTGTCGTCGACGTGAGCGCGGTCTCCAAGCCGGCGTTTATCGGCGAACACCTCTGATTCCCACCAACAGCCAGTCCCGAAGCACCAGTCTGATTAACACCGGGCGCGGCACTGCTAGCGTGGAGGCGATGAAGGGTTAAGTACGTCTCCAGAGCCTGGAGGTTGAGAGCTGCGGCGGCTGCGTGCCCTGGGGGCAGCAGAGCGGCTCTCTGCAGGGCGGCGAGCAAGGCCCCTTGGAGGCCCAGGGCGACACTCTGCAGGGTGAAGTTTGGTAAGCCAGCGTCCGTGACACCGGCCACATCCTGGAGGTCCGTGCTGGTGGACGTGGTGGTCGAGGAGGACGACGGGACCATTACGATTCCCCGCTCCTGGTCCTGCTCCTGCTGTTGCTGTTGCATCCTCCTCCGTCGCTAGAAACGTCCCAGGTCAGGCTCAGGGGCTGCCGACGTGTTGCCGGCACCATTGGCGGGGGTGGTCTGGTTTAGGGCGATCTCGTTGTCTCTGTTGTGGCTCCGGGTTGCGTCGCCTCGACGGAAGTGGTGACGGGGGGAGGGCCCAGTTTCATTCACCAGACGGTCAGGCGGCGGTGGATGGATGACGGGGGCCTCATGCTCGGTGTATCCGCGGCTCAATCGCGAGGGACCGTCGAGGGGTGCTCGCGACAGGGTAGACCGAACGTGGAAACGGCAAAGAGACGAGACGCGTGCGATGCTGGCGGTGCGGAGGCGCCCCGACGACTGCTCCTGCCTCTCGCTGCTGGGCACTGCTCGTGGAGACACCTGGTGGCAGGTATCCGAGGCGAGATGGGACCGTCCGCGAGGAACGGGCCTCGGACCCCGGAGAGAGATGGGCCACAGCTGGGCCCGCGATTGCACGCCGTCGCCGCGTAAACGGCGTCGTTCGTAATCTCGCGTGCACGCGTCACTGCGTGCGTGGCTGCACGCGTCCGCGGGCCAGCGCTTGCCCGGCGATACGGGCACCAACCCCTGCTCACCCCTCGAGTGTTATGATTTAACTGTTGCGCCGCCGGGAATTATGAAACTGATGCGCCGCAGCGGTCCTGGTGAGGAGCTTTTCCTGTTTCTGACGTATTGAGGAAACTCTGATTGCAGTGACGAGGGATTGTGATGGAGCTTCTTGGATGAAACTGGGTTCAACAGATCGCGGATTCTAGTAATACCTGGTGGATTGGGACGAGAATACGTGGAAGAACATAAGAAGTGCAAGGGAATGGAATATAGTTAGGAACAGATGAGATGGACACTAGTGGGTAATTATTTTTATATGGTCTGTTTGCATTTTTCATAATCTAATTGAATTTTTAGGAACGTGATGAGGAATTCCATTCAATTACGCGGCGTTAGAGCTCGAAGGTTAAATTGGTTTTCATCTTGCGACGTATCGGTAAATCTCCGTTGCTTCTGTGTTCGCAGCTATCATTAAAACGTCACGAATTAAGAATTACGAGGTACTTACGTAACATACTGTGAACTGTGAAAGTAATGAACAGCAGATTCAAGGGACGCCGTGTGTGTCACCGGCGCGATACGTACGTCCGGCAATAAACAATGCAAATGCGACGTTAGTTGTTCCCCTTCGAGGTATTCGCGCGTTTACTATCCGAATTTAAGAATGCACTGTTGCGACGATGGAAACGCGTGAGCGGTAAAATAGGAAAACACGAGTAAAACCGAAAGCCTGTGAAGAAGTTGTTTATTCCGTCGTAAATTGTTTAGAACGACGGTACCGTTAATTTCATTTAAATACGTCATCCTAAGTAAATCTCCTTGTATGGGCGGCAGGAAGTAATGGAATAGCTTACAAGGATAGTTGAAAAGTGTAAATAAACTAAGACCTCGCTTTTCCTACATACTTGCTATACCTTAAACTGGTTATCAGTTCAGTTTATTGAATCTTCTACTTTATAAGTTAACATTGGGCATTATATGAGAGAACGACTTACGAATCTCTTTGCACTTTCTTTCTGCGCTATCACAAGCTAAAACTAGAATCATTTTGAAGCCAACACTGTATAATCTTGCAAACCTCGAGTCTAATCACCACCATATAGACAAAATTCAACATTGGAGACCTCACTACTGCTCAATGCACCTCCAAACATCTACTCCATAACCAATCCACACCCCAAGATAAAAAAGCCTCTTTGAACATACCCTGTTCAAATAAACTGCATCCTACACACCGCCTCAATAGACATTCACTCCCTCCCCATATCTTAAACCCTAGTAGCATTTCTGGTTGGCCCACAGTATCCCCAAGTTGGGAATCAGTTGGCCATCAAAATGCCAACAATAAATGCTACCAGGGAAATCTCCCATTAAAACGACAATCCACAAACCAGCTAGCCAAACAATGTTCCCCAACAAGCCTATACCAGTCAATACTTACAAGACACCGCTCCAAATCATTCACACAATTCATCTCACAAAGTAACAATTAGTTTTCGATCAAATAAAAAGCACCCGGGCCCAGCGTCTACCACGTACCTCTCTATAAGCCTGCTTCCCCGCCTAGCGTCGGTGCTCTGAAGCGGGGTGCCCGTCGTTTGCACCCCTTGCGGGGACAATATGCGGGCGCGCGCGCGTTTGGAACACGGCAACGCGCCCCTACGTGCCGCCGCCGCGTATCGACTCGGCTGCAAAGCCGCAACAATTTACGACGGCAATTAATGCGCGCGAGTAAACCGTGTATAGCGCCTATAGTTAGCTGCCTCATCGGCACGAACGGGCCCGCGCGCAACGAGAAAGAGAGACGGACACGTTCCCTGCACGCGCGCATCTAACCGCGGGAAGAAGCGGGCCCGACGGAGCGCCATGAAGAGAAAGAGGAACGGGCCGGGCGAAAGAGAGGAAGAGAGAGGGGGAGGGTTGCGAGGGACAGAGAGAACGCGAGGAAAGAGAGAGGAAAGGGAGACGAGAGGCGAACCGAGGCAGACTAAATAATATTATAGGTGGTGTTCTCACGGTCCCGGGACGCCCGCGGGCCAACTCGTCACCCCCTCCGCCCCTTCCTTGTCTTCTTATTCTCCTCTCCTCACAGCCCACCTCGTACCTCTTTACCTCTTACTCCCCCGCGCGTGAGTTTCGCCCACGCCTGGGCCCCACGGAGTCATTGGGCCCGCGCAGGAGGGAGAGAGAGGGCCCGAGCGAGCGGGAACGAGTATGGACGACAACGGACGAAGGGTCAGGGTTCAGCTCGCGCTCGCTGACCGTCACCGTGGACGGTTTTCTTTCTCCTTTCGTTCCTGTCTTCTTCTTCTGCTTCTTCTCCTCCTCCTCCTCCTCCTCCTCCTCCTCCTCCTTCTTCTTCTTCTTCTTTCCTTCCCCTTACTGCCTCCTCCACTGTTCCTTCTTGTACGTACACTCGCCTCGTTCCTTTTTTCCTCTCTGCCCGTCATCTCCCTATCCCACCCTCCACCTACACCCGCCGACACCGTTTCCACCGCGGAGATGCGCATTTCTTCGAGATTTTCGCGGACCTCCGCCGTTCGGGGCCCGCTCCCACCTTCCCCTCTCTATGCGCGCAGGCGATTGACGGACCGTGGTCAGTTAATTAAGTTGCTCGACGATGGAATCGAGAAGTATGCCCAGAATGGCGGACGGGATGATTGAAAGAAGTTCTTGACACGCTTTCCAGAGGAACGAGATGGATAAATGGGTCCGAGGGTGTGTGAATGAAGAGTTCAGGTTCCTCCTTTTGTACCTTTCAGAGGACGGATCTCCTGTTTGCTGACTGCGGTACCATTTTATGCTTCCACAGTGGAGTTTGAATACGTGCGAGCAAGCATAACGAGTATTTTGCTACAAAGGAAGTTATTTCACATTCGCTTTTGGGGTTTGGACTAGAAGTCTTCCATTTGTAGAATCGGTTGAAACTAATTTGAGATGTTCGGTATACTATTAGGTAGGGTAAAAGCACCTGTAGTCGACCATGTATCAGTAGCCGACCACTTTCAGAAAAACATGAAAAATAAGGTTTTTAGAAGTGACGATCTTTTGAACAGAGTGCAGTTAGCGTGCAGTTAGTTAGACTGCAGTTAAAGAACTGCACTTTGTTCAAAATATCGTCACTTCCAAAAATCTTATTTTTCATGTTTTTCTGAAAGTGGTCGACTACTGATACATGGTCGACTACTGGTGCCTTTACCCTACATGCTGAATAGTTTTAGATCCGTTTAATCGCATTGTTTCCTTCGTTTATTCTGCACAAGCAGCAGCCTGCGATCCATCGATCGACTTAGCGCAAAAAACTCAGCTCTGCCCTTTAGCATCGCTGAGTAAAAGGTTACGGAGCGCTGTTCACTATCAATAAATAATGTAACACGGCGTGACATGAGAAATTCCACGCGATCGCCGACCTGTGTTGAATCAGAAACGAAGGGACGCGGTGGAACGGTCCTCGAGTGGATCTTGACACGTTTTGCCTAACGATGAGTCGACCCAGGTCACGCGTGTACGTGAAAGAAGCGGTGACATTTTTCAGCGAAATTCTTCCCTCTAAGTAACTCCACTTCTGATTCGACGGTAGATCGACCGATAGGATATTGGATTCAGGCGTGAGGATTTCCTGTCGTGTAGATACTTAGAAACCCACGGATTCAAGTTGGCTACCAGTAGCAAACCAGTTTCTTTTCTTGGACACCTCGAAGTCACGATCTTTCCTAATTACCGAAGCTATGCATTTAATTAGAGACAAGGTATTTCCCATTTAATGATCTCCACGTGGTTTCATCTATCCAAATGTTCAAGCCCAGTTCAAAAACTTTTAAATAGTTATTTTGGATTTAGCAAAGTACTCATTAAAAATATTTACCATTAATATCTTCTACCCTCCAAAACTACATATTATTCTCTTCAGTAGTACCTCAAGCCCTTCCACCATGCAAAAGCTTGTTAAACAGTCAATCTCACCCCTGCAGAATCTCCCCTTATCGATCTCCTAAGCTCAATCAAATTTCACACCAACACACAAAACGGCACCCCTCTATGAAAACAAAGTAGGTACCTACATACATTTTAAAGCAACCCAAACGGAGCACAAAACATCACAACGTGAAACACACAAAAAAGGCAGAACCCAGCGGAAAGAGAAAAAGAGTGAAAGAAATTAATCCGTTCACCCCAGTTCCATTTATCATTAAATCCCTTGGCTGAGCTCGTCCGACCGTGTTTACACGTGCTCCATCGGAGGAAAGGCTAATTCGAAAGTGTTAAGAGCGATCGGAAGAAAGGGTATCGGCTCGCAAAGGTATCCGTCTCGTTTTTTACACGTGAGAATCATTGAGCCGTGGTGGGGGATGATCACGGTGCGCGCACACGTGTATCAAAATCGCCTGACGATTCTCGGGAGCATACTACGCATCGGGCGCGAGGCCATTCAGCTCCTTTCAATTTGCTCTTGTTTCCTGAACGCGGTGAAGCGCAGAGGGAGGCCGCGACTTCCCGCCGCGTAGATAATTAGATCGCTACTAACCACCACCTCCACTTTCACGTATCTTCACCACCGCGGTGCCGCGTACGGGGCCCGTTTCTTCTTTCGTGTACTGGCGCCTTCTTCCTTCCTTCCTACCTACTCTGTGCTATTCTTCAGCTTCCCCCGGTGCTCCCTGCGCGTTCCCGGCACGCTCTTTCTCGACGTGACGCCGATAACCGCGTAGGGTGCGGTCGAGTGGCCCGTAGAAGAGCGGGGAGAGTTGGGGTGGAGTTAGAGGTGATCTCTGACGACGTGACGATCTCCTACAAAGCCTGAGGGTTATTTTTGTCAAATTGCTGGGAAAATTTGGACTCAATTTTTGGCTAGTCAGGATTGAGGAGGACAAAAATTTATTTTTTTTTTTTAATTTTGGCACTTACGGTATTTTACACAAGGACTCTTCAATTATGCAATCATGGTGGATTTCTGATAATATTGAAGGTGTGAATATGCTTGGTGTATAAGATTTTTGTTGTTAAACACTTTGGGGAGTTGGGATTAGCTGTTAATTTAATCATGGCACAATTTCTACAGCAGAATTCCTTTTATTTAAAAAAAATGAATCTAAAATTACTTCATCCATAACAAAACACACATTAAATTCCCCAACTCAGCTAATCAATTACAACATCAGTTCTCACTCGCCAAGATACCTATAGGAGACCCTATAACATCTGCCAAGTGTCAAATTCACTGCCAACTCCCATTAAAAAAAAAGCAACGAACAATTTTAGCAACAACGGTTAACCCATTAACGGCCAGAAGACTTTCCTCGCGTTCGAGAGATTTCCGCCGATTTCTTCATTCAGCGTTCAATCACACAGACATAGCGGCGACTCGGACGGCACAAAGGCAGAAAATCAGCCATCCGTCCGTGGCCGAAGATGAAGAGAGAACGCGGACGTCGACGGTGCCTCGTCTGGAACCGGGAGATTGATTCGTCCAATTACGTTGAACAATCCTTGGGATGATTTGATCGCCTGGTACCCTGAGACCGTTCGCTTCACCTCCCCTCGCGACGGGCAGACGAACGAACTGGCCGCTCGGCTCCCAGCGAACGGACACTTTCAGTAATTTCCAAATGTAAATTCGCCGGCCGCGAACCGCGGTATTCCAGCGAATCGGACAACGGATTTATCGTGTCCGCGGCACCGAATCGTTACTCCGAGCCAGCCTGATTAATGACACGGCCACGCCCCTCTAAGGAGCCTGGGCTCTTTATAAGATTAATGGCGCCACCGTCGGTACCGCGTCCTCCCCGTTTGTATGCGCGTGTCACCGGTCCAGCTTTGTGAATCTATTACCACGAAGACGTGGATAGTAACGCGGCGATTAAACGCGCTCCCTGTGAATGTTATTCCATTTTTTAGATTAATGCCCGCGTTGTCGTCGGGTATGCCTGTGATTTATACGCGAGATTCCTTCTTTTCTTACTCTCCATTCGAGGTCGACGAGCCTCCGGGATGGGATCGGCCCAGGAAAAATCGCTTTGACAGATCAACGAACCTGTCCTCGCTGGGAATAGAGTCCTAGGGACATGGTGATACCGATCACGTAACTGTGGAGATCCTCGGGTTTGTCTACTGGGTTTTTTGAGCGCTCAATGCTTGGATATTTCTTTATTTTTCGTATCAGGAGATAGAAGAATGCTTCGTGTTCATAGTTGGGGGAGATATACACTACCGCTCATAAGTGTTTAGGCACTCTCAATAAAAGCATATATCATGTTTGCGACAACCCGGCCAAGCTCAGGTAGAGGGTAGTAAAACTAATCCGATGTAATGGGTGTCTATATAATTGAACTGCGTTTTAGATAAGTATTTCATTTTATTGTAATGTTTTTTGGTAAACATAATTCTGTATCAATAATACATGAAAAGAGAAGTGTACCTAATACAATTGAATTGGGTGATATAGAGGATGGCAATGAAAGGTAGTCGTCATCCCTCCTTCAGTGTTTTCTTTAGGGTTAATTGTATTACTCGTCTTCTTTAAATAATCCTGCTGCGTCGTGTCGTCCTTGCAACTTGAACTGACAAGGATGATCGAAACATGGGAAGGTAACGTTCATGAGTGTACCTTGCATTGAGTTATACTTTAGGGTAGCGCAGCCAAAAGTTATGGTTTTATCTCGGTGTATTATACAGCCAGACTCTGCGGTCTTTAAAATAATTTATGGGTCAGTCTCGTCCCTACAATCACGAAGTACTCTCGAGTATCACCTTTAAGTCCGAAAGTTTATTGCCGTCGCAATACTAGCTCGTGCTCGGAGAGATGATACTTAAATAGTTTTCATTTGAAACGGGGTATTATCACAACATAGTCTTGGAGATGATTTAAGGGGTGTAATCTTCTGTATGTCACTGTCATTTGTGTATCAATTTTGAGAGTATTAACGTGGGAAAAGAAGCGCACCTAGAGGGGAGGCCAAGGGGCCCTGGCAACCCTCAGAGAAAAGGAGAAACGAGATTAATGTAACCACGAATGAAGTAATGCAAGAACTTTGTAAAAAGAAAAGAAAACTGAATTTTTCTTTCCAGATACATCCTATGTATCCTTTCAATCAATTTTTATAATAACCTAATGAATTGTGTTGAATTTGCATTAAAAATATTTTCATCCGCTCAACTCTCCTCCCCCAAGATTAAATCCTGAGTGCGCCACTGCGTGGAAACGTTTCGGTGTGATAAAATATTATTAAACTTCAGCACAATAACAAATCAAAATCGCGAGCTCACGCATATTAGGGACAGTAGCAGATAAAGTTTTAATATTGATTTTCACCACCCCTCTATTCAGAGGCAGCCAACCGTCTCTCAAAATATTCTTCTATAACCTTTGCATGTTGGTATTCACTCATCCTCACAAGTTCATCAAACAAACTCTGAAAACTATTTCAACAGGTGATCGACTACCACCTGCTAGACGAACAGTGAGAAGCCACCTTTAATCCCACCCAAAAATCTCCCTCATACGCCCACATATTACAATCCACCTAGCACTCGAATGCACCAGAGTTGATCGCCGTAACAAATACCCACGAGCCAAGGCGACGGCCATAATAAAAGGGTACCAATGATCCCAAGTGGCGTCAGCCATGTTTTTCACGGTGACACGGCCCCTACTGTTTCTCAGGCGACTGGATAAAGTGCTGCCTATCGTGCAGCCGCCGCGTTATGTAGAACCGTGCCTTCAAACCGGGCCAATGAAATAAATGTGATACTTTCAGCACTGCCGCCTTCCTTCCACTTCGTCTCTCGTTTCTCGCGCATAAATAATGCATAACTCTACCCTGGAAGCCGGTGCCCCTGTCCCTAAAACCGAGACGGCCTAGGTGGCTAGCTAGAAGCTCCTCGGATGGGAAACCCACTCGACGGGGCAAGGGGAATGGACGGGAGAGAAAAATCCTCCGAGGATCCTACGTATCACCAGGAGGCGAAGCGTGATTCCATTAGTCAGGACCTCACCACCGACAACCACGGTTTAAAGCACCGTTTACACGCCTCGACTACTTGCCGCGCTCGTATCTGGCTACTTTTGGTCTGCCTCTCCTACAGCAACTGAACCTTTCGCGATTTGGTTGCCTTTAATAAAAATGAAGAAAGAGTAGATCATAGTAACTTTGTAGTAACACGAACACTTAAAAATCCTCAGAAATTATAACCAAATTTGTAAACAATTTCGTCAGAAATTACCAAAAAAGTAATTTACCTGCTCTTCCTCCACCGCAAAGCGAAACTGAAACAACACGAAGGCCCTGGGAATGAAATGTTTAAGAAAGACAGAAGGAAAAGGAAAAGGGGGGAAAGGAAAGGGAAGAAAAAGAGTGGAGGTAGCGCCTTCGTTTCCACGTGGAGGCATCGAATTGCGTACATTAACACCACAACAGCGGCGCAACAGCGTGCAAGGAAGCAGCCGAAGAAGGATGCATCAACAGGCGTTGACCGCATGCGGTGTAAACTCGCCTTCAGGGGACCTGGAGTTACCCTCGAAACCCCTGGCAGGGGGTCCGTACACCGGCTTCTCCTTCCTCTTTTTTAAAAGTAAGGATGCCTGTCACCGATAGTGATTTGTTGAGTGTATTTGCATTTTAGATTTAGGCTGCCGCGCCTGCTGCACTCTCTCTATCTGTCCCCCTCTTTCCCACCCCCTCCTTCCCCCGTTTCCTTTCTCATCTTCTCTTCATTTCAGCCCCCCCCCCCTGTTGTCGTTGCTCCTCCAATTTCGTTCCCTCCTCGTCGGCTTTGCCTCCCCCGACCGATTTCTGGTTTCTGGTCACTAGTCGGGGGCGTCGCGAAGGGATGGAGCACGGGGGTGAGACCTCGGGATCAAAGAGGGGAATTTCGTTGGTTCTGGAATGACATTAGTCATACACCATCCCTCTGACTGCCTGCGTCTTGAGACTTGTTTATGCACGTTTAAAGAATGATTAGGCGACGGAGTCGCGACGGGGGGCGCCCCAGCAGCCGTCTCCCTCTTCCCCTGTTGTCCCCCTCGAACCACCCCCTCGTCAGTCTGCTGTTACTCGTGATTCTTCTTTCCGTTTGCACCGCGGACGTCACCGCCTCGACGGCCTCGCATCGCAGCGTGAAAATGACCGAACAGTTTTCTTCCTGGTCCTCGAAGGTTTGTTTTCGTTTTTGGGGGCACGGGGCTTCAGCAACAGATTTCTTCGGGATGACGTTGCGAGTTGTGAGGCTCTTTTGGAGGGTTGCAGAAGTAGGAATGCCAAAATTTTATCAATATGTAAGGAGGATATTCGTACTTCCCCTAAATACTTAATGTATTATGTCTTTTTTAACCTCATCAACATATATACATCCTTCGAGTGCTTTTCGATACACTTTTTTTTAAATAAAACTACTCGATTTTATGTACCTAGAATCTAGATTAATAATTAGTAAAATCAAGAAAAGGTGGGCAGTAAATGTTACTGTCAAGTCGCAAAAATGAGATACTCTGCACTTTTCACAGAGTTTATTTTATGTTGCATACACGGGCGTTCGCTGACTATTCCCCAAGGGAAGGGGAAGACTTTGAAAAACAGTCAAATTGACAGGCGGCAATTTGTTGCTTGTTTGAACCCATTTTGTAGCGCCAATTTAATTAAAAATGTAAAATGTAAATTTAAAAATATTCACTTTTTTAGTATAAACTTAATAAAAATTAGTTCCTAGAAATAAGAGATTTTTTTCAAGCCGGGGGGAGGGGGGCAACTGCTACATATGGTTGCACATTAAATTTTTATTCAAACTAACTTATTCCTAATTTATTTAATTATTTTACCACAAATTACATATCGGAAGAAGATTCTGGAGCTAATGATAAATGGCATATTATTCCAAGATTTCCTAACGCAGCAAATGAATTAGTTATTGACATCTCTAATTTTCAAACACATCTCAGACATTCCAATGTTTGATGGCTTTCAAGGAAGGAAGCGAGTGATGTTTGAAGAACTCAAGCCCGCGAAATGTTGTCACTCCATAAAACAAAGTAAATCGCGTTGAAGGCCTGCGTGATCCATTGACACTGCGCTCCCTTGTTGCCACAACGGTGCAAAAAGTGTATATAATCACGTAATCTCGCGTCGGTAGGCTTTGCTGGCCCCAAACAGGGGCCCCCTTTTCTTCAGATGAACTTACTTGCCCACCGGGGACTCCAGTTAGCAGCGCCTTTTACTACGTAACCTGCCGTCATTATTATTAATTTTAGGTTTTTTGCGGCAGCCGGTAGTTACTGCCTGTTTTACTGCTGTGAGAAAGCTCGCCCAACTTAAAATTGGCCAGTGCTGTATCGACAAACACTATCCCCCATTCGAATTATTTCCTCCCCCTTTGAATCATATTTGGTGTTTAATTATACATTCAACCATCAATTTAAAAATACAATATTCAATAACAATAAATTAAGACACAGCCTAATAAAATAACTTGAACGTCGTAGAAAGGTTAGAAAAAGAAAATACCTGCTCCATTACATTTTCTTGATTATAAATTTATTATCAAAAAAACAGTTTAACCAAATAATGAAAATACAACACCTGCTCCCTACACTCTCGCTAAATCCTCTTCACCTTACACCTTCAAATATCTACTTTTAAAATGAAGATTACCAAAGTAAGATGACTCGTGTACAATACTTGCACTTCCTAAAAACTCCATTTGAATACGCTGCATGGATCCCGCCTCCTTTATAGATAATATTCCACGTCGATTAAATAGGAGCCTCGGAGAATGCGCCCAGCACCATTAACATTTTCCATGAAATGCTACTAAAATGCCAAACGGCTCGTATCGACGCGAGTCGAAGGTGATCGAAGGCGGTTCTCGGAGAAGAAAGAGCAGCAGAAAACGAGGAAGGCGAAGAAGAAAAAAAAGAGTTCGATTCGTCGTGCATTCCGTCGGCGTAGCCTTTGAATGACAGATCGATAATTGATCATTATTATCGTATGACTGGGCCCTATTGTCGAGGTATTCCAGCGTCCACTCCTCCATCTCCTTTTCGGACTGTGGATCCTTTCGGAGACTTCCAGTGCCGCACCCTGCTTCGAGCACCGCCTGTCGGGTCAAGGGTCACCCGTGTTACTTGAACACCCGCCGCGAGTGTCGCGCATTCCTACCCAAAATTGTACAGGGTTATTATCAAACGGCGAACGCGAACCAATCATATTTGACACTGTGAAACGGTTTGATATTTTGGACCCAATGTTACGTCGTTATTATTAATAATGGTACTGTGGGTATAGGTAACAAAGTACCTCAACAAAGTTTATTTGGAAGCAGTGACCCATTGCGGTTCTACAGTTCAATGTATCTGAACATCACGTTTATGCGGTTTGAGCATTGCTACGATTTTAATCCGAGAATCCACCTGAAAGCTAAGCAAAGCTGTGCTATGCTAAATTTTAAGAAATTAGATTCAATACATTCTTAGGTAACCGTTTCCACCAAAAGCTAAACTAAGCTGTGCTATGTTCTGTTTGTAGCACTTTTTTCAGCTTCCAGGTGGATTCCCAGCTTTGGGTTTTATATGTAGAGTTGTTCAAAATTGTTCATTGAAGGTTTCTTTGGTCACACTTACTAGGCGTCAAATACGTTCACTGAAGGTTCTATGTAAGGTTTTATTTCTTCTTCTATCGGTTAGCACTAACCGCCGCTATCGCGTAAAGGTATGCGACTCTGAGCCTTAAAGCTCCAACACCCAACAGCCTTGCAGTTGCAATGCCAAAAGTTTCCCCACCCCTGCTCTAGATATCTAAGACATCTTTGCACCGCGCTCGTCCAACTCGTCTATGGTTTACGTGACATTTCGGAATTAATATAGCCGCGTGCAGCGGAGGAGGGGGCAGGACGTCCATATGCGAGCCTCCGTACATATTTTGGGAGAACACCACGCGGCCGAGCCGGTCATGTACCGCCGTGGGCAACAATATTCATAACTAATAGATCGCCGGTCCCTGGGTGACAGAGCAATACGTCCTGCGTTTCGATGTTCCTGGCTCAGAGATCGAGTGTGCCCGCGTGCGGGGTCGTGGCCGGATCCATCGCTTGGTTAGGTCCGCTTTACACGGGCCGAGCATTCCGGGAAGTCCGCCTCGTACGGCCATAAACAAGCCAACAGCCCCTCGTTTCTAACTCGACCGTCTTCCCTCACCTAGCTTTCCTCGGTCTCGTTCGCCCCGCGACAGCCTACGATCCACTTTTCCGATTTCCACGGTGCAAGGCAACTGCTAAGCCTAACCTTATTTTCGTTTCTCACAGCGTGTGAACAGAATTTTAAATTTGCATACTTTGCTTTTGTAATGGAAAGATTATTTTAAAATTACATAAAAACACTTCCCCTGGAGAAGAAAATGTTTTGAACAGCTCAAAGTTCAAAGACATAACCGTGGGAACGCTGTTCAAAAAAGATACCGTAATACGGACAACGCACTTTTCAGGGCACCCTAATTAGGACAAAAGCATGTATTTTTATTTCAATTAACAAACTATGAAGAATTAATATTTATAACCCGAAAAAATGCCTTAATAAAAAGAAAAGTTCAGAAAACCAATATAAATTTTCCCCGTGCAAAATTAAAGCAAGAGATGTCAGTAATTAATTCATTCGTGAATTCAGTGTCGTCGGAGTCAAAGCACCGTAATAGGGACATGTACCTTATTATATGTGGCGGCAGCCACATTCGTATGGCGCGCGCAAAGAACCAGGGAGTGCTCGTGACTCTTCGGCAAGTCTCGGAAAGGTTCGCGGAAGATAGGCGGCGAGCGCGTGAGGACTTCCCCGGCATAGTGACACTTGGTAGCACTCAGTAAAAGATTCGAGAATCACGCTTCAGCTGCCTGTGCAAGTCGCGAAAATAAAACGCATTTCCTGCCGTCGATTTGTAAGGCGAACTCATTCAATACCAATTCTCTTCATATATAGTCATCACATTGTATAACTGCGTAGCTATTGGTAGTGTGTGGCAGTGCATCTCGCGTCGCCCAACAAGAGTTTGAATTTATTTCACGGAATCAGTAATAATTTATTAACGGAAAATCACTAAAATTGCAAGATGTTCGCCAGATACATTCTATGCGAATGTTACAGTTGAAAGACTGCAGTTTGTGAAGGAAGAGTAGAAAGAGTAAGAGAAATAATTAATTATCGCAGTCTATATTGCGCAGAAGAATGGTCACGTGCGTCGGATGGATATGCTTTACTTTGTACCGCTGTTGAGGAGAAACATACCTACAGAGATTGCCAAACTACTTTTAAAAAATGGTGCCAAAGTTAACAATGAAAACAAGAATTCTTCTGAGACTCCACTTCATTTTGCTGTTAGAAGTGGTGACATAGAAATTGTTCATATACTTCTATATAAAGATGCTAATGTAAATGCTGAAACAAAAGATGGTATAACTTGTCTTCATATTGCATTAAAAAGAGGGGATTTACAAATTGTTGAGTACCTTCTAAAATATGGAGCCAATGTTAATGCTGTATACACTGTAGGGTTGTTCGAGTATTCGAATATTCGAGGAGCTTGAAATTCGGACCGAGTCGAGACTAGGGCTGGGACTATTTGTCGAATATTTCGGTATTCGAATATTCGAATACTTAAGTTGCTCAATTATTTGGCGAATATAATTCGAATATCCAAGTATTCGAATACTATTCGAATATTTAAGTCTTCGAATACTATTCGAATATTTAAGTATTCGAATACTGATGTATTCAAATATTCGAAGTTTATTCGTAGCATTCGAATACTTGTAAAATATTCGAATATTAAATTATTCGAATAGTCCCAGCCCTAGTCGAGACTCGGTTTCCGAGCCGAGCCGAGTACTCGAAGAGAAAAGAAAAATCGACTAGTCGGTTCTCTTCGAGCCGCTCGAGAAAATTCGAGTACTCCATTCTTTGGAATCGCTCGGTTTTTACGAGTACTCGGTTCTTCGAGCTGAGTCAGGCTTCATTTTGTATCACAGCGTTCGGTCAAAATACATTCTAATGAGATTATGGAAATTATGGAAATGCTTTTGCACAAAGGTGCTAATATAAATGCTGACAACGCCGCAGGAGCGACTGCTCTTCATTTTGCAACGAGCACAGGTGATAGCAAATTTGTAGAACTATTGCTAAAACACGGTGCTACAGTTGATGCTACGATGAAATGTTACTTAATAACACCACTCCTCATTGCTGCTAAATGTTGTCATCTAGATGTCATCAAGCTGCTCTTAAAATTTGGTGCAAAAGTTGATTCTACGATTAAACATGGCGTAACAACACTGCTGCACAACGCTGTTAAATCTGGCAGGCCAGAAATTGTTGAGTTTCTCTTAAAATTAGGCGCCAGCGTTAATTCTACAGATGAATATGGTCAAACAGCACTTCACAGTGCTTCTGAGCTTGGTTACAATGAGATTGTTACAGTTCTTCTAGAACATGGTTCCGATACTATTATTATGAGTAAAAAAAACTATAAGGTACTTGATTGCGCTATGTATCCTTATGATAATCAGTATGGTAATCATGCTTATATAAACGTTGTTAAGTCTCTTAAACGTCACATGATTAATGCAAAAGTTGCAAATTTATATGCAGTTAAGAGTGATATACTATCAATTCCCTCACCCGAATTTGGTAGCAATGATAAAGAACTAAGTGATTTCCAGAATGAACGCGAGAAGGAAATAGCAACCATGAAGAGCGAGGTTATTAATGATAATATCACATTTTATGATATCTTAACAAGAAGTGTACGTCAAGTAGCAATCTTTCAACAAATGAAAGTATAGTAGAGGCCTTCGGATCACATAATTATAAAATAAAATTTCAAATATTAGTATGATAAATTGGAATTTTAGAAAGGGGGAAAAAGAGAAAGAGTTTATGGAAAATGGTGAACAAATTTTTGGTTTTCTCTTTACTAACAATTTCCCTTGGTTACCACATGAATGTATTGAAAAAATACATAGTTACCTAAATTATGAAGATTTAATATAGATTTCATACATTTTAACATTTCATATTATAATTATTTTAAATATTATTGAAAGTATTATTTTTTTAAATGTAATGATTCCTCAAGTATTGTAACATACTGTTGAATAATGTGTTTTCTTTTTCTAATCCCTCTTGTCTCGAACTTTTTGTGGAAGTCCTAGTTTTACATCCTTTCACAATGCAAGCGCATCTACCGTAGACTCCTAGCTCTCCGTAACGTCGGCTATATCTACACCTACCCGCGACGACACGAGCCTCCTACTTCTGGCAACGTTGGTCCCAACATGTGAGAGTATTGCTTACATCCCCCAGTTTTTCCTCAGGTGCCTACCCGAGGTTCTTCGGGTCAGATAGAATTTTACTACCAGTTTCTTTTTTCAAAACCGTAAAATCTCCAACTTTTCTCCCATTTTTCGAGGTGATCCTTAGTAATCCTCTCTGGGACTCAACATTTTCCTTTATCCGAATCGTGGAAACGGTGTAATTGTGTTATTGTATTTCAGTGAAACGATATGATAACGATCCTTCGGTGACCGTAAACTCTAGCCACTGGCAGTCGGGAACGTGCCATGGAGAATTGTAAGTATAACGCTAGTCCGCGATTGATAGAAAGTTCCATCCAGGTCAATATCTAAAACACTAATCTCGCGGGGTTATCGGCGAATCCATTTACGTCAGCATCGCTGTCCGTTTCGCTAATGCAAAAGTAAATCGACAGTTATCGGCTCAGGTATATACCAGCAAAAATTCTATTTAAGGGGGAGGGGCTCCATTACGCAATTAAAAAAAATCTACTATTAAATCTAGTATTAAAAAAATCCGTGATATGGAGTTTCTTCAAAATAATAACCTAGGAAAGTGGCAGCTGTAATCATTAGAGAATTGATTTAATTGTTTTTATTACTTCTCTATTTCAAATAAGAAAAGATTGTAGAAACAGATACGCATGCGCGCAGTAACTGCGGGCTTGCTGCACCAGAAGGGAGAGGATACTAGGGATTTCTCTGCACCACCAATGCGCGCAGTAACTGAAACGGAATGGTTGTCTATGAACTTCATGCACATTATGCCTGAATCGGAACGCACCCTTTACCGAACCTCCCCGCAACATATGGTGACCTGGCGACTCACAGCTGCAGGATGGTACCGAGATCGACACGTTTGAAGTTGTTTGATGAGCTGAGGTCGCGTAAAGTCTTGACAGAGACTTGCTGTCGCCTACAGTTGAGTGTTCCGATTTCCACGACGAAAAGAGGATTTGGTGAAAGGTTGCAACATACAGGAGTTTGGGCTACAACTATAAATATTCGAATAATTCGAATAATTAGGAGTATTTGAATATTTTCTAATAATCAAATATTCGAATACTTAGATTATTCGAATATTCGTTACAGCCCTACTTAGTTTGGGCGAAACTTCTAACTGTGTGAGCAACGAAACCATGCAAAGCGACGGAACAAAAGAAAAAAGGAGAAAACAGAATTGAGGAGTTGAAATGGTAAATGATGTAAGTGTCAAAAAATTGAAAACAATTTCTTTAGTGAAGAGAGATACGAAATTTGGTGGCAAAAGTTACAAGTGCTAGAATAATTTATTTTAACTGTTGTAAAATCGTAAGTGTAAATTTCTATGTGGTGGAAAACGATGAAAGTGCCAGCAATCTTCATGCTCGTAATCTTTTTGTTTCTCCCCAAATCTGTAAAGATGGTAAGTATACGCTGAACGAGTGATAAGCAATGTAAGTGACAAAATGAACAGACATGTGTTTTTAATTTCCACTGAAAATTTTAACTACTGACACTTACATCGTTTAGAATTTCAACTCCTCAATTATCGTAGCGGGAGAAATATTTAAAGCTCTGTATAATTGACGATCCATTTTGGTAATCTGTTTCTTCTATTTATCCTCCGTCAGTCACAGACCAGCGAACTATTAATTATGAATATTATTGCCTATGGCGCTACATGACCGGCGACCGCATGGTGTTCTGCCAGAAATATGAAGGCAGCACCTTTTATGCCACCCCTTCCCCCACGCGCGCTGCCATATTTGTTTCAAAATATCGTACATGTGGACGCGTCTGGTGAAGAATTTCTTTGAAAAGAAAACAGTATTAAAGAGTATAAGAATCTTAATCGCACGACACTCAATATTGTACATTTTTTGTATTTCTTTTCTGATCGTCGATGACCACATTTTTTTTAACCATACAGAACAAACTAATTCAACGTTACGCTTTAGCAACCACAAGACCGATAAATTTGAACACTGCGGTTGTCGTTCGCCACTTATGGGGTTATAGTTGTCACGACCGTCGCACATGGGGACGAACATTTACGTTTTCTTCTTTTAAATTCTATAGGAATACGTATTCAGCAATTTCCATACACATTGCAGCAATAATTTCTTTATTAGTATGCAGAAAGTAAGATAACAATAATTGACACTTAGGTGTTAATCGTGTGGTATTGGTTTTTTATAGAAACATGAGAATAATTATTAGATAAAAACAAGTTCGTTATACTATTTAAACATTGATGTCCTAAATTCGAGAGACACTTGGGCCAAGCTATGCATAAAGCTACCAACCCTCAATGATCTAAACCTGAGTAAATTTAATTTGAAGGTTTTAATTGTTAAAGAAAAGTAGCTTTATGTCTATTGTGTATATTTTATTTCTCGTTGTTGTTTCACAATGTTTTTTAATGGGTTAATTAATAGTGAGTCGTATAATTACTATTATTTTAAATTTTCTGCAGTTTTTATTCAAGCCTAAAATGGAACTATGACTTGGTAGTTTATTTTAAATAATTCTATAATGTAAGTGTTGCAAAATAAAATCGCAAAATTCTGGGATCCTTACTGTGTTTAACTAATTTTTTTATCATTTTGCATAACTTGGCTCACTTGACGCCCCCTTGAAAGAAATCGTTTAGCCATGCGTACTATTTTCAACATCGCTCACCATATAGTCCAGAGGGTCCCAATCACCTATCGATATTTCGGCAGGGCATAGCAGCAGGCAACACATGGTGCCAGCAGAAGGTCAAGGGTCAGGGCAAAGGGCCACTTGGAGGTTACAGGAACGAGCGGGTCCGTAATTTAATCGGCCGTTAAGGTTGTGAACGGCGCGCCAGAATCTGTCATCAAGAAGGTCCAGAAGAATTCTTAGCAGCGAATCATTTTAACAAAGCATTCTACTTAACCCTACCAGATAATGTTCCACACATTTATATTATTTCCGATAGTGTACACTACATCCCCTCCCAAAAGAGTATGCGCACCAGGAGCCTATTCCAAATTCTTTCTCCCTCACCACAGAAACGTCAAAATAATTGCAAAGGACGACCATTCCCCTATTTTGATCCCCAAAAAAGAACATCCAATCCAAAGAATATATTCCCACAGCCACACATTTGCCACCACACGACCTACCGCAACAATTACCAGAAGCGGTACAACCACCCAACAACCAAGCCTTGGACCACGAAAATTTCCAACAGCAGCTCACCCATGGCCCAACAAATAACCACCCCAGTGCCGGTCACCCCCTCAGTCGTTCGCCAGCGGACAGTCGGATTCGCGAGAGCGGAGCCAGCCGCAGGATGATCGATCCTCTTTCGTGTCACCGGTGCTCGTCAAACGGATAGAAAGGGACGAGGACGAAGACGGCGAAGGTGGAGGAGGAATAACGTGGCCTGCAGTGGGAGGATAAAGAAAAAGAATACACCGCGTCGGCGGCGTCGGAGGACCCTGAAGAATCGGTAGAGAGACGGCGGCGCGAGAGGAGGAGGTGGATGAGGGAGTAGAAGAAGAAGAAGAAACGCACGTGGGGAGGGGGAGTAGCGGGAGGAGGGGGAGGAGCGGTGAGCGCGGGTCGCCATTAAGCGGACCCCCTGCCGCGTGGCCCGCGGCAACCCTTCACAAAAAACTGTAATTGGAAATACTTTTCCTCCTTTTTTCCTGAAATAATTTATGAATCTTCCACCGGTCGGCCAGCTAGGGCTGCGGCTGCTTCCAGACTCGGTTCCCTCGTTCCTCCGGGACTCGGCGACGAGGAACCGTTCGGGGAACGCTCTCGTGAAGGAAATATCACGACCTCCCCTCCTCCTCGGGCCCAACTCCCCCTGCCCCACCCATCTGAACCCCCTGTTACCGTCGTGTAACGAACAGGGTCTACGAGAATGCTCTCTCGTCGGGAATATGGCAGAACTGTAAAAGGAGGTGAAGGACAGGCGAGGGATCGAAAAAGGGAGAAAAAACGGTGATCATCGGTGCGCTGCTTCCTTGCTCGGCCCACGGGCGACACCCCGCGGCGAGAAGATTCCATTGAACTGTCTTTGAGGCTCTCTTTATTTTACGCGGGACTTTACGGCGTCATTTGGATGTTGTCGCTTTCAGCGAGATCCCTCCCGCCCCCTCTGTCGCCGTCGCGCACGGCTGATTGGTACCCTGCGAAGTCTTTTATTAACACTGTCAATTGCGGTTAACCGGCCGTTTACGGCGGAAATGTATCCAGATTATGGTAATCCTTTACGTCGCGAGGACGAGGGAACGGTGTTTGGAGCGAGCGTCGCCTCCACTGAAGTTCCTCTTCCTCCTCTTACTTCCTCGGGCTGTCAGTTGACGGGGACGTTTCGCCCGTTTCATGATGAAATCGTCGGTTGAGGTTTTTAGGCGTCCCTTTGTTGTCGACGCATCTGATGGGAGATTGTTATTATGCAGAATAGTATGGTGGAGTGGATGCTTCCGTTTCCAGAATGGGTTTCTTCGGTTTGCGCAAAGTGAGGAGTTTGGCGATGGTACCAGCTTCTGCTTGATATTTTAGTGTGATTGTTGTCAGAAGAAAGGGGGTAACGATTGTAGTTTCTTTTGTCTTTCTTTATCCCTGCAATTGGTATTTTGGTATTATTCTTTTACTCCTCACTTGTAGCTCCTTTCTCACTCTCAATGCTCAAACTCGTCACCTTCGGAAAGAAGGTAAAAGTATATTCTACTTTAGAAGAAACTTCACATAATACCGATACTACTATACTGCTTGAAAAATAAATGGGCAAGGAAAGGCATATTACAATCTTCTTGAAAATCATGTAGGAAGTAAATAAGACAGAGAAAACAATTTGAATGTAAGAAACTTACATACAACTTTAGAAGACTTATAATGAGAGCTAATGTATTGCGACATATTTTTTTGAGGATAAAGTTGTTTATTAATTCTTAAATTTGTCACAATGCTCCATCTTCTTCTAACTATTAATTGATAATTTAAAACAATGCCATCTATGTATCAGATAACACACTATTTACTTTACATAAACGTTTAACTTTTCGCGTGACCGAAAACGATCGATAAAAATTAGTGTCCAGCAGTATTTAATCATTTCTTCGGACCGTGTTACAGAAAATGTCTCTGGTACTTCTTTCTCCTCCATCCAATAAAAAAGAACCAACAGAACTCTCCTCGGACTCTTCCTGAGCGTCCCATCGATGATGCCCGTCACTTCGGCAGAAGTCAGAACTTCGACCCCGTTCCCTCGCTCTTTACTTCGCCGCTGAACTTCGTAATCCTCTGCAGGCCCGTTTTCCAGTAATCCATTTCGGTTCGTCACGTAGAACACGACTCGTAACTCTCACGGGTCGATCGGAGGGGCAACGAAGCCTACACCTTTCGAAACCGTTACGACGCTGGAGGGGGAGGATATACGAGCAACTGACGGTGGAGAGAAGCGAAAGTGGCCTCTTCTTATTTCGTGCCCGGGGACACCCCGCTGAGTGAGGGTGGAGGTGAGCCCTCTTTAGAGTATTACGAGGACCCTTACGGCAGCCTTCGGATGCCGTTATCAATTTGGGTGATTCTCAGGATTTATAATGAAGACGCAATGCTCGGCGTCCGTCCCTCTCCGTCCTGCCAGCGACGCGTCCTCCCCTTCCTTCTCTTTCCAACCGCCGCGGTTCGATGGGGAACGGAGGGGTAAGAGATCTTCGTCATCGCGAGCTTTGATCACCCAATCAGTGGACGGGCCCTGTGGTTTCGTGTTAGTAATTACACTGCCGTGCCACCCAGGACGCGGGATATCAGATTTGGCGAAGACAATGTCGATAATGCGCGGATAACGGGCAGGATAGAATGAAGAAAGGCGGTACAAATTTCTTGCCTCGGCTTCTTCATGCAGTGACTACTCTGTTTCTGCAGTGGCGGTTAATTGCTTGATGGTGACAATGATGAAGGTAATCCTCCTGACCCATAATGTGCTGCACATTATAGTGCCCTCCAAGCCTTTGTTTTCTTTTTACACCTCCTTTCTTCTCTTCTGCAGCTCCACTTTGGTTACCTTGTTCTTTAGGTACTATGATCCTCACCTTCCCTCTTTTCTATTACCAATTCCTGCCACCTGACTTCGTTCCATCTTCTGCTCCCAATGCATTATATTCCAAATACTTTCTATCTCGAGTGCTTTCTACTTTCTAATGTGGTAAGCCTCTGACAATGATGGCGATCTTCATCATCTTGATGCTGACGAAGATAAGGATGTACTTCAACTTTGTTGCAACACAGTGCTATAGCACGACGTAGAAAATGTCTTCATTCACACATTATTCTACTTCTTTTATTCGTACAACCTCCATGCCTGCAGTTTACTTTCTCATATCGTGCTTAATTTTAGTCACTACGGGTCTCCTCAGTTGCACAGATCGAAGTCCTCCAGAAACGATCCTCGCGGTAGTTCTATCTCGGCCTGGTTCATCACAGACAGATTTCACGTGCAGCGTCGGAACGCGGCGCGCAGCCTTTCACCGTTCCGATAATGAGCATGCAAGAAAAGCTGGACGGAGCCGCGCACGATCGTCCTCGTTACGCCGAATGAAAGAGACCGTGGACGTAGCCCCCGTAGGAATGAGACACGACAGGTCGTCGGACGACCCTACGGCGCGACCTCTATGCATCTAAATTGGCTGCGCCCCCATTCGTCATGCAGCGGCTCGCTTCCCCCATTGATCGCTCGCACACTTCGTGGGAAGTGCGCGCACCGATCGTCCTACCTTTTTCGCATCTTCCTTCTCGGCCACATCCTTCGGGCGTTTCGAACGGTACACTCGGAGATCGTTGGCGGTGTCCTCCTTTAACGCACAGCGAGTCCTCCTTGACGATGATTTCTGAGCTAGCGCTCTGGTCGAGACCAGCCTGATTTGTGTACGAGTGGGCAACTGATGTTTGCTCGTAGCAGGAAATCCCATTGAAACCTTAACGTGCCCTCGTGTGTAGGTAAACCTAGCAGTAGTGCTTTTAGGAGTTATCACCGGGAAGGATTGAAGGGTTCCAGAAGAAGCTGAATTTGTAGGATGTTTTTTTATACTAAGGGTGCTTTACTGCAGAGTGGCTTGGCAACATATGAATTTAATTGTTGAACATGTGCCAGTGGGCAAATGTAGGAGAGTAAAGCTACTATGGAGATAGAGATGATATCGTTGAGATGGCTATGAGTGTTGTAGAGATCATTTCACTAATATAGGATGCAAGCGAAACGGAGAGTATTTAACAATACGAAATGACTTTTCGGAGTGAAAGTAAATTTCTTCGTGAAGGCCAAGACTTCTTGATTAAAATGAAAGAAGAACCAGCTTCGTGTGATATATAGCACCTGAGATAAAAATTTATTCATAAAACCCATTTTCGCGAAAATGGTAAGAAGATCTCAAACTTCAACTGGCTATATTTTGTAAACAAATTCAAAACGAACAAAATGGTGACTTAAACCCCTCCTAATTCCACGTAAACCCCATCATATTTCAGTCTCATCAAAATCCCAGACATCCGCCTCAAATATAATCGATGCGACATAAAATAGCCCCATTCAATTTTCTGCTTAACCAAAATTCCACTAAAGAAAATATGTTTCAACGGCTATTCTAACTGCAGCCCGCATACCCTACCAAATTTCGTGCCGTCCCGAACTCCTCAAATTAGGGGGATGAAACAAAACCCACTGTCTGGCCAAGCACGAGCCCACGCCACTTTCCCCCGTTTAATCCACTGTCATCCTCCATAATTACCGAGATCAGCACGCGTCTCCCAGCACCCAGGATCCTCGGGGCCCGAAAGAAAGAGCCAGCCATTCGTGGTCCACGGGTCTGTCAGGGGCCCCCTTGTCTCCCATTCCGAATTACTGGGCCAGAGGTTTATCGTGCGGCCATTGTGTTGCGTGCGACCTAAGACAAGGTGTTTCGTTTCTCGCCTGTCTGACAAAAGGGCACCACCGGCACAACAAAGAGGTCCCCGCCAGATCGAAGACAACCGCGTGAAAGACCAAGTCTGCCCCCTCCACCCTTATTCTCCCTGTCCCGTCATCGGGGCACAGGGCCCCTGGTGCTCCTTCTTTTCCTGGTCGCGGGGCGCGCGTAAAACCTTTCCACCGACGGATGTCACTTATTAATTCCCCCATTCTCTCGGAGGCAGCAAAATGAATAGCGGGAGCTGACTGACGACGGAGCCCCGCCCCCCTCCCCCTCTCGCCCCCTTCGACGAATCGACCGCTGGCGGAATTCTTTCGGTGAGAAAAGACAGAAGGTGGACAGGAACGAGACGTATCCCGCAGGACAGCCGGTGGAAAGGTCAAAGGATCCACCAGCTACCTGAGCCATCCTTCCTACCCCCTCAGGTAGAGGAGCGCACATCCCACCCCCCGTCCATCCAGGTCGTCCACCAACCCGCCTCGTTGCCTCCTTTTCACCAGCCGCGCGACGATTAATAACGTTTCTTCTGCCCCGTCTCCCTTTTCTTTTTTATTCTGAAAAGGGGTGAACCCGCGGGCAGGGAAACACGAGGAAGCTGCCGTTTAAGGGAAACCACAAATTTCGGGCGGCCGACGCACGCACACACCGCCGCGGGGATATTTCTCGCTCTGTCGTGCGGCGTAGGATGGTGGACCGTCCGTGGACCCCCGCTGATCGCTTTTGAAGAATCCTCGGCTGGTACTCATCGTCTCTCCAATGCGCCTTCCAGATTTGATATATGGATTTTCGCAAGCTGACGTCATACGGTACTGAAACTCGTAAATTCTACGCGGCTGATACGTACGAGAGAGGAGCTTCGGGTGGCGCTGCTCGTCGCTTTGCTCCAGTCGCGTTACCGCTGCGTTATGATCGTGGCGTTTGTGATGCGAGCTTTTTAACGAGGGACGTTTTATCTAGGTCCCTTGTTCAGCTGGGAATTTTTGTTGCCTTATTCGATTTATGTTATTGTTGAGTACACCCCTGATGTGTGCGATACTCTTGACCGAGTGATATGAATGTTTGCAATGACGGATAAGACTGACTAAGCTACTTTAATAAAACAATTTAGTCCTTTCACTCATTCTTCTTTAACTCAAGCGATTACATCAGCTGAATTACAAGATTTGAGAATGTAATTCGGGGCAGAGTTACACAGTGGCGGTGTGGGTCTAAAAATATTGGTTGCCAGGAGACAAAGGGTGCCCACTCACAACTATAAATTTTAGTATAAAAGTTAGTTAGTTAAATCGTAAATTTTAGTTGCATTAGGTAATTGGGGGAAGATGCCAAATGAGGTAAGATGCCAATTAACCATAACTCAGAGTTTATTCAATAGATATGAGCAAGATCGTGGGAGATCTTTTGTTGTCTGTTGCTAAATGAGATTGCTTGGCATTTGTTTTAATATGCAACATAATACATGCTTGAAGCAGTTTATACCAGGGATCGAAAAAGTTCTCGAACCCTCGTTTTTAAAAAAATTCTGTTAGAACTTATTTGTTTCGATTAAGAAAATATCTGTTCCTGTGGAATTTTTATTGAAACAAATGTTTAATACTTGTTATGAAACCATTAATTATATTATGACTTTTATACCTTTTATTAAATAAACATTTGAAGAATATGATATTATATTGTTAAATAAAACTCGTACCTAATATTTAGTACTTTTCTTTATCTTATGAAAACTTTTTTAATAAACGTTCTAATATAACTTGTTTTCGTGGAACTTTTATTATAACGATTCTAAAACATCTACGTAGGTAAGTATTACATATAAATAACACATTCAGAATATCAATTTAACTGTATGAATTATTTAATATTCTTGTAGTACCATCCATTGAATAGTATTTTGTATTTGTTACAACGATTGAGAACTTTTTTAATATCGGTGAACAAAATATCTGTTCCTGTTATAGAGAAATTTTTATTCTTATATTTTAAAAGTTCCATTCCAACTAGAACTTTTATTTTCAAGAACTTTTATTTTATCGGTTCTTCTGTGAACTTATATTGTGAGAACATTTTTAAAAAAGTTCCGTGGTCATTGTTTTAAATGGAACCTATTGAAAAGTTCCAGAACTTTTTCGATCCCTGGTTTATACTACAGCGTCCGTTCACAGTATATTATTTAGATAACAAGTAAGCTTTGTTGATTTGATAGAAATATATATATATATATATATTACATTTTTTATAAATTTATCACGAAACTATAGGCATTTTCGGCCCAATTACCTTACAGTAATAATATTTATATATTTATTTTCTCTTGAACAGCTAAGACCCATTTTGTGACAGAAGGAAGTGAAAAAGACACAGAGTAGAGAAACAAGCGTTACCACTAAACAAAAACAGAAAGTAACAGAAAAGAAAAAATATAAAGATAATAATGACTTAAGTCCTATTTACAGTTGATATCGCTCTATACACGTTGGACTTAAAAAAATATCGGAACTTCCATTATATTTTCAAGCTACGAAAAGGTCATTACTATTTTCAACATGTTGTCTGATATTTAAGGGGGTCCACTTCATGAGGGGCCCACCGAGCACACTTGCCATCGAGCTAAGGAATCATACTCCTTTCCCAAGTAACAAGATAGGAATAAACAATCAACATCGTCTTCATCCACAAGCCTCTACAGCGCCTCCACGCCCCACCGAACTCGAACGATCCACTAAATCTCCATAAACAAATTTTCTCGAGCACTTTCGCACAAAGGGACGAAGCAGCGGTGCGTCGCCGAGATTTACGATATTATTCATTACTTATTTTCAGAAAGAATGGCGGCTGGGAGGGGGCCGAGAGGGGAATAGGTCGAAATATATCTCTTTCGCCACTTTGGACGCGAAGCCGGCGCAGGCCGAGTAGCAGCGCATAATCGAGAAGCAGGTAGTCGTATATCGGCCCCGGATGAATAATATTGCGGCCCTTGGTGATCGTGTCCGTGGAAAGATGCATATATACGGGGATCGAGCAGGGGCGGAGGGGGGGTTGGCCTGAGAAGCGAGGGTGTCGCGACACCCCGCTGGGCGCTGATGGGGCCCCAGGGTCCTAGGGGTCCCGGGTGCACGATTTCGGTAATTAGCTTTTTCGTTCAGTGCCAATTACGCCGCGACTGATTTACATAAGCCAGACCCTCGGACCTGCTTGTAGGATAGCACCGAAACGGCTAATGAAGGCAGCTTTCCTCTGTGACGAATCTCTACCGTATACCTGATCGCAAGATCTTCGAGGCAGACTGCCTTAAACCGCGTAGATATCGATCTAAAATGAACTTTATGCCGTATCATTCTGTTTATTATGCTTCTCCATACTGTTTCCTGGCACTCTTCATGTTTCATTTCGTATTGAAAGCAGTAAGCAGACAGATTCGATCTGGGAATCCACCTGGAAGCTAAGCTATGCTGTGCTATAAAATATAAAGATCATAGCACAGCTTAGCTTAGCTGCTGGTGGAAACGCTTCCATAAGGATATATTGAAGCTAATTTTTTTAAAACTAAAGCCGGGAATCCACCTAGAAGCTAAGCTGTGCTATGCGATGCTATGCTATGCCATGCTACGTTTTAAAAAAATTAGCTTCAATACATTCTTATGGAACCGTTTCCACCAAAAGCTAAGCTAAAACATAACACAGCATCGCATAGCTTGGTTTAGCTTCCCGGTGGATTCCCGGCTTTAGCATACCATAGCTTAGCTTTCAGGTGGATTCCCAGCTTCTAAGTTCATCGGGCTATTTGGCAAGCGATCGTATGACACTTCTTTGTCTCCACGTCTCCTCTTAACTCCTCACAAAGACAACTATACACTCAGAACTTGTTCTCCATACATTGCTGTTAATCAAGACCAAAAGCTTTGTCAAAAACACAATACAGTCACTTTTAGAGTCGTCAGCCTCACAGCCTCGCGTGTCAAGAAGACCTGCTTAGTAGGCTATCCAGGTCACTGTTACGTCAGATTATTGCACCGTAAATTCTGCCGGAATGCAAACAATTTTTACGAGGCCCACGATTTATCGCCAGTTCCGAGCTCCTCTACTCTCCTCGAAAAAGGAAGGCAGTTCAGCTACAACGGTATCGAGGTAGAGGTGCCGCGATATTTCAGGCATGCTGGAAACGTTCGATCGACGACATCGGATTTCCGTGGAAGCGAGCCCCGTGGCTGTCGATTTCGTGGGGGCAAATAGTTGGCAGAAAAAGGGGGCTGCCACCGGGTCGCCAGGGACTACGGTGCCCCGCTGCGTAAAATTGTCTTTTGCCTTCCGCTAACCGCGACTCGCCTTCGAACCCGAACCGTGTAATTATTCGAACGCTCGTAACTTATATCCACGTCACGGGGCCAGCAGATAGCTGTGGAAGAATCGAAGATAGCGGATCGCTTGCTCTTTCCCCGCTTTTGGGACGGAAATTATTTAGCACCTGACTCACCGCGGTGGTCTTTATTTTTTCTTCATCTTCGCCGGGTAAACACCGAAATCCGAGAGTCTCTAGAGATCAGGGCCAAATTTAGGGAGGAAATCGATAGATCAGGTTGTAGGTAATTTATTTATTTATTTATTGCTGATTCAACGTGTGTTTCCTAATGCTATGGGTGTTTACGAAAGTGGAGTCACTGATTTGGCTCAAATTTTGTATATTTTTAGCGTAAACTGTGTATAATTACGTATTAAGGTAATTAAAGCATGCTACGCAAAATTTAAGGAGAAAATGGGCTACAAAATTATATTTTTTGCAGTTACTGCCTTGGGCTTCCTCGATGATAAAGAGATACATATCTGTTCTTTTCTTGAATAGCAAAAATTTGTTTTCCTTCACGATACAGAGACACATTTGAATATTTATTACCTGAGGAAAACAGTTGGAAGGATATAATTAACATTTGATTGACATTGAAATCCTTGGATACAAAGCAACACAAGTACCGTTTGAGTAGAATTATACTGTTCCACACAGACGCGAAGAATAAAGTCTCTCTCCACATTTAAAGCCTCCAAGCACGAATTATCTGTACTTTCTATCATTGCACAACACGTTCCACTGTCGCTTCTATCAGTAACAAAGATTCGTTAGAAGCATGTGAATTTATAAAATACTTAAGTCACACTTTAAATGAAACAAAGAAACGTGGCACATTTAAAGAGAGAAATAGTAGGAAAATTGTAAAGATTATTCGAGTATTACTCAATCGACAATTTCATTCCTGTCTTCCATTTTGAAAAAGGATTTCGAGCGTCCCTCGAGCGTGCCTCACAGCTTACTTAATCGAGCATTAATTTCACAGACAGCCAGTTGGAAAAGTAAATTGTGCTGCGCGCTAGTCGCGTTAAGTCCCTGACTCGTTAATAACTTTCAAGCACCCCATCGTTGGTTCTGCATTTTTCTTGGGGATCAGGCGAGCTTCGGTGCAGCAGGACGAAGCGTAATCGCTGAATCGTGAATGAATCCTGAGCGTTCCACGACAGATTCGCAAGATCATTACGGCCTTGCAAGACACCTTCATCGTGCTTCACGGGGATAAAGACGGCTGGTTGAAAGTGCTACGAGGCTTTTCATGCATCCTTCATCTGCTGAGGTACGAAACACCTCTTATTACCGTGGACGAGGTCTACTTATAACAAAGTTCAACCACGTTTCTAATGTTTCACATAGAAAAATTCGAATTTCCCATGTAATAGAGTCGAAATTAATATATTCTAAAACACATTGCAAAATTAGCTTCAGTTTAGATAAAAAAAATTGTTACTAACCAGTACACCTTTAACATGTCCCATGGCACGGTGGAAATTCAAATTCCTGGACTTCTCTGGGACTCTTAAAAGTGATAAGAAAAATAAATTGCGACATTTAATTAGACTAAAAACTAGTAAAAACTAGTTGTGTTACATTCTCCATAATTTTAGCTCTCTTTTATTTTATTTTAATTTCGATATTGAACTGAGAAATAGTCCCTTTATCATCTCTTTGAATGAAAGTTACATTTGCACAGTATACCATAAAATACTAGGTGTTTACTATAACGTAGGTGCTATATTAGAAAGAGTATTTGAAGGTACAGCAAATGGGAGCATAATAGTGTGGCTAAGAGGGATAGGAAGGAAGTTTAAAAGAAAAGAAAAATGAGTTAGATTTTTAGATCTTTGAATTTTTAGATCTTTGGATTTTTAGATCTATGGATTTTTAGATCTTTGGATTTTTAGATCATTGAATTTTGGGATCTTTGCATTTTTAGATCTTTGCACTTTTAGATCTTTAAATTCTTGGATTTTTGGATTTTTAGACTTTTAGGTCTTTAGACTTTTAGATCTTCAGATTTTTAGATTTTTAGTTGGAATTTGTAATACCAAGTTCCTATTCAAGGCCGTTGATGCTGAAAATAAATCATACATACTACGTGCTATATTATTATTTTCCATAGATGTTAGAGTATACACTGTTAGCTGTACTCCACCTTAAAATACTATAGAATTAGAATTTAAACTGGTCTGAATTAATGCATCCTCGGGCCCATTAGAACACCGCCATCGGACTCACGAGATCATTACGTCCTCGCGAAACACCTTGATGAAGCCTCACGACCAGCTGAAACTTTCATCCGGCCATTCGAGCATCGTTCCCCCGTTACGCTAGAAACACCTCACGTTGGCGTCGGCCCGAAGAAAAGGTAATTACCGCTGAATTCCCCAGGTCCTCTAGGCTAGATGAGGCCATCAATGCACAGCGGGGAATCGCGACACCCTCGTCTGCCTTCCTGCCTCGTCCTCGTGAGGGTAGCGAGGAACCCATATTACTCATCCATATTTCGCTTTCGCTCTCCCTCCCGCCACGTTGTCCCCTCTTTATCTATGCCTCGTTGGTTTAAGGCCAACGGACACTGATTGTGCGGTTCCCCCTTCGAGTTGATTCGCTGCTAATTCTCTGGTATCGTTCATAAACTGTATACAGTCTCCAGTAATATGTTAATCTCTGTGGCTGCTCAGATATTTCCCCAGGAACATGATTTCCTAATTCCTTCATAAGGTTTTCAAAATTTGTGACGATAAATGGACCTTCAGGAAGCTTTGGTTTGAAAACTTGGACAATACAAGCTTTGAAATTATTTACGATAGAAGATTTACTTCTCAACTATCGAAGGAGCTTGCTATAAGCTTGGAAACTTAATACATTGCAGGAAATAAATATTTGCACTAAGCTTCTTCTAGCTTCTTCAAGATTAAGGATACCTTAATTAAGGTGGTGACTTTGCGAAAATTAAAAATTCCTACCGTAAGCGGAGATGACTTAAGGAACTAATACAGTAACTTAAGACAGGAAATAAAATTTGAAGTTATCACAAACTCTCCCCGCATGGAGGGAGTGACATTGTGAAATTAAGAAGTGCAAAGTAACCCTATTAGTCACAAAGTCACATGTTTCTATTTCCAATCGAGGAAACTATTTTTCTGTCAAGACTGAATCCCCTAAAATATTCGTAAAATAGTGTTCCCCTTTCGGTGGTTAAGGAAAGTATCTTTAGAAGCCAAAAGCGTGACGATGGTATATGCCTGCCCCCCTTCCAACTAGGGCGTTATTAATGAATCAGAGGGGAAACGAGGCTCGGGGATCAGAAATCATGGCACAATCGAGTGGCGGCGGTTCGGTAAACATGCTCTGTGTGAATTAGCCTTTACGTATATATCTGAAGTGGTCCTTATGGGGGCCATAGCGGAGAAACCGAGTGCCGTCCTAATTCTTCTGCCGTCACGCGCTTTTATGATACCGACATAAAATTTGGATTCCAACATGGGACACGAGCAGGCGGTTGCGGAGGATGATCGCCTCCTTAATTATATCGGCGGTGCCCTTCCTCGATATCGCTCGTAATTCAGCGAACATCGTCCGAGGATTTATGGGGGGATCTCCTGTTCGACGTTCTGTCCTTCTTCTTGTCTCTAACGGCTCGTTTTCCATCAAATTCGACGGATTTGAAAGGGCGCCGCCTGTGAAGCGTATGGTAATTCAGGCGATATTAATTACGGTTGCTCTTGCTTGCTGCGACACGTCACGATGGTGAAACTGCGAATTTTGTAACTGACCGTCCTGTCACGTGTGGATTGTAAATACGTTTTGGAAGAAGGTTTTCTGATAATCCACTGGTTGCTCAATTTGGTGTAGCAGAAATAGTTGGCGATCTTACTGTCGTCACAATTTAATGCTTGTAATAAAAGAAGAACTGTACGATTTCGAAGTTATGTATAAGGGGGTTTCTCGTCTAACAGCCCCAAAAGTAACTGATATTTAAGAATTTTTTGGATATAAGGAGACATCTTTAAATTTGTGGAAAATATTTTTTGTATGTCGATCCTTCTTTTTATTTATTAATTATTGTGGAAACTTGACAACCTCTTCAACAATGTAAACCCTGTTGGCGGGATGTGCAGCAACCATCATAGTCGTCTGATTACAGAAAAAAATAGAAATTCTTAAAGTTAGATAGTTTACGCTGATCTATTTTAAAGAAAAAAATGAAAAATTGAAAGAGTTATAGCGTTTGAAAGAAAAAGTAAGTCTTTTGCTTAGACAATTTTTTTATATTATTCTTTATATCGACAAAAAAATTATTATAAATAAAAACTAAAATTAAAATTCTAGGTCCACTCCCAGCGTAAATTATTTCATTTTAAGAAAATTTTCTTCTTTTTGCAATCAGATGATGCCAACATCGTCGAAGAGGTTAACACGATTCCACAATAATTAATAAATAATAAGAAGGGTTGACATAGAAAAAATAAATTCTACAAGTTTAAAGATGCCTCTTTATATCCCAAAAGAGTTTAATGCAATATGACCAACAGTTTTTTTTTAAAAAAATCGTAAATTTCGGGGGCTGTTAGACGAGAATCCCCCCTTAAGGGTAGGTACTAACTGCCTTCATATAAAACAGACATATTTTAGAAATTGTTAATTTTTATTTTAAAAATTATTTCAAACAATTATTTGTTGATGTAAACTTAAAAGAAAATGTATTTTCTGAACTGATAAAAAATTAGTGTCTGATCGAGAACTGCTTAGTTCCTTAACGGTACCCATGATCGTGTTTCTTTTATGTACAATGGAACCTCGACACTTGCAGGCGATTATAAAAGAGAACGTATCAAAGGAAATAACGTTCCAAACTATTCAAATGAACAAGAATACTCATCGATTCTTATTGTCCCTTATTTACCCACGATTCGATTAATCGGCCCCGGGCAAGATCAAGATCAAACAACGTCTGTTTGCCTTTTGCCTTTCTTTAACCGAAATTGAAGGCATTATTTGCTCGCCCGTATTCAAGAAAACGAAAAAGAGACTGTCGAAATTCTATCACTGTGACAAAGGTGAGACTTGACGCGTTTCTTGGGGCGTTCACCTGCAACTTCAAACAACGCCAGCGCGCTCTACCCTTTATCAACCCCCCTGTTAAGCCGCAGATCGGCGTACAAAAGGGTGCCGGAATCGAAAGGGCAGAGCAAGATAAGGAGGAAGGGGGTGGAGCGGGCTCATATCCACGGAGGTCATCGGGTTTCAAAGAGACAATTAATGTGCTGGGGATACAATGGCGAACGAATGGTCCATTGTCAGGGACGTACGAGAAGCGAGTGTCCCTGCAGCGTCTCGGTTACTTCTCTTCGATCTGGCCAACCTGCACAAAGGTGCACCGGTGGTTTTGGCGCGGGGAGACAGGGGGCGGAAAGGGGGCGAGTGTCTATTCACCGAGGAACATTCGGCAAGTGTCTTCGACTGGGTTATATTAAATAAGTTAGGATAGGATGTATTGGGATTCTGTTTTAAATACTTTGGAAAAGAAAAGCAGCTGTTGTAAGAGTGATTGGTGTTTTAGATACACTCACGGATGGAGTTATTGTATTTTCCAAAGTAATATTTATTCTTGTAGATAAAGTATTGAGTAATAGAGGAAGGGATGGTAATGTGCCCACCCTCCCCTCCCTAGTTATATATATATATATATATATATATATATATATATATATATATATCTTCCTAAAATCTGATTCATAATGTAAATTGCTTTAAATTTGTGCTTAAAATATAGGTAAACGAATAACGTTATGTGTGATGAATGGTGGAACCAAAAGAAAAACAATTTAATTGAATGTAACATATGTAATAAAAAAAGGTCACTTTCGGCACTCTTACAAAAGTGAGGGTAACATGACCTCCTAATAAAAATCATAAGAAATCACATAGTGTCAATATGTTTCTCTGTGGATATAGTTAATAGGTGTAGTAGATAACGCTATTAGCCGCTACTTAGATATTCTTGTTTATAATATGAAAATGACGAGGGGGCCGAATTACAAGCATGGGGGCATAATACCAAATTTTCCTCTAAGTGATATTGTTAGAAATATATTTATCTATATAAGCCGCATTCAACTAGTCACCTCCTATTTCGAAATTTTTAAGAACCGAAATCTTTTTAAAAGAAATTTCGTAAAACGTCCTTTTAGAATTCCTAGGATGCAGAAGCTTAAAATACTGTTCAAATAAAATGAAAAATAAGCGAGTAACTACTTTAATAAAGAATATTCTTATTAGTAACACAGGATATTTCAGTTTCAACCCCAAGGAATCAGACCTCTCATCCGTTAGAAATTACAACAGAATATTCCCAAGAACAAACCTCGAAGCAACGTGCAGCAATCGTCCGCTGCATCGTCACGCCCTCTACCAAACTGTCCTCGAAGAAAGCGTGCACGTTCTGAGGCGGAGGGCAATTATAAATCCAAAGAATGACTAAGATATAATGCACCGAAAGTGCGCAAAGGTGCTCGTGAGGGTTAACATTCCATCCACTCCCACCTTTTCTTCCTTTTCTTCGGTCAGTACATATTTACAGGGACTTATCCCTCGGCGTAATAAATGTTTTATCCCCCCGCCGCTTGCTCGCGATGCCCGCCCAAAGCGGCGGTTACAATTAAAGAGAGAGAAGAGAAAGCGAGAGACACACGGCGTGTCGGGGAGAGCACGTGTCCCCGACACCGCGGGCAATTTGTTTCGTTCCATTTCAGTATGAGACTTGCGCGGGCCTAAAGAGAAAATGATAGACAGGGAGAGAGGTATCGGGCGGTGCTTTCTGAGGCGACTGGACAAGAGAAGTGTCTCGAGGATGAATGACCCCCCTAAATGAGCGGTAATGCCGCCTGGCCGTGACTCCAAAACGACACTTAAGGATAGGTTAGGTTTCCACTTTGACGCTTCACGCAATTGTACGTCGATCTATGTTCGAATCGAGCTTCCTGATTGCTTGGATTGGTCACTGAAGCTTCCTCTGTTCTTGGCTGGCTCGTTTTCCGGTTATTAGATTCTTTTTTCTATTCGTCTAACCCTCGCGCATAGAATGCTGGGTCCATTTTGACCCACGCGACACTACTCGTCTTAGTTATCCTCTATTAGCTTCGCGACTTTAAGAGAAAGAATTTATTTCGGAATGAGTTCTGATGCTATTGTAAAACGCTTAGTCTCGGCATTGTACGAACAAAATTCCATTATGGGTCAAAATGGACCCATGTACGCCACCGACTGCAAAATTATCAGTCGTCTAAGGGTTAATTAAGGTTGTCGAAGACAGCTTTGCCTGGTACGTTAATGTGTGGCAAAGGGTGGATTATTGTATTATGTAGTGACCATTTAATATCTTAACAATTCCCCTTAAGGGGTTATACCTAGTCAGGCGGCCGAAAAGAGGAGAATGTTTGTGAATTTTTTTGAAAAAGCGGAAGCATATATTTTTGCAGAACTTTTTAAATCCTGATTGTTTCATGCAAAAATTACGCGAAAAAAGTCAGGACTTCAACTTTAAATAGCCGCCATTTTGTTTTAAATTAATCAGAGGATACATTAATATCCTAACGAAATCTTTTTTGTTTTTTGATTTTAGATAATCTGGTTCCGAATGGCAGTGCTCACCGAAAAACCAAATTTGTAAAAAGGCTTCTTGAATGTGGGTTGTTACTTTATTATAAACGTAAATATTTTTCTACGAAAAAATTACCAAATGTTGTTTAAATATTGCTCTTTTAAGTGCAAAAAGTTTTGTAAAAATATATACTTCCGCTTTTTCCAAAAAATTCACAAACATTCGCCTCTTTTCGGCCACTTGACTAGGTATAATCTCTTAAGAGTAATTCCACACCAAAGAAGTCATTCTCTGCATTCGAGGTCAGGGATGGTGATAAAATTGAGATATGATGTAGCCCACGCGAAATTAGGGGGTGTTTAAGTCATCATTCCGTTGGTTTCGAATTTCTTTAAAAAATATAGCACACCGAAGTTTGCAATTTTGAGAAAGTAATTAAGAGTACATACGATATTTCGAAAATCTCAGATTTTCTTACAATCGCAATCTTGAAAAGTAGACCGAAAAGAGGAATTACTAACCCACAAGCAACCACTAGAATCTGAACTACACTTTAGAAACTCCAAACAAAACCACCACCAAAACAACAGAACATTCGGCAATGGTCCCCGATGACCACAGTCCCCAGCCATTCTACGGGCCCCAACCGAAAATTAAATTTCTCGAGGCTTTCACGCGCCCCGTCCCCAATTACGTCCACGACAAAATATAAATTCCCCGTGCATTTCACATCGATACCCAGGCCCCTTTCTTCGCCTGCTTGACTCGAGACGCATCTAATAATTGGCTTCGTTGAAAACCGCACTCCGCGACGAATCCATCCACCCCCACGCCTCTGTCGTCCTTCTTCATCCGCGTTGCTCGAAACCAAAGCCGCCTTCTCTGGGATGCTTCTCCTTTTTCTCCCTCTGGCCGTCCTCCGAGGGATCTACTCCCCCTCCCCTTCCTGACCCATTGAGTCGGCCACGTGAGAACTCGAGGGTATTTTTACGTTTCGCCATTCACGTGGACCACTGTAACAGATTGTTCCTCGGAAAGAGTTAGCGGGCCAGGTCGGGACCGGGGGGCCTCCCTTTCGTAAGACGGTTGTGTATCTATCGAGCAAAGCAGCTAATGACGCGATGAGAGCGTGGAGAATGACCATAAGAGGCCGAGAAGTGGTTCGTTTTGTCTCCAGACTGTCTCTCCGTACCTTCCTTTCACCTTTTACTTATTTCCCTTTTCTTCTTTTATATGTCACCCCTTTCCCTTTTCCTCTTTGACTCTTCATGCTCGCTCCACCTTCTCTGTCGCCGAGATAGTGGGCACTCTAGTGACGATCTATTCGCAGCCATCGATGGGCCCATGAACACTTCGATCATAGAGTATCATCCTGCCACGTATAAGTACCTACATACACCGAGGGTTACAAAAAATAAAACTTCCAGCTCGATTTTCTTACAAACTCTTGAGTACTCTCTCAGAAGCTTTTAACGCGTGATTAACTGACTATACACGCTATAGACCATGCAAAATTTCATCCAGATCCGTAACCACCCCGCCTCCCAAAGTCACTAGACGACGGCCCTGGGAGGCGGCTGCTGAAAACCGAGTGAAATCGCGGCGCAAGGCTGATCACGTGGTGGACGGTGATCACGGTGGCGATCGCGGAGTCACGAAAATAATGATTGATCGAGCAATTAAATTCCGTTGTCGTGCGGCAGGCGGGGGCAGGCTCGCGGTCGGCGGCGGTGAAGGTTCAGGCCGTGGCCGAGGTCGGCGGTGCCGGTGCAGCCGTGTACCACTCTGCAGGGTGCCGTTCGGCCACAATTGCTGGTAATGAGCCAGCCTAAGGCCTTCTGACGGGCCTCTTACGCCCCCTTGCCTACGAATTCGCATTCTCACGTCCATCGCCGGGCCACGATGACAACAGAAATCGACCAACACGGGACCCCGACGGGCGTCCCAGCTTGGAAGCGGTTCCAAGGAATTCCGCTTGATTTCGAAGAAACATCCGCGCCGCGACGGACCGCGTGATTGACCTTTATGGACATGGGGACGCTCGCTTCCTATTCACGCGCTCGCGTCGCTTCTTTTCCTCTCTCTTCGCTATCGTTCTTACCTTCGGTGGCGTTTTCGTCGTAACGAGGTTGATGGATCAGTGGAAACGACTGGCGACAGTGTTTGGGTACCTAGCTCTGATGGACTCTGGATCTTGTGAAGTTTAGGGGAGAGAATCGTTTATCGTGGAGAATAGTTGCAAGGAGATTTATAGAAGCTGGAGGTTTGCTTGCAAGGTGGATAAAGCAGAGGAAAAACTCTATAGAGAAAGGGTAAGTAGACTCCAAGCTCCGCTAGCGATCTAAGAAGGAGACCTCTACAGGTTTGGCAATTTCAGAAAATTTTGATACTTAATGTACATGAAGGTCTTCACTCGGACATTAATTTCCCAACGCAGTAAGACACGCTATTCAGCCAAATTCGGGAAAATCGACTTTGAAAAATTCTAAGTTCCCTTACATACAGGGTGTTCCTCTATTTATGATCAATACTCTAGGGGGTGATTGTACAGGCAAAAATAAGACGAAAATCAAGAGTGACGAAATTGCGGTAAATGAGTCGTTCGTTTTTGAGAAAGTTGACTTTGAATTTCACCTAAATACGCGTGCATCGTAGTCGCTTGAGGGGCACGCGCTTGTGAAGACCTTCACGTACACAAAGTATCAACATTTTCTGAAATTGCCAAACCTGATGGTCCCCTTGTAAGTGGTACAGTAGAGGCTCGGAAGAAGGATGCGGTTTCTGACTCGAAATAAGGTAATCGCTATTCCCTCTACTCCTTCTATGCGACAAAGTCATAATTGATTCGTTCTAGAACCTTGTTCGCTATAGCATTCGTTCGTTATAGGATACATATACATATATGTATACGTGTTTCAGGATAATACGTGTGTACATTCTTAATACAAAATATATAAAATAAGAACATACAAATATACGTATTATAAAATAAATTTATTATAATTAACCCTTCGTTGAAACTCTGGGTGTGCGTCACCCATAAGATGATTTTGACGCTCTGTACCTTCTATATGCAAAATAAATACCTTTTTTCCAAAGCCGACTTACAAACTATTTGCCTCTCAAAATATTATATCCGAACATCAACTCTGTTAATTTTTAGCTCCTAATATTAAAATTTGCAAAAGTTACAATTTTTTAAAAATTTTCTTCGTTTTTCTCGATATGTGGTAATCTAAAATTTTTTTACAAAAACTGTGATAAAATTTCAATAAAAAAATTATTTGAATACATTCTAGAGACCTTGAAATTGACCTATCATTTTTTTCATATTAATTGGATTCTTCAGATGAAACTGGCAGTCGTTCAAAAATTGTTCTGGGTGTGAGCCACGCAGGTATGTCAAAGTTGATCAAAAAAGGAAGTTTGTCAACGAAGGGTTAAATTTTATACATTGCGATTTTATTTTTCCGCGTTTGTTGCAATATATTCGTTCGTTGTAAGCGTTTTGATTTAATGGGAAAAGCTGCTCGTTGTAAGGTTGTTCGTTATAAGATTATAGATTATAAGGTTGTTCGTTATAGGATACCACACTGTACTATTCTCTACTTCAACTAGAAACGTCACAACTCCTCTGTACATCCCATCTCCCTTAAATCCATTCTTTAAGTAACTCCCATCTAATTCCCAAAATAAAGACGTTGTCATTGAATCTCTGTTAACAAGGGTTCCCAACGATGCCCCCTGTCACCCGAAATCACTCCCGCAGACTTATCAATGTCCCTCGAACGCGATCGTCCGGCGTGCTCGCGACAGCTCCGACGTTTTGCGCGACGAGAAAAAAGAAAGGGAGCGTAGGAGCGCGTTCCCTGCGCCAGTAGAAAGTGGTAAAGGGGTGCGGATGCAGGTCGGGGCGGGGGGCAATATTTTCATGGCGCTTAGCGGCGGACCGACTCGGACGGCTCCCATCCGCGCAGCACGACACTTTATTTCCGAATGTATCGGCGGTCCCAGCAGTGCGCCATGACATACAGACGTTGCACACAGGCGCGCGCGCCCGCCCTTGTACGCGGCCATATTTCCCTGAATATATGTAGCGCGTGTATATACATACATCGAAGATTAATCGAGTCAAAAGGCCGCGGTCGTTACAAAGTGTGCCGCCCGCCGCGACACAAAACCCATGCATTACCGAGGCGAACGTTTGCCGAAGGAGGACCGCGTTCGTGTTCTAACGTTCATCTTGTCTCCGTCGATACACCCACGCTGCCCCTCGTGCCTTAACAAACCGAAGGGGGGGACCGTGGGGTGTGCAGAGGGGTTGCGTCGCCGCGAAATCCACCGCCGGCTTGTACCTTTGTGAAATGCGCTGGGCGACCCGAGCGCCGCGTTGTCGTCTGCAAAAACAGTCGTGGAAGGATTACTCCGAGGTCTTGGCGGCTATTTTATTCCTGTTTCTTCGGTGCGGTCAGTTTCTGATGGGCCGTGATGCAGTTCGTGGTAGGGTGAAGGGGTGCGTCAGCTCGCAATTAAAGCTTTGGTGAATGGTTCTAGGTCATCGGTTGTTGCGCTGCTTTTAACATCTTGGACAAAGGGAGGGATTTGGGAAATGGGTTTGTTTTATACGTGCGAGAGGAAGTTATGGGAGAAGTGGTCCAGATTATTCGTGGGAGTGTGTTGCTTGCAGTTTTATATTAGAAGATGGAATAGATGTACGTTTATGATACCTAATTGATTTACCGATTTCATGTTAGAAATGAATAGCAGGGGATCTTACAAGGGAAGATCCCGAACCCGGAAATTCAAAAACTTCTGAAACTTTGTGAATATGTAGGGAATTTCCTCCCGATTACAACGCAATTTTCGTTTGCTGCCCAAATTCACTCTAAGGGAGTGTGAGCTGTAAAATAATTTTTTCACCGAACGATAGATCTAATTAAAAGAAGTAACTTTTGCCTTGAAACTTTTTTTCTATCTCTTACAGGTCGCGAGTTATAACACAAAATCGGAAAATAGCCGAATTTTCAGGGGTTAATTTCACACCCCTTCGAGTGAATTTAGACAGCAAACAAATATTGCGTTGTGATCAGAAGGAAATCCCCTACATGTTCACAAAGTTTCAGAATTTTTTGAATTTTCGAATTCGAGATCTTCCCTTGTTAGTTACTGTCTTTCTCTTCGTATTGCCTCCAAATTTTGATTAAGTTTCTAGTAAAAATTTATGAAAAATTCGGCTCCTTCTTACAGATAACTATTCAAAATAATTAGTTTACGAAACAACACTAATCGACTAATCAAACTCAACTTTAGAATGTAAACGTTTGATGTTCGCATAGCCATAGTTTTACTCCGTCACATTCAGCGAGGGTGGGCATTACGGGGCACCGTAGGGTGAGGATCATCAGGAAAGTGGCAACAGGTGGTCAAAGCTACCGCCTCGAGGACTCGAGTGTCTATGGTCTTTTGTCAACGAATAACGAAGGGGGCGTTGCTACAGAGCTCGTGTCCCAAAGGGTGAAAGGAACCCCGCGCAAAGAATGGGGGACGGGATGGTGCCAGGAGATAGCAGATAAAAGGCGGGAAAGCATGAACTACAGATATTTAGGGAAACTGCGTGAAAGGATGAGAAAGCTGAAGCATTTTTGTTCCACAATGAGATGCTGCATTCCAATCATTTCTTCTACATTGTCGACCAACGTAAAGACAGACTGACATAATAGCGTGGCAGTCTTAAATTTTGCATTGTAATGGTGGTACTCTTCTTTTTTTAAGGATTTATGTGCTACACTTTTGAATGCTTTAAATGTGAAGTATAATTTTATATCTGATTCACAGTGTACAGAGGGTGGCCAAATTATTATACTTAAAACATTTTCGTCAAAATCCATGAAAGTCGTGGCTGTAATTAAAGTAACAATACATTAATGTTATTGTTTTTTTCGTTTATTGATTAGCTACAACATCTGACAACATTGTGAGTATTTTTTCAACATATAAATCTCATTTGTGTTTAAAAGAGCGAGGATAAAATTATTATAAATATGACAAAAATAATAGAGAATGTCATCAGAGTATGGCAGAATATTTCTAAACTGCAGGAAGTAGCCACAGAATGCATTGAAAGCATGCCACGCCGAATCCAAGCCGTTATAAAAGATAAAAGCGGAGTCACCGAATATTGAATAATTGTATTTCTCGTACAATATACCTAGTCTTAAACCGATATACATAAATGTATTTAATTTGCATTCTTAAATACATATACTAGTATTAAAAATAATATTACAATATTAAAAACGAGAAGAATATTATAATTTTATTCCATCGCTTAAACTTACAAAATCTCAAACCTTTTTGTTTGAGTATAATAATTTAGCCACCCACTGTATAGATTATGACAAGTATGTAGAATATAAAGTAGAATAGATAAAAATAGAATATACACTATACGGTGTGTCATCATTTTATTTCAATTATTTCCTAAAAGAGAATATATTATAAAAATTGTGACGATAAGATTTTGTAATATACATATCACTACCCAAATAATACTGAAACCTGGAAACTAGACAGTAAATCTAACCTCGGATATATTCACCACTATTCCCCCAGAATTGTCGCTGCGCAGTAGTTTCTAGGCATGCGCATTGGGGACCTCACTATTCCTCCCTACTACTACATCACATTTTCAGATAAACACTCTATTTAAATTACAAATAATGCCACTCCAACAAAACCTCCCATTTTCATTCAAGTAAAATAACTGATGCAACAAGCCTCTCCAAAAAATCTCTTAAAACTATACTTACTAACAGTTTAATTTCAATCTCTCATTTTTCACCCCCAAGTAGGTCTCAACCCCCGAGGACTACCAGCTGGCGAACAATCATCGTTCCTCCGTGAGCGATCGGGAAGCGCGCCGTCCCGCATGAGTTTCAATAATTACCCGACACGTGATTCGTCATACGAAATGAAAACTGTCCGATAGAAGGCGGATTCGAAGGAGAAATCGCGAGTCGCCGCGGCCCGAATGAGTCCCACGCAGAGACGATGATTAAAATTGTAAATATCCACGGCCGACCCCCGGTGTTACGACCTTTGCGCGGCCACGGCGCCCCACAGGCTCACCCCATATATCAGCGGATATTAGATTATGGTAAGAGGCGAGCATTAACGAACGTGGATTCGCGCACACCTCATTTGCCGCCCTTAGGCCGCGTTCAAGTGTCATTTTTCACGCACCGCGGCCCGTCTTCGTGCCGATCGTCGATTTCACCCCGGGAGCTGCGAGAGTTGTGGCTTTTTATCGGCTGTTAGTATCGGCCGATTGTCGTGAATAATTGATCTAATACGAGGGGAGAAGCAGGGGCGCCTTCTGAGGCCTCGGAGATACATTTGTTCTCGTTACAAGTAGGCGAAGGCGCCGATGAAAGGAGTCTTCGATCAGGCTAACGAGACGCGGTCTTCACAAGGGGCTTTTGGTAGCTTCTTTTTTCTCTGCTTGTTAAGTTTTTGGCACTGAAACGGATGATAGAGAAAATAGAAAAAATATAGGGGGGTGTCTTTGTGTCAGAGTTGGGCATTTACTAAATAAAAAATTATGTAAATAACGGATCAAATAAAAGTTACTGTAACTTTAGATTATTTGGCGAATAAAGTTAATTGTTTTATTCGTCAAGCGTTTCAATTTCAACGTCGAATACATTTTTCAACTTTAACTTTAACTTACACTTTTTTTAATAAAATTTTTACCCATCTCTGCTTTGTCTACATGGATAAACAGAGGTATTCTGTGATATATAATAATTTGTTAAAGCTGAGGGTAAGTGTTGGAGAAATACATAATTGAGGAGTCCTTGTAGAAAACACTGTAAGTGTCAAAAAATGAAAGAAATTTATCGAATAATATTCTACATGCCAATGGTAATACTATAGTATAGAATTTGATTTTTTGCACTCACAGTGTTTTCTACAAGGATTTTTCAATCATAGTTCATAATTTTTATAATCAAATTCCTGATATAGTACCTAATAATATTCATATTCCTTATTTATCTAACTTTCAGCTTAGCACAACAACCCGCACTCTTCTCACTAGAAAAGCAAAATATTATAAATTACAGTTAATCTAAAAAATCTGAAATTTCTCAAGATACCAAAAATCCTCCCAAAGTAAAAAAGTTGCCAAGGATTCTTCACACAAAGGTTTCTTCCTTATAAACCATTTCAAGTATAAAAAAAACTCCATTCATCTGCAATCCGTCTACACATTATCCAAATTTCCCCAACATTTTTTCCTCTCCACCCTCTACTTCTGCTTTCCCTTTCACGTAGACACACCGGCTGGTCAGTTGCACCCATATTTCCCAGCTGCAATCTCTGTTTCGATCGTTCAGCCTGTCGATAACGCGAACGTGTAGCGCCGGTGGTCGAATAGAGTAGCGACAACACGTGGGTATACGTAATTAAACGGGGAGAGGCCCTGATAACTTGACGTGGCGCCGGTTTAACGCGTTAATTATCTCGTTCTTGCGAGTACAGTCCGGTTAATGAGGCTTTCGCTTGTAACTTGCCTCCTACGTGCCCAGCACGCGCGCTCATCCCGCTGAAATTGCTTTTATCGTTCGTTTATCCGGTTTCGTACTCCGTGCCCCGTGTTCCTGGTATTATTTACGGTTCTGTAAATTCGAAACGGACCCTCGTGATTTTTCCCTGCCGAGCATAGGAAAAAAAAACTGTCAGGGTATGGCATGTCGCATCCTTTTTCGCGTAAAACGCGGGAGGATGAAGTCGATGAAGACTGCTGAGCGATGTCAAGTTCATGAGTAATTGGGTTGAACATGAAAGTTCTTAAAATAGGAGAACAAATTGTACAGTGCGTCTCTTGATTCAACAGTGCCCCTATTAGGTGATGATAAGATTTTTTATGAAGGATTTTGGATTAGTTTGATTGACACACTACTTAGGAACCTAATAATATAAACTTATTCATTGCCATACCATTGATAATTAAAGAATATTTTGACTTAATTATCAAGAAAAGAGAATTCGTAAGGAACATTTTTACTTACGAATCCATCAAACTTTTCTTCAAGCATCTACATTTTTTACAAATTCAGGTCTACTGAAATAAATGGCCTGCAAATATGTAACAATCGGAATCATTTAACCCTCTTGTTTTTCTCAAATTGTTGTTCATTTTTGTACTATTTTCAACGTGGCACTCAGCACTCACTGAAAAACGGTGTTAGTATAGAAAACAACTCCCGTTTACAAGGGAATTACGGTAATAATCCAGGTGCAGTGGTGTAAATCACTTGAACCCGTTAAAAGGTGATCGATATTTCACGCGGTTCGACGAATTCAAGGGCAGCAGGCAGGCGATTTAATTAATCCGATAATATTACGGCATCGCGTTATCGGGGGCGCCATCAATTACAAGATACTCGTGACTCTCTGCAACGCGAAACACTCCATTTACGCGCGTGTTTGATCAAAGGCGAGGGAAAAAGAGGAAACGAGGAAGGAGCAGATAAACGAGTAATCGCCGAGTAACCTGGCCAGCTACAAACCGATTACGAGCATGTTCTACAGGCGATCATTCAGTTTAGCCGACGAGATCTACACGAGCATCCTTCTAGATCACCTACGAGAGGAACACCTCTCTGTTCGACCGATCGTTCATTTTTATTGGGATGCTCGACTGGTTCGTGCATACCGAGTACTTTGCAATTCTTGGTTCTTGAAGGTCCCAAGAAGGAGTAATTAACTTAGTTAACACAGGTCACTTATTAGTTTTTGAAAGATATCTTCAGAAATCTTGGTTTCCATTTATGTAATTATGTAGGTATGTTCAATGAGGCCTCTAATGTGCATGATCAAAAAATGGAATCTGGTAACTCAAACAGGACTACACCTCCTCTTAACTCCACCTACAAACTTCACCGATGCTTGGTATATGTATAGTAAGATAAATCTACTTTATTTATTTAAGAAAAAATTTAAGGGACTTGAAATGTTATGGTGGGATAGTAAGAAACATCGTAGAAGGTATTCAATCTTGAATATTGTCTTGTTTATAGGTACTTACTGTCTAAAACTATTTAAAATTCCCACATAAATGAACTATATTACATTTTCCAAAAGGCTTCCTTTCCATAAAATACTTCAGTCACAATCAATTTTACCAAAATAATATAGCTCAAAGTCCACACTTCTAATCGCTCAAGTATCCACACTCACAACTTTGGTATCCAACTAACCAAGCCTTATAGACCACAAATAACTCAAAAAACGAAGATAAATGAAAAGAACGTTTCAATAAAAATTTACAAAATCTGCCCCAGTAGCTATCCCACACAACTTCACAGCAACCACGAATGATTAGAAAGAAAGGAACCCTCTTCACAAAAATATCTTGCTCCACTACACAAATTCATACTTTTTCAAAGCTACCCTTAGAAAACAGGCCACACTTAAAGAATCTTCCACGCCAATTTAATAGAAGTACCAAAAGGAGACGCCTTAATTACCCCCATGAGAAATGCACGACTCCTCGACGTTTCACCCCCAAAAGATTAAGAGATGAACTGCCAGAAACAGAATCCTCTCGTAGATCCTGCTTGCCGATGGAAAACCACTAATTTCCCAGCCGCGCCACGCCCCGCCATGTTGGAACACCCGTTTCATCAATCCAGCCTGGGAATCGGCTGAACGAAGTAAGTCGAACAATTATTCAAGGGATTTTTCGAGCGGCCTCGCAGGCATTCAGGGTTTCGCTGGCCTTCGGCCGGCCCTGGGCCCAGCAACCTGGTGCCTCGCGTACACTTTGCGATGTAGCTCCATAAAGTCTTGTTTTTCGTGGCTGGGTGAGCCGACGGGGGAGGCTACGCGGCGCCTGGGGGCCCTCCCACGAGGAGGAGTGACCTCGGTTGCAGGCTTTTGCTCTTGGGAATATCTGCGAGCGTCTTCTTCTTTGGCGGCGCGGGCGCTCCGCGATCTGGACCCCCACGCAGCCCTCGCTGCCACTCTCCGTGCTTGTTCCAGAGCTTTCTTGCGCTTTCGCAGAAAGATACAGCCACCACCTCGCTCTGGTCACACTGTTAAACAATCTGATCGATGCCCTGCAGGGTGTAAAAAATCGGTTCAGAGGTTGGAAAGGTACTCTGCCTGTCGAAGGACTAAACTAACTAGTAGTGTTTTAATTCTTCAACTTTCAGTGGAACACACTGGGTTTTTGTATTTTTTATTGTGAACGAAACACTAGGTTTTTCTTTATTTATTATTATCAGTGAAACACGCTAGTTTTTTTACTTTGCAATTTTCAGTGAAACGCACTGAAGGTTAAAGGTTTTGCACCACTTGGTGGTTGCCAGTGAAATCTCATGGTAGGATAATTTTCTTCTGATTCAGAGTAGGTATTTGCAGCGTTTTTTGTTTCAATGAATTTTGATAGCTTATCGTGGGAAAAGGTTACTTAAGTTAGTTTCTTTCACGAGAAAGAGGGTTTTTAATTCATATTGTGCTACAAACTTTGAGTAATAAGATATGTCTGGGGAATGTGGATGAAGAAATTAACCCTGTCAGAGTTGGGATCAATTTTTGGTTTTAATGGCAGCACATATTACTTATTTAACATTCTCTTTTACACTACCACAAAGCAGAAAGGTTCTATATGTTTGTGTGCTTGTCCGTCGCCTAAAAACTTTTGAACGATAAAGACTGGGATTACGAAATATGCCTCAGCTCATTATGCCTGACTAATCCAGATGAATGTGACTATTTCCACAAAAAATAACTAAAAAAATTATTTTATAAAATCAGAATCTAAATTTCGGGCGAAGCCGAGTAGTAAAGCTAGTAAGCTATAAGTGTGCGGCAATAGAGACGTTTTAATATTGTTATTAAAATTTTGTTTCTCCTATTCATCATATGCAATATCGATTATAGTATTTAAAATCTTGTTAATGTTACATTCACTAAAGGTGTTCTAAGTGTTTTTCTTCCTGTCTCATAAGACACAGAATTGAATACTGCTGATTCCTAGTCTGCACCTGGCAGACACATTCTACTTACCAAATTCAGAGAGTGCATACAATACTACATCTCATAAAACTCCCTTCAGATTTAAAAGAATAATCCCCAAAACCAAGAAGAACCCAACATCCCCAACAACACTATCGATTCCTTCAATTAAAAACCATTCACAGAGTATTTTACGGGTTACGTTGGAGTTACTTTAAGCCACGAAGTACCGATACACTGTACGATGATGGCCGGCGCCGAAAGTTGCGCGAACAGGTTCGTTTGTACCGATTCACCGTCATTAAGTAAGCTCCTCCGAAGGCAACCGGAGCATCAATTCCCGCGGCAATTTGAAGTAGGCCGGCGAATCCATTAGGAGAAGTTCTCGGAGGCGAAAGGGGCGTTAAACGGTGCGACGTCGTCGAGGGATCGTATCTTCGTGTTAACGACACGGCTTCTTCTTCCACCGAAACGGAAGGTGGTCGTGATGCGGAACAGCAAGTGGTTAAATATACGGTTCCGTGACTTCCCTGCGAAGCCAGAGGTATACTTCCTTTTGCGGCGAGTCGCCAACTAAACCTGAAATAGATATACTCATTCGTTTCTGACTCCAATCACACTGCGATTATGCAGCAGGGATTGATTTCCTGTAGAATTTCGTTGCTATCAATTTTAATGTTACGAATAAGAAACAGATGGACAGACATTCTTATTGAAGAATAAAAATCTTCTGCAATGTCTGTCTACTGAGGAAATATGATCAACGAGTATCATTTGAAGTTTGGGCACGATATGAAGATTTCTGTTAATTTCGTAAAATAATGGATTATTTAATTGGTGACGTTGTAAGCATTGTCAAGGAAATGATAAAACTTCAGTTTTTTCGGATGTTTCGCAATGCTAGATAGGACATTTTAACTAAGGAGGGCAGAGTAGTTGAGGACAATTCATATGACCATTAAAAGATGTCTTCCACCTGAATTCCATATCAATCTACCTACTTCTATGCTGAAGAAGCTATAACATCAGAAAAATGGCGGAATGGTGATCCAACCACACTACCACCAGGAGATCCAAGCAATACTCCACCCGGAAGTCACAACTGCTTGCAGTGGAAACGTCAAACCCGACCCCTCAACAGTCCTCGTCCTTTCAAAATTCCCTAGACCAGACCTTCGAACTCTCCCTCCCCATCTCTACCTACACATCCCTAAAATTCCTGAACGCTAATACCCATCATCAATAACAGACACTTACTAACAACGCCACTTCGCCTCAGTACTCCTACGTCTTGAGACTCCAATTACCATTATTAAAGGAACATCCAAACAACATCCAACCCATACGCTACAGTTGCTCAGAATGGAATCGTTACACCTAAAAACCTCACCCATCCCCCTTACACCCTAGGAAAACCAACCCCCGTGTCTTCAAACTACCCTGCCAGCTGCGCGTAGCCCATCGACATTCAATTCCCGAAAGATTCCTGAACGCTCCGCCGGCTCGTCGCGGCCGGTCCCGCGGGGAACGCGTACGTCTATATCGCGGCGAGCGAGCGTGTCGAGGCGTGCACGGGTCTGCATGTGCGAGGGAGTCGAGTCGTCGGTCAGTCGAGCCGGTAATGGGAGGTTAAAGGTCACCGCGCCGCCAACGCTAGCGAGGAGGAAGACCGGGACGAAGGAATGGGAGAGATCGAGGGGGTGTAGGAGGCCCGGTGAACCTCTCTGGGGCCTGTTGGCGGGCCCCAGGGAGGTGGGGAGGGGGGAGCGCGGAGAGCGTAGTGTACGTACGGGGCCGCGGGTGCCTGTACGTGTATGCATACACTTAAAAGCGCGTATAATGTTGTATAAGCATCGAGAGCTGGCCGTTCCGCGCGGCCAGGGAGGGGATGAGGGAAGCGAAACGGAGGGCTGGTGCGATATGCCTCTCGAAACCGTGGGAACGCACGTGGCCCCACGCGCCTAACTAACCCCCTTACCAGCGCCACGACTCGCGGCTCGGCCCTCCACCCCCTCCGCCCCTTCCTCCCTTATCGTACACTTCGCCTCATTCCAGGCGTTCTCTTCGCCTCCACCTCCGTTGCTTCCTTTGTTCCTCGCTGTCGCCGGATACTGGACTTCCCCCCAAGTGTCCTTCATCCGACCACCTTCTCCGGGATGTCCCTGCGTCATGGGCCCAATCGATGGGCCCGCGATTCTGGGCCCGCGGACCGCGGAACCCTGTTTCGCTCTTCCGCGACACTCTCCAATGTGAGACGGTCTTGCCTCCTCTTTTTCGAATACCACCCATCTCCACCTCCTAGGCCCGACGTCGCTGCCTCGGTCTCACCTGCGCACACCTCGCTGCTCCCTCGTCGTGTTCCCCTTCCCCGTCTGCAACATAGCCGAGGTCCATCCTCCCAGGGAACGATTCCACCTCTCCCCGACGGCCACCGCCTCCTCCGCCTCCACCACGTCGCTCCAACGGCTTCCCTTTTCCCTCTTCACGGCACCGAATCGCGGTCCCGCGGTTTTCAGCCCTTTCATTACCGGGACCTCTCCGTCCGCTAGCGATACGCGCGCCTCGCATGGGTTCGTGGGCCTGACTTTGGGCCCAGCTTGCGGAATGCGTGGTGTCGCGTGCGGGGGTTAGACTGTTTGGGAGTTATAATTTGAAAGGGTTTGAGAATTCGGGGGGAAACTGTTTTGTGCAGTCTGCGTCACTTGCTGCGAGGGAAATCAGTAGAATACTTGTATCAATGATATCAGCATACTGCATTAATTCTATTTAGTATTACACTAGCATGCACTTGCATAAGAATATTAATTTTAAGTCTCCTTTGACCACCACAGGGAGTGCGAGTTCTCCTACGTTGAAAGATTGAGAAATATTTAATCCCTCCATCCATTTTATCAAGAACATAGTAGCGCATATAAATCTCTTCGCGTAACTGTCTCAGGCGAAGCATTTTTTTATCACCCAAAACCAGAATTTTGTGTGTAGTCACTTGAAAGATATGATATTTTAAAGAAAAATATAGAAATGTAGAAAATATGCGAACATATCAGTCACGAGTTATGATAGTATCTTCAATATGAAATGCCTCTTACAAAGGAGTAGGTGAAGCGAATTTCAGCAACTGCAAGAGTTGAACACTTTAATGGAAGCTATTTACGGCTCCAATTTAAAACTTGTTTTGCCTATCAGTCGTTTCCCATCCGCCTGCTTAAGGACCGAAAGGAATAATGCGTTATCGCGTTTGCATGAGCCATGAACAGCAAGCCAGGCAGGATTGAAATTACGCGTCGGCGGATGCAGGGCTCGGTCCCTTTCCGGCTCGCGCCGCCATGAGTACGTCGAAAATTGATTATCGCTCGGCCTGTAATGATCCATTACGCGGATTCGAAGCGAGTTCGAGCGGATGTAACGCCGGTGCAAACTGACAATCACTGTCTCGAGCCGAAATGAATTATGAGCCGATAATCCACGGTTGCCGTGCGTCGACCGCGCGGAATTTACGCACGTTTATAGTCCACTGAAGCTTTATCTTCGCGGGCCCTGTGCTATAAGTTAGAAGATTCTAGTTCTGAAGGAAATAACAACTGTTCTGTCTAGAAAAACACAAAACAGTAGAGTTTAAGTCTCTTATATCCTAATGCAAGCGTCATTAATTTTTTAATTGGTTTACAGAACGCGATTTATTAAAATTTCACTATGTTACGTGTAGTATTTATTTTTGAGTTTTCTTTCATGTGTTTGTACTTTGATTTATGAAGAAATAGGGAATTTTTGTAGTAAATATAATGGTAGAATAATTTGTTCACAATACTGTTTTTGTTTTTAGGATTCCTAGAATATTTAGATGAATATTCAGTGTTAATTATATGTTGACTACTGCGTTCGATTATGCTGATTTAACATTACATTCGCTATGGTGCTCAGTACATCACACAAGTTGAAGTATTAATCACATTAATCATGCATTAAAATCTCCGCGATAAAACAGCAAAGTTCGGCACGAGTATGGAATCCAAATCCGTCAAAGCTTCCAGTGTCATAGTTCAAAAGCAACAGGCAGAATATTGTATACTTCTTTCACACCACAAATTCAAAAGAAATTTTAACATTCCTTGTCTCACAATCAGAGAGAAGCCGCCGTTCACATCACATCCTACAGATGGCAGCACCGAGTGGGTTCGCTCCATCCCCAACCGCCGAAGCATTGAAGAGCCATCAAGTCAACGAGGCAGGGTCCAGGAAATCCTGTCGAGCGCGTTTGCTTTGGAGGGTGACACGGTCAAAGTTGAGAAACTACATCGTCCACGACCACTGTGCACCGTCGATAACTGGACAGCCACGATACCGACCGCGGCAAATCAGGAAAATAAACTAGCCAGCCTCTGTCCCTAGGGGAAAATCTAAATCCCGAGGCAATCAAGCTCCCCAACGAACAACAGCCTGGGAATCGATGAAGCCTACAACGAGTAACGCTAGAAACGAGAAAAGTATCTCTTTTGTTTCGTATATCTTACTTCTATCCCGATTTCCTGCCGGAAAGAGAAATAAAAGAATTGCCTGAAACTGGGTTGCAAGGAAGTGAGCCGGCGCCTGGGCCAGTCGCGAATTAGCGGCGTTTAAAAGGGAGGACCCTAGCTTTCCATTTTTTTTTTTTTTGCGAGTTCGCTCTCTTCCGCGCCGTCCCGTCCGTTGGCGTCACGAGTTTAAACTATACTACTAACTAATAGCAGGCCTAGAGTGTGTTTCTACAATGTGGGCACACTGTGCGCCCCGGCCGGGCAGTTTATCTAATCGTCGGGCCGTAAAAAAAGAGAGGCTGCGCACCGCCCTAACCACAGGCCATGGGCCCGCGGGGACCAGTTCCTCGCCTTCCTGAATGCTCGCGTACCGTCTTCCCCCCGCTCAGGCTACCTTCCTTTTCCCAAAATTTATTATTGCGCGTTTAATCGTTCCAGTGAATCAAAAGCGAACGGCCGGTCGCACGGTCGTCGCGTCGAGCGAGTTCCTCGCGCGATGGATGAGAGAACGACTTCTGATCAATGGCGGCTGGGGCCGTCTCTAATTTCTTCACCGACGCGCCGGGTGGAATAGATGCCGGACCGCCATTTTCTTGGATGTAGAAGAGGGTTTGGGTTAGGTCTGATAGATTAGTTATCTGCGGCGAGTGGAGGGACTCTTGCTTGGCCCCTACTACTATTTCTGCGTGCAATCATTCTAGGCTCTTTTAATTAGTTCTTGTGGGTGGCAAAATAGGAGGCTTTGGCCAATTCTATGTGCCATCTGCACTGCTGGCTTGACCATAGTGAACGGATAAAGAGCCAAAGAGGTAAAGTAACTATGCTGAGTTTTGGGGAGATCCTCGAACAGCTGCGGAGATACTTTGATAATAACTTAACAGGATAGGAGACTTAGAGGAAACATTATTAGAGAAAGAAACCAAGGTGTGACGACTTTATGCGCAATCATAGATTTCTGCTGGCTTCATGGAAGACGGACCCAATGAAAACTTGGAGGTAAAATGCTCCCGTGTGAAACTATTAATACTTCAGCTTTATTAACATTAAATGCGCATCGCCTAACCTAAAAAAACTGTCAATTTCCTTTTACTTTACACATATACTCATATTCAACCTTAAACACTAGTGTGCTCTAAAGAAAAAGGACCACCTAATACGCATACTGTAGCTCGGATCAGCTTAGCCCCCTTTTTCTTGCCTGTCTGCACCTCCCACTTCAATTTTAATCAACATCGCCCTACTATCAGTTACACCAGCTGCTACCCTTCGTCCTCCGATTCGCAGATCCCGATAAGGGTTGGAACAAATAGCTCCTACGCCTCCCGCCGTCAACTACAGATGCGACGTGGCAGTTCACGCATGTGCGTAGAGGTCGCGGCGACTCCTGGAATTCTGCTGGATCCCCCCGGTGTACCTGTGGGACTTTGGAGGTCGCAGGGACCCTGTGACCCTTAGATAAGGCTCACGCCCTAATAAGAGGGTACACGCGAGGGAACCGTGAGGGGGCCATGGCAGCTTCTCTTCTTCTTCGTCTCCCTGTTGCCCGCAAATCGTAGCTCGGGGCCTCGCCCGACCGAGCGATCTAATCCACCGAGAAATCTGTGGTTAACGTTTTAGGGCAGCAAGGGTGGACCCTTGGAGCCCTCACGACATTCCACCGCGCTAACTCCCACAATTGCGAGCTCGCTATAAAACCGCTACCCCGAAATCCACGCTCCTCCGACGGCCGTTTTTCTGCCTCCGTTGCTGGGGCTCCGATTTGCGGTGGAGCCCATCTTCACCCCGCACTGGGCCTGCAATCGGCAGTTCGGTGCTTGAGGACGCGAGCTTAGGTCAGTTCAGTTGTCCAAGTGTCGTTCACCTTCATCTGCTGATATCAGAAGCGCGGCAGGGACTGATTGGCACGGCTGGAAGTTTAACGAAGGTATTTGGAGTAAAAGGGAGATAGTAGTATTAGAAATGAAGAGGGTAAGTGACTGGTATTTTACCAAAGTCTTTAAAACTAAACTTAGAAAACTAAACTTAGGAAACTAAAATTGCAAAATCATGGGTCATTGTGGATAAAATGGGAAATTGTGGAGATTTAGGGCGGGTAATATTTTGTTGCAAAAATCTTTGGTGAAGTAATATACAGTGCACGCTGTGTTACTATTGTTTCTGCAACGGCTGTTCCCACAATTGTCGGAGAGCAATGAAACCGCTACTGCCTTTAAATGACACTCTTTGCCTCGTCATTGTTGTCCCGATCCATTCCGCTGAGAATTTCGTGGCTTTAGTGAACCGCTATAATTACGAACGCCATGAAAGAACGGTTTCCAGAAACTTGCTAACCACGAACATAAAATCACCGAAAATGAAAAATGAAGAGTCTTGCCCTTATTGTATTTTGGAGAGTAAAGTTAGACACGTATATTGACCTGTGGGTAGGAGGATGAGCTAGTAGGTACCAGTGCCGTCTTATCGTTTTCGGGAGCCCTGGGGCTCCATGTGGGGCCCCCCAAAATTATTCCAAATTAAACGAAATCAAAAATGCCGCGCTAACAAGCGAAATGAATCAGTAATGAAACAATTAAATAAATAAGATTAAACGTGGGGTGCATTCCATGAGAAAAGGGCTCCATTTTAAAATCTAAATTTTGGTGTACCTATTCGTCATTTTCTTTCCGTCACCGTTGGAGGGTCCGTTCCCAATTGTTTTCTAGCATTCATAACCCTTTTTTTTTTCATTTTTCAATTTTTCAGGGGCTCACTGAGCTCCGAGGCCCTGTGGTGGTTGCCTCTTTCGCCTCTATGTTAAGACGGCACTGGTAGGTACTTAGAAATAATTATTAGAACAAGTAGTAGAATATGTACGCACTTATGCTTGTGCTACGATCAATAATAATAAATTACAACGGAAGCTGAGTATCTGAAAAATCCTTTGAACATATGCGACTTACATGGGAGTCTTAAAAAATGACTTCAAACATCGTTTTATAGATAGTACAAGCGATATTGAATTTATCAGATATTAGAGAACAAGCCGTCACAGCAGATTGCCGCTAATATCGTTATGCACACAGGCTCGTATTCAGATCAGGCGATCGCAGGAAGTGATAAACACTGTCTCGTAGATCAATGGGCGTTTCCAAAATAGAATTGCAATCTGCCGGTCGACATTTCATGTAGGATTAGATTCTAACTTCTTTTTTAACACAGAAAAGTCTGCTCGTGTGAAACTATAGTAGAAACATCAATTTCCGGTTAATAGGAGTGTTTTCAAAAAATTAAAATTTTGGATCTTTAAGGGGTTACGCCACCCTGAGGCGCTCGAAACAGCACTAAACTAGACGAATTTTTTTTACTGATCCTATGAGTTTGAAAATTATTTATTTTCTTCTTATGTGCAGAGCATGTATTAGTGCATATATTGTATAAATACTGTACAAAAATATTAAAAAATGACCGAGTTATTTGTTGTCCCGCGAAGCTCGTCCGCCGTTACACGCGTGACTGATATAACAAATTATAACGTCCAGGTTCATCTGAAATGAGAAACATGAAGATTTTCGTATTCCTTAATAAAATACCTACAATGTAGCATACGGCTTTGAGAAAAAAAAATTTATTGCACAAATGAGAGCAAGGTGAAGAAAATTATTCGTTTTTCACCTGACAAAACGAACTTAAAACATTTATTATATATGAATGGGTTATCGCAAGAAAAAAATGATATGCTACATTGTAGATAATACCATTAAGAATATGCGTACCAAGTTTGAAATCAATCGGACAAATAGTTTTGGAGATATTGGATATATCACCTTTAAAAATGTAGTTTCGAGAAAAACGCAAAAGAAGAAAAGTAGAATGGTCGCTACCTGCTGCGGAATATCGACATCCGCGCCTCGTTTAAAGTCTATAACTCGGCTATTTTGGGGAATTTTTGCGTCTACCATGACTTAAATTATTCGTAAAACTTCACGTAATAAGAAAATGCAAAAAATCGATTTTTTAAAACTTTCAGGGTGGCGTAACTCCTTAAATGGGACTGTTTCGAAATCAGGAACTGATTCTTAAACAACTGATGAGTCTATTTCTATAAAAAAAATTTAAATGCCCTGATTTAAAAGTGGTACTTAAGGGTATCCTGTGGTCAAAACGCTTGAAAAATACATGATTTTCATGAATTAAAAAAAGGGAAGTGAACAACATATAGTAAAAATATTTTTAAAATATATGTGAATAATTATCACCTTATCCGTCTTCATTGCAAACAAACAATCCGACGATTTTTAGCACGATGTTTAAACACAATTTTGCAAAGACGCATGTTGTTCTACTCATACATCTGTCCATTAAAAAATGGGTGATTCAAAATTACTATTTGTGCATAAGGCGATAACCATTCACATATATTTTAAGAATATTTTTAGTCTTTTTATTTCAGACGATCCTGTCACGAGTTCTGATGGCGCCCGTCAGGAACTCTATTTTCTACACAGTGGTACACTGAATGCTGTAAGTATAAGTATATCTAATGCAAAAATTGATAAAATTCAAACAATCATTTTTTGGTTTGTTCTTCAAATATGTAGTAATAAAGTGCAAAAAGCTTTTTTACTCCTATGTTATTCAGTTTCTTTTTTTTAATTCATGAAAATCACGTATTTTTCAAACGTTCTGACCGGAGGATACCCTTAATTTATTTTATATTCCTTGTCAAATTTAAATAATTCTTTTCTATGCCTCACAAAATTCTCCATATTCTTTGGAATTATCATTCCATATAAAAATTCAGTAGATACTTGAGTCTTACTGTATTTTTAAATTTTCCAATTTTAATTGAATTTCTGAAAAAAAGATAATTTCGCAATTTCGTTCCCATTTCCATTTCAATCTTATAATTACAGCCTCCCTTTCTATTTTTAAGCTTGCCACCTTGCTGAAACATATTCTTTAACCCGGAACTATTATTCCAATCCGAAATTCGCTAGATTTCCCAAGAGTAACTAATCACACAAATTACTACATTCAAAAATCTTCATTAAAACATAAATACCGTGATGTCGAGCGTCTCGTAGGCGGTCCTGGGGCAGCAGGGACTGTCCTCGATTTTGGGTAACGATTAGTCCTCTCCGTGGGACAAGTCATCTAGGACTTGCCACGATACCAGGAACCGTAACGTTATGATTATTGTAATTAAATCGTCCCTGCGGGCATCGGTAAAGGGTACAGAGGGTGTCTTCCTCCAGCATCGCATTCTCCTTCTCCCTCCAGATGTATTACCGTTTCCCCTCACGCCGGCCCCCTCCTCCTTCGCTTTGGCTACCTGCATCCCCAAAGTATCCCTTTGTATCCTCTCTCCAGCAGGAATCTTATCGCGGACTCGGGGAATAAGGCAATTATTCTTCGCACCCCCTCGATGGCGACCCGATAAATCGCCACCATTGCGAAATTGCGAAACGGGCAACGATTGTTGCGAAAGTGCCAGCCAGAGCCCGATCTAGGGGGCGCAAGAAAGGCAACTGCTTAGAGCAGCAAAATTGGTAGAAAGAGAAAATTAAAAGTAATAAAAACAAATAAAAAAAGTAACTGTTTGAAAAAGGGTAAAAAATTAGCTAATACATATTTGAACTTAGTATCAAACTTATAAATCGTTTTCAAATAATTACTAAATTTTCTATAAAACAAAAGGCTTTTGTTAGTCAACAAATACCTACAAAAGAATTCAGTCAAGAATTAAATTTTAAAATAATTATTTATAAAGTATAAAGGTTATTTATAAGTTATAAAACTAATTATTTATAATATAAAGGGCGGCAAAAATCATTTTAGTGGCCCCTATAGCCACCTCCAAACCGGTGAAACGAAGATCTATGGTCGAGTTGGTTTAGAAATGGAGTTGCAGTATAAAATCTAAATAATACGTGTCGAGGGCGAGATGAAATTGGAAACGAAGATATCAATCTGTCGGAACCGAAGGGAAAATGAATGACGGAATAACGATCCCAAGCTATCGGGACGATGGCAAAGCATATAGGTCAGTTTGGTCTGTTTACACGGCTTTTCATTATGCTTTATTGTCCCCGTGGTGTGCTAGAATTAATGAAAGTTAAACAGAGCTAACTGCAAGGCAAGCAGGTTAACTGCTGGCCATTGTTGGGGAAAACATGATAGGGCAGCTAGTAGAGATCGACGCGGACGGTGCGCGATGGATCGTTTGCCCTCGCGAAATTAAATTTGGGGAAGGGATATTGCAATGTCTTGTTACGGGTAGTTATGAAAATTTTGAAGGTTCATTTACGCGATCCCATATTACTGTACCTATAGTTATTTTTATTATTTAAGTATTGAGTGTTCAGATTGTAGAAATGAATTGGACGCATCAAAATTAATTCAAAATTGGAGTTCTTTAATTTAATTTTCCTTTCATTTCTTTCACAGAAAATTAGAGCTTGTTTTGAGTTATTAAAGGAGCGTGATACTAGAGGATCGAGGGTGGAATATTAATTATACCGTAGGTTAGTTTGAATTAACTTCTATTTCCAATCAATAACAACAATATTTAAATATACATTATAATAGACTAGTGTGACATTATCCTTCTGTTTTATCGTTTTTTGGTATAACTACGTGCTAGCACGTTCATCCTTCGACTTTCATACACTCGAGCTCGACCACACAAACACGCTGATTCCTTAATCTGAACACAGACGCGGTCCTTACGCATCGACGCGGACTAAGGGCGCAAAGATCGGAGCGAGGACACAAAAAAGGAGGCGACATGTCTACGAGAAAAGTGACTATCTACAGCGCTCGCCCGTAGGGGTTGCTTTGAACGCCACCGAACGCCAACATCTGTTCGAAATAAATCCCGAGTTCGTGCAGAGCCTGCGTAACATCGAAATTACGCCCCACCTATTACAAAGTCCTTTGCCTTCACGTCATTTTTAATTCAAACATCGAACAATTCTCCAAACTCAATTCCCCAAAATATTTACTAAAACTGAGGGATTCCCACTATCTCATTCAGCAATCCAAAACCGAAATGGATCTTTGAGATCGAAGGATACGAGTCCTGTTGAATTTCATTCACCGTTCGAGCTACAGACGATCACTCAGAGATTTAATTGTTCCTTTTGCAAAATTGTTCAAAGCAACCCTTAGGCATCAGACACACCCCCACACAGAAGAGCCTTAAATTAATGGTAACGCGTTAAATTACCGAGAAACGGAGGACGCCCTATCCATTAAATAAACGCCGTGACACACTTGGGGCCCCGTAACGGGAGGGGGGTGAACACGCGACAAAGTTTCACGAGTGTCAGGTAGAAGCTGCGTGTATGTACAAGACGTGGGTGGTCTACAGGGTAGCTAAGACCTTTCCTTAGATTAAAAGTGGGGGAGAAGAAGGATCTTTGGGACTATTTACAGGTCACTGGTGAGAGACGAGGGAGAGCGAGGGGGGATGAGGTGGCGTGGGTAACTACGAGGAGGTGTCCCTTTGCCTCGCGCTTATCTGATCAGGAATTCCTAATTTTCAGGAGAGGGAAGCGGGCCGAGGGTGCGGGCAGGAAACTCGATTTGACGCCTCGATAGAGAGGAACACCTTGCGGCTTCCTGGGACAGATCGTTGTCTGGGCTCAGAGTGACCAATTATTTTGACGCCTCGAGAGATACAACGACGCCTCGTTATTCAGACAGAGGCGTCACGAACACTAATTTTTAGGACCTGCCTCGGGAAGGGCTTCGCTCTCCCTTTCTGTTCGAGCTTATCGCCAGAGATTCCCACTCAACCCTCTACAATCCGAGGCTCCTCGTTTGGCTGCTTCTGGAAAGCAGTTGACCAGCTTCGATTGTACAGTTGAAAGCTTCTTTTGAACTTATATAACTGTTTTTGGAACTTCTAGTTTAGTAGAATTTTGAGGTTTAATTAAATTAAAATCGTTTTAATGTTATTGTGGTTCGAGAGGGTTGATGGGGCTTTATGTAAATAACTACTGCCTGTTTGTACATATTTGAAACTAATTGCATAATGAATTCAACGGTGGAATATTTCTGTTAAGATACGGAAATAAAAGCTTCGTATTGTTAAGGTTCAGAGTACCTAGTTATAAAAGTGAGACGCTTCGGGATATCGACGATCTGTTGTCCTCGACTTTCTAGATTCTATCGAAAGACACGAAAGAAATTATTCGACGGATTTAAGTGCTACGTATTTTACAGTTAAATATAATTACACGACTATTTACACGCGGCGAGAAGAAGGAAAGAAGACGGAGGTAGGCTTTGGTCGTCCATTCATTCTCGCGATACGAACGGAATTGAGCCGAATAACTTAAGCAATACCGCATTTACAACGCGATCTATGGTACATCTCAGGTCTGCATGGTCCATTCTTATTTCCACACGAAAAAAATTACCAAAATCAAAGCAATTTAGTCTCTCAATGCTCGGTGGGAAGCCATTCCTTTGATTTATCCATTTAGAATCGTTCTAAAAATTCGAAGTGTGACCGAAATGCGACCAGAAGGAGTCAGCAGCAGGGGAACTTAAGATTCCACAGCCCCATATCGGAATCGCATCCTCCAAATACGAATCAAACACGCAGACGTGACTTTCTCAGGCGAAGAGGAGTATGAACGACAAAGGGGTGTCATTTAACGCCTCATTATGTCCTCTATACTGAAGCCAAGCTTAGGAGTAGTGGCGCTGGTCCTCTGAATCGGGATTAGACCGCTCACCCTCTCCGCCATCTGCCTGACGGTCGTGGAAGCAGTGATCCTGGACTCCGCTGTCACCGGTGCCTCGATCCTTAGGTCCTGAGGCACGTCCGTGTGCGTGAGAAGGTGCGTCTTCAGGTTGCTTCTCTGGTTGAAGCTCCTGGAGCAGACAGGACACTTGTGGGGGGACTCCTCCATGTGGAGGATCTTGTGCACGGCTAGAGTCCTGCTCTGACAGAATCCTTTGCCACACTCGCTGCACTTGAACGGCTTCTCCTTGCTGTGGATATACCTGGAAAAGAAACATGGATCGTCTTTTGTTTGGTTCTATGCATCGGGAGGAACAGTAGTTCCCTGTACAGTAACGAAGGATTCTTTCGTTGGTCGATCGCGGACTACTAAAACTCGCAAACGTTATCGAATTACGAACTTTGAGCCACGGTCGTCTATGGAGCCGATTATCTACTTGATGATTGTTAGGTTGCTTGTAAATAACGCGCATTGAATTCAGCACGAAGTTAGAAAATTGATGATCCGTAGATTGGCACTGTGTTTAGGAAGATGTATTTTTAAAATTGATGAAGGTTGAAAATAAAATTTGCTTTGAGCAGTTTCGACTGACTTTATCAATACAAACTCCGAATCAAGTCACTTCTGCAAACTATCCAACCAACAGTCACTCAAACTTCAATACCCAGTGCTTCTTTAAGACACACCTCCCAACATTAACAGAAACAAGGGTCAAAAAGAGTAATCACAGAGTTACACAAAAAAGCACAAGCTTTCCTTCGAAACCTACTTCCCAGAGTTCCCCCAAACGCAACCCAAGAGCACAACGAATCTACCAACTATAATCATCCTAAGTAGCCGTCCAAGCCTGTCGCAGATTCTCACGAAGCCAACTCACCGATGGTCCCTCAAATGATCCTGCCTGCGGAAAGCTTTGCCGCAGATGTCACAGGAGTAGGGCCTCTCGTCCGTGTGCGTCCTCTCGTGGATCAGCAGATTGTAGCTCTTGGTGAACTGCCTGTTGCAGAACTTGCAGATGAACTGCTTCTTGGGCCTCTGACCCGGCAGGCGCCTGGTGAGGAAGGATGCCGGTGGCGGCACAGGGAGCGCGGGGTGCAGTCCCTGATGACCCTGGTGGTGATAAGGATGCGGGGACGTGGTTTGCGGGCAACAGCCCCTCACAGCTAGGAGCGCTGCTCCTCTCAGCCAATTATCCAGGAACGCGGCTTGGTACCCGACGTTCTGGCCCGCGGACTGTTGCTGCACGAATCTGCCAGCTAGCTGCTGGGACCTGATCCACCTGGGCGACGTGATCTGCAGCTGCTGCGGCTGGTGCATCGATCTGTCGAGCGTGGGCGGCGTGTGAGGCGGTGTCAGCGGCTCCATCTTCGTCTCCATGCCTTGGTAGACGGCGAACGATCCACTGAACAGTTTCCCTCGGCGATTGAACTCAGCGCACGGCTATGCCGCTGGATCGTCACTGACACAGAGCCGGGGCACCGTTCGCGGCCGGTCTAGGTGACAGTCCTGACGCGGCTGTTTACAACGTTCGCGCGTCTAGCGGACGGTGGAGCGCGGTACAAGGCGGAGGAATCTCACGTGACGAGGCGGAAAAAAAAGAGCAAGACGTTTCGTCGAGAGTCGGCGCGATACTAAATGCCAACAGGCAGTCGTCGAGGTTCCAGGGTCGCCGGTTACCTGGCGCCAAGAGGACACGGTGGCTCCTCCTACCGTGCCCTGAACGCTGGATACGCCGGTTGGCGGCTCGACTTCCACAGGGGCGGAGCTTCCGGGTCAGGGTGACCCCTCCGGGCGTCGCGACGCTCGTCCACCCGCTATCGCCCCTGCACACCCGTCCGTTTCTAAGCTTCCATGGAGAGGAGCCTCCCTGGGTCCAACGGGTGCCCCGTTTGCGCTGCCGGGGGACAACTGGGATGCCATTTAGCAGCCAGAAATTGAAGTTGCTTTAATTGGCCTGGCGACGCAATTAGACGCGCTCTCCGCGCGGCTCTATATGCGTGGGTTAAAAACGCTTTCAGAGATTACTGTGGAGGGGGTTGGTAACGGAATTCGGGGAGGTATTATGCGTTGAGAGGTTGCTCACTGAGAATAGCTTGTGTTTTGTAATAAAATTCATGATTGGAGCATCTAATTGGTTATTTGCTAACGCTGGAGATGAAGGTCCAAGTTCCAGAATTGTCAAATGGAGAGGTTATGGAAACTACTGAATCCATTTTACTAACCTCAATTTAGGCTTCAAATTTAATTTTCGCCAATTTTTCATTCTTAATTTCGCCTTACAAATTTTGAAACGGGGGCTTCGATCTCTCGATCGAAACGGCGGACTTAATTTATATCCTTCAGGTGTCGAAGCAGGCTATCGTAAATCAATAAGGACACGGCGCAATAAGGGGGGCGATTAATGGACAGGTATCGAGGAAGCAGTCTCAACTGCGGCGGCAGCGCGACTCGTTTCTATAACAGCATTTAATCGGAACGTGCCCACTTCTTTTTCTCTCGTTTGTTCGACGGCGAGAGCCAACTTGTTTTTCTCGTCCACTTCCTTCCAGTTAAGATCGCCTCTGTAATCTCATTATACGCTAACGATGTGGCTCAGCATGATATTTCGAACGCTACCGCGATTCCTCTCTATCAGAAGAAGGGGGGTGTTGTTTAAGGCTCTGTATAAGATCCATAAAAGATTCGCGAATATCTATCACTGTACAGTTTTTAAAGGTTATCTTCTTTCCTTCCCTTTTCTGTTAGGGTTACTATTTTGGTAAAAATTCTGGACATATCAGAGAAGCATTCATTATTTTACAGAACAGGTTGAAATGGTTTGAAGTTTAAAGCATGAAATTGTATTTAGTTCTACGCAAGTAAGGATCGCCATATGAATGCAGAGATAATTTGAGCTCACCCTAAATATGAAACTACTTATGTCACTTGTGATATTTTAGTAAAAAAATCCCTTAAGCAGTAATTCTGTAGTTACCAATGACAATAATTTGCCAAAAATAACAGGTGAATATGCACGACTAAAATATTATTATAAATCGTATCAGAGGTGCAATAAAATTGTCGTGCGTGAGAAACAGTTTGCGCTGCGATTGAAGGGCAAATTACATTGTCGAACGTTTATAATTTTGCATGCATCAATGCACGGCTACCTATTTTACAATTTACATACTCTATGCTGTCGCATACGCTTCAATGTCTTTATTCTACCGCGTGTAATGAAAAATATAGGTACGATTAATTATTATTATACTATGAAGGAATGAGGCTTTCCTTTTTATCGTTTTGCTTCTCCCGCCAACAAGATTTTGATTACAGAAACTTATAATAGTGGCATTCAGAATAATATATACTATAATCCTATCATAAAAGAAACATATTCCCATTTAAGAAATGGAAATACCAAAGTCTAGATCTCGTTCACCTAAATAGATTTCGTTTGGTTCAATTTGTACCCCCTTTGAAATCCTACATTTAGTTTGTCCCATTTTTTTTTTGGCCATAATAAAAATTGATCTGTGTCAAGGTAGTAATTTTAAGTGACCCACCCTTTATTGTGCGTATAACTAGCTTTCAAGATAGTATTGCTTTTCAACTTGAAGTGCAATTTAGGGACTCAGTGGAGAACCGACGCATGCCATCGTTTTATAATTTTAGAGAAAAGCAAGTTGAACGAAAAATTGTTTTCATAGGAAATTTGGGACGAAATTGTGATTATTTTAAACTGTAGGTACTCGAATTTAATGGTAAATGACAACTATTATCAAATTTTTGCTAAAAAAATTAATATTTCAGGTCACGTGGTTTCAAAGAGCCGAATGGCTTGGGCCTCTTTTCCACTACGCATTTGTTTTTCTCAGCGTGAAGAAAATTTAACTAAATGCTATTATATTAGGAGGTGGTGGAATTACACTGCATTACATTGAAAATTTATGCATATGTGGCATGTGCCTGCTTTTCACTGGGCCCCTCAATTTAAACAATTATTTCCAGGCTATCTTACACGATCATTCAACGCGAAACCTTGGGAACTTTTTTTAAAGACGCATCAGGAATATGCCAAAAGTAATATTTCGCGAATAAGAAAGGAAGGTGGACATCCAACGATGCACGATATCGTAGGCGGTATGCTGTTATCGATAAGAATACGTGGTAAACCGGCTTATCGATTTATGACGGTGCAGACTGCGTGACACCGACGTACAAACTCGTCGACTTATTCGCGAGATTAGAACGAATCGTTTGATCTTTACAACGATGCTTGCGCGCCCAACAATTCCACGAGCTCCTTCCCTTTGTGTCGGCCGCCATGATGATAGACGTACGGGGATGTCAACGGCTTCAACTCTTGCGAATTCTTCTTGCCATTTCGTAAATTCTGGACTGTGTCAGAAAAAGTCGTTTCATTCGAAAAGCTTTCGCTGAAGTTCGATTAATTGAAAACTATCTTATCGAAAAAACAATTTGCATACATTACAAGCACTGTCCAAAGAAATATGACATATTGAAAACGGTGAAGACATAGATGTTCTAACTAAAGAATGCACTGATAGTGATAAATTGCAAGTATTCTGAAGAATACTATTTATTATTCTTTTATTTATATATTATAATAATAATATATCTTTATTATCTTTTATTAATTGTAATAGATATTATATATCTTTTTATATTACTCCTAACAATGTAAACTGTTATTTTTAATAGATATATTATTTTTAATAAAATTATTTTTAATAGTTTACGTGGTTTTAGCTTCTTGGGTGTATAACCAAAAGTGAAACCTAATATGAAGCATGAATAATTATTAGGAGTAGTTGCAATTTAAACCAAACATACTAAATTCTACTAACTTTAACTGTTTTACTCAAAGTATCCCTCCATTTTAACGAGAAAGATGAGAACAGCAGATCGACAGAGAAGACAATCCCTAATAACAATATCCAAAATATTCTGCAAAATTGCTCTCAACCATTTCCTAATTCTTCCCACCACGAATTTCTTTAAGGGGTACACGGAGTCTCCACAACCTATACCTATACCACTAAAAACAAATTATAGCAAAATGAAAAATATAAATTACCAGTAAACGTCATTATTAAAAATTATTATTATCTATCCTACGCGTCGTGTAAACAATTCCTGCACTGTTCCATGGGAAACGTTCTACGGTAGATGCAAGGGGTAGTCGCCATCGCCCCGTGCACTATCCAAAAGAGAGTAGAGAGGGGGTGGAATGGAGGCAAGATGGACAAAGAAGACTTCAAAACTTGCCTCGTAATAATTCCGCAAAATGTTTAGCATACAAAGACAAATATAATGGTCGCCGAGATGAGGTTGCGACGAGATCACGGGCCTCGGGCGGGGATGGTTAATTCAGTTTCAAGCTCCATCAGCCAGGATACATCCCCTTGCTTGCCTCTGCACCCCCGTCCTAAGCTCTCGTCATCTCTGAACGTCTTTGTACGTCGGGGCTATTACTCTTTCTCCCTCGACCCGCGGTGTCTCCTCGTCCGCTCTCTTTCCGCGACGAGTCTACTGGTAAATATAAACGGTTGGATTTGACATTTAATCGTGTTCCTCTCGTGATTTGTCGGATGTCCGTGGATAATTCGCGTTATTTCTACGGTAGAATTTATTTTCCTGATAACTATGAGTTTTCTTTACAATACACTGGGTAGTATAATTAGAGGAATCCGTGCGTTGCATATTTCAGTGTTTCTTCAACATCTTCCCTCTGTTTTGACTGGCAACTTCGCCTGTTTCCTTTCCTTCTTCAGAAGGAAGATAACGGTAAGTGATGGCTCCAATGTTGATAAGCAGCTCGCAGCAATCGCAACGTTTACTCGTATAATCGAAGGCAGACGATCGATGTTGCAAATTCTGATTGGCAACGTGATGTTTTAAGAGACCAATATAAATTCTCCGATCCCATGATAAATGGTGAAAAGAAGATTGAAGTAGGAAGCATATGAAATTTTATATTTTCCAATGTACTTCTTGAACGACTTTGCCACCACTTTGCTGCACCAAGTGCCTCCCTTAACATTTCAGTCAAAGATCACGGATTATTACAATAGAGACATTTAAATTAGGACGTTTTACCATACAAGAATGATTTTTTAGAATCACTATCACTCGCTGTAGAATTAATAGTACCTACACGTTATTTCACATATCCGTTGCAATCTCAAAGGAGAAGGTGTTGGAAAAGATTAAACACCTTATTTTACACTATAAAATTTACTTATAAATTTAGCAAATTACTAAGTGCTACACGTAAAATTAATAAGTAGTAAATAAAGTAAAATTACTAAATACAAAATTTACTAAAGTAAAATTACTTAAAGTACTTAAATTTACTAAAGTAAAATTACTTAAAGTACTTAAATTTACTAAAGTAAAATTACTTAAAGTACTTAAATTTACTAAAGTAAAATTACTTAAAGTACTTAAATTTACTAAAGTAAAATTACTTAAAGTACTTAAATTTACTAAAGTAAAATTACTTAAAGTACTTAAATTTACTAAAGTAAAATTACTTAAAGTACTTAAATTTACTAAAGTAAAATTACTTAAAGTACTTAAATTTACTAAAGTAAAATTACCTAAAGTACTTAAATTTACTAAAGTAAAATTACCTAAAGTACTTAAATTTACTAAAGTAAAATTACCTAAAGTACTTAAATTTACTAAAGTAAAATTACTTAAAGTACTTAAATTTACTAAAGTAAAATTACTTAAAGTACTTAAATTTACTAAAGTAAAATTACTTAAAGTACTTAAATTTACTAAAGTAAAATTACTTAAAGTACTTAAATTTACTAAAGTAAAATTACTTAAAGTACTTAAATTTACTAAAGTAAAATTACTTAAAGTACTTAAATTTACTAAAGTAAAATTACTTATAATTTATTAAAGTAAAATTACCTCACTTCGTAAAATTTACTAATAAAACTTAATTAGATTTTGGAAAGACCATGTTTTCCAAACACACCTCGTATAATTTTTCATTTGTACAACGCAACGCGTGAAAACGCGCTGAAACCCGTCAGAATTGAACAGACTGCGTGACTCCGCAGGCGTACACGGCTCTCTTTTCTTTTTTTTTTATCATCCACTTCTTCACAGCTTCTCTCGAAGCCGAGCAACACTCAAGCCACTCGAATATATGCGCCAAGGGATGACAGGCTGTTTGTAATATAACTTTCGTGGCTAATCACCGCCGTCCCGTGAACTGAAAAGTTTATCTCGAACGATGTAAACGGCAGGACAGCTCCTTATCGTTTTTCAATTTCGGTTGCCGGAACCGCATCCACAACGAAACTGATTCTGGCGTCGTTTTATCTTCCTCTTCATTTTCTAAGGCACAGACTGGTGTGATTTTAACAGAAATTTCGGTGCTGGTAATTTTTAATGAAGGAATTTTGATAAAATTATTCCAATTTGCAAAATACAGAGTGAGATAAATTTTCGTACTTGGCAGGTTGAACGATATGGTTATTATTTAGTAGAAGTATCAAGTAACGCAAGGGATTTGTAAACACTTGAAACTAATTGCACCCTTACGCTTCTCAAATGAGGTCGAAGCTCGGATAGCTAAAAGAAGAGTAATGTTTTTAAATTCTTTATGTTTCAAGTTCCCAACACAGATGTCCCCTGCCGCAGGCATCGAGTTACAATGGTGAACACGAAAAAAGGGCCTCGTGCCTCTTTTCTGGATGCAGCCTGCTTGTCTGCAGATTTCTTTCTAGTGGAAACGATCCTTGTTCTGGTCACACCAATTAAAATGGGGATTGTCTCCTAATTTATTTCGACCGCACACATGCTCCAAAATATACGAAATGTTTTTGACTAATGAAATACAGAAGCAGAAAAATTAAGAGTTCTTAAACCTTAAAAAAAATTAATTCTATAATTAAAAACCTAGCTAAGCCATAACGTCAAATGTGCATAGATACACTGAAATCATTTATATATCTTTCGCCAACTGTTTAATAAAATTCTTTTACCGTCGTAATAAAAATGGGGCTCCTTTGTTATTAATCTTTTCAGTAAAACAACATAATCCGATTGCAAAATACTCAATTCAAATGTTTGCACTAAAGTAACGAAACAAGCAACTTAGACTCCGCGGTTAAGATATCTATCTTCAACAAAGGGTAACAAACATTGGGATCACAGAAGTTCCACTGTATTCTCAAGAAAAGCTCGCAAGCCGCAGCGTTTCGTGATCCGAAAATCCAGCAAAATCAAGGCTCCCATTCACGAAGCCTCCATCAGCGACGGATGAACTTCTTACGCCTTACCTGCGGTAAATCCCCGTGGAATCAGTACGTGTCATGAACGCATTGGCACCGTTTCACACAACCGGGGAATTCCCCGCCAGCGCCAAGTGTCGAAAGAGATGTTTGCCAGTAAAATATTGGATATTGTCTTAGCAGCGGAGTTTCCATGAAAATCAACGCGGCTCGCCGTGCAAAATCAAATTTGTCTAGGCCGCCCCGGAAATCCTGAAGTCATTTTCCGCTGCCCCCTCCCGAGCTCCCTGTACACCTCTTCCGCTTCTTCCCAGTATTCCCTCGGCTTCTTCTACTTCCTCCTCTTCCTCCTTTTTTAACGCCGTTGACTCCGAAAAGGTCAAGCGGAAGCGGGCGCGGCACGAGCCGATTTAATAACTGTCCCTGCAACCTAGCCGAGTCACAATACCGAACGTTTTATGATTTTATTGTTGAGGGGGGTGGAAAAGGGTACAACAGTTTTTTTTTCTCCAGCCGAGGGGGGAAGAAGGCTTCTGGGTCTCTGGGTCGAACAGGTAATTTCTGACGGTGAAGCTTTTTTCTTTGCTGAGGAACAATTTAATCGAGATTCGAAATGGTGTAGGTGTAGGAAATTGAAGTTCGATTTTTGGGGAATTTGGAGTGGTTTAATTTGAAACGTGAGAATACTTTGAAATCGTTATTGCGTGTCAAATAATGTGTCTGAGTTAAAATTGGGGAAAAATGTTAGTGGACGATCTAAGTGTTTGATCAAATTTAGGTGGCAAAGGTGTACCGTAAATTGGGGGACCTTAGCAGTTACTTAACATGTATTAAAAAAGTTAAAGGACAAAAGTTTTGTGCATTTTCACACTTATAGTACAGTCACGAAAGATGCAATGTTAAAATAGGATACTTAATGGGTTAGCCTACTGTGATAGATAAAAATAAAAGGCTTTTTTCGAATACAGATTGTGAGGAAAGTAAAAATTCAGTGAATTTGCGGTTTGGCACTTTATTTGAGCATATTATAAAGTAATAAAATCCATTGCAAAAACATTAAAAAGCTGAATATATTAACCTTGGGACGACTGCGCGTAAGTTATAGCTTTCCACGAACAGCTACACGGTGTACACGATTTCTCGGGTTCTAATGGTTCGATTGTAATAAAAATTTATACACATACTCGTCATAACAGTTATTAGGTATTGACCGTCGCGTTTTACAATATCAATTTTTTATTGTAAATTCTAAACTAATTCAGTAAAAAAAATTCTGCAGAAAGGCGCAAAAAATGTTCAAACACTTGCCATTTAGTTCATTTTTCATAAATTAACACAAACGAAAGGTCATCGCCTAGGAAATGCATTGTAGTTAATGAAAAATATTCGCTATTTTATTTCAGGCACTCTTAAAAGGCACAATCGTGTACACCGATTGGCTGTTCGCGAAATGTTATAACTCACGCGTAGTCGTCTCACGGTTAATATATTTAAATTTTTAATATTCTTGCAATGGATTAATTTATAATATGTTCGAACAAAGTGCCAAACCGCAAATTGATTCAATTTTAACTTTTCTTGCAATCTGTGTCCGAAAAAAGCCTTTTATTTTTATCTGCCACAGTAGGCTAACCGCTTAAAGCAAATGTAAAAATAGTAATTTATATATTACATAACAAAATGGTATAAAATCCTATGCCCCAGTTTCCGATGCTATAGATTCTAAGTCTTCTACCCTTCTACAATTAAAGTATTCCAAGAATTTAAAAAATTGAGAATACTAAGTATCAAATGCACAATTAAACGATATTAAAAAACATTTTCAACTCAAAAAGCAAAGTCCACGATCATTAGCCACTGCAATGAAGTATATTGAAAAGGAGAAATCGTACTTTAAATAATAAACTGACAATATTGTGTCAAACATAAGAAAAGGGAAAAAGCAGACGGTCAAAATTTCCCCGGGGACTGTATATGTATACCTTTAAATTCCTTGGCCTGGACGGTGGACTCTCGTGCCAGCAGTAAGATGTCCGGCACAAGCAGCCCGATATTAAAATTGCTTTGACGGAGCAGTTTCGTTAGGAAGCCCGTTAACCCACTGCAGAGTCGTAAAAATAATAAACATAAATGCATAAACCATTGTTCACGGATTACGAAGTAAAAACCCGTCCTACCTAGCAGCCTACCGTGGCCATCCACGAGCGGAACAGCCTGTTCAAAATATTGCCACGGCCTGTCGACGCTTTCGCGCGTTATTGTGCTGTTTAGCTATGGGAAATAAAAGTTGCCTCACGGAATCCCTGCTCCGTGGATTTCCCTCGGCCACTACAGTTTGTCCGCTCGAAGTTTCGTGAGCGAGCCAGAATGTTCGTAGAAAGTTTTAATCGCTGACGAGTTAGGAAGCGAGTCTTCGGTGACTTTTTCGATAAGAAGTGTGTGAATTTCTACGGAGTATGACTTCTAGGGAATTAAAACATTCCGAGCAAGTGTATTGAGTGATATGAGTGAATTTAAAGGTGACAAATGAGGGTGGAGTGAAAAGTTTAAGAAAGGGTGCCTGTGGATTTTAATTTCTAGGAAGGAAGGTGTAGAAGACCAGCAGTTGCAGGATCTTGGAAAGCAAGATATATTTTTAATAGGCAAAATTGTGTAAGGTTATATAATAATTGCAAAATATTTTTCATATGGTAGTCGCTGATATTTCTATTGCGCAGACGCGCTGTCGCTACCAGAGTCCCATGTTAAATGTTATTTTTTATACAATAAGTACTGAAATATGCCGAAGACTCCTTATGCTTTGAAGCTAATTATTTTAATTATCCTCGTTCTATTTTCTAGATTTAAAGATACAGTGTTCGACTACTTAAAATTTTCTTCTCTGAAATGATCGATAATTCGTTGAAACTTCTCCAGAAAAGGGTAACAAGTAACATATTCGTCCACGAATATTTCTACCCCCTTTTGAATAAAAAAAATCCAATTTCGAGCTACCCTCGCATTAAGGAAATTAAATCCAATCTTCTAGTGACTTATAATAAATAATTTAATTAAATACCCAGAGGGGTGGACACCCTATAACTCTCACTTTCCAATATTTCAACATTATCATAACTCAAGTGACATTATTAGTTAAAAATATATGAAAGCAAAGTATAAATACTTCGGTCTAAAATTTAGTAAAACCACTCGAAACCTCTTTCACAATGTCCACTGATACGTCAGCTCCAAATTCAGGCACAAAATGCAGGCAGATTTCGGTACAGGCCGTCGAAGGAAGGACACCGTTAACTCCTCCGCCAGCACACTTTCCCGTTTCCAGAAAAACAATCGACAGAGCTCCGATACCTGACCTCGGAAAAATTGGGTCAGCTGGAGTTTATTGGGTACCATTAGGCTTTACGATACGACCCTGCAATGAGGGGATGCCGCGAGAGAGAATGAACCGCGAGTACCTGGAACAGAGGCAATCGTCTTTCTTCCTGGAAAACGGCTTCATAGGGTTATCCTCACAAATCCGACTGTCTCTCCATGAAATAATAGGAATACGACGGTATAAGCAAACAGTCCGTATTGTCTTCGAGAGATTAACGCATTTCGGCTACTGTTCGTCCATAAAACAACTAACCCTCCGAAAATTGAACGAGGCAATTCGATTTCCAAATTCATTTATATTGCTAAATTGCACTGTAAAGAAAACATTCACTCACGATATTTAAGTATAACGTGCATTGGTCGCCATTCGTGTCACGAAACATTAAATTTTGTGAGATCAAGGAAACTGGGTGTAGGTATAAAGTGCATCGAGCTCTGTATTGGAGCTGTAGCAGAGATTCTTATGGAACTCTTGTTATGGAAATGAAATTTTATTTATTATTAGGAAATTTAATAAAAAAATTTAAAAATATTTAACCCTTGTCTTATACCCACTTTTAGTAAAAGTTCCATGTACCAAAATAAAATGAAACAGAGATATAACACGGTACATAGTACCACCCTGTATAAATGAACATTGTGTAAAGAGAATCAAGGGGAATAAAGTATTTATTACACGAATGTAAGAAGTTAGATAGAATGGACGTAAAGGAACAAGAATTATTAGCACTTGAATATAATGAGAGGGTAAAAAAATGGCATAGAAACTTTTAGAGAACAAGGAGACAGACACAAAGAGAAGGAGGGACAGTACAAGCCGACCAAAGAAAAGTATAATATATTAATCTATGTATATAAAAGAAGATATCCTGACTGACTGACTGACTCATCAACAGCCAGCTTAAACCGTTTAACCTAGAAATGAAAAAATTGGAAGGTACGTTGTGTTCGTAACGCAGGCACCCACTAAGGAAGGATTTTTGAAAATCCATCTCCAAGGGGGTGAAAAGGGGTGAAATGTTTTTCCTCGCACTCCTTAATATCTCTTAAGCCCGATTAGATACCAACTTGGTTCTTACTCACAAAAATTACCCACATAAATGCCTAAAACCCAGTTTCAGTATTTTTCCATAATCAACCCCTAATGGCATGGTGAAAAGGGAAGAAATGTGTTTTCATGGAGTCCGTAATATCTCTTAGGCCCGAAGCGAAACGCGGGGGTATTTTGCTAGTACAGATGTACATATGTAGACATAGACATCAGTTGTAGATACTTGTAGGTGTAAGTGAGTGTAGTTATAAATGTGTGTACACAAATGCGTTTTATGTGGATATTATAAATCCGATTCCATTTCTTGGCAATTACGCTGAAATAAAGAATTAGCTAACCAACTAGTACCGTCCTATGCTTAAATAAATAAATTTCAAAGTGGCGAGTAAATATCCCAAAACGTAATTTGAATTCAATTTCCCGTTCGTACTGGACCCCTCCATGGGCATCTTCATTTAGTTCCAGAAGTACCCCCAGTTGTGTAATAATTTTACCATGGACAAGTGTCCCTGGTTATCGTTTGGGACTACCAAACGTCATGGGAGCCGCAGCGCTGGAGGTCGAGCAGATAGGCTGCTGGTAGACGGGGTAAGGATTTCCCAAGGTTTTCACACGACACCCGAGGAGCTGTCAGAGCTGTATTCTCCTCCAGCTACGCGCCCCTTTCCTTCTGCGCCTCTTTCGATACGTTTGCTGACGATGTCGTCTGTTTAGTCTCAATGATAGAACAGACGCCGGCTGCTTCTGCTCTCCACGACCCAGGGTGTCATTTGCCCTGTTCAGCTGATGCCTGCGTGGCCACTTTCGATGTCCCGTAAATAAGTAACACCCGCGGGCACGACCCGTGCAAATGTCTAGGAGAGAGATTTTTCTGCCTACTCGAAAGCGCTTTTACACTATTCAGCGCTCTCGCTCGAGGATCCTTGAAGATAGCTTCGACGTTTCACTGGTGGGAATCGGGGGTTTTGGATGTGTTTAGAAAAACGTGGGAGAAACAGGTTCCTTTCAAGAGAATAAGCTTCTTCAGGTCTATCTATATTATCAATTTTATTTAGGCAATGCAGAACAGTTTGGGTTTTGATCAATTTGATAGATTTTATAAAGGAGAGAATAGGCTTTCTTAAATTTACAAAATGATTTCTTCTGTTCCTGTATTCTCTTCTCTGTTGTTTCTATTTGTTTCGGACCAGTCTATGTTTTGCTGAATTTGAAGTGATAAAATGAAATTGTACCTTTTCGGTTGCAATGGTTGAACAGGAAATGTAATGTCTATAGCGTAATTTATAATTCTTGATATGTCGCGAATTGAAATTGGAAACTGATTTATTACTTTGATTACTGTGGGAATTAAATGTTTCCAGTTATCATAAAGCGTAGAGGAATCCGCACATTTGTCAGCGATTACTTTCCATCAGCAAATTTCGATAATCGAACTCTCTAGTGATTAAAACTCCAACAATATTAATCCATTTCCTCTGTACTTGTACAGATTAATACTTTCATTACATCAAAAGATAATCTATATTTAGATATAAATGACAGGAATTCCTCATACGTGGAACACCTGGACGTCATTCAACCTAAGCATTTTAAATCACAGCTGATCAGGCTGATATAATGTACAATAGAAGTAGATACTCAAGAAAGAAAGAAAAGTACATTTCCTTTTGGTTGAATTTTCCAGATAAATTTTCCACCATCTTTAATCTAAAGTATAAAATTAAAAACTTTCTTGAAATAAAGATCTTAAAACTAATCGTTGCAGATGGTTACTTCTTGCATAAAACTAAATTCCACAGGTTTCTATTATTTAAAGCTTTCGAATTAGCTGGCAAGAATACTCTCTAGAATACAAATAACTCTGGATACCCAAATCAACAGAGCTCTCGCGAAAATCCTCCACCATTTCCACCCTCATTCTCACCCTCACGGTTCCCCGTTCGCCATTTATGAAAGCCCGTGTGTACTCACGAGAGGATGATAAATTAAGGCCCCTCGAACGCTCCACACCGAGGCCAATTAAGGGAGTTTGTTTTTCTTTGAGAAGAGTGGCGCGCCTGCAACACTGTGGATCATCGATGGATCCATTCGCCCAGACACAGCGAAAGTTTATCTCCGTGGAATTACGCTGGGCCGCCTTTATGGTCGACACTTCTCCCCTGCCTCTCTCCCTTTATTTCTCCTTTTTGTTTCTTCTTTCGATCAACGATAAACTTTCTTCCCGCGAACAGCAGCCTCTATTCGACAGTGGGCCACGCCCTCGCGTCATTAAATTCACTATCGATATCGGGTGACTCGGTTTATCGTCTCTTATCACCTCCACGCTGATTCACTGATCGTGCATCCGGGCTACCGTGTCGATATCGGCTTTATTTAGACTCTCCATTCGAAGAAAATGTCAACTACCGATCACGATACCCGCTGTGTTTGCTCGTCGACGGCTTTGAAGACTTTTCTGAGAGAAAATTGCGGCGAGTCTGAGCTGCAAGTGTATCGGCAGCATTCCTCTCGTTGTAACTTGGTGTCCTAAAAATCGCACTTTTAGCGAAATGAACGAAGTACTCCAATACTGTATTTGAGGAATTGCGAGCAAAAACGGACTCACCCACGTTGAAAAAAATTAATTTTTCCTATTTTATATGATTACATAGCACAGCCTATTGGAATACATTATTGCTACTAACTCAATTTCGCAAAAAATTAGTTGGTCCGTTTTTGCTTTCAATGCCTCGTATAATGTAGTGTAGATAAATCTATCCTTTAATATAACTCTGCGCAAAAATTATCCTTGATTCATAACTGATGATTGAAAGCTCATTTGAAATGTTAATTTTTTTTAGAAAAAATAGAAGATGAATAAAGCAACGTTTCAGATAGCTGTGAAAGTAAATTTTTCTCCCCTCAGACTTCAATCTACTTTAACTTTCAAGCTTCTAAATTACCAATTACCAATTTAAGGGGGCATTCCACTTTGATCGACCGAAAAATTAAGCTATTTTTAAAGACTTTTTCTCCGAGGGATACAACATATAATGCAATAAATCTTTTTGGTATTTATTAAGCTACTCTTATATTATACAAAAAAATTTAAAAGAATTTTTTTAATTTTCTTTAAAACTTTAAACGCGTTTATCTCAAAACGACATTTTTTCAACTGGTGCAGGTGATTGCAAAAATCTATTTGACCAATCAGTCTGAAATTTTCACACGTTATTCAGCACTTCAGTGGGTATCGCAGGGACCTGGGAAACCATTTTTGATTAACAATTTCATATTTTTTACAAGGCAAAATGATTGTCAAATTCACAGCATTTCGGAATTTAAACTTCAAACCTCCGCCAATTTTTTAATTTTTTATCAGTAAAAATAATCCTATTTCTGGCGATAACCACACTCATAATGACTACAACACACTTTGAATTTTTGGTTTTACGTGCGTCGTTCTCCCGGAATCACCTGCGCCAGCTCTACATCGCTTTTTCAAGGCGTTCAGATAAGTGAACTGTTAAAAATTTAAAACAGATTTGTTTTATACTGTCCATAAGTGTATTAATAAGTAGACAAAATATTACTAACGCTGAACGTTCCGTTTAGTAAAAAATAAATCCTAAAAAATGACAATTTTTCACGTCTTCACAGTGGAATGACCCCTTAACCCCACAATTTCTTCTGTTGGCCATTTAAGTCTTAAGGCCCCCCATCGACTCTGAATATCATCAACTCCGAATCAAGAGAACTTCTACTATCTACACAAATATAAAAGTGAGACAGCAGCACAATAAACCTAATCAGAAGGTTCTTCTGGATCTAGTCACAAAGCCGATAAACCTGATTCAACAATTCTTTTTAAAAAGAAAGTAAAGATCGTCGGATTGTCACCATTGCCCCCAACGACGAAGCATCATTTTTCATTTCCCTTTGCTAGGCCCTGTCCAAGTTCGCTGGTGGTTGCGGTACGCGAAACCGGGCACGGAAGAGGGCGAAATCGAGGGGGTCGGAGGTAAGCGAACGTTGCAAGAGCGGCACGACGTACGACACCTAGTCGGTGTGTTTCTCGATTTTATGCCGGAGGTAGTCGGAACCGTGGGGCACATCAAAGGCGCCGCTATCGGCGTAAAGCCGCTTTATGCTCGCGTGTCATTTCTGTACGTGTGCCCCGTGTACACCGTCCTGCTTACGTACCGCTTCATACACAGACGGACCGGCCCGCCTCTGCTTCGAACACTCCGTGATATATCGTGCCGGCAGATATTGGATCGTATAAATTCCTGCGCGTTTCCAACGGGGGTGCAACTCAAGAGGGGATAAGTTCGAGGCCGGACGGGTTGCATCGTGCGCGCGCGAGCTCGCGTCACGAGACGGCGGATGATAATGCGTCTTTAATAATAATGGCACGTCTTTGTTGCACGAAAACTATATGGAGTATGAAATTTAAATATTATATAGATATTTTGGGGGATTAAGTTCAATATTGAATGTGGAGATAGCGGCAAAGGGGTTGGGCTGCAGGGGAGGGTCATTTAAAAATGCGAAAATATCGTTTGAAATGTTATATTTGAGGAAAGAACAACGATGCATGGTCGTCAACGATATATTTGCGAATTTCATTTATTTATACTTTTAAGAAGATATTTTTATTTAACCTTGTAGAAGGAGGTGTAGAACTGGAGTGATGGGAGGGTGACATAGTTTTGAGGGATGGATTGATTAGTTTGAATAATATGGAGTGAGGGAATTTTGCAGAATAAGATAATAATGGTAATGCGTCAAGTAAAGAGTAAATTAAAGTTGCTTGTGGCTATATAGCACTCTGCTGTGCTAATTCGAAAGGGCGTATCTGGTCAAAAGGCGGTTCTGAGATAATAATGGGATTTGGTATTTTGTGTTATGCCATCGGTATTTTATATAAATCAGATTAGATTAAATATTAAATCCGGATAAAAAGGTATTTAAATATTTGTAACAAACCCGTAAAATGTGTTATAAATTTCAAAAGAAATTTTGCTAGATAAGCCCAAATTCAAGTACCAATTTTAAAATCTTCAGTTTCAATGCAGATATGGCTTTCTTATTTAATATGCATATGATAAACTATTTTTGTGCTACCTGGGAGCAATAACTCAGTTTAAGCGAAAGGTGCAGAATACGCCGGTTCGAATTAACACGGTAGGTGACTGTATGTTCTGCGATTGAGTTAGTAAATATAGTGAAAGGGAAGGGAAACAAATTTTTGTTAGTTTTTTTAAAAAAGAATACATATTTCAACTATCTCCCATGTTTACGAGAAATAGGTACCTACCTGTCAAGGGCGTCCGTAGACATTTTTCCAGAAGGGGGGAGGGGTAATATTGGGTGACGGTGATGGAAAATATAGTAATAAAAAACCGAGTATCCCGCTTCTTTTTTAAAACTCATTTTGTAGTGCCAATTAATTTAATTAAAAATTTAAATCCAAAATTTAGAAATATTCACTTTTTTAGTATAAACTTAATAAAGATCAGTTTTTAAAAATAAGCAATTTTTTCTCAAATGCCAGGGGGGCAACTGCCCCTTCTGCACCCCCCTCCGGACACCGATGGTACCTGTGATCATATTGACTTCTGCAAGAAATCACGAAAATATTCTGCTTTTAAATCAATTTTCAATAAAACACACTTGCCCTTTGTACCCAATGACATCGACAGCATATCTATTATAAAACCGTGCCAGGGAGTGGACTGAAGCGGTTTTATCACAAGCAGAGTAATAAACTGAATAACATTTGATCGCCGTTATCAAACGTGCAGTGAGCAGTGAAATAAATTTTCAATTTTAAACGCTTTACCATCGTTTCCTTCGAGAACAACATCAACAACAATCCTTTCAATTCTTAATATAAAACAATGAGAAACTGTGTACTGCAAATTGAAAATTTGCATTCACGTAATAAATTACTAAAACGAGGGAAAAAAAGTTGCCTTCTACTTCCTTGGTAGAACCGAGGCAACAGTCAGTAAACTGCAAAGTTACATAAAATCGGAGCGCTGGCTATCGCAAGGGGCAAACGAGATTTTCTAAATAATTGTCTGCCGGTGTAACTACGGAGTGACATATTACTGTCATGGTGCCGATAAATCTAGGGTTTACCGCGACCCGACGACGCGTACAAGAAGTTCAATAAAACCAAGAGCGACACGCGTGCCTATTTGCACGGTTTTCCTGTACCACAAAGCCCCGTAGGCCAGCCGTCTATCCTTCTGATCAAATTAGTGCGCGATACGTTCGAAAGAGAAGGATAACACCTACGAGGAAGCGATAACAAAATGGCTTGGAATGATTTACGTTCCAAGAGCTGACCGTGCTGTTAATGTAAATTATGGGACGCTTGCAGGAAAAGGGCACTTTTCCACGGGAATAACGAGAAATTTATGTAAATGAAAGATACGAATTTTCTATTTCATTCATTTCTTTTGCGTATTCGTGTGCTGTAACTGTGCTTTATGTAACAAAGTTTGCATTTCATATGGGCCAATTTATGCAGGCAGATACCAACCCTCAATGATCTGAAGTTGGGTAAATTTGGTTTGAAGATTTTAATTTTTAAAGTATCTTTATTTCTATCGGGTATATTTTATTTCTTGTTATTGATTCACAAGTTTTGTTAATGGGTTATTTAATAGTTAGTAAGATAATTAATATTATTTTAAATTCTCTGTAGTTTTTGTTTCTTAAGTCTGAAATGGAACTATGACTTGGTAGTTTTAATAATTGTATAATGTATAGTGGTTCTATGGCTTGGTAATTTTTTTGCAAAATAAATATCACAAAATGTGTTTAACTAATTTTTTGTCATCTTGAGGGTTGGTAGGTTTCTGCATAATTTGGCTCATATAATACACTAGTTTATAAAAAATTTGCTTGTAAAGTAAATAAGAACCACTTTGTGCAACGTAGACGGATGTTTTCCATCGATTGCAAGAAGAGGCAAGTCTAAGGCAAATATTTCATAAAGAAATTAATAAAGCCGAGAATATTGTTTGTACAAAGATGGAGTCATTGCTTCCCTCTGCGCATTACCGGAAAAAAATAAAAAAAAGAGAACGGTAATTCCTGTGCAAAGCTACACCGAAGGAATCTTATCTTTATTTAGAGTATCCGAGAAACGTGCGAGACAAGTGTCATTAATTAAATATTTTAACTAATCGATGATGCTTCGCGTCTCCCTTTATTTTCCACGTCTTTGTGAGTAACTATTTGCAAAGTAAACGGCCGATATTACAAGCACTTGATATTACAAAGAATACAATTTTACTCAAGTAGACACGCGAGCTCATAGTTCAATTTCTATAAAACGATATTCAACCTCGAACAACTTACGTTTCGAGATGCAAAAAATGAAAAAGAACTTATAAGATGGCGACCGCCAGAGCGGAAAATTTGCGAGCAGCAAAGTTGCTGGAAAAAGAAAATTATTAATATCAATAAAAATATTTACATTGTTCTTTTATAGATTTATCAAAATATTTGATAAGAGTTGTATCTTTTTGAGATTTAAAAAATAGATGGGTACCTATTTCCTACCTGTATATTTAATTTTATATTGTTACTGCTTTTTATGAATATTAAGTTTTTTTAAACAAATGGCTTTGGTCATTCAACAAATACCTACAAAAAATTTTACTGACTGCCAAAAACTGTATTTCACAATAATTATTTACAATTAAATATAAATAACTAGATCGGGCCCTGGCAACCGCACGTCCAGCTTTCGATCAGTTTCTTCGACTCGTTGCAACTCCGAAAGCCTACTTATTGGACCAGGCTTTCACGTAACATTATCCCCTTCCCCTGCCCCGGTAGATTCACCCCCTTGGTATTGGCAAGCAATTAAGTATCACCCTGTATATGCTTGACCTATACACACAGAACGGTCAAGTGGTATATCGAGGGAATCTTATCGCTGTGCAAAGCAGACGAGAGGAGGCCCACGATGGCGGTGTTGTTCGGCACTTTGATGTGGGTGCGTTCGCCGCGATATTGCGGTAACTTAGGTTCCTGGAAGCGCTCCGACGAAAAAGAGGCCCGACGATCCTTTATTTCCTTAGATAACCGGCAATCGGCTCTGTCGACACCGATGATGTCAGAGCTCCCGTTCTGTCGCACGATTTCACACCGATTCCACCCGATCGCCAGACTTCCCGAGAATTCACGGAAAAAGGTACGTGCGCGGAACGTGTGCGTTTTCCTTTTCACGTTGGCGCGCATACCCACCCGGGCCCGTTATCGCTGATAACGCGTGCTATCGTCGATTTTGCTGCTTCCTTTATAGAAAGGTTTGACTTTCTTATCGAAATTTCCTTTCGTACTGATTGGAGGCCGTTTAAAAGCGTCTAGATATAAGATACACAAATGTACATATATAAATACACCATGCTATAAGTAAATCGAAAATGAAGTTCCTTTTCCGCTTCGAGCAGCTGCGTGGTAGTAATCTCATCAAGCGTCGAAGGTAATCAGGCTTTTTGCAGCCCTTTTAATATTCCACGATAAGCGGTGGAATTTAGTTCAAACGTCGTATGGCAGTTGCTTTTTATGCTCGTTGCTCTCCGAGAGAGAACACGGCGATTACTTGGACGTGTTAAAAGCTTTATACGCGCCATTAGCTCGAATCATGCTTCTGTAGGATCTCTGGAGTCTGTTATTTCACGCTACTGATGGGAATTGGATGACAGAGTCAAACCACACGTCCATGGAATTTTGCTGAGGATTAGCGTTCAGTGGTTTGACACCATTATGCTTTTGAAACTCTCCCACTGATCTAATTCGTATTTAACGAATTTTATTGGAAAAGTTCTTAACCCCTTAACGGTCAAAACAACGTGTTTCTTTGGGAATTTTTTCTAGGAAAACCGATAAATTTTTATTATTAAACATTAGCCTATTGCAATGAGTACATCTTACGGATATTTGAGTATTTTTTGTGGTAAAAAGTATTGAAAGGTTTGTGAGTTATAGGCGATGCCAGAGATGTCCTTTTTTTTAGGTGATTTGCGGTGAACACCGTAGTTCGGTGCAGGATCATCCAAAATTAAAAATTCGATTTTTTTTAGATAATATATGACATCATCTAGGCGCTATCGGGCCTGATTTTGGAAAAATTATTTTGACACAAAATGGCGACTGTGCAAAGTTGAAGTATCGATATTTGGCAAAAAATAACCCGTTTTTCGAGTGTAAAAAAAATCTAAGTTAAAAAAAGGAAAAACTCCCGATAGCGCTTAGATTTTTAACCCTAAAATAAGCCTGCAAAACCTCGTTATGTATATCAGCGACTATGGAAACATGATTTTGAGTAAAACGCGTTTAAAGTTTTGAGTCTGAGCGCTGCACGGAGGAACACCTACCTACTTACACTCGTATAACTTTGTCAATTTTGGTTGGATTAACTTTACACTTTCAGAGAATATTTTCAAGATGTATTTAAAAAAAAATTAAAAAATCGATTTTTCGAAAATTTCTAGGTAGGCCTCCCCCCTTAAGACCAACATCCGTAATATTACGCTTCTTGCACTCTCAAAATTCCACCTAACAAATAATATTACGTTCGATAGATTCATCACTGTGTTTCATCCCAATTTATAAACATTTATATAGTAAAATAGAAACATAAAAAAAGATTGAAATTTTTTAACGTTTTACGTTTTTTGATTAATAAACCACAAACGTACAAGTTTAATATTACTACTAGTGATTTCACTAGGCTGCCTAATTTTTTATTTCTGCACCCATTTTGCTCCAATCTATTCTGACTAAAGTACAACTTCGCCCCATTATCAAATTAATATACCTACGCAATCCAAATTACAATTAGCTGTTTCTATAAAAAAAAAAAGAACACTTATGCGTTAACTAATACCCTCTTGGTGATTTTTGCAAACTGACGTCATGTTGAACAAAATCGACAGAACCCACTTGAGAAGTCGATGTTCCGTAACGAAACGCGGTTCGAATTGAACAGAAGGGCCAGTTCCTAGACGCTAAGGAGTAACCGTTTACACGTGGGGTAGTTGGTGTCCACGCGGTATCTGCGTCGTGTCACTCGACAATCCTGTAAAATACGACGCAGCAGAAGCGTTTGGTAACTGCGCACAGTGGACTCTGACACTCGATGGTCACATTGTGGTCCCTCCACTTCTTATTGTTAGCTTTTCTCTCGTTGGGTTCCTCTCGAAAATATATTGCGAACATGTGTAACTCGAGTGCCAAATCTCCATTTTTTCTTTGCACTGTTAATATCACTGTCGCTCCTAAAATTAGCAGTACTATTTACGCTTCTGCGTTCTGGTAAAGTAAACTCCTACAGGCCGTATAAAATTATAAACATTTGGAGAAGAGACGTTTGTAAAATTAATGTTAACTTCAAACCGTTTCGCCCGATATAGTCATTAATTTACCATTTTTAATTGAAAAATAAAAGCCTCTGGTCACTAATGGATATTTTTCCTACATCTGCTTCATTTCATCCGTTGGAACACGATCCCCCAATTCCCTCGATCGATGTAGAAGAAATCTTAAAAGAACTTGTAAAAATTTGTAAAAAATCGTTCAACATCCAGCACAATTTACAACGTCGCGCGTGCCTCCTTTCTCCCAACATGATTTTGGACAAGCCCCCGGTCAGAGAGGGATACGCTGCATCATTAGGGTGCATCAGCGTGGTCCGTGAGGCTCAGCGGGCAACGGTGCGCGTCGCTACCTTACGGGCCTTACGGCCTTGGGCCCTTGTTGCCTGGCTCGAGAAGCCACCCACCGGCAGCCGTTTTAATGAAAATAAGTAATCTCGCAAACAGGAATTGTACCATCGTAAACGGACGCGCAATGACCTCGTAAATATGAAAGTTTCCCTGGCAGCCGCTTGCCCTTCTTTCTCGCCCTTTCCCTGTCCCCGCGAGGTCCCTCCCTCCCCCCGAGCCTGACCCCATCCGTTGCAGTAAACTGCTGCAACGATCCTAACCGGGAAAGTCGAGAGGGAACGAACACCAGGGACCGTGGGCGCGACGAGGATGGAGGAGAAGTAGAGGAGGAAGGTACCAGAGCATAAAGAAACGGAATGGGCATTCTGGGCCCCATTATAGGGCCCATAAAACACCTTCGTAGGCGCGTGGCTCCAAGGTCGTGCCCGACACTCGGTCTTCCTTTTATTTCTAGGTCTCCAAAGTAGTAAGGCCCAAGGCTCGCACACGTTGAATCGGGATTACAGTAACCCTGACTGAGGTTCACGAAGGAGATTCCGTTTCGATGGATAACAGTCGTGTGTTTGACTTCTATAAACTGGACGCTCGAGTGTTTACATTCTTTTATACTGAAAGTTTATCCTTTTTGAGAAAGGAAGAGAATGTCACGCCTCAAATTTTCAGGAATGATGCTATTCTTTGGATCTTCTTTGTTAATGTACTGTCGTTTTTGATGTTCCTTTTCGTTTTTAGGAAAATGGTAAAGTAATATCGTACACTCAAAGACCTGAGCGCTGATACTAATGGAGGCTTTATCAATATTGGGAATGAATTTAGTTTGAGAATAAATTCTATTATCTGTTGCTAACTTTACGTGTGGTGTGTGCTAATAGTTCATTGAAATCGAAGGAATTTAATCGCCTTTTAAAAGAAATTGTTGCGAGCCCCATGTGAATAGCGACAGTTTATCTATTATAGCAACAGTTTATATGGAAGGGAGGCGAGAAGAAAATATGAGCGAGGACGTACTCCGGACAGGAAGCACGCGTCCTTGCTGCCGTCGTCGCTGGGACCGCACAAACAAACCTCCACGGTAGTTGCTCCCTGGCAAAGATCTTCATAGATTTCAATCCGTCAATTTCTCGAAGGCCTCCGTCGGATGGGTATTATGATGGCACTAAACAGATTCGTCAACGCCACGCGACCGTGTCCCTGGGCTCAGGGCCACGAGAAGTACCCCCGGCGACCCTGAACGAAAGATGTCATCCCTTCGAGCATCTCCCGTTCGCGTGCCGTGCATTCTTCTCGAAGAATGACAAGAATGAACGACCTTCCGACGCCGTGCACTTGTACACGATTCTGTGAAATGATCGCCAGGTTATTCAGCTTTAATCGCACAGATTACTTCCCTGGGGGTCATTTTGTGCGCACGACTTCAAGCTTCGATTTAATGACATGCACAAATGGGGATGATCATTTTGTTGGTGAAATGAACACAGTGATAGAGGCGTGGTATTTGCAGAGAGGCTAAGGTCTTTTGATACCTCCAAATTGGAAGTCGAAAGAGAAAGAATCCTCTTGCTTGGAGGAGGAGCAGAAGCTTGCAAAAGTAACACAAGCTTAAGAATAAAATTCTTATATTGTGCGATTCAACTTAGGGTATAAGTTCCAGTATTAGATACTTCAAAACCAATACTCCTACATCTTCTTAATATGTAAAGCAGAAAGTTTATGTTTGTGTGTTTGTCTGTCGCCTATCAGCTCATTATACCTGGATAATCCAAATAAATGTGACTATTTTCACAAAAAAAATAAAAAAATTTATTTAAAAATCAGAATCTAGATTCCGAGTGAAGTCAAGTAGTAAAACTAGTTACCAATAAGTGCGAACGAAATTTAAATAACATCTCCCTTTACTCAGCTACCTACCCCTGAAAGGTCCATTTCAGCAAAAGAGAGCAGACAACGATATGTATACCAAGCATTGAAAATTTAAATCCACCGAGTCACCATGCAAATCTAAACACCCAATATCCCAAAGTTGGAGAACTGCTGGCAAGTGGGAACAGTATATCGAGACGCGCGCCCGAGGAACGAGCACGCGAAAATTCCGGGGAATTCCACGCGCTACGGGGCCAGCACGCAGGGCGGCGGGGATTTGGCGAAGAATTCGCGGCGAGGCGGAGGAGGAGAAAATGGTAGACGGCGAGGCAGAGGCACACCGGATTCTCTGATCTCAGCGATTCCATCATCAACGACTCGGGGCTCCGGGATGGCAGATAAAAGGCAATTGAATTTAAATCATGAATACGAACGAACCAAGGGCGAGGGGGCGGAGGGGGGAGGGCAGGAGGAAGCGACAGAGAGACGAGGAGAGGCAACGTAAGCCCCGACGGCAATCTGGTGGTAGCTTTGTGACGGTAATGGCTTCAACCCCTGGCCTCCGACCCCCGGGGCCAACACCCCCTTCTCGTTTACCGGTGAACACGCGACCCACACGCGCGCAACTCTCGTCAAAGTCGATTTACCTATGCATCCAAGCCGTCGGCGGAGCCCCCCGCTCGCGTTCGACCTTTCCAACCAGTAGGAATACATATTGCGATCCGACGGCGCTGGCTTTGATTCGCGACCGAACCACGAGATGTTCCTGAGATGGGTGCGACGGAGACGCGGCAGTTCGGTTCTTGGGTATCGTTTGTATTAGCTGGTTAAGTTTACGTTCATTTTAGCGAGTAAAAGATATGTTCAAGAGTTTACATGCTGTTTTCACGTAGATACGCGCGATTTTATGGTTTTTTGTATGTGATTGCGACGGGCATGAGAATTCAAGCTAAATATATTTATTTTGTCGCCGAAAAAATTGTAGCAGTGAAAGATTTCTACTGTATTTACAAAGATTTTTAAGAATCAATGAATATTTCATTACTTTCAAGGGATTTGCGCTTTATTATTTCGAAAATGTTAAACTATTCTTTTACAAGTGATGTTCATGGGGCGTCCGGGGGGAGGGGGGGTGTTGCAAAAGGGACAGTTGCCCCCCCTGACTTTTGAGAAAAAAATCGCTTACTTTTCAAAAGTGATCTTTATTAAGTTTATATTAAAAAAGGGAATATTTTTAAATTTCAGTCTTAAATTTTTAATTAAATTGGCACTGCAAAATGGGTTAAAAAAGCAAGAGGGCTATATTTTTCTTTACCATCATCCCAAACTTGCCCCCCCCCCCCCCCTGGAAACAAATCTCCGGACACTCTTGGTGATATTAGTCAAATTTGCTGATATTGCATACACGATAAAGTTACAAAAATGTATTACCAATGTGATACGCATAGAGAATCTTTGGAATATTCCCTGTTCTAATATGGAAAACCTTTATATACTTTAACACCTTGTGGTCACGCGGGGTGTATCGCATACCAGGATATGTCTTTGCCAATATTTCTATAAATTTTTAGACCTTGATGATAAAATTTGAAAATTTGATGAATTTTAACATCCAAAAAATCGCTTTCATCCACAACTATTTTTTCAAATGGACTTTTAAAAAAAAAGACTATTAGAGCAAGATTATTTGAGTATTATGAATGTACAATTATCACTGAAAAGTTAAAAGACTCAAAAATACGAAAATAGTAACTCAAAAATGACTCTGGAGTACAGTGAACCCCGTGTGACCAATTTGTGATTATAGGAAGTTGTGACGGAAGGTTAAAATATGTCTTCACTCAAATGAGAAATACGTATCTCGTATTTCAGATCTTAACAACAAACTTCTACGTAGAACAAAATGGGTTTCCTGACAGTCAAATACCTCTTGTTAGTAGGCACCAAAATTGGTCTGTAAATCTGATTCTCAAAAAATATTAAAATTGTGTGCCTTCCTATATGCAGAAAAATATCAACACCCTTAAGTTGCACGGACGGGAGATGGCGGAAGCCGCAGCAATGGTAGCGTTTCTCCTTGGAAAATATCTGAATCGATCTTTCCTCCCCTCATGTAGGTACCTATGGAAACCCGGCCACCGGCGTCGCGACGCCTACTCCAGCTCCACCCACGTATCCCGTACATGCGCAGCAAAAGTTCGGGGGTTGATATGTCAACGAAAAGCGTCGTAAAACGGGTCGCTCCTTAATCAGCCCGACGGCAATCAGCTTTTCTATTCTTTGGGGTAGGGCAAGAGGACGATAACGTGTTCTCATAAACGTGTATCGTTGCGTGGATTGCTCGAAGGCCCAGATCAATGGAAGACGAAGAAAATCGAGGGGGAGGTATTTACGTAAGAGGAAACAAAGAAACTTGCTAATAAATAATTTTAGGCCTCGAGAAATATGCCAGTGATTCCGAACCGGTGGGTCGCAAAGTCAGTTTTGTTTTTTTTTTTTTAATATTATTAAGTTAGAATTATATTCTGAAATACCTACTTTTAATGTGTTTTCTTTACATTATTAAATTTACTTTAAATTTTATGGGCAGCGGGTTATTTGAATATTGCAAAAAAGGCTGAGGAACACTGGAATTTGTTATTTGGTGCCGTGTATTGAAATTAAGAAGAGGGAAGCACTGAAATATTATTTTGAACGCGGTACAAATTTGTGAAAATAAAATTGTTATGTCTTATAAACAGTTTCTGATGTAGGAATCTAATATGAGAGTTATATAGGAAGTACTTACGGTCTATAAGTGGGAACTAGCAATTAAGTTTTGGATAATAACTCAATTTAAGAAGTTCAGATACATCAGTTGCAAAATTAAAGAAAATTTCATACGCTCTGCAACCTGGAAAATTTGCATCTGGACGAGACTGATCTCTACCATGGAGCTCTTTCCTCATTTAAAGCCAGCATGTACAGAACGAAATCAACTGTTAATAGCACTTAAGTCATTATTATTATTTTATATTTTATTCTGTTACTTTCGTTTTCTGGTAACTCTGTTTCTCTACTCTGCCTCTTTTTCACCTCCTTCTGTCATAAAATGGGTCTTATCCGTTCACGAGAAGATAAATAAACAAATAAATAAAATTTGAAACACGACTCCTCTATTCCATTAGAAAGTTCAGCTATGCCAATAAAAAACCAATGAACATAAATTTCACATGGAGGATCAGCGACGATCAGGTACCCCAAATTCGGGGAGCCTTAAAACTCTTTGAAAGAAGGGAAGACCGTCGGCGTCCGCTCGTATTTAGGTAATTCAGTTATGCCCAATTAAAAGGAGATCGAAGAAAAGTCCAGCAGGGCAGAAAAAGCTGTTCCACGGGACAGCTCGCGATTAGGGAGCATTGATGGGGGCATCGATGGGTATACCTGTGCCGTAACAAGAGCACAGTGCGGGAGGTACAAAGGCCGTTGCTTGTACAGAAGCGAGCGACTATACAAGGGGTGCAACAATGGGTGCTCGCGATACGGTGCAACTTTACGAGGAGTAAGGTCGACCCGCTCCTCCGTCCTCCCCCCATTCTGGCTCATGATTTAGGGTATGTTTACCTGCCGTTAAGTACCTTGACGCGCCCGTGACGGCGAGGACGGGGCCAATTTGGCCCAAATAAGGAAAACGCCGTAGGGAGGCTACTTCAAACGCATAGAAATCCTAACAGTTTCTGTAAACATGCACGCTCATCCCCTTTTCAGCCCTGCTGTCACGTAATCCGCTCGACATTCACGGCAGAGCCGCTCTCGGTGAATAGAGTTTATCGTGACTTTCGCCACTATCGATGTTTGGTTGGTTTATACACGTACCGAGTCAACTTTCCGGTTCTGGGGACACGACTTCTATTCAGGACTGCCATTGCTAATGATAAACAAAGAGAAACGAACTAAGTAGGGAAGTGTACGAAGTTTTGGGCCACAGATTCGATTCAACGTTTGCGTATATTTACCGGAAAACATGGATAATAATGTGAAACTTAAAATTTCTCGAGAAGATCCAGTTCAAAGTGTTACCCTTTCCAGGACTTCCAAGATTGACAGAAGAAGATGTATAATGATGTTGATTCATTGAATTAATAAAATTGTTAAGTTTGCAACATTGTTTAAGAAAATAAATAAAGTAAATATATAAAAAATTTCACAATTAGCCTGGATGAAGAGATCGTCAAGTATGTACAATAATTTAGAAATTATTACTTTATTATAAATATAAGTAGTGATCCATAAATTATAGACACGACATAATTAAAGAAATCATGCATAAGTAGATAATTGTTCATCTTTTATTTACGTATTTATTTAAAAAGAATGAACTTTCCCCCAAGCGAGACATAAATACTGAACAGAAAAAGAAGAATTTCAATGATCCCCTTAAAAAATATCAGACTATTCTGAAAATTGCATGAAAAGCACGTACCATGAAAATCTACATTCGTGAAATAAATCCTCGAGGCTTTGAATCTGTAAAAGAGTCTATATTTACATGTTAATCTTTCGATTCGAAACAAAGAAAACTCCTTTTACCGGGAAACCAAAAGTTCTTACAACGCGATCTATTTCATGTGGACGGACATTCTGTTAATCTGCAACGAGAGAAGAGAGAAAAATCAATCCTGCCTGTATACTTCGAATTAAATAAAAAAAAAAGAAAGAAAACATCTTACTTCAACTAGTGGTTAGTGAACTGATAATCGTGAGTTTCACAATGTACACTTAAAACAATATTTATCTGTACAGTGATACAATGAATCAACGCGTGTCGTCTATCAAGAGAAACCTTCTACAGAGGTGTTACTCGAAGGAATCACTTCATAAGGATTATATGTAATGAAGAACAGCAATATATACTGCTTTATTCGTCATTAATATACTTATACGTAATATAGATACGTATACGTATATATATAGCATTATTTAGACAATGCATATGTATATATACACGATATGACATAATTTATAACCGAACTATCCTTACACCGTATGCGAGGAGAAGTATGTCGTAAAATCGAACCCATAAAACGTGGTAGTATTAAGAAATATTTTCTCTTCTACCCGCGGTAACAACATCGTAAGACTGGTTATATTTAATTTCCTTCTTTCATCTTCTTTTTTTTTACACAACCAATTGTCTCTCTTTCCGGTTGTACCATCTTTTACAGAATACCCTGTAAATGCGTATGCATGTTATATGTAACGTGTGTAATCGGTGCGAGGTGTGCACGGCGCGCGTACACACCGCGCACGCGGTTCCGGATGCACGCGCGAACAATGAATCGTGTCCCGACGGTATTTCGGCAAATTTATAATTTATACGAGAAAGCGCGATAACACACATACGTATAGCTCGCTGCGAGGAGCGTCCACCTCTTCCAAATCACGAGCTCCGCGACTTGAATCGATCCAACATTGGCGAGCGACACAGCCCCTACCCCCGCGAAGAGAAACAGCGCCGCCGTACGCGCGCTCGCAATTAGTACTCCATGTTTCTGGTAAAAACGTACGTCCGTGCCTATCGTTCTACCTTTCGTACGATTTCAATCGAATTTAATAAAATTAAACGATGATTAGTAATAACAATTAAGTTAATCGCTCTAGTATCTACAAATACGTTTAAAATAGCTGATAAATACTATTTCCTTTCACCGTCTTCCGATCGACAACCATTCGTGGACTTACTGCACACGTAAGAATACTTCGTCGTTAATAATCGATGATAATAAAACAACTGGGAACAAGATAAAATCTTCGACATCCTGAATAATATCAATATCTCGCATCGAAATATCTCGCTTAAAAAAAAAAGCAATACAGAAAAAGGAAAAAACGTTAACGGTCCCGACCAGAAGTACAGGCACTAATGTCGCCTTCAGGAAGTCAGAACCATACGCGACTGATAAAACGATGATGATTCAAGGTTGGGATAAAAAAGAATTTACTATTTACAGTTCGTATCCGACACCCTGCCATTCGCTATCATTAATCCCGCTCGGCCAATGTTGGAACGATCGATTGCCCTGTCTGGTCTACTCGTCGTTACCGCCAAGAGCAGACAGGGCAACGAGCCAATCCAGCATCCCGCGGCCCGTGACGCGTAAATTTATCCCCCCCCCCCCCCACCCTTCCCCGATACAGAGCTGCGGCCCGCGTTGTACGACGGTACTTTTAATTCTGCTTGAGTTTGGCGAAATCGATTTCAGCGTAAGTGAAGCCCTCTTGGGTGGCTGGCGAGACGGGCGCCGTGCTCCCAATCTCGGGCAGATCGAGACTAGCGTAATGCAACGTTGACGCAGCGGACTGTTTTGCGCAACTATCGTTCCCTAACGGGCTCGTGGTAGCCGTGGATGTGGGCGTCGGTGTATCGTCCATCAATTTGGGAGATGACGCTTGCCTATCGGCGGTTGCGTTCTCGACGGTTGTCTTAAAGCCCGGCAACGTCGGGCTGGTGTTGGGCGAGGCGGTTATCAAGCGGGGTTTCGACAGGTTCAGGTCGGAGAACTTCTTCGTTATAGCGTTGCACGTGCTATCTTGCGAGGTTAACAAGTTCGATATCACTTGATTCACGGAATTATCATACTCCGTAGGACTAGACGGCCTGTCGTTGATTAGTTTCGGCAAAGTATTGTTCGCCTCCGTCACTGGGACGGCGATGGTCTCGATAGCATTTGCTATACTCGTGGGCTCGACTATAACGCAGTCGTTATTTTTGGAAGTAATAGTCAAGTCCGTGGATTCGCCGTTATTTTTCTGATGGGTGAAGGACTTTTCGGGTGACTGGGGACTGTTCAAGGAGAAGGGGAAGATGGTGGCCGAGGAGCCCGTAGGTGTCGCCCGCGGTGGCGACGCGGGTGTGCTCGCTAAACTCCCCGAGTCTGGACTGCCGTCCAGAGGTAAGAAACTAGGCGCTTTCGCGGGTTTACTGCCTGCTTGAATCGCGATCGGTTCGGAACGCGCCTTCTCCTTGCGACTACCCGCCCGCGTTACTTTGCGACTGTTTTGATTACTCATATTCATGTTTATGTAGTCTTGTTCTAAGCTTGTTCTCGATTTGAAATTCATGTCGACGTAGTCCGCGGGTGGGCGCCTTGGTAGATCCACGGGTGCCGTCCTCGTGGCGCCTGAAACATAGCAATAATGAAAAATAAATAATAAGCGATGAGATCGTTAGTCGTGTGCAGCTAAAAATGTGTTTAATCGATCTCTTACCTGGTGGGCCATTCGATTCCACGCATTCCTCTTGAATAGGCGATGAAATTTGCTTAGGACTGGTATCGGAGTGGGACCAATCTTCCACTACACCAACATCCATTCTCACGTATGGCGATTCTGCTTCCTCCACTGGCTTCAAACTAGTAATCACCGGCTTATGTGTGGAAGCAGAAGACGATACATGTATATTACTATGGTTTTGATTGGCAGTGATTGTATTGTTATTGTTATTACGATTAATCTGAAAGTTTTTAACATATAATTAGTTTACTAATTATATACTGTTTAAATTGAATCCGCCCGGTTCCACTCGATATACCCGTTTGAATCGTACTTCTATTGAATTCACAAGTACCTTATTAATGCGGCTCATATCGACGTACGGAGAGGTGGCCGACGAGGGCGGTTGTCCAGGAGACATATCAACATAGGAACTGGTGTCGGTGGCAGTAGAGTATGAATGTGGCTGAGACTGTGACTGCGAGTAGGATGAGGGTGATGAATTAACGGTTGTAGGAATACTGGGTTTCGTGAAGTCCAACTCCATCAGATCTTCCATGCGCTCGGAAGTCACAGAACAGCCGGAGTTGTGCCCCCACGAACTAGACAGCAACGGTGCCGAATTCGATTTGTTGGAATTTGTTTGTTCAGAACCAGCTGGGAACGATGTAGTGACTACATTCGCTAACCTCCCAATTTCAGGCTTTTTGGACCTGCTGCCCACGGAGAAAGCCCGCTCCCTACTAGCTTCCTGTTGAGCGATATCCAACCTGCTCGAAACACCAAGAAGATATACGATTGCTCGATATACCTTTGTTTAATTTTATATAAATAATAAATAAGGAGTCCGACTGAAAGACATTAGCTAGCATCCTAGAGAATTAACGTAAGTGCTCGTACCTATTCTTACGATGCTTGTTCACTGTCTCCGGCCGAGACCCAATGGAATAGGCTCTCGTTGGCCTGGCTGACAAATCCTCCCCAGGCGGCAGGAAGCTGGCCACTTTGTCTAGGTGGTACTCGGAGAACCGTAGGTCTGTACTAGGTGTACCGGAAGTAACGGAACAACTGCTCCCACCGTGAGACATATCGTCAAGGGAATGGCCGTTTTGACTATGCGAGGGATCCATATCGACGTATCCGTTGTTGCCAACGGGTGCCATAGGTACGTAACCTTCCGGCGGGTTAGTTTCTTCGACAAGGGACGACGCCCGTGAATGGGAATGGCCAGTCCCGGAGCACATTTGGACATAGCCTCCGCCTCCCCGGCCAGGACTCGATCCACAAGGACTGTACATATCTGTATAGGAACTCTGCTGTCAATACAGTAAATTATATACGTTATTATTTCGTCACTTTGCTATTCTCAGAAGAAATGATCGAGGAATAAAGCGCAATAAAGGTGCTGACCCGTCTCCCGGCTTGCGTGGCCGAGTCCCGCGTTAACGAGCGAACACAGGGAGCATCGCGCGCGATTGATTTATTTATTTATTCGCGTCATCGTTTTATTGCCCCTTCCCCGATCATTCGAGAGATACCGAGGTGACCCACCTGGGAAGGAGAATGCGACTTGAAATTTGGCGAATATTTCTGATGCGGGTGATCCATAGACCAAGGGGCGTAATCGTCGCCATTCTCCTCCAGAATGACAGGCTCGTCAGGCGTCAAGGAGTGCCCGTACCTGGACACGGTACTCTCTTCCAACGCGGTATCGCCACCATCGTCCATCGAGAGGGATGAGCCCGCGGAATCCGTGGAGCAGGCTCCGGAAGCGGGGCTGATAGGCATCGACGTGATTGGTGGCGAATAGGAAAGGCCTCTCACATACATAGAGTGCGGCCTCAGAACGTGAGGCACGAAGTGAGCGTTTCTAGGGTGGCTTAGTACCGACGTGGGATGACTCTCGCTGGTCGCGCGGGCCCTCGACGGCAAGCTGTCGCATCTGTCCCGGCCGTTCGCACCTAGAAAGATGCTAGTCAGTCTGGTTGCCGCGAAACGTTCCGCCCAGGAAACCAAATTTGAAGAAAAAAAAAAACAACCATCCTCCCAGCATAGCAGCGGTTAGTTTGTTTGCATAATCAAATGATTCCGTACAGATCTGGTGTATATATTTTTGCATAACCATATACACGAGTTTGTTATTGATTTAAACATGTATTTCGGGTCAAGCATGGGGATAATGATCAACGAGATGATTCCAAACGGCGGGAATAGGTGGACGGAAGTGTAAATCGATGCGCAGGGAGTGTTGCAAAATAATGGGAAAGAAACAGCGTCGCGCGAAACGTACTTCGCTGACTGCTTCGCGGCGGCGAGCAGGAGGAAGAAACAAAAAAAGAAATGAAGCGCAACTTCGTTACAGATAAGTGCGGCATGCAATTGATTGCATGCAAGTTGAAGCTTGCAGATCCAGGGCAACGCGGTGCCATGAAAGGCCGTAACTGTAGTGATACAATACGAAGCGATAGTTTCAATTTCGGCCGCTTCGAATGCGACCCGAGGTCCGCGGAAAAACGACGAAGAAACAAAGAGAGAATGGGGATGGGGGACGAAAACAAGAAGCAGCGAGAGGCATAGACACTAAAAGAGAAACAAAGAATATCTCTTGCTCATTTATCGTGTGACGAAATAAAAATACATACAGCGTAAAACTGATCTTTTAGATGATTGCATTTGATTGATAATAACGGCAGCTAAGGGCAGCGACAGGGTTCTCTGATGGGATATTGTCGCGGTTGTGGTTGTGGCGGTCACGGTAGCGGTCGTAGTAATGGTGATAGTGGTGGTAGTTGTTGTTGTAGTTGTACTTGTTGTAACATGAACGGATTGGGAATTATTGACGGAATGGGGATGACTCGCTATCGAATGACGACGCCTAGTGGTAGTGGCACAGTTGGTATTAGTCGACGCAATCCCAGCAGTCCCAGCCCCGGTACCAGCAACGGCTGCAACCACACAGCTCTCACTGTCGTACAACTACTTCCTTTTTCTTTCTATACTTCTCATAAAATGTAATTCGCGCGACTATTAATGAAGATTCAATTGAGTTTCACGTAAATAAAAAAGGTTTATATACAGGAATTCTTTTTAACACCGATGTGTCGATCTAGCAGACAGTTTCATCGATCTATTTTGAAAACTTGATGCATTCTCATCGTTTAACTATGAGACACACGTTTGCTTTCGTTGTACTAGGTCTTGTTAATAAATATATCTACTAGCGTCATGTGAACAATGTTGAAACATATTGTGCAATAGCAGGATGTCTCATCTCCGCGCGGAAATCTATGAAACTTTAAGTTGATTCCAAATCTTGCATAATTCTTGAACGGTTTCGTAAAAATGTAACACGGAATTTAGATTCTAAGATGAAACGAAAGTTCGTCGATCAGTCGATAAAATTAAACCATTTCTGGTTATTTATTTTTTTTTTTAATTACTACTCTCTCACGTAGGGTGTCGCGAAAATTTAGTCGCCACGAATAATCGTTTAATGGAAACAATAGACATACTACCAAGAAAACACGAATGCTTCTCTAAAGTTCAGTTTTCCAAAGGTTCAAATGTTTGTGAGAAGGATTATTTTAAACATGACCACATTATCACCCTCTGATGCCCGCGTAGAAGGAAAAAGCAAACAACTACAATGACAGAAAACAGACCAGTGACTGTATTGCAAGAAGAGGTACTCTGAGTCTGATTAGACTGCTCCTGTTCCTGCAGTGGATCCATCTGCTCCTTGTGCGTCCTGTGCTGCTCTGTAATACCCGCAACCCATTTGTGTTATTCTAAAGCTGACTCTTCAACTGTACATATCGTGTTTCAGCCGATATTTCAAAGCATTTAATATAGTAGTGCAATTATGGTGTGATGTACAGAAACAACTATCTAAGGCGGTGACATATGTGTGTGGACTTGAAAGTGAGTTGCAAGTGGATTATTTCTGTACAGTGAAACTTGTGCACCAACCGTTCAATGTCTAAGGGAGATAAAACTAAAGTGTCGCACGTGTATGGTACACTTATATACACAATCGAAGGTGCGCGTCTAAGTTCAGTGATAGCGAAAAGGGATCGTGATAAACCATAAGTGATATCGTGTCAAGGTACGCGAAGGAACGGAAGCATTCCTCAAGATTGTCACTTACCCAGTGGCGAAAAGTTATGGAATTTTTGTCCAGCGCGACGCTGCATCAAAAAGATCGGTTTGCTGGACTCAGTTGCGGAAGAGCTACGCTTTCTCTGGCGTGGACCCACGTCATCTTTGTTGTTTCCAGACCCACTCATAGTGTTCATAATAGCCAGATGCATATTGTGTGTTATGGTGCTGTCTTCAGCCTCCATCCACAATTCACCACCACCCGTGACTGCCGAACGACCTACTTCCATATAGAAGATACGTTCCATGTGCCCACATCTTCTAATGCAACTCAACTATGAGACAAAAGGCCACCATTAGTTACACTTCTTAAGTCCGATAGGATTTCTTTCGCAAATCTCTGTGAGCTTACAGGAAATTCAAGAGAATCTGAATTATCCTCTGCTCCGATTTTCACCAGGCTTAACGTTCGATCGGTTAAACATAGCCTATGGGGGCCGTGAATATTCTTTCGCTCACCCAACCCCTTTTTTTGCATTGTAACTTGCCATACATGTTCTGCAATGAAATGGTTGTATCTTATTATAACTGATAATAGGTAACACAGTACTACAACACCAATCACATTTGTCACATTCTCTTTTATTGTTTCTCCATGATACAAAAGTTTTCGTTTCAAGAATAATTTTAGAAAATTTCTGTTTACACGAATCCTTATAACGTTAGCATTGCATAAATTGCCTTATACAAAATACTGGAAACATTCTTGAATATACAGACTGCGTGTATGGTCAATAGAAATATCTACATATATTCAAACAGGAATCTGTGCATATTCAACTTTATAAGCAACTGTCTTTTTATAGAAAACGCTATCTTTGCTGCGTGCAGTTCATTTGAAATATTATCGACACGTTTGAATGTTACGAATTAGAACGTCTTCATTAAATGAATATCCAAAAGAAAGATGAAGTTACGCGAGGAAAGTTTCCTTTTCCATTGAAAACAATTGTTGATCTGTTATTTGGATGCATCTTTCGGTCTCTTTATTCGCCTGCCGCGAAATTACAGACAATGACTCATTTGTAAAACGGGTAAACAACTAACTTTGAAGCTCCGGAACATCGGGAGTTTCGCGTACCGCCTCGTGTTTACGAACAGCGGACCGTATCTACCTGAAAAGTCTATGAAAAAAGTTGCTCGCGCGTGTAACGCTCGAGTCCCGTCTCCACGATAAACGCGGTCTAAATCTAATTCAAACCGTAATAGCGCATTACCAAATATAGGCCGAGGTTGCTCTCCATCGGCCACATCTCCGCTCTGAAGCAGAAGCATCGCCTTCAGCCATTCGTCCAGCTCTTTCTCGTTTTCGAGGATCAAGCAAAAGCACTCGTCTTTCGTGTACAGCGCGATAACGTGCTTGTACTTGGTGTCCAAGCGTTTATTGATATTGAAGCAGCTGTCCAGCATGATGCTGCGCTTCGGCGGCTGCCTGTTCTCGAACTTCTTCTTGCTGTCGTAATATTCGAGGCAGGCAGGATAGGCTGGCGCCTCGCCGCGCAGAACGAAGTACTTCTTCTTTTGAGTCTTTAGCTTCTTCACGTGTCCGCAGAGAACCACGGGGCCTCCTGAGGGGGAGACTAAACCCCTGCCCGAAGACATCGCCGTGGTGACGATCAAAAAGGCCGTCGTTGCGAAAAATCTTGCGAATCCTCAAAATGACACGTTACTCCGCACCGGTTTACATGGTATAGGGGGATCGCGGATGATCAATTCATCGCGCCCATCTTGCACCAAAACACGCTATCCCGATAGCTCATCGTGACAGAATATCCATGCTCCCACCCACGTTGCCCGAGGAGCTCGGTATATACGAGAAACACTTCCGCTCGAAGCGGTTATTACCCGAGAAACGCGAGACTGGAAAACTATTCGATTCGACGGAACTGTGATATCACTGTTTTCGCGCACATGTCGGACCACCGAAAAGCGTTCCTCGTTTCCTCCAGATTTCGCGATAATTCTATTGCGATCTTCCCCTCTTCAACGTTCTGGGTGCCGCCTCGCCGTTTTATCGCAGTAAAAGGTCGCAGTCGATATCGGGCTCGGGAACACGCTAACGGTGTAAGCACGTGTCGGGGGTAAATAAGCAATAACACGCCACCGCGGTGCATGTGCACTCAACGTGTACTAAAGGGCGTCGCATAGGCCATCGGTGTGTATTTCCCTCCGCGATACAGTTCGTGCCGAGGTATGCGATCGACTGGCTCCCAAGTTCTCCGAGGTTAGGGATTTGGTGGAAACGCGATGAACCCTACGACGGATGCTGAGAACCCTTCGTGACAGATTCGTGGAAAATAGAGAGCATGTACCTGCTCTTGGCTTTCCGCGATGGCGGTCCTCGGTGGGCCTGGGTTCCACCTGTCACGCGGTTTCGTCTAATTTCGCCCGCCACGATTCGTGGCTCTGGTATCCCAGGGCGGATTGCAGCACGTAGCCTAAGGTCAACAACAGCCTTCGCCACCATTTACGACGTATTTCGCATACGTTCGGACGACTTTATCAGAGGGAACCGCTCGAACCTTTGAGAATTGTTTTTCTCGGTTACAAGGCTCGTGCACCTGTTTATCGCGTCGAATAACACAATTTACTGCGTGGTCCACAATGGTTGGCGCGTATATGCGCGCACACAGGCGGCAACGTTGGCCACATGTAAAGGAGAAACACGCTTGTACACACCGCGACGATACAAGAGAGAAAGAGATAGAGCGAGGGGGGGAGGGAGAGAGAAAGAGAGGGACAAGCACACGCGGGCGTGTTCACGTGTACACACAACACACGCGGAAGCGTGAGCTCGCGCGCGCGGGCGCGCTGGCCAGCTAGCACGAGCTCCTGGCCGCTCGCTCGTTTTGCGAGAGTACGTTTAGAGGGAATACGTAGCGAGGTAGAGAAAAAGAGAGAGGGACATGCGACGCACACGCAGGTGGGTGGTTGAACCCCTGTTATCGTCGGTTGGTGCGGTATAAAGGCGGCCTGGCTTCGCGTAAATAGGCTATTGTCAAGGGCAGGACAATTTTTTCATGCGCAATAGTAGGCACATGAAAACACGGCAGCATTCCAGGTCGATGCGAAAGAACGCACTCCTCTTCCCACACCCCTTATATATAGAGCACTTTGCGGAAGGAAACAACACGAATGGAGTTCACAGTGCGGTTAACAACGTTACGGCAACGTGCACGCCTTGTTTTGAGCACCAACTTTTGAACGGGCACACGCGATATCCGACCACGGCAATCACATCTGCTCGAGGTGAAAAATTCGGGTCTCCTTTCGTGCCCACCATCCCTCTCGTCCCCCTTCCGCCCGCGTGCGAGCGAGCGACAAATACCCGCGTCACTTGCGATCACGAACCTGTGGCTTTGACTGTTCTTCCCGATAACCAAGCTAAAGATCACCCGATTCCGTGGTTCCTCCCGTGTACACGTCGACGTTCACGAACGACACGCACGTATCTTTGAACTTTTTCCGTCACACGCCTAGACAGCTAAATAGGCGCTCATGTCCATCTTGTAAAGGTCATGTGTATGGTAAGCTCCGCAGTTGTAAACAAGATGTACGCAGGCGCTAACCGCTCGAATGGCGGCGACGGCGGCGACTCGATACGCGATACGCCACGACCGTAAATACACATACGTACGTACGTATTTACGTATACATGCGGTTGTCTCCTTTGCAGTGGCGTAACTATCGTGTCGACTAAACACCGCAATGCGGTGGATCCTCCCGGAGGTCGTTCAAGTTGCGCTACATTCTTCTGAGATACGTAAGTTTGTCGGTGATCGGTGCTGTATGTAATACACTTTTCAAATAGTAAATGACGGATAGGTTTGTTTTATTTCCATTCTCCTCATCATCCGAAACGAAGCGACACGCTATTTTACTTGTATCGACGTTTTAAGGTGACGCTAACATTTTATTTTCATTGCCGTGGGAATATAACATGAAGATTTTGGAAATGAAATAGTTTCATTTCAGTCGTGAGTAAAGAATGACATGGAAATAGTTTACTTTGGTTTATAGTTTCAAAGTGATATATGAAATATTTTGTTTGTACATCTGACGATCAAAATAAAGGTAAGATATATGCGAACCCAATATGATATGTATATGAAATATTAATTTAAAGTCTATTTTGTACTTCATACTGGAGAGTCAAGAAATATGATAGAAGAATTGTCTTTAAATTATTTGCTTCTGAAGATCGCTTAAGTGTAAAGAGGCCAAATGTTTCCAATCTTAAAAGATACAAAATGAAATGTATCTTCTAATTAATTTAACTACTCAGACAAAACTATTTGAATTCTTGAATATTCATGTTACTCTTTTACCATACAAAATAATCCAATTTCAAACATTATCCAGCTTTGATTCTCAGACTAGAGTAGCCTTATTGTCACTGTCACAAGATACTTCAAACATTTCAGCATTGACAGGAAAATATTTTATTGGCACTTATGAAAGAATGCATGAAAATAAAATATCTTCGATTACCCAAATAGAATTCATATTTTTTAAGCTACATGTAACATTTAGCATACTATTTTATTTGCATTCACTTTGGCATCCATTGTTTAATAAAGTAACACTTTAAGCAATTCCAGTTTCAAGTTTTACCTAATTCTACCAATGCTGTAAATTGCCATTGACAATTTAAACTCTGTTATGTAATTCAGACGTTGTTTTATTTTCATGGTTAGAAAATATACATGTGTGCGCTACAAAATTATCCGTCAGTGTGTACTATATCAGTGACGGTGTCACGTCTATGCACGCGTCGAGCGACGAATGACGTAACAACTATGAGAAGTATTAACGTAATTGAAAATACGCGCGGCGCTTAGATAGTGATACAATTTTCAACGGTCGGGATTTTTGTTACGCCACTGCTTCCTTTAATGTCTCACACTGGCATAGGGCGTCGTAATATAGAGACGTGCGCTTGCACGACATATATGCGTGCTTTCAAGTCAAGGTGGACGACTATGGATACAGGCATTTCGCTCGCGTCGTTCTGGGTATTGGATCCTCATCGGCAGGGTCGTTTGTAAACACATACGTAAGCACATAAATAAATTCCGCCATACCAATCGTTCGTACTAACTGTTTGTAGCGCGGTGCGGAGGAAGGAAATGTTTGTAATTTTCAATAAAATGTCACTCGTAACGTTACGAGACCCGACGAACCGAACGCCAGGCGCAGTTAAATTTGCATGAAATCTATTATAAGGTATAATATGTAAATTAAGGTAAAGTATGCGTTTGATGAAGTCGCTGGAACATTGGATATTCGTGCACAAGGTCCAGAGTTCGTTCTCCGCGAAGCTTAAATATTTTTTTCTTCATTCATACGATACGTAGCGCGCGCCCACCGATTCAAGAATAAAGCCACCAGTTCCGCGATCAATAACCGCGATAAATAATACAATAACGTGGCAAGTTATGCACACACAAAGTAATTAAATGCAACCATTGTATTTATAAGAAAATATAAATCATTTATTATTTTTTTTTGTACTAGAGAACAAAGAATTTAGTTTATCTAGGTGTCACGGTGGATTATAAAATATACCTTGAAATACATTGGTGATTTATGTTTATAGAAATAAAATATTTTGCTTATATATAATTTATATTCCAGGACTGAATATATAAATTTAAAGAATACGCGCAGTCGTAGACTGTACGTAGTAAAATAATTGAAATTTCTAAGTCAATGGAAAAAGAATTTATTAAGTATTTACTGTGAACTCGTAAGTAAGCTAATACTGCACTATGATTTGTGTTTATACTACTTTTACAGATTAATGGAAACTTAAATATTTATTTTACTTACACCTAAAGAAAACTCCCGCTCGTGTCTTTTACCCTATTGCTTTTTTTTTTAAACATTGTAGAGAAATTGCGAATACTGAAAATATGTATGTACAAATGTTACAGAGATCTATTCAGAAAAAAAAGAATGTAGTAACCCAGACCTATCTTGTTCTGTGTTTTTGGGATCTTTGGTTTGTACTGAATTATATAAGTCGACAATTCTCTAACATGTTAAGTCAGTCTTATATAAACATGATTTATAAGTAATACAATGTATCCGAGAGTAACTGATGTGGCTCCAACTGTATATTTTGCCCAACAAGGGAAACGAGCTTGTGCGCGTACTGGCACGGAGCAGGAACTTTTATAGTACCCGGCCAATTGTAGTACAAGTGACAAAGTTTGTACGTTAACCGTTGTATATGCTCGGGCTTCATATTCTTACTGTCGTACACAACAATGTAGTGTGTTGGCGACACTGTGCCCTGTCGTATGTTCTGTGACACTAAATAGAAATCGTAGAGGCTCGATTTGGTTATATAGGAATCCACAATTGTTCCTGACGGAGGATTCTCTAGGCCCAACGACTGATAAAATGTATAAAAATAATTTGCATGATTAACAGGCACGATTTGTCAACAATTGATTTGTTCTTTCATAACTTACACATTTCGCAAATAATCGCGTATTAATCCGTTTCTGAACTATCACAACAGTTAATGTTGGCTGATAACTTGGCTCGATGGTTTTGAATGTTGCTAGCAACTGTTTCACTTCGTATTTAGCAACAGTTTCGACTTGACCGTCGCCAACGCCATCCCGGAATACAATGATGCGATCCGGGTAACGTTTGTTATGCTGTAATGTAAAACAATAATAATTAGAACGTGAATATGCACGTATAAAGTAGTATTAATTAAATAGTTACCTTATAGTAAGCTTTTATTGCCGAGATCATGCAGATTTGTAGCATGTCTACTAGTTCTTGGTGTCGACCTTGTAGACAAATTTTACTGTGCCAAGTTGTTAGCATTCTATCCAAACTCGCTACGAAGCCTGCAACGCTTCCCTTTGATGCTTGGCCAATTCCCGCATGATACACGTCTATTCCACATATCATGCAATTTTCCTAGACAATGAAATGTAGTAATTAGACCTTTATTTCTTTTGATTTAACAGGGAAGAGAAGTTACGAATGTTTGTTTCATACCATCGGTATGTTCAATGCCCAGAGTGCTCCACCTAATTTGCAGTTAATTTGCAAGGCAATTTTCTCTGTTATGCTTTTCAATTTATCACCACGGGAAATAGTTCTGGACATAATGACTTGAGAGGCTACAGGCATTTCTACACAGCAAACTCTAAGTAATGGATAAAATTGTTACCACGTGACATAATAATGTTAAAACGTGCAAGATAAGTCTCTACCTCTTCACTGCTGAGTATCTGTCCGTTCGATTAGTGGGAAATACAATGACCATTAAGTTAACGTTGGGTTGAATATTATTACGCAATTGTTGGACGTATGTTTCGATTCTGTCGTCTCTTAGACAAATCATCTGTGGCTCTCTGACGCACATACCCATAACTTTTGAAACGTTTTTGAACATACCAGCGAACTCTTGGGTACACCTTGTATCTTTTTGGCAATACAGGATGAACCAGTGATTTAAATCCGGCTAAAAATGCGATTACATTATTGATAATTCCGCTATTGTTATCAAGTACGAGTTGTTCATCGATGGTTGGCGTATGAGCCTGAAACTTACGGTTCTTAACATAATGTTTCTACAAGTAGCAGAGCTCCAGTCGGCAGGTCTCTGAGGTTGAAGTTGAAAGCTTTTATTGTTGCCGAAGTATATTTTCTCGGATTCGAGGACTCTCCCCGAAAAGTCAGCTAACTCCGTTTCTAATTGTAAACCCCACTCGGCCAATATATCACGCGGAATTTCGTTATTTTGTATTTCGTGTACAAAGTGTCGAAATACATCGCGACGAGCATTAGGGGACATCTTAGTCACTACATCAAGATCTTTCATTACTCGAAAGTCTGAACGTATGCTGTCAGTCAGACTCGCTATATAACATAACTCGGGTACCAATAGTATCAATTGCTCTTGTGTCTACATCCAAAATTTGCACAGTGGAAATGATTAATACTTAAGTTCTATATTTATATAGCCCCGCGAACAGTTAAAAGTTACTCACTCCTCCCTGAGGCAATTTGGTTTTAGAACAATGTACTAAAAGCGGCTGTTTCATATCTTTTATAGTTAAGTTCCAATGTTGCTTGTAATAATTTATTAAAGATATCTTCTCCTCTCCTTTCTCAAATTCGTATGTTGGATTTTTATCCCATGCAATATCATCGACGCGATATGTTTTATTATTGTATCTTGTGAAGACAGATATACCGATTACTTCCTTCGTAGCCAGGTCTTTGAAATTTGGTCTGGTTGCAAAATTCATCCTACATCATGGTAGTTTGTGGTTATATTATGTTCATCTTGTAACGTTAAATGTTTAGCGGAGTTATTTAGTAGCCTTACATTATATCACGCACTGTCTCTGTACGCATCACGCGGTGTTTCGCATCTATGCATAACATTAAGCCCCCTTCGTACTCGTTGATAGCTGTAACGTATCCCGGCCACACTTCTAACTTGTGTTGCGGCACAGCATGTATGCCCTTCGGGTTAAAACTGTGTTGGCCGATGCGAACTAAGCTCAGAGCTCGCATAACACGTTTGAGTAAAACATTGAAGAACGTAACGTTGTCGCTCATGCTTTGCCGTTTTTTATAAATCAGTGTCAATGTTACTGTTGTCCCATCCATAGGATGTACAGATTCAAAGACAGTCGTCTGCAAATTATACGCAACATTATATATTTACTGGCTGCCTAACGATCATTTTTTTACTTACATCCTGCTGTAATTTCTGAGGTAAAAAGAGCGTGACTCCGTCGAACACTTTTGTTCGCCCAATTGTTTGTAAATGTTGATTAAGGAGTTTGTTACGAAATGGTCTTGAATCTATGTCTGGATTAAATTTAACCTCGTAATTAAACAATCCTTTCCCAGGATCTAGTTTCAGCTTTATGAAATTCGCATTTAACATGATCCTAAAAGTTCATCACCATTGTTTAATCTGTTCTATTAACTTTCTCAGACAATCTTGCAAACGTTCATACTGCGATGTTACGTGCAAATATTAACACTTACGGCTTTCCACCGCTGCCTTGATGGGAAATTGGTAGAGGAGTCGGGCATGATTCTTCAGATGTACTCGCAGTATCTGCTATTGTGAGGTCAGACAATTTACCGAGGACTCCTGCATCATCGCCAGATGGCCCAGGCACGTGTGGTTGTACAGTATGTTGTTCAACTGAACTATAAAGACATACATTTTTATTGGTCAATCGAATAAAGAAAGTTTCCAAATAAAAAATTGGGAAAAAGGATTTCTATGTAAACAAGTACATTTAGGGTAACATTGAAGGTTTCTAGCCAGTCAAATTAATAGTTCCACTTTTTCTTGCTTAGTTCCAATAAATCAATACATATATATATATATAAAAAATGATTTTAAACTTACAAATCTTTCTCTCGTTCAAATATTAAATTGAAAAGTGTGAAATTTCATTATACGTAGCATGCAAAATGGCATAAAATATATTGCATGCAATTAGATTTTAAAATATGTTTGGCGGAGGTTCGGAACGTGAGTGTAGAAGGTAAGATGGAAGGAAGGAAAAGGAAAGTTGCGTTTCGTCCCAGGTCTGCTAGTGCAATCATCGGTAAGGCTTGCCTAGCAGACTCTGCCTTAGGCGCTGGGCTGTTAGGAATAAGATGAAACGGACATATATATACATGAAGGAATGGATAAGGGAGAACTTGCAAGAGAGTGGAACGGTCGAGTGACTTTCTGGTGGTGGCGATAGAGGTATCGCTACATATCAAATAACAGAAAATAATTGCATTTGATTTAAATCGTTGTAAAAATTTTTACTTAAACGTACATGTAACTTAAGTATGAACAATGAAGAATGTGGTATTTTGAATAACCAGGATTTCTTTTCTTTGCTAATGGGCCACGATTTAATTTATATTTTATAACTAACAAAATTCCCGTGCTTCGCTACAGTATAAACTATACTTTCCATTCTCATTTAATTTAACATTTAACTTTGAAAGTAAATGTAGCGCCTTCTGCGCTTGGATTGTGGAACTATTCTACAGCCCATAGCAGTCCCATTAAAACAAAGATTCTTCTAATATACGGTTCATCGAAATCGGTTCAGTGGTTTTTGAGTTTTCTGCTTTCAAACATACATACACACCTAACATGAACTTTTTTTATAGAATAGATAGATAGATACATACCTAACAGCTTTAACACGACTCATTAGTAACGCTCTGCCTTGACCAACTACTGGTACTGGTACTGGTACTGTTTTAGAACTTGGCGCTTCATATTTCTTTGTTTTGATTAGATCTAATAGGTTCGCTCTGCCTCGTCCCATGATAGGAGGACTAATCTCGGTTTTAGGCACAGTACTAGGAGGACTGACCTCAGTTTTAGCCACAGTACTGGCCACTGGTGCAGATTGAACTGTAGCTGCAGCTTCGGCTTTCTCTTTTTCTCTTATCATTTTTAAAAGAATACCTCCTCTCCCCATGCTCATCGGTTTTCCTTTATCACCTTCCATGTTTCCCCCCCTCTCTCTCTCTCTCTCTATATATATATATATATACTATGTAATGCAAATAAATGATTATGTGTCTATTGTTTCGGAGACAAATGTAAGACACAAAAAAGTAATCCGTGAAAACATTATTTTCTTTTATAATTTAAATTATCAAAGGCAATGATGAACAGGGGCCGATCTAGGTAGTCCGCCGCTCTGGGTAAAAACGATTTTTTGCCACCCTTTGTGTCTGTAACTTAAATAATTATTTTGAAATATAATTTTTAAGAGTGAAATTTTTTGGAATTATTTGTTGAGTAATAGAAGCCTTTTGTTAAAGATCTTTAATATAGGTACGCACCTTTCCCTAGTATAATAGGAATTATGTGGGTGATTTAAAAACAATTTATTGGTTGCCCAGTTTGCGCCTCCTAGATCGGGCCCTGGCAATGAATTCGTATTAATCAGATAACAAAAATACAGATACGAATGAAAAGTCTGTAAGTTAGAAATTTAGGTAAAGTAACAAAAAAGAAACTAAAGGACATAAATTATTAACAGAATAGGTTGCCCAGCTTGCACCCCCCTAGATCGGGCCCTGGCAATAAATTTGTATTAATCAGATAACAAAAATACGGACACGAATGAAAAGTCTGTGAGTTAGAAATTTAAGTAAGGTAACAAAAAAGAAAGTAAGGGACATAAATTATTAACAGAATAGATCATTAAACAAAGGTTTTGATCTTGAAATACAGAGAAAGATTTCTATTCAATTTTATAAATAGAAGAAAACACAAAATAATAATTTAACATTATGTGATAACAAATAACCATATAAAAGATATTTCAATGGTTTTTTATCCACGTAAAAAGACCATTAACACAAGTTACTAAAAAAGGCTTAGAGGTAAAAAAACGCGTAACTACACTTGTTTACAAGGGCCATTTTTCTGGCATGCCACTTCTGTTGACTTTTTACTAATTTCATTTTTACCGCAATTTGTGTGTTTTGCGGAATGAAAGCGTACACGCTTAATTTTTTCGCGTTTACATGCTGGCATTAATAAAAGGATAAAAAATGAGGAAAATGAGAATGTATACAAAATGCGGGAGACGAGGCACGTGTTATAAACGCACTACTTACTAATAATAAATTACTTTTGAAAGAAGTAGATTCTGTTAATCGGGAATAAGTGAAAAGGTACATGTGTATTACTGTGGAAATTGCAAACAGTATTTATCGAAATTGTCCCGCGACAAAATTATTTTATTTAGTAGCGACTGTAGGGTATCAATAAAGGTTATCTTTGCGCATAAAAACATATGGACCAATTGTGTTATGCATTTATTTTGTTGGTCTATCAGTAAAGTTTCCTATTTTTTCATTGCAAGTAAATATTTTTAATGAATCTCTAAGATATTTATAAAATTCTTTATGTAAACTTTTTATGACACCGGGTTTAAAAAATTAGTTAATATTTCACTTACCTCTTACTCCAGTATTACTTCGTGAAGCAAAATCTATGTACAACCTGCGTGAAGCGAGCCTCGCATGTGCAAATACACGTTAATACGGGTTAAAAACTTTCGGAATGCTGATGCCGAACCATGCACACAAGCTTGTGTGACACAAGCGAGGCGATCTTACTTTCTGCCTACTTAGGGCACAGCCCGCCACTTTTCATATCGCTTTACAAGTGCCTGCTCAACAATGCGTAATCAGCTGGAATTAAATATCTATCTTAGCACATCGAAGTAAATTAAATTATATATTATCAGAGCAGTTGAAAAGTCTAATTAATAATTATTTATTTATGCCAACAATAGAGTATTTCCGTTAATGAATATTATATTTATCCTGTTAATGGATATTAAACTAAAAGTAAAAGATATTTTTGTCATAATTTAGACAATATTTTAAGCAAATCTTTTCGCTTATTTTAATATTATTAAATGAATGAAAGAATCAGAATTTAAGGATGAGTAGAAATTATAAAGGCGAACCCGCACGAGAAATCTTAATCGTTTCGCCAAGTACGGAATATTTCGGAACGCACGGGAATTTCCTGGGAACATTTTACGATCACGCCGACGAAATTCAATATGGCGCCTGTTTAGGTTTGAAATACAAGTGATTCAAAGTGCTCTGTAAGTTTTTATGAAATACTTGCGTAAAGTTAGGAAATAGCTGCCAATAATCTGCGATAAATATGCTGCGTAAGTAAATGTTTATGTAAAATTAATTTATATTGCAGTATAATATGTACTTCAAGTGAAATCAACGATTAATCGTAGTTTACGAAATTGAGCTTACATTGTGGCATTGGAATGTTTATTGTTACAATACTATTCTCGGGTTAGTCTCATTTTAGAAGGAACCCACTGACAGACAAGTTCAGATCTGTTCTGCGCATGTTGGCGCTCATTGGTGCCGAAACAAGCTACTATTGGCTATACCCCAAACAAACTCTCCCTCGGAGCCAATGAGCTCATTCTACATGCGCGAAGTGGGTTCCTTCCAAAATGATCCCGAGAATAGGTTGTAATGAAAATGTAATTTTCTTCTTTTAGTAAATCTTTTGTTAAGAAAATATTTCAATAGTTAAACATTTTCAAGATAAAAGCATTCTCCTGCAAATTAGTAAAAATTTTTTAAATTTACTTATTAATAGAAATATGTACTATTATAATAGTATTATATAGAAATATAATATAATAGAATCATTCTGAATTCTTTTGTGTTACACTCTTAATTAGAATTAAGAAATTTTAAAGGTGGTGGTTGTTCAATTATTCAATTTCAAATTCATAAACAAGAAAATCATTATTCATCTGAAATTATTCACCTGGAAGTATATTCTGTACTGGATAGGGTTGCTGCAATGCGACTGCGGTTAATTAGCATTAATAAAACTTTATTTAAGATCCATATACATTGGGCTTTAAGTGTGTGTGTATATATATATATTTTTATATATATATATTTATAATCAATTATTTACAGGGGTCATTTTGTCGTATAATTAATTAAAATAGGATTATTACAATAAACTATAAATTGAATCAAACAACAATAAATCGGACACGAATGATCCGACGTGGTCTGTTCCGCGAAATCGTGTGCACACTTTTCACGAGTCTGATGGCAAGAAGTCTCTTCCGATTGAGTTTGACTACATTTCTGTGCACGCTCCGCGCGGACATGCTCTACACACGTGTTGCATTTGACTTTACCTCTGTTAGGTATGGCACTTGACGCATTCATGCACGTCTAACGACGATCCGTTCGATTAAAATGTCACAGAGCACGAGCTTGCGCGTCTAAAAAAATTTCTCTAAATCCAATACGTGGTCGGGCCACGTTTGCGCGTCCCCTCCCTGACACCTTGACAATTCGTGTTCCCATTTGGATAGTACGATAGGAAAACGATCTATTCGCTGCTGGCGTATCGATTTCATCCATACACTGTGCAACAGAATTCAGAGGGTCTCGGAAGCATAATCTTTCGACGGCCTAATTTTCTATCACAGGCCAGTTCCCTTAGATGGTACTAGTTAGGACGATCGAAATTATTCCCAAGTGATTGCCTACGCATCGCGCGGCGTTCGCTCGCGGAATAAACGCAGGCATTGATAGCCATGCTCTTTCCAGTAATCATTTGACTATCTCGCGATTCTTAGAATACGAGCCGAATTCCTGCCACGTTCTTTTGGAAACAATGAGCTCTTTAAACACATGATATGATTGCTAGAAGTCGTTATCCCAGCCAGATACGTCGTCGGGTGGTGGAGGGTCTGAATCCGGTGGGTATTCATCGAAGTTCGTGGTATCTGTGGCATTCTGAACGCGTGGCATGATTGGAGGCTCAAGGGTCCTTGCTCGTAGGCCTTCCCAGTTAAAACCATCGAACCATCTGTATGGGGAAGGATAATAATTATTAACAGCTGATTTTTCGCTTTAAAAAATAATAGACTGAAAGCAGGGCGATTCACGAATTTCGTGGATAAATAATGAATCGATTTACTTACTTGTGTTTCTGTATTTCGCTAATGCCACCTTTTTGGTAACCAAGGCGCTCTGCTGGATTGTCCCTGCGAAGAAATTAATTAACAATATGAGAGACTGTTCAGCAGTTTTATTTGTAACAGTTTCGACTGGGTGACTTATTGTAAAACAAATTCTATTTTTCTTTTTTTATACTCTGAAGTTTTAACATCGTTGATCATCGGTTAACTTTAATGCACTTAATTTTTCTATCGCAGTGTTAGAATCATTTTTGAAGAAATAAGTCACCCAGTGTTTTTTCTAAATCGTTACCTGCAAAGCTTTTTAATTAATGCAGTCGCATTTCGCGTAATCGATCTCGGGAACTCTATGGCGTCGATTCCTTTCAAAATAATATTATAAGTTTTCATCGGATCGCCACCAGTGAACGGTGGTGTGCCCGTAAGAAGTTCGAACATAAGGACACCAAGGGACCAATAATCGGCGCTGATATCGTGCCCTTTATTTAAAATAACTTCCGGCGCTACGTATTCCGGGGTGCCACAGAAGGTCCACGTTTTTCGTCCGTGATCCAAACGTTTGGCGAAGCCAAAATCGACGAGCTTAACGTATCTGCAAAATAGAAGAAAAGAATTAGAGTTCATCTATATTGTTTACAAATTTATTATTTCGTGATAGTTTCTTTAAAAGACCTTTTTGATTAGTTATAATTCTTGAATATATGATATATCTGTAGAATTTATTCGAATATATTCGTAATATATTCAAATTTTGATAATTAAAATGTTTTTCAGTATTGTATACAAATATTTCATAGTAAAATAATCTATTCTGATAAAACTTTGTTACTTAAATTGACATGAGAGAGATATAAACAAACACTGTTTGTTCAAAACTAAATAGTTTTAGTCTCAGGAGTTGCTTATTTCTTTAATACTAAAGAAACAGTGCTGCAAGAAGCAAACTCAATATTTATGGTGTAGTCACTAGTCAATGTATTTGAAAGAAAAACGAGAACTTTAGAATAGCTATTTCGCAATTGTCTGGTAGCCAATCCTCGATTCAAATTACGTCAGATTCTCAAACTCTCTTCTCACACAGAATTATCCAGAATTATCCTCGATTATTTCAAATTTTACAAGACAACGGTTCCTCTTAAAAATGATCTTACCCTTGGCTGTCTAATAGAAGGTTCTCTGGTTTGAGATCCCTGTAAATGATGTTTCGAGAATGAAGGTAATCGAATGCTTCCACCACGCAGGCGGTGTAAAATCTTGTGGTGCTATCGTCGAAATGCCCTGTATCCCTCAGCACTGTCCACAGTTCGCCACCTAAGCAAGCTTCCATCAGCATGTAAAGGTATTTCCTATCTTTGAAGGTCTTGAACAGCTTGACGATGAAATCGCAATCAGCTTCGCCCATTATTCTCTTTTCGGACATGATGTGCTGTTGCTGTCGCGTCTCGACGATCTGAGCTTTCTTCATCTGCTTCAGAGCGAAGGATCTCGTGCTGTCACCAGCTATTTGAACTAACTCGACTCTTCCGAAACCGCCCACGCCTAGGGTGGCCAGTGGCCGAAGATCTTGCAGCCTTAAGTCTCTGAATTCCTCGTTCAACCTGCGTTAAAACATTGCTTTGTCGATGAGTTCATTCGCTTTATATCTTTCAAAAATGGCCATAATTCTCAGTGACTTTCAAATTTCTTTTTATTCGAGCATAGCTCGTACGAAGATGAATATTAAGTTGTTGCGAAGCTTTGCTAGCTTAGGTATATATTTACCAATGTCTATAAAAGTTTTCGAATTTACCATGAAATAGAAATTTGTGAAGCAAGCTAAGTAGGTCTCAAGAAGCCTGCAACTTTGTGCCATTTTGTACATTATTACCACGTATGACCGTAGAAATCAAATACTAGTCAGATCTGCATTCAGTCGTTCTTACCTTCAGAATTAAATTATTAACCTACTAATTTGTGGAAAATTTATATTAACTTGGTCTGAGAAATTAGCTCTCTGGTAGCACTTCCTCTCATGAATAAAAAATGAAACGAATTAGGGGGGGGGGGGTCGTCCTTAAATTACGTAAGACTTTTCTGAGGGGGGAGGGGTCTTACGTAATATTTTTTTAACCTATTTTTAATATAGCCTAAAAAACTTAAATTATAAACTATATAAATCTTTAAAAGAATTTTAATAACTGAGAAAATTACGTAAGGAAGGGGGTGGAATATAAAATCTTGGGAATTCTTATATTTGAGGAGGGAGGAGTTAAGAAATCGCTCAAATTACTCTTACGTATTTTAAGGGTGGTCCTTTACATATATTGACCTCAGGGAAGGTGCAATTTTTATTTGATATTGAAAGAAAGATATCGCAAAAAGGGGCGATGAAGTGCTACCATAAAATGCTTCCCCCGCGTTTGTGCCGTATCATAGTGATCCGCAACAACTTAACGATCTTCCAAAGACGTTTCCTTTCTTCCCTCGTTCGCCCGAACGTGCAAACTCACGGTGCACCGTGAGACGCGGTATTTAATGCAAATTGCTCGGTCGTCACGGGAAAAAGCGAAACGTTAACTTAATTGCTGAATCATTACCACGGTGTATACCGTAACGCGTAACTTACTCTGAGATGACGTGCGCTATTTTCCCATCCTAGTGGCAAGCGTGAAACATAACACACACATACAGAGGGAGGAATTTAACAAACGGCCCGTGAGCGATCACGGACCGTGTATAATTATCGTTGATGAGTGTTAACGTTGCTATTAGTAAACGACGCTGTTAGCAGCCGCGATTAGAATTACGATGGCGTTGATTAAAGCAAGACGCTCACCTTCTGTCCTCGAGCAGCTCGTCTTTGTACCGCGTACGAATTTCGTCCAGTGAGGAAATCAGTTGATTGAACGTTTCACGGTCTATCACCAGGCAGCTCACTCCTTCTGGGTCGTCCGCGATGATGTTGGCTGTTCTGAGGTCGTCTCTGTTGGAAGTTTCAAGTATTCTTCAGCCTTCAGTGTTAATGCCACTTAGGTACTTCAGTATTTATTCCATTAACGCGGTGCGTGATACGTGGGACGTTTATTTGAAGTGAAACTTCCATTGAATAGAGGAACGTATTTTTTCAATTCGATGTTGAAACGAAGTAGGATGAAAAGTTGAATTTATGAAAATTTTCACATTTTAAATTTGACAAGTCTCTATAATAAAATATCATAGCAGTGATTCTCAAACCACAGGTCCCGAAGTGTTTTCTAGGGGGTCGTCACGTTTTTTTTTTAATATTATTAAGTTAGAATTATATTCTGAAATACCTATTTGTAATGTTTTCTTTACCTTATTAAATTTACCTTACTTATATGGGGGATAGAGGGTCGCAGGTTATTTGAATATTATAAAAGGGGTTCGCGACTCAAAAAATGTTGGGAGGCTTTCTTTTCCATTTTTCTATTTTACTATCATAGCGATTATATCACCGTTATAAGAAATATTTTGAATTACGCAAGGGAGTTTATTTGTATTCGTGTTAATTGTTAGAGCAAATAATAGTTGTGGAAAAACTTACCCTTGGAGGGCTTTTTCTCCAAAGAAATCACCCTTGCCTAACGTCCTGATATACTTGTCTTCTGGAGTGTCTGGCTGTTTTATCGTCACGCGTACTTGTCCCCTGCTTATTATGAAAAATGTGTCTCCCCGTGCTCCTTGTCTGATTATGTAGTCCCCATTGTTGTAAAAAGTCTACATAAAAAACCCATGTAATTCACATAAAGCATTCACAGACTCTTAAAAACACTGAAATCATCGAACTATTGACTTTACCTCTTCCAAAACGTCTGAAATTTTTATCAAAGTCTCCTCTGGCAAATTTTTGAAGATAGGAACGCTGAAACAAAAAGAATGGTGTTGCACGTTATCGACTGTAAACCAGTAATTTACACAGTATTATGATTGTACACGAAGTGCAAGTTTAAAGAACAACTTTATGGAATTTTATTTATAACGAAATACATAATATATTCATGATGCAAAACGTTTTTGAAAACATAAGGGGATAAAGATAGAAAAACTTGTTTATCGTGAGTAGATTGGATGTGGTTATTATTAATTTCGCCTGTAACTAATGGCACTCGCTGCCACCATGCTTCACAAGAAAGGTATGAGAAAACAAGAGCTTTGTAACAAGAACTCGTTCAAGCCATTCATCTTGTCTAGTATTTACACAGATGGTTTGCTCAACACGCGTTCCCTAACCATCAGTTTAACCGTTAGTTTATTGTTTTGGTCGTAGACTATTTCACAGTCACTATTTGCTATTACGATGTAAGCAACTTTTCTTCGATTAATTTTCTGAGTGTCATGGAATTAATATTCCATTCGAGAATAAATGTTCATAGACTATTAAAATCGTTCTTCAATTTTCAATTTTCATATTTCATTTCATCATATTTAATCTGTAGTTTAAATAACATATTATATTCAAAAAAACTTTTCGATCAATGGTTTAAAGAGGCTTTAAAATAACTTGTGACTATTTCTAGAAAATCCTATAACGTCGATTTGAATTTAATAACCCAAAGGTGGAATGTTATACTAATTTACTATCTAATATTTTCTTAATGGAACTCCAGCTTTAATAAAATGTTCTACATAAAGATCCTCAGCAATCTCTGCTGTAGTTTTGCAAAGAGCTCTGCAATAAATGAGTACGTAGTTACGAGATGCTCAATTAACGATTCACTTTAACTAATATAACTAGTTTTACAACCAGTTTTTATCGCAAATGCCAGCTATGAAAATCGAAACAGGTATTCAGTGGAAATCGTTTTACCTCTTTAAGAAATCCGTGTACTCGGCTTGCCTCGAGAGGCCTGTCCTCATCATAATGGTTTGGAAGCACTGTCGGTTGATGGCCCATAGCTGGCAGTCGGTGGCCGCTGTTATCGTTGCTGTTCTCTTACAGTTGTAAAGAATTGCCAGCTCTCCTAGCACCTTCCCCGGTGCCAGAGTACTCAGATACTTGCCGTCACGCGACACCTCCACTTTACCCTCTGCAAAATCAATTCCACATTTTCTATCAGACGCATACGTGGATAGCGGGGGATGAATTGGGATGGACTTAGCATTAACAGTTTGAGTGGATCAAATGATTTTGATCAGACATTACTTTCGATGGTTTTCAAAAAGTATCGACGTAAAAACGCGCCAGTACCATGCACAGGATGTAAATCATAGGATCTACCTACTCATCTTTCGGTTTGGATAGATTACATTCTACATTTACGATAGTTTATATTGCTCAGAGTAATTAATGACTGCTTTATTATCCGTGTAATAAAAAATCATTATATACCTGAGTTACAATTGTTGAGTACAGTAATGGACAATAAAGTTACCATTTTTTCGATTTGTTTTATTTTTGTTATTTTTTAGCGTCAACTTGGAACTGTGGAATGTGTTGAATATACATATTCTGATGGAGAATCGAAAGCTGTATAAAACCCAGTTAAAGTTGAATTTATTTAACTAACACACAATAGTTTTTTGGGGCCAATAAAGAAGTTACCCTTTTTGGTGACAGTTGAGGCTATTCTAAAAGCAAAAAGTGCGCCTATAAAATAATAGATTTTTTATCACTTTTCAACAGTGGTAACTTTTTTGTCGGCTTTAAAAGTGTGTTGTCTTGTTTAATATTATGTAGGGGTTTTTATTTGTTAGTTAAATAAATTCGATTTTAACTCTACCAGAATATGTATATTGCCACAATACTGCAGTTTTGTGTTGGTATTAAAAAGTAATGGAGCTAGAGTGGATTGAAAAAATAATATTTTTGTCCGCTACTGTATGTAGCATTTCGCTGGAAACGAGGGTAGTAAAAGTCGTAAAACTATTAGGAGTAATGGTGTGGTAAGGAATTCAATGGTATTCAAGAGGCTTCTGCGTTCCCATAGTTATATAGTTACGCAGATTTACGACCGCGAAAGTAAACAATATCGGTGTGGCAAAACAGTGAGCGGGTACCGTTTGTTCGTCGTTTAAAGCGAGGATGCCCACCTTCCCCTTCTACCTTCATCGATAATGTCGACTCGAGGGTCCTTTTCCGAAATCACGTTTCGAGTTATGAAAGGTCAGTCTCTCTGTAAACGTTCGAGCGTTAAGACGTGCTCGCGTTTTCTTGTCTACCCCTTCTCCCATCTTTTGAACTTTTCGTTGTGGTTATGTGAATCGTGATAATGATAGAGTGCAGTGTTTGTATATACGAAACAAGTTTGGGTGGAGGGAGTTGAAAAATAAGAGCAGAATTCTTGTGAACAAAGATTTTGTAGAAAATATTTTTTCTAATATCCGTAAACGTTAATTTATTGTTAGAATCGTGGAGTTCGTAAATTGACTTGGAGCGGTGATAGTAATTTTTTTATATTTTTGTTTTATTGTTTGTGTATTTGGATCACTGTCGATTTGTGAACTACTTTTTGCTGGATTTGTTGGAGAAGACACGTAAACATTTATTTAATGAGAATTTTGCGATACTGTTATTTATATTCTTTTTGGGAATTGCAATTAAGATAAGAATCTGTTGATTTCATTACAGAAGTACATTGTAGTTTGTAGTACTTCTGTTATACAGGGTGTTTGGCAACAGATAGTATTTGTGCGGAATAATTCGTCAGCAGTGTTTCTCCAGTAATATTCTATTTTATATATTATTCCGCGATTCCACGCAAGTGGGTTAAGTAAATTATATACATTAATCCTTGAGAAACTTTCGTAAGAAAACGATAGTATCGTTCGCGCGAAATCGATAGTTTTTTACATGCCCAGGTAACTTGCAGATCATGTTTACGCGTCAGAAGTATATTTTTTCGTTACTCAACCGAGTTACATGTCGAACGACTTGCAAACTCGAAGGACCACTGACATTTCGTCGATAACCAATTAGGTCGACGAGGTTGGTTCGTTTGTACGTAAAGTAATAAATATTTTAATTGCTACGTGACATTTATCTGTGGCAGTCGTCCTGAAAATCTTGCTCTACGAGGCAGCAATTTTTGAAAATATGTTCATTAGTATTTAATTTCTATTTTCCTTTTTGGTGAATACACGGGGATATATTTTTAGTATCGGAAATATTTCTCACTAGAATATTTAAGATAATATCACTCACGTGACTGATGTACTCATATTTAAAGTTTGAGTTAATATGAAAAATGTTTAGTTCAAGAGGTGGGAGGCAACATATAGGGGCAACTTATATTTTAGGTGAAAGTGTTAGGGAGACTTCAACGTAAAATTCACTCCACGATTTTAAGAATCAAATTGCACCTGTATTCAGGTTAATATGCTGTAAAATAAAACTGTCAGTTACCACTTCCTCACGCTCCAGCATAAAGGTTGATCCTCATGCCCCACTGTCTAGAATGTCTAGAGCAGGGCTGCACAAGGAGCTGTTTTCGGCGCCTAGCGGCAAGCAACCCGCCTGTCCCGTTGCTAATGTTAGAATCGGTGAGGAGAACTGCAGTAGTGTACGTGCATTTGGTATGATTTGAACCCAGCCATAGATACTTACGTTACGAGCCTACGAGCACGCACTCGAAAACAACTCCTTGTGCAGCCCTGGTCTAGAGTAAAGGTAGCGAATTTCATTGTTTGAGTTGTGGCAGTGGCCAATGGTGATTGACAGTCAATTGTCAATCATGGTAGAGTCACCAGTGTCGAATTGTGTAGCTGTGCTTCGTTTTGTTATCGTACAATGCGGTAAGTACTGAATTCGTTAGTTCTGATGTAATATTCTCATTTTTAGGAATCAATATTATTCCTATAAATTGATCAGTAAATATTTTAATTCATATGTCTTCTGAAAGAGCTGAAATTCTTCTATTCAAAAGTGCTAATAGAAGTTTTCAATTCTGCTCACAGATAACAGGATTGATTAAACAATGGAAAAGTAGCTGTGGGGGCAAAAGTTTTTTTTTATTGTCCCACAATGCAAGAGTTCGAATGCGAACTTTTGCCCAAAAATAATTTGATGCGTGTTATAAATTCATTAAATTTATTTTACTTCTAAGTGTTTGTTAAATTAGTAACGAAAACTGCTTAAACCGACTATAAAAATAAATTTGAAATTAATTATCAATTACAACATGTAAATAAATTTTGAGTTTATGATAGTTGAGCCACGCTGATATCAGCTTTTAATTTTTTTTATTAATTTTTATTTCACAATATTTTTCCAAAATACTTTTCTTATTAACTCTTTGATTAAAAATCAAGCTTGAAGTAAATAAAGCAATGAAAAGAAAATCTGAATGCGAACGTGCAAAGAAATAATTAGAAAAGTAAAAAAATAAAAAAAATAACGGCTACTTCTGAAGGAGTTTAAAAGGAACAAAAAAAGTCGATTTAAAAAAGAGAATAGCACAACCATCAACGTCTACAGAAAAAATAATTTGTCATGCGTGTGAAGAAGAATACACAGATCGTCCAGAAGACTGATGCTTGCGCAAACTACGAAGGTGGGGGTAATGTTATGTGCGATTACTGTTACCACGATTAACATAAAAATTAATTGTAAACTATTTGTCGTTTTGCTATATTACCACAACTATTGCATGTAGGATAATAAAACACTTGTGGAAATTTCTCGTTCCGTTCTTTTACCCCGTAACATGCGAACTTTTGCCCCACATGTCGGGTAAAAGTTCGCATTTGACATTTTTTGGAAATATTTATTTTATATAAGTTGTGACAGGTAAATTTCACTGCCTATCGAATAATAAGGGATAGTAGTTATTTCTCACAAAATGATATGATTACCAGTGTAATACTAAGGATTTTAGGGAAGTCTAAACTTAAAGTGCGCACTCTTGCACCCACAATACTCTACTGATTCTGCCATAAGTAGGGAAACCCATAAAAACCCTAATATTCAGTAACTTGGTAGCAGTGGAGGTTAAGAAGCTTACATCACATCATGCTGCAAGAACTACCCTCTTATGGTGGCCAAGAATTTTTTTAGTACACCAATGTGTATATGTGGACCGGATGCAATGAACGTATGCAGTTATCTCAGACCCAATCCCTTGCGCACAATGGGCCTATTCATGAAACACATCCGGTACCTGTGCAGTTTTCTGTTCACTTACCGTTACCACTCGCATTGTACTTGATTTCGCCCACGTTTTTGCTCTTTTGATTAAGCTATTTATATTATTGTTACGTGCAATCAGCGGATCTCGAGTTACACCCACCCAGAATGAAGCGCAGAGTAAGAGTGACGAGTCTTTTTTTCAACCCACGAGGGGTCCATATGAAATACTCTACCGATTTTTAAGTGACTTTATAAATAGATAGAGAAGCAAAAAATATTTCACCCATGCTTTGTCGTTTGCCATCATATTTAATAGTTCACTAAATATTTGACCTTTGACTGGTCACGTGCCTTGAATCACATAGTCGGTCATGTGGCGTTTCTTAAACTCTATATGAAAACCGCCTATAATCTACATTATTATTATTATTATTTCGGACGCCCGTTATGACTGGTATGTACAGAGTTGTTTTATAAATTAAAAATAAAAATTCTAAAAAAAATTCTAAAAACAGAACGGAACATAAGAGTATTTTCTCATTAACAAAAATTAGAATCATATTAAACCACTAGAATGTACACATAAACTCAGCTATACGAAATTAATTCCTTGCGGTTTCAAGCTTCTTTTAAGCAAGATGCTATAGTCCAATCAGTAAGTTCGAAAAGAAGTGCCATTTTCCTATAAACCCAAAATTCTCTCTTTTGGGTCCGCAAATATATTGACTATGAATTCTTGTTTCTATTAATTATTAAATATTTCGCAAACTATTGAGCGTCTACGCGAAAAGCCAAGCATGTATGAAATATTTTTGGGTTCCCTATATACCCGACAAAGTTTGGTTAAAATCAGTGCACGAGTCTTTAAATTGTTCCTTTGCACATCCAATGGCACTCTGTTTTCATTAAGTTTGGAGGTAAAATAGTGGTAGTTAAGGTTCCCACTCTTTTAAATCAATAAGAAAGAATCATTGTTTTTTTTTTGTAACGAGCTACTGTAAGCGGGAGTTACAGACTGCAAACGTAATTTTCACCGTGGCTTTCTATGTCACGAGGATCCATACACGACGTAGAAAGTGCAGCGAGAGTGCATCGTGGAGAATCTAAGAATCGATTAACGAACTGCACGCGGTCACGTTGTAATTCCTAGAAACGATATTCCTTCGTGACAGTGCCCCCGCTGCAAATGAATCGGTTGCATGTAGCGCGGTTACATGAACGATGTCTCTTTTCCTGGAACAATGTAAGCAACCGCAGAAATAGTGCTTGTACGGGGACGATAACTGTTAAATGAGACCGATTAGTCTGAATGGATGCCATTAATACTGGCCACGAGATAAATTTCATTCTATTTAGTAGTATAAATTACTCTTGAAAAAAATGGTATAATCTATGAATCTAATATACAAAGTTGGTGAGGAATTGCACTAACATTGCGTCTGAATTGGAACAGGGACTGGCAGGAATTGTAACTGGTACAAGGTTGACTTTGACTTTGTTAGAATTGAAGTAGAATGAAAGTGAGGCTGATTGTGAAATTTGTAATGAAATGGAGTAGTATTCGAATTGAGTTTGTTAGAGTTTTTGGAGTAGAAATGAGAATGATAAATCAGGGCAAATTTTAAAAACTTTCGTTCAAGGTATGAATTACCTAGGTACTCGCAAACTAATTATATCAATCCAAATTCATCTAAATAGGGTGCAAGAATTATTTATCAAGAATATTTATAGATTTGCAATTAGTTTCAAATTTCTCCGTTGACTAAAAATAAGTAAGTGCATGGGATTATAATTCATTATTCAATTCATCTTATGCAGCTCAGTTTTACTAAGTTGGTTTAAATCCTTTCTGATTCGTTGCTCTGCAAGAATCGCTTAGAAAGCTTTGTTTTTGCAAAGTTGAACAAATTCTTGGACCACATTTCTCAATAGGTAACTGGTCCTACCAGTATTTACAGGGTGTAAGAAAAAAGTGTTACGACTTTCACAGATGATTCCTTGCTCACAGGGTGGGGGGTAAAAGTGACACAGAAGTTGTTGAGTCTAGAATAGGAAATATTTTAATTTCCTTGCATTACATTTTCTGTACACCCTGTACATCGTGTATGTATCTGTCGCGGAGGCGTGCTCTTCTCGATTAAACGAGGCCACGCAGCCGTTTCTTCGAGTAGATTTCTGCGTTGTCCTGTCTTTCTTGAAATATTAGATTTGCAGCTGATTTGACGCAGTTTAAAGCGGCGAAGCTAATTTGCTTGGCGTGGATTCAATTGAATAATAATACTTAGTTTTTTCATAATACCATTCTGAATGCAGAATAATTCAGACATTGAAGATTTATGTGGTGTTTGATGGCCTATTGTGCACGATTATGCAAACGAACAATGTTGTCAGAAATTTGCATAGAGGCTGCTAGGAAAGGTATTGCTCAAAATAATTAAAGCTCCATGTACTCCAACGAGCTAACCAAGGTTTTAGAAAGTACTCGACCTACACAATCTAAAGAGACACTGTTCTTAACATTTTTCAACATTCTTTTCTTGGCTATTGAATATCAAAATGCTGATATTAATTTACTCCTCGAAATCTGATACCCGATGAATTTTCTACACACAATATCCCCCAATTACCCCTAGCAGTACTGATTACCAAGATTCTTTAAAAGATAAGCGATAATTAATATCCTACATTCCACTAATGTATGCAAGAATTCAAAGATTTTACATAACATAAGGAATCCTTGAAAAACTCAAGGGAAAACGCTAATACATAGGCACGCAAAACTGAAACAAAAGCATTAAGGTCCTTCTCGCACGAGACTCTTTTATGACTCACAATTATTCGCTTGGTGGAAAGAACTGTGCTTATGAAAAGAAGAATACAAAAACTGGTGAATACATTTGAAACGCCAGCCACAAAAGTGTCCCATGCGGGGAGGCTGTAATTTTTTTTCGCGGATAGCCCAACGATGCAGGAGTTAACAGCAGCATCGTGGCGGTGGTCGTACCGCCGACGTGAAAAAACATGAAATAGTTCAAGATCGTAACGAAACACCGTGCCACGTTACGCAAGATCATCGAGCTGCTCTTTTATTTCTTTCCGTCCCGGACATCGATGATCCGTCAGTATGTAGATATTTTAGTCGAGGGTTAAGAGAAGGGGATAGTCCACGGCCGTATTGTCCCGTGAACGTTGCTTTCACTTCCTCGCGCGCACGTATCCTGTCAAGAACGAGCGGTACGAAGAGACTTCGAACCGGTTTCGAATCGATGCGAATCCCGAGGATCACTGTAGTATCCTTCTGAATCTTAACGTCCAGTCATTCGCGAAGTCGGACAATAAAGGAAAAGGAGCATAGTTTGGAGATTGCTTAAATCGGAAGGAGGTGTCAGGAGTTCAAAAAGTACGAATGAATATCGTACTATAATTGCTGTTACTTAAAGTGAAGCTTGAAGAGAAGATTCATGGATCCGCGTTTAGTGGGATTTTTCCCTTAGTTTTGAGGGTTGAAACGGAATTTTTAATTTAATCGTCCCACTTTTGAATGACCCTAAATAAATTTGTTATATAGAGAGAAAAAACGTATACAAAAATAAAAGAAACTTGTTTGGCAAGAGATTAAATAATAGACAGCAGAGAATATAAGAGCAGAAGATATTTGCATTCCAGATGGAGATGAATGGAATACGAAATTTGTAAAGTTACACGAATAAATAAATTTGGGTAAAAATAATTTAAAAGAAATGAGCATACGAAAATAAAACTCAGTTGATTTAATTTTTAAAGTTGAATATTTTAAGAACTTATTAGACTACAATAAAAAATTATTTTTTATTATTGATGGTTATTAGTTATTTAAAAATATGAAGGAGTTTCAGACATAATAATACATTAGTAAAGAAGGACATGAGGATTTGTGGCTCGATTTTAAGTAAAAATCACAAAATTTCCGTACAGGGGTTAATTAGAATTCCGTAGTAGGTAAATAAAAAATTGCTTACATAGATAATGATGTATTACTGAAACTAGTGAAGTATCGTATTTAATAGTATGATGTAAGAAGGTGTTTGATGTGAAAGTTTGCGCAGGGTAGCTTGAACGTATGAATCGAAGGTGTTCGCTAGGGCAACGAAACCTTGTCCTTCGAAATGGTTCTTGGCATTGTTATTTATAGCTTATGAGGAAATAACTTTCTCAGCCATCCGCCACGCGAAGAATTTTTATCGAAACGCGAGCTTTCATCGTGGTTGACCGTTTAACCTTCAAATGCAACGGGGTCTCGTTTTCTCCATTACTTTACTGTGGGAACGATGTTCGAGCGGAAACAGAAAGTGTTCAGAAGGATTTATTCCTGGTAGCATCGATGCATCAACGTTATTTCCAGGAAATAGATATATGGTACTTCGAGAAAGTACCATTCTCACCCTACAAACTTCAAACTGCATTTTTCTTCGTCACGATTCCTAATCATTTTTACTAACCACCCAAAGCAAAATTAACATATTGGTAATTTCTTAACCATACAGTGTTTCCTCTGTAAATGATTTTACAGTTGCAAAGCTCCCTTATTTAAAAAACCAAAGTGTCTAATTTAAAAATATTTTTCATATGCTTCACGAATGACTGAGTACTTATAATTTTTAATTATAAATTTGAAAAGAAGCGGTGTTTTCTATTTTCAAGATGCCTCCAACCAGGCTTCGTTTCTGAGCGAACGATTCCACGGCTGTACAGCTTTCTAATTGAAAAGAAGTTCAGTAAATTCTTTGGATAATTGCTGCTCGCCGTGTACCCTCGTCGAATAATTAATTACACATGATAGGTTTGATAGATCTAGATGGGGGTTTAGAACGCTTTATATCGTATTAGAGTTAGGAAGCCCTCCAGGAATCAGACCCAGGCCCGCCGTCCAATTACCATATAAAAGGCTGAAAGTAAAATATTCGAAATTTCGTAAAAGAGGAAGCAGATTGAAAATCTACGGACGCGAGACCCTGTGCGTAATGCAATACCGTAACGCAATACACTTTTGCCTGAATAAGAACTTATCCATTTACATAAGTTGCTCCACGGTACCTTGTAATCAAGGATCCCTCTTATTTCTCATTTGCAACGCGATTCCAAGTCCTCTCTACATTCGAATCGAAATGTTCCTTTCAATAGGCGGAATTCTAAGTTTAACTGCATACGAAAGGCTGCTCGCGCTTTACTGCTGCTTGCGAACGGCATGCACGTCTTTCTGAAATCCACGTTGAATCTAAATAAACGCAGAGCCGAACATCTTTTAATAACCATAGACCGCGTGATCTAAATAAAAAATCGCAAATAAACTGCAAGCGACCGTAAAACGTGGCGGTTTGCTTTCTACAGATTTGCTTTCAGCAGATCCAGCAACACGTAAGTTCCGGGATGTGTGATCGAATGCGGAGGTTAAATTGCAGGGATTCTTGTGCAATTTGTCGTTGGAGATGTGAAAGTTTAACGTTTCAGTGACGCGGAAATGTTCTCATGAGTATTAGTGGTGATTCATCACGTTTTTTAGGAATTATGCAAATGAAATACTGTGGGGATAGTTGTTATATAAGAATCAACAAAATGAGGAAGTTTGATCTTTAAGCTAACATAGAAAAGAACATTGTTGACACATTATTACTTGTAAGTTAACACTCCGTATCTTATTGTTAGACCAAATAGTTGGTACATACTCTTCTACTGATATCCATCAATTCATAAACGTTATAAATATATATTAATATATTTCGAAAAGACGAACATTTGCCTCTATAAATAATAGACCTCCGAACTTCATCTACATTCTAAAACCAGGTTCTACTCATAGCAGAGTCTTCTGAAATTCAACTTAAACATAATTTAGATTAAGGTGACCATTCGTCCCCGGAACACTATTCGTCTGCCGATAATTTTTGTCCCCGATCTTCGGCAATAGTCCCCGCCTCAGTATTTCTTCTTTAAAGTTACAAAATAATGGATATGAAACCGAAGCCACGAATTTGCTATTAAAATTCTACTAATTTGGCAACAGTGTGCCCGAATCTACGAGGGGGTCCCTTAAAAAAATTCTCATGTCCTGCAAACTCTAAGAAAAAAATAGTCCCCTTAATTTAGATTGTATTTGCAAAAAACGGAATGATGCATGCTATATAATTCACATTATTCGGTTCGTTAAAAAATTCCTAATGCATGGCACGAAACAAGCGCATATATAGTTAAGCGATTATATATCGCAAATTATGTTAATCAAGCATTAGGAAATATTTCATGCCTTGGCTGACAGCCACGCGGGGGCTGGTTTAAGAATGGCTCCATTGCAATAACCGTGGCAGGAAGGAACACCGGAAAACGAGCGTGAAGTTGTTGCTCTCGGCTCGAAAAATTGGACGTAAACGGGTTAATGTCGCTTTGATTGCCAACAGTTAACAGATCTAAGTAGGCGAGGACGCTTGACGAGTGCGACAGTTTGAAAAGGCGTGCTCCTCGTACATATGATCATCGTTTTCTGCGCATCCGCCATCGTGTTTCGTAACTTTCCGACACGATTACGCGCTTCCTTCGTGGTTCGCGCTTTTGCCTCAGGTCTAACATATCTTGACCTTTACTGAGGATTCCTCAGTCGATTTCCACTGTTTTCCTGCGATTGCAGCTCGCGCCGCTCAATTTTTTTTAAGCTTGCAGAAGATAGTGGGACAGAGAGTTGTCTGTGTAAAAATATTCAGGTTTTGTTAATTTGGAAGAACATTAACTTGGCTTAACTGGAACTAGAACATTTTGAATTTCTACAAATTTTTTATTACGTCTCAAATGATATATGAACATATCGGCCGAAAACTGTGATTTTCACCAACTTTAACGGTTTGTAGCTCATAGCTGCGTCAACCGCTTTTGATGAAATTTAAAATATATAACTTATTTAAATCTACAAAAGGCATTTTTTACATTTTCATTACGAACATGGACAAAAAGTCGAAAACGCCACCTTCACTAATTTCTTCGCTATTCCGATCAATTGCAATTTTTTTCAAAACGATGAATCACGTCACATACAAGGGAACACCGCGAAACCGGACTCACCGATTCGAACGCAACTTTGTGGGTTTTTAGAGTGACTCAAAACAAGAACAACGGTGTGTTTCATTCAAATTGGCACTTCCACTTTTTCGCGTATAACTCTCAAAGTACGAGAGACAGAAAAAAATGTTTCAAACAAAAGTTTAATGGTGCAATAAGCGCTGCAAGCTTGCGTTAAATAAATTTTAAAAATATAGTTTTTTCGACAGGTTCTTTTTTTAAAACTATTTTCAAAATTTTTTACCGCAAGTTTGTAGCGCTTATTGTACCATCAAACTTTTGTTTGAAACATTTTTTCCTGTCTATTGTACTTTGAGAGTTATACGCGTAAAAGTAGAAGTGTCAATTTGACTTTGAGGTTAGTTTTCACCCCCTTAAGGGCGACAGGGCCCAAATGAAACACACCGTTGTTCTTGTTTTGAGTCACTCTAAAAACCCACAAAGTTGCGTTCGAATCGGTGAGTCCGGGTTCGCGGTGTTCCCTTGTTAGCAAACTAATCCTTCTAGCTTCTCAAAAAAAAACTCAAGTCGTTTGGACCAATTTTAAACAAGTTATTCTGTTTTAAAGGGTGGCCGAATTCTTTTGCACGCCACTGTATATAAATTAATACGTAAATTTTGTTTGAAAATGGAAGTGTGTGCGACGGGAGTCTTCATATAGAATTTCGCTATGTTTCTTGCACCTAGTATGCAATATTTATTCGCAATACAGTATCTGCTAATAAAGCACAAGGTCACGGTAACGCATTTCTCATTTCGATTAGATAAAGTCGTCTTCTGAAATAATTATTTGCGTCCCAGATTTACGTTATTTCGTGTCACATTACGTAACCATTATATTTAGACACATCCAACGTGATAGGAGATAAAACAATCGACTTAATCTGCTACTTCATGGAACGCTGATACGCCGAATTAATTCTCAATTAACGAAGAAATATTACTGTGCTATGTGCATGAAGTATCTTTCGTTTCTGCTGCATGATTCACTTTTCTCGTTCGTTTAACACGTTTGTTGCCACCGTGCATTAGAAAGATCGCCTGTCACAGTCTATATTACATCTTCACACCTTGAAAAGCTTCAGTTTTTGGACGTAAGTTGGTGTTGCAATTAATTTCTAGAGATAGGCCCTTGGAGAAAAAATCATTTTTAGAGAGTAATGTGATAAAATCTAATCTGGAAGCTTATTTTGAGAATTACGTCAACGAATTTATATCGTGGGTCAAATTGGACCCCGTTAGAAATGCGACTCTGGAACGCGGAGAACTCGAAAGCGTCAAGAGTGCTTTCCCGTTGCGCGCAAATATGATAAAGTTTGGAAAGTGAGCATAATTACGTGACCAACGAAATAACGTTGCTCGGTCACGAATCGGGGATTACGAAAGAAAAAAGCCGCATGAAATTCCGCCGGGTTCTCGTACGTGTACGTGACATTTGTAATGACATTTGTAAGTTGCTCGCAAAACGTTTTACAGTCGGTTACGATCGCGAGAGGCAAGAAGCGACTGAATTTAAAACACTGCTGGCCTTTTCGCATGAGACACTTTCGTGACTTGCGTTTGGTATTTCGAAAATATTCGTGAATTTTATTCTTCTACAGGAAGGCGAAAAAAAAGAAGTAAACAGTTTAGTTCACAAGTAAGTAAATAGAAGAATCTAAGTGATAATATTTTACAGTATTCTGTTTCCAATAAACTAAATGAACCAATGCTATTCCGAACGAGTGAATAACAGAAAGCGTCTCGTGTGAAAAGATTCTAATTCTTAAATATCCCCAATTTTATTTCAAAGTATTCTTACTACGTTTCCTATCATTTTACAAAGACGAAGGACTTGACATTCAACACTGGTTCTATTTTGACCCATAAAATAATTTTGCTCATGAGTTTATCAACGAAGGAAGTCATAGCAGTCTATTGCAGCCCATAAGGAAACAATAAAGTTATAACTACTATGTACTACTCTGAAATTAGGTTTTAATCTTGCCATGATATCCTATCATCAAAGAAAAACGGAATTTCTTGTTCCTCTAAAATTCTTATCCTCTTAAAAACTTGATACTGTTAAATAATAAGTAAGATAAGAAGCTTAATATAAAGGATGGGTCCAAATGGACCCTGCATCCGTTAGGCGAGGCTTAACGGGCCTCTTATCCCCTTCCAATCTTTGCATAAACTTGTTGCCACAGTTTACCAGCCTGAGGTTTATGGTCGCAGATGAAATTGTGAAACAATCATAAAACGGTTATACGAACAGCCCCAAGCAAAAAATTCAGGCGTTCAAAGAAGCGGGAACGGCTAACGCGAAAGAGAAACGACACCCGAGCAACGGTTTTCTCTGTTCCAACAAGGAGATCTCGGGCTTACGTACGCGTACGCATCGTAGAAAGTAGCGATCCAACTGCTTTTTACCATTCGAATTAACCATGCATTTAGTCTGCGGAACAGGAGCATAACTTTCTATTGAAATTACGCAAGGCAGCGTGTAATTACAGGGTCGAAGTAAAGAGCTTGACCGCGCAACGGTGTAGTTGCGGCAGAGGGGTATGGTTGTTGCGCGCGCTTCTGTTTTGAAAATACTGGCGCGGAATTGAGACGTGGCTTTGTGCGGCAAACGCTCCCGTTGTTACGCGCGAGAGGTCGAAACAAAAACGTTGGTGTCTGATTCATCGGCTGTTTTGCAAACATTGTTAGCGGGCAACGTCAGTGATCGTTGGCCAACAGAACGGGATGTAGATGCTAGTACTCCGTGGCCGTTTTTCCTTGCTTTATAAAAGATATCGTTGTTGTTTTGCGAAATGAAGCGTGCTCTTCGATATCGAGGCACGGAGTATTGACCTTTTTATGAATGGAGTGTGTTAAGATTGTTATCTGGGGACGAGAAGTTAATTTGCCACTTAGGAATTCCTCCTTCTTTTGATGAAATGATTTGACTATGGTGGGAAAGTTTAATAATTATGCTCTTGTAGAGGGAGAAAGGGTATTATTAACTCCTTGCATTTTATCTTATTTGTTCGTCGATTGATCAGAGATGATTACCTCGATGCTGCATTTATTAAGTGCAGAGCTTTCAAATAGGGAAGAATATTTTATAGTGATTTCAAAATTGATAATTCTTTTCATTCTATGAATCATGAATACTTGCACTTTTTAAATTTCAATAATATTGGGATATGGAAGTGAAAAGTTGTTTGATTACTTGTATGCGATGTGGAGACGGGGATATGAATCATTCTTGTCAAATTATCCGTTCGTTACGGCGGTATTTACATTGCAAGAAATTTTCTCGACCGTGACTATATGTGAATAGTAAGGCGAAGGAAAAATATCGTTTGAATGGAACTCAGGTGTCCGCAGGTGCGAATAACGCGAAGAAAGAGGTTCACCCGCTATACCTGACCCGGCGGAGACCTCAAACGAGAGAAACTAACGACAGAAGAAAGAAGAAGACATGCTTCCTGGAGGTTTGTCCGGTTTGCGTTAGTACGTACTACGAATGAAAGACGTAAGATTTATACGAAGTATTGCTTCAACTAACTGCTGCAAGTGAATTCGATTTCAGGAAACTTACTTGACTTTTTCGATGATTTTGTATGTAAGAGTATTCTAGCCATTCTATTGATGTAATATCTTCGTGGATAGAAATAGAAGAGATTTCAAAGACTATACTAATTCTGCTGATCTGAAACCTTCAGTGGGTACAGAATAATACAATAGATTGCAATTGTATTACAGTACTACACTACAGTAGTAATACAGTAGATTACAGTAGTATTAGGGTAAAGGACCCAATTACTGACACCTAACCAATTACTGTCACCTTAAGCTATTTTACTTAAAATAACGAATAAATAAACTATAGTATATAATCTATAGTATAGATTATAGGTTGAATTACATAATTCTTTTCGTATATGACTTTACAAAGTTTATTTATTCGTTATTTGAAGTAAAATAGCTTAAGGTGACAGTAATTGGTTAGGTGTCAGTAATTGGGTCCTTTACCCTACAGTAAATTACAGTAGATTACAGCAGTATTGCAATACATTACTGTAGTATTGCAGTAGATTAAAGTAGCATTACAGGCGTACTACAGTAGTACTACAGTAGACTATAGTAATATTACAGTAGTGTCACAGTAGACTGCAGTAGACTACAGTAATATAGTACACTCTAGTAGTACTGCAGTAGATTACAGTAGACTACAGTAGTACAAAAATAGACTATAGTAGTATTACAGTAGACTATAGTAGTATTATAGTAGACTACAGTAGTACTACAGTGGACTTCAGTAGAATTGCAGTAGACTACAGTAGTATTACAGTAGTGTTAGAGTAAACTGCAATAAACTACAGTAGGCCATAGGAGTATTATAAATATACCATACCATTCACTAAAGATGCTCAACCCTCTAAAGCCTACAAATCATCGTTCAAAGCAATTTCAAAGACCCCTTAAGTCCTCTCGACCACCTCTGTCGATCTAATCTCGGTCGAAATCGACCCAAAATGGTACACCGTGTATGTAACACACGACAGACCACCTAGCATGACGACATAACAGGACAAAGAGTTTACGCCTCGCATACGATACCCACTCGAGAGGTTTTATTCGAGAGCCGCGTAACTGAACTCCCGCTTACTTGGTCTAGCGGGCTCTTATCGTCGACCTAGCTCGCCGACGATCTTGTTTCTAGCTGCCACGGGCAGAAACGACACGAGGGGGAGAGGTTCCCCAGAAAAATACGCGTCTCCACCGTCAACCGGGAACTCCTTTACGTCATTGCCCGCGAACCTTGATTAGCGTGTTTGCGAAAGCGTGCCGTCCACTCCTTTTTTGCTCTATCTCTCGACACGCAGAGCCTCGAATTAGGTCGACACATCCGTTTTTACCAGAAGAGACGTCATTAGTGGATCACGGTGTCTCGAGTCTGCTGTCGAATGTAGCAAGACTCTTCCTCCACTTTTTCTCTTTGGAATTCTGCTTATCGCAACCACGTCTTGTACGTGGTTAGATACTCCTTGATCGAGCTCTTGGTGCAACTAGTGACTCTGTGGTTGAATATTCAGCCCGTCACAGTCAACCATTGGTAATAACCCGTTGCTCAAGCTTGTAACTTTAGATAGCGTTTCAGAATTATTACGAAGGCGGAATGTGGAGTGGAATATCATGAATGAAAATTGAATGAAATTATAGTGGTGTTATCAAAACGTAAATTAGGAAATTCCCCATCTACAGGAAATATCTCTTACTTTATCTCTTACTTTATTTAAAGTCAGAAATCGTATCACGTTTATTCTAATCTTTCGCTTTCGAATCCACAAGACATTTATATCAGAGTCGGGCATTAACTAAATGAAAAACTATTTAAATAACGGATCGAATAAAAGTTACTTCAACTTTAGATTATTCGATGAACAAAATTAATTTTTTTATGCGTGGAGTGTTAACATTAAGTATAACTTTAACTTGAACTTTCTTCGACCTCGAGTAAAGTTAAAGTTAAAGTTGAAAAATTTATTCGACGCTCAAATTAAAGCGCTCCACGAATAAAAAAATTAACTTTATTCAACACGTGACGAATAACTTTTTTAACTTTTAAATAAATATTTTGCCCATTCCTGATTTATATTCATTTTTACTTTCCGGCACCTTCGAACATCTCTTAGCAATATCTTAATTTAATTCTCGATCCGTAATTTCATGAGCTCAATCAACTAAAAAAACTGTCGTTGCAGGAGTTATATGTTATCACAGCCAGTCGCGAGATTAGATTCACAAATATCCGCGTAATAAACATCCTCTAATAAAATTTAAACTATCAACAGCCTTATTCATAATTCCCTGTGCCATTAACGAGTGTCAAATTGGCGCGCCACTCCGCTGGTAAAAGTATCGCGTTTAGCGTGTAAGTAATTATGATCGATAACCGATAGAGACGCCTTGTTTCTTCCTCCAGACCGAACACCGTAACCAAAATCGCTTCGAAGCGACATTTTAATCGTGGGGAATTCCGATGGAAGCTCGACAGCTGTCTCTCGAAACCCCCTACAATTACTTGAAACCGAATACTTGGGAATTTAGGTAGCCAGATGTTCCTGGAATTCTTTCAGACTCGGTGTCTGATTTAAGGTGGACAGGTGTTGCCCCAAAAATTGTCCTGTTTCTTTTCCTTGGTCGTTTAGAAACGCAGAAATGCTTGTGAAAGGATAAGAAGCATCTTTCGACTGTTCAGCAAAAAGGCTCTATGACAGAATCTGATAAATGTGGTGACATAATATTATCTAATTCATCGAGATAAAGTGCAGTATATCTCTTCAGCGACTAGGTTGTTTATAAGGGACACATGCCAGTTTCAGGATTCAAAGTGATTTATAATGACACATTTATCGCGCCATAAAGATTCTAATTTATTCAGTTATTCCGAAAGCTTATAGCATCTATGTTCTCTGAATAGAAGTAAATTTAAGCTAATAAAATCGGCTACTTAAAATTCTCCAGATTTATGAAGTGCTGATAAAACATTACCGTTGCATTCAAGAATTTCAAATCCAGGAATTTCGAAGAACTAAATTAAAGCTGTTTGGACTCATATTTAAAATTAGGATATGTCGAGAAGATTTTATCACTTACAATGCTTTTAACACGTATTATAATTTTTAAGTACAACTTTAGCAACTTCCCTCCTAATTTCGTGAACCAATATCTAAATTAATGGAATTCCAAAAGCGTGCGCAACTTTATTACCTCATCTAAACATGGCTATCAATCGAATGGCAGAAAGCTTGTCTAGACTCTCAGGTAGATGAAAAACTTTGCGGTTAGATCGAAACTGCCGTTAAGTTCAACGCAATCCCATTCCTCTTAATTAGTTTTTCATTATCCTTGAAACACGGTCGTGGGACTTTCTCTACGACGTCGTTCGTTGGCTAGCAAGAAGTAGTGAAGAACTGGTGTCATCAGGAACCAGTGATTCGATCCTAGATTGAAGCTATCGGAACTCTTAATGATCGTTCCGTAGATGTTCGTGGGGACGTGAGAAACTCGACAACTTGAAACGAAGTGCAACTAATTCTCTACATTTCGATTGCCGTTATTCTTAATTGAAACTGTCCACGTTGTATTAAAACGGCATTTAATGATCCTGCTACTTGGATAATAAAGTGGCTAAGTGTTTTCACTGATTAGTTCATTCGCGAAGCATCTTTTTATATCAACATTTTACGACTACTGAACATTTCACTACTAATGAATCAATGAAGAGTATGTGCGAGTATATTCGGAGAATTGTTTTCGAAGATGATATAACGGAAATATTATCGTTTTTAATAGAAAAATTCAAAATCCCAGAAATTCTAAGAAATAAAAAATAATAGAAAAAAATCAAGATTCTAGTGCCTTCATATTATTAGCCCTTCTCCTTGAATTAATTTCACATACACAGTGAGTCAAAAAAGTATTGGCGCACCCTCTAAATCAGAATAACTTTTTTAAAATTGGCTCAAACGACTTGAGTTTCTTTGAGAAGCTAGAAGGATTAATTTACTAGTTGAAGTGTTTCGTCGTTTTGAAAAAAAAATTGCAATTGGTCGGAATATCGAAGAAAATGGTGAAAGCTACTTTTTCTACCTTTTTCCGAGCCTGTAAGGAAAATTTAAAAATGCCTTTCACAGATTTAAGTAAGTTGTATACATGCTAAAAATTTTATCATTTCAAAATTTCGCTAATTATTCACATTTTCTGGGACGTTTACAAGTTCACCAGCGAATTGTATCTGGAATAAAAAGAAGAGTGAGACGTTCTCTCGCCAGTTCATAGAAACTACGTAGAACCATCTGCTTTTCTCTATTTTCCCCTCGAAATTTCAAATTTCCCAAATGCTCCATTTTCTAGCGCCGAGTTCTACCACTCGAATTATTATGTAGGGAAACGCAACGAATCAGAAATAGAAGCGTGAAAGTTGCGGCAAGAAGAGAGTATGTATCTCGTATGAATAATAAACGAGACTCTCGGGTGCGGATAAAAACAATAAGCGGCGCTAAACTGCGCGGATAGGACAGCTTTTCCCATGGAACAGAGTTGACGAGGGAACCGTGCTAACGAGTAACCGTGTTCTGTGCTCCAGAAAGTAGAAAACTCAATCTCGTACGATTTTTATCTGAGAATTTATTCTCGTTTCCAAGCAGCCGTAATGGAAACTATGCTAATTTATCCTGGCCCGTGTTCCCCGTATTGAACATGACCGACGTAATCGTTATTGTTGCACGCGTCTCATCGTGCGCGAAATTAACGAAGTCTGCTAATGAAATCAATTAGAATGTCAATTGAAGACAAAGTGGACTCGTAATAGAGCGACGACTGCACAGCGTCTCGTACACCTTAAAGTAAATTTCAAACAACCCTCTGAATCTATAAAAACAGGCGTCCATTTTGGAATATTTGAAAGTGTGAATGTATGCTGTGGTTTTTGAAAAATCATAGCAATGATGACTAAGGATTAACTTTCTTTTAAATACCATTGCATAAATATAATAAAATCAAATCCAGAAGGTTTCTGGTGCGAGATCAGAAATGTGCAAAATTTTTATTTAAACAACATTTCGAATAAAGAATAAAAGTTAAAAAAAATTATTCGTCATGTGTCGAATAAAGTTGACCAGGGCTAACTCTCGTCGAGGAATAAAGTAAAATTATGTTTCAACAATTGACGCAGTCTGTATATACAGAGGCAATAAAACTATAAGCATAGGGAAGGAATGATATCTTGTTTAAAAATACGTCGAAAGTGTAGAATAAGCTTTTCTTATCTGAGGCTTTGATTTGGAGGAAATCAAGTTTGATGATCGTGTTCAGTTTGCGTGCACTGCTTGGCTACAATGTGATTTATCATTCATTTCAGCAATGGAAAGATTCAATCTAAATCTAGTTTTTATGTCATTAGGTGAGAGGTCAGATTAGATTGATAACAATTCACGACGATCTCGTAGTATTTTCAGTAGTTTTGGTTAGTCTCTTGAAGTATTGAAACTGGAGGAGAATGGGTTTATTCTTCCTTTTCCACTAATAATTGAAAATGATCTATCAGGGTGTAGAAATGTTCTCAATTATTTTACGTTTGAAATATTTGAAATTGTAAGAAGATGAAAATTATATGGAAGTATACATATATTTTAAGCAAAATATTCGTAATATATTCATTATATACTCAAACAGGGTAAGAACGTACCCTAGCAAAAACTAACAATTACTTTTAAAACGAACACTAAGATAAATTGTTTCAAATACCAGAAAAATTATTATCAAATTATCATGAGATATTAAAACTGAAAACAGTGATACATTTGGCATTATCTCAGAAGCCAAAAAGAAAATATAAACGTTCAGTGCAACCTTGATAATCTATATTACGTAATATCATTTCATTTAAAACTAATCAAGCACAATTTTTTTTCAGTAGGTATCATGGAAATGCCGTCTCACGTGCAAGATTCTAGCTGGAATTTTCACTTCGTGCAATGAATCAATGCTATATGAAAAATACGTTGTCCACATTTTGTTCTTCATATTACTATCTACATTTTAAACTTTCTTTTAGTCATTTCTATAGATATTAAAAATGCAAATACAAAAAGCGCTTTTCCTTTTAATTAAAATTTTTAATAATCTTCGAGAGAAACCTATGACTCAGAATGAACACGAAGTAACATCTACACAGGCGATCGATAAATTCATGGTTTGATCTGTAATATTTGCATACCACACTGGAAGGTATCTGTCAATCACCACTATCAATAATCGAATACCCTCTATGTTCGCTAATCAAGCAATACCGAGTCTTCAGAGAATTCATTCCACCTCGAATCGAATTGTTCGGAATATTTTAACTGTTCTGGCAACCGGTTCAAAATACAAATTCAATCTCGCACGAGACCAACCTCAGCCACGGGTTCGTTTATTCGATTCTTTCGCACGTTTCATTTGATTCACAGTTATACCATATTTACCATATCGTCTACTATTTAATCATCAACCAGGTGCACGCGCACCATACAAGTTTCCATGATCAATATCCTCAAAGAAGTAGCAACTAATCCATATTCAATTTCCTCCTTATTTGTTCATACAAAATCACTACCTCTACTACAAACTACCCTATACCAGAGTTTGGCATTAACTAAATAAAAAATTATTTAAATAACGGATCGAATAAAAGTTACTTTAACTTTAGATTATTCGACGAATAAACTTAATTTTTTTATGCGAGTTAACTCGGATTAACATTATTCCACACATGCTGAATAATTTTTTTTAACTTTTATCTATTATTCGAAATTTGATTTAAATAAAAAAATTGCCCATATATATGTATCTAATACACCTTCCAAAGGGCTTAATACCATTAATACTATGATCCAAACGGAAATGCTCTAGCAATAGAAGCACATCTATCCAATACCAATCGACTTATTGAAAATCAGCGAACGAATACCTTCCCGTATTTGTCGCCTCCTGGCGGGGGGAGGGGCGCCCGTTCGCCGTCTCCTGGCGTAGGTGTGAACCGGTACTATCAACCTCGGCCTCGGTATAAGGAAACCACCTTGATTATTGCCACTCTGATTCACCTCGGACGAGTCGCTGTCGGTGGTGGCGGTGCTGCTCGATCTCCTCGACTCTGAATCCTCCCTAGCGGACGGGCTGACCCGACGGCCCTCCAAAACACCCTCCAATTGGGAGATCACCTCCGCATACGGTTGCTTATACTCCTCTTCCTGCTCCCTGCCAGAAGCAGCCTTATTCCTGGCGTTGCTCGTCCAGTTCACTCCACATTCGCGCCAGCTGGCCTCGTACATAAGCTCCATTGCTCTTCCTCGAGTAGCATCGGGGTCCAACAGCAACTCTGGGTCCTCCAGGACCGCTCTGCCAGGATAACTACGAACCTTCATCCTGGAGGCTTGAACCGCACAGTCAGTTCGTCGTTTCTCCTTTCCGTCCTCACAGAGGAGTGCTGTCTTTAATGGAGCTATTCGAGTCTCTTTGTTGGCGTCTTTGGGACTCATAAAGGAGCAATGGCGGATGGTCGCTCGGGGACAATACCCAGAGAACTTTCATCCAGTAGATTGACCTTGAGCATGGTCCAACCGCGATGGACACTTTCCGCTGGTTTCTACGCTGTTCACTCGCGAGGCATAAATTACGCTGGAAGCCCTGGGCCCCGACGTTTATTAATTACCGCGGCTGTCCCGCCGACTGGTAATTTATCGGGAAGATCCGGCACACTCTCGCTTTTATCCCCGATTTCCTCGCGCAGATTTACCGTGGGAACGTGAAATTCGACACCCTCGCTGTACACCTCTCTGGCGCTCATCCAGCAGGAAGATCGATGCACTCTTTCCGATCGCTTCCGTTTCACTGCGCGTCACAAAGTCGAAGCTCGTCCACTAGCTGGCGCGCTCCGAGCCGCTTCCTGAGCGTGTTCGAATTATAAATCACGGTGGTGAGCACGTGTTTCGGCGTGACCGAAGTCTCCATGCCGCACCGTTTGCTGCCAGCGTTAAAGGTACCAGTGTCCGTTTATCAAGCCTTCCTTCCACATCCATCGACTGTTCAAGGGCCTGCAGAGACGAAGACAGCCGAGCAACAGGTATGCAAGGTTGCGGTGTCCAAGGGGCCGCGCATTTAATTCTAGGTTTCCACCGAGGAGAACAATAAGCGATGATGCGCCTATTTTTAGCCTCAGCTCAATTTGTTCCGATACGAATCGTGCATCGTGGATGCGCAGGCGATCCTTGGGGCCAGGAGGAGCCTTCCCGCCGGGGGATAATCACCGTTTGTCACAAAGGGACAGTCACTCTTCCCACCGTCGAACAGCGGCCGCTATTTCTGTCCGTCCCACTGTTCCCAGCATCCTTCACCGATGCCGCAGAACGACCCTAACTCCGGTGCCCCGCATTTTTTCTCCACACACCTCCGAAGTGCCGAATCCTTGGCATCGTCACCGCAAGCTTCACCATTTCACGAGCTCCACGACAAGAGAACTGTCAGACGAAGCCAGTCGTAGGTGACTACTGGTGCCGCGTTAGCCGGGGTTATCTCGGTAGATCGATAGATCGATCGGTTGCGCAACGCGATCCAGTTGCAGAACAATCAGTTCCTCGGGCAGTTCCGTTCTTGCTGGCTTGCGTGAACGTTCGGACGGAGCTTGGTTTTTTGCTTGAAAATCGGCGTTGATGAGGAGTCGGTTGGCGTGGAAGGGAGCGGAGCGGCAGACTTGAGGTGACGCCGATTTTTATCGCTAAGGACAATGCCAGGATCCTGGCGTCGCGCAAACGAGGACACTGCCAGGACCACTCCTTCGAAACAGACGCTCACTGACAGCGTTCACGACTGGTGAAAAGTACGCCCGCAAAGACCGTGCACGAGAAACTCCCTTCCCCTCTGACGCTTGATCCCCCACTATGCCCGCTTCTAGCGAGAGAAAGGGCAGCGGTTCTCAAACGATGCCCCTGCGCTTGGCGCAACCACTCCCACGTAATGTACGGGGTGGTCGCGAATGTTGGGAGACGGTCGTTCGTTGTTTGTTGAACGAAAGTGTGTTGTTCTTGGAGAGTTTCACTGTTTGGTAGATTCTGACAGGAGAAAGTGATGGTATGCTGCCAGACTGGGACAATTTACAGTTGGAAGTTTCAAGCGCAGCCAACTTTGGGATTAATTATTCTGCTTTGGATGTCTGTTTTTTTTTTTTTGGATTCGAATCGTATCGGGAATCGTTTCTTTGTGGATTAAATAGTTTGTTGTTAACTTGGGTAGGGGAAGATTGAATACTTTTTGGAAAAAGTTTTTGATTATCTCAGTGTTTGAACTCACTCGACACTTTGCAAAAGTTGGAAGAATTTATTTTGATGTTGTTTTGTTGTGGATGCGGAGAATTGATATTCAAATATGTGTGTTGAGTTGAGGATTAATTATGTCATTTGGTTTTAGAGTAGTAGGAGCTATGAGTACTCAGGCTTTTGTTGCATGAATATTTTTAAGTGTGAAAAAGATTTATCAGGAACTAAATGCACTAAATTTTCTTTGAATAATAGTGATCGTCGAAACATAAAACAAAAAGTAATGTGTCATAGTATATGTCACACCACGAGACGAGGGGTTAAAATTGCCTAAAAATTTAATATTCATTTCTTCAAGTCAATCTCGTCATAATTGAGAATTGCTCAGGTCACTGTGGATGATGATAACGGGTATCCTTTTCTTAATTTACTCGTTTGCTCACCGTAAATTGCAGTGAACTAATATACCCTAATTGTGAGAACAAGATCGAGAGATACTTCGTGAATGTCCGCCAGGTATGTATGTAGTGGGAAGACTACGAGTAAAAGTGGAGCAATCTCGACTACTAGAATCGTTTTCCACGTTTTACCATCGATCCATCAACAGTGTCTCATATTTTATCTTTATTTCAAGTGTCCATACTCATCAACTGCAAAATTGATTTTGGTATCCACTCAAAATGTAAATTTTAAATGCTATAAAATTCAATGAATATCTTTAACGATTAATCTTAGAACTCTTAGTATCATCTATTCAAAAATGTACATTTCTATTCCCAAGACAGCAGCCATTTGGTTTCTATTATAAATTAATTACACAGTAACTTTAGAAGCCTTAGAAGAGACATAATTGGCAAACTTATAGTACGGAGGCAATTTACAAAAACAATTGTAATCTGGGAACCTTGGAAGACATCTTCATAATAATCATAATTGCTTCTATTCAAATTCTCTACCACGGAAATAACAAAGTTCCCTTAATTCCATGCGATAAAAGAGCGTTATTAATATTTAATCGAATACAGCGTAACCTCGTTAAATCACACTTTCATTTGATCTTCCTTCGCAATTATGCCTGACTGATAGCATCTCCCAGCCTTGTTAGTTTTGAACCACTGCCATGTTATCTGTGCACATTTGTACGACAAGCAAGAGAAACGTAGTTTTACTGTTTTACACGTCATTCTGCTTTCCTCTCCAAGAGGTCAAGCCATCAAATCGTTACGGAGGTGTATCATTTCGCAAATATATTGAATCGACGCGTTAATTGCTATGCTATTATAGTCCGCGAACTTCCGAGAGAAAGGACAGCGGCTCTCATTCCGTTGTTGGGTAATGTCAGATTTGAATGCATTATTTAGCAACTGTATTAAAAAATAAATACTTTCTATTGCACAGCTCTCCATAGTAGGTACCCTTGAATATGCATTTTGTTTTGTAAGACAGCAAAAACCTTGTTTGTGCACCAAGGAAAATGGTTATCAAATGCGCGATCACTTTCAGTGTCTTAAATGCTTGACTTAAGTGGGGAACCTGGTTTGGGACGTTGGAAAAACGGTGAATTTTAAAAATTATTTTCTCAACAAATATAAAGGGAATTTTTCCAAAACTTTAGGGATGTTTTACTCTATATTCAGACAACAAGAAAAGTTAAGAAGATATACCAATAAAACAATGTTTAATTAAAATATTCTAGAATAAAAAAATTCTTGTCTGAATATAGAGTAAAACACCCTTAAAATTGTGGAAAGATTCGCTTTCTATTTATTGAGAAAATAATTATTAAAAATCACCAGTTTTTCATCTTTCTAAACCAGGTTCTCCCTTAAGTTTTTAGAATTTCTGTTTCGAAATATCTTGTATTTATTTTACACACGTTACTTATTGTTCTCATTATCTTGATATAAATTTATTTTATTTTGACCACTCGTTGGACGCAGCGTCTATTTTGACCCATAACTTCATATACACCTCGTGATAAGCTTCTGAATTATGTTCTCTTTTTGTTATGATCTAAAATTCTCAACACATTTAGGTGTGTTAATTAAATTTAAATATATCTAATAAGTACCACGTTTTGAAGATTTTCATATACAAATGTTTATGAGACTTTGCTCGTGCACTGCAAGGATCGAAATAGGAACACAGACTAAAATTAAGTACCTACTACGTTCCTTAGTTTCATTGATTTTTGACAGAGCGAGTCACTTTCCTGCTCAAGACACTCGTGCTCCGAATTGTTTGCGCAATCCTTAAGCGACACGAGGCAAACGTGACGTGTTTACGTAGTTGGTTCAATCGTAATCCGCAAAGTGTTATTATGCCGCGGGCCCGTGACTCATTACATTCAGATTTAATTGTGGTAACATTTGCGGTCCCACGAATCGTGCTCGGCGCGCTTAACCGGACACACGCAAGCACCGGAAGTGAAAGGAAGTCTCGGTATAGGAATTACGAATTTATAGAAGTGTAACGATGCGTGATCAGAAATTAAAAATGACTTCAAGCGTGCACGTTACGAAATTGCTGTGTTTCATATTTTGTTTTATGGTGCACAGATGCTAGAAATAAACGGATCAGGGAAGAACTGCTTTCTTCTATCCTTCTACTATATTATTACATTCAATAATCTCGACTTTTTACAAATACGATCTTTACAAAATTTTTGCGAAATTACAATTTTTCTTTCTCTTTTTTCCCACGGTGTATTCGATCAGAATGCAAATGAACACACGCTGTTTTTTTTTAAGACGATGTACGAAGCCTACACGTATGTGGAAGCGCGCAGGTATATCGTAAAACGTGCACTGTGTAAACAAGACGAAAATTCTGAAAATATCAGGTATTTCGAGATCGTTTCGCGCAGCGCAAAACGAAATCTGCTTTAAACACGGCCTGGATGCTTGTCATTAGAAGAGAATGTAGCATACATTTTCAGTAAAAGTTTATTTATAACTACAGCCGCGAGAACCGGTTTTTCGGAAGAAAAGGCAATGCTTGAATCGTTCGATTCTCGTAAAAAAGCGCAATCACGCGTTGGGTAGCGGTTCATCAGTCGGGAAACGGAAATCGTGTCGAATAAAGACATTTCAGTTTATTTATGGCATTCCACTCCATGGACACCTTAGTGGTTAGGAAAAAGATTACAAGCTGGCTCATATTTAATAATTACATGAATTAAAAAAGATTCCAATTATTGACTTCAAATCTCGATTAATGGTCGTGACAGCGAAAGTAAAAGTATCTTCAATGCCTGTCATTTAAGGCAAATCTAGGTTGAGTACAATGCGTTTCCGTGACAGTAACAGAAAACTAGTATGCACTAGTAGTAGCAGTTTAGAGCAGTCGAACGATCCAATTGCGGGCAAAGTGCCGTTTAAAAAAGAGTTGGGGGTCACGTGACCACGCGGTATTCGTACTACGAAATTTGTGATTCGTGATACGCAGAAGGGCGTAACGGTGTGCGGCTACATGAAACAATGGTCGACCTTCGTGCATGGTTGATGAATACACTGAAATTGTATCTACACGCGGTCGAGATTAAAAGTCATTGCAATTCTGCCACTCAAAGGTCCTCTGGTCGAGACGATTTTCCGCCCATGCACTCAATGTGTCCATTAAAGCCTGACTAACTGCTCTATTTATAACCCGAACACTTAGAAAAACGTGGATACGTGCGGTTTCATCTGATGAATTTGACGGTGAATCGCTGTGGAATCACTGGAACTCGTTTGTTCAACATATGGTAGGATGTAGGTTATTTGAACGCTAATTAATCAGTGTCGATTATTCGAAATTGCGAGTGAGGGAAATTTTTGTCATTTACTGTTATAAGTGTCGATTACTCCAAGTTTTAAGTACTCTAAGTGTCGATTACTTCAAGCTTTAAGTGCTCCAAATGTCAATTACTCCAAGTTTTAGGTACTCTAAGTTCTTAGGACTCTAAATATCGATTACTTCAAGTTTTAAGTACACTAAATGAAGATTACTCCAATTTTAAGTACTCTAAGTGTCGATTACTCCAAGTTTTAAGTACTCTAAGTGTCGATTACTCCAAGTTTTAAGTACTCTAAGTGTCGATTACTCCAAGTTTTAAGTACTCTAAATGACGATTACTCCAAGTTTTAAGTACTCTAAATGACGATTACTCCAATTTTAAGTACTCTAAATGTCGATTACTCCAATTTTAAGTACTCTAAGTGTCGATTACTCCAAGTCTTAAGTACCCCAAATGTCGATTACTCAAAGTTTCGAGTATTATAAAGTGTTGATTACTCCAAATGTCAATTATTCCAAATATCGATTACCTTAAAGGTCGATTAAGCAAAATATCAATTATAAGAAACACCGATTAATTGTATATCGAAGGAAACGAATCATGTGTACCTAGACAGGAACACTATCCTTTTGAATAAATGTTTAAAATAATGTAGGATGAATCCACCATGCTGTTTATTGCAAAATTGCACCTGCCGTTCAAGGGCTAAAGCAGGAAAGTAGCTGACCTTGAGATGATCTTCACACCTTCACCATACCGAATTTTCTCTTTAAAGGATCTCCTTCTTCAAGTTCCTTCAATACACACGTTGAATTTTCTCAACTCAACGCACTTTTCTAAGTATCTCCATTTATAAAGTAAAATGGAACACTCTCTATAGAAAATATGGAAATTTCAGAGAATGGAAAAACGGTGACTCACCCTCCATGACGTATACAATGGAGCCCACATCTCCTTCGCGTATGATGGTCGAACCAGCCGAAAACGTGACAGGATACATGCAATCCACGATTTCTCGGATCTGCGTCAGTTCCAAGTTCTTCATGAAGTCATTGTCCAAAATTGCAGCTTTGATCAGCTCGCGAGACCTTAGAGGTGAAAGAAAAGTTGCACGTTATTTCGTGTAGATTTACTGCAAGAGAGGAACACAGTAGTGATAACAGGGAATTGATTGTTGATTTAAAATGAAAGTGGAAAGTAAGTTGCTTTTAAGCCGTTATGGCAAAGTGTCAGTTACTTAAAATTTTCGTGACTTGTACACCTGCCAGAAACTTTCTCGCTTTTCTAATTTGACGGAGATACATATGATGTACGTACTCGTTTAATTAAATGGTTTTAAAAGAACTATGGTAGAAATTCGATTATACGATCGGTTATCGAAACAGCGCCGTTTGGTAAAATAACTGTTTTGCAAGGTACTCTCTTAACAATAGAAACGAAAAATGGATTATAAATTTCAATGGAAAATGTTTGAAAGGAATTAGTATTAAAAAAAAAAAACGGATGAAATTTGTGGCAAAAATGGAAACAACTATTTAGAAGATTATGCAAGGTGTTTTAAAACTACAGGTACAACGTTAATTCAAAATAAAAGTGCACTTAAAAAAAGTGTAGCAAATGTAAAAACTGGGTGAAACATATTTTTTATTATTAGTAACCCTGTAAATGAAAAAACTTGTAAAAGTGAATACACACAAAGTTCACTATTTTGAAGGCTCGTAGATTGTGCAAAGGGATAGTTTTCCTTTACACCATTGATATTTATAAATCGAAGGATTCTTCAAACTAACCACACTTCTCTTCTGTATCTACAACGTGACATTTTGGGGTCCGTCAACGTGTGCCTATAGTACTGATGCATTGTTCGATTGAAATAGTTACATTTATAAAAAAAAATAGAGGTAAACCAATACTAGCTAAAACTACTTGACGTTAAAACATTTCTACTTAATATATCAAATATGTTACGAATTTTTTGGTCACAGAGGACTAAACCCCTAAAACGGTCAACTTCACGATTGTCATCACGTGAGATTTTGTTTTGTCATGATGATCGACACTTCCAAAATTGTAATTAATATTATCCAGAATTTAATTTGCCCATTCAGATTCTTTAAGCTTTCTTAATTTAATTAAACGAAGAATTTTTTACCTCCGTATTAAGTAGGTACTCAAATATAATTACATAATTAAATCTTCGAAATATTCGATAGTTTTGCTGTGGTATTTAGTGCACTCACCATTTTTATTAATGTAGAATGTGTAATATTCTAGCTTTATTTGTAGGCGCGATAAATTGGTAATAACAAAATAGAATAATGATAGTAATATATTCATGGAAGCGATTCTAAGAACCTCCACAGTAATTCTCGCATCAACAACTCTCGTTGAATGCTTAACATTACGCATAGTCTATGTTCCGAGGTTAATGATTGCGTTTATTCTCGGAGCGAAAGATCAAAGGCACCGAACCATATTTATCGCATGGCACCTGTTGTACCTACTGCGGTACCACATGATATACCATGAATGAACTACACACTAAAATAGTATGGTAATCATCCATTAAGTCTGTATTATTAAATCCTCTCGATTTATTCGAACAATACCGCTACAATAACAGTACCTATGTAATGATATTTTTACAGTATTAGTGGTCACAGATAAATCTGCGAAAACATTTACAACTGAGAATATTATAAAAATGTATACTTTTGGACACATCAATTATAATATTAATTTGAAAACAGTGAATCCAAAAGCAGAAAACTACACATTCTGAAATCAATTTTTAGTACAATTTTGAACATTGGAAAGCATAAATTCAATTAAAAAAATCAAAATTTTAAAAAAGGCACGTTGCCAAAGTATAGTTCTGTGATATCAAAATCATGGTAGATCGTACAAGTTTGAAGGTAAAGCCATATTGCCACGTGTCTAATGCACAACGTGTTAGACACTTAAACCACATTTCCATGTGTACGATAGACAATGCAAAATGGAGTTAAGGTGCCCTTTCGATGCACGCTGAATGTGAAATATGGCTTCTTTTTATGTGTTTCAAGTGTGCTTTACGTCGTGCATAAAACACGTAGAAGCGCGGCTTAATAGAGGCTGATTAAGAAATAATGCAAGCAAGCTAACGAAGCCACGTGTCTTGCATCGAGAACAATCGCACTGTGAACACCTTGTCACGTACTTCGGCAGTAACGTGATTTGTATAGGCGAGGCCATGACTCCAAATTGCGCAAACAACAACGAAATTTCACTCTTAATAATAGCTATGGTGATCGCCGAGTCATCGATCCACTCTAGCTGGCCTTCAATTCATTAACGCGTGCTTGTGTATGGTGTTTCGTTGACTCTATTGCGTAGAGTTTCTCGACAAAGAAAAATTTGTGGTATTTAGACATTTATAAGTGGGTGTAATTACTTATAAAGGTGTTCCAAAATTGTAAGACAAGCAGAAACGTACAGACCCCTTATGTTAAAAGCAATCGAAGGATCCTTTACCACTTTGTAATCTGAGGCTTCGTTTTCAAAATATCACACATTATCATATTTAAATTTAAAATAAATAGAGAATGAAGAGTACGTTAAAATTGAAAAATGTGGTAGAATATGTGGAGATCGCTGTCATTAGTGAACTGTACAATAAGGGCACTGAGACTACCCTCAAGAAGAAAACAGAGACTCGAAAAATGAAAAATAGGTACGCTTACTGTTACATCGAACTCAGTGACTCTTTTTTGCCTTTACTTCGTTATAAATCTTATATATAAATAACCAAACATGCTACCTGTAAGTACTTCTGTCACTGAGCCATCCCCCCATCTTTCTTAACTATCTAGCACGCCGTTGTGTACATTCCGAATTTGGGGATATCCTCGATACCCTTGTCGAGGTTAGCTTCGAGCAATCAGTATTATTTTGACCGCGATACCGAGGGGGACTCTCGAAGGATATTCACCGCGGCGCGTTGTTATTAGTAATAGGAACCTCGTTTTCAGTAATGTTCTTTAAAAATCGGGAAACTAGTGAGCGAATAAATCGAAAGAATTATTTATTCAACGTGAAATTGATGAATTAAAAAAGTATGTCTGCTATGGTGGAAAATAGAGACGTCCTCTATCATTGCACAACAACTGTGTCTACTGTTGCGCATATAAAGAAGCATGTGCATGGTTTCGTGTATGAGACATTGTCAAAACAGTTGGAGATATGTAATATATGCCATACAAATTTAATAGAAAACGTAATGTTAATTCGTGTTACTCGCGTGTGAGTGAAGCTGCAGTGACATTCAAATAGCACGTGCTGGAAATTGCATTTCTAAACTACAATTGCTTCTGTCAGAAAAAGGAAGCCTCACATTGCAGAATAATAAGTGACTTTTTGATTTCTTATGTGATAAGGAGTTTGCATGTTCGGATATATGGAATGTTTTAAAATGTAACTTATTTCTAACACCATTCTCAATTTAAATGTTCTTTTAATCACTACTGCAAGTATAATAATACTAATAATAATAATTCTTTATTGCACCAGTAAAAATAAAAAAAAAGTAAGAAAACAGGAAATAGAAAAATAGTAGAGTTAGAAATTATATAGTACCTATATTTAAAAGTAGAATTCACTGCATAAGTCAGAATAATTATTAGTTTTGCAGGAAGTCATTCAGAATATTTAAAGTCTTATGTAAGATCAGCTGCTAAATTTTGGACGTGAAAGTTGATAACATATATGTTAAAAGAAACTTTTATTTTTAACTTCAATTCCCCAAAAAGAACAGAAAAGAAACTCTTTAAGCTTGAGGTAAAATTCGACTTATACTCGTTATATTACCACCCTCACGGTTATTGTAAATTCCAAAAAGAGAGTCCGAAATCTTCTGCACACCCAGTTGTTCTAAAACAGATAGCCTTTGTCTTTATCATGATTATATACAGTGTACCCATGTATTTAAATAGACGCGAAATAGGAACCTCTGTTCTATGCCTTTAAAGTAACTGAAGTCTACACAGTTTCCTCGAAATAGTTAAGTCTTATAAATAGAAACAGCGTTCGCCACTTTGTACCTTTGCTGTTTCTGAAACTTCACTACTTTGGTGTCTTTGGTGAGCGGCTCCGCGGAGATGGCTTGCCTTTTGGCCCTTTGACCAGGCCCAATGCCACCTGACGTCAAGCCGAAGTCCACGATCTGTCTGAACTTGTCGATCTCGTTCTGGAGATAACGAATGGTCGTGTCCCGATCCTCCACGGCTTTCTCGAGCATCTCGATGATCTCGTCGCGGCGACGAAGCGCCTCCGTCCTCTCATAGAGAAGCCTCTTCAGGTCTCGTATCGAATCCATGGTGCATCAATCCAACGCCACCACACACTTTGAGATTCGTTTAATCTTGCGACTTTCCTCACAGGCTCCACGTGCCATACACTGAGATTCTATTCTTGGAAAGCACTGATATCGTTCTTCACTGTGTCATTTTTACTAATTTCGCGATTATTTTGACGAAGGTTTTGGGAAAGATTGGCGCAGATTTCCAGCTAGAAATTGAAACTGAGCGTGGGACTAATCTGATGATGTTCTCGTGAATAATGAAAGTATTTTTGAGTGACAGGTTTTAGAATTTTAGATGAAGTTTGTGGTTTGACGGTTGGTTTGTTGGGCTCTTGGGATTCGTTGATTTATGGCAATAGGGTGCTGAAGAGAGAGATGTGATTTGCTTTTTTATTTATATTCGAGTTAACACTAAACGTATCTACCACGCTCGGTCAAATGATCAGGTTTAAAATTCGATTCAAAATTCTGCATTAATTTTTGTTTCTTTTGTCCATTTGACTTTATGACAATTTATTTTCTAACCGGTCATTTGACCGGTACGTTTAATGTTAATGGGACTTTTGCCACTATAACTTTGAATGAGCTGGTGCCTTTAAGTGGTAAAAGTTAATGATTCGAATGATAATCTCGACAACGAGAAAGTTGATTAAGATGGTTCTTTAAATTTTATCTTTATCCAGAAATCTATTCAAACAGGAATTAAAGTCATTAATCGACAGTCATTTATTTTTGCAAATGGTATTTATTATTTACATTCCTTCCTGTTGGATGAAATATTGGGTACAAAATTTTATTGGTTGGCTCAAACGGCACGCGTCCGCAAATTGTACGATTCACAGGTGGAAACTGTATCAATCTTGATTTACACGGCGTTATCAGAATAAAACACTCGAACGCTAGAAGTGATAAATCTGGGATCAGTATGGAGGAAGATAACGAGCTATTTCGGAGTTGACATTGGTATTAACATAAAATGTCACGTATTCTAAAGGTATCTGACGATCGAAGTTAGTATCTGCAGATTTCAGATATGCTACCTTATCATTTTACAGTTTAATTAAATCCTTTTAATTGTCACCGAAAGGCAACTCTTCTGAGTTATCTTCTAAAATTAATATCAGGAAAATATAATTAATGTCAGTGATTTGTTACTTCTTGATGTCTGATTGTAATGGTTATTAATGAGAAGCACTGCATATGATATAATGTTAGCTATTTAGAGTAATGTGAACTTGTATTATACTGTTATAGTTAAATGGACTGTTTGATTAATATCGTGTCCCTGATAAGAAACTTCGAAGTGTGATAAAACGTCAATGGATAGAAATCAATCAGATTGTTCGAATGAAATTCATGCTGTGATAAAATCTGTTATTTTTCTTCCTGATTTTTATGTATCTTTCCATAATAATTCTTCTTTGATGAATTCAAATTTCCACTCTGATCTTTTTTCTACATTATGATCAGGTCTACAGTTAAGGCCTTAGAATCGTTCATTTCATTATAATATCTTCTTGCAAATTCAGATAATTTACATTAACGAACAATATTAATTTTAGATAGGTCTCTTTTTATAGAACGTTTGTGTTTTTATTTTCTCGTAGCAATTTTTGTCCAATTTTGAAGAAACGTAGTGCGATTATGCAATAGTAGTTTCAGGCTCTGAGCGGTCTTGAGCTTCTTAGAACAACGTGAGGGTAATTCCACGAAGTACTTTCAAAAATGACTGTGGAATAACAATGATCGACACCTCCTGCGATTGGCAGTCTTGTGATAGAAACAATGGAGTTTCTTTTAAATTGGAAATCGAGGTGAATAGACCTCGTTTTCACGTTACCCAACAGAAAAATATTCGTTCACGTTCACTTTTATCAACGAATGCTAATGCTTTTTAATTAATTTATTCCTATCGAAACAATTCAAATGAATTTCAACTGTGAAATTATAGCTTCAAGGATTTTTTATTGTCTGCATGTATTTAGTGAAATTACTATATATTATTGCTCCTCTCCGAAAATATGAATTTTTGATTTTAAAAAATTCATAACAATACTCTCTATGAAAATATGACTGTGTTCAATTTAGAAAGGTATGCTAGAGAATGTTAATTTAAAATTACAATTTATAGATGTCAAAATGTCAAAAAAAAAAGAAAAAGGAACGAACGATATAGTTATTTTTAATTACATCAGCACTAATAGTATTTTCCGCATATTTATCGTTAGCCTTATCTTTTAGCCAAGGTGTTATAATTCCCAAAGAAAATCACACATGTTACAATAATTACATCGATACAATAACCACGAATCAGTAATAACATCCGTAAACTATTCAACGTACACAAAAACATTCTTTAATCTACCAAGAAAAATGAATGATTTTTTTAACTGAAGTTTCTCAGAAATGGAAAAAGTTGCCACAAAATCTTCCACACATAAGATATTTAATTACCCAAACAATTTATGCACACTCATAGTTATTATTTATAATCCAACACTTTAAAGTCTTCAAACAATCGTCAATTATAGTTACATCCCAAGGACTTTAATTTAATCAACGAATCACGAAACAAGAGAGTATATTTTAAAATCACCAGCACAGTGGACAAAATGTGTATAATTCTTTAATAATAGTTTCTTGGAAGACGATACACTTTGATCATCAGAAATTTTGTTTAATGTGTTGTGGAAATTTTGACGAGTCTTGAGACATTAAAAAAATTATGTTCAGTTTCACACACGTGAGAAGTTCATCACTCTCCAAAAGTTTCAGCAAACTGAGTGTTTAATGCATGAAACTGATAGAATTTTATCACGCGGGCTTAATCGATCGATCGCGAAAAAAGGGAACACAGAATCGTCACTTAGGCCAGTCCCCGTCGAACTGATTGTGAGAACGTAGAATTGTTCGTAAGAGCTCGGTAGTTTGTGAACTGACGACTATTGATTAGCGTAAGATCGAAGGAGATGAAAAGGCTTACAAAGTAATTGTTCGTTAACAAAGGATTGATCTACCTAATGTCTGCTTAATGATAGTGTGGGTGGAAATTGGAGTAAAATCGTTTGTTCCTCAATATGAGCTCAATACGAATAATCGTGTTCAGGAATTTTGCTTTAACCCTTAATTGAGAGAATATAAAATAACAAATCGTGATTAATATAATTTCTAAAAAGATTATTCCTCACTACTTTCAATAACAATATAAATTCTACGTAACAAATGAACATAATTTTAATAAACCACGTGGTATATGGAATCAATAAACCAGCACCTTCCAAATCACCAACAATAGTGCAACTATTCCTCATATCCCCACAGTGAAACTTAAACTTCCTTTATACAAATAATCACTAGTGAATCCCAGAGTTAGGGATTCTAAAACTCATTTTTTTGACAATCAGCTGTCCCCTTGTAGCTCATAAAATCATTGGTACACAACGAATCCCACGCTCAAAGACAGAAACAAACACCACCGAACCAACTAATCACAAAAAACACCTGTCTATTTCTCTCAGACCTTAAAGTATCATCCTCAGTACACTTCTCCATAAAAAAAACCTCCTCCAATTCTCAACAAACCCAATTGCCTCCAACGCGCGCAAAAGAAGCATGGCAACGTAATCCCTCAAAGCATGGTGTGCAATCCAGCAAACCACGTAAGAACCAACACCATTCCAAGGCACAAACTAAACGGTTCGCCAGAAATCGCGTCTACCATTCCTTAAATGCTTTTACGAGAACACTCGGCCGAGCGACACGCGCGGACCACGGTGCAGCTCAAAGGTTCGCCGTCGAACTGATGAGCAAGGACCACGGAGCGAAGGCTGTTGGACGCGCGTAGGGCGGCCACGACTGACGAGCACCGATTCCGCGCACCATCTATTTTTGAGTTATAATCGCGACCCGAGCTTCCATGAAGCCAGAACGCGTCCGCCGGCGAGCTGGCTGCTACGTCTTTCGAAAATGGTACCCTTTCACCGGGGCCCTCCTCTTTGCCCCCAAACGCGAGCATGTACGCGCGTCCAGCGCGTGACCAGCGTCCCTTGCGGCGATCGATCGAATCAATTGTCCGAGAAGTCCCACGGATTTTTCATGGCGAATTGGGTCGGCTAGGTTGAGTGTTAGGATTCTACAGACGTGGGGGGATTCTGAATGAGTGGGCGAGGTAACTGTATGTTAATTGAACACGTTGTGATGGGTACTTGATTTGTTTGAGTTGTTTTGGGAATATTTTTGCGTGGGAACTGTTGATCGATTGTTTTTGGGTTGTACGGTATCTGTTGATGGATTTTGTGGGAAATGGTTTGATTGATGGTTTGAGCAAAGGGTTTTGATGTTTAGGTTAGGTTTATTTTTCTCTTTGGTTTACATATTCTTGTTACATTTTAGTCCCCAAAGATGGCGTTCCAAGAAATTTCTTATATTACCCAGTGTTGATGTTTAGTTTACTTGAATTGTGGATGTTGGAGGAGTTGAGGAGTTGAGTAGTTTGAGTACCTTATGGAAATTTGATCTGTTTGAATAAATCGAAATGAATACTGTGGCGCGTTAACGGAAACGTATTTAGTTATGTTTAGAATTAGAAAGAACGTTAGATATTTTTGACTAGAAGCTGTGAGGTATTACTGATGCAATAGGGAAATGATAAACGACTGTAAAAACATTATTCATTTCAGTATAAAAAGATAGCCTAACGTTACCACCTGTCACGTGACTTGTCGGGCGCGAAGTTTTCCTCATATCTCGCATTCGACTTATTTTTGTAACGTCAAAAGCAAAATGGAAGGGTTTACAGACGAGCAGCAAAGTGTCTCAAATTAAACTAGAAAAAATGTCTCGAGTCTAATTGAGATTTTGGAAATATTTCAAAGAACCTTCTTAGAGACCGTTGTACCTGCTTTAAGAAAATGTTTTGGAAAATATCTCGAGTAAACATTTAAAAAAACTGTAAAAAATAAAATCTTAATTGTACTGGAGATTTTAAGGTATCTTTTAAAAACTATTCTCAAAAATAGTTTGAATATCAAAAGTTGGATAATTTAAGTATTTTGTTGGTAACTGTTGAAATGTTTGAGGCGCCCGAAATTACGTTTTATTTCTACATCACTGTCTCCACTAGTTTCTAATGCTTGCCATAGTTGGCATAGTTGATAGATGCTTGAGGCGATTTGTGAACTAGACTCGATGTGACCTACATGAGACACCGAACTTTATATGTATAGTGGCTACGACCCTGAGGGCTTTCCTTGACTTTGGTGTGTCGAGAAAAACCATTGCTGCCACCGTCTACGGCTATTAATACCCTCGGTGTCTATAAATGTTTTTTTCGATACTTATTTTTAAGAAGTCCGCTATGGTTCAATCCAAAGAATCTCAGATCACGTGTTCCGCTTCAAGTCTTGTTATTTTTTTGTGTCTGGGACTGTGGAGATATTTCGAGGAAAAATTGGAGACCATTGCTTTAAAATTCCTCGGCTTTTACAACTGGAGTTGGTCGCCTTAATATTTATATGATTCTTCCTCACTTAATCGCATGAATTTTCTTTAACTTTTATGGAATAAATTATAATTTTTCATTTCTTAAATTTTAACGAATTCGGAAATCATTACACGCAATTTAAAATTAATAATTCTGAAGTTGAACACTAGTTTGAAAGATTTATTTTATCATTTTAAAATTAATCGAAGAATGAAATAGGATAAACAATAAGCCACGTTATCTTGGAAAATATCTAATAATATGTCAATAATCGAATACTAATAATAATCGATAAAAAATACAATAGCAAAAAAAACTTTTTATTTCTCGAAACAGAATTGAAAAATTTCTTTCCCTAATTATGAATTTTCTGACAAATCACAAATAATTATAAAATTACTGTAACATTAATGTGTTGATTTGAAATTGAATTCAACGAAATCTGTTATCCAGAAAATTCTTTTCCTGGTGTAGTTGCGAATGTATTATCGGTAGAAGGAAGAAACATTTCGTTCTGTTCACCGGCAAATTACAGTGCAGCGATCGCTACTGCGTAACTGCATAATCTCCGTGCGATTATTTGTTGTTTTTTCTGTTTATTACGAAACCCGGGGAAAATTATAGCCATTAGGTTTACGTGGGCCATTAACTATTAATAGACCAGAGACGAGTACGATTGCTCGCTGCCATTCGACGAGAATTTATTATTTCTTCGTACATGAGCACAGAGCTTTATCGTTTTTTGAATACCACTCTTTTTAAACCCATTCTACACGCTTGAAGGCAGATTACAAAAAAGAATATAAATGGAAGTACATAATTGCAGGTATTTGTAACGATAAATGGCAAGTAGAATGTAAAAGTAATGGGTGTAATAAATGATTACACGCGGGGCAGTAAAATGTACTCAAATAATTCTATAAATAGTATTTTAATATATACTCACTGATAACTTTAATAAAAGAGATCATCAACAGAAACGGGCAAAGTTCCAAAACGCAGAATCTGGCACATCAATAACTTTGTGACGGTGTTTCATAACATGTAGACATAATTTCGGTGATAAATCAAGCCGACGAAAATATTAAAAAAGTTCATGCAAACAATCATTCTATCTCACATTGTTTCAAGTTCCCAAGGGTACTAGGCAGTCGTTTTTTGTCGAAAATGAAGCATTTCTTTTTCAATTAATTGCAAAGAAATAAATTGAAGCTGAGGCTTGTTCTTTGACACAATGTTTATTAACATCATAACCTTTAAAACACACGTTTTTTCGGAAAAATATGCATTATAGATGACGCTGCAGATGAATCATTAAAGAGGCTTTTTTCAAAAAGTTTCTTTTGTTTTGCAGTTTCAACAAATCTTCCACAAAAACGACTACCTAATACCCTTAAAAGCTAAACGATTGCAGCGCTCTCACAGAAGTTTGAGTAGCTTCCAGCTTGGCCTTCAATACACGTCCAGTCACTTACTCAATTAATTCCTACATTTTAACCATGCATCCAGTTTTGAGCTAAGAAACACAAATTGCCCTGCAACTCGAATTCAAAAGTATATAAAAAAAAACGTTCACATAAACTTTTCTGCAGTATCTCTGTACTTAATTAATGCCCGAGGTACCGCCCGTATGTTATAAAACGCCCTGTATATCCACCCAATCTTCCTTCACGGTTGCAAAACGCCTGCGCTTCAATCTCCCAACAAAATTACAAACATGACAACTCAGCAGGAGCCCAGACCGCCCAATTTACAGTCGCAGATAAAAGCGCGAAACACGGTCATAACACTGTTCCTGCTACTTTCGTACTTTCGTCCATTCGTAGCTCACAACCCGCCACTATCAATCTCCTCGAGGATGCACGTGGTCGCCAAGCGAGACCTCGCCTCACTTTTTAAAGGTGTACCTATCATCGCGGCACAACACAACGTGGAATTCGTGTGTTGGCCTGCACGTAGACACGATCCTTCAACGTTCCGTTTGAATTATTTAAGCCGCGTACACCGAAACCCCCCGTGTTTCCGTTTCGCAATCGCGATAATACCCGCGGACAGATAGGTGGGCTCGAATTTAGCGAAAATCCCGCGTACGTTTTGCAAGCTACGCTTCGTTAACGGAGGGCTTATCCAATGAGCGTTGCGAATTCCAAGCGGGACGCAATGTCGCATGCGCCGATACGTGTCCGCGATTGCTGGCTATCAGAGATGCTTTTGCGACATAGAGGAAATGTCTGGCCATGATGGTGACAGTTGGTTTAGTCTTGGTGATTTCCAGTGGACGTCTTGATGAGTTGTATCGGGGTTCAGTGGGGAGAGGGGAGGGGACCTCTTGTTACGAGTTTTTATTTGTGCTCCTTGGGGTGCTTTTGGAGTTGTGTGAAAGGGTGATGTTAAAGCAATGATTGTTAAGTTAGGTGCAAAGTTAGGTTGGGGCTTCTGTAGCAGGTGGCCGTTTTGTGGGGAGAGTTTTGAGTTTGGAAAATGTAAAAGTAATATTTTAGTAGCTGCAGTTTTCTTAGCTACATTATTTGAAGTTTTTCAAAATACAACATGGAAATTTTCATTGGGAAACTTGTGGAAGAATTTAATAGAAGTACTGTGATAGTTTCCCATCATTTAAAAGAAATTATTTGAATTACGATTCAACGAAATAAATATTTTCACCAAATTTGAGCATAAAATATTATTTCTGAGACGTGAAGATTATTGTAGATTCTTTGTCTTTTGATGGAATTGCGTATTTTTATAATCATGGTAAAGTATATAATTGATCTTGTGTCCGGTTTTCGGCTAAAGTGCGATAGGTGGCAGCACCTTTACCCACGCCGACTGAAATCGTCGAAGTAGATGGAAATTTCGTTTCACGATCGTTTTTCTTCTATTAAATTACCACGCTTTGTCGAATCGTCGAATCGCTAAGAATATAATGACGTGGCTCGTCGATTTTACTTTGTCGACTGTTGAAACGAGGAGGCGTGGTCCATCAATATAAAACGGTTAAAGATCTCGAGCACGTCACAAATCCACCGCGGTGAGGCATTGGTGTAGTCATTGAAAGCACGAAACTCGATCGAAAAACAAGGATGACTCGAATACCACAGACTTTCTTTCTCGTCTTTTAAATCTCTGACAACAGAATTAAATTCTACGAGACCTGAATTAGAAAGTTTAATTGAAACTTCTACGAAACATTTTCGTCAATCTTAAAATTGTTTATTTGCCAGAATTAAATAGAAACATCACTTGTCGCTTCAAAAATTGATCCCAAAGAATCTTTAAATAAATCACAAGAAATCCCTCGTTAATCGTCACTCATACTTAAATGGGCATTATCGATTACGGAAACGCGACCGAAATTACCACAAGCAATGTGGTATTTTCAACTTGATTTAGAATGTCGCCTGATAAAATCAAGCTACCGTGACGGATGGTTGATCGAGAAATGCGATAAAAATTTCATTGATATCGAGGCGCGTTTATCAATTGACACGAATCTTTGATCATTTTACAAATTCATCATCAAAGAATGAATGTATAGCGAGCCGAAACATTTGTCACTCGGCTCTTTTATTCCGTCACCTCTCTTGCTACGCCACTACGACGAAAAACGTCTTAATTGAGGGCCAAGGTTGAATCAGGCTATTCGATTCGAACCAAAGAAAGAATTTATAACATGGCATCAACGTTTCGGCTTTTATCAAGGGCCATGCTGGAGTAAATATTAATATGAAGTGGTTAAACGACTCGAGAACTTTTTCTTTTGTAATTTTGAAGGGCTGATTGTGGTAACTAATAGCAGAAAAAAATTGCAATGGATCACATTTAGTTTTTTGAAATCCTAAATTTGTTCTAAACAGACTAACAGCCGATTTTATCGATAACACCATTATGAATCCTATTTTTAGTTTTTATATATATCTTGTAAACCTTATATTTGTATAATTAATCTTGTTATTTGAATTGTATTTTAAATTTTTAACTTTCTTGTTTCCTGTCTTCCTGGGTAGATTGATTTCTTGTGTTGTAGAATATTTTTCGTTCGTTTTTATAAACACTTAACGTTGATTTAATTTATTTAAATTTATTTAGCTAAATTTAGTGGCAAAAGGTATACGTATTATGAAAACACTTAATCACTTAATGTCAACAATTTCCTTTTATTAACAAGGCAGCAGTTATATTTCGACTGACAAATGATCGAAGATTATTCATTCATGTCAATATTTTCTCAAATCAGAAAGGTACGAACAGTTTTTAAATAATCCCCCAGAATATAATGGGCTTCACGAAACCAGACCATTTTAGGGACAAGACAGCACATAACTTTCACTCGTTGAGTACAAACTGAATAAAAAAAATCAAGTTGCACGTTTACGAACCGTGTATCAAAGAACATGAATCGAACCAGAGCACAGCATCGATTTGTACTAGAGTGACGTACGGAACGTTCGCGGGTGCACGAGTGCCTAGCGCGTACACGCGATAAAACTTTAATGAAAACGAGCTGCTTTTATGACAACGCGACGACACGAGCCGTTTCGTCACGGTAGCCGTGAATATCTGTTGACCGCACGAATCAATTTGTTCTTGAAAATCAAAGTTCATTGCATTCGAAAACGATATCGCAATTGAGGTTACGTATTGCATTCTTCCTTCGTACACCATCATGTCTCTTTTTACCAAACACTCAATTTACTTCAAACAATTGTAGGAATCACAACGATTATAATTATAAACTCGTTTCATCAATTTCTTGCACTGGGTAGTTAAAAACAGTGATCAAAGAATGTAGGGACAGTATTAAAACCCATTACCGGTTTAGCATTAAAATAAAAACTCTAGAATTTTCATTGCATTTGCCCTCATTAACACTTAACGGACGGGCCACGTAAATTTACGTTTTTCCATTATGACTTCCTAGGACGGGCCACGTAAATTTACGTTTTTCCATTGTGACATGCATGTTTATTTGATTCTCCTAAAAAGTGCCCGGAAACCGAGAAAGACAGACCAGATTCGACCCGTCCGTTAAGTGTTAAGAAAAATTAAAATTTAATGTTGCGTTTATGCAACAACAGCTGTTAATGAGTTAAATACTTAAGGGTAGGCAACTAAATCGATGATGTAAGTGGGGTTGCAGTTCTGTAGGCGTCTTTATTTGTATTTCGAAATCTGCTTATTAGTAAAAAAGAGAGAGTTACCAGATACAAGTACGCATATAATATAATTTTTTCATTATTTTGGCACGAATAATGCTCTTCATATAATATAGATACCTACTTACATTGCACTTACTCGAGCATGCATAATTTCCTCAAAGTATCTCACATTTAATATTGTCATCTCATATTAGCACGATTCTAAAATGTTTGTGCATACAATTGTTATAGCTAATAAAAGACACATTACTCTAGTAACCTTGGAATACTTATAATAACCGACTTTAACTTCGCAACGTCTCTTGGTGGCAGCGGAATCTTCATGTTTAGCAGCCCTTGTTCTTCGCATACTCTTACAAATTTATCCTGCCAACATCCACCGCGTGTTCCAAGACCGTAATCCAGTTTCGAACTAAAATTACGTCGAATTTTATGCGGCGAGTCGAAAATTAGGCGATGCCAGACTCGTGAACGGTCGCGTAAGCATGCCGAGGCGGAGACACGATTCGCGGTACAAGGTCGAAAGGGAGCCGTCGCGAACAAAATTTACCTGTGCTCCTTGGTAATAGCTCTGGGAATATGGTTATGCAACGTTCGACGATTCACGTGGGTGGGAGAAAGGAAGCTGTTCTATTTACATGTATCACTTTTACTAATGTCTTTGTGGTGGGGATAATCTCTGGAGTGCCTGGGGCCATGTATTACCTCGATTCGGCAGGAATTACGAAATCTCTTTTACCTGAAGGTAAATATGCTCAGGTTTCTGTGTACACACGAACGTGTGGATCGTGGGCCGACATTCATTGCGAACTACTATATTACCAGTTCGTTAAGAATTACAATGACAATTCTCTTTTCATCCATGGTGGACCTTCGATCGAGGCGGGTCGAATTACTTGCATCATAGATCACTGGAGATTAATGTATTTAGAAATTTCTAGCGAATCGTGCTTCGGTGCATGTAGTCGGAAAAAATTCTTTTGGATCAATCTGTATGAAAACATCGAGTATAGAATTAGGGAATTATGGGACTTACATGTAGCTCAAAATAGTGGTGGGTACGCTCTGGTGAGATTTTATAACGAACTTAAATTCGTGTGGCTCTTTTTCTTTGAAATATTTATACAAATGCAATGGATATACACGTATTAAGCAATAAAGTATAGACTCTGATAATCTAATATTGGGAAAAGATAGATTAAACAAATGACAAATATAAATTCAGATATTTTGATCATTACGAAACGTGTGCACGTTTGTGCAAGGAATTGTTACGAAACAAAGGTAGTATCTTTCGCGTAGAACATTTCGATCGATAAGGATTTATCAACACGTTATCTCGTGGAATTTTATCGCCAATAGAAAATCGCTCTATATATTGGTAGTGTATTGATAAATTTAGCATCAGCAGCTAAGAACAATCGATATGAATCATTACTAAATAGCTACTCTACGTCTGATGAAACTGATAACTGTAATTTATAACTCTCTTTATGTTTTAAAACCTTAAGCAATAACGAGTTTTTACAAATCCATTTATAATATGGATTTCTATTAGTGTAGTTTTTAAGCAAAACATCCGCATTAAATAATATTGGAACGATTTTTAGGTTATAATAGCCTAGCTTTTTGTAAAAATTGCCAAAACTCAAAATTATTATAAAACCCAGAAGCAAAACTTCTGTTTCCTGGTTGAAAATACATAGAATAAGAGATTGTGTTTCTTTCGTTCTCTAGTGCATTTTCAATCACTTCAGCCATCGATCTGTTTCAAATTATCATAAACACCATTCGAGCTTCAAAAACTTTAAAAATCTTCCGATGAGTCTCTATTCTACCTACATACGTCTTTTATTTCCCACTCAACACATGACGCTTCCCAATGACAAATATTCCTAACATACATAAAGTACCCTCCTCCAATCCAATTTCTAACCTCACAAACATACTGCCATTATCAATATTACATCGCCAACTCATGATATACCGAGTAAACAAAACCTAAAAGATTCCATCACTTTCGGAACACACGAAAACCTGCATTACCACATTCCAGAACTTCTAAAGACCCTCGAAAGCTTCCAAGCTCACCAAAGCTTTCAACATCCATCAATATTCAAAACTGATTAAGATTTAAATAACATTCCAGCCAAAATTGGAATTCTTTCATTAATTTCAGAAGTGACTCGAGGCTCCCGGAACACTCTGCCCAGTTCAAAGGGGTCGCTGAACACAGTCGCTCATCTTACGGAGCTCGATACCGACAGAGTCGGCCGACTAGACAGCCAGTCAGGAAACAGGTGGAGGCAGAAGGTGAAAGGAAGTCGCGAGAAGGCGCCACTGACCAAGCCGAGTTATCTCGAGGAGGCGCTAATTCGCTCGTTGGCTCGCTCGGTTCGAAGCTCGCCGTCCGGCCGCCTGTGTGCGGCTTTAACTTTTTAAAATGTCGCCGATGGCCGTGACAGGGTCTATTTTTAGCCGCGGCAAGATAAGCGCGGGAGGAACGACGGGCAGAGAAAGAGAGAGGAAAAGAGAGAGACTCAGAGGGAGACCGGCAGAGGGAACACCGTCGAGGGAAAGAGAAAAGAGAGATCGAGAGTGGTACAGGCAGTAGCGTAACCGGATGGCATTTTAGTAGGCACTTGGAAAAACACCTGTTTAATTAACTCTCTGCCTGCGCCGTGATCAATGGGGACTGACCGAACAAAGGCTCAGACTCCGCTGTCTCCCTTGACATTCTACGTCCACTATTACTGGATCACGTGCACTCTGCATTTTCGAGGGTAACGTTGCTCCATTATCTGTGACATTGCCAACGCCGAACAGAATTCGTCGCGTCTTATGCGATTCTATGCAGCACCTCGATAATGGTACTTGCGGACGGCGTTAAATGCTAGAGAATTCATGAAAATGGAGTATCTGGCGTGGGATCTAGACACTGGGGACCCTCGCGTACCCTAGAGGCTCGCTGGAATCTTATCGTGCGAGATTTTGTCATGCAACAGCCTGTTTTTGAATGCCGCCGATTCCTTGAATTCTTGAAATATACAGAGCGCTGGACAGAGGAGCGACGCCGATTATGCAACTGCCGTTATCAGAACCTAAAACTGCTAATCTTTCAGACTGATTCAATTACATCACTGAAGAGGAACGACAGGCTCGTTGGAATAGAAGCGACACTGGGGAGCAGGGGTGGGCACGGGGACGGGCGGAGGGGGAAAAAGGAGATGGAGGGGCAGGGAGGGGGGAGAGGGAGAGAGAGAGAATCAAAGAACTAATTATGCATGACGTCACTCCACTGGTTTCTACAGACGAGTCGAGTGCAACGAGTCGACTCGAGTCAAGTCACGGCAAGTGGGCCAGAAGTCTCGCGCGGTCCTCTGCGCTCCCCCCAAGCCTCTCTTCGTCGCTCCCGCGGAAACTGCAGCCGCGGCGAAAGCTGCGTCTACAACGAGAGGAGTCGTCTTTTTGCCGCGGATAAGGTGGGAGGTGGCAAAAACTGAACGTCCAAACTTTATGGCCGGTAAATCACTGGCACGTTAAGCTCGTTGCGCTCGACGTGTGTCCCGTTCGATGCTGACCGATGGACTTATTAGCCCCAATAACGCCGACGACGAAAAGGAATCTCAACGCGAGGTTAATTCGACTATTAGGAAACGCGACGCGGAGGCCTCGAATTTGAACGCCAATACGAAGCTCGTGTCTCCTTTTTCCCTGGAATTCGCGGAACGTTTGAATTATAGCTGGACGCCTCTGTCGCGCGTTCCTTGGGATGAGAATTGTGTAACGGAGTTCCTTAAATGGGAACTGGAACCAGCCCGCTACGTCGAATTTATGCGAAAAGATTGCTATCGGCACGTTTAAGCGAATCGAGCTACTGTTATTACATTGTAGCGTATGAAGTATCTGTCTGTTGGGTGTTCCTCGAAATTCGGTGAGAGTTTTATTCCTATAGTTTGATTGTGGGTATCTATTTTAATGATGAAATTGAATTGTACAAGAAGCATGTACGATAATCGAGTTATTTTTCTATATGAACTCGGCCACTTTACAGCCATGGGTAGATGTAATATTACCTTGGCATTTGACGTGGGAAATGTTAATGAACGGCCCGTCGTCGGTTTTGCAAGCTTCAGATAATGCTAAATAGTGTAGACAACGAAACAAGCGATAGGTTCATATAGTGGGTGGGCAATGAGTATTTTTGAAAATAAAATTCAAGGAAAACTGTTAGAACACTTGTTGGGCAACTGTCTCCAACAGTGATGACAATATTCGGACACTTGAGGGAAAATTATCGAAGTTCAAAACTTAAAAAATTTATTCCCAATGCATTGTTTAGAAATTAGAAGAATGAACCATATAGAGTCTAAAGATTCTTTGCGAATCGATGACAGAGCAGAGCTACACTTTATCTTAATCCCTGTATTCTCCAAATTATTTTTAGACTCCGTGTAATGCGAGAATGCGGCGAGGTATAGCTTGCTTGTAACATAAATCGTATTGTTTACCTTATTTCATAACTAGAAACGCTGTTTACTAGCCCGAGGACTTGATTTACCGGTAATGGAGCACAAAATCAGGCGCGCGTTTCTAATTAAGGATCAGATTCTAGTCGTACCTTCCGTTAGGGACGTAATTCCAACTCGACTGTGACGAGCAATCATTATGAATCGCAATACTGAAACGGGAGATTTACTCTACTTGATTCCTCGGTGATTGGAAGGTTGAGGGACAATTGGTTTCCTAACATGACTGGTAAATTGAAGGGAAACTCACATTTGCCTGGCACGCGTAATTTAGTATTTCCAACCAGACAGCTTACACCACTAAGGTTAAACCGTCGAACTTCAAAAAACCAAAATAAACAAATTCAATCCCCCATTCCTCCACTTTTAAATCCATGATCTACAAATGGGGTGCTTCTAATTCTCTAGATGCCTCCATAAAAAGTACTATTTCGAAATAAGTGTCTACAATATTCTAAAAATTCAAAATCATAACTATGATCGGACCAAGTTATACAGAAGCCTATCAACCCTCAAATTGACAAAAAGTTAGTTAAACACAGTATGAATCCCATAATTTCGTGATCTTTATTTTGAAAAAAATTACCAATCCGTAGAACAACTTTTACATTATACAATTATTAAACCTACGAAGCCATAGTTCCATTTTAGGCTTAAAAAACAAACACTAAAGAAAATTTAAAATAATATTAATTATCTTACTCATTATTAAATAATCCATTAAAAAGCATAGTAAAACAATAATAAGAAATAAAATATACCCCATAGAAATAAAGCTATATTTTTCCAACAATTAAAATCTTCAAATTAAAACTCAATTTCAGATCATTGTGGGTTGGTAGCTTTCTGCATAACTTGGCCCAATTGTGAATTAAAAACTGGAGTAGCCAAATCGAAGGTCCATTTATAATTTCATATACCCTTCAGCGCATACCGTGCAAATAAAATGTTTCTAATAATCAAGGAGCCCAATAAAGCATTCTGCAATGATTTGCAAAGGAATTCAAGATTTAATCGACCACGGGGATCGGTCTGTTCCGAACGATGGGCCCACATTGGGCATACGATGTCGTCAGTAGCCGTGACGGGCAGGCTATTTTCAGGCCCACTGGCATTATCGGAGGGGTGGGGGACGTTCCACAGAGAGGAGGATAATAGACTTGCGTGATTCATGTCGCTGCATACCGCATGGTAGCGCGTGCATACGTACGTGCATTGATAAATAAACTCGGTCAGGTATACATAAGATGCTCGTCGACGATAGTCCAATTATCGCGGTTTAATCTCAGACGTCAGAGGGCGGATTATTTACAAGCATCGATGGCTACTTCCATATAAATTCTGGGAGTTCCGCCGAGGGAGCTGTCCCGGCTGACTAGAACCGGAGGAGGAAGCCACGCGACGGCATACAAATCTTTTTGCGCCTTGTTTGGAAGTACTCTTCGAACGTGATGATACTTAAGTGTCTGTAAACATTCTGCCATACGTGGGCAACTTTTCGATACCTTGCACTTTCTTTCTGCCTGGCAAGGGGAATGCACGAGGCTGGGTCAACGATTTCGTTCAAATTTTGAAAATTTAGTGTCTAACTTGTTTCCAGAAAATTGAGTTTCAAGTGTTAGATTCCTTTAGGCGCTCGATATATGTAAACAGCCATATCGATGGCTTAGTGCACAATTAATATTGTACTATGTCCATTTCTTCTGATATTTGAGTTTTTATATGTAACAAATATTTCTTGACTGTTTCTTTATGCTGTATAAAAATCAAATTCATATTTACTTCATAAATTTGTCAAAAATAATATTTTTCTTCATTGTATGCCCTTGAATCTTATTACCATTGCATGTTTAAATCTGTTTTTCTCGAAAACGCTAAAAGTGGACAGAGAATATTTGTGCACTAAGTAATTAAGACTATTGAATTATATCGTTGATTGTTCGAAATATGTTAATTAGGCATTTTTTTAGTCTTTGAAAATTCAATTTGATCATCTCGATTTTATATAAATTTCTTAACTTCTTAAGTTACCAATTTTCGCAGGTTTTATTTTAAGGAGCTAATGAGTATCTCCTCCAAATTTCCCAATTGTGAATACGATTCAATAGCTACTTTTACCATTGTTATTAATTTAGCGGACAGTAGTCATGCATTGGAAAAACTGCAGCATAATGACATTTAAGTCTCCATAAGTATTTAGTAATTTCCAGATGCGTTTATTCAGAAAGTAACATTGAATTTTGATTAAATTTCATGTTTGCATAACGTTCTAAACCACAACATTATAACTAATGCGGCATAGTTACTAAGACGGCCATATAGGTATAACTGCTTTCACATCTTTCTCAAGATTTCCCGGCAGATATCTTCTGAACTCTGATTTTGCAGTTGACCTTTAAGCCGGAGAGTATCAAACTTAAAAATCTACATTTCTTTATGTCGTAAGCATCACTTCGCAGGTCATCAGCAAACTACTAATCTATTTATAAAACGTGAACCTCGATAAATGTTGAAATATCTGCAGATTTCACTAGATTTTCTGTGCCATTCTCTCTTTCCTCAATTTAATCAGTTTGCCCCATCATCCCTCGGGACCATCGATATTTTTTTTTTTACGAAACTCCACTTCTACATCGTCTAGTGCAATAAAATTAATTTAATCCCCGTGACTGCAAAATAAATGAAGAATTATCGGCATCATACGTTCATGGACGGTATCAACAGACAAAATGCCTTTTGTCGCGCGCTTTTTATTTGCTTTACGGCCATCAATTATTGCAACAGAATAATACTTTGTTGCAACAGCGGGTGTAAGTACGTTGTCCGCGGCTGTTACAAGTATCAAGTGTTCGGCGAATATGTAACGCTACGTGGTTCTTTCTTGGATGTATTATTAGAACATGGTGACTGCGCGTTTCAGAACTGCTCGTAAAACACTCGCGCACGATTTTCCTGGTCTTGGGTTGCAGGAAAGGATACAACTCGTGTAACCGTATCTATATTCGCGCATTCAGAATGAACCGACGCGCCGCACACGATTTAATGAATTACACTATGAGACGCAGCTTTCATCTGGTTCATTGCAAATATGCAGCAACGTTGCAGTCAATTGCAACCGATGCATCCTTAAGTGAATAATTATTATTCGCCTTCTGCGAAGAGATAATTGTGCAGTGGAAGCACGCGAGGAGCGAGGAACTAAATAATGTTTTTTTAATTATGAGAAGGAAGCGTTTGAGTTGACGTTGCAGCGGGAACAAAATTTAAGTGTCGAAGTGAACGAGAGTTAAGTGATTTTAATAAAAAAAAGTAATTAAAAGAACAAATAATTCTTTGAAAGAATAAAGATTCATTCGTCGATCGAGCATAACCTATAAGTTGTTTTCATTTGCCCTTGATTAAGTCAACGAAATCCTGCTGGTTCCTGGCGTAAAGATTGATTGCATTATCGAAATGGATGGGCCTATTTTAGAAATGTTGTCGCTGGATGTTTCTTCAAGAGCGCCTCCAATTTTAGCCGAATTGGAGCAGTGCTGAGATAGTAAAATAAATGGAGGCGAAGTAAAATAAATGGGCGAAAGCCGCGGTAATTCGAGCAGCCCTGGAGCTCCGGAGAGCGATAAAATAATAGCCGGTACTAAAATATTACGATTCCATGCGTATACCAAGAAGACGTGTTAAGTGTGTATTATGTGAACGACAAGGGAGTTCAACAAGTACTCTTCGAAAATATATTCGCCGAAAAATATCCACGGAATTATTAAAAATATCAAACCCTAAAATAGATGACGGAGCTCTCTCATATTTTCTATTAAACCGTTTTTATGCCTCTCCTTTATTCGTAATGCAGTAAAAAATCTTGAACGATAATATGATGGTGCTTGGAGGTGGAGAAAGTTGTTCGAAAATTTTCACGTATTTATCCGTGGTCCGGAGTGGAAGACACGAGTCGATACCTGGTGCATTGAATGAGGTCATTAAAGATCCGCTTGTGTTATCGAGGAACGAGTTTCAAGCGTGGTGAAGAAATAGAAGAGAACGCATGGGGAACGAAGAGGGAGCTAGCCGCGACCGGTCTATGGGATCCACGGCAGCGCCATGGGACGTCGTAGCAGGTGCTCGAATCACCTTCTACCTCACCTCGGCAACTTTACAACCCGTCCCATTTTTCGACAAATCGCCTCGTGCCGTAAATGAAATCATGATCGTTGCAACGATGTGAGTGGGCTTCGTGGATTACACAGAAGCAGAGGGAACATAAAACGAGAAGTTATGGTGATTCGTAAATCGTAATTGACAAAATTGAAGCACAATTTTTTCATTATGTAATTTAAATTGTAATCTTTGGAAAGTGAACACTGAAAAATTTCTACGGAAGTTTCTACTCATTTCATTGCAAGAAAGGTAACTTTATATTAGAAGTGTAATAATATTTTGTTCAACGTTGGACGATTGCAAGGTGTAATGTGCGCTTCTCTAGTTACTATCTAATCAGTACTAAGAGCCTCTGGGAAATAATAGCTTGGGTGTAATCCCGTTGGTATTTGAATAAAACTTTGCGATACATCATGGTCTCTTTGCCTTAATAAAATTCTTCATTTCTTGATCATATTTTAGTCGGAAATAAACTTTTCTTTTCGTATAAACTTCTTTTTCTGAAATTCCGACGCAAAAAATTCGCTGCAAAACAGGAAACCATAGCAGAGGAAAACAAAATATTTTTTTAAAATTAAACATTGGTGTGAAGGAAGACATTCAGCGAAAACTGATTACGTTTACCCTAACTGCATGCCCATTTAACAAAATTTCCACATTCAACAAATATGTTGGGTCACTAGTGAAACTTATGCCTACCCCTTCGACAAAAGTTTCACTTTCAACAAATATCTTAGGTCACCCTAATTTAAAAAAATTGGCATGCGCTTTAAAAATTGATAATTCATTTAATTCCACAAATGACGAAGTCTTCCATTTTTACAAGGTCTAATAATATCAGTATATAGATGGAGTATCAGCAAGAAGTGCAAAGGACGAAGCTACAGTTACTCAGCATTTGCAACAAATTAGTGAATATTGATGCTCTAACAATATTAATCAACGTATATGCTACTACGAATTACATTTGATAATCCAAACTTTAACATTGATTATATGCAAATTAAATTATATATGGGGTGGGCGGATACTTTTGTCAGCAACTGTATATGCAACGTGCTATGGGACACCCTGTATAGTACGCGTCAAGTGCAGGCAGCGGCTTGCATTCTCGGTGCAACGACCTTGAGGATTCGGCCTCGGGTGCGAACCTTTCGAAGGCAACTTCCTGCAGGGCATGCGTGGTCGTTTTGCACGGGACGCGCGCGCTATTTTATGAAAACGATCGTTAGCGCGCCAACGGCGCGTAACGATGACGTCAATCTGGTGTATGCCGTCTGCAGTCGACAAACCCGAAAGGTATTATCTTTCACAATGCTTCCCACAGCGCGACGAGCCGCCTAGCCGGGCTTAAAATAAAGCAAGGGCCATTTTAATACAACAAAATCGTGTCATTGTGGCGGCTCGTAACTCGACACGGCGATAGGATCTCTTCAAAGAGAATCAACATTTCGAGTTTGTTGTTCCAACAGTGCCTGGTTTGTTGCATAAAGGTGGCAGAAGAAAGTGGAATGAGTCGTCACTTGTTTGACATAAAATCCGCTTAAAGCTTCCACTGAATTATACAGCGCAGCGTAATATTTCTTTTGCAATGTCGAGGGAATTTAATTACCACGTGGTTTATTCACTCGGAGATCAGTTATGCCTTGGGAATCGTACAGTGAGGGTGCTTATGAAAATTTAAAAAAGAAAAATTGCTTTCGGCTTTCAACTCCTCCGTACAAATTGCGATGGTGATTGGGGTGCGTTAATTATCCGGTGCGCGGGGCATTTCAAAAAGTTCTCACCGTGCATAGAAACCACGCCCTGCGGGGCGCACTAAAACAGCAGAAAGAGTAGTGCAGCGTACGTTGCTCCATGACAAAAGGCTCGCATAACGAAACAGGTGAACTCTAAAATTAGCGTCCGATCCTGACCTGGGTTTCGATCGTGTAACACTCAGTGTCAAAATGCGAGTCGAATCTTAATCGCGGCGCTTGGAATATACTTTCTGGCTAACGAGCGTCCACGTTTCATTGCTGCAATGTCGCCTGGTTCAAGGTCTACGAATTGACAGCGCTAATTAGCAAACAGTGGCGATTTTAAAAAAAAAAACGGCAAACAAATTACGTATCCTGGGTGTTAACGTCTGTTTCGTACGCTTAATTAGCGGCGGAGGAAGATTTGTGTACTTTTGCGGGAGGTGTTAATGAGGAATAATAATACTGTGCTTTTACTGAATCGGAGGAAGTAAGATTGAGTGATAAGTAATGCATAATATAAGAAAAGTAATGAATAATATAAGAATATAAATGTAAGTAGGTGCAACTAAGTAATTCCATTTGTCAAGATTAAATTCAGTTGCCTCCCGCATTTGCATCATAATTACGCATAATCTGCACTTATTCCCTTGTCATATTTAAGTACTTATCGCTGTATCTTATACGAGCTGATTTTTAATCCCACGTTACTGGTTTGAAGGGTGAATCTAGATTATAAGTGAAACAGAAATATTCAGAGCAATGTATGTTATAGACTTTACTCCCTAAGTCGTAAGCAAATAAAGAAAATAGCGGATATGATATGCATTAGATGACCATCTATTATTTTAGTACAAGGACATAGTTATATATTCGTATATAAATACCACCTAAACAAACATTTGTACATACATATTACTAGTTGCCAAACAATTGAAGCACTTAAAACAAAAATAATTGAAGCATTTTCATTACACTTATCTATCTTCCTGAAACGTCAGGAAAAGTCAGAAACCATGCTCCCTACCTAATAAGCCACAGAACAGAGGGAAAGCAGACAAAAGTAGCTGTTTCCTCCCATGAAACTATATTTCCCATTGAACTTCTCCGTGACTGCAAGGCACGAGCGCAATTGGTTACGCGGTCGCTCGCCTAGTGTCACCACGCGCTAGTTCTTATCGCAGCCACATTTCAACGGAAAAGGGAAACAGTAAAGAGGCCGAGGAAAACAATAGCGTCTGTTGAAAGGAAAATCTGTTTCGCAATATTACTGGCGAGTTTGAGGCTGTTGAGTGAGGCTGCAGCGGACATGGAGGTGCAACGAAACGTATCGTGCTCGCGGGGCTAATGCAACGCCTACCAATGGGCGCCAGTCTTAGAAAGTGGAATGTGAACCTCTGATGAGAGTGGAAGTCTAGCGCCAGCTTTAGCGCACGACCATCACAGCGATGCATTCGCAAGGCCACTGCACTACGTTCGAGTCATCGATTTTGCCACTCGTATTTAGTGCCCAACCTGTATTACATGTATCAAACGCGTGAGATTTGCTGCTTAAAATTTTGCGAGAAAATTTGGTTAATAAGTTCCACTTCTAGGCGAGGTTTTCCTCGTTCATCCATGTCAGAGTAGAATAAAATTTTGATTGTCAGTAGTATTTCTGGAGATTGTTTTTGTAATTGTTTTTCTTATTTAGTCAATAGATGGCGGCAGTCGGGTCGCGATGTTTCTTTCAATGGTATGATGTAGAATGCCATCTAGTATTATTATGGTTTTGCTGTTCTTCTCGAGCGTTGGGTATGGTGGCCACGTGTTTTATCGCGCTCGAGTGTAAAATGTGTACCTATTATATTTTTATGTTAATTCAGAAACACGTGTGTTATTTATCTTCACCACAGTATTAAATGAAGAAATTTTATACAGTATGAGTAAATTGAGTATACAATTTTTTGTGCGATGAAATCATTACACTGTGTAGAGCAGTGCAAGTTACGATATTTTGACGTGATTTTTGGAAAAAGTGACTCAAGGATGATATTCTTCTTTGCCCCATACTAGGGGTCTACTTTATGTGGGATACTCTGTATAGCTTCATATTTTACATTTCAATGTAAGTTTTAGTATTTTTTTCAAAATTATAGAAATACTTGTAATTGTAGTACTTAAATGGCTTTGAGAATCTTTGATGTTTCCTATTTTAAATAACATTACACGTATATATCTGTAGGAGAAATTAGTTTACCACTGAAGATTTATTTCGTCTAAAGGTTTCTTAATCTAAACCAGTCAATTTGGGTTAACTAATACACCGAATGATAGCAAAAGTTATTTTTACTCTGATAGTTTGAATCCTACGCAGTTTCCTTCGATCGTTCACCGACTCCGTCTCGGTCTGCGAGAAACAGCGTTTTACAGCAAATACATTAAAATCAATTTACATTAAATTCAATTAGAATTACATCCGCAACGTAATACATTATCCAGATACAAAATCGCCAATTAGTGAAAGTTATTCTCGCTCATCTCTTAGATGTTCTATGTTGGTATTATTATACTCCCGACTCAAATTTCTATAAAAAAAAAAATCGCCAATATATTTTCAAGTATTTTCATACCAAATTTTGGTATGACCAAAACCACGGTCTTCTACGCAAAATTAAATACAAGCACAGCTCACATTTAAACTACCAAAGTGAGCTAAAAAGTATACTAAAAAAGTAAACAATAATTCCTGTATATTTACTATAAACTATTTTCACGAAATATCGTAGAAATATTCCCGAAACGTGTGCTAGCCACGCGAAGTGCGCCACTCAAAGTGATGCAGTTGTGCCAGAGCAGCCACAATTAAATGAGCCTGTCGTACATCAAAAGGCAGCGAAGCAATTTTTCCATTCTCACAATATCTCCTATCGCAAACAGCGCGCAATCAAGCTGGATGGAAATAAAATTTGTCCAATTCTGCACGGCGAAACGCAACATTAAATTTCGTAAGCGTGCAGCGGTGGTATCAGCGATAAGAGGGAAGCGTATTCAGCGAGTCACATTTACCAAAGCTAATGCCTACGCCTACCATGGGCGCTCGCCTTAGAATATGGAATGTAAATCCGTGAGGCTGGCGAGACAGCCTAAGCGCCGGCTTCAACACGCCCACGCATCTTCGCCAGTCGTCGCACGTCTCGCTAACGCTATGAAAATTACAGAACGAAATGGGTATATTAAGATTTTTCGAATCATCGAGACAGTCTGCTGTTGTCTGCTGCTCGACTGTTGCATGATGGCTGAATGTAACACTGCGCTTGCAACATGCAATTGTGTATTTTTTTTAAGTGTGCTAGATTGAAATTCTTCAGTTTGTTGTGCTGTTTAGTTGGGGAAGTAGTGGTATATTTTATAGTATGGGGTACACTTTCTGCGTCACTTTTTGCATCGATTTCGTGGCTGATAGGTATATTAGGGTGATTACTATTTAGGAATTTTTGAGAAAATGGAAGAGGATGTATTTTTTGTTTTTGGTGATATCACGAGAATAAATTTGGAGTATGGAATGACTTCACTTGGCGCTCTTAGGTGTGGAATTGTGGGAGTATTAGTTTTGTGTAAGGAATGTAATGTTGATTTGTTTTGGGAAAGTGGAATTGCATTACGGTATTCTGGCAAATGTGGAAAACAAATGCTGTGGGGAGTTAGGCATTACTATTCAACTCTTTTTTATTTAGAATTTACCATATATATAATTCACGAAATTTTGTTAAGTTTGAAGACCTCGATTCATTTTTTTTAAATTCACCATTCTTTGCTTGTGTTTATTCGAGAAGTTCCGCGGGAATTTAAAATATTCGTGTTAACTGAAATTTTACTCCCAACAAACATTGTTGCAAAATAATAGGTACCCTTATAACATCTTTTTGTACATTTCTTTATTTGGCCCAGAAATTTAGCAATGATTTCAGCAACCACAAATTATTTCACAAAAACTTGTTGAAGACAAAAAATATATTCCCCACTTGCGTTTTATCTTTGTTTCCTCAATTAGATTTTGATCAATTTCGAAAAACTCGTTTCAGGTAACGAGGAACTTCTTATAACCTGCTTTTGCTAAAATGGCTGTCGAGCTACGATACAATGATTACCTCGTTTTATAAGAATCGATTAGAATTCAGCGCGGTGAAAGTGCGTTTTCAGAAATATGGTGAAATCATGCTTTTTATTGCGGTGATTTGCAACTTCGATTATAGTCTAGCTGCCGTCAGGATATCATGTAGGAATTATTTATCTGGCACAATGAGGTTTGCTTTTACTGCTCGTTGGTTACGTGAAATTATGCTACGTTTCAAAACATATCTACGTTACTGTATTAATCTGCTGAAGAATTATGTTTCATTCTTTGTGTCACAAACAGCTAAATGTTACATTGTTAAATCTTAATTCACTGTTTCTGTTATGTTAATGTATTAACTGCGTTGTTATAATACAGTGACCAATAGAAGCTTAAAGATTTACATTTTTACATAATTGTATAACTAATTTTAAATTTAATACTACAATAGATTTACAACTAACTTTTGGTAAACCCTCTCTACAAGTGATATTAAGTTTTAGACTATACTAATATTATCAATAAGAGTGCACGTGCTAAGTTAGTGTTGTTACTAGTAACTGTACTATATATTTACAATTCACACGTAGTAAGATGTGCATGACAGGTAAAAATATTATCAGCAGATAACTATCTATTTGATTGGGTGCTCGACTATACGGTGTATCGTCATCTGACATAACTTTACAGATAAAGTGAAAGACTGTCTAGGTTTCATACGTATCTAAAATGAATTTATAGCGAAAGAACCATCATTCTGATATTGTATATAATTTAAAAAATCCACATGGAAATTAAAATCTTCATCAAAGTAAATATTCGATTTCGTGCTTCAAGGAATGAATAAAGATTCTATTTCTGTCATGGTGGCGCACTTTATGGTGTATTTTGGAACACAGCACATCCGCGTCGACTTATAAAAATAGCCCAACAAGCGGCCATTAAAATCTGCATATCCCGAGATGCAAGCGGCATTCAATGTTTCTCCCGGAATTGTATGAATCACGTTTCATCTGCATAAATGTTTCAAACATGATATAACTAACTTATTTGTCAAACTCATTACCAATTTCCGTGTAATAATGATTTTTTTTATGGTTGACAAAACATTGCAAACATAAGTTAAGTAACCGAAATCTCTTCATTTCTGAATTTTTTAAAAAAATTCAAAGCACACGGTGAACTACAATCGAAACACTGTTTAAGTGAGTATTTTATAAATTCCATCAAATAATAAATAATCTGCGAGGAAGGAAAATACTCGTGATAAGCAAATATTTTAACGAGATAGTAAAGAGAGAAAAGAAAAAACCAAATTTCAATGGATTCTCGTGATTTGATTAATTGCAAAAATACTTCTCGGAATTGTGGAACGCGAATAACGCACTTCTATCTCGTGTAATCGACGTGAAATCGAACTAAGTGGAAAAACTAGTAGAGGAAACCGGGTTCTGGAATTCGTTGAATGCCGAAACAGGAATAATCTATTTTTATCGCTGCATTCATATTTGCCTGCGCATTTTTTTTCTCGATCGATCCCGACGGAGCGTACATGTAATACATTAACGTTGCTTTATTATTCAGATATGGCGGCCGTTTAGAATGTTAAATAACGATACAGGCAATTTGCAAATTGACCGTGGAATAAAGTGTTTCCAATTCTGTTCTACAACAAATTCACGACTGCTGGAGTTAACTTCCACTTTAATTTGCAACATTCGCGTAAACAAAAATGGTCAATGATTTTATTTTTCAACCCGTGTCAAAGATTTCTCCAAAATAGTTGCTCGATGCGTAACAAGTCTGCAAATTATCATTGGATAAAGATTTTAGGGGTATAGCATCCGGTTTGCAATAATAAGCCGAAAAAACGAATAGGACTCCAAAGTTCAATAGGATGTGTCAATTCGAGGAATCTCGAAAACTGGTTGCAGCAATCTGGTCGGTTATCTGCGTGAAAATATTGGCTATCAATAAAGATTATAGAGGCGGTAAAATCTGCCACGTGAACAGATTACTACAATCATAAAGGAAAATTGATGAATCAACCGTCAATATAAACATCGAAACTAAATGTGAACCACATAAAAGACAAACTACATGATTCTTCGCATTCGCCAGGTTAAGAACAATCGCTGATAAGCGGATAATAAATGCACGAGTCAGTTAAAAACACTGAAGACGTTCGATTCCTCGTTAAATTAAATTGTAACGTTAAATTAATATTAAAAAAATGGACCAAGAAATCGTGTTTCCCATTCATTTCTGATGAAGAGGTGCGAAAAATGGCTGACTGTTAGATGAATTGCAGGCATGTTCAATGAACTGTAAGCAGCATGAAGTTTTCAATCGTTTTGGCCAACGATCAGAAGCGGTGGATCAAAAGGAAGGAAAATTTATCTGATATCGCTGCAGGAAAGGCCGCGGTACTGATAGCAAGCCATGGAAAACCACTGGTTAGCAGTTCACATGGTGGTCAGCCACTGCAAAGCGTGTGCACGCGTGTACTCGTCGCAATAAGCATGGCGACGAGGCACGAGGTCTAGACCACGTTAAAAACACGTGACACCCCATCAATATGGAAAAGTCCCATTAATACAGAGTCTTGTGAAATATTAACCCGAACTGGGTAGTGACGCTATAATGTCAGAGGCAAAGATTAATTCAGTATTTGGAGAAGGTGACCATACAACGTGAATTTTTAATTTTTATTAATCCAATGTGAATATATTACAAAAGGGAATTGTTCAAAGTACTTTTTGAAGAATATTATTGAAAATAATTTATCTAAAACTGTGAAAGCACAGCTTCCTGCATGGAGGATGACAACAGAATTTATCAACTCAAAATACAAAATTTTATTGCATTTCTTTTATTCCATGAATCTCTCATCAACACATTTTAACAGTTTCGATCTATAGTACAAGCGTTTGACATTCGTTTAACACGAAAACTTCTACCGTTCATTAAACCACAACATACGAACACCATTTCAATTAAACGTATTATGCTGTATTAAAGTTGCATGCCTCCGAAGTTAGACTGAAAGGGCAATGCACCACGTGCACCGACCTAGCACAAGCAGAGACGACAGGCAAAACGAAAGGCTCGTCGTTCCGCGAAAGCTCGTTAACCCTGTAAAACGAGTTGGAATTCGTCGCGGCGAATTTCTTCGCGCGTATCTTCGCACGTCGCGGGCGCTGCGTTAAATCACGGCGTTCGAATCGAACGCGTTGGCGAGCGCGATCGGAGTAAACATGCATACGCTCTAGCGCGCGTGCGCGCGCTGTTGAGCGCCCGACCCGCCGTTCAACAGATATCTACATATATTGATTGTCGCACCGAACCAAAGATCCCTAGAGCACTCAGACTTTCGCCTATACTTTTAATCGTGCGTTTTGATGACAGCAGTGCAGCTTCTTGCCGTAAAGATTTCTAACGGGCCCCGAGATATGGGCCCCACGCAATTTCGGGGAACATCCGCGAGAGTCACAGCTGACGACTGCCACCTACGATCACTAGGCTTGTTCTGGTATGACAGGCTAATGGGAATTTGGCTTTTGTGCACCTCTACGAGGCAAATAGAAATTCTCTTATTTAAGTCACATTCCGTTGATCTGCATGAAGTTGGGGTAGATCTCTCGCGATCACAGCGAGAATGCTCTCAGGGAGCTGAGGCGCCCCTAGATCCTCAGTTGCAGCCCTAAGGACATGCTTGTGGGATTTAAAACGCGCATGAGACGAACTCCTCATTTTTGGGGAATGGTTCAGTGGTAGTTAGAAGGAAGGTATTCCAGTCGCGACGACCTACAATACCCTAGTAGAGTCCAGTTATATCGACACCATGTAAAAGCGCGCGAGTTAACACGCTGACTGCCATGGGGATTAGCAGTGAACTTAGCGTCGTATGTTTTGAGCTCTTAAGTATCTGAATCTCTAAAGAGTAGTCAGTGTTGTCATTGGGAATGATATTAAGTTCGTTTTATAGATAACAGTCATTTGAATAAATGCAAGTGAAGAAAAACGTGGGGCGATCGCGTGGCAGTGAACGTGCTAACGAGCAGAGTCGGAGTGACGAGAAGCGACCGCGTTGAGACACCAACCTGTCGCTCTTGTCGACGACCGTCAGCGACGCGAACTCCTGGAGTGGCGGTTCCGCGGAGATCCCTTGGGCCCTCTGCTTCCTGGGCCGCGGCTTGGTAGGCGTCAGGGGTGACTTGAAGGGTAACACGCTGAGGAACTTGTCGAGGTGGCTGCGCAGCTCCTGTATCTCGGCGTCGCGACGGCAGAGGATCGCCTCTAGCTCGGCGATCCTCTCGTCCTTGACGCGCAGCAACTCCTGGAGCTCCCTGAGGGTGCCCATAGCTGTAATCGCGTTCGCTCCGGTGACGTTCGAGATGGCCCTCTGGCCGGCGGCGACCACGGCCACGGCGCCGTGCGTCGGCAGCTGGGACGCGTCCTCCTCGTCGGCGAGCCGCTGCTGCGTCGACGAGAAGCACAGGGAGTCGAAGCACACGCGCATAGACACGCAGGCGTCGCCGATCGGCACTTTGCACTTGGTACCCTCGTTCATTCAACCCGAACGGAACGACCGCGCGAACAGAACAGGAACCGCGACGAGGAGCGCGACCGGGACGGTGCGTCGTCGGCTCGCTCTACTCCACGATTCCGCGCTCACCGACAGCGGAGGACCAACGTTCACCACCCTCTCCCGTTACTAGCACCACCTATCGCAGTAGTCTCGTTTCTTCCCGCCGCGATTTAAGCGCTCCGTCCTTGTCGCTCTTCCCCCTCCTCGGTCGCCTGTCGTGACGTGTAGCGCTCCTCGTTGCACCGCCACTTCTTTCTCATTGCTTCCCACACTGTTTGCTCGTTCCCACTCGCTCTACAGTTTGCTTCTCTTTCGGGCTGCCTTGTCACTTGCCCCTTCTCGCTCTGGTACTCTTTTCGTCCGCTCTTTCTCGACCTTTCCGTCTTTATTCTTTGGCAAAGCGTTAGTGTCTGCTCTTCTTTACCACGGTCGGTATGGAATTTGATGATGCTGATAATAATAATAATAATAATAATAATAATAATAATAATAATAATAATAATAGTTTTTATTAGAGCAACTTGAGTAATGAGGAGTGTTTGTGGTGCAAAGGTGAGACTTTGTAGTTGCTAGGATTCACTGGTATTCTATTGGATCTATGAGCTGTTAGATGATTAGTGCCATTAGATATTTTCTTTGCATATGTGTTTTTGTTTACTTACTCTTTTCTTTCATCTAAAATCCCCTTTAATGTTGAATGTTTTTGAAATAGGGTGACTGTATTTCTATCAATTTTGTGACCGTTCTCTTCTTCGGTCTTTCTTTCCCATTATGTGCCACCACGTTCTTTCACTTTGTCTAGATTGGCGGTTGAATGTTTTAAATTTATTGTAAGGTTGCGTCATATAACTGACGCGCCATCTACAGCACTCGTCTTCGATAAAAAAGTTGATCGCAGCATGCTGACTCCTTTACCGGCTGAGTTTGCTTTGCCCACCACAGACGAAGCATTGGATAGAGATAACAATCAATGTAAATTTTTGTCATATGGCTCGGAGTCTCCGGAGACCTCTCCTATTTTCGTGTCGCATGCAACGTTATCGATTTAGACACAGACGAGGTATAGGATAGACCCATCACGCAATGTAATTTTGTGTCACACGCTTGGGGGGCTCGCAAGGCCCCTTACCATTTTCATGTCACACCCAACGTTATCGATTCAGTCTAAAATAAGATTGTAACGCTACGCGTGGTAGAAATTAGAATTCAACACGGGTAAAACTTAGATCATTTGAAAACCGCGATTTACAAATGATTCTGTTAGAGAAACAATTGAAAGATCGTTTTATAAACGCATTCCGTGCAACAACAGAGAAAGAAGGATCACAACAAAACAAGAACACATACGCCTTTTAACCTTGCTGTTCCATTCCAGTTTACTTAACGCAAAACAAATTTATTGAATATAAAACTTTATATAAACAACAGTATTATTTGTGGAAGACATGCATTCATGATGTAACGTGGAATACCTTGTCAAGGAATATATTTCAATATGGTGCTGAAACAGAGAGGACTTTAAAAATTGTCAAAAACCCATCAGTTTCAGTATTTCGATGAAATATTCCAACATGCACTTATCCTTCTACCTTAACAATATACTCGTGTTCTGGGGGCCGGTAGGAACAAACGAACAAACATTTCAAGTTACATATTTTATTCTTACATTCTACCATAGTATTGCAAGTTAAAGAAGTTCTTATATCTAATTAGAATATTTGACAATCGCAGCTATCGGCTCGGTTTTCACCGATTACCAGGTCTCACCACGAGGAGGTTGCTGCGTTTTGAGACCCGTAGAGAGATAGATGGAATCAAAGTTCCATCGATCTCCCTGTACATGAATCCCTTAGCCTACTAAACCAAAGAGATGGATGGAAAACAAAGTTCCATTGATCCCTTCGGTTTAGATATCCAATCTAGGGAACTGCCAAGCAATCACACGATTAAAATAAATTCAGCAAAGAAGGAAAGACTACGGGTGAGCATGAAAGGAGTATTGGATGGCGCAATTCCTACCACCCTGCTGTCCGAGTCGAAAGAGAAAAGTGCTCGGCGTCTCCCAAACGATTCCTCTGCACCCAGCGACTCGTCAGGAGCAACACTAGGTGTGACCTGACTCAAGCCGACTAACGAGGAGACTGGAAATCGGACCGGGTGACTTACGCAGGCAGTATACCAAAAGGTACACCCCCTACGCCTGAAACTTTTCCCTTTCGACAAGAACACCAGGGGATGAAACTGATCCACCCATACCGATTCCATGCCCAGTCGCTTGCTTCCGTGAACGGAAGTAGCGGCGACCTCCTCATCGGAGATGAGGAGCCAATAAAAGAGCAACAAAGCTAATGATTCAGTGACTACTTGGCAATTTTACATGGGGCCTTAAATACTTCATTCTATAATAAATTAACCTAGGCTTCCTTAGATGTCTTCATTCACTACCACTGTTCACTATCACTTTTCACTATTTTCTTTTAAATATATTATTTTATTAACCTCCTTCCCGCGAGAGCGTGGATCTGAAATGCTGAAACAATCAACTACATTATGTTAGTAATAGTATGGTGGACTTCAGAGAAAACTAAGAACATACTTATTCGGTTGGTGCCGATCGACATGATTTGAAATTGTCAGAAGAGCACGCACGAGCATGCAGAACAGAGAGTATAGTAGAGTAATATAACATGTTAATAACGTAGAGATACCTACATGAAGAAGAGCAGGAAATATAAATCCATCGACGAGATGCACGAGAGGGAACAAATCATTCAAAACCATCAAAGGAATGCATCAAATAAAATAAATCATGCAAAATCATCGAAGAAATGCATCAAATAAAATATATCATGTAAACCCGTCGAAGAAATGCATCATATAAAATAAATCATGTAAATCATCGAAGAAATGCAAAAAAAAAATGAATCATGTAAACGCATCGAAGAAATGCATCAAATAAAATATATCATGTAAACCCGTCGCAGAAATGCATCATGTAAAATAAGTCATGTAAACTCATCGAAGAAATGCAAAAAAAAATGAATCATGTAAACGCATCGAAGAAATGCATCGAATAAATTAAATCATTTAAACCCATCGAAGAAATACACGAAATAAAACGACTCATGCAAAAATCCACGAAGGAATATATGAAATAGGACAGATGATGAAAAACAATCGAATAAATCAGATAAAAATGAAAAGAATTCGGTTTTGGCCCTGGCAGAATAATAACATTTTGAATGGCTTTTAACGAACCCGAAAATTTCATCGGCACCAAGTGAATAAGCTAACCTAGGTCAGGGGGCCGAGGGGGTGAAGGACCAAGGGTTGGAACCCTGACCAGGTCCCCGGGAAGTTCAGGTGGCTCGGGAACTCCATTCCAGGGGGCCGAGGGGGTGCAGGAAGGACCAGGGCTGAAACCCTGACCAGGTCCCCAGGAAGTCCGAATGGTCCAGGTGGCTCGGGAACTCCATTCCAGGGGGCGAGGGGATGCAGGAAGGACAAGCGCTGAAACCCTGACCAGGACCCGACGAAGTCCAAGAGGTCCAGTAAGTCCAGGAGGTCCAGTAAGTCCAGTAAGTCCAGTAGGCTCGCCTATAGTAGCTCCAGGGTCCCCGGAGGTCCTCCAGGCCCGGAGGACCGACGACGACTGAGTACATGGAGCTCCGTGAGCTCCCTATATACACTTCGGAAAACCATGTCTCCCGATCAAAACAAGGTCGACGGTTGATTACAATTGCGAAATCCAACGAATTCTCCGGCAAAAATGGATTTTCTGCTAAAATATCCATTCCAGTGGCTATTGCTATGACAAATAATGTTAACAACATTTGCACTAACCGGCCAGTATAAATTATTATTAACTATGATCGATACAACTCGAGATATGAAGCAATTAGTAACATTTGGCCTTGGATTTGCAAATGATTTTCTACGCCGAATGAATTCTCCTTTATTCTCAATGTTTAATCGTTCGATAAATGAATGTTAATGCTTATACATATCACATAGTATTATTTATAATCTATAAATACATTTTAGTTGAACTTAGTGTAAATGAATAGTTCGAGGAATATTTGGAGAAATATGAGTGACATACTTGTTTCTTCCCCTTAGTTACTAACATCGACGAAGTAGTCAGTTTCTAAAAAAGTCTTCTAGGTAACGGGTATATCTCAGTGAAATCCTGTTAAAAGGCCTCCCACATGGTCCAGTAATCGATGAAATTGTTGCACGAAGTGGGAAATCAGGAAATAATATGCACTATGACTTGCACCCACTTCACCGAACACTGAACCGATGAATTTCTCAGGGCTAGACAAATCTTATTTCGCAAAGCGGGTTTCAAAAGTAACTCGATTTTCAGTTGCATCCATGCACCCCACGACACTCATGCATCGTGCAACTTTCTGCGAGGCTTTTAAAAATTAGATTTTACTGTAAATTTTAATGTCGGCGGTAAAGTAATGCTCGGGGCAAATAGAATCCAATTATTATTACTCCACTAGAATGTTTAAACAGTGTATTAGAAACTCGCGGGAATGTCAGTAACATCGTGAATTTTTAATACTTTTCGGCGTACGATACGTGAAAGGTAATAACCAATGTCATCTTGCAATTAATAGCTTACACTCGGCTTTGAAGAAATACCATTTTTGAGCACCATAGTGTCTTTGATCCCCGAAATGGATTTTCGGAGAGAAATCCGCGTGAGTCGTTAACAAGCCGAGCTAAAGCATAGCGTAGCAAAGGCCTTCAAACAAGTCACACGTATCAAGCATGCACACACCTTTCAGCATTTCAACACATTTCAGAGTAGTTGCCGAATTGGACGCTGTTCATGAGCAGATGCCACTACATTCAGTCCTCAAATTATGGGTCGGTAACGCAGTTTGGGTGGCGACACAAATATCCATAAGGTGATAGGTCTATCATATACCTCGTCTGTGATTCATTCCTCAAATTATGGGTCGGTAACACAGTTTTGATGGCGATATGAACATCCATAAGGCGATAGGTCTATCCTATACCTCGTCTATGATTTAGACTAGAATGCGATTATGACGCTATTAGCGGTTAAACTTAAAACTAAGTAGAGCAAGATTCCCTATACTCTCTGGGTACGAGTTCCATTTACTATCTGTGCTATGAGCTCGTCTCTGATGTATGACACCACAGACGAGGTATAGAATAGACATAACATCTAATTTAAATTTATTTCACATTGCTCGGAGGGTTACAGAGCCTCTTTACCATTTTCGTGTCGCATGCATCATTATTGATTCGGAAAAGAATACGATTACGACACCACTAGCGGTTAGAATCAACATTAAATATACCGACAATCTGCAATATTCTCATCGTATTATCATGTTTTGTCCCTGCCTAATTAGAGCTCGTTGGTATCCCTATCATTTCGCGGCCCGATTTAGAACAGGCTAGCTACAAGAAACATGTATGTACATTAACATATGATTTTGACACTGTTTCCACACACTTCCTATATCAAATATACGCTCTTCTCAAATAGAACATCCTTCCTACGCTATACATACCACATTATTGGTACATCATTTCCGCAGAGTTCTCACATGATATCCACGCTATACCCACAGCATTTCTACATCATTGCCTCTATCTTTCTACATTATACTCACCATTTTTACTCTCTTCCTGCATCATTCCTACACCTTCGCTGTCCCACACTACACTGTTCCTGTGCCACATATCACACGTTACAAAGTATGTGGATTTTAGAATTCTTGACTTTCGATACCTCCACAATATTGAGACATGTGAGTATGATGGATAAAAGAAGTTCATTTTGATTTGTGGGTTGGTTAGAAACCCGAATTTGTGAGTCATGCGGTGAGGGGACTTTTTCGATTTATGCAAGTGCCACGCGAAAAAAATCCCACACCGCACGACTCTCAAATTCTCCCACAAATTCGGTAACAAATTTGTAACTAGCCCACAAGCCAACATGAACTTCCTTTTCCCCACAAACTGACTTTTTCCTACAAAAACCAAAATTTCCATCCCTTCTTGTGTAGAAAATGTGAAGAATATATGAGGGGCAGAAAAGGCAGAAAATATATCAGGAATATGAGGAATGTAAACAATTTGAAACCTATAGAATGTTTGTTTATTGTGGGGAATGTTGAATGTATAGGATGAGTAAAAGTGTAATACATTTAATGTATGGGATATGTGAAATACATATACGGGACGTGTGGATTAAGGCGTTAGTGAGGCATACTCACATGTCTCAACATTGTGGCGATATGGAATGTCTAGTATTCTAGAATCTACATACTTTGTGACATGTGATGTGTCTCATGATCTATGAAGTACGAAGTATAAACTGTGATGGGCGAGCTGTAAATCCTAAACTAGGTATTATTCTGTTCTCTCGGTTATGTACAAAGCTCTACAGCCGAAAGATGGCGTCCCCAAGATACAATCTTATATTGCCCAACGCCTACGGACTATTTTAAACTATGATTTGTGATGTGTGAGCTATGATTTATAGACTGTGAAGTGTGAAGTGACAGTTATGAACTGTGAAGTGCGATGTCTTAGGTGTAATCTCTGACATGTTGACTGTGATGTGTAGGCACGTGAAGTGTAGACTGAGAGTTATGGATTGTGAAGTGTCAATTCTAACCTGTGATGTGGGACGGGTGTAGTGTACGAATGTCGCACTTTTACTGACTTTACCGGCTTCTGTAATTGATTTGTTGTTGCTGATATCAGGTCTATCTCGAGATTACAAATAATTGACATGTGCAATTCAACAGATACTTCAGCAAAATCAATCGCTTCTACGAAAGTATTAATAATCGCTTGATTCTAGTTTAGCATTTAATCTTTTCAAAGCATCCCTCTGATTAAACCGTTATCAGAAACAACTTCGCATTGCCTTCAGAATTAGCACAACCTACTAAATAAATTGAAAAGCAAGGTGCTTTATTACTTTTCAGAGGAAACGATTGTGACTATACGAGTTCTCTGCATTACCCATTCTGACCATGTAAAGCTCCAAGAAAGGATAATTCCATTTTCTCGTACTTCGTAACACTCCGGAGTTTCCGTTGTTGATAGCATTACGAAAGTTTAGCTGCAGCAACATTATTTCAAGCGTATAGCATTTAAACCCGCTAGACTCAAAGAATTCCTTCTGTTTCACGCAATGGACTGCAACCTGAAACTTTTACCACTGCAACTATGCCCTCTCACTCTTCCAACGTCAAGATGGGCAAGTAGAGCTACCCACTATGCGGTCAGACATAGGCAGACAGTTCTTACCGTCTGACATTACCCTTCGAATTTTTTCGCATGGCAAAACCCTCCCCTTTATTTCGTCCTCCGCCCTTTCGCAAGAAGCCACGATGACGCAGGACACTTTCACCAGCAAAAATACCGCCAACGTCGACAAAAAGGACGACACTATGGACGCCCAGCGACAAAAGCCCCGGCTGCGTAAACTCGCCCGTAGAGCAGCCGTTGCGGAAGCCGCAACGAACGATACGGCTGGTAGCAGTCGCGCTAAATAATCATAACTCAGAGAGACATTTGTAACGCCAGCCTCTCGCTCGTATTTATCGCTGTTGTTGGACGGTTTGTTGCTGCAATAACGGTAATGGGCCGCCCCCGACTGGCCGCCAGCCCCCGCCCCCACGAACCGCCTCGTCGACCCTCGAATCCGCCGCCAACGGCTGGCTACCCCTTGCCGAGCGATTTATCCTCGGGTAATTAGCACGGGTAATAATTAATGCCGCCGCGCATTGTGCTAATTATCACCGGAGAACCTTTTAAGAAATGAAAGAACATTCGAAATAAAACAAAGAGGCTTCGGAGTTGGTCGGGCAGCGGGTAGGCGGGCGAAGGAGGGGAAGGTTGGGGAGATAAATAGGATGGCGGAAGGATATTTACAATCCCGGGGTACGAGTCTTTGTAATAATGAGTGGTAATGAGAGAGCAAACTGTGCAGCATAAGCTCACGGGGGTTTAGTCGGTCGTAATTGAGAGCTGGAATTAGGGGGAGGAGGGGATCCTCTGATTTGAAGTAATTGAGAGGCGATTGGGCATAGGCGACGTTAGATTCGTGGCGGTAAGTGTGTTTCGTGCCCGGTTGATTGAGTTTTCGATCGATGGGAAAGTAGTTTGCGGGGTGATTTGAATTGGATTTTGAGGGGGTGAGATAACTGTACATTGGAACGGGGGGAATCACTGGTTTTCTAGTATCTTACGGAAAATTCTTTAGAATGTAGTTTGCTATTATTACTACGCTTCACTTAGGAATTTCACCCTCTAGGGTAGAGGATCCAATTACTGTCACCTTGAGAATTGACTCTGAAATTATTGAATAGCTTTTGTATTTATTGGCCAAAGGTATAAGTACTTCTATTTATTTATTATTATTTAATATATTTAATTGAAGAAAAATGTTTGTGACTCTCAAACTCCCTATTTTTATTTATAAATTCATTGATTTAAAAAAAATATGCCGGGGCTATTAGTGTCATCCTTAAAATGTGGTTGATGGAATTACTGACACCTCAATGATTGCCAAGTAACCAAATACTGCTTATCTCATTTTAAGGTTATGTTGTTTCGTGTGCATGAGCAACTACTGCCATGACAGTAATACCAACATGCTTGAAACGCTTGTACCAATCACTGTTACTCAAATATCAAAATAGAAAACTTAATCAATCGTTAATATTTTCTATGATTTATATTATCTAAAACATAATATTTGGTTATGTTAATAGCTTAAATATTATAATTATATTTTCTTTAATGGTAAGAAAGTCTTTTAGGGCTAGTAAGAAAGTTATCGTTTTTACTCGTCTAATATCCGTTCAAAATTTTCGATTGTCTTATCAAAATTAAGGAAGAAAAAATAAGTGCTGTTTTACAGTTTCAATTGTATGCTAATTTTTTTTTTATGTATGAACTCCCAAGATTTATTCGATATTTTAAGTAAAACAGCTTAGGGTGACAGTAATTGGGTCCTTTACTCTGTTACGAATAAAATTCCACCACTTATTAAAAGCAAATAACGATTGAAAATCAATTCACCGTTATCCGTATCAATTCCCCAGGAAAGTAGCCCTCACTGTTTCCAGTGCGCATGCACCCCGACCTACGAACGTCCCGTTACCTTTGCCCGCAGAATATTCCGCGGAAGTTTCGATCGCAAGAAAGGCTAAATCCCGCTTATCCCGTGAAGCTCGTCGTAGGATCGCAAACCGAGTTCGAAGGTGGTAGCAGCAACCCCCGAGCGGGCTGCGTTGGACAAATAAAAAAAGAACGCCCCTTGATAGCGACGAGTCAGGGTGCCGCGCGAAGGCGGTGGGGAAGGGAGGGGTGAAAGTGGCGGTGAGCGAGGGTTGGAGAACGCAGAAACGTAGCGAGTCGTCGGAAGAGGCCTCCGTGAACGGGTCTATGGGTTGTTTGCGCGCCTATATGTATTCCGGGCTCCTGTAAGAGCCTGCTGGCGTACGTACACGGGCCAGGTAGCGTCGGGGGCCACGTGAAATGTGTACGTGTGGCGCCATACAAACGACAGGCAACGGAGCCAAGCAGCTATCCATCAGGGTGCTTTTGTCGCCCTAATGAGAGCCTGAATTATTCAGCTTAGAGAACACCCCTCTCTCCGTAGGCCCCTACCTCCTCCCTTCTCCGGGGAACCTGCTTGCATACGCTAGAAAACTTGAGGGTTGGCCGGTCATTCCGACGGTGCGTGGGCGAACGTGTGTTCATCGATCACCTGTTCGATGGGATTCACGTGCAGTGGATTGCGAGAGTTTCGATTGGAATTGGTTTGTGATGCTCCTGATTTCCTTTAAGGGCGTCGAGGAGTTGAGATGCTGAGGCTTGCAGGGTTGGATATAGGCAAATGATTTGGGAAGTGGATGCAAGTGTATATTGTGAAGATTGGGGATTGGGAAGATTGTGTTCCAAGTGAAATGATGGGACTTGGATTAAAAGTACTGTATCAGGCTTTTATTTGAATACAATGTCGATATTGATATATTAAATAAACTACATATGTATATTTTATAACTATAATAAATGACTTATCGCAAGAAAAAAGAACGAACTTATTTTATGAAAAATAATTAAGATATCTTAATATATAAAGCAGAAAGTGTTTCTGTGTTTGTCTGTCGCCTAAAAACTTTCGAACGGTAAAGTCTGGGGTCACAAAATGTGACCAATGCGACTAATCCAGATGAATGTGGTTATTTTCATAAAAAAATAAATAACTCAAAAATATTTTTCTATAAAATCAGAATCTAAATTTCGGGCGAAGCCGAGTAGTAAAACCAGTAAGGAGATAATTCCAAGTATACCCTACTTATTTTAGTGTCCCTAGTGTCCGAATATTTTTGTTACTCATTGTAAATTGATTTGAAGTAATACAATTTCACTGTCTTTTGTTTCATACGCTGGTGATGATAGTCACTATATGACATTGCTTAAGTAAGGTAGTATTCGTTTAACGATGTATTAAATTGTAATTGCTTCGTCAAACGTAAAATTTGGATTATTTAATAGTTGTGACAAGAATTAGAGTAATAAAGGTTTTAATTATTGTTTAATTATTCTCCACCCTCTCTTATTGTACATATCTTAAAAACTATCATATTATTTAGGGTATGAGGTTTATATTCATTAGTTACATGTGTAATAAAAATTGGAATATTTTTGTTGTCTAGATATAGGTATATCAAGCAATAATGAGACTTCTACGTTTTATTAGATGTTACTACAATATTTCAAAATATACCTATATTAACTTAATCCAGCTGTCACGCTAGTACAACATTTCAATTTTTATTACACCTAATTAGTGAAATTATTTCTATACCACGAGAAAGGAAAAAACACAACTTTTTTCACTAAATAAGTACAATTATAATCTTCTTTTTTTATAGTTAATGGAAAGGTGTTTCCAAGGGCGTGAAAAATATAAAACACTCTTACACCTAAAGAATCTTTTCTCAAAATCGAAAGTAGCCTAAAGCAGTCAACAAGAATTAATCTTAACTTCCCTAAATTTTCCCACACATCATTCGAAAGCAATTTAAACCAACAAGCAAGAATCTTTACTAAGCAAAATAAAAGTGTCGTAGACTTATATCATCACAGAAAAATAAAACTTACACAAATTTTATTTGACACTAACAATATTCTCATCAGACACTTTCTAATGAAAGCCACGCTTGCTACGAATAATAATAAAAATAATAATTACTCGAAACACTAGCCCCCACAATAAATAAGCATTCCCTGTGATCGAAAAAGAGGCCCAGAAACATTTCCTTTACCTTTCCCGTCTCTATTTCCGTCCCATAATCGCTCATTCACGCGAGGAGCCTTGCAATTTGATCCCGCTTGTCCAAATCGTGTCCCTTAATACTCGTCTTCAAGGCGCCACGCCGAATTCCCTGAAAAATTCATCGCCCATCAAGAGAGACGTGAACGAAGGTCGCGCCCCTATTAAATCTAACGAAGAGATTTTTCGCCAACGGGTCTTTTCTCTCGTTTTTTCTTTCTTCAGCTGGCTCGTCTGTCAACTAATTTCCCAGGGATTTTAGAATCATGGCCAGAGCCCGGCGATTCACCGCGAGCATTCCCCGCGTCCTTTTCAAAACTGGAGCGTGTACCATAAATGCTTGAACGGCCCTAAGACGCCGTTTTACCTCGTGGAACGTATAAATACGAGCCTTTACTTTGCGCGACCTCTTTCATATATAAGTTCGCCGGTATTGCATACGTTCCCGGGTGCCTATGCAAAGCTCATTTCCTCGGAGATAATTGCACTGTGATATCGCAGAAACTCATCCGTTTTTGTGCCAGAAAGAGAGGGAAAGGCGGGGGTAAAAGATGGTGAACGTTGCGGAGGAAAGGGGGGCGGGACTCGTGGCGAGGAAGCCACGGTTTTATTAAAGTTCCTTGCACGTTGATGCCTCACTTTTATGCTGCCGTTCCACGGCGAAAACTTCCCGTAAGTCCATAAAGTTTGCGGTAACTAACCAGCATTCGAGATTTTCTCATGGCCCGCTTGCGTTGAAATCGATTCGTTCATCGCTGGAATCTGATGACACAGTGGGGCTCCTAGTAACAAAGACAAGTTTTAATAAGTGTTTTAATAAGTGCTTTGAGGGTTCGAGATAAGTTTGTCGAGATTGGGGAAGTGGGAGGTGAGTTGATAGTGTCATGCAGGGTGGTGAGTTGTGAGGGGGATCTTGGGGTAGTCGTGAGACCGTGGAAAATAGTTGAGGGTGCAGGAAATGAATTGCAATTAAAGTAGGTTTGAGACTGATGATTTGATTATTTATGGAGTTGCTCTAGGTCATCATTATGAGGATGCTGAATTCTAAAAGGAGTTTTATAATACTTTGGTATTCTACAGTAAGTGTAGACTGTAGACTCAAGTCTACACTTACTCACCACTCACACAGAAAGATACAAAGAACCCAAGCACATCCTAATTGAGACGTTGATAAATCGGCGAACTTTCGAAGCAAATGAATTAATAACCCAGGGAACATATGCGACCCGTAGTTTCCAGAGGGTTCCCTAAATAATCGCTCGGGGTTACACCAACCAAATATTTCAAAACACACATCACCCACTGTACATACCCCAACAAGATTCCCGTTCCAACAAACCTTCTAACTTACAAACCACATTATCACATCCTCCCGCGCAGAAAAATTCAAAGCTCAAACAGATACCCATTTAAGAATAATTAATAGTAAAAATTCCTTCGTTGCTTTATGCTTCGTCTGCGTCGTCTTCAGTTCCTATAACCAACTGCGATTTAGTTTCTCAAATTTCAGCACAAAGAATGAAACTATCACCAACCAAAAATTCCCAGCCGCATCATCTCACCCCAGCACAAAAGAAATCCAAAGAGACCAAGTGAAAACCTCCCTTGCATCAACCCCCGCAGCCTCCAGCAGGGTGGAAGCCTCTCTCAGGGAGCCGTCCACCGTGGAATCCTTCGAATTTATCAAATTTCTGTCCCGGTGTAACGATCGGGGGGACCGGAGACGGGGAGCAGCGAGAACAGACGTCGTTGATAAGGGTGGCGGGGGGGGGGGGGGGCGAGGGGTACGCGAAAGGCGGACGGGCCGGTACATCCGCAAAGCTATTATAACCGCTCGAGCGAATCTCTATTAAAACGTGTTTACACTGGCTTAGGGGTTGACTCAAGCCGCCCCTCCTGGTCCTTGGTTTCAGCCAACTCCGTTCCGTGCCACCCCTGGCAGACACACGTACACAGAGAGGCTGGTGGGTATAGGGGGGCGACCGCCCCGCACGCACACAGACGCCTGTACAGAGTAATGCCTATCTAATTGTCGCGTGTATGAATAGTGAATCCCGGAGCACTCGAGGCTATGAGCCAGATCCGAGCTAACATAAGGGGGAGAGGCATATGAGCTAATCTATATTATGATAGCCCGACCTCCGGGGCTTCTCTCGCCCCCTCGTGCCCCCCTCCCATCGGGGTCTCCCCCGTCGCCTGTGGTGCTCCAGCAGCGCCTAAGAGTCTGCCCATACACGGCTGGGGCACCCTGCCTTTCCACCCCTAACGCAGCTTTATTATTACCTAACCGCAACGCTACGCTTCCTGACGAGGTTACATCGCGCCGTGGATTCTCGCGCGTCGCCATTCACGTCTCGCGGATGGCTGACTTTCCAGCTCCTCGATAATGAGGATAGCGCAAGAATTAGTGGAATGTGCGATGCATGGTGTCATGGGTGGTGGATACGGTGGGTGGATCAAAGGGATTGTGTAGGGATCGTGGTAAATCATGAGGGTTCATGTGGTACTGGAATCGGTTGTGGTACCCTGGATAGTTGATGTACGACATTCTCGATTTTCGGGGAGTATTAATTCCATGTAGAGTCTTTATAAGTAATACTATTTAGAAATAGTGTGAATGGAGTCTGTTAGCTAGTATAAAAAGAATGTATGAAACAGATATCATGGAAGCGGAAGGATTATTTACAGCGAAAAAAAGTACCACGGTAGCAAAAATACCATGTTAGGCGTGGAAGGCTGTGGGATTCTTGGACGTAACATTAGATATTGGTTTTTTATGTAATTTGATGAAAGTGATAGTCATAAATTATTTAAGGATACTTGGAAGCACACATTGAGTAGCTTATAGTGAAAATACTTACAGTGACTGACAAGTTTGTTCACGAAGCACTATTGTATCCAGGTTATTATAGCATTAATACAAAATTTCATTTTTTATGCTGAAATTTAAAAAACTCGACGACAGTTGATTAGGTATACATAGAAACTTATAAGGTGACGCAGAAGAGACATAAAAGCAACGCAGTAATTTTGACAATTAATGATTCTTTTATGTTTATGTGAAGAAACCTGTGAATGACTCGTATAATGATCGTATAGGTATGTTAAAACACCAATATTAAGTATGACAGGATTAACTTTACTTTCATCGTCACTGGGAAAACTAATATGTTTGTTACGGTAAAAGTATAAATCGGTAGATGTACACATTTACCAATTTGATAGGCTGGTATACGTGTACATTTTCCGGTAAATGCGTACATTTACCAGCCTACCCTAGTAGCATTTATTGTTGGCATTTTGATGGCCAACTAATTCCCAACTTGGGGATACTCTGGGCCAACCAGAAATGCTACTAGGGTATGTACTTTTACCGTAACATGTATACCTACTACGAAGTTGACTAAACCTGCCACACTAACTTTCTTCTGCAATCCCTTTAGAAATTAACTTCAGTAGAGACCATCCTAGGGTTAAACAGAAAGTCTCCCTTACCACTATTTCTAGAACATATAATCGTTCTCCGTCGACTGTTAACAGAACCAGATCGTTTTTGAGTTGGTTTCTTTTTGTGGTTCTGATAACGAGATCGCGACTGCATATTTGAACTTCAGCCCGCTTGAAATCCGTGTTTCTGAAGCTCTTGGCTCGTGGTTCCTGCTTTTTCTATGTCTTCCATCTTTTTTGTTTAAACATGTAAGGATCCAGCGAGTGTTTTATTGTTTGGTCTCCTTTTGACGAGGGCAAAGGTATCCGGCTCCCCTTGATTTTTTCAACGCGCTCTTTTAAAATTTGCTTTGTCTGCTCTTGGTAAACGTTGATTCATATGGGAACGGGTAATTTCAGTGGTAAAGGGAATGAATAAGATGTTGACGTTAGTTTAATGATATTTGCATAAAGTGGATCTGCTATCATAGCTGCTATTTCCTCTAGTTTTCTTCCGTTTTTCCTTTCTCGTTTTATTAAACAGCCAAAATCTTCAGCCCTAATTACTGTCCTTAGGATATCGCTCACTTTGTTGTGTTTCGAGTTTTCTCTTTGACGTTAAGATCATGGTTTTCTGGATTTTTAGAAAATATTCTAATAAGTATTATATTTCTTTTCTTGTGGGTTATATTTCGTTCAAATTGGATTTCCATTATACTTTATCAGTACTAAATCTTTCACGTAAAATGTCAGTTCTTTAATCTACACTGACACTTCTCTACATTTGATTCATGTACACAAAAGCAACCGTTTGATATACCAACACCTTTAATATTTCTATTTCGCTCTGCACAATTTAGAATAGTAGATCTTTCAACCCCAATCTAATTGAACATTTACTATTAAATCTTCCAGAACCAAAATAACCACATGGCAAACTTTGTAGTCAACGCTTCAATCCTTCCTAAATTAACCCCACATTATCTCCAAAAAGACAAATGTATCTTCTAGTAGATATTCCTTCGCACAGAATAAAAAAAAAATAAGAAAAAACACATATATGTCAATCGAAGTTTTCTACAAAGATATAATCTTTATCATTCCTACAGCGAAACGTCCCGAGTATCAAAATTCAAAACCATCGTGGATATTCAGCAGCACGTAATCGTCGGTTGTGGCAAGCGCAAGCCTCATTAAAAATAATCATCTCTGCCAGTTAAGCATCCCCTTAATGTCATTCCTCTGTCTTTACGTTCGACAAAGGGCCTAGAAGTGTCGTAAGCTTCTGTTAATTTATCACGACGGAAGTCGAGGGTCGGAGTTCCTCGTCGTAATATCCTACCCGCCCATCCTTTTCTTGCGACGAGCACCGTCTTCCCTCTTCCTTCCTCCTCGCTTCCGGCTGATGGAAGCGTTCTATTTTATGTACAAAAGACCTAATAGTGGTAAACGTTCGAGGGTGCACTGTAATGTTCAGACTGCCATTAAACTGTGTATACAAACAGGGAGGGGGCGGAGGGGACTAGGTGGCACGTGGCTACAGAATATAGAAAAGAATAAAGCGTGAAGATAGAATGTTTCTGATACGCGACGGGGGCATAAATGAATATCGCGCGTCGGATTAAGGCCCTTTCGCACGAGAGACTTTTGTGGAGATAGGTATTTCGACCATGTTCAGAAGAACCAAAAATTAAATTTATAGATCCCATTTTCGTGAAAATGGGAAAAAATTGCAATCTTTCACGACCTATATTTTTTAAATAAATTAGAAACCAGAAAAATGATGACTTAAACCCCCCCTAATTCCACGTGCACTACATTATATTTCAGTTTCATCGAAATCCCAGATGTCGACCGCAGAAAGTAATCGATTTGACGTAAAATGGCCCATTGGTAAATTCCCGAAACAATAAATATGCAATATGGTGTGAAATCTGAAACTGGTCTATTTATTGATAAGTAAATTCGAAGGGTAAATTCAGACGGCCCCACGGTACGTACTGTATATGCCTACGTCTGACCGCATACCGAGCGTTTCTACTTGCCCGTGTTTCCTTTGAAGAGGAATGGCATAATTGCATTGCTAAAAGTTTCAGGTTGTAGTCCATAAGCATCCAGGCGTAAACTCTCTCTAATTTCTGGTCAACTACAATCATATTTAATTTCCATCGAAGATCCACACATCGACCGTAACAATTAATCGATTTAACGCGGAATGGCCCAGTCAATTTTAAACATTCCGTGTTCTATTATCCACTATCATGCGTCACAACACCCCGTAACTGGATAATACCTACGACTCTCGAGTGAATCCCTTCAATTCGAATTGTCCACGGAGCATCTCGGGACCACGCGAACGAGGATCAAATGGTGCGTGACCGTGGAAAGTTTGTTCTGCTTCTGGACAGGGTTAACTCCGTCGTATCTAGGGGCGCGTAATCGGGTGGGCGTCGCAGAAGGAAGGGGAAGTACATGGCGGCATTCGGGAGCGTCGAGACGCCGGACGTCGCAATCTCAACGTCCCGCCCTAAACCCTCTTCTTTTCGTACCACTCTTCCGTCCACCATTGTCATGGTAATATCCCTGCCTGGTGGCCGTTAGTCAGGGTGGAATTTATCGTGCAGTCATTCTGGGCAGCCTTCATTGAAAGCCATTGTCTTCTTGCCACCGTAATGCAGCGTTCCATCCATTATTCGCCAGTAATTCTTGGCGGTTGGCGAGTAGAACGTGTTTGCCTAATGAACGTGGTGATCTGATGAGAATTTTACTCCGGGACATTGGGTATTCTGTTCCTCCGCTTCCCGGGCATCGCTTCTTGGCGATTCGCCATGATTCGCTGACTTCGAGGGCAATATACATATGAATCTTCATAATGTGATTGGGACTTAACGATATACCTCAGAAGAAGATAGTCATGGGCTCATGGCGTCTCGCGTAGATACAATAACCCAACCGGGGATCCACTTAATGGCACACAAATCAGTATCGAGGACACGAAGTACCAAATGTGTTCTTAGCCACTCGTTACTAATGTCCAAAAAGCATTGAATACTTAAGGACCATCATCCGCACCTCTGCAAAGCGCGGCGGGATACGCGAGTGAAGAAATCGCTTCCTAGACCTGTCGATGGTCTCTTGGATCGAGCTGTACAATCGAAGGGGCAGGCGAACGTGGGGGCGAATGAGGGAAGGATGGAGAGGCAGGATAGACACGCTACAGATACCGGAAGGCAAGAACCGAGGTTGGGTTGAGGGCGCCATTACGTCCGGCCACCCTTCGGTCCTCCACTTACCCCTAACGACGTTCAGGGCAAATAAAAGTTGATTTCTCTTCCCTCTCGCTTCTCTTCGCCCGGCTCTCCGACTCTTACCACCCCCGCCTGACGGTTCCTGGCTGCCTCTGCGTCCCTCTGTGCGCGCGCCTGTGTGTATACGTGTGCCTCGTCCCTCCATTTCACTGCTTTATCTCTTTAGGTGCCTTCCGCCTCATCAGCCAGCGCAGGGCCATTCCTCGATGCTCCTGCCTACGTGGACCCGTGCCAGTCGATACGAAAATCTTTATTTCCTACTGGGCCGAGCGTCGGACGCTAATTGGCGGGCATTAGGAGTCGGATGTCGGGTCTGGCACGAGTCGAGGCTACATTGCTGGGTGATAGGGCACGGGGTTGGGGTGCATTCTTATTTGGATTTGGATTTGGAGATTGGATCTCTTTTTGGGGCATAGGTGTACTAAGCCATAGTGACGTTTTCAAAGCACATGGTCTAAGGGAAGATGGAAAATTGGCCGGGAATGTTGGCACTCTGAACTTCACAGGAGGAGGTCTGTGAGTAGAGTTGGGCATTATTGGACTAAATTTTTATTCGACGAACCTTCGAATAAAAATTTCGAATAAAGTGAAGTGATTCTTGAATAACGAATAAATTTTTAGTCGGCTAAAGTTTTATTCGAATGAACTCGAAGACAAATTTGAATAAAGTGTAGTTATTCGAAAATAATGAATTAATTTGTACACGACTAAATTTTTATTCGAATGATCTCGAATAACAATTTTGAATACAGTGAAGTTATTCGAGAATAATGAATAAATTTTTATTCGAATGATCTCGAATAAAAATCTCGAATAAAGTGAAGTTATTCGAAAATAACAGACTGAGGTTGTCGATGACTAGTTTCGAGGTTTGGCGGACGATATACACTCGGCACGCGTTATAAGCCCGACGAACGGGGTAGCCGGCGGGCGTACGGCGCGTTGTGGACACTATTCCGCGCGGCCAATGGCGCGAGTGAGAAAACCCAAGAGCGAGGGAGGGGAAACGAAAGAACCTCTCGCTCGTTCTCGGGTTCTCTCACTTCCGTCCGAAGGATTCCAAGAAATTATGGGGATAGTCGCCGGGCGTACAACGCATGGTAGAAACGGGCTTATATCGAGTGCCAATTGTAGTAAGGAATTTATTTCCTATATAGATATTTCGGGGAATCCTATGCTCTCCATCCTTCAATTTAAATTCTACAAATCTAATATTCCTGTTCATTTTTATTTTGGTTTGAAGCTTGTTTTGAGTTTTTTGGTTTGAGTTTTATATGGAAGTGTCTTCATTTATAATTTATACGTAACGTAACTGAAATCTGATTAAGACCTGCCCGGAATTGGAAATACCCTACGTCTGAAATAGCGATAATTTCTTTCCTACGCTCATATGCTTCCTTGATTTCGCTGGAGGATCGAGTCTTAACGACCGAGCGACACGTGTCACTAAGCATTCGATGAATGCGGCAGTGTACCAAGGGATGTTAGGGTGTCATCGATACTTGAGGGCGTCCTACAAACACTTCCTGTCGCGTCATAATCTGTCTATCTCTGGAACACTGACAATGGAGGATGAATTGATTCTCGTAACACTCAGTTATCAAATGCAGCAGTACAGTAATCGATTTCATTCACGCGTTAAGACTCACATATACCGAATGCCTGTAATGCGGTACTTGAAATTGTAGCTTCCGTAAATTCTTACGAAAAAGCAATGAACTCTACTGGCTCGATGTGTGTTAGCAAACACGGAAGCGATTAGACGCATTGAGGTCAACGTTGTGCCGCATTATGGCGCAGGAATGGAGGTATATAATTATTAGTGGTATGGGACGTGAGGAAAGTAATGATTATAAATTTTATAAATGAATACACACATCTGGATTAATACAGGTTGTGAGAAAACTTGCTCTGGAACTCCTCTTAACCTCTCGCGTATGTCATCTTTCTAAACGATGCTACATTGTTTACGCGCTTCGGTGATCCATAAGATCACTTCACCCCCTTTTTACAATTCCAATTCCCACAGCCACATTCATTTTTCCCGCGCAGACAACGGCGCAACTTCTTTCAATTAAGTTAATGCGATAAAAGCGAGGCAGCAGCAGTTTCGATCAACCGAAAACCATTCCCCGGCAGTTTGTCCGTCGCGATTTGAATTTAGAGAGCACCCCTTTGGCACGTGGCGAGGCCAAGCGAGGGGGGGAGGGGAGGTGTTTCGAAGGGACTCTAACAGAATTATAAATTCAACAGTGGCCAGTGTGCGCACCTGAGTCTATTTCGCGGCGTTCGGCTAGATTTCCCTCCTCCATTGGCGCCGGGCACCATTGTCACACGTGTGCCGTGATCGCTAATTGCCATCCTAATAATTGTCACCGGCCGCATGCTGCGCCGGCGGCTCTTGCGTCGCTGTTCCCCGATAAATGATGGCCCCGCACGCTATCCAATCTACGCTTATCGAACGAAACCACATGATATCCGAAGATTCCTGATGCGCGGATCTGCCTTTGTGCGCGCACAAATCACCTCTGACGGGAAATTATGGGCCGATTTCGCGCGATACTCCTGCCACCGGCGGAGTATCGCTCTCCTGGCGGATACTGCACGTTTCACCTTTCAATTTCAGATGGCTTTGGATTCTATGGTAGGAGTAGCACAATACTTCTGGGTGGGTACTGAAGATTATTTGATGAACTTACAATTAGTGGCGACGCGAGTTGAAGGAGTGAGGGAACTAAGGGTGCTGTTGAATATTATTACTTTTCGGTATTTTGCATAACCAAGCGTACCTGTGTTTGACAATGCTTCGATTACTTTATTACACGAATAAAATTCGTAACAGAGAATAGTCGACACGGATTGCAAGTAGTTATGCGTAAAATAATATTTCCAAAATTTTAACTAGACATTGCTTAAAGGAATTAGGCAGTCGTTATTAGTGAGAAAGAGACCCTGTCCTTTATTTGTTTGTAAAAAAATGAAAGCAAATCCAGATGTATTTTACACAATGTTTCTTACTACCCTACAGATTGAAAAATAATTAGTATGAAATATATATGTGCTTTAAAAATGGCGCTGCAGACTGGTAAGCGTTTTAACGTTTTTCTGTTTTTAAAATGTGATTCTTGTTTGTTGGATTCATAGTTTCCAGTGAAACCTATAAAAACAAGAATCAAATTCAAATTATACGATTGGTCGCTGAAAAACGGCGATGTTTCCGAGGAAAATTCGTTCTTGTTTCTGCGCTATTAAAAACCGGTGATATTTTAATTTTTTTATCAAAATCTCGAATTTTTATAGACTATATCAGAGGTTCTACGTGGAATAGCACGTGTTTTACACATCCTTTAATTTTTTCAAGTCGATCTGAACCTCCATTCGTTCGCAATCAGGGAAAAACCAAAAGAAAAAAAATTTTGAGGAAAACGCGTTTAAAGTTTCTGGGAAAAGCGACGCTATAGGTTGCTGCTTGACCTTTTTAGCTGCCAAATAAACAATTTTGCGAATTTTAATATAAACTAAGGCGGCACTTTATTAAAAAAAAATAGTACTTTCGGAATAAAAAAAAAAATAAAAAAGAATCGATTTTTCGACTGCCTAGTCCCCTTAAAACATTCGTTATACGTGGATATCTATACACATCTAATTAGCATACTGTAATCGATGAATTCTCTATCCTTATTCAAGAATAATTTCGTCAACTAAAACCCCTGGATTACATAATTAATAATTACATCTACTATACTTTATAAATTTCCTGCGACGAGCAACAGTTAGGAATTCTATAATTCCCAAGGAAGTAACGTGATCCCGAATATTAGAGAATATCCGATTGCCAGACAATTATTAGCTTTCCCACCCGATGGCAATACAATTATACCAGCCCGTGATAGGAAAATCCCAGCCGATCCGCCCCAAACGTCTCTCGCTGCGTCTAGATACGCGTTATCTTCGAGCACCTCGCACGCGTCGGGTCGTATCCTTCGCTACGGTCGTATTATCGAGATTGGTCTCACCTCCTTCCCTTTAGTCGCCTCACACCCTCTCCCCCTCTCTCTTTCACCCGCCGCGAGCCCGTCTCAACGTCTCTCTCTGCAGCTCTCGAGCCCCAATCACACCGGCAGCCGCTAAGTGCGATCCATTACGCGTAATGGAATGTGCCAATTATAACATTTGCTGAATAATTGGCGGACGCTTGGCTGCGCCTGCCGATGCTACAGGCCGACACCCACGGTTTATATCTATATAAACGTGTACACAGGGTGTCTTCGGTTTTAACGAACGATTTCCAAAGGCACGTACGATGAACAGCTCTGGGGTGACGAGAGATCGTGTAAATCTTCATCGATGATTGTCTAATTTCTGTGCGAAGGTTCGACGGGGGGAGTGGAAGGTAAGGTTCAGGGATTCTGAAAGTGAAGATGTGGGTGCGGTGGTGTGTAAATTATTGAATTTTGTGGTTCCCTGCACCCCAGCGTCAGTTTTGAGTTAACATTTTCGTATTCTCGAATCTTTTAAGTTTTCAGTGATAATTGTGCATTTGTAATACTCGTACAATCATGCTCTAATAGTCTATTTTTAACAATATAAATTTTGATATGTTGGCATTTGTATTTGATACACCTTATAATCATAAATTGGTCGTTGGTTAGAGTTGCCATTTTTGTATTTTTAAATTTTTTAACTTTCGAGTGATAATGGAAGTAAGAAATTTGTATTTGAAAAATATTTATGGATAAATGCAATTTTCAGTTAAAATTCACCAAATCTTTAAATTTTATTAGTAAGGTTTAAAAATTTACAGAAATATTGGGGAAGACATATCCTGGGGTGAGATACCCCCGTGTGCCCACGAAGGGTTAAACATTCAGTATTCATTGCATTTCAAATTATCTAAGAATTCGATTAGAATTTTATTTAAGGAATTATTATATCTTGGAGACTAAACGATTGCAAAAGATCTACGTATATGCCTACATAAGTTTCTTTCCCCATTTTTGGTGCCTTTAGGTGCCATCGAATTTCGTTCGTTAAAATCTGAAGCACCCTGTGTAAAGATACGTAGATGCGTGCATACAGAGGTAAAAGGGACGAAGAGGTTGGAGGGGATCCTGGTGTCCGCTCGATACCAGGTCCGCTCGCACGCGGTTGTCGGCGGGGCAAACATCAAATAAATCATTTAATAAATTTTGCGAAAGTGGCTATAAGCTCTAAAAGACTAACTATTCTGCGTCGATGGCGCGACGACTCACTGTCCCTCGTTTTTTCCTGCTGTCCTTTTTGCCCGGCTACCTGCAACGCGCGCAGCTTTTCGCATCGCACGCGTCGCCGACGGACCAGCGCAGGCAAAAGTTATTAACTTCCGTTTCGCTCTTTGCGCGTCGAATTTTGTTTTTCATTTTTAAAGGGAGGCGCTAGCGAACGTGAAACGATTGGACAATTGGAATTCTCGTTGCTGTGGTTTTCATTTTGTGTTAGCGTTGGAATTTTGGGGGTAGTTTTTGTGCGGGAGATTGCGATTAATCGTTTACTAATGGAGTGAGGTTTATTATTGTATGTAGTGTGAATTGGTAAGAAGCAGTTTAAAATGAGGATTGTAAGAAATATTTTATGATTAAGAAACAGAACTATGGAAATGTGATTTTCAATCGTTACTAAATATATAGTTATAATTAGAGGAAAGTGGGCGAGGCTAGATATTAATGTATTATACTTTAAGAAGTTGTGACTTTATTTTGGATTTTGCAATTAGTTTCTTGTAGTTTGCACTAGGAAAATCTAATTTTCCATCTTGACTAGTTATAATTAAGGGCAAAGTGGACGAGGCTAGAAATTAATGTATTATTTATACTTTAAGAAGCTGTGACTTTATGTAGATATTAGTTTTTTGTAATTTGGTAAAGGGTTGAAAATACATACGTGGCACAATACAACGTGGTACTCAGTAATTTAACGATCTCTTATTTTATTTGTGGAAGATCGCCTGTATCATTACTAGGAAAAGTATTATTATTAGTAATTTTGATTCTAAAGCAAAAAGTATGTTATTTTTACAGACTGTGTAAAACATTTCCATCGACAAGAATATTCTGCAACTGTATTCATTAAGCCAAGATTTAAATAAAAGTTCTTAAAAGGAAGTTTCATTTTACACTTTTACTACTAAAAATTTTGGATACACTTTCCATTTTGCGTTCGAATACAAAATGCGGAGTCTAATATCCTGTACTTTTATCCTCACACATTTACAGATTGATTGTTATAGCATAAGAAGATTTAATACCTCTATCTGTCGACCATAGCATTTTCTAATTTACAATTACCTCTGCCCTTATATCTTTACGATTTTTGGTTTTATCTTCTCATAAACAAATAAACAAAAGTCATATAAATAAAAAGATAGCAGATATTTTGAAAAAGAACAATCCCCAACAAATAGCGCACGTTTTAAATAAACCATATATAACTTATCACAATTCCCATCGGCTCCAATTATTAATTCAAAAAACGTATCCAAAATGCAAGTGTTAATATAATTCCGTGATTACAAAATTCAAAAATACTTCTCCACTAATAGTCGTGTCCACAACTTTTGGGAAATGGTGTACCTATATTTTTCGCATAAAATATCAGCGTATGCGCCGTTTGTTATTGGCATACCCTGTATACCGTTTCCAGGCAGGATGGATGCGTAAAAACGTTCGCTGACGCGTACGTAAACGGTAACCGAGTTCCGCAGCATACATTTTTCCATCGAGCTATCTCGCGTTGATCAAAGTGCTGCGCGTTCGTATAAAACGGCAGTAATACGCGAAGTATAAAACGTTATTTGCTGAATTCGTTATCCGAAAGAGTATAAATCAAAACTCATGAAAGGCTTTACTTATATTTTGTTACTCGCCGCTGCTTTTTATCCGCCATATTCGGTGCGTTACGTCGCGGCCACCGGGGCTATCGGAAACGATGAAATAAAAATGATCCAACGATTTTACAAACGATGCTCGACATTCCACGCGCATGCTTCTTTATTTTTTTTATCCCTCACCGTTTTACCCCCGTCGTAGTTTTATTTTTAGATACTTCGTGTGGTACGACTTGGAGGATTTTTTCTTTTCAGGCTTGTAGCGGTGCGTGAATCTTTTATTTGCAAGGTTTCTCTCCGGTAATAAGTACAATGAGAAATATACACCTTGGAAATTATTGATTGTATAATAAAGCTTGATATTCCGTATAACGATACTGTAACAATTGTAGAGCCCTTGTAGAAAACACTGTAAGTGCAAAAATTAAAAAAAAAAATAGTAATTTTTATAGGGAAAATGTTCTACGTGCCAATAGTAATACTATGCTATAGCTACGTTTTTTTACACTTACAGTGTTTTCTACAAAGACTCTTCAATTACTAAAAGAGCTGTCATTTGCGACTCGAAAAATGTCGCAGAAAGTCAAAAAAATAAGACAAACAAACTAGTAAAAAAGCAAAAAATATTTTCATTCAGACTTTCTCACGTGAAATATGAAGCAATCATAATATCGTTAAATTAGAAAAAAAGTTTTTTACGATTAGCCTCACGAACCTCATGCTCCATTATCACTTACTCTCCCTTGTAAAACAACAGCCATCAATTCAGTGTCAAACTATCCACTGAAAAAAGCCCAACTGCCGCGTGAATCGCGTTTCAACGGCACGAAACGGCGATCCCCGAGCAAATTACCGAATTACTCGGGCAGAAGCGAAAAAACTTGCTTACCATCGAGATCCATTTCTCGTCGTCGCGGAACGCCAGCTAAACGGCCATAAAAATGCAACGAGCTGAGCATCGATACATAGAGGTCTCGCGAACGTGCGAGCCTGCAGGCTCGCGTGTATGCATTTATAAGCAAAAAAAAGTGGAGAGGGAAAAATGTGGAGGGGAGTGAGGGAAAAAAGGGCAGTCGAGTCGATTGCGGTAATCGCGTTACGCGAGTGACATTTTAGGATAGGTATCATCGGTGGCTCGCGATGATCAAAGCGTAGAATATATCGGTGACATCGGTGGACGGTGTCCTGCGGCAGAGAGGGGAGGGGCGGAAAGGGGTAGAGAGCTCGTTGAAAACCACGTTAGTGCGCGTGTTTTCGCGCGATCCAATCCGCGGCAAATTAACCAACCGAGGAAAACCTCGTTACCTTCGAGCCGCCGGCGCTGGCTTCATCCACTTCCGTTTCCGCTTCCTCGGGATAAAGGGTGCGCCGACGTTGCGGGCGCGTGCCTAAAAAAAAATGGGCCATGCGATGCAATTTCATGGACGACCATTTACTTTCTTCTCTCCTCTCCAGCGGATGGCTTTCCGGCTGGTTTCACGTCGCCGGAACAAGAAAATGTTTGGGCGCCTTCGACCGTTTCGCGATGCGGTCGACACGGTTCTCTGCGTGTATTAGAGTGGGTGGTGGAATTTGAAGTATTCGTTAAGAATGGTGGAACGGTTTGTTGGGATAGTGCGTGGGTGTGTTGAACTTCTAAGGGGCTTTGGTGGACATTGTAGAATATGAAATTTTTGGTGAGTCGTTGGGAAGTGATGGAGAAATTGAGTTGTGATGATTAATAAGGTATTAATAATTACGGATAAAACAGTTACCAATTTTTCGATCCACTCTACTTCTATTACTTTTTAACGTGTGTTGTTTTGTTTAATGGTATGTAGGGTTTTCGTTTGTTAGTTAAATAAATTCAGCTTTACCTGGGTTTATACAGCTTTAAACTCTTCATTAGAATATGTATATTAAACACATACCATAGTTCCAAGTTGATGCTAAAAATAACAAAAATTAAATATAAAAATGGTCACTTTTATCTCCGCTACTGTAGATGTGGTGAATTTTTTTGTAATTGTAGCTAATTTTGCGATTAATATTCATTTTTGATAAATACCATGGCTCAGTAGTGTTAAATTTTATCGAAATGCACTGTGGTAGTTGGGAGACACTATATTTGGAATGTAAGAAGAAGTGAGGGATACTGAAACTGTATTTGTTTTCGCCAGATGTTTTGTTTCCAGCTACCTACTTGCATATTTACGCGCTGTTCCTTCCACCTCAATCTCGTATATTTTTCTTTTTTTTTTCGAGCACGATAACTTTGTAATGAATTTTGAAATATGTAATACGAAATGTCGTTGGTGTTGCATCTGGTAACTGCAATTCGTCCACGTGATTAAGGACAATTGGAGAGTCCTTGTAGAAAACACTGTAAGTGCCAAAATTAAAAAAAAAATGAATCGGAAATTGTTCTACGTGCTAATGGTAATACTGTAGTATAGAATTTGATTTTGGGCAATTAAACTGTTTTCTATAAGGACTCTTCAATCGCTTGAGGAGCTTTCTTTTACTGCTCGTTACGAGCTTCTTGTTCTAACGGGAAGATCGTTTACCCACGAAATCGAACGATAATTTCGCGCTGCATTATGAATTGCGATTTTCTGTAAAGTGGCATTACAGCCAGGGAGGGAGTGGCGTTGTAATCGAATCACTTTGTGCAGGAAAATGAGGGTACTTTATGGTGAGTTCGCGCTCGACAAAAGAAAACAGGCGATACCGGGGCCAAAGAAAATGCAACATTTATCTCAAAAGGGTGACTTGCACGCGAATTTGCTCTGCTGCACGCACGAAATTATGTACCGACACGCCGTTCCCATTAATCGAATTCACGTAATGAAATCCGGTGAAATGGTTCACTGCGATTAAAAGGCAGTTGGAATTTTAACAATTAAACTATTACGAGCTTCTCATTACGAATCCGCTTTAATAGTTCAAAGAAAAAGTAATATTTGCGAGTAAAATCTTTTCAGGTGAAAAACTGGAAAATAAATTAGCCTCGGAAATTCGCGATGGCGTTTCACAGAGCCAATTTGGAGAAGGAAACAAAGAAAAGTGTTACAGGAACACTTGAGAGGAATACTCAGAATTAATCTCCTCTTACCAAGAAATATGGTTTTTCTAAATTTGTCTTTATGAAGGGTAAAAGAGGAACGATAACGTATAATATAAGATCATTAAGCAACAGGAAAGCATCTTATTTCTCTGTTACCGTTCATTGTTTAAACATTCTTTTAACTCTCTGGTATTCGAATCTCAAATTCGAATTCTCTGATATTCGAATTCTCTCAGATCCGAATTCTCTGATATTCGAATTCTTTGGTATTTGAATTCTCTGATATTCGAATTCTTTGGTATTTGAATTCTCTGATATTCAAATTCTCTCAGATCCGAATTCTCTGGTATTCGAATTCTCTGTTATTCGAATTCTCTGATATTCGAATTCTCTGGTATTTGAATTCTCTCAGATCCGAATTCTCTGACATTCGAATTCTCTGGTTTTTGAATTCTCTGATATTCGAATTCTCTGATATTCGAATCTCAACTTCAAATTCTCTGATATTCGAATTCTCTGGTATTTAAATCCCAAATTCGAATTCTCTGGTGTCAGAATATTCGAATATGTCCTAGTAGCTTTAATTTAAACTAACAAATAGAGTAAAATTTGTTAATCTTCTTAAATAATTTTGCGACATTTTTCACAACTATTTCAAATAGAATATGTGCCCACATACTCACTAATGACAGTGTATGTTATCTCAGCATAAAACTTTCCAATATTCCTTAATTTTCATTGCACCACGAAGGTGTGCCGCAACTAGGAAGTGCCTTTGAATTCAGATACCACTTCGTGGTATCGGGCTACACGTAATTCCAAAGGTTGGTATCGTATATTTGACTAAAGGGAAGAGCGAAAGTTCCGCTGGACAAAGGGCGAGGGCGTAGAAAGCAACTGTGGCAACGGCTGCTGGATCTCTGGTGTAACGCCTTATAAAGAGTAAAGCCCCACTACGAATGTGAGGGCGGAAGAGAATTTATCGTGGTTGTCTGGCGAAGCTAAGGGGATCAGGAGCCGCAATGATTTTCAATTTTCAAATCCACTTCGCGGCTGTTCTCCTTCGTTCTTCTTCCTACGGGGATATCGACGTATTTTGTGCACAGGCTGTTCCCAAGTTTCCCAATTTTACATACTTCGCACCATTTATCCATTCTCCAAAGTATAGAGTATCGTTAAGGAGACTAGGCAGTCAGATCGCTCGAAAATCAAGTATTCTTTGCGAATTAATTACAAGAAGATGAAAGCAAGCACGGACGTTTCCTCTTACACAATGTTTATTACTATCACGTAGAGAAAAAAATATTTTTTTGTCTACTAACAGGGACCACGGATAGACACATTCGTATATACAGATTGAGAATCTCTTTTCATTTTTTTTTGTTTTCTAGATAATCCTTAGGGTACTTTCCATTAACGCCAGCCGGTTTTTTTTCAACGCTCTTGGTCAGCATCCCGTATCTGCCATGTTTTTTTACAATCACACAAAAATTCAGAACAATAGTTCAAGATACCCTAAAACGGCCTGCCAAATTTCAAATGAATTTATCGAAAAGTTTCTACACAAAAAATTCACAAAGACCTATTTTTCGGCCCCACAAGGTAGAGTCCTCCCTTAATAGCCTCCGCAATACAAACCTTCTTCATCACTCCTACTATATACTACCCTCCCATTAGTCTACTTTACACAGATCATCTTCAACCACAGCAAAGCTCATCATTACATACAACAAACTCATAATTGTCTTCCATAACAAACATCCTCCATACCAGGAAACTTCCCACCCCAGTCTCTTACCCTCATCTTCGACCAAACTGCCCCCTCCAAAATTCGCCATGCGACTAATTTCCAATTACCGCCCACAACCCGTTAAAATTCACTCGATAAACAATTGCATTCGTCGAGCAGACGCGATGCCTGCAAAGTGGCCTCATTTTTCCCGTAATTCCATCAGCTATGAGCCAGAGATGCGAGGGGGGGCCCAGTCGAACGAGAAGAAGAGGGTAGAGACAGACACTCCCCCCTCTGTCTAGCTGGCAGGTCGTAGAGCGTGCTCTTGAGCAGCTTTGACATGCAAATTGCCTGACAATGAATTTCGTAAAACCTTTTACCGCGGAGTACGCCCGAGAGGAGCTCAGCTGAAAACGCTCTCGCGGGCCCGCCCACCCGCGCAGATAGAGGGCAACATCACCCCGCCGCAGGGGGGAGGAAGACGCCAGACGACGTCGACCGTATTAATCACTGTCTAGCGGCATCAGGGTGCCGCGCCACCTCTCGACCCTGACGATCGTGAATCCTCCCGATGCTGTAAAATCAGTTACTACGTCCTGATTCTCAAGCTCGTCGCGTAATCCCGGATCGTGATTAATATGAACGTCGTCCAGGAATAATCGCTGGAATTTTGGTGGAAAGGGGTAGGTACACCGATGGTGTGACGGGGTGCGACGGAGGGGAATCGAGGCCCGCAGTACTATTCGTAGCAGGTCGTTAGTAGGATTGCGGAGTTTCGGGTAATCACCAGTGGCGGATTTAAGGAAAAAGGCTCCGGTGGCAAATGTTCTGAGGGGCCCACATTTTCAGGGAAATGGAGGCAGTTTACTAAAAACAGGCTAAGTGTAGTTTTCAAATTATATATATTTAAAAGTGTAGTTTTAAAATTATAGTGCTTGGATAAAATCTTAATTTTTTTTTAAAATGGGGCCTTGAGACATTCTGGGTAGGAGACTAGACAGCAACTGCTCATCCGATGCTCGTTAAATCCGTCGATGTACTTACTGTTTCGAATGCAGGCATGGGCAAATTTTTTATTTAAATCAAATTTCGAATAACGAATGAAAGGTAAAAAAATTATTCGTCATGTGTCGAATAAAGTTAACTCGGATTAACGAACGAATGATGAATAATTATTTTAAGTTTCATTTGTTAGTCAAAATATTATTTGAATAATAATGTTGCCCATCTCTGTTCCAATGGCCCACGTGTCCCACTGTTTGTGAGAATCTTGAGTGGCTTTATCGGTACTTAGTCGTTGGTGGGCTTTGTTCTTGGGTTTTTATGTGGTTTTGGAATTGAGACTGGTTAAATGTTCGGTTTAGGTGTCATGTGGAAAGTTACAGTGATGAGGATCAACGATTTAGTGGGCATTGCAGGTTTGAAGGGTGGTGACACGCAGTGGCAAACCGCGAGATTGTGAGCTGTTTAGGGTTCCTGTGATTGAACGATAGGTTTGTGATTGAAATGAAAGTGTCATGATGTTGATACTGTGTTATTGTTAGATTGTAGGAGTTCCGAAATTGAGGGGTGGGAGGGAAGAAAAATTTGTGAGGTACTTGTGGTATATCTAAGTTGTAAATATGTAAATTAATCACTTTGAGAGCATCGAGAATCATGTTTTCTATTATTTATTACTTCCAGAAATGTGTAAAAAAGGTGGTTATTGGTTTTTGATCCCCTATATCACAGAACAATACTGTTTTCACCCTCTACTGTTCTTAAATCGTCATTATAGGTTAGGTTAGGTTTTTATTTTCTCCCAGCTTACAATTTCTTACAGGTTGGAGGATGGCATTTCAGGACACAGCCCTATATAGCCCAACGAACATTGGTCTTTAAAATCGTCATTATATTCTTTTCACATGCAATACAGCCTTCATGTTAAAAGAACTTGAAAAATCCCTTACCATTTTTCAATCCAAAAGTCGTTCTTCACATATGGATGTTTGAGGATTGCAACATCTACTTCCGGCGCGCGCTATTTAAATAGCAGGCGACGCACGCGCTGTTTTACTAGAAATACGTGCAACTAACGAATAACGAATCCTGTTCACTATGAATGCGTCTAAAGATTTTTATGATGTTATATAATACTTCTATGGAATCATAGATGTCCACTGTCAATTAATTAGAAAAAATTGGTTCAATTTATTTAATTTTTACACAAAAGGCACACCCACCAATATATTCCTAAGTAGGTTGCCGTCTGTCCTCGGTTAGAATGTTTCTTCTTCGCTTAATAATTAAATATACGATTTGGAAAAAATCTCTGTAATTTGTTTAGTTACTGTCTTCCCAATTTACACTAGTGTATCGAAGAATTAAAATTTTTTTATTAAAATGGAAACGCATTTTATTTTACTATTAATTACTAGAACTGCGATTTTAAACGCAAAGTAGTAACAACAAGTCGCACGAAATATTACACGAGATAAGTGTTGTCCCACCACTATTGTAAGTGTTTGCATGAGTCTTTCGAAATTCAGACTAGGTACATAAAGTGGAGTACCTAGTTAAGAAAGTTTGGACGGGTGCCTATCGCTAGTAGGAATCCAAGTATAAGGTTTCTGTTGTTTGTGAACAAACAGATCTTATAATTGACATATTATTTCAAGTTTCTTAATCATCACGCTCCTTTTTTAAGTATTCTGAATTTCGAGACAATACTCTGCACTTCGTCCAAACGCCTGTTTGAAAAGCGCGCGGAGGTAGACAGCCCCCTAAACTTTAAACGCTTAGGGGAGAGTCGTGCAGTACCGACGAGAAATTTAAAAACGTGTTTGTAGTATAGATGGAACTTAGTAAGGGGAGGGAAATTATTTTTGTGAAATTTAATAATAAGAATTGATAATTCGCAAAAGTAAAAAGGTTGTAATTTCTAGGAAACGAAAAATTGTCGTCCAGTACCGACCAACTATTAAATTAGTAGATTTTTAGGTCTAAATAATTAACAATATTAATAAAGACATTTAATTAGTACAATACGAGACTTTTTTCCAAATTTTATTTCCACAAACTCGCAAGTGAAATAATTAATATTCTCCTGATCTGTGCATTCGACGCGTGCCCAACCGTCACATTCGGTACACTGCACCCAATCTTTGTCAAATGATTCCTTGCAAACAGAGATGGGCAAAATTTTTATTTAAATAAAATTTCGAATAACGAATAAAAAATTAACTTTATTCGTCAAATAAAAAAATTAACTTTGTTCGTCGAATAAATTCTCATCGAATAAAAAAATTAACTTTGTTCGTCGAATAATCTAAAGTTAAAGTAACTTTTATTTTATCCTTATTTACTCTCTCGTAGCTTCCTGCTTGTTAGGTTATCATACTTATACTTATTTACTTTATTTTTTGCGGGAAAAAAGGCTAAATGAACATCTTATAAATTAATCTGAACTGCTAACAGATTGAACTTACAGATAAGAAAAATTTGGTCTCTATTGGTGGACAGTCTGTTGGTCGCTACTGCACGATAGTTGGATGGTCGGTACCGTACGACAAACATGGGGAAACATTTTAGATCATTGTATATTATGTAAAAAAATATTGCAAAACTAGGACGTTTTATTAAACTTAATAAACTAGAGATAGTATACATAATAGAACAAAATGATTTATTTACACGAGAAACAAAATATCAGCTTTAAAAACTAACTTTTAACCCACTGAATATCAACGTATACGTTTAATGCCTCAGAACATCGACAGCAATAAAGTAAACAATATGGCCCGGATATAGGTTATAGAGAATTGTGATTTTCATTGGTTAATTCAAGTAAAGTGCTAATATCTGGTCGAAGAAGCGAGAACTAGCTTGGGTCGGTACTGAACGCTGGTCGGTACTGTACAGCTCTCCCCTATACTTTGAAAACGAAGCTTGGGATTGTAAAAGAATAAAGGAATTTTTTATTTCGTCTCGTATGGAAAAATTATACGGTTACTTCTGTCTCCAGATTTCTAGATTTTAAGTTATATTCACGTAATTGATATATGAATCAAATATTATTATTTCTGTAGTGTAATTCAAGCCTCGCAACAACCATCTCGCAATAAAACAGTTAATTACATCCAGAAGAACTTACAAAAGCGTATTGGGAGCTCGAAAATAAAATTGTAAAAGGTCACCGAATGAATTTCTTTGAATAAGAAGGGCAACGACACGTGTATACTATATACTATATCCTGTAATCGAGTGCGCGTATTTCTTTCATTCCTTGCAATTTCTCGATATTCAAATTCCCGGTAACCAACTTTCAAAGAAATTCTCCATCCCCAAAGCACTCAGCGTGGAATCCAATCTGACTTTAAGCGAGTACGAAGGATTCTAGGAAAATTGTAAAGCACAGCTAGATGGAAGAAACCAGGGGATGCGTTTTGACGTTAAACCATCAATCTCTCAAATCCATTAATAAAGAATTTTCGCATGCGGATCCACATAACCTTTCTTCGCTGTCTCGACCCCCTTTACCTATTTTGGGTATACTGAATTTACCCAGTTATCTGTGGAATAAATAAAGGAAATTTAGCGTGGTTTATTTCGCTATTTCAATATTATAAATATCTCAGATTCGATAATAAAAGTAACTCGTTCCAACGTCTCTAGTTACCCTCATTAAAATTGAGATATTGCAGAAAAAGTTGCCTGTAATATTGATCGTGTGAGGTCCCCTTAAGGTTGCGGCAGGAGGAGCTAGCTGGAGGATCAATCGGATTTTTCTTTGACTATACACAATGATAGGGGTGGTAGTAGTGGATCGTTGAATCCCAGCTAGCCGCGTAATGGGTATCGAGAGACATCGTTAAGCGTCGATCTCTTCTCCCAAAGTGACCTGGCGCCTCGCTTCTGCTCTCCTTTTCCTCTTTTCCTGCTGTTCCATCAACACTCAAGCTCCCCTTCTCTTTTTCTCCTTCGTTTTTCTTCTTCTTAATGCACTACATGTTCCTTATTCTATGCTCGTTTCTTTATTTCGATCCTTGTATATAGTTACTTATTTCGTAACACCAACTGGATCTTTTTCCTGGTGTCCCTTTTTCCCTGTGGATGGTGCTTTATATTTTTTGAGAGTTTGTCTTCCTTTGCTGTTCTTTTGATTCTTCTATAAGTTATCGGTTTCTGCAAGTTTTCAGAAACTTTTACTCGTTCATTCTCTTATTTCTCTTTCTACTTCCTTTGATTGTTACCGTTTTTCTTTGTGAATTAATTCCTCATTCTTTTTATTCCTCATTTTTCATTTTTATATGTAATTATTTTTCTATAATTCTCTTCTATTAATTCTATATTCTTAAGTCCTCTATACCATGTTCCTTCCTCCACCCCTTTTGCATCATTCCAACCCTTCTTTTTCATTATTTCCACCCCCCACAAAATCAATCTGTCCCCTTCCTCCACAGACTCTTCTTCCCACGTTCCTCCTTCATTCTTACATTCTTCTTATACGCTTTTATACCCGAAACTCGGTAAATCTCGGGCCAAAAATTTCATTTTAATCTCTCATCCCCATTTCTACTTAATCTTCCAGCCTCCTTCTCCATCAATTCTACCAATACCTCTACCAATTCCATCCTTCCTTGCAACCTTCAAACATCCTTTTCCTTCCCATCCACTCTTCATCCCCCATCCCCTCCTCCCAAAATCAATCCCTCCTTCCGCAGACTATCCTTCCCACACTTCTCTCACATTCCCTCCGCATTTCCTTCGCACACGCGTCTTCATCCTCGCGCTCTCCGCTATCAGTCTTTCGCCCCCTCCCGCCTCCCGGTCCTCCTCCGGGAGGGCGGCGGAAGGCTATGTGGCCACACGTCCCGCTATAGATCGCGATGGAGCCCGCGGAGGTGGAGGATAGTAGGTTGAGGCGGGTGGATGCAGGGGGTGGGGAGTAACGGGGGATAAACCATGATGTCGTTGATTAATACGGTTTACCAGTAAGTGTAACGGAGTGTGCAGAACGCGTCTGTGCCACCCCCACCTCGAAATTCTCCTCGCCCTCCTCCACCTCCTTCGACGCCACCACCATCAACCTCGAGCAGAAGCAGAAGCTGCACCCTCCACCCTCGTGGAACCCGTTGAACCAACCCCGTGCCACGTGCCGATCAATGGCGTCTTGCCTCTGGTTGGTCGAGCCAGGAACAACCCCCTCGCGTCGTTTGCACCCCCGCCCCCTCAGCGCCACCTTCTCTCCTCGTCTTTCGAACGCGCTCCACGCGCTCGCAGCTCCCGCTACTTTCCCTCTTCGTCTCCTCCTCGCGCAAACACACTCTCCCCTATCCCGCTGCCACCCCTTTCTCAGCAACCCCCTCCGCTGGCCGCCTCCATCCTCCTCCGCCAGCTCTGCATCCTTGTTCGCGATGAACGTCGTCTTCGCCCCTCGCTACTTCTCCCCGTCCCTCTGGCGAGTACCTCTCCACCTTTTTCCAGGATACAGACCTCGCTTCGTGCACCGGAGGAGGGTTGATCCCATAAGAGAGGGCGAGCTTTTCTTATGAGGAGCATTGATTGCCAACAACCCCTTCCGCTGGCCCTACCCCCCGACGGAGTTTCTCGCGGAGCGGTCTTCGCACTACCCTTCTCTGGCGTACCCCGTCATCCACCCCCGTCGCGGCTGCACGATGTCACCCCCACCGCGCTTCTCGCGGGCGAGCTTTGTTTAAAAATAATTTCACGTGAATTGGCTGGTGAAAGTGGCTTCGAATGGGAAAGTGGCACGATTCGGGCCTTGATAACGCGCACAGCTTCGAGTTGAGCGCGGGACGGCGAGGAGTGGTTCCTCGAGAGATCGGTTCGCCTCTAATCGAGTTAGGATTTGCAGGCTCGCTTGGGTCGATTCAGTGTATGATTATTTACTTCGTTCTTGGAGAATCGAAGGGCTGGTTTAGATCTTGAGAATTGAACTCAACAAAATTTGATTGTTCTGTTGTGCTTACTTGGTGAATGGTTTCTTCGTTGTATACAATTGTTTGAGTTTGGTCAATTGCAGAAAAAAAATTTAGCGAGGGATACAAACTAAAGTTTCTGTAGAAACTATTAGTGTTTAGGGATTATAGATACTTTCCATAATATTTAAGTTTAATTATATAGGGCAATATACTTTTAATTAATTTATATTGAATTGTTTGCAGAAAGTCACGTACCGACTACGTGTTACCGTTATAAAAAGAAATTGTAGAAGATATTTTAGGAGATGATTCAATGCAATTGTAAAGTGTTATTGCTCGCAGATAGTTACCAAGTTTCGTGTCTCTAGCTGTGCTTCCTTGGTTTCAAACAGATTACGAATCTATCAGCAAGCACGCGTTGTCGATCAATCCCTTCCTTTGTACACCGCGTGTACTTCAACGCTCAATTGCTATTAGATGTTAGTACTCCAGTAAATCTCTCTGATAGGTTCACCATAGCCTTTGATCACTGAGTTGATTCAAGGCATGCCTTAAGTGAACACCTGATCCTTTGCAGCACATCACGCCGGGCATGTCACGAAATTTTCGGTCTGCAGATCGAACAAAACACATCGCTAACGAGAATCTTAATCGACAAGCAATTTGAACTGAAACTTTTCATCGAAATACAAGAAAAATTTAGAAGTTTCTTAAAATTCTGTGGACTTTGAGAAACCTTTGAACAAGGACTGTCCTTTTGTAAATAATTGAGGTGAGTACTGTCCTTTTGTAAATAATTACCAACAAATCTTTTCTTTGATTACTTCCTCCACAGTTACCAGACTTTATGAAATTTTCATACACAAAGCTTAGCAAGCTAGAATAAGTTATCTACCTTTACCATTGTACATATGTCTTCGTGAGGGGTGGGATAAAGAAGGGTTGAAAACGACAGCGTTCACACAGGTGTTTATCACGAGAGAACAACTTTATTCGATAATTCACTACCCACAGTTCAAGCTACATAATAGTCGCTAGTCTGTAACATACTGTTATTGGATTACCCTTGATTAGCACTGACAATTCACCGGGATTTAATATACAGGTCTCTACTAGTATCTACGTTCCTTTCGCCGTTCTATCTCGCTCCCAGAGTTCAGAGGAGCATCGACAACCGATGCAAGCGAAACGAACGCCACCATTGCAAGTATAATCGTAAAGATATTTAATGTAAATCCGTGTGATCGTTCCGGGAGTCTCCCATTCTTATATCATCGCCCATCAAATGTCCGTCTCCCTCCACCTTTATGGTTAATGGTACCCATGAAACAATTCTCCTTCGATTCTCGTAGAATTCTATCGTTACACTGGCAATCACATCGTAAGGCATGTACAAATGGCTGTCGAGTCAAAATCAATTCTGTAATTAGATGCGGAAGAATAGACTCTCAAATTTTTTAAGCCAAACGATATTCGTATGAAACACTTTGCCGTATTATTTTAAATTAAACATTGAATTGTATTACGAGCGAATTTCTTTCAAGATATTTTCAAGAAGTCACTGATTTATTAGTTAATTTAATGCTGCTTTTCTCTTTTCATGATATACAAGCTGTCTGACTTTCCGATCTCCTTATCACTTCAACTTATGACTGAAATTAGAACGAAGATTGGAATTTCATTTTCATTTCCAAATGCTAAGAGGGATTACAAAAGCTGTCGGAACTTCTGCAGTTCCCGTTCTTTGAAAGATTAATTCGCGGTAAGAGTTCTTCGAGTTTATACCTGTCTTGCGGGCGGGAGTATCCACACGTCTGTGCGTCCGAGTATCCGAAGAGGGAAGTAATTTCCAGAGGATATCGTGTGTATGCGCACGACGGAAAACGAATTTGAACCGATAGAAGCGTTACTGGCGGCGCGTGCGCGCGCATCGCGCGAGCAAAGCGGACATCCGTGTTACTCGGATAATACGGACATCCGTATTATTTGAATAATGCGTTGCAGCGATCATATGATTCAAGAAAATTGTCGTAGACTCGATTCAAGGGTGATAATGCAAATTATCCTATCACAATACAAATTATCTCGTGCGATCAGCTGTTCCATTGGGTCGCAAGTCCTGGATTATTCGTTCCTCGTAGGTTAAAAATAAAAGCATTTGGTCTTTCGAGTAAAGCAACTTTCACATCATCGTGGACGCAAATCTTCCTCAAATGTGTTGCACACTTGTCAACTTTTCAAGTGAACTCGCAAGACGACGGGGTACACAAGTTTCGGATGTCGATACGTTTTGATTGACTCGTCATTAGCAAATTTCGTTCTGCATTGAAACCTGACAGAAATATATAAACCAAAGGCCCTTGACAACCCTTGAAGGCTCTTGATCAGTTTCGTCTCAAAAACCCGACTCGAAACTATCCAAAGAAACTGTATAACGATGAACATATAGGGCACAGAATGTAAAACCTAACACCTTCGATTCAAAACAAAAATTCAAAAAATCCATATACACATACGTCTAACAGAGTCCAAGAAATTCCATCCCCGCAGGAAAATATTACTCAAATTATCAGTCACTCCCAAATTAACAGCCTCTCACCAACAGCTGAAGCATTCGCACCACCAAGTACCCCAGACGCTCCAGAACCCATTGCCTCTGTCAAAGGTCCTCCGACCGCTCCGGAAAGTACTGTCACTCTTAGACGAAGGAAGGAAAAGAAACATGAACCAGCGTCTCGAGACGTATACGTGCCCAGAATGTGAATTCGTGGGAGGAGCCCAGAAATATTCAATCAGCCGTCAGCGGACGATCCTAGGGATCCTCTTTCGTGGTCGGTTGTATCTGGTGCCCCATGCTGGGCAGGTGGTGATGATGATGCTCGGGCCTCCTAGACAGTGTCAGCAACGGTGGTAGCAATGGCAGAGGCAGGGGCAGTGGCAACCCGCCAGGGAACCCCGCCAGGCCACCGAGCAGGGCGGAGGCTGTCGAGTGCTCCTGAGCCTTTCTTCTCAGCTCAGCTAGGCTGCTGCTCCTGTGAAGATCACCTGTCCCAGGCTTGCAGCAGCCACATAGCGAGCCTGCCCAGCCTGCCGGTGACCAGGAGAACATGTCGTGCAGGCTGCTGGATCGGTGGTCGCTCGAGGTCCAGAGAGATGGAGTGGTCGAGGTTAGGGATGTCGGCGCGCAGCTCACCACTTTGTTGCCGAACAACGGCGATGAGAACTGGGCAGCCAGGTGCGGGGAGAAGAAGAGCGATGTCGGAGGCTCCACTGGCCTGAAACCTGCTGCTAACCCTGAAGCACTGCAACACAAGGGGGTTGATGTTCATTCGGGGTGTTCTTCGGTTGTTGGGTGGATGATGAGGGTTCTGGGAAAAGATTGTTGCTGGAGGTTTTTGGAGAAATTATTAGATGTGAGTTTTGATAATTTGTCACTGTTTGGAGTCGTTATTTGTGGAAGCCGAAGAGAGTTAATACTGGGTTTTTACTGGAGATTGATGATTGGAGGTGTTGAAGGTTGATGATTGGAGGTGTTGGAGATTGATGATTGGTGGTGTTGCAGATTGATGATTGGAGATGTTGAAGGTTGATGATTGGAGGTGTTGGAGATTGATGATTATAGGTGTTAACGATTGTTGATTGGAGGTGTTGGAGATTGATGATTGGAGGTGTTGAAGATTGATAATTTGAGGTGCTAGAGATTAAATAGGAGCGGTGATTTGTATGAATGTATTCTGGGAAACGCCCTAATCTATGAAATATATTAAGATATAATTCTTTTTATTGGAAGTATCTTCTTTCTGTGATCGTTCACAGATTCAACTCTTTTTCAACCACCACTGCACATCCTGTTTCCTTCTTTCAAAATAAGGCAAGGTATATGATCAAATATACAAAATGGAATAATGCCTGTAATCTAAAAACAACGAAGTGTCAAAAAATATTTATCTTTTCAGAACACTCTGGCTAGAAAGTATTTCACTTTTCATTTCTCGAACAGAATTTTATTTCTCCAGTAGCTCTGCGATTCGATTGATTAGCTAAAGAAAACAGTGCAACTTTAGAGTCTATATAATCGTGGAGGGAGGAGGACACGGAAAGGGCGAGGAGGGGAAGCAGAAGGGCCCACGAAAGCGCTAACCCGATTAGCGCGCGCGATATTCCGCATCCTTCGCCAGCCAGCAGAAGCTGCTTCGAGGCGCTGATGATTACCTCAAATATTAATCGCAAATATTGTTTAATTAATGTAACGAGCCCGAGGTGGAGCTCCAGACGCGGTGGGAGGGGGGATGAAACGTGGATGCAGCGAGTTTCAAGGCTAGACGAGAAAGATGGTTGGCTCGACGAAGAGGGACGCAGCGAGGGAGGTAAACAGAGAGATACCATGGCGGATAAACACGTACAAGTAGATACAGCAATTTGGAGAAAAAGGGAAGATTAAGGAGAGCTTCAGTGTAACCAAGAAAGTTTCAATCCTGGAGGAGAGCGAATAATTTGATGATGGGTGAACGAAGGGGAATGAAAATTAAATGTAGGAAGGGGTTATTGAAATAAGTAGCGAGTTAATTAACGATTGACACAAATCGTTAAGAATTGGAGACAATGTTACGTTTCTAAAAGAATTTACACAAATGTTATAGTTTTTATGTAACTTGTGTGCTTCTAAAAGACATATCAAGAGGACAATTCTGTTTAGAATTCACAAATATGGTTTACAATAAAGAAGTTGAAGTTACTGACTAAGTAACTAGACTTAGCAGAAGTAATTAGATAGCCCAAGGAATCTATCAAATTCCAGTTTGTTCGCTAAAATAAAGCTCATGCACCAGCGAAGGAGCTACATATTCTGAGTTGCCTCACAGAGGACGAAAAAGGGACAAAACTAAGAGATAACGGTATCTAGGTCGCTACATGAAAACGGAAACGGTGATGGTAGACTCCACAAGACTCGGTGAGCTGGGTTTGGAGTGGATTTTAGGTGGCGGAAGATGGCAGCAGCAGGAAACCGCGATGGAGGCGGCAGAGGGGGTGGAAAAGGGGTGAAGGAGGCAGTAGGTGGCGGCAGAGACGCAGAGGGGGAAAGCCTGAACTGCGGTAAGCGCGATAATTAGCAGCAATTAGCCGCGTAGCCTAGCGTGCTCCTTGCTTACATGCTTTGGCTTGCCTTCCTCGCATATACGCATTTAATTCCTTCGGCTCCATGCGTCTAACCGTGATATCTATCCTGTCATTGCACTCTTGCCAGTATCTTTAACCTCGTTGCAAAATGTGTTTTAATTAAGATGTGAGGATTAAGATTGTAGGTAATCACGTGAAATTTTTAAGTTGGTCGCAAAAGTTTTATAATTAATAAATTGCGCTCCATGAATTAGTGTGGGATTTCGGGTGTCAGGTCTCCTTTCTTCATTATGCTTCGTGAACTATTAAACTATTTAAGATGGTAAGATGGCAACTCTGGATTAGAGTTGAGGATTAGGTATGCGTTAGGTGATGGGCTAAGTTTCATCAAGTTTTCGTTTTTCTACTCAACGAATTGACGTATTATTTAAGATACCATCACTGGATTTTAGACCTGATTATTATTTTATTATTTTGAACCTAATACTGATATAATGGAGACCCTGAAGTAAGGCAATCTTTATTGCACCACTGGTTAGTGAATGTATTTTTGTAATGAAATAAGGGTTTTTGTTTAAAAGCTTCAATGGTATAATCAAACTAATGCATTGTGACAGAAGATAACGTTATCGTAGTTTTACGTATTTTCATCCGTAAATTAGGAAATTCGTGTACACGTAGTTGAGCGAGTATCAGACCGAACTTTACGCGATAGTTAGCAGCGACGAGGATGAAGCTGTTTGACGTCATTAAATTTTAAATAAAGATTTTAATGGATTCTTATTACGCAAAGGAAGCAGCTTCTACGTCGTTACGTTGTCCTTATCGACATCGTTAAGGACCGTGAAACGATTATAGGATGGGTTTTACCTCGTTGAACCGGTGAAACGTGCAAGAAAACTCGTTTGTGCTTTAACAAACACTCTAACCGTTTTACAGGTTCTGCAAATTTTATGCACGCCATGCAGCGTCCGCTCAAACTTGGTAAAAGGGAAAATTAATGTTCGCTTATTTTCCCTACGATTTATCGACGCCTAGAAGAGGAATTCTAAATTGTCTTCAACTTTTTATAGTGTCATAATTTCTCATTTTCAAATGAACTTCACGACACAACTATTGCGTCTTTAAATTCAATTTAGGATTATCTTAGTAACAATTTAAAAGCATTATCTTTTTGAATTATGTGGTACAAATTTCTACATTCAGAAGTTTTAAAGTACCCTATCGAACATAGTCTATAATTAAAACAGACTCAAGTGCAAATCCTTCTTTTACACACTACAATTTTATATACCTTTCTTCACCCCCTACAAGGGTGGAGAAAAAAACTGTCCCCTTTTTCTCGCTGTAAGTCGCCCAATGGTATTTACAAGCTACTCCTTACGCAATGTCATTTTTTAATTTATTATAACAAAACGCAGTCACACTTACCCTTATCTTTTTCCCCTTCCCACACTTGCTCCCCCTTCTCATTTATTTTCCTGACAACAGACTCGACCACGCATACAGCGCCGTTGCAACAAATACCTATTGCCGCTATTACACCACCATTAATACCGAACGGTCACGAAAACTCCAGGCAGCCACAAACGGATCACCGCGGGCCCAGGATGTGGCACCAATTCCCTTCGAGATTACGTTCACCGCGAGTAATTTAAATCCCGCGCTAAGAGCGTTACCGTAAAACAACGAGGACACGAGGCAGAGGGGGCGGGTGAGGGTGAAAGAAAGGACGGGTCCCCCTTTCCCAGCTAGTAACCCCAGATCCGCCCCTGTTCCCCAGACTCGCAGACTGCGCGAAGCGACTTCCAGTTCGGTTGGCAGGTAAGGAGGAACGCAAAGCATACACCCCCTCTGCCTCTTCCTCCCACCGTCCCCCCTACCACCCCATTGCAGCCGAGAAGCTGCCGAGCCGCTGCTACTGAATAAATGATGAGGATATATTTACGGCGAGCGGTTTTAAATAAATTACAACTGCGGAGACGGCGAAGGAGTACTTCCTACCGTTTCGCCCTCAGCCACCCCCTGGCTCCTCTGTTCCACGGGCTGCTCCACCATCTTGACTCGAATCAGCCTCCTACGAGTGTATTCCGTGTGTCTACCGTTTCGGCATTGTTCTTACCCCCTCACGGCGATTCGACGGGAGCCCTGTCTGGGATTATAAAGAAGCCACGGACGGATGCTTGCCATCGTTGGAAAAAGAAATCGTCGAATCGTGCATCTTCTCGTGGGTACTCCACCCTCTGTAGAAGGGGGCGCTGGGGAATTAGCTGCTCGCCGCGTTTAAGTGTGTTCTGGGATATTGTACTTTTTTGAGGGAGGGACTTCTACTTGATGCTCGAAACACTGTCTTTCGGTTGAGCTGAGGAATAGAAGTTTCGTTCGGTTGGTGTCTTTTCAGAGTTTCAGCTCCCGAATTCTGTGATTTGCTGTCTTTGAGACGAGAATTTGATGCTCGTTGTATTTTTGGAATGCAGGGTTATTTTAAGGAAGGGTAATAATTGTCAGTGGACTTGTGATGAAAGTGTGATTCTGTTTTGTAGCTTGTTGACTAGTCGGGGAGTGAGTATTGAGGGTTGAGGGTAACTGGGATGTTTGGTATGATTCATGAGCGCCCGTGAGTCTATGGAAGTGTCTTAAGCCGGGTCCACATTTGTTACCGCAACCTGTTATCTAGCTAACCCATGGTAACAAATGTAGACGTGTTCTGTTAAGCCGGGTCCACATTTGTTACCGCACCGCGTTGCTTCATTTAGCGGTAACGCGGTTCGGTGCAGGACCCGTTTCTGAATCTGTTTCTTGTTACCTGCACCCATTACTTTCGAACGTTACTTCATCGCGTTTCACATTCATTGGAACGGCCAAAACGAGTAACGAGTCACAGTATACAGTACAGAACATCGTCTACATTTGTTACGACGACCGATCAGATAGGTAACAGGTCGCGGCAACGGAATGCGGTGCGGTAACAAATGTGGACCCACCTTTACCTATCGAACCGGTCGTGGTAACAAGTGTAGACGATGTCTGACCAAGCGACGAGGTAACAGGTTATCTAGGTAACAGATCGCGGTAATAACTGTGGACCCGGCTTTAAGAAACAAGAAACTCGGACCTAATCCTTCAGGTGTTTCAACAGATAATGCCCACTACCTGGGAAACTTCACTGTGTCAAGATAGCTATTTGGATCAGATCCACACATTTCTCGAACCAGCACCCTTTTTGCCAATTAGAACACCCCGAATACCAGTCACGAATCACAAAAGTCTCTCATGTGAAGAGGCTTAAATCTAAACCTGACTGCCATTCAGCAGCCCCCGATCATCCTCTACTCGCGTTCCGCTATGCCGCCCACACTTCAGCCCCGTTGTAAACGGTCACTTCTTAAAGCTTCGCTGCGTCGAGGGCAGAGAATCTCGCGGAATCTCCTCTGCGCGCCAGAGGGGTCCGATTTAACGAGGCGACGATTATCGCGATTATACGAGTGGCAGCGACTGTCGAGACGAGCTCGTCGCGGCGGGAGGCTTCGGTGGGGGGAGGGGGGTGAAAGAGGGGTGGAGGGGCGGAGGAACTAGAGGAAGCCAACAGTGGAAGCGAGGAGTGGTTTAATGGCGCGTATCAAGCATCCGGCCGACGTGTTCAGCGGTGCTTGCACCGTTGGAATCGTGGCTGAGTTTGGACGGTCGGCGACGAGGGGCGGCAAGGGGGTGGAATGGAGGGTCAGAGGGGAAGGAAGATATTTCCTAAAGACGTAAATACAAACGAAGCTAAAAGCTCACCTCTCGGCGGGTGGGCCGAGGCCACCCACGGTGCTAGGTGGCGGCTGTGGCGCCCTTATGGGGGTTGGCGGTGGCGTCGAGACGCCACCCAGGGACGGCTGACTCTGCTGGGGCCGCGGACTGACCGAGGCGGAAGTCGTGCTGGGGCTCCTCGATCCTCCAGCTCCATCTGGGCCGGCGTCCTCCGCGTCGGGGGCGCTGCAGCTCGTCGTACCTTTTCGAGGCAAAAACGAGCAACCGACGTGAATGCGATCTTCCGTTCCTTGGTGTGCGTCGCGTGACGAAATCGCGATATTTCCTCGATCGAAGCTTGGAATGGAACTGTCGGTTCAGTTATAGGGGAGTGTGTAATGGATCATATGAGGTTGTAGTTATACAGTGCTACTATTTATGTGTATGCTTTTGGACATTGTTGTTGGGGTATTGATTGAGGGAGTTTTAGTGACTTTTTGTGAGTTATACTGGGTTGGTTGCTATTTTATCGCGAGGTGCTTCGACTTCAGAGGAGCCTCTTTTCTTGGACATCCTATATAGTGAAAGGGTTTTGCACGTCCATAGATATCTACTAAGGAATAAGTGCATGCATTAGGGAAATGAAGATTGAAGTTTTAGTCATCCCATAAGTAGTGGTTGATTAAAAGTGGGGAAAAATAATTCTTGTCGACCATCTACCATACTTAGAATAATGTACTATGCTTTGCAAAACTATGCTTCTTGTTTCTTTGAACTTTCGACAAATTATTATCATACTTTTTAAAGGAAAGCATTACAAACGAAAGAAATGAAGCAAATTAAAGAATAGAAAATAGTTGAAGACTAATAAGTAGATACTCTTTGTAAATAAATGTCATATTTAGATTTAATAAAATGTAAATACGAATAAGGCAGTAATGAGCTAAAGTTAGAAAACTGCGTTCTTTTTGAAACCTAAATGTATTTCTAACTTTTGGTACAATCGAATTTCAATGCAAGTAATGGAACATTGGAAGATGTTGAATAAACAGAGTGTTATGTTTCTGAGAATCAAGAATAGACGATATTACTCATGGGATGTAGTAAAACTTCACATTAGCAGTGGCGGATTAAAATTCTGACAAATTCACGAAACTTATGAACATCCATTCGCGATCGTACCTTCAGGATCGTGTCCGGTGGGACTTGGACCAGCTGATGAAGAGGGTGGCGGTGCCAGACCTGTCGTTTCCAATGTACCACCCCCTCCATTACCTTCATTCTTCCTCTGCTCCTCCTTCAAACGTTCGCTCTTCCGCCACTTTGCTCTGCGATTTTGAAACCACACCTAGAAAATGAAAAATTTCACAATATGTAAACAGCCGTTTCTTTAACCATCATGAGTTTCCAATTAACTTAAAATTAAATCGTGTACGCGATTATTGAAGATAAACAGCTTTAAACTAACAAATTCGTAGATTAAAAATAAATTGATGGATATTGACTCATCGATCAGCAGTTAGCTTTTTATTTATAGCCTCAAATTATAAGTATTTGTAATCGGAATGAAATTTTATCGGGATTAAATACACGATAAAATTATAAATAATCAGATAGCTACTTGGAAACGATACTTTTCCATCTACATAGAATTCTGAGCGCTATATAATAATTCTTGCATCCAGTACAATAGAAGTTTCGAACAAAATTAACTGTTCTAACATTCCATTTCTAAGATCAACGTTAAAAATATCCTAAAGTATCTTGAGCGCACAGTTTTCCGTTTCTAATTGTAAGAAATAACCACATTCTTTATCCTCTATCTAAGGAATCGAATGTACAAGAGACCCATCCAATGGTAATTTCCAAATCCCTACCATCCCCTCTTGAGTTCCAAGAAATCAACTCACCCCTAGACTTCTCTAAATCAGTAAACATTTATAATCCTTTCGTATAATATACACTTATGGCACAATAAAATAAGTTTCTTCCTTAAGAATGGTCTGCAGGCATCGGCCACGACGAAAAAAGGAAGGGGTTGGGGGAAGTCGGCACGAGGGAGGACAAACGAAAGTAAAACGTGGAACGTCGCTGAAGGCGACACTTAGGCTGTTTTAACTACACCTGGCTCTCTAGCGCGCGGATATAGAAGGATAATTGCATGTACGGGGTGGCATCCGTAGGTGGTCAGAGGGGTTGGTCTCTCGGCGTCGTGCATGTTCAACGAGCCGACAGCAACCACTGCGGCCGAGTGTTTTTTAAAAAGCTCGAGTTCCGCTAACGAGGCTAACTTGACATAATACCAACTGAAATAGACTTTATTACACCGAGCAGCCCCCTACAACTGCGGTATCTTCACCCTGACGATATAACGTGCTGCAGCTTCCCGGCAATGCCCACACGGGGGTGAGTTTCCCCGAATTCCCAATAACGTCCCTTCCCCGAGCACCGCTTCAACCACGCGGAGCGTTTCTTTGAATTCGAGGACGGTTCTCAAAGAATGAAATTTCATTTAATAAGAACGAGGGATGATTTATAATTTGGACTTCCTGAAAGTGATGCTTTGGGGATGTGTCGTGGATGCTTTAGCAAGTTGAGACTCTTGTGACCCGAAGTGGGTGTAAGGGAGGAAAATTAACCACCAAAAGTGGGATTATTAATATAGAAATGATTTAGTCACTGTGTATTCTAAACTACTCTCGATGAACGTTCTCCAAAGAAATATTTAAATCGAGGTAGTTTGTGCAAGGAAGTGGAAGGTGACTCCGTTACCTTTTATTTCTAGAATTTAGAATTACAATATCAATTTTAAAATACACAAAAACCACTTATAACTTCCCTTAGGGTCCCTTTACACGAGACACTTTCGTTTGGTATTTCAGATACATTCACTTGGGAAAGACTTGGATTTACAAACCCTAATCCCAGAAAAGAAAGGTTCTTCATTTTTCTTTTATTCCACGCTGTTAAACGAATCAGGTTAAGCCCGAAAGTATCACAAGTCAACTTAACGAACTCGTTAACGGATTGTGATCGATAATAAAATAAACGTGTCTGGACGAGGTCGAGTACTCTAATGCAAACAGACCCTTCCGCAGAAGACGAAACACCCTGTTACAGGCCGAGTCTGAGAAATGATTATCTTTCGTTCGAGAGGAGAAGTTTCACGGCAGGAAGCTTGGAAAATGGTTTAATAAAATAAATACGATGAGCCCTTCGCGGTGGCTCCGAATTCCAGCTCGAGGAACGGGGCACGGGGGTGGCTGGCTGATGGGGAGAGATATAATAATATCCTGAGGGTTGCGGGGGCGAGTAATAGCTAAGAACAAAGCCGTGGTTCCGTCGGGACCTTTGGTGCTTCTCTCTTCCTCTCGCGTCTCCTTCGCTCCCTTCTCTCTCTATTATCCGCGCCATTTTTTTCACTGTACGAATTTAATCCGAAAGATGTCGATAATGGCGTAGCTTCAGCTGCCCCACCAAATAAACGCATTTAATCTTCCGACACCCGTTGCGTGAATCTATAATGGAACGATGTCGAACGTGTTTAAACAGTTCGATTTGGTGTTTCTTGTAATGGGATTTGTCGACGCGTGAAGAATTAATGTTTTTTTTCTGATGGTAATTTATGTGCCCTTAAGGTTTCCTAAGTATTTTCCTAAACACGTAATAATTAGTGTTTTTTTAATCTGATCAAGTGTTATGGTAGAATTAAAGATCGTAGCGCCAGGACCTTTTCTATAAATGGGCCCCGTTGTAAGAAAATTTTTAGGGCCCCAAACAATTTGTCAACGATAAAACGGTATAACATCTTTTCACTGAACGAAATGACGGAAAAAGTATAGTAATAACAATACTAAAGAGAATAAAATTAAAAAATGAAAGAAATAAACAAATAAACATTAACACATTTAAATATATGACTCTTTTATTGTCATATAATTAGTAATATTAGATTATTATATTATTACATTAGAAATTATGTTCTAATTTCTTTTTTCTTAGTTTTGACTAAATAAAAATATTTTGTTCTCATTTTTGTATTTTTTATTATCTCTTTTCTGCAATTTTTCCATTTTTTGGGGCGCCTATACAGCCTGGACCCCGTCTCTGGGTACAACAGAATGTTGCAACCTTGTAGAAGGTTGAGGGGGGGGGGGGGGAGGGGACTTGAAGCACAGCACTGAATAGAGACCTCGTAAATTTATTTTTCTTTTTCATTTTCGATGAATGATACTTTTACATTAACGACTTAAAAATTATTCCATATTCTTGAGAAATCAATTTTATAATTCCAGGTCGTTCGCTTTGTAAATTTTTGGTACGGCTTTAAAATAAATGCACGTCACAACTCGCATGGCAAGCTTCGTAATTCTTCATCATGTTTTCATTAAAACAGCTAAGAGGAACATTTTTACGTTGAAATTTATAAGCGCATTAGCGCGATCCGTAATCTAATGGTAGACAGCATCGTTATTCTTCACGCTCAAATGTTTCGCGTGTTCCCTTTTATGTTGTCCCTCTCTTTTTTCGCGTTTAATCTCCCCTGCTTCTTTTTTTCGCTGTATTTAATTCAAAATGCGCAGATAATGGCGTTGCTCCACTCCGTTCCAAGCTAAGTACTTAATCTTTTAGCACTTGGTACAGGGAACCTACTTTCAATTATTAATACAAGATGCTTTTCGCAAATTACATTATTTAAACGAAGTTAAGGAGCCTCGGTTAAGGAATAACGTCGATTTTTGTTGAAGAAAATTATTTAGTTAGAAACGATTGAGTTTCTCTGATTAACAATCATCTTACAAGCTTACAACCTTCCGTGGTCACACCTTATAATCACACATTGGTCGTTGGTTAGAGTTACCATTTTTGTATTTTTAAATCTTTTTCGTAAGTAAGAAATTTGTATTTGAAAAACTAATTGTGGATAAAACGATTTTTCTTTGTTAAAATTCACCATATTTTCAAATTTTCGTATTAAGATCTACAAAATTTACAGAAATATGAGCAAAGACATATCCTGAGATACAATACACCCCGTGTAGTCACGAAGGGTTAATAATGATTGCATTTATTGGTTGAACTCTTGCAAATATAATACGAAATTTTACATTCTAAATGATGATAAAAATAAAGTGGAAGACCTCTGAATTGCAATGCAAATTAATATTTCAACCCTAGTTAAGAACTTTAAAAAGTCCAGTACCATGTTAAGTCATATACATATGTATGTCGCATAATCAATCAAATTTTCAATGAAGTTTTTCATAAATATAAACTAAATAAGTTACGACCTCATTTCATTCATTTTACGTTCTAAATTCATCCCTATAGTGGATTCCAAAATACGCTCCCCACATAATATTCCTTACCTCGACACTTGCACGAGCTTTCAACCCCTTTTACTTGCAACCATCGAGACCCTACTGTATAGTTCTCTCAAATGACATCGATTCCGTTATGCCCTTTCAAACAGACATTTATATTTTGTCGAAGAAATCTATAGTTCCCTATTTCATGCCGATCCATTAATGATCGACTAAAGCCAGCCACTAACCGCTGTAACGAGACCAAGACAGTCAGCTTCGTTGTCGCCCCGTTGAAAATTCACCTTTGTAAAATCGACGGAAAAGGCTTCCGGGGACACAACAGAGAGAGACAGGCGCGACGGCTCGCATCTCGTTGTCCCGTAATTCGTATTACACGCTTTGAAATTCAAACGGGCCAGAGCACGCGACTGTGAGACGACAGAGTCCGTGGCGACGCCGGCGTCGGCCCCGTTGCTGCACGCGCATGCGCCTCGCCCGCAGCTTCCGACGGTGTGCGGCATAATAATTGCCGCATACGGCGGCGCACACAGCAGCCAAACGAATGTCGGCAGCCCTGTGCATTGTACAGGGTGTCCCGGACTGACGAACCTTTTTATCCTGCTTGGCAGCCCATTCTGAAGCGAAACGATCATCGACACAATGGGACTACTTCCACTCGTTATTGAGATAAGCTTTGTTCAATCTTGATGCCAAATTTGTCAGCTATTAATGAGGATTCGGAATGTCTGTGGTGATTAGTATGCTTCTACTTTCTCAGTAGACTATTTATTTTTAATTATTATGTGTAGGACAGTGACGCACTCAGGATTTAATTTTAGTGCCAAATTCAATCAAATTCATTGGGTGATTATAAAAATTTATCTAAAGAATAAAATCCATTTTTCTTTTTTTTTTTACAAAGGTCTTGAATTATTATGTTTCGGTCGTGGTTACTTTAAACTCCTTCTTAAGTGCACCACTTTGTTTAACCACTGGTGAAGAATGACCAGATTTTGTCAAGTACGTACTATATTTCCCCGGAGAAAAGTTGGCAACCGTAGGAACAAGCTCCACAATGTATATACAAGATTCTTTTTATTCAGAAATGACGCGGTGAACGTGTTAGAAAAGTTATGTTGTCGATTGCCACACGGGACACGGTGTATAACAGGAGCTCGCCTCGACGATCTACCACGGCGATGAACCACCCCCGCGCACCCTCCCCACACGAGGCTCTAATTGGAGTAGGAGAAGAGGACCGGCACTGCATAAACGCGCCTATTTGTCCATTATTTCAGATTCCCTTTGTCTTCCCTAATGAAACAATGAGTCTGCGCCGTAATTGCGTCATAGCCGTCCTGTCCCTACCTTCCTCGCATTGTGTACACCGCTGCCTAGCATGGCCTTCTCGTCTTATAATCCGGACAATGCAGCGGGATAATACCGTAGCCTCTAGACAGGCGGCCCGACGTTGGAGGATCCTTTGCCAGACTGTTTTTCCTCGTCGTTTCATTCGTTTTTCGAATTTTCTTAACATTCGCGTCAATTTGACGAGCTTGTTCTCGCGTCAGTTTGTCAAGTCTGAACGTGGCTGACGCGATTAGATGCACTGAGACAGGTATTCCAAGGAAGGTAGTAGTATAGTAACAAGAGTTCAAACTCAAATTTGAGTTTGGGGAGGGATTCAAACTTAAATTTGGATTTCCCCTTCCTCACAACTCAAATTTGGATTCCCCCCTCAAAACTCAAAGTTGAATTTTCCCCCTTTTAAAAATCGCATTTGGATTTTCCCCTCCTAAAAACTCAAATTTGAATTTTTCCTTCTCAAAAATCAAATTTGGATTCCCCCCTCAAAACTCAAAGTTGGATTTCCCCCTCTTCAAAATTCAATTATGGATGTCCAAACTCAAATTTGGGTTTGCATTCCTCCCCAAACCCAAATTTAGGTTTACATTCTTCCTGAAATACAAATTTGAGTTTGAGCTTTCTTTACTATACTACTGAAGATAAATAAGAGAAGCAACTCTCAACTTGGAGGATTGTTTTTTTAGCATGGAAGAGGGTTTAATACATTTTTGTTTAGAAGCGGCTTTGAATACTACATTTCCAAGTAGTTTGAGGGAATTGGAATTTTATTGATCTTTGAGTAATGGGATAGTTACAAGGTGGATGGATTAGAATTTGGCAAGGTGAGGGATGGAAAAATTAGAAAGTTTGAAAAATTTCGTTTCCATTTATTACCGAATCCTTCGAAACGTTATTAATACGTCCGTTTAATCAACGAGGCGATATATGAAAACACGCAATCCCTCGGAATTATTTCTTTTTTATCGTTCCATGATACCGGTTCACCAAATTGCGATCCCGCGGCTGTTATTTATTAATCCTCCATCAGATTGAATTCGGCATTTAAAGTCTATTTCCCTTGATGCTCGCTATATAACAACAATGACGTCCAATCTTCCAAACGAATCTTCCAAACGATTGGACGTCATTGTTTAGAATTAGAACTTCTGTTGAATCATGTTACACTGAAAAATATCACATTAACTAATACTAACTTCACCTAAACACTACTTCCACGATGTTTTCCGATCGAATACAAACAATTTGTTAAAATCCCCTAAATAAATCACCACGCGGAAATTTTTTTACACAAAAGATCTTCAGTTTTGAATCAAAATCCTATTACCCTCTTCCTTCCTTAACTTTTTAACTCTTAACTTATTCCCTTTGAAAATGTTTGACGGTGGAATAAATTCGCTGTTTGCACCAGATTAGTACATGTTTAGAGTACTTTCCTTCATTGATGAAAGACGGACCTAGAAATCAAAATCATTACTCGCGTCTCTAAATAATTTCAATACATTAACAAACTATAACGAACAGAAACTACAGGACATTCTGACAAACCTAATACATATGTATAAATACCCCCCCACCACCACACTAACCCAAAATGAATTAAGTACTTTCAATTATGGCCAATTAAACATCATAATGTTTATCTGCAAGTGCAGACCAAATAGTCAACACTATAACTATTTAATTCAATTTCCTTATTTTACGTTGAGCATTATGCACAGAGAGATCTGACTGCGACACGTGCTCAGTTGGAGCGCACAGAAAGCAGATACCTCGTGAAAGTTCTGACAGCGTTGATGTGCATAAAGGGGATGGAATTAAAAATCTGACATTGCTGATCGGATATCCTGCAGATGTTCCAACAGGATTTCAGATGGGAATCGCTATTACTGCAGGGATTCTCTGCTGCGCGAATTACACCAGTGCGAGTAAATATGGCCAGGAGGACGTAGCCACGAGTACAAAGTAATCCCAGAGATTACCAGCTTACTCTGTCAGAAGATTATGTCAGGTCGAGGGTGTCAGCAGCTCCCCCGGGCTCAGGATGTACCCTAAAACTACCCTGAATCTTGTGTTCTTCCTCTTACACTGGTAATCCACCGTCGCGCATCAAAACAATCGGTCATTCGCTTCATCGACCCATTCTTCTTCCATCATGACTACGAAATATCATCTATCAAGGGAACTTGTGGTGTTCTCGAAATACTGGTTCTGCAGATTCTCCTGCAATCTCTTCTCTTGATTTTTTCTACCAGTGAACACACTCTTGAGGATGAATCTCAGTTGCAATCTTAGCCAAAAGTTAATCAATTTCCAAGATATTAATAAGATTTTGTCCTTAAGAAACCCACAGAAATGGCAATAGTGTATTTTTATCGCAAATTCAGTTGAATTCACTCCTACTTATAAGTTTATTTTGTCAATTTATTGAATATTTGATTTTTTATTATAAACGATTTTTCTAAAATTTTGCAGGGTGCTTCACTATTTCATAAAGATTCGTTCCTGCAATTTTCAAAGATTTTCGCTCATTTTTAATGTTACTGAAGTTCATCCTTAAAAGAACTACGTAATATAAAGTTTCAATTCTTAGAGAAGATAAAAGTTACTGTATCAAAAACTAATCTCTGTGAAACGAACAACTATTAATAACTTCCTGCAAGTACATTTTATTTCCACGTTTATAGCGAACCTACAACTTTCCTGTTAAACTGGACTTTGAAGTGATTATCCTCTTCCCCAATTAATTAATTAGATCTGGTCTCGGTGTATCTGTCCAAGTCAGGCCTGATCTTTAGTGTCATGTTTCTGGCTTCGCATTTATTCACGCAAAAGCACTAACCTGAACTCTGGCCTCGGTGAGGTTAATCTTCATTGCCAGATCTTCCCTCGTGAAGACATCCGGGTAGTGTGTCTGCGTAAACGCCGATTCCAGCTCGTCGATCTGCTGAGAGCTGAAGGTAGTTCTGTTTCGCCTCTGCTTCCGTCTCACGTACGAATTGTCCCCCACACCGTGCAAAGCCGGATGATACGGAGAGTAACTTGTATCTGCAACAAAAAAACCGACGCACGCTTTAGTTGGGAGCTTTCCAGGTGGCGGTGTCGCGACTACTAAGCCACTTATGTTATCTTACTAACGATTATCAAGTATAACAGCCGAGGGCGGATTTGGAGATTTGGGGCCACTGCTAACAAAATCTGCCGCCTTTCCGTAAAATATCAAATATCAAATATTCTAATTTAGAAGAGTTGAGACAATTTTAAAATTAATTCAGTATGGCAACTTACATATGCGTTATTGCTAATTTGCTACATGAAAAGAGTGAATTGTCTTGAAAGTTATCTCAAGCGTCCGTGTTTAAACCTTTTTCAATTTCTTTCGCTCAAAATTTACCGTCCTAAGCTGCGGTCTACTGATAACAGCAGTTTACTATGGCGATCATCAAATTGTACACCTGCTTATCCTCTCCTAAAACATTTATATGAGAGTTGCATCCTTATATTTTTAAAGTTATTACATGTTTCTGTATGAAAAGATTTATGTAACCTGATTGTAATCTTAAATAGTTTTTACTTTATGAAACTCAAGTAGGTATTCATTGAAATTTTCAATTTTATAAAGCTGATTATATTCTGTTTAGACAGTAGGAATTACTAGAGTAAATTGAGCAGCCCACAACTTACTGCAAACGTATATTCTCCTATGAAGGTAGTCAAAAAAAGAAACTTGAGGAATATATTCGACAAATAGGTTCGACAAAGATCGACAAATTATCATCCCTGCACCCAAGCTTCATCCACATACAACATTATCATTTACATTAATATCAACTTTTTGATATTCTAATTCCTTCATTTTATTGATTTCTTCAACTTCAGCTTTTCAGATTCTCTTAAACTTCAGCTTGAATCGCTCAGTAATTACTTGGAAATATTAGATCGCAAAGTTTACTTATAAAATTAACTAATTTCACCTTTGCTTTCTCCTATCTCCCTCCAACCTCCAATTACAAAATACCCTTACTCCCTCAAACTTTCATATGCATTAAAAAATCATGGGTCACCAGTGACCCACGTGCCACAGAATCCCTCCCTTTCGCAAAAAATCCCTCGAACACCTTCGCCACCACAAACCATAACAACCCCCAACAGTACCTACCCCCATTTTTACACTAACAATGGAAGATCCCGAACTCGAAAATTAAAAAAATTCTGAATCTTTGTGAATATGTAGAGGATTTCCCACTGAATACAACGCAATTTTTGTTTGTTGTCCAAGTTTACTCGAAGGGGGTGAAATTAAACCCTGAAAATTCGGCAATTTCCCGATTTTGTGTTATAACTCGTGAACTGTAAAGGATAAAAAAAAATTTCAAGACAAAAGTTACTTCTGTTAATTAAATCTATCAGTTGGTAAAAAAATTATTTTACAGTTCACGAGTTATAACACACAATCGGAAAATAACCGGATTTTCATGTGTCAATTACACCCCCTCAGAGTGAATTTGGGCAGGAAACAAAAATTGGGTTGTAATCAAGAGGAAATTCCCTACATATTCACAAAGTTTCAGACTTTTTCGAATTTCCGGGTTCGGGATGTTCCCTTGTAAGATTTATCCGAAATTTACCCTCGAGCACAAGTTAATGAACAATCGACAACACCAGATCGTACCACGTGCGATTTAACGTAGGCTGGATTATTCGCGTGCGAATTACAGAAACACACGGGCGTTGGTTACAAATCCGAAAAACGTGGGCAGCCTCGATGGTGGTCGAAGCGCGTGCAGACAAAAGGACAAAGGCAGGGTGATGAAAGGGAACGAGGGGGTATCTGGTGCTCGTCGAAAGAGAGAGGAAGAGAGAACGAAGAGGGGGGTAAACGTTACGAAGCCCAGAGAACCGCTTATCAATGATGCAGAGCAATCAGCGCAATTAATTACCGCGGCGCTAAGCCGGGGCTTAGCGAAAAACACAAATTAATTTCCTAAGCTCATAAAAATTCATGCGGCTCTCCCGCCGCTGAACGATAGACCGAGCCGCCCCGAGTTCCGCTATCGACTGCCATCAGCTTTTGTGCCCTGTTCGCGTGCAGGATCGCGTTCAATCGCGAATTTTCCTAGTTGCTATTTATGTTTCTGTAATCACGAGGGATTGGTCCGCGCGATTCGGCCAACCGATGCTGTATTGCCCGAATGCTGCAGAGATTTTCTCACTACAAAATAGACTGGTAGTAATAACGTAAGTAGAGATTCTCGTCAACTTCCTTGGCATAAAGTTCGAATGCCATAAGGTGGAGTAGCTTTACGATAAGGAATCCAAGAAAATTTCTGACTGGTCTGCTTCATAGTTGTTCGGCGTCGTGAGTAAAGGCCGTTGCGTATTTTGGTGAAGCGCGACGATACGAAGAGAAAAATTTATGAACGATTGATTCTCGTAGAGCAGCGATAATTTATTAATTATTTTTAATTATCTTCGAATTGCTTCTCTTCGCCGCGCTTCGCCAAAATCCGTGACGGCTTTCATGTGGAAATCTCTGCAGCATTCGAAAGGTGTACTATAGAAAGTAGAAAAGCAATTACTAACTATTATAAAGTAGACAGTGGTGCATGGATGGCGAGCTTGGTCCCTGGTCTTTGCGTCGGTGGCCTAGAACAAATTAGTAGCGGGATGCTAGTTCAAAATGGGGTGGTTATCGTAAGGTGATTTGTACGTGGACACTGTACTGTTTGTCGTGTCTAGGAGAAGGTAATACTCGGTATTTAAACTCGCGCCCGTCGTTACGTCTGTTTGCATCAAGTCACCCAGCGCAGAAACGAATTTTCATAACTGCCCTGGAACAATTATACCGTTCGGCAAACTCGCATCGTGTCACTGGCAACAGTCTCTCGCGTCTGCAAAATTAATACGCGCGTCCGCGAGGATTTTCGCGTGCCGCATATATGACTTTGCAATTAAATTTCCCGCGATCGATGCCCCCCTCCCACTCGTATAATAGCAATCTTTCTGACGCGAGAAATATATCCCTCAAACGTTCCCTGTAATCATTGAAATTTGTTTATTAATTGGCACTCTCAATTTTATATACACCGGTTGGAAAAAAATGCTGTGTATTTGTAACATTGAATATCGAACCTGTTTTAACCTACTTGATCTAGAACTGTGATGGAATCGACTATTTCGTGTGAGAAATATAAATTATTATATTCTAGGAACAAGGTATTTTTAAAACCTCTTTATGTTTTTTTTTTGTTAATGGTGTTCCACGTATTTTTTTTTAATTCTGATCACAGAAAAAGATTCAAAGAGTTAAAGAATGCTTACTACTCGCCGAGTTAATTATTATTACAGTTCCTACGTCGTAAATTACCGAATATTCACTCATTCCAGACACCTCAAAATTCACCAAGAAACTCCAAAATCCACACTTGCGCAGTCAGTGACGAATTTAACAGCCCTTGCGCAGAACACTATATTACTTTTTGTTTCCCATAATTTTCATACCACACGTGCGTAAATTTATTTGCAATTTTATTCTATATACGTGGTGTCCCAGAACGTTTTCCAGCTGATCCATTTCCTTTAAATCCGCCACTGTGCGCAGCCCCCAATAGCTTCCCGAAGCGTTCACCTTTCGCACCCCTATTCACATTCAAATTCCCCGAAATCACACTTGACGAATTAGAATTCACATCTAACCCCTCGTGACCTGTATCACGACCACTATCAAAAACCCAGCGACGACTTTATAGAGAGCAGAAAATCGCGCGCGTAGACTGGGGTGGTTTGAAGAAGCAAGAATCGAGACCCACCGGTCGGCTAAATAAATTTATCGCTGGTCGAAACTGAAATCCACTCAAGATCTTAGATTAGACTCGGAACAGAAGCGGAGCCCGTATCCAGACAACTCGTGCAACTCGTCGAGAGTCGGCCTGATCCAATTTATTAGCGTGTGCTCAAGAGGGGACGTGGGGGCGCGGGTAGAAAAACGTCTCCCCGCTGACTTTTGCGCTTGCACACGCCTGTACTTGGTCGTCCTCGCCGCGACAGCTAGCATTGTCTCCCCGTCGGGGGAAAAACAATGGGGAGGGGAGGGGGGATTAATTCCTTGCTGGGAAACGAAGACGGGAACAGAACGGCCGCACGTGCCCCGTCGACGTGCGACGTGCGCTTTTAAAACACTTCGTCGTCCTGTCTGTCCTGCGAGGATCACCCCTTGATTCGCCGTCGCGCGGAACGCGTGCCTTGTAAGGGCCACGAGGGCGGTTAACCCTCCCGGGGGTCAGGCTCAGACAGGTACGCAGCTGAAAGCGCGAACGATTCCTGCGAGGCGGGAGTGTTGCTTCGAGGACATCTGCCTGGGAAGATTGAGATCGTAGGTCCAATCAGTCGTGGCAGAATATCATGAGATTCTGGGGTATTTGTTGAAGAAACAAAGGGGGTGGGATGGGAGAGAATGTGGAGGAATAGTGAAGCACTCTGATGGAAATAAGAGGGGATGTTGGTTTCCAGTGAATATTCAACACATCAACACACGTTTACAATTGTTTTGTGGATCAAGGGAAAGAGATGTTTGATTGGCGATTAACACTAGAACTACTAAACCAATAAAAATGACTGGTTTTAAATTTTCATTTAAAAATTACTCAAATTTATGCGTTCGCGTTTTAGACATTTTTCATGACTTCTATTGCAATATCTAAAGAATTAAGTTTAGCAATTTGGCTTCCCCTCTCCACCAACCCTTTCAAAGTTACATATATGCTATACCTACATATACCGCAACCAGTCATTTTGACATTTTTATTTTCGTTAAAATGTCGGCAAATACGACACAAAATTCGAATAAATGTAAATGGTGTCAAATTTGATATTGCAAAAATATAACGAATAAGTTGCTTGGGGGAAATGTACATGCAAAAAAGTCTCTACCTCCATTTGCAAGAACTGTCTTCACTAATAACAAATTTACCATTTTTAAGTAAGAAAAAAATGTATTTCTAAGTAGTATAAATATTGTGTATATATCTTTTAATAATATAAAAATTAAAAAAATATGAATAAAGGTTTATTTTCCTTGCACAACGTATTGTATAAATAACCAGTCATCTTGACTGGTCTAAGTAGTAGAAATAGATATGCGTACATTAATTGTCGGTTGTTCTGATGTTAAGTATACGTAACATGAGTCTCATTACTGTTACAGAACGCTCTGCTGAAGCTAGCTACAGTGCTCATGAGATGTGATAATATTCTATTTAAATACAATTTTCGGAAAAGCAAATTGGTAAATGGTAAGTTATGAACAGATTGATTTTTGGATACATAGAGTTCAAGCACGTTTCACTCCATTCAACTGTGGAAGGATTTCTAGAGGTTGGTTTCACATTTCAGGCTCACCCACTAACACCCCATTTCTTTTTCTATTCAGAGACATACTATTTCTGCTCACGGATGCTACAAAGTCGCCTAATTCGACCTAGACAACACCTGAGCTCGAGATGGATCTCGTTTATAATCCCACACGTCAGAACTCAATTCAAGTCACCCTAGGGTTAATGAAGTCTCTCACCCTTCCTTGTCCCCATCCTGCGCAGCGATGCTGAATTCAGCGTCCTTGCCCATAATTTTCTTCTCCTTTCCGATACACGTTCCCCAGAAAATTTAAATAATCACCACTAACGCACCACCCACCCCGTTTCGCTGATACCACAAAATTCCCCCAATACTCTCTGTTTTCGCGATAAGAGCGAAAGTGACTTCCAGGTTTTCCTGAAAGTTAACGCGCCGCCAGGATCGCAGGGCGAAGGTTCCATGGAAAAACTAGACACAGAACGAAATCTAATGACACCCCCGACCGTTACTAATGACACTAACAAGGTAGTTAGATGTTAGAGCGAACGTCGGTGGGTTCGAAGCTGGACCGTGGGCCGAGTGAACCCACTTACCGACTTATCACGTAGTTACCTAATCTGTTTATCCCAACGAGTGGGAGGGGGCTGGAGCTGCGACCAGGGGGAGCTGGAAGGGTGCATGGACGTCCCTGGGGACACCCCTTCCCGCCCCTTTGCACGAGAGATCATCTAGCAGGCGTTACTTGGACGCACATGTGCGAATTTACGTTTCCCAGGGAACGAAGAGAAACGATTTTCGTGGTCGAATTTATTGGGAGGGCCAGTGGTTTGTTCGGCGCTGAACGAAGTGGAAATACATTTGCTCAGGACGGAAAGATGGACGAGTGAGTATGTATATTATTGGCACATAACATTGGATTCAAAATGTGATAGAATCTTGGTAAGAATGCGTGTGGGTGGTAGTACGTAAATGTTGTCTGAATGAAGCAAGGGAACATTTGATTACTTTTGCAAAGTTCTTTTAAAGTTTATTCGTAGTGTTGAGTTTTCGTAAACTTTTCCCGTCTCATCACTGAGCACATTGATTTCATCTACCCAGATATCGAGGGAAAAAGATACTTATATTTTGCAATGAAGAAATCTCGTGCACTGGTTAACGATTAAAATTCACTTTCAATTTCAATTTAGATGGTACTTTGTGCTGGACACGTGCTCGTTTTTCCAACGCAATATTTAAACGCCGCTATCGTTATAATCCACGATGAGCGCAGGTCTACGGGAATTTCGCTTAATTTTAAGTAGAAATACGGGGAGCGCCGTGCGATAAAGGGAATGATAAATGCGTATTAAAAACATAATTTCAATTTGCGCTGGTGAAATCTATATTTTATTTAAACTATATTTCGAGGCTAGATGGAGGGGCACTTACACGTCCCTGAGGATACGGGTTTTCTCTTCCCTCCTACACCTACGGTCCCCATTCGATTATCTACGTACCACATGCACCTCATTGAGCCTCATAATATGCAATAAAGCGAGCATATACATCGTGACTCGATAAACCGAAGAATGAAAAAAAATCTATAGCACACCCATCCATTGAATCTTTTAAAAAAATTCTAAACTCAAGAAATTTTCATTCCAGCTTATAAATCCCCAAATTTTCATCGTCCCACACTTTTCTGAAATTTCAAATCGCTATTATTAAATTCTGGAGAAATACATTCGAAACAGAGAGATAACATCCCCACACAGAAGATTTTAAACGATGAAAGAAGAATCACTAAAACTTATTACAACACTGACAATATAAATTCCAAAAACAACCTTCATTAAAAGCCTCAAGGATTCAAATAACTATTACAAAAAAAGTCTCATAGCTTCGCGAAATTTTCAATCGGTATCATTGAGTTGCGAAGGAACATATCCGCAAATTGGGGTTAACGTCTCCCGACAGAAACGAGATTCGACTTGGAAAGCGATCGAGTGAATAGGCAGGCACACCGCCGTCGAAGTTCCAAAGAGCGACTCGGCACCGCCGTCGGGACGCGGTTTAACCGGAAGTTGGTTCGAAGTGCAAATTAAGTTTAGCGGCCGTCCAGTTTGTAGCGTCCACTTTGCGTAACTCGGTCTAGTCGGTAATGTAACTTCATCGATGTGTTCCGCCAGAGCAAGTGCCGCTACAATCAATCTCCCTTCTCCCCCTTTCCTACCCCCCTTTCCTCTCCAACTACCACCCGCGCCGCCTTTCCAGTTACTTTTATTTCGCCCAATCGGTATCGGCATACTTTTTATTCGCACGCATCTCGAAATTTTCGTTGTTTTGATCGCTATTTAACGCCGATTGGCTCGTTGCAAAATGATTTCCCGATATCGGCGAAAAAGAAATTGTTTGGAGAGGTTTTTTTTCAGCTTTCTCGTTACGGGCCAAAAGATGGATTCTATTTCGATTTTATGCCTGGCAATGAAGTTAGATTTTACCATTTTTGTTACGTCGCAGATTATTTGGTAAATTGAATCAATTTTTCGGGGTGTCTGTTTCTTTTGGTACTGCTCGTTTTAAAATCTATCCTCGTGGCGGCTCGAGTGAAGTGAAGGGCACTGCGAAGGGGAAATAGATGAAAAAATGCGAGGTTATGGGCGGAATGTAATTTTTCTTGCGGGAGTAAATCGGGGCGAAACAGTACTCTGGGGAGATTCGTAATCGCGTCGCTGGGAGGTATAAGGGGACTTTGATAGCAGGACATGTTTGTAGAGTCGATTATTATGTACTACGATATGTAATGGAGGATTCTACTTTACATTCTACACTGTGGGTAATTTTCTATGTTTCGTAGAGGAAGTAAGGTTTTTGAATAATTGTCGGTGGATTGAGAATCTAACAAATACAATAGTTTGGAAGATAAATCTTGGAACTCCTTTTTTCGATCTTATAATTTTCAATGCAAAATGTAACAATTTGTTCTTGCTTATCCATTCATTCACCACAGAATAAGCTAAATAGTGGCCGTCCTTAAATTACGTAAGGGTAATTTTGGCTATTTCTTAATACCTCCCTCCCCTAGGATAAGAATTAGTAAGATTTTATTTTCCAACCCCTTCAACCCTCTACATTGCATTTTCTCAGTTATTAAAATTCTTTTAAAGATTTGCAGTAGCGGATAAAAAAGTTACCACTTTTTCGAAGCACCTTACTTCTACTACTTTTCAATATCAACTCAAAACTGCAGTATGTGCCTAATATACATATTCTGAAAGAGAATTAAAAGCTATATAAAACCCAGTTACAGTTGAATTTATTTAACTAACCAACAAAAACCCTACGTAACAGTAAACAAGACAACACACTTTTAAAGCCAACAAAAAGTTACCACTCTTGAACATTAATAAAAAGAATCTAATATTTTGTGGGGGCACCTGTTGCTTTTAAGACAACCTAAAAAGTTACTAAACGTGGTGACTTCTTTGTCGGCCCCAAAAATGTGTTACCCCGTTCAATGTCATATAACACTTTTGTTTGTCAATTAAATAAATTTAACTTCACTGGGTTTTATACAGCTTTAAATTCTCCACCAGAATATGCTTATTAAACATACAACAATCCCAATTGTATGCTAAAAAGTAACAAAAATAGAACAAATTGAAAAAGTGGTAACTTTTTTTTTGTCCGCTAGTGTATATAATTTCTTTAACTCGATATCGTGTATGCGATGAAACCTCGTTTTTTGGCTACTCATATTGAAAAGTAGGTTAAAAAATATTACGCAAGATGCTACCTAGGTCAGCTGACTCCCTATCCTCCGTTGTAAGGAAACGTAACAAATTCGCGACCGTATCCTCCCAGAAAATCCTTACGTAATTTAAGGACGACCCCTACTACCGAACCAACCACCCTTTCAAAAATCTATATCACAACATTGATAGCATTCTGAACTAACATCGAGAACTGCTTTACAACAGAATTCACAAATTCATCCCTTCGTACACTTTAACATTACCAATCAAGCAAAAGACCATTTGAATTCTACCTCGCCCCAACTCCCTGTACCAGCTACAATACTACATTCCAAAAAGAAATGTTTTGTGACCAGGAATATTCGAACGAAAGCATACCAAACTCATCAACAATTAATTTCCCCCGTTTCTCTGTCCTACAGCATAAAGCACGTCTCTCCCGAAGTATATTGTCATTAAAAATAAATTGCTCCCTCAAGGTGCTAATCTACCCCGAATCACTCGATGCAAGAAACGACAATGGAATCTATTATAACGTGGCGTGAAATTCGCGCCGTCATTGCTGAAGACAATGTCTACTTACAGGGATGAGTGGCGGTGAACGAGTACTCGAGGGTGGGCGGTAATCGCGGCGTCGGGAGACCCGGGGGGCAGTGGTAGCAGAATATGCCGCCAGCCCTGGCCACCGTGCCACCCCCCGGCCCTCCAGCCCCTCCGACTCCAGGCACCTGGGACTGACTCGACTGTTGCTGTTGTTGTTGCTGTTGTTGCTGCTGCTGATGGTGCGAGTGGTGGTGGGTGTTGTTTGGCGGATGGGTGTGAACGGATCCAATCTGCAACGGGAAGCCACTTACGTAAGTCACGAATCATTTTTCTGGGAAAGTAAATTGGAGATTATTAAAGCGACGCAAGAAGGAACTGTCACGAGTCGCTGGAACGAGGAAAGTATTAACAATCGTTAACAACTGCTCCTTGACGGTTTAAAGTGGAACAGATTGTTGTTTTGTTCCGTGGATCGACCTACGCGTCGCCAATTTTTAGCCGTTTCCTTGTTTTAAATCATAATTTATAGAAGACGCTGGGAAGCAAGGGGAAAATAATTCTCTGTTGTTTGAATGACAGTCGATCATGCTCTTGGAAATCCTCGACTTTGTTTTGGCATAATTTCATTTTCAGTTATGAATCCATAAAGGTGGTGGACTATTCACAGGATCATGGTGTTTGAAGGATGAACTGTTCCGTTCGTTGCGCGAGTAGAATATAATTGATCTACATCCACTGACTAAGAAGAAAAGAGAACTCTAGAACTCGCGTCACTGTATATTGCGTTCAGTAAAACGTCTCCGTCTTTTCAAAAACAGAAAGAGCCCGGCACCTGTGCTCGCAAAACGATGCCTGGTAGCGTCCAAATCACCCCCGGAAATTCCATTTGCTCTCTGCGAAAGGAGGCTACGCGCATACGTAAACCGAAACCCGAGCCGGTAATCCGTCGTCGTGGAAGGTCAGGCAGCCGAAACGAAAATTGGCTGAATTTCGTTAAGTTTGGCAGCAATTACTTTTGATACCCGACACGCGGCCGTAATTGCGTTGGGCCAAGCAGAAGCAAGAGAGGGGTAATAATTCGCTAATATCAATTTCAAATTTCAATTAGTATCATCTCGACGTCTGGTCCACCCCCTCCCCGCCTTTTCGCCCGCTCCCCCGGTCCTCCTCGCCCTCGGTAGCTCGTGGACCCCCAGAAGAGCACGGGGATGATCTAAAATTCAATTTGTCCCTTGTAGCGGAGCCGCAAAGGGCGAAGGAGAGACGAGGAGGGGACAGAAGGGAGAGGGCATTACTAACCGAGGGGGTGAAGTGAGTGAGAGAGAGAGAGAGAGAGAGAGAGAGAGAGAGAGAGGAGAGGTTAGGAAAGCAAGGAACGTAGGATCGCGTGCAGGGCAAAAGAGGGGGTTGGTGGGCATAGTTAGAATACACCGAGTTTAAAGCCGCTGCGTGCACGTCGTTATGTAACCAGAGATGCGGCCCTGTAGGCACGCGCATGCGCGACACGCCGACCCATTATAAATTGATAAGCACGCCGTTTATTAAGTTCCACGACCGATGGCTGCTTAGGCAAAGAGCCCTCCACGCTCCTCGCCGATACGTGCATTATTTATTTACAGGAGTTTACAATCCCTCTAATGGAGATCGGCGTAATCGGCCGCCCATACGCCTGCCAACCCTGCTACCGCCCCTCTGCCACGGGGCCACCATCGTCAACGACCACCCTCGCTCGCGGTGCCAGCCCTGTCGCGCTCCCTCTTAATCGTGTTTCACCTCGCTTTCGAAAATCCGCGTGTCGCCTGCGCTCGTGAGATCTGAAGTAGCTGCACGATCTAGGACCTACGCACTTCAAAGTGACAAGGGATGTTGAGAAATTGGACAGCTCAGCTCAAAAGGTGCAGCCTGAGACGTGTTTGATTTTGGGTGTCCACGATGCGGTTGGGGGTAGCTTGTCTTCCCGTGTATACGATTGAGATAGAGATTCAATGGCACTTGAAATGTGCTACTAGAAAATGCGCCCAAATGAACTATAGGACAAGGTCTCACAAGGAAACACCGCGAACCCGAATTCTCCGATTGGAACGCAACTTTGTAGGTTTATACAGTGACTCAAGACAAGGACAACGATATGTTTCATTCGTGCCTAATCACTCTTTAAGAGTGTGAAAACTAATCTCAAACTAAAATAGGCACGCCCACTTTCTCGCGTATAACTCCTAAAGTATAAGAAACAGAAAAGAAAGCTTCAAACATAAGTTTGATGGCGCAAAATGTGCTGCAAACTTGCGTTAACAAAATTTTGAAAAAAGCTTTTTATTCGTCAGATATTTTTTTTAAAACTTTCTTCAAATTTTGTTCACGCAAGTTTGCAGCGCTTATTGTACCATTAAACTTTTGTTTGAACATTTTTTTTCTGTCTCTTATACTTTAGAAGGCATACGCGAAAAAGTGGGGAGTGCTTATTCGATTTTGAGATTAGTTTTCACGTTAGAGGTTACTTCTCAGTAATTCTTGTCTTGAGTCACTCCATAAACCTACAAAGTTGCACTTCAATCGGTGAGTGTGTGTTCGCGGTGTTCCCCTGTCACTGGATGGAAGATTTTTCTCAACAATCTTCTTTCATCCCTTGTGCATAAATTAACTAATACGAAATCCTGAATGACTTATCTCCCACTTCTACTAACCAACCCACGTTCGAACGTAAAGCAAACAAGGTTCCTCGAGCTCGCCCACACAATATCAGACCGCAAATCAACTAGGATATCCAATTTTCGAGCCCCATCCCATGCCCCAACCTGGAACACTCGCGAAGCAGTGACACCAGTAAAGAGATTAGCCGATTTGTCGCAGGTAAAAAGGGCCGAATCACTGAGAGGACCCCCCTTTAGGATCGATGCCACCCGGCGGGCACTCGGGATCGTGGAGTTAGGCGCGTAATGACGGAACATACGCGCCGACAGAAGGGACGAAATGTAGCGAGGCTAATCCGCGATGAGTCCCCGAGGGTATCCCCCGAGCGGAGCGCTCGAGAATGGGGGGCGCTGGCAGCAGGTCCCTGGCCCCTAAGTACGAAGAGCATACGTGACCCTGGCTCCCTAAAAAATAAACCTGCATGCGGTCCACGGGTATATTTGCGGTGTTCAACCAGCCGGGCGAAACATTATGCCAGTGTTTTATTGCGCGTCCATCCGACTGCGCCCCGCCGCTGCACACAAGGGATTGTGGCTTCGAGTGGAGTGTGTTTACACGCAGGCACACGCGCCGGATTTGTTACACGCTCGTTATACCCGTTGCTCTTGCTACATGCATCGCGGTGTAATCGTTGCTTGCGTTCACTGGAATCGATGGAGTTCAAATGGCCACGATTTCGATATGCAGGATCCGATTGTGAAGCGTTGATTTGGAAGATCACCATTCGGGGTGTTCTTAATGGAGTGATTATGTGGGCGAGGTTTTGAGTAGATTTTTTAATGGTGCAGAAGATCTTTCTTTATGAATGAATAAGCTATTACTCCAATAAAAATACATTAAGGGTACATTCTCGTGTAATCCCTTAAAAAATTGAGGATTTTTTTAAAGAAAACTGTAACACATAGAGTAAACAGTCTTTTTGATATTGATTTATACATATTTTAAGATGATAATAATTTGTTTATTGTTCGTTTCAACGATGTAATCCTGAATGAAGAGCTATTACTCCGACGGTTATAAAAATGGTCTATATAAAAAAGACAGTAGTTTGGGTGCACTCAAGTTGATTTTATTTGGCATAAAAAATTACCGGTTTCAGGGCACTTTTACTAAAACATGTATTAATCATTGAATCTTCATTATTCTGCAGTAACGATTGGTAATACGATAAGCATACTCATATATTTAAAAAAAAACGAGCATATCTTGAAATATCATGTACACCGTGTTTTTATCACCGTCAGAGTTATAGCTATTTATTCAAGATTACATTAGAGAAAAAACAATAAGAATATTTTTCTTATCATCTTAAAATATGTATAAATCAATACCAAAAAGACTTTTTACCTTATCTGTTACAGCTTGCTTTAAAAAAATCTTACATTTTTAAGGGATTACGTGAGAATGTACCCTTCATTTTACTCATCCATATAATCGTAGAACCTACTAGTCACGTCACCGAAGAAAAATATTCGTATAGTCATGTCACGAAATTGTAATAAAAAATTTGTTTACCGAGGAAAACACATTTGTTGGATAAAAAATAACGTGTTTCGTTAATACTCATGTTACAAATATTACCACCGTTTCGTCTTATTTTTACTAGCCTCCTACAGATATGCAAATTGCTTCATCAGAGCCTGACTGATCCACCGATACTAATGCCACCGATATCAACGCACGAGAGTGCCGACTAGTCCATTACGAAGTTTACGAAAATTACAGTGATGTTAATCCCGCGTTCGTGTATGAGTAATGTACACATCCAATGGTTCGGTAACCCGGATTATGGGCATCCAGTAACGCTAGTATTCAATTATTTGGGTACACGTAGGAATATCTTGTTATTCGCAGTTCTAATTGCGCGGGGCCAGTGCTATGTCGAGTTACACTGCTGTTTCACATCCTTACAAGTACCATTGCAGCATTTATAAGATTACCGAGCATTACTGACAACCGAATTCTTAATGCAGTGAAATTATTTCGAGGGAGGTAGCAATTATGCCTTAAAACAATGCACTTAGTAGAAAATCATTATATCCCTAACATTCGATTCTTAATAAAAAGAGCTTCTAAAGCCTCTACAGCAAACATAGCATGCTCCTTGGTCACAAAGATTCCAAGCTCATTCCTTGATAGCTTTCAAAAAATATTTCCAAGGGGTCCACAGCAATCGTGGTACACCCTTTAGTCGCCAAACACTTCATGGGCCTAACATTGTTCCCCGCGCACAAGCGCATGAAAGCCAGATGCACAAAACAGGCTCGCTGGCGCGAGGGGCGTCGGATGACCGACTGTTTAGATTCCGCGTGTATAACACTGCGCTCATTAGAGAGCGGCGCTAATTGCATAATTGGTGCCGGCAATTACGAGCAAAGCGGTGCCGCGCATCGGGTGACGTCAACATCCAATAATTCGGCACGCGACGACAATCGCGCTGCACCGCCGCGCCATTGCGCAAATAGCACGATTCGCAATTAAAAGCGATAATTCTATAATTAGCTTGCCGTCACGCTCGAGCCATCCGGCGACCCCTTTTGCTCTCGACGCTCCTCCACCCCTCCGACTCGACCCGGACACCGAACGGGGTTGAATCCAGGGACAGGTATTATGTCTATGAAGCGATTCCTTCTCCTTGCACCTCCCTCGAGAAGGCTTGCCAGTAGTGCTTGTCGAACGAGTGGCTGCCTGAATGCTCGCGCAATTAGAGGGTTGAAGAATGTAGATAGGTACTATATAAATTTGTGTTTCTGAATAAAGACAAATTCAATACAGGGGTTGGTATTGTGTTGCTTTTGTGAACAGGGATTGAAACTGTTAACTTTTATAAATAAAAGTTATTTATCGAACTTTTAACTTTTAAATTAATTCTTTTCTGTTTTAAGTTCACTTTGGACATTGACACTTTAACTCTGTTGTAAAAGCTCAGTTTTAACAATTATTTTATATTCGATTAATAAAAGATCTGGAGAATCATATACTTTTGAACAGATATTTAAGAGTAAAATATAAAAGTTGGGAATATGTTTTAATTAGTATTATATCAGGAATTAAACTATGATTATTACACATTATGATTTTTATACAATTATTTTCACCGAACAGTTTAAGGTTTCAACTTCACATTTATCTACTCCACAAAATTTCCAGGAAATCTGCCTGTCACAACTTTTACTTCTTTTTTTGTTTAGTTTAACTAGAATATTTTCCTACTTTTGAGAAAATAAAAGTTTCTCATTTACTAAAAAATGTATGGAATAACATACACAGCATTTTAGAACAGCTTTCTCAGAACGGAAAAGATAATAGTTATAAAATTACAATTTTTTCATAATAAATTTAAAAGTTTAAAGTTTCATTCGACCCCTGTTGCTGAAGGATGGTTTATTCAAAGTTATTGATATGTTTCTAGAGTAAAGGGAAGAATACTATAGCTTGGTTTTCAGTATTTCATGATGCTTAAAAGAAATGTGAAGTAGAAGGGGCCGGTGAAAATAGTTCTATGTGAAGAAAGTGTTTCCACATGAATAGGCTATCATACTATCACTTGTAAGTATCTGTCATATGTTTTGGGACTGTAGTAAGTAGACACTGAGTAAATCCACAGTTTAATGCTATAGGACAGAATTTTTTTATATTCTATTGTATTTGTTATTTATATTTATATTTTGGTTTGCATTTGCACTTTTGCTTCAAGCGATAATATAATATAATTCTGTTTAAATTAATGTGTTTTGTTTTTTAATTATTCAGAGATTACTTAATAATTCTTGTATAGACATTGGAAATATTAAATTTTGCTCACTTGAACGAAGTAAAAATACAGATTGGACTTATTCATGGCTACACTATTCAATTGATCACTTAAGTAGAATAAGAGGAATTAGGTCAGACCACAGAAGCTAAGTATTTTACTGCGGTGTTTAATCCTACTCAAGTATTTTTTCTGTAAAACAGAATTTATACAAAATTGAATTCACTAAATATTGATTGTACTAATGGGTTTATAATATTAATGGGCATTCATGTGAATTGCATTTCAGCATTTCACTAACCGATAAATATGTATAGAAAGCGATAAATTAATATCTTGATGATAGCGTTAATGTCGATATGAACAGTAATTAATATTGATTCGTATTAGTATTAATATTGATATAGTCATTACCGTTTCAATCTGTTATTCTACTCTATTCGCGTTTCCTCTTATTTCCTAATATCCTACTAATATCCTATTCCTAATAAGATTTTTATAATTCCTATCTTTCACATTTATTACATTTTACTTACTATCATCAATTAACATTAAATCCAATAACTATTTCTCAAAAAAACAGCAGTTCCCCTTAAAAAGAAAGAAAATATGATTTCACGAAAAGATACCCTTACAATATTACATCCAATATTTCTCTTCATACATTTTCTCCACCTTCCATTGCACCATCAAATATACAAATTCCAAAAAGTACCATTCACAGTAACGTCTAAAAAAAGAATCAACTACATCCACCCAGCTGCAAACACCCCTTATTACCTACCACCTAAAAAGGTACTCTCCTAACAATTTTGTTACCATTCCCTCGTGCCTGGTGAACGACAATCGTAACGACCATTCATCCCGCGTTAATCGTTGCCTTGATTCAAGCAACGTATAACGCCAGCCATCAGCGTGTCCATACCGAATCAAAATATCGCGTCACAGAGGAATCGAGAGCGTTGCACGCCCGCATTCTACGTTCCCCTTTTAACTGCGTGAAATTCGTGGAGCGGCAATTGAACGACGTCGCTGTACGCTGGAAAACTTGACGAAGACGCGATTAACGAAGATTTCATTAGGGACAATATTGCGGTGGCATCGGCGCTCGTTGACCGGCGGGGCCCTGGTTTCTTTATTGGCCGGTCTCGGGGACTAAATTGGAGGGAATTAATTAAGAGGCACAAATTGGATGCAGCGTGTTAGCCCTTATTCCTGGATGACACAACTTAATAAGCATCTTCTCTTGTGAACCGAGCGGGCCCTTCGCTCGCCCGGGGGGCGGGGAGGGGGCAGGAATGCGGGACGGTGGTACGCAAGGGCGGAGTGCAAGGAAAGGAAGTTTCTGCGTGCCCTGTTAATTGCATTTGTCCCGAAGCGTAACGGCTGTTTCTATTTCGGCCAGAGTTCTGGTACCCTTTAATTTTCGCGTTACGCAGAAGTGGAAAAGTCCGGGGAAAGTGCGAGTCGTTGGGCGACGTTACGCGACAGGGGTTTGTAATTTCAGTTAGGGAGCTTTCTTTGGGGCTTAAGTAAAATTCCTTGCTCTGATAACGGTGATGTGTGTCAAAGTGGTGACACTTTTCCCTTCGAAATTTTGTCTTACTGAAGCATTTTTCTGGACCCCTTAAGTAGCAGGGTTCGTTTAGTTTGAATACTATTTACATAGAAATGTTCCGCAAGGGGAATAAAATGCGGGCAGCAACTTATTACTAATAACATGTCAACATATTATATTATGTTAGGTAAAGTCGGATATTAAAATTCCAATCTTAAAATTTACTTCGACCACAACTATAGTGTACCTAAAACACTAACATCTCCCAAAATAAGTATTGTATCATAACAACTATCAATATCGATGCCTAATTTCTTTCTTTCTTTTATCTGTGCCTTACATATCACTACTAATATCTTTTGACAGAAATGATGAGTCTGTACTTACACATAGGTAGAATTAATTTCGATATGCAAGAAGTAAATGAAGAGCCAAAGCAGCAATTATTGGTCGCCTAGTAGTGCAAGTGTTAGCAAGGATGACACACGACCTGAAATCTCTAAACCAGGCGAGTCTTCTGGCATTCGTTCGCTTTCAGAATCTCTCTGAAGCGGAACAGTGCGGCATTCTCGAGCGAGTGTTTCGATTGGCACGGGTCAAGAGGGAAGAGCGTGCCCCAGAACGTAATATCGTGTCGCGCACAATACAATTGTAGATCGGCTTCTTCAATAATATTACGGCATAGGCGGTTAACGGGTTAAGAGCGCGCATTGTCGTCTCGTTGAAAAGAAATCGAGGACGAAACGAACTGTGGGTAAATATGCGCGACGTAAGGCCATTTTGCTCCGGAGATCGCGACGGCCAATTAGATGCTGCGTCATATACAGGGTGTTAATAGACGCTTTTTAAAGGCTCCGACGTTCGTGTCGAAGCGACGGAAGATGTTCTTGCAGGCGCGTCAATTTCTTCACTATAAAGTACATGGATAGTAGTTAAATAGTAGTTAAATAGTTGTTCCATAGTAGTTGAATAGTTGTTCGATACTGCTCAAATAGTTGCTCCACAGAAGTTCGCTAATAGTTAAATAGTTGGTCAATAGTAGTTCTATAGTTGCCCCATGGTAGTTCAATAGTTGCTCTATAGTATTTCGATACTATTTAAATGTTCCACAGGAGTTCGATAATAGTTAAACAGTTGTTCCATAGTATTTCGATATTATTCAAATAGTTATTCCACAGTAGTTCGATAATAGTTAGACAGTAGCTCAACAGTGCACTAGAAACTAAATACATCGGTACTCTTCAAATTCCCGATACCCTATCTTGCATTATTAAATTTGGATATTCAAAACCATTTTTTATTCGTGATTGAACCAGTGCACCGAATATTTCTGGTTAAGCCTAAGTTAATACGAACTCATTTCCCTACTAAAGGAATAAAAACCACACATCTTCAAATTTCCTCAAAGAAACAAGACACCTCCTCTCAATGGGTGTAACCAAACAGGATGCTGTGTACAACCTCAACCAGCCACTTATTTTCCTTCAGACTGTACCTACCCTTCTCCCTATACTCTCTCTGCATCTCAAACGCATGACCTCCTTGGGACAATTACAAATCCTGAAAACTATCTACATATATCTGATTACAACTACCATTAGGTATTAAATCAAAAAGATAATAAATAATAATCAATAATAAAGCATTATTAAATCTCTCACTTGCAAGTATTCCAATCTCCATTCACTTAGCAACAATCACATCCCATTCATGGGATATTCATCAGATATCTATGTCACTCTGCAACCCCCGCACCCCGCGACTATTACAATACGCAGCACGAAAACAGCGCTTACGACTAAACAAAGATACCCGGTGGGGGGCCGCGCGCCGTGTGCGCGCGAACTTTTCGTATTGTTTTATTCGTTAACACCCTGTAGAGCAGCGTGCTGCCCCGGTCTATAGACCGCATCGAGTACGGTGTAATGTACTTTGGTTAAGCGCATCGGAGCATGCTCGTCGCCGAGTTAACGCATTTAATGGAGGTTAATTTTGCATATGGTATTGCTCCCCCGTGCCCTAACCTCTTTACTCGTGTACGCTCAACCATCCCCCGCATCGTAAGCTCACGACCAAACTACCCGAAATTACTGCCGCAGAGCGGGGATCATTATTAAACCGGTCGCCCGATCTTTCCGCGTGATCGAATTATGCGATTAAGTATTCAGCTACCTCGGCCTCGACGTTACCTTTCCAAGGGTACATTGATGACTCGTGGCTCGATCATATAGTAATTTCTTTTTTTATATAGTGTATTGGTCTTTCGTCGAGGCAAGGGAAATTTTGACTCAGTCTTTGTTCTTATATGGACGAATTTGTGGCCGATTTAAGGAAGGAGTCCTATGTGGCAAACGTTCTGGGACACCCTTATTACATAACAGAATTACAAATAAATTTATGTTCGCACGTGTGGAATGAAAATTATAGGAAACAAAGAAAATATAGTGTTCGGATAAAATCATAATTTGGTTTGGTTTCTATAGACTTCCTTTTAGGGCATTTAGTTTGCATTTTATAGATAGTTGTGATGATTTTTTGCCTACATGGTGGAAATTAATTCGTTTCATTCACTCTTTTGAGAGAATTGGTAATTTGATGTGTAAGGGTTGCTATGTTTACTTCTCAGGGTTTTAAGAATACACGAAATGTAATTTTTAAAGCATCTCTGTCACTTTCCAAAACAGTGAAATTTCAGCAGCCCTTTTAAACCAACAACGCAATTGAAACATTCAGCTTGTGAATCTACGTTACGTAGATACGTGACAATATTCGTCGGTTAAATTGTAATTTTCCATAAGTGATCCATCATTCGTTTCATGCTTATAAAGTTCAATTAAAGCCAAGGCATTCCTAGCAATCAGCTGCAGGGGCAAAACGTAAAAGTGGCATTTTCCAAGTCCCGTAACACTTTTCTGTACCAGTGGCAAGGTGATGCTGCGCCTACTTCGATCCCTCACTAGAAACGCATTAAAATGCTCCATCACAATGCCAGGAATATGCACAACGGTATGCGTGCAGATCGTCCACGAGAGATATGTGACGTAAGCGAGAGCGTTCGATTGAATTTCGTTGGAAAGGTCAATCGTCGGATGCCTGGATATTTATTACGAAACGATCGAGATGCCTCTGTTCCCTTCGCGATCCGATTTCGAGATCAGTGGCCGCGACAATAGCAATGCACCGAAGGGGAAGACGGGCATTTAAGGGCTATAAACGCATGCCGAATGGAATGGTATCCGGAAGCGGAATCTCTCCTGGACCCCTCGACCGGAACGGAATCGCGTGGGATACTTCTTCTCTGCTCGGGGGCGCTGTACGTGCCATTAATTGAGGGGGGTTGAATGGGGTACATGATAAATAGATCGTAAAGGAGTGTCAAGAAACCAGGAGTCACGGCATTTCAGGGCCACGCGCGCCTCTTTGCTTCACTGAGGCGCGATTACCACAGCAAACCGAAATTACCGGGGTGGACCTTTCGATCCGGGGGTGTTGATTGAAGTGGATGACTGGGCAGGGTGTAAACACAGTAGTCATGAATCTGTGCGCTTGGATTGGAGACTTGTTGAGGAAGCTTGTATAATTCAGGTCGAGCTTGATTTTTGAAATTATTGTGATGAGGAAGAAAATGAAAATTTTGAGTAGAACCATGCGTGGCAAAGGTACCATTTTCTTGCAAAAGATTGTTAAAGTTTTGGCTAATTAGGGGCCTCATATTTATTACTGAAAACTTTGACAATGTTTTGTAAACAAACCTATTCATTTTGGGGGTACATGCTTTTTCCCCACCTTTTTATCTTCTTGTTAAGTAGAATATGTAGACAGAAGAGTTGAATTTTAAAGTGAATCTCAATTTTGTGGAGTTTTTTAATAAATTTCAACCGATTCAGATAAATAGATGGATCTGGGAAAGCTTTAATCGTTACTTCTTTTACATCTCGTATATTTAGCAAAACAAATTTTCCTGTACTTAACCCTTCGTGGTCACACCTTCTTATAATTACAAATTGGTCACATGCGGTTCACTACACCCCAGCATCATGTTTGAGTTTCCATTTTCGTATGTTTTAATCTTTTCGTAATCATGCTCTAGTAGTCTTTCTGTAGAAATGTAAATGTTGATATGATGAAATTTGTACTTTGAACAGAGCGATTTTCCACGGTTGTGGAAAAAACGATTTCTTTTTCGCGATAAATCCCCTTTGGAAGTCGTAATGGCGCGATATTTGAACTCGAAAATTGCTCTTGGGGTGCGATACACACCGTGTGATCACGAAGGGTTAAATCCTTGAATTTAGAAAAAAATAGTTTTTATTTTCCCTCTCCTGTCAACCCTCTCTCCCATCTTATAATAAAAAATCCTGGATCTTATCACTCACGATATCAAACAGAATACTTTTCAGCAAATCGAAACATCCCCTTGCAAGCCATTTCACAAATTTTTGAAAGCATATACCCTATGCTCCAACCGAAAATATCCTGACAAATAAAGAATAACCACAAGTCGAGCAGGGTGAGGCAGGATCTCCCGTTTTTCATATAAATCTATGTAAAATTTAGTAATAACAATCTAGAGATATATGGTGTTATTTTGTATAAACTACAACTATTATGCTTTACTTTTACAAAGTTGTTGGTTAATGGTGTTATTTTTCGTTGAGTTATATCACAAAATGTGTATCAATTCAAAATGTGCCTCGTGCCCGGGGCAAAAAGTCCATTGATTGTTGTAAGAAGTCCTCAATATTTTCCAACCAGCTTTTCGTGTAACATAAAACAAAATAAGTAAAAATCTTTTTTGAAATCAACAAATATTTATTAAACCAATTTTTTGGTATACAATATTGAAAGGAAATACTACTGGAACCTTTTTTTAAACAAAAGAATGAAAATATAGGACAAAGATTCAGCTTGAACAAAAAATTGCACAATATTCTTGGCTCAACATAAAGATATAACTCTCCTTTAAGCATTTTTGCCTTATTTATTAAACTCAAATTATTTTAATATAAAAAAAAACAGGAAAAAGATAGATAATTTATGACTTTACTAATTGGTTTGCTTCAACATGACTTCTTTAACAAAAAATAAAAATATAAGTCGAAAATATAAGTAAGGGACTTTTTGCCCCAGTGGTACCTCTATAGTTTCGCCGATATATAGGTTCCAAAATATTATCATTCAGAAATAAACAATGGCATTTACACGTTACTAAGGGAACATACAATCTCAACGTATTCACCTTATACGCTGTTAAACTGTAGTATACTTCGAATAACACAACAAAAACGACGTACTTTTTTCGCTTCTTGATATACAATAATGACAAAGGCGTCATATGACACGCACGAAAGCCCCAAAACGACTGGCTTCCCATTACTCTTGCCATCAACATAGTTATGCTGCAATATTCATTCGATTGTTTACGAATGGAGATTTTGCATTCAGGACTTTTTACCCGCCGGACTTTTAGCCCCACTCTACCCTACATATTATCAGTGGAATAACACCTTAACAAATAAAAACGGTCCCATACCCGACCACCAACGGAAGAAACTACCACAGTGGGAGACGAAGAGACAGAAACAGTGATCGAAGCGAGGGTGAAAGACCAGGGGGTAATAAACACTTGATTCAACACCACTCATCTTCCTCTTGTCTCTTCACACCGGCAGCGAACTCCATTTGACTTTTGCCTCCACTCGATTCCACCGCATTGCACACGCCCTTCCCGATGTGTACACTCCAACGAACATCTATACTACTTCCTGTGCCCCATCTCGTTTTCACCCCTGCGCTCTCTTTCCCTGCACCCCCCACTGTCTTCCTCCACTCGTCGTTCCCTTCCATCTCGCTCTTCGTCGTTGCTTATTTTTTTCTCTCCGTTCTTTCTCCCGGTATTATACACCCGCGGTGTAGATTTTTTTGTGCTCGTCCACCCCTTTTCGTCGGAGAGCCGGCCACCCTGCGCGCAAAGGGTGACGAGGACCGCTCGATCATACCAGACCGTTCCCTTCTTCCCTTTCGATTCGCTGGGCGCTCAGTGGTTTTCGGTTTATTTCCCGCTTATCCATTTACATTTGATTTATTCTGGTTGTCGCGCACCGCTTTCGAGGGCTGACGCCTCGATTATTCCGTTGCTCGGCCATTGTCGCGAAAAGAGGCGCGTCAAGCGGCACTTCAATTATTAACCCTTCGAGGATCCGCGTGAATAATAATTTTCAAACGGAAGTTGGGGTTTCGAGGCTCCTTCTTTTTGAAATGTGACTTCGAATTGTTAAGTCATTCGTATGGGGTGGCTAACAGTGATTGTATTAGACAGTGAGGTTATTAAGTCTTGCAACAAGTGTTGTTCTCATATCACAAATATTGTGAAATTTGAGTTTTTACATGCAACAAATATTTCTTGACACATTTATATCCACTTCATAAATCTGTCAAAAGTATTACTTTTGTTCATTGTATGTTCCTGAATCTTATGTACCATTGCATGTTTAAACCTGTGTTTTCGAAAACGCTAAAAGCGGACATAAAATATTAGTGCACTAAGCCATCGATATCTATGAAGCTAAGATTAATAATTTCAAGGATGTCTATGAAAAGGTGAGGATAATTTAAATCCCCCAGTGGTGTCTTCTATACTACCTACCCTCATCATTTTCCTAAATTCGTCCCATTCAAACACCACTTAAGACCACCTAGGGGTAATATCAACCCCCTCCCTTCATCAAAAACACTCCATAAACTCAAAAAATGTGGTAAAAAATCATAGAAGCATCCCAACATCCCCTTACCTCCTCCCAAAAAAAAATTACCCACATTCCCTCAAAAATAAAAAAAAGAAATTCTCTTCCTAAAAGATGAAACACGATGTCCCACGCTCCTAATTCTCCATAAAAAATCAGTGTCCTCAAAATCCTCCACAAGGAAATGAGCATCCCCCAGAAGAACCATTCATAAAAGTATACACACTATACCGAACGTCCAGCAAGCAGAACGAGGGAGATAGGAACGGGCCCAATAAGAATCATCCGCAATGGCTCTTCATCGATGGAGCGATATGCATTAACGGGACGCCTAAACGAGAACGAGAGCCCGGGACGAAGAAGCATTGGCTGTGATTGAATTAATCTGTCAATTTGCCAATTACACGGATGAGTTTGTTTGGTGGCTGCGGTACGCGTACGTCTATCCGTGCGTCTCCGCTGCGTTCATCGATCGCAAGTGGATCGTCGGCTGCTGGTGTCTGCGTGAAATTCCGCTCGCGTGTGCGTACACGCATCCCCTGCCCCTGGCCCTCCCCCCAGCGTGCACGGACACGCGAGCGGGCACGGCTGTGTGCGAGTCGGGGCATACGTAACCGCGTGGCTCGGGGCACAGATTCAACGAGCTCAATTGGCGCACCGAACGAGGAGGAGGATCGTATTGATTCTCCGGTTACATAGTCGCGAAGTAGAGGCGGCTACAAACCAACTACTGCCTCGAGCAACACTTTGTTTAAAGGGTGCGAGAGTCGAGGTGGTTGGGGTGGGGCAGGGTGGATCGCGCGATTGGAAGAACCCTTTCAATTTCTGGAAACTGCTGGTTTGTAAGATGCGGAGGATGCTGGAGTTGGAGTCCGTTGCTTTTGGTGTTGGTTTGCGAGTATGCTCAGAGTGTTTGGGGTGGAGAATTAATCTACCTGGAGTTGGGGAATCTTCTGTTGGTTAAGACGTAACAGTTGGATTTGGTATTTTTGGTTTGTGGACTTAGAAATACGTAGTTGTGGATTGAGTACCTATAAGATAGATGTTAGAGTAAAGTAGACCTCTACGCATGTTCAAAGTAGACCTCCATTCAGGTTCAAAGTGGGCGTTAGCAGAGATCTAAAGTACTCCACCCTTCAGGACTAATGCGGTCTTTTCTTCAGATACACGTAGTCTCTTCCTCAAGCATAAAATAGCTTCCGTCAAGTTTAAAAGTCATGTACCTACATTCTCCTGTATTTATAACTTCGGTAGCCTCTGAAGTCAAACATTGTTCAGATTTCACATGCCCCAAAACACTTTCTAATACGAATCAGTCGAAGATTAAGTTCAAAACTATATTCCCAAAAGATACATTTCATTCTTTGCAATACATTCATTATATTACTCCTTACATCAAACTGATGAATCTGTGACACTCATTTACAATTAAAAATCCACAAAATGCCAAGCATAGGTATACTCAAAAAGCAAACACCCAAAGCAATATCAACAATGTCTCCATAAAAAAACTTTTTACCAAATGTTACCATGTCGAATGCGAATATCGTTCCTGAAACCCTCCAGAGAAAACGTTCTTCCAACCGACAAACATCACCGAATCGTCGGCAAATCGTACGTCTCAGCCGATTACGGCAAAGAGAATACCAAATTACGCTATCGTATTTACCTAGCACACCATTGTGCTCGTAGCTGTATCTAATTTGAAGCTCGTTCCAAGACGAGAGAGAACTTGTGCTCTGCGAGCAGATAGGCTACCCAGCGATATAATATCGCGGTACCATCGCGTTGGAGGGTGGGGGGCAGGAGCTCGGTGCCAGGGGGATGGGTGGAAGTGGCAGGATCGAGTGGCGGCGGTGGTGGCGCCGGAGGCTGCGAGGGAAGAGAGATAGGGGATGCGCAGTCGAAGGTTTCGCTTCCCGGTTTCGCCCCGAGGGCACCATTTCCAACGGAACCAAGCACGAGTCGGCAGGGACGATATCTGGATCCGCTATATTCCAATTGCTTCCCCCCCTCCGTATGATATGCGCCAATTTCGTCCAATATGTCGCGCCCCCTAGACCAACGCGTCCCAATCTTTCGAACAGTGGCAACCGCTACCCTGTAACCCTTTCCATTTCGATGAATTGGTGAAAAGGTTCGTTTGCTCCAGCCTTTGTCGTCTATACACCTTTGGGCTTTTGTTGTCCCACTCGTTGAGACAAGGGATGTTTTCGAGAGAACGATAAAAGTGGAAGCAACACTTTGATGCGATATAAAATATAATATAAAGAAAAATATGAGATGAAGTGTATTGAAAAATTGAAATAATAAATTAGTGGTTTTTTATTAGGTCTAGTTTTAGTTACTTCTGTGGAAATCTTTGTTCTTTTTTTAATACAGAACTGGGTGACCTCAGGATGTGAAATAAGTCGATTTATAGTAGCTACGTTTGGAATTGAATAAAATTAGATTTAGTAACGATAGATTTAAATATCAATTCATTTGAGATCATAGAAATCATTTAAATCAATTTCCTAGTACAGCTGCTTTCCACACCCTCCGTCGTTCAAACTCCATTCCTTTTCATCAACCCCCCCTTTCGATGTCTCTCCCGAATTCGATAAATGTGGAATCCCGGCTCGAAACTCGCTGGTCACGTGCTGGCGAGTGACCATTGGTCCACTTTGCCGTCCCGTTTGCACGTTAGAACGTCATTTATATCGTTTATCGGTCCGTTGTGCTTTTGCACCCCACCCGTGGATATTTTGGTGAATAATAGATAAGAGGATTCCCCGTGATCGTAGTTGACCACTCCTTCTCTGGATTCCAATAATGTCAACCACTTTATGAACAGATTTGGCACACCTAATTGTGTCCAGATAGCTATGTATGTATTTTTATCGTTCAATAATTAAAGAATTTTTTAGAATGATTGGAATTAATTAAACATTTTTAATAATAGATTCGTAAGTCTCGATTATTTTACTCGATGCGATCCTAACAGTAAAAGTTATTAAAAATTCTAGAGAATATATTCCATGTTAGGTACTTGTCACTTAGCATCACTCAAAAAAATATAAAAATTTCATTTAATAATGCGACCAAAATCCAATGTAAAACCTACAAAATGGACATAATGTGTGGGTTCGAGTGTCAACCTAGTCACCGTCCAAAGCTGAAACGTTCTTCAATCACCAAACTCAGAACTTGATGGAACCTTAAATTACTACCGATCCAACGAATTAAATTTGGAAACGAGGGAAGTGCTTTCTAGTTTCACGACTCACTAGAGTATAATTTTCTTACGCTTTCGGTGGCATTTGCACGCCAGAGATTGACGGTGACCCATTTCGAAGCTCGATGAAGCGGAGTGAACTCACTCAACGGAAGCTACGCAGTGGGGAGAGCTTGTAAACGTGGCATAATGAGCTGCAGAGGGGAATAAGCCAAATTTCCACCGCCACCTTTACAGGCCACCCTCGCAGCACGGCCGATGCATCTTCACCGGGCCCAGCTCATCGCGGGAGCGACTTCCACCAAGTTTTTTTTCCCACTCACGCTGTGCAATCTCCTACGCCGTGGTTCCTTTCAATCTTGCATGCACTCTGCTCGAAAGAGGATTTATGTAACTTTTATCGTTTCAGTTTGGACAGGTTATTCTTTGAGAATGATTTTCTTCCCCCATTGCGCAAACATTGTCTCGATTAAAACTCGAAGAACTTTCATTGAGATTACTACTTGAGCCTGTAACGAAAATTTTATGCTGTTTTCTCTGCGAGCGGATATTTTTTTACTCATTTCACACGTGTTTATTTTACACGTGTAATATTTGCTGGTGATATAAAAGATAAGAGTAAAGGCGAGTCTGCAGTGTTGGGAAGCCTAACCGTGTACTATAAATTAGAATAAAATGGTGTACTATAAACTAGACTGAAATGGAGACAGCAACAAACAAACGTAACAAATGTTAAGAATAAACTGAAGTAAAAGTAATGTTAAGACTTAAAGCTAAACATAATATTAACACAAAAAGTAAAGTAAAGTAAGAAAAGTAAAGTCAGAAAAGTAATGTAAGTAGAGTAAAGTAAGAAAAGTGAAGTAAAAAGTAAAGTAAAAAGTGAAAGTACACCGATTTGTAAATGTTCCTGAATGAAAGTCCAGCCTTGCAAATTTGTAATTTGCAAAATGGTTGTGGATTAATTGAATAACAATGGATATTTGTATGAAGTGCAAATTCTGTGGTCGTTCTTCAAACACAGTATTGGAGAGTGGTTAAACGTTTTTATGGAAGATTGTAACTAACGATAGAAATTTAAGATTTATTATTCAGAGATTCTGATTAATCAACCTGATGAGAGGAGGAGCATGTTGTATTAACTTAAGGAAACTTAATACACTACTCAACGGATACAACAAATATAAACATTGCAATAGAAGTGCACACAAACTAATAAATCCGAGATGCATCGCCAAAGTTACTGTTAAACACAAACTCATTTTATATAAATCATCATGTTGCAGCAAAATTAAAATGTCACAGCAGCTTATGACGTGTCCGATGCCACTTGCCACAGAATACTACTTAAACGAGTATTTCCTTCGACAAAATAGAATTTAAAAGATTTCCTATTCCATCCACCAAAATCTACAATTGAAAAGAAAACATAACTGATAATGACTTCAAGATTTCACAATCATTTTCGCTAGCAATGATCACTCATCAACATCTACAAGTATTACAGGATTTCTTTATTACTCATCTCCCCCAGGATTTTAACTTTCCATTCATTCCAGAAGTACGTCAGATTATGACCACCCCATCAGAAAATATTAATCACCTAGAAAACGCCTTCAACCCAATCATTTACACCCCACATCCCCTAACAATCCTATTAAAAATCAAGCACCACTGAGTCAATCTACGGCCCCATAAAATCGACCACGACAATGATTTCCAGCGAGGCGTCGAATACGCGATATAAAGCGCCCCGGGTTACGGAATGGTCCGGCTAGGGTTTCCGTGGCGCATCACGGCGGTGGGTGGTGGATGATCGTAAAGAAAGTGCTCGAGGAAGAGGTGGAAGCAGTCAGTCAGGTAGAGAAGAAGCCAGGAACGTGCTGGGAATGTATGTATAGGCTCCCTTACTGTTACTCGACCGGGTGGAGCTTCCTCTCCACCCCCCGAGACCCTTCCACCCCCTTAAGCTCGCTAGAACACCGCTCCTGTATTATTGCCCGACCGTAAATTTCGCCCGGAAAGCGATTTAGCGAGGAAGCGGCAGGGATAAATCTTGAAAAAGTCGAAAAGCGTAAAACAGGAGCCTCGGGGCCGAAAGTGTAGTGGAGGGAGGGGGAGGAGGATTGGCCAAAGGGAGAGGAAGAGAGACTGCCTCTGGGGGTACCGATATAAGGAACACTCTCGATCCACCTTTCACTTCTATCCTTTGCCTCGGCTTCTTTTTTCCGGAAGCTCTCTTCCCTTAACGTTTCCTACCCCGTGGACCTCTACGAGGCGGGGGCGTGTCTGTGCCTTCCTCCCACCCCGTCCATGTGTGTGCATCTAGCCGTGTAAACGCACCCCCTCCCCCCTCCTGCAACCCTTGCACACCTCTCTGATTCTACGCTATTGCAGTCTTCCAAGTAGGGAAGCGTTTTCGTCGTTCACAGGATTACTGGTTTGCATGTGTTTGAGGGGGTTGGTTGGAGCACTTAATTTTTGACGTGGTGTTCGGGATAAAGTTGTTTGTTTTATGGCTACGTTTCGTGGTACAGGATTGTAAATGTGGTTTGTGGATGAAGCATATTGCGGATAGCGAGGCAACTTGAGGGCTGAACGAGGGTTGAATAGAAGCTTTCCAGCAGTATGCAGCTGTAGGAAGTTATTTAAGATCGATCTGATGTGTAGAGGCTCACTGCTGTTAGGAAGTTTGAAATTATAATCGGTGGAATTATGAATGGAACGTGTAAAAGTATTTTGCGAATAATATAGTGGGTTTTGAAAAGAGATATAAAAAGTTGCTGCATGCTATATTCAAAATTATATACATTTCGAAACTCAGAATTTAAGAATATAAACTACAAACCTATGTAAAACTTTCGTGACTTAAAGGTTGAAGTTTCGAAATTAGACATCTCTAAACCCCAAGTTTCAAAATTTTACACCCCACAAACCTAAAGTTTCGAAATTCCGCAACTTTCAAAACTTCTCCATTCAACTCTCAAATTTTCAAACATTCAGAGTTCAGAGCCTAAAATCTCCGCTCTCGAACTTCATTCATCTCCTAAAGCATCCCCCCCCCCCCCAATATCATTCACCTTATAAAACATCCCCTCTAATCCCATTATTCCATTAATTATTCTGAAGAAAAAGCAGGAAAACTTCCAACAAATCGGAGAAAAGCACCGACATACCAAAAACATCCCCAAAAATGTCACCAGCTTATCAGGGTCAAGGGGGTTGAGGGTTAAATCAGCCATCGTGGGGAAAAATCGCAGCAGGACGTCGCGTTACGAGCAAATGAAAATCGCAGCGCTTTGATCATTCCCTCGCGGAGGAGGAGGGGCGGCGAGAGGGGGTGGTTTTTTTCTCACGCTCGGGTTAATACGATTTGCAAATCCGCAGCTTCGACCACCGCCGGCTACGGGCCGGTGAATAAATGATACGCTCCGATTCGGGGATTGCTGCATTATCCGTCGTCAAATTCGTCCCTGGCGCCGCCAATTATTCATACCCGCATGGCGCCACTGCAATTAAGAGCCAATTTCGTCCTCGGCTAGATATATCGGGCACGAAAGTCTTTTGCAAACACTCCTACGATCGAGGTCTTAACAGAAGCTGTGTAACCTTCGGTGTTTCCCTATTTTATATCGGGTGTCGCAGAACTGTTGGTACAACCGCGACAGAAGAATAAAATTTCTTATAACGAGCTTGACTTTTAAAAATTCTTCCATATTGAATTTCAATGGTTTTTGAAACCATTGCAGTAGTTTCAATACTTTATTTTTATTTTTATTTTTATTTTCATTTTACACTAAAATTATAAATTGTCTTAGCTCGACCTAAGTTTCTATTATTTTCTCATAAGACGAAGTTAAATTTCTAACACTGAATTAATGAAAACTGATTTCTGAACCAACGCTTAATAATTCAAAATGTCACACATGCTTCGCTGAATCCACTTGAATAGTATCTTGAAAAGTATTATTCCGAGGATAACTAAAAGTAACCAATGATGCAAAATACTTGGATCGTTGGATACCCATCAATATCCTCGTGGCTACATTTCCATCTAATTTTCCTCCGTCCACTTGAAACGTCGCCCAACTACCCGTAATACAATGTTACGCCCGTATTGAATTAAATATTGCCAACGGAGACACCAATGAACCAATGCGAAATTAAATTAAATTTAAGTTACTTAAGCGCAATTTAGGAGCGAGCTATCCGCTTTGCTTCAAGCGCATTAAACGCGCCAGGCTTCCTAAGCGCGTCGTTCAATTGTCGTCCATGCCAAACTGATTTCGTTTCCATGCAAAGTGGCCATTTTCGTTCTCCCATGCATGCACCTCTGCATATGTATGTGTGCCTTTCCTACAAAAACGGTGGAATTTTTCAAATCGAGCGTCGAGAGCACTCGCAAACAAATCGGCCAATTTGTAATAAAATCTGGGCAACTCTGGCTGCACTCACTGCAAATGCTTCGGTCAACACTGTCGTCGATTTATTTAAATTCGATTTAAATGGTCGTCGAGCGGTGTACTTTTCGCCCAGAAAATAATTAAACATTACTAGCGGGGCCGTTTAGTTTTTAACAGCGCCGATTGTAAATGTCTCCACTCGCCAAACTGAAACGCGATCGAAATTCGATTAAAGCCTGTTCCAGCGCTGGCAGCGATTAAAAATGGACAGACTGTCCATTGGTTAGTTATCGCTCTAACTACTCTCCGTTTATCGAATGAACTCGAGATACTTGGCTGACCCAGTTTAAAAGAGCTTTCGTGTCTCTGGAACTTTCTCAGGCACCAGTTTCTTTCGATACGTTTCGGTTGTCCGAGTTGGCTGCTCGTCACCGTAATACACTCGACTCGTGATTAAGGGGGATTTCCACTTCACAAAAAGCTCAAACCTTCTTCTTGCATTTTCTTACAGTTTATGGTCTTAGAAATACCGCAGAGAAATATTAAGTCAAAATTAGAAGAAGCAATTGAAGTAGAAGCTCTCGACGTGTCATCGTAATGTTTTTCTTAGACGTCTTATAAAAATTATGTGTATTTTGCAATAGTTAATAAACATGTATGAAAATTTTGAGAACGATCCATAAAGCAGTTTTGGCTCGGTAAATTCTCAAATATATCTCTGTTTTGCAAATTTCCAAAGTGGACACTCAGAGCGTAGCAACGAGACGCCATTAACTAACGTTCTTAATTAACTCGAGTATATTTTAATCGCCCTGATATGAAATTATATCATTCATAGCGTCTGTACAAACTGATCGCGTTAATTTCAACCGTTGCTTACATAATTCGCAGGTTGCAGTTAAACCCCGATACTCTTTCAATCGACGTCGTCAGTGGGGGAAAGCTGCCAGTGCTTCCTCATTAGCCAATTAATAATTACACATCGATCCGTTCTTTTGCCTCTTTTTGCAAAACGCTCCATTACATTCGCGGAAATTGTTGAGCATTATAAGCTCGTGCCCGATGTCCGCAAGTTTGCTGAATATTTATCGACGTCATTAACGAATAATGAATATGAATTACACGAAATCAGCTGACACGGCAATTTTGTATGTATTGCTGATTTTTAATCACCAGTTGAAATTGAGATTAATGGGTATAATTAATTTGAATGTAGTCTGAATATTTATCAGCTTGACAGATGCGAATTGGTACGAATTTCGAACCTGCTGTTCTTTACGATTGTAACGAAGCTTATTCTAAGAAATAAAAGTAATTGGATTTTTTGAATGAAGAATATAATTTCTATTTCATAGCAGGAATTGTTTAAAATAATTCCCATTACGTCAACGAAATATTGTAAACTAAAAAGCTACCGACAAGTTAATGAAAAAATGAAATTAAGGAAGCACTCGTGTCTTCAGCAACGCAGAACGCGTTCAATACGATCATGCAAATAAAAATTGATTTAATCAAAACTTCGTGGAAATGCATGTAACGAATTTATTACGAGCACGCTTTCAAATGATGGATACACATCGACACCAGAATCGATGTTGATTTATAAAGATCAAATGTGTACATTCAGATGCGAGTTATTAATAACGAATCTCGCTACTCTCTGACACGCGTTGCGACTTTGATTCCCTACTGAAGGCAGTTAATACATGTTTCGTCAAAAAAATCATGCAAAATTTCTTTTTTTACCACTTCAAAAATCCTCCTATACTTTCATTCTTTTTCTCTCCCTTCACTCTTTAAAAGTATCCACCAAAAAGGTAAAAGTACCAGTAGTTGACCAATTTTCAGAAAACCGTGAAAAATAGGGTTTCTTTTTTTAAAAAGTCCAGTTGAATTATGAATAGTATTAGCGAACTTTTATTTTCACCAAGGTGAGTAGTGTGTTCCTATATCGTTAGTTTCTTAACTATGTATGGTTCAGGTAAAAAAAATCGGAGGTTATTAACTCATTATGTCTGAATTCTTCACTTGTTAAACTCTCATAGTATTTTATATCTGATAAATGCAACGTCATTTTCAAGGATGGTCAACTTCTGAAGCAGTTACTGAATTTAAAAAATGGTTCTAAAATTTTTATAACATAACTTTTTTAACACTGCATGCGGGCGCGGAATACTTATAACTGTGGTCACAGTCTCCCGCTTGCAATGTGTTAAAAAACCTTCTCATTACATAATTTAGAAAGCTTAAAAAGAATCCTTAGACGTCGACTGTCACTATTTAATGACAGAGCAAGTAGTTACTATTGTTTACGTGAAGGATTTCTCTTAACTGGTCAACTACTGGTACCTTTACCTTAATTATACCCAACCATAAAATTCAAAATGTTGAAATTCAGTAACAATAGTTTCCAGGTGTATTAACTGACATTCAGAAAAATTACTTTCCTACTGTATAAATAAACCTTTATTATCCAGTGCTAATTTCCAAGCAGAAAATTACACCTTCACAGATACCTAATTAGATCCTATTCCTCAAATCAACATTTCGTTTACAGATGTCGACTTCATGGAAGCCACTCAGTTAAGTTTCTTTTGAGTAAAATCGACGGAGCTCAGATCTCTCTCTCTTTCTCTCTCTCTCTCTCTCTCTCTCTCTCTCTCTCTCTCTCTGTCTGTCTTCCCAATCCCTAAACAGTATATACATTTTCCACAAGAAAAAAAATAAAAATTCTCAGTCCCTCAGTTTTCCTTGCAAGGACCACCCACCCCCTTAAAAAATTCAATCATTTTAATTACTTAAACCCTTCTTACACGTACTTTTTCCAATCAATTCCTCAAGGAGACCCGCAGACGCGTCAGAGACGCATAGACGCCCCCCTTAGTAGTCTCTAGACTCTAGCCCAGCGTAAAATGGCACAACGGGACAGCACGGGGGCCGAAATCGGTGTGGCATGATCGATAGGTGGATCTGACTCGTCGAGATTTCACGACCTCGCGAGTGTCCTCATCCTCTGGTTATGTAGGCATACATACGCGTCTAGAGGAAGTCACCACACCGTGCACGGCGTAGAATAAACGGTCAGTGACGCGCGGTAATGGCCGACATCCTAATCCTGGCCCCCTACAGCTTAATGCCATACACTCTGCAATGATAATGCTGCATGTGCTTTTTGTCATTACCAGTCGCCATGCTACCCCGTAATGAGCACCGCCGCGGGCTCCTTCACTAGGATTCTTCATCAGGAAGACCTTGCTTCTTCTACGTGCAGGCTCCTCCACCCACTTCCGGCCCCATCCGACGAACGATCAGACTCTGAACTACAAAGATCATTTCATTTTTCCTCGGGTAGCCTTCCCCGATTAAAAAATGTTTCCGAAATAAATTGGAAATGAAGAGTCGAAAAAAAACGTCAGAAAGATACTCGTATTAAGTACTCATAAATCACCAAATATTACAGCTGAATTTTGAATCCCTTAAACAGTAGGGTGATACGAAAACTAAATCACAGCTCTGCGATGCAACACGTTTCCGCGAAACTATTTCCAGTTTCGATGCTCAGCATTTCATCGATTTGAGAGTGGATGTTATACAACCTATCTGGCGAGCTACTACGCTAAAGAGTCAGCCCCTCGGAGTCACCAGCACCGTCGGTTATTTACGAGCCACTCCTGCCCGTAATCAGGAGAAAGCGATAAACGTCTCGCGGTTGTACGGAAGACGAAGAAACGTGCGGGTAACGTTGGATCCGCGTGATCGTCGCAAGAAGTGACGTCACGGGTCTTGACCCCCTCTATTTGCGCGTACATAGCGGCGTCCGGAGAGTCATCTGCGGGCCCAAGGCGGAGAAGGATAGTGAAGAGAGGGGAGGTGGCCCGCAGCTGCCGCCCTGGCTGCCAACACAATAATATCTAATTAATTTATTAATGAGGTTAAGTTGGCAGGATTGGACGGCAGACAGCGCGAGCCGCGGTTAGGGCCTTTTTCTGGAACGCCTTCTGCTCTCTTCTGCTTCTCGTCGGGAGAGTGAATTAAGCTTAATCAGAGCGAATGTGTCGGGCGCGTGTGCGAGCGTGCTTGCAGGGCCGCAGGGGCCCTTCGCCTTACTTGACGCGCGCGTAGTGTGTCTTAATTTTGCGCGGGGAGAGTTCAAGCTGACGATGGGAGTGCACGTGGTTCCCGTTGGCGAGCGGGCCCAAACTTTCTGCACAGTTTGTGCAAATATTGGGGGTGTGAGTTTTGAGAAAGTTTGGACGAGATCGCGAGTGTGTTATATTTGTATGTGTGGAGATGCGTCTTGAGAGAACTTGGAAAGTGAAGATGTATATAGCAAGTTTTTGAGAGTTTTAATAATTTTATTACGAAGAATTTATGGCGGATTTTTTAGTTTGTAATAATACTTGTGTAATTGCGACATAGCTAATGTACTATGTTTATAATTTCGCGAATAAATCGAGCCTTTGGTAAGTGTTTACTGGTCTAATTCTATAATTCTATTTGGAGAGGGAGAAGATAAATCTGACTTCACAACCAACTCGGAGATTTCCAATTTGAATTACCTCAAAATTGGACTATGTCTGTCAGATATAAATATTAGCTTGGTCTACTATTCCGACCGTGAGAAGCCAACTGAATATTAATTTCCTTGAATATTTCATTTGATAAATGACCACCATTACGGTGATCCTGATATATGGATATATATTTACGCTGACTATCAACTTGAGTCTGCATGTCAATTAAATCCATTAGTTACACTGAACCGCTTAACCTACATCTGTACCGTACCATTATTTTGCAATCAATAGCTTTAAGATATTATAGAATAAGAATTCATAACTTATTCTTTTACTTCAATTGTCTCATGCCTATATTAAAAGCCGTAAACTTCTCTACCATTAACAATTCAGCCCGGTAATAAATGGCCAAAAACTCATTTGGCAATAAATATCCTCAAGAACAAAATGTACTGTACCTTGCAGACATAATAATATAAAAATAGCAAGGGTAGAAGCTAGTGGGCCAGTTGAATTTTTTTCCTCGAATCAAGAACCCACGTTTTTCATAATATTATGGCCAAAAAAATGCAAACCAATAATGGACAACCCATTTGTTAATTCGCACCTTCAAGGATATTCCTTTACATACCACTAAACAGAGTCTAAGATTAGTCATTATAACTCTGCAAGGCACAATAAATAAATCAATTCACCGACGTAGTCCCCTCTGAAACGGTTTGCCCCACGATCGTTGCACGACGGGTAGAGCCAGCCAAGTATCATTCGGTAAAAATCATACCGCGTTAAGTTTCGACGAGCTTTTCCAGCGGCAGCTTTAGCCGCAGACAGCTGCCGTCTCGGTCCCTGGAGGAATTCACGACGGTGGCTGACGCGAACGAGCTTGGACAGCCGTCCTTATACCCATCTTCGTCATCTTGTTTCTCGTTCTCTCGTTCCATAGGTCCGGGTTGCTTCACGCGAAAATCCCCTCAACGGAGCGGTCGGTTATTACGTGACCATAAAGAGCAGCCGCTTTCCCGACGACGGTATCGCGTTGCGCGCGTCGCGACGAATGCCAACCGTCGTCTTTGATTCCACGAGCAGAAGGAGATGGTTATTAGAACCATGCGGGACGGTGGACGAAGCGACGGAACGGCGAGCCCGACGCGAATCGATTGCTCGCACGAGCACGATTTAACCCCCAAATAACGAGGTTAAGGGAGTACTTGGACGGTGAAAAAAATCTGATTTTTAATACAGTTTCTTAAAGGTTCACATGCCGAAAGAGCGTTCCTAAAATGCCTAGTCGTAATTCGAGAAAATAACGAAGTTACAGGGATTAGAAGTCTCGAGGTGGAGGGTTTGAAACCCGCGGATTCCGCGGGTTTACTAAATTAGTGTAATGTGTACAATAGTGTTTAGTTAGGGAGGAAGAAAGACAAACCAATTCAAGAATAAGGTGTCATTGTTATATATGTATGTTGAAAGTGCATGTAAAGTTAACACGCATTTGGCAGAGGAACTTATAACACTGATTCCTGACACCCTTGTTCTCTATAAAAGGTAACTAAGGATATTGCACTTGTAGAAAGTCCCTAGTTGAGTCTCTTTCAGGGTCTCAGCACTGGCGAGCTAGCTCAGGTACCCTGGGATGAAACATGTCCCAAGCCCTGAGGGATATATACCTGGTAAAATAGATGTAGTGAGTTACTTACTAAGGGTAAAACTCGCTAGACTTGTTACTTTACTTTAGGGCCCTATACATTCAAAACGCCTATCCATCTTGATGGGTATAGAGACTTAAAATACTTATGCTCAAAACCTATCTTCATTGGGTCCTCAAGTGGGTTAGGTCTCACGCTATCGTCTTCGACTTCTACTGTATTTACGAGTTTGTTATATTTGTTCTACTAACAATGCCCAGGCTCTTAATGTCTCAGTGCCAAATGACTATTCAGAACACTTTACTGTGATCTTGCACCACCGTCTTCACTCCACACTACTTTTACAATCCAACATATTTCTTCCTCCCACAATAGCTTGCCACACAAAGTATATCGCTAGGAGATTCGCTACTCTGCCCTGTGAATCTCCTGGATAGCAAGTGTGAATGGCTACCCAAGTGTCCCCTCTGAAGAGACTCTAATAAAGGGACCAAAACACTTTTCTCTCGCTTTGTAATTCTGATTTACCCCCAGGTTACCTATAATATATTATTAAAGTAGGATGAAAAAATTTTGTATCCAAAATACATCCCAATATTGATTCAAATTTCTATTGAGTTTCTACTTAAATTCCATATGGTCTCAAATAAAAGTTATTATTCTTGCTTTATAAGTTTCATTTGATCTCTTCCCCTTTACTATACCAAGAAAACATTTCATTCGATATGTCAAGATAGATACAGAAACGGTGTTGCAATATTTCATGAATCAAATCTCGTATAAAATGATTTACTTATTTAATTATGATCCACTGAATCGGTGAAAAAGTATTCAAACGTTCCACGACTAAACAATTGAAAGGCTAAATGAATCGATAAACGCGTAGCGGTGTTTCCAGCGAATTTAAACACTATCAAACGTTCACTGGCTGTCCCGGTGCATGCGAAATTGGGTTCGATGATAGTTGTAATTGATTTGACTGTTTCAGTTGCTTGGTTGAGCGGCAGTTTGGTAACAAGTGATTCGAACGATGTTACTTTACGACAAGCTCGAAGCACTTGTTAGTTTTTGCAAATCTGCGTCAATGTCAATAGAATGGACCTTTAAATCTAGCTTTTTATTATCTAAAAATGTGTATACTGATTGTATATGTGTGCCTTCAAATGGAACATAAAAAATATAAATTATCTGTGAACACTTTATATCCGTACGAATTAAAAATCATCAGTTTGAATTTCGAAATTTTAAGCTTTGTGGATATAAAGTCGAAAGGATTGAAATTTCAATAAACAAAGGTAATAATTTGTAGACCAGAATAATAATCCCTTTTTTAAAATATTTTTCATAAGAACATGTGCAAAAAGTTTCGTTAAAAAATTAAACAAATGTAAACAATATATCTTGAAATTGGCTATATTTTCATAGATCTTATGTTTAAACTGTTTCGATTTTTCTTAATTTACAATAAAAATATTGTATAATTGTTAACATTTTAAAAGCTCGGAAGAAATTCAACCACATAACATAAAATGATACTAATACGAAAGAAATTTTTCGCGAAATATCTACTTTTACGAGTTTAAACTACGATCCGTCGGACGCGAATCTCGAAATTCAGCCATAGATATTTTTAAACAAAAGGACTTCATGCATATTTTTTAGTGTTTAATATATTTAAATTATTTGTGAGTCACGTTCCAAGTGCATACTTTGCTATTTAACTTAAATAGATAAGAGTAGAAATAAGAGAAAAATAAATCAATGACAATGAATCTACTTCGAAGAACAGCATAGTAAAATTACAAATTAAAGTTCGTAATTTGCTAACACTGCAGACATATCATATAGAATTAACAATTCCCGCCGTTGCAATTGTACCCAAACAATTGAAACACTTGATTCTTCCGAATATTATCCAATTTTCTCAAGCACCCTATCAAACATAATTGAAAAAATAGCCAAATGCTATTACAGCAGGTTCGAACTGGTGAATTAACTTGGTTCAAACCAGTTACACTTAAAGAAATCCCTTCCTGAATTAATTCATCTAAGGAAATGACCGCGATTAAGAGACACATTTCGAAAAAATTTAAGAATACCTAACTCGTACACAGTGTACCATCGAGTCTTTGTATTTAAAATATGTCACAAAAATTCATTGCCCTAATGGAAAATAATTACTGTAACCACGATATTTAGTATCTCTGAGATCGAAATCCTTACAAGCTCACTTAAATATAATCGTCTCGACTAAATCTCACTGAAAAGGCTTTGGTACAAAAATGAACAGTAAACCAAAAGTGTCCCCCACGAACTTCACGCAAAAACTAATAGCACTCCAAAGATAAAAATACAATATATGAAATTATACATCCCAGAACCATTTCTCCTATATTTACAATGATTTGTTTGCAGACTATGGTATTAAACAAATCTCCGAGATCATAACTAGTACTTCGTATATATTTATTTATTAGAAATAAATCTGGTTTAAACTTAATTTTTTAAAATTTTTAAATGCATATCACAGCGATTTGTTTATTCTGCCACCCCCATCCCAAATTCCTACTTACATCATTCATAACCATATCAAACAGTGTTACTTATAATCATGTACCTGTGATTGTCATCCATATACATGACAGTCAAAACATTAGGCGACACAGAAGAATTTAAAAAATATGCGAATACGTTTGAAATACAACCTACTCAACACATAAGCGTCTTACACAAAAAGTTTATCTACCATCCTTATAATATCTAAATTTTACCCAATTTACTATTGAGTTTTCCCATAAACTTTCTATAAAAATGATTTTATTAAAGAAACCTTAAGAATTGATTTCTAGAACCCTCAGAAGTCTCTTCTACGATAGTATCCTAACACCTGTTCGTTCATCTAACAGTATCAGATCGCCTATCAATCTATTAGTACTGTACAAATGAAATCGGTACCAATCAAGCCTAACAGAGTCAGTTGCAACCAGTGGGCCACGAATTTGAGCCAAAAGTGGCGACTAAACCCTTTCAAACTGACCACTCCACGGTATACAACTGAATGATACTAAAAGTAGCGATCACATACCTTGATCAGAGGTGGACTGTGCGTTGGTGGATGATAGTGTCCCGAAGAAGGGCTCGCGGGCGGCCCCGCGCCCCCGGGCGAAATGGTCCCGCCTCCGGGGGTGAGAATCCTGGACTCGTGGCTGAACAACACTTTCCTGAATTCCTCCGCACCCCCGCGGATCACCGTCGGCCTCCTCAATCCCCTTTCCAACCAAACAGACCTCTGCGATCCACCTCAAACGTACTCCAAACTCACACGAGCAGCACGCAGTCCCGAGGAGTCTTTCACTGACACTGAGTTCGATCTGTGCACGGCTCCTAACGTTACTCTGTTCGTCACTGACACCAACTGTTCTCTGGTAGCCTGGCGACTTCTTTATCGCCACTGTCGAAACAGGCGTTGCTCTCTCCCTTGAGCCTCCCCTTCGACACACTGGTCCAGCAGCACAGGCCTGCTGCTCCGTTGGCTGACTGTCTGAGGCTGTTGGATAGTTTGGATACTCTCGTTCCTGTGGGTGAGGTTTACCATCACAGTAGAAGGCTTTCTAGTGATCTTTGGCTAACTACTGAGCTTGTCCAGCTGATCCACGTGAACCAACCTCTTTGGCAATTGATGAATGATGATCGGAGCTTAGGAACTGGTGCATCTTCAAACTTCTTCAAACCAGCTGCCTCCAATCCAAGGAACCAGCACTATGTGTCATCGATCTCTTGTAATCAGTTTCTCCAAACGATCTCCATAAACCTTGCACTCTTATCCACCACATGGACTTCCAGCATACTTGATGCCAAGGGGATGAAGAAGATGTAGCTTCGCTATAGCAAGCCGATGAATCTTCCTCTTTCTTTAAACCAGCTTCTTCAAGTCTTCCTTGCGGAACAATGGAACGCAGCCCTTAATACAAGTGTCCATACGCTCGATCTCAACCCCTAGTTCCTGGTGAGCGCTCTGAGGGCAACAATCAGGTAAATCAGACCAGGGATCCTCCCTCAACCTGTCCCATCTCCTGATCTCGGGGATATCCAGCGACGTGTCCTGTTGCAAGTCGACTGAACACTGATCTCCGTCAACCCCGTGGATCCGTGGGTCGAGCGGGAACCGCGGGATGATCGTGGAGGGCGAAAAAACCGGAGGGATCGCGTCCGAACCGTCCAAGAAGGTCCCAGCTGGATTGTGTGTCGCGTTTCGGTGTCGCGAGTAGACAACCGTGGAAAGCGTGCTTGATAGGCGGAACCGCGCAGGCGTCGAGCGCACCGCGGGGTGTGGCCAACGGTTTCCCCTCTCTATCTTTCCAACGCGCCCGCTGTTCTCTCCTTGCTCGTTCGCGCGGGGGTGGTGGAGGCGCCACGTGGTTTTATTGGCCAAATAACGCGTACGACAAACATCCCCTGCTTCTGTGCGGAGTGTCTCTCCCTGTGTTGTAACTCACCCTCGGCCGAGCTTCGCGTAGCCCTTTGGACGAGAGGAGAGGCAATAGTCGTCATGGTGTAAATCGTGTTTACCCCTCGTCCATAGTGATTCTCTCGTGTGTATCAGCTACCCGACGCTCCACCTCGAGTTATACCGTCCAACCCCCCTCCCCCTTCCTCCTCCTCCTCGGACCCCTATGCCGCCGCTTCGTTCCCTGCTCGGTCTTCTTTTATCGTTTCTTTCCCTCCCCCGCCGTTGCACCCTCGCGGCGCTTGTTCCTCCCGGGCGTTTCTTGGACGCCCGCGTGTATACCTGGCTCGTGTTTCGCTCGCGGGGGACAGACTCTACGGTGGTTGCGCGCAACCCCCTCTCGTTCCACCGTCCCGCCACCGGGTGGGGGGAAGGCGCACTTGTCGTAACACAAATAGCATTTGTTTCCTCGCGGTTGTACCCAGACTTGTGACGGGCTTCTTGGTTTCGTTCCTATTTTCGACGCTGCTCGCCGAGCTGGCTGGGAGGGATGATACTGACAAGGCGAATTGAATGTTAACCGGGCGGATCTTGGGGAGGGTTGAATGAAGAATTTTTGTAGTGGATAAATAGTTTTACTTGTGATTAATGTTGGCGATGCGTGGGTACTTGGACATTGATTGTTGGAGTTAAGGGAGAGGAAGGTTTATTTATGCAAGGAGTTGTGGGAGGAAATGTGGGAGAGGATTTTGAGGATTGGGATGGGAGTGACAATGGGAAATTTTTATGGGCAATCGAATGTAGTTTCCTTGTTACAATTTGGTGATTTTTACCCATTGGATGTGTAGATGTTTTTTTTTGAGTAATTTTTTGATTGAAGTATTGATAGGTTGAAGATTTGCCAAATATTCGGCACCATAGCGAATCGAAATTATAGGGAGAGGGAGGAAACAGGAATAGATGAAATCTTATAAAAGGAATCAGGGGTCTCGATTTTCCCGCAATTTTCCCGGGTTTGATCGACTCCAATTTCATCCCCTATCGAATGGCACTTTACCAAGAGCTGGAGATACTCCTGTATCGCTCGCGGAATCGTAGAAGCTTCCTCGATGACGGTTTCGAGTGGAATAGTAACGTCAAGCACGCACTTATCCGTGTCCATATATTCTCTTTCCAGTCGATTCTTTCAACCCTTCGGGGGATACCCCGGTTTTCTATGCCCCGGAACGCGGATAAGTCGACGCGATAGGAAAATACTGCGGGGCGACACGTATGTGGAGAGCAGGCGATACAAAATAGGAAAATAAATGGAAAGGAATCAGGGAATAAAGAGGAGCAAAGGGGAAGGTGAATGAGACACTGGGAAAAAATAAGAGAAAAAAGAAACTTACCAGAATTCTAGAAAATATGCACAGTAAATGAGAAGCAGTAGAGGAAATTTTGAGACGAAAATAAGGAAAATTCAAGGCTGAAAACTAATGTGTAAAAAAACAGGAAGGAAAGAGTAACAATGAAACAAGAGAAAGGAAAATAAAACACGAATTGTGACTCGAAAAGAAAATAATGGATCTTGGAAAAGAAAAAGAAATTGAAATAAAAGAAGAATACAGAAATATGGGTGGTGGCAACAAAGTAGTAAGTATTCAGTTGGGACGAGAAAGAAACAGGGGAAAGCAATCGAAGAAGACAGAAGGAAGAAATAGAGGGAAAGGGGAACAGAGAGGGAATGAGCAAGAGACCGAGTTAGGAGAATAATCCTGTTTCGTGGTGACTAGATTACACCACTCCACGCTTGCCACATGCCACGTACAGAACACCTATATTGCCTACGACTAGTCGAGAATCTCATCCCCTGTCCACCCTATTTCATACAGCTTGAACCGAAAATATCCACTTATTCATCTCCAACTTTATCACCCGGATTATGGGGATGATCTGTAATCAGTGGAGATGATTGATGATAACAGAATTCCTTTTGGTAGGAACATATGTAATAAAGCATCTATATCACATGAATAATAATTAGGGTGAAATCCTTGGAAATAAGACATTGTTCTGCCTGCCTGTGTAGTACTTGAAGTTTCCACATCACCCCTTTTGATATTCACTGTTCTACCACCTCTGTAACCAACGACATGAGAGTACTTCTTTAGACCTACTTCAAATCTACCCTCGTGCTTTTCCCCCAACGTTTGTAGATCCCCGGACCCAAACTGCTATAATCATAACAAGCAATCGAGTCAAAGAATCATGGCGTTTGTTGATTCTGGGTGTGAATTGTATTTTTTCAAGAATGTACTCCGAGATTCACCTAAGACTGATATGTATGGTTATCATATTTCTTCACCAGCAAACCAAGGAGATGCAAATCCACGATGAGACAAAAATTTGGTGCCCCACGCGAGACTTTAATCTCATGAGACAATTATTTCATTATTTTATTATTTTTAATTATTATTCTGCTATTAGTTTCCTGAAATTAGACTCTCATGAAACAAGTTTCAAGGTATATTTTCAAAAATCTCGGTTCTCAAGACTTTTTCGATTAGTTGCATTTAGTTGCGGTTGAGATTTTTGTCTCATGATAAAGAAATCAAATGTAAAATCTCATCGTGGATTCGCAGCTGGATATATATAAAAAAAGAGAACGATTTGTTTTAAAAAGAGTCCTCTTTCTATAGTGGTTCAAAAATGACACACAATGAAAAACACAATAGTAACTGCAAGTACGGCAAAAATCTTTCTGGAAGCCAAGCCATATTTTTTGTACATAAAACTTCCTTCAGAAATATTCTATTATTCTTAATTTCTTCGTAGAATTCCGTCAAGAATCAAGCAATAAGAAAACTGGGACACCCGCGACAAGGGTTGAAAAACCGGGACCCTACTGATGTATCACCATAGTGTCACAAAATTATTGTTCAAACGACCGAAAAACACTTTCAAGTAGCAAAGTCCACATCAGAAGATCGGGAGCAACATCCACCATCTTAAACCCATCCATTCGCTCGCTGTCCTCTCATCCTACCCACAGAGCACCGCGTTACCAAACATTTACCCACGACACCAAGCCCTTTCGAAACGTCCAAGCTCTATCCACCAAACTCGTCTCTCGATTACCTTCCACCCAATCGAATCCAGCCCACCACCGGCCAAAAATGCTTCCACCGCGTGCAAAAGAACCGGGTGAGGGGGATGCATCGTCTAGATCGTTCGTCGCCACCCCCGAACCCCCCCTAGTGCTCGGCCTCGCGCCGGTCCACCTAGAATTCCAGCAGCGTCGGCAAGAGGCGGAGGTTGTTTAATAAAATAACCTCGTTACGCCGCAGCCGGGGGACGAGGATGAGGGGGTGCGCGGAGCGTTTCACGGGGGCGCGAGAGGATCTGTCGGAGTGTAAAAGACTGAGTCGAACTGGGGTGATGGCGCGGGGAGGGGGCTAATGTAGCAACGGTCGCTGCTGCTCGCCTTGGTAGGAGACGAGCAGGCCAGATGAACGGACAGGGTGAACGAGGGGAGAGGGTTGCTGGGGATCGGAACGAGGGGCAGGGAGAGAGAGATACAGAGAGAGACAGAGAGAGAGAGAGAGAGAGAGAGAGAGTGAGAGAAAGAGATCCGCGGGAGGGGTACTAATACATAAAGTAGCTTAAAGTAGAAAATTGTGGAAGCGTCGTGATGCCTGGTGATTGCGTTACCTCCGGGGCTTTGATTTAAAATGCAACGAGGGGCCAACCAGGCGGCCAGGGGTGGGGGTGTCGGAGAATACGGGCCGCGCTGGGGTGGCTGAGAGGAAGCTGGAAGGATGGATCCTGCCTGGGAGCCATGTTCCTCCTACGGGAACGTCAGCCAGCCTCCGCTGTGGAACAGCAACGCGGCGGGGGATCAGCGGGGAGAAAGAGAGCGAAGAAGGGCAGAAGGTGGCGGCGACGGTGGTGGTGGTGGTGGTTCGTGGTTGTGCTGCCAGTGGCGGTGCTGGAAGCTTCCACATCGAAGGGCGAGGGGGTGGAATTCTTTCCTGCTACGCGCTGGATCGACTTCCAACTTCGACTGCTTTGTTGCTCCTTCCTTTTATTTTCCATCCTCCTCCCCCAACCGCCCACCACGCCATCGGCTTCCGCTCGGGCGCAATAATCCCTTATGTTGGGTCAACCTTTTTACCATCCACTTCCACGGCGCATCTCTTTGCCCCGCGGTTTATTCGCGACAGCGAGATCGCGGGCGTTTGTATTTTTGTTTAGGTTCCTTTTCCGCGCTCGGTCTGTCTGGTGACAAAATGGTCGCGATAAGAATACCGCGGGGGAACGCGCCTGGATGCTTCCTTTGGGGCACAGGTGCATCGGTGTTCGCAAGTGTCAGCTTAAGGTAATTGGTTTTCGGAGCGGTGTGTTTGTGGGTTTGTATTGTATCTGTGGGGTTCGGAGGTGGAAAGTGGGATTTGTATACAAATTTTTAAGCGGATATAAAGACTTCTGTTGGGGTCGACTAGCAGCGGTTAACGATTTTACCGATACTATATGTTGGTACTCTAGTGATTAAAATCGAAATAGTATATACCATTTTTGTATGTTGGATATTAGAGGATTTGAAATATAGTTGGTCTACTATTTAGAGTATTTACTTACTTAGTAATTTTGTTTCTGATAAGTTGGAGTATTTTGTCAGAGTCTAGGCTGAATTTGAATTAAGTCTGAAATCATTTTAAGTACACGCAAATACACACCAGTGAATTTAGAATCCTGATGTGGGAAATGTAATTAGAAACAACAACCCTTACAAGTCATTTAGGTACTCGAAAAAGTAAGAGTATTATAAGGCTTACCTAACTTGGACCTAATTTTAATCTAACACCATTAAAAAAGCAATACTTCGTGGAATATGATAAGGAACAACAATTAATATTGCGTATTACGTATATAAATTATATTCTTAAATTATAAGTATATTCTTCAATCATTAATGAAATAATACCGCTCAGTAAGTAGAACACGATTTAAGAAATTTAACCAAACGGTTATTTTCTTGAAATGTAAACTTTGCCTGCTGGGCGCACATTTATACCAACATAGATAATCCGAAATGCATTTAAAAAAAAAGAAACGGTGGAAAACACGAATAAAGTAACCATAACTATAAACAAAAATACTAGATAATAGAAAAAATTACACTAAATTACAAAAAAGTGAGCTAAAATTGTGAGAATAGAAGGAACTAGTATTATTTTAAAATTAGTTCTACCATTTACACGAAAGCTTTAAACAACGTCAACTTCTTCAAAACGAAAATCTTGAACGCTGCTCGTGAACTCCTAAAAAGTACCTATTTGCCAGTCGTAAAACGAAGCTGGTTCTCTGTGAAGCTAATACAGTGATACGACAGGAATAAGATGGGATCGAGGTCAGATTGTCAACGCAGATAGTGTCTCTTTAATAAATTGCTCTGGCGAAAATGCGATTAGGCGTAAACACGCTGTTTTAAGGGTGAAAAGCCACGTAGGGTCGGTTCATGACACGGTAGAACCGTTTCTGAGTGACAGCGGACAGACAGCTCGAGACTTAAGGTTCCCTCCTGTACCTGAGGGGGTAAATTCGGGGGCGACAGATGATTTAGCGCGGTGTTTCTCGTGTCACGGTATCAAACATCCAGGGAAAGTTGTCAGGCCGAAGGGAAACTCGATATTCTTCATACTGCTCCCCTCCCATCTGTTCATTTTTTTTTTCGGAATTCATTCGCTATAATACTTCTACTAAGGCAAAGAGTATCAACACTATCAACACCTTGAAATATTAATGATCTATCGACACGAAGTGTTCCCACGGACACCATTTTTATTTGAGTGTAACAAATTTCTGTCTGATGACACTGTATGTATTTTTAATCTCATAAGACTTGGAAAGAACAATCATGTTTTCGGAACGAGAATGGATATTATTTTTTATTACTAATTGTGAGTAAGTACTGTTGAAATGAGTTTTGATAATGTTATTTGATGGTAATCGTCGACCAAGGAAATCGTATTTTTAATTTCGGTTTAGATCAGTGTTTACCAACCTTTTTTTTTAATCGCCATCCCCTGCTATAATATTCAAATGACCTGCGACCCCCCCCCCCCCATATAAGGTAAGATAAATATTTTTTTCCTTTCATTTATGAAAAATCAGTATTACATCAATAATGCAATATGGCAATGTAACCACATTAAAATAAATAAGTACTAAAAATCGTAAAATTAAAATAACCCTGGCAACCTTCCAGAAAACACTTCGCGATCCATAAGTTGAGAATCACTGGTTTAGGTGAACAATGCTGTAGTGAGTGAATAAATGCGCATCTTAAATCTTTTAATAATATTGCAGAGCTTTTGTCACAACGATAAGAATGAAACAGTCATTTTTACACCGGAAACGTTTCCAGTGTACTTTAAATTGTCTATTAAAAGTCTATTACAAAGGAACTAACTCGTTTTATCCACAGTAAATAGGACACGCACCCTAATACATTATCAACCCCCTTTTGTAATAGTGTAATTTTCTATTTTCTTTCAAGAATCAACTAATTTTATCCAATTCCTGATTAACAAATTAAGTTGTTCCTCATTAACTAATTAATTACCTTCATCTTTCTATCTCCTCGAAACAACCTTCAATCGATCATAAAACTCCCTCCATAATTCGCTTAAAACAGAGGTAACCTTCAATACTGCGATTTAAAATTACTCAAAGGGTCCACGATTTCGTGGCGCTGGCTTTTAGATCCCCTTTCACGCCAGCCGTGATAAGGATGGCGGAGCCAAGCGGCCGTGAATGGACGATCGGTGTCGAATTTGATGAATCTAGTTTGTTAGACCGCGGCTCGGATGCGCGGCGTATAAGAAAAATGACCAGGCCAATGGAGGATCCTTTACTGGAGGAATTCCAGTGTCAATCCATATCTCTTTCTCCTCTGATCCCTTCATCCTCTGGGACTTGGACACAGAGGGAACGGGAAGAGGATCAACGGAGGCGTCTTGGCTTTTGGAGGGTGCAGGCAGCGCGAACGTTGGAAAGGCGGAATTAAAGAAAAAGCACGGAGAACGCTATCGTGACGTTCCTGACACAGATTGACATTCGAAGGGACGTAGAATGCGTTAAAGAATTGTTTGCATCGAGGATACTCGGATCCCATGTTGCGAGGATATTGGTCCTTAAAGATTCTGAGAGACAATAGTAGGAAATGGCGAATTCCTTTATCGTTCTCACGTGGATACCATTTTAACGTTTGTTGGTTTACTAGAGATCAACCTGCTGTAGCCTTTCTCAATGCTTACTTTGCTGATGGATTTTTATTACGAAATGAGGACGAAATATGGTAACTTAAGACGTCGGATTTAGATGTCTGTCTCATATGCTTTATTTGTTATTGATACTATTTTTAGAAGAGGTACGATTTTGGAAACAGAGGTATACAATTTAGGAGGGATACGCCTAAATCGTACCCTTTACAGTATGTCACAAAAAGATTAATAGCATTAATTAATTTTAAAAGTTTAAAACTTCAAAGTTTAAACATATAATAGTAGGTGCCTAAAAGATTAGGCTACAATATCCAATAGTTACTTGCATTCAAATTAGTACCAGATATGGAAATAAACATAATGTAAAATATCTTAAGTAGTACGATATCGGCAACCCTCCCCTACGTTGTATTGATTTGACCGATTGAAAGATGTTCAGATATTAAATGCATCATTTGCAGAGATTAGAATCCTAATGAACAGTGAAAGAGTGAAAGGAAAAGGGGGAAACGATTCGTGAATATTTTCGTGAAATGAATTGTCACACGCCACTAATCCGAGTTATCTGACTCGAGCTTCCCAAGATATCTCGGAGGTTCACTGAGACGAAGTGAACCAAGATTAAACATAATATGCCTCGTCGTGGCTTCATTTCGAAAATGAAACTGCGCCGTCACACGGCGCCGATTAAATTATTTCCAGGGTGACGGTGATAGGCCTTAAGAGCCTTCCTACCGTGAAACCATACGATTTCAGTATACTCTATTGCATTGCTAATGCATGCACAGTGATATAAGGCGATCAAACGCCTGTACAGTCTCTACTGGAGTGTCTGCGAAGAGTTACGATTGATATTCATTGCTAGCTTCACGGGAATTACACTCTTTCTCTATAGATAATTGCATTAATTTTTTTAGTCACTCGCGTTTCTTAAAAATATTCTTCCCCATCTCTTAAGTAGAGCTACAAACACCTAAGGCGAAATAAAATCAAACATATAGACACTCAATGCTGATACCGTAATTTTGACTGCTTTAATCCTTCTTTGTATATTATTAATAAACGTTTTGTATTAAAGAATATTATGTGGAGAATATTTCTAGTCGAATTTGGAGTGTATAGATATAAGAGTATACGCAGTCATGGCTTGAACTACTTGCCTGTGTCTGACTGCGCGCGGTATGTTGCTACTTGCACGGTAAAGGCTGCAGGTAAGGGATCTCGGAAAGTAATTTCTTTTTACTGAGAGACCCACTATTTTTGCATTCTATGCTTTTCATGGCCTCGATTATATAGACCTATCCTACTTGTCAGGAAATGAACTTCAAGCAGAGGTATTTAAACCTTGATTATCAAAATATGAATCTATTTGTATTAGAAAAAATGAAAAAATGAAAATATTAGCCAGTAATACTGTAAATGCAATAAATAAAGTAATATTTTAAGAATATAAGCTCCAAATTCCTCCTAATCACTCTTGGAATTTGAGTAGAGGGTTCAGACACGTCCAGTAATTTAGTCTAGTATCCAGTAACTTAGTAATTTACCGTATGTGGACACTAAAATTTAGTCGAGTAGTTTTAGTGAAACAATGGTAAATTACTAAACTACTCGCTACTCGACTAAATTACTGAACGTGTCTGTTCCAGCCTTAATAACTCAGCGTTACCTACTTTGTACCTTGAATTGGCCAATTATGGGAAACAGAACACCTTCGATGTAATAGTACGATTAACCATCATGAAACATCAAGCAAACAGTAACTAGCGCAGCTACCCGACACATTCAAGACTCGAGCATGCATTATTGATCACAATAACGCTAGAGTGTATTATTAGATGATCATATAAAATGATTCGCTCGTGATCGAGGCGTCTCGACGCCGATGAAGGAGCATAAAAATGTAGGGAAACATCCTTACGTGGCCCCTAAAGAAATGACGCTTTGATCTCCCTCTTTCCCTGCCTCGCGCCGTTACTCACCACCCCCTCGTTCCCATTTCGCCCCGCCAACACCCTTCCCGATCCCTCGATCCGGCCTCTGTCCGTCCGCGCCCCTCAAAATATCAACTAAACGATAACCGTATTTATTATTCATTCTGCCCGCTTCGTTCGCTCCCCGCCGTGGCTCCAATTTTCCAGAGTAGTTTTTCAAAGAATTCCGTGAGCGTGCCGCCGCTGCATCGCGAAGGGGATGAAGGACGGAGGATGGAATCGAGAGAGGATGAAATATTTCGCGCACGGCACACGGCACGAAACATGTCTGGATCCAGGAGAATAAGTTTCCTCCACCGTTTCATGCCAGAATTACGCGCAATTCGGCGGTGCGCAAAAGATGATCGAGCCTCGCTAGCGAATTTTTGTATCTTTCGATTTTTCAGAGTTGTCTCCTTCTCTGAACAGTCATTTCATGTGGGGAGATCATGGAATTCAAGATTTTTCAAGAATCTCCTCTGCTCGAGAAAGAAAAAGAATATATTTATGGGGTCTTAAATTTTGCCCCATAAATTTAAACACACACACACCTCAAAATAAGTTTTTATAAAAGATTCTGATGTTGTTATGATGTGAAACCCTTATATTTTTCCAGAATTAATACCACCAATAAGCTTAACAGCTATATTTAAAAAAAAAACTCTCCATCTGAAGTATAAAACCAAGTGTCTCACTTTACCAAACGCCTTCACTCAACTTTGTAGCTACAAAATTCTCAATGCCATTCATTCATTCCAACATTAACATCCCTCGTTCACACCTTTTCCCCCAATCACCCACCCCGAACTCAAAGCAACCCTTCTGCAAGAAGTCCCTAAAGTAAACGAAAACGGCGAGATCGCAACAAAAATGTTAACGCGGACCCTCGAAAAGGGGCTCCGCCAGCGAGCGAGGCGCTGGACAGTGGACGGAGAGAAAAGGGGTGGTGGAACAACATGGAGAGCCGAGGTTGCCCGCCCGGGCCCGTTATCCGGGCGATGGAGCGACTAATAACGATAACGATGCCAGAAACGATAATCGAGTTAGGGGTTTCCGCGGTTTCCACGGTTCTCCCAGGGCGCTGATTGCTGGAACGGCGGCGGTTTTGCCGTCGGGATGGCCGATGCGCGGTGACGTCGGGCGCGCGCGCACGTAGACGCGCCAGAACGGCGTGGATGAAGGCGTAACGAGTACACAATGCGATGCAAATTGGGCCTCTCTCCCTGCAGTGCGCGGACCAGTCAATCGGCCGGTTGCCTACACCGGTGCATCGCGATGGTATTACTAACATCGCTATTCTATTATGACATTACGGTTCCCCGAGCAGCAGCCTGGCCTATTACCAAGCCCGGTGCTCCCTTCAGGCGTTCGATTCGGGATAACTCGGTAACTAGTCATCGAGACGCCAGAGACAATGCTCGATCGGACGCCCGAGGCCGGTCTTCCAATCTATTTTCATGCATTTAACGCCGCTGTCCCCGCTGAGACCGTCGAGGAACAATTCCTTCGGCTCGATTAACCGACTCTGAGTTACCAAGGGACGGTTTGGCCGTCGGGGGTGATTTGGCGAACGCCTGCTGCGTGTAGATTTTAAGATATCGCGGCATTGATTCTGTATTTTGGGCGGTTGTTATAATAAATGATGTGATAGAATACCTTAAGTTTGTGTGATTGGGGTTTTTATGTAATGACACTTGAGGGTGGTGATTAGTAGCGCGGATGTTAGGAGAGTTTGATTGAGTTGGTTGTTTTATTGAGAATGGAGGGTAAGCCAAGTGATTGGAGTTTTTAGTTGTCGCTTCGTTTTTCGTAGTAAATTTAGTATTATGGAATATTATGGAATCTTAATGGTTATTGTCAACTGTGAATCATTTTAATTGATTACAGCGCTATGAACGGTAAGAGTTAAAACTAGACATGACGAGACAGCAGTTTTTTTATGTTTGGGGACACGTTGGTACTGCAGTTCGTATGGCACAAATTCCTATGAGATGATAGATCTAAACTGTACATTGTCTATGGTGAAGTACACTTCTAAGTAGTTATACGTTTTGCTGTTAGATGACTGTAGCTGCTCATGGTTCACAAATCGATCTATAACACTACGTTATGAGAATACATGTGGGGTCCTCAGACGTTAAACCACAGACGAGGCATAGGATAGATGTTGTACCTTATACAAGTTCGTGTGACATAAACTGCAATACCGACTTTGTAAAAAATCAGTGATTCTCACGCGCACTCTACATTTAAGAACGGTGGCTCTGGGAACTAATAGAACCACAGACCTGGTATAAGATAGACCTACCACGCAATGTAACTTTGCGTCACCATAGACCATACGAGCTCCCTTACCATCTCGTGTCACACCCAACGTTATCGATTCAGTCTAAAATAAGATTACAATGCTACGAGTGGTAGGAATTAAAAATAAATCTTATCGAAATCATTTAAAATCTAAAACGGTCTGAATGTTACGACTAATTTTAAGAAACATGTTGCATAATTTCATTTACTAATAGATTTTTATAGAAACACAATTTGTACTTATTTCCATAAAGAGTGTCGCAAGGTCAGAATGAGCAAACGGCCCCCATGACAAATTTGGTTATTGTTTGCTAAAGATTGTTCGTCAGCTGAACCACAATTTTTTATCTCTACCCTTTCGTTTAAAAATAGATAATATGTTGGTAAAAGCTTTTAAATTTATAATTTTTTCTCGGGTACTACTTAAGATAAATAAATGAAACGGAAGAGGAAAAAGCTATCCTACTACTACCTACTACTAGCTACCTACATGTATTTTTTCCGAATTGTAAATCAATTAGCCGTGTCCCGTGTAATCGTGTGTAATTCGCAAGCGCGAAGCGAGGCTAGGCCGACTGCTTCCACAGAATTTTTTCTTCTGAGAAATTGTTGACGTCATTCGCTGGTCTATGCCGAATATTATCAACACGAGTGTACCGAGGTGTACCAGCAAGAAACATGTAAACACACAACCATATCTTCCTCTACTCTCAGCTCCGCGACTTTACCAATACCTTCTACATAGGCAGCTGTGTGTATTATTGTCCTGGAAGAGAGCCCCCTTGTACAATTCGTATACAAAGGGAACAAAGCAAATACATACCTCCACTGTGTATTAATCCTAATAATCTTTTCCTTTTTTTTTATAATTTACTTTATTAATTGTATCTGCATTTACGACAATATTTAAAAAAAATAATTAATCCTTATAGTCTGTGAATCTATTAATTCTTCTAACGAATGAACGTATAACTCACGAATTAGCATGGTAGCTTCTCATTGATTTTAAATTTACGACGTATTCACCTATTGGCGTTGAGGCTTCGTTCCCAAGAAAACTGAACTTGAATTTCAGGTAAATACGAGTGCACTGTGGGCGGCTTAGGGGCACGCGGAGGTGAGTGGAACGTCCTACGGAGAGCTGACGTGTTCTCCTCAACAACCGCGTTACAATATTCACCGCAGTCCACGTGGACGACCCAGGACGACCATTGTTATGAGTTACCTAAATATACACATATCAAAGCAGCCGTCTAATAGTAAACACAAATTTACTATTAGTTGCTCAGTGACAAATTACTTGGACTCGTTCATGATTCAGACGCCTTATCAAAAGGGTCCAAGGTTCGTGTCACGGCGGACACGTCACCGTGGATGCGCCACCATGGACACATCACCCTGTACCCCACCACCAAAAAGGGGTGGACCCCAAAAACAAGGGTAGTCAGTTCCAAAACGTGACACTTACCGAACAGTCATTATTATTAAGTTATTCACGTACAGCAGAGGTGGCCGAGGATACTCTTGTCCTTTCCTGATTTAATTAAGTGTATTCTATTATTAAAGTTACTTGTTTGAAATAAAAGTGTAAATAGTAAACCCGGGGGCTTCCACTTCACTTCACCTCATAACACCATGGACGTTTTGTGTAACGTTCGATGTAACAAATCGGTTACAGCCGCCTTCTTTACTAACTACGCCGACTTCGGTTACTGATATGAACTAGTTCCCAGAGCCACCGGTATTAAATGTAGAGTTCGCGTCAAAACCACGGATTTTTTACAAAGTCGGTATTTGGGTCCCTGTCACACGAAATTCTATAAGATGTGATTGTGAAGTCTGTCAGATACCTCGTCCGTGGTAAGATATAGAAAAGTTAGTAAACACTTTTGTTATTGAAAACACAGGAGGGTCAACTCTGGAGCAAAGGTTGAACTCAGCGATAAGAATGCATTCAAGATGGTCTCATTGCAGTAGACGCTGTACGAATTTCTTGTGCACAGTTTGTCGAGACAGTGCGTTGCTTATTTTCGGTGAATAATGTATGCCTCGCGTCTTCTTTGAATTGCGTTTCAAAATTGAATTCGGTGTGTGCTTGCGGTGGAAATATTTCTCCCTTGACTTGCATATCAGTTTAGAGGTAAGAATTCGATAGATCGTAGCGAAACGGATTTTATTAAATAAAAATGTGTTTAATTTTCATCTCTAAGCAAAATATTAATTACGACGTTCAGTAACATTCGAAGGTGATGTAAGAAACGAAAATACACTGTGTTCTAATTTTTAGTAAATGTTCTACCTTCACTGCCCATTTGTATTATTACTGTTTTATATTCATACAGGATTTATAAACGATTACATTATGTACTTTATTTATTGAATTTTTATGATCAATTTTCCAAATTAGTTGTTTAGCTCCCACATTCACTGCAAAATTCGGCTGGCTTCATTGTGAGACGACCAGTAGGTATTCTGTTAGCACTGAGTCACTCACTCACTGATAAGTGCTGTCTTGCTGCTTATTTCCAAAAGCAATTTACGTATTCATTAGCCTATTGACTTTCCATTTTAAGGTCTAAACCAGTGGTTCCCAACCTGTGGGTCGTAACCTCCAAGGGGGTCGCGAAGTGTTTTTTGGGTGTCGCGAAGTGTTTTTTGGGGGTCGCCGCGGTTATTCTTAGTTGGCGATTCATAGCACTTATTTCTTTTAACATAGTTACATTACCATATTATATTAATGATTTAACACTGATTTTTCATAAATGAAAGAAAGAAAAGCTGTCTTCACCACACTAAATAACATAATTAAGTATATTAAATATCTTTAAGTATATCTAATATATGTATTAAGATAATTAAATATTATTAAATTAGAATTATATTCTGAAATAGGCCTACCTATTTTTAGTGTGTTTTCTTTACCTTATAAAATTTGCCTTACCTTATATGGGGGTCGCATGTTATTTGAATATTAAAAAAGAGGGCCGCGACTCAAAAAAGGTTGGGAAATACTGGTCTAAACGCATACAAATCTGACTCACCTAGTTTAAAGTAGGGGCCACGGCTACTGTCTCCCCCCTAAACATTTTTGTATAATACTACATATATTACTGAAAATTATGCGTCAACTCGTAAAGTAAAGCACAGAAAATTCAGAAATACCACAGTTCTAATTGGTGACATGAAACAGAATACTTGTTAGCGTATACTAAAATGCTCTTTGTTAATATTCATCAATTATCGACGTCAATTTAAAAATTTCTAGAATACTGTGTATTAGAAGAGTTCCACCTCGGTTATCTCTTAACAACTTATTGAAAACGCTTGCAAATCAGGCCCACAATTCAGATAACGAGTGAAACGGAAGCAATTTAGTTTAATACGTTCCACTTTGCTTATAGATAAATACAACGAGGAATTTAACAGCGTTGAAAATACCTTATTAGTTACTCATTTCGCGGACGTTACGCGAGATATACTTTGTATTCAAGTATTTACATCGAACCTTCTCGCGTAATGGAAGCAACCTGATTGGATATCGGTTTTTAGTATTGGATCGTTTTAAAACGTATTTCTATGGAGATTTCGCTACGTTGCAAGGGATGTTCTCATAGACACAATTGTATTAAATGAGTTGCAGCCAGGGGTCGAATGAAACTGTTAAAATTTTCAATTAATAATTAAATAACTGTGTTGAGAAAACTATTAACTGAAACTTTTATTCCATACATATTTGTCTAAATAAAAATCTTTTATTTTCTTGAAAGTAGAAAAAAGTTCTAGTTAAACAGGAACATTTATTCTGCTCTGAAAAAGTTACAGTTCTGACCAGCAGATTTCCTGAAAATGTTATGGAGTAGATAGATCAGAAGTAGAAAGCTTAAACTGTTTGGTGAAAATAATTATCACAATGTGCTTTCTCTTCTATATTTATCCTGCTTGCAATTCCTTAAATAATTCTAATAAAAAAATATTCCTAACTTTTATACCCTTTTACTCTTAAACATTTGTCCAAAAGTATATGATCCTTCAAAACTCTTATTAATCAAACGTAAAATAACTGTTGAAACTGAACTCTTACAGCAGAGTTAAAGTGTCAATGTACAAAGTTAACTTAAAACAGAAAAGAAATTATATAAAAGTTAAAGGTTCGATAAGGAAGTTTTATTTATAAAAGTTGACAGTTTCATTCGACCCCTAGTTGCAGCGCTATGTTTTATACATTTTACACTCCAAAACTGATTGTTCTTTTAAAAATATGTGACTCGAAGAGCATCACTAATAACGCCCTATATAATTGTTTGATAAACAGATCATTATTTGAAATTGCGCGGACGTCGCATGAATATTAATCAGTCGGGGGTTGTAAGTGTCGATGATAACGGTTCCTTGTCCTACTTCGACTTGGTAAAACAGTTGATGCAAAACACTTAACAGCGATTCAGTATTTGTTATTCATTTATGGCGGCATGTTTCGCTTTGAATTTCAAAAACCTATTAAAGAAAACATAAGAAGGCATTCTAACTACGGGGTAATATAATGCGAATGTTGAATATTTTTGAACGTATAGTACTCGCAAAAGAGGAACAAAATTTCGTTTACGTAGGTCTGCAAATCAACCTGGAGAAAAATATAGACATCTTATTTTATTTGTGAAATCCTTAAAAATGATTAAAAAAGGTAAATTTATTGAAAATATAACACATTTCACAAGCTGACAATGAGAAAACTAAGGTATAATGTCACCATGGTGCTCGACTTTCAAGTATTTGAATAGCATTCCTCGGCAGTAGAACCTCGAAAATTGAATTGTTTATATATAAATAACGAAAAATCAGATCACGAAACGGTAAAGGAATTACTGATTTATTTTGACAGGAGGAATTTACATATTTCAGCTAGTCCCAGAATGTTGAAAGCGTAAAATCTTAGCATTAATCACTTCATTTTTCTTAATTGGGAGAAAAATGGAATCACAATTACCGTATCAAGCATTTATTACTGATATATATTTCAAAAGCTGAGATAGATAATAGACTTAAAAATACAATTTCATTAATTGGAAGTCACTTATTTGAAGTACCCCATTAATTCCTGTATTTGTTCTTCTTCATACAACTAACACAATCTTCGCAAATAAATAATTACATCATGCCACGAAACGAATTCGAAAGAATGGAGCACAGTGCTCGAGAACAAGAATTCCAAAAAATCCGTTGGCCCACAGTCATCTCTCACAGATAGGGGCGGATAGGGTCTAAAAATATTGGTTGCCAGGAAACTTATAATTTTATTTTTGTAAGGAATCAGCTTTACTACTCGATTTCGCCCGAAATTCAGATTCTGATTATATAAAAAAAATTTTATTTATTTTTTTGTGAAAATAGTCTCATTCATCTGGATTAGATATCTAGGCACAATGAGCTGCGACACATTGCGTGACCTCAGAGTTTACCGTTCGAAAGTTTTTAGGCGACAGACAAACACACAAACACTTTCCGTGTTATATGTTAAGATAAATAAAATTTTCAAATAGTACACAGTGGCAATAAAGTACAATTAAAATTTTTGTGAAATGATTGTATATTTTCTAGTAATTACTAACTACAGCGTTTAAGGGTCGACTTGCCATCGAGCAAGCTGACACTCTGCCCAGTCCGCCACTGCTTATCAACTATTGTAAGTACACTATTCCCCAATCACACTCATCACGACATTTCAAAATCAGACGAACAACCACATTTTAAACCCCCTCAATCTACCTCTGCCCACTAAAGCACTTCTTTCTCAAACCAACTTCCTGATTTCCCAAAATGGGCCCCATCTTTGTCAATATAAAAAAAACACAGAGTGATTTGTCGCAAAGCTGCAACAGACTTCAGCATTGGTGGTTCAGGTACTAGAGCCAAGATCGCCTTGCCCTCTGTATTATACACTAATTAATCAAACAACAAAGGCAACCAAGTAAGTGCAAGTTGCGAAGAAACACATGTAGCCAATTGCCCTCGCGATATCACTTCGTTACTACTCGGAGCACACTCAAGTGACACGAAAACCAATACCCTCGAGGACCGAAGCCACCAAATGCCTCTTCCACCACTCTCTACAGGGCCCCACATGCCCAGAACACCCATCGACCTTGCTACACCCAAGACCCTCAACTACTGTCTTCCAAAAACGGTCCCCAGATCGTTGACCCCCAACACTCAGCTACGCTACCGTCTACGCCCCCCGCCGCTCTCGCGTCCCCGTATCCGTTCTGGCAACACTTGGAAGAGGTTCACCGCGTCCCTGCAACCGAGAATAACACCAGACAACGGAGGAAGACGAAACTATACTCCGTGGCGAGCACGTACCGTTTCAGAACATACCGCCTCGGAGAAACCAGTCCGACACCCCCACGCGACGGTTCCTCCCTTCCCCTCGCAAATGCGGAGTCGCTGGAGGGGGAGGTACATCGTCCTCGTGGTATCGTGTGCCCGCGTGCGGGGGGGGAGAAGGGGGCACAAGTAGGGGGGCAAAACGCGGCGGAGATGGTGGTCGCGGGGCTCGATAACGTAGGCTTGCCCCGTCTAATTACTCGTATTTACTCGCAGAAGGAGAAGAGGAAGGCACGGAGCAGCGTAAAACACGAAGAGTCCGGGGTAGTAGGCACGAGGTAGGTCGTCAGCGAGGAACGTGCGAAGGATGGCCTGCCCAGGAAGGCCGGTCACGGCGCTCACCGTCTCCCTCGTCTACCTTCTGGCACTCTTCGGTGAGTTACCAGGCTGTGTTGGCCCGCCTGCTTTCTCTTCGTTCTACCATGCATCGAAGCCCTCTGGTCCTCTCCTGCGCAATCCTATCCCCGCTACTTTCGAATCCCGCACCCGGACAAACTCATTCATTAAAAACGCGTCGACCTTATGAGAGAGGGGGGAGGGCTCCCTGGAACGGGGTGCCCCTTGACTTTTGACACAGTTCCTTGGCCCCGCACTGTGAGTCTCTTTTTTTCTGCGGTGCTTGAAGGAGGTGCGGATGGGCTGCGTGAGTGGTTGATGAAGGTAAATGGGGAGGGGTTCTTTTTGGGGTTTGTGTACAGAGATGTCAAGGTACAGTGTTTTTGTCGTCTTTTAAATGAGGGGGGAGGAAGGAAGTTTTAAGTTGTTGGCTTGGGATTTGGAGTATGCTTTTGTTGATTCATACTCTTCGGTTTTGTGATGGTTGAGTAGCTGAAGGTGTACTAGAGAAGAAAGGTTTTCGACGAGTAGATGCTTTTAGGTGCTTCGAAATTGTTTTCAATATGAAATTCTGTTTAAATTGGTGTACATACTTGTTATGGTAAGATGGGGATTTGAAATAGAAAACTGTGTTCTATGGATTCAATGGGAAAGTGGAATTTTGGGAATGGTGGAAGTTCGTATTACCTTGAGTTTTGCGTGAGTCGGAGCATAGGAAGGTTTAAGAAAGATTGTGAAGAGAATTAAGGAAAATAATATGAGTTGTATAGTTAAGTTTAGGGTAGTTATTTGTACAGTGACAGTTCTTGTTACCAAATTTTATTAAATTTGAACGAATTAAATATCAAACTTAAACTGAAGTGTATTAAACACATAAATTCCTGAGTATACTTAAATACTTCTCTTTTGTTAACCGATCTTGTACGAATTTGGAAATCGAGGTTGCAGCCTTGGGAAACCTCGATTCTCATTTCTGACTCACGCAGTCGTCACTGACACACGCACCATTTTAAAGAAAAGCTTATTTTTACTGGTATATTATAATTACTTGAAGAACCGTTGGGGGTTGATTTTAATTTTTTTTCTCTTTTTCCAGGTCCCTACTGTCAAATGGCACCAGGTATCACTCATTTTTTAAATTTTACTATAAATAACTCTGTTCGGGAGACCTCGATCTTAACCGGAAATCATTTATCTTCATAACGCAATTAAATTTCTTAAAAACAAGACACTTAAGCACGCTACAGAATTCTGGATCCATCAATACGAAAGAATCCAAGCCTGTTTGACGAGATAACTGATCCTAGGCAGCCTGGACACTAAAGCGAGTAGTTACTTAAGATCGGGATTCCATTTCTTCTTCTTTCACTTCATTTACCTTTGATATTCTTATCTAGATCAGCACATTCGCTCACAAATAAATCTTGTTTGTGTGTTCACAATAGTCATTAATGGTTTAAAAAAAGGACGCTAACATTACTCTTTGATGAAGTCTGTAAATCTTCTGACCAAATATAAATTACAACACCTGTTGTACTAATTTATAGTGAAGCAATATTTTACGTTTTGAAAAATTGAAATACTTCGTTATATTCTTTACTTGTCATCGATGTGCGATAAGGATGACAAATTGAATAACATAAACTTAGCAAAAGTATCGCTGTGAAGTTTGTTTTCTTTACAAAAAAAAATTGCTAGCTTTCAGTAGTTAATATTCTTTGATTTTTTGTAGTTATAGCCGCCATATTGAAGCCTAGTTCCATCCAAAAATTGCTGATCAGGTCATAACGTTATCATAAAAGGTGTAAATATCACTTTTACTACTTTCAAAAAATTTACATTTTAATTATGGCATGCAATACAAGGAATAGATATACGAAGCTAGTTTAATTTCCCACAGTCTAAGTTTTATACATTTTAGTGGGAAACAGATGTCAAACACATCCTACGTCGAATAAAAATATTTTCAAAATTGCAACTAAGAAACAATTTTCTTTCAACTCATATTTATTAATACTTCACTGCTTATTAAATACTACACGACATATTTGTATGCATACTTTGAACCATGAATTTCTGAACACCCTGTAGATATATTAAATTCTATCTAAGGAAGTTCATGTAGAAAATGTCCTCTAATTGCATTTCCCACGATTTGATTAAATTTTCATTGCAAACAACAAAAGACACTTTCCGGAATAAAAAATACCTGTCGTTTATTGTTCAGTTTCAAGTATCTTCTGTTTAATCATAAGGGGGACATGGCATTTCCGTGTCTCTTTGTCGTGTAGCAGGGACTCCACAAATTAACGGTGCCCATCGTTTCATGGTGTTTGTGGTGCGCGAGCGCGTAGATACGTGCACGCAGAAGGATGCCGATCTCGCAGTCGCTTTTAGAAAAGCGATCCAGACATCACGTTTCTGTGTGCGTCAAGTATCCACACGTTTGCATGTACAGTACGATCCAAAAGTACGAATCGCGGAAGTGAAATTCGATTTAAATAATGGAAAACGCCTGCGAGAATTATGAGCCAAAAGTAATTGATTTTTAAAAACCTAAGTGGTACTATCAATTTTTATTATTTTCTGGATAAAATTGTTAATTTGAAGAACAATTTATTTGGGGTTGCTTGAATACTCCAAAAATTGAAGTAGATAGAAATTCAAATGAAGTAAAATTATCGAATACTCAGTCATTTGAGTGGCTTGAGTTATTTTAGTAGCTCGAAAAGTTTGAGTAGTATAAAAAATTAGAGTAAAATAAAAAAATTCTGTTAGTTTTAATTGTATACGAAATTTTCGAAATGATTGCAATATTTGAGTTACTCGACTGGGTTTGGATGCTTTAACAGTATTATTTTCGAGGTATATTATTTTGATTTATTAAGTGAATTATTAGTTTATTTCAGGATTTCGAGATTTTTTATTTTAAAATGTTGCCCACTTTTATTACACTTCTGAGTCACCCCGTACATGCAACCGTGCGAATACATTTGCCTGTGCGTGCACGATGCATCACAAGCGCACGCACACATTTGCATACACACGCTGATATAGGTATTCACACGAGTCTGCAATTGTCACTCGAGCTTTCTCTCAGATTCACTCTTTTCATCCACAAGCGTTGCATTCTGCAAAGTACCATCGAGACACAATGAGTCACCAAAATCGATGTTACAGCGCATCAACGTGCTAATTCGACAGCTTGAAAGGCGGTTTCTCTGTAATAGCTATAATCAAATTCACAGCATCACCCTAAACTGAACAACACTAGCAAACACGCATACCACCATAAACCCATTATCTACATCCACTGAAATATGACAACTCAAACTTCCATCTTCTGCAATAATTCTTGGCAGCAAAATTCCCAAAAACCCACTATTACACACATAAAATCTCCAAAACTTCCTGCATCACAAATCACAACCACTTTTTCATCCTCGCCAGCCGATTCCACTCAAACTTACCGCCAAGGATATCATCCCATATGATTCGACATAAAAAAAACAAACAATTATTTCATAACTCCCAATCATTCCACGATCAACCTTCCTACATCTACTTACGCGGGTATCAAACACTCGCGCGCACACAAGCGGACACACACGCGGCGACCCGCATGACAACGCGCGCACACATGTCTGACCGGTATCCTGCGTGTCTCATCGGTTTAGACGAGCGATTCCAGAGTAAAATGTTTGTCAGTCGCCGCGTGACTCCCGGCGGGTCACATTCCAAAATTGATAGGCCCCCTTCGCCACCCGGCCAGTGAAGTACCATCGCGGATACCGTGGCGGTTCCCAGCCGATTTCCAGCTCGGCGACCATGTACTACTGGAAACTGTTGGTGATTCTTGCAGCGGTGGCAGGGGCCACCAGAGGCTGGGACGTGGGGAGCGGTCTTAAGTACAGGCTGAGGACAACCTTGCTCTTCAGCGAGACTGCCCCCTCGAAATCCAGCGGGGACGTTGGCTTCGGGCTAACCGGCGAGCTGGACGTGACCGTCGTTTGGCAGCTGCCCACCGATCGTGATAGTGTTCTGCTGAGGATCGAGGTACGAGGTCTTTTGTGCCCAACAGTGTGGTACATGGAGTCTTTTTGTGGTGGACGTGGGAAATTGTGGCTACTTTGTTGCTACTTTGGGGATAATTTTAATGGATGCCTGATTGTGTGTTTGATGTGAAGGATAGGTTTGAAAGATTGTCCCGTGATGTGTTCATTTCAGCTTGTTTGGAGTATTAAACTCTTCAATGTGTTTTCTTTCTATCTGTGCCATTCTGTTTGTGAATGGGAAAACTATTTAATATATAATATAACTAGCTTTATTACTCGGCTTCGCCCGAAATGTAGATCCTGATGTTATAAAAAATTTTTTTTGAAAATGGTTACATTTATCTGGATTAGTCTGGTATAACGAGCTGAGGCACATTTCATGATCCCAGAGTTTATCGTTCGAAACTTTTTAGGCGACAGACAAACACACAAACAGATAGAAGCTTTCTGCTTTACATATTAAAATATTTTCGTTCGTTAGAATGCTGAATTATCATGATAATATGATGTAATTTTAATACCTAAGTGGACTCTATTCAAAAGGAAGTTATCGTGGGTTTACTATTTATTAAATTTATAACTGTTTTAAGATCGAAATTCCAAATATCAGTATTCGAGAAATATTCGATTTAATATTTGTCAAAAGCCGGTTGAACTTATTGTTCCGTTCAAGGAGAGGTTATCAGTCTCGCGTAGGGAACACACAAACATTCTCGGTATTTATCGTATCCTCTTTGATAAATGCATCACATATACGAACAAATTACGTATTCAAGATAGGTCGTAAATAAAACGTTATCTTTACTCCATGCGAAATTAATGTATGTATAGATGAGATTAATAATCACAAACGTGGTAATCAGATTTCATACGAAGACTTCAAGATAAACTATAATTAGATTTATAACTTATACACAATACGTTGAGTAAAAAACCCACAAAATATATTTGACTACCTTCTTCCCTTAGTCGAGTTCCCATTGAAGCGTTTCCTAATCTTAAATCACACAAGCATGCGCGTTGAAGACCTCGCTACTGCTCAGCTCTACCTACACCGCAGAGTCCCACGAAGTGTTGCCATTTTTAACACAAATGTCCTTTACAGTTATTATCACCGCAACTATGGATCAAATCCCGAAGAGCACCAGAGCCAGAGGGTTTCGTCGAGCACTCCTCCAAGGTGGACGCGATTGCAGAGAAGCCTCTGCTGGTATTCTGGCGAAACGGCGAGATAAAATCGATCTACATGGACAGCTCGGAGAGCGTCTCCTCGGCGAATCTGAAACGTGGCCTAGCTAGCCTCTTCCAATACAGAGTGTTCGACGACGACGTGCAGGAACGGGACGCCAGTGGCCTCTGCAACGTAACTTACCACTCCCTGGGCCCCAGGACCCTGGAGAAACGAAAGACTTTCTGCGAGCACAGCGCTCTGCCATCCAGGAAACAACATCCCAATCCGCTTTTCGGCGTGAAACTCGCTAGCACTCGCAATTCCACTTACGAGCTTACGCAACACCTTCTGCCTAGCATGGTGCGCGACGAGGAACAGCATAAAATGACTCTCGCCGCCAGACCGGAAGTAGGGACCATTGTTATATCGAAAAGGACACTCGAGCTGGTACCTGGCACGCTGAACGCGAAAACCGTGAATGCTGATAGCTTGAAACTGGCTGTCGCCGCACTGCAACCGGGTTCCCAGGAGATGAATATGGAGCTTCAAATGGAGCCACCCACGTGTCCAAGCAGCGGCTGTCAAACGGTTAGTTTGAGCCAGGATTTTTGTTGCTTGTAGTAAATGGGAGATCATGTTTGTGGGTATTGAGCGAGATTGAAGCAGACGTCAGAGATAAGAAAAGTATCTCCTGATTGATGGAGCGAGTTTTGTTAAATATGTCGAAGAGGGAAGGTTCTTTTGTTGTATATGGAAAGGGAAACTGTTAACTACCGTTAACAGTGTAAAACAATAAGTGATATAACGCGCGAACCTTGAATGGAATTATTGATAAGTATAACTTCGTGAGAAGGTAGGAACCAGGGGAATAGGGACGGTCCGTAGTAGGACACACTTTGCGAATCAATATGCCTGGAACTATAATTGTTTCTAATTTTTGAAATAGTCATTATTTTAAAAATTGTTTCCAGTGAAAGTTGTTCAAATTGGCAATAACTTTGGAAAGGTGTAGAAGTTTTATAGCAATTTCATTTAAGTTTCATAAAGTCTTCTTAAAATTTGGCAAGTTACTCTTCAATATTACAGAAAGGTAAACAGTCGTTTTAGGAAAAATAATTTTGATAAGAAATAACGCATACGAAAATAAATGCATTTTCTTCGTTGATGTTTCTACAGCAGAAATAAATTTAGATGACTGATTGATTAAATGCTTTCAGAAGGCCAAATGTAGGTTTTCGTATCCACTTTATAATATTTAATTTGGAAGAGAGTTTAATTTGGTAACCTTTCCCAGAATTTCGTGAACGTTGCGTATTGATATAAAGGCGACTCCCAAGCCAAAGTCAATAACATGACAACTACAAAGACTAGGAAGTCTTAAATTATCCTTAGATTACTAACATTGTCCTCTGTTTATTTGTACAAAACAAAGGTCACCTGAACACGTGGGAAACTCGACAGTTTGGTGGCATGATTCTTAATTTGTATACGAAAAGGATCTAAATTCTTTGATACTTATTTACTATACTATAGATACTTTGATTCTTAAATACATACCATTATGTCAGACACATATAATTATTTCAATTTTACTCAAAGTATTTTATATATAACAAATATCATAAAACAGCATATATGTAATATAAAAGTTGTGCAGAGTGGTCCACCAAAAATAAAGTGCCCAATTATCTCCTCTGTTTGTACTAATATAAGACTATAAATTTTCTTTTATTGTTTGAATCTAGAAGAATTAAAAAATTCTTTAAATTCTTAATAACAATGAACTTCTCCTCTCTGATGGACCATTCCTTTTAGCGTCTTTTTAAAATCCACATAGTCTTAACACATCAAGTCACATTATACAAATACATTTATAAAAATAAGAACACCAATCACCCCTCAATCTATTTCCTCAAGTAAATATTCTCTGAACTAATTGCAGATGGAACAAACGATCGAGGAATATCGCAACGTTCTCGACAGCAGCGCCCTAGGTACCGCAAAGTCTGCCTCTGCTTTCTTGAAACTGGTGCCTCTAGTCAAATCCTCCACGCCAGACGAGCTCCTGAAACTCCTGAAGAGTCCGCGCTACCGCCAACTGAAACCCCAATTGCTAAACGTGTTTGGTTCCTCGTCAACGTCGGCGAGCCACCAGGCAGCGATGAAGGTCCTCCGGCAAGACGAAGTGGGCGACGACACCGAGAGGTACCTCTGGGCCTTATCCCTCTCCCCAACCCCGGACGCTGACGTCGCAAAAAATATCTTGAAGCGTTCAGAAGAAACGCTCCAGAATGACAAAGTGTCAGAAACATTAGCTCTAACAGCAGCAGCGATGGCCCGTCACCTGGAATCACCAGCTGCTGTTGAGAAAGCCAGATTGAGCTTGGAGCTTGGACTGGACAGTTGCACGGGGGAGGAGTGCAAAGTAAAGTTCCTCAGAGCCCTGAGGAACCTGAGAAGCAAGGCTGCCATCCCAACCCTGCTGAAATACGCAACGAGCGAGAGCAAGGCCATCAGCGTGGCAGCTTGGCGAGCCCTCGCTGCCCTTCCTAAACACTCGCTGACCCCTGAAGTCATAGCCACTGCCAACAGAGTCTTCTACCAAATTGGTGGACCCAAGAGGGACAGCAGTGCTCGAACCCTGGCGTTGGATATTATCGTTGAAAGTGGGCCATCCAAAGAGGACATCCGAGGCCTGGTGGAATACCTGGCAGGCACTGATCCCGCCTACGAAATTCGAAAGTACCTGAGCCAGCGTTTGGACCAGCTGTCTCATAAGGACCCTCAACTGGCAGCTGATCTGAACGAGATTTTGAGGACAGTTGGCAAGAGTGTGGTTAATTACAACGTGTTCGCGCAGCGTGGCTTGAGCACTGCCTTCACCAGGAGCTTTCTCAAGTCAGCAGACAGCAATGGGTCTCTGGTGACCGTTCAGGAGATCCATTCTGGGTTACTGAAGCGCGGTATAGTCGACGTGGTGTTGAGCGTGGACAAGCACGAAGAGGCACTGTTCTCTCTGGGGCTGTTCGCTGGTGGCCTGGGTAGCTTTGTTTCCACGTCGAGCCAGGAAGAGGATGTTCAAGATGATGAACTAGCCACTGCTGGGATGGAAATCGACTTTCTGGGCGTTGGTATCAGGCCATTCGTCTTCTTCTCGGGGCAAGGAGAGCTGATGGGGCACGTATGGTCTGGAACTGCTTCTAAGCGAACAACAGCGTTCCAGGCTCTGGCTTCCATTCACAATTACAACGAGTACGTTCCGTTGGCCTCCGGTATTGTGGCAGAGATGGACGTTCAGGGTGCAGTGAGCTTCGACTTGGCAGGGCAGATCCTGCTGAGTCTGTGGTCCAGAACCGCCCAGTCGCTGGTGGATCTGAAGGCTGGAGTGGTGATCCAGGGTGGTACCAAGGTGCGTACCGATTTCGTGCAGAGCATGGCTGAGTTCTCGATGACGATGGAGCCGAAGCTGGAGCTGGCCACCGACGTAGACTTCTCCGGGCCAGTATCCCTGTGCATGAGGCTTAGTCAACCAGAGAACCTCGTCAGGTACCAGGTCTACAAGGTCGAGAGAATAGCTGGTAGCAGGCACAAACTGAGGAAGACCAGGAGGATGCGGCTACACAATCCAGGCAGGTCTTATCTTCTGAACAGGAAGAACAACGAAATGTGCTCGAAGGTGTTCAGTTAAGTTTTTGAAGACTGCACGCGTCGGCGGAGACGTTGTTGCGGGATTTAACAGAGTTTATGAAGACAATGTTACCGAATATATTACTTCCCTCCTTCCATACGTCCCGCGTGGCGCGTTGAAAGTGGTATCGCGCGTGTTGTATAAGTACATATGTGTAATATATTTTTATACTGTGTATCTCGTGCGCGCACTGCTCCGTGTGTCGCGATTCGAGGGTGCAGCTGAGTTTCGTTAATAGAAGACACTCGAAGTCATTCCAAGCTCGATTGGCTTACGACGTTTTTAATTCAATTGCATTTCTATGGTTTCTGTTTTTTATCCATTCCTGTCTAACGACCCTCTATGGTCACTGTCTTCGACAGTTTGAAAGGAACATGGAACAAGTATATGAAACAGTTCCATGCAATTAAAATTACAGATTAGATTCAAAAGTATAAGTGTTTAGTTTACCGATTATAGAGGGCTAAAATTACGTGTTAAAATACACATTAAATTTTATAAAGTAACGTACAAGGAACAATGCTTAAAGTCTATCACCTTATAAGTACCCCCACAGAATTCCAACTTCGAGATGAAAAGTTGACAAAATAAATCACTTGAAATACAAAAATTCCTTCAGATCCTTCCAATATTTACCATTCGCAGTGCCCAAACTCTTATTCCCCAGCAGAATAAGCTCAGCGACACCCACACTCCGCGACAACCATGTCTTCGTACCCATACTGATACGTCAAGGTCCCACTAGCATCAAGGTAAAGCAGACTAGTGGGCGCCAGCCTGGTAGGTACGCAGCAAGCCCTTCCAACAGGTTTGTTACCACCTTCAACCCCCTGAAGAGCCCCGTGCACTAGGGTCTGAACGATCGCGTGCTTGGTCGGACTGAGATGATCGCCAAACGGATAGAAGCACTTGCCAGCGCACTGATATGCCTCGTAGCCTGGCGGCGCGACCACCCACTCGTCATACGCTATCAACGCGAAGTCCACGTACAACGGACGACGTCTGCAGGAGTTCCTGCGCCTCCTGCGAGCCCCATCCTCCTCCTCCTGCTCGTCCTCCTGAACAGACCGCCTGGGACGTCTCTTCTTTGTCTTACTATAGCTCAGCAGCAATATAGGGCCGTCTCCGCAGGGACGATAGCCTACTCTTCCATAGACACGAAGCCTCACGACGTTCCCATCCCTCGCTGCCACGGCTGAAGTGACGTTGAAGGCCCTCCAACTGTCATCCCTCCTCGACTTGCAGCGTTCCAAGGCGTTCGATCGGTCCAGGTGCACTCTGAGGATCGCTCCAGCAACACCCAGTAGCTCCGCCAGCTCCAGAGTCTCCACTGGGTCCACTGGTGGCACTGAGAACACTAGCACCCTGGACCCGTCGTTCGTTGGGCCTGACACGTGAATAGGTTGAAGGGCTCTGACAATGCCCACGTCTGACCTCCGATGGTACAGCTCCAGCATGTACTTGGACACTGCACCGCGATACTTTCTGTGGTTCCTATCGATGGCCCTTCTGCTGGTTCTGTTGGGGAATCGATGAAGCACCGAGGTGGCTGGGATGGAGAGGTCGAACTGTATCGACGCCTTCGCGTGCACGGTGGACGTCTGCCATGAAAACGAACCTGTCCTCCACAGCCCGTAGGCGCAGAAGGTCCCAGCGACCAGTAGCAGCAGGTACTGAGAGGGACTCATACCGTAAGACACCGCGCAGCTCTACCTTAGCAGAGCAGTGATAAATCGCATGATCTCGACACGTTGTCGATCGGATTCGGCATCGAACTGATGACGGATCCTTGGCCAGCCGGCGAGGCTGAAGGACCGTGCTTAAATAGCTGCCAATCGAGAAGCGGGGTTCGAAATTGCCGCTGGAATGTCCTTATCGCCGGCAGGCACCACTCGAGCTCGTGCTACCCCAACAGACAGGCGATGCTAGTCAGATTCCATTACGCCTGCGTCGCTCTCGGGCCGAGAGCCAGCTTGGGGTGGTTGCTAAGGGATGTTGCAGTGGCAAACATCGATTCGCAGGCTGACGTCATGACGCTGCATACCAGCGAACGGCCACGACGCGTGCCGCCAGCAAAACTGCTGCCCTTCCAAGGATCCGACATCAGTTTCTTCCTGGCGTCCGTTGGCTTCGATCTTTTTATTCCCTGCTTGGCCTCCCTCGTGGCGTATACTATCAGCCAGCCTGCCACGAGCCTCGCGCGACAGCTTGGCAAATTAGTTTAACAGTAAGTACGAAGCAGCAGGAGTGGACAGGTTCTAGTGTCACAGCTACACGTGGGGTTTCGAGTACGCTTTAATTCGATAGAACATGGCGTGGCTGCGGTCTGCCGTGTGATTCGCGTGGACTTATATTAACGCGTATTCTTCCGTTGCTTTAAGAGCTTGCTTTTTATATTTTTCAAGGTTGGTTGGTTGTATCTTCTGTGATACATTTAGTTAGTGAAAGTTCGTTAGCTGATAGTGACGCTTGACGAAGCGTGGATGAGTTGAGAATTTAAGTGACATTCATGAAATTTACAAATTAATGCTTTGAATGTGTATATGTATGAGTGACGTTTAAAAGTAAGGATGTTAATATTTATTCTTGAAACTGTTAACTATTTAATGGACAGCGTTATCATTCCACTTATGTCGTACAGTGTTTCTAAAAAATTTAGAATTACTACAAACGTCAGAGTTCAGTATTTCCTTTTACTAATAAATTTACTTGCAAATTTTTGTAAGTTATTTTAAACTTCGATATGATCAACCGTTATATATAAGCTTTCATAATTGTCTAGTGTAGCATCCTGCACGTGAATGTGAATAAAATTTTGTGGATGGACGGATAATTGGACTGCCGAGAATTGAGGAAGAAATATACTAGGCAAAAAGTGCAGTCTCAGATCGGGATAAGATGTGGCAGGGTAATACAGAATTAATATCATATTTATAATTTAAATTCTATATCGAATCAGTCTGAAACGGTTCAAATAATTTCAAACGTAGTGTTACAGTCCGACGACTATCTGCCTTATTTGGGTGGAGCAGCAGGAATCCTCGTAGTCACTGGAATCGCAGCTTATCATGCAATCAAGCCAAAGTCAAAAGAACCGCTGTTTCCTCTTGATACTCAGTCCGTGTTACTTCCGGTGAGTAAACACGTCGCCTCGTGCCATTAATCACGGCTCACCGTTTGTAATGCTTAGAGAATCAATTAATTCATGAGCACGATGGCAGGTGAAATTGCAGTTTTGTAAATTGCTGGTTTAATTGTGCGTTATTACTACCTCTGATAATTCCAATTGCTTCCAGAATATAATCAGTCGCAGTTTCATTATACGCCTTTTATTATTATGTAGTTGAATATAATACAAATCTTGAGATTAAAATAAGTTTATAGTAACACGCTTCTGTCTTTATCTTTGTGTTCTTAATTTGTTAGTGCTACTACTAGCATATTACCAGTGCACTTGTGTTAGTTCCAATCTCAACGAAATTCACTATCGGAAAGGTAAATATAATATACGCTGCATTGAGAGCAAACACCGACTAATCCATATTATATGCGGAATTGAATTAGTAGGAATAATGTATTCCAATAGGCTGTACTAATCGTATAAAATAGGAAAAATGATTTTTTTCAATACGGATTTCCAATTTAAAGAATATGATATACAAAATGACACATATCTTACAAGTAGACATTCACTTATAGTGAATAGAGTTTCCCGATTTGAAATATATTTGTTTAAAGTACTCATAGTAACTAAGAAATCCTGAAAATTATATCTGCAATAGACCTAATATACTAATATTATTGAGGCGTACGCGAAAAATAGCAAAATTCTCTTATTTAAGAATAATTGGTTAAAACATGGCATCTGTGCTTTTTTTTGAGGTGCTGAATCCGAAAAAAATATTTAAAAAATTTTCCGACTTATCCTTGTTGAGTTATCTCTAAAAAACGATTTTTTAGGACATTTTTTTACACAAAAAATAACGTAATATTCGGATTAACGTCATATTAGAATAGGTCCATTGTAGATATAATTTTCAGGATTTCTTAGTTACTATGAGTACTTTCGAAAAATATATTCCAAAGCGGGAAACTCTATTATAAGTGAATGTCTACTTGTTAGTACCTACTGCTGAAAAGCAAATGCAAGTAACTGTGGAATTAAAAGAATGTCTATCACACGATACGATCTCAATGAAAATCGTCAAACAATTCCAACCACTGGCCCATGGAGTATCTCTATGAACCCACTCAGAGCGTCTAAACACTAAGTCACCTCCCATCGACCCCCATTCACCTATCAACGTTCACTCAACATCGAATCATCCTCTCGAATCGGCCACCCCAGAACGACATCAATCACTAATACGTCATCCGCGCGTTATACCACTCGTAAAACGTCTGTCATCCGAGGCAGCGGTCTCAACGAGCACTTTCACGCAGCCTGGCACCCCGTGAAAGCCCTATGTTGATCGATTTTTTTCGCGGCTGGCGATCGTCCAATAAGTTCGGTGGCTGTCGAGGACGACGCTCGCACCACCAGCTCGGTCCACTATATTTAAATATAGTCGAAGATCGTCGTAGAGGATGGACGACGGGCTAGTCTTATGTGCGAGCTACTGATAGCAGCGGCTCCTCTCGGTGGAGCAGCAGCAGCAGCAGCACCACCAGTAGCACTTCTGACAAGCGAAGTGATCGAGGGCTTAACTCTGCGCGACGAAGAGAAGTGTCTGACGCGGGCGTGCGGGCCCGTCTGCTTCCGAGTAAACGCGCATCTCCTATCGATAATCACCTGGTGAACGGATACGTCGGCCTCGCAACACGCTCGTACGGGCATCCTCTGTGCAGAGTCCGCCCGAAAGGACCGAGAGACATGTCGTCGTGTTGTTTCTCCCCCGAGCCCATCCGACCACCGATCGACCTCAGCGATCAGTCCGACACAGTAAAGGTGGAGTGTCTTGGTACACCGTTTAACGCGTCCCCCGTTGGGCACTGCCTCGAACGGTTACCTTCAACGTGACAGACACCCCCTCGGCGGGATGCTGGGTGTCCTCGTGAACCGTGCCCCGTTAAACCCCCACATTTGCTCGTCGTGAAACCTCCCTCGTGACTTAACGCTGTCACGAGCATCCCGCGAGGCTGCATTAGGACCAAGTAAAGAACATTCTGACGAAATCCTCGGCCCCCGTTCGTTTCGCTCGAGCCCGTGTGGGTGGGCAGACTTGTTGCACAAGCGACTTGGCGTCGCTAGAGGGACCGGGACGTCGCCTTCTGGGAGCAGAACGGGGTAACGCCGGGAAGAGATCCCAACTAGCTTTCTCCTCCAGGGAACGTCCCGCGGGACGGTACCAGTCCCGCCCAGCTCCTCCCCTCGGCGCGTTACATATATTCGTCCACGCCGCCGGCTATACTTAGATTTGCACTTGGCATTCCGTTACGTAAGCAGAGAATAAGACCAGGATGTTCACGTGTGTGCAAACGTTTTGCAGGGCACCGACCTAATCAGAGTGTCGAGGTTTTATAAGGACAGCAAGGAGGGGAAGTTCGTGAGCTACATTCACGAGGACACGAGAACCCTCTATGAAGGTTTCCGCAAAGGCGCCAAAGAGTCCAGTAAGTCGAATTCGGTTGCGCGACAAAAGATCCCGCATCTCTATTTCGTGCGCGTTTTAAATAAACGGGCAGAGTCGGCTGCACGCGGCCGCGTAATGGACCGTTTGGCAAGTGGCTGAACCGTTTGGTCACGTTCACATGACGGAACACGCTGCGCGGACCCGCCGCCGACTAATAAGCCCCGAGGAACCCTACGCTTGACGCCCCGCTGATTTATCGCGACCCACCGTCGATCCGCGGACCAACGGCTCGCGATTGCGTTTGTTATTTAATTCGACGCGGTTTTTATTTTTAACCCGCGGCGGAACCCACGCGCGTACGACTAGAGACGAGACACCTGTCGTCCTCAGGGACGGTTGCTGGTTCGAGGCATTGTTAGAGCTCATTACATCGAGCTCGTGGAAATGCGCGTCTCTCGCTTGGAACGAACGAAGAGGGCTTAATAGTGAGGCTGCTTTTGTTTGGAACTGCTCGCGATAGTATGTAGAAGCGCTGTTAAACTACTGAAGAGCGAAGATATTTTTCATAGTATCTTCTTCATTTTGTATGTTAAGTAGACGACCCTTAAATTTTAGAATTCTTGCTCAGGTGTGTGAAAAATAGCAAATATGTTCTTTGTTGGGGTTGTGTTGGAAGGGGGTAAGGGGGCTGGAGCTAGGCAAATGGTTTGAGTGGATTTATTTTACTGAGGCTATGAGGTCCCACAGAGAATTTTGTTTTAGGCTTTAATTATTCACTTGGAACCCTTTGTACAAGGTGCCACTGAAGTGACTATATAATATAAAAGGGGTGGTTCTATGCGAAGGAACACCTATGTATCTAATGACTCTAGTGTAGATGCGACCACTTTAAAATAAACTCATACATAAAAATAATACCTAGGTAGAAAATATAGATTAATATCTTTCCTTACGTGACTTCGTTTTCGAGGAAGCCAGCGTAGTTCTATCTGGTCAGAAACTGGCAGAGTGCGATAGTAAATATGGTGTAAATGCATAGATGAAATGAATAACTGTCCAAAAATAAGTCGAATTGTGCAATAACTTCTATTCGTACGAGGCTTTGTTATCGTTCCCTAATGCCATGCAGAAACATATTCTTCAGTTGTTTGACTAAGATCATGTGTAGGATTAGTAGGAAGAGAGTCTGTAAAGTGCTTTAAAATGGATCGAACATAGTGTTTACGGAAGTGAACACGCTCTATGTTATACTTAACGTGATTTGTAATGTTGTGAAATCGAGGCGGTTGAATATGATTCTCATGAAGATGATTTTCAGCGGGAACACATTGATTCAGATACACGTCAAATCTGCGCGAACCGGGCAAAGAGCCAGGAAATATCCGATACAGTATTATGGGATCATCTCTCAAGCGAGATAGTTTGAAAACTCGATAAGTGGATTCTTCAGGCACCGTTATGACAATAAAGGAACTTACTTCGCGATTTGATGACAGATAAATATTCCGTGGGACCTGATATTCAGAAAATATGATAACATCACACTGACATTACTGATACACGAATACTTCTCAATAATACAACCTGTAATTTCTATATCTTCACTATACTCACTATCTATTTGAATCTCAAAATCTATTGCATAAATAACTACGAATTTCGCCCAGTTGCTGGCAAAGAAACAAATATGGTAATTGGGGAAAAGATGCCTAAGATTTCTTATTAAATTTAGAAAAAATTTAATATATGAGGCATTTGATCGTTTAAATCGACTCAGGTATATGTTATATACATAATATACTAAGGGAATTATTTTTCTTACGTTTAAATTAGCTAGATGCTGTTTTGTTACGTAGCGTTACACAGCTACATAGTGGCTGAGCGGTCGCGCTGCCGTGCTGTCGTGCAATAAATACTTTTGTTTTATAGAGGATTTTGTGTTATCAAGGAAATACGGAAAGTGAGGCGAGTATCGAATCCGCAAAGAAAGAAGCTAATTTAAGAAAGATAAAATTGATTTGTAAGACAGCTTGCTGTAAAGAATCGAAGAAACTAATACTTACTTAAAACGTTACATTTTTTGTTTATTTTTGTGCTTCATTTTGCATTCTTTTGTTTAAGCAATGTATAAAAAAGATATAACTAAGTCAGTAAACAAAATTATATTTAAATAACTAAACAAAGAAGCAATTTTTTACGAATGTACCACATTTACGGAAAAAAGGCACATAAACCACTTGCTTGAAACTTATAAGTAAAGACACATATCATTTTCAAATCATGACTTCTGTTTTCAAAGCGTTTGAAGGATACGGTACTAGATCCTTAAAAAATTATATTTAATTGCATTACTTTTTATTAAGTTATACTGTAATGAAAACTTTGAAATCGATTTTCTTGACATGGCATTTTGGCGTATGTGCCCTTTTGCCACCAAATGCCTCATATATATTTCTATCAAATCAACAAACTTTATTTGTTATCTAAATCAAATACCTATTATGAAACGAAAACTACTAAATTAACAAAAACTATCTGTTAACCCATAAAAACATTCTTCTGACATATCTACTGGATAAACTCTAAGTTATGGTTGCTTGGGATCTTCCCCCTAATTACCTTACATGAACAGTTCAAACCGCCACGACCACTATTACCATTTTCGCCTCCAAACCGTATATCTACATAACCAAGGTACAACCTTAAACCCTTCCACACAAAATCAACTCAGCAATCTCAGAAATCGTGGCAGAGGAAGCATCATCAATCCAACGAGCGTTCTTTGTTCAAACGACCATACATCATCATTCTCGAGCAAAGCGTTTCTTCAATAACACAGTCAGAGCCTTGATCGTCGAGCCATTAAACTTGATCATAAATATCATCCATCCTCGACTGATTTTCCACGCTGCGTCTAAAGCTCCTCCACGCGCTCGTGCCTCCTGTGTCAAACTCGCCGATTCCCTGACACGTCCGCGAACACGAGTTGGCAGGCCCCGCGTTACCAGCAACAATTAAAATTCTTCGGCTCCTGCGTCGTGTGTCCATCCATTCGCGTGAAACGCGCGCTTCCCCGTCGGTCTTGTTCCGTGATCATTAGCCGTTGGCATCTTCTTCTTGACTGGCAGACAATGGCCCCTGTCTGGGCTGGCGTGACGGACCCAACAAACCGTACCAATGGCTTCATTACAACGAGACGCTGCTGCGAGCGAAGAATTTCGGCTCCGGATTAGTGTCCATGGGCCTCCCGCCAGGCTCCCACACTCTCATAGGCCTCTACTCCCAAAACTGCCCCGAATGGATCCTCACAGAGCAGGCCTGCTACACGTACTCCCTCGTGGTCGTGCCACTGTACGACACGCTGGGCCCCGACGCCTGCGCCTTCATCATCAACCAGGCTGAGATCAACCTGGTGGTGTGCGAGAACGACCAGAAGTGCAACTTGCTGCTCGATAAGGCGCCTAGGTATGTATATACGCGAGATAGGGTGGTTTGTTGGGTTTTTAGTGGGATATATAATACTGTATATGAGATTCTTCAGGCTTTTTGTGACATTTTTGTGTTCTTGAGGAAATGACTTCGGTTTCCTTAGAGTTCAAAGAGAATTCAGAAACTTGAAGCATTCCTTACTCAGTATATAATTGCCATAAGTAAATGTAGATTGAAGGAATTTGTGGACACACTGACAGCTAACTCCTTATTCTTATAAGTGCTTCGTATCCTAGCCTCTTTGAAACAAGAAAAACTTTCTTGATGGATTCAGGCTTCCCAGTCACCCTTCCTAATACAACACCCCCATTGCACATTTCACAATATAAGGCCCGCGACATGGTAGCTTGAACATTTTCACTCAGAGGGTTGACCCATGCAACTCGTTCCTTTTCAGATGCCTGAGGAAGCTGGTGGTGATAAAAGACATGCGGCCGGCGACGCAGCAGAGGGCGAAGAATCGCGGCGTCGATTTGGTCAGGTTCGAGGATGTGGAGCGTCTGGGCGCGCAGAAGAACCACCCGGAAGTGCCGCCGAAATTGACCGACCTGTGCACGTTGTGCTACACTTCGGGGACCACGGGTAACCCGAAGGGAGTGATGTTGACCCATCAGAACGTGATGGCGGGAGTGTGCGCGGTCCTGCTGCAGCTCGGCGACCAGAAGCCCTCGAACAAGGACACGATGATCAGCTTCTTACCTCTGGCACACATGTTGGAACGGTGTTGCGAGAACGGCATGTACATGGTGGGCGGGTCCGTGGGCTTTTACAGCGGTGACATCAAAACGTTGTCCGAGGATATGAAAGCCTTGAGGCCTACCGTGATGCCAGCGGTCCCGAGGCTCTTGAATCGAATGTACGACAAGGTGAGTGCCGCTTGCGAAATCTGACAAGTTTCCCAATCACCCTGCGCTCCCCGAGCCGAATTTCAACCTTTATGGCCATCTGCTCACTCGAGTACCGTCGCGCTACTTGAACCTCGAACTTGGGGCTCTAGGGGTCTCTAACTTTCACTGATGTGCTACGTGGTTTTCATTGGGGGTGTGGATTGGATCAGAAGCTAGATTCTGTGAAAACTATTGACACCTAACAGAGGACTTTTATTATGAGTAGTAGAACTGTTTGGGGAATCTTAGCATCTGCTTCGGGTCTCTTCTGACCCAATCGTGTTTCTATTTCTTGAGGACTCTTCTAACTTTGGGAAAAATATAAGGACATTGCTGTTGATATGTGTTTTTCTCTATTATGCTAAATATACAGCTGAACTGAAGGCTGTGATGGGGTTAAGATGAACTGTTTTAGTACTTGTAGTAATGGGAATTGAAATTGGGAGGAATTAATAGGGATGACTATAGGGATGAAGAGGAAAGATCACGTTTCTAAAAGTACCTAATATTTTTAAACGCCAGCTTCAGAAACAGCTTTGACTAGTTTGGAATGCGAAATGAAATAATCACTGCGAAAATAGTAGCTTTGAGAAAGACATGTGATTTGGCAACACAGAAGGAATGTATAGGTACCCAGATCGAAGGCCAAGAAAAATCTTCAATTTGTATGGAATTGCGTGGATTTATATGGAGCGATCATATCTTCGTGTTAAGAAGTTGATTTTATTGATTAGATATTCAAATGATTAAGATTCTATTGTACTTGTGAATTACTTTACCTACTCTTCGACTCCTTAACTCAATATTTGTGAAACAAACAAATCGTAATTACTACCAACTAGTCATTACTCATTTGTCGACTTTCTTAATCACAAATATACCTCCCAGACTCAGAGCTTGAAAAAAAGAAGTTATTTCCTCATTTGATTCCTATTACCCACGATTTTAAGTACAACTGAAAATGAAACAAGTAGGATAAAAATCCGTCGATACTTATTTTGAGTAGCTGTGGATTACTTCACAGAATATATTACGCAATTATGCGTTGCTTCTTGCTGCTCAACAAATTCTGTCTGTCAACAAAATAAATTTCTCCCAGTTTCCTGCACAGGTCTAGAGATTGTCCTGTTTACAATTTCGAATGCTGCGGCGGGTGCTCAAGTTGTATTCTTAGCGATCAAAGTTATCGGATGATCAGAAGACGCAGATATTTTCGCGTGCCCATTGAGGTGCAAGGACAGCTGGTGCTGAATAGCCTATAGAAAATTCCGTTCCACAGATATCGTGGGATTCAGTGTATCGCGATTCCGCCTCGAGAGAATCGATGTGCAGGAGGATATTTTTACGCCCAACGGTGTATCAAAGTGCAAGGACGCGCGCGCCAAGTAATTTATACTAGGCAATTTATCGAAAACCGAATTGCAGAGGTCGTGGTTACTTCGACGAATTCCTCTCGCACATTTGTCAAAAATAATTTGATGGGTGGTTCAGCCACGTCTGACATTCAGTTTGACGGACAGTTGCATTAGTGAAATTATCCAGACGCATAAACGCACCGGTTCCTCGATGAAGCTTCCGTGGGTGCGTGATGTCTTTCACATTTTGCCGTTGCGTTAGGCATGCAATTCCCTTTACTTTCTGCTTTGAGGATTCAGCAATTAATTCTTATCCGTTGGCTTCTAATGTAATCGCACTGTCCTTATTATTTTTTAAAACAAACGCTGCAATATCTGGATCCAATTAAAGCAGAGGTTCCAGTGACTTTAATTATTCTTCTACGTCTGATGTCTCTGTGAAATTTGTTGCACGGTTATGGAGAGCTCGCTGAATTCCCATGGCTCTGCATCGACGCAAACGAGATGTCGGACTCGTTTGGGTCATCAGTGTCTCTCGACGCTGCCCTGGCAAACGATGAGGATGCCACGTATAACACGTCGAAACAGGTGGAGACGAACCCATCTCCGCCGTGACACTGAATCTCGAATGAATGGAATTCGCGTATTGTGCGTTGTTTATACGATAAATTTACGCATTAAATTCGTGACATTAACACGTATTCTTTGCATGTTGCATGGTGATGCTCTTTCGTCGCGTGATACATCAAACGACACGAGATTGTTTGATGGAAAAGGCAAATTGACTGGTACTCACAATAATTAATTGTGCGAGCTGAAACTTCTTAGACGTGGAAATACTTGTCGAGCATTTATCGATTTTTTGTAACGAATTATGTGAAAGTAAACGAAAATGGGATTATATAATTAATTGTATAAATAATTGTAGACTAGTGAAGGAAATGAGTCAATTTTGAAGAACACCTGCTTGCCTTTATTTTAGGGATTCCTAATTGAGTTTCAAGTGATTTAAAGAGTTACAACTTGTTGCACAAGATGGAAGCAATTGGCAAATAAGAGATGAGTTTGGTTGCATTCGAGATATGGTTTCTTGGAATCTATTTAAGACTACATATATTTATGTTAACACTGATTCACTGATTCCTTTGAAGTCTGTAGAAGAACTGTATTTAGCTCGTTGAAATCAATTATCAAAACATTCTTCAAGAATATTCATTGCAAGATAAGCCTCTGTCAGCTCGGAAATAAATCGAATAGAAATAGCTTGCAGACAAATTGAAAGCAAAACAGTAGTACAGCCTATTGGAATACATTATTGCTACTAACTCAATTTCGCAAAAAATGTGGGTTAGCCTGTTTTTGCTCTCAATGCTCCAGATGGTAAAAGCTCGCCTAGGGTCGAGTTTCCCTCGAGAATTATCAGAAGAAGAGCGTAGAAACGAGAGCAACGTAGCGTCTCAAGGAAAGCCTGCTCAGATTTCAAAACCGTCAGAGTGAAGTTTGAAATCGGAGGGCCGCTTTGGCAGCCATTAGGTCCAGATGTGCGCGCGATCAGCCGCTTCTTCCGCGGCACCGCAAATCGTTCAACCGACGAATCGATCGTTCAAGCAGACCGACGTTTATCCACCCAGTTTGCCAACGTCCCCTGCGAAAACGTAGCTTTTAAGCTCGACGTCTGGATTAGCCGTGTTAAATATAGAATCCAACAGTGACCGGTTCCAATCGGCGTGTTGCAGGTCCAAACTGATCTTCAGAGCTCGTGCCTGAAGAGGCTGGTGTTCAGCATGGGGATGCGGGCGAAGGAGGCGGAGATCAAGAAGGGGATCATCAGGAACAACAGTATTTGGGACAAGTTTGCCTTCGGGAAGATCAAGGAGTCGACTGGCGGAAGACTGAGACTGATGGTCGTAGGATCTGCCCCGCTCGCAGGAAATGTCCTCACGTTCGCCAGGTGCGCTCTGGGCTGCCTCGTCGTCGAGGGTTACGGGCAAACAGAGTGCTGTGCACCGATCACTCTTACAATTCAGGTTGGTACCAAAAATGACACACAACTAACACAAAACTTGAACCGGGCCGATGAGCTGAACCTGGTACTATTACCTCGCCAGAAAAGGAAAGAATAGAGAGAGAGAGTAGCTAGTGTTAGCCAAAATACGATCACTGAAGTTAAAAATATCTTTATCAGAAACCTTCGATGTAGTCATTGAACTTGAAAAGTGTTTAAGAGCTACCAAAAGGTATTGGTACTGCAAATTTCAAAAAATTATTTTCTATCTCTTTTTATTGGCATTCGAGTCATATCAATCAAAATATGACACCACCAAAATAAGCTTTCTATCATCAGAGAAGATTTACTTATCCATGTCGCGATAATAGTTGCAATAATGGCGGATTCTATTGCGCCCAAACCAAATAGGCTGATTTCGACTCGAAAGCGTCGAATTGCTTGCATTCGAGCGCGCCTATCGTTTAACCGCGCCATACCCGAGTAATGTTATATCAAATGGAATGCAAAGAAGGGGAATAAGTGCAGTGCATGTTAACAGACGTTTCAGCTCGAGGTGAATACATATACTTCGCGTCTAGAGCGGAGGAGGCGGTCAATAAACGCTCCGCAAATAAATCGCTTGTGCGCCCGCTGAGTTAAGTCGCGGGATATAGTCTTTAGAGAGGTAGAAAAACAGCTATAGAGCATTGAAAAATAAATCAGCGCGCGGCTATTATCAAGTTTGAGCATCCGCCTGTTGCTCGCGCAGTGTGCCTTCGCGATTCTAGATTTACAAATCAAAAGAGCTCATAGAAAGTTACTCCCCTCGAAGTTTCTAAAGTTTAAATTTTTTATACACTACAACTAGGTATAAATAATACGAATTAGCCACGTCTTTATCTAAATTTTACTACATTAAAATAATAACGTAATCTTCTCTACCAACATATAGAAGTTTTTTCTGTAATCTAAAAATAAATGTAGGTATCGCTGTTGCAAGTGTTTCCGAAGAGAAACAGATAACGGAGAGGAGAAAAATGCAAGAATAACGACCAGCGAATTGTTTCGATGAGATCATCCGATTTTAGTGGAAGCCTGACTAATGATCAAGTGACACACATAGTTGCTATTCTTATCATATTTGCTGGTATCGACGTGGCTAGACGAGCACGAGCTAATATTTATAGGTGACCGTAAATATATATTTATATCAGCCCATCTGGTAAAAAGATTTGCAACCACGCGCCAAAGCACGTGGCTCGCCACGACAATTGCGGAATCGAGCGAGAACCGTAGATATAGCTGCACGAAATCTGTGCAACTGGGTGCAAAACGTTGCACTGCTTCAGAATACTCGCCAATGTTCCACTGATTTATTTAGGTACAACAATCGAGGAACAGAATATATTGTACGCGGTTGGATCTGCTGAGAATGTTCTGAAATTCAACAGCATTTTCTGTAACTGCTCGAGATGAATCATTTCGAAGCTCGTGATGACAAGGAGCCACATTAAATGAGACGTGTTTTCAACATAAATGAGATGTATGCGCAACTCTGTGTTCAACTGGCGATGAGACGAGATATTTGCTGCTTAATTTCGATAGAAGAATTAATAAATTCGACCAAAATTATTCAATTTAGGAAAGCGCAATTATACAGATGGAAACATGTAAAATGAAACAAATATTCATTCGATAACTCGCAAACATACGGTAGCGGACAAAAACACTTTTGAAAAGTAATAAAGAATCTGATATTTCGTGAGGGTACTTTATACTTTTAGAACCTAAAAGAATACCAAAAGGTAACTCCTTTGCCGGCCCCAAAAATGTGTTATCCCGTTCAATGTCATAAAATTTATTTTATTAGTTATATAAATTCAATTTTAACTGGGTTTTATACAGCTTTAAATTATCCATCAGAATATGTATATTAAACACATACCACAGTTCTAAGATGATGTTAAAAAATAACAAAAATAAAGCAAATCGAAAAAGTGGTAACTATTTTGTCCGTTACTTTACTCTTAACAATGATTGGAGAATCGTCTACGCCCGCGATTTTATTATTTATGAAAAAAGATATTCGTTTCATTATTGACACTTTTGTTTCTTCCTTCCCCTGAAATTCCCACAAAGGTAATCCACAAATTCTTTTTAAAACAAGATATGATACGTACGAAGTGCATCTCTGATTAGAAAGCTTAGAATTAGAATTAAAGATGACGAAGACAAAAGAATAATTGAATTTCCACTATTAATAAATTGCTTTCATGCTTAGAGTAATGAAAACTTTTACTTATCTACACGTTCTCATAACTACCGTAGGGTGATCATGTACCGGAACACGTGGGACCACCGGTCGCTTGCTGCTGCGTTAAATTAGTGGACGTCCCGGAAATGGAATACTACGCCAAGAAAAGCAAAGGCGAGGTGTGCGTGAAGGGCACCAACGTCTTCGTTGGATACTTCAAGGATCCGGAGAAAACGGCGGAAGTTATCGACGAATATGGATGGCATCACACAGGGGACATCGGCATGTGGTTGCCTGTAAGATAGGAACTTATTAACCAAATTTCCACAAAAGAATTCGCAGTTTTTCGTCATTATTTAGAGCAGGGTTGACTAACTGGCGACTCACGAGTTGCCGGGGACTCCTCCGCCTTGCGGCCACGCTGAACGGCCCCCTCCATACCTACTAAACATCACAGTCGAATTTGTCCGTCCCTACACAGACATAAATACATTCGATTGCTACCGCCGACCACGGCCATACGTTTACATATAATTATAATTAATACGACAATACGAACTGATATATACTTACTTGACCGATATTTACTTTATATATTTTTCATAACGGAAAACGCACTTTCGCATCTGTATGTAGAACCAAACATTGATGAAATTTTTAAACACAAATCCACCAATTTCGGATACTTTTCTTCTGATAATAATTTAAAAAACTCCTGTCCATATTGATTTCTGGCGAGTACGAACGGATCTGCTTGCAAATTACACAATTCAACTCGATAATACATTTCTTGGTCTTCGATCTTACATCCTTTTGGATTATTAAAAATTATAAGCTCATTTTTCATTAATGTATCGAAATCTGTAAAGCGCTTTTTAAATTGTTGCTGTATTTTGATCGAAGACCAAGAAATGTATTATCGAGTTGAATTGTGTAATTTGCAAGCAGATCCGTTCGTACTCGCCAGAAATGAATATGGACAGGAGTTTTTTAAATTATTATCAGAAGAAAAGTATCCGAAATTGGTGGATTTGGGTTTAAAAATTTCATCAATGTTTGGTTCTACATACAGATGCGACAGTGCGTTTTCCGTTATGAAAAATATAAAAAGTAAATATCGGTCAAGATTAGCGGATCATTCATTATCTTCGCTGTTAAGGATAGCCATAACAAAAATTGATGTGGATATACCATCCCTTGTCAATAATATGACGCAGCCTCAATGTGCACGTTCACATTCACAGAGACAAGTAAAAGTAAGTATATATCAGTTCGTATCGTCGTATTAATTATAATTATATGTAAACGTATGGCCGTGGCCGGCCGTAGCAATCGAATGTATTTATGTCTGTGTAGGGACGGAAGAATTCGACTGCATTCGTCAATGTTAGTAGGTATGGAGGGGGCCGTTCAGCGTGGCCGCAAGGCGGAGGAGCCCCCGGCAACTCGTGAGTCGCCAGTTAGTCAACCCTGATTTAGAGTATCATATCATATGAATTTTCATTGTGCTGTTTGCTACAAATTTCTTCAAACCCAGTAGCCATGTTATTAACGCGTTAATTACCTAGCTAGTAAGGGAAGCTGTTCACTACGAATCATTTCTTAACACCTTGAGCGCGGAACCAATTTTGCTCTGCTTTCCGTTCAGGCGGCAAACAGCGGCGGTGACTCCGCAAGATGTTCGGTTACAAAGTATATACGGACCCACGCCGCCCAAACGAAAAGTCCCCTGTCAGCCCCCAGGGGCTGACGCCGCCTGAACGGAAAGATCACCGTCAGCCACCACGGGCTGACGTCGCGCTTAACGTGTTAATCAGCAGTCATCGTGTTCAACACGTGTTCAGTATTTTAGTTTTTATTAGGGATGGATTTCTCGAAGCGTCGAAACACAAGAAAGTATCGAGTTTCGAAAATTCGAAACAGCACTTTTCTCGTGATTCGAAACTCTCGAAACCCAGATAAGAAAAAGTATAAAATCAATGTATAAAGAATCGCTCGCAGCGTACCTCGAGAATTGGTATATTATTATATTTTTATTTGTATTTTGTTCAACTATAGTCAATTTTATGCAAAAATTTTTTTCACTTCAGTTTTTTAAAGCAAGACATTCCACTTACAAAATAGAATCAGCACTTTAAGTTTCGGGTTTCGAAGTCTTAAAAAATTTCGGATTTGAGTTTCGAGGATTTAAAAATTTCTATAGGTATCTTTGAATGAAAAAAAACGTGTCTCGCCAGTTTTCTCAAAATGTGTGTGTATATACGTTACATTAATTTTACGGTAATTTGCTTCTCGCAGAACGGAACGCTGAAGATAATCGACCGGAAGAAACACATCTTCAAGTTGTCGCAGGGAGAGTACATAGTTCCAGAGAAAATTGAAATTATTTATTTACGCAGTCAATATGTACATCAAGTATTCGTCCACGGGGAGTCCCTGAAATCTTGCGTCGTGGGAATAGTGGTGCCGGATGTGGATGTCGTGAAATGTTGGGCGGTGGAGAACGGTATACCCGGCACGTTAAGCGTGCTGTGTGCCAACCCACAGGTTAAACAGTTGATCCTGGATGACATGCTTGCATGGGGAAAAGAAGCTGGCCTTAAATCCTTCGAACAGGTAAATAATATAATACCTCCCATTAGCATTTATTCATTTAACAGACCTTCAGTGGCTTTATTTTGGTAGCAAGGAAGCTTACAATACACGTATTCTTACTAATCCAAATTTCACACATTACGTTGGTATCAGTGCTCTATTCTAAGCAACCCACTTTATTTCTTTTTTATATCTTCTGGTTAAATTAGAACACTTTTGTCACCATTCACGTGTTAAACTTTCTTCTACCACCACAGTGCATGTAAAAGAAAAAACGTACATACACTAATTCAGACAAATTAAAGCGTTCTTAGATTAACTTGTACCCTGTAACATATTTTTCGTTGAACATATCGAAACACTTTGTATTCTAACACGAACGGGATGAAACACAAGGATTTCTTCTTTGTTAACCATAGGTGAAAGATATTTATTTGCATCCGGACCCGTTCTCCGTGCAGAATGGCCTTCTCACGCCAACATTGAAGGCAAAACGGCCTCAGTTGAAAGACTACTTCAAACCCCAGATTGAGGATCTCTACAGACATTTGGACTGACCAGACTGAACATTCGCTTCGAGTTGTTTTCATTGGCAATGGGAGCAACAACGGCAGGAAGGATCGCAAACGCCTTTTGTGTCGCATTCACTGAAATCACTTCCGTCATCGAATACTCGTTACTACGCGATACTTTTATTATATATTCATTTTCACGATTACATAGCGACGCATTGAAAGAGAAAGCACCGTTTTAGGCTATTAAGATAATTGACAATATTATAAGTAATAAAATGGGTTATTATTAGGCGCGTTTGAATTTCACTTCACTATAATCCCTCGATACTTCTCACGTATATTTACAATCTTCACCGTCCCCTGTCCTTGTATTTTGATACGGATGATTACCGCTCTCGTGGACTATCCACCTATACTTGTATATCTTTATTAATAACAACGATTAGTGGGGTTCCGGATGTAGTACAAAATAGGCCATTTGGGCGTGCACAAAATACAATCGGGCACATGAGCGGTATGTAAATGAAACTCAGAGTTTGTCGTTTCGCAAAGTGTTCGTAACAAATCAATTGCAAAACGGACGAAGGCAGTGGAAACGATTCTGAACAGTTTTAGACGTTTTAATATGCTGCGCTTGTTACAAACATTATAAATAGGCAGGTGACATTTTGTTATTACTAATCATTATAACCATTTTTTTCCGGTATGGAATTTACACGTTTCCTAACACACGATACGAAATCGATATGAAATCGATACGGAACTGACATAGAAATTAGAGGATACATATTTAATTATGATTTAAGGTGACCAAAATGAGTGGAGAGATTAATAAAAGGGTATGGTACATTACTTCGATTTATAATTTAATAATCACCTAACAGACAATGCATTCGATAGTGATAGCGTTTGAAACTCACTGATAATAAATATGCCTTCCGAGCCGCATCCCGATCGATAGAACGCGTTGCTTGTTTCTTTAGCTGCTGGACTTGAAGCTGTAGTAAACGAGGAAGCAAGCAACAATTATTAGCGTCAACGCTACGACTGCTAAAATAACTTTTTGCTGAAGGCTTCTGAAAATCATTCCTGATAACAACCGAGATCCTCGCCCCAGCTCTGCGTCTGTCTCTCGTAACTAAAACAATGAGATTCGGTTTCGAATAATAAAGAAAACCTGTCTGATTTCTGAAAAAAATAGATCAAGTCGATATCTTACTCTTCCCCTCCCCTTTTGGATCGTCTCCCTCTGCTCGTGCAGTTCCTTTAACACGTGGGAACCAATTTCCTCTGTTTCTAGTACCATTCGATATCCATTCTGTAAAGTTCTACCAGTTCGATCTATTCTCTCCGAAGTATCCAACAGTCTCTTCTTTTGATCTTCCGTGATGTTGCTTTCCCAGGAGTCTTCTCTACTTATTTCAATGCTCTCATCTTTCGGCCTCTTGGCCAATTGAAATTCTTGAGCCAATCTCTTCAACTCAGCTCTGTGACTTTCCACGCGACCACGTAGTCGGTCACGGGCAGCTCCGTTCACCCCACGAACCTCCAGCTCCATTTGCTCCAGCTGAAAGTACAACGCGTAACATTATACATCGAACGCTACTAGAACCCTCGTTCTTCTTTCTAAATTCTAGTATCCAGTCAAACTCTCCTCTACGCAACTGATACAACCACAAAACAAACGGGACAATTTCATAGCCTGACAATGAAGCGTTAAAACTGAGAGTAGAGTGCAAGTGATTCTCCACTTTTTTACCAGGTTTTTTAATACTCGTGACTAAGCAGAAATTAACGGAGGATCGATTTGAACCCTAGAGTATAACCCCTTCTACAAACTCCTCGCGATTACTCATCAATTGAAGGCTCGTATTTTTTACAGTCGATCTGGGTTTGAAGAAATACCAAGTGTATGTTATTACCAATTCCTGGGCCTCCTCGATCTGTCTGTCCACATCTTGAACGAAAGCTCGTTTCTCATCTGTAAATTACGTCACCTGTATCGATTATTGTTGTTTAATAACGCCAGGAAATAGGGAACGTTCGCTTTAAGCACAACGATCTGTGGCTCGCGGCGAAGCGATCTCCGCGATTCGGATGTTCTCGTACTTACTGCCGCTTTGTGTTCGTATTTTACCGATCTTTGCGGTAATGTCAGCTGTCAAAACGGCGTATTGTTGCTCATAGTTGTCAATGAGCGACGCCATCTTGTATTTCCATTGAAGCCAAGTAAACGGGAAGGCAAACTACACGTTCACTCGCATGCACGCACCGCTGAATCGCAACAGCTGCGTTCCGAAATCAGCTGGTTGCGATGGTGGCCGACATTTTGCATCTACTAGCGATCGTTTACACGGGAAGATATAGTGGACTGACAGCTGATCGTTTTGATCTTTTATTTGGGAAAATATAATGCAATAACCGATTAATATACTGACGAAAGTATATCAAATTCGACGCTAAAGTAGCATCTAAGCTGTGCTTTAACTTTGCTCGCTCAAAATGTAGAATATAACACATTTTTGTTACGTATATGTTTATTAAAATTGTAACTTATGCAAATATACAGGCTTGCTAGTGGTGGTTCGTATTTAGATTATTGTTCCATTTGATCGATTCAATAATAGATTCAAATGAATTTCTTATATCGTATGAAATAATCTAAATGATAAGTAAAATTTATCAGTTCGTAAGAGCTTTTCACCTCCTTTATCGATATCTGCATCGATATCATTCAATACGATATGAGTGAGATAAACTTAAACAGCAAATTAATTTTATAATTAAATGAAATGTGGAGTGATCTGAACTGAAATTCCTGTATAAACCTGTATAAGTTTGCATGTGCCAACAATTATTATGATCAATACTTCAACAACAATGGTCAACATAAATAAAGCTGAACGCATTACAATCATTCATAAAATCTTCGCTACCTCCTAGATCTATTCGACGATGCATCCGTGATAGCGCCATGTTTCTGCATGACACGTCCTCAAAAACGAGCGAACACGAATAGAACACGAAATTCATGAAAAGTAACTCACGAAACACCTTCTCGCTGATTCTTCCATCGGATTGAGCAGCGCGCGATTGAAAACGTCTTTCCGTCGCGAAAAAAAGAAAGAGAAATTTCCCGGTGGAAAGGCGAGACGTTTGAAATGTGGCCACACGGAATTGACACGTCATTCATAATGCCCCAATGAAAAGGAGAATTCGAACGGTTCCACCAATCGTTTCGAGCGATTGTAGGATCGACACCGTGGTCAATCCGCTCTCGACTCGGCAGTCGAAATGAAGATGGCCGCCGAGGTAGGGTGGCTTTTAATTTTTCATGTATTTTTTCTAATTAACACGGTCTTCGGTGAAATACCCCATCGGAAATTTGAGTATCGGTATTCGTTTAAGCCACCGTATCTAGCACAAAAAGATGGGAGCGTGCCTTTCTGGGAGTACGGAGGAAGTGAGTAGAAACGAAACCTAACCAAGTGCGGCCACCGTGAAACACTTCCGTATGTTATTTTCTGCAAGTCGGCTTTCCGATTGTTTAAATGAAATGCATCGTTATTTCATCACCAAAAGCGATCCCGGATCGGCTTCTATTTCCTTCGCCACTTTAACGATCGAAATTGGTAGTATTTACTTGACAGAACTCCATAAAACTGTCACGACAGTTGTACATGTTTTTATTTACATTGGATATTACTTTTATTACTCTCGAAAGTCGAACGGGAAAATATATCGATTTAACGTTTACGCACGAATAATTTGAATTTTCGCCTTTAGAAATAAATGTTATATTATACGGACGTTTGGTTTCAATTACTCCGCCTATAATGAACTCTCTTCTCCTCTTGCATCATGCATTATAATTGATCTATTGTAGTTTGAACAGTCAGGGAATGTATATTTCTTTGTTTCTAACAGATGCAATTGCTAGTGCAGAGAATGTTAGAGTAGCTCCATCGTTGAGAAGTCAGAAAGGTACGTGACACGTAACTTCCCTTAACTTTCATTAATTTCAATATCAATTATTACGCTTAAAGGTATTAAACATTGTACAGTGTAATAGAAATAAAGAGTTCCCTACGATACGAACAAAACTTTTCTGGTATATATGTGGTCTTTATTGTACACTGTTTCGTGCAGATAAATCAGACATATTGACTGGCTAATATACTATAATTTAAGATCTTTTTGCTGAATTTTCATTGCACTTGCCATTATCAAATGAATATCATGTTTGTTGTCGGGTAAGCATAAGAAGCTATTTTAAGTTAACACAGGGATTTGGAGAAAGCGGGAGGAGTTTCTTTAACTTTGCACTATACAGAGACGTTAACTGATGTTCAGGTGCAATATGGGTGAAACAGCCAGTTCTCTGTGATTGGTGGGAGGTGGAGTTGATATTTAGGGTAACCGGAAGAGGAAGGATCGGAGCGGATGGTTTAGCATTTTGGTATACCAGTTCGAAGGGCGCTTATAACGGCACTGTCTTCGGTAGCTCCGATATGTGGAATGGTCTTGGAATTTTCTTTGACTCCTTCGACAATGACAATAAACACAACAACCCCTACATTATGGCTGTTCTCAACGACGGCACAAAAACCTTCGATCATACAAAGTGAATTACATCTCTTATTTTATACCTCTTTTAGCATTGCGTTAAAGCTTTCACTAAACCGACGCTTTTATTTTGACACAGTGACGGTACTACGCAATTGGCCGCTGGTTGCTTGCGAGACTTTCGCAATAAACCGTTTGCTACTAGAGCAAAGATTGAGTACTACCAAAACACGCTAACAGTGAGCATTATCCTCTCGTTTTTCGCATCGATACAGAGGTTGCAGATTTTAATCTCTTTCTGGATGTTTGATTAAAGGTGTTATTCCACAACGGTATGACAAACAACGAACAAGATTACGAGATGTGTTTCCGAGTTGAAAACGTCGTTCTACCCAAAGCGGGGTATTTTGGTGTTTCCGCTGCTACTGGTACTCATTCTTGAACAATTTACTGTTGTAACTGCAACAGTCGTTTATTTCGTAATGTTTTATTCAAGGTGGTTTGGCCGATGATCACGACGTTTCTCATTTCCTAACACATTCTCTATACCCTCCGGAGCAATCAAGGCCAGATATGCAGAAAGTTTCTCTGGAGGAACAGCAAAAGCTCAGCCAGGAGTATTTGGATTACCAGAAGAAATTGGAGCAGCAAAAAGAGGAATACCGCAGGTAAGCAGCACAAAAGTTGCCCTTTAAATCAGAAATTCGTTTCTAAGTAACTTAATTCGACAGAGACCACCCGGACGAACAGCACGAAAAAGAAGACTTCGAGTTCTTTGAAACTGACAATCAGAGGGAGTTGCGGCAAATCTTTTCCGGCCAGAGTCAAATGTTTGACGCGTTGCGGGAGTTGAATAGAAAGTTGGATGAAGTGGTTGGGAGGCAAGAGAGATCTTTAAGCTTAATATCGCAGCTTCAATTAGGAGGTAATCGCTGTTCCAGCGGCGTACAATACGGATGAAAACGGAGAATTTGAACTATACATAAATAACGCTTATCTAGGCATACAGGCGGGGGGAGGTCAACCAGGACAGCAGATTCAGCTAATCGACACGATACGTCGGCAAGAGGTCGAAACTCTGCTAGGCAATCAAAATGCTATAATAAATACAGCTAGGGAAATTAAATCATTCATGAACGACGTATATTCCAAGACGGACACTATCTTGAATAATCAAGCTCGCGCTCCAACGGCTCAGGTGCCTGTTTGTATCAACTCTTATCGATCTGTCCGTAACACACTTCGCTAAAGAACTTTTTATAGGTGCAACAAATGGGATATGACTCTCAGTCTCTGATTTCTGAAATGCGAGACGGACTCAACGCTCTGAAACGAGATATCGGACAGATGGGCGCTAAATTAAACACTGGGACCGTTGATTGCCCTACAACGAATTGTTTAACAACAACAATGTTCTTGATGTTCGTGGGAGTTCAAATGATTATTTTATTAGCGTACAGCATGTATCGGTAAGTATGTGCGTTCGTAAAGCTCATCGCGAAAGAATATAATTCGGAACATACTAATTTATCTCGTCCTATTTCTTTCTCTCTCTCTCTCTCTCTCTCTTTATAGTGACAATAAAGAAGCACAGGCAAAGAAGTTATATTAACATCTCTTTCCGAAACGTACGGTGCAAAAGTAAGAGGTACAGAAATAAATTTTTACCTTTGCGTACTGACTTAATATTCTGCGTCACTTGTTAATCGTGTCCGTGAAATGTGCATTTCGTTGAACATTTGTATAATAAATGCATTCTTCATCCGAGATAGACCTAACAGAGCGGCGGGGCGCAGTCAGTGCCTCCTGGAACACGATAAGAATAATCGTTTGATTAACACTCAGCTTGGTACAGTTCAGTCGTTTCAATATTTTTCCTCACACACGATATATTTCTCGTTACGAGCCGTAATCGTAACTGCACAGGCATGACAGAGAACACGCGATCGCGAGCCAGACACGCTCGGCGATCTTGAGATGAGACAAACTTTCCCGAGATTGTACTTAGTGGGTTGTGTATAATATATATTTTTTTATCATCATTCATTGAGAATGTTCCGCGCTATGCGCACACCTTTTCTTTTTTCTTACTAGTTTCGTTTATCACACCTACCTATTCCCTTTTTTTTTTACGTAGCGATTTTTTAGTAGTGTTACGCGAAACGTACTGTATAAATGTTTATACGACTTTTGTATCGGGAGATCGGCATATCGAAGAACGAAAGCTGAGACGTTTTTGTCCGGGCAGATTTGATAATTCTTATTACTTGTCTAAGACGATACAAACGATCTGGTACTACATTCCCATAAGCGAATGATTGTATAGGTAAGCTCTGAGTTTTTTAACCTGACGGATGTCTAATAAAATTTAAAATAAGGAATCATTGGTACGGCCCTGTTGAATTCGAAGCGGCGAGCAGTTTATTGCTTGGCGCATCCTCGTGCTATTTTGCGAAACGCAACGTCGGTGAAAAAGAAAAAGAGTTTTTTCTTTTGTTCGGAGAATACGTACTTTGTAAGTGTATAACGGTGTATCGAGTAGCAGACGTAGAAAAGAGAAGCTTGAATTACCCGCGAGCTCGGTATTCCTGTCGACCTTTATTGCATTTGTAAGCGTTTATCGAAGATTGTAAATGTATAATGAGATATATCTGATAATAAAAAACACTACTGAAAAAACACGAATTGGAATTCAATGAGTGAGCACTTGGGAAGACGCTTGGACGGCACTGCGATTGTGTGTCTCGAAACTATTGGAATATCTCGAAAGTATCGAAAATCGTTCGAACGATATTTCGATCGAAATCTAACGCAGTGATTAAGTAACGTGAAACGCTAAACAGCGTGGATGTGCGTATTTTTTAAATTTTAATTATTTTAAGAAAGTAATTTGTTAATATGCTAATGCATGGTTTATCGATAAAAATTTGGAGAATTGTAAATGGAGAATGGGGGATTGTAAATGGAGAACGGGGGATTGTAAATGGAGAACGGGAGATTGTAAATGGAGAATAAAGGATTGTGAAAGGGTATGTAACTTTTTCCAGTGCCCCTAAATATTAATGGAATGGTGATAATTTCGTGAATACAAGATAAATTGTGGAAAAAATGTTTTTTTCGTACTTTTTCCTATTAATATTATGAAAATGTGTATAGTTAAATAGGCCATGACGTTTCTCATAATACTTTGGAGTTCACTAACGCTTGTGTGATAAATGTACATGTGCATATCTATTTGCTATAGCAGAAAGCAGGGGGCGCCACATTCGATTATTTTAAACGAAATATGTAGTTAATAACAAATTCTTGTGTTTCTGAACAGCAGCTTTAAGAACAGAAGGATTTTATTGGAAATATATGTTTGTAGTTTATATTGAAAATTTATTCACTTTAAAGACAGCAAACGGGGATGGAACGTTTTGCAAATTAAGAATCATTTCAGTCTATGTTCAAATAAGTAGAATCTGTGGATTTTGTTGATATTAGTTCAAATATTCGATAACGTTATTATTTGAAACGAACTTTTGTTTACATGTCAATTGTTATTTTATTAAAGTTTCTTTAATTATAGAAATAAAATAAAATGAAGCAACATACATGGCTTATTGTTGTTATAGTAACAAATTGCACACAGTTTTATATATTACCTCTTGAAATGATAAAATATTATAAAATTTTATGTAGAGTAGTAAATGCTGAAAAAATTCAATTTTTTTACAAATAATTTACACGTACTTAGTTCCTTTAGAATAAATTTCTCATTAGTGAAATTGTTAATAGAAAACTACTTATTTTTAGTTAATGCAGTATTTGTGTAGGTACACTATATTTTTACAAATATTCTGTTTTGATCAAATAAAATACTGTAAATCGCATTATAAAAATAGAATTCTGTGTAACAAAACGGAAAATCGTAAATAAGAATAAATATTCGTGAAAATAAAACAGAGTAATATGCCTGTGAGATACTGAGCAGCGTAAAACAGTGGAGCTTTATGACTATAAATAAAACTGATGACTAATTACAAATGTGTAATTCGAGTTACGTTTGTCAGCATAAAAGATTTAGTATTTCTGCATTGAATCGGCAATTTCACGAAGCCTATTTGTTGCTTTATTTTTCAAATTCCTTGTACAACAATTCCAGCATGTATTATAAATTAAATAACTTGATATTTGTAGTTATTTTCATAAACCCATGAATTCTTTAAACGCGCAAGATAAACACAAAAATATATTTACATAGTTTCGACCTGATTTACAAATTACAACTGGAATTCGCTATATTTACCATTTTTCTATATATATATTATCTCTATTTTTACTACATGTCGACAGCTGCCCAATTTCGAAGTATTTTCAGTATGAAATGTAATACGAATAAAATAGAATTTTGTAATTTATGGGGAAGAGTAGCAAAGCTTCAGATATTCTAGTGACCGAAAAGCATAAATTTTAGGGCACGAAAATTGAGATTTATAAGCGCGTTCGTCTCATTTCGTCCACATTTGAGGACGCTCGTGCACTTTGTAACAATCAGAGTTAAACGAGGCGAGTGAGAGAAAACGGGTCGTGGTTAAATCTTGCGAATAATTCAATAAAGGTTGAAGTGGCGCTTCCGCAAAATGAGAGAAAGGAACTGACGCATGTCTGCAATGCGGCAAACCGCGCTTACTGTTAAACGATTATGTATGCACAATTGGCTAAAAACATCGTTCCAACAACCGTGCTCTGCATAATCAGATATTAGTTATTCACAATTCATTGAAACTAATTTAGGTCTCTAATTAGAGATCTTATAAACCCAATGAATGAATATTAATTAGTATATAAATATTAAATATTAATTATTTAATATATCTATGTAGAAGGAGGTACTTTCTCGATTAGATAGTTTATGAGAATTAGAATTATATTTTTAAGTGGATTATACAGATACTTTGGAAACGAAATATTTTCTTTTTCGATCAAATTATAAAAGTACATAGATAAAATTGAAAGAATAATGATGTTTATAAAACTTGATGGTTACTATTTTTTATTTCATGCGTTAATATGCCAAAGAATTGGGGAACTGAATATTAATTGCATCTTATATGTGGATCTGATATCTTACAACAGGTTTGATGTTTATATTTATTAATAGATCAGTACGCATACATTATTTTTGTTCTAATATCGTACATTTATGAGGAACAGATATCAAGCTACTCGTTCTGTCATGAATAATTAAAGACTGTTCGTGATTAGAGCAACACACATTGCTGTACATATGTGTTTGTCATGACCAGCGATAAAAATTGCGCAATGTACTTGAGATAGATGATTAAAACATGAGAGCAAAATGCGTATATAATGCGAGAAATTTATGAGAATATAGTAAAATAAGAAATACTGATACAGAAACACATCGATGGCTTAGTGCACAAATATTGTATGTCCGCTTTTTGTGAAATTTGAGTTTTTATATGTCTTGATTATTTCTTTATGCTGTATAAAATTCACATTTATATCTACTTCATAAATTTGTCAAAAATGATATTTTTGTTCATTATATGCCCCTGAATCTTATGTATCTTTGCATCTTTAAACCTGCTTTTCTCGAATACGCTAAAGTGGACATAATAATACTTGTGCACTAAACCATCAACATATACATTCATGTCATTGTATTAGGCTGAAATTGAAATTATTTCTACTTGCTATAAATGATTCATTTTTCTGTATCTACTGGATAAATATAGATACATTAATATTCGTCAAGGAATATATTAAAATCGTGGATAGTCGAAACCATGTAGGTATACAACAGTTCTTGAAAATATGAAAACGAAAAGATGAAATTTATTAAGAAAACGTACCTCACAATTAATTCTATTTTCGAAGTTCATTACTGGTTTCATTTAAGGCTTCTGCTTCGCCACTTAGGCCTTAGGGAATACAAACAAAAACTCTTCTCATCCTAATCTTTAGTGCAAAAAATAAAAAAGTTATAGTTCTCTTGATTCAAGGGTACCGCGCCGCCAAGCATTCGTCGCAGTAGCCATTACATGTTCAATAAAACGCAATAAGGGGTGTAATAAAAATCGGAAAATTCGACGCATTTCACGTCTGTCGTCCATTTCTGAAAAGGTTTTTACTTCGCCACGAATGTGCCAGCCCCTTTGGCGAAAACACGACCAATAAGAACGTTTGCCCAGTGGCGCAGAATCCGCGGCATTCAACCCTTGTCGCGGAAACCACCCTCGATTGGCGCTGCAGGATCCAATCAGAGGCTGCCTATTATTGATCCCCGGGCTGGATTGTTGAAACTTTTTTATTACCGAAGTTGTAAAGTGTTTTATGGCCGACGCAGAACTACCGTCAGCGTCACGTGATGACCATGAGTTATTAAAATTGCCAGAGACGCTTCGATGCTTTCGCGAATTAATGGACAGGATTCGCTGGAATGACCGGCGGTATGATTATTATCATTTTCCATCTCGCGTCGTTCCGTCAACTTATCCGTTCGCGCGTCATTGTTTAATAATCGCAATTTGCCACGAGGGCGATATGTAGCTTCTGATTGCAGCAATTTTGGGGGGTGGAGGAAACTCGTTTATGTAACGATACCGTTGTATCGTACCATTTATTTTTTTCTTTCCTGTGATCCATGAAAAGTATTATTCGCATTACTGAATAAAAAATCACTGAATAATTGAGGATTATTTTCGTCACATTTCCAATTCGTTATTTGAAAGTAAATCAAGATTTTCGTTGGTCGATGGAACTTTGGTGTTTCATTGAAAAGGTGGAGAAGGGTTTTATGTTTTCGTAGGGCGAGATTGTTGTCATAGCGAAGTGGATGTTCATTGGAATGGTGAAAGATGAAAAAACAGGCTCCCTTAAAATAACAGTTTAAGAAAAAATTAGCACCACTTTACTGCGTAAGCAAAAGTTGGAGCAACCCTCGTTGCGATATAATGGCGCGCAGCACCCATTAGCATGATAAACTCTGCAAAAAGTGTGGAGGGGAATACGAGAGTATCTCAGACATTCGTGTAAGCATAACAAAATCTGTTTGCCGTGAAAAAACTCTCGATATATTTCATGTTTGTCATTTCCATCTTCATTGCGTTTCAATTTTAAACTGTACCATTTCGGATAGAAATTATTTATATAATTTACAGTTACTATTCTTAGCTGTGTCTTCATTATTCGCACAATCCTCTTCCTTAATAGCAACCTGGATAAAAAAAATTCATCCACAAAAACTGTTTTCCACGAAACCAGACGAAACTTGCAAATTTCGACGTTCTGTATTTTTTAAATACACTCGAAACCAGAAAAGTGATGACTAAAACCCACCATAATTTCACGTGGACTACATTGTATTCCACTTTCACCAAAATCCCCCAACATGAAGTACAAAAAGTGATCAGGTTCTCGTGGAATGCTCTAAGATCCATTTCTATCAGAAAAAGTTCATTTCTATAACGACAACTACGCGAGAAAAGATAACAGTATCCGAAGAGTGGGACGGAACGTCATTTGAATTTCATTTCTCCGTGGTTCGGGATACGGTGTCACGTGCCTGTCGCTGCAATAAATCAGAAACTCGCCTCTGCCGTGTCCAATCATCGATAGTGCGACTTGTTTCGAGCGAATGCACTCCCGTGTACCGGCTGTGACAAATCGAAATACATTCTACCCGCGCGTGTACATCTGCAAGGGTGGAGGCGGTTATCTTCTAATAGATTCATATAGATATATAGAGGCGAGGTGGTGTAAATGTGGACCAATACCCGCTGAGCGCGATTTATGTAACCGGCACCAATGGCGAGGGATGATTTAGGGATCGTTGGGGACGTAATTCCACGAGCGATTTGCTTGATCGAATTGCCGAAACGCGTCTATCGATTCGATTGATTAAAAGGTTGCCACCGCGTTTTCAGGGCGATTCGATTGAAAGTCATACGAGAGGGAGGAACGGGGAGATGCGAGGGGTGCTGCGCCGCGTTTTGTCGAGATCGTGTTATCGGTTCTCGTGGTAGGATCAAATCGCTACGACCACCCCTTAATTTTATTCGTATGCCACAGGGTTCTGCTGGATATATTGAATCGTACAACTGCATGTGTGACGATTATCCCACGATTTATTAAGTTTAGCATGCGTGCGGTTATGTAGTATATGCTTTCATTAATTAATACTCGGATGCGATGGTCATTAGGTTTTTTTAGTGTCTCTGACTGAGGATTTTTTATTTTTTCCTGATGGTACGCGTGGTTTTAGTTTGTTATCCTCTACTGATTTGTATTTTTCGATTGAAAATTAGATTTTGCTCTGGAAATGTATATTTAGATTATTTTTTGTGCTTATGGCCTCTTTCTCCCTTTTGAATTCTTAAATAAGTAAAGGGTTTGATAGTCTTTTTGGTGGGAAGGATTTTCAAGACTTCGTGGTTATTTGATTTTATTTATCATTGATTTGCTAATTTATTTTGATAGCTTCTAAAAATTTCTGTTATTGGCGATTTTTGTACACTACTTTCGATTGAAAATGTCCAAAGGTCTATTTCGTATTGAATAATAATCGAATGTATATAGATATTGATGAAATTTTAGATATATTTTCAATGAATGGAGTTTCTTTTATTTCATGCCACATCATTCCAACGTTACCTTACTTTGGCCATTCTAGGAGTCTAACTTGTTTGCATTTTGCTCGTAGCCAAGGATCGACCTACCTGCGTAGGAAAACAGTCATTTGGTATGTCGTGAACCTTCCTAGACGCAAGATCGAGCAAACGTTTGTGGTGCTTTTAGTTAGTGTGATTTAGTTTAGCTGTACTGTTAAATAAAAGCTGTTTTTCGTGATATGGGTACGTGAAAGTACGTTTCATCTATAGACTTAATAATTTAAACATACCCTACCAGCAATAATAACATTTATTATTCTATTTTACACATTTCTACCCACACTTGTTTCTTAACGTGGAACACGAACAAACATAAATTGCTTAAAATAATTAGAGAGTTATCTATAAAACAAACGCTCAACAAGTATAAAGTATTCTTTGTGATTTCAATCAGTACCTATCCAAAATTCGATATTTGGTCCATTTTCCAAACACGAGGTATTCTAACAATTTTATTCAACATATTCTCATATGTAATATATTCATAAGTTTTATTAGCAATGTATTATATCTCACTACAAAATAAAAAATGTACACTTTCTTTTAATATAACTGAACAATAGCGCGTATAATTTCTTTATTTCCAAAGGAAGCATTGTTGCCAAAATTAAATCTGTATGAATGATTCAAACGATCACAGTAAAAACATTCACTGTTTTAATCGACTCACGATTGTACACAATCCTCAATGATATCGCAAATTCTTTTCCACCCTCAGAGTAGAATCGTTCCTCTAACAAAAAACAAAAGTTGATCTCCTTTACAATCGAGAGCTCGACAGAACTCTGTCCGTCAAGGTCTGTTGCGCAAGGAACAATAGGAATTTATTGCGCAAAAAACGGAGCGCCACGAATGACGACATTTATAATCTTTCGCGAGGAACATAGATCAACGATGTTTTTGCTCCGCTTACAGGGGTGTCCTCTGACGCTGAATTCGATTTTAATTATTATTAATTGTCTTTCGTTGCGAAGGGGGGCTTTCGACTCTTCCCGCGTAACTTTCAGGATAATGTTTGTCGTCGTTAATTACCTTTTCATCCCAACGGGCTTTACAATAAATACTGACATAGAAAAATAAAAAAGTATAAAAATAGAATTCTATTTCATATAATTCTATCATCTAAAGTATATAAATATAAATATTCCACTGTTATTCTCTCCAAAATAAATGAACAATTGAAAAATGCAACTTGTCAGTCCAGGCTCCTGAAGTCCCAGGAATTAATCAGCTGCTGGCATTCTGTTACAGGGGATGTGCCATCTCGCCCAAAAATGTGCGCAGCAAGCATCACCAAAGGACGACTGAAAAAAAGAATCATCCACTTAAGGAAAGAGTATCGAGGCACTTAAGCGGTAATCTGTCCAAGAGTGTCCTCTTTATTTGGCTCTATCAGGGGTTGGTCTGTGTACACACTGGCCAGCCGTGGCAACCCTTGTGGGGCGTATCCTCTGCAGCTCGCCACAAGGGTAAGTAACCTTTGTCTCTCTTGGACACGCGATTCTCTCGACGGGGGGCTTTCACGAGAGTTTTCGGCGCACGTAGATGGACGCAGGGTACTCGGGACGGTCAGTTTATGTGGTTTCCAGATATTTATGGGGTGCAGGAATAGTCGGGGGATGGACGTCGCCGTGGGCCAGGCTATATATCGTACAAATTGGACTCGGAACTTGCGAAAATTCGAGGCAATGGCGTGATTGAATTTCCGCTGGAATATCGGCTCCATCTGTCGTGACCTTCAGTGCTCCAAAATTTAACGTATTCGAAAAGCTATTGGGCTTGAGCTCCGGATGAGCTCTATAGCTTGTAGTCATAACCCCTTAACTTGTAATGAATCACGTATAATAACGTAGATATTACTTTCTTGAATTCGAGGAAGGAGAAATTGGGGAACTCTTAAATAGTCGCTACATTTTGAACTTAGTTTTTGTATAAAACTTTCCCAGCTGTAGTTTTCAAAGCCTTCCACCACTCAAAGTTTTAATTGAGGACCTTGCAGCAAGAGGGGTGCAGCTCCATCTTTACCAACTTCGAGTAAATTAGAACAAATTGTTTATAAAATTATTGCTTTGACTTAACATTAAGAAGAGAACACTAATTGAAAAATGTATAATTTCACACAATAAGTTGCCGGAGTAGTTATTGAGTTCATAAGTTTTCATTTCTATTTTTGGTGAATTTTTTAAATCTGGAGCTGCCCCTGACTTGCGCCAAAGTGTAAAAAAAAGCGGATGCTTTTCGATAACTGTGCACAATAAATAATACAATTTATTGATGTATTGTTGCTTCATTAATCAAATATGGAAAAAATATTTTGTTGCTGACATAAATAAAAATGACAGAAAATGACTTTATTTTGGGCGAAATGGATTAACTCCAAGTCTAATCTAATTAGTGTTTAATATCACAAATCCTCTGCTAGTAGAGATAAAGCTTTTCTAGCATAAAGGACTTCTATTTAACGCGATGGAGTATGGAAATTTTTACTTTTGTTCCGCAAGAATTCCCCGCTAATCGGTGAAGAGCGTAATGGCCTCCGCTCGTAAATCGAATGATGAATTAAATGTAATCGTATATGTTGCGTTACGGTGCACCGTACTCGAGCACTTGTAATTTAATATTCTCACCCCCGTGAACGCGTTCATTACTTAAGTCCACACCCGGCACGGTGCATCCCTTTGGTCGTATATCCATGATCGTTCTACCAGGACTAATGCACCGTGCGGCCAAATGTTCGATGCGATTTAAATGCTTGGGGGGTGTATTTAAGTACCCCGTCTACGATAGTTAACACCCTCGGCACGACTCGCGAAAGAAGCTCCCTCTTCTACATTGCCCATGGGGCTTGTTACCTGACGTTTTATCTGATATCCACTTCTGTCACGATTTTCCACATTTGCACTGGCTTACTCCAGTGACAGAAATTTTATTGTTGCTACATTAGTGCACTTTATACACTTACGAGAAAAATTTTGCTTGGGCACTTGTTACGAATAAAATTGAAGTTACAACAGTTTAATTTCTGAGAATGCATTGTTGATATTCGGGAATGTAGGTTTGGTGTTCTTATGGAGTTTGGCTGATGAAAATATCGTATACCTACGTTCTAATATTTGGAGTTTCCCGGGGTTTTTGTTAATCTCTTAATTAAGGGTTTATTTTGTTATAAAAGTAGCAAAAGCAATTGCAGAATAATCTAAATTTCATCAAGGAAAATAGAGTGTTCTGAGTAGTTAAATACCCTAGTAGCACAAAATATTGAGTATACATACATCCAATATTAAAAAGTGATTCAATCTCTTTTTGATATTCAAATATACATACAATATTTATTCTAGATTAAGGAGCAAATATTTTTCCCCGAATATACAGGAAATATTAATTTTATATTAGGAAAAATATAATTTTTTTCAAATATGAAGTAAATAAGTTATTTATTTCATATCAGAAAAAAAATATTTTTTTCTGAATGTTCAAGAAATATTCATAAATATTAATTTTATATTTCCTGCATATTTATTTTACAATTCTGAATATTTATTTCACATTTCCGCATGTGTATACCTATAATATTTGGACTCAACATTTTTTTCGTATTAAAAAGTGTGGCTAAAAACATATTTCTTTAATATTTGAAAAAAATATTTCTGATTATTAAGTATAATAATTTCTGACTGCTGGCTATTGTGTTTGAAAAATAGCTGACAGAACCTTGAGTTTCAGTTACGAAGTACCTATAGTGACAAAATTCCACACATTTTGAAATTTTTCATGAATTTTTCCTGTTCACCGTTTGTCTTCAAAGAATTAAGCCTCGTAATATTTCATTTCCGTGATCTCTGGGGGAATTCCTTGCATTAAAACGTTTGACACAACACGCTACACGATGGGGGCTAATTTAACGATCTAAATTACGAGAGACACGTGCGCCAATTCGGCTTTATAATTTTAATGGGGTGCAAAGAAACGACATGACGATTCTCGCTGATTTAATTAACCCCAGGGGTTCAATTTCGTGTGACGTTTCGAATAGCACGTCCGCAATGTGTTCGAAACATGATGCGAAACAATGAAGAGCCATATTTAAGCCAGTTTACTTTATATGCAGTGGCACATGATCTAATTCTAAACTTTTTCGTTTCCCTTACTCCACTATATTTATTCAAACTACACACAACTATCCTTTAACACTTTCCACGGTGGAAACTCAAATTTTTGGAAAGGTTATAAAGAGTAATTAGGAGGCGATCTTAAATTACGTAAGGGTAATTTTGGCGATTTTTTACCCGCTTCTACCCCAACTATAAGAATTCGTAAGATTTTTTATTCTAACTCCCTCCCCTTCCCACTTTCTCAGTTATTAAAATTCTTTTAAAGGATTATATAATTCATGTAATTCGCTCTCGTGTGTGCGATGAAACATATTGAAGATTAGGTTAAAAAAAATATTACGTAAGACCCTACCAGATTCCCCCCCCCCCCCCTTGTAAGAAAACTTAAGAAATTCGCAAAAATAAGAAATTCCTCCTTCGCAAAATGTCTTACGAAATTTAAGGACGACCCCTTAGAAGAATATCGAATAGAAAACGCTCGAACTGCGTCACTGGAGGAAACGAAATTAATGGAAATTAATTACCTACCTCAAAGGGGAGGGGGTGGATATTTACGGCGTCATCGAGCAGCCCGCTGGAGGCAGAGCTATTCGAATTAATTACACTTGGCCGCGATTTTTCTCCGTCCCACGAAAGCCGTCGAGGAAAAGGGAATTCGAGGGTGGCTCCTCCTTGGCTGCCACGGTTCTCCGAGTTTCTCGTCGCTCGTGGGTGTGGTGCCCCCGTCGAGCTTCCGGCATCCGGTTCCGTTGGCAATTTTTATGCGGCCGCTGAGCGCCTCGAGGGCGAGGGGGACCGATGATTCTACGGAATCTGAAAAGTCAGTGGAGCGAAAACGGCGGGTACGCGGAGAAAGGGGAGAACAAGGGTCACGTGGGGGGTGAAGAAACAGTTATTGTGCAGACAGAGGGGTGGAGAGTGGCGGGCGATACGTCGTCACATCCGCTTGGACGAACCGACGGGAATCACGACGTGTCATTTGTCAGCGAGACGCACGTGACGCGCTGATTTTCCCGGATATTCCCCATTTCCAGGCGAAAGTAAGCGACGACAGCGCGGAGACTTTCGCTGGCTACCTCCGCCGGAAGTCTCTATGCTAATCGTTATTGCGGAAAATGAATAGGCCTGAGATTCAGGGGTCTCTGAATTGCCGTCTCACGTGGATACTTGGTTGAAAGTAATATTGGTGGTAGGATTTTCGAGATTTCAGTCTGCTACTTTTGCCGAAAAATTCTTTATTAACTCTCCGTTGACACTCTGGGTGTGAGCCACCCATAAGCTGATTTTGAGGCTCTGTTCCTTTTCCAATAGGTACGTAGATTCTATGTCGAATATCGTGGATATTCGTGGAATATCTCTGTTTTTTCAATTACCCAAATAGCCTACCTTCTATATGCAAAATAAATACCTTTTTTCCAAAGCCGACTTACAAACTATTTTTGTTTTCAAAATATTATATCTGAACAACAACTCTGTAGATTTGTAGCTTCTAATATTGAAATTTGTATATGTTACAATTTTTTGAAGATTTTCTTCATTTTCTCTCGACATATGGTAATCTAGTTTCTTTTACAAAAACTGTGATAAAATTTCAGATAAAAAAGTGTTGGAATACATTCTAGAGACCTTGAACTTGACCCACGATTCTTTAGATGAGAATGGCAGTCGTTCAAAAATTGATCTGCTTGTGAGCCACCCAGCATGTTAAAGTACTGATGATGTACATAATGATGTACCTTAAAGAGTGACCCAAAAATGAGGGTTTTTTTGCCTATTTGGGCCATTGTGAATTTTGAAAATCTAGGGTTAAATTCGTTGTTAGCAGTCAGTAAACCCCCTGAGAATAATTCTTTAAATTATTGGGCTGACATAAAAATCCGTACATTGAAGCCTATTTAATTTACGTGTTAATGGATTTTCACTTCTTTGACATCCCACACCTATCTCAGAAACTAATTGTCACCTGAACTTGAAAATTTGTTGGGATTGATGTCTCATTATACGGTATAATTTGGCACAAAATTCAGTTCCAAAATCGTGGGCTAAGAAAGAGACCATTTCTCGTGTCACTCTTTAGATTTCCTCACTAGTCATTCCTCAACACTAAAAACATATTTCTCCACAAATACTTCAGGCCATGTACTTCTCATTTTCTGTTAAAAACAAACACCTACTTTCGTCCTTCCCCACATATACAGTACCTACTGTAAATAGTTATTACATCACCCCCAAATCCACGTACAAAGCAACAACAATCTTCATAATTCCACGCTTAATAAAGCATACCTAGAGTCGGTATTCAACTTATTTTAATCAAGATATCGGGCACAACTACTTAAGTCAACAATCGCGCAAAAATACTTTCTGAATATTAATACTAAATGAGGTGGAATTGGAAACACGCTAAATATGCGAGTGACGAAATAAATATTGCCAGTACAGTATTTACTTCATCATCGAATTTTACAGCTTTCTAGCCGAAAAATTTAATTAAGCAGTAGAATGCTAAGATTATTTAAAAATTCTGCCGTTAAAGGCCCAGAGCCGTGGCGTAATTTATTACAGCCTCCTTTCTGGGAGGAGAGAGTTGGGCGAAGATCGTTCTATGCATTAATTCCTTTCGAATTTACGATTCACCGCGGCCCCACGTTAGACATGGGTGACTTTTTATGGTGATTTCGATAGCCGCGCACGCATCACTCTTGCTCTCTGTGAACATCCCCCATGCACGTATACGATCGAGAATTTGTCAAATCATCCTCGATTGCACTCGCAAGGGCTCGACCCATTGTGCCCTTTCAAGGGTTTATGATGTATCTGCGTTCCCTTTCTTCCGTCGGCTGGAGGATCGTAAAGTATATGAGGTAGAAACATCTAAATACGAACGAATTTTGTTGCCCGAATATTATCAGCTCTTGTGCTAAACCAGGGTGAGGCGTGTTTCGTGAATCGAAGTAAACTTCTTTCTTTATACCATGCTTTTGTTATGTAAATTGCGCAACCCAAAATATTATCTACAATTAGAAAAAAGCATAAAAATTATTTTTGTTTAAAATAATAAAATTGGGTCTTTGATGTTAGACCCTGTGACTTCCATCATTTCTACTTTTTTTTAAATAATCGTTAAGAAAATAATTCTCATAGATGTTGTCATAGTATTTTTACTCTATTGTTTAAGTAGAAAATCTCTTAAATGTTGAATGAGGGATGATGGAATTAATATTCTCAGTTAATGCTTGATATAGTAACATAAATTTTCAGTATCGATTTTTATTATTATCTCCTTTTTTTTTACTTGCTTACATTCTGCAAAACTGCATAGTGCATACTAATTTTATTGAACAGAAGCTGTTGTAGAAACTTGTTATCCTGCTTCTTACAAAAAACCACAATACTTCATTTAATGCTCCTCTCAAGAAATTAAGGATATTTATTTTTCATTAAATTAAAATATATTTGAAGACCACACAATTTTAATTTTAATTTTAAAGCTTCTGCTGTAGCTGTACCATCGAATTCGTTTCCACACAATGGAGTCCTTTAAAATATTCCGCAAACAGATCAAGATAAACGAGATCCCCGTGGAAAACACTTTTCAGATGGAGTATTTGTTCTCTGCCTTGCATAATACGAGCTTGTATCTTGTCTGAATATCTCGAGTAATAGTAGTCGGCGGTGGCGACCGTGGCCGGGGTCGAGAAAGATCGAAACCTTTCAGAAAAATGAATTTATTCGTGGATTTATGTGCGCAGCTTACAGTCATCTCGCTCATAAATCATCTCGATCGAGAAGAAAGATGAATCGGGAGAGTAGGACGCGAAGGAACACCCCTTTGTTCAATTTTGGCAACTTCTCCCTCGAATGAGTATCGGATTCTTCTTGATCTCACCCTTCGCCAGTACTTAATCTCTTCGCGTTATCGAATGTACTACGAATCTTTGTGTCACGAGAACAAATTATGACTTTTTGGGAGAATGAACACGCCTTCCTCTTAGAAAAACTCGATAAACGGAAACTTGAAGAATTGGAATTCAGAATATTCGAATAGTTGATAACTTCTATAACGCACATTTCGTATTAATTTCCCTTATTTTCCCCATTTTTAAACAATTACGTACACCTGCACATACCCTTTCTATTCTTTTCTAACCCATTCCTACGCCTTCACATTATTTTACCTATTATACCTACATTTATAAACTCAATTGTCCGGAATTTTTGTGACAATTTTATTGAGTGTTTGATCTTTCTGTACACAAGATTTCAAGAGCTTTGCCCAATTATTTCACTCTTAATTTTGTAGTTATATTTCTCAATATTGCGTTTTCCAATATCAGAATACATGTTAAATTGAAAGGTAAATAATTTAAAAACTACCGAATCGATTATTTTAAAATTTTTCGGGGGATTTTACTATTGCATAAATATTCAGTTCTCCAATTTTGAAAGATTTTCGCTTATTTTTAATGTTCCTGAAGTTCATCCTTAAACAATTCAGCAATGTTCGCCGTATGATCGGTATACTAAACGAAGAAAATCTAATTTAAAAATGGCCCTAAGTTTCCCACCAATTAGAAACTCCTTCAGTAATTACGATAACGATCGAGGGACGATAATAATTAAGGGGTTAGAGGGCGAGGCGAAATTCGTCGGTAGCTTTCGAGATGAATCTCCCGGGATGGAAGTCAGACATTGGCTCCAGACCCCCTGGCGCCGTCGCGACGCTTCCCAGCTTTTGGCAAAACACATCCTACCCCGTCGTATCCCGGAGCCGGAGCCTAGTTCTTTTATGGCCACCGCCAGCGCGACCCCCCGTTTTCAGGCTCCCGAAGATCCCCCATAAAATCACTTCTCCTCGTCCCCTTGCCCTCAACTTCTCTATCTGCCCTTGCATCCACCTCCACCGGCCACCACTCTTCTTCCTTGCGAAGAATACTGTCGTCTTGATAGCGGAGACACGAGTTCGCCCGCTGGAATGGGAACCAGCACGTGCTGATCCAAGAGATTCGTTTCAACTTGCATAGAATGTTGCTGAAACGTTCGTCTGAACTTTACCAGCAGATTCTACTGTATGGCAGATGACTTTTCTTCTATCATAATATTCGTTCCTCTGGAGGAAACAGTTTCTTAGACTTCTCTTTTATTGGCTAAAAAGTGAGAAACATTTCTGAGATTAAGATCTTAATGTTTACAACGAAATTGAACTGAAAAGTACGTTCTGTTCCTTATCTCCTTTATCGATCTATTTGTGTATACTCTGGACTACCATTACCAGTAGCTCACTCAGGATTTAATCTTGGGGGAGCCGAGTTGAGCGGACAAAAATATTTTTAAGGTGAATTCAAAAAAAATTCAGTAGGTGATTATTAAAATTTATTTAAAGAATAAAATCCAGTTTTCTTTTCTTTTTACAAAACTCTTCAATTACTTCCTTTCTCCCTTTTCCTTGGGGAGTGCCAGGGCAGGGACTACCCCCCCCCCCCTCTGGGTACGCCACTGAGTTCATTCCATAACCAGTATTTTAATAATTATAAATTATAAATTAGTTTCCATTTCGTTTTTATTTCCTCCTTTTTCCATTCCTCAACTTCCTCTTGTCCTTCATCTTCATTTCTTCCTAGCGTCCGCAGTTGGAATAGGTCGTAATTCATATATCATTGAAGATGCAAGCGAATATTACGGAAAAGCATTAAGTAAAATCTCAGTAGCGAACGTTAGTCATTCTGTATTCTATATTCCTTCAAATGAAATTCGGAATAATTTATCTATGCATTTCATGAATAAGCCGCCCCAAGCGGAAGCCGCGCTATTTTACACTGGAGCATTGTCAAGTACGAGCAACGAACGAAGGCCTTCCGGGCGCTCGTTCGAACGGTTGATTCATCCTTACGATTTCCATGTATCCACCTCGAGAGATATCAATCTGATTCGGTAGCCGATAAAATTTCTCCCGGCTATACGTTACGGAGGAACTTTCTAGGACGCAGGACTGCGTGCACGATTCGACGACAGGGCGCAACGCGGACGGCGAATTGGACGAGGGGGCGATAAACTTGTCTGCCGAGGAAAGAAAGGGGGTTGCTGGGAAGAGGAACCGGGGGCTCGATTCTCTATATTTATTGCCATTCAAGGGTGGATGAATGGTAGTATCTCTCCGTTTCCTCCAAAAATGAGTTGTCGGTAGGTCGTCTGATAAATAGTCAACTGATTCATTTCGTGCATCTCCTCGAGATAATTGCAGAAGTTGATCAGGGTAATAAGATATTGGGGTCGGTTTTTCCCCGTACTCGCTCATTTATGTTCTTCATAATAAGTGGCAGCTAAGTTTAAAACTGGAGGAAGCATGGGCGTAAAATAATAAATTAGTCATTCGTTCAAAATTAAAATAATTTATTACGAAATAAAATTAAATTAAGTTGTGAAGTAATTTCGCATTACACGACCCCCGGTTATATTGTCTCCTAACCACGTACATAAATTCAAAATTCGGTTTTACAATTTATTGCCCCTCCCTGAGTGAAACCCTGGCTACGCCCCTGGAAAGAATAATTAAATATAATAATAACAAGTGGAAATTCTGAAAGATATGTAGAAGAATAATATTTTCGACAAGGATAAAATAGGTATATAGTAATGTTTGTAACGTGTACAATATTAATTGAACGTTCAACGTGGGACGTAATTCTGATGCCGAAGTTTGTTTTATTTTGTGTCAGTAGGAGTATTAGTTAGTCTTAAGGGGTCATCCCACTTTGATGGGCCGAAAAATGAAGCTATTTTTAAAGATTCTTTTTCTCAATAAATACATGTAATGAAATAAATCTTTTTGGAATTTATTAAGCTACTTTTATATTATACAAAAAATAAAAAGATTTTTTTAATTTGTTTCAGACCTATGTTTTTTAATAGCGTCAATGTGACATCTACGCAAACGAGGTATGTTCGTGACGTAGGTGATTTCCCGACTCAAGCTTATCTGAAATAAAAAAAGTTGAAAAGATTCTTAATCTTTGTAAGTGTCGCTATTGCCCGTAGCTCAATTAACATTTTTTTTCAAAAAATACTCGAGATTTTTCTCGCGGAACATTCAAGAAAACACTCTTTTGGGGAACTTTTACTTTCAAACCGGCGGCATTTTGTTATTCCTCAACAAAAATTGTTAATTCAGCTACGGGCGATAGCCACACTCATACAGATTAAGAATCTTTTCGAATTTTTTATTTCAGATAAGCCTGAACCGGAAAATCACCTACGTCACGAACATACCTCTTTTTTGTAGGTGTCACATTGACGCTATAACAAAAACATCAAACAAATTAAATACAATCTTTTTAATTTTATTTCTATAATATAAGAGTAGCTTAATAAATTCCAAAAAGATTTATTTCATTACATGTTGTATTTTTTGAGAAAAAAATCTTTAAATATAGCTTCATTTTTCGGCCGATCAAAGTAGAATGACTCTTTAAATGACGAGTAGTAGTTTCTACTGATTTCAGTGTATGTACTTTTCTGCTCGACAAACCTTAAACGCTTATTAGAATAAAAGCACCGTGTTATCATTGCAACGCACGCGGTGCTTGCTCCATCTTGGAGTTCCCGAAGGAAACGAATGATAAGGCAGGACGAGGCTGACGTTTCCCGCAGGAGGGAAAGCTGTTTCCTCTTACGGTAAAAAACTCGACACAAATGGAAATTGGATTACGACCGCGGCTCTGGCAACTGTCCAGTCGGAACTCTTCCCTTCGACGCCGGAAGCGCGGAATTTATCTCGCGTTGTCCGCTGTCGAGTCCGATGGCGGTTTGCCCCGGTTTCCAAAGACGTTAAAAACATTTTAACAGCGTTATACATTAGAGCACTCTTCGCGGGAAACGTTGAAACGATTTATCGCCACTTTTCCATACTGTTAGCTAAAAATAGTTGGAAGGTACAATGTAATTTTAGTACGTCGGGGTATGGATGCTTAAAGTTTAGAAGGCACGTGATGCAAGATAGCTGCTCGTTAAAATTATAATGCTACGAGGATGACAGAAGAAAAGCTGTTATTAAAATTTTGGCAACCTATAGTGTTGGCCTAATTCCCGTTCTCTTCACGCGTGTCATTAACTGGATTAGACGAACGTTTCTTTCGCTGGCTTCTCAGGCTTCGTTTCTTAAGAACAGTTTACGTGCTAGATTTTGATAAATGATACTCGATTTTCAGCTAATTACAATCACTTGAAAGTAGCAGCAGCTACTCTGCCATCCTTAGTTAAAATGTCCTATCTAACATTCCGAAACATCCAAGAAAACTGAAATTTTATCATTTTCTGTGTGCACTCCTCGTAAAAAATAAATAATTTAGACTGTCTCTAGATTTCTACGAAGCACGCAGGGTTTTCTAACTTTACTTAAAAGGCAATAGACGTTTGGAACTTCAAAGATTTCAACATTTCTTGAAAAATGGCGAAATGCTGGGTAGGACATTTTAACCAAGGACATCAAATCACTAGCTTTTGTGGATACATTTCTTAACCCCCTATCCCATGAAATGGATCGCTTTAGCTTCTGACAGACATACACATACAGGAGCAATTACTAAATAGACGATGATCTCCATAAACTATAAAAATACCCTAATATCTAGTATTAAAAAAAATTATTTTCATAAATAAATTTACATTTTATACCTTTTATCAGGCATAATATTTAAAATTTTAAATTAAAAACAATATTAATATTCAAAATTAATTACATTTTAATTATAATATAAATTTTAATATACTATAAAATATGTCTATATTCAACTACCCATAAAACTATTGGTATATTATACATCATTTCCGCTATATGAGGAGGCATAATTGGAGCATCTTTAAGATTTATAATTAAGAACCCCAGGAACATGAATTAATAATGATTAAATTTACAACACCATTGTCATATTTCATGCACTCAGCACTGGTACCAAAATGAACTCAAACTTCCCACGATTTTAGACTCCAAAGTGGAAAGCTAGAGCCCCGATACGTGACTTATATACAAAATAATGTCAACACAGAAGTTATCACGAATCGTTAATGATTCACAGCTCATCAACCAATTCGTAACAAACAAAAATCTCGGATTACGACCGAGCACAGGGCAAACACGAATCGAACTTTTCATGGCACCGTGCGAGAAGTCACCAGTGAACGCACGTTGTTGTCCTCGAGGCGTTAAAATGCAGGTCGTGCCCACGTATCGTGCCCGCCGGTTCTGTATATCGAGCAACGCCCACGCTTCGCGGTTCGTGCACAGGTGCATTCTCTTGGGCGACAACGTGGAAAAAGCGCCCACGTCCTCTGAAAGGTAGGATCGACGCCTTCGTTTCTCTGCCTCCGACGCGCGTGGAACGCGAGGAATGCGCGCACTTACGCGTCCCGTGGGTGGCTTTTGCATTAAATAAACAAGAACACCGCGGCTCTAATCGCCAGTTCCCACTTTTGCTCTTCACCGGCCGCCGTGCGATTCGGTGCCGTCCGCTGTCGACGCTTGGCGACAGTCACTGCGAGAGAATCGGCGACCACATCCTTCGTTTCCAGATAAACGGCCCGGAAGCGCCTCGTGTGTCACATTTCTGCTCGTAACACCCGCAACGAATAGCAGATGCCTGTGGTTATATAACAATGTGATTGTTGAAACGTGACAGTACTTTTCAGAGGCTTTGACGGAGAAAGTATGGATTTTGTGCTTGGCTCGCCGCGAGCGTTGATTTCCTTGGACAAATAGTGGATGGACTGGGGATTAAGTTTGAAAGTCTTCGGTGACTAGTGGCTGATTTTGAAAGCCTCAGAGTGGATCTAGAAGGATGAGGGAGTGGTAGTTTTTCTTTAGTGTTTCTTGTGATGGTTCTTCGAGGAGTGGTTCCAAGTGAAATAAGTGATACTTGTGAATGGATGCAATTAGTAAAGGAGGATCTTTAGCGTTGAAAGGTACGTAAGAGTTCGAGTAGTTATAGTCGTGGTTCAGGTTTTGCAAAAACATATGGAGTTTGTGTGGAAACGAGTTGCAAATTGGGGAACGATTTTTTGAAATATCGAAATGCTTTTTCGCGAGGAAGAAAATGTTTTAAGGAATTTAGGGAATTCTTAGAGACCCCTTTTATTTATATCTAAAAATACGAGGTAACTAATATGTTCAAAATTACTGTATACTGCAGACATGAGACTTTAAAATTGTTTCATGCAACGTGACAATATTTGCATTCAACATCACACGTTAGGAATTCAGTACGTGTCGTCTAATGATATTACAAAACTCAGCGAGCAAAAATGAAGGCTTTGTAAACCGATGCACATGCTGAGTAACGCGATAGCAAAAAAAGTGATGTCATCGATGCGCTCATAGTCTTCCTAGGAAATATTCCTCGATTTAACGGACCACCAGCGTCTAAATCCGGAAATTACAGAACTGGTAACAATGTATAGGGTGTACAGGCGCGAAAGATGCAAAAATTTGGCGAAAGAAACTTGTTTTTTCAACGAAGTCAGTGTAATTGGTAAACAAGTGTCTTTAAAAAGGAAGAAAAAATGTTTTCAGTATATTTATTTTAAATCAAAGTAGAAAATAAAAATTTGGTCTAACATTTGCGATAGTGTTATTTGGAATTACATAAAGCATTGATTTACTTCCAATAACAAGAAGTTCATTATTTAGATTTTAAATGATGAAGTAATGGTTAAGATAGCTCCTCATGAATGACTCCTGTTATTCTGTAGATATAGGGATACGTAGTAGGGAAACTGGAAGAATGGAGTGAAAAGGAAACAGGAGATATATGTAAATATATATTTTTATTAATCTACTTTCTCAATGCAGAACACATTTGACAATTTTTTTTATTAACGTCTACAGTTCCTTCTAAAAATAACATACACTAATTCGATTTGTTGTAAAGAGTTAGGTAATTCTTCTTAAAAAATATCGCTGTATTTAATTACTTACAGCTGATTGTATAACCTAACAGCACTCTATAATAAATAGATCTTGAATTTATCAATAACTCAGCGGCCCTATCATTAAACTATAATTTAAGGATACTATCAGTCCAATATAAATATTTTCATGTGATTCACTGAACTAGTGATTCAGAATTCAGTGATTCATATCTCAAACACACAACTATTATTTCCAAAATGACTTCTAACAATGAAATAACATAACAGTCTTTCAATAAAGAAATAACAACGAAATGAAATATCAACTAATTTTGAACAATTCCAAACAGAATCCAAAGTGTTCATAAAACTACATTCGAAGCTTGAAGGCTCCAAAAACTAACGAGGACGCGGCCTTAATTACTCAATAAGTCGACCCTGGTGACAAAAGTAGAAAAAGATAACATTTGATTTCCCTTTACATCGCCTCTGATGAATCCTTAAATGCCATTTCACGGAATACGATACACGGTTATCGTAGAGTAGCGTAAAGCGCGTTACATCATTGCGTACGAGGCACACTGGTTCTGAATGGAGACTGGCATGACCAAATTTGGTGCGGTCTCGATTCCGTGCAGAACACACAATGTACATTTGGATATTTTTCGAGGAACAGCTTCGGCGTTGATCCTGACACGAACATTGTCGAAGATTTATGTTTCTTTCTCGAGTTGCTTCGATTTTGAACCAAGTCGAAACCCCTTTTTTATTCGATTGTTTCCTCAAGATCGTCAAATTTTGGCGCATTTCGGGGAAACGGGTCAAGTAAAGACTGTCTTCTTTATACATAAAATATTTTTTCACCGCGCGTGGACCAGAAACCCCTTATTTTTAGAGGAAAGTCTGTTTATTTGGATTAGTTATTTGCACAGAAGCAGGGAGGTACCTAGCGCGCGCAGCGCCACTGCGATATTGTTATCGATTATCAAGGTATCGAAACGGTTTTTGAAACTGGGGAACACGATTGGACAATAATGGCGCGTAATCGACTGTTCATCGTTCCTTCTTGTATTTATTATTCCATTTTTATTGGTCGGTTAGATCTTCCGTGGGTATACATTTAAATTTGATGTATTATTCAGTGCAAATATATTTGAGTTTTTAATAGTATACCAAGGTATCTTTCATGTGCTCATGCAGGTAATATTAGACATGCTATCATTAATATCGTATCTACGAATAGAGATTCTACAATAGTGTAAGAGTTCGAGTAAACTGAAAGACTAAAAACAACTAATACAATGAACACTCAAACTTTTTTTAAACTCAATCATTTTTTCGCCACTATCTAATTAAAAAAAGCAATTCCATAAAAAATAAATTAACCACAAACAGCGTGATTTTTCCGCAATAATTGCACTTGTATAATGCAACGAACACTTTCGTGCAACCCACCGCTAAAATTTAAAATTCCACATTTTAAAATCTAAAATTCCACATTTCAAATTTATAAGTCCACATTAACTACACAATATCTCTCTCACGCCACAAGAAACTTATTCCAACGTCCAAATGATTGGAATGAAAAGCTGAAAACCATTTTCCAATAGCTCGACGGCCCAGTGGGGTACTCTAGGCGCCTTAATTTTTTCGTCGCGCGCGCCGTCACTGACCTTGAACGAGAGGAACGCTCGAAACTGAAACGGCGGAGTCGCAAGAGTGTTGTCGGACGTGTGGTTGTGCCCCGAGAAGTGACAAATTGATTTTGTGCAACGAAAGACTGTCGACTTTCCTTATCTATGGATATTTCTGACGGTGAGTAGAATCGCAGGGCTGTGTGATAAGATCGCTAGACCGCCGGCTGGTGACGATGCCCGCCGGTTCTATTGATTTTTCCATGCTATCCGACAGATGGGCGTGCTGCCCTCGTTTAGGCATTTCCAATCATTCCCGAACGCTTTCTGCCCGATAAAACGCCTCATCCGCGATTATTTTCGTTTATCATTCCCCCGGATACACCGCAACCTGTCGTGCACGGTCGCTTAGGACCGCGGCACGGTGCGTATTACGGCCGAGCTAACCTCAAAATTTGAGGGTGAGGACCACCCAACGGGTGTCTCCCGAAATAGAGATGATTCACAACATCGTCGTAAGAAATTGACAGCTCTCCGGTTTCGTCGTCGCGTTCCCTGTGCATCGACTACGTGAGTCTGCTCGTGTTCCCCATCGTTTTTCCGCGAGATATTCGCGCTTCGTTCAACGCACTGCCCTGTGCGTGCGCTTCTCTGTACGCCTGTCTCTCTCTCTTTCTCTCTCTCGCTCTCTCTCTCTCTCTCTCTCTCTCACTCTCTCTCTCTCTCCCGTTTCCCTTCGCGTTTCGTTAAATGCGCGACGTGCCAAAACAATAGGACCCGAGAAAATCAATAGGCAGCCTGTAAGAGGTTAAATAGGGAAACCCATCTGCTACCACTGTGCATGAGACTTTATTAAGTGTCTGCATTTGGCTAAATTTGTCCCCACGTCTCGCCCCCATCCCTTTCACTGTCTCTTTCGTGGCCGTAGACAATTTATTCTGCCTCTGGTGTTGACGATTGGACCTGATAACTTTCAATTCGTGGCGCCCGAACGTTAATCAGTTCGATTGTTTATGTTCATCTCGGAGCAGGGGGAGATTGCGGGGATTTTTTTTTCTCGTACGTTGCACTCTAACCTCCTTTACTTTGATTTATAACGGCTTCATTTTATCCTGTGACTTTCGAAACGTTCGATAATTCGTTGTTTAACCGTTGGTTGATGTTCGTACTTTGATGTTTTTGAGTAAAGGGAGAGTTATAGGGAATTTCATTTTTATGGTACGTTTGAACATTCTTCTGTGCCGATTTTCAATTTTGCAATTCATAGGTATTTTTTACTGGCTTTGAAGAATCGTTATACTCAACTTTTAATTGGTTTTGTCGTTTTCGTTTTATGGAGCAAACGAGTGGGTTATAGGGAATTTCTTTTTTATTCTACGTTTGAACAGTCTTCTGTGCCGAATTTGAACTTTCAGGTGTTTTATTTATTTCTAATATTCGTTATGATTAACTGTCGCTCAGTTATGTTTAATTATTTGGAGTTAGGGAGAAGTATAGGGAATTTCGTACTTACGTTACAACTTGGTCACCCTCCACCCCATCAACTTTTAATTCGTTAAGTTTTTAACCTTGTATATCATTCAGTAATACATCCCGTTTATTCTAATAGTTAAGCTTTGCTGTTTATTATTATCTGTGTTTCGGAGCAAGAACGATTATAGGGGATTTTTTTTCTTACGCTATGCTTTAACGCCTCTTCCCCCAATCTATGTCGGATTTATCATTTTTTCTGTGGCTTTTGATTAAAATGGTTCATATATTTTTTAACGGTTTGTGATGAAACCGTAACACGTCATGCAGGAGAGTTTGATTAATTCCAGTTCTTTGAAGACTGCCGAAGCAAAATTGATTTGGTTCTCGCGCGGCCTTTTGATGAATAAATTCATGAGAATTTTTAAAAAAATTTGTTCACGCCTTTCAAGACAAAAAAAGTAATAAAAATTGTAGCTTCAGAATTCCTGTGTTACATACAATTTGTGTTATTTTGATAAATGTGTTCTAATATCCACAATACTTATTATGAATTTTTTCAATAACCCGTGGTTCTACTTAACATTTAAGGCGTTGACGACCCTTACTAATTAGTACACAAATTAATAAATAAGTGTCACATAACGAAGATCTCATTCCAAAACAAAGATTCGCCATTCCCAAAATGTAGTGCCTCACAATTGAGCATTATCATCATACACAATACGGTCTCATGTATGATACATTACCACAATCTATAGTTTACAAAGCTTTAAAGGAACCATTATTCCAACTACTATTTACATTAAAAGTAGGAAACCAACTGTGTTGTGTGCACCGTGAAGGAAGTCAGTCCCAGTTCCGTCGTCGAGTGAACAAAACGAACAGATCGTCAGTGGTTGTGGCTGGGCACTCGCGGATTTAGAGTTCTTAATTCGCGCGGTGCGTGACCGACGCTCCTCTGCAGATTTATTTCCGTGGAATTGAGCTAGACTCGCAATTTAATTACGCCGATCCACTTGGAACCTGTCGAGAAGCCGGCTTGAAGGCTTCATAGAATTTATCTGAAACGACGATCTTTATTTTCCGATCGTCGCGTACGAAAAGGCTCGCGTCACATTGGAAAAGTATCCATTGATTGCTCATCGTTCCCCCGTTTCCACTGACGATCTCGCTCGAGATATCGCGTTACGGATAAATTGTTCGCGGTCGAACTGCTTGTGCGCCTGCATCGTAAAAATCCCTGTCGCTGCGCGTTTCACGTGACTCACTTCAGGCACCTGTAATAGGCAGTACACCGACAGGGCAGTGATTCTGCGTGAAAAAGAGAGTAGGAAATAAGAGATGTGAAGTACATAGTAACACCTTGAAAATACTTGTTTCTAAAAGGCATGCGATATGGTATAGCTCAGAAGTGAAGTAATCGTTCGATTATTCGAAACACACAGTGTCTACCCCATTAGTTCGGGTTTCGGATAATCGAGGTTCTATTGCACTTAGCTACTTGGTATCTCTTTGGTGCTCTATAGTAATCCTTAACATTCCTCAGTATTTTTTAATAGTCTTCGATACTCCACAGTACTCTTCAGTACTCTTCAGTACTCTTCAGTTCTCTTCAGTACTCTTCAGTACCCTTCAGTACTCTTCGGTACTCCTCAGTACTCCTCAGTACTCGTCAGTACTCTTCAATACTATCCAGTATCCTTCAATACCCTTCAGTACTTTTCAATATCTACTCCTCAGTACTCTTCAATACTCCTCAGCATCCCTCAATACCCCTCAGTAGTCTTCAATACTCCCCAGCGTCCCTCAATATCCCTCGGAAGTTTTCAATACTCCTCAGCATCCCTCAATACCCTCCAGTACTCTTCAGCACTCTTTAGTCCTATTCAGTACTCCCTCTGGGAAACATTTGTTTTCGGTTTGGTCTACCGTACCCTGACTCACCAAGAATACACGCGTCTGGAAGGTACAGTTCCGGTTCGAGCTGTATAAATAGAAGCGCGCGTATGTCCGGTGCGGATAGTAGAATACTCGCGCTGGATACTTGAAAATAGCAGCGCGGCCTTCGTGTATGGATCCTGTGCGCTCGAGAAGGTGCATATGGGTTTACGAAACGAACTTAGCGTGGCCACGTGATACTGTGAAAATCATAATAGATTACGAAGCTGCCAGCCAGCTACCAGCAACGTGGCACAATCGCACGTAATCGATTTCGTCATCGCCACAGCGAGATCGCCACAATGAAACAACTCGGTAAACTCTGAAGAAAAATTCCTCGCCAATCGCGCGTTACGTAGCAAGTCCCAGGAAATTTGAGCACTACTGCATGGAAATTGTATGCACCCTCGGCTTGTACAACCCTTGGAGAGGAAGCTGTGACGAAGACGCACCCTTGTAGAAAGAGACTAGGCGCGAATTGTAGGCACAAAGGAGAATAGGAAAACCTGGGCCATTTTTATAGAAAATGGCCTTAAACATTGGTATCTTCTCAAGTTCACTGGGATGTAGGGCTTGGAAGAATGACGCTAGCTGAGGTGTGATAGTGCTGGATTGTAACAAGAGTGATCAGGATTTCTCGAAAACTGCAGGAAGTATTTTTTATTTTCTTACACAATTTTCGTTCTCTCTTTATTTCGCGTTAGTTTACATAATATTGTACTTATGTTCAGTTATACTTAATCATTTAGAATTTTATATCGTGTTACAAACAAATAGGGTTTGCAAGTAGTAAAAGTACCATTTCTCTAGATCTGGTAGCATGATTTATATTGTTCGACACAGAATTCGTCAGAAACTGCCAGCATTGCACGTGAAGCTAGCAAAAGTGGAGAACACACGTTATACGTACAAGGATATGCTGGGAACTTTCAAAGAAACAAATAGGAATAGCTCCCAAGAAGGCCATTACCAGTTACATTTCGATGACTGCTAACGAAGCTTCGAAGAAATACCCGTGTTAAAATTTAGTTAGTTGCCTTTTACGCATTGACCTTATGAATCTGTATTACGAAATAGAAAATGATCAGTTCTTCCCCATCCTAACGAAATCTGTCCTCTGTCCTATTCCTCTTACTTCCTAGTTGTTCCTTTCCTCCGAATTAGGAAAAATACTTTATTGGCCATGTAAGCACTAGGTTCAAATCTTATATTATTGGTGGAACAGATATAGTGAAATGGTAAAAGCATTAGGTTTCAAAGACAGCAGTTTTGAGTGGTAGACTTTAAGCCCCGTTACGCATTTGCGATAAGTTGCCGGCAACTTGGTCGACCAGAGACCAGAAACCTTTGTTGTTCGCCGCGACTAAAGGCGTACGAACTCATATATTCCCGTTTAAATCGTGGTCGTCGGCGACCTGGTCGCCGGCATCTTGTTGCAAGTGCGTAACAGGGCTAACAGCTCAGAGATGCACCGAGCATAGTCTTTGAGGATCAGTTATATACTTTGGGGCCTTTGGTGTACCAAGGTGATTGATGTTCTGGGTCCGTAGGGCTCTGTAGTTAGCTGGCAAAGATAGCTGCTGAATTTTCATCCTGAGGGTATCACTTTCTAAACTACTCAACTGGGTCTGAAATGCTTCACTGTATTCTATCACAAAGCACTTAACTGGGTCTCAGTTCACTGCATACTGACCCAGACTGCTTGAGTGAGCCTCAAACAGTTCACTATATCCCAACCCAGAGCACTTGGGCCTCAAGCAGTACACTATATCTACTTCACCAACGATACTAGAGAACTCAGCCGATACAGAATTCTACCACCGACTTGTACAGTTACGTTTCGTGCTTCCTACCGTTCACACGTTCAATCTCCAACTCGTAGTCCGTGTTTCGCAGTAGGTCAATAATAAAACCAGTCTAAACTAACTTGATCGCGTTCCTTAATCAACAACGTAACTCATCTCCACGCGGCTCTGCTATATTCAGCCGCGACATGCACAGTATAGTCATCTCGTTGCACGCTATACAACAATATCATCATCCAGGATACAGCGTTGAGGATGATTAACCGCGAATCATGCTGCACTAATTGATTTCCCGTTAACTATCGCCACGATTCATCAGCATAGTTCTATCCTTCGACGACAGGAAGCATGGGAAGGATGATGGAACGAAGTTTGAAGTGATCTTCCTGCGAAAGTAAACTTACGGACCGGGATAGATCAGAGTTACAGGTAGGATAGATGTAGGTGCACAAAGTAACTACCTTTTGGTACTTTTTTTCGCGTACTTGGCGTCAAGCCTTCTGTATCATCTGCGAGAGATATGTATGTTCTGTAGCGCGCTAGTTCAGATATTGAGCCAATTATAGGTCAATTATAGGTAAGTCCTATTAGTGACTTAGTAGTTTTAGAATTGAGGATCTTGTAGCAAGAGGGGTGCAGCTCAATATTTGACAATTTTTTAGTTATGATGTGTAATATACGTCAAGAAAAATTCTATATTGGTTGGTGCACGTTTGTTTCAAATCCAATAACAAATGAGCGATTTAGTGCAAATAAATAAAAATAGAAATATTAGTATTTTTATTGTAGACTATTTTTTCGCAAAAAAATAGAAATGTAAACTTATCAACGCAATAATTACTACTTATTGTATAAAAATATATACTTTCAATTAGTGTTCTCTTTTTAATGTTACGTCAAAGCAATAATTTTATAAACCGTTTTTTCTAATTTACTCGAAGTTTGTACAGATGGTGCACACGTCTTGCTGCAAGGACCTCAGTTCTTTCAGAAGAAAAGAATGAAAATCACACTTTCCACAGTTACATATCAGATATACTTTTCCAACAAAAATTCTTTTCTGCTAACATTAAACGAAAAATCATTTGTGTATGAGTACTCATCGCCATATCCTAATAAAATCAAACTTACAGCGTCGTACATAATCTAATACAATAAATACGCCATGTCGTTTGCTCCAAAATAATTCTAATCGTCATAGATTAATTTCACTAGACTCATCTTGTGGTCCTTGTTTAAACTAACCCTGTACTATGCACACATGGAAACGTGGCTTAACCGCAGAACCACGCGTGGCACCAAATATTTCCGTATTTTTTATTCGTGGGATCGCAGCAATTTCGAATAATCATGTAATTTCACGGTCGTTTGCTTCTATCGTTTCCCCGTCGGATTTGCCATCTTTTCGCGGCTTCGTTTTTGTCGAAGGAGACAAATGACTTCGTTACGGCACCATTATGATGATTGGTGAACGACATCGAGACAGTAATGACAGCTGAGGGTCCATTGCATATTTTGCCACGTTTAATCCTGGTTAACGCGAATTATATGCGTGCAACATTAGCATCAGATAATAATAATTTGTTAAATAAGCCACGTCAAATATGCAGGACAATTATAATCTTATTCAGACATAACGACTGTGTTTGACTGATAGGGCGTGAATTATGCGTTTAACAATTGAGTATCAACGGAATTTAAGGATTTAGGCCTGACTCAGACAGGCCACTTTTAGAAGCCCATCATAACCACAAAACAGTGGTTGGGCTGCCGCTGGAATCAACCACGTTTGAAGCCGTATCGACGACAAAAAACTGCAACACGAAATTGTCGCTGTCGGTGGTTGACACAAGGCATAGCCGTTTTTTGTGGTTGTAGTAGGCTTCTAAAGTGGTCCGTTTGAGTTAGGCTTTAAAAACTGATCACAAGATTGAATAAAATTGCAATGTTAAAGATACATATGTTTTCATATATGCGTCTGGACGCAGCGTCAAGAGATTCAAAGTCTTTTCTCGAAACTGAAGCGCGATATCAAAAAAAGTTACTGTTCCTTTTCGACTTATAACAAGTAAATAAGTGGAGAAAAAGGAACAAAATCGATTTCGAATTTCTTCACGTTGCGTCCAGTCGCGTATTGGAAAACATACCTTTAAGCTCGTAATGTTTTTGAGATTCCAGACCAGAATGTTAAAATCATATACAGTGACTCACAGCCATAATCGTACACTCTTTAAAATCGCATAACATTTTTAAAATTGGTCCAAACGACTTGAGTTTTTTTGAGAAGCTAGAAGGATTAGTTTGCTAAGTGATGTGTTTCGTCGTTTTTAAAAAAAATGCAATTAGTCGGAATAGTGAAAAAAATAGTAAAGGTCGTTTTTTAAACATTTTTTGTGAGCCTGTAATGAAAATTCAAAAAACCCGTTTGTAGATTGAAGTAAGTTATATATATGCCTAAAATTTCATCAAAATCGGTTAACGTTGCTCTGAGCTACAAACGTTTAAAGATCGCAGAATAAGGTCGAGAATCGCTGATTTCGGGAATTTCCGCGATTCTCGACCTTATTCTGCGATCTTTAAATGTTTGTAGCTCAGAGCAACGTTAACCGATTTTGATGAAATTTTAGGCATATATATAACTTACTTCAATCTACAAACGGGTTTTTTGAATTTTCATTACAGGCTCACAAAAAATGTTTAAAAAACGACCTTTACTATTTTTTTCACTATTCCGACTAATTGCATTTTTTTTAAAAACGACGAAATACATCACTTAGCAAACTAATCCTTCCAGCTTCTCAAAAAAACTCAAGTCGTTTGGACCAATTTTAAAAATGTTATGAGATTTTAAAGAGTGTACGATTATGGCTGTGAGTCACTGTAAGTATTTTATACAAAGTTTCACCTGCCATTTGAAATTATCTAATGTTTCGAAGTAACATCTAGCAAACGACGTAACTTTCGATGGCACCTAATAATTTGATAGGCATTGCCAGTCATGATGAATACACAATCCTGTTCGGTACACGAGATAACGGTATGCTTCATTACTTTTTCTGCTACATTACACGGGCTAAGAAGGGATTTATTCGAAAGTGTACGAATGTTCCATTAAATTGCCTTCGCAAGAACTCTGCCAACGTTGTAAACGTTACCATGCACTTAGAATACCTACTTCCTGATTCTATTCACTGTCATCGTAAATTACCATTGATTCTCGCAAAAATGATTTATCATATTTTGATAAATTAGCACGACAATAAATTACATTCACCATGTTCTGAATATTCAAACTCGTATTGAAACAATAATGAAAGTGCCTGACGAATATATTAATTTTGTGCTAATTTAATCTTAAAAGTAGAAATAAATTTTAATTGACATGTACTTTTAATTAAATTTAAACATATATGTGCACAGATAAATTTCTGGAATATGGTTATATTATACAGGGTGCTTTGAAAACATGTTGAAAAGTGTAAGAGTTTGCAATAATTACAAAAATGAAGAAAAATTTTCAAAAGTAGTATCGCCCAAAATTTCCACCCCACACATTATTAAAGAATAAAAATTGAATTATGAGCTTTAGCTGGTGAAAGTTCTTTAGTAACAAAAATAAAAAAAAACTTTTGTTTCGCGCAGCTATGATAATGTTGTATGGAAATGAATGGAAATGAATCATAATCTCCCCCTTGTCGATTTACCTTTCTTTCTGCGTCATAAACTCCTTGTTGTTCAGGTAAAGCCACGTCTGCTTTCGATTTTTCGCATTTCTTATTCACGTCGTTACATAAATGACACTTTCGTGGAAAGTTTGGTAGGTCCCCCTTTCACGTGACAGAACCAACAGTCGAAAGTTACAAATGCGCGATTTAAACGCACACTTTTACATCTGCAGCTGCTCTGAAATTCGTCGTCGACTAAACTGTTACATAAAATTCTAACTTCAAGGAATAAGATGTTTTTTTAAACATATGAATTCATATTTTCAAGTGTTACAAAGTAGAACATTCCCAAGTAGAACAGTCCCAATTTTGTAATAAATTTTTTGTACACTATTCTTTATGCATTACGTTTTTATTAAATAAAATAAATAAATTGGCAGTAATAAGGGCCCTGACAGTAATCGAGACACCGACCCAAATATGTTTTTCTACGGTCTATGAAGATCTCCTTTTTAGTTTATAAGAAAACAATTTAAAGTGCATTTAAGGCCCATTTAAAGGAGCATTTTTCAATAGCTTGCACTACTGAAAGTGTTAATCGAACGTTCCCAGCAGCCAGCGATAGAAACAACAAGCAAATACTCTCAAATAGAACGCTAATAGCCGAGAAAAACCAGAGACTGGTCGAAGGAAGACTCTATCCTTCCATCAGGGCCATTTATTCGCTCTTGTTATAGCACACCTGTCTTGCCATGAGCGTTATCTCAATTTTCTTGGCGAACCGTTCCATCCCCATGGTCCATCCGTCCGTCACATTTAATCCAAGATCACCCTTGTTTGCGCAGTTCTAAGTTACAACTCGTCTAATGGACTATCCGCACATTCAGCCGGAGCACTTCCATCCCGTGTCATCGATTCAATGGACGCCCGCGTGCTGCGCATAAAAATAACAATGAATTCCATGTTTACCCAACTTATTAGAAGATTTTACCGCGTCGAGGATCAGGGTGGAACGGTATCGGCTTATGTTTCGGCCCTACGCAAAAGGAACACCCCTCCCCCTCCGTTTTAGCTGGATCACTCAGATCATGTCTCGTCACGATCCTTTTCACGAGAGTGATCGTGAAATTCGTTATTTGTCGGGTATTCTGTTCCTTTTGTACAGAGGGAATAAATCGATTCGTGGTTACAAATGATCGTTTAAGGGGTTGTTCTTTTAAATACAGTCGGTTCTGACACGAAGAAAATATAAATATACACGAATTCCTTATTTACATTTATATAGAAATTCATTTTCGTGTATAGTAGATAATGAATTTGTAATGGATATTGGTATTGTAATATCTGTTCATTTTACTCCACCCCTTTCTGTTATTTTCTTTCGTATTTGCTAATTTAATTTTACCTTTTTTGTCCGCTCTTTATATTATATTTCTTCATTTTATTATAGTACAATGTGCCAAAAGGTTTTTACCCTGTCAGTAAATAAATAAATAATATTAATTCTTTCATCTTTACAAGATTCAATGCTATCGATACATAACTGCAATTTAATTTTGCTACATCCGGAGTGCAAAGGGTTAACGGTGTTTGGAGTCGAATTCAGTCTCGATTTCGAGCAACATTGTTAACCAAGCGTTGCGGCTAAGTGGAGATCGTTTATTGATCGCCGTCGAAGCCGACCATTAATCCGAAAATTTCGCGGAAACGCGCAAGACATTTGCCAGGGCGTAGAGGGTGACACGGGGTGGACGGAACACGGGACGTGCTGATTGATCGGATTTACAGACGTTTATGATCCTCCCATAACGCCGCTACGTGTGCAACAAGCCCATTATAAGATTACGGGTTATACGAGTGCCACGGGCCTTTTGCCTTCGGTTTTTATTAGTTGTCTCTCGCGATCTTTCTTACGAAGACTCGAGAGGACCTTTGTCGCGTATTGTTCTTGTGGTCACTTTATCGACTGCATACCGTTGGACCGGATTTTCAGACTTTCCTTATTACATGTGGAATAGTATTTGAAATTTTAATACTTTTATTCGGTACTTCCACGTCGTTGGCTTTTAACTAATAATCCCGAACTTGATTGTAAATGCAGAAAGTCTGAACTATTTCTGGATAAACACGCGTATGCAGCTTTGCACGTGCAATCATTAATGCTAATTCTCGCTTGACTATTGAAGCATCACTTCAGCGCAAAACCGTATTGATTAAACGCTCAATCTGCAGGATGCCTTAATATTAAGTACTCCTACCTATCTTAGCAGATCGACAGAACACACGATGCTGTAGTATGCATTACGTAAATACAATTTGCCATTTATCCTTTGCCTTGTGATATACATTTATAATATTTAAACGGAATCTATTTCTTTTGGTATTGCAAATATCTTTAGACCAAGTATAATCGTCTCACCTGTTTGTTCAGTTTGAGAAATATATTCGTAAGGTTTACCATTTCTGGTTTGACTAAACTGTACTAAAAATAAATTAGGTCTCAATGTGGTTAATACTTGTTTTCTCGGCAATTTCTTTAATTCGAATTACAACTTCCCATACAGCTAAATATCATGGTGGACTTTATATGACTTGGTTAAATTTCTTAAATAAGGTACTCTTATATGTAAAGCAACTCGAACGTGTCATAGAATCATCAGCAAGCTAAATATCACAACACGTTACTTTCCTACATTTTTAAAGTCATAAGTCTTTTACAAAAAGCAATCCCAAAACGTGCGATAACAGAATTTCCATCATAAAGGAATCCCATTACACGTAATCCATACCTAAACTTTCATACTCCTAATAGAACGCACATTGCCACTTCTAATTTCAATCTATGCGTTAACGAATCACAATGGTTAAGAACCACGTATAACTATCGGAGTTCCACTGTCTCTCAAAATTACGCAGCCAACTCCCCCGCCATTTGACAATTACCCCGATTCGCCTGATCGATACCACTATCACTTCTCGTCGAACTTAAAAGGATTAAATTCGGTAGTTCACTGTTTAGTACCTACCCCAACAAAATCTCACAACCCCCACCCTGAAGGGAGTACCTCGGTAAAAGATAACCCGTCCCTGCCTGCCAAAAATCAGGAGAAATCGATCGGAGTTTTGTTTTCCCTGTGCCCTTAATCCCACAACGAGCCACCGTGTGCGGCCGCGGGGAAGGGGTTGGAGAGGGTTGGAAACTGGAGAACGCGTGCGTGCATGTGAGGGAAATAGAATCTCGAACTCTCGTTGCTACCACGTAGCTACGTGTACGTGAATATCGTGGAGCAGGGAGGCCGACGAGGAGCCTGAAGATGTGTTGGTATATGGAGCCAACATCAGCGGAGCGTCTCGGCGTTGGAGGCGCCAAAGCGTCGCGGCGCCACCCCCGGCGCCCGTCATAACGCCGCCAGCACTCACCCTCCCTCGGCTCTCACCAGCTCTTCTATTCCCTTCTCCTCGTCATTCCCTCGTCCCCTCTCTTTCTTTGTTCCCTTTTCCGCCCCTCGTCCCTCTCTCTCTCTGTCTCTCCGTTTTTTCTTGAGCACTATCCTCACCTTCCTCCCCGTCTCGTCCCTCTACATTTTATTTATTCTTTCCCCGCCGTTGCCCACCACCCGCGCCCTTCTCTTACGTTTCTATTTATTTTTTTCTTTAATTTACTTACGCCCCCCGCCCCCCGTGGCCCCGATACTTCATTCCATCCGCCTACATCGAGCTTCGACTGCTCTCCTCTTCGATAGCTTTATTCTATCGCTGGAGTCGCTTTTCCCATTTTCTTTGACTTTGTACATTATTAGAATTTCACTCATCTCTCTGCTTTCTGCGACATCTTCGCCCTGTTTCTGATTCTCTCGGGTCCTCAGTTTCTTTTGTCGAAGAAAGTTTTCGGTTTGGGGGATGATTAGGTGCAATTTTTATTGTGAGTAATTTTGCAATGAAAATTAAAAACTTAAAGGAGCTAATCTTGTTAATCATCCACTCTTCGTGTTAATTACACTCATGTATAGATATAAAATAGTTATTTAATCCTTGGACGATGGGTAGTAGTTGACTGTCGACAGCGGACACGGGTCTATTTTGACCCACCGTAGTGTAATTTTCTTTATACTGATTTTCATATTGAATTGTGGTCTCGTTAGCATCTTGAATTATTCTTCTTTTTTTAAAACAGTGCTACTCACCAGTAATATAAGTAGTTTGACCCTTTCGCTGCGGATTTCGACTTTAGTCCACGCATTAAAAAATGTATTCTCTTGTACTGTGATACTAATTGTTAGCGATGTTCTCCGATATATCTGGTCGACTGTTTATTTCTTGGGTTCCATTCTCGAGCCCCTCTGAGACAGTTCTATCGGCAGCTATAAGTTGAAAATTAAAAACTTTTTTTATTCGTTTAAAATTGACAATTTTCAAGAGTCGTCCGAAAATTTAAATACTCGGTGAAAGTGTTAAAATGGGTCCAAAGAATCCCATTCTTACACATTGAATAATGAGACCATTTGCTGCATTGTTCTACTTTCCAGTCAAACTGTAACGTCTTTTTCAATCGATTGGTCCTCGTCCTGGTTTCCTTTGCCTTTTTCTTGTTTTCGCTCCGCATTTCCTCGAGCACTCTGAAATTTCCGAAAATCTCGGTGGCGCCGTCGCGACTGTCGCCCACCTCCCCACGAAAATGGAGTTTTCGCGGCCCTCTGTCCGTTTCAGCCGATCTGCAAACTCTCCAGTTTAACACTGGTCCTTTTTTGCCTCCTTCGTTCTTTCCCCACGTGCCAGATTGTCACAACCCCCGATACCTGGAAGACGAATCATTCTATTCCAACGCACGCTCGGTGTACTGCTCGAATTTCCTCCAATTATACTTCTTCCATAAATAATCCACCTTCTTTCGATCTAATACACGCAGAGTTACGATTACAGACTCAGCAACGGATCTACAATTCCCTCCAGTGGAACTGAAGATGCTAGGGACATTTCCTTTCCTCTATTTTTGCTCGTCTGAACTGTACATCTCTAGCTGAATCTGTGACAGTGACTCTACGCATAACACTGAAAAGAGGCAGAATATATATCGAACATGTGAAATTCAAAAAAGGGAAAAATGTGAACGTTTCTACCCCCTTCAGTTTTACTCGCCAAAGGTACACAATTATGAAATGTACTTAGTAATTCCAAATATTTTCTGAACAATGTTTCACGCACTCTCCACTACGCCGCGCGCCCCAAATTCTCACCCCTATTTATCGAGCTAAAGAAACAATACACAACAAAGCAAGACGAATAAAAACGACTCATAATTCGTTTACCTTCGTCAGTTTTCAGAAGGACCTGAAGAACGAGCTGACAACGAACGAGCTGCAATTTCCAGCACACACAGCCGCACCCGCACACGAGCGCACGAAGAACGAGACACCGCGACGTAAGGAAGGGAACGACGAAGCTGTAAGTATGGGAGTCATTCGCGCGGCCGCTTCCGATTTGCAAATCGCGTTTCAGGGCCCGTTCTTTCGCCCTGTCTCCTCGTAAAACTGCGCCTCGCTCTCTCTGTCTCCTCTGGGCTATGAGTCAGTCGAATCGTGAAAGTGTCTACCACCCCCGCGGTGTCATAAACTTGCGCCCCCCTCCCTCGTCTAGCCCCACGAATTTATCTCTGTTCCGCGAGACACCCGGCCGAAAGCTTCTTCCCTCACTCAATATGGAATACTTCTGGCCCATAAGCCCGAAAACGCGATACTTAATTGCGACAAATATGGCCCGTAAAATTTGAATAGGCATCCCGTGATGACCGGGGGCTGCCACACTGGATGCACCTTCGCGCATCCCCTCTCCGTTTTACGGTCGATTCTGCCGGAGGCTCTTGCTGGAGCTGCTCGTGCAGCGGCGATACTCGAAACTGGTATAATTCTCGAATCTGTCGATTAATTCAGTTACTCGAGAAGCTTGAGGAAAATCGATCTTGCTCGGTAATATTTGAATGAATTTGTTGCGACTTATTGCCTGATGGGGTATTCTTTGTCGTTGATTTTATGATAATGGAGTGGTTTTAGATATCGGAGATTGGGGAGGTAAAAGGTATCATGGTCGCTGAACTTGGTACTGGGTTAATGTAGAACAGAATTTTATTCTGTACTATTGTCTGATATTTTTGATTATGGATGGAGAAACATTAAGGGGAAGTTTTCCCGCATCTTTTTAACGCGGAAAAATAAAGTCGATCTTTCCAAAACTTTAAGGGTACTTTAATGTATATTTATACAATACAAAAATAAATTTTAATTGAAAATTTCAAGTTCGTCCCGCCGAAAGTGATTAATCATTTATGTGCCTCGTCACTGGAATTGTGAAATGGCGGGAAAATGGAGCTTTTAATTCTTGCTCGAAATAAAGAAATCGAAGTTTTCCTTAATTTTCATGAACTTAGATTGTCGATGAACTAAAAAAAAAAGATAAGAAAAAAGTCTGAAATTGACAAAACTGTACGACTTTAAAGGAAAAGTTACGGTTTTGACGAAAGAATTTCGTTGTTTTTATGCAAAAAAAAAATGGTTTAATTTAATTTTTTCATAAACGTTTTCGTTCATCGACGATGATTGGTCATTATTTAATTAAAAAGTCCCCGGAAAACTCGATCGGTCGAATACCTACTTTTTTGCTATCTTTCCCGCCAACTTGAAGAATGTCGTTTTTAGAAAAAGCGTTTTAAAGTTTACGCATAACTGCGCGACGCATAACTGTTCCCCTGGCTGATACGTCCGAAATTTCAATTTTCACTCTGAAATTTTACGAATATATTAGAATATTACTATCGATTAAAGCAAAAAAGAATCCAAAATTTCGATCCTGTAAACCAGATTCTTCTCTTAATAATACTTTCAAGAAAATTTAATGCAATCAACTATTCATAATAACGAAATTTGTAGTATGTGACCCTGCGTAGTTGCAATAGAAATTGATGAGGCAGCTATGAAGACTAAACCTTAATGGGAGTTCTACTTATAATGACATCTGCAGACATTGACCACTGTCCACGTCTTCTCGTTTAACGACTCAATGTCCTAATACTCCCGAATTTCCGCATGGTAGGTACTTTCCATAAATCAAGCAGATCTTATCTCGCTCCAATGGACCATCGCGAACGGCGACAAAAGTCGAAGATCTCCATTGACCAATTCACTCGTATCTCCTTGAATCATCTTTATTCTCCTGTTTGCGGCTGCTGCAATCTACGCATCTGTCGGCCTGTAGCGTCCGTTGCATTTGCATGGAACTAGGTCCTTTGGGCTGCCCTAAAGGTTGCGAATCCACGATGAGATTTTACATGAGACTTTTATATCATGAGATAAAAATCTCAACATCTAAATGTAAATAGATGTTTGCGAGAGTTGTGATTTTTGAAAATATGTCATGAAACTTAGGTCTAGTGAGAGTTTAGTTTCATGAAACTAATGACAAAACAATTAAAAATTAATAAAATAATGAAATAATTGTCTCATGAGATTAAAGTCTTATACGAGACACGATATTTTGCCTCATTCAGAATTTGTACCTTTAGCGCTGCATTTATTTATGCCCCCTCCCCTTGTTACGTTATATCCAAGCTTCTTTAAAAAGAGTATAAGGGTATTAAGGGTACTTAAAAATTAATTAAATAACCGCGTTACATATGAAATCATGAAAATTCCAAACTTTTGCAATTTCGTATATTTCTAGCACCAAACCTCAAGTCCATCTTATCTTGCCTGGTTCCTCGGATTTCCCTATCTGTCGTTGCGTATTCTTATTCATGAGACGTTCGAGATACGAATATTTCGACGAAAAATTCAAGTTGCACTGCGTGCCGCAATTTAAAGATCTTAACAGGAACTGGCCAGGCTGATTTATAGGGAGTCGGGGGGTGTACCACCCAGAATTCGCGAGTCTCGGTGGGGTTAAACGAGCAGCCAATAGCGATGGCCCAGACATTTTGGCGCCGATGGATACGAGCCGTTGTATAAAGTCGTCTACCAGCAAACAACCACCGCGCCATGTCTGATCCATACAGTACTTCCGGCACTGCTGACAACGTGGCGGAAGTTGGGAAGGCGAGTTTATTCAACTTCCAGACCTTGCCTCCCTCTTGCCTCTATTTTTTGCTCGCCCACTTTTCTCAGACTCTCGCTGGCCCCCCCCTTTTTTCGGGATACAAGATTCCACGGAATTCAACGGAGAGATCGAACCATCCTTTGTGACGAATCGCATTATCTTACTGGCACTTGCCTGTGGTAATTATTCAGTATAGCCAGACGTGGGTAATTATTTTTATTGATTTAGATACTCGGTTCGTTGGTGTTTTTTTTTTAAGTAAATGAAAATAAAAATAAGAAGGGAATAAAATTTTTAAGTAAATTGTTTGAGAAAATGGAAATGAGGGTTTATGAAGGATAGCTCAGCAATTCTCATAGAATTCGTGGTGTTGAGTGGATGGGACTGGGAGCGCCGTCCACTTATGTTTGCGCATGCGCATTGGAGACGTCACTACTGTTTCGTATACCTAGCCACAGGTGAAAATACTTGTCTAAAATGACTACATACCTTTAAATAACGAAATCAGAAATTTCTACGTTCTTCCTGACGACCTTCGTTTTTTTTAAATTCCTTTCCAAAATGTTATTCTGGATAATACAGTGCTTGAATAGGATATGACACCATGGCATTATTCCGTGGTTACTTACAGATACCTCAACAATCCTTTTTGAACTCACAATCAGAGTTAGAGTTTGCGCTACGCTCCATATACAAGTTAAGCAGCATCTTCCGGAATTTTCGATTCCACTGGAAGATTACACTTTCGTAGCATCTGTATTTTACACTCACACGGTAGTATACACTCAACCAAGCAGCTCTTGGAGGAAATAAAGTTTTGCATCAGGAGTGCAGCCATATGGATTCGAGTCGGATGGTAACTTCTGTTCGACAGGCGTATTGTCAGCGCGATTAATCGAACGATAAGTTTGTCCGTATACAGAGAGAGTGATTGACGGTACCACGATAAGGCTTGATGGCTCCGCGAGGGACAGTCCAATCGAGAAAATAAGGGAGACGGAAGGAGTGAACAAAACCCTAGGAAAAGGGATACTCGCAGCGGGGTTCCTCAGCCTTGTGCCCGAAGGAAACCACCCCCGCGTGTTCTTTTTTCCCTTCTCCCTTTCTGTACACCCCCTGCTTCCCTTTGTAACAGAATAAACCATATCCACGCTTGTCGTGTTTTGAAAATGTCTGGGGCCACCTTGTGGCTCTTTTGAAAATGTTAGTTCCTTCCTTTAGGCTTTCTTTTGTTCGAGATTTTTTATTTCTACATATTTGACTTGAGTGAATGTTGTTACACTTTTTCGTTGCATCGTTTGGAGCTTTGTTTTTAATTCATTAAGGATTCAAGTTATTTAACAGGATATGATGCTTGAAACAATATTATATTTCGTGTTTTCCAATTATTGTTGGTGGCAAATGTTGGTTTTATCGAGAGTTAATTAATACATGAAGTATATTGGGATTTCATTTTTATCTGTATCTGATAAAAGCCAGCATAAAAGAACGAAGTAGTGCACATTGTTGCAATGTAAAGAATTTCTATATTACAACTTTTGAATCCATTAATATTAATCTTGGATGAAGAAGTAGTTTGTTCTGTTCTTAAAGTTAATTAAGTTTGGAATGGAAGAAAATTTATGTGGAAAGTGAAACTGTTGGAGGTAACACGATAGTGAATAATATGTGAACCTATGTTAGAAGAAATTGATTAGGGTAATTGAATTATGTGATTTGCTCTTGAAACACGTCTGCTCTCTCTCAACTCTCATTACTGACTCATGTCTTGTCACTTTCGTTGCCAATCAAAGCCCCACCCATTTTATTTCTGCAATCACTCAGAATTTCGATGAATACCACACTCAAATTCTGCAGAAATTACTTTCTAAATTTCCTGAAAGATAAGTGTTGAGGAGATTCGCGAAAAATTTGAGTTTAGTACCTAATTGAATAATTATTGAGTTTGTTGATCATCTTCAAGTGGTCCACATAATTTTTCGAATGCATAGCTGGTTAATAGAATTTTTGGTATTTATTAGTAGCTGCATGGAATGAATACACGAATAAACAAGAAGCTAAAGTGCTAATTTTAATTTGGATTTATACATAAATAACTTGCAACGTTTTCTCCTTCTGATAATAATCTAAAGAGGAGTCAGGATTTTTTAGAAATGAGCGACAGAAAACAGTCTTTACGGAATTTACAAAGAATATTACGACGCTTCAAGCTTCAATCCTCTTCTCTCTGAAACTAATTCATTTTCATCGTGGAAGGGTGAATCATCCCTTGTCCCATGACACTTGACTGGCTTTTGTCCAAAGCTCATAATGAATGACTTAATGAAAGAAGATTTTTTGAATCAGTTTGTTTTGCAAAAGAAGGTATTTTGATTAAGAATTTAAGTAATGCATATTTAAATAATAATTCATATGTATCGATAAGTTGATAAAATAAACTAAAGAATGCATTACCACTGGATGCTCTTTCCGATACAATTTTCTTGCCAAAATTCGTATAAATAATTAATAATACCATCCAAAAGTATTTCATACTACCTGGAACACCGTCCATAATTATTCAAACGATAAATTCCAACTTTACCATACCATTTCTCAAATTAACGAAATGAAGGGACAGATATTGTAACGTTCACCCCCTAAACATGCCACATTCGGTGCAATCATGCTACTATAGGTATAGTATGTTGATCCAAGAGAAAGTTGAAGAAAAATGGATGAAATAGATTGTGAATATAGGACAGATCCTGCCCGAAGGAGGCAAGGTGTTATCCCCTTAGCTGTTTTGCAAGCATTCATGGTCAGCTCCCTGACTCCGGTACGAAAGTGCCGCTGCATAAATTGCCTGTACATCTCAATTCACCCCCCGGGATGGTGACCATTCTCTTACACGTCGTGCTCCTGAGTGACACTCTCCCACCCTCGGCGGGCGACCTCCCCCCTGCGGACTCGCATTACCATCCCTTTGCGCTTCTCCACCCCCCATCTGATAGGGCTTGATTTTCGCCAGGCCTTTTGTGCTCTGACTTGTTTAAATTCCACCCCACGAAAATTACGGAAATTGTTATGAAAATTTCCTGTCGATCCAGGGCCTTAGCTGTCTTCCGTCCGATGAGGGATTAATTGGATGGAGTTGGTGCAAGCAGTTAAAAACTTATTGCCGTGTAACGTTGGACTCTCCTCCAGGTGTATTCAATTTTCTCTTTTACTTTCTCATACTTCTATTGTTTCCTTTTTGTTACTTTTAGTTCTGATCGTGTTATAGTAAAGTGAACATGCTCTGTGATATAAAACCCTTAATAGCTTAATGTTACCTCCTGCCTGTACTTTCAAGAGAAAAAAAGAGAGGATACTGATGGAATATCATTAGGTAAATAATTACAATAACGAACTACAGTTGACAAAAAACAGCCATGAAACAAAGGTTGTGACAGAACTGGCGTTTGCAATTTAATCAGGTCACATCATGTAAGTAAAAAAGCTCCACCAAAATGAAAATCCTCAACACAGCAAGCACAAGTAGAAGACCCACCAAAAGTATAAGAATCTCAGTAACCCCATAATATTTTCAACACTCAGTGCCACAGCAGCCACGGTCCACTTCCCCATACCTCGATTCCGCGCTCCCAATTTTCATTACCGGACACCAACATAATTTTTAACAACATACAAAACAGGATAAATAGTAGGGGGCGAAACAAGACAACTACTATTAACTCGAATTTCAACAGACACTCCTCTGCATGTGTCTGTGTGCCCATGATACTCGAGAGGGGTTGCAGGACGCGAGCGGACGTGGTGGGGCTGGAAAACTACCACTATCAGCCTCGACCAATCCCCTTGGCGCGTGCACGCCAGTCGTTTCGCGCATGTGCGGCATTCGGTGGTGACTTTGGTTTGGGTACCGCGCGCAAGGCCGCGGACCTATCACTTCTTTGGCGACAGCCGTCGGGGTAGCATCCTTGTTCTCGTCCTAGTCCTCGTCCTTGCATCATCCCCTTGTCGCACAGCATCACCAAGTCCATTCTCACTCAGTCCTCGCTCCTGCTTCCAACTCTGTTTTCCCTACATCCTCCTTCCTCCTCTCTTCCACCCTCGGACACACTTATCCTTGGTTCAGAAGAGAGAGCACCTTGCGCTGGCTGGCCAGGCTCGCGCGTCATTCAGTCTGTTTTCTCCTCGACGACAGTTCCCTCGTATCAGGGGTGAATTCTCGGTTTTATTATCGCTGCTCATCGGTTGGTTTCCCGCACCCCTTTCGTTTCTCGCACTGGCACCTTGGTTGCTGGACTCTTCAGGCTTGGTTCTTCCTAGATTCTTCTGTCTACCCGAGGTAACAATTTATACATCTTCTGATCATTCCACCACCCCTGGAGTTTCTAGAATTCTTTGACAGTATTCGTTGTAGACTTTACTGGATCTCATTTGGTTATCCAAAACTCAAAATTGGTTTCTGCTACATTTTCTCTAGATTCTCTGTTGCCATTTACCACCCCCGCGTTTAGAAGTTTTAATGTTTTCAAGTGTTCTTCGAAAGTTCCGTTCCTCCTCGCGGAAATAGAAGTGTCACGCTGTTTTGTTGAGCAACTTCATCCCCTTTAACCGCCCGTTCACCCTGGAGACAGTATTTTCATTTCGTCCTCCGTTTTAGTTCGTAATTGGCACGATGCAAGGCTGTCGCGCCCCGATAACGTCACTCGTGCCTTAGATTGCCGTCCAAATTCCAACTCGTGACAATAAGCAACGCTTTCCTTCACCCTTTCGCGACCGTCCGCGGCCCTACCGTGGCCGAGGGACCGTCTGTCGGAGCCTTAACGAATCTGTGATCTTTTCCAACTTCGCCCATTTAACAAAACCTTCAAACCCCCAACAATTCCCCATTCACTTTTCGAGCTTACTTTACGAATTAGCCTCGTGCTTGCCACGAAATCGGTTGCCTTAATTCCAACTTAAAAGGGTTCTCCTTGAGACCTCACCCCAATTTCTCTTTAATTCTTAACGAAATTCGACGAAAACCTCGTCCGTCCCCTTCTGTGCCTTTCGAACCCCCTTCATCCCAAAAATTAACACGAAATTTACACGAGTGTCAACGCGCTACGACAACCGCCTCGAAGAAGGTGTACGAAGTAACTCGAGAGTTTCGAGCAGCTCTGTGCCGTTTCCGTTTTGAACGTCCTGCCGAGCTGAAGAGACCGGTGGCAGAGCTGAAGAACGAGTGCAGCATGCCTTCCACTCGGTGAGTAAGAAACGTTTACCCCGTGACACGTGGTGCATGACAGTCGACACGTGATCGACAATTTCCTTTCCCGCGGAAAGGCTCGACTTTCGTCTTGCACACGCGTTCTTCTATCTTGTTGAGCAATGCCACTTATGATCGCAGCGATTCGGTCGAATAAATTGGCTTCCGGCACGAGATCCATGGGTAAATAAGGATTATTTATTAATTGGTTTTTATGAATGTTTATTTCGGTTATGTAGGTTTTAATTGAATTTGGTTTGTGAGCGATGTGTGTGCTGATTGAAAATTTGGATGGAATTACTGGAAATTTGAGAAAATGATAAGGCATTGTGTATGCAGTTTTCTGTGTTTGATGTGTGTTTAATTAAGTGATGTGTTGATCGAAGTGTTGATAATCGTCAGGTTATATATTCTGTTGATAGGATTGATGTGATCACTATTATTTAGCATTTGATATTCAGAGTTCGAAGGAGAAAATCTGTAGCACTTTTTGAATGGATTTTTGAAAGAAATTATTGCAAGTGTGTGTGTGTGGGGGGGGGGGGGGGTATTGGATAAGTGTAGAGCTTATTTTGAAATTCAAAAATTTATAAGGTGCGATGAAATTTTACAGGTAGGACTTTTGTTATTAAGATTGAAACATCAGTGTATTTTTATGGTTACTTCGTGTATTAGCAAAGTAATGGATTACTTATTTTATATCATGTTACGTTACATATCCTTATTTTCAAAATCGTAATTAAGTGTAATATTTCAATATTCCCCGCACAACTTGTGGGGAAATCGTGCAGTATTGATTAACTGAATATTTATAAACCTTCAGCGCCCAAAGGGCCAATTAGAATATTTCATTTTGAAATACGGTTGAAATAAAATAAAACAATTCCCGTACTTCAGAAATGATCCGGAAAAACATTTTATAGAGACAATTTAACAAAAAGGTAACAACATAGCGTTTCAATTTACCAAGAATGTAATAATTACAAATTCTCCCGAAATGTTTGAGTATATCTGTAATACGTAGATTGTGTACTATTTTATATGAAGCCCATTTCAAACTAGCATACTACAACTAATTATAAGAGAAGCTTCTCCCCTTTAAAAATTTCATAACACAAAAAAATTACCCTATCAAACTTAATTTTCCTTCTCTTTAACACAAACTACTTCCACTATAAAAATTTTCACTACTTGGCGATTCGTAAACTATCCCCACCAAAAACACAATACAACATTTCATATCCCCACTCCCAAACAGAAAAATTTAAACGCGACACGAACAGAAAAGTGCACAGCTTTCCTAAATTGAAAAAAAAAAGAAACAAATTAACTCGTGTTGACAGTCACAGTGTAACAAACTGTTTACTGCTAGGGTAGAAAACAAAGCCATAAAGTGACGTCAAATTTCCATCATACCCTGGCATTCAGAGCGAATTTATCGGTCGAGCGAGCGAGCGGGATTCTTCCCCGTGCGCAGAATTGATTGCCGTGAAACAATCGCGATAAGGAACTCAATTATCAAGGGTGAATCGTGACAGGAGATCGCCAGGATCTCGAAATCAGATAGCATAACGCGAGGGTCAACTTTCCTCCGCCACCCTTGCACCAAATCGTCAAAGAGGGAGGGGGTTGCCGAATGATCACAACAGAGGGATTTCCTCTGCGTGTATCTTTTTGAGCTACAATTTAATCGCTCGTCCGAGTAATCGAAATAATACCAGGCTACGTTCACCCTGACAACCGAACCCTGTGGTTCCGTAGCTAATTAGCGGCTTTGCGAATCATAATTACGCGGTGTATTGTGTGTCACCTGGAAAAGGGGGGCCGGGAATACAGTTCATTGGAATTCGGGGCTCATGGGACGGTCATCTTTCACGACGGGGATGTATCGACACGACGATTACGCCAAATTGAGCTTCTAGATGAACAGTTGTTACGGGGATGCACGCAAGATCTAACGAAACAATTTTGTACTTAAGTTGGCTCGAGGGTCGTGGCTCAATAAATTATTGGAGTTCAGCGGATGAAATGGGAGGATAATTTTGAAGATGGAATTGGCGAGCGTGACTTTTGACAGAGTGAAAGCGTGGAACGGAAAGTAAGCTTCTGAGGGAGTTACAGAGTTTGAAGAAAGTCTAAACAAAATAGAAGACTAAAATTTTAAGAACCGAACTTCGTGTTCCAGGTTAAATTCTATAAACACTTGATCGTATTCCTGTATTCAAATAATAACCTCCTTTTACGATTAACCTTTCGTCTGCATATTCTCAACCTCGATCAGAATGTTCCAGATTCACGAGACATAGCGATCAGTGATTGAGACACAGTGGGAACATCGATCTCATTAAAAATTCATAATCGTCTCTCATTCTTAATCGCTGACCATCCAACCAACAGCAAAAGCAACGCCACAATCCAAATCCACGTTTTCAAACTACCCCGCAGCCCCCCGGAAAGAAGGGGGAGAAGGGTGTGACAAAAGCGTTTCAGCTTTCGACGAAACCGTTCCAGGGAAAGTCCCACAAACATTTCGCCACGAGGGATGGAACCCCTCCGCCGTCGGTTCCCAGGCGGAGGAGAGTTTGTTCGAGCTCGCACGCTGTTCGAATTTTCCACGGCCGATTTACGTGGGGGTGTGTTACTGGGGCAGTAGTGCGCAGAAGCTTCGAACATCCCCGATGTGAATCTACCAGAACCCTCCTTCTGTGTCGTCTCCCATCCCCCTCTCCTCTCTCCACCCTCCCTCGTACCCTGGGTCTGGCTCTCGCCCTACCATAGCCCCGTGGCACGAGGGGTGGTTCCCCAACAGTCCTCTCGGTTACATTCGAGCCTGAACTCGGACCGCGAAGCATTCAGTTTCTGTTCGGGCAGTGAAACGACGTGTCGTGTGTTCTCTCCTCTTATTATTTCGTGGAATGGCTATTGAGTCGATACCCCGGACTCGGCCCGGTGCCGTCCAGTCGCCCGCTGCACCGAATCCACATCGACATGTGTGCACCGTAGATTAATCAAAGGATCGAGGGTGGCTCGTGCGTGTCGAGGCTTGGCAACTCGGTGGACGCGCTTGATTTCTCTCGCCCAAGCTGATGGATGCTTACTAGTGACGCGACGTATCAGGTGATGAAATTTTCTCCGCCTGGAGATTGTGATTTCTTAAAAGTTTTCTTCTATTTGTTTGGTTTCTGTCTGTTGTTTGGAGGCTCGAGGTGGGTGTGTGGCGTGGATGGGGTTGAGCAAATGCGTTGGGTAGCTTGGGTGTTTTTGTGCGTATACAGGGGTGTATACGAAGGGATGAAATAGTTTTGTCTTGCTGGTTTGTGGTTTTTTGGTGATTCGGAGTGGAGGGGGCTGATTATTGCTGGAATACTTCGATGTACATATTCGTTAATAGTAATTGTGATTTGGGTAGGCTTGTGACGTACTTCGTTGCGATTAGTTGACTGTTTTTAATTCAAATTTTAATTTTGTATTCTGTTAGGTAGATTTCGAGTGTAATAAGTGGTTGGAGTTAATTAAAGCTCCTCTGGTTGCTCCTCCTACTCTATTAAATAGATTTAGTCGAATAGCTATTGTACCACGCTTAATTAATAATAATATTCGATAGCAATCCATAAATTTCGAACTGTTCAATTACATCCCTTCAATGGAATAGTATTCGTAATACACATTTTGCATGAATTTTAATCATAGAGTTTCCACTCGAAGCTCTGTAATAAACTATTATAAAACTAATTATAAAAATTCTGCGCAGCTGCAGGTTTTAGCAACAATAATAGCAACCCTTTATGATATAAAGCTGTTGATATAAAGTAAAATTATAAAAGCACAGGACCCTCGTTTTTCCAGTATAATATTTATACTTCTAAATTAATTTATTTTGTATGCATTTATTTGTAGCGTATTGTTTCTTCGGGGAAATGCATTATACTTTCAAGTGGACATTAAGCTCCCTATTATCATTCGCATTAAATAACTGGTGATTAAGGTAAACGGGTTCAGGCATTAAGGGGTTGAATGTGCATCTCGAGTATAAGTGAACGCTTTATAAGGTAGCCTCAGTATAGCGTGTACAATTTCTATTCATGAAGAGATAATGACGGTTGCATTATACTGGTGAGAAATTTCAAACAGATACGTATATTTGAAATTTTTGAATTGAATAATTCCTGCTTTGCAATAAAATTGATGAACAAATGAGACTCCGCGTAGCTTTATGTACATTTTGTTTAGTCAGTGTGCGTAATAAATGACTTTTAATGAATCTTAATATCCCGTTTGTTATTGCTCGTATATCTTGTCCAGTTTTTCGATTACTGGATTGTTTGTGTGTGTTATACCGTTCTCCGTTTTAATTGTCGAATTAAATGATTTGGTTATATAATCCATTGCAATGTAAATAACTGAAACGTTGAATTTTATCAGAATCGTTTAATCGCGTTGCTAAATTAAATTTTCACAAACGTGTGTGTGTATATTATAAGAATAAATTTAATAATACTTTTTGAAGGGAATGATGGATCTCTATAGACAATGAAGTTAAATCTTTGAATTTAAAAGAAAAGTCCACTTGCAAGGATATCATTTTTTTAAATATAGTATATCCATTCTTGTTATTATTCTAGATTTAAGAGCAATAGCATAATTCACATTCCGATCTTTTCTATTAACAACTTCCGCGTCAGGATCGTTTCACAACCTCTCCAATTTTTTATTGTAAAAAGAGTTGATTTGATTCTTTCAAAAAACTTGGCAAAGGAGCACCAAAAGTAATTTAACCCTTGACACGAAATCTTTTACAGACCACATGTATCTTCTAATTTCTGTATATTAATTTCAACAATTTCCAAGGGGTACTTACAACACTGTTGGAAATATTTATGTAAAAGTGGTTCGTAGAATCAATAATGAACTTTGGATTTTGAAGATATCATGATAATTTTAGTTTAACATAAGTATCAGATTATTTCAAAAGTCTTGGCGTATATTTATTTAAACTTTATTACGAAGAAAAACAAATTACGAAATAAGTTTAATTATTAATGTAATTTCCCTCCTTTTCAATGACTTCTTGCCATAGTTTTACTTTAAAAAAATCAATAGATTTCTAGTTAAAAAATGTATTGACAAAAACTTCTATTACTTCTATGTATATTAATTCTTCTATTAATAAGTAAATGAATTAGTGAAACTGGCAAATGAAACAAACAAATTATAATTTATTAATATTCTTAACAGCCTGTTAACGATAACATTTACGGATTTGTTAAATTCATAAAGCATACCTACATTATTGGGATTAAAATTAACGCGCACTCGCTCTAAATTCGCTTCACTGATTCAATGTTGATACTGACCTGCTGCTCAAAAAGAAGACAGACATTAAAATGGCTTAAGCAGAAAACAATCGCATTAAACGTCACAACTGCATCCTACGAAATACGCAGACTTTTGAAATCAGCTGATATTATTCTACGTCATAAATAGTAAGTCCTATTTCGACTCTGGGAAATCGCGTAATCCAACAGTGGTGTCTAAAGTAAGTCCCCCAAACTTGTAGAACAATTTAGAGGCGAGAGATAATCTTTCCGTTTCCCTTCGTGGTTTTCACCGCGGCGAAACGTTCCCTTCGCGGCGGTTATTCAAGTGGATCGTTAATCGGGGCTTCGTTAAAGAGTGACAGCGATAAATACGCGAGTGACGTTTATGAATCGAGCGATGATTATATTTAACAGGCAGACGTCAGCGAAACGTGGCCGTTGGATTCAATTGAACGGTTACAAGGATCCCAGTGGATAGGTCGAGTGTCTGTCGCGATAGGATTTCAGGTAGCGTTTCGTAACCAAGCGGGGGAAAATGGACGTGGATCTATGCTGCAGCCTCGCAGGAATAGCTAACTATCTGTGCACGAGGAGCCTGCGTTGGAAACGAAGGCGATCACCGCCCGCGTCATCCAACGTCCCGCGATCCTGGGTATTATAGGACTCGTCCATTTCCAATTGGATGCTTTCCAATCCTAAACGTTGCATAGTAGCCGCTGCCACTCGCTAGAATAATCACGCTCATCGATCACGAGTTAAATGGTTTGAATTTTTCGTCGAGATTGTTCAAGGTGTTACTTTAGCTGAGTTTCACTTCTAGGGCGATTAGATGGTGGTCTTAAAGATGAATTTTAGCAAATTTCAATTGGGTGAGTTTGTAGTGTATAAAATACTTTTATTGCTCCTCAAGGATTGCAATATTATCTCTATCTTACATATGTATATTCCTTACTTTTAATCGGTATTCTTAAGTTTAACTCGAGTTGATTTTGGACTTTCAGTAGTTTATACATTGAATAGTAGTTGTCTCATGTGCAGGTAAATTGAAATATTTTTAATAGTTCTTTTTTGGCGTAAGAAGTACCTTGCACTAGTCTGTCAATTGTTTTTTTCAGCTTGAGAAAAGCTCCAGCTCTTTTTCAACTTTCGCTTGCTTGGAAAGCTAAAGCTAATATCGATCATCTTGAGCAGCAAATAATCCATTTATCGTTTCGTTGAATGTGTAGAAGTATTTATACACATATTTTCCACTGTCCATCAGCTTGTACGATATTAGGCAGCCATGTCTTTGCAAACTTTCGTGCCTAGTAGTCTCAGCTAAGCACAGAATGCTTGAATTTGAATGCGTTAGTGACATGAAATATCCAAAATGCTTCGTTCATATAGTTTTCCATGATTGCTTACATGATTGAAAAAGCAAGCAGCGAATGTAATCAGGGAATAGTTATTTCACGATAGAACTATTTCACCGCAGCTATATAATTGTGGTGAATCATTTTGTTAAATATTTTTCTCACGAAATTTTAATTTTATAACTATTTTATTTTTGTTAATTTTCTGATTATATTTGTTCATGAAACAAGTGAAATCATAATTTAGTTAGAAATCACAATAACAGAGTGACGTCGATGAAGTTTGGTTTTCGACGTTTCCTCTCGGAAAACAATGAAAAAGTCGTTACCAGTTTCTTCACGCGTATCGGTCAAGGTGGTGAAAGGAAAAAGGTTGAAAGATGTTTGAAAGTTTCCGCGAAAAACAGCGGGCTACCGGTTTTCCCGTGGGTGTAAGTTAATAAGTCATTCGAACAGCCCCTAACAGGGCAGATACTTACGGCCTGGGCCATTCTTTACGATCTCGTGACAGGGGTGCAGTGAGTGGGGAGGAAAAACCGTGCCATCAGATTCAATATTTAAGTGTGTTAGATCGCCTCGACATTGTGAGGATAATTGCCTTAGCAAAAGTTAATTTAGATCTGTATAAAAAAGGGAATTTAACATGTTCTTGAAAAATTAAATTTAAAGCTATCGAGACTATACCAGTCAGCACTTTGTATAGCAATCTGTTAATATGAATTAACTTGAGATACTTAGTAAATCATGGAAAATGAGTTTTAGCAATTTTAATGTTATAAAATTTAATTTTTTCGTTACATTATATACATGTATTGAATACATCACCTTCTAACAAAAATCCATGCCCATTTAAAAAAAAAAATGAAAAGTTTCAATGCCATTCTGCTGTCACTGAAATATTAAGATATTATTCATAATATTATAAATAACATAAATTTACAGAAAAAGCCTTCAGGTTTTATCTCCATGCTCGACAAATTTAAAGCTATTAAACCATTATAAACCATTCCACTTGCAAGTGCCATTTAAATTACCGCAGAATTTTATTTCCTGTAAGATCGCCAAGTTTCTGAAACAATTTACCAATCGATCATCGCGGCCGCCTCTAAATCCATTTTGTGCCACTGTGTCGTCGGCCACGACACGTCGGGCTCGTTCGTGACGAAGGGTGCCGAGGACAGGGCAAAAGGGGGTTGGGGTGGCGATTCTCCGCCGAGCAGTGGGGCGAGGGGGTGGAGGGTTTGGAAAAAGGTGAAGCTCATAAGGCGAGGATGGAGTTAAAAAAGCTGACAGTGTTGCTTCCGTCGACTTAAGATCGCTGAGAATGGAGGAGCAGCAAGTACTGCGGCGGAGGAAAGTAAAATGGCTGCGTTTAAGTGGTTCCGCAATCTTGATGGTCTTTGATCGAGCATAATGCGAAACAATCTTCCGTGTTTCTTCCGCAGATTCCTGCTGGATGAAGTATAGTCTCGCCGTTGCTCACCTTCACGTTCCACATCGTGCATTTGTTTCTTATTTCACGGGGGAGTGTTTTCAATTATAATGCCATTCTTCGCCTCACGCGTCGATGGCGTGCGAACTGAGGGGTGGGATTGGTGTCAGGAGGTCGAACTCGTCAAGTCTAGCTTGTGCATTAAGGGGTTGCCTCGTATCTAGGGTAAACAAAGTGAATTTTTTGTGTATTTTAAGGTTTACGGTTTCAAAAATGTGTCCTTGTAGTTAGACTTCGAAAGAATTTGAATAGAATCAACCGTGAAGATGAAGTGCGCTTGATGCACAGTTGGTATTATTTTATTCTTTATAGTCTTTACTCTGTTATCATGGTATTGTTTTATATTCCCTTGCTGAAGGAAAATGAAGGGACGTTTTCCTTTACGAAGAGGGAGTGTTTTTCCGCAGAACGACACTTATGAAACTCGTCAGCGTCATATCATAAAAGCTACTTGACTCATCAACTTGAAATTTTATTATTATTATTACTAACGGGAATCCCTATAGTAGGTAGCCAAATTTTGTTTTATACGAAGTAACTATTCATTTTCAAATTATACTACGTAGTCTCAGCTCGATATATTAAAAAGGTTTCCTGTAATGCAAAAACAGTTGCAAAAGTTTTAGTCAAAATCTCTGTCTCCTTACAAAGCTCAGCCGTCTTTATCTTATGCTTTTATACATTAATAATAACAGCTACTAAAGTTACACTAATATGAAATAAACACCGCATAGAATTTCTTATTCCTAATTATCGAGAGAAACATTACTAATAATTCGTGTATTATTCACGTAAGTCAACTGAAAAAGATAATGTCAGACCTCCATCGGTACATTAACCAACCCAAGAAGATTTACTATACCATCTCGCATAGCTTTCTTTAAAAAAAAATCCCAAGCACCACCAATGCTCGAAACACAAAACTACCCTCTTAAAAGAAAAAGGGATTGCCCCTTTTATAATTATACAAAACACCTTTCAACAGTTCCTGCACCCCCAGTCAGGTCAATCCCAGTTAATCAACTTCGAAGAACCTCGATGCATCAGACGGTAATTCATACAGCCAAGGTCCATTTCGAGGCACGCGAGAAAATCGTTGAGTAACCGTGTCTCAAAGTAATCAACATCCACAGCGTCGCGTTTCGTGCTTAAACGACGTGTTAAACGGAGGTGAAACGTTATTTTTCATGCTGTTCGTATCAACAGCGGGGGTCCACGTGATTGGCACGCATGCCAGGCTCCATTAAGCGAATCGAGCCCCCGATTACCGAATCTTGTAGAGCGTGCATAATCGTGCCTTCGTTACCTCGTACCAATCGGCGAACCCTCAATTAGTCCCTGTCAGGCGTCATCGCCGTGGAAAGAGACTGACGTCTAAATTTAGAGGCTTCAATCGATCCGTTTTTGGTTAACACTCGTAACGCGTTGCTGTCCAACTGTGCTTTTCGCCATTTTCGTCCACGTCACTCCATCTTTGTAATCTCCCACGCAAAGTCTATAGCTGCCTTAAACTTTTGGCGCTCCACGATACTGGAAATGTTTATTGCATCTCTCGAATATTTAGAGTGTATTCAATTCCACGTCATTTGGTATTAGTGTTCGGGAAGTACTTTTATGCGATTGTTGACTAACGACTTAAGCTGATGTCTTGGATAAAATAGGATTATTAGTACAGTATTTATCTCGTAGCTAGAAAAAAATTTATCTGGATTTAAAATTTTCTATACCCAACTGGAGTTTAGTTTCTCCAATTCCAACATAAATAATGGAACTGCTGACATAATCTGAACGCGTGGATGTAATTCCAGAAAATACCTTTCAGAAATCTGACTTCTGAACTTTAGCAAAAGAGGGGCGAGGGGTAAATATGCACTTCCTATATACCTACGTATATAAAATTTCAAGTTCATTTTTTTATATGAGTTTAGATAGTCATACACATAAATGACACCAGTAAAAATTGAAATGATAGCAATTTTCCAAATGTATCTCATCATCGGTAATAAATCGCTCAGCTGTTGTTCATCATTTTTCGACGCTGCTCTTCGAAGAATTTTCGGTGCCTCGCGCATCAGCGTCCCTTTTATTCACTTAGGAGTAAAAATATCGCTGACCTACTCTTTTAAACGGCACATTTCATCCTTGGAGAAATTTTTGCCTGCCTCCCCTAAAATATTCATTCGTAAGGTCGTTTGGGTACAAGCCGTGGCCATTTCACACGGTCTACTTGGAAGTCTTGACGCTCGCTTGGCAGAATTTCTGTGGCTCGTGTGGGATGGGGCGAAAACTGTAACACAATACGTAAAACGCTGAAAGTTGGGGATGGATGTTCACGCGGTGCAACTCTTCAACGCTTAACGGGCGGATATTCAACGAGGCAGGTAGTCATTTTTCATGGGAAAAAAATAAGTAGAATAACATTTCTTCAAAGAAGGCTCTGGTTTCTTTATCTATTTAGTATTCATGCTCTTAATTAAAAAGTAACAAAATGCAGTAATGAATGTGATACAACTGTGGTGGAAATGAAACTGTCTGCAAAGAATACGTTGAAATTGGAGAATAAATTTTATTTCTGTAACTTAAACTTACTTTTTCCCACGAGGATTCGTTTCATCCACAATTATACTAAATGTAATGATAAAAATTCTGCACCAGAAGGATTTGCAAAATCGTTTTTCTGGAAAAGAAAGCACCCTTGAAGCCAATTTTATCCCAGACTTCCCACTCATTTTGTCAAGCAAAATCACCCCCTTGTCGATTGCACCTGGTATGAAACAGCCTGTATATATAGGTACTTCTGAATATCAACTACCTCTTGCATTTCCTGGTCCTCTATTTTTATCTCAGCAGCAAAGCAGTGGTCAATTTTTATTTGGGAAATGTGACAGCTAAGGAGTTGAAATTAATTCGTATTCATTCGTCATAAAAATATAAACCCCCAAAATACAGGCCTAAACCAGTTTCAGCGTATTATGAATAATTAATAACTGGTTAAGCAGTTTGTGGCTATTGGAACGATATTTTTGAGTCGCCTTCAGCAGATGCATAAAGGTGTGTGTACGTTAACGATGCTTGTCTAACGTCTGAATAATGATTTGGACGGCGTCGAAGTAGCGTCGCGGCCCCTGCATAGTCGCGTCTCGTGGGGTTGACCTAATTGCAGCTAATGAGGTCATTCCTCTAAATACCATTCCGTGGAAATTGGAAAGTGACGTACTGCGGTCGAACGGAGAGTAACTTTGTTGAGAAGGGTGAATCAATTCTGCGCCAGAATAGCCGCCATTGGGTCCAATCGGTGTCCACGAGGGCTGTTTCTCCATTTATTTCGTTCAGTCGCTAGAAGAAATCCTTTGTAGTTAGATCTCTTGATATAGATACTTACAGTAGATCGTTTGTTGCAGTTGTTAATAACATATGTATATAGTATGTTGTGTTATGCTAGTAAGTCAATTGCACGTCAAATCAATTGCAGTTAAATAGTTATAAAGAATGTTTTTCTGAAAATGGGTAAAAAATAAAAATTGTAGACTTTGATAGACTGTATTTGTGCTTTCAACATATTTTGAAATTGGAAAATACGGCCAATTACTCTTCAAGTATTTTCAACTACACTGCTGTAAAAAAGTTATTTCACACGCACAACCGCAGACACACAGTTTCCAGAAATTATTCGAGCTAGACGTTTGGAATTTTTACTATGCAATATCACTTCTGTCATATTTTTAACGCCAGTATTTTCTATAGAAATATATTTTCAAGTATGTAGAATAAAGCACGAGGTTTGTATTAAAATTTCGTAAAATATGCTTGAATTTTAATTTTACAACACAGTAGTAGTTTCGTCCAAATACACGACACTGTACAAAATGTTAGCTTTCTATCTTAAATAAATTTCGAGATGTGTACGCTTAATTAAAAAAATTCAAATAAAAAATAAAACCTTGCTCTTGGTTTATTCGTATTATTATTAATACATGCATGTCATCAATAATAAAATTTTTTTATTGCTGTGTTTACGAAGCAACGCAGAAATCAAGTATGCAAAGCCACAAAAATTCGATCTCTAAAAAAATTCTCCCCTTTCTCGGCTGAGAAACACTTAAAGCGATCCCCCGATTATACCCGTTTACAACCGCCATGAATGCTGGTCGACTTAATTCGCTTGGAGATAAAGTTAAACGAAATTATTAGTCAAGGAGCTCTACAGTATCCTTGCATACATTAAACGGGCGGCGGAGGGGGGTTGTGAAATGAACTCGGAGCAAGTTTCCTGCAAACTTCCGTGATTATCAAAGCAGATTCGCGAGCGTGTAATTTGCCAATTTATCCGTTCCGCGATAGATCTTGAAATTTCGTTTCGCTTGCAATTTCTGGGTACCATCGTTTCACTTTCTTAATTTCAGAAGAATTTAAAGGTGCCTTGCAATATCTGTTCAACAATCATCTTTTTCCATTTCGCCAGTGATTTTTGAAAAACATGAAAAACTGGAAGCTAGTCTTTCGACACGGAGCTTGAATGAAGTTTTCTGAAGATGTTTGAACTATAAATGGGTCGTAATACAAGGACAGGGGTTGTTAAAGAAGGAACAAAAGAGATCCTTGAGAAAAGAACGTGCAGATGCTTCAGTCAGCTTATGAAGCTTGGAACCCTTTGAATCGTACATTATTATATTAATTTTATAACGAACACACAAACACAACGAAGAAAAAGGGGGGCTTTGAAAATGAGTGTATAAACGAGTAAAACAGAATACACGTAAGAATATTACACAATAAGCGGAATTAAGAAAAGAAAATATTTTAGAAAATAAGAAACCATAAAGGTAAATAAAAAGGGGCCCAAGGAATAAACGGAGAAAGACAATTCACTGTATAGGAAAGGAAAAGAAGGAAGAAGGAGGTAAGAAAAAAGGAATACAAAACACCAAGAAATGGGTGGACTGGGGGTGATAATATAGCGTTAGGAATGAAGAAAGAAAGAGATAGCAAGAAGCAAGGTAAAAGGAGGAAAACTAAAAAGAGAAGGTGAGAGGGACTGAGAAAGGCTGGGTTCGTAAGAAGGGGATGGTCTGGGGTGGTTGTGCTCGAGTTTGACACAGTCAGAGACCAGCGTTGCCTGGCAACCTTTAAGGGTGGCGGTCCACATTGGCGTAGGGTGTACTTGCAACGAATTTATGCGCGTGGACCACCCTCGCCACCCTTGTCTTCTATCGAGAGGCGTAGAAAAACCGAGTAAACGAACGGAACAGTCTATAATTGGCGATCTTCTTCGGGTTCGAAGCGTGGCGTGATATATCGACTATCACCCCCTTGGATGTTTGGATGTATCTTGGAAATCGAACGTATAAAACGGTCCTCCCGCGGAAACTTTGTTAGGGGTTGGAATTCAGGATCAGAGGATTGTGGTAAATTATTATTGTTCACTTATATGGACTTATAATTTATAGTTTTAAGAAGACAGAAGTTTTTATCCTTAAATATTTGAGCTTATCTTAGTAATTACTCAATTTTTATAGAAACGATTGAAACAGACATTTTTTCACATATTTTTATTTGCGCAGATGTGCTTCATAGTTCATAGATCAGAGTATCGTGCAACTTCCACTACGAGTACATTTACCTTTTCTTTCTGGAAACTAGATTTCTCGCGAAATTGCGCCAGAACTTATGCAAACCCGATTCGTTAACATTACATTCCCTAATCCCTTCTCAGCCTCTGTTTCTTAACGGAGTTACGCTCCGCAGGAAGTAGCGAGAAATGGCGGACTACACTCTTGGCGAACTATTTCATCAAGAACGTAACTTTATAATTAATCAACTTTCCAATTAACGTGACTGAGGTGGTCCTTCCATTCTTGCGTGGCATTTGCTTTTTACAAAATACGATGGCACTACACAGTAATGCCCAAAAGACACTTCAAAGTTGTTATTTCCTTTTTCGTTACGCTACGTGGTAAAGAATGGAGCCTTTTCTTCCACAAAGAATTGCAATTTGTAGTTGTTTAATTAACACAATTTAAATGGGACACTCATTGAAAGCCACACTACCGTTCACTGTTTCGTATATTAGATTTCTGGCTTGACTGCTCTATATTCTCAGCAGGTGAAGTTTCTCCCAATCGATATTAAACAATGTAGATTGCCTTGTTCCACGGCGATTAAGCCAACCTAAGTTCTGGCGAATGATTCTGTAACTTGTTGATGCAAACAAAAACGTGGACAGCGACGTTTCGCCCTGCGGGGCGTAAATGAGAGGACACGTTTCCCCAGATCGATTTAATTAGGCCCCGAGCTGGTGACAATTTATTTTTATTAGGCAGACACAGGGGTGGAGCCGAGCTTCTACGCCCCTGCCTCGTCCCACACTGCACCCTGTGGCAAATTCTATGGCAAATGTATCATACCATGGAAGATCAATATATAGACAGAAGTCCCACGGTGGCTTCCTCTCTCTTTCAATCCGATAGCGCGGCATTTTTAATCCGTCGCTGTGCTGGGTTTCGCGGAAAACCGTTTCAAAGTGACTGAAATAAAATTGTAGAAAATTTTGGATATTTTTCTTTAAATCTTTTTGCAGAGGGTGCGATTTGAAGGTTTGATAAGTCGAACAGTTTGCTCGTGTGGATTAAAAAGATTGTGTTTGGGGTGTCTTTCAGGGAATTTATTTTCCTGCGAGTTTTAGAGAAATGGAAAGTTTTGTATTTAGAAGTTTAGGTAGTTTAGTTTGAGAAAAAGAATGTTGGTTTGATTGGATTTGTTGGGGGTTGTTTGGAATTGAATTTGAGAGCAGGATCTTTTTATTGGAAAATGTATTTGATAATTGGGAGTATGTTAATATTGCATCAATTGAATACAGTGTATATAATATTTTACTGAATTTTATAAAACTGTTATGTATAATTTGTTATCTACTGAAACCTTCGAATACGTTGAGCATTTAATGTTCATATGAGCTGCAGACTTGTGAGCAACGCTACTGTTAATAAGAACGGTGTAAAATGATTATGTGCTAAGTGCATCATTGAATAAAAATTATTTTTATGTTCGATAACACACATTTGAAGCAATATGAGTGAATGGAAAACGTGGGGCAATCACGTGGGCAGTGAACCCGTATATCGTAACCGAATATCATTCCACGCGAAATTTAACGGCACTAGCAAGAAGTGGCTGTTATTTAACGATAATGTGCAATTACGCGGATAGATAGAACGAACGGTGACCCCGAGTGAGCACAATACTCGATCCCTTGCAACTTGTTGCACTTGATTCACCGGCGAACTGGGAATCGTATATCCGCGTAAAGTCCTTTATGTTCTTCGTAAATATCATAAATCGGCCGAGTATCGCGATACCAGCTATACAGGGAATTACCACAGCGATTGTCGAGATTATTATTACGGGATCCAGCAATCACGAACGACCATGTAACAGAATAGTAGGCAGGGAACAGAATCATAGTTTCTGGCTAGCAAAACTGAAGGGATTTTGAAAATATTCCTTCTTGTAATTCGAAATTAAAGAAAATTAAGGGAAAGGAAAGTAAATAAATGCAAATTAAAGAGACGTGTACTTAAACTCGAAAGTACAGTAAAGTTAATGTTTCAAAAATTCTGATGCAATTTGTGTTGCAAAAAGATATATTTTCTTTCAGATTTTAAATATTCCATGACTCATGTGCTATTGAATAAGGGATGCATGTCGTTTATTTTCCATGTGTATTGTTTTCTGTTGTACATCCCTCCATAGAGCTACAATTTTTAAATAATGGTACATCGTGATAATGGTGTATTGGCAGAATATTTAAAATTATTGTAAGACAGAGAAAATGGACGATATAGTCAATGTGGAGAGATATTAGACAAACAAGGAGAGACAGAAAGCACGGCGGAAATTATGAATGCCCAATTTATGTCAATTCACACGTTTATTTCAATTTATATAATAGAGCTGATATCATAAATAGATAATTTTCGTGTCATTATTTAATGCTTTGTTATACAAAAGCAGCTGATTTCATAAGATTATCGATTCAATTAATTAAGCCTTCAGTTGTGCAATGTCTGCGCTTTAACTCGTGCCATGCAGAGCAGATCAATTCTATAGATCCAGTTCCAAAATCTTGTACTATTTCTATTGCAGTATGCGTTAATTATTAAGTATTATTACTGTAAATAGTCGAAGCTATTCTTGTTTTATATATAATTTCATCAGACGCATGAGAATAAGCTTGAAGAAAAAAATACAGCACTGTGAGGTTCAAACTCAAAATTTCAATCTTGCCTCAGTAAATGCTAAAATTTCCGCAATTGCGCCAAATTTTTCTTTCAACCTGTTCGAATTTTTCAAACTGAAATCGAATTGACTCGATTTTGGAACTGCCTCCCTTTGAAATTCGTCTGGAGCGTTAATGGACGGAACACCGCCACGAAAATTGAAAAGCTGACGAACGGTACTTTTGCTTTTTCAGTCGAGTGATTCCGGTGGTTTTCGTGCACGCAGGAGATCACCCAAGGCAGTCACGATGGCCCACCTGTCCCTGCGTATCTCCATCCCGGAGAAAAACGCCACGAAGATGATGCAATTCGACCCTAGCACATCCGTTTACGACGCTTGCCGTATTATCAGAGAGAAGCTCGCCGAAGCGAGTAACATGGGCCAACGTAAGTTCCTCCTTTTCCCTAAAATATTCAGGGACCTGCAGCAACGTTTATCATTTTCATCTCAGGCACATTGCGACGAAATTGATATCCAAAATAGAATATAAATGAACGTTGGCCATCGCCTGGCGGATACAGGGTCCATTTTGACCCATCAAAAACTGTGTTACTAGGAGTACTAAATACTTGTGCTACTTGTTAGTGAAAATCATAATTTCTTTAAGGAAACATAATTTTTTATAATAAGGAGAACAAAAGACTTCAAAATTTAAAATATCTAGTAGATAAAATAATGAGAAATTACAAATTGGAACTTAATAAAACCTAAGAGAAATTAAAACTCAACCCTTTGCCCTCAAACGTACTCACTCGTTAATCTACCACAAATTTTTTGCTGAATGCTGCACTTATTAAATTTTAAACTTTGGGATTCAATTCTACGAATCTAGAATTTTTCAATTTGCAAGCTTTGGGAATATCACTACGCAATCTTAATTTATTTCAATAATAATGAAAGCTAGTCCTCAGTAGAAATGGAATCATATGGACCAAAGTGGACCGTGTATCTCCTGCGCGGTCGATTCTCAGACAATTCACTTTCCATGGATCAAGTCTTCGTTAATACATTTTGTTAGGCACCTGGATATTGTGAGATAACTAACTCATAGTGTTTAGTCCCTTCTGGTAGCTAACTTACTTGACACGGGGACACTGCGCGTAACGATGATTGCACAAAATGACGCGATCGTAATGAATTCCTATTCCCATCGACAGCCAAGGACTACGGGATATTCCTTGCCGACGAGGACGTCAAGAAGGGAGTATGGCTGGAGCCAGGGCGGAATCTCGATTATTACTTGCTGAGGAACGGCGATCTGCTCGAGTACAGGCGTAAACTGCGGACCCTCAGAGTGCGCATGCTGGATGGAACGCTGAAGACATTGCTAGTGGATGATAGTCAGCCCGTCGCCAATCTCATGGTGGTGATTTGCACGAAGATAGGCATCACGAATCACGACGAGTACTCGCTGGTGCGGGAGCTGGCCGACGAGGAGACCGAGAACCAGAAACCGGGCAATTTCGGCACTCTGACGCTGAAGAGACGGAAAGAGGAGAAAGGCGAACGGGACGCCAAGATGGACCAGCTGAGGAAGAAGCTGAAGACCGACGACGAAGGTGAAGATTCCAATCTTTTTCTCTTTCCGTGAGCCAAACATTTCGACTTATTAAACTTCCTTAACGAGAATTGTTGCGCCTCTTTGGAGGATTGGATGCAGGAACAGAGCGCCTCCAACGATACTTTCGAGATTGTTCGGGGTGGGAAAGAGTGTTTCACAGTCGGGGGCAGGGTCTTTCTGTTATTTAAAGGTAATGTGTTGGAATGGTGCAAAGGATGGGCAGCGGATTCTAGGATGTTGATGCAGCTTTTGCAGGGTGTTTGATGCATTCTTGATTTAAATAGGTGAATCGAAGAGATTCTGAAGTGAATTCATTAGAGATTAATGACAAATCTTATTTCTACTTCTATTACCTTTTGTTATAGAGATATAAATAAGAATACTCAAAAGAACTTTCATATCTTCAAAAAAGAATATAGATAAAATTCTCTATGAGTGTAAATGGAAGCTAGAAAATTAAAAAGTATTTCAAATTTCTAAGCTTCTCGATGAATCTCATCTACTTTCCTTTGAATAGATATAAATAATGTTTAACTTTTTCACTGTCATTATCTTCTTACTTTCCATCCTTAAATTTCGTGGGCTAATGTAACCAAAAACAGAATTCTACGAAGAAAATTTACATTAATAGAATTCATAATTTGATATCTTCCTATTAATAATTATTTAATTCGTCAATTATTTTTTGGTTAACCGACAGGGAGCACGTTGTCTTCTTGTTTCAGTTAATTGGATAGATCCCAGTAAGACGTTACGAGAGCAAGGAATAGACGAGTCGGAGACTGTCCTGTTACGGAGGAAGTTCTTCTTTTCGGATCAAAATATCGACAGCCGAGATCCTGTGCAATTATCTCTTTTATACGTTCAAGCACGGGACGCTATTTTAGACGGCACGCATCCAGTTACACAGGAGAAAGCTTGCATTTTCGCTGGAATACAATGTCAGATCCAATTCGGCGACCACAAGGAGGACAAGCACAAGCCTGGCTTTCTCGAGTAAGTTCCTTTACGAGGATGTACCAATTTCTATTCACCCTGTTCTTATCGAAATTATACTTCAATCACCATAAACTAAACATACGCAAGAAGTTACGAAGGAACACACAAATGAATGAAAATTGATATTCCACTATTCTGTATCTCTTTCATCTTTGATACTCTATTCTTCCTTTCAATTTCGAACACGAGCCCCTGATACTGAAAAATAACGTAACATCAACGGTACAACTACTATTTTCCGCAATCTACTTGTCTCATCACTTCAGTACCAACAATTCGTTTAATTCTACCAATTACCAATTCCTCAATGTTCATAAAACTTAAAAAAAAAACAGCGTGTAATTACAATTTGAACTTTGTAAATTCCCGTCATTTATACTTAAGATGCAGAGTGTTAGTACGCGTCGAAATGAATCCTGCTTGGCGATGTTGAAGATCTGCCAAATTCTCTTAATCGATGATGAACGTTCCTCATCGAATTTTCTGCACAGCTTGAAGGAGTTTCTGCCTCAATCCTACCTGAAGGTGAAGGGCATCGAGAAGAAGGTGTTCGCTGAGCACAAGAAGCACGTTGGCCTCTCCGAGCTGGACTCCAAGGTGTTATACACGAAGACAGCTAGGTCCTTGAGCACATACGGCGTCACGTTCTTTCTGGTGAAGGAGAAGATGAAGGGGAAGAACAAGCTGGTGCCCCGATTATTGGGTGTCACCAAGGACTCAGTCCTGCGACTCGATGAGAAAACGAAGGAGATCTTGAAGACCTGGCCGCTAACTACCGTGCGACGTTGGGGCGCCTCTCCAAACACGTTCACGCTCGATTTTGGCGACTACTCCGACCAGTACTACAGCGTGCAGACCACAGAAGCCGAGCAGATCCTTCAGCTGATCTCTGGTTACATCGACATCATCCTGAAGAAGCAGAAGGCCAAGGACCATTTCGGCATCGAGGGAGACGAGGGCTCCACGATGGTCGAGGACAGCGTGTCGCCTCTTAAGTAAGCGTTGCATTCACTCTAGCTGCTAATTTGTTAATTGATACTGTCGACGAAGAGCAAGGAGCATGGCAATTATCGATATTAAAAGCTGGGGCTCCAGTTGGAAGTCTTTTCATTTTATCGAGTGCATTGTGATACATCGACGTGTCGTGGTATTAAGTTTCTCGTGTCGTGGATAAGAATTTTGTGACATGGAGGAGTTTTTGAGACGAAGGCAGAGAAGCTACCTCAGGGCTAAGGAGAGACAAGGGTTTTCTTTTGATTTAATAGCTTCGAATAATCGAAACTGTTTTTTGTTTTGTTTAGACTGTTTTTATTCTCACTCATCGTGGTAGTTTTTGAGATTTGGAATATTCTGACAGTGTAGTAGCTTCTACTCATTATCAGTCAGGATTTGTATTAAGATAGTTTTCATATAATTCTTCATATATTTCATTTACTTCACAGAGCAACCATCATGCAACACGAGACGAGCAACGTGGGCAAGGGGAACGTAGAAGCTGTGTCCGTCGCCATACCTGCAGTCATGAGAGCCGGAGGAGACGGTAAGGGACTCAGAATCCTCCTTCAATCTCGCGTGTCCCAAAATCAGTGTCTTGTGGCATAAATTAACTTCAAGATTCGAGTAATTCTGAGATTTCAGCATCTCTTGTGAGTCCTATTATCCCCTAAACACTCGAAGACCCCTTATGTTCAAACAGTCCGCTTCTACGTAAGCAAATTGCGTTAAAAGCATCTCTAATTACACTCTCAAAATAACTTCAAGTAACCAAGCAATCAATGAACTTCACACAACACACAAGACACTGAATTTCGACGTCGTCGCAGAGTCCCACAACTGAAGGGAACGAAAGAAGCCAGAGTGATCCTTGCACGGCTGGATCCTCGTCCTCCATGTTGGTTCTTCTTGATTTTTGTACATACAAAGGCTCGCTCTTCTTTTTCTTTCCCCTTCTTTTGGTTTTGTACATGCAAACTACGACTCGAAGTGCTTTCATTTATAAATGTCTCGCTTCGCAACGCGGAGCCTGTCCGTGGGTGTCTAGCTTCTTGTCGAGCGTACTCGGTGTTGTGCATATCGATTGACGAACGATCAATCTTTGTAAATACTCGGATAGTTGCATGATACGGTTTGTAGGGGCTCGATCGTATGGGACTGGGCACATGGGTGGTGCTCAATACACGACTGTCAGCGGCCAGGTGAACATCGCTCACGCTCCACCGATGGTAAGATCTATGAGAAACATAAGAGGCTCCTGCTGATGTTGGGTCTCAGTGTTCTCGACCTGTTTCTATGGAAAGTGTTGCCCATTCTTGGCTGTGAAGATAAGCAAACTGAAAAAGGTTACAGGTGCATTGAAAATGTCTCTCTTTGGAGGTTGCAGCGACGAGCAAAGGTACTGGTGTTGCAGTCAGATGTTTAACTTGACTTATGACTGTGTGCAAAGCTCATCACTGAGACTTTTAACAGAGTGGGTCGAAATAGACCCAGGAAAATAGGTAGAATAGTTATCGTGCTATATTTATCTTGAAGTTCTGTTAAGTTGTAGCTGCGATATATTCTCACGTCCAAAGCGCTGAGGTAATGAAGTAATGAGGAAAATTATTTCATTACTTGCCTAATTTCCTCGCTATTTTTTTTATCATAGTTATGGCACGAAATAATCAGAATTTTTTCAAGCTGCGTATGTTCTTACAGAGGGAGCATTTTATGCATTACACTTGTGCAGTATTCCTCAAAGTGACTTCTGCAACTGTCCACTTGTTTGTATAAATTTTCTATTTTATGGGCAGTTGAAACGTAAATGGATCCCTCGTGAAGAGACACTGATCATTCACATCAGCAAGGGCTGCTCGTTCGCCCTGTATGGCAGTAGCTTAGATCGAGCATCATTAACGTTTAAGTTCTAGAAGTTAGTAATATGTAGAAAAATCTCGTTGCACTTGGAAGCAACTTTCAAACGACTAATGGACGGTTTAAATTTATTTTCATGCTAGGCGCCTTCTATTACGGACACAGAGTAGGTACACGATGATGAAACTTTTAGTTACGTATTATAATTGGCTATTGAAAAAGCTTTGGAATACGTTGTCTCGATTTTCAGTTCGATTCTATTCTGTTCTTGAGAATGACATACAGAAGTCACTGAAATGTACGATATTATCATGTTGGCGCATATAAAATATCGTTTTCTGAATCAAATATTAAAAAGATGCGCAATTATTTGCAACTTGCAATTCATTCAAATGTAACATACTTTAAATACTGAATTTTCTCTTTCGCATTTTTCACAGCAGTACTGTTTAATATGCATAGTGCAGAAAAGTCACTGGAGTTTTATATTGCTTATTTTACACCACCGAAAAATGCAAATTTCGGAGGAAAGGTACTTCGTAATGAGTTAGTAATTTAATATAAAATCTCCGAATCAGTGAAGTCTGTATTGTAAGATATTTTTTTTGTTCAGCATAGAGCTTCATTTAATGTGCACTTAAAATTATTTCGACACGTTGGGCACTGAGAAAACGATTATTTATTTATTAGTCGTGTGGATATGATAAAAATAGGGGTTACTTAATCTTTTGCAGGTTTAAAGTTTGATTTGTGTAAGGTTCCATTTTTATATCTTTTTTTATAAATTAAGTAACAGAACTATCTTTGGGGATATTGAAAGAAATGGTTATTAATTAATGGTAGAAATAAATAAGAACCACGTAAAAGATTAAACACCCTCGTTCAGAGTGAGTCATACAATTTGGACGAGTTGGGACCAAATTTATTATTTAGTTAAAGAATACAAAATGAAATGGTGAATGGGATAAAAGCTTAATTTTTTTTTATGTTTTCACGTTCACTCTATATTTTATATTGTAGAACTCATGAAACTTGATTTCTGAATCTTTTATACCCGCAGAAATAGTAGGTGACGTTATTTTATCGAAGATTCTGTAACGTCTCATGAATTATTCTTTTCTTGAACTTCTTGCACAATATTTCCAGAAAAAATATGCAGTGCAATTTAGTAGAAAAAATCCCAATTGTGTGACTCACTATATAGTACAGTGCAGTGGTGGCCATATGTTTACACACAGGATTCATTTTAATTAGAAAATTTTGAGTACTTCAGTGGGAAGCTGTTAGTAATAACAAAGCAATATTTCCTCAAAATTTAAATTTCCTTGCAGCTACTACTAAAATTCCTGTTTCCTGTCAAAATCATAAAAATTCAGAAGCATTGTGTACTGTAGAAAATTCATAAAAAAATCATGATCAAAACGAACGATTTCTTATCAGAGCTAGTTTTGAACTACGGAGTCCAATATGCACAAGCTATCTCTGAAACATTAAGCACATTAATCCTCTTCATTACCGAAAAAATACCTCTAGTAATAAAAGCTTCAACTCCATTGGATTATATAAAAACATCCACCCACGATTTAAAAACCTCTCCTAAAGACACCTAACATCTCCAAACGCCAATAACTAATTTACATACTCTTCTGCACAAAATGCACTACAATCTACCAGAAAAGAAGAATAATGTACAAGTACAATATAGCCACCACTGTACCTCCATAGTAAACCTACCAATTACACAGGACGTCCTGCACCGTAACTGGTGTCCAAAAAAAAAAAGAATTACCTTCCTCAAAATCAGGTGCAACAAACCAAAGTCACATCCGTCCTGTCCGAACCACAACGTGCCTTACTATCGACGATCACCGCTGGCCACGAGGTGATCCACGTCGCAGAGACCGAGCTGTCCTACAAGGCTCAGCTCCCTGAACTGGGCAACGATCCAGCCTCTTTGAAATGGATCGAGCAGACCATAGACACGCAGAAGCAGAAGGTCGGCTCGCAGATCGCAGCGATGAACGCTGCGACCGCGCAGGTCGTCACCCTGACGTCAGGGCCAGCCGACGACGTGGATCACACCGCGGTGGGCGCAGCGATCACCACGATCGCCACCAACCTCCCAGAGATGACCAAGGGCGTCAGGATGATCGCGGCCCTCATGGACGACGATACCTCGGGAGACAGGCTCCTGGACGCTGCTAGGAAACTATGCTCGGCCTTCTCCGACCTTCTGAAGGCCACCGAACCGGAGACCAAAGAGGTGGGTTTGGTATTGAGGATGGAGATGGTTACTTTCAAGTTGGAGCCTCTCAGATGTCAGATTAAGTTCTTCTCTTTCTTAATCTCTTTACATCTGCTTAGGAGAACTGGGTATTTCTGCTCCTTTTTTGAGCTTTTTGTAATAGTGGGATGTTTAGCAAATGTTCAGGAGACTTAGTTGTTAGTTCGTGATGAAGGGTAATGTGAAGTTTGATGGGATTTTGAGTCAAACGAGGGAATCTTGTGATCGATTTTTTTAAGATTCTACTTGAGGAATTTAGTGGTATTTTTAGCTGGGGAACTAGGTGATCGTGCATTTAGAAATGGACTGTGGGGTGAAGAGGGTGTTGTTAATATTTGAGCGGCAAGAGCTAAGAACTTGAGGGTAAATAGGCCCACTTGAATTTTATACTCATAGCAAAGAACAACGAATACGCTTATATTTTAATAAGTAGTTGCATCTAGGTACAGATATAAGAATTTCGAGCTTTGATTCATTTTTAAGAGTGTTTTTATTCTTTACATAAAAGTGATACCATAAAATTTCTCTGAGCAAAAGTTTGCCAAAGATTTACATAAATCGAATTACACGTATTTCTCTTTTGGCATCTGAAAGGTTCATTTATTCTCTACTAAATATTGTTATAATTAAGATATAAGGATTTTTTGAAAAATATTTCGAGTCAGCGACGGGAAAATCTTACCTTAATAAAAATGGTAAATTTCATTTAACAGGAAATAAGTCGAAATGAAAATAAGATGAAAAAGAAATGGTATTGCAACTGACTAGCTAAATTAATTATCAATATTTTCTACTTCACCTCTTTTATCGTTGCATTCATTCAAAATGACAGTTAAAATGTCTTTTTGTACAGCCTTTCTACATAGCGCCTTCTACCTACGAACGATACGTAAGCACAAACACTAAAGAACTTCGTAGCTAGTTGCAGAGAATCAATATATCAGCTTCTAGCGTTTATATACCTGTTATTAGTATTTCTATTTTAGTTGGATGACAAGTGGCTTTTTAAAAATATTTTTCCATTTGTCGATTAATTCATTTAAGTTGCTACATTGCGACTTCTTTTTCTATTCTCTTAAAACAAAATAGCCTTATACATCAAAATAATATTTTCTATTGACATGTTGCAAACAAGTCACAAAATTTATTTTCTCTCGCGCACTGACTATTCAGCACAATTAGGTAAGTTCTGTGCTCTAGAACGATTCCTACCAAAGCACAGGACAAGCTATGCATCCAATACATTTACAATATGTTCAATTCGTTCTTTTCCATCCATTTTTCTACATCACATACAAGCTTATATCGCCCTTCTTTTCCTCCACACATTCCAGCCAAGACAGAACCTGCTGAACGCAGCGTCCCGCGTGGGTGAAGCTTCCCACCAAGTCCTAACAACCATTGGAGAAGAAAACGGCTCGAACAGAGAGCTCCAAGACATGTTGCTCGCCCTGGCCAAGGCTGTGGCGAACTCCACCGCCGCTTTGGTGCTGAAAGCGAAGAACATAGCAGCCACCTGCGAAGATTCCGCAACCCAGAACCGCGTGATATCCGCTGCCACGCAGTGTGCCTTAGCTACCTCTCAACTAGTAGCCTGTGCTAAGGTAGTAGCACCAACCTTGCACTCTCCAGCCTGCCAGACGCAGCTGATGAACGCCGTCCGCGAGGTGACCAAAGCCGTGGAGGGTCTAGTAGAAGTGTGCAACGAGACCTGCAGCGACGAGAACCTCCTGAAGGAGCTGAGTGCAGCGGCCAGCGAGGTGAGCAGAACGCTGAACGACCTGCTGAATCACATAAAGACAGCGACCAGGGGCGAACGTGCCAAGGAGTCCATCCAGGAAGGAGCAGTGGAGACCATTTTGGTGGCCACCGACAAGCTGTTCGCCAGCACTGGCGACGCTGGCGAGATGGTGAGGCAAGCAAGAGTGGTTGGCCAAGCCACAGCACAGTTGATCCAGAGTATCAAAGGCGAGGCTGAAAGGCAGACCGACTCTGAGCAGCAGTGTCGCCTGCTAGCCGCGGCGAAGGTGCTGGCAGACGCCACTGCGAAAATGGTGGAGGCTGCTAGACAATGCGCCAGCAGCCCGCACGACGCGAAGATGCAGGACCAGTTGCGCCAGGCAGCCGAGGAGCTAAGAGCAGCGACCACAGCCGCTGCCACGCCAGCTTTGCGAAGGAAGCTGATGAGCAGGTTGGAGGCCTGCGTCAAGCAGGCCACATCCACGGCCACCCAGTGCATGGCTGCTGCGTCTGGCGCAGCTCACCACAACACGAACCCAAGCAGTCAAGAAGAACTGAATGCGGATTGTCACGTAATGGCGCAGCACATACCCAGTCTGGTGGCTGGGGTGAAGGGGACGCAGGCGCAACCGGACAATCCTACAGCACAGTTGAACCTGATCAACGCTTCTGAACAGTTCCTGCATCCTGGTACTGCGGTGGTGAAGGCTGCCAGGGCGGTTCTACCAACAGTGACCGACCAGGCTTCTGCTTTGCAGTTGAACAACACCTCCCAGCAGTTGGGCTCCTCTCTGAGTGACTTGAGGTCAGCTGTCACGCGTGCCAGGGAAGCCTGCGGTGGTTTGGAGCTGGACGCTGCCGAGGAACTGATTAACAGCCTGAAGGACGAGCTGGGCGAGTTCTATCGAGCGGTGGAGGCTGCTTCTTTGAGGCCCTTGCCTGATGAAACGACAGAGTCCACTGCCCTTAGACTGGGCGCCACCTCGAAGAACGTTGGCTTCGCTATGGCCAAGCTGCTGTCTGCTGCGAAGCAAGGGAATGAGAACTACACTGGGAGCGCTGCAAGAGAGACAGCGTCTTCGTTGAAGGACCTGACTTATGCTGTCCGCGGGGTCGCTGCCACGTCGAATCAACCCGAGACGCAGAAGAAGGTGTTGATGACCGCGGATGATGTGATTCTGAAGAGCTTGCGGCTTGTTAAGGAGGCTAAGCGTGCTCTGAAGAGTCCAGATAATCCTGACAACGAGGCCAACCTGGCTGCAGTCGCCAAGGACGTGTCGAATTCTCTGAACAAGTGTGTCTCGTGCTTACCTGGCCAGAGGGACGTCGATGATGCGATCAGGAACATCGAAGACATGACTCAGGTGCTCAGCATGAACGAATTCCCACAGACGAATAAGAGCTACGGGTAAGTGTGCTCATTTTATGGGTTTGATAAGGGAACTGTTATCACGTGGCGCACCGATAATTTGTTACTACTTCGGTTCTTGTGCTTCACACGGTTATCATTCGTTGACATACATTTGAATGGTCAGAGATAAAACTGAATGGGAAATTTTAATGGCGCTGGACAATTTGGGGGGGGGGGGGAGGTACCTATACAATTGTGGGGACCTTTTGGTACTAAGAATGTTTGGAGTATATATATTCACGGCGAATGAGTTGGGTTATTATTTTGCGCTCCAGATTCTTTGAATAATTTATAAATGTGTTATACGACTATCTATGAGTTCTAAAAATTTGTAATTCTTCTTTCTAAAACCTTCTGTATATTCTATCTATGCTCTTCTATACCATTTTCAAAATATCTAGTAAACACGCATGTTTAACAATATCCTCCCCATTTTCATGTTCACAGACAGCTGCAAAGCGACCTGAACAACGCCGCAGCAAATTTGAACGACGCTTCGTCCAATGTAGTGTCATCGGTACGTTCTCCAGTGCAACTGGTGGACTCCTCCAAACAATTCACTAACGCGTTCGGAGACTTGCTAGGCGTGGGAATGGAAATGGCTGGTCAGACGACGATCGAGACTCGCGGCCAGATGGTCGTTTCCCTGAAGAACGTCAGCATGACTTCCAGCAAGCTTCTGGTTACAGCTAAATCGGTGGCGGCCGATCCAAGCGCGCCGAACGCGAAGAACCAACTGTCAGCCGCTGCTCGAGCGGTCACTGACTCCATCAACTACCTCGTCGATGTCTGCACATCAGCCGCGCCTGGTCAGAATGAGTGTGACAACGCCATCAGGAACATCCAATCGATGCGTTCGCTCCTCGACAACCCTAGCGAGCCCATATCTGATGCGTCGTACTTCGAGTGCCTGGAAACAGTGATGGAGAAGAGCAAGAGCTTAGGTGACGGGATGACGGGCATAGCGAACCACGCGAAGAAGTCTGAACACGAGCAGTTCTCAGTGGCGGTTCGAGGTGTCTCTTCGTCGATCTGTGGCCTAATCGAGGCAGCAGCCCAAGCTGCGTACTTGGCAGGAGTTAGCGATCCCACGTCTGTTGCTGGGAAACCAGGGCTCGTGGACCAGGCCCAGTTCATGAGGGGTGCTCAAGCCATTCACACTGGCTGCCAGAGCCTTGGGAATCCCACTAGCACGGAGCAGCAGGTTCTCTCAGCGGCCACCATGATCGCCAAGTATACAAGTGCTCTGTGCAACGCTTGTCGCGAGGCATCGAACAAGACCAGCAACCCAGTTGCCAAGACGCACTTCGTCCAGTCCGCTAAGGAGGTGGCCAATTCGACGTCTGCCTTGGTGAAGGAGATCAAAGCGCTTACCTACTCGGAGGCGAACCGGGAGAAGTGTGCCGAAGCTACTAAGCCACTTCTGGAGGCTGTCGATAATCTCTGCACGTTCGCTGGGTCGCCAGAGTTCGCTAGCCAGCCAGCGAAGATATCCATCGCGGCTAGAGCTGCCCAGGAACCCATCACCAGCGCTGGGAAAGCCATCATCGACGGGTCCTGCGCCATGGTGCGAGCTGCCAAGAGTCTAGCAGTCAGCCCAAAGGATCCTCCCACCTGGCAGCTGCTGGCTAACCACAGCAAGAGCGTCAGCGACTCTATCAAGTCCCTGGTTGCTTCTATTAGGGATAAGGCACCTGGGCAGAAGGAATGCGACGCTGCCATCGAGAAACTGTCCGCCAGGATTCGAGAACTGGACGCTGCTTCCCTCAGTGCTGTTTCACAGGCCCTGGTCCCGCGACGAGAGAACACGGTGCAAGGATTCACTGATCAGATGGAGAGCAGTGCCAGCGAGTTGCGCGAGAAGCTGGAACCCCTTCGAATAGCTGCCAAGTGCGAGGCTGAGAACGTGGGCCACGCTGTGAACCAAGTGGCTCTGTACTGCGAACCCCTTGTGTCTGGCGCCGTCGGCGCCGCCTCGAACATGGTCCACTCAAAGCAACAGATGATGCTGCTCGATCAGACGAAAACCGTCGCAGAGTCTGCTCTGCAGCTCGTTTGCGTGACGAAAGAGTCTGGTGGAAATCCAAAGGCGATCAACCTGCACACCGAAGTGGACGAGACTGTGGAGTCTATGAAAGATGCGCTGCAAGAACTGCAGAACACCCTGGAGACCATTTCGACTTCCAATGGCATTGTTACTGGATTGATCGACACTATTTCGAGAGCGATGGTTAGACTGGAGGATCACAGGATGTCGACGATCGATACGGTTGACTCTTATGTGGATTATCAGACGAGAATGGTGGAAGCTGCCAAGGAGATTGCACGGCTGTCGCAGGAAATGGTAAGAGGCTTATAGCAAAATATGATTGCAGGTATAATACAGTAGTTGAATTGATGAGATTCTCGTAAACTATTACCTAACACCTGATTGTGTTGAGACACAGACCACACTACCAATTTTTAGCTAGATATAATGGATACCCTTATAATCTGCCAACCAGAGGATTAACAATCCTCAACAACACCTAACTAACCTCCAATTTCCCCCAATTTCAGTCAACAAAGTCCAGCACAGACGTGGCCAGACTAGGCCCCCTCGCAGTGGACATTTCCCACAAGTACACGCAACTTGCTCGCGATACATCTGGTGCCTCCGCAGCAGCATCGAACGCTGACGTGTCAGCCAGACTCCGTACAGGCGTCCAGGAGCTTGGCCGAGCTTGTGCAGACATCGTCCGTGCAGCTGGGACCTGTCAAATGGCACCAGGCGACGCCTACGCCCAGAGAGAAGTCGCAGAGTATTGCAAAATCGTGACGGAGAAAGTGTCGCAAGTGTTAGCAGCACTGCAGGCCGGCTCCAGAGGCACCCAGGCGTGCATCAACGCAGCCAGCACCGTGTCAGGCATCATTGGCGACCTGGACACCACGATCATGTTTGCCACTGCTGGAACCTTGCACGCTGAGAACGAAGGCGATACTTTCGCTGATCACAGGGAGAACATCTTGAAAACAGCCAAGGCTCTGGTCGAGGACACCAAGACGTTGGTAGCCGGCGCGGCCTCGTCGCAAGAACAGTTGGCAGTCGCTGCTCAGAATGCTGTGTCGACGATCGTTCAGCTTGCTGAGGTGGTCAAATATGGGGCAGCCAGTTTGGGGAGCCAGAATCCGGAGGCCCAAGTGATGCTGATCAATGCGGTGAAGGATGTCGCCTCTGCTCTGGGGGATCTGATACACGCTACCAAGGCAGCCAGTGGGAAGCCCATCAACGACCCAAGCATGGCACACCTGAAGGACTCTGCTAAGGTAATTGATTCGATCGGTACTCGTTTCCTGTTGCTTTAGTCGTGTTTACTTCGATGTGGCGGATGGACCAGGAGCCTCCTGTTGTTGGCTTGGTATTAACTGACACTGAGACGCTTGAGTGGACGAGGCCTGTAACTGGAATGGCAACGTGGAGACACCAGGAAGTAGAGCTTTGTCAAAGATACATGTGTGTGACTAAACTTAACACTCGTTCTTGATTTTCTAATTCATTATTGGGGGAAGGCTACTGTTGGATGGCAGTCCTTTGCTAGACATTCCTTTGAATTCATTGATAGCGAAGTAGCCTATTCTGTCGTGAAGAACTTGAGAAATTGAAATGATACTTCTGTTGTCATTTGGAAGAAGATTCCAGTACTCTTCTGACTGTGATCAGGACAAGTGATCGGACAAACAGTGGTACTACCACATCACTACGGTTAATTTAGAGACTTTGGTAAAGATCATACATCAGGGCACATAGTTGGGAATGGCTTGACTAAACATTAACCACAGCAAACGCCACATTAACTCGCTGCAAAGGGACAAACGACGCAGGAAGCGTACAATCCCCCTACCATTGCGAATCTAACAGTGTTTCACTGCGAATGCACCACGTTAATGCACTAAATCTGAACTTCACCCTTAACTACGAACCAATCCCCCCTTACATTCTTTTCTTTTTGGGTGGACTTTAATCGACAAGATTTTTCTTCGCCTCTAACCGATTTCGTTGACGTTCCACTAAAAAAAAAGTAGAAACGAAAAAGAAAGAAAAAAGCGCGGCGTCATCCAACTTTCATTGGCGTCAGCCAACAGCATCGTCATTCGCCACGACCAAACGAATCACGTTCACGCTATTAAAGTCCACCTTTTGCACTCTCCAATTTTTTTTTCTGTCGTGTGTGTGACGTACTCGGTCTGTGTTCCCTTTTTTTCTTTTCTTTTTTTATGGACAAGTAATATGTAGACGGTGTGCGAGAGCAAAAGCGACGTTTTGCTTCCACGGTAACGAGAGCACCTCTCGGCTTTGTTTTGCTTGTTGATGATGAGATTTACGCGGTTACGTAGTGAAAAAAAGCATATTGTCACGAAACGGTGGACTTTAATTGTGAGTCTCATTGACGATTTTGGTCTGGGCGATTCGGATAGGTGTTAGAACAGCAGCTACACCTGCAGCTGATGCCTCTGAGTGACGTCGGCGGTTCGGAGTCCGAATGGTTCGTGTCCGATCAAGAGGAGGAGCTGATACGTCTGCTCTCAGCCTCCGAGAGCGAACAACCGTCTCAGCGAACTTCCGATTTGCTGTTGCTTATGTAGCGGGAGCCTTTGATCCTTTATCGAGTAGCGTTTCTTGTCGTCGATGCAGTCGGTTCCCGCTGTACTTAGCGTCTCACCTTTTACCCTTTTGGTACATTAGAGATACCCCGCTTATAGTGCCATGCAGAAGTATACCGACGTACAAGTAACTAGGGAGGGAGCATGTATGGTAGGACTCTTGATTAGCTTCTCTCAAGTTGAAGAATCCGGGGTAATATTTGCCATGCTTTTTTGGTATTAATACTTAAGGCCTTGGGGAACTCAGGGTTGCAAATAAAGAAGTTAAGAATATCCCTCTACACGTTATTTGAGTGAGGCTCAAGTTGATCACTATATCTCTCCAAGGCAGGATTATTATGTCTTGTAGAGGTATAGGGAGTTGCAAATAACGGGGGTT